>CM035845.1:287796775-292596775 GCA_020510985.1 Pholidichthys leucotaenia
AATCCTCTTCTTGTCTGGTAAATAGTTGATCCACATGTCTTCTCACCACTTGTCCATTTCCCAGCAGCACTGTGTAGGAAACTGGTCCAGTGATGTCCTGTATTAATCCTGGTATCCACTTTGGTCCATATCTGTAGTCTTTTGTGTAGACAGCATCTCCTTCCATGAAGTTACATCCTTTTGCATGTCTGTCATGATAAGCTTTGTGGTTAGCTTGCTTTGCTTCCACTTTTTGTTTCAAGTCAGGATGTATGAGGTCTAGTGCACACCTCAACTTTCTTTCCATCATCATCTCGGCAGGAGACAGTCCTGTTGTCGCCTGTGGATTGACACGATAACTGAACAAAACTCTGTTTAATTTTTTCTCCACGGTATCACCTGAGCGCTTTTTCGTCAGTTCTTTAAAAGTTTGCACTGCTCTTTCAGCTAACCCATTTGTTGAAAGGTGGTAAGGAGCTGATGTGACATGTGCGATTCCATTTCTTGTCATGAACTCTTTCATCTACTCACTGACAAAATACTGTTATCAGACACAAAATATATTATCAGACACAATCAAAATAAAATATAAATAAAAATACAATAAAAAATAAAATAAAAATAAAATATATTATCAGACACAATCATTTCTGGGATACCATGTGTACTGAAACCATTTCTCAAACAACTCACAGTTATAGCTGATGTAGCTGAAGTCACTGGGTAAACAGCTAACCATTTTGAGTGTTCATCTACAATCACTAAGAACATTTTCCCATGAAAGGGCCTGCATAGACCATGTGTAGTCTCCTCCATGGTTTGTTTGGCCACTCCCAGGGGTGAAGTGGTGCACTTGCAGGTGCCTTTCTGTGTTCTTGGCAGGTTGTACATGACTTCACCTTATCTTCAATGTCACTGTCCATTTGAGGCTGCCACATGTAACCTCTTGCCAAACCGTTCATACGGCTCATTCCTGGATGTGATTGATGTAATTGTTCCATCAGAGGAGTTCGTCACCTTTCTAGTATCACAATACCTGCTCCCCACAGTACACATGCATTTTGCACACTCAGTTCATTCTGCCTCTGTTTATAAGCAACAAAGTCTATTTCCAGATCCTTTGGCCAACATCTCTGTATATACTTGTGGACTTTTGAGAGTACCGGATCCTTACTTGTTCACCTCTGAAGCAGTTTTGATGTCACTAGAGGGCTTTGCTCTTGGTCCAACATGAGCACCATTTCTTCTGATGATGGACTTTTGGATGTCTTTGGCAGGGGTAATCTACTGAGAGTGTCTGCATTGCTGTTGTCTTTTCCAGCTCTGTATCTCGTCACATACTCATAAGTTCTCAGTAACACTGCCCAGCTAATTACATTCTGTGAAACCATTTGTGGCACTGCTTTCATCTCGCTGAGCAAACTTATCAGTGGCTTGTAATCTGTGCAGATGATAAACTTACAACCATACTATACTGTAGTTACATCCCCCTCAATATGGTTTACAGTGAAAACGTCCTTGTTGTCATCTGTTTCTTGCATGAAATTAGCTCTCTTTGTGTTCTTCTTTCTCAACCCCTTAGCTGATTTCATTCTGCAGGCTCTTTTTATGTGTCCCAACTTTTCCACAGTTGTGGCACTTTTCCTTGGCAAATCTGCAGTCCTTTCCCATGTGGTTTTCTTCCCCACATCTGTAGCATTTCATGGTGTCCAGCTGGACTTTAGCATGGGCATTGCTGACCTTGTTTACGGGCACCGTCGCTTGGTTCCATTTACTCACACCATGTAAATCCACCATGTCTTGATTTGCTGCTACTATGGCTTGGACAAACTTGAGTGCTTTGTCAAACGTCAGACTATCTTCTGCCAGCAGCCTCCGCTGTATACTGTCATCATTTATGCCACAAACCAAACGGTCTCTCAGCATCATTGTTAAATAGTTTCCAAAATTACAATCCTGCGCCAGCTTTCTCAATTCTGCCACATAGTCACTGACACTTTCATCAGATCTTCTGTTCCTCGTATTAAACTTCCACTTCTGCATTATTTTACTTGGTTTTGGATGAAAATTATTTTTCAACAGTCTCACCAATTCACTGTAGGAGTGATCACCTGGCCTATCTGGGCTGAGATTTCTCATCAGGGCATTCAGTAGGTCTGGGCCCCCACACGGCTTAGCAGTACAGCTTGTTTCTTGTCTTCATTATCAATGCTGTTTGCAAAAAAAAAAAAAAAATGCTCAAAAATCTTACAGTATTCTTCCCAAGACTGTGACTTATTGTCAAAAGGAGCCACCGAGCCCACCATAGCAGCTATTGTCCTTGTTAGCAGCACATAGCACCTCGAAGTGTTAGCAGTGTGTTAGTTTTACTTGTCAAAGCGGTCACTTCTTCTTCAAGCCTCGTTTTTATTTACAACACCTACAATTAATGGCTTTTTGTCTTCGTCGCCATATGTAATATCTTGGGATAACAATAATAAAGAAATGTTTATCTTCAGTTTGACTGGCTTTGTTGCTGACGGCATATCATGTCAACAGAGTGGAACACAACTTCTGCACTGCATCTACTCCTGTGCACTACTGTCTTCTAGTGGCCTGGAATGGCAATAACATCCCACTATACTGCAGACTTAGAAATGCCTGGAGTTTCAGAGACACATCATCATCATCATCATCATAGCAGTCTGTCGTGGGCGACAATGACTGTTTCATTTAGGTCTGATCAGATTCCTCCACACAGCCACATGCTAGTGCAGAAAACTGTGTAGAAACAATGATTTGTGTAGAAACAATGAACCTTTGTGCAAATGACGGTTTTCTGGTCATTCACCCTGAAAATTTGAGGTGGCTGGACCCGTCCATTGGTGAATTGAACATGAGCCTCTGATTTATAGTTCTTAAATTGCTCATGGGTGTATGCACTCGCCTCACAAACCAGATAGGCAAACACATCTGACAGCGTGACTCGAGGCAGTTGGTTGAGATCCGTGGTCCATTTCTTGTGCTCATACGGATCGAGCCCGTTTATTTCTTTAATTTTTTGGAGGTAGCGCTCCTTTTCTTCCTTATTCAGCTTCTTTGAAAAAGGAATTTTAATTTTATGTTGGCTGCGTTCCATCAAACGTACAGTGCATCTGGAAAGTATTCACAGCGCTTCACTTTTTCCACATTTTGTTATGTTATAGCCTTATTCCAAAATGGATTAAATTCATTTTTTCCTCAAAATTGTACACACAATACCCCATAATGACAATGTGAAAAAAGTTTTTTTTTTTTTTTTTTTTTTTTAGATTTTTGCAAATTTATTAAAAATAATAAACTAAGAAATCACATGTACATAAGTATTCACAGCCTCTGCCATGAAGCTCAAAATTGAACTCAGGTACATCCTGTTTCCACTGATCATCCTTGAGATGTTTCTGCAGCTTAATTGGAGTCTACCTGTGGTAAATTCAGTTGATTGGACATGATTTCAAAAGGCACACACCTGTCTATATAAGGTCCCACAGTTGACAGTGCATGTCAGAGCACAAACCAAGCATGAAGTCAAAGGAATTGTCTGTAGACCTCTGAGACAGGATTGTCTCGAGGCACAAATCTGGGAAAGGGTACAGAAAAATTTCTGCTGCTTTGAAGGTCTCAATGAGCACAGTGTCCTCCATCATCCATAAATGGAAGAAGTTCAGAACCACCAGGACTCTTCCTAGAGCTGGTCGGTGTCACGGCTGGCCCTCACGAGCCAGCATAAGACGCCTCAGTTCAGTAAATTGCAGTTCAGTTCTTTTATTTATAAAGCACAGGACTTAGGTGTACAACATAACTTGCCACGCAGGCTTCGTTACACAACACAACATAAATTCACAATAGGGAGTTATGGCAGTGACGAGGAGCTCTCGTCTGCCGTAATTAGGAAGGAACGTCAGCGAGGGAGAAGACAGTTCCAGATAAATGACTTACATGCAGCGGGATACGTCGAGGAACCCAGGGAGCATGTGGTAAGGAGACAGGGGAAAGTCATAGGACTTCTGACGAGACAGCCGCGCCGTCCAGTTCACTCGCACTGACATTTAAAGCCAGCTGCTCATGATTGGAAACTCGGCACAGCTGCCCAGGTTCTGACAGCTGAGAGCTCCCGAGCGTCTGGCCAATCAGAGCCCGGGAAACCCGTGTGACGACACCAGCTGTCAAAAGCTGACAGGGATGAGGAATAACCCGAGCGCGGACAAAGCGCTCGGGATATGACAGGGCCCCTCCCTCTACGCGAACTCCCGGTCGCGCGCAACATCCAGACCCCCCCACCCCACCCCAGGGAGGGTGGAGGGGGAAGCAGGTGGAGGGAGAGCAGGGCCAACTCACAACAAGGGAACAAAAACATCGGGGAAGGGAGGGAGAGAGAAAAAAAAAAGGCAGAAACCGTACATAAACGGGGACAGAGATGAATAAAAATTAAAGTCAACGCTAGATTGACATCACTCACATAACCACAAAAAAGAAAGCCAAGATGAGGGTACAAGAAACACCAGTCAATACCACAAGGCAGGATCAAGGAAATAAAAGGACAAATAATACCCTCTTCTCCAAGTTAATGTGAACAGAAAACCGTCAAAACCAAAAGACAACACAGGTGCCAAAAAAAGAGAACTAGACCCGAGTAAGGGAGTAACATAGGAAATAAACAACCACACCCTAAGGAAACATGCAATACCCATGATAGCCACGGCAAGAGAACATATGTCCATCCACGGAAAACAGTCACCTAAAACATGAAGTCCAATCCCCAGTGGGGTATTTCAGTCACAAGTCAGTGGTGGGGCAAGAGAAGGAGAGAAAAAAAAAAAAAAAAACATTGGGGAATAGAGTAAAACAACTCCGCTCAGGAGGCCTCCCAGCACCCAGCATCCAGGCCGCCAGCAAAAGCAGCGGAACGTGCCCTAACGGCCCAGCCAGACACCGGGCTGAGGGAAACCATGTCTCCGGCGGGCGGACCAGGGCGCCAAAAGAACCATCCAGCTTGTCAGGAGGCCGGGCCCGGACGCCAAAAGGAAAGAGCCGGTCACCGGGTGGTCGAGCAGTATCGGCCTGCCAACAGAATGGCTGGGGGAAGGTCGGCGAACCGGGCCAGCCGGAATTTACCCCCGCAGTCTCAAAGGCGGGGAAAAAGGAGCCACGGCGAGGACGGGGCATGGCCTGGAAAACGCTCAGCGGCGTGTCAGCTACACAGTCTCCAGAACCCACCTGGGTCAAAACGACCATGGTGCCGAGCTCCGATTGAGCGAGAGCGGCACCCGCGTCGGACCCCGATTGGGCCGGAACCCCCATGACGTCAAGCTCCGATCGGGCGAGAGCAGCACCCGCGTCGGACCCCGATTGGGCCGGAACCCCCATGACGTCAAGCTCCGATCGGGCGAGAGCAGCACCCGCGTCGGACCCCGATTGGGCCGGAACCCCCATGACGTCAAGCTCCGATCGGGCGAGAGCAGCCCCCGCGTCGGACCCCGATTGGGCCGGAACCTCCATGACGTCAAGCTCCGATCGGGCGAGAGCAGCACCCGCGTCGGACCCCGATTGGGCCGGAACCTCCATGACGTCAAGCTCCGATCGGGCGAGAGCAGCACCCGCGTCGGACCCCGATTGGGCCGGAACCTCCATGACGTCAAGCTCCGATCGGGCGAGAGCAGCACCCGCGTCGGACCCCGATTGGGCCGGAACCTCCATGACGTCAAGCTCCGCTTGAACCGGCGGAGCACTCCCGGTGGACCCCATGCCGAGAGCCGGACCCTCCAAGGTGGCACCAAGAGCAGGTTCGCCTCCAGTGACCCTGGGGAGAGGCTCAGAGGGACAAAAGGAACCGGGATCAGGATCACCGGCAGCGGCAGGGCCCGGCGAGACAGGCTCGAGCGCAGCAGATGGCTGCACCCGGCTCGCCCCCCCGAGAGACAGGCAATAATGCTCCAGAAAGAAGAGGAGGGATAGAAAATAGAGCACTTGCCTGATCTCGGGTTCTGCCGCCATCCAGGACTTCGATGCTCCGGGTTCAAACGGGAGGAGGTCGTCGTCCGGTTCCCACTCCGTCGCGACGTCATCCGCCCCTGGAAGAGGGGCTCTTGCAGCTCGAGGACCCCCCGACGTCATCGTCCACGCTGGCAGTTCATGCGGCGTGGAGGTGAGGGGCTCTCGGCCCGCTGGATCGGACTGTTCATCTGCGGAGTCCCGGGGACGCTCCGTCGTCGGCACAGGCTCCAACCAATCGTCCGACCTCCTCTGCCCAGAAAATGGCTGCGGGGCTGGGGTCTTCTGCCCGAGGGCCGCAGGCTCACTCCTCGTCTGGTGACGCTCCTCAGAGGTCGAAGCGTGCTCAGCAGGGGGAGACACAGAGGCAGCGGGTTTAATTAACATATCAGCAGGGAGTTGAGGCTCGGGGGGCTGCAAACCCCGAGCCTCACCCCCAGGAGTCAGACAGAACAAATCACTATTAGATGGAAAAAAGTGAACTTGAACTTGCCTGGCTCCCGGAGGAGCGGTGGAACCTGCCGTTGGGAACGTCATTCCATCCTCCTCCCACCGGGTGGTGGCCGGAGACTCTCTTGGAGGGGAGGGGGCCACTCGGGATGGTGTAGCCGCGCTGTCCACTGGAGCAAAACTTCTCAAACTCCCAGCCGCTGGAGAAGGCGTCGAAGCGGAGGGGGCAACAGCCAAGTCAGGCCGGGCGTGACGCGCTGACAGCTCAGCGGGGAAAGCAGGCCCAGGGGGAAAGGCTGCTGGGGTCTCCTCCAGGTGAGACGCCGAAGAGACAGCAGTGGGATGAATGGGGTCAGCCCAGTGAACCGGAGCGGATTCCGGAGGGGAGTCACGCTGAGAACGTCTCTGGCCACGGTGTCGACGTCTACGACGGGCCCCGGATGGTGCGAACTCCAGGACTGGATCGAGGGAAGGATCCGGATTCCAGAGCGGGCAGCGGGAGCTCCGGTTACTCCGCCTTTGGCCTCGTTCCTCCTCGATCTCCTGGAGCGCCTCGCGGTGGACGGCGATCTCTTGTCTCCTCGCTTGGACGTCCAAGTGGTCGGTGTAGCGGGAAGACAACCGGTCGAGCGTTCTCTCAGCGCAGTCCAGGTAGTAGTGCGCTTCGGATGAGTCGTCAAGGCTGGCGGAAGCGCTGATGAAGTCATCCACCTCCTCCAGCGCCTCAGGCAGCTGGAGCCAGAGATCACTCCACCTTGCAGCCTCCTCCTCTTCGTACATCAGAATTGTCTGGCGTTGGGCAGCGATGTCGAGTCTCCTCGCGTCGACCTCGGGGTGACCGTTGTAGCGGGAAGGCAGACGGTCAAGCACTTCCTCAGCCCGGTCTAAATACCACTGTTCATCAGGCTGATAACCGAGGAGAGGAGGGGCGAGGGAGGTGTCTGGATACCCATCGAGGTCGGAGGCGATAATGAGGATTTCATCTACCTCCTCCAGCGCCTTCGTCAGCAGGACGTGGGAACCCCGAGAATGACTCCGCTGAGACGGCATATTTCCAACGCCGCGTACCTGGACAGGAAGGACAAAGTTCCCAGAACGCAACTTACTGAGAACGGCGTCTCCTTCTGGCGGCTGTCTACTGTCACGGCTGGCCCTCACGAGCCAGCATAAGACGCCTCAGTTCAGTAAATTGCAGTTCAGTTCTTTTATTTATAAAGCACAGGACTTAGGTGTACAACATAACTTGCCACGCAGGCTTCGTTACACAACACAACATAAATTCACAATAGGGAGTTATGGCAGTGACGAGGAGCTCTCGTCTGCCGTAATTAGGAAGGAACGTCAGCGAGGGAGAAGACAGTTCCAGATAAATGACTTACATGCAGCGGGATACGTCGAGGAACCCAGGGAGCATGTGGTAAGGAGACAGGGGAAAGTCATAGGACTTCTGACGAGACAGCCGCGCCGTCCAGTTCACTCGCACTGACATTTAAAGCCAGCTGCTCATGATTGGAAACTCGGCACAGCTGCCCAGGTTCTGACAGCTGAGAGCTCCCGAGCGTCTGGCCAATCAGAGCCCGGGAAACCCGTGTGACGACACCAGCTGTCAAAAGCTGACAGGGATGAGGAATAACCCGAGCGTGGACAAAGCGCTCGGGATATGACAGGGCCCCTCCCTCTACGCGAACTCCCGGTCGCGCGCAACATCCAGACCCCCCCACCCCACCCCAGGGAGGGTGGAGGGGGAAGCAGGTGGAGGGAGAGCAGGGCCAACTCACAACAAGGGAACAAAAACATCGGGGAAGGGAGGGAGAGAGAAAAAAAAAAGGCAGAAACCGTACATAAACGGGGACAGAGATGAATAAAAATTAAAGTCAACGCTAGATTGACATCACTCACATAACCACAAAAAAGAAAGCCAAGATGAGGGTACAAGAAACACCAGTCAATACCACAAGGCAGGATCAAGGAAATAAAAGGACAAATAATACCCTCTTCTCCAAGTTAATGTGAACAGAAAACCGTCAAAACCAAAAGACAACACAGGTGCCAAAAAAAGAGAACTAGACCCGAGTAAGGGAGTAACATAGGAAATAAACAACCACACCCTAAGGAAACATGCAATACCCATGATAGCCACGGCAAGAGAACATATGTCCATCCACGGAAAACAGTCACCTAAAACATGAAGTCCAATCCCCAGTGGGGTATTTCAGTCACAAGTCAGTGGTGGGGCAAGAGAAGGAGAGAAAAAAAAACAAAAAAACATTGGGGAATAGAGTAAAACAACTCCGCTCAGGAGGCCTCCCAGCACCCAGCATCCAGGCCGCCAGCAAAAGCAGCGGAACGTGCCCTAACGGCCCAGCCAGACACCGGGCTGAGGGAAACCATGTCTCCGGCGGGCGGACCAGGGCGCCAAAAGAACCATCCAGCTTGTCAGGAGGCCGGGCCCGGACGCCAAAAGGAAAGAGCCGGTCACCGGGTGGTCGAGCAGTATCGGCCTGCCAACAGAATGGCTGGGGGAAGGTCGGCGAACCGGGCCAGCCGGAATTTACCCCCGCAGTCTCAAAGGCGGGGAAAAAGGAGCCACGGCGAGGACGGGGCATGGCCTGGAAAACGCTCAGCGGCGTGTCAGCTACACAGTCTCCAGAACCCACCTGGGTCAAAACGACCATGGTGCCGAGCTCCGATTGAGCGAGAGCGGCACCCGCGTCGGACCCCGATTGGGCCGGAACCCCCATGACGTCAAGCTCCGATCGGGCGAGAGCAGCACCCGCGTCGGACCCCGATTGGGCCGGAACCCCCATGACGTCAAGCTCCGATCGGGCGAGAGCAGCACCCGCGTCGGACCCCGATTGGGCCGGAACCCCCATGACGTCAAGCTCCGATCGGGCGAGAGCAGCCCCCGCGTCGGACCCCGATTGGGCCGGAACCTCCATGACGTCAAGCTCCGATCGGGCGAGAGCAGCACCCGCGTCGGACCCCGATTGGGCCGGAACCTCCATGACGTCAAGCTCCGATCGGACGAGAGCAGCACCCGCGTCGGACCCCGATTGGGCCGGAACCTCCATGACGTCAAGCTCCGATCGGGCGAGAGCAGCACCCGCGTCGGACCCCGATTGGGCCGGAACCTCCATGACGTCAAGCTCCGCTTGAACCGGCGGAGCACTCCCGGTGGACCCCATGCCGAGAGCCGGACCCTCCAAGGTGGCACCAAGAGCAGGTTCGCCTCCAGTGACCCTGGGGAGAGGCTCAGAGGGACAAAAGGAACCGGGATCAGGATCACCGGCAGCGGCAGGGCCCGGCGAGACAGGCTCGAGCGCAGCAGATGGCTGCACCCGGCTCGCCCCCCCGAGAGACAGGCAATAATGCTCCAGAAAGAAGAGGAGGGATAGAAAATAGAGCACTTGCCTGATCTCGGGTTCTGCCGCCATCCAGGACTTCGATGCTCCGGGTTCAAACGGGAGGAGGTCGTCGTCCGGTTCCCACTCCGTCGCGACGTCATCCGCCCCTGGAAGAGGGGCTCTTGCAGCTCGAGGACCCCCCGACGTCATCGTCCACGCTGGCAGTTCATGCGGCGTGGAGGTGAGGGGCTCTCGGCCCGCTGGATCGGACTGTTCATCTGCGGAGTCCCGGGGACGCTCCGTCGTCGGCACAGGCTCCAACCAATCGTCCGACCTCCTCTGCCCAGAAAATGGCTGCGGGGCTGGGGTCTTCTGCCCGAGGGCCGCAGGCTCACTCCTCGTCTGGTGACGCTCCTCAGAGGTCGAAGCGTGCTCAGCAGGGGGAGACACAGAGGCAGCGGGTTTAATTAACATATCAGCAGGGAGTTGAGGCTCGGGGGGCTGCAAACCCCGAGCCTCACCCCCAGGAGTCAGACAGAACAAATCACTATTAGATGGAAAAAAGTGAACTTGAACTTGCCTGGCTCCCGGAGGAGCGGTGGAACCTGCCGTTGGGAACGTCATTCCATCCTCCTCCCACCGGGTGGTGGCCGGAGACTCTCTTGGAGGGGAGGGGGCCACTCGGGATGGTGTAGCCGCGCTGTCCACTGGAGCAAAACTTCTCAAACTCCCAGCCGCTGGAGAAGGCGTCGAAGCGGAGGGGGCAACAGCCAAGTCAGGCCGGGCGTGACGCGCTGACAGCTCAGCGGGGAAAGCAGGCCCAGGGGGAAAGGCTGCTGGGGTCTCCTCCAGGTGAGACGCCGAAGAGACAGCAGTGGGATGAATGGGGTCAGCCCAGTGAACCGGAGCGGATTCCGGAGGGGAGTCACGCTGAGAACGTCTCTGGCCACGGTGTCGACGTCTACGACGGGCCCCGGATGGTGCGAACTCCAGGACTGGATCGAGGGAAGGATCCGGATTCCAGAGCGGGCAGCGGGAGCTCCGGTTACTCCGCCTTTGGCCTCGTTCCTCCTCGATCTCCTGGAGCGCCTCGCGGTGGACGGCGATCTCTTGTCTCCTCGCTTGGACGTCCAAGTGGTCGGTGTAGCGGGAAGACAACCGGTCGAGCGTTCTCTCAGCGCAGTCCAGGTAGTAGTGCGCTTCGGATGAGTCGTCAAGGCTGGCGGAAGCGCTGATGAAGTCATCCACCTCCTCCAGCGCCTCAGGCAGCTGGAGCCAGAGATCACTCCACCTTGCAGCCTCCTCCTCTTCGTACATCAGAATTGTCTGGCGTTGGGCAGCGATGTCGAGTCTCCTTGCGTCGACCTCGGGGTGACCGTTGTAGCGGGAAGGCAGACGGTCAAGCACTTCCTCAGCCCGGTCTAAATACCACTGTTCATCAGGCTGATAACCGAGGAGAGGAGGGGCGAGGGAGGTGTCTGGATACCCATCGAGGTCGGAGGCGATAATGAGGATTTCATCTACCTCCTCCAGCGCCTTCGTCAGCAGGACGTGGGAACCCCGAGAATGACTCCGCTGAGACGGCATATTTCCAACGCCGCGTACCTGGACAGGAAGGACAAAGTTCCCAGAACGCAACTTACTGAGAACGGCGTCTCCTTCTGGCGGCTGTCTACTGTCACGGCTGGCCCTCACGAGCCAGCATAAGACGCCTCAGTTCAGTAAATTGCAGTTCAGTTCTTTTATTTATAAAGCACAGGACTTAGGTGTACAACATAACTTGCCACGCAGGCTTCGTTACACAACACAACATAAATTCACAATAGGGAGTTATGGCAGTGACGAGGAGCTCTCGTCTGCCGTAATTAGGAAGGAACGTCAGCGAGGGAGAAGACAGTTCCAGATAAATGACTTACATGCAGCGGGATACGTCGAGGAACCCAGGGAGCATGTGGTAAGGAGACAGGGGAAAGTCATAGGACTTCTGACGAGACAGCCGCGCCGTCCAGTTCACTCGCACTGACATTTAAAGCCAGCTGCTCATGATTGGAAACTCGGCACAGCTGCCCAGGTTCTGACAGCTGAGAGCTCCCGAGCGTCTGGCCAATCAGAGCCCGGGAAACCCGTGTGACGACACCAGCTGTCAAAAGCTGACAGGGATGAGGAATAACCCGAGCGCGGACAAAGCGCTCGGGATATGACAGTCGGCTGTCTAAACTGAGCAATCGGGGGAGAAGGGCCTTAGTCAGGGAGGTGACCAGGAACCCGATAGTCACTCCGTCAGAGCTCCAGCATTCCTTTGTGGAGAGAGGAGAACCTTCCAGAAGGACAACCATCTCTGCAGCAATCCACCAATCAGG
Source organism: Pholidichthys leucotaenia (assembly GCA_020510985.1). NCBI lineage: Eukaryota > Metazoa > Chordata > Actinopteri > Cichliformes > Pholidichthyidae > Pholidichthys > Pholidichthys leucotaenia. The sequence goes on from CM035845.1 coordinate 287,808,918, forward strand.
CCTGTATGGTAGAGTGGCCAGACAGAAGCCATTCCTTAGAAAAAGGAACATGACAGCCCGCCTGGAGTTTTCCAAAATGCACCTGAAGGACTCTCAGACTATGAGAAACAAAATTCTGTGGTCTGATGAGACAAAGATTGAACTCTTTGGCGTGAATGCCAGGCGTCATGTTTGGAAGAAACCAGGCACCGCTCATCACTAGGCCAATACCATCCCTACAGTGAAGCATGATGGTGGCAGCATCATGCTGCGGGGATGTTTTTCAGCAGCAGGAACTGGGAGACTAGTCAGGATAGAGGGAAAGATGAATGAAGCAATGTACAGAGACATCTTGGATGAAAACCTGCTCCAGAGCGCTCTTGACCTTAGACTGGGGTGACGGTTCATCTTTCAGCAGGACAACAACCCTAAGCACACAGCCAAGATATCAAAGGAATGGCTTCAGGACAACTCTGTGAATGTCCTTGAGTGGACAACATTGTGATCTGTAGAGACAATAGGGGGCAGGTAGAGGAGAACCTGGAGAGGTGGAGGTATGCTCTGGAGAGAAGAGGAATGAAAGTCAGTAGAAGCAAGAAGAATATGTGTGTGAATGAAAGGGAGGCAGGTGTAACAGGGAAGATGCAAAGAGAAGTAGTAGTGAACAAAGATGAGTTTAAATACCTCTTGGCTGCACGGTGGCGCAGTGGTTAGCACTGCGGCAGCACAGTTTACCCTCGGCCGGGGGATCGTGGGGATCATGAGATCGTGGGTTCGATCCCTGCCCCCGGCCAACAGTGATCTGTGTGGAGTTTGCATGTTCTCCCCGTGTTGCGTGGGTTTACTCCGGGATTTCTCCGGTTTTCTCCCACATGCCAAAAACATGCAGGTTAGGGATACGGGACGCTTGCGCACGCAGCGACCGGCAGCTGGTGGCTTGTCACCAGACTGCAAAACAAATCTACCTACGGGTACAAAATAAGTAATAAAATAAAATAAATAAATAAATAAATAAATACCTGGGGTGAATTATCCAATGCACTGGAAAATGCACAAGAGAGGTGATAAAGAGAGTGCAGGCAGGGTGGAGTGGAGTGGGTGGAGACAAGTGTCAAGGGTGATTTGTGACAGAAGGATAGCAGCTAGAGTGAAAGAGAAGATTGATGGTAGTGAAACCTGCCATGATGTATGGTTTGGAGACAGCAACACTGACAAAAAGACAGGAAGCAGCACTGGTGGTGGCAGAGTTGAAGATGCTAAGATCCTCATTGGGAGTGACTAGGAGGGACAGGATTAGAAATGAGTATATCAAAGGGACAGCTCAGGTTGAGTGATTTGGAGGCAAGGCTGAGATGGTTTGGACATGTGCAGAGAAGGGTTAGTGGATATACTGAACAAAGGATGTTGGAGATGGAGCTGCCAGGCAGGAAGAAAAGAGGAGGTCCTCAGAAAAGGATAGATTTAGTGTAGGAGGAAATGGGGAGAGGGGTAATGTCTCAGAAAAAAGATGCAAGGGATAGGGTGAGATGGAGGCAGATGATCTGCTGTGGTGACCCCTGAAGGGAGCAGCTGAAAGAAGAAGACAGTAATCTAAAATGTGATAAGGTGTACCTGTGTTGTGATTTGGATCCCAGTGCCTTTACACAATGGAATCACACTTTTGTAATGAAAATACTGCATCTAAGGTACATAGTAGGAATGCACCAATTGTGAATTTTTGAGCCAGTACTGATTTTTAAAACAATTATACTAATAGTTTTTTTTTCTTGATTTTGTTTTCCCCCCATTGATGCTCAAGAAATATGCATTATAAAAATATGGCTAAACTGATTTAAAGTATTTCAGTCATTCATTCCACCACAGTTGAATGAGCACAAATTCAGTCATACTAATGCATCAAACAATCTTTATTATAACCTTTCACCTGACAAATGATACACCAGAAAAACATTTGTCACTGCCATTGGTAAATGTTAATTTTTTGCTGACAGGCCAATGACAGTCAACAAGGTGAATATCACTGCATTTCTACTACTTACTGAATAGCTAATTGTTGCTGGTAGATTTGTGATCATCAAAAACTTTCACCTTTTGCTTGTGCTGTAACTGTCTCATCTGTGACTACAGGAAAAATCCTTTAACTTGGACTTCAGTACGCCAGCTCATCACTCAGTAACAAAGCACATACCACTGGTGAGGAATGACAAAACATTCTTGTGTTTTTCTCTGTGTGCCTTTTTAAAAAGTAACCTAAAATCTCTGACTTAATATATTACTTTGTTCACTCTTAAAATACACCTGCCAAACACTTTGGATGTATTGGATTATGGTAATAATACCACAGATCTATAGTAAGAATCTTTAAGTTTTCTTAATGCTTTCATGCTGGCATCTGTTGTTCTGTTATTATGAAAGTAATGAGAAACTTTAGATTTACCCAGTGAGAATACTGAGTACAGGGTGTGATTAAAGGTTTTTGCATTGATGTACATATTCTTATTTATAATCATTTGCATAAGAATGAGGAACACTAATCTCTTCAGGGAAACCATAAAAACTTATTAGCATTTGTTGGAATTCTTAATGACAAACTTTATGAGCCATAAGCATGTATGCCATAGCAGGACATGAGACAGTCAATCTACAGTATGTCATCTTAATGTATTACCAGAATGTTTTACAGTGTTGGAGCAGTTCAAATTCTCAGTTCGTCTTTTATCTCATCAGCACAATGAAACAGAGAGGGACTGGAAAATGCAAGCCAAATTGTGTGGTGAAGGATTCTATGGACCCACTGTTTTGAATGTACCAGTAGGGACAAAAGCCGATTACCCCATCACCTTTCACCCTGCTACTCAGTGCACTGTCATGGTAATACGTTTTTTGAGTTTTTTTTTTAAAATCTATTTATTTTATTGTTCCCCTCCTTTGTCATGTCAATGCTTTCTTTTAATTTACTGCAACTTCTAATAGTTACACATTAGAAGTTTTGAATTGTGTTGTTAGAATAGAGCCCTCATATGTGCCCCTTTTCTCATTAGCACTTTTCGTTCCTCCCTTCCTCAGAACTTTCAGCTCAAATCAACCCACTTATGTTGAAGGCTGAAACAGCTGTGTCCTCCTGTCTCGTCTGCTGTTGTTTAAATATCTGGAATTTAAAGTTTTTCCATTGAAAAGCAGTGCTAAATGTTGCCAGGCCAACAGTTTCAAAGCAGCACAGGAGACACTCCTTTTCATTGGGAAACTTTACTAATATACCATAATTTCCATTGTAAGTTACACAAATTCTAGTGAGAACTCTCCATTGAGAATGAATTGACAAGTAGTTTATAAAACATATTTCTCTTTGAGTGAGTCATCTTTATCAGATTACTATAAATCCTGAAATGGTAGTAAATGAAAAAGTACAAGTCCATCATTAACATACCACTAAAATGAATACTGGAAGAAATGTACTTGTGCAAAAGTAAAAGTTTTGGATGTTCTTAAGATGATAATTGAAGAAAATTACATTTGTAAATAATTACAGAAGCATGTAAATCTCCTTATTGATAGGATCAATTTCTTTACCTTTAGGTACAATATTAATTTATGTATGAATTTACTGCTATCCAATTTTGAATACTTTTTTGTACATCACATTATTTTTTGTATGTTGTGCTAACTTTATTTTATAGAAACATGAAAGGGTAGGAAATAAAGGGTAATAAAAGTAATAATATAAAAAAAGTTATGCTATGCATTTGCTAGGCATCGACTACAACTACCACATTCTACCATTGCACCATCAGTGCCACTGTGAGTGTCACTGCCTTACAGAGCAGATACACATCCATGTCCACATGAGAGATTTATGCTCGATCATCAGAGCCGCTCATGTCTTTCTGCGACAACCTTTGGCTGCAGCTCATCTGCTAGCCATCATTCCTTTGAGTACCCACACTACAGTGAACACAGATTTTGTGTTATTATAGTATTTCATTCCTATTTCCACAGGGAAAGCTGGCCTTACTTAATGACTCTGACAGCACGGAGCATAGGTTTACCCTCAGAGGAGTGGGAGAGCGCCCCCTGCCTATAGATCATGTGATATTACACTGCACTGTTGGCAAGATCGTGCACAAGCAACTGGATGTTCCTAACCACACGAAGAAACAGCTCACTTTGAAGGTATGAGCCGACATACATATAGTATAGACTATTGCTATCATTTATTTATTTATCCTTTTCACCCTGACTTGGCTAAAAATCCAAAGACAGCAAAGTTGTGTAAATGGTAAACTTCACTGACCATTTCTTTTTTATATCAACTTCATAAACGGCATGAAAAGTAATCTGACAATAGTAATAATAATTGTAGTGTATTATTACGCCATTGTTATTATACAGTGCTGTTAATAATTAAATTTGGTGATGCTTTAGAATTGTCCTTGGGATAATTATTACCTCCATCAAGGAGTCAATGTGATCGGGGCAGTTTGGCCGTCTGTCTCTCTGTTTGTTTGTTTGTTAGTAGGATTACACAAACACTACTGGAGAAATTTTGATGAAATTTTCACCAGAAGTGGCCCTCTGCCTAAGAATGAACCTATTAGATTTTGGAGGTTATCTGAGAGTACATACAGTACCTCCACCAAAGCCCTTGTTTATTTGTGTGCAAAGTACTGGATGGATTTTGATTAAATTTTTGGTCTACGGATGAACCCAATAGATTTTGGGAGTGATCTGAGAGTGCATACCTCTGCCAAGGTCCTATCTTACAATGTTAAAGAAAATGGAAAAGTGATCCAGAATCTGCATCCTGACCCAGGTCACCTCCAAAATCTAATGGGTCCATGCATAGCCCAAGGGCCACCTCAGCTGAAAATTGAATCAAAATCCATCCAGTACTTTTTTCCGTAATCTTGCTCACAGACAGACTGACCAACCTTGGCAGAGGTATGTTCTGAGTCCTCTCTAGTTTGTAATGTTCTTCTTCTTCTTTTAGATTTGATTGGCGGTTGGCAACCAGCTTACAGGTGCATTACCGCCACCTACGATATTATCGTGATCACTCTATATATAATTCAAGAAATCTCTGTGTGTCTCAGTTTGTAATGTTAAACGTAATAACATTAAGTTCTTGCAGTGTGCATCACTAATACCATGTTAGGATAACTATCCATCCATCCATCCATCTTCTACCGCTTTTCCGGAGGTCCGGGTCGCGGAGGCAGCAGTTCAAGCAGAGAAGCCCAGACTTCCCTCTCCCCAGCCACCTGCTCCAGCTCTTCAGAGGGGATACCAAGGCGTTCCCAGACTAGCTGGGAGACATAGTCTCTCCACCGAGTCCTGGGTCTGCCCCGGGGTCTCCTCCCAGTGGGACGTGCCTGAAACACCTCAAGTGGGAGGCGTCCAGGAGGCATCCTAATCAGATGCCCATACCACCTCAACTGACTCCTTTCAATGTGGAGGAGCAGCGGTTCTACTCTGAGCCTCTCCCGGATGACTGAGCTCCTCACCCTATCTCTGAGGGTGAGTCCAGCAATCCTACGGAGAAAGCTCATTTCAGCCGCTTGTATCCGCGATCTCGTTCTTTCGGTCATTACCCAAAGCTCGTGACCATAGGTGAGAGTAGGAACGTAGATTGACTGGTAAATCGACAGCTTTGCCTTAGAACTAAGCTCCCTCTTCACCACAACAGACCGGTACAACGTCCGCATCACTGCAGATGCTGCTCCAATCCGTCTGTCGATCTCTCGCTCCATTTTCCCCTCACTCGTGAACAAGACCCCAAGATACTTAAACTCCTCCACTTGGGGCAGGAGCCTGTCCCCAACCCGGAGAGGACAATCCACCTTTTTCCGGCTGAGGACCATGGACTCGGACTTGGAGGTGCTGATTCTCATCCCAGCCGCTTCACACTCAGCGGCAAACCGTCCCAGCAAGAGCTGTAGGTCATTGCTGGATGAAGCCAACAGGACAACATCATCTGCAAACAACAGAGATGAGATCCTGTGGTCACCAAGCATGACACCCTCCATTCCCTGGCTGCGCCTAGAAATCCTGTCCATAAAAATTATGAACAGGACCGGTGACAAAGGGCAGCCCTGGCGGAGTCCAACTCTCACTGGGAATGACTCCGACCGAGTGTTGGCAATGCGAACTAAACTCTCACAACGGTCGTACAGAGACCGAATAGCTCGTAACAACAAGCCCGATACCCCATACTCCCGAAGCACCCCCCACAAAAATCCACGAGGGACGCGGTCAAATGCCTTCTCCAAGTCCACAAAACACATGTAAACTGGTTGGGCAAACTCCCACGAACCCTCAAGAATTCTCGAGAGGGTAAAGAGCTGGTCCGATGTGCCACGGCCAGGACGAAAACCACATTGCTCCTCCTGAATCCGAGGTTCGACCAACGGCCGGACTCTCCTCTCCAGTACCTTGGCATAGACCTTCCCAGGGAGGCTGAGGAGTGTGATCCCTCTAAAGTTGGAGCACACCCTCCGGTCCCCTTTTTTGAAGAGAGGAACCACCTCCCCGGTTTGCCATGCCAAAGGCACTGCCCCCGACCTCCACGCAATGTTGCAGAGGCGTGTCAACCATGACAACCCAACAACATCCAGGGCCTTGAGGTACTCGGGGCGAATCTCGTCCACCCCCGGGGCCCGGCCACCAAGGAGATTTTTAACCACCTTGGCGACCTCAGCCCCTGTGATAGGCGAGTCATCCCCCTCGTCCCCAAACCCTGCTTCCTCTGTGGAAGGCGTATCAGTGGGATTGAGGAGATCCTCGAAGTATTCCTTCCACCGCCCGACGATATCCCCAGTTGAAGTCAACAGTGTCCCATCCGCACCATACACAGTGTGGACGGGGAGCTGCTTTCCCCTCCTGAGCCGCCGAACAGTTTGCCAGAATCTCTTTGAAGCCGACCGAAAGTCTTGTTCCATGGCCTCACCGAACTCCTCCCATACCCGGGTTTTTGCTTCAGCAACCACCCGAGCTGCACTCCGCTTGGCCTGCCGGTACACCTCAGCTGCTTCGGGAGTCCCACAAGCCAACCAAGCTTGATAGGACTCCTTCTTCAGCTTAATGGCCCCCCTCACCACTGGTGTCCACCACTTGGTTCGGGGGTTGCCACCACGAGATGCACCGACCACCTTGCGGCCGCAGCTCTGGGCTGCCGCTTCAACAACAGAGGTGGAGAACATGGCCCATTCAGACTCCATGTCTCCAGACTCCCTCGGATTGTGGTTGAAGTTCTTCCGGAGGTGGGAGTTGAAGACCTCCCGGACAGGGGCCTCAGCCAGACGCTCCCAGCACACCCTCACTATACGTTTGGGTCTACCAGGTCTGAATGGCTTCCTCCCCTGCCATCGGATCCAACTCACCACCAGGTGGTGATCAGTTGACAGCTCTGCACCTCTCTTTACTCGGGTGTCCAAGACATACGGTCGCAGGTCTGATGATACGATAACAAAATCGATCATCGACCTGCGGCCTAGGGTGTCCTGGTGCCAGGTGCACATATGGACACCCTTATGCTTGAACATGGTGTTCGTTATAGACAGACTGTGGTTAGCACAGAAGTCCAATAACTGAACACCACTCGGGTTCAGATCGGGCAGGCCGTTCCTCCCAATCACCCCCCTCCAGGTTTCACTGTCGTTGCCCACGTGCGCATTGAAGTCCCCCAGTAGGACAATGGAGTCTCCAGGAGGAGCACCCTCCAGCACCCCAGTCACAGACTCCAAAAAGGGTGGGTACTCTGAAACATCATTTGGTGCATAGGCACAAATGATGGTCAGGACCCGTTTCCCAACCCGAAGGCGCAGGGAAGCAACCCTTTCGTCCACCGGGGAAAACTCCAATATAGAGGCAGCAAGGTGGGGCGATACAAGAATACCTACCCCTGCTCGTCGCCTCTCGCCCGGGGCAACTCCAGAAAAGGCCAAGCTCCAGCCCCTCTCCAGGAGACTGGTTCCGGAACCGGAGCTGTGTGTTGAGGTGAGGCCGACTATATCTAGCCGGTATCGCTCAATCTCGTACACCAGCTCAGGCTCCTTCCCCACCAGAGAGGTGACATTCCACGTACCAAAAGGTGGAATGTTAGGATAACTAACTTTTCGATAATGTTATTTTCATGTTATTTTTCATGTTATTTTCATCTATTTTAAACTTTCCTTTCATGTTATTAAAATTAGCACTATTCTTTATTAATATATTTATCAATATACAGTATATATACAGTATATATATATATATATATACTGTATATTGTATATAATACTGTATATTGTAGTATTCTATATAATACTGTATATTGTATATAATATATATATATATACAGTATATTGTACTCACCGGCCACTTTATTAGGTACACCTGTCCAACTGCTCGTTAACACTTAATTTCTAATCAGCCAATCACATGGCGGCAACTCAGTGCATTTAGGCATGTAGACATGGTCAAGACAATCTCCTGCAGTTCAAACCGAGCATCAGTATGGGGAAGAAAGGTGATGTGAGTGACTTTGAACGTGGCATGGTTGTTGGTGCCAGAAGGGCTGGTCTGAGTATTTCAGAAACTGCTGATCTACTGGGATTTTCACGCACAACCATCTCTAGGGTTTACAGAGAATGGTCCGAAAAAGAAAAAATATCCAGTGAGCGGCAGTTCTGTGGGCGGAAATGCCTTGTTGATACCAGAGGTCAGAGGAGAATGGCCAGACTGGTTCGAGCTGATAGAAAGGCAACAGTGACTCAAATAACTACCCGTTACAACCAAGGTAGGCAGAAGAGCATCTCTGAACGCACAGTACGTCGAACTTTGAGGCAGATGGGCTACAGCAGCAGAAGACCACGCCGGGTGCCACTCCTTTCAGCTAAGAACAGGAAACTGAGGCTACAATTTGCACAAGCTCATCGAAATTGGACAATAGAAGATTGGAAAAACGTTGCCTGGTCTGATGAGTCTCGATTTCTGCTGCGACATTCGGATGGTAGGGTCAGAATTTGGCGTCAACAACATGAAAGCATGGATCCATCCTGCCTTGTATCAATGGTTCAGGCTGGTGGTGGTGGTGTAATGGTGTGGGGAATATTTTCTTGGCACTCTTTGGGCCCCTTGGTACCAATTGAGCATCGTTGCAACGCTACAGCCTACCTGAGTATTGTTGCTGACCATGTCCATCCCTTTATGACCACAATGTACCCAACTTCTGATGGCTACTTTCAGCAGGATAATGCGCCATGTCAAAAAGCTGGAATCATCTCAGACTGGTTTCTTGAACATGACAATGAGTTCACTGTACTGAAATGGCCTCCACAGTCACCAGATCTCAATCCAATAGAGCATCTTTGGGATGTGGTGGAACGGGAGATTCGCATCATGGATGTGCAGCCGACAAATCTGCGCCAACTGTGTGATGCCATCATGTCAATATGGACCAAACTCTCTGAGGAATGCTTCCAGCACCTTGTTGAATCTATGCTACGAAGAATTGAGGCAGTTCTGAAGGCAAAAGGGGGTCCAACCCGTTACTAGCATGGTGTACCTAATAAAGTGGCCGGTGAGTATATATATACACAATATACTGTATATATATATAATATCAGAGGTTGCACTAGAATTTATTGTTGTCCTTCATCTTGATGGAAAGGTTTGTAAAAATGTGGTCATGATCTTTTACAATCCGTCATAACTAGGGCTGTCAAGGTGGAGGAATTTTTCATGTGTTGATGGTGGGTAGCTCAACAGGACAATATGTGGTGTTATCGCAGGTAATGTTATAAGGCCCTATGACTCCATAATTTAGATGTTCATAAGGGTGTAACTTTGTTTCAAACATTGGGGGGAGTTGAGGTCTCTTCCCGTATAAGGATTTAAAAAAAAGTCTTTTTATTATAGAACTGTCAGGTCATCAGTACAGGCAGTTGTCTCCAATGTCCTCTTTTTCATTTTTAAAGGAAAAGGAATTTTTTCTAAGCAAAAAATGACAGTATGCTGTATGCATCCTAATGTGGAGGAACAGCACAAAATCGTCAACTTTGCTAAAAGGACAAGGCTAATTTACCCCTTTATTTTGGCATTCCCATATTAGTAACAGTTGTAAAATTATTTCTCTAATTTACCAAATCTATATTCAGTCTTGTGATAGTCTATGAAGCAGCAGGCTTACTTAATACCCATTATGTGTAAAGTATTTCAGCACTGGCAGAAATCAAATTTTGACTATTGTTACCTGGTCGTGTGTGCCTCCTTACCTTTACCTCCTCTCTCCTCTCTTTCTTGGTTCACCCTGCTGCTATCACATTCTTACTCCTGTTATATATAAAAAAAAAGCTCATTTAATGTTCAAATGGTTTAAAAGAGGTACTTCATGGACAATTTTGGAGGATGTAGTTCATGCTAGATTTTTGTCCTTCTTTCCTCTTAATAGCATCTTAGTGCAATCAGTATTAACTGAGGTTAATCTAACCGCTGAATGAGGCTTAATCACCATTATTAACTAATTTTATTTTGTTATTAATCAGTTGTGGTGATTAACACATTTATTCTGACAGGACTAATGTTTTTTCATTAATTTATGATGTCACCACTTGCCACCATGTGGCTATTTCTTACCAAGCAAATGAACTAAGGACACCACTGTGATTTAGTCAGCTAGACTATGACAAAAGTAACAGTTATCCTGCCTGCAGAGGCATTATGAACACAGCACACCACACCTTAGGTGTGCCGTTTCATTCATGAAATGATGATAAATCTGTGAGTGTGGTGACACTAGACACAGCGGGTGGACATTCCTCTCACACCCAGAAGCAGGAAGAGGGGCAGAACAATGGACTGAAGGGGGTAGCCCCCCAAGGAGTAACTTGACAGACAATGAGGGCAGGGGGGTGAATGTATGGTCAGGAAGGTAGCAAGTGTTATGTTAATGTGTCACACACAAGCATAATGCACTAGCCCAGCTCTTTGTGCATACCATTGGGGCTATTTATGAGAATGCAGAGAGAGTTGAGAAAACTCTCCTACCCGACACCCGGCCCCAGCGGACAACGCTGGGGTCCACCGGCTGTATTTATGTTAGAGGGTCAATAAAGAACCTGTGTCGACCTACGCTCATGCCTCGCCTCCACATCCTTCCCCATCACCCTCTACATGAGTAGATTTGTGACTAAATCATCCTGGTATTAAAAACTTACCCTGGATTCATTATCTCGACATTAAATTTTTTTTTACAATGATATTCAGTTTTCAAATTTAGAATTCAGGTATTCCTCCTCCCCCCAAAGGTAAATAAGAAATTTACCTTTACCAAATTTACCAGAGAAAACATGCAAATTTTGGAGAAAATAGTATAAATTCACAAGAAGAAAGTAGCAACTTGATGATAGTCAAAAATATTATTTAAAAAAAAATTCTGAAATTTAAATGATTTTGCAAATATGTAAGGAAAAAGGCTTATTTTCCATGACAAAAAAAATGCAAATTTGATTTGATTTGATTTTGTGTACTTTATTGATCCCCAGAGGGGAAATTCAGGGCATCCACGGTGCAGTGCTATCCCCTCACCATTCACACACACATTCACACCTAGGGCCACTTTAGAGTCTTCAATTAACCTAACCTGCATGTTTTTGGCCTGTGGAAGGAAACCGGAGAAATCCCACGCAGACACAGGGAGAACATGCAAACTCCTCTCAGATCACTGTTGGTCAGGGGCTGGGATTGAACCCGGGAAAAATGCTACATTTTTATGAGAAACTGTGAATTTAAGCAGAAAACAACATGGGGGAAATTGTCACAAGGCTGAGCGTGGTGTGCCACCGTGCTCAGGCTTTCTATTTATTCCTGAGTATTTGTCATATTGTTTCCAGTGTTATGTGTTTATCTTTATGTATGTGATTTGGATGTGTTCTGAGTTGTCAGTTGTTCTGTTATACTTCACGTCCTCATTGTGATTATTGTTATTGTTATCCTGGCGTTTGTTTCTATTGTTTCTATTTTGTTTTCTTTGTGATATGAGGTCTCCACCTCATCTTCCAGACACTCCCACCTTGTGATCACCTTGTTTCAGTTCACGGGGTGTCTCAGCTGTGAACTGTCAAATAATTAGGTCACCTTCCCCGCTCATGTGATCCACACCTGCTATCATTTGTGTTCTTTTGTTTTTGGCCCTATTTAAGGACGGTTGTTTCTCTCCCTTATTGCTGGAGTCAAAAGAAAGCCTCACGTCAGAACCCTACTCCCGTTCTGACAGCCATCCCTGTGTTCTACCTGTCTACGCCATTGTCTTCTCAGTTTGTAAGTTTGCTTTGTGCACAAGTTTGGATTTTTGTGTTTGTGCACTGTTTGGACTCTTTGTGTTTTGTTAATAAATATCACAAACTACAGTTCAGTGTCTGGGTTTCTCTTATCTGCCCCAAGGGACAATTCATGACAGTAGACTCCAGCCAGTAAGAGACCCAGCTGCTGTAGTTTGTGGTTATTTTTTTTTTTTTTGTTTGTTTCACTCACCTGTTTTTCGGGAGCTGTCACTATGTCGTCAGGTGGTTGCAGCTACTCGGTGAGCCTGGGGTGAGAGTGCTGCAGGACACTCATGGAGATGGACGGACTCATCTCCGCAGCTCGCATTGCTCCTACCCCAAAAGACGCATTCTGGTACCTAGGTCTCACAGAGGCAGCTGCTCGCCGGTATCCTCAGCTCAAGGAGCATGCTGAGGGGGTGGAGCTGATTTCTCTGGTGGCAGCTCTGCAACATGAGAACACTGAGATGGTGAGGAATTCCCTGAGAAGACCTGGGCCTGCGCCAAAGGGGAGGCATTCCCGGGCCTCTGCAGTATCAGCTCCTCACCAGTCTTTGGCACCCGTTCCTGCTCCTGCTCCACCTACTCCAGGACACCGCTGTCCAGGGAAATCCCACCAGAAGAACGCCTCCACCTCTCAGTCAGCAGTTTCTCCCACATCGAGCCAGACAATTCCCACAGCAGTTTCTCCTTCTCGTTCTCCTTCGCTGGCTGTCCCGTTAGCCTCCTCCTCCTCCTTTGCTACTGCTACACCCATCTCCTCGACATGTCCTCCCTGCTGAGGGTCCAGTCGTTCCCTCCCCGGTTCCGCCCATCACCGTGTCTGCGGGGGGGGGGCTCCTTCTCGTTCCTCTGAGGGGCCCACAACCACTGAAGTCACGGAGAGGGCCAGTTCCCAACCAGCTGCAGCAGAAGACTTCGCTCCCCGGGAACTCAGGCAAGTGTTTTTTCACTCTCATTCACCTAAACATGAATTATCTTGCCTGATTCCCGGTGGGAGGGCTCAGACTAGGCAATTCTCTGAGCCCCCTCCACCTGCTATAGCTATAGACTGTTCACCTGCTCTCTCCGTGTTTCCTCCTTTGCCCCTTGAGTGTCTGCCGGTCCCAGGACTGAGCTGCCGGGTGATGGAGGAGCGTGCGGCCCTGGAGGACCTGGTTCCAGCCCCGCAGCCACGGTCTGGATGGAGGAAGATCGCTGTTACTGAGCTGGAGCCTGTGCCGACGACTGAGCATCCCCGGGCTTCAGCTGAGCTGAGTCCAGTGCCAGCAGGAAGCCAACCTCCTGTGTCTACGTCAGGCGAGCTACCGGTGTGGGCCACTTCGCTGGGGGGTCTCGGGACTGCATCCACCACCATGCCTGCTGTAGGGGCCGCCGCAGCAGAGTCAGAGCCGGACCTCCAGGGGGCTGAGACCAAGACGTCGTCTGGATCGACAGAGTCCTGGACGGTGGTTGAGCTTGAGCTCAGGCAAGTGCTCTTCTTTGTTTTCACTGTCTCCGTTTTGGAGACATCTTGCCTGGCTCTTAGTGGGAAGAGCCAAGTGCGGCCGTCAGCTGCACCTGAGCTCACCTCGCCGGGCTCCACTGCCACCGGTGACCCTGGCCCTGTGTCTCTGTCCCTCTTATCTGAGCCTTTTCCCAGGGTCACTGTGGTTCATCCAACTTCACCTGAGGTCTCCGTGGGTCCGGTCTCGCTGCCTGAGGTCTTTGTGGATCCAGCTCCTCCTGCCGAGGTTGTCGCGGGTGCTCTGTCCCAGCCCGGGACCTTCGTGGGTGCTGTTCCCCATCTGGTTGAGATCTTCGCGGGTGCTCCATCCCAGCCTGGGCCTCCGAGGGTGCTGCTTCCCCATCAGCTGAGGTAGTCGCAGTGCTCCGTCCCAGCCCGGGACCTCCGTGGGTGCTGCTTCCCCTCTGGTTGGGTCTTCGCAGGTGCTCTGTTCCAGCCCGGGGCCTTCGAGAGTACTGCTTCCCCGTTAGCTGAGGTTGTCACGGGCACTCCGTCCCAGGCCGGGACCTCCATGGGTGCAGCCCCTCTTCAGTCTGGGTCTCTGTGAGTGTGGTGTCCTAGTCGGGGAACGTCGTGGGTGCCCCAGCCTGAAATCAACGTGGGTTCTGCGCTCCAGTGTGGAACCGCTGTGGGCGTTACGCTCAAGCCCGGGGGCCACCGTCGGTGCAGCTTTGGCCCAGTCCGGGTCCACCGTGGGTGCAGCCTCGCTCCAGCCCGGAGCCAATGCGGGTGCAGCCTCACTCCAGCCCAGAGCCACTGCGGGTGCAGCTTTGCTGCTGAGGTCCCCTCTCCTCTGCCAGATGCTATCGTGGTCATTTTCAGATCTTTCCAGAGATGTTCAATTCAAGTCTGGGTTCTGGCTGGGCCACTCAAGGACGTTCACGGAGTTGTCCTGAAGCCACTCCTTTGATATCTTGGGTGTGTGCTTAGAGTCGTTGTCCTGCTGAAAGATGAACTGTCGACCCAGTCTGAGGTCAAGAGCGCTCTGGAGCAGGTTTTCATCCAGGATGTCTCTGTACATTGCTGCATTCATCTTTTCCTCTATCCTGACTAGTCTCCCAGTTCCTGCTGCTGAAGAACATCCCCACAGCATGACGCTGCCACCACCATCGGCGTGGTTATGAGTCGTGCCAGGTTTCCTCCAAACATGATGCCTGGCATTCACGCCAAAGAGTTCAATCTTTGTCTCATCAGACCAGAGAATTTTGTTTCTCATGGTCTGAGAATCCTTCAGGTGCATTTTGGTACAATCCAGGCGGGCTGCCATGTGCCTTTTACTAAGGCGTGGTTTCCGTCTGGCCATTCTACCATAGAGGCCTGATTGGTGGATTGCTGCAGAGATGGTTGTCCTTCTGTAAGGTTCTCCTCTCCCCACAGAGGAACGCTGAAGCTCTGACAGAGTGACCATCAGGTTGTTGGTCACCTCCCTGACTAAGGCCCTTCTCCCCCGATTGCTCAGTTTAGATGGCCGGTCAGCTCTAGGAAGAGTCCTGGTGGTTCTGAACTTCTTCCATTTATGGATGATGGAGGCCACTTTGCTTATTGGGATCTTCAAAGCAGCAGAAATTTTTTTGTACCCTTCCCCAGATTTGTGCCTCAAGACAATCCTGCCACGGAGGTCAACAGACAATTCCTTTGACTTCATGCTTGGTTTGTGCTCTGACATGCACTGTCAACTGTGGGACCTTATATAGACAGGTGTGTGCCTTTCCAAATCATGTCCAATCAACTGAAATTTACCACAGGTGGACTCCAATTAAGCTGCAGAAACATCTCAAGGATGATCAGTGGAAACAGGATGCACTTGAGCTCAATTTTGAGCTTCATGGCAAAGGCTGTGAATACTTATGTACATGTTGATCTCTTAGTTTTTTATTTTTAATAAATTTGCAAAAATCTAAAAAAAACCCTAAAACTTTTTTCATGTTGTCATAGGGTGTTGTGTGTAGAATTTGGAGGGAAAAAATGAATTTAATCCATTTTGGAATAAGGGTGTAACATAACAAAATGTGGAAAAAGTGAAGCGCTGTGAATACTTTCTGGATGCACTGTATATTCATTAGTGAAGTGACCATACAGGAAAAGCAACAGGCTGGAGGAGGTGACAAATGCTGCAAGAAAAAAATGCTGGAAGAAGCACTGCAACTTTTTATTTATCAATTTATTTATTTTTTTTATAGCACTCCTTTTTTTGCAAATGGACCCTTAAACACCAACAAGCTCAAAAGGTACGGTGTTAAGGTGATGAATCTTGTTATACTTGGAGCTAAATCACTATACAGTGATGATAATAAGCCATCAATGTCTGTGTTTACTCACTGCCTAATTTGTGTAATGCTGTCTCGTGATTAAATGAAATGGGAATGGAAAACTAGAAATGTGATTTTAAGTTTAAACTTTATTTTTATTTATTGTAGCTCAATAATTAAATTCCAAATAAATCAATGATGCTGTATTGCAGTGCTTTTGAACTCATTTTAACACATTATGCATATGGATAAAATTTAGAGTGCTGTATTTTTCTTAATGAGATATTTAAAAAGTTTAGGCTGATGAAATGCATCTATTCTTTCATTCATCTAATTGGTGTTTATTTGTTATATATTTATTTAAATACTCTTTTGTGCAGTTGTGGTATTTTAACAGAAGATAAAAGATCTGAAAATGATCTGCAGGAAAAATAATCAATTTCTTTTAACGTGGATATTTAAGAATAGCCTTCAGAGTGACTTTGTCTACAATTGAAAGTGGTAAAACTTGCTTTCTAATTGAATTTTATAATTATCAAAATCATGACATTTTAAAAATACAGAACAGTTTAAGGTTAACTTGAATTTTGTGGGGATGATAAGCAATATTTAAAGGCATTTATATTTAAGGACCAGTGGTATAGAAAGTTTGTTTGTCCTTTGGAGCAGCAAACATTTTAATGAGTACTGAAACATATGTAAATTTCACTTTAACAGCTGATGAACAAATCCACTCTGATCATGAATGATTAATACAATGTAAAGCTCAAATTTGCATGAGAAGAGCTAATCATTTCTCAGATCTGCTAAATAAGATAAGATAAGAAAAGATAAGCCTTTATTAGTCCCACAATGGGGAAATTCCAGGATTGCAACATCACAGGGACAGCAACAATCAAGAAGACAAGAAAAACAAGAGCAGTGAATATACATATATACACATAAATATATGAATATATATACACACAGTGCGGAGCATTGTAGCTAGATGAAATAGACAGCATAACCGTCTACTTAGTTATCCTACATTGTATGAATATGTACCCATACATATTGTCACCCTCTGTAGCGACTGATATTGTCCTAGTTGTATACTGGAGGGGACATTTGTGTAAGTCTATTGCGTCTTTTGCATTCAGTACTATTAGGTCGTCACGTTTTTTTGCTATCTCTGCGAGCAGCCCTGCTTAGGTTATACAGTCTGACTGCCGTAGGTAGGAAGGACCTGCGAAACCTCTCGGTTGTGCACCTAGGATGATGTAGTCTGCTGCTAAATGAGCTCCTCAGTGCGTTCAGTATGTCCTGCATAGGGTGGGACTTGGACTCCAGCAGAGGTGACAGTTTAGCCGCCATCCTTCTCTCTCCTATCTCCTCCACTGGGTCAAGGCATTGCCCCAGGACAGAGCTAGCTTTCTTGATCAGTTTGTTCAGTCTCTTCCTATTGGCTGCTGTGATGCCACTGCCCCAGCAGACCACTCCAAAAGTGATGGCTGATGCCACCACCATGTCGTAGAATGTCTTCATCAGCACCCCTTGTACACCAAAAGACCTGAGTCTCCTCAGTAGGAACAGCCTGCGCTGTCCCTTCTTGTAGAGTGCATCGGTATTGTGTGACCAGTCTAGTTTATTGTGCAGATGAACACCCAGGTACTTGTAGGATGTCACCATCTCAATGTCTGTTCCCTGTATGTTTACTGGTGCTGTGAGGAGTTGTCCTTGCCTGCGGCAGTCCATCACCAGCTCCTTAGTTTTCCTCGCGTTAATCTGGAGGCAGTTCCGATGGCACCAGTCCACGAAGTCCTGGATAAGTCCTCTGTACTCAGCTTCATCTCCGTTAGAGATGAGGCCGATGATTGCAGAGTCGTCAGAGAACTTCTGTAGATGGCAGTATGTTGTGTTGTGTGAGAAGTCTGCAGTATAAAGGGTGAACAGGAAGGGAGCCAAAACCGTTCCCTGGGGGCCCCCCCTGCTACCGATGATTGTGTCGGACACACAGTCCCGGGTTCTCACAAACTGTGGCCGGTTAGTGAGGTAGTCCAGGATCCATGATGACAGGTGCTGGTCCACCCCTGTGCACAGCAACTTGTCCTTCAGGATCATCGGTTGGATGGTGTTGAAAGCGCTGGAGAAGTCAAAGAACATGATCCTCACCGCATTCCCGGGCTTCTCCAGGTGGGACAGAGAACGGTGAAGGAGGAAGATCACTGCATCCTCCACCCCAATGCCATGCTGGTAGGTGAACTGGAGTGGATCCATCGCTGGTCCCACCAGGGGGCGGAGGTGAGCAAGGAGCAGTCTCTCCAGGGTCTTCATCATGTGAGACGTCAGGGCCACTGGTCTGTAGCTGTTCAGGTCTTTGGGGTGGGAAGTCTTTGGTACAGGTACCACACAAGATATTTTCCACAACTGTGGTACCCTCCCCAACTTCAGGCTCAGGTTGAAGATATGCTCCACAATCCCACACAGCTGGTCTGCACAGGACTTGAGGAGCTTTGTACTGATGCCGTCCGGTCCCGAGGCCTTCCTCGCCTTGATCTTCCTCAGCTCCGTCCTCACCTGGGTCTTAGTGAGGGTCAGGTTGGGAGGCTGTGTGCTGGGAGTGGGGGGGTGATGGTGGAGTGGGGTGTGGGCAGCAGGACTCGATGTCTTTAGAGGCAGCAGTGGTTGTTGTGCAGTCGGGGGGGGGGGGTGCGGTTGGTCAAACCTATTAAAAAACAGGTTCAGATTGTTCGCCCACTCCCTGCCCCCCGTGGCCTGGGGGGAGGTATTCTGGAGTCCAGAGATGGTTTTTAGGTTTCTCCAGACCCCGCCGATGTTGCTCTGTTGCAGCTTGTTCTCCATGTTCTTCCTGAAGCTGTCCTTGCCTTAAATCCTTAAATCCTCCCATGCAGCAATTATTCTGTGGTTTACTTCCATAGCTGTAACTCATATTAGCAAACTGGCAACCAGCTAATTTCAGACAACAATTCACCAGCTAAATCAACAATATATTTAACTCCTTTTGGACAGAGGGGTTTGTCCTTTTATTTGACAACCAACAATTTAAAATGGTTTGTTACCCTTATGGAGCTCTTTTCATTCTGTCTCACTTGTGAGCTGACGTAGACGACCGTCCTCACCTGCCGCCGCTACAAATGACTCCCAGTATTGACCAGAGAGAAGGCACATGGACCGGTTGGGCAACACCAAGTCGTGCAGGAAGGGGAAGGGGGTACATTGTTTGATTATTAGAAATGTTACTTTTTGTTGCTTGCAAATGAAAAAACAATAACTTCTTCATACTCACTTGTAGATATTTTTATTAATTATAATTACATGATTATTGGGGGGATTATATTGGGTGGATTTGATTGGGGGGGTTGGAACCCCTTCATCGCCCCATAAATTACGTCTATGGATGTTCATAGCTTTTGAGACAAGTACAAAGACAAAATTGTACTGAGACAGATTGCTGCTGCTCCACTCTCTATGTGTGACAGAAGGGCGGACCGCAGGTTTCCCCACAGAGTCATGGCTTGCAGGTTGAGCTGCTGTTTCTCTTTAAAAAAGCCCCAATCATTTCCATAAAGTAGTATATTAAAGTTGATGTTGGCATGGTACCGTTTGGAGCAGTAATCCTTGATGAGCTTATGAACCCGGACGATGACAGGGCTTTGTTGCTAGAAGCTAGGAGCAGACAGGCTGTTCCGTTGCCAAATGTGCAGACTCTCCTTTGGCCCATGTCGAGCCAAAGGAGAGCATGCAGATTGCTAACTGACCAGACTGCATACTCACTTACTGGTTGTGTTAAAGGCCAAATCCCCCACAGTGGCACTCAAATGGCAGCCCACCGCCGCGATCAGTGTGGAGAAGAAAAAGGGCAGTGGAGGTTGATAGGGCTGTTGGGCAAAGTTGCTGTATTGATACGATCCAGAAACTGTCTCTAGTTGCTTGAAAAAAATTCTTCCAGCTTTTTTTAATGGATAATTTATTTAATATTAAATACAGGCACATAAATATAAAACAAGGTGAAAAAATAAAGTGAATACCGTGGTTATAATATGATACTATCTGATACAAACTGAATTATTATTTGTTTTAAATTTTTCTAACAAAAAAATAAAATACTTATAAAAAACAAAAAAAAGTTCATAAAGCATAGAACTCACCTGGAGAGATGTACAGTCATGCAGAGATTCCATTCCCAGAGAGAAGAAGAAATAGTTTAGGATAAAAGTTTTATTTGTTACAAATCTGGCATCAGCCAGATCCATCCTGGTGGGTGCTGCTGAGCAGCAAGCTGGAGCTTGCACCAGTGGCTGTAGGTTCCGCACAATCACCTGTAGTGGACAGGGGCACAGAGGGTTGGATCATCTGATCTGAGCCGATGACAGATACCAGCCAGGAGTCAGCAGGGGTGAGCGCCACAGAACAAAGAGGTGAGGAAACTGACTCGTGTTGGGCCATGAGTGGGACAAACAGGCTGGAGCTAAGTAGAGCTAAGCCGGCATTTGTCTTTCATGGTCAAATGCATGACGAAGTCAGCAGACAGTTGAAGCTCCAAATCACAATCCATCAAATTGACAGACGGCTTTGAAAATTTGCCACCACTGCTTAAAAGAAACACCCTTCAGTGATGGAGAATTCTTGGTTAACACGACCTCTGATTAACAAATAAATAATGAAAGAACCAAGGTGCTGATGCCTCAGTGCCAGAGCCTTGGCGGAGGTATGCATTCCCGGATCATCACCAAAATGTTATGGGTTCCTCTCTAACCCAAGGACCACCTCTGGTAAAAAAATATTTCATCCAAATCCATCCAGTATTTTTGGAGTACACACATAAGCAGTGAAAATAATCTGCAGTTCACATGCCTGTACTGTCAGTGGCAGCCAAGAGCCACCAAACTGAACAGTTCAACTTCACATGCTGTAAAAAAAACGTGCTGTGTTTTGCAAAAAAGTCACACTGCTGACTGTAGTGGCCCGGCATAGTTATTACAATACCCTTTTCCCCTGCTCCACTGACATTAAAAGTGAGCTAAATTTGTGTTTATTTCAAAAGCAAAGCCTTATCTTGGAATTCTGGCAAATTAAAAGTCGAGAAAATATGGCGATACAGTGATACAAGCCTTTAGTTGCACTCAATTCTGACTGGGCGAGCTAAAAAAAAATAAAAATAAGATAAGCCTTTATTAGTCCCACAACAGGGAAATTCCAGAAAAGGTGTTAACACACGCGTATACACACACACACACACACACACACACACACACACACACACACACACACACACACACACACACACGTTGACTGATTACTGTATGCCTCTGTTTTCACCTAGGCATAATAATAATTAGCGACCAAAGAGACCACTGCAAAATTATCACTTTATCTGGTTTTACTATTTCTATGTACTCGTGCATACCCGTGCATGCCCGTAGAAACCAAGTATAAGCATGTATTTCTGCATGCCCGTAGAAAACGTGTAGAAAAGAAGAAGAAGAAGTAAGAAGTGAACTTACAGTGTGAACAACACCAAGTATGTGGCGGTAATGCCCCTGAAAGCTGGTTGCCAACCACCAATCAAATCTAAAAGAAGAAGAAGAAGAAAGCAGGTGTAAGCAAGGGTGTAAGCAAGCACGTCAGCACTCGTTCAGTGATGCCTGCCTTTGATCTTTGATGGTGTCATAGCGAGTCCTATGATCTTTGCTGATGTCATAGCAAATCCTATGATTGTGAGTGATGCCTGCCTTTGATGTTTTTGCGAGTCCTATGATCATGAGACATCTTGACAGACAGAGATTTCTTGAATTATATGATCTTTTGGCGAGTCCTATGGGCTATATGACGTCATGTAGACGTCATGTAGAGATCATAGGAACATCAGCCTAATGGCTCATATGTCATATAGACATCATGTAGGCATCATAGGAACGTCATAGGTGGTCCTATGATCATCGACATCATAGGAACATCATAGGACATCATGCAGACATCATAGGCACATCATAGGCAATCCTATGATCATGACACACTGACAGAGATTTCTTGAATTGTATATATAGAGTGAAGTGATGTGTTTGATTAAAATGAACAATTTTGTTTTATTCTCTACTGAGAACAATTTGCCTAAATTACAAGCCAAAATATTGTCATTTAGAGTATTTATTTACAGAAAATAACAACTGGCCAAAACATAAAAAAAGATGTTGTTTTTAGATCAAATAATGCAAAGAAAGCAAGTTTATGTTCATTCTTAAACAGTGCAATACTTCAGTTTTAACTTAGGAAGAACTGGGAAATCTGTATTTGTGGAATAACTGATTTTTATTCACAGCTTTCATGCATGTTACCATGCTTACATACATACATACACCGCAGAATCTCTTAATATATATATATATATATATATATATATACACACACACGGACAAAATTGTTGGTACCCCTCTGTTAATGAAAGAAAAACCCATAATGGTCACAGTAATAACTTGAATCCGACAAAAGTAATAAATAAAAATTCTATGAAAATTAACCAATGAAAATCAGACAATGCTTTTGAATTGTGGTTCAACAGAATTATTTTAAAAAACAAACTCATGAAACAGGCCTGGACAAAAATGATGGTACACTTAACTTAATATTTTGTTGCACAATCTTTTGAGGCAATCACTGCAATCAAACAATTTCTGTAACTGTCAATGAGACTTCTGCACCTCTCAGCAGGTATTTTGGCCCACTCCTCATGAGCAAATTGCTCCAGTTGTCTCAGGTTTGAAGGGTGCCTTCTCCAGATGGCATGTTTCAGCTCCTTCCACAGATGTTCAGTAGGATTTAGATCAGGGCTCATAGAAGGCCACTTTAGAATAGTCCAATGTTTGGCTCTAAGCCATTCTTGGGTGTTTTTAGCTGTGTGTTTTGGGTCATTATCCTGTTGCAAGACCCATGACCTGCGACTGAGACCAAGCTGTCTGACACTGGGCAGCACATTTCTCTCTAGAACACCTTGATAGTCTTGAGATTTCATTGTACCCTGCACAGATTCAAGACACCCTGTGCCAGATGCAGCAAATCAGCCCCAGAACATAACAGAACCTCCTCCATGTTTCACAGTAGGGACAATGTTCTTTTCTTGGTATGCTTCATTTTTGTGTCTGTGAACATAGAGCTGATGTGCCTTGCCAAAAAGTTCCAGTTTTGTCTCATCTGTCCATAGGACATTCTCCCAGAAGCTTTGTGGCTTGTCAACATGCAGTTTGGCAAATTCCAGTCTGGCTTTTTTATGATTTGTTTTCAACAGTGGTGTCCTCCTTGGTCGTCTCCCATGAAGTCCACTTTGGCTCAAACAACGACGGATGGTGCGATCTGACACTGATGTACCTTGACCTTGGAGTTCACCATGAATGTGTTTAGAGGTTGTTGTGGGCTCTTTTGTTACCATTCATATTATCCGTCTCCTCCTGCGGCCACGTCCAGGGAGGTTGGCTACAGTCCTGTGGATCTTGAATTTCTGAATAATATGTGCAACTGTAGTCACAGGAACATCAAGCTGCTTGGAGATGGTCTTATAGCCTTTACCTTTAACATGCTTGTCTATAATTTTCTTTCTAATCTCCTGAGACAACTCTCTCCGTTGCTTCCTCTGGTCCATGTTTAGTGTGGTACACACCATGTCAACAAACAGCACAGTGACTACTTGTCACCCTTTAACCTCTTGCACTCCGGTGTACCACGGACGGGCACGTCTCTGCGTCCCAGAGCGCACAAGGGCGCACGAGGGCGCTGCGTCCAAGCGCGCACTGGAAAAAAAAAAGCTGCATTTCCGTTCTTCCACTACAGACACAGCCGCGAACCGATTAGATCATCTGATTGACCTCTCATTCGACTAATAAGAGCCTTGAATTGGGTTTCTGAAACCTTGAAGAACCAATGACTGAAAACCTAGCAAGAAGGACCCGCCTACCAACGCTGTGAATGCAGCGAGCCAATTGAAGCACAGAAGTTTGCAAGCTGTTTTGTGTAAGGCTGGGTGAAGAGAGACTGACTGCTGCAGCAGATGAAAAAAGGACCCACAGGAAGAACCGTCACAGACCCAGCAGCACGGAGACCACCCACAAGTGCAACCTGTATGACAGGGACTGCCATTCGCGCATCGGCCTGTTCAGTCACAGGCGGTGCTTTTTTTTTTTGATTCCAGCAGAATAGACGTTTAGGATTCTCTTCCATGGCCATCATAGACCGACGGAGGCCGATGATGAAGGTCGTAAATCATTTGCCAAAACCGCAATCATGGAAGCGCAAAACCGCAATAATGAAACTATGTTTTGACCGGGTCGCCGAGACCAGAACCACGAGTCTGTAACAAGGGACCAGCGTCGCGTTCGTCTGACAATGAGGAAGAGAAGTTCGCCAGGACACTGCTGCTGTGAACAGTTAAGTGTTATAAGCTAAATTATTCTTTATCCCTGAAAATTGTAATCAAAAATTACTTTTGACCGATCGGTAAATTACAACTGTGCGGCGCACGAAGTCCAAAGTTCGTGCGCCGCGGTATACAGTTCGTGCGCCGCGTCCGGACCGTGAACACCCCCCCCACCCCGCTACTTGTGTGTAGCGAGGGGGGGAGGAAGCCGTGGTGACTGCGCCGCGGTCGCCACATGACTATTCCGTCATGTAGCGATGGCCGATGTCCATCCTCTGTAGCGAGGGGGGGCAACCCCCCCCCACACACACACAGCCCTGAGTGTCACCTTTCATTAGAGCCCAAGATGAAGCTTCTATATTGAATCATTCAAAAGTTACAGACGTTTTTCCAAACTGTGCCATTTGGCACAATTTGGCACAGTTCAAAAACGCCTGGGAACTACCTGAGGAAAAAGCTGTGTAATATATTCATTTTTTGTGGTATTGTTACAAAATTTTGACCTCAGCTGGATAACACTTGGTTCTACATTTCTGTTGCATTTTCCAGCCCGGATCTGAAGCTGTGTGTTATTTGCAAGCATTTGTATCCAAAAAACCACCCAGGCCAAATTTATTTTCTTCAAGTTCAGCATGTTTAGATGACTGTAACTCAGTGGCCGGAGCACTTAGAGAGATTATGACTATTTTGCCAAAAAATTCAAAGTGTTTTCTTTTAAATGAGACCAACCCCATGAAGATGCTGCAAAGGGTTGAAGAACAGCTTTCGATTTACTTTGGGCATGTTATTTTTTGGTGTTTTTAGGGAAATTGAGTGCAAGGGGTTAAATAGGCCAACTGACTGATTTCAAGTTTGTAGACACCTGTGATGTTTATTAGAGGACACATCTTGGTTGTACATGTCCCTATGGTCACATTATTTTCAATCTTTTCTAGGGGTACCATCATTTTTGTCCAGGCCTGTTTCATGAGTTTATTTTTTAAAGTAATTCTGCTGAACCACAGTTCAAAAGCATTGCCTGATTTTCATTGGTAAATTTTCATAGAATTTTTATTTATTACCACTTTTGTCAGATTGAAGTTATTTCTTTGACCATTGTGGGTTTTTCTTTCATTAACAGAGGGGTACCAATAATTTTGTCCATGGCTGTGTGTGTGTATATATATATAAATATACTTGAAATTTTTTTTCAGAAGTATAAAATATATTTAGTAACTTATTTTGACCTTTGATAGCCTTGTGCTAAGGAAAGGATGCATCCAGGACCGGTCCCGCTTCAGGATTGGAGAAGAACTTATTCCCACTGTTAGCCAGAGACCCTTTAAGAGCTTGGAAAAGTGGTACAGAGCAGAACTGAATGACAGAGAGAGCGTGAAGGAGATGCTTGGACAGGCTGAGGTGTGGCTGTGAACCTTGGACAGGAGTGGGCTCCCTGGTAGATTTAAACTGTGGGGCTACCAGCATGGAGTGCTTCCAAGACTCTTTGGCCACTGCTCATGTACGAGGTGCCATTAACAACAGTCGAAGCCCTGGAAAGGTGGATTAACACCCTTCTTCGAAGATGGCTGTCGGTACCCAATAGCTTTTCTTCAATTGGCCTGTACAGCTCAGGAAGTAAGCTGCAGCTTCCAATAACATCAGTCGTTGAAGAGTTCAAAGTGGCCAAAGCCCGGCAGGTGATAATGCTTCATGACAGCAGCGACCGACTCGTGCGCCAAGCAGATATTACCATCTGCACAGGACGAAAGTAGGTAGGTAGTAAGCAAGGCTGTGGCAGATGCAGAGGAAAGACTACGCCACAAGGACATTATGGGGACAGTCAACCAAGGCAGGCTGTGCCTAGGAGTCATAACCAGGGCAAGGTGGAGGGAGGCAGACACCAAAAGCCACTGCAGCCTAGTCCAAGAAGAGCTTCGCATGATGGGGGAGGAGGGAAGACAAGCCAGGGCTACATCCATGAATAGCCAGGGGAGGTTGACATGTTGGATGGGTGTTCAAGGAAGGTCATTGGAGTGGAGGGATATGTGAGGCATGGAGGACCAGCAAATAAAGTTCCTCCTATGCTCCACATATGATGTCCTGCCAACACTGGTAAACCTCCACCGTTGGGGGCTGGTTGAGAATCCAGGTTGTATGCTGTGTGGAAAGCCGGCAAGCCTTGAACACGTGCTGTCATCATGCCAAGCTAGTCTGATGGATGGCAAGTTCAAATGGAGGCATGATCAGATACTGTCTGAGTTTGCTGCAGGTCTGGAGGTGGAGAGGAGGAAGGCCCACAATGCCACCAGGACGACAGGACCCCGCCTGATTAGGTTTGTTAGGGCAGGGGAAACTTCTGGTGGGACACAAACAGATGTAGGTGTCACGCCGCGCCATTCATCAGCGGCGCCACCTGCTCACGCACCTGCTACTCGTCAGCGGCGAAGGATAAAAGCCGCCTCGCCCTGAGCGTCGGCCTGAAGCCGTAGACTTCATTCCCTTTGTATGGACTTCTACCACATTCTCTTCAGCATCCTCATCTCCGGTAAGAAGTTCACTTACCTCATCTCTCCAGTCTGCTCCCCTGTGCACAGGTGGATTCCTCGGCGGCGGACAATCCCGTCCCTCGTCTCTCCTCGCTGCTGCACCGAGCCCTGCAGGTGGCTGTCTCCCGGGCTTCCATCCTTGAAGCGCCAGTCATCTGCCCAAACAAGTAAGCTTCTCTCCCTCGCCTATTCTCCTCCCGTGTTGGTGTGTGCTCATCACCCTGTGTCTGATTTCTCCCATAGGGTTGCCGGCTGAACGGTCTCCTGCCTCTGGGTCCGAAGCAGACGCCACCACCAACACATTAACATTCCGCAGACACGCACCCAAACATCCCTGTTGTTAATAAACAGTTTGAACTACTCTGAGCCTGTGTGTGTGCGTCTCCTGAGCCGAACGTTATGTCAGTACGGCTTCAGCAGAGCGGCTCGGCGGACGGCGGGCTCGCACACCGGTTTACCATCCTCGAGGCTCGGGTGGATCAGATTGTTTATCAGCAACAGGTGGTTCTTAATCAATTATTAGAACTAACTAACCGATTGAACCGCTTGGACCCCCAACAGCCGTTCCGCCCGACTCACCAGGGTGGCGCGGCTCCTGCTGTTCCAGCGGCCGTCCAGCCGGCTCCAGTGGCACCGGTTCGGCTCACGCCGATTCCGACCCCCGCCCGCTTTAGCGGTAAGCTCGGCGGAGCGCGGGGGTTTATTATGCAGTGTGAGTCCGTGTTCCACCGTGTGCCCGGAGATTTTCCCTCGGATCACAGCCGAATTGGTTACATAGGGAATCTTCTGGAGGGGCGTGCGTTAACTTGGACCTACGCCGTAATGGCGAGGCCCAGTTATGCCACCCTCACCTATGACCAATTCGTGAGGCGCTTTCTGGAGGTCTTTGACCACTCACAAACCGAAACGGTCCAGGTCGATCGGCTTCTCGCTCTCCAGCAGGGAAGCCGGTCGGCGGCGGACCACTCGGTCGACTTCCGGGTAGCGGCGGAGGAATTGGGCTGGGAGGAACGCTCCCTCTGTGGCCTGTTCCTCCGCAGCCTCAATAGTGATCTGAGGGATGAACTGGCTGGTCGGGATATCCCTGGGACGCTAGCGGAGCTGATATCCTTAGCGATAAGTTTGGATAACAGGCTGCGCGAGCGCTCCTCGGGGCGGAGGTCTTCTTCTTCTCGCCCTCGTGGAGCCTCGCCGCACCTGTTCCAAGCTCGCCCCCTGGCGGCGCCGCCAGTATCGCGCCCCGAGGAGTCGGAGCCGATGGTGACGGCCTGGACTAAACTTTCCCCTGTGGAGAAACAACGCCGCCGTGAGTTGGGCCTCTGCATGTATTGCGGAGGCGACCAACACACCGTGGAGCGTTGTCCACGGAAAGCCAGTCGGTGGGGTCCGCGAGTCACTGTTGGAAGCCTCGCGGATGTCAATCGGTTAGGATCACTTACTCAATTGAAGCTGCCCATCCGTTTCTGCCATAACTCTACTGGGCACCTCACCCACGCACTGGTGGATTCGGGCGCAGAAGGCAGCTTCATTTCACAAAGCCTGGCAACCCGATTGGGCATCCGCTGCCAGGCACTCAACACTCCCATCTCCCTGATCCACCTCTCCCGTGCCACCCTCGGGAGAGTGACACATCAAACTGTTCCCCTACCGGTCATCATCTCGGGAAACCACCGGGAGGAAATGACCTTTTACGTCCTTCCCAACTCTGTGTCGCCCGTCATCCTGGGGTATCCCTGGCTCCGCCTTCACAATCCGGTCCTGGATTGGAGATCAGCTGGGATCTCGGCATGGAGTACGTTCTGTATGGGCACCTGCCTTCAGTCCGCTGCCTGCTCTCCGTCCGCTCCTCCCCCTGCTACGGACGCTGCACCCCCGGACCTGTCTCTGGTGCCCCCAGAATTTCACGACCTGGGTATGGTGTTCAGCAAAGCGAAAGCTATGTCTCTTCCCCCTCATCGGCCCTATGACTGCGCCATCAACCTCCGCCAGGGGGCTCCCTTACCTTCTGGTCGCCTTTACAGCCTGTCTGCGCCGGAGAAGGAGACGATGAACGCCTACCTGAAGGAGTCATTAAGTGCTGGGATTATCCGCCCATCATCGTCACCCGTGGGGGCAGGGTTCTTCTTCGTGGGGAAAAAGGATGGGTCCCTCCGCCCTTGTATCGACTACCGGGCCCTCAACAATATCACGGAGAGGGACCGTTACACCCTGCCTCTCATGGACACTGCTTTCCACTCCCTCCAGGGGGCGACCTGGTTTACCAAGCTGGACCTACGCAGCGCTTACCACCTCGTCCGGATCCGGGAGGGAGATGAGTGGAAAACGGCCTTCCGTACCCCGAACGGCCACTTTGAATATCTGGTGATGCCGTTCGGGTTGACCAACGCTCCTGCAGTCTTCCAGCGCCTCATTAATGACGTCCTCCGGGACTTCATTGGCCTTTTCGTGTTCGTCTACCTGGACGATATTCTCATCTTCTCCAAGTCCAGGGATGAGCACCAGGTCCACGTGAGGCGGGTCCTCCAAAGGCTGCTGGAGAATCGTCTGTACGTTAAGGCGGAAAAGTGTGAATTTTACGCCAGGAGTACATCCTTCCTGGGGTTCATCATCGCCCACGATAAGGTGCTCCCCGACCCAGAGAAGGTAAAGGCGGTGGTGGAATGGCCCACACCTGCATCTCGGAAACAGGTGCAGCAATTTGTTGGCTTCGCCAATTTCTACCGCCGCTTTGTCCCCAACTTCAGTGCCATCGTGGGACCACTGACCCGCCTCACGTCCCCGAAGGTCCCGTTCCGGTGGACCGAAGAGGTCGCTGCCGCCTTTGAGGCGCTGAAGGCGGAATTCTCCTCCTCCCGGGTCCTTCGCCAGGTCGACCCCGCGCTGCAGTGCATTGTAGAGGTAGACGCCTCGGACACGGGAGTGGGAGCAGTGCTGTCCCAGCGGTCACCGGACGATGGCGCCAAGCGACCGTGCGCCTTCTTCTCCCGGCGCTTGTCCCCGGCGGAGAGGAACTACGATGTGGGGGACAGAGAGCTCTTGGCCATCAAGCTCGCCCTGCAGGAGTGGCGCCACTGGTTGGAGGGGGCAAGCCTGCCGTTTGTGGTCCTCACGGACCACAAGAACCTGGAATACTTACGGTCTGCCAAGCGCCTGAACGCCCGCCAGGCGCGCTGGTCCCTGTTCTTCGCCAGGTTCCAATTTTCCATCACCTTCAGGCCTGGCTCTAAGAACGTCCTGCCTGACGCCCTCTCCAGGCAGTTCGCCCCCGTGGAGTTGGAGGAGGCGCCCCACTCCATCCTGCCCAGGTCGTGCGTCGTGGGAGCCATCTCGTGGGACATTGAGAGCAAGATCCGGAAGGCACAGGAGGTGGAACCTGACCCTGGCGGCGGACCGGAGGGGAGGCTGTTCGTGCCATCCGCGGTCCGAGGAGAGGTCATCCACTGGCTCCACACCTCCAAGCTCACCTGTCACCCTGGCACCTCCCGGATGATAGATCTCCTCCAACGGTCCTTTTGGTGGCCAGGCCTGCGGAGGGATGCAGCCCGCTACGCCCGGGCTTGCCCAATCTGTGCCACCTGCAAGTCGGGAAATGCCCCTCCAGCGGGTCTGCTCCAGCCCCTGCCCGTCCCTGGCAGGCCCTGGTCGCACATCGCTCTGGATTTCGTCACCGGACTCCCCATCTCCAACTCCTATGACACCATCCTGACCATCGTGGACCGCTTCTCCAAGGCCGTGCACTTCGTCCCCCTGCGAGGCCTCCCTACTGCCCTGGAGACGGCGGACCTCCTCGTCCAACACGTGGTCAGGCTGCATGGGATTCCGGTGGACGTGGTCTCGGACCGGGGCCCCCAGTTTTCATCTGAGGTTTGGAGGTCTTTCTGCAACGCCATCGGAGCCAAGGTGAGCCTCTCCTCTGGCCATCACCCCCAATCCAACGGGCAGTGTGAGAGGACCAACCAGGAGCTGGAGGCTGCGCTCCGCTGTGTGTCCAGATCCAAACCCGCGTCCTGGAGCAACCATCTTGCCTGGGTTGAATATGCCCACAACACCGCTCGCTCTTCTGCTACAGGGATGTCCCCCTTCAAAGCGTCCCTGGGTTACGACCCCCCGCTGTTTCCGGAGCAGGAGAGTGAGGTAACTGTCCCGTCAGTTAGGGCCCATCTCAGGCAGTTCCGCTCCACCTGGGCTGCCGCGCGCCATGCGCTATTGCGCACAGCGGAGCGCAACAGGACTGTGGCGGACCGGCGTAGGAGACCTGCCCCGGCGTACAGAGTTGGGCAGCTTGTTTACATTTCCACCCAGGACGTCACTCTAAAAGGCGAGAGGAGAAAGCTGGCACAGCGCTTCATGGGTCCCTACCCCATCACCCGGATCATCAACCCGGTGGCTGTGCGCGTGGCTATTCCCCCCTCCCTCCGCATTCATCCTACTTTCCACGTGTCGAAGGTGAAACTGGCGGTTACTGACCCCCTTTGCCCTCCTCCTGCAGCGCAACCCGCGCCCCGGATGATTGGTGGCCATCCGGCCTGGTCCGCCTCCTCCATCCTGGACTCCCGGCGCCGGGGTCGTGGGTTGCAATACTTGGTGGACTGGGAGGGCTATGGGCCCGAGCATCGACAGTGGGTGCCCCCGTCGTTTGTGTTGGACCCATCGCTCATCGCGGACTTCCACCGAGCGCACCCGGATAAGCCATCGCCAGGAGGCGCTGCTAGAGGGGGGAGTACTGTCACGCCGCGCCATTCATCAGCGGCGCCACCTGCTCACGCACCTGCTACTCGTCAGCGGCGAAGGATAAAAGCCGCCTCGCCCTGAGCGTCGGCCTGAAGCCGTAGACTTCATTCCCTTTGTATGGACTTCTACCACATTCTCTTCAGCATCCTCATCTCCGGTAAGAAGTTCACTTACCTCATCTCTCCAGTCTGCTCCCCTGTGCACAGGTGGATTCCTCGGCGGCGGACAATCCCGTCCCTCGTCTCTCCTCGCTGCTGCACCGAGCCCTGCAGGTGGCTGTCTCCCGGGCTTCCATCCTTGAAGCGCCAGTCATCTGCCCAAACAAGTAAGCTTCTCTCCCTCGCCTATTCTCCTCCCGTGTTGGTGTGTGCTCATCACCCTGTGTCTGATTTCTCCCATAGGGTTGCCGGCTGAACGGTCTCCTGCCTCTGGGTCCGAAGCAGACGCCACCACCAACACATTAACATTCCGCAGACACGCACCCAAACATCCCTGTTGTTAATAAACAGTTTGAACTACTCTGAGCCTGTGTGTGTGCGTCTCCTGAGCCGAACGTTATGTCAGTAGGAATCCTGGCATCTGCTGCTGACTGAGACATGACAGTTGACCTCAGGAGACAACTTAAGTTTCCAGAGGAGATGACATCATCAGCCCTCAGACCAGACATAGTTTTGTGGTCCAGAGCATCAAAACAAGTGGTCCTTCTTGAACTGACTGTGCCATGGGAGGAAAGGATGGAGGAGGCCCATGAGAGGAAACTTGGGAAGTACCAACCCCTCACTTATGAGTGCCAGCGAAGGGGATGGCAGGCATGGAACTTGCCAGTGGAAGTGGGCTGCCGAGGATTTCCTGGACAGTCACTCTGGAGTGGCCTGTTCAGACTCGGAATTAGAGGTTGCAATAGAAGAAGGCTAGTGGCTAATATCACCAAGCGAGCCGAGGCAGCATCGAGATAGCTGCGGCTGAAGTGCTGCGAGCGTTCTGGGTCTGCAAAATTATGGCCAAAAGTGTAAACTGTATAAGGAAAAAAGTCAAAATTTTTTACCACAATCTGTTTCAGATTTATTTAAAAAAATGGTAATTTTATAAAAATATATAGCTCTGAAATAATCCACAAGTTTATGTTATGTCCATAACTTGAGCTGACAATGAACAGACTGGAGGTGCAGTTGAACGTAACTTTATTATAGCAAACCACAGTGATACAGGTGCTCCGTACAGGCCAAGGGGTCGACGGTGAAAGACACTGATCCCTTCCGCCTCAGCCCTTTATAGCCCGGAGTGATGGCAGAACTGGAAAGGCAGGGCCGTCACCCCCACTACACCCAGGGTACACCCAGCTCCATATTACTACACTACAGTTTATAATAAAGTCACAAATATACAAGAAAAGTCATAATTTTACAAGAGAAAACTACAAATGAGGAAAGTGGTTGCAAATTGAAATACATTTACAGAGAAAAGTAGAAAACTGCAAAAAAATTGTTATAAATTTTGGAGAAAAACCTCAAACCTTCAAGACTGAAGTCATTACTCAAGTTTTTAAGTGGGTACTCTCTGTACCCTTAACTTAACTAGAAATTTTTGGTTGTTTAATTTTGATTATTAATTTCATAGCACTGCTTTTACACGAGTAGAATTTCTGGCTACTATACCCACCTTTGCTCATATAATTTAAGTATGTATGAGTAAATTACTATTATGAATGTTTTTCCCCTTCTCTTTTCTACTCTTTCTCGATGGAAAAAAGAAACACTAGAATAAAAATACAAAAAAATACTAATTTTTGTCATTTATGTAAACAATGACAAAAAAATCCTCCAGGACAAAACGTGACACTTGGTATTTTCTAACTTGTTTGTATACCACCATAGACAAAGAGAGAACATGAATTAGACAGGGCTGAGAAAGGGAAAGATGAAATAGACAAGATGAGCCAAGGAGAGGAAAGTGTTCAGGCAGAGGGTCCAGGAAAGGTGAGAGCAGAGGAAGGAGAGAAGGATAACACTAGTAAAAAGTTCAAACATGGGGCGTCTGGGTGGGACCCCAGCTGGCCCAATATTCCAAGATTCAAGCCTTGGTTGTACAATACTTCATATGGTAAGTTCCATATGCAAAGTTACTGTGCAAAAAAAGCAAGAAATAATATAAAATTAACATATTCCGGTTACAATAGTGTCATGTGTTTTCTGCACCCCCCCCCCCCCCGAAAAATATGTTGCCATCTTGCCATGGTCTTTAAGCCAGAGGTAACACTGTACAGTATTTTTATCTATTTGCATTTGGAGTCATTTGAATAAATTGACTTGATATGTCTGTGTGCTTGCACAAAGGTGGTGACAGCCCTATCAGTTGTGATTGGCACGCCTTCTCTGGAGATTGAACCTGGTCACAGCGCTACATATACTCTGACTCTGTCACCACTGAAGCGAGGAAAACAGACAGGTGATTTTTTTTCAAGCAGTGTTTGGTGTTGTAGAATTCTTATTTTTATCATATAATATGGAAGCGAGCTGCCAGTATAATTTGTTTATGTTATTCAGTGCCATTTGCCTAAACATGAAGACACCAAGTGATGTAGTATCGTTGTTCTTTTCATGTCTTTAACACCAATGTTGGAATATCTGAATATTAACATTCTGTATGTAGTATGTTGTATTTTCTTCCCGCCTTTAAACCGGCTTTTCTGTATTTGTCTACACCTTTTGCTGGTACATGAAACTAAGCAATTATGAGAAAGAATAGAATAGGCTTTATTGTAGTTGTACAGTAGTACAGCACAAAGAAATTGTGGAAAAAATCTTAAAAAAATCATTAAAATATACGAAAACAGAAAAATTCCTCTATATCTTTTTCAGGCAGTGTGTCATTTATAGAATCTGATGACATCCAAGATGCAGGTAAGGACAAAGGTAATTGATTTTAATCATTTTATGTATGACTCATAAAAACAATTTAGCACTAAGATATAGAGAAATATTTATCCATATGCAATTTCATGTAATTTTCCCCATTTCTGTAATATTTATAAAAGTATTTCTGTAATTTAGGAAATGCAGTTGGACACTATGAAGTTTATTTCACCTTAGAGATAATTTGTGAGCCAGCAACTCCTATCAAGATCATAGATGTACAGTGTTTTGCTCAGGTAAGCTGTACAGGCATACACACAGTCAGCCTCTTGCATATCGTCTTCATGGGCATGAAGGATTTTAAAAGTGTATTTGTACAGATCCAGTGACAAAGTCCATGTCAGAGATGACAGGGGTCGTGGGGAATGTGGAGTTACCCCTTAACTGTCATTACTCGCAGGCCCTCTCTGCAGACCCGGAGGGGTAGTATCTGTCAGGGTGCCACCTATGGCTTAAATAGTATCTTTGGTGAAAGGTCCCTGACTGATAACCCAATGCCAGCCAGATGAAAGTCATTCAAATGCCAATCTACCCAATGGGGCTCCTCACTCTTTCCCCCTGGGAGCTATCCCGTAAACAGCCTGCTACTGCCTGGGTAGCAGTAGTTTTTGTGGCGGACCTTCAACAAACTGATGTTCTGGTGCTGGAGAAAATGTGGTTCGGTGGAGGATCACCCTTGGTGGTGACAATGGCAAACCACACAGCCATAGTTAACAGGGAACGACAGTCATCTCAGACTACTGCAAGTGTCTGTGGTGGGGCGTCAGCTAGGACAGGCAACCCTGTCAAAACTTTGATCTCAATCTCTATGGCTACACTTCAACAAGATTGACGCTCAGGAGGAGCTGGTGGCATGAGAAGCCAGTGACACATGTGGCTTGGCAGCTCGGGGGTGTGGGGCTGCAGGGTCAAGTATGTGCCTCTCAGACAAATCAAGCTAACACCCAAAATGTTTCAGGGTCGGCTCACTTAATGTGCGGACCCTCAAGAAGAAAGAGTGCAAAGTGGTCGAGAATGTTTCTAGAAGGGTAATCAACCTCTGCTGTTTGTAGGAGACCAGATGGAAAGGGGGCCTGGCCCCAAGTCAGAACAGGATGTTGACTGGTAAGGACTCCTGGTACAGGTTCTACTGGACTGGTAACCACAACAGCACTGGGGGTATGGGCATGCTGCTGGATGAGAAGGGTGGGTGGAGAAGGTGTTTGAGGTCCTGCACATATCAGACAGGATCCTAATCCTTAAGATGGTCATTGGGAAACTTGTGTACATCTTCATTTCTGTCTGTGCCCCTCAAGTTGGCCTCAGTGAAGCTGACAAGGACCGCTTTTACAATCAGTTCCATAGCTCAGTCGCAAAGATACCTGCGACAGAGATTTTCATCTCATGTGGAGACTGGAACGGCCAAGTTGGCACAGCAGCAGCTGGCTATGAATGTGTTCATGGCAGATTTGGATGGGGTACAAGAAACCTGGAAGGTGAGTGAGTACTGGAGTTCATGACATCCTGCGAACTGGTCATCAGCAATACATGTTTCAGGAAGAGGTCTAGTTACCTGATCACATACCAGTTGGGTGGAGCCTCAACCCAGATCGACTACATCCTGCTGTGCAGGAGCTTCCGGAAGCAGGTGGTAGGTGTCAAAGTCTTCCCCAGCAAAGAGTGTGTTAGTCAACATCACCTCCTCATCTGTGATTTTAAGGTTGTCACCCACTGCAGCCCAAGCAACTCAAGAGCTGGTGACTCAAGTGCCCTGCAGTCAAGCAAGAGTTCCATGAGACTTTCATTGCCGGAACAGGTACAAGTGCAAGCATGGAAGACAGTCTGACTGAGGAGATCTGGGCTAAACTGAAGGCTGGCCTGCTAGGTGTAGCCGAAAAGGTATGTGGCTACTCCAAGAAACATCAGTGGCATCAACAGACCTGGTGGTGGAATGGTGTTGTGGACAAGGCAATGAAGGAGAAACGCAGGTGTTGGAAGGCATGGAAGGAGGGCAGCAGTAGAGCTGACTACAGCATGGCCAAGAGCCTGACCAAACGTGCCATCTACCAGACCAAGTCCTAGGCTCACTTCCGCCTCCCAAAGAGAGCAGACGCTTTTTTCTTCTCTCCAGCTCTGACTTTTCATCTCCTTCCTCCTCTAACTAACTGGATCCCAGCTTGCTATTGTCTGTCTGCATGTCTCTACTGCTGATTATCGAACGAAATTATGGATTTAATAAGCTGGGCTTTGAACGCAATTGATACTATTTTTTTCAACGAGGAAAAGTGCCCTGGGGGAGGTTGTTTGCCCCGCAGGAACGGCTGCTGCGGGCTATTTGAGGGACACAAGTAATTGGAAACTCTTGTGCCTGTCTGATCTTTCCATCAAAGATGTCGAAGATTTGTACGTCTTCGTAGTAATGGTCATCGGGATCGTTCTGATTGGATCTGGGATTGTCCTGGTGTACCGTAAATTGATGAAGATGGACATAGCCTATCAAAATGCTGGCCAGGCGAGGCTTAACCATCAAATTGAAAAAATAGAGAGGACTCTGACAGCGGCAAATGGAGAACTGTCTAGGAAAATGGATTACATCATGATCACGCTGAGAGCCGTCCATGAAGGATTCAACGTCCAGCACTGAAGGATTAAAGTACTGAATCTTTAAGAGAATATAAAGTTTCTTTCTCTGGGATCAGTACTATTCGACTAATCTGACCCCCTCACACAAGTCCTCCAGATTATCTGCAGTTTTTTGTTTCCAAAACATTTGAGCTGCATTGACTCTACAGACAGTCAGCTGCATGGCTCAAGGACAAATGCCAGCAGCTAAGACAAAACATCTCCTGCCAAAGAGACTTTGTTGTTCTTAACTGATACAACACCTACACTCAACACTACACCCACACTGACTCAAAAACTGATGAAAAAGATCACTCACTCACTGCTCTCTTTGTGTCCTTGTGTACATTCTTGTCTGCTAACTGTGCATTGAGGACTTTTTTTCTTGTAATCATAATATTGATCATATATGACCGGTATTCTGACAATCAATGGTTTTTTGCTCTTCCTATTGTGTTATCCTTTTCCTCCCTATGCATCCTGTACCCATCTGATGACAGGCGCATTTTTCAGACGCTGCCGCGTCACCGGAAATGCAGGTCGTTTTCTGTGTCAAGTCAAATCCCTCGTATGTTATCAGTTGTTTACTGTTAATGTACTTGGCAATAAATCTTTTCTGAGTTCTGAGTTCTGAGTTCTGAGGGTGAGAAAGCTGCATTTGCGGACATCGACTCCAACAGTTCTAACATTTTCTATCTTGCCTACCAGTTGCAGCAGGAGAACCAAGATGTCAAGGGGGAGAAGTTAAACAATGTGAGTGTGATGTGCCTGGATGAGGAGTCAAAGAAGGCTGCCTGGAAGGAGCACTTTGAGGCCTTGGCTAATGTGGAGTTCGACTGGGACCCTAATACCCTGTCAGAGGAGCTTCCTGTTGAAGGCCCTGACCCTCAGATATCACTGGAGCAGGTGTCCAAGATCACTGACGAAATGAAGAATGGCAAAGCAGATGGCCCATCGCAGATTGTCACTGAACTGCTCAAAGCTTCTGGCAACAATGGCATCATGCTGATCCATGACCTTATTAGGCCGATTGTGAAGTATGGGAGGATCCCTGCTGAGTGGGAGGAGAGTATCATAGTCAGCCTCTACAAAGGCAAGGGTGCTGCGCTTGAGCAAAGCAACTGCTGTGGCCTAATGTTGCTTGACGAGCTTATGAAGGTGCTGGAGATGGTGGCTGTGAGTTTCCTCAGGCAGCGGGTGTG
Organism: Pholidichthys leucotaenia; assembly: GCA_020510985.1. Lineage (NCBI taxonomy): Eukaryota > Metazoa > Chordata > Actinopteri > Cichliformes > Pholidichthyidae > Pholidichthys > Pholidichthys leucotaenia. The sequence goes on from CM035845.1 coordinate 287,847,324, forward strand.
CTTTGATGATATGCAGTTCGGTTTCATGCCTGACTGTGGTACGACAGACGCTATCTTCATTGTGCACCAGCTGCAGGAGAGCTACCACGGGGTCAATAACCCCTGTACATACAGTAGCTTTCATTGACCAGGAGAAGGCATTTGACTGTGACCCCAGGTGAGTCATCTGGTGAGCCATGAGGAAACTCGGTGTGGAGGAGTGGCTTGTGCCACTCATCCAGTGCATGCACACAAACGCCTGTTGCAGAATACGTATTGGTGACAGCTTGAGTGAGGAGTCTGAGATCAAGGTCGGTGTGCACCAGGGCTCCTGCCTGAGTCCACTGCTCTTCATCATTGTTCTAGAGGCCCTGTCTCGGGCATTCCATAATGGTAGTTCCTGGGAGAACCTGTATGCTGATGACTTGGTCATCATTGCAAAGATGCTGGAGGAGCTGCTTGAGAAGCTGGTCCATTGGAAGAATGGCATGGTGGCTAAAGAACTCCATGTGAACATGGGAAAGACCAACATCATGGTCACCGGCCCAGGCCTGGATGTTCTCCAGAAGTCTGGCAAGTATCCATGTGCCATGTATTTTTGCAGCACTGACCGTGGCTCTATCTTCTGTGGTGGTTGCTTGAGATGGGTGCAGTGGACTCAGTGGCAGCCAGGCATATGACCAAGATTTCTGATGTAAGCGTTGCTGTGGGGAGGCCAGGCCAATCGATGGTCGATCTATAACACAGGTGGTTGTTGGCGAATGCAAGCTGAAAGTGGTGGTGTCATTTTGCTACCTGGACGACATACTCTCCGCTGGTGGCAGATCTGAGGTTGCCTGGTCATTTCGCCATTTGACCGGGCCATGATCCACTTGATGTGTGCGTCCCCACTGAGGATTAGGTCATCTTGCAGACACTCCTGGCGAGGCTGCAGCTGGACGACCACGGGGATGTGCTCCACACAAGCTGTTTACATTGGTACAGCCATTTGGAGAGGAGTGTTGGCTGAATTAAGAAGGCCATGGATATTGATCTTGGCTGCAGCAGAGGTCGAGAGGAAGGCCAAAGAAGATGTGGCTGGAGGGTGTCCTTATGGACTGGGTCAAGCTAGCGCTGGCCCACGTCAAACCAGAGGACAGGAACCACTGGATTGTGACTCTGAGAAGTGCAGTCAAGCAGGACGCATTCCAACTAAGGGGTCAATTGAGTCCTGTGAAAAATAAAGATGGATGATGATGATGAAATATGCCCAGCTATAGCATATTAAGTGGACTGAAGCAAACATAAAGTTGTGAAAGTTAAAAGGTTGTATTGGGGCTGCTATTATTAACATCATGTTCTTCTCATGTCTTGTGTTTATTCCAGGCCAGTCTCTCTCCCCTGTATATTTCTGCTTCATTTTTTGCTCATTTTATATTACAAGCACAGTTTTCTCTGCTGCTGGGACCACTCTACAGGATAAATCAGTTGCAGATCTTATTTGTGTTCATTTTAATTCCTGTCTCCTTCATTTTTCCTAATGACAGAAGTAAACTACTTTAAATGTATATTTCACAAGACAAATTGCTAATGGTGGTTTAAGCCTATTTTACCAAAATCCTCTTAAGAGAAAAGAAGCCTTTTAACAAAAACGGCAATGAGGAAGTTGGAGAAAGCGTAGAAAAATAAGCTCGTTACTTCCATGTATTAGTATGATACAAATACATAACCCAGTAAATCTCTGAATATGAAAATAAATGTATTGTACAGCAGCAAAAATACAAGGTACCTGGACCCAAGTTGCACAGATATTACAATATTCTTGAATCATTTAAAATGTTTTTTTTAAATAAGTGTACTAATTAAATACAAATTAATCTGGTGCAGTAGTTAAATATTATAAGCTAAATATGTTTTTAAAGACTTGTAGTTTTATATTTTGTCTTGAACCTGAAGAACTGTTACCAACATTACTTACACCCAGACTGTAGCAGTAAAACTGTGACTGGGGTCTGTTAGGAAGATTTTTTTCTCCACTACATTTTGATCAAAGTCATTCTGTATAAGGGAAATCAAAAATGGTGTCATCTTTGAACTGTTTTCCACCCAGAGCTCAGTTGCCATAGAGATTCCTGTCAATAACCCAGGAGGAGAGCTGCTGATGCTGGATGTGTTCCTGGAGGGAGACGACCTGAGTGGAGCCAACCGAGTCATAATTCCCCCATGGGGGACTGAAATTTACAAAGCTATATTTTCTCCCAGCAGAGTTGGCAAAAGCACAGGCAGGTAAGACTCTGTACTAAAGGTGGTGTTACTGTAACAGAGAAAATAAATTTAAATCTCACCATTTCTCATTAACTGTGGCTGATCTAACAATGCTTGTGGGACTCCTGAAGCAGCTGAGTTATACCAGCAGGCCAAGCAGAGTGCAGCTTGGACAGCTGCTGAGGCAAAATCTCGGGTGTGGGAGGAGTTCGGTGAGGCCATGGAGCAAGACTTTTGGTTGGCCTCAAAGAAATTCTGGCAAACCAACCAGCAACTCGGGGGGGGGGCAGCTCTCTGTCCCCACTGTTGTCTGGTGCAAATGCAGCACTGCTGACCTCAACTGGGGATATTGTCTGGTGGTGAAAGGAGCACCTTGAGGATCTCCTCAATCCCACTTACATATCTTCCATAGTGGAAGCAGAGCCTCAGGACGAGGGGGACAAATCTCCCATCACTAGGGCCGAGATTGCTGAAATTGTTAAAAAAATTCTTCAGTGGCAGAGCCCCAGCGGTGGATGAGATTCGCCATGAGTACCTCAAGGCTCTGGATACTGTAGGGCTGTCCTGATTGACACGCCTCTTCACCATTGCATGAAGCATGGGGACAGTACCTTTGGTATGGCAAACTGGGGTGGTAATTCCCCTCTTTAAAAAGATGGGCTGGAAGGTGTATTCCAGCTTTAGAGGGATCGCACGGACAGTGGAGAGGAGAGTCCGGCCATTGGTTGAACCTCGGATTCAGGAGAAGCAATGTGGTTTTTGTCCTGGTCATGTTACATCGGAAAAACTCTTTACCCTCTCAAGGATCCTTGAGGGTTCATAGGAGTTTGCTGAACCAGTCTACATGTGTTTGTGAAATTGGGGAAAGCATTCAACTGGAACCCTTGTGGTTTCTTGAGGGGTGCTTCAGGAGTATGAGGTTATCGGGCTTGTTGCTACGAGCTATTTGATCTCTATACGATCGTAATGGGAGTTTGGTTTGTGTTGCCAAAAATCAGTCAAACTTGTTCCCTGTGAGAGTTGGACTCCACCAGGGCTGGCCTTTGTTACTGATGCTCTTCATAATATTTATGGCCAGGATTTCTAGGAGCAGCAGAGGAATGGAGGATGTCATGTTTGGTGGTCACAGTATCTCGTATCTGCTGTTTGCAGATGAGGTGGTCCTGTTGGCTTCCTCAAGCAATGACCTACAGTTCTTGCTGGGATGATTTGCTATTGAGTGTGAAGCAGCCAGGATGAGAATCAGTACCTCCAAATCTGAGTCCATGGTGCCCAGCTGAAAAAGGGTGGATTGTCCTCTCCAGGTTGGGAACGAGGTCCTACCCCAAGTGGAAGAGTTTAAGTATCTTGGGATCTTACTCACAGGTGAGAGGAGAATGGAGCAGGAGATTGACAGATGGATTGGAGCAGCAGCTCCAGTGATGTGGTTGTTGTATGTCTGTCGTGGTGAAGAGGGAGCTGAGCTCTAAAGCAAAGCTGTCAATTTTCGTATCAATCTATGTTCTACCCTCACCTATGGTCATGAACTTTGAGTAATGACCAAAAGAATGAGATCACAAATACAAGTTGCTGAATTTTCTCCATAGGTTTGCTGGACTCACCCTTAGAGAAAGGGTGAGGAGCTCAGTTATCCAGGAGAGACTCAGAGTAGAGCTGCTGCTCCTCCACATCAAAAGGAGACAGTTGAGATGGTTTGGGCATCTGATCAGGATGCCTCCTTAACGCCTCCCACTTGAGGTGTTTTGGGCACATCCTACTGGGAGGAGACCCCACAGCAGACCCAGGACATGTTGGAGAGACTGCATCTACCTGATGACCTGGGAAGGCATTGGTGTCCTCCCTGAGGAGCTGAAGGAGATGGCTGGGGAGAGGTACGCCTGAGCTTCTCTGCTTGGACTACTGCCTCTGTAACTTGGACCCAACTTTGAAGCGGTAGATGATGGATGGATGGATGGATGATCTAACAACATGAGCAGTCTGAGACTTTGTACCTCTATCAAGGTTAAAAAATTTTCTCCACACTATTGCGTTAATTGGATTACCTGATCTGGTTTGTCGATCCAGATTTGATGTGATATTTTTCATACAAATTTATTGATTATTGTTACAAACAACATGCACTGCTGATGTCAGATGTAATCCATGTATGATGTAGGAATTTATGTATGATGATGTATTTCCTTTGAGTTTGCAGTGTGGTGTTCCAGTTAGAGTTTGTGGCGGAGTTCTGGTATCAGCTAGAACTTTATTCTCTTCCTCTCCCACTCGTCACACTACCACAAGCCTGCTGTCATCTGGGAAAGTAGGTGCACACACATGTTATGTCAGTAAATCCTTAAAAAGAACTGTGTGCAACTTCTGGAAACTTGGGTTGTTTTGGTACCTTTTCACTAGGTGAACTGATTCTCATTAACACCATTTCTGGAAAGGACTGAGGCCTGGTGTCCTTCCCAAAAGTGAATGCACTGTAAGCCAGTTTTAAGATTTTGAAAGTTCCACTCAGTAACTATCAAAACTGTGAGGCATTTTTTTTTGTGTGTGTGTGTGTGTTTAAGGGTTGGTTGAAAGTAGGGCTGAGCAATACGGCCTAATAATAAAATCCACAATTTTTTTCATGCCCCATTCAATGTTTGATTTTAATAGATATTTTTGATTTAAGATAAGGAATTATTTCAGAGTTTTTCCCAAACAAACATAAAAATAAAATCTTTTTTTAATAATAATAGTTTGATCAAACAAAGATGAATCCACACATTTTTGATCATCGCAGTTCGAAAGTATCTTTTATAAAATTAACTTTTAAGGGTGTCAGAGGGATTTAGAACTGGAGGCTAGCATACTGTATTTATTCTTGTGAATGTGAAAATTAATTTTTATGATATTAATTTCTTTTGACATTGTCCAAGCTAAATAATTTGAATTCTATTTATTGCCCAGCCCTAGTTAGGTCACGACACTGCATTCCAAATTATTATGCAAATAGGATTTTAGTTGTCATCAGCATTCAATCTCTTGTTTTTCAGTTAAACTCATGGATGGTATTGTTTCTCAGGGCTCTTTGGATCACTGATATCAATCTCAGACACCTGTCATTATTAGTTTGTCAGATGACCCCAATTAAAGGGAAACTACTTAAGAAGTATTATTAAGCATCCCACAGGTTTCAAGCAATATGGGAAAGAAAAAGGATCTCGCTGCAGCCGAAAAATGTCAAATAGTGTAATGCCTTGGACAAGGTATGAAAACATTAGATATTTCATGAAAACTTAAGCGTGATCATTGTACCGTGAAGAAATTTGCGGCTGATTCAGAGCACAGACGGATTTGTGCAGATAAAGGCATAATGAGGACGATTACTGCCAGGCAAATTCATCAGATTAAGAGAGCAGCTGCTAAAATGCCATTACAAAGCAGCAAACAGATATTTGAAGCTGCTGGTTCCTCTGGAGTCCCCCAAACCTCAAGGTGTAGGATCCTCCAGAGGCTTGCAGCTGTGCATAAACCTACTATTCGGCCACTCCTAACCAATGCTTACAAGCAGGAATGTTTGCAGTGGGCCCAAAAATACATGAAGACTAATTTTCAAACAGTCTTGTTTACTGATCGAGTGCCATGCAACCCTGGATGGTCCAGATGGATGGAGTAGTGGATGGTTGGTGGATGGCCACCATGTCCCAACAAGGCTGCAACGACAGCAAGGAGTTGATGGAGTCATGTTTTGGGCCAGAATCATGGGGAGAGAGCTGGTAGGCCCCTTTAGGGTCCCTGAAGGTGAGAAAATGACCTCGGCAAAGTATATAGAGTTTCTGACTGACCACTTTCTTCCATGGTACAAAAAGAAGAACCGTGCCTTCCGTAGCAAAATTATCTTCATGCATGACAATGCACTATCTCATGCTGCAAAGAATACCTCTGTGTCACTGGCTGCTATGGGCATTAAAGGAGAGAAACACATGGTGTGGCCCCCTTCCTCCCCCGACCTTAACCCTATTGAGAACCTTTGGAGCATCCTCAAGCAAAAGATCTATGAGGGTGGGAGGCAGTTCACATCAAAACAGCAGCTGTGGCAGGCTATTCTGACATCTTGCACAGAAATTCAAGCAGAAACTCTCCAAAAACTCACAAGTTCAATGGATGCAAGAATTGTGAAGGTTATATCAAAGAAGGGGTGCTATGTTAACATGTAACTTGGCCTGTTAAGATGTTTTTGATTGAAATAGCTTTTGATTTTGGTAAATATGACCTCCTAATGCTGCAAATTCAACAAATGATCATTTCCAGTTCTTTACAATCAGTAAAATGTTTTGAAACACTGTGGTGCATAATAATTTGGATTAGTACATTTTGAGGTTTTTTTATTATTTTTGCAAAAAAATAGTTTTTTTCATTATGAGATTTGTTCAATAAAATTGGAATTACGCTCTAACGGTTGATGACTTGAAAATGATAGTGACTGTCATTTGCATCGACTATTTAGGAAAATCAGAGACAGATATCATTTGCATAATAATTTGGAGTGCGGTGTAATGTCAAAATCAAACTTGGCAGTCAAAGAGCGTGAACTTCACCCCGACTGTGCTAGACCCTAATTTTGAATTACAGCTGGGCTTGATGTTGGATAATCAAATTTAAGCATTTTTATGTCCTGCTGAAAGCCTTCTACAGCCAACAAAGTGAAACCATACCCACAGTAAAATAATAAAGTCATTTTTAAAAACTGCGAATGCATCTTAAAACTTGATCAAACTTGACAAGTATTGTCAAATGTGTAATTCTCTTGTAACGGGTATATACTGTACAGTATCTCACAAAAGTGAGTACACCCCTCACATTTTTGTAAATATTATATCTTTTTGTGGGACAACACTGAAGATATGAACTTTGATACAATGTAAAGTAGCCAGTGTACAGCTTGTATAACAGTGTAAATTTGTTGTCCCCTCAAAATAACTCAACATATAGCCATTAATGTCTAAACCGCTGGCAACAAAAGTGAGTACACCCCTCATGAAAATGTCCAAATTGTGCCTAAGGTGTCATTATTTTGTGAGGCAACCATTATTTTCCAGCACTACTTTAACTCTCTTGGGCATGGAGTTCTCTAGAGCTTCACAGGTTGCCACTGGAATCCTCTTCCACTCCTCCATGACGACATCATGGTGTTAGAGACATTGTGCGCCTCCACCTTCCATTTGAGGATGCCCCACAGATGCTCAATACAGTTTAGGTGTGGAGACATGCTTGGCCAGTCCATCACCTTTACCCTCAGTTTCTTTAGCAAGGCAGTGGTCGTCTTGAAGGTGTGTTTGGGGTTGTTATCATGTTGGAATACTGCCCTGCGGCCCATTTTCTGAAGGGAGGGGATCATGCTCTGCTTCAGTATGTCACAGTACATGGTGGCATTCATGGTTCCCTAAGTGAACTGTAGCACCCCACTGCCGGCAGCACTCATGCAGCCCCAATCCATGACACTCCAGCCACCATGCTTAACTGTAGACAAGACATACTTGTCTTTGTACTCCTCACCTGGTTGCCGCCACATATGCTTGACACTATCTGAACCAAATAAGTTTATCTTGGTCTCAGACCACAGGACATGGTTCCAGTAATCCATGTCCTTAGTCTGCTTGTCTTCAGCAAACTGTTTGCAGGCTTTCTTGTGCATCATCTTTAAAAGGGGCTTCCTTCTGGGATGACAGCCATGCAGACCAATTTGATGCAGTGTGCGGTGTATGGTCTGAGCACTGACAGGCTGACCCCCCCACCCCTTCAACCTCTACAGCAATGCTGGCAGCATCACCTCTGGATATAACGCTGAGCAAGTGCACTCAATTTCTTTGATCGACTGTGGCGAGGCCTGTTCTGAGTGGAACCTGTCCTGTTAAACCACTGTATGGTCTTGGCTACTGTGCTGCAGTTCAGTTTCAGGGTGTTGGCAATCTTCTTATAACCTAGGCCATCTTTATGTAGAGCAACAGTTCTTTTTTTCAGATCTTCAGAGAGTTCTTTGCCATGAGGTGCCATGTTGAACTTCCGGTGACCAGTAAGAGAGTGTGACAGCAGTAACACCAAATTTAACACACCTGCTCCCCATTCACACCTGAGATCTTGTAACATTAACGAGTCACATGACACCGGGGAGGAAAAATGGCTAATTGGGCACAATTTGGACCTTTTCACTTAGGGGTGTACTCACTTTTGTTGCCAGCGGTTTAGATATTAATGGCTGTGTGTTGAGTTATTTTGAGGGGACAGCAAATTTATACTGCACACAAGCTGTACACTGACTACTTTACATTGTATCATCTTCAGTGTTGTCCCATGAAAAGATATAATAAAATATTTACAAAAATGTGAGGGGTGTACTCACTTTTGTAACATACTGTATTTCTCTATAACTTGGTTTAAGTTTTGGCTCATTCTGAAATGAGCTAATGTGATGATTTGGCATATGTCGTCCATCCATCTGTCCATCCATCTGTCTATCTACATTTCAGGGGAATCCCTACTCTTCCTAGGCAATTGCTCCGATGGTCAACAAATTCACTCACAGTGATCCTCAGGTGGGCCTGCATTTGGGCTGTGGTCAAGGTCAAGAGTCAGGAGATCTAAGCACTCTCAATGTGATTTAATAGATAAGATAAGATAAAATAAGGTAAGATAAGATAAGATAAGCCTTTATTAGTCCCACAATGGGGAAATTCCAGGACTGCAGCAGCAAAGGGATAGCAGCACTCAGAGCAATAGTAAATAAGATAATTAGATAAGAACTGGTTCGCCAAGCAGTAAATAAATATACATATGTACACAGCTATATACACAGTGCAGGAACTTTGCAACTAGATGGTATCAACAGCATTATGGCTAGTTAAATTACCCGGCAGAATATAAATATGTACCCAGACAGTATATTTCACATCTGAATCAACAGTGTTGTTGCCACCCATGATCATAATTAGGGCCTGAGCCACTGACAACGTCTGAACACAAAACTATCCCACCACCACCTAGTGCTGACATGAGGTACAGCGCAAAATTGTATCAAATTTTGCGCAAAGACCAGTAGTCACAATGACATGACATTTTCAGTGGTTTCTCAGAGTGCGTTGGACTACCCTCAGTGGAAGTCACTTTTGTCCTGCGATAAGCACAGTTGCCATGGAAACACATTCCTTGTCATTCAAGACGTTTTATATTTTGGAGTGTTGGGGAAGTCCAAGGTTCACCAAATGTTGAACGTACAGACGTGGACAAAATTGTTAGTACCCCTCTGTTAATGAAAGAAAAACCCACAATGGTCACAGAAATAACTTCAATCTGACAAAAGTAATAAATGAAAATTCCATGAAAATTAACCAATGAAAATCAGACAATGCTTTTGAATTGTGGTTCAACAGAATTATTTTAAAAAACAAACTCATTAAACAGGCCTGGACAAAAATGATGGCACCCTTAACTTAATATTTTGTTGCACAACCTTTTGAGGCAATCACTGCAATCAAACAATTTCTGTAACTGTCAATGAGACTTCTGCACCTCTCAGCAGGTATTTTGGCCCACTCCTCATGAGCAAACTGCTCCAGTTGTCTCAGGTTTGAAGACTGCCTTCTCCAGACAGCATGTTTCAGCTCCTTCCACAGATGTTCAATAGGATTTAGATCAGGGCTCATAGAAGGCCACTTTAGAATAGTCCAATGTTTGGCTCCTAGCCATTCTTGGGTGTTTTTAGCTGTGTGTTTTGGGTCATTATCCTGTTGCAAGACCCATGACCTGCGACTGAGACCAAGCTGTCTGACACTGGGCAGGACATTTCTCTCTAGAACACCTTGATAGTCTTGAGATTTCATTGTACCCTGCACAGATTCAAGACCCCCTGTGCCAGATGCAGCAAATCAGCCCCAGAACATAACAGAACCTCCTCCATGTTTCACAGTAGGGACAGTGTTCTTTTCTTGGTATGCTTCATTTTTGGGTCTGTGAACATAGAGCTGATGTGCCTTGCCAAAAAGTTCCAGTTTTGTCTCGTCTGTCCATAGGACATTTTCCCAGAAGCTTTGTGGCTTGTCAACATGCAGTTTGGCAAATTCCAGTCTGGCTTTTTTATGATTTGTTTTCAACAGTGGTGTCCTCCTTGGTCATCTCCCAAGAAGTCCACTTTGGCTCAAACAACGATGGATGGTGCGATCTGACACTGATGTACCTTGACATTGGAGTTCACCATGAATGTGTTTAGAGGTTGTTCTGGGCTCTTTTGTTACCATTTTTTTTTTTTTTTTTTTTTTTTTCTCTCGGCGCCACACGAGTCGGCTGCCTTTTGCAACAGCGGCTCGATTCCGAGTCTTTTTCCCTTCCTCTCTCTTTTGATCCGTCTTTTTTTTTCACCCCACTTATATCACGGACACACAGATCGTCCTAAATGTCTCCTGAGCCGGTGGACGGAGCCACTGTCTATAGCAGGATACGATACAGCAGAGAACAGCTGCTAGCATTCAACCGCCACCCGGTCCCATTGGAAAAACTCGACATACCGAGTGAACTGAGGCGAAAACGCCGCGGCTGCCGGGCTGGAGTAAGGCGGAGGACAAAAAATATAAGGTACAGACCCTCCCTTCCATCTGTTGTCATGGGAAATGTACGGTCGATACTGGGAAAGTTAGATGAGCTAGCGGCTATCTCCCGTTATGATAGCACATACCGGGAGTGCTCTCTCCTTTTGTTTACTGAGACGTGGCTAACTGAACTAGCAGCAGATGCTAACATTGAGCTGGAGGGTTTTCACATGATACGAGCTGACCGAACACCAGACAGTGGCAAGGCTAGGGGCGGTGGAGTGATCATGTATGTTAACAACAACTGGTGCAGACCGGGACATATCACTGTTAAACAACGACACTGCAGCAAAGACATTGAGTTGCTAGCTGTTAGCATGAGGCCTACATATCTCCCGAGAGAACACTCACACGTGATCTGCATTGTTGTTTATGCAAATCCGACGGCGAACGCTGGGACAGCACGTGACGTCATCCATTCAGTAACCAGCAGGCTGCAGACAGAACACCCAGATGCTCTTCTCCTCATCTCAGGCGATTTCAACCATGTTTCACTGTCTCCCATTCTACCCACGTTCACCCAGTATGTCACATGCCACACTAGAGACAATAAAACACTGGATTTATTCTACGCAAACACTAAGGAGGCGTACACCTCATCACAACTACCCCCACTCGGGAGATCGGATCACAACTTGGTTCATCTCCGGCCGGTGTACAAACCCCTAGTGCACAGACAACCTCCGGCCATGCACACTGTGGAGTTATGGTCTGAGGAGACAATGGACACCCTAAAGGGCTGTTTTGAAGCCACCGCCTGGAAGCAGCTCTGCGATCCACATGGTGAGGACATCGATGGCCTCATTCACACCTTCACGGGCTACCTCAGCTTCTGTGTGGACAAATCCGTTCCCACCAAGACCATACGGCGTCACTCAAACAACAAACCCTGGATCAACCCTGAGATAAAAACACTTCTGAGAGAGAAGAAGAGGATCTTCAGGTCGGGGAACAGGGAGATGCTGAAGTCCGTACAGAGGGAGCTGAGGAGAAAGATCAGAGAAGGCAAGGACAGCTTCAGGAAGAAGATGGAGGACAAGCTGCAACAGAGCGACATCAGCGGGGTCTGGAGAAACCTCAAAACCATCTCGGGGCTCCAGAATACCTCCCCCCAGGCCACAGGGGGCAGGGAGTGGGCGAACAACCTGAATCTGTTTTTCAATAGATTTGACCAACCGCCCTCCCCCCTGACTGCACAACAACCACTGCTGCCTCTAAAGAAATCAAGTCCTGCTGCCCACTCCCCACTCTACCAACACCCCCCCACTCCCAACACACAGCCCCCCATCCTGACCCTGACCAGGACCCAGGTGAGGACGGAGCTGAGGAAGATCAAGGCGAGGAAGGCGCCGGGACCGGACGGCATCAGCGCAAAGCTCCTCAAGTCCTGTGCAGACCAGCTGTGTGGGATTGTGACGTATATCTTCAACATGAGCCTGAAACTGGGGAGGGTACCACAGCTGTGGAAAACATCTTGTGTGGTACCTGTACCAAAAACTTCCCACCCCAAAGACCTGAACAGCTACAGACCGGTGGCCTTGACGTCCCACTTGATGAAGACCCTGGAGAGACTGCTCCTTGCTCACCTCCGCCCCCTGGTGGAACCAGCGATGGATCCACTCCAGTTCGCCTACCAGCATGGCATTGGGGTGGAGGATGCGGTGATCTTCCTCCTTCACCGTTCTCTGTCCCACCTGGAGAAGCCCGGGAATATGGTGAGGATCATGTTCTTTGACTTCTCCAGTGCTTTCAACACCATCCAACCGATGATCCTGAAGGACAAGCTGCTGCGCGCAGGGGTGGACCAGCACCTGTCATCATGGATCCTGGACTACCTCACGAACCGGCCTCAGTTTGTGAGAACCCGGGACTGTGTGTCCGACACGATCATCAGTAGCACGGGGGCCCCCCAGGGAACGGTGCTGGCTCCCTTCCTGTTCACTCTTTATACTGCGGACTTCTCACACAACACAACACACTGCCATCTACAGAAGTTCTCTGATGACTCTGCGATCGTTGGCCTCATCTCCAATGGAGATGAAGCTGAGTACAGAGGGCTTATCCAGGACTTCGTGGACTGGTGCCATCGGAACTGCCTCCAGATCAACGCGAGGAAAACTAAGGAGCTGGTGGTGGACTGCCGCAGGCATGGGCAGCCCCTCACAGTACCAGTAAATATACAGGGAACAGACATCGAGATGGTGACATCCTATAAGTACCTGGGTATTCATCTGAACAATAAACTAGACTGGTCACACAATACTGATGCACTCTACAAGAAGGGACAGCGCAGGCTGTTCCTGCTGAGGAGACTCAGGTCTTTTGGTGTACAAGGGGCGCTGCTGAAGTCATTCTATGACACGGTGGTGGCATCAGCCATCACTTTTGGAGTGGTCTGCTGGGGCAGTGGCATTACTGCAGCCGATAGGAAGAGACTGAACAAACTGATTAAGAAAGCTAGCTCTGTCCTGGGGCAGCGCCTTGATCCGATGGAGGAGATAGGAGAGAGAAGGACGGTGGCTAAACTGTCATCTCTGCTGGAGTCCGAGTTCCACCCTATGCAGGACATACTGAATGCACTGAGGAGCTCATTTAGCAGCAGACTACATCATCCCAGGTGCACAACCGAGAGGTTTCGTAGGTCCTTCCTACCAACGGCTGTCAGACTGTACAACCTAAGCAGGGCTGCTCGCAGAGATAGCAAAAAGACGTAACAAACTAATAGTTTTTTGAATGCAAAAGATGCAATAGACTTACACAATGGTCCTCTCCGGCATACAACTAGGAACATACCGGTCGCTATGGAGGGTGAGAATATGTATGGGCACATAATCATACCATGTAGGATAACTAAGTAGACGGTTATGCTGTTTCATTCCATCTAGCAACAATGCTCTGCACTGTGTGTGTTTATATATTTGCATATTTATTCCATCTAGCTACAATGCTCCGTACTGTGGGTGTTTATATATTTATATATCTACATATTATTCCATCTAGCTACATTGCTCCGCACTGTGTGTGTTTATATACTTGCATATTTATTCCACCTAGCTGCAATGCTCCGTACTGTGGGTGTTTATATATTTACATATTTATTCCATCTAGCTACAATGCTCTGCACTGTGTGTTCATATATTCATATATTTATTCCATCCAGCTACAATGCTCTGCACTGTGTGTCTGTGTGTGTGTGTATATATATATATTTTATAGTAATACGTACATATGTTTATTAGCTGCTCTTGCTTGCTTGTTTTTTTTCTTGCCTTCTGATTGTTGCTCTGAGTGTTGCTATCCCTGTGCTGTTGCAATCCTGGAATTTCCCCGTTGTGGGACTAATAAAGGCTTATCTTATCTTATCTTATCTTATTTGTATTATCCGTCTCCTCCTGCGGCCACGTCCAGGGAGGTTGGCTACAGTCCCGTGGATCTTAAATTTCTGAATAATATGTGCAACTGTAGTCACAGGGACATCAAGCTGCTTGGAGATGGTCTTATAGCCTTTACCTTTAACATGTTTGTCTATAATTTTCTTTCTAATCTCCTGAGACAATGCTCTCCTTTGCTTCCTCTGGTCCATGCTCAGTGTGGTACACACCATGTCAACAAACAGCACAGTGACTACTTGTCACCCTTTAAATAGGCCGACTGACTAATTACAGGTTTGTAGACACCTGTGATGTTAATTAGAGGACACATCTTGGTTGAATATGTTCCTATGGTCACATTATTTTCAATCTTTTCTAGGGGTACCATCATTTTTGTCCAGGCCTGTTTCATGAGTTTGTTTTTTAAAGTAATTCTGTTGAACCACAATTCAAAAGCAGTGTCTGATTTTCATTGGTTAATTTTCATAGAATTTTTATTTATTACCACTTTTGTCAGATTGAAGTTATTTCTGTGACCATTGTGGGTTTTTCTTTCATTAACAGAGGGGTACTAACAATTTTGTCCACGTCTGTAGGTAGGAAGGACCTGTGGAACCTCTCCCTCGAGCACTTAGGATGGCACAGCCTATTGTTAAATGAGCTCATCAGTGCGTTTAGCATGTCCCGCATGGGGTGGGACTCGGACTCCAACTCCGCTACCATCCTCCTCTCTCCTATATCCACTGGGTTGAGGTGTCGCCCCAGAACAGACCTGGTTTTTAATCAGGCTGGAATGAGCTACTATGTCATACCTGGTTCATGTTATGTGGAGAGACTCAGTCACTCTCAGAGATACTCAAAGACTCAAACACTGTCCTCACTGATTTTACTCTCTGTTCATCCCTGGTGTAATTTGACCTGTTGCTGGACTGGTTTAAATGGAGCTGGGGATGGATGGGGATACTGATGCACTGTAAAACACTGTTGCTTATGTGACAATATCAAAAAGTTAAACCTGTTTTTTTTTTTTGTCTGTTTTTACAGTTTGCAGAAACACATATGGGCACGCACACACACGCACACGATGGGTGAAACTCATAACAGAAGTTCTCTCCCTATGGGAACAGAGTAAAAATTCCGTAAAAATAGACTACTTTATTTGAACAACAATATCTCATTAATAACTCAGAATCTTTTACCCCCTTTCGGCTACTCCCTTTTGGGGTCATCACATCATATCATCACCTGATATTGTGATGATTCGCATATTGATTTGGCAAGAATATTTACACCGCATGCCCTTCCTGATGCAACCCTCTCCGGTTATCCAGGCTTGGGACCAGCACCGGGAGTACACTGGCTTGTGTTTTCCCTGTGGCTTTTTCTTTCCCCATTCTATTATGCTGAGCACCAAGGTAGAAGGCAGGACATATCATTTTTTATATGGTCTTTGGCATGACCTGACCCGGGCTTGAACCCACAACCTCCTGGTCGTGGAGGTGGGTGCTCTACCACTAGGTCACCACTCCAATTATAATTCAGAATCTATGATTATGCAAATACTCTCTGATAATATCATCACTAAAAATCCAACTCCATTGTATGCACATTGCTTTTTGCACATTTCTGTATATCCCAGTTTAATCAGATCAGGTTGCTTTGCATGACTGAAACTCTCATATTAGCAAAGCTCAGAGAAACTATGCAAATCCTTTAAAAAAAAGCAAGCAGAAATCCCTCTTACCTTAATCTTTTTAACACACACAAACACAAAACAGTTCTGCTAGGCTGTGAGAGAGAGCCACATAAAGACAGAGACTTACCAGGGATCATTTGAATGTAGGTTTTACCAGTATGAGCTACTATTAAACGTAATATTTGAAGAAGCATTAGTAATACTAGTAAGAGTAGTAGCAATACTATCTTGAGATGCAGTTTATTCGCTGGCATCAGAATATACTGTAGTTGGACTGTGGTTGGGGTGGACAATTTGGCCTAAAAATTATACTGTATCACTGTGGTGACTCAGCACGCTGCAGACGGATATTATATCACACCCATCAGGGCAGGAGGAAGGGCAGGACAATAGTCATACGGACAAAGGCCCCGGGGGGCAATCAGACTGGACTGCTATGTATGCGCCCCCCGAGTAGGGAAAGGACATCCATGCGCCAGATGATGTCATGCTAATGATATGTATTGACTGATGTGTATTAGATGGCAATCACTATGCTAATGTGCCATGCATTCTCTCTGTCTGTATAACGTGTATAAAAGAGCTTGTTACACATGCCTCAGCAGCGCAGTAGCTCACACGAGCTACGAAGCGTGTTTCAGTATGTTGGAGGAATAAAACCTTGCACCCTTCCAGCTCATTGCCTCTCGCCTCTTCTATTCCCTCCACATTGGTGACCCTGGACGTGGCATGGGGCGTCTCGACTATGCCATTTTCTCCACATTGGTGACCTAACGGGAAATGGGCTATCTCCCCCATTGCAGCGCTGTGGACTCCCTCTTTACCCACACCGGAGCGCGCTTGCCGGAGCGGGCGGCACTGGGACTGAGACACACCATGATCGGTGAAACGAGCAAATTGAAGGAAACAGCCTGGAAGGAGAAAATCTGCACCGTCTGCATGGTTTCTGTACAACTCCCTGACCCCAGCTTCACCTCCCGACAGTGGGGTTTCGACACATAGACGACACGCGCGCACACTGCAGGATTACTTGGAGCACACCCGACAACTACTGTACGTGGCCCCTGCGCCAGAGCGCACGCCATGTACCAGGGACAAGCATGGCTCCAAGAACTGATAAAGGTCCTCGGCCGCTGCACGATCACGGGGAACATGACCGATTGCCATCCTCGGAGCCTTTAGGGCTGCCCTCGCACCTAAAGGAGTCGGCAGCTCACCCACAGGACTTATATTGGTTTCTTCACAGCTGCTGCGCATCCTCGGGGAATTGGGCCAATTGCCTTCCCCAGATCCTTCAGGATGGAACCCCGCACCGAGGGAGAGCCCACTGAACTTATTCATCTATTTATTTATTTTCACAGCTGCTGCGGATCACCGGAGGGTTTACTGGAAAGTCCCTCGCCTGAGCCTGATCCGCACGCAATTTTTGCGCGGTCCAGACACTTTTGATGTCCTGGGCCGGCACTCCATTGACTCCCACCCACCTCCCCCTCATCCTCCACACCGTGCTTCCCACACCTCTGTCCCAGAGACCTGCCGATCGCCAGCTTTGTTCCTTCAGCGCGACACGCACCGGCTCTGTGCGCCCACGATCCACGGCCATTCAACATGTTGCAACTCAGAGCAGAGCAGACTGTGTTTTTCACCCCTCCCCCATTCCCCTCACAGACTGACATGCCCTCTGACACTACTCTACAGCAGGACAGTTCTACCGGAGCGGCAACCCCCGCTGCAGCCTCTACGTTTGGGCACCGACTGGAGCCCAAACGACCAGGGAGTCACAGCCCCTTCTGAATGTTCGGGGGGTACCTGTGTGGTGACCCAGCACGCTGTGGACCGGACGGACATTATCTCACACCCATCAGGGCAGGAGGAAGGGCAGGACATTAGTCATACGGACAAAGGCCTCGGGGGGCAATCAGACTGGACTGCTATGTATGCACCCCCTGAGGACGGAAAGGACATCTGGGCGCCAGCTGATGCCATGCTAATGATATGTATTGACTGATGTGTATTAGATGACAATCACTATGCTAATGTGCCATGCATTCTCTCTGTATAACGTGTATAAAAGAGCTTGTTACACATGCCTCAGCAGCGCAGTAGCTCACACGAGCTACAAAGCGTGTTTCAGTATGTTGGAGGAATAAAACATTGTACCCTTCCAGCTCGTTGCCCCTTGCCTGTTCTATTACCTCCACATCACAATATTTTTGTGAATTATCACAATATTGCAGAATACAGGGTTTTTTTTCTTTTAAATTTATGCCAAAAGGACAGTTTCACAGGCCAGTGTTATTTACCTTCAACATATTCAGAAAACCCAGCCACAGAGGATACATAAGCCAGTGTACTCCTAGTGCCGGTCCCAAGCCCGGGTAATTGGGGAGGGTTGTGTCAGGAAGGGCATCCGACGTAAAACCTTTGCCAAATCAAACATGCGGATCATATCGAATGAGACTTTGATACCGGATCGCTCAAGGCCCAGTTTAACAATGACCGCCGCCGGTACTGTTAACCAACAAGGTGCCGGTGGAAATTGGGCTACTGTTGGTCGAAAATCGGGGAGAAGGAGAGGGGGAAAGCTTGTTAGGAGGGGGAGAGAGAAAAGAAAAGGTAGAAGTGTGGAGGTGAGAGTAGGGATGTTAAATGCAGGGACTATGACTGGTAAAGGCAGAGAGTTGGCTGATATGATGGAGAGAAGAAATGTAGATAGTGTAATTGTAATTTTATTGATTCACAAATGTTTACATGACTGTTGTCACAGTATCCAGCATTTGGTTTCACAAGAAAAAGTTTTAAAGTCTGTACATGTGATGAGTTCAGTTAGGAGAGTTTATTGTTTATTTATTGGGATCCCTATTAGCTGCAGCTAATAGCTGCCGCTATTCTTCCTAGGGTCCGAAATTTAGGTCAATTTTAGGGTGTTCCATTGATTTAAGGCAGCAGAAGAGAAAGATGATTTACCAAATGCTGTCCTATGTTTAGGGATGCTGCATTCTCCCCTGGTAACAGATCGAGTGATGAGTGACATTTTTTCTGAGCTGAGTGTGATACATTTTTTCAGGAGATATACTGTGTGTTCAAGAAACCAGATTGAAGGGAAGCAAGGCTAGGAGCATTAGAGGTGGATTTAAACTGTTCTACCATGGTGTAGATAGGAAGAGAAAAGGAGTATGTGCAATCTTGAAGGAAGAGTATGTGAAGAGTGTTCAGGAGGTAAAGAGGGAGTCAGACAGAATCATGAGTTTGAAGCTAGAAGTCAAAGGTGTGATGTTGAATGTTGTCAGTGCATATGCCCCACAAATTAGATGTCAGGTAGAAAAGAAAGAGGAATTCTGGAGTAAGTTGGATGACGTGGTAGAGTGTGTTTCTAGGGGGGGAGAGAATGGTGATTGTAGTGGACTTTAATGGGCATGTAGGTGAAGGGAACAGATGTGATGTGTTATCAGTCTCTACGGCAGGCAGACAGGAATAAATGGACTTTCCGCAGCAGGCAGGACTTCAGAGCAATAATGATTTATTAATCAAAACAAAAGAACAATCAAATAACAGCACATGGGCTGGAGAAATAGCTCGAACACAAATTGCACAAAACTTACAGAAAACTCAGGATTCAAGGGTTTCCGGCAGGGAGAAGCACACACAACGTTAATGACACTGCACTAGACACAGACAGTGCACAGAGTATATAGACAGGGGACTAATCAACACAACACAGAACAGATGGGCACATTCAAGGGCAGTAGGGAAGTGATTACAGTTGAGGAGCACAGGATGGGCAGGGCTGTACAGACAAACACAGACACCAACAAGGAATGCACATGAAACGTGACAATGAAACATATGGAGAACATGCAGGAGTAAAACAGAGGGCAGTGGCTACAGATATGGGAGACATGAGGAGAGAGAACAATAAGAAAACATATGCACACAGACCCAGGACCACACAAGGGATGACACAGAAGACAAGGACAGGGGACTCATGGAAACACAGAAGGCAATAAATGCAAAAAATGTGGGCTTGATCCAAAGCTTAAGCCCAAACTATGACAGTAATGAGGAGGTTCTGGGTAGGTATGGTCTTAAGGAGAGAAATGGTGGTTGTGGATTTTGCTAAAAGGATCGAAATGGCTGTGGTGAACAAATACTTTAAGACAAGAGAGGAACATAGGGTGACTTACAAGAGTGAAGGAAGGTGCGCACAAGTGGACTACATCCTATGCAGAAAGAGAAATCTGAAAGAGATAGGAGACTGCAAGGTGGTGGCAGGAGGAGGCATCTGTAGGATGACTTTGGAAAGCAAGAAGAGGAAGAGAGTGAAGGCAGAGCCAAAGATTACGTGGGGGAAGTTATAGAAGGAAGAAGTTCAGGAAGGAGTTGATACAGGCTCTGGGTGGTAGGGAAGAATTACCAGATGATGGAAAGTACAGCAAAAGTATTGAGGGAAACGAGTAGAAAGGTATGTGGTGTATCCACTGGACAGAGGAAGGAAGACAAGGAGACTTGGTGGTGGAATGAGGAGGTACAGGAAAGTATTCAAAGGAAGTGGTTAGCAAAGAAAAAGTGGGATAGTCAGGGAGATGAAAGTAGGCAGAAGTATTTGGAATCTAGGCTCATGGCAAAGAGAGGCGGCAAAGGCAAAGCAAAAGGCATATAGTGAGTTGTATGAGAGGCTGGACACTAAGGAAGAAGAAAAGGACTTGTATCGATTGGCTAGACAGAGAGATCAAGCAAAATAATGTACAGCAGCTTTTGCTGATTAAGGACAGAAATGGTAATGTACTAACAAATGAAGAGAGTGTGTTGAGAAGGTGGAAGGAGTACTTTGAAGAGCTGATAAATAAAGAAAATGAGAGAGAGAGGAGGCTGGATGAAGGAAAGATGATGGACAAGGAAGTCCCGAGGATTAGCAAGGTGGAAGTGAGGGTAGCTTTGAATAGAATAGAATAGAATAGAATTGAATAGAATAAACGTTATTGTCCCCAATGGAAATTTGTCTTGGGCTCAGTACCACATCCTGTTGCCACATAAAAACATTCAGACATGACACATAAAACACAACATCAGCTAAATCTTAAAAATTCTATGGACATACAACCACATAACACTGACAAACAAATCAAGCCAGTGCAATTAGGTTAGACAGTTCAAAGTACCAATGTGCAATGGGTGCTGTACTCAGGATTTCTGGGAGTTCAACAGCTTAATAGATGCTAGGATAAAGGGTTGTTTCAACTGGTTAGAAATACACTTTGGCACTCTAAATCTCCTCCCTGATGGCAGTAATTTATATTCAGAGAAAAGGGGATGATGGAAATCTGTTGTAATCTTTATTGCTTGTCTCAAAAATGACTGTTCATACATACTCTGAATAGGATCGTAATTTTTCTTCCCTATTATTTTCATGGCCATTTTATGCATACTCAAGAGTTTGTTTTTTAATTGTGTCATTAGATTGCCAAACCAGGCTGTAATTCCATAACAGAGGATACTCTCTATTGTCGCTTGATTAAAAAAAGCAAGCCTGATGTGAGTGCTCACACCATACAACCTCAGCTGTCTCAAAAAAAATACGGTCTTTGCTGCAGTCTGGTGCACAGGTTGTCAACATGGCTCCTCCAGCAAAGAAGACTGTCTGTGTGAATCTCCAGTTATTTACATGAGGTCACTTGCATTGTTGTTTGTTCTTTAAAGGTAAAGCCAACTTTATTGTCATTCAATCCATACAGCAGAACAAAATTACATTTCTCTTATCTACAATGTTAATCACATCTAGAATCAGAGGGGTTGCTGCCATGTAAGGCACCACCACAAATTTTCCCTCCTCCCTTTCATTGTTGCTGAGCACCAAGCTGGATGGCAGGAAGTTCCACTTTTATATGGTCTTTGGCATGACCCGGCCGGGATTTGAACCCCAGCCTACCGGGTGAGGGGCGGATGCTCTACCAACTAGGCCACCACTGCGGTGGCCACTGACTCATGTTCAAATACCTGTCTTGGGTCAAACACCATTTCCTGTGTTTTTGTCGTGTTTAACACCAAGTAATTTCTATCACACCACTTGATAAATGAATCTATTTCCGAGTTGTACAGATTTATGTCCTTATTTAAGAGACTCAAAATCGCAGTATCATCTGCAAATTTTATAATTATTTGGATGAACGCTCCTACAGTCATAAGTGTACAAATTAAATATTATAGGAGATGTTACATGGCCTTGTGGGATTCCTGTACTGCTGTATTTTGTGTTTGACAATGTCCCAACTCTGACTTGCTGTGTTCTATTGTTTAAAAAAGAATAAAGCCATCGAAACAAATTGGTATTAACACCTGTCACGGTCCTCCTCATGCGCTTTTATGCAGAGCATCGAGGAGTGAGGAGAAGGAATGGATTTAAGCGCAGGTTACACCACAGACACATTTATTGACACAAAGGGAAACAGTTCCAAAAATAAAGACATACAGAAAGGCTACGGGGTGCACTAAAGGGCTCACACGATGACGTGCAGCGGGCAGACCACAGTGCACAGTGGTCACAAAACTGACAGTACAAAACGAAATACACAATAGCTCAGGTTAACTTAGAGTCCTCCAGGACGCTCAACTGGCTGGAGACAGAAACTGGGCAAAGTGCCAAAGCTTAGCAGCAAACTGCACGGGGAAACACAACAGTTTTTACTCACAGAACAGGAGCAGTCCGAGTAGTCCAAGATTTCCACCGAGCACACACAACCAATACTACACTGAGGGGAGTAGCGACAGTGTAGCTTCCTATACCCTCATAAGACAGTACATCCATATGATGATACATACAATGGTCCAGCAATGCTTGACTGGCAACGGCCGCTTAAATACAAGCATTGCTGGAACAACAGATTGGTTGCACATTGGTTGCAGATTGGTTGCATCTGGGCGAGGCGCGGGAAAGGCAATGCCGGAGTGGAATCAGCTGGCTGTCAAGAGAGAGGGGGCGTGGTCGGACCGGCAAGTGTTAGACAACGCCCACATGAATGTAGGTCAAGGAGGCTGCCTAACAGCTGTCAGCAAGAACTCAAAAGATAACACAATACACAAACAACCCGATAACCTGAGCCACAGAGAATGGTCAGAACCAAGCCTAAAGAACAACACCGGCTAAGTTTGTGACAAACACCCATGTTCTTCACTTTCTCTAAAAGCAAATAGAGCTGCACTGTGTTAAAAACACAGCTAAAATTCACAAATAATATTCTGGCATAGGCTTTAGCGCTCTCTTAAGTGTTTAGTGGTGAGGTAAAGGATGCTAAGAATGGCGTCCTCAGTGTTTTGGTTCTGTTTGTATGCAAATTGCCATTTGTGTAACTGTGTTTGAACTTCCTTTTTAAGCTGTAATACAACAATTTTTTCCAAGCATTTCATTACATTTGATGTGAGAGCCAAAGGATGAAATTGTTTTCTGTTGCCCTTGGCTTTTTGGGCAGAGGTGTTATAATAGACTTCTTTCACAAGGCTGGTACATGTTGAATGTCTGAGGAATGTTGAAATATAGGGCACCATGCTGCTGTCAGTTCTTCAGCACAACTCTTTAGTAAGAAAGCAGGCAGTCCATAAGGGCCTGTAGCCTTATTTGTGTGCACCCGACCGAAAAGTCGTTGCACCGTACTTGGGTGCACTTCCAGCCGGGGAGCAACATCAGTGTCAGGTAATGACAGTAACATGTCCACAACCCATTCATTTGGGGGATATTGCTCCTCAAACCTCAAGTAAAAGTTATTCATTCATTCATTCATCTTCTTCCGCTTAATCCTTTTCGGGTGGCGGGGGTGCTGGAGCCTATCCCAGCGTCTTTGGGCGAGAGGCAGGGTACACCCTGGACAGATCGCCAGTCCATTGCAGGGCCAACACAGAGAGACAGATAACCATTCACTCTCACAGTCATACCTAAGGACAATTTAGAATCCCCAGTTTGATGCCAGTTAACCTAACTTGCATGTTTTTTTGGCATGTGGGAGGAAACCGGAGAAATCCCGGAGTAAACCCATGCAGACACGGGGAGAACATGCAAACTCCACACAGATCACTGTTGGTCAGGGGCTGGGATCGAACCCAGGATCCCCCGGCCAAGGGTGAGTTGCTGTGCTGCTGCAGTGCTAACCACTCTACCACCGCGCCGCCCTAAAAGTTATTCAATTTGCTAGATTTTTGCAACTCATTCGTAGTTGTGATTTTTCAATTTACAGAGTTCATATTAGTAACAGATTTCATTGTATCCCACTTGTTATCCCACTTGTTTCTTTGTATTTGATGTTCAAAAGCTCTGTTCCATGCTTTGCTTGTGCTGTTCTTTTTCTTTCCTAAGTTGTTTAAGTTCTTTCTGAGCAATTTGGAGTCCTACTTTATCTCTGCTTCTGAATATTTTTTCCTATTTATGCATTCTTTAATCTCTTTTGTCAGGAACCAAGCTGGCTTGGTTTCCCCGGCTCGGTCCTGCCCTCTCTGTGGGTCTAGTTGCCGCAGCATATGGTTATATTATGTATTGCAGTCTGCCTTCCGTATCCATTGCCACTGTCTGACCGGCAGCTGTTAGACAGCCGCTGTGACCTACTTTCTGTGAGAGCTGCTGACAGTCTGCCGGTCCGGCCACGCCCCCTCTCTCTCTCATTACCGTCAGCTGTTCCCAGCCCCGTTTATCATCTTTCCCGGTCCTTGCCCAGGTGCTCCTCATTACACCATACCAGCAGTGTGTGTACTTAAGCACCTTTTGCCAGTCACACACTGCTGGGTCTTTGTCTAACTGATCGACTGTCTAATTGTGCGTTGCATCAGTGAACTGTCAGCTCATTACGGCATGTATCCACTCCGCGCAGCCCGTGGTTCTCGTGCGTCCTCATAGCGATTCTGGCTGTGGGACGCCAGCGTGGATACACGTCTCACCTCATGCATTTGTGGGGCGATGCTGCCCCCCGAATGCCCACAGTAAGTGTATTTTTGTGAGTCTTTATGTTAATAAATGTGTAGTGTTGCAACCCAGCGTGTAAATCCTCATTATTCCACCCCTTGCCATGCGCTGTGGAAAAATGCACTGGAGGGTTCATGACAGAAAGACCCAGCCAGCATAGGATTTAGTGGGTGCACCCACACATCTGTTTTCTTTTGACTGTTTTTCCCGTTTCCCACTCACCTGTTTCCCGGGTGCCATAGCTGAGCTATTGGAGAGGGAGCTGCACTCGCTGTGCTTCCTGGAGGGAATTCTTTCTTGGACGCTGGAGCCTTGTTCCTCTGAAACAGCTCGAAAGGCTCGGGACATGGCGTTAAAGGTGATGAATCGGGACAGCCTCTGGAAACATCCGGAGGCAACTAAGATTCTCCGGTATATCTTTGCTGTGCCATGCGAGGGGTCGGATGAGGAGCTCTCGGTTTTCGAGCCCCCAGCGGCTTCACCGCCTTCTTTTCCGCACACTCTGGGGCTTCTCCACACTTTTGACTCGTAGCCCAGTGATGTGCTTAGGATTCTGGACTATCTGGTGCCCGAACCGCCCATGAGGAGAAAGAAGCCTCGCCGAAAGAAGCCTCCGGCCCCTCCGACGACGGCCCCGCCTCCTCGCTCCAAGCCGTGGCTCACATCGTCTTCGGAGGAGCTAGAGGAATGTAGACTAGTTCTTCTGGCAGAGACTGGCCTCCTCCTGGAGGCGAAACCGTGGCTCCTTCCGGAGTTGGCCGGGAAGTTGGAGGATAATTCCCCGTGGGAGCCGGAGCTTCAGCCTGAGGAGGAGTGATCCCTGACCATGGAGTCACCACACCTCCCCAATCCAGAGACGACAGCCGACGTCATCACCTCCCAGGAATTCAGGCAAGTACTTATCCAGTCACTTTTAATGTCATTTGAAACTGCTTGCCTGACTCCTGAGGAGGTGACAGCTGGTGACCTTGACTGTTCATCTGTCTTTCCTGTTTTGACTATGCCATCGTCTATGCCGGGAGATGGACCCCAGACGCAGGAGAGGCTGTCACCAGGGGAGTTGGAACTCCCGCCGCCTGTCTCCTCCCATCGCCGCCGTTCCCAGAGGGCTTGCCACAAGAGTTCTGCCAATCCACCACCCACTATGCCCACCTCCATGTCATCGGATCCAGCTCCTCAGCTATCCTGTGAAGGGGCTAAAACAGCCAGTGACACGGAGGGCGGGGGGGTGGGTGACGACCAACTGCCCGCAGCTGTCAACATCGAGCACTGGGAGAACAGGCAAGTGTTTTCTCATTTAATTCAATGTAATGATGATAAACATTGTCTGTCTCTCGGAAGAGAGGCCCATTTCCAGCAGTCCGCTGGGCTCTCTCCTCCAGCTGCGGAGGTAAGCCGTTCTCTTGTCCTTTCCATGTCTCCCCCATCTATCCTTGAGTGTGAGCAGAGTCACCGGACAATGGAGGAGCTGGGGGCCCCGGAGGATTCCGCTCCGGAGTCAGCATGGAGCTGGTCCCTGCAGTCATGCCGGAAGAATCATCGGCGTTGGATCTGGCTTCTCTGTCACCATTGGAAAGGACCGGTATGGTCATGGACATGGAGAGGGGTGACTGCCAGCCAGCTGCAGCTGTGAACATCACACGCTGGGATGACAGGCAAGGGTCCTTTCATCAAATTGAACATAATTATTTTGAACCTTGTCTGTCTCCCGAGGGAGAGGCTCAGTTCCAGCAATCCGCTGAGTCCTCTCCTCCAGCTGCCAATGCTGACCTTCTCCCTATCCCCTCTGTGCCGGTCGGTCTTAGAACCGAGCTGTCAGACAGTGGAGAAGTTTGGGGCCCTGGATGATCCTGCCCAGGGGCCCGAACGGAGCTGTTTTCCTGCAGCCATGCCGGTAGAATCCCCAGCGTTGGAGCCGCTGCAGGAATTGAAAGAGACTTCAATGACCATCTCGCCAGCTGCAGAGGCGACGGCAGCGGAGTGGGAGCCAGAGCTGGACCTTCTAGAGGCCAGGCCCGGGACCACATCGCCAGGATCGACAGAGTCCTGGACAGCGGTGGAGCTCCAGCTCAGGCAAGTGTTCTCTCTAGTGTTGTTCTGCCGGGCCTGGGACTCTGGGTGGCCTCCCGAGCCTCCTTGCCTTTGGACTTGGGGGGGTTAATTGTGGGCCCTGGGCGGGGTATTGTATTCCCTCCTTTCCTGTTCCCCCTACCTCCCACCTGGTTCGTGTTATTTGTTCCTGTTGTTCCTGTTTGGGGGGGGATCCTCGGGATGCTACCTTGGATGTCTGGGTATCCACCCCTTGAGAGGGGGGCTCTGTCAAGAACTGAGCCGGCTTGGTTTCCCCGGCTTGGTCCTGCCCTCTCTGTGGGTCTAGGTGCCGCAGCATATGGGCATATTATGTATTGCAGTCTGCCTTCCGTATCCATAGCCGCTGTCTGACCGGCAGCTGTTAGACAGCCACTGTGACCTACTTTCTGTGAGCACTGCTGACAGTCTGCCAGTCCGGCCATGCCCCCCTCTCTCTCTCATTACCATCAGCTGTTCCCAGCCCCGTTTATCATCTTTCCCGGTCCTCGCCCAGGTGCTCCTCATTACACCATACCAGCAGTGTGTGTACTTAAGCACCTTTTGCCAGTCACGCACTGCTGGGTCTTTAACTGATCGACTGTCTAATTGTGTGTTGCATCAGTGAACTGTCAGCTCATTATGGCGTGTATCCACTCCGTGCAGCCCGTGGTTCTCGTGCGTCCTCATAGCGATTCCGGCTGTGGGACACCAGCGTGGATACACATCTCACCTCGTGCATTCGTGGGGTGATGCCGGCCCCTGACGCCCACAGTAAGTATATTTTTGTGAGTCTTTATGTTAATAAATGTGTGGTGTTGCAACCCAGTGTGTAAATCCTCATTATTCCACCCCTCGCCGTGCGCTGTGGAAGAGCGCACGGGAGGGTTCATGACATCTTTTGTGATGTAAGGTTTATTATTAGGGTAAACAACTATGGCTTTCTTATGTACCACATTATCAACACAAAAATTAATTTAATCTGTTATGGTAGCTGTGGCCTCATGAAGCTCCAGTATGTGAAATACGGACCAGTCTGTACATAAGAAACAACCTTTTTATGCCTCCACTGAGTCTTTTGTCTATACATTAACAGTCTTATATTCTGGTTTAGTTGACTTCAGAAGTGATCTATCAGAAGGAATTAGGTGCACAACATTGTGGTCTGAATTGGCAAATGGAAGTTTTGCCCTTGCAGAATATGCATTTTTAATATTGCCATAACATTTGTCTAATATCTTATTGTTTCGTGTGTCACAGTGTACATACTGTTCAAATCCTGAATCCTAGTGCCATCTCGGGCTTGCAGTGATTGAAGTCACCCAAAAACAAGATTGGAGCCCCCAGTGCATGCTGTAGTTGGTCATGCGTGCACTCTGCCATGCGTGCAGCAGCCCTACCTGTGTTGCCATTGGGGGACAACATACACAGCACAAATGATGACACAGCCAAACTCTCTAGGCAGATAGTGAGGTCTGACACACAGAGCATTTCAATATCAGGGCTACAGACTGTGTCTCTCACCGTAGAGGATGAAGAGAATGAAAAGGATCCTCACTGAAGAGGATGAAGAATGGAAAGGCAGTTGGTCCAGATGACATACCTGAGGAGGTATGGACATGTTTAGGAGACATGGCAGTGGACTTTTTAACCAGATTGTTTAACACAGTCTTGGAGTGTGGAAGGATGCCTGAGGAGTGGAGAAGAAGTGTTTTGGTACCAATTTTCAAGAACAAAGGTGATGCTCAGAGCTGTAGTAACTACAGAGGCATAAAGTTGATCAGCCACACTATGAAGATATGGGAAAGAGTTGCTGAAGCCAGGTTAAGAGGAGAGGTGACAATCAGTGAGCAACAGTACGGTTTCATGCCAAGAAAGAGTACTACAGATGCAATGTTTGCTTTAAGAGTGCTGATGGAGAAGTATAGAGAAGGTCAGAAGGAGTTGCACTGTGTCTTTGTGGATCTAGAGAAATCATATGATAGGGTGCCAAGAGAGGAAATGTGGTACTGTATGAGAAAGTCAGGAGTGGCAGAGAAGTATATGAGGGTGGTGCAGGACATGTATGAGGACAGTGAGACGGTGGTGAGGTGTGCTGTACGAGTAACAGATGGGTTCAAGGTGGGGGTGGAGTTACATGTATCACTTAATCTTATCCTACACTTTATTACATGTATAGTTTATTTCTCTTATCTTATCATGTTTAATGTTGCAGCATTGTACCGAGACAAATTCCTAGTTTGTGTACTACATGAACAATGGCAATAAACCTGATTCTGATTCTGATTCTGATTCTGACATCAGGGATCAGCTCTGTGCCCCTTCTTGTTTGCCATGGTGATGGACATGCTGGCAGATGAGGTCAATCAGGAGTCTCCATGGACCATGATGTTTGCAGACATCATTGTGATCTGTAGTGAGAGTAGGGAGCAGGTGGAAGAGAACCTGGAGAGGTGGAGGTATGCTCTGGAGAGAAGAGGAATAAAAGTCAGTAGAAGCAAGACAGAATACATGAGCATGAATGAGAGGGAGGCAGGTGTAATGGTGAAGATGGAAGGGGTGGAAGTAGTGAAAGTAGATGTTTAAATACCTGGGGTCAACCATCCAAAGCAATGGAAAATACACAAGAGAGGTGAAGAAGAGTGTGCAGACAGGGTGGAGTGGGTGGAGACGTGTGTCGGGGGAGTTGTAACAGAAGGGTAACCACAAGAGTGAAGGGGAAGATTTACAAGATGGTAGTGAGACCTGCCATGATGTATGGTTTGGAGATGGTGGTGCGGACAAAAAGACAGGAGATGGAGCTGGAGGTGGTAGAGTTAAAGATGCTAAGATTTTCATTGGGAATGACTAGGAGGGACAGGATTAGAAATGAGTATATCAGAGGGACAGCTCAGGTTGGGTAGTTTGGAGACAAAGTAAGAGAGGCAAGGCGGAGATGGTTTGGACATGTACAGAGGAGGGATAGTGGATATACTGGACAACGGATGTTAAAGATAGAGCTGCCAGGCAGGAGGAAAAGAGAAAGACCACAGAGAAGATTCATGAGTGTAGTGAAGGAGGACGTGGAGAGGGTTGGTGTGACAGAGGAAGATGAAGGGATAGGGTGAGATAGAGCCAGATGATCCGCTGTGGCTGAATTACTTTACCTGCATTGTAACTCTCATTGCACGGACCTCTCCTGGGGCTTGGCTGTCGTTGCACTGAATGGATGGGGTTTTTTATCCTCTTCGGGTGGGTAAATAAAATCAAGATGAAGCAGCCAAAACAGAACGAAAATACAACTACTGGCACTTCAAGCAGCACATTGTCGGACGTTAACACCGCTCCACCGGTGTTGTTGATGTGCGGAAAAAATGCAGGCAGATTGTCCACATTGCTGCACCGTTTTTTGTTTTTTTTATTTTAACACGGCAACAGTCCAAAACAGAAACTTAAATATTTCCACTTCCATGCCATGTTTGTTTTGCAGTTTCTATAGTAATGTGTAGCTTCCCTCGGCAGCATAATGGTGTGACATCATCACGCAGCAGATCCCAAATATCATGATATTCATTTTTACACCGGTATCAAAATTTATACCAGTATTATCGTGAACAATACAATATGGCACACTCCTAGACTGTGGGACAATCCATTGTGTAAATCATAGCACTGGTACAAGTTTTATCTGAAACCATACAAGCCCAAACTGTTTACTTCCACTGAGAAGGTCATTTGATCACCTACATTGGTCCATTTGTTGGATTGTTAGCAAGATTACTCTAAAACTATGGATTTGGATCAGATTTTTTTTTTTTTTTTTGAAAGGTAGGATTTGGCACAACAATCTCAGATTTGGGTGATGATCTGAATCACTGTCCAGGGTTTTGTTTTAAAGTATTCCAACCAGGGAATGCAATGCCTTGTCAGATGTTTTGATGATCAGTAGCAAACAATGGAGTCTGCTGACATCTAGCAGGCTATAAGGAGAAACTGAAATATGAGAGAAAAATGAGCGGACTTGGCAGCTGTTAGCACTCTGAATGTGTCTAATTCTTTGTCTTTATCAGTTTATCTGTTGTTTGACTGCATTGAGAGCTTTTTTGTGTGTTCCAGATGGACCAAACTGACCATTCCTGTAGTTAACCCAACAGCAGAGACTCTGAAGCTGTTTGTTGTGAACAGTAATCCAAGAAATTACACACTGGAGATGGATTCAAGAAGCACTGTTAGTACTCACACTCACCTTTGTGCCTTGTTCTTTCTTTTATCATATTGTTGCATTCCACTGCTTTAAAATCAAGTACTCTAAGCTGCCTAGGCCCTGCTTTGGGGAGATTGATTTAACATTATTTTGATTTTCCTCGTCATTCACTGGGTATTTATTGCATCTGCTTTAAATTTTACCTCCTTAAGGCCTGTGTATTATAGAAAGACATTGCTTTTCTACATGTATCTACATACAAAAGATTTTTTAAAATGAAAAAGCCTCTGTATAATAATCTATATGCGTTCAAGCTGTGGGTTGTCTAGCAGTCTGCTGCAAAAGGAGTTCTCTATGTTTATTTCCTTTTAGTAACCCTATGAAAGCCTTAATGTGTCTCTTTGCTTGTTTCAGCTTACTGTGGAGCCACGCTCCTTTATTGGACTCGGTGTTCGTTTTTGTCCATCAAACATTGGAGAGGGGAACCACAAGGCCAAGATCACTTTCATATGCCCTCAGGTGTGTATGTGTGTGTGTAAGCTCAGTGAAAATAGATTACACAAACCACAAGCTTTGCCTTCAAATACATACATACAGATGCACTGTAGGTGCAGGAATTAGGATCACTTCTTTTTCTTTCCTTTCACATTGGTTTAAACAGGTGCCTTCATTTTTTTTTACAACCTCACCACTTCAAGTCATTCTGGAACCATTAACAAGAACATCCTGTAATGGTTTTCACTGACATTCTCTGCATATTGAAACTGAAGTCCCTGATCACGCTAAAATATGTGTTGATGAATATTTCTTTTGCTTAGTTTCACTCATCTAGAACTCGAACAGTTTTCTATTCTGAGTCTTTATCTAAGATTTGGACTTGCAATCAGATTTTTTGATGTGGAACCCTGATCTACTCTGGATCAATTTACACATCATTGCAACATAGTGGATCTCCATGAAAAACGTTACATCAAGGGCCCAGTGTACCCAAAGGAAGCACATGGGTTCACCCTCCAGCAGGCTCACCACCTGCAGGAGGGATCATGGGGATCATGGTGCTATGTGAACTGAGCGGAAGTCCGGGCTACTCTGCCCGGACCGATGCCCCCGCGACCCGGATTCCTGGATAAGCGGTAGAAGATGGATGGATGGATGGATGGATGCAACATAGCATGGCAATTAATGAGCTATAGAGTTCCCTATAGATATTTTGAAAAATGCATCATATGTATTAGTTTGCTTTTTCTCCAGCTTCAAATCTTTATGCTAAGCTAAGACAACCATATTTTGAGTGATAGTTAATATGTCCAAGTATTATTATTCTATTCCATTTATCTACTGGTAAGAAAAAAAACCCTATATTTTTTATGATATATGGTTGTGATGAACAAATTAAACATGTTACAAATATACTGTTTTTTTCTTTTAATTTATAAAATCTCTTTTAAAGATGCACTCCAGTGGATGTAATTCCCCTATAAAAACAAATCTTCATTGCCTAAAATGGTATCTTATGCCCTTTTTCTAAAAAAAACAACAACAACAAAAAAAAACTTTTATTGTCTTACAGTTTCGTGTCAAAATCTTTTCACTTTTCCTTCTCCTTCAAATGCCAGGATCTGTGAATATGCCCAGCCACATCCAACAAGGCTAATGGTGGCTAGCGTTACATTAAACAGAACAAATCCTGTGATAAAAAGACGTACCAGTTGAAGGACATGCCCAGTTGTATGCACGGTGGCCCAGGATAATGACTGAAACTGCATCAGTCTTTAAAAGCAGTTTAAGGCTATATGTACATAGGGAATGTAAAAATGTTCTAAACCTGTTTTCCTGGTCGTTTTATATGCACTCGTAAGAAAAGCATTTTGCTTAGAAATGCTCTTCTAAGGAAGAAGAGAAAAGAAAGCAAGACAGTGGTAAGTAGTGCAAATAATACAATAGTTAATTTAGCTCAGAGCAGCTTTGTGTGTCCTGCCTCTGCTGGTCAGATTATTTATTATATAAGTGTGATGAATGCTGGTTGGAGGGGCCCCCTGTGAATTTTTGCCTAGGGACCCAAGAGACTAGAATCTCCTCTGGCGATACTCCAGCAAACTGAATTGAATACCCATAATTAAATAAAATGAGCAGTGCTGAGCACTGTGGCGACACAGCAAGAAAGTTGTGGGTTCAAGCTCACCCTTGGCCAGTGGCGACCCTTCTGTTGAAGTTTGAATGTTCTTGCCGTGTCTGTGTGGGTTTTTGACAGGTTCTCCAGTTTTCTCCCCCAGTCAAAAGACATGCACGTTAAGTTAATTGACATCAACTCGGTATTCTAAAGTGTCCTTAGGTATGAATGTGAGAGTGAATGGTTGTCTGTCTCTCTGTGTTGGCCTTGCGATGGACTGGCGATCTGTCCAGGGTGTACCCTGCCGCTCGCACAAAGATGCTGGGATAGGCTCCAGCCCCCCCGCCACCCAAAAAGGATTAAGCGGATGAATGAATGAATGAAATAAAATTAGGTGTTTGTGCCATGAGTTGGGCTTCCCACTTCTCTGTTTTGAGTCGCTTCATAGACTGTCTGATGGAAATAAAACCCACGTTTCGAAAGTAATGGCGATCCCCCACCCCAGAAAAAAATGATCATGATTAACGGTGTGTTAATCGCAGTTAACTCAATTATTGTGCCCATCAATAATTCATACACATTACAGTCTCATCTGCTTCACCAGAGAATCCTACATGCAGTCAGTCCATTACAGAATTTATGATAATTAATTATTATTATTATTACCTAATTTGGCTTGAATCATTTAACTCTTCTTTTCACTTATTGGTCACACCTTTCTTTGTTCTTGATCCTCTGTATTCCTTTGTCATCTCTTGCTTAATTTCTCTCCCTCTGGTCACCTTTGTATGCATTTGTTCATCTGTCACTGTTGTTCTTCAGTTGCAGGAGTGGTGTGTGCTGTTGTCTGGGCTCGGCCTTAAGCCAGAGACTGAGGAGCCTCTGAGCATCTCCTCCACGATTGGCTCCACTGCTTCCATCGCCATTCCCTTCACAAACCCCACTGAGCTCCCAGGCACACTCACTGTCACACTCACAGGTCACATGCTCTTCTTGTCTCTCTGCAATAGGCACTTTGTCGCTTTTTTTGTTCTTGTTACATGTATGTGACACACTCGCACATGTTCAGTGCTCTGTGTATTGGTGTATGTTTCAGATCGGGCCCCGAGTGAAACCTCCAGCTGGCAGCCATTCGCAGAGGAGGGAATTTTCTCTGTCCCTTTGAGCTGCTCTGATGGTTTGTTTACCAAATGATCTTAAGACGGAATGTAATTTGACTGAAGAAAGAATAAACTCAAAACTATTCCAGTGATGCTCTGTTTCGTTAATGTCCAAGAGAAGCCAACCGGCAGAGACAAGTTTACTTGAAATCAGCCTTGAAATAGTTTTGCAGTTGTCCACACAGGAACTTGTTTTGCCTTTTAATGAAGTTCACTCTCGAGAGACATTTTTATTTCCCCTTTTGCTACTGTGCAGACAACTTTAAAAAAGGTTACTGACTGTTTGCCTGCTCTCCGTCTTGGTTTTAGGTTTACAGATAAGTGAAAGGGAAACTGTTGACGTGCCTGTGATTTTTGCACCTAACTCTGTGGAGCTGCAACAAGCATTGCTTTGCATTTCTCTGAAGCCCATCATTTCCCTGGGCAACAAGAGTAACTTCGCTACAGACAGCAAGAGGTTTGTATGTGTGTGTTTCAATGTCTGCACAAGTGGCTACATTATCAGTGTCTCTTTTTTGGGTTTAGACACTTTTTTTAGACATCTGGTGAAGCTAATTAGGCTCTGTTAGTATTCCACCCAAGCAGCTCTTTGCTCTTTGGCTGTCACCACAAACTGAGGAATAGTTAAGTCAGCTTTTATGTTTAACACATCAAGGAACTTTTTAATTTTTTTTAGCTCACTGACTATGCTGTATCCACTCTGTTTACACTTTATAAAGATATACTATGTTGTTGTACAATGGTTAGTTCCAACCGAGCAATTTCACTGGACAATAGGAATTCCAAGATTTACTATATTCCCTGATAATCGCACTGCGACATTTCACTGGATATGTATTACTCCACCTCAAAGGTGTTCTAGCAACCGTTACTTATTAATCGTTATTTACCATCAATTCTGTCAACTCTATCAGTGGCTTATAGATATGTGAGAATTGCAATACTGTGTTGGATACCTTAATTTCCACAGTGAGGTGCTGTTTGAAAAGAAATCATACCTCCTTGACTGGAAGTCCTACCCTTGTAAACATATACAAGATATTTCACATCTATCAAAAAATAGACAAGCTAGAGTTTGATCTATTGTCTCGATTAGCAAACCACAATACCTTTGTGCTGATGAACTTTTTATTTCATCTGAAAATGCCCAAGAAAAGTGAGCAAAGTATGCCAAAGCCAAATTGTTAACATGCTAATGGCAGATTTTCTTTCAAGGTGTCAGTTTGCGTTCCAAAAAGGTAAAAAAAAAAAAAATAAAAGATGGAAACAAAACCAAGTTTGCTTTGAAACTTATACTGTTTTGGAAATTTGATGTGAAAATTTCATGACGTATCCTCAAATAGTATTCAAGTTACAGCATTACAGTAAACATAGGTATCCCAAGGCATAAAATGCACGGCTACGGAGAATAGACTGACATCACAACATGCTTTGAATGTGAACAGGAATAACAGAAACAACCCTTTAAAGCATCGTATTGAGATTACTACCTCCGCCAAGGAGGTTATGTAATTGGGCTGGTTTGTCTGTCTGTCTGTCTTTTAGCAGGATTACACAAAAACTACTCACCAGAGGTAACCCTTGGGCCAAGGATGAACCCATTAAATTTTGGTGATGATCTGAGAGTGCATACCTCCACCAAGGACCTTTTTTGTATTTGTGCAGCAGGGTTACACAAAAACTACTGGAAGGATTTGGATGAAATTTTCACCAGAGGTGGTTGTTGGCCTACAGAGGATCCCATTACATTTTGGTGATGATCTGAGAACACATACCTCCACCAAGGCTCTTTATCTTCTCATAGTGTGTTAGCGAGAATACTCCAAAACAATACTGGATAGACTTTGATGCAGTTTTCACCAGAACTGACTCGTGGCCTACACACGAACCCATTACATTTTGGAGGTGATCCATGAGGGATAGAAGGAGCCTTGGCAGAGGTATGCACCCTCTGAGTGCTTTTCTAGTTCCATAGTTAATTTATAAATTTGGGTAATAGGTGGTGAACAGGTCAATCAAGGTAAAACAAGTTTATTTGTATAGCACATTTCGTTTTCAAGACAATTCAAAGTGCTTTACATAAAAACATTAAAGCATTACAGCAAAGTGCAAAAGGAATCTTCACGTTAGAAAGCCTTGAACCTCCTTTCCTTTCATTTTTATACGTAAAAAAAATCCCGACACGGGCAATGTTTTGATTAATCCAAATAGCCTTAGGTACCTGTGTAGTTATCATTATTGGAACCAATATATTATAGGGGCTACAGACAATACATTAGAGCTGGAGAGCTGTGGTTCCTAGTCATAATGAATTGTAAAATTGCTATTACAGTGAGTCATGACATCTGCTGCACATAAACCATATTAGTGATATTTAACTTTAATTGATTGCTGATTCTTAGATATACAATGGGGACAACAGAGAATACAATGTATTTTAAAGAACTATTTTTCATGATTCCACATGTCATATTATTTATATCTGTTATGCAATATCACAGCAAGATATTTATTCATCACATAGCTTGTGACATTGAGTTTATAGATATGTTGCATCAGTATTATGGGTGAATAGAGGAGGAAGGCAAGGAAATGGTTAAAAAATCATGGATCCTCATAACAAGAACAGATCATTTGAAGAAGCTGACTGATTTGTGCAGTTTGGTCATCCTGATGCATCTTCACCTGAAAATATCAAGATAAAGATGTTAATTCATGAAAATGACTGTTATTTATCAGTTGTGAACATGTACAGTCATGAATAAATTAGGACACCCTGTATAAGCCTGTGTGTGTTTTTAAACATATTTGGACATATGGATATTTAATATCAATGTTAAAAATACTGGGAGATTCACGTAATACAACTCAACAATTAAAAAGGAATTAAAGACTTCTCAAAGTTTCTGTAAAATGTAGTTCTAAACAAATAGTGAGGAATAAATTAGGACACCCCCCATCTTTTTTAGGACACCCCCACATTCATTCCCACTTAAAATGGTGAAAATAAATTTAAAAAATGCAAATAAAAACAAAAACAAAGTTAGACATACATGTAGATATGTGAACATTTCTTAATAAAGAACTGAATATTTAAAGGGGTGTCCAAATTTTTTCACATGACTATATTTATTCAATGAATGAATGTATAATC
This sequence comes from Pholidichthys leucotaenia, assembly GCA_020510985.1. Classification (NCBI taxonomy): domain Eukaryota; kingdom Metazoa; phylum Chordata; class Actinopteri; order Cichliformes; family Pholidichthyidae; genus Pholidichthys; species Pholidichthys leucotaenia. Next base: position 287,884,838 of record CM035845.1, read on the forward strand.
AGTACAGTTACAGTAAAGTGAAACAGAAATAATGTTGATTTTGCTGTATATTTACCTCCCAGTTCCACCATTTGTCCCAAAATCAGTCCCTCCAGGATTTCGCGGGATGTTTTTAAGATTGTTGCGGGCCAAAAAGCCTGAATTTGTGGGAGCTTTTTTTAAAAGTTGTAATGTTTGGAGAGGGTTTTTTGCACTTAAAGTTATGGGAAGAATTACAAATTTTAAAGCAGATGGTTTTTCCAGCTTACTACAGTGATATTCTATATAACAATACAAGAAAAGCACAGGATTGCTAAACATTTCCTATTATAGTGATTTGTAAATTAAGCAGAAACTTCTGCTATACAGAAAAACTCTTGTGCAACAGCCAATACAGACTTTAACACAATATCCATTACAACAGCTAAATTGCATTGAATGCATGTTAAAGAGTAGAGATGTGGAAATTATTTGCAGCGGCTTCATTTGAAAACTCCCTACGGTCCCCAACCACTCGGTACCAAGTGGAATGGAAAAAGTAAATAATTTATTCTGTTAGTCGGTGAGTCTGTGCTTTTCCGGGAAAAAAAATGCAGGCAATATTCATATGCCTAATGCCTACCTGTCTGTCTATCTGCTGCATGTGTTCACACACACACACACACACACACACACACACACACACACACACACACACACACACCTGTCTCATCAGACACACATCTTTCATTTATGGGGGGAGCGGGGGGGGGGGGGTGTTGTCCGTGTTCAGACCAGAGATTCACAGCTTTAAAACTCATTGACAAGATGTAGTAATGATTTTACCTCTAAAGATGTACGGGGGCGGCAGTGGCTCAGGAGGTTGAGCAGGTCGTCTAATAACCGGATGGTTGGCAGTTCAAATCCCGCTCTCCCCAGATATCCTGCCGTTGTGTCCCTGGGCAAGACACTTCACCCACATTGCCTCCAGTGTCCATAACACTGGGTATGAATGTGTATAAATGTATAAAAAAATGTTCGGTGGCAGCCAGAAAGGCTGTTGGTGCAGATTGGCTGCCACGTTTCCGTCAGCCTGCCCCAGGGCAGCTGTGGCTGCAGAAGTAGCTTGCCACTACCATTGTCTGTCTGGAGTGAATGAATAATGTACCTATTTGTAAAGCGTCTTTGAGTATATATGATAAAGCGCTATAAAAAATCGATGCATTATTAAATGATCAAACACTGTCTGTAGTGTTAAATTTGCTCGTTGGTTGTGATTTTATGGAGTCTCTTGTCACGTGCACTTACGCAGCGGGGTGGATTTGGGGCAGGCCGTTTTTCAACACAAACCCAGCACTTCGTACACGCGGTCAGGACAGAGACATCCACCGGCAGGCTGGGGGACACGGAAGAAGGGACGGTGTTGGAAACCTTGCGGATGAGTGTTTTTTTTTAATCACACACTGTTTTTTGCTGGAGCGTTCCGTTAATACTTACTGTAAACACGGAAGTGAACGCAATGTAGCGATGCATTTGTTTGGTTAGACTGAGCGTTTCAGCGGCACTCAGCTGAAATTTGATAGGTGAAATTGGCGGAAGTTGACGAGGATTGGCCAAAATTGTGGGAAAGCTGTGGTGATTAGATAAAGTTGCAAGGTCGCGCAATAGCTGCGCTGATTGGCTGATTTTGTGTGAATTGATGTGATTGCAACATCGCGAAATCCTGGAGGGACTGCAAAATGGACATATTATTTTATTCTGAAAAATGTTTTTTGACTTTTTACATCACCAAGGGCAGAAAATATTTTTATTCACTAAAACATTCACGTACCAAAAGCCAGTTTGCTGGACTCACCCTCAGAGATAGGGTGAGGAGCTCAGTCATCCGGGAGAGGCTCAGAGTAGAACCGCTGCTCCTCCACATTGAAAGGAGTCAGTTGAGGTGGTATGGGCAGCTGATTAGGATGCCTCCTGGACGCCTCCCACTTGAGGTGTTTCGGGCACGTCCCACTGGGAGGAGACCCTGGGGCAGACCCAGGACTTGCTGGAGAGACTATGTCTCCCAGCTGGTCTGGGAACGCCTTGGTATCCTCTCTGAAGAGCTGGAGCAGGTGGCTGGGGAGAGGAAAGTCTGGGCTTCTCTGCTTGAGCTGCTGCCTCCACGACCTGGACCTCCGGAAAAGCGGTAGAAGATGGACGGATGGATGGATAAAACATTCACATAATTCTTCTTGAATCTTTGCATAATACTATAAATAAGTTAATTGACACCTTGAAAGAAAAATTGCCATAACCAGCCACCAGTATGATGTCACGGTGACCACAAACCTATGCAACCGGTGACCAGTTTGTATTATAAGCACTGACTTCTGCACTGGACAATATTTAATTTGTTTACACGTGCGTGAAATGACAATATTCCTATTCTTTTCTATATTATGGTCATTGAGGTGCTTAGCAACAGTTAACTGGGGACATTTAGAAGGGATTGTTTTTTTGACTGAGCAAAAGGGTTAAACCAACAAAAATCATAATATTTTGTTCTGTATTGTTGTCATTTAATAAACTGTACTTGTGGAACTGTTGTATAAAAGCAATATTGCACTCGAGGTTATGTGCTATCATGAATATAGAAATTGCGGCAATGTCTTGGGCCCTCCACTTTGCGTCAAGCCCACAACAAATCACCGAGGTTATTGTATTCACTGATACCGCACTCCCTCTCGTGTAATAGTGCTTAAATGAATCTACCATCAGGCAATACCACGCTGTATAACTTTTTGGCTTATGATCACTTAAACTTAAAGTGACACTCCGCCAAAAATCACATTTTTTTTTCCTGTTGTTAACATGTCTGTAACATGTTTTTTGTGACATACAAGACATATCAAAAGCGAAATCAGACCCCAGTCCCAAGTCTGTGTTTTTCTGCTGTGAATTTCCAGTTAAGCCCCCCCCCTTCCCTAAACGGGCAACTTTGACAAAGCATTTCTAGCTACGTAAGCATTCCTGCTTAGCCTGATTGGTTATAACATTAACCAGTCAGGCTAAGCACTGGTCATGGCTACAGACCTGAGTTCACTACCTTGGGGGAAGAGGGAAGAGCCAATGTGGCTCTGGGGAGAGAGGCAGAGAGGAGGGAGTGAGGGGAGAGGAGAGACCTGGCTTGAATGGGGCCCTCAGTGAACTGGCAAGATAATGAGCCGAGAGGACCGGCTCAAACTGTCACCGAGGGTCCCACGGTGAGGAACAACACTTTGGCCAGTTCTCCTCTACCTACCACTGACCACACTGACAGTCAGTGTCCCTTCCTAGGGATGGTGTGAAACCAACCGCGGTTGCCCCTAGTTTTCTACCACTGGGGATACCGTATTCTGAAACCCTGTTGCGCACATAGGGCGTGGTCAACTCTGAGACCGGAGTCCACTGGCTGCCGTGCTGCACGTGCGGGGTCCTGGAGGACAGGGGGCACACGGTCAGAAGGCTGAACCAGAGAGAGATGTCTGCTCTCAGGGGATGAAAGTGCCAAGACTGCCACCCATCAGTTTTGCATTCGTTTGACTTGGTTCAGTGAAGGGGTTTTCAGGGGGGACACAAAACTCCCCTGGGTGCTCCATTCCGTCTCTGCCAGGGAGGACGGAGGAGGAGGCATTAAACCCCGTGAGGGAGGCGAGTTGCCCATTGTTTAGCGAAGTAGTCTTGGGTGTTCTCAGGTCAGAGCCCAGGTCAGAGTCTTCCCCTCTCCTCAGGGGAGGGCTGGCCTTGCATCATACACTACAGGTGGGTGGGGGTATTGATGGAGGTAATTAGAATATTCATAGATCCATGCATACTTAAGTAGGTGGAAGATGTAAAATCTCTTTCCAAGCAACTCTAAGGCAATGAAAGTCTTTTGTTGGTAAAAAGCCATAATATACTATTTTGGGCAATACATATTTGTCTGAGGTGGTTTTAGAGCAACTGGAGTGCATCTTTAAGCTTATTTTATGCTTTTCTAAAATACCTTTGCACTGCATTGGGAAAATATTGCTTAAGGTTTGTTTGTTTCAGTCTTGTGTGTGTGTGTGTGTGTGTGTGTGTGTGTGTGTGTGTGTGTGTGTTGTTATTCTACTATTCATTTATATTGAATTTGACAAGCTCTTGCCTCAGTGATGCAGCTGTATCCTCAATGAAATAGGATTCTATCATTCTGTCAGTTCACTAATGGTGCATTTGCAATTATAATCATGGATCCAGATTAGTGATTAGGTCACTTCTCTCTGTACAGTTAATTCATAATTACTTCCATTGCAAAAAAGTGAACTTTTACTTGTTGAATTTAGAGAGGTGTCATCTTGCACTTTTGACATCATTTGCAGCCAGAGTCTGCACAGTAGCGACCTTAAAGTAGAATCACGATGTGTGAGTTCCCACTTATTACAGTCTACACTGTGGCCCAAAGGCAGTTCCAATAACCCCAACCAATCACAACCATACTCAATCCTGACCACACCTCTGTTTTTAAGGCATCAAATTACCAATAAAAATTAAAATGCATTGGCACGATAAGAACTACCTACAAGAACAGAAATCATTGAGAGGACAAAACTTTCAACGAGTAATTTCAGTTTTGAGTAAAGTAAAACATATTGGAAATGTGTTATAAATTATGTAATATGTGTATTATAAAATCTATTCACTGCTAACTCTGAACACAGCGATGTAAAAAGTTCACTCATCAATATTTCAGGTCAGAGCATGAACTGTCCATCTGTTGGATGTACCCGCTGTGTGGGGTTCCCATGGAGGATGAGATCTCTTTGCTTGGCTTGGTCCAGTGTGAAGCAGGCTGCCAGCTGGAAAAGAAGGTGGATGTACTGCTTACTGGATATGTGCCAGGGAATGAAGACCGCAAGGAACAGGAAGGTGACTCAGTTTTTATACAGTTTTGGATGTAACTTCTAAGCTTTGCAGTCACTACTTTAATGCTTTTTTTTTTTAAAACTTTAGCCTTCAATGAGAAGAAATCTTAAATTCGTTTTGAAATATTGACACAGCATTTCCAAAAACTGTCATTACATAAACTGTTGTTAATCACTGCATTATGAGGGGATGAGATGCACTTTTTCATGATCATGCAGCATATTTTTGAAACATTAATCAGAACAGCCTTCTTTTTCTTCTTCTTTCGGCTGCTCCCTTTAAGGGTCGCCACAGCAGACCATCTGTCTCCATCTCACCCTATTCCTTCATCTTCCTCTGTAACACCAACGCTCTCCATGTCTTCCTTCGCTACATCCAAGAATCTTCTCTGTGGTCTTCCTCTTTTCTTCCTACCTGGCAGCTCCATCTTCAACATCCTTTGTCCAATATATCCACTATCCCTCCTCTGCACATGTCCAAACCATCTCTGCCTTGCCTGTCTTACTTTGTCTCCAAACCGCTCAACCTGAGCTGTCCCTCTGATATACTCATTTCTAATCTTGTCCCTTCTAGTCACTCCCAATGAAAATCTTAGCATCTTCGACTCTGTCACCTCCACCTCCACCTCCTGCCTTTTCGTCAGCGCCACCGTCTCCAAACCATACATCATAGCAGGTCTCACTACCATCATGTAAATCTTCCCTTTCACTCCTGCCGCTACCTTTTCTTCACAAATCACCCCTGACACTCGTCTTCACCCACTCCACCTTGCCTGCACTCTCTTCTTCACCTCTCATGCATTTTCCATTGCTTTGTATGGTTGACCCCAGGTATTTAAACTCATCTGCATCTCCTTTTACTATTGCTACTCCTTAAATCTTCACTGTTGCACCTGCCTCCCTCTCATTCATGCTCATGCATTCTGTCTTGCTTCTACTGACTTTCATTCCTCTTCTCTCCAGAGCATACTGCCACCTCTCCAGGTTGTCTTCCACCTGCTCCCTACTCTCACTACAGATCACAATGTCATCTGCAAACATCATGGTCCACAGAGACTCCTGCCTGACCTCGTCTGTCAGCCTGTCCATCACCATGGCAAACAACAAAGGGCTCAGAGTTGATCCCTGATGTAACCCCACCCCGACCTTGAATCCATCCGTCATTCCTACAGCGCACCTCACCACCGTCTCGCTGTCCTCATACATGTCATGCACCACCCTCACATACTTCTCTGCCACTCCTGACTTCCTCATACAGTACCACACTTCCTTTCTTGGCACCCTATCATCTGCTTTCTCTAGATCCACAAAGACACAGTGCAACTCCTTTTGACCTTCGCTATACTTCTCCATCAACACTCTCAGAGCAAACATTGCATCTGTAGTACTCTTTCTTGGCATGAAACCATACTGCTGCTCACTGATTGTCACCTCTCCTCTTAACCTGGCTTCAACAACTCTTTCCCATATCTTCATAGTGTGGCGGATCAACTTTATGCCTCTGTAGTTACTACAGCTTTGTTCTTGAAAATTGGTACCAAAACACTCCTTCAATCTCCAGGCATCCTCTCACTCTCCAGGATTGTGTTAAACAATCTGGTTAAAAAGTCCACTGCCATCTCTCCTAAACATTTCTGTACCTCCACAGGTAGGTCATCTGAGCCAGCCACCTTTCCATTCTTCATCCTCTTCAAAGCTGCCATCACTGATGCCTTGCTAATCCTCAGGACTTTCTTGTTCACTATCTTTCCTTCATTCATCCCCCTTTCTCTCTCATTTTCTTTACTCATCAGCTCTTCAAAGTACTCCTTCCACCTTCTCAACAGACTCTCATCATTTGTTAGTACATTACCATTTCTGTCCTTAATCAGCCTAACCTGCTGTACATCCTTTCCAGCTCGATCTGTCTGTCTAGCCAGTCGATACAAGTCCTTTTCTCCTTCCTTAGTGTCCAGCCTCTCATACAACTCACTATATGCCTTATCCTGTGCCATTGCCATCTCTCTCTTTGCCATGTGCCTAGATTCCAAATACTCCTGTCTACTTTCTTCATCTACCTGACTATCCCACTTTTTCTTTTCTAACCTCTTCCTTTGAATACTTTCCTGTACCTCCTCATTCCACCATCAAGTCTCTTTGTCTTCCTTCCTCTGGCCACTGGATACACCACATACCTTTCTACCCGTTTCCCTCAATACTTTCACTGTACTTTCCCAGTCATCTGGTAATTCTTCCATACCACCCAGACCCTGTATCAACTCCTTCCTGAACTCTGTGTGACCTTCTTCCTTCTGTAACTTCCTCCACTTAATCTTTGGCTGTGTCTTTACTGTTTTCCTCTTCTTGCTTTGCAAAGTCATCATACAGACTACATCTGATGCTGTCTAGCTACATTCTCCCCTGCCGCCACCTTGCAGTCTCCCATCTCTTTCATATTTTTCCTTCTGTATAAGATGCAGTCCACCTGTGTGCACCTTCGTCCACTCTTGTAAGTCCCCCTATGTTCCTCTCTCTTTTTAAAGTATGTATTCATCACAGCCATTTCCATCCTTTTAGCAAATTCCACAACCATCTGTCCTTCCACATTTCTCTTCTTAAGAACATGCCTACCCAGGACCTCCTCATCACCTCTGTTCTCTTCACCTACATGTCCATTAAAGTCCGCTCCAATCACCACTCTCTCGCCCCTGGGAACACTCTCTACCACTTCATCCAACTTACTCCAGAATTCCTCTCTCTCTTTTGCCTGACATCCAACTTGTGGGGTATACGCACTGACAACATTCAACATCACACCTTTGACTTCTAGCTTCAAGCTCATGATTCTGTCTGACTCCCTTTGCCTCCTAAACACTCTTCACATACTCTCCCTTCAAGATTACTCCTACTCCATTTCTCTTCCTATGTACACCATGGTAGAACAGTTTAAATCCACCTCCAAAGCTCCTAGCCTTGCTTCCCTTCAGTCTGGTTTATTGAACACACAGTATATCTACCTTTCTTCTGTCCATCATATCAACCAACTCTCTGCCTTTACCAGTCATAGTCCCTACATTTAACATCCCTACTCTCATCTATACACTTCTGCCTTTTCTTTTCTCTCTCTCCCTCCTAGCATGCCTTCCCCCTCTCCTCCTCCTCGATCTTTGACCAGCAGTAGCCCAATTTCCACTGGCACCATGTGGATTAACAGAACCTGTGGTGGTCGTTGTTAACCTGGACCTCGGCCAGTCCAGTATAAAAGTCTCATTCGCCATGATACGCATGTTTGATTTGGCAAAGTTTTTACATCGGATGCCGTTCCTGACACAACCCTTCCCATTTACCCAGGCTTGGGACTGGCCCTAGGAGTACACTAGCTTGTGCACCCCTTGTGGCTGGGTTATTATTGAACAGAACAGTACAATGGGAAAATATATCTTTGTAATTTTGGTCAGATGCCTCAAAATTTGTGTGGGTATGGGCAAAGTATGAGCTCATGTTTTAGGGTGTCCATCAGTGGAATATTCACTTTAGTGTTCACCAACTACTGTATATCAGATATACAGTGGGGCAAAAAAGTATTTAGTCAGCCACCAATTGTGCAACTTCTCCCACTTAAAGGATGAGCGAGCTCTCCAATTTTCATCATAGATATACCTCAACTATGAGAGACGAAATGAGAAAAAAAAAATCCAGAAAATCACATTGTCTGATTTTTAAAGAATTTATTTGCAAATTATGGTGGAAAATAAGTATTTGGTCACCTACAAACAAGCAAGATTTCTGGCTCTCACAGACCTGTAACTTCTTCTTTAAGAGGCTCCTCTGTCCTCCACTCATTACCTGTATTAATGGCACCTGTTTGAACTCGTTATCAGTATAAAAGACACCTGTCCACAACCTCAAACAGTGAGATTCCAAACTCCACTATGGCCAAGACCAAAGAGCTGTCAAAGGACACCAGAAATAAAATTGTAGACCTGCACCAGGCTGGGAAGACTGAATCTGCAATAGGTAAGCAGCTTGGTGTGAAGAAATCAACTGTGGGAGCAATTATTAGAAAATAGAAGACATACAAGACCACTGATAATCTCCCTCGATCTGGGGCTCCACGCAAGATCTCACCCCGTGGGGTCAAAATGATCATGAGAACAGTGAGCAAAAATCCCAGAACCACACGGGGGGACCGAGTGAATGACCTGCAGAGAGCTGGGACCAAAGTAACAAAGGCTACCATCAGTAACACACTACGCCGCCGGGGACTCAAATCCTGCAGTGCCAGACGTGTCCCCCTGCTTAAGCCAGTACATGTCCAGGCCAGTCTGAAGTTTGCTAGAGAGCATTTGGATGATCCAGAAGAGGATTGGGAGAATGTCATATGGTCTGATGAAACCAAAATAAAACTTTTTGGTAAAAACTCAATTTGTCGTGTTTGGAGGAGAAAGAATGCTGAGTTGCATCCAAAGAACACCATACCTACTGTAAAACATGGGGGTGGAAACATCATGCTTTGGGGCTGTTTTTCTGCAAAGGGACCAGGACGACTGATCCGTGTAAAGGAAAGAATGAATGGGGCCATGTGTCATGAGATTTTGAGTGAAAACTTCCTTCCATCAGCAAGGGCATTGAAGATGAAACGTGGCTGGGTCTTTCAGCATGACAATGATCCCAAACACACCACCCGGGAAACGAAGGAGTGGCTTCGTAAGAAGCATTTCAAGGTCCTGGAGTGGCCTAGCCAGTCTCCAGATCTCAACCCCATAGAAAATCTTTGGAGGAAGTCGAAAGTCCGTGTTGCCCAGCGACAGCCCCAAAACATCACTGCTCTAGAGGAGATCTGCATGGAGGAATGGGCCAAAATACCAGCAACAGTGTGTGAAAACCTGGTGAAGACTTACAGAAAACATTTGACCTCTGTCATTGCCAACAAAGGGTATATAACAAAGTATTGAGATGAACTTTTGTTATTGACCAAATGCTTATTTTCCACCATAATTTGCAAATAAATTCTTTAAAAATCAGACAATGAGATTTTCTGGATTTTTTTTTTCTCATTTTGTCTCTCATAGTTGAGGTATACCTATGATGAAAATTGGAGAACTCTCTCATCTTTTAAGTGGGAGAAGTTGCACAATTGGTGGCTGACTAAATACTTTTTTGCCCCACTGTAACAAATATCATGCAATATTCTAATGGAACAACAGCTGACATTTTTTCTCTTATATTGTCTTACAATTTTATACAGACTTTATTATGTACAACCCCAATTCCGATGAAGATGGGACATTGTATAAAACATAAATTCAAAACAAAATGCAATGATTTAAAAATCCCTTTCACCCTATATTCAATTCAGTACAAAGACAAGATATTTAATGTTCAAACTGATAAACTTTTTATTTTGTTGCAAATATTCACTCATTTGAATATTTGATGCCTACAACACATTCTAGAAAAAGCTGGGACAGTGGCAACAAAAGACAGGGAAAGTTGAGAAAAGCTAAAAAAAAAAAGCACATTTTTGGAATATTCCACAGGTAAACAGGTTAATTGGAAACAGGTGAGTGTCAAGACTGGGAATAAAAGAAGTATCCCCGAAAGGCTTAGTTGTTGACAAGCAAGGATGGGGCAAGGTTCACCACTTTGTGTCATAAATGCCCCTCAGGGCAGGATAAAAGGCATCATGCGCCGGCTGTTAGTTTGCGAATTTATTGGACAAGCAGACATACAAAAACCGAAGAACACAGGTAGCAAGATAGCTATTCGCTAAGGAGAGGGAAATCGCCGGCTAACCTGGGGATAACTAGCTGTGGAATACACGCTAGAGACAAATAAAGAAGCAAACAAGGAAGCACTTACGTCTTGTGGATGAACTCCCAAACAAGTAACAAAACAACAGTAAACATAAACAGGAAAATAAGTCATACAATGAAATGATACAGTATATGTGAAAACCAACTAAAGATAAAATAACAAGAATTAAAACTAAAAAGTACAACTTTATGGTGGAATTCCCCCCGTGCTCAGATTGTGACACTTTGTGAACAACTGCGTGGGAAAATAGTCCAACATTTTAAGAACAATGTTTCTTAGTGTACAGTTGCAATGAATTTAGGGATTTCATCATTTACAGTCCATAATATCATCATGAGATTCAGTGAATCTGGAGAAATTTCTGCACGTAAGCAACAAGGTTGAAAGCCAACATTGAATTCCCATGACCTACAATCCCTCAGGCAGCACTGCATTAAAAAAACTGACATTCTGTAAAGTATACTACCACGTGAGCTCAGGAACACTTTAAAAAACCATTGTCAGTTAACAGTTCGTTGTTACATCTACAGGTGCAAGTTAAAACTCTGCCATGCAAAGCAAAAGCCATATATCAACAACACTCAGAAATGCCTGTGGTTGCTCTGGGTCCGAGTTCATCTGAGATGGACTATTGAAAAGTGGAAAAGTGTACTGTGGTCTGACAAATCCACATTTCAAATAGTTTTTGGAAATCATGGACATTGTGTCCTCTGGGCTAAAGAGAAATAGGACCATCCAGATTATTGGCGCAAAGTTGAAAAGCCATCATCTGTGAGGGTATGGGGTGTGTTAGTGCCTATGGCATGGGTAACTTGCACATCTGTGAAGGCATAGTTAATGCTGAATGGTACATACAAGTTTTGGAGCAACATATTGTATGCTGCCATCCAAGCAATGTCTTTTTCAAGGATGTCCCTGCTTATTTCTTCAAGACAATACCAAGTTACATTCTACACATGTTACAGAAGTGTGGCTTCATAGTAAAAGAGTGTGGGTACTAGACTTGTCTGCCTGCGGTCCAGACCTGTCTCCCATTGAAAATGTGTGAAGCACGCAATGTGACCCAGCGTTTTTTGGAATGTGTTGCAGGCATCAAATTCAAAATTTTTTATTTTTTTTTTATTTATTTTTTTTTTACTTATTTTGTACCCGTAGGTAGATTTGTTCTGCAGTCCGGTGACAAGCCACCAGCTGCCAGTCGCTGCGTGCGCAAGCGCCCCTTAACTCCCTAACCTGCATGTTTTGGCATGTGGGAGGAAACCGGAGAAATCCCGGAGTAAACCCACGCAAACATGGGGAGAACATGCAAACTCCACAAGATCACTGTTGGCCAGGGGCAGGGATCGAACCCACGATCTCATGATCCCCGCGATCCCCCGGCCGAGGGTAAAACTGTGCTGCCGCGGTGCTAACCAAAAAAAACTAAGTTTATCAGTTTGAACATTAAATATCTTCATGTGCCCTCCATGGCACATGATTGCCCACCCCTGCACTAATCCAAATAAAAATGCCACATACGCTATATGAGAAAGGGTTTAAAAAAACAACAACTAAACAAAACTGCTTGCTGCAGTGTTCAAAAATTGCAAAGATAAAATTTTAGTTTATTCTGTAACCATTTAGTCTTAAGAAGACTGTCATTTCAGTCTGCTGTATTTATATTTGAAGATATGGCTGTTTACTTGGACAGTGACAAGTCCAGAACATGAACAGAGAGCGCATGTACAATAAACAAAAAAAACCCATCTAAAATTACAGTGTATGGTTATATTTATCAAAGGAGTTTTGTTTAGTTGGGGGCGGCTGTGGTGTAGGTGTCGTGTGGCTGACTACTGATCGGAGGGTCAGGGGTTTGATTTCCGCCCTCTCTGCATGTCGACGTGTCCTTGAGTAAGACACTGAACCCCCAGTTACTCCTGGTGGGTCAGGCCAGCGCCTGTGCAAGGCAGCTCCACTGCCATCGGTGTGTGAATGTGTGTGTGAATGGGTGGATAGCAGGATCTGTAAACGCTTTGGTCATCCAGAGACGAATAAAATGTGCTGTATAAGTGAACGCCGTTTACCGTTTAGTTTGGGCAATCTGTTCTCTTTTGAAGCACTCCTTGTCCATTCTCAAACATCTCCTTTCTACCTCTCTCTTCTGGACAGTTACCTGGGTGCAGATGGGAGACTTCTCATGTGAGGTGCGTTCAGCCAGTGACGCGAATCACTCTGATGTGGTGGAATGCCTGTCCGCCTCTATTAATGCAGCAAGGAGGGATCGTGAGAATGGCATCATAACCCTCACCCTTAATCTAGTCTACACTCCCCTCAGAACATGCAGGTTACTCACACACACACACACACACACACACACACACACACACACACACACACACACACACACACACACACACACAATTACGTTACATATTTAATCAATGTGTGATGTGAACAGGTATGCAGGAAATGGAATGCACACTCAGAAACATACTGAGAGAGTTTGTTAGAGATACTAAGAAGCTTTTTATTTGGCTCATGCAGCAGTTAAAGTAAATAAACAGTCTGTACAGACACACTGAAGAAACACAAGTACACACAGAATAAAGTACCCGTACTGGCACAATCTGAGATAGACAAACCACAGAAATACACATGAACCATTAAAAGCTATAGAACCCAACAAACACACACTGATGCCTGCACATTCCGGGACAGAGAAAGACGTGAATGTGTGCACTCGATTTGCGAGAGAACTAAATCCACACGCACACACGCTCACTCTGTGAGACAAACACAAATGCTTCAGAGTAACAAAGCACACATAAGAATTGCATTCAAACAAATATACACATCTCCTCTGTAGGGATAAAACAAAAGGAGGCTAATCATAAAACATAAAATGCAAACTCACACACACATGCACACACACACACGCCAGAAACATACAAACAGAAAGATAAAGCATCCAAGCACAACTCATTCTCTGCTGTGGGAAGTACAGATAACACACTTGTATTGAACGTTGTGCGTAACTCTGCATTCATTTATCTCTGCTTTTTTCTCTCTACAGTCTCTCACCCACCCCATCCCCAGTGGGTGTGGCCTCTGCATTCATTTATTCCTGTCTACATTTGCTGAGTCTTAATGTTTCTACCTAAGGTTGCTGCATACCCTTAGAAGTAAAAGGGAAGGCCTGTTCATCAGGCCTGTGGTTTAACAGGCATGTTAGGTCAGATCCCAGCAGATAGATCACTTTGGTACAGCCTCAGAGTAGGGCTGGGTGATATGGCTTTTAACATGTATCACAATACATTTAGGGTTTATTAGCCTTTTGTTTTCTTATTAAAGACAAGGATAGAAAGGAGATGTTTTTACCTTTACATATTTAGACTTGTCCACAACTTCTGATGAAGACTGCAGTGGACAGTTGAAACATGTAAAGGTAAAAACATCTCCTTTCTCTCCTTGTCTTTAATAAGAAAACAAAAGGCTAATAATTAATACACAATATACTGTATATCACGATATCTTGAGATCTCCTCCAATCACGGTATAAATGTAAAACCTTTGCATAAAATGACGCCAGCATGATAATAGAAAAAGGCCCATGTATTGCATTGTTTTAAATTGCATACAAAGTGGTGGTGGTGAGTAAATCAAGTTAAATTTAGCACACTTTATTGAACCAGTCAGACAACCCCACTCATAAATTTGCAACACATCAGAATAAATAACAGTAGGCCCTCCTATTATGGTCTGTAATAAAACCATTATAAGCAAAACAAAACAAAGGGACTCAACACAATAAAAAGTGCATTAAGCAAGAATTCTAGAGAAAGATATTTTAAAACCATATACATTAAAGTCCACTTTTTCTGTTTGGTCATGTTTTTAACAATAACAGCCATGTCTTTGGCAGCATAATTTGTGACTGCAGTTGTGATCTCTTTCTATTTTGCACTTTTGCTGTATGGGATAAATTTTCCAAATGAAAAAGCCATATAGCTATTTTCTTAGGGCCGGTTCCTTTATTTTTTTATTTAGTTATTTTTTTATGTAGGGGCTACCTGTGATGTTGAGAGCAATTCTTAATGCATTTTTCATATTATAGTGGATGACATCTCAAGTGGTGAAACAAATTAGTGGTACCGGTATGCAAAATAATTAGCAAAAAAACTGTATTTTGTTCAATTTTTTACCTTCAGAGCTGGTCCTTTTGTTCAAATTTGCTGCACTGCAGCCGGTATGTGTGTGTGTTTGTGTCATTTCATTTTTTCCCCCTCTCCCTGCACTCTGCTAGTGTTGCCAGAGTGTGCATAAAAAAAACCCAAGCTCCATAAAAACAGGCTCAAAAGAAGCAGTTTCTAAAGAACAAAATTGCGGGGAAAAAAACAGACCTGGCAACAACCCTGAAATGAAACATGGCACGGAGAGGCGGGGGGAAGCACCTGAGTGCAGCTCTATGGTGCAGCTGTGTGAGAGAGGAGAGGAGAGGAGAGGAGAGGAGAGGAGAGAGAAGCTGACAACCGCAAACATGCTTGAGCTTCGCAATAAAAACATATTTTGTATCACGCATTGTAGAATGTATCCATATAACAAATACTGTATATTCGTTGTATCTTCCAGCCCTACCTCAAAGCATATTCTTTTATATTTTGAACAACATGGGTGTTTTTGCATTAAAGCCACAGGCAACTTTGAAATATTATTTATAATGAGAGTTAATGGAAAAAGCACACAAATCACAGCAACTTTTGCACCTAAAATGTGTGTATTTATGTATAAATGTACTGAAACAGTTTGGCAGCGAAGAGTTAATCCTCATGGGTGATTTCAACTTAAACTGGCTTTGTAAAACACACAGACAGAAATTAAAGGACATCACCAATAAGTTTCATATGGAGCAGAGCGTTAACTTTCCTTTCCCCATTCTATTGTGCTGAACACCAAGCTAGAAGGCAGAAAGTACCATTTTTTTATATGGTCTTTGGTATGACCTGGTTGGGATTTCAACCCACGACCTCTCGGTTGTGGGGCAGATGGTCTACTAACTAGACCACCACTCCGGTATATTAATGCACAGAGCTACCACCCACTGACCACCTACTGTAGCTTTCACTACTTACAGTAGAAGCTGTATGGCCTATGGTCAGTGAAATGGAGATAGGCACTGCCCCATACACCACATGGTGTCCCACATGCTGTAGATCAGATGATCAGTAACCCAACTAGAATAACCGATTCATCTCAAACTCTCCTTGATTTGATCTTTACCAACAAACCTGACCACATAACAAAAAAATACAATATAATTACTGGCATGTCTGACCATAATCTCACTTTAGTAGTATGTAAATTGTCAAAATCATGATACAAAAAGCCTGATGGTGGAAAATTGATGCAGTGAGCCCCTCTGGGGTGGAATTCAGACCCAAACGCTGGACTCAGGTTTGCAGGATTTAATCAAAATTCAAAATAATTCACAACAGGAAACTGGAACAAAACTCACAAGGCTTGGCAGGATACAACAGGCAGACTGAAGCGTGTGGTCCATGCCAACATGACTTAAGGACGTCGCCCCGAACTACAGGGCGGCGTCCCTTAAATAAGGCAAAAGCAATTAACCAAATAAGAAACAGCTGTGGAAAATCAAAGACTAAGGGCAAGGATAATTAACAGAAATAGTAAACAGCTGTGGACAATTAGGAACCAAATAGACGTGAAGCAAGCTAGGAGAAAACGGAAGTAAACAAAGAGCACTATCAAAATAAAAGCCCGAACCAACATGCCAACAGGAATAGATTACAAGACATGACCATGGTGAAAATAATACTAAGAATGAACTAAGGCAAAGATAGAAATGATAAGCTGAAACCCGAAGCTAGGGACAAGGAATAAATACATAACCAAGGACATAATAACACTAATAATAACAGTAATAATAAGTACAAAAACTCCCAAAGGAGAACCAATTGTGAGGACATGAGTTGAGACTCACGTCCTGAAGCAAGGAATATAATTCAAAACACAGGATGAGAATGTGAGCTCAGCCCACACTCTGACAGAAAATATATCTCGTACATACCAAAGAAAAACACAGAATATTTGAAAATGAGTTACAGTACGTAAAGTGGAATGAAATAAATTGCGATACAAACTGTGAGTAGACGTGAAAATATGACATCAACAGTCAAAGAAATTATCTCAAAATATAAAATAACAACACTATCTAAGCACAAGAGAAAACAGGATCTACCCTGGCTAAATGAAAAATTATGGAATCTCATGAAAAAAGGTGATTTAGCTCTTTAAAAAAATGGCAAAAAACTGATTTAAGTACAGATACTGATTTTTAAACGCCTCAGAAATGAAGTTACCATACAGCTCCGTAAAGCAAAAGCAAATTTCTTTTTAGACATAATCAAAAATGCAAAAGGGAACAACAAAAAACTCTGGAAATGTATTGATAAACTCACAGGAAAAAAATGCAAAAAAAAAGTGAAGTCATACAACTCAATTTGAATGGAAAACTTCACTCAGATAGCTTAGTTATAGCCAGCAATTTTAATGAGTATTTTATCAAATTGGCACAAGAACTGTGTCTGAATTTTACCCAAACATACCCGCACCAAATTAAAATAAATCATGAAACTGATCTAAGCCTTAAACCCAAAAATGAGGTAAAGCTTAACACAATTTTATCATCTCTTTCAAGTTCCAGAGCTAAGGATATCCATGGACTAGACACTGTATTCTTGAATAAAACACAAAGATACATTAATAATTCCAATTACAGAACTAATAAATCAATCAATACATGAAAATATCTTTCCTGATGCATTGAAACCTGCCATTGAAATTCCCATACACAAAGCTGGAGACAAACAGGAAATTCGTAGTTATGGGCCGATAAATATACTTCCTGTTTTGTCAAAAGCCATTGAAAAGGTGGTAGTAGACCAACTGGTAGAACATTTCAAATCTGCCCAGCTGCTGTATCCCATGCAGTTTGATTTCAGGCTGAACCACTCAACGGAGACTGCATGTTGTTACTTTATTGAAACGATTAAAGAATATCTGAATGGGGGTGGGGTGGATAGGAGCCATCTTTTTAGACTTGCATAAAGCTTTTGATACGGTGAATCACTCAGCCCTTCTTTCTAAACTATCAGGATATAAACTGCCCATGAATACCCTTAGCTGGTTAAAATCTTATCTGTCTGGTTGCTCCCAGTGTGTGCGCATAAACAATACTGTATCCCAATCAAAGGCATGCACCATGGGGGTACTACAAGGTTCAATTTTAGGTCCACTGCTGTTTAATTTGTATATTAATGATTTTCCATCAGTATGTGAAAATGACATAAAACTTCAGATATATGCAGATGACATATGCAGATGCTATATGGTCATCTACATACATGGGAAGGATGCCAAACACATGGCTGACAAGTTAATGATAGCAATGGAGAAAGTGTCAAAATGGCTTAATCAGTCATGCCTCACTCTGAACGTAGAGAAAATAGCTACCATGTACTTTACCAACAAACAAAATTATACACACTATCCAAGTATAACTGTAAATGAAGCAAATATAGAAAATGTAACAGAGTTTAAGCATTTGGGTGTCACATTAAATCTCACGCTCAGCTTTAAAAAGCACATAAAACAGATGAGACGCACTCTGAAATATAACCTTGCAAACTTTTGTTGCATCAGAAACTCACTTACTCTAAAAGGATCAAAAACCTTTCTGAATGCCATGATTTTGACACATTTCTCCTATTGCATCTCATGCTAGTCACAAGCCAACAGTACGGCTCTGAAACCCTTGGAATCCCTCTATAAACAATCCATCAAAACTCTGAATAAGAAGACACGAGACATGACAGTATCACCATTGTGGTACACTTGCCAAACACAAGATGTTAAGCTTTGAAAATATGATCATGTATGCAAATATATGGTTGGCCTTTAAAATTATCCATGGTTCTGCACCCCCACCTCTTAAGACTTTTGTGTACCTGACCTCTGAACAAAATACCAGAGTAACAAGGATTTCTTCTAGGTGGCACTGTTACATTTCCCTATGTAAAACTGCTTTTGGCTAATCAGCTTTCTCAAATAAAGCTACAGTATAACAAAATGGAACAAGCTCCCTACTGCTTTGAAGATCAGAACAAATTACAGAGACTTTTCCACAGAGACTAAAAAAATGGATTTTAAGTAATCAAGCCTGCTAGCATTGACTCTGTCCCTTAAATGGGATTTGAAATTGTACTCTTAAATTGTTTTTATGTGTGCCGTTTCTCTTATCTTTTTACCTTTTAAACTTACTCTCTGCTTGTTTCAGGATCAGCAGTTTCTGAAACCCAACCTGAATTGCTTTCTATATGTGCTGTTTTTCTTTTGATATCTTCCTGCCTGCCCCAGGGACTACAGACGGAAATTAGTGAGAATGCTATAATCTGGTAGAGAGCATCTTCACCCTGTGTTTAATGTTTTTTTTTTCTGTACATGGTCCCTGACAAATTAACCAATAAACTAAACTAAACTAAACTAAACTAAACTATTTGGGTTTAGACACAACAGAATCATCTTTAGTGTTCAATAGTGCTGCACAATTAATCGGACTGCAATCACAATGTTAATGTATGTAATTATATAATCACACAAAATATTGCAATTTAGATTTAAATTGTATGAATTTTATTTTTTAGTAAATACTGTAAACTTGTGTTGGTGCATTTTTTGCAACTTAATATATGAGTTGAGAAATGTACATTTCAAAATGATCAATTTGCTCTGCATTTTTCTTTATTCCTCCATAACAAAGCAAGTCCTCATGAAACCATCTGTTAAATGATCGCAAATGCACATTTTTCACAAATCGTGCACCCCTAGTGTTCATTAATATTTGTTTCCCTACAAAGTGATGTTAAATTTCTGCTGTGAAATTGCCTTTTTAAAATGCCCTTTTCTTATTTAAATGGTTAGGCCAGCACTCCTTTAGCTTACCATTCAATTATGCTGTACCTTCTTGGATGAAAATGTAAACATTCATCAAGACTGCTACAGCACACAATCAAACAGAGGAATCAAATGAGTCTGAGCCAGATGTTTTGTCATTCCCCCCCATGAGCTGTTTCATTATTGCGCAAAAGTAATTATAGGTGATTCAAATAAGAAAATGTGAAGAAATGAATCACGATCTTGATAATGATTATATGCTATGAGATTTGGACCCAAAAGCAGGACACAACACAAGGGGGCAATGATTGAGGCAAGAGAAAGTGAACTTTAATTGAACTATATACACAAATAATTTCTCGCGGCATGAGAAGAACTCCTGTGGAAACACAGAGGAAAGATCTTAGAATTGAGGTGGTAAGTAGTAACTGATTATTAGGGTGGGGGTCTCTCACTTGCATTTGCAGGAGGCAATGTTGGAGGAGTAGTGGCAGTAAGCCAGAGGATTTCCAAACCTGTAGGTTGCAGGCCAAGTGGGGAACAGAGGCACAGCACAAACAGTGGAGGTTAGGAGGCCCAATACTTGTGTGAGGGCTTTAATTCTGAGTTCATTCCATGGAGTCTAGAGTTTTTCTGAAGCACACAGGTTCACTGAATGTTTGAATGAATCAAAGGCTTACTCGAATGAATGTGGAGTGGTACTTTCAGAGTCAGAGTTATTTCAGTGTGGAGGCACAGATCAAAAGAGCTGAAGAGGAGGTAGTCCTGGAGCACAGAGGTAGAGGTTGTACAACTGAGCAGAGTCTTACTTGGGAAGTCTGAGGTGGAGGAGGCAAGCTGAGGAGGGCAGAAATGAGTGAGCACGCCAACCAAAGCTCTCACACGGTGGCAGTGAGGCAATCCAGCTAATTGCTTCACTAATCTGTTCGTCACAGGGAGAAAGATTAGCATGGAGCAGGAGTCAGAGCAGTGGGCTGAGATAGCTCATAGAACCTGACAGTTCCACATCGAGCTGTCAGCTGGTTGCTCCTAAAAAAGACGTCAGCTCAGTCAGTTGATTGCCTGATGAGGAGGTTACGCAACAGCCAAAGAGTAGACTGTACCATTATAATAATGCGCTCACCCAGAACCATCACATTGTACAGATTTCTTTTGTATTCAGTTATCCTTACATTAACCCTCTAACTGCCCACATAGTATGGACGGGTCGCATGCCCCCAGTGGCACAGTGCAGCAACTGCACGTGTCAACTTATTGACTTCCCCCGGCTTTACTGAGAATTTGTACTAATCTGCATTGATCTGACAGTTTAGAAGGTGGCAGACATGGGCCGAAGGAATCATGGCTGACATGGAATATAGCAAAGAAGAAGAAATCCTCATTATTCTTCTTCCTTTTTCCGCTTTGAGCTCACACACCAATGTGGATGCTACCATGATCGGTCATCGCGGCAGTGATGATGACTGAAACTGCATGAAATGGGGAAAATAGCAACGTAATACAAATGAAATTCACGTGGGATAATCATAAGAGTTTGTTAGATGTGGAAGCGGGTGTAAATTACTAGTAAACGCGAAACATCGACCACGATGGACGAAAAACTGAGCTCTCATTACCAAGATGGCGGCGCCCACGAGCGGCATGGATTTCCACAGGAATAATGCACCAAACAGAAAAAATAGCCGCGTAATACAAACGAAATTCACGTGGGGTAATCATAAGAGTTTGTAGATGTGGTACACGGTGTAAATGGCTGAGTAAATGCAAAACATCGACCACGATGGGCGAAAATGGACCAGTCACGTGGGCAGGCGAGCCCCCCTCCCCCTCCCGGCAACAGGTAAGAGAGAAATATGTTTTTTTGACATTTTATTGATTTTCTGGTTCATATACTTTGAAGATTAGATAAAAACATACCCCTGTAGACAAATCGGCGTAAAAAACCCCCCAGACCATTCTTTGTGTAAATGTGCCCAAAGTCCACTTTTGACTGAGTTATGTAATTTATATAGCTGCCGTGACATTATGCAAATTAGATGGGTAAATTTATTCCTATCTGAAACTTTGGATCATATTCTACATCTTTCTAATTGACAGTAAGCCATTATTTCTTGCAACTTTCAAGTTATAGCCTTGGAAATCTGAACTATTTTAATGACCAAAATTTTTTACCACTCGACCACTAGGGGCCTTGCATTTTCCCAGGCGCCCTGTGGCACCTGGGGTAGTTGGAGTTGATAAAATAATAAAAAATAACAAAAAAAATTATTAACATAAAAAGGTTATTTCCATCGTTGTGCACAAAATAAAAATAAATAAATGAAAATGGTAAATTGCAATCATTGGCGTGTTATTAATACTTAACTCACACATCCTAACTCCGTAAATGGATTACATTCAAATAACTGATCTCATTAGTGAAATACCTAGGGCTACATCTCTCTGAAATGAACTGCTGATTGATAGAGGGTATGCACGTGATGTCACATGACAAATCATGGCAGTTAAAAAACAGAGTGGCAAAATGAGTGGCAGCATGAGGGTGTATGCAGTAAAACACAAAAAATACACAAAGTATTGAGTCACAGCAGCAGAGAGAGTGCCTGTTTGCATTGCGAAGCACTAAGATTATCATTCCATCTTGTATCTATTGACAAAAAATAGATAAATGAATAATTATAGGCTGAGAACCAGTTCTTCATTAATGTAAGCTTTTTCTCACACATCACTATGGTTAAGTAAACAGATATATTAACATCTAAAGTAAAAAAGGGCACTCTGTTTGCTGCTGTGACTAAATATTTTGTGTGATTTTTCTGTTTTGCTGCATAAAAATTAAAGCTGCCACATGTGTTTGCCACTCAAACACATGCGGCAGCTTGTGTAACTATGGTAATTGTCTCGTAAATGCCAAGAATTCTGCTCCAATGCATTCCCTCTATAGAACAAATCATTGCCTCCACTCATTTCTGCTTCTTCTGTATTCTGTTGTGGATGTAATAAAACTGGTTTCCATGTCTTTGTGAAGTCATCCATGAGTCAATGTATTAAACCATTCTGGGGAGCTTTTAAAAGATCAATATCCTCTCTGGTGCCTGGAAATCACTTATTTTATTCTTGTGATGACAACTTTTGCACCAGTTTGATTAACTGCTATTTTTCATCTTGTCATTTATACGACATAAAGATGTGGAAAAATATTAGTAAACTTAAAAGGTATGGCAGCTAGGTAAAATGAGGGGTTGAACACGATACAGATTACACATATATATTCTTATTGTGGCATTTTGTAATAAGCAAAATTGCAATGGCTCAAAATTGACCTTGTACTTTTTTGACGTTTTGATAGTCATTTTTTGATAAGTCTAATTATTTTATCTCACCTTCCTCTCATTCTTCTATGCTTTTATTTCAGCCCACCACTCTCCTTCAGCATTGATAGGTAACAGAATAATGTGGGGAGTTTTGGACACTTATCTAGTGTGCAGCTACCAGAGTATAGACAAAACTAGCCATACATTGAATTTAATGCATGAAAGGGCTTGAAAATTGAAATATTTGAAAATGAGTAGCTGTCGCAATTTTTTCTTTTTTTTTTCAAATTTTTTTTTATTATTATTAGAAATACCAATTCTCAATCAGTTTAATCTGGCCTATTCTGATTTGTGACACAAAAATTACTTCAAAAAGTACTATCTCTACAGAGCATGAACTCTTCTGTGCACTTTATCTGCTTATAGTTGGTTTCATTTTGGAGCGCTCTTGCTGGGATCAAGCAAAAGAGCAAAACAATCCCACAACAGCGTATGCAATATGGAGGTTTTAGGTTCCCAAACTTGTGCTTATACAACTCTGACTCCTTAAAATGTGGTTTAGTGTTCTTTTTGCATGATTCTGACAGTAGTTATGTTTCACCATTTATAAGGGTACAAATATCTGCTGCATTCCTTTCACTGACATTTCATCCATTAAAATACACTGTTGTCACATTTGATTTAAAGTATGATCTAATGTGGCAAAAACAACAGTATGGTATTTGAATCAATATTTACTTATTCTTTACAATCCACTTTACTGTGCATTGCTTATGACATCCTGCTGAGTGAAGAGTGCATTCATTTATCAGCCCCTGTCTTTATGTGTGGAGTCCATTAATGAGGCATGCCCTGGTAGAATCAATACCTCGGAGAGCTAATGACTTCTCCATGAGGAAATGATGGGGGGTGTGGTGCCGCTAATAGGCTCTTCCATTATCTACATGTTATTTTCTGCTTTGAGTGCTAAGATGGGAAGACCAAGTATCATAAGCTGAATATGAAGCAAGAATATTAAAGAGCAGTTTAGTGAATCGTGTTTGTCAAGATAAGTGGAAATGCTCAGATTACACTTTTCAAGATGAGTTAGAGTGGAAGAATAATTTGAAGAAAACAGACTACTGTAATGCAGGTTCTAAATCAAAGATTTCCACAGAGTCAACTGTATATTAGTTTTCATTTCAGTTACAGCTCTAAACAGCTCTCTGATTTTTCTTCTTTTTGCTGAATATATAATCTGCAAAATCACTGGGTGCCCTCTTTGTGCCTTCTTTTTCACTCTCTCAGTTGCAGCAGTTGCACGACCAGGACATAAACTTTTTATTCCACAAGACCGGCAGTAAATATTATGCCTAGTCGGAAGCACATGTAAAGTCATTTGTAGCTACTATCTGTACAGCTAATGCAAACCTTCCAGCAATGTGACAAGTCACGTTGGATTTTATATCAGTCAGACTATGAGAGGTGATTGGCAGAAACAATCAGCTGGGGTAAACAATGATGAGATCGTCTGATTTATTTAAACTTAAGGGAGAGCTGTCACTGGACTTGTCAGATGACAACCTCCCTCTGTTTTTCAGAGGATGTCATTTGTTTAACAATTTTCCTTTCATTGTTTTTAAATTCAAGGTCTGGGGCCTGTTTTGTAATGAATTTAGTCACATGATCATTCACATAACCAGGCATCACTGACACTTTAGTAGTTAAGACAAGTCTTAAGTCTGGCTGATGCAACTGAAGTGACATCCTGCCTAAAGAACAAGCACTCAAGACCAGTCTTATATACTGTATATATAGTGTGTGTGTGTGTGTGGGGGGGGGGTTCTATTAAAACAATCTAAAATGGGTATTTGCACCATGCTTACTGCCTTGCACCAGTGCCTTCAATAGTTTCTGTCATGCATTATCTGTTTTCCTACTGTGCACCCTCACCACCAAATTAGGAACTGACTGCGTGTGTGGCTTGCGTGTGTACAGGGGACTCATGTAAAGTGGGTGAGGCTCAGTGCAGTGTTTGGCACATTTGTATTATGGTGCATTTTCTGTCAATGCACCTTTGATCAACAAAAGCAAGTCTAAAATCAGCACTGCATTGTCAACCATGATTTCAGCAGCATGTTTAAATGACATGAATGCGCACATGCACTCCTTTCTAAAAGTATTGGAATAGTGACACAAATGTTACGATCTGGACATGGTCTGTGACCATGCCATGGATTTATTAATCTTGCGTATTTTAGCAAACTCGCCTGAGAAGCTACCGGTAGGAAAAGGACAACAGGATAATTCTGTATTTTCTCACAAATTCTGGTGAAACCAAAATGTAGGGAGATGAGGAAAAATAACAGACACATATGTTGCCTGCCTCTGTGGCAAATGGGTGGTTTAAATAGTTAGGCCCCTACCCTTTTGTGATGGGAATTATATTAACTATTTTTTCATGATTTACAAGTATTTTTGTTAGAAAAAATGTTTTTCTTTAGAAAAAAAATGTTAAAACCAAACAAATATAGTTTTTATCAGATAACATCATATTTTAACCGCTGCCCTTTATTTCCTCCCCACTACTGATCAGTAACCTCAGCGGTGGCCTGCCATCAAAGTGCTGCTGCAGGGCCTTTGGCTTTCAATGCAACCAGTAAGCCTTATAGATAAAAATAATCATCAAATTTATAACCAGGGAGGTTTTTACAGACTGAAATACAGTGGGGCAAAAAAAGTATTTAGTCAGCCACCAATTGTGCAAGTTCTCCCACTTAAAAGATGAGAGAGGTCTCCAATTTTCATCATAGGTATACCTCAACTATGAGAGACAAAATGAGAAAAAAAAAATCCAGAAAATCACATTGTCTGATTTTTAAAGAATTTATTTGCAAATTATGGTGGAAAATAAATATTTGGTCACCTACAAACAAGCAAGATTTCTGGCTCTCACAGACCTGCAACTTCTTCTTTAAAAGGAACTCTGATTATATTGGCATGTTAGCTCTATATGCTTTATTTTTATGTTAGTAACATAACTATAATTTAAATTTTTTGAAAATAATTCCCAGTTTTATATATTTTAAAAAAACGTTATTATGATGTAAATCGCCATTTGTGTTTACGTCGCAATGCATTCTGGGTAGTGACGTAGAATGGTTGCAGCCGTTTTTTCTGTCTTATACAAGCCAAGAAGCGAAGCTCCTAACTACTGCCATTTGTCAGTGAAAATGCCACATTGCGCCGCTTTTGGATGTAATTTCCAATCAAAGGGAAATAAAGAGAGTGGGGTGAGCCTCCATAGCTTTCCTAAAGAGGGAAAGCTGAGGAAAAAGTGGGGCGGCAGCGGCTCAGCAGGTAGAGCAGGTCGTCTAATAACCCGATGGTTGGCGGTTCGCATCACGCTCTCCCCAGATATCCTGCCGTTGTGTCTCTGGGCAAGACACTTCACCCGCATTGCCTCCAGTGCCCATAACACTGGGTATGAATGTGTAAAAATGTTTAAATGCTCGGTGGTGGCCGGAGAGGCTGTTGGTGTGGATTGGCCGCCACATTTCTGTCACTCTGTCTGTGATCAGCGTGTATATAAATAAAGCCCCAACGCTTCAGCAAAACGGCCTGTGCTTCTGTGTACCACAAGAGTGAGATTTACTCGGGAATTGACCGCGGAGGAAGATACATCTCCCCTGCGTCCCAAAACCACGGTTAGGAGAGGAAAGGCAGGAACGGTCAACACAAGCGTGCGATCACAGACATGTCTCATGCGTGCGCTTTGAGCAATACTGTGCTATTATCACAGCGTGATTAATACATATGTCAGTTTTATCAGGCATACGCTATAGCGTGATCACAGACAGAGTG
This sequence comes from Pholidichthys leucotaenia, assembly GCA_020510985.1. Taxonomy (NCBI): domain Eukaryota; kingdom Metazoa; phylum Chordata; class Actinopteri; order Cichliformes; family Pholidichthyidae; genus Pholidichthys; species Pholidichthys leucotaenia. The sequence continues at coordinate 287,911,602 of CM035845.1, forward strand.
AGGGAAATGTGGCGGCCAATCCACACCAACAGCCTCTCCAGCCACCACCGAACATTTAAACATTTTTACACATTCATACCCAGTGTTATGGGCACTGGAGGCAATGCGGGTGAAGTGTCTTGCCCAGGGCCACAACGGCAGGATATCTGGGGAGAGCGTGATGCGAACCGCCAACCATCGGGTTATTAGATGACCTGCTGAGCCGCTGCGTCCCACTTTTTCCTCCACTTTCCCTCTTTAGGAAAGCTATGGAGGCTTACCCCGCTCTCTTTATTTCCCTTTGATTGGAAATTACATCCAAAAGCCGCGCAATGTGGCATTTTCACTGACAAATGGCAGTAGTTTGTAGCTTCGCTTCTTGGCTTGTATAAGACAGAAAAAATGGCTGCAACCATTCTACGTCACCACCCAGAATGCATTGCGACGTAAACACAAATCGTAATAAAGTTTTTTAAAAATATATAAAACTGGGAATTATTTTCAAAAAAATTAAATTATAGTTATGTTACTAACATAAAAATAAAGCATATAGAGCTAACATGCCAATATAATCAGAGTTCCTTTTAAGAGGCTCCTCTGTCCTCCACTCATTACCTGTATTAATGGCACCTGTTTGAACTCGTTATCAGTATAAAAGACACCTGTCCACAACCTCAAACAGTCAGACTCCAAACTCCACTATGGCCAAGACCAAAGAGCTGTCAAAGGACACCAGAAACAAAGTTGTAGACCTGCACCAGGCTGGGAAGACTCAATCTGCAATAGGTAAGCAGCTTGGTGTGAAGAAATCAACTGTGGGAGCAATTATTAGAAAATGAAAGACATACAAGACCACTGATAATCTCCCTCGATCTGGGGCTCCACGCAAGATCTCACCCCGTGGGGTCAAAATGATCACGAGAACGGTGAGCAAAAATCCCAGAACCACATGGGGGGACCTAGTGAATGACCTGCAGAGAGCTGGGACCAAAGTAAAAAGGCTACCATCAGTAACACACTATGCCGCCAGGGACTCAAATCCTGCAGTGCCAGACGTGTCCCCCTGCTTAAGCCAGTACATGTCCAGGCCCGTCTGAAGTTTGCTAGAGAGCATTTGGATGATCCAGAAGAGGATTGGGAGAATGTCATATGGTCAGATGAAACCAAAATAGAACTTTTTGGTAAAAACTCAACTTGTCGTGTTTGGAGAAGAAAGAACACCATACCTACTGTGAATCATGGGGGTGGAAACATCATGCTTTGGGGCTGTTTTTCTGCAAAGGGACCAGGACGACTGATCCGTGTAAAGGAAAGAATGAATGGGGCCATGTATTGTGAGATTTTGAGTGAAAACCTCCTTCCATCAGCAAGGGTATTGAAGATGAAACATGGCTGGGTCTTTCAGCATGACAATGATCCCAAACACACCGCCCGGGAAACGAAGGAGTGGCTTCGTAAGAAGCATTTCAAGGTCCTGGAGTGGCCTAGCCAGTCTCCAGATCTCAACCCCATAGAAAATCTTGCAAACTCCTTGCAGGTGAAGCACATCACAATTCTGACCTCTTGGTCACAGAGAATTTGTGTAGTTTGTTGGACATTGACATAATGTCTGGCCCAGGAAACACGCACGCAGGCTCAGGATAGATTTAACAGCTTTATTTCAACAAGCAGGTGTGTCTGAATGGATGTATGCAGTATGTGTATGTGCTGGGGTGAACGCCGATGCGCAGGCAGCAGAGCAGCGCGCCATTCAGCCGGACAACCCTATGGAGAGAAAGCAGAAGACAAGGGTAACGGGCACCACACCGAGACAGGGATAATTAGTCTGACTGTTGCTTACTTGCAGGGACAGGTGGCTGGTGTTGGCAAGTGATGAGCCCGGGAGACAGCGTCCTGCAGGGCCTGCGTGGATGGTGGAGATGAGTCGGTGATGACGGGGGAAATCCGCCACCGGGGAGTCCACCTGTGCACAGGGGTGAAGAACTTTGGAGACAAGGTAAGGGATGCTTACGTGTCGTAGTAATCTTGCTGGTGATCTGAGGTTGAATCATGAGCTTTGGAAGTACCGACAAGAACAGACGGCTCCAGACCGCAGCACTGGGCCGAGTGGGCTAAATAGCCCGCCGCTGACGAGGCGCAGGTGTGCGCGCAGCTGAAGCCACTGATGAGCGGCGAGTCGTGACAGTACTCCCCCCCCCCAGCAGCACCTCCTGGCGCTGGTTTGTCTGGATGTGCCCGATGGAACTCCGTGATGAGACTTTTGTCTAACACCCAAGAAGAGGGCACCCAGGGACCTCCATTCCGGACCGAATCCCTCCCAGTCCACCAAGTACTGCAGCCCGCGACCTCGGCGCCGGGAGTCCAGGAAGGAGGCGACTCTCCAGGCCGGGTGGCCGCCGATCATCATAGGCACGGGCGGCGCTGCGGGTGGGGGGCAGAGGGGGTTGGAGACTTAGGGCTTGATTTTAGAAACATGGAAGGTAGGGCAAATGCAGAGGGAGGGGGGGAGGGCCAGACGCACAGCCACCGGGTTAACAATTTTAGAAATGGTGTGGGGGCCAACAAAGCGTGGGGCCAACTTCCTCTTCTCTCCCTTGAGGTGGATATCCTGAGTAGCCAACCAGACCTGTTGACCCACCCGGTAGACAGGGGCCAGTCTCCTGCGACGGTTAGCCGTGGTGCTGTTGCGCGCCGCCGTGCGTAAGAGCGCGTCGCGTGTCTTGGACCACAGAGCCCGACAACGTCTCAGGTGCGCCTGGATGGAAGGGACCGCCAGCTCCGCCTCCTGCTCTGGGAACAAAGGTGGATCGTAGCCCAGGGACGCCTTGAAGGGGGACATCCCTATAGCAGAAGACCGAGCGGTGTTGTGGGCATACTCTACCCAAGACAGATGCGTGCTCCAGGAGGACGGGTTCGAAGAAGTGACGCAGCGTAAGGCAGCTTCCAGCTCCTGGTTGGCCCGTTCACACTGCCCGTTGGACTGCGGGTGGTGACCAGAGGAGAGGCTAACTGTGGCTCCCAGGGCGTTGCAAAAACATCTCCAAACCTCAGAGACAAACTGGGGACCCCGATCCGAGATGACGTCCATCGGTATCCCGTGTAGCCTGACCACGTGCGGAACCAAGAGGTCCGCTGTCTCCTGCACCGTTGGAAGACCCCGAAGTGGCACGAAGTGGGCGGCCTTGGAGAATCGGTCCACGATGGTCAGCACGGCGTTATAGGAGTTCGAAGTGGGGAGACCAGTGACAAAGTCGAGGGCTATATGGGACCAGGGCCTGCCAGGGGTCGGCAGAGGCTGGAGCAACCCCGCGGGAGGAGAATTACCTGACTTGGCGGTGGCACACACAGGGCACGCCCAGACGTAGTTGGCGGCATCCTTCTGCAGACCCGGCCACCAGAAGGAGCGCTGGAGGAGAGCCACAAGCCAAGACACACCAGGGTGACAGGCGAGCTTGGAGGTGTGGACCCAATGGATGACCTCCCCCCGGACAGAAGATGGAACGAACAACCTTCCCTCCGGTCCACCGCCAGGGTCCGGTTCAGTCTCCTGCGCCCTCCGGATCTTGTCCCTGATGGACCAGGACATCGCTCCTACCACACATGAACTGGGCAGGATGGGGTGGCCCAGCTCCTCCGACGTCTCAGGAGCGAACTGCCTGGAGAGGGCATCGGGTAGGATGTTCTTAGAGCCGGGGCGATAGGTTATGGTGAAGCGGAACCGGGCAAAGAACAGGGACCAGTGCGCCTGGCGGGCATTCAGACGTCTAGCAGATCGAAGATATTCCAAGTTTTTATGGTCCGTCAGCACCACGAATGGTAAAGCTGCCCCCTCCAGCCAGTGGCGCCACTCCTGCAGGGCGAGCTTGATGGCGAGAAGCTCCCTGTCCCCGACGTCGTAATTCCGCTCGGCCGGGGACAGGCGCCGTGAGAAGAAGGCGCAGGGTCGCTTGGCCCCATCGGTGGGTGATCGCTGGGACAGCACTGCCCCCACCCCCGTATCAGACGCGTCGACCTCCACCAGACACTGCAGCGTGGGGTCGACCTGGGTCAGGACCCAGGAGGAGGAGAACTCCGTCTTCAGCGCCTGGAATGCCGCAGCGACCTCTTCAGTCCAGCAGAAGGTGTTCTTAGGAGATGTGAGACGGGTCAGCGGGGCAGCGATGGCACTGAAGTTGGGTACAAAACGGCGGTAGAAATTGGCGAACCCAAGGAATTGCTGGACCTGTTTCCTGGAGGTCGGCGTGGGCCATTCCACCACTGCTTTAACCTTAGCGGGGTCAGGTAGGACCTGGTTGTGTGAGATAACACAACCTAAGAAAGAGGTGGTCTTGGCGTAGAACTCACACTTTTCAGCTTTCACATACAACCTGTTTTCCAGCAGCCGCTGCAAGACCCGCCTCACATGCACCTGATGTTCCTCTCGTGACCTGGAGAAGATGAGGATGTCATCCAGGTACACGAACACAAAGACGCCCAGGAAGTCACGCAGGACGTCATTGATTAGGCGCTGAAAAACGGCAGGGGCGTTGGTCAGACCAAAGGGCATTACCAGGTAAAAATGCCCACTTGGCGTTCTGAATGCTGTCTTCCACTCATCCCCCTCCCTGATCCGGACGAGATGGTATGCACTGCGGAGATCCAATTTGGTGAACCAGGTCGCCCCCTGCAGGGAGTGGAAGGCAGTGTCCATCAGCGGCAGGGTATAACGGTCCTTCTCCGTGATGTCATTCAAGGCCCGGAAGTCGATACACAGGCGAAGGGATCCATCCTTCTTCGACACGAAGAAGAACCCCACGCCGAGCGGAGACGAAGAGGGGCGGATGATACCTGCGCTGAGTGACTCCTTGATGTAGCTGTCCATCGCTTCCCGCTCCGGCGCTGACAGGCTGTAAAGACGACCCGACGGCAGAGGCGCCCCTGGGCGGAGGTTGATGGCACAGTCATAGGGCCGATGAGGTGGAAGAGACATCGCCCTGGACTTGCTGAAAACGAGGCCCAGATCGTGGAATTCCGAGGGCACCAGGGTGAGATCCGGAGGCACGGCGTCCTTTACCGGGGGAGGAGAAGACGGGGCGCAGGCTGCGGACTGTAAGCAGGTGCCCATGCAGAATGAACTCCAGGTGGCGATCTTTCCTGTCTGCCAATCCAACACTGGGTTGTGCAGGCGCAACCAGGGATACCCAAGGATGACAGGCGTCACAGAGGAAGACAGGACATAAAGGGTGAGCTCCTCTCGGTGGTTACCCAAAATAATAACTGGGACTGGTTGAGTGCGATGGGTCACTTGCCCGAGGGGCGCACGGGAAAGGGTGATCAGGCTGAGAGGAGCGGCCAGAGGGTGGCAGGGAATGCCCAATTGGGTTGCCAGGCTCTTTGAAATGAAGCTCTGCTCTGCTCCTGAGTCCACCAGTGCGCGTGTGAGATGCCCCGTGGCGTTGTGACAAAATCGGATGGGCAAGGACAGGCTTGTGAGGGGATTTGACCGGTTAGAGTCCGCGAGGCCCCCTACAGTGACTCGCGGACCTCCCCGTTTGGCTTCTCCGGGCAATGCTCCATGGAATGTTGGTCTCCTCCGCAATACATGCAGAGACCCAACTTCCGGTGGCGTTGTTTCTCCGCTAGGGGGAGCTTCGACCGGCCTACCACCATCGCCTCCGACTCCTCGGAGGGCTCCAGTGGAGGTAAGGCCAGGGGGTGGTCTTGAGGCGTGCGGACGGAGCCTCCACGCGAGCGGCTGCTAAACTTCCGCTCGGTGGACCGTTCACGCAGCCTATTGTCTAAGCTAATGGCGGTGGAAATCAGCTCCGCCAGTGTCTCCGGGAGATCCAGACCGGCCAGTTCATCCCTCAGACCCGAGCTGAGGCTGCGGAGGAAGATGCCACAGAGTGCGGCCTCATCCCAGCCAACCTTCTCCGCTGCAACCCGGAAGTCGATAGCATAGTCCGCCGCTGACCGGCTTCCCTGTTGAAGAGCAAGGAGCCGGTCAGTTAGGACGCTATCGCGCCGGGAATGATCAAAGACCTCGGGAAAGCTCTGCACGAACTGGCCATAGGAGAGGTTCACGTAACTGGGCTTCGCCATTACGGCGTAAGCCCAAGTTAGCGCTCGCCCCTCCAAGAGATTACCGATGTAGCCAATTCGGCTATGGTCTGAGGGAAAATCCCCGGGAACGCGCAGGAACACTGACTCACACTGCATAATAAACGCCCGCACCCCGCCGAGCTTTCCGCTGAAGTGGGGGGGGTTGGGATCGGTGTGAGTCGAGTTGGCGTTCCCGAGGTAGACTGACCAGGCACCGGAGCGGCAGGAGCTAGCCCACCCTGGCGAGCTGAGGGAAACGCCTGCTGGGGGTCCAGGCGGTCTAACCGGTGAGTACTGTTAACCAACTGGTTTAGGATCACCTGCTGTTGATGGGCTATTAAATCCACCCGAGCCTCGAGGGTGGAAAGACGGCGTGCGAGCCCGCTGTTTGCTGAGCCGCTCTGCTGGAGCCGTACTGACATAATGTCTGGCCCAGGAAACACGCACGCAGGCTCAGGATAGATTTAACAGCTTTATTTCAACAAGCAGGTGTGTCTGAATGGATGTATGCGGTATGTGTATGTGCTGGGGTGAACGCCGATGCGCAGGCAGCAGAGCAGCGTGCCGTTCAGCCGGACAACCCTATGGAGAGAAAGCAGAGGACAAGGGTAACGGGCACCACACCGAGACAGGGATAATTAGTCTGAGTGTTGCTTACTTGCAGGGACAGGTGGCTGGCATTGGCAAGTGATGAGCCCCGGAGACAGCGTCCTGCAGGGCCTGCGTGGATGGTGGAGATGAGTCGGCGATGACGGGGGAAATCCGCCGCCAGGGAGTCCACCTGTGCACAGGGGTGAAGAACTTTGGAGACAAGGTAAGGGATGCTTACGTGTCGTAGTAATCTTGCTGGTGATCTGAGGTTGAATCACAAGCTTTGGAAGTACCGACAAGAACAGACGGCTCCAGACCGCAGCACTGGGCCGAGTGGGCTAAATAGCCCGCCGCTGACGAGGCGCAGGTGTGCGCGCAGCTGAAGCCGCTGATGAGCGGCGAGTCATGACAGACATGTCCATCATCCTCCGTACGTGCTTACATGCTCTAAAAATCACTAAAAATTTGCAAGAAATGCTTGCGTGGCATGTGATATTCAGCCCAAAATCTGCACGCAGACAGGCCGTAGCAGCCCATACAGCCACTTGTGACCCAGGCTTAAGTCTACCATAAAGAGAAGACTTCATGAGAGCAAATACAGAGGATTCACCAAAAGGTCCAAACCATAAATCAGCCTCAAAAATAGAAGGGCCAGATTAGAACTTTGCCAAAAAACATCTAAAGAAGCCAGCCCAGTTCTGGAACAGCATTCTTTGGACAGATGAAACCAAGATCAACCTGTACCAAAATGAAGGAAAGAAGAAAGTATGGAGAAGGCTTGGAATGGCTCATGATCCAAAGCACACCACATCTTCTGTAAAACATGGGCATGCATATCTCACTGGGTCACTAGTGTTTATTATGTGACAGAAGACAGAAGCAGCCAGATGACTGAAGTGTATTGCGATGAACTGTCTGCTCGGATTCAGCCAAATGCAGTAAAGTCGATTGGATGGCGCTTCCCAATACAAGCAGACAATGACTCAAAACATACTGTGAAAGCAACCCAGGAGTTTTTTAAGGCAGAGAAGTGGAATATTCTACAATGGCAGAGTCAGTCACCAGATCTCAACCTATGCATTTCACTTGGTTAAAGACACACTCCAGTGGATATAAATCCCCTATAAAAACAAATATACATTGTCTAAAATGGTATCTTGTGCCCTTTTTTTTTTTTTTACAAAAAAAAATTAATTGTCTTACAGTTTTGTGTCAGTCTTTTCACTTTTCCTCCTCTTTTAAACACCAGTGTCTGTGAATAATTCCACCTACATCCCACAAGGCTAATAGTGGCTAGCACTACATTTAACAGAATAAATCCTGTGATAAAAAGACTTACCGGTTGAAGGACATGCCCTGTTGTATGCACAGTGGCCCAGGATAATGACTGAAACTGCAATCATGGTAAAATCCCTCATGGTAAAATCCATCTTAATTTGGGTCGTTTTCAAAGCAGCTGTCCAAAAATGTTAACTGGACCTGGAGGCTGACTTCAGTTAGGCCAGAGAGTCCTGACTGGCTCAACACTACAAATCTACTATAGTTACATCACCAAAAATGCTCCATCTAAATTAATCTTTTTTTCAGGAGATGGGCCTTAACCAAAATTTCACAGCAAAAAAAAATAAACATGACAAATTTGAATGATTTCAATCTTGGTATGTCTTGTAAGTCATAAAGCATGTTACAGACACATTAACAAGAAAAAAAAATCTTTATTTTTGGTGGAATGTCACTTTCAGACAAAACTTAAGGTGTAAAGACCCAAACAAGCAACAACTGAAGACAGCTGCAGTAGAGGCCTGGCAAAGCATCACAAAGGAGGAAACCCAGTGTTTGGTGATGTCTGTGGGTTCCAGACTTTGGGCAGTCATTGTCTGCAAAGGATTCTGTATTAAAAATGAATTCTTCATTTATGGTAACGTTAATTTGTTCCATTACTTTTGAGCGTGTATAAAAATGGTTGCAGCTCCTAAAGCATTCCTTCAATTTGGATGTACAGTGGGGCAAAAAAGTATTTAGTCAGCCACCAATTGTGCAAGTTCTCCCACTTAAAAGATGAGAGAGGTCTCCAATTTTCATCATAGGTATACCTCAACTATGAGAGACAAAATGAGAAAAAAAAATCCAGAAAATCACATTGAAGGATTTTTAATGAATTAATTGGTAAATTCCTCAGTAAAATAAGTATTTGGTCACCTACAAACAAGCAAGATTTCTGGCTCTCACAGACCTGTAACTTCTTCTTTAAGAGGCTCCTCTGTCCTCCACTCGTTACCTGTATTAATGGCACCTGTTTGAACTCGTTATCAGTATAAAAGACACCTGTCCACAACCTCAAACAGTCAGACTCTAAACTCCACTATGGCCAAGACCAAAGAGCTGTCAAAGGACACCAGAAACAAAATTGTAGACCTGCACCAGGCTGGGAAGACTGAATCTGCAATAGGTAAGCAGCTTGGTGTGAAGAAATCAACTGTGGGAGCAATTATTAGAAAATGGTAGACATACAAGACCACTGATAACCTCCCTTGATCTGGGGCTCCACGCAAGATCTCACCCTGTGGGGTCAAAATGATCACGAGAACGGTGAGCAAAAATCGCAGAACCACACGGGGGGACCTAGTGAATGACCTGCAGAGAGCTGGGACCAAAGTAACAAAGGCTACATCAGAAGCACACTACGCTGCCAGGGACTCAAATCCTGCAGTGCAAGACGTGTCCCCCTGCTAAAGCCAGTACATGTCCAGGCCCGTCTGAAGTTTGCTAGAGAGCATTTGGATGATCCAGAAGAGGATTGGGAGAATGTCATATGGTCAGATGAAACCAAAATAGAACTTTTTGGTAAAAACTCAACTTGTCGTGTTTGGAGGAGAAAGAACACCATACCTACTGTGAAGCATGGGGGTGGAAACATCATACTTTGGGGCTGTTTTTCTGCAAAGGGACCAGGACGACTGATCCGTGTAAAGGAAAGAATGAGTGGGGCCATGTATCGTGAGATTTTGAGTGAAAACCTCCTTCCATCAGCAAGGGCATTGAAGATGAAACGTGGCTGGGTCTTTCAGCATGACAATGATCCCAAACACACTGCCCGGGCAACGAAGGAGTGGCTTCGTAAGAAGCATTTCAAGGTCCTGGAGTGGCCTAGCCAGTCTCCAGATCTCAACCCCATAGAAAATCTTTGGAGGGAGTTGAAAGTCTGTGTTGCCCAGCAACAGCCCCAAGACATCACTGCTCTAGAGGAGATCTGCATGGAGGAATGAGCCAAAATACCAGCAACAGTGTGTGAAAACCTTGTGAAAACTTACAGAAAATGTTTGGCCTCTGTCATTGCCAACAAAGGGTATAAAACAAAGTATTGAGATGAACTTTTGTTATTGACCAAATACTTATTTTACTGAGGAATTTACCAATTAATTCATTAAAAATCCTTCAATGTGATTTTCTGGATTTTTTTTTCTTATTTTGTCTCTCATAGTTGAGGTATACCTATGATGAAAATTGGAGACCTCTCTCATCTTTTAAGTGGGAGAACTTGCACAATTGGTGGCTGACTAAATACTTTTTTACCCCACTGTAAATACCCTCAAAGTAAAGCTGAGAGTCTGCACTTTAAGCCCATATTGATTATACAAGTGCATGCCCGTAGAAAGCAAGTTTTCCTGTCTAAAACAGGTAGGCCAATTAGACTTTACAGGCCCAAATGTAGGCCGTATTTGAAAGTGAAATACAGCGGTATAGCCTATATGTAGGCAATCACACATGTCAGACTTTGACAAATATGAAAGGAACTGAACTGAGATTAATTTGACTGTGTGAATATTATCCATCCATCCATCTTCTACTGCTTCTCCGGAGGTCCGGGTCGTGGAGGCAGCAGTTCAAGCAGAGAAGCCCAGACTTTCATCTCCCCAGTCACCTGCTCCAGCTCTTCAGAGAGGATGCCAAGGCATTCTCAGACCAGCTGGGAGACATAGTCTCTCCACCGAGTCCTGGATCTGCCCCGGGGTCTCCTCCCAGTGGGACGTGCCCGAAACACCTCAAGTGGGAGGCGTCCAGGAGGCATCCTGATCAGATGCCCATACCACCTCAACTGGCTCCTTTCAGTGTGGAGGAGCAGCGGTTCTCCCGCCTCTCCAGGATGACAGAGCTCCTCACCCTATCTCTGAGGTTGAGTCCAGCAATCCTACAAAGAAAGCTCATTTCAGCTGCTTTTTTTTTTTTTGTTACTTATTTGTACCCGTAGGTAGACTTGGTTTGCAGTCTGGTGACAAGCCACCGGCTGCTGGTCGCTGCGTGCGCAAGCGCCCTAAACCTACATGTTTTTGGTATGCGGGAGGAAACTGGAGAAATCCCGGAGTAAACCCACGCAACACGGGGAGAACATGCAAACTCCACACAGCTCACTGTTGGTCGGGGGCTGGGATCGAACCCACGACCTCATGATCCCCGCGATCCCCCGGCCAAGGGTAAAACTGTGCTGCCACAGTGCTAAACCACAGCGCCACCGTGCAGCCCTAGCCCTTGTATCCGCAATCTCGTTCTGTCGGTCATTACCCAAAGCTCATGACCATAGGTGAGGGTAGGAACGTAGATTGATTGGTAAATCAACAGCTTTGCCTGACAGCTCAGCTCCCTCTTCACCACAACAGACCGGTACAACGTCCGCATCAATGCAGATGCTGCTCCGACTGCTCTGTCTGTCAATCTCTCGCTCCATTCTCCCCTCATTCGTGAATAAGACCCCAAGATACTTAAACTCCTCCACTTGGGGCAGGAGCTTGTCCCTAACCCGGAGAGGGCAATCCACCTTTTTCTGGCTGAGCACCATGGCCTCGGACTTGGAGATACTGATTTTGATCCCAGCCGCTTCACAGTCAGTGGCAAACCGTCCCAGTAAGACCTGTAGGTCATTACTGGATGAAGCCAGTAGGACCACATCATTTGCAAACAACAGAGATAAAATACTGTGGTCACCAACCATGACACCCTCCATTCCCCGGCTGCACCTAGAAATCCTGTCCATAAAAATTATGAACAGGATCGGTGACAAAGGGCAGCCCTAGCGGAGTCCAACTCTCACTGGGAATGAATCCGACTGAGTGTTGGCAATACAACCCAAGCTCCCACAATGGTTGTACAGAGACCGAATAGCTCATAACAACAAGCCCGATTCCCCATACTCCAAAAAGCACCCCCCCACTTCCCAGGGAGGCTGAGGAGTGTGATCCCTCTAAAGTTGGAGCACACCCTCTGGTCCCCTTTTTTGAAGAGAGGAACCACCACCCCGGTTTGCCATGCCAAAGGCACTGCCCCCGACCTCCACGCAATGTTGCAGAGGCATGTCAACCATGACAGCCCTACAACATCCAGGGCCTTGAGGTACTCAGAGTGAATCTCGTCCACCCCAGGGGCCCGGCCACCAAAGAGATTTTTAACCACCCTGGCGACCTCAGCCCCTGTAATAGGCGAGTCGTCCCCCTCGTCCACAAGCTCTGCTTCCTCTGTGGAAGGCGTATCAGTGGGGTTGAGGAGATCATTGAAGTATTCCTTCCACCGCCCGACGATATCTCCAGTCAAAGTCAGCAGCGCCCCATCCGCACCATACACAGTGTGGACAGGGAGCTGCTTCCCCCTCCTGAGTCACTGGACAGTTTAGCAGAATCTCTTTGAGGCCAACCGCAAGTCTTGTTCCATGGCCTCACCAAACTCCTCCCATACGCGAGTTTTTGCTTTAGCAACCACCTGAGCTGCACTCCGCTTGGCCTGCCGGTACACCTCAGCTGCTTCGGGAGTCCCACAAGCCAATCAAGCTTGATAGGACTCCTTCTTCAGCTTAATGGCCCCCCTCACCACCGATGTCCACCACTTGGTTTGGGGGTTGCCACCACGAGATGCCCCAATGACCTTGCGGCCGCAGCTCTAGGCAGCCGCTTCAACAATGGAGGTGGAGAACATGGCACATTCAGACTCCATGTCTCCAGACTCCCATCGGAATGTGGTTGAAGTTCTTCCGGAGGTGGGAGTTAAAGAGCTCCCAGACAGGGGCCTCAGCCAGACGTTCCCAGCACACCCTCACTATACGTTTGGGTCTACCAAACGTATAGGGTCTACCCCCCCCTATGGATCGTAACCTTATCGTGGGGGGGGGGGGGCGTGCCCTACAGATCCCAGGAGCTATGTTGTCCTGGTCAATTTGCCTCTGGTAGGGTCACCCAAGACAAACTGGTCCTGGGTGAAGGACCAGACTAAGAACGATCCAATAGACTCTCATGATGAACGCTAGAACAGGGATCCAGTGTACCCCGCCCGGTATAGGGTTACCGGGGCTCCACCCTGGAGCCAGGCCTGGGGGAGGGGCTCGATTGCTAGTGTCTAGTGGCCGTGTTTCTGCCCATGGGACCCGGCCGGGCTCAGCCCAAAGGAGTTACATGGGTCCGCCCTCCAGTGGTCTCACCACCTGCAGGAGTGACCATGGGGGTCCGGTGCTGTGTGGATCAGGTGGCAGTCAAAGACGGAGACCTTGGTGGTCTGGTCCCAGGCTTTCTAAACTAGCTTTTGGGATGTGGAACTTCACCTCTCTGGTGGGGAAGGAGCCTGAGCTGGTGCATGAGGTTGAGAGATACCGGCTAGATATAGTCGGCCTCACCTCAACACACAGCTCCGGTTCCAGAACCAGTCTCCTGGAGAGGGGCTGGAACTTGTCCTACATTGGAGCCACCCCGGGCGAGAGGCGACGAGCAGGGGTGGGTATTCTTGTATCTCCCCACCTTGCTGCCTCCATATTGGAGTTTTCCCTGGTGGACAAAAGGGTTGTTTCCCTGCACCTTCGGGTTGGGAAACGGGTCCTGACCATCATTTGTGCCTGTGCACCAAATGATGGTTCAGAGTACCCACCCTTTTTGGAGTCTCTGACTGGGGTGCTGGAGGGTGCTGCTCTTGGAGACTTCATTGTCCTTCTGGGGAACTTCAATTTGCACGTGGGCAATGACAGTGAAACCTGGAGGGGGTGATTGGGAGGAACGGCCTGCCCGATCTGATCCCGAGTGGTGTTTAGTTATTGGACTTCTGTGCTAACCACAGTTTGTCCATAACGAAACACCATGTTCAAGCATAACGGTGTCCATATGTGCAACTGGCACCAGGACACCCTAGGTTGCAGGTTGATGATCAATTTTGTTATCGTGTCATCAGACCTGCGACGGTATGTCTTGGACACTCGGGTAAAGAGAGATGCAGAGCTGTCAACTGATCACCACCTGGTGGTGAGTTGGATCCAGTGGCAGGGGAGGATGCCATTCAGACCTGGTAGACCCAAACGTATAGTGCGTGAATATTAATTACAGAATAATTGAAAATGAATGGAACTGTCATGGAATGCCCCTCGGGGCAAAGAGGAGAGAGACCCAGGCGCTGAACTGCTAGTTGTGAAATTTATTAATGAACAAAAAGTCCAAACTGTGCACAAACACAAAAAATCCAAAATAGTGTACAAAGCAAACTTACGAACAACAAAGAGAACACAGGATACACACGGATAGTAAATGCCAGAACAGGGACAGGGTTCTGACACAAACGGTATTGTAAGACTCCAGCAATAAAGGGGAGAAATCATAATCCTTAAATAGAGCTAGAGACAAATGAACACAAATGATGGCAGGTGTGGATACCATGAGCGGGCAGGAGGTGACAATGGTTATAACAGAAATGAGCTGGGAGTAGTGAGAGAGAGAAGATGGCACTGACAGCTGACAGGGGCACCGCCCACAATAGAGCAAAAACCCGGAAGTGCCACTGACAGCTGCAACCCTTGAGAAGGAAAGGGAGAGAAAAAACACAAGATATGTGTAGCAATATTTTATTATAAGGTACAAAGATTATTTAATTTAGACTTAGAAGTGTCTGTGGAAACGGGAGTTTACTTTCAAGTCTACGCACACAACAGAAAAACACTCATAACAGGGGCACCAGTCCAAAAGCTTGGACAGTTTATTAATAATTAATCTTTATGCCTTCAATCAATCAGTCTCAAATATTCATGAATTCTACTGGGTGACTTTAGAAGCAAACGCAGGAAAAGAAATCCAGAGAAACTTCCATATGCAGTTTACAGTTTTAATGATCAGATTCAGATTAAATGACATTACATTCAACAGATTTGTTGATAAAGTGAAATGACCAAGTATTAAGCATCACATTAATTTTGTAGCTGATTATTGAGCAACAGAGTGTAATCATATTTGTGGAACCCAGGAAATTTTAATATGAATTTGTAACTGTGATGAAAATATGAATTGAAATAACTAACAAAAATATGAAGAAAACTGGACGCAATTTTATGGAGAAAATTAAACTAATTATATGAAAAGAAATTCTAGAAAAAAAGAAAGTAAAAATGGAATTTAATGAAAAGGGAATATTATTTCTCTTTAATTCTACAGCTCTGATCAGAGTATGAACTAGTTTTAAACCTGAGACAAATTGTGGCATACGTTTTAAGGCACTGGACATTGCATTATTCAGTAGATAAAACAAAGAGATCTGGCTCACATGAATGTTGGTGCGTTGGGGTCTTCTTCTTCAGCTGGATCCTTAGCTGAAGCTTTATTTGAGATGATACTAGAGAATATCTACCCGCAGATATTCTCCCAAAGTCCAGTAGTCACAAGGTGAGATCTGACTGTGGTATTAAGGCTTCTTTGTCTTCTTCTTTGGCTGCTGATGCTGTATGCCATACGGACAACACAAGAGGGTTTTCGTTGTTCAGCGGCTCCCCTCCCAGGTCTAGATAAATTGGGAATAGTTCTCGCTCATGTGGTCGGTCCGTTTTCGCCAACTGTGGTCGTTGTTTTGCGTTTGGTCGGTCATTTATGCTCTCTACCACATCTACAAACTCTTATGATTATCCCACGTGAATTTTGTTTGTATTAAGCGTCTATTTTTCCTGTATGATGCAGTTTCTGTGAGGATCCAGACGATTGTGCTGGCGGCCATCTTGGTCTTGTGAGCTCATGGCAGAAAAAGGAAGAATAATAATGAGGATTTCTTCTTCTTTGCTGTATTCCATGTCAGCCATGATTCCTCTGACGCGTGTCTGCCACCTTCTGAACTGTCAGATCAGTACAGCTCAGTACAAATCCTCAGTGTAGCCGGGGGACGTCAGAGTACAGCCAGAGAGTCGACAGGCGCAGTTGCTGCACTGTGCCACTGGGGGTGCATGACCCGTCCATGAAATGCGGACAGTTAAAAGGTTAAATGAACTCTGGTCCAATAAGAAAACAGTTCTATGTCTGTAACTGACCAATAAAAATGAAAGGGGCCATTGCCCAACAGAGACTGGCTGGTGATTGGCTGAGTCAGTCAGATGACTTGAGTAAGCTTTTGTTTTCAAACACATCTTTATAACAATGAAAATTCATTATATACTTAATATGAAATCTAAGCTAACTTCAGTGATTCATGACTAACTTCAGCGAGCATGCATTTTATAAACTTGTACTTATATAATTAACGTGCATTAGAATAAGGCTCATTTAAGCATTTTTCAAACATGCACACATTTAAAATCAAGGATTAATGAAATATTTCAAACCAGAATGATATGTCAGAGTCCCACTTGATTTTCCAGGGTGTCCTGAAAAAGAAAATAATCTGAGAATTGAGAGTTTTCCAACAAAGGAAGTCATTTCATTCATTAACCTCAGTTCAGCTTGTACAGTCAAAAGTGAACATATTCCAGAGTCGTCCACCAGGGGGTAATGTTGAGCTGTGGATAATTCCTAGTGACCGTAAAATGCACTCAAGAGTTTCTAAGATATGTCAGACAATTGTTAAACGATTGGGCTGCACGGTGGCGCAGTGGTTAGCACTGTGGCAGCACAGTTTTACCCTCGGCCGGGGGATCGCGGAGATCGTGGGTTCGATCTCTGCCCCCGGCCAACAGTGATCTGTGTGGAGTTTGCATGTTCTCCCCGTGTTTGCGTGGGGTAACTCCGGAATTTCTCCGGTTTCCTCCCACATGCCAAAAACATGCAGGTTAGGGAGTTAAGGGCGCTTGCGCACGCAGCGACCGGCAGCTGGTGGTTTGTCACCAGACTGCAAAACAAATCTACCTACGGGTACAAAATAAGTAATTAAAAAAAAAAACAACTGTCTGATTGGGGAGTAAGCTCCAGTTTATTTATGATGGCAACTTAATCCGTCCTTGGCATGAAATGGGATCCTTATCTATCATACCTTTTACCATGGAATGTGTTTCCATGGTGGTCCTTAGATGAAGAAAAGCAATTCTTGACCAGACTTTTTGGGTGAAACAGTTTCTTCAAGGTGAAAAGTAATTTTATAGATTAGCACCAAGGGAATGATGCTACATACAAATATAATAAAAACAAGTAAATCCAAATGTGTAACTAACAAACCAACAATGAACCAACAAACCAACAATGAACACAAACAGGAAAATAAATCATCCTAAAAACCAATGTCTCCCAGCTGGTCTGGGAACGCCTTGGTATCCTCTCTGAAGAGCTGGAGCAGGTGGTTGGGGAGAGGGAAATCTGGGCCTCTCTGCTTGAACTGCTGCCTCCATGACCCGGACCTCCGGAAAAGCGGTAGAAGATGGATGGGTGGATGGATGGATAAAAAGCAATACAGAATGTGTGAAATTCAATCAAAGGTAAAATAACAGGAATGAGAACTCAAAATACAACCCAATACAAATATAGAAAAAAGACAAAGAGACAGAGCAAGGCAGAATCCCCCCATGCTCAGATCATGACAGGAACATCCAGTATTAGTGACTGTTTAAGAACCGCTTGTTTATTTGTTTGTCAGGTCACTTATTTGTGTGATCTTTTATGACTTATATTCATAAGTGTTGTATCTTGCACTTACGGAAAGGGAGTTGTTCAATCATCATTATAATTGTTTTAGTTTATATGTGTAGTTTATAGTGTATTGCCAATAAACTCATGCAGTACTATAACAGGACATGTTTACAAACATTTGAGACCCCTTGTAGTGCATCCTTTTATATTTTTAGCAATATTATAAGTACAAAACACCCAACATTATAATACACAGCAGAATGACCTGTTTGGTTGCAACTGTTGCAACCAACCCATTGTCCATTTGTCAGTAAATATTTAAATAAAATGATTTATTTCATTATTTGGGCATTTTTGTGTCTTGTCATTTAGTCAAAGCAATTGATCTAGCCATTCCGCTCCACAATCATAGCGGTATTATTAAGTTTTTAATTTTTAGATACTCATGCGGGTGGGGGAACTTGCAGTCCTGCAAAGGACAGTGGTACCATACGGGTGAAGTAGCAGTCAGGACTCCCATCTATCACTGACCGGGAAGGCTGGTCGTGCCTCCCCACGAAGGATCGTGGTCTGCCCAGTTGGACACCGGTGTTGGAGGAGTAGCAGCTGAACTGGTGGATCGCGGTCCTTCACGGGGAGCCAAGCCCAGCCTGCCCGGTTAACGGGAGTCTCGGCTGCTGCTTTACCAGTGTACCACTGCTATCCTTTGCGGCACCACAGGGCCCCGCCAGTGCCCCCCCTTCTCCCAGTGCACCCGCGCACCTCATGTTCTCCATGCCGAATAATCCATTAGACCTATGCAATCGTGGCAACTTTATGGTATATAATTTTTTAAGCATTAAATCTTAAGTATTATCTTTTTTGAGTCAAATTTGTCATTTTTCGCTTCCTTGTTTTGCTCATGGAGCCCTGTGGTTACTGATGCCATAATGCTGCGTATTATCCAATCATTACGGAGCCGATCTGAAACCCTGTCCACACTTCTAGAAGCCTGGGCATGAGACGTAGTGGTGGCTAAACTTTTATTGATAAAAATTACATATTTTGACTGAACAATTCCGTACTTGGGGATACACACCCTCGTAACCTCAGCAAAGCACTTATAAAATCTGAGGTCAGTCTGACAAACGGTTTGAGAGATATGTGAGGAACACACAGACAGAGATTCTTTGCATTTATAGATAGATAACTGCATCTTGAATTTGTTTTGGTAAACAGCTAAAATAACTTGTGTCATTGTTCCAATGCTTTTAGAAGGGAGTGTATGCCTGTTCCTACATCCAGGTTAGAATTTCTCAATGTCCATTATTTTGATGGACTTTGTAAAGATCTGTAACAATTAGTTTGTGAGGTTTTTCTTGTAAACTTTTCTTGGGAAGTTATAACTTTTTTTGCTATATTTGCAACTTTTTCCTGGTGAATTTATTACATTTGTAATAAATTTTGTACCTTTTCTTATAAATTTGTCATGTTTTGTGATGAAATTATTGTCATGAAGCTGAGCGCGGTATGTCACCGTGCTCAGGCTTTTTATTTATTCCTGAGTCTTTGCCGTATTTTTTCCAGTGTTATGTGTTTATCTTCATGTGTGTGATTTAGGATGTGTTCTGAGTGGTCAGTTGTTCTGTTATGCATTCATGTCCTCATTGTGATTATTTTTATTATTATCCTGGCACTAGTTCCTAGTGTTTATATTTTGTTTTCCTTGTGATATGAGCTCTCTACCTATTCTTCCAGACACTTCCACCCTGTGATCGTTTCATATTGGTTGTTCATCCTGTTTCAGTTCACAGGGCACCACAGCTGTGAGCTGTCAAATAATTAGGTCACCTCCACTGCTCATGTGATCCACACCTGCTATCATTTGTGTTCATTTGTTTCTGGCTCTATTTAAGGACGGTTGTTTCTCTCCCTCATTGCTGGAGTCTAAAGAGTCATTTTGTGCTAGAACCCTGTTCCCGTTCTGACGTTTGTTTTCCTGTGTGTATCCTGTCTTCTCCTTGCTGTTCCAGTTCGTAAGTTTACTTTGTGCACCGTTTGGATTTTTGTGTTTGTGCACTGTTTGGACTTTTGTGTTTTTCTTCAATAAATATCACAAACTACAGTTCAGCATTTGGGTCTCTCCTCTCTGCCCCGAGGGGCAATTCATGACAATTATTACCTGTCCCTTACACAAATTTACAACAATATGCCATAAATTTGCAACTTTTTTCAATAAAATTTGCAACTTTTTTCTCAAATGTTCATGATTTTTCTCATACACTTACTACTATCCTCTCACTGATATACAAAGTTGCCCTGTATAAACTATCCATGCAGCCTTTATGGGGAAGGAGGGTGGCAGCTTAACGAGAGAGGATGCTTTTGAATCATTTTGTTGACAAGGGGAATGGTCCTTTAATTTTTTTTTGCAAATATTTATTTATTTGGAGGTTTAATATTTTATTTATTGACAGAAAAGCTTTAGACACACTCCGGTGGATATAAATCTCCTATAAAGACAAATACATTGTCTAAAATTATATTTTATGCCCTTTTGTCCACAAAAATCCTTTGACTGTCTTACAGTTCCATACCAAAATCCCCCCCCACACACACACACACATACCATAAGGCTAATAGTAGCTAGCACTACATTATCAGCATAATCCTGTGATAAAAAGACTTACCAGGATAATGACTGAAACTGCACTGGTCCTTAAAAACAGTTTAATGGTAAAACCCATCTTAATGTGGGTCATGTTTTCAAAGCAGTGTGTTAAAAAATGCTAACTGGCCTGGAGGATAATGTCAGTTAAATTATACAGGCAGGACAGACGTACATCTCAACAAATAAAAAGTTGATACGCCAAAGCAAGCCCTCTAATAAACGTTGGACATGGCAGAATTAGCAAAACATAAAAAAGGTTTTGTTTTGGGGCCCTACACAAGCTGGCGCCTGCCCTTGCTATAACCTGGGGCAGATGGTGGCCCAGGATAATGACTGAAACTGCATCGGTCCTTAAAAGCAGTTTAATTATCCTTGAGGATAACGTCAGTTAGGCCAGAGTGTCCTGATTGGCTCAACACTACCAGCATCACAACTAGTTATGTCACCAAA
Organism: Pholidichthys leucotaenia; assembly: GCA_020510985.1. Taxonomy (NCBI): domain Eukaryota; kingdom Metazoa; phylum Chordata; class Actinopteri; order Cichliformes; family Pholidichthyidae; genus Pholidichthys; species Pholidichthys leucotaenia. The sequence continues at coordinate 287,932,182 of CM035845.1, forward strand.
AATGCACAAACCGTTGCAACTCGCCTTTTTGCAGGAGGTGCGGCTTAAGTGAAACTTCACAGCAAAAAAACTGAGATATGAGACATTTGAGTGATTTTGCTCTTGATTTGTCTTGAAAGTGACATAAAACACATTACAGACATCTTAACAAGGAAAAAAAACACCTATTTTTGGCGGTGTGTCACTTTAAGATTCCTGCAAAAAATTATTTATTTTCAACCAATGTTTATTTTTCAGTGAAATTTTTTCACCTTTTGTCTTCTAAATACATAATTGACGATGAAGACCATGGCCTCAGTGTGAGATGATAATTTTGTATAAATCTATGTGGTATCAAATATCTCCATCAGTGTATAGGTATTAAAATAAAATAAATATACCAAGTAAGTACATTACAGTTTGTGCTACTGTATGTAACTTTACTTTTTACATTATTTAGCAGTGCCCTTTTTTTGGTTGAGTAACTGCCCCCCAAAATGTCTGTGCACTTCACTGATGCCTTAGATCTTGCATCCTGTTTATTAAAGGAAATGAGAGCAAGGATAGTGACTGGTATATTAGACATTATACCCAGAACACCCCTTTGAATAATTAAGAGCATAAGGACAGCCTCTTTGCACTCCCTGTCTGGCACAAAATTCGTTTTTGTGCTTCTGTAGTAGCATAATGGACTTGGACACGCCCATAAATATGCTCTGCACTATAGACAATAGACTGTTGCCTAGATTGCTGTAATGTGGCCCTGTGTGTGTTCATTGTATATCTACAATATATAAATATTGATATATCTACAAATGATTAACTTTTGAATATTTAGATAAAGTGGCGGAGTGGTTAGCACTGTGGCAGCACAGCAACTCACTCTTGGCCGGGGGATCCTGGGTTCGATCCCAGCCCCCGACCAACAGTGATCTGTGTGGAGTTTGCATGTTCTCCCCGTGTCTGCATGGGTTTACTCCGGGATTTCTCCGGTTTCCTCCCACATGCCAAAAACATACAAGTTAGATTAATTGGCAACAAAAACTGGGGATTCTAAATTGTCCTTGGGTATGACTGTGAGAGTGAATGGTTGTCTGTCTCTCTGTGTTGGCCCTGTGATGGACTGGTGATCTGTCCAGGGTGTACCCTGCCTCTCACCCAAAAGTTGCTGGGATAGGCTCCAGCCCCCCCCGCGACCCGAAAAAGGATTAAGTGGAAGAAGATGAATGAATGAATGAATGAAACATTAAATGTTCATTTACATAAAACTTCACTTATTCATTATTCTTTGCTTTAACCTTTATCATGTCTAAAATATTTGCATTCAGAAATTCTATAACTCTTTCATTGGAAGTGTGCACATTTTCTTAAGTCTGTCTAACAGTTTGTCTTATTTTTAGATGAGCTTTGATGGATGATATGGGTGACAGCCAATAGTGAAAAAATTGTTTGTTCATTACAATATGTATGTGTACAGGTGCTCAGGAGTCTTAGCTGTGAAGTCCATGACTGGTAAGATCTGGGAGTTTCCCATCACACTCAGTGCAACAGAGCCTCAGGTGGATGATGTCATTTTTACTGAAACTACGGAGATAGGAGCGACTTCAGCTGTGGCTTTCCGTCTGACCAGCACCACAAGGTGGGTGTGTGTGTGCGTGTGTGTGTGTGCGTACATGTGTTTACATACCTCTATTTTTTGCTTTTTATCATGTTAATTTTACTGAACTGCACAATGAGCTAAGTGTGCTCTCACATCCCCTTTAGTCCATATTTTGGAACATTCCAGTTTGATCCTGACAAAAATTAAAGGAGGACCACGGGCTGGACCAAAGATCAGAAATTTAGTCTGGCAAAATAGGTGGGCTTGGTCCAGATCAAACTGAACCTCAGTAGGACCAATATGAAACCATACATAACTGGACCAAATGTATACAATAACAAAAACCTGAACCTTAGTCTGGGCCTTCATGCAGACTTTCAGGCAAACCCTAAATACCCTAAAAGTACTTTGAAGATGGAAATAATGAGTTTGAAAGAAAACCTGCAAACACTCTGAATTTTTTTTTTTTGACAACCAAGTGTGCATAACCATCCATCCATCCATCTTCTACCGCTTTTCCGGAGGTCTGGGTCACAGAGGCAGCAGTTCAAGCAGAGAAGCCCAGACTTCCCTTTCCCCAACCACCTGCTCCAGCTCTTCAGAGAGGATACCAAGGCTTTTCCAGACCAGCTGGGAGATATAGTCTCTCCAGCGAGTCCTGGGTCTGCCCCGGGGTCTCCTCCCAGTGGGACGTGCCCGAAACACCTCAAGAGGGAGGTGTCCAGGAGGCATCCTGATCAGATGCCCATACCACCTCAGCTGGCTCCTTTCAATGTGGAGGAGCAGCGGTTCTACTCTGAGCCTCTCCCGGATGACTGAGCTCCTCATGCTATCTCTGAGGGTGAGACCAACGATCCTACGAAGAAAGCTCATTTCAGCTGCTTATATCCACGATCTTGTTCTTTCAGTCATTACCCAAAGCTCATGACCATAGGCAAGGGTAGGAACATAGATTGACTGGTAAATCGACAGCTTTGCCTGAGAGCTCAGCTCCCTCTTCACCACAACAGACCGGTACAACGTCCACATCAATGCAGAGGCTGCTCTGATCCGTCTGTCAGTCTCTCGCTCCATTCTCCCCTCACTCGTGAATAAGACTCCAAGATGCTTAAACTCCTGCACTTGGGGCAGGAGACTGTCTCCAACACAGAGAGGGCAATCCACCTTTTTCCTGCTGAGGACCATGGACTCGGACTTGGAGGTGCTGATTCTCATCCCAGCCACTTTACACTCAGTGGCAAACCATCCCAGTAAGACCTGTAGGTCATTGCTGGATGAAGCCAGCAGGACAACATCATCTGCAAACAACAGAGATGAGATCCTGTGGTCACCAAGTATGACACCCTCCGTTCCCTGGCTGTGCCTAGAAATCCTGCCCATAAAAATTATGAACAGGATCGGTGATAAAGGGCAGCCCTAGTGGAGTCCAACTCTCACTGGGAATGAGTCCAATCGAGCGTTGGCAGTATGAACCAAACTCTCACAACGGTCGTACAGAGACCAAATAGCTCGTAACAACAAGCCCGATACCCCATACTCCCAAAGCACCCCCCACAAAACACCACGAGGGACACAGTCAAATGCCTTCTCCAAGTACACAAAACACATGTAAACTGGTTGGGCAAACTCCCATGAACCCTCAAGGATTCTCAAGAGGGTAAAGAGCTGGTCCGATGTGCCATGGCCAGGACGAAAACCACATTGCTCTTTCTGAATCCGAGATTCGACCAACGGCCGGACTTTCCTCTCCAGTACCTTGGCATAGACCTTCCCAGGGAGGCTGAGGAGTGTGATCCCTCTAAAGTTGGAGCACACCCTCCGGTCCCCTTTTTTGAAGAGAGGAACCACCACCCCGGTTTGCCATGCCAAGGGCACTGCCCCCGACCTCCACGCAATGTTACAGAGGCATGTCAACCATGACAGTCCTACAACATCCAGGACCTTAAGGTACTCAGGGCGAATCTCGTCCACCCCTGGGGACCGGCCACCAAAGAGATTTTTAACCACCCTGGTGACCTCAGCCCCTGTAATAGGTGAGTCGTCCCCCTCGTCCACAAGCCCTGCTTCCTCTGTGAAAGGCGTATCAGTGGGATTGAGGAGATTCTCAAAGTATTCCTTCCACCGCTTGACGATATCCCCAGTCGAAGTCAGCAGTGCCCCATCCGCACCATACACAGTGTGGACAGGGAGCTGCTTCCCCCTCCTGAGTCGCCAGACAGTTTGCCAGAATATCTTTGAGGCCGACTGCAAGTCTTGTTCCATGGCCTCGCCAAACTCATCCCATACATGAGTTTTTGCTTCAGCCACTCGAGCTGCACTCCGCTTGGCCTGCCGGTACACCTCAGTTGCTTCCCACAAGCCAACCAAGCTTGATAGGACTCCTTTTTCAGCTTAATGCCCCCCACCACCACCACCACCACTGGTGTCCACCTCTTGGTTCAGATTGGGAAGGCCGTTCCTCTCAATCACCCCCTTCCAGGTTTCACTGTCGTTGCCCACATGCGCACTGAAGTCCCCCAGAAGGACAATGGAGTCTCCAAGAGGAGCACTCTCCAGCACCCCAGTCAGAGACTCCAAAAATGGTGGGTACTCTGAAACATCATTTGGTGCATAGGCACAAATGATGGTCAGGACCCTTTTTCCAACCCGAAGGCCCAGGGAAACAGCCCTTTCATCCACCGGGAAAAACTCCAATATAGAGGCAGCAAGGTGGGGAGATACAAGAATACCCACCCCTGCTCATTGCCTCTCACCCGGGGCAACTCCAGAGAAGGCCAAGCTGCAGCCCCTCTCCAGGAGACTGGTTCCAGATCTGGAGCTGTCTGTTGAGGTGAGGCCGACTACATCTAGCCGGTATCTCTCAACCTCATGCACCAGCTCAGGCTCCTTCCCCACCAGACAGGTGAAGTTCCACGTCCCAAAAATCAGTTTAGGAAGCCTGGGATCAGACTGCCAAGGTCTTCGCCTTTGACCGCCACCTGATCCACATAGCACCGGACCCCCATGATCCCTCCTGCAGGTGGTGAGCCCACTGGAGGGCGGACCCATGTAACTCCTTCGGGCTGAACCCGGCCAGGTCCCATGGGCGGAAACCTGGCCACCCGACATTAGCCATCAAGCCCCTCCCCCAGGCCTGGCTCCAGGGTGGGGCCCCAGCAACCCCATACCGGGTGGGGTACACTGAATCCTTTTTCTGTGGCCGACACACATTGTGGGCTCACGCTGCCACAGAGACAGGACTGAATGTGTATTGTGGGGTGTCACGTCTGCAAGGACGGAGGACTCAAATCTACAGGAGGTAACAAGAAAGTGTGAGATTTGTCTCTTTGTCCCACAGAAGACGCCCCAGAGGGTATTCCGGTTCATCAGGAAATGAGAGACAATGGTGAAGCTTCAAAGGGATGCTTTGTAACTGTATGTTGACTGAAGACACCATGTGACTTGAATTCTGATGCTGGAAATGTATAAAAGGGGGTTGAAGTATGATTCTTTCTCTTTCCTGCTTTGAGAATGCTAGAAGCTGTGTTCTATCAAATAAAGCTGGTTTTATGACTGAAACTCAGCCTCGTTATTTGAGCATGCTTCTACACTGGTGACCTACGACGGAAAATGAGCAGACAGAATTCTCCCGAGCGGGGCTCGGTGGAAGCCAGCCTGATGGCCACCTCCACGATCCGGCTGCCCGATTTCTGGCAGCACAGCCCACGCTCATGGTTTAGCGCAATCGAGGCGCAGTTCAACCTCCGGGGAATCTTCAACGACGACACCAGATTCTACCACGTGGTAGCGAAGCTGGACAGCGACACGGTCCAGAGGGTGGAGGATCTGGTTAATTATCCACCAGACAGCGACAAGTACAGCGCATTGAAGGACGCGCTGATCAGCCATTTCACCCCCTCAGTCCAACAACGAGCAGAGGGGCTCCTGGCACTGTCGGAGGCAGAAAACGATAGACCTGCGGACCTGATGGTGAAGATGCTGCAGCTCAAAGCCTCTGAGGATGGCGAATTCATTTTCGCCCACCTTTTTCTCCGAACCCTACCACCAGCAGTGAGAGTGGCCCTGGCAGAGTCACCCCGATTGGCCAAGCGAGACTACCATGGGTTGAGCAAGGAGGCGCAGAAGTTGGTCGACGCCCACAAGCAGAACGCGGTTTCGGCCGCGGCGGCCAGTCCGGGAACGGCGTCCGGAGACAGTGCGGGTCCAGCGGCCGCGGCGCCTGACGCACCAACAACGGCGGCGACAGGAGCCAGACGACGCGGAGCGGAGAACGGCTCGTGCTTCTACCACCGCCGTTTTGCAGAGAGAGCGCACAGGTGCGTCCCACCGTGCAATTTTAAAGCGCCAGGGAAACGCCAAGGCCGAGGGCCGGTAGCAGCTGCGACCCTCGGCAACGAGAACAGGCTGCTTTACCTGACGATTGCACGCTCGGGGAAACAGTTCCTCGTGGACACGGGCTCTCAGCTGAGCTTCGTCACACCCACCTACGCGGAACGGCTGTCGCCTTCTAAAGCCCCCTGGGTGTCAGTGTCAGCAGCGAACGGCTCCACGATTAAAACGTTTGGTGAGAGGACCATGCTTCTGTCCTTACAGGGCTGTTCATTTGAGTGGACATTTATTGTAGCAGCAGTCAGTTTCAACATGTTAGGGGCTGATTTTTTGTGCTCACATGGTTTATTGGTTGACCTTGCTAATAGACGTCTGATTAATGCACTGTCCCTTCATTCTATTCCCTGCACAGCTCGGGTGGCCCCGCCAACTGCACATGACAGCGTCTCAGCCGCGGGTGGTAAGTTTCACACTCTGCTTGCTCAGTTTCCAGCACTCACAGTCCCCACGTTTTCAGCAACGGTGGCCAAACATGGGGTAGAACACTTCATAACAACCACAGGCCCTCCCGTTTTTGCAAAGGCTCGGCGCTTGGACCCAGCTAAACTGGCCATCGCGCGCGAGGAGTTCACTAATCTGGAAAAACTAGGCATTGTTAGACGCTCCAAGAGCGCTTGGGCTTCGCCGTTACACATGGTCCCAAAGGCTGACGGCTCATGGCGACCTTGCGGCGATTTCCGCAGGTTGAACAACGTTTCAGCTCACGACCGCTACCCGATTCCGCACATCCAGGATTTTTCTGTTCATTTGGCGGGGGCGCGCATTTTTTCTAAAATAGACTTGGTGCGCGGCTATCACCAGGTTCCAGTGCGCACGCAGGATGTACCCAAAACAGCGGTCATAACGCCTTTCGGCCTTTTTGAGTTCTTGTGCATGCCTTTTGGCCTCAAGGGGGCCGCGCAGGCTTTCCAACGCATGATGGATGCAGTTTTACGCGACCTGCCTTTCGTGTTCGTTTATTTGGACGATATTTTGGTAGCCAGCACGTCCGAAGGCGAACATGAAAAACACCTCACAGCAGTTTTCCAGAGGTTGGCAGAGCACGGGTTAATAGTTAACCCGGCGAAGTGCCAGTTTGGGGTGGCGCAGATTGATTTTTTGGGACATCGCGTTTCGGCAGAGGGAGCAGTTCCCCTTCCAAATAAAGTGCGTGCCATAACGGATTTTCCGCAACCTCAAACGGTCAAGGCGCTTCAGGAGTTTCTAGGGATGGTTAATTTTTACAACCGTTTCCTCCCAAGCGCAGCACGACTCATGCAGCCATTGTACACCGTGTTAAAAAAACAAAAGCCCGCAAATAAAGTTGAATGGTCTCCGGAGCGGGAGCGCGCTTTTGCCCAGGTCAAATCGGCCCTGGCAAACGCAGTTTTGTTAGCGCACCCAGTTCCAACAGCCCGCATGGCGCTCACCACTGACGCTTCCGATGTAGCGGTGGGGGCGGTAGTTGAACAGTTTGTGGCAGGTACCTGGCAACCCCTCGCGTTTTTCAGCAGGACCTTGCGCGATAGTGAACGGAAATACAGCGCGTTTGACAGGGAGCTTTTGGCCCTACACTTGGCCATCCGTCATTTTCAGTTCTGGTTAGAGGGGCGACGTTTCACCGCTTTTGTGGATCATAAACCGCTAACGTTTGCGATGGCCAAAATTTCAGAACCCTGGTCAGGCCGGCAACAAAGGCAACTAGCCGCAATATCGGAGTTTACTACTGATATTCAGCATGTCGCGGGTAAACACAATGTTGTAGCAGACTGCCTCTCACGTGCAGTAGCACCGCCAAGCCCTATAGGGGCAGACTCTGTAGCCATGGCCGCGGGCCCGGGCAGCGACGCGGGAGCTCGCGCAGCCCCGGTCTGTGTTGGGTTAGATTATGCAGCCATGGCTGCGGAGCAGGTTAACGACGCGGACGTGCGCGCGCTCCAGTCTGGACCAACAGGGTTAAGGCTGGAGCACAGGGTGCAACAAAACGGTATGCCCCCGCTAATCTGCGATGTCTCCACGGGACGGCCCCGCCCTGTGGTGCCAACCGCGTGGCGTCGCCGTGTTTTTGACTTGGTCCATTCTCTCGCGCACCCGGGGGTGCGCGCATCGATCAAATTGGTGGGGGAGAAATTTGTTTGGCCCGGGTTGCGCAAACAGGTCAAGGAATGGGCAGCAGCCTGCGTAGCGTGTCAGCGAGCTAAAATACACAGACACACTAAGGCCCCGTTAGAACCTTTCCACATCCCCGCTAAGCGTTTTGATCACGTGCATATTGACCTGGTCGGCCCGCTTCCGTTATCACACGGGCACACACATCTTTTGACGATGGTAGACCGCACCACGCGCTGGCCAGAGGCGGTTCCTCTGGCATCAACCACAGCGGAAGAAGTTGCGCGTTTTGGTGTACCGTCGGACATAACGTCCGACAGGGGTTCCCAATTTATTTCCGAGCTATGGTCATCGATGGCCCGCAGCTTGGGGGTGAAGATTCATCGCACCACCGCGTATAACCCCCAGGCTAATGGTTTATGCAAACGCTTTCACAGGTCATTGAAAGCAGCCCTCAGAACATCGCTGACGGATACAAATTGGGTAGACAAACTTCCATGGGTGTTATTAGGGTTGCGTTCTGCACCTAAGGAAGATTTGCACGCTTCCCCGGCTGAATTAGTTTTCGCTCAGCCGCTCCGTTTGCCCGGGGAATTTCTTCCTGATAATCCCGCACCTAATGGCCCCCCCGCTCAGCCGTGGCAGAGCGGCTCAGGAGCAAACACGCTTCCTGGCCCAGTCCATCACAGTTTCCCACACGTTTTTGTGCCCAAGGCTTTAAAAAATGCAGAGTTTGTTTTTGTTAAACATGACACCCAGCGTCCAAGTTTGCGGCCATTTTACGACGGACCGTTTCGAGTGCTGGAGACCGGGCAGAAGCATTTTCTGCTAGATTTAGGGGGCAGAAGGGAGCTGATTTGCATTAACAGGCTCAAACCCGCTTTTGTTCTGGCTGACGAGGAGGTGCAGCTCGCGAGGCCCCCCCGCCGGGGCAGGCCGCCGAGAAGACATTCTCCAAAGTCTTCACAGAGAGGTGCTAACAGCTTTAATCCACAGGTGCAGAGAGATGTTGCAGGTGCAGCCAAGCCAGGTTGCAGCAGATTCGGCAGAAGATTAAAACCTAGGCAGTTGGTGGATTGATTAGCGATGTATGGAGTGCTTTGTGTTTCTCTTTTTGTTATGCCATGCAGATTTTGCCTTACTAGACGTTTGGGGGGGGGGGGTAGTGTGGCCGACACACATTGTGGGCTCACGCTGCCACAGAGACAGGACTGAATGTGTATTGTGGGGTGTCACGTCTGCAAGGACGGAGGACTCAAATCTACAGGAGGTAACAAGGAAGTTTGAGATTTGTCTCTTTGTCCCACAGAAGACGCCCCGGAGGGTATTCCGGTTCATCAGGAAATGAGAGACAATGGTGAAGCTTCAAAGGGATGCTTTGTAACTGTATGTTGACTGAAGACACCATGTGACTTGAATTCTGATGCTGAAAATGTATAAAAGGGGGTTGAAGTATGATTCTTTCTCTTTCCTGCTTTGAGAATGCTAGAAGCTGTGTTCTATCAAATAAAGCTGGTTTTATGACTGAAACTCAGCCTCGTTATTTGAGCATGCTTCTACATTTCTGGTATTTATCATGAGAGTCTGTTGGATCATTCTTAGTCTGGCCTTTCACCCAGGACCAGTTTTTCTTGGGTGACCCTACCAGAGGCAAATTGCCCCGGACAACATAGCTCCTGGGATCACTAAGGCATGCCCCCCCCCCCCCCCCAACACACACACACACGATAAGGTGACAATCTATTAGGTGCACATAACCTGTGTTTATTTATTTTGGCAATCAAACAATGAAGTTCAGTGGCTATCAAAAAATGTGTACTCCATACATCCTGTGGTCTAATTATTACAACGCATATCACAAGAGTGTGTTGCTCATCTGCTGTGATCTGTGGTTCTATTCTGGCTGGAGTGATCTCTGTGTGTCTCTCACTAGCAATTTGTCCCATTGCTGGTCTCTTAATTGTATCTGTCCAATAAAGGCAAAAAGGCCCAAAAACACATGTTCAAAAAAGAGAAATATGTTCCTTCAGCACAGTATTAGAAGAAGAAGAAGCCATCTCTATTGTCATTCAGTCCATACAGCCAATCATGTACAGCAGAACAAAATTACATTTCTCCTATCTACAGTGTTAATCACATGTAAAATCAGAGGGGTTGCTGCCATGCAAGGCACCACCACAAACAACTTATCCTTCCCTCATTCTATTACACTGAGCACCAAGGTAGAAGGCGGGAAGTAAGATAAGATGAGATGAGATGAGATGAGATTCAACTTTATTGTCATTACACATGTATAAGATAAGATAAGATAAGATAAGCCTTTATTAGTCCCACAATGGGGAAATTCCAAGATTGCAACAGCACAGGGATAGCAACACTCAGAGCAATAATTAAGAAGATACGAAAAATATAAATAAGAGCAGTGGATATACATACGTACGTACACATAAATATATATACAAAGTGCGGAGCATTGTAGCAAGATGGAATAAACAGCATAACCGTCTACTTAGTTATCCTACATAGTATGAATATGTACCCATACATATTGTCACCCTCCGTAGCGACTGATATTGTCCTAGTTGTATACTGGAGGGGACTATTTGTGTAAGTCTGTTGCGTCTTTTGCATTCAATACTTCTAGGTCATCATGTTTTTTTGCTATCTCTGCGAGCAGCCCTGCTTAGGTTATACAGTCTGACAGCCGTAGGTAGGAAGGACCTGCGAAACCTCTCGGTTGTGCACCTAGGATGATGTAGTCTACTGCTAAATGAGCTCCTCAGTGCGTTCAATATGTCCTGCATAGGGTGGGACTCGGACTCCAGCAGAGATGACAGTTTAGCCACCATCCTTCTCTCTCCTATCTCCTCCACTGGGTCAAGGCGTTGCCCCAGGACAGAGCTAGCTTTCTTGATCAGTTTGTTCAGTCTCTTCCTATTGGCTGCTGTAATGCCATTGCCCCAGCAGACCACTCCAAAAGTGATGGCTGATGCCACCACTGTGTCGTAGAATGTCTTCAGCAGCACCCCTTGTACACTAAAAGACCTGAGCCTCCTCAGTAGGAACAGCCTGCGCTGTCCCTTCTTGTAGAGTGCGTCGGAATTGTGTGACCAGTCTAGTTTATTGTTCAGATGAACACCAAGGTACTTGTAGGATGTCACCATCTCAATGTCTGTTCCCTGTATGTTTACTGGTGCTGTGAGGGGTTGTCCTTGCCTGCAGCAGTCCACCACCAGCTCCTTAGTTTTCCTCACGTTGATCTGGAGGCAGTTCCGATGGCACCAGTCCACGAAGTCCTGGATAAGTCCTCTGTACTCAGCTTCATCTCCGTTGGAGATGAGGCCGACGATCGCAGAGTCGTCAGAGAACTTCTGTAGATGGCAGTATGTTGTGTTGTGTGAGAAGTCCGCAGTATAAAGGGTGAACAGGAATGGAGCCAAAACCGTTCCCTGGGGGGCCCCCATGCTACCGATGATCGTGTCAGACACACAATCTCGGGTTCTCTCAAACTGTGGCCGGTTAGTGAGGTAGTCCATGATCCATGATGACAGGTGCTGGTCCACCCCTACGCACAGCAGCTTGTCCTTCAGGATCATTGGTTGAATGGTGTTGAAAGCACTGGAGAAGTCAAAGAACATGATCCTCACCGCATTCCCGGGCTTCTCCAGAGGGACAGAGCTGTTTCCATAAATCAGCGCCAGAGCCACTTGTTGGATTCATCCAAAGACAGGACAGCAGCAGAGCCACCAGGAGTTCTGTTAACAATAACTGTAAAATATCCCACTGCAGAACCACATTTGGACAAACAGCTTTTTCTATAAAGGGCAGTCATATCTGGAACACAATGCTAAATGAAATCAAAATAATAACGGATTTTAAAACATTTACTACAAAGGTTAAAAACTGGCTGAAAAGTAAACAAGAATGTACCCATGTATGAAATGATTGTCTGCAGGGTGTGAGTGAAGAAGGGAAGGCAAATGTGTAACAGGCATTTTACTGTAACAGGCAAATGTGAATCAAGTTTTTATATTGTGTATTTATAATTTTGTTTGCATTGATGTATGTGGATAATGTTTATACTGTTTTCATTTTGTTTTTTCTTTCATCTTTTTCTCTTTTTATCTGTTTCTTTTCTCTAAAGCCCATCCAGGGACACGAGTTGCAAACTAGCTTAATGCTATACACTATCTGTGCAACACATCAGATTTTCTTTTTTGTCTATGTTTATTGCACTGTCCCTGACAAATAAACAAATAAAATAAAATAAAAACGGTGAAGGAGGAAGATCACTGCATCCTCCACCCCAATGCCATGCTGATAGGTGAACTGGAGTGGATCCATTGCTGGTCCCACCAGGGGGCGGAGGTGAGCAAGGAGCAGTCTCTTCAGGGTCTTCATCATGCGAGATGTCAGGGCCACTGGTCTGTAGCTGTTCAGATCTTTGAGGTGGGAAGTCTTTGGTACAGGTACCACACAAGATGTTTTCCACAACTGTGGTACCCTCCCCAGCTTCAGGCTCAGGTTGAAGATATGCTCCACAATCCCACACAGCTGGTCTGCACAGGACTTGAGGAGCTTCACGCTGATGCCGTCCGGTCCCGTGGCCTTCCTCACCTTGATCTTCCTCAGCTCCGTCCTCACCTGGTTCTTAGTGAGGGTCAGGTTGGGGGGCTGTGTGCTGGGAGTGGGGGGGTGTTGGTGGAGTGGGGTGTGGACAGCAGGTCTCGATGAATTTAGAGGCAGCAGTGGTTGTTGTGCAGTCGGGGGGGAGGGCGACTGGTCAAACCTATTAAAAAACAGGTTCAGATTGTTGGCCCACTCCCTGCCCCCCGTGGCCTGGGGGGAGGTATTCTGGAGCTCAGAGATGGTTTTAAGGTTTCTCCAGACCCCGTCGATGTCGCTCCATTGCAGCTTGTCCTCCATCTTCTTCCTGAAGCTGTCCTTGCCTTCTCTGATCTTCCTCCTCAGCTCCCTCTGAACGGACTTCAGCATCTCCCTGTTCCCCGACCTGAAGATCCTCTTCTTCTCTCTCAGAAGTGTTTTTATCTCAGGGTTGATCCAGGGTTTGTTGTTCAAGCAACACCGTATGGTCTTGGTGGGTACGGTGTTGTCCACACAGAAGCCAATGTAGTCCACGATGGTGTGAGTGAGGCCATCGATGTCCTCACCATGTGGATTGCAGAGCTGCTCCCAGGCAGTGATTTCAAAACAGTCCTTTAGCGCGTCCATTGCCTCCTCAGTACCATTTTTATATGACCTTTGGTGTGATCCGGCCGGGACTTGAACCCCCAACCTTCCGGTTGTGGGGTGGATGCTCTATTAACTATGCCACCACTCGACTTCCGGTTATGGCTGCCACGTAGGACGGACGTGTCTCGCTCTGCTCTGCTCCTGGAGAAAAAAATCGGCAAATAACTCTCTCATTTGGGACAGAACGTATCCCAGCATTTGAGCAAGGATATGTCGGCGAAGCCTAAGGCTGGAAAACCAGGAAAAGGAAAAAGCGAGCCGCCGAAACAGTCCAAATTAACGGACTTTCAGGTCTGTGACGCAGCAAACAAGGCTCCATATATGGCGGAGGAAGCTGGCGGCGGTGCGATTTCTGCGGGGAATGGCGCAGATGCGCTGATGGCTGCCATGAGTTCAATGAGAGCGGACTTTTCCTCTAGATTTGATGGGATTATGACAGCGTTGGAAGGAATAAGAAAGGAATTGGGTGACTGTGTAGAACGAACGGCGCAGATGGAGCTCCGTCTCGCTAGTGCTGAAGATGACGTCACCCGTCTTCAATTAAAGGTGCGCACTTTGGAAAAAAAAAATAAATCTCTGGAAGATAATATTTTGGATTTGGAATCTCGGTCGAGACAGAATAATTTGAGGCTGGTGGGTCTTCCAGAGGAATCAGAAGGTCGGGACGTATGTTCCTTTCTGGAAAAGTGGATTCCGGAGGTGCTGGGCAGCGAGGAGTTGCAATCAGCAGTGGTTCTGGAAAAAGCACATCGCATTGGCCCACGGAGAGATAAGGGACCGCCGAGGACCTTAATTATGAAGTTTCTTAGCAACAGAGACAGGATGAAGATCTTCAACGCTGCACGAGCTAAAAAAGGAGAGATTAAACACCAGGACCAGCAGGTGCGGTTCTACCCAGATTTGGCCACAGGAATCCAGCAATTGAGGAAGCAGTTTGATCCCATACGTAAGGAGCTGCGCAACCTTGGGATTCGTCATGGTGTAATCTATCCTGCGAGACTGCTGACCACGTATGAGGGCAGAACCCACATCTTCAAGACCCCAGAGGAGGCGCAGGAGTTCATCAAGAAGATCAAAGAAGAAGAAGAGACTGGTGGGAGCTAAGCATGAACAAAATATAAGGTAGAATAATTAAGCATTTGCACAGGCATCTGACTGACTTGAAGTAAATAGTAAGTTTACAAAATATAGATTGTATTATATATTAAAAAAACAAAACAAAAACAAAACAAACAAAAAAAAAAAAACTATGATGTACAAAGTTGTTAAAAATTTTGGAGTTAAGTTGGAAAACTACAGAGGAGAGTTAATGTTACGTCATTAAAAGTAGTAGAGTTAGGGTGATTGGGAGGATGAAGAAGGAGTGGCTTAGGCTGTTCCCCGTGGGTGTGGAACGGTCGATGGCTATATCAGGAGACAGAATTTTTCTTTTGATTTTGGGGGGTTTGCCACAAGTGTGGGAAGGGGAAATTTGTTTGTGTGTAGTTTGTAGGATGAATGTTCAACCACTCATGTTTTTGCTTCTCTGTATGAGCATGTTTACACTGCAAGGTAATCCCAAACTCTCTATTGATCATGGACCAAAGTGTTAATCTTAATTTAACTTCATGGAATTGCAGAGGTCTACAAAATTTAAAAAAACTTAAACAAGTTATGAATAAAATAAAGGACATGGGTTCAAGAATTGTGTTTTTACAAGAAACTCATCTGATAGAGGAGGATGTTAAAAGAATTAGGAGTAGATGGCAGGGAAGTGTATTCACCTCTTCATTTTCATCCCGAGCCAGGGGAGTTATGACTCTCATACATAAATCAGTTCCTTTTCAAGTGAAAAATGTAATTGGAGACAAATTTGGAAGATATGTAATCATTCAAGGTTCTTTGCTATTAGAAAATATAAATCTTGTGAACTTATATGGTCCCAATATAGATGATCAGAAGTTCTTTGCTAATTTATTTCTCATCTTATCATCACTTACAGGGCAACATATAATAGCAGGGGATTTTAATTGTACATTGAATCCAGGTGTGGATAGATCAACAGGACTGGACTGTACGCACATTGGATGTAGGATGACTATTAATCATTTTATGAAAGAATTGAGATTGTTAGATATATGGAGAGAAATGAAACCACAAGTTAAAGCCTATTCTTGTTATTCCAGTACCTACAAGACATTCTCACGTATTGATTATTTTTTGATTTCCACAGAATTAAGGTCCAAGATTCAAAACTGCTTTTATGATAACATCGTGATCTCTGATCATGCACCCTGTTGTCTAATATATGTAGATAAAAAATTGACAAAGGAATCAGGTAGATGGCAATTTCAGCATAAATGGCTTCAGGATGAGGAATTTGTCAAGTATATAGAAAAACAGATAGACGAGTTCTTTGACATCAATACTACACAAACATCAGCATGTGTAAAGTGGGAGGCTTTCAAAGCTTTTATTAGGGGACATATTATTAGTTATACAGGATCAAAATCTAAGAAGACTCGAGAGGAGAGAGCTAAATTGGAACATAAAATAAAAAATCTTCAGGAAAAAGTGTATGCAGGAAGTGACCCAAGGTTGGAGAATGAATTACTGATTTTGAGAGCTGAATACGACAAAAAATCAGCGAATAGAGCTGCCTCGAGTCTTCTAAGATTGAAACAATCTTTTTATGAACAAGGTGAAAAATCAGGAAAATTATTAGCATGGCAGATTAAACAATTGGAAATTAAAACACCAATTACCAGTATTATAAGTAATGGACAGGTAGTTATAGATCCTTTAGAAATTAATAGAGCCTTTAGAGATTACTATGAAAAATTATATGATACCAAAAATGAACCTGATTTAACAAAACTAAATGGGTTTTTGAACGAACTATCTATACCGTGTATTCCAAATGAAAACAGGGAGATATTGGAGTCTAAAATTAGTCAAGAAGAAGTTGGGCTAGCCATTGATAATATGAAATCAGGAAAAAGTGCAGGACCAGATGGTCTTCCAGTTGACCTTTATAAAAAATTTAAGAATAAATTAATAAAACCTTTTTTGGAAATGGTTTTAGAAGCATTTCAAAATAATAATTTACCATCATACATAAATAATGCCTTAATTATACTGCTGCCAAAACCAGGTAAGCCCTCTAATAAATGTGAAAATATGAGACCAATAAGCCTATTAAACGCCGACCTTAAGATAATCTGTAAAATTTTAGCAAGACGAATACAAGAAATTTTACCAAATATTATTAATCGAGATCAGAATGGCTTTATAAAGGGTAGACAAGGCTTCCATAATGTAAGAAGACTATTTAATATTATTTATTTTAATAAAGAAGCACCGGATACAGCTCTCCTATCATTGGACGCCGAAAAGGCCTTTGATAGAGTTGAATGGCCCTTTCTTTTTGAAGTCCTACAAAGGTTTGGACTTGGAAATAATTTCATAAAATGGGTTCAAATAATATACAATAATGCTACAGCAGAAATCCTAACAAATAACAATATTTCAAAACCAATAAAAATCAATAGAGGATGTCGACAAGGCTGTCCACTTTCACCTTTACTGTTTACTATGGCAATTGAACCTTTAGCGATAGCGATACGTTTACATTCACAAATATATGGAATTAAAGTTGGACCAACAGAACATAAAATCTCCCTGTACGCCGATGATATAATTTTGTTTATGTCGAATCTAAAAAAATCAATTCCAACCTTGTTGAATTTAATAAAGAATTTTGGGGAAATATCAGGATATAAAATAAATAAAACTAAATCTTCAATATTAATGCTAAATGAGACCCAGAGAAATTACCCAGCCCCTGAGGTAAATCAATTCAATGTTGTAAATCAGTTTAAATATTTAGGAATCCAAATTATGCCTAAGCTAGAATCAGTCGCCAGTGTCAACTATGAAGCCTTAATGTCAGATATCAGTGAGTTAACTCAGAGATGGATGTCACTACCAATGTCGATGATCGGGAGAATCAATATACTTAAAAGTAATATTTTACCTAAAATACTTTATTTATTTCAATACATTCCCTTATCACCACCTTTAGATCTATTCTCAAGAATAAAAAAAAAGTTAGTGGAATTTATATGGAACAACAGGAGGGCTAGATTACGTTTGTCTTTATTATATTTACCATTTGATCGTGGAGGTCTGAAATGTCCAAATTTTATGTTGTATTATTGGTCGGCACAACTGAGGTCTATGACATATTATTTTTCATCAAATGATCTCCCTCACTGGACTGAAATGGAATCATACAATTTACCTTTACCTCTTCCCATATTCATATACTCAGATTCGGCAAAAAAATTACAAAAACAAGTTAAAAATCCATTTGTAAAGCATATGATCAAAATATGGTGTGAAGCTAAAAACTATTTAAAAGAACCACAGTTATTGTCACAATTTAGTCCAATATGGGGTAATCAATATTTTAAACCAGGGAGAGCGGACGCTGTATTTAAAGTATGGAATTTAAAAGGGATACAAAAGATTCAGGATTTATATTTGCCATGTGCAGACAACATAATGTCTTTTGAAGAGCTGAGGATCAAATTTAATCTCAATAGAACACATTTTTTTAAATATCTTCAACTTAGAAACTTTATTCGATCAAATCAAAATAAAGCTCTCACTCGACCTATTTATTCATCCTTGGAAAAAATGATGATGAAAGATAGTAAAAGAAAGGGTATTATTTCAGAGTTTTATAACTCATTGACACTATCTTCAAGTGAAAATTCACTGAAAAGATTAAACTACTGGAAAGAAGATCTGCAAATTGAAATTTCAGAGGAACAATGGGAATTGGCTTGTACAGAAGCTCAAACCAAATCAATAAATGCACGCCTTAAATTGATACATTTCAAATGGTTAATGCGGATGTATGTTACACCGGAGGAGTTAAATAGATATAACAAAAATATACCAGATACATGCACAAAATGCATGGAAAGTAAAGGAACCCTATTTCATTGTTTATGGGAATGTAGATTAATAAGAATGTTTTGGGAAGAGGTGAGGGTAACAATTGAAAAAATAATCTCAAAACAAATCATATTGAATCCTAAACTGTTTTTGTTGGGTCTGTACCCAGAAAAGCATAATTTTAATAAAAGTGAAAGAACATTCATAGACCTCAGTTTGCTTAATGCCAAAAAATGTATTGCACTATTATGGAAAAAGACTCATAGACCAGATGTGACTCAGTGGTTAAGACAGATGTTAACAAACCTTCCATTAGAAAGAATAACATATATACTAAAATCAAAGGAAATTGTGTTTGAGAATATATGGAGACCTTTTATTGATTATGTAAAAAATTTAAACATAACTCTTGAAGAAGAAGGTGAATGATGTGTGTGGACCTTGTAAATTCCAAACTGGTGAACATAATAAGTATACTAATGTATTGGATTGTCTAGACTAAACAGAGGAGCATTGTTGAAGACTTGATTTTGTTGGTGGTTGTTGGTGTTTTTAGTGCATTTTTTTTTTTTTGTAGTACTTTAGTGTTAGTGTTTGATTGTTTGTATCATGTTTGTTAAAAAAAAAAAAGGTTCAATAAAGATATTGTGGAAAAAAAAAAAACTATGCCACCACTCCGTTGGTGGCCTAGTTAGTTATATGAACTCAGGATAATGGATAGAATTTCAGTGGTCAAATCAGAAAGTGGTCATTTTTGACCAAATAGTTCTCAGCACAGCAGACACAAATTAACCAAACACCTTTTGACACTAGTACCTATTATAAAGCAGTTGTTGTTACTAATGCATACATGCACGTGCTCTTACAGTAATTTTAAGGTGTTTTGTTCTAGGCGGCCCGAGCTGTTCACAGCTGAAATCCTGCCAGGCGGCAGCAGCAGTGAGTTCACCGTGACTCCAGTCTCAGGGATGTTACCACCTGTTGGTTCACCTGGAGCTTTGATCACTGTGTCCTTTACTCCCACCATAAGCTGTACAAGCCACAAAGCAAGGCTCATCATCCAGGTAACAATAGGTTATTTATCACTCACTCTTTGTCTGATTTACAGTGTCGTTCCTAAATAATTCTGTTAAAACCATTACCTCTTTAAATACAGTTGCAGTCAAAATTATTCAACCCCCATTGTATTTTCGGTTTATTGGCAAAATTAACATATTTTCAGGTGTTTGCAATAACAAAAATTTCACAGAAACAGTTTAAATAGTTAAAGGGAATCCTCATTGAGAATCCTAAGCTGTGAACATAATAAACATGAACATAGTACTTTTGTAGCCTTAATTTAGTCTAGAAAGAAAAGAAATTTATTTTTTTCCATTCATTATGTGCTCTGACTTCCATATTTGCCGAATGATTTTGGTGACGTTACAAGTTGAACAAACTAAAAGCTCAATGGCTCCAGCAGATCCAACCCACACTCTTGATTATGCATCTACATTGTAGAAATAAATGTATATTGCAGGCAATAGACCATGTGAAGCTTTTGATTGCTCGGTCACTCGGTGGCAAGATCACTATTGTCGCTGCAAGCAACGTTCAAGGACAGGGTGAAGATATGAAGCAAAAATGTTGATCAAGATGTTTAAAAATCATCCCGATCAATAAAGCACATATATTTGAAGAATAAGGTCTACCCTTGCTAAAAACATAATTTGGTATTAAAATAAGAAACACACTAGTTTCTCTAAAATCTGATGAATAATTTCAGCTGAGCTGCCAGTCGTTCAGGGACAACTTTTACACATTTTTTTTTTTTTAATTTAGAGAAAAGACAGTCGCAAAGTGGATTTCTAAATTTTCTATAATATAAAAATAAGACAAGAAACATCAATAAATATATTTACACGTACCGGTTCACAGTGTTGTTAGGGTTAAGCTGTGACTTCATTTCTCCTTGGTTCATTATCATGGAGGTTCAGCTCGAAGGAGGCGCACAGACTTGAGTTGCTCTGCTCTGATCCAGCAGCTCACAAGGGACCGAACAGGGTTCATGTCGCCGGGGCTCGGAGGTAAATGGTAAATGGCATTCACTTATATAGCGCTTTTATTCTCATCTCTTGATGACCAAAGCGCTTTACAGATCCTGCTATTCACCCATTCACACATACATTCACACACTGATGGTGGCATGCTGCCTAACATGGCGCTTCCAGACCCACCAGGAGCAATTGGGGTGAAGTGTCTTGCCCAGGGACACAACGGCAGGATATCTGGGGAGAGTGGGATTCGAACCGCCAACCATGGGGTTATTGGACGACCTGCTCTACCTCCTGAGCCACTGCCGTCCAGGTGAAGGAAAGACCGCTGGTGAACTCGGACATGGATTTGGTGGAAGTTTAAAAGCCGCTTCAAACATCGGCAGGAGGACTGGAGCTAACTGTTAACAGGGAGCAGCTGGGTGGTGAAAAAAAAACCCCTCTGGTATGGATTAAAGAGGAACTCACCATCTGGCTGTCTTGAACCCGGTTCATGCAGGTAAGTTGCAGAGACTGCAGGGACTGCAGCTGCAGCGTTAGCACTAGCTTGTTTTTTGTCGCTGGCTTCAGGATCAAAATCTTCCAAATGTCCATCATCATTATCGCTGTCTGCAAAATCAGTCTCTTCACCTTCGTCTTCCTCGTCGTTGGTATCCACTTCAAAACTCAGATCGAGAATGCTTTCTTCCATTTTCCTCAAAATATGAAGGTGATCGCGTCATTTTTAGATTGCAGTAAGACTAGTAATTAATTCATTGTTCAGCTCCTGACGTCATGCATTTCAGGCCGACATTCCCAGCAAATTTTGGTCATCTGAAACCGTCACTTTGGCTAACTTTTTTCTCTCTCCAGATCACAATTTATTCCAAAAAATGGTGATATTTGAGGAAATTATATCATTTCCTGTGTAAACATACCAAATTCGGCCTAATTCAAAATTAATAAATTTCCCCTTTAAATACAACTAATCGTCGTCGGCCTCCGTCGGTCTATGATGACCATGGAAGAGAATCCTAAATGTCTACTCTGCTGGAACAGCACTGCCTGTGGCTGAACAGGCCGATGCGCGAATGGCAGTCCCTGTCACACAGGTCGCACTTGTGGGTGGTCTCCGTGCTGCTGGGTCTGTGGCGGTTCTTCCTGCGGGTCCTTTTTTCATCTGCTGCAGCAGTCAGTCTCTCTTCACCCGCCTTGAGCTGTCTGGTCAGGGTGCCTCTCCATTTGGAGCGGTCCGTTGCAAGGTCCTCCCAGCGCTCTGTGTTGATCTCCAGGTCCTTCATGTCTCTCTTGCAGACGCCTCTAAAGCGCAGCTGTGGGCGGCCAACGTCTCTCCTGGCAGTCACCAGTTCTCTGCAGAGGACGTCTTTGGGGATTCTGCCATCCTCCATACGGTGAACGTGGCCTAGCCAGCGGAGCCTGCGCTGCCTGAGTAGAGTGAACATGGAGGGAAGACCGGCGCGGGACAGAACTTCTGTGTTGGGCACTTTGTCCTGCCAGGATATGTCCAGGATGTGGCGAATGCAGCGCAAGTGGAAGGAGTTCAGTCTCTTTTCCTGCCGGGCGTATGTTGTCCACGTCTCACTCCCATAGAGCAGTGTGCTGATGACGCAGGCGTTGTACACTGCCATCTTCGTCTTGACAGAGAGTTTGGGATTCTCCCACACTCGTGTGGTGAGGCGAGCGAGTGTGAAGGCTGATTTTCCAATCCTCTTGTTGATCTCTGTATCAAGGGAGAGGTTGTTGCTGATCGTGGACCCCAGGTACGTGAACTGATTCACGACCTCCAGTTTGTAGTCATCAATGGTGATGGTTGGTGGTGCATCCGTGCCTTGCGCCAAGACGTTAGTCTTCTTCAGGCTGATGGTAAGCCCGAAGTCCTTGCATGCCTGGGAGAAGCGGTCCATCAGGGTCTGAAGCTCCTGCTGTGTGTGGGTTGCAACCGCAGCGTCGTCTGCGAACAGCATGTCTCTGATTAGAGCCTCGCGTACTTTGGTTCTGGCTTTCAGGCGGGCGACGTTGAAAAGCCTGCCGTCAGATCTTGTGTGCAGGTAGATTCCCTCTGTTGCTGTGCTGAAGGCATGCCTCAGGAGCATAGCAAAGAAAATCCCAAAGAGGGTTGGCGCAAGTACACAGCCCTGTTTCACTCCGCTGCGTATGCTGAATGGCTCTGAGACGTTGCCGTCGTGCTGCACTATCCCCTGCATGTTGGTGTGAAACAATTCGATGAGGCTTTGCAACTTTGGTGGGCATCCTATCTTTGGCAAGATCTTGAAAAGGCCCTCTCTGCTGACCAGATCGAATCGAACGCTTTGGTGAGCTAACTAATATTGCAACTAGTATTGCAAGGATTTTATCCAAATTCAACACAAAATCCTTCTTTCAATGACTACTGCAGTCTCAAAATTATTCAATCCCCTGAATAGAATTCCTCATAAGAGCACACATTTGCAAATCAGGTGTGGTTTCAGACACACCTGATGCAACAGTTCAGGCTTCAGTGATTTTTAATTGCATGTTAGAAGTATGACAAAGTAAAGAGAATTGTCCAAAAAGTCCACAGAAGAGATCACTGACTTGCAAAAGCAAGGAAAATGATACAAAACAATAGCAAAGACACTGAATGTTCCTAGAGATGCAGTTGGAAGCATAGTTTGCAAATTTACAGTTAAAGGAACAGTAGCTACACTACCTGAATGTGGCAGAAAGAGAAAGCTATCAACGACTGCCACCGGAGTCTTGAGGAGGCAGATGGTCAATAACCCTTGACTGACTTACTGTGACTGACAGGGATCGTCACTTCCTTGTGGTAACGTATCGTCACTTCCTGTTTTGCTGTCTGCCTGTGTGGTTTGCTCTCCAGCTCTCTAGCCACTAGCTATGGCTACTACCTCTCTTTCCTCTCCTCTGGTGTGCTCTCTCTGTCAGATGTTTAGCTACACCTCTGCCTCTTTTAGTGATAACGGTAAATGTAATAAATGTTGTCTTTTTGAGGCGCTCGAGGCGAGGTTGTCTGATTTGGAATCCCGGCTCCGCTGCATTGAAACACCGTCTGCGCCAGTTAATCTCGACGGACGCCCATTAGCTGCAGCGGAGCTAGCTAGCTTAGGCCCCACTGTCAGCGGTTCCCCGGCTCTCCTCAGCAGCGAGGAGACTGGGTGGGTGACGGTGAGAAGGAAGCCTAGTCGCAAAGCCCCGGTACACCACCAACCTGTTCACGTTTCTAATCGTTTTTCCCCGCTCAGCGACACACCCGCTGAGGAAAAAACTCTGATCATTGGCGACTCTGTAGTCAGAAACGTGAACCTAGAGACTCCAGCGGTCATAGTCCAATGTATTCCTGGGGCCAGAGCAGGCGACATCGAGTCAAATTTGAAAATGCTGGCTAAAAGTAACTAAATATTCCACAATTGTTATTCACGCCGGCATTAATGACATCCGTCTCCGGCAGTCGGAAGTCACGAAACTTAATGTAGAATCGGTGTGTGAGTTTGCCAAAACGATGTCTGCCACTGTAGTATTCTCTGGGCCCCTCCCCAATCTGACCAGTGATGACATGTTTAGTCGCTCGTCATCCTTGAACCGCTGGCTGTCTGTGTGGTGTCCTAAAAATGACGTGGGCTACATTGACAATTGGAGCTCTTTTTGGGGAAAACCTGGTCTTATGAGACGAGACAGCATTCATCCCACTTTGGATGGTGCTTCTCATTTATCTAACAATCTGGCATCTTTTTTATCCAAATTTCCAAAACCCTGACTACTCAGAGTTGGGACCAGGAAGCAGAGTCGCAGTCTTACACGCCTCTCTGCAGCTCCTCTTCATCCGCCACCCCTCAGCTTAGCCCCTGTCTTCCCCATCAGAGAATCGTTGTCTGCTCCCTCCAAAGTGAATAAAAATATAATGTATAAGCATCCCAAAGTGATAAAGCAAAATATTGGTAAAACTCAAATTAAACATAAAGCCTCTAAATTGAATGATTTGGCCTCTGTTCCTCCTCATAATTTAAAAATTAAATGTGGTTTGTTAAATATTAGGTCTCTAACTCCCAAGTCTCTGTTAGTCCATGATCTGTTAATTGATCATCAGATTGATTTAATTTCCCTTACAGAGACTTGGTTAGGACAAGAGGATTATGTTGGTTTAAATGAATCAACCCCCTCTGGTTATTTAAACTGTCAAAATCCCAGAAGTTCTGGTCGTGGAGGAGGAGTAGCAACAATTTACCATTCCAAATTACTAGTTAATGTAAAGCAAAAAACATGTTATAATTCCTTTGAGGGCCTGGTCCTCAGTATTGGGCACTTTAGCAATTTCAGGTTAAACCCAATTTTATTTGCCATTGTTTATCGTCCCCCATCAACCTATTCAGAATTTTTATCCGAATTTGCTGATTTCTTAGCTGATTTAGTGTTGAAATCTGATAGAATAATTATAGTAGGGGACTTTAATATACATGTGGATGTAGATAGTGACTGCCTTAATGTGGCTTTTAATTCAATATTAGACTCGATTGGGTTTTCTCAGAAAGTAGGAAATTCTACTCATTACCTCCACCATACATTGGACCTTGTTCTGACATATGGCATAGAAATAGAAAATCTTGTAGTGTCTCCTCATAACCCTGTACTGTCAGACCATTGTCTGTTAACCTTTGATTTTACTATTTCTGACTATTTGGCTCCTAAAGAAAAATATTATCACAGTAGATGCCTCTCAGATGATGCTGTTTCCAAATTTATGCAGATTGTTTCCTCTATGCCATGTGTCAACACAATGGAAATAAGCTATAGACAGCTTGCTCCTTCTGTAATTGATAACATGGTGGATAGTGTTTCAGCTTCTCTGCATCAGGCTCTAGACTTGGTGGCCCCCTTAAAAAAGAAAAAGTCTAATCAGAGATTTTTAACTCCTTGGTTCAACACAGAAACTCGTAGCTTAAAACAGAAGACTCGTCAATTAGAAAGAAAATGGCGCTCTACTAATTTAGATGAAATCTATTTAGCTTGGAGAAATCATCTTTTAATTTATAAAAAATCTCTTAGAAAAGCTAGAACGAGTTATTACTCTGCATTAATAGAAGAGAACAAGAATAATCCCAGGTTTCTTTTCAGTACTGTAGCCAGGTTGACAAAGAGTCAGGACTCTGTCAATCCTAGCATCCCCTTAGAGCTTACTAGTCAGGACTTTATGAACTTTTTCAATAATAAAATTTCATCCATCAGAGATAAAATCAATCAGATTCTTCCCACAGTTAACTTAAATACTGTAACTACTACAACTCCTTCTATTGATGTCTGTCTTGATGAGTTTACTCCAATCGACCTTTGTGAGTTAGACAAAGTAGTTTCCTCATCCAAACCTTCAACTTGTCTTTTAGATCCTATTCCTACCAGGTTATTTAAAGAAGTCTTCCCACTTATTGGTAGCTTTATTCTTCATATAATCAATTCTTCATTAACTTTAGGCCATGTACCGCAGGCTTTTAAAACGGCTGTAATTAAACCCTTACTCAAAAAGCCAACGCTAGATCCAGGAGCTTTAGCTAACTATAGACCAATCTCTAATCTCCCTTTCATTTCAAAAATCTTAGAAAGAGTTGTTGCTACGCAATTATTTGACCACCTGCAGGGAAATGGTTTACTTGAAGAGTTTCAATCTGGGTTTAGAATCCATCATAGTACTGAAACAGCCTTAGCGAAGGTCACTAACGACCTCCTCATTGCATCTGATAATGGACTAGTTTCTGTACTTGTCCTTTTAGATCTTAGTGCAGCTTTTGATACTATTGATCATAATATTCTACTTGATAGATTAGAACACTATGTTGGACTTAATGGAACTTCGTTGCAGTGGTTTAGATCTTATTTATCTGATAGGTTCCAGTTTGTTCATGTAAATGATGAGTTTTCTTTCAGCTCAAAGCTTAGTCATGGAGTTCCACAGGGATCTGTGCTAGGCCCTACTCTTTTTAGTTTATATATGCTTCCGTTAGGCAACATTATTAGAAAGCACTGTATACATTTGCATTGTTATGCAGATGACACACAATTATACCTGTCAATGAAGCCAGATGATACTAATCAATTAGCCAAGTTAGAAGCCTGTCTTAAGGAAATCAAAGCTTGGATGACTTGTAATTTCCTGCTATTAAATTCAGATAAGACTGAAGTCATTCTTGTTGGTCCAAAAAACCCTAGAAATTCCTTTCCAAATCAAACTTTCAGTTTGGACGCAGTTACTCTTTCTCTTAATAGCTCTGTGAGGAACCTTGGAGTTATTTTTGATCAGGATTTGTCCTTCAATTCACATATTAAATTTGTTTCTAAGACTGCCTTCTATCATTTGCGTAATATTGCCAAGATTAGGAGCATCTTGTCTCAGAGTGATGCTGAGAAACTGATCCACGCTTTTGTTAGCTTGAGATTAGATTATTGTAATTCTTTATTATCAGGCTGTCCTAAAACATCTTTAAAAAGTCTTCAGCTGATCCAAAATGCTGCAGCAAGAGTTTTAACAGGTACTAGAAAGAGAGATCATATCTCTCCGGTTCTGGCCTCCCTTCATTGGCTTCCCATAGAGTTTAGAATTAAGTTTAAAATCCTTCTTCTCACTTACAAAGCTCTAAACAATCAGGCTCCTTTTTATTTAAAAGATCTGATACTACCGTATTATCCTAACAGAGCACTACGCTCCCAAAATGCAGGATTACTTGTAATACCTAGAATCTCCAAAAGTACAATGGGAGGCAGAGCCTTCAGTTATCAAGCTCCTCTCCTGTGGAATCAGCTGCCAATCTGGATTCGGGAGTCAGACTCGATCTCTGTTTTTAAGAATAGGGCTAAAACCTACCTTTTTGATCTAGCCTACAATTAGGGAGGGATCATGTGTTTCTGAACCCTCCCTTAGTTATGCTGCTAATAGGTTTAGTCAGCCGGGGGACCTCCAGTAATGCACTGGGCCTCACTCCTTTCCTCACTCTCTATGAAATATTTTTTTTTTTTTGCTGGTCATTAACATTTGTTTGTTCTCTCCCATAGATTGAGTCCCCATCGTGCTGTTTGCTCTCTACATGTCTGTTCTTTTCTTCTTCTCCATCCCCTCACCCCCCAGCCAGTCGCAGCAGATGACTGCCCCTCCCTGAGCCTGGTTCTGCTGGAGGTTTCTTCCTGTTAAAAGGGAGTTTTTCCTCTCCACCGTCGCCAAGTGCTTGCTCACAGGGGATCGCCTGATTGCTGGGGTCTTTCTGCAACTGTGGGGGTCCCCCCTACAGTTGATAGTGCTATGAGATGACTGTTGTTGTGAAATGGCGCTATATAAATAAAGTTGAATTGAATTGAATTGAATTGACTTGCAAAAGACCTGCAGCAAAACCTGGTGGCAGCAGGCACTGAGGTTTTATTTCCACAGTAAGGCACATACTAATGCTGAAGGGCTCCATGTCTGAACTCCAAGACGTACACCACTAATGACCCAAAAGCACAAGAAAAGGCAGCTCCAATTTGCTCAAAACTATATAAATGAGCCAAAGAGGTTTTGGGATTCTGTTCTGTGGAGCGATGAAATAAAACTGGAACTTTTCGGTCCTGTGGATCAGCAGTATGTCTGGAGGAGGAAGAATGAAGCATATGCTGAAATGAACACCCTGGCTACGGTAAAGCATAGCAGTGGCTCAGTGATGCTCTGGTGGTTCTTTATTTCCTCTGGCACTGGAAACCTGCAGTCTGTGGAGGGCAAGATGTTTTCAATCAAGTATCAGGAAATCCTGGGAGAAAATGTCACACAGTCTGTGAGGAAGCTGAAGCTTGGGCGTCATTGGACCTTCCAACAGGAGAGTGATCCCAAGCATACCTCAAAGTCCACCAAGGCCTGGTTTCAGAAAAGTCCTGGAAGATACTAGAGTGGCCATTACAGTCACCTGACTTGAACCCCACTGAAAATCTCTGGTGGGATTTGAAAAAGGCGGCTGCAGCATACAACCCCAAGAATATTAGTGAACTGGAGGCTTTTGCCAATTGAGGAATGGGCCAAGATTCCTCAGGGATGCTGCCAGAGGCTGGTGTCTGGCTGTGCATCACATTTGCAGCAGGTCATAAATGGTAATCACTTATATAGTGCTTTTTCTCATCTCTGGATGACCAAAGCGCTTTACAGATGCTGCTATCCACACATTCACACACTGATGGTGGCGGAGCTGCCATACACAGGTGCTGGTCTGACCCACCAGGAGCAACTGGGGGTTCTTACTCAAGGACACTTCGGCATGCAGACTGCAGACAGCGCGGGAATTGAACACCTGACCCTCCAATCAGTAGTCGGCCACACTACACCTGCACCACAGCCGCCCCATAACAACAAGAGGGTGCTCTGCTAAGTACGAAAGATGCTTGTTGTGAAGGGGTTGAATAATTTCGAGACTACAGTAGTCATTAGAAGTGGCATTTTGTGTAGAATTTGGAAAAACCACTTGTAATAATAATAGTCATGTTGAGCTATTTAAATTGTTCTTGCTTGATTTGTTTATTGCAAACAGCTGCTAGTTTGTACATTTTGTCAATAAACCTAATTTGCAGTGGGGGCTTAATAATTTTGATTGCAATTGTAAATAGTTAATGTTGTTGATTAAACTGATATTTGAAGTTGCCCTTCATCACTTTCTTTTTTTTCATTACTTTCTTGTTTGTCATACATCATACTGAATAGTTCACAATAATCAATAATGCAATAAAACCTAACTCTAAAATAATTATCTCTAAACAACATGAAGGTTGGTTCAAAAATATCACTTTAAAAGAAAATCACTATATTGAGTGATCAGTACGGCCAGTAAACCGTGATGTTAGCTCAATATAGCAAAGCATTTTATTATGTTAAATGAATTACTAATTATAACTTAGTAATAAATAACGTCTCATCAGTAGTGCTTTGGGTTCACGGTTAATCAGAGGCTTAGGAACTAATTATTATCTAATGATTCATTCATAAAGCATTTCACATTGTATTCTTTCAATACTTATTACAAGTGATAATAACTTAAGATAAAGGAATTTGCTCCTTATTTGTTTTTCACTTGACCTTTACAATGACCCATGTGAGCTGTATCACTGTGTTTTTGAGCACTAGAGGTGAGAACAGAATTACAGGCATAAATGCAGGCCTGGGGTACTGCATATCTTGGAATAACAACTCTCCTTTTTTACTTACAGGCAGCAGACATGCGATGGACCTATGAGCTGATAGGGAAAACTCCTCATGATGCCTCACCCATATGTAACACATCCCCCCAAGGCAGCTCTTCTGTGTAAAGTTAATCCAGGCCAAACTTTGTGGTCCACAATCGGCACCTTCCTTCCCTCATTAATTCATCTTTTTTTTTTTTTTTGTTACTTATTTGTACCCGTAGGTAGATTTGGTTTGCAGTCTGGTGACAAGCCACCGGCTGCCGGTCGCTGCGTGCGCGAGCGCCCTAAACCTACATGTTTTTGGTATGCAGGAGGAAACCGGAGAAATCCCGGAGTAAACCCACACAACACGGGGAGAACATGCAAACTCCACACAGCTCACTGTTGGTCGGGGGCTGGGATCGAACCCACAATCACATGATCCCCGCGATCCCCCAGCCGAGGGTAAACTGTGCTGCCGCAGTGCTAAACCACTGCGCCACCGTGCAGCCCTGAATGCGCTTCCTGAATGCGCCTCCAGAAACGGTCATGGTCTCGTGCCATGTCTTCCCAGGGTCCTATGCGGGAGTACTGCCGAGCAAATAGCCACGTCCGCATGACATGAACTTGGACAACAGGGGAAAATTGCACCTTTTTCTGGGTGCTGGTCTCCTTTCCCTTCTCCTCTTCAGCCGGTGTTAGTCCAGGTCTTCTCAAGGGCACCAGGATTCTTTCTGGATGGAAGTGACACTTTACCTTCCTCTCTGGTAGATGGGGCTTAGCAGCACCTGGCTGCTGTTCTGTTTTTACATGTCTCTTCTTTTACATCTCTCAAAGTATGCAAAAAAAAAACAAACAAATTTTGCTCATTATCATTTTGTTTTTAATTTAAATGGCCATGGCATCCATTGTTTACCACACAGTGTCACCTTCAATTACAAAAAGCTCAAGCTTTTTGAAAATGAACGGTTATTTAGATGAGAACACTGATGTTTGTTTCACCATTTCATCATTTGAAAATGGTTCATTAGTTTTGTACATCAGCAGCAGCCCTAATGAGCCATTTCTTAGCAAATACAAACATATTTTTACTTCACATTGTGGCAAGCAAATAAAATTCAGGAGAACCAACTTCTCTTAATGAGTCACCTTTTAAGTCTTTTACCTGAAGCTTTAGATTTTCACTTTGTTTGCATCCAGTGTTTTTCTTTGACATTACAATGATATATTTCATTTGACATATACACTCTACATACTGTTTGTTCCACATGCTCAAGTCTGCTTATACACTCACATTCTTCTGCATGTCCTTTTTAACATTCAGAATAGATCAAATAAACGTCTCATCAACACTAAATGAAAAATCTTAATGAATGAATGAAAAGAGGCCATTGTCCATGAAGTATTACATATTCAGCAGGTATCTGATAGAAGATGAGCAATAAAGGCTATTAATGGTTATGACATCCCTATTATGCCTCTGAGTCTACTTTAAGTAAAATGCTATGAACCTTGCTTTATTGTCCTCATACACTATATTTCTGCCATACATTATATTACACTAACTAGGACAACCTTGAAATATACAGTACCAGTTTTGTAAAAAGCTTTCATTATTATATCAAGCTTTGAGCAGTTTCCCATATGCATACAAATGCAGCCTACACTGAACTCATGGCTGTTGTTATCTTCAGTAAACCTGTGTATTTCTACCTAGATGTTTTAAAATGTTCCTTCAGTATATGTCTGAAATGATGATTCCCCCAGCACCAAACTTCAACTTGGTTTCTAACAAAACTCAGGATGCAGTGTAAAATATAAATAAACATCAGGGCGACATGACCTGGATATCATTTAAACGTTATATTGATACAAAAAGTAGCATAACAAATAGTTGAATTTGTTCCAAGTAAAACAAAATTCTGAGCCAAGCATGACAGGAGCATGTTTAATTCTTTTACAAAAGTAAAGCCACTTTCAAACTACAATTAGCGAGCCACAGGCTGGTTCCCAGTAGCATAAATTAACACCTCAGCAGCCCTCCTTGTCTTTTTTTCAGACTTCAAGGAGATGCAGATCTGATCTCCTGCAGACAACAGTGCATTTCTCCAGGATATCAAGTTTCATGTCCTCACATCGCTGATGTCACACAAACGCACTGGTCAGCCCAGAAGCTGGTGATGCCAGCCGCCATTAGTTGAGTCACCGGCATTTTTAGAAGTCTTTCAATTTTTACACTGCGTGTCAAACTCAGTGCAGATCTGTGGTGGATGTAGGAATACATGACTGATATAGTTCAGTGGTTGCTGCTCTTTGTCCTTCACTACAATGGAGAGGATTACAAAATTCACCCAACATTTTACGGAATTAGTCATTTTCTTTCATATCGGCACTGAATAGCATTCATATTTACAAGAATAGACGCTGTGTGTGTGTATGTGTGTGTGTAGACTTTCACTTTTATTTGCTGGGGATGTGTATTTGTGTGTTGCATTTTGTGTCCAGTGCCACACAAAGTGGGATACGTTTTATTTCAGAGGGGGCTGTCACGGGAAAAAAAGAGGAGCAGAAGATAAGTTCATGCAAGGTAAACAGGGATGCACGAATGAGCACAGAGTAGAGCTGAACAGGGAGACTTCCAAGCGCCGAACCCAGACAGGCTGGTATTGGCACCACAGCAGCTGGGGATGGTCAGAGCTTTTAGAGGCTCCATGGGAGTGACTGAAAAAAAATTCTTAAAAGACACCTCTCTCTCAGCTGCTGTGACATTTGTGTAATCGTGGCACACACAGTTGTCTGTTGCTGCTTCAAAATTAATATAATGTGTCAGAATAATGGGAGACAGCCTTCTGATTCATTTCCACTCTTTCGCTGTGCTGTGATGTGGTGATGGTGACACCTACTTCATCGTGCATTTATGCGCCTTTCCTATTCGAATGCCCACCAAGCTGAGGTGAGGTGAACAATGACTCACATTGATTGCGGTGTCATTTAGCCCACGTCAAGGAGCGCGAGTAACCTATTCAGACAACAGAGGAAATTCGGACCATACCAGGATTTCCTGGAGTGCTGGGATACTCTGAAAGGGGCTTAAAACAAATCCCGGATCCTGCTTTTTAGTTCAGGAGCTCCCTTTTTACATATTTGATTTCACAGTTGGCAGCAGTGTGGCAGGGGTTAGCAAGTCCTGGATTTGAACCCAGATCTGGGGCCTATCTGTGTGAAGTTTGCATGTTCTTCCCGTGTCGGTGGGGTTCCCTCGGGATACTCCAGCTTTCGTTCACAGTCCAATGACATGCATGTTAAGTGTATTGTCAGACTGACAAACAGTTTCTTTCCCTGGGCCATCCGAACTGCAAACAGTCAGAGGCCCCACCCCACATCCCTCTGAACACTCACATGCTCAGAACTGAGGACCTTTTAATTATCACTATAACTCACCTGTCTTTGTACTCCTCACTTTCATCCATGAAATCACTACTGTACATATTTTCCATAGTCCTTGGGCCATTTTACTCTATTATGTGTTCTGCACTCTGCACTCCTGTGTACGTAGTTCCACCCACGAAGTCACTACTGTACCTGCGTACCAATGGGCTAGTTGCTATTTTTACTTTTACCTTTACTTCATTTGGATGGTTAATTGTGTGTTCTGTAACTGTTTTATTTCAAATTCTTCTCACTTACTTTATTGCACAGTAGCCTGGTGGAGCACCCACAATTTCGTTATGCTGTACAACTGTACAATGACAATAAAGCCTATTCTATTCTATTCTATTCTATATTGGCATTATTCTAAATTACCTGAAGGTATAATAGAGGGTATGCGTATGTCACCAAACAGAACTCATGGCAGTTACAAAAAAAAGAGGCAAAAGTGAGTGGCAGCATTAGGGTGTATGCAGTAAAACACAAAAAATACACAGCATTCAGTCACAGCAGTACACAAAGTACCTGTTTGCGTTGCAGAGAGCTAATCTTATCACTCCATCTTGCATTAATTGACAAAAAATAGCTAAATAAATACAGTAATTTATCATAAATCACCCTTTCAGGGCAAGACTGAGGACACCAAATGCACACTATGAGTTTGCAACATTTATTAACATAAGCATGAACACTTAAAAAAAACACTACACTTACATATAAGGGAGAGATGAGGAGTGCTGGAGGAGACGGGGCTCACGCCGAGAAAAAGAGAGAACAGCCTGGACGGACCCAGGCTGAGGCGCTCGGACACACCGGGGAAAAAGAGAAGAAGCCTAGCCGGAGTCACACCCGAAGACAACCAGGGCTCATGACTGAGGAAAATGAGAAAAGGATTAAATCTATGGCAGCGCGCACCTGTTCATCTCTGCAGGGAAAAACCATTCACTCAGAGTGACGACAGGTACCTCTGAGGAAGCTTGCAGTAGGACACGGCAACGAGGAAACGTTGCCGTATCCTTAAATAGGTAAATGGGAATGAACCAATGAATGACAGGTGTGGGTCACAAGAGTGAGGAAACAATCAGGTCAACAGCTGGCAGCTGTCAAAGCCTGTTTGCAGGCTTTGACAGCAGGAGATAAACAAGGACTGTCAAAAGCACAAACCGTGACAAACGAAAATCAAGAAATAATCCAATGAACAATAATACACTTAACAGAAAAAATAAATAACAAGAAGTACAAAATACAATGAACCAAACTAAATACAAAATAAACAAAGATGCAGAAATACAGAAAGTGACTACAACAACTTAGAGACTGAGCACAGCTTCCACCGTGCTCTGGATCGTGACATAGTTAAAGGCTCAGAACCTTCTTCTTCATTTGTGTGCTCTTATCCACATATCATTACAGTCAAGTAAACAGTGTGATATTAACACCTTAAGTTAAAAAAAAGGAGCTCTGTGTACTACTGTGACTAAATATTTTGTGTGATTTTATGTTTTGCTGCGTACAAACTAAAGCTGCCACATGTGTTTGCCACTCAGTGCTGGGTAACTATGGTAACTGCCAAAAATTCTGTTCCAATGCATCCCCTCTATTGAGAGAGTGAATGTCTGAGTTGGCCTTGTGATGGACTGGTGAACTGTCCAGGTTTAAACACTGATGTACAGTACTTCCAAATAATTTTGGAAACATTATTTGAAAGATAAAAAATTTGCATAGTGTTGCTAATGCTTTGTGTATAAATTTGGAATTTTAATAAGGAAAAACTGTAACTAGCCTTACACTAGAACATTTGTACATCTTAGTAAATAAAAATATCATGATTGTCTCTGCCAATAAGCTAATGTGATCTCAGCAGTTTGTTTGTCTGTCTCTTTGATACTAGGATTATGCAAAAATTACTGGATAGATTTCAGTTACACATTCACACCAGGAAGCTGCCCAGTACAACCACAGACTGACCTATAGTCACTGAGCAGCTCCACTGGAGCAGTTGGGGTTAAGGACCTTGCACAAGGGCACCACAGTGGGTTTAACAAGGGTGGGGCAAACACTATGTTATCTGACCCACCCAGATCTGGTCCTGCCAGCCCAGGGATCGAACCGGTGACCCTCCAGTCACCAGTCCACATCACAGGTTTGGCAGTGGTGGTAGTTATGCCACCACTGACTACTGGAGATGATCCATATGCACATGCCCCCACTAAGGCCCTATCTCGCAATGTAATCTAATCATCTGTCAGCAGGATTATGCAAAAACTACTGAATTTGGAGGTAAGGATGGTTCAGAGGGGCAGTGGTACAGACGGACAGATGGATGGGCAGAGGGGCGAAGGTACTGATGTATGGACAGAGCCTTGTTTGAGGTATGCCCTCTGTGAGTGCCCTCTAATTTTGAATTGCGGGGAAAAAACTTTTCACAGTTTTCTACTTTAATGAGATGTACTAGTACAGGAATTTCCTGGAGGAATAGGAGATGCAAATTGCACAAAAGATATCATGTAATGTAAGTGAAGATTTGTTGTCCTGGAAGACAAACCAAAGATTAAAGCCATATCTCTACAAGAACAACTTTAACATCCCAATGCACATAAACTTTGGTTTTGGTTTGAAAAACACTTTTGTGCCTATGAAATCAATTCTATAAAACAAGAATGGGGAAAATTGCTACCTAAGATACTGCGAAATTATCTTCTGATAAGTGCTGACATGAAGGAAGTAATTTTGTCACTGTATAAAGGTCAGACATGACTGCGACATCACACATACAATCACACATACATAGTAGTCCACACACACAGAGATACTTTTGGAGCAGCCACAGCGGTCACCACAGCTGTGGTCACCACAGCGGATCATGGGTCCACATTTTGATTTGGCAAAGATTTTAAGCTAGATATCCTCCTTGACACAACCCTCCCCATTTAAGGTGGATTCACACTACAGCATTTGGACTGACTTTTACTGACGTTTTAGCAAACGTCTAGTTCTGCTAGCAAAAGTTAATGACAGTTGGTGTTTGTTGGCAAACACTGGCGAAAGTTGTGTTCTTTGAAAATTTTCTGCATGCTGAAAATTTGCCGACGTTTGGAAATGCACATTGGTGAAAGTTGTGCTTAGTTTGTAAAAGTTCTTGAACACTGGGCTAAGTTAATCAGGGTTTACCTAAGTCAGCCTAAGTTAAACTGGGTTCACACTATAACATTTGGACTGACTTTTACAGATGTTTTGAAAAAAAAATGGATTCAAAGACTGTTATTATTCTTATGTTCTGAGCGTTATCATTGTACCGTTATAATTGTGTTATAGGTCTGGTTGTTGTGGTTCCAAGGTTGTCATAGCCAGGAGCGGCACTGGGGTTAAGCTCCCAGTGCTCATAAAATGCTCCTTACGGCGTGCGTCTCGAAAAGCCTCTGACAACTAAGTCCAACTCCTAGCCTGCCCGTGTGGTTTAGTCTCTAAGCCCGGCAGAACTGCTTTTACTAATAGGAGAAGGGGCGAGGGCGGATCTCTGGCGCCTTAAAACCAGATGCTTCGGGTAGATGGTGGCTCGTCAACCTGGGAAGGTAGCCCATCTAGGGGAAGGTAAATCCTGATTTCAAACCTCCGCTGCCTTGCGGCACACCCGGTCAGGGGAAAGGCTTCGGGAGTCAACCCTTAGGAAAAATCCGGAGGCGGAGCCCCTAAGGCAGTTCTCTGTAGTGCTCAACATCGTTCTGGCAGCTCCTGCGACGGCGCTGGTGCCAAACTGTAGCAGCCCTGCTGTTCCTTTGGATTCATCAGTGACGTGGAGAGGGGGGGACAAGCTGCATGGGCAACATCTTGTCCTCCATATCTTCCTGCCCAGGCTTGAATCCTACCAACGCCCAACGCTGGAAGGTAGAACACCGGATCACTGGAGAGGACACTCCAGCTTCGCCTTTGGCGTAGACAAAACAAGGGGAATGACAGTTACCAGTTATAAGCCACCGCTCAATTGGCGTAGAGCGCGGCGCCAGGGGTTGTTCCCGACGGTGGGAGGGATCATCGGATCTCACTGGACAGCTACCGCCCACCTCAAGCTGGGCAGCCCCCAGCCAATAAGGTGTTGTCCCACCACAGCTTGCTTTCCTCATTGGGTGCATGGGGATGAGGAGAAGTCCGAACAGCAGGCTGAGAACCTTCGCACCAGGCAAGACAAAAAAACAAAAGAGACCAACTCTAAAACTGGGAACTTGGAACGTCCGCACTATGATGACAGGACTCGCTGCTAACCTCAAGGACATCAACGATACCAGGAAGACTGCCATCATCAATAATGAGCTGAAGAGACTGGGAGTGGATATCGCCACTCTCCAGGAAACACGGTTGGCTGACACAGGCACACTGAGAGAGAAGGACTACACGTTCTACTGGCAGGGAAAGGGCAGTGACGAACACAGAGAACACGGAGCGGGCTTCACAGTGAAGGACACCTTGCTGAAGATGGTGGAACCGGGCAGCAATGGCTCTGCACGACTCCTCACCCTCTGCCTCAACACCACTCAAGGCCCAGTCACCCTCGTCAGTGTGTATGCCCCAACACTGACAGCCACACCAGAGGCAAAAGATGAGTTCTACGAGAATCTCGCAACAACTGTCAGGATCATTCCCAACTCTGAACAACTCATTCTCCTTGGAGACTTCAATGCCAGAGTGGGTGCTGACCACGACTCCTGGCCCTCCTGTCTTGGACCATTTGGCGTGGGCAGAATGAACGACAACGGACAGCGGCTGCTCAAGTTCTGCACATATCATGATCTGTGCATCACAAACTCGTTCTTCAAGACCAAGCCCCAACACAAGGTTTCCTGGCGACATCTGGGCTCAAAGCACTGGCACCAGCTGGACTTGATCCTGACCAGGTGCACCTCACTGAAGAACATGCTAATCACCCGTTCGTTCCAGAGTGCAGATTGCGACACAGACCATTCATTGGTGTGTTGCAAGGTCAAGCTGCAGCTGAAGAAATTCCATCGTGCTAGACAGCCTGGAAAGGCACGGATTGACACCAGCAAGATGGCCCAACCAGATCTTGTTGAGCCGTTTGCCTCCACCTTTGAGAAGGAACTTGGTGTACCACAAGAAGGAGAATTTGCAAAGCAGAAGTGGGAAGAGCTGCGAAACACCATCCACCGCACAGCCTTGGCTACCTTTGGGAGGAAGACCTCGAAGTCACAGGACTGGTTTGATGCCAAGTTGACCGAGATGACCCCCGTCATTGAAGCCAAGCGCTCAGCACTTGCTGAGTACAAGAAGTACCCAAACGAGAAGAATCTCCAGATTCTCAGGGCTGCGAGAAGCAAAGTTCAGCAGATTGCTCGGCGCTGTGCCAACGAGTACTGGACTCAGCTCAGCCAAGACATTCAAACCGCTGCCATAACAGGGAACATCCGTGGTATATACGATGGCATCAAGAAAGCACTTGGTCCGGCTCAGAGCAAGACGGCCCCCCTCAAATCCTCCACTGGGGAGATGATCACAGAAAAGAATAAGCAGATGGAGAGATGGGTGGAACACTACTCCGACCTCTACTCCAGACAGAACATTGTGACACCGTCAGCCCTTGATGCCATCGACTGCCTGCCATCCATGGACGAACTTGACGCTGAGCCAACCATCGACGAACTCAGCAAGGCCATTGATAGCTTGGCCGCTGGCAAGGCACCCGGCAACGACGGAATACCCCCCGACCTGATCAAGCACTGCAAGACTGCCCTACTGCTGCCATCGCATGACGTCCTCTGCCAGTGCTGGAAGGAAGGTGCTGTACCACAGGACATGAGGGACGCCAAGATCATCACCCTCTACAAAAACAAAGGGGAGAGAAGCAACTGCAACAACTACAGGGGCATCTCCCTCCTCAGCTTTGTTGGCAAAGTCTACGCACGAGTTGTTCTCGTTCGTCTACAGAAGCTTGCCGAACGTGTCTACCCCGAGTCTCAGTGTGGCTTCCGCACTGAGCGATCAACGGTAGACATGATATTCTCCATCCGCCAACTCCAGGAGAAATGCAGAGAACAGAACATGCCCCTGTACATCGCCTTCATCGACCTCACCAAAGCGTTCGATCTGGTCAGCAGAGAGGGCCTTTTCAAGATCCTGCCAAAGATAGGATGCCCACCAAAGTTGCAAAGCCTCATCGAATCGTTTCACACCAACATGCAGGGGATAGTGCAGCACGACGGCAACGCCTCAGAGCCATTCAACATACGCAGCGGAGTGAAACAGGGCTGTGCACTTGCCCCAACCCTCTTTGGGATTTTCTTTGCTATGCTCCTGAGGCATGCCTTCAGCACAGCAACAGAGGGAATCTACCTGCACACAAGATCTGACGGCAGGCTTTTCAAACTCGCCTGCCTGAAAGCCAGAACCAAAGTATGCGAGGCTCTAATCAGAGACATGCTGTTTGCAGACGACGCTGCAGTCGCAACCCACATACAGCAGGAGCTTCAGACCCTGATGGACCACTTCTCCCAGGCATGCAAGGACTTTGGGCTTACCATCAGCCTGAAGAAGACTAACATCTTGGTGCAAGGCATGGAAGCACCACCAACCATCACCATCGACGACTACGAGCTGGAGGTTGTGAATCAGTTCACGTACCTGGGGTCCACGATCAGCAACAACCTCTCCCTTGATACAGAGATCGACAAGAGGATTGGAAAATCAGCCTTCACACTCGCTCGCCTCACCACACGAGTGTGGGAGAATCCCAAACTCTCTGTCAAGACGAAGATGGCAGTGTACAACGCCTGCGTCATCAGCACACTGCTCTATGGGAGTGAGACGTGGACAACATATGCCCGGCAGGAAAAGAGACTGAACTCCTTCCACTTGCGCTGCATTCGCCACATCCTGGACATATCCTGGCAGGACAAAGTGCCCAACACAGAAGTTCTGTCCCGCGCCGGTCTTCCCTCCATGTTCACTCTACTCAGGCAGCGCAGGCTCCGCTGGCTAGGCCACGTTCACCGTATGGAGGATGGCAGAATCCCCAAAGACGTCCTCTACGGAGAACTGGCGACTGGCAGGAGAGACGTTGGCCGCCCACAGCTGCGCTTTAGAGACATCTGCAAGAGAGACATGAAAGCCCTGGAGATCAACACAGAGCGCTGGGAGGACCTTGCAACGGACCGCTCCAAATGGAGAGGCACCCTGACCAGACAGCTCAAGGCGGGTGAAGAGAGACTGACTGCTGCAGCAGATGAAAAAAGGACCCGCAGGAAGAACCGCCACAGACCCAGCAGCACGGGGACCACCCACAAGTGCGACCTGTGTGATAGGGACTGCCATTCGCGCATCGGCCTGTTCAGCCACAGGCGGTGCTGTTCCAGCAGAATAGACGTTTAGGATTCTCTTCCATGGTCATCATAGACCGATGGAGGCCGACGACAACAGTCTGGTTACCTCCGCCAGGTCGCAGGCCAGGAGGTTATGTTTTTGCCGGCGTTTGTCTGTTTGTTTGTCTGTCTGTCTGTCTGTTGGTTAGCAAGATAACTCAAAAAGTTTTGGACGGATTTCGATGAAACTTTCAGGCGTTGTTGGAAATGGTACAAGGAAGAACTGATTAAATTTTGGGGATGATCCGGATCACCGTCTGGATCCAGGAATTTTTTAAAGGATTCTTTAACATTGTGAGATAGGGCCCCGAGGTAATGTGTAGTTCAGTGCTTCCGCCAGCAGGAAGCACTGAACTACATATTGAAGCTCATCGAGCTTGTGACAGAGCCGCTAAAATGCAGCATAGACTGAATGAGAGCCCACAGGCTTGTTGAGCTTATGACAGAGCCGCTAAAATGCAGCATAGACTGAATGACAGCCCACAGGCTGCTGCTTCTCACCGTGCTAAAGACAGAGACAGTACACAGCAGCATAGACAGGATGAGGGGCTATCCCCAGATGCTGTTGAAGCTTGTCAATCTTAGTTTTATTTTATTGATTTTTTCTTATTACCTCGCCAGGAGGTTATGTTTTTTTTTTTTTTTTAAAGAAGATTGGAGTTAATATTGTTCTATTCTACACTACGTATATGTACATATTTTTAATTTCCTGGAAAGAAACGAAGTTAGAAAAATTATGTTAATGGTAGCTTTTCAATATCCAGAACTTATTATTAGGAATAAATTTCATGAATGTGTTCTCCAACTAAAGACTTGTACATGTTGTATCTCTTGTTAAATTAAATAAATTGTATTTGTGTAGTTCATATAACATTTTTTTTGTTTTCTTGACCAATCATATGACATACAGAAACACATGATACAGGGAAAGAACAATAACAAAATTAGTGTAGAATATTTATGGAAAAATCACAATACTGGGGGGGGGGGGGGACTGTTGCTCTTGGCGGAGGTCTGCGCTCTCCGAGTGCTTTTCTAGCTGTGATAGTGTTATTTTCCCTGTTTGTGACAGATTACGTGTTACAGCTGGCCAGGAATGCAGGGAGCGCTTCAGAGGTGATTCAGGAGGACAATTCACACTGACCACATTCAGGAACAGCTGGCCAGCTGCCGCTGACACATACAAGAAAGTCTGGGGGCCTATGCAGCAGATGTCTGGCTGGTGACACGGCACAGCTACCTGGACTTTGAGCCAAAGGTGGTGAAGATCCCTCCAGAATTTCATTCGAGGGCTCTGCCCAACCCGGCTCCAAGAACACGTCTGGATTAACGCCGCAAGCAGCTGGGAGATGGCCGTGAAAGAGGCAGAGCATGTAGAGCTGATGCTGGAGCCCGTGGATGACGTTTCATCATCGAGGGAGAGAGTTTTCCAGGCCACGGCTGAGAGCGAGGACAATGAGGAGCTGCGCCAGGCCACAGCTGCACGGCCAGTGAGGGTATGAAGAGGGATGCTTCAGCTGCGGGGAGCCGGGCCACATTGCGTGCCACTGCCCTGCACCGAC
This sequence comes from Pholidichthys leucotaenia, assembly GCA_020510985.1. Lineage (NCBI taxonomy): Eukaryota > Metazoa > Chordata > Actinopteri > Cichliformes > Pholidichthyidae > Pholidichthys > Pholidichthys leucotaenia. The sequence goes on from CM035845.1 coordinate 287,973,982, forward strand.
CCTGCAACAACCAGCCTCCTCACCAGCTCTAATCCAAGACAAGGTGGCACAGATGGGGACTGCCTCTCACAGACATTTTCCCCGATGGGCTATTACCATGGCTGGGTCAACTTGGACACTCACCAGGGCTGTACCTGCAGTGCAGCCTGGACAGCACACCAATCCGGGCCCTGACTGACATCAGTTCTACCATCTCCTTGGTCCAACCCAGGGCACTGCCCGATACAGATGAACTCGAACTGCAAGGGTGGGAACCCACCAGGTGCTGCGTCACCACAGCCACCGGTGAGAGCGCCAGACTGGGAGGGCGATGAGTCCTTGTGGTGGGAGTGACCGGTCAGAACACAAACCACCTGTTCTGGCTGGCTGACATCCAAGACCCCTGCATCATTAGACTAGATCTGCTCGCACCATGGGGCACAAAGATCAACACCACCAACTCTTCTCTCCTTCTGGGGGCTCAGACCATCGCGCTCTGCGGTAAGAGCCTGATGAGGAACCAGGGGGCCCGCGTGATCAAAGGCAGGTACCATCAACACAGGCCGAGGATCGTGACCAAGCTATCTCACGGGCTTTCCAGACCGCTACGGTCTGGGATAGTGCAACGGCTCACAGTTCTTCCTCAAATCATCGGGCAGCTCTCCCGAGTGAAGACGTCACACAGGCCCTCGGCTCGCAGCAGCTTTAGAGAGAACAGGATGGAGATCCTGTCATGTCCTGGGTAAAGCAGTGGCTGGACATGGACCAGCAGCCCACCTGGAAGCCTGTGACTGCGCTGGACCCTGAGACCAAGGCCCTGTTTTCCCAGTGGTTCAACCTCTGTTGGTGTGAGGGTGTTGTCTTACGGCGGTGGCAGTCTCCAGCTGGGCAGCGTCATGTCTGGCAGCTGCTGGTCCCCTGATGGCTCTGCCCCAAGATGCTCCAGTTGGTCCACAGGTTGGTGGGGGTGGGGCACTTCAGGGTGAAGAAGACTCTGCAGTGTCTTCGGACCCGGTTCTACTGGCCGGAGTGTCGTCAGGATGTGAAGCTCCATGTCCACTGCTGTGACACCTGCATGGCTCAGAAAGGGCCGACTCAGCAATCCCACACCCCCTTGCAGCAGTACAAGGTGGACGGCAAACCAGGGTTGGATTATTTGTTTCGCTTGAGAGAACGTCTTCGCACAGTACACAAACTGGCTCAGGAGGCCCTGGTAGCAGCGGACAGTCGACAGAAGCGAGCGTATGACTCCCGCTGCCAGGGGAGGGACTTTACACCCGGAAATCAAGTCTGGGTTTTCTGCCCGGAGAAGAAAAAGGGACTGTCACCAGAGCTGGCAAGCCACTGGTCGGGACAGTGTGTGGTCCTACAGAGACTGTCGGATGTAGTGTACAGAGTGAGGCTGCAGAAGAGGAACCGGGTGGTGGTGCTTCATTGCGACCGCCTCGCCCTGTATCAGCCAGCTGCCCCACGGGTGGCCGAGCCAGAGGCTCCATCATGACTGAGGACCCTGGCTGAGGCTCAGATGGACACAGGCCCATACGTACCAGCCCCCGACAACGCTGGCCGCCCTGACGCCTGGACGGATTCATATTGGACTGTTGCATTGGACTTATTATTCTGGGAACAGAAACCAGTCCAGGGAGGGGAAAGTGTGATGTCAGGGCTGTGATAAGGGGCGGGGGATTCTCCCGGCATGCTTTGTGCCACGGAGGATTCAAAGACTGTTATCATTCTTGTGTTCTGAGCGTTATTGTTGTACCGTAATTGTGTTATGAGTCCAGTTGTGATGGTGCTGTTTTCCCTGTATGTGAGAGATTACGTGTCTGTATCACCCTGAGTGAGATGAGTGTCTGTGTGAATGACCTCCCCTCTGTTCTATGTAATTTGGCAGTGATAAAATAAATGTCTACTATGTTCCGAAATCCTCTCTCATCATTGTGTGAACCCATGAAACGTCACAATAATTCCTATAGAGTCCAACACTAAATCTGCAATTAAAATGTGAATGTGGATGGAATAAAAAAAAAACTATTTAGTGTATCATCATATAAATAAATAAAATGATGGGTGATTATATTTTGACTGTTACAACCCTTTCCATTAAAGTAACATAAAATCCCATTAAATGTCATTTACTTTTTGACAACACATCAGCCCTGTTTGATTCCCTACAATGGAAGGCGAACCAATAAATCCTGGAGAATGATTACCTATGGAGCAGAAGCTTAAGAATAGCAAATTTCTCAATAAGGAGATTTTTTTCTTTGGGGCTGTCACATTTTGGGGCGATTATACTGTATATACGTATATATTTTTCTTTTTTTTTTTTTAAATTCCCTCTTCTCTCTATTTCTCTTTCATCCGTGCATGTCTGAAGTGAGTTTCAGTCTAAAAATATCTGCTTTCACCAGCATTTCAGTCAGCTTTTGCCAGTGGAGCTTAACTGAGGCTGACTTAGGCAAACTCTGCATAACTTAGCCCAGTGCTCAGGCACTTTTACAAATTGAGCACAACTTTCGCCAATGTTTATTTTAAAACCTCAAGGAATACAACTTTCGCCAGCGTTTGCCAACAAACACCAGCTGTCATTAACTTTTATCAGCTTTTGCCAGCAGGGGCAGACGTTTGCCAAAATGTCAGTAAAAATTGGCCCAAATGTTGTAGTGTGAATCCACCCCAAAAACAGGTCCAGAAACGTAGGATGCCTCCACAAATGCTGATCTTTATATGAGCGTCACCTAACGCTGATGTCAGCTGACCTGCACTGAGTATTCATTTGCTTAAGTTAACCTATGTTGGCAAGAGCTACATATACACTAGCCTAAGGTGGCAAAAGTTTGCCAATGCTGAATGCAACGCTGGTAAATGCTGGCAAAAGTTCGTAAAAGTTGGTGTGCACTGAATTTAAAAAAAAAACCTGCTCACGAACATAATCTCACCAACGTTTGTACTAATTTCTCTCATTTTTTAAAATGTCTGTAAAAGTCAGTCCAAACACTACAGTGTGAACCCAGCTTTATCTGTGCTTGGGAACAGCACAAGGGGTACACTGGTTTTGTGATGACCCCTGTGGCTGGTGTCAGAAATAAATAATGAGTCTTGGAAAAGTTCAAAGTGATTGTCCATCCTTTATTACATAGAGCACACTAAAGCATCACAATAACATGTCTTTATATATGAGTAATGACATCATGTTTTGGGTGAGTGAGAAGGAGAGAGAAGGAGACGGAGAGAGGACAGTTTAAACTTCTGCCATACTGTTCCGCGCAAGATCTTTTCTTCAAGGTCAAAGCCCTTCACTTGAAATAAGAGAAAGAAAATACATTGAACTTGAATTAACTCAGATCTAAGCAATGTGCAGTTAGCAAAAGAGAATGAAATGCAACTGCACCATATTTAAAGAAATCCATCCATCCATTTTCTACAGCTTTTCCGGAGGTCCGGGTCACGGAGGTAGCAGCTCAAGCAGAGAAGCCCAGACTTCGCTCTCCCCAGCCATCTGCTCCAACTCTTCAGAGAGGATACCAAGACTTTCCCAGGTCAGCTGTGAGACAGTCTCTCCAGCGTGTCCTGGGTCTGTCCCAGGGTCTCCACCCAGTGAGACTTGCCCAAAACATCTCAAATGGGAGGCATCCAGGAGGCATCCTGAGCAGATGCTCAAACCACCTCAACTGGCTCCTTTTGATGTGAAGGAGCAGCGGTTCTACTCTGAGCCTCGCTCAAATGATTGAGCTCCTCACCCTATCTCTGAGGGAGAATCACAATTTCATTCTTTCAGTTATTACCCAAATCTCATGACCACTGGTGAGGGTAGGAACATATATTGACCGGGAAATCAACAGCTTTGCTTTATAGCTCTTCACCACAACAGACTGGTACAACATCCGCATCACTGCAGATGGTGCTCTGATCCGTCTGTCTGTCTCTCGCTCCATTCTCCCCTCATGAATGAAACCCTGAGATACTTAAATTCCTCCACCTGGGGCAGGAGTTTGTCCCCAACCCGGAGAGGACAATCCACCCTTTTCTGGCTAAGGACCATGGACTTGGAGGTGCTGATTCTCATCCCAGTCGCTTCACACTCAGGAGCAAACCATCCCAGCAAGACCTGTAGGTCATTGCTCGATGAAGCCAACAGGACGATATCATCTGCAAACAGCAGAGATGAGATCCTGTGGTCACTGAACAAGACATCCTCCGTTCCTTGGCTGCACCTAGAAATCCTGTCCATAAAAATTATGAACAGGATCGGTGACAAAGGGCAGCCCTGGCAGAGTCCAACTCTCACTGGAAACTAGTTTGACTGGATGATGGCAATATGAACCAAACTCTTGCTATGGTCATATACAGTATGGACCAGATAGTTTGTAACAACAAGCCTGATACCCAATATTCCCGCAGCACCCCTCACAAGAGACCACGAGGGATGTGGTCAAATGCTTTCTCCAAATCCACAAAACACACGTGGACTAGTTGGGCAAACTCCCACGAACCCTCGAGGATTCTCAAGAGAGTAAAGAGTTGGTCCGATGTGCCATGGCCAGGATGAAAACCACATTGCTCCTCCTGAATCCGAGGTTCGACCAATAGCCGGACTCTTCTCTCCAGCACTCTGGCATAGACCTTCCCAGGGAATCTGAGGAGTGTAATCCTCAGCACAAGGATGATTACACTTTTCAAGGAATACAACTTGACCCTCCGGTTCCCCTTCTTGAAGAGAGGAACCACCACCCCAGTTTGCCATGCCAAAGAAACTGTCCCTGACTTCCATGCAATGTTGCAGAGGTGTGTCAACTATGACAGCCCTACAACATCCAGAACATTAAGGTACTCACGGCGAATCTCGTCCATTCCCAGGGCCTGGCCACCGAAGAATTTTTTTAACCACTTTGGCAACCTCAGTCCCCTATAATGGGCGAGTCGTCCCATTCGTGCTTAAGCTCTGCTTCCTCTGTGGAAGGTGTATCAGTGGGATTGAGGAGATCCTCAAAGTATTCCTTCCACTGCCCGACGATATCCCTGTTCAAAGTCAGCAGCGCCCCATCCGCACCATAAACAGTGTGGACAGGGAGCTGTCTCCCCCTCCTGAGTCGCTGGACAGTTGCCAGAATCTCTTCAAGGCCAACCGAAAGTCTTGTTCTATGGCCTCACCAAACTTCTCCCACATCTGAGTTTTTGCTTCAGCAACGACCCAAGTCGCACTCCGCTTGGCCTGTTGGTACACCTCAGCTGCTTTGGGAGTCCCACAAGCCAACCAAGCTTCATAGGACTCCTTCTTCAGCTTGATGGCCCCCCTCATCACTGGTGTCCACCACTTGGTTCGGGGGTTGCCATCTCAAGATGCACTGACGACGTTTCGGCCACATATCTGGGCAGCTACTTTAACACTGGAGGTGGAGAACATGGCCCATTCAGACTCCATGTCTCCAGACTCCCTCGGAATGTGGTTGAAGTTCTTCAGGAGATGGGAGTTGAAGACTTCCTGGACAGAGGCCTCAGCCAGACATTCCCAGCACACCCTAACTATACGTTTGGGTCTACCAGGTCTAAATGGCATCAATCCCCCACCATCAGATCCAACTCACCACCAGGTGGTGCTCAGTTGACAGCTCTGCTCCTCTCTTTACCCGAGTGTCCAAGATATATGGTCACAGGTCTGATGACACGATAACAACATCGATCATCAACCTGCGACCTAGGGTGTCCTGGTGGCAGGTGCACATATGGACACCTTTGTGCTTGAATATGGTGTTCGTTATGGACAAACTCTGGTTGGCACAGAAGTCCAATAACTGAACACCACTCAGGTTCAGCTTGGGAAGGCCGTTCCTCCCAGTCACACAACTCCAAGTTTCACTGTTGTCACCCAAGTGCGCATTGAAGTCCCCCAGAAGGACAGTGGAGTCTCCAAGAGGAACACTCTCCAGCATCCCAGTCAGAGACTCCAAAACAGGTGGATATTCTGAACCATCATTTGGTGCATAGGCACAAATGATGGTCAGGACCCGTTTCCCAACCCGAAGGCACAGGGAGACAACCCTTTCGTCCACCGGGGCAACCTCCAGTGTAGATGCAGCAAGCTGGGGGGATACAGGAATACCCACCCCTGCTTGCCGCCTCTGTCTCAAGGCAACTCCAGAGTAGACCAAGCTCCAGCCCCTCTCCAGGAGACTGGTTCCAGAACCAGACCTGTGCGCTGAGATCAGCCCAACTATATCTAGCCAGTATCTCTCAACCTCGTGCACCAATTCAGCCTCCTCCCCCACCAGAGCAGTGACATTCCATGTCCCAAAAGCCAGTTCAGGAAGCTGTGGATCAGACTGCCAAGGTCTCTGCCTTCGACTGCCACATCCCTCCTGCAGGTGGTGAGCCCACTGGAGGGCAGGCCCATGTAACTCCTTTGGGCTGAGCCCGGCCAGGTCCTATTGGCAGAAACCCGGCCACCAGATGCTCGCCATCGAGCCCTCGAGCACCTCCCCTAGGCCTGGCTCTGGGGCAGGGTCCTGGTACCCCCATATCAGGCGGGGTACACTGAATCCTTGTTCTAGTATTCATCATGAGAGTCTGTTGGATTGTTCTTAGTCTGGCCCTTCACCCAGGATCAGTTTATCTTGGGTGACCCCTACCAGAGGCAAATTGCCCCGGACAACATAGCTCCTGGGATCACTAGGGCATGCAAACTCCCCACCATGATAAAGTGACGATCCATGTGGATTTAAAGAATTCAGTGTTTAAATTCATTGTTCAATGTTTAAAGAAATCAATGTTTTATAATACTTTCTATCACTGGGTAACCTATCTTTGCCCATTCTTTTTATTCTGAACACCAAGCTAGAAGGCAGAAAGTACCATATTTTTAGTCTTTGGTATGACCTGGTTGGGGCTTGAACCCACAACTTCCCAGTTTGTAGGGCAAATGCTCTACGAATAGGTCACCACTGCAGTGTACACATGAAGAGTTTGTTTGCAAAAACTGATAAACGCCACTTTCAAGAAAATTTCGGTCTGTACAACAAACAACTTTTCACATTACCTACTTACAGAAGTTCAAATTGTTTTTTTCTAAAAATCCGCTATATCCACTGTTATATACACTATGAAGTTCATGTTTTTTTTTTCAAAAGCCAATAAACGCCGGGACCCTGTTTTTACAAAACCAGATAACTCCACACACGGCAAATCAGTGCTTGGTATTTGGATGGCGTGACTCAATGGTGCAGTGAGGATCAGCCAGTCATGTTTCTAGATGCTGAGACCAGCCAATCATGTGTCTATCTGCTGTGGCAGCATTCTGCAGAGACCCCATACTTGGGTCTGCTCGCTTTGCATGATTTCCCTGACAGTTTTTTTTTTTTTTTTTTTTTTTACAATTTGTTGCATTTTATGTCAAATATGGATAATTTTGATGAAGCAGATGAACCAGTGATGCATTCATCAGACAAACTAGCATGGTTTTCGGGACATGTCTGTTTTTGCAAAAGTGTGTGTTGTGGACTTATCTATTTTCATGGCAAGAAGTACTCAAAAATTGCCAAAAAATAACAATGAGTTGATGTTCAACTTTTGGCTTTATTATGTCTGAGATACTCATATTTCAAGTGACCACGTCTTAGAAGCTGAATTGGAAATATGGTACTAACACATAAACCAACAGATGAAAAGTGGTTTTTCTCATTATTAAAACAATTTGACTTATCTGTTTTTGCAAACGAACTCTTCACATACTGTAGATCAGGGATGGGCAACTTCGGTGGTAATGAGGGCCACAAAATTTTTTCCTCACTTCCCGAGGGCCAGATTTACATGTAAACCTACCGTGGGGTGAGGGGTGGGGGTAATTATTTCCTGCAAAGTTAAAAGTTTCACAAATAAAACTGAAAATGCAGTTGAAAATAAAAGCTACTCAGTGTTTTATCATATTAGAATTAAAATTACTGATAAAATTATATCTACCCTACAATGGACTGGCGATCTGTCCAGCATGTACCCTGAGGTTCCTACTCACACATGTGGTGATTTAAAACAAAACAAACCACAATAGTGGATGTACAATGTTTGTTAATGTTATCAATCTTTTCTTGGTGGGTTTGTGCACTTAAGTGTTCGACATTTCTTTTGTTATTCAGTTAAATGCACTTTGTGATGTGCCAAGTCAGTTATGACCAGGATGTGTAGTATATTTTAGTTCATAAGGGAAACAGATATTAATGCTACTAACAGTGCGCACTGAGTTTTATGGACTTTGAGATATGCCTGAGTAAGATGTGACCAAAATGGTTATTTACAGAATTTTATTTTTTTTTCATTCTATTTATTTGTTGTTCAAGAGGAAAAATATTTCTTCTACTTCAAGTTCTGTTCTTTTTTTTTTTTTGCTCAACCCCAGCACTGTTATTGTGTTTTTATGCACTTTTGATGTGCCTTTGTCATGTGCCAAGTGCACATTTAAAAGCAAGCCAATGAATAAAAAGTGCATATTTTTCATCATATTGATATGTGTTGGTTTGAAATTTATCATATTCAACAGATTGCTGAACATGTGCAGCCCAGTCACATGTCTTGATTTCAAATTGTGGCCCAACTGATTTTGTAATTGAATAGCCCTGCAGTAGAAGATGGATGGATGGATGAATACAATTATATCATGACCTAATTTTTAATACTCTCTCCATCAAAATGATGAGCGAAGATAAATTCCGGACGATAATTAACAAAAGAAACCAAGAAGAAAAGGAAATATGACAAGGCTTTACTTGCTCATGGATTAATTGTGGGTGTGGAGGGACAGAGAGATAGCTGTGTGGGCTTGGTAATGTCTGGCTCCCCAAAATGGGGAGTTAAAAAAGTTTAAGATCCACTGGTACAAATGAACAAAAACAAAAACAACAACAACAAAAAAATCAGCAGATTACAATGACTAGTCTCTGAACTTTAATTGCTGACCTGGGCTTCACCTGCCAAACAAGAATAAATGCTACAGCTCCTCAGTTGTACAATTTATTCTTGTTTCAAAGCAGCCTACTTTGTACATTTAGTGCTGTTTAAAGCCTATTAATGAAGTCTTACTATGCAAAACATACCTGACAAGACTCTGGGGCACACCGTCACTGCTGCTCCTGCTAGTGGCTCCCTCACTCTTGCTCTATCACTTGCAGAGAGCGGCACTAGGTTTTGATTAGAGCTCCCTCTGCTGACTCTATAACTGCATTTAAAAATGTGGTTCCAAACGTGATGTAAATAAATAACAGATTTTTGGAAATGGACTGGTGGGCTGCAGTGGATGAGGGGGTGGGCCGCATGCAGCCCGCGGGCCACCAGTTGCCCATCCCTGCTGTAGATAGCAGTCTACTAATCAATAATGAAACACTGAACCTTTCCAGTACTCTTGCTGTTTCCATTAAATGCATTTAGAAAGATAAACTGAAATGCATTGTAGAAAGCCATGCTCCCATTTCATTGTAGTTATAGAATGTGCATATGCGTGTTCCTACCTTTCTGTGTGACCACATATGGAGCTGTCCTATGGCTCACCTTGGGCCTGTAGAATTATTCACAAAGTAGTTACACTCAGTTATGCATCCATTAAGCACCATCTGCAGCCTGCTGGGGTAAGAATAGAGGGAGGGAGAGAGGATGGAAGAAGAAAGATAGGCAAAGAAAGGAAAAAATAGAAGATGTGGGGGTAAGGGACTTAAAGGGTGAAATTAAGGGATATGGTTGGAGTAACAGCTGATGGAAAAGGGGAGGGAGAGTGAGAAAAGATGACTGCAGCAGATAAAGTGAACACTAAAGGGAGATGTTGGGTTGAGGATAAAGGGAAGACACTCTGCATGTATTTTGCATATCATCAGTGTCTGTGAAGGTGTCTGCCCCTGTGTGCTTCTGGCTGTTGGTGTGCATCACCATACAAAACTGTGCGGTTGTTGGTTTCTGTTTATAGATTACCTACTGAAATGATCTCCCCATTTCACCTCCCTCTGCGGGTGCAATGCCCTGGCAACGGATGAGCTGTGCCTATGGTAATTGGTGGAGGGTCTGTTATGATGCCCAAAGTAACGGGTGATCAGACTGAATTCAGCCTCATAGCAATAAAATCATAATGACAAGCTGTCAGTGTGATGACACTTCAAGCTAGTCTGGACAAGAAGGATCCACATGACCTCCACAAAAGCCAAGATTGAACTGTAATTTCTTGTAGATTGTCGGAATAACACTGGTATTACTGTTCACAGGAATACACAGATATGTCATCAGCTTTCTTTGTGTTGTGATCGAATTCCAGTGCTTTGTTAAGTGGATTCTACGCAAATCCACCAGATTTTATATATACAATGCAAACATATCTTTGTATTTTCAAACATTTCAGAATTCCTCCTTGGATGGGCATTATAATTTAAAACTAACTCACGGTACTTAGTCAAATTTGGCCTCAGGTTTATAAAACTTCTCACATACTGTAACAAGATGGATTACTGCTATCTTGTAAAAAGGGGGAAAGTGTGATGATAAATCGTTGTTTTCAGACAGTTTCAAGTTGAAATATTAAACAATGTTAAAATTCATACTGCTGGGTGGGTTAAGTGCAAACTAGCTTTACACAGCATACAAATCTATGTGCATACCTGATCAGTATCACAAAAATTTTCTCTCTCTAATGTGACTGTTTTCAGATTCACATTTTTAGCTCATCTTTGCAGTCCTTCTCTGCATTTAAAATAATCATATTGAATAACAGTAATACGATCTGAAGTTTTAGTATTTAACATTTTTCTCGTCTTTCTGAACTCTCTTTGTGATTGCTACATTGGTATTTGGGATTTTTTTTTTTTTTTTGCTGGAACATTCCTCTTTTTCCCCAGCAGATGAGTATAGTTCAGTAAGAGGGCTGTTCATTAAAGATTTCCCCTTCCTTTTTTCCCATGGACTGAGAGGAGCCAAACTTGGCACAGTTATTAGTCTTTCTCTACAAAGGTACTACCAAGGGTTACACACTTCTCCCATTGCTTTCTGCAGCTATGGAGACCTCGCCTGTAGAAGTCTGCAGGTTGTATCAGAAGCCACAGCTTGAAATCATAAATCAGCATTTCATCTTGGAAGTGCTTATCTTTCAAAAATGACTTCATGGATGTAAAGAGGTGGAAGTCAGATGGTGGAGGATTGGGTTGTAAGGGGGGTGAGGGAGGATTTCATACCTGCTGGACCGTGGTTCCTTCTGGACAACATGCTGGTTGTGAACTGAAGCATTGTCTTGCAGCAGACGTACACCTTTGGTCAGCGTGTCACACCTCTCAGTTTTGATGGCCTTCCACAATTTCTGCAGCAGTGAAGTGTAGTAAGTCCTGGTAATTGTGGTACCCTTTGTCAGGAAACCCATCATCATTACTCCATGCTGGTCCAAAACGACCATGAGCATGACCTTGCTTGCCTAGGGTTGGACACATGCCTTCTTTGGAGGTGGTGAGTCATAACGCTCCCATTGCTCTGACTAGCCTTAATCTCTGGATCATAGTGATGGACCCAAGTTTCGTCCTGCATGATTAGTCTGTTGAAGAATTCCTCATTTTCTTGGCACATGGCCAAAAGAGCCTGGGAGCACATGACCTGTTCCTGCTTCTGGAAAGGTGTGAGCACCAGGGATTCCATTGTGCAGAGAGCTTCCACATATGCAAATAGTCATGCATGATTTTTTTCACTGATCCCCACTGATCTTGGCATCTTGGACTAGTTGGCAAACAGTTATGAGGCGATCCCCCAAAATGGTGGCTTCCACTTGTTGGATGTTGTCTTCATCAGTGGTGCACTGTGGTCGCCCAGGAATGGGCACCATTACCACTTATTTCCGACCACACTTAGTTTAGTTTAGTTTAATGTTTATTTGAAAGGGACAATACATACTAATGAACATTAATACAAATATAAGTATGCCAGATTTAGCAATACTGCTAATTTGCATCTGTCGCCCCCAGGGGGTTACAAAAACACACAAACAAACAATCATACACAAGCAGAACAACTGCAATGAAACTGTACAAAGTGCAAGAGTTAAGGTGTTATAAAACAAAATATTCAAATTTATTTATTTATTTATTTAGCGAATGCAAAGTCCTTAAGCCAAGCAGTTGCCTCCTGGTTTGCTGTATGGAGGGTGTGTAATCCTCCTTCCAGTCTTTGGAGCGGGCAAGCCTCTATGATGTGTTCCATTGTTTGCTCCTCTCCACATGCGCACAGTGGGCTAGGGCTACTGCCCCATCTGTGACGGCTGGCCAAGCAGGGGCCATGTCCAGTCCTGAAGCGATTGAGTGTAGACCACTGTCTCCTTGGGAGGTTGGTGCCCGGGACCTGTTGGTTGGGGTTTATCACCAGCTGTTTGTTTGGGACCTCCTTGGTCTCCCATTCCTCTTGCCAAGCTGTCTGGATGGTAAAGTCAGCTGGGGGAGGGTTTTTCCAAATCGGCTGTCTGGATGAAAGTCGGGCAGTGGGTGGGGTGTAGATATCTGCATGGATTGGTAAGTGAGGAAAATCTTTAACTTTTTGGAGCATCCTTTGAGTTAATGCTGCTCGCCGGATGTGTGGAGGGGCTATGTTTGACAGTACAGAGAGCCAGGGGAGTGGTGTTGAGCGGATTGTTCCAGTTATAGTTCTCATGGTTGAGTTGAGCTGGATGTCTACATGGTGTGTGTAAGATGACCTGGACCAGACAGGGGCACAATATTCTGCTACAGAGTATGAAAGGGCCAGTGCTGAGGTGCGCAGGGTGGAGACTGCCGCCCCCCATTTTGCACCAGCGAGCTTGCAGAGCAGGTTGTTTCGTACTTTCACCTTAGCAGCCGTCCCCTTTAGATGTTCCTTGAAGGATAAGGTCCTATCAAGGGTCACTCCAAGATAAGTTGGATTTGGGGCATGCTTAAGCTAATATTCAAATGTCGCATGCGTGAAGTGCTGTGTATGCGTACACACACATGCACCCAAGCACCACACAGCAACAACAGACAGCAACAAACAAGAGGCGGGGCATATGTGTGTGACGCATGGGCACATACAGTATTTATGTGTATGCTGCAGAGCAACCACCAGTTATGGGTACAGTTTTGGTTGTTTAAAAGCCAATTTTTAGAATGAGTCTTAAAAGTGTTTAGTGTGGTACGTTCTCTGATTGCAGGTGGTATGTTATTCCAGATCTTGGTGCTGATATGTCTGTATATGGAGCCAAGGACGAGGCCAGGTGTCGAACTGAACATAAGTTTATTAGAGCGACACTATTCAGAACAGGCACAACCGTCAGGCAGAAGAGGTGGCAAAAAGAGACCAGCCCTCCTGCTCACTGCCCTCTTATAGCCACGGGTGGTGGCGGAACCGGAAGGTGGACCCACCACCTGTACCACACAGATAAGAGCCCAAACTCCAACACAACATTCTTACCATCCATCCATCCATCCATCTTCTTCCGCTTAATCCTTTTCCGGTCGCGGGGGTGCTGGAGCCTATCCCAGCATCTTTGGGTGAGAGGCAGGGTACACCCTGGACAGATCGCCAGTCCATCGCAGGGCCAACACAGAGAGACAGACAACCATTCACTCTCACAGTAATACCTAAGGACAATTTAGAATCCCCAGTTTGATGCCAATTAACCTAACTTGCATGTTTTTGGCATGTGGGAGGAAACCGGAGAAATCCCGGAGTAAACCCACGCAGACACGGAGAGAACATGCAAACTCCACACAGATCACTGTCACTTTCACAAAAATCAAAACACACACACAATGCGGACCCACCCCAATTTGAAACCCGAATCACGCACTAAGATTAATTCACTATCACAATACAAATGGCCTAACTCATTCACTCCAAAACAACTAAAACTAGGGGGAACAGGTGGACTGCTGTCCCACCCTACACGGCAAAGGAGATTATTCTGCCGCTTAAACTAAATAAAAGTCCATTTATAACTAAAATTACAGCCGTGTTCCTCAAACTAAAACAAAATATGCAAAATAATCCCCCAAAATATATACAAACTGCAAACTACTCTGAACACATGCACCATAATTAATCTATATACATATGGCTGGAGAGCACAAGTCCATGGGCCCCACTGGACTGCCCTGTCATCAGTCCGCCCCTGGAGGCAATCAGCCTCCCGGGTCGCAGCAGGTCACTTCAGCACCGGTGCACCTCCTCTTCATCACCACCGGCTGCTCCGCTCATCCAGGCCTACACCCCTCAGTTCCCTCCCAGGCACGTCGCAGCTCGTTTGGGTGCCCCCACGAACTGTCTAGCAGCTGGAGACGAGCGTCCTCCCGTCTGGCCACGACGCATGACTGCCCCTGGTGCTCCTCCAACCGCTGACTGGTCTGTACCTGCTGTGGTCGCCTCTCCTCCCGAATCCAGTCCTTGACCCCCAGAGGGGTCTCACTCAGCTCGCAGGGTCTCTGCTTGGCACGTCATGCTACCGTGCCTGACGGTCCGGCCCCGACCTCTTTTAACTTCACCGCCGCCATCGCCATTGTGGCCCCCTGTTTGCCGGCTTACTTCAGCCGAGATCCAGGAACAGGTGAGACCAGCCTGTCAACGCCGCCTGTCATCACAGGCGTCCCGCTGTGCCACCCAGTACCCTCGTCCAGGGCGACTTGAGGTCTGGCACAGGAACCCTCCTGTGATGACCCTGAGCGATATTGGTCTTGCTCACTCTCCAGGGTGCCAGGCAGTTCCTCATCCCACACCACGCTGTCTACCACCCACAGGGTCTGACAGTCCCACGTCCCGGCCAATTTGCACCGAGCCATCAGTTCCAGCATTCCCACCATGGCCAGCCATCCTCCTCCATAACCACAAAGCGGCGCCAGGTCACTCCCAATCCTGATGTGCGGGGAAAAACATCTCACGGTCATCCAGTCCAGCATGGAGCCCACTGCTCCCGCATTGATCCACAAACCCACTTCCACCCAGTCCAACTCCATCATATAGTACGCATGTCTGTTGGTGCTCAGAGATGCAGCATGAACAACTGTGAGGGCACGAGAGTCCTCTTTGTGCCACGGACCTCCTCGCACAAATCTGTGGCATGCCCCGGTGACATAAAGCAAGTGGCCACACTTGCCGCAGTGCTTCGCTCTTGCCGAACAATCTTTGGCTCTGAAATGGTGCTTTGTAAACCCCAGCCCTCACCTTTGGGCTGTCCCGGGACAAACCTCACATACACAGCGCTAGCGTCGTCCTCGACACTTTCCACGTTGACTGGGTCCACTGCATGCACGGTCGGCGGTGATCCCAGATATCGGTATGATAAGCACTCACTCAGCTCCCGTGGCAGTTTATCCGCAGCTTCCAGCTGTTGAGCTAACTTGATGGCTGTGGGCAGGGTCATTTTGCCTGAAAATGTAAGCAGCTTCGGCCTCATCGCAGCGCCGTTGGCATCCTCTGCCAGCTGGTCGCAAATCACCCCCTTCTCCAATAGTCCAAACTGGCACCCGCTGACCAACAGCTCCAAATCGGTCACGAACTGCTGAATAGGCTTGCCTACCCATTGGCGACACCATCAAAACCGAATCTTGCAAACCGTGACGTTTTCCAGAGCGCGAAAATAGCGTGCCATTAGCTCAACCACTTCAACAAAGTTATCACAGCCACTCAGTACGCTCAGAACATGCTGTTCCTCCATTCCAGGATTGTGCACTAACAACTCACGTGCCCAGTCGCTCAGGTGGGTGCCGGGGGTGGGGGTCTGCTTCTGTGGCCTGCACCGGTGGTCTCCCCGGTCACTGCCGGGCACTGGTGCGCATTCAGGCTTGTTGCATCTGCTTTGCAGCCCCCTTATGAAACAAGGGTGAATGAGGGGTGAGTTTGAATGGGTACAGGAGTGAGAGAGAATGGGTTGGTCTGGGTGAGTGAGAGTGAGTTAGTGCATATGAGTGCGCATGGGAGCATGTGGGTGTGAAGGTGTGTGTCTGCGAGTCGGGAGGTGCTGGATTAAGGGGGGGGGTAGTGCCTCTTGGCAATGTGGTCTCCCCTGGGTGGGGGGACTTCTTTGGGCATGGGGGTCCCCGGGGTGTGCGGTGGTGGCGCTGGGGTGGGCCCGCTGTGGGGGTGCCTGGGGGGGCTCGCGCTGGGGGTTGCGAGCCAGTTTCCGGCCCGGGGGGTGGGTTCACTGGCCTTCTGGTGCCTGGGGCCCGGAGGTAGGCGTTGGCCCCACTGGGGGGGTAGGGGTCAGGCAGGTCCAGGGGTGTGGGCTCGCCGCGCCGGCCACCGAGCAACCTGGCCTCCCTCGATAGTCCCTCCGGGGGCGGATGCCTAGCTTTCCTGGGGCTCCCCCTTTTAAGAGGGGAGGAGCTGTTGATACCATTGTGGGACTACATCATTCGATGGGGCATCCTCCCATAAGTTTGTTTCCTCTCATGGAACGTCTCTCGTGGTGTGTGGCCTCTCAACTACAGGAACCTGATTACTGCTTTGCATTCAGCTGGCATCACACCTTACTCTACCTTAGCACCTGTGAAAGAGAAACTCTTAGGAGTTCAGAGCTGCAAATTACCACGAGACCAATAGAGATATGTACATATACAGTATGTTCATTAGACATGCAATTTCAGCCTCCTACAATAACTGGAAGTGGGTCAGGGGAAATCTTTAAGGAGCTGCCTCATATTCTGTTTCATTATTACCTCCGCCAGGCCGCAGGCCAGGAGGTTATGTTTTTGCCGGGGTTTGTCTGTCTGTTTGTCTGTCTGTCTGTTGGTTAGCAAGATAACTCAAAAAGTTTTGGACAGATTTCCATGAAACTTTCAGGCATTGTTGGAAATGGTACAAGGAAGAACTGATTAAATTTTGGGGATGATCCAGATCACCTTCTGGATCCAGGAATTTTTTAAAGGATTCTTTAACATTGTGAGCTGGTCGTCGTGTCTGACGAACACGAACTCCGCGTTCTTCAAAGTTTTAGGCGCAAAAACACGCGGAAAACAGTGGTGGGCCAGGCCCGGCAGCGTGCCTGTGTTTGTGCTACGCTGCAAAAGCTGAGACGGGCAGCTGTCCGGCACGGGATTATTTGGCAGAAATTCCCCGGGCAGCCATAGTGGCTGCGCAAAAACAAGCTCTCTGCCGGGGAAGCTTCCAAATCCTCTTTTGACTCGGAGCGCAACCCCAATAAAACCCACGGCAACCTGTCTACCCAATTTGCATCCATCAGTGAACCCCTGAGTGCTGCTTTCAGTGATCTATGAAAACACTCGCATAACCCATTGGCTTGTGGGTTGTACGCGGTTGTGCGATGAATTGCAACGCCCGCAGCCTGGGAGTTTGGAGATGGAGGAGATGGACACAACAGCAACACTTCAGTTTATTACCTCCGCCAAGGAGGTAATGCTTTTACTACTGAACCACTAATCCTATCATTGTGAATCCAATTGCTAGTCATATGTTTTCATGGTCAAGGAATCTGAAAATGTACACACAAACACTGTATGGGGGGAACTGTGGCACTAAACCACCATTACGGAAAATCCCATTTTCGTCAATAACTACTGAACCACTAATCCTATCATTGTGAATCCAATTGCTAGTCATATGTTTTCATGGTCAAGGAATCTGAAAACATACAAACATTGTATGGGGGGAATTGTGGCGCTTGGCGGAGGTCTGCGCTCTCCGAGTGCTTTTCTAGTTGAAACTTGCATTCATCGTTCAACACTTACTATCATTTTCCATGCACATTCCCATCTTTCTCTGACTCAGGACTAAAATACCAATTCCCAGAACTTCTATAAGCACACTCCTTGCTTATAAAAATCTGTTTCAAGGTTCATTTTCCCTTTTAGTAACTCTCATTGTGTCATGGGCTGCCTCCGGCAGAGAGTAAGTGACTCTTTAAGGGGAGCACGATGTAGAGCACAAAAGATTTATTCCAAAACCAGGACGGCGAGGACAGAAGACAGACTGAGCTGTCAAACAAACACATAACTTGGTTCTCAATAAAAAAGAAGGAACGGGTGCTGGAGAAGCAACCCGTGCAACAATCAGCACAACGACACACAATGTTCCAGCATCAGGCAACAGAAGAGGGTGGCTAATAAAGGAAACAGGTGATTACTCAACACAAAATAGGTGACACTTAATCAGGGGCCAACAGATAACAGGAGATCAGCTACAGGTGAGGGAGACAGGATGGGCGGGACTGTGCAAATAACGAGTTAGAGAATGATAATAAACATACACACAGGAACAAAACTACACAACATAATTAGAGACATGATAATGAAAAATAAACACAATGATCAACCAAGGCTAAGGGCGCATTCACACGGCCACTGTTTGGTCGCACTAAAGGACCAAAGTGTGTATTCTGCGGATAGTTCGGTTCGTTTGCCGCCGTCTGAATGCGCCTGGAACTCTGGTGCGGCACCAAACAAGCGAACTCTGGTCCCCCTGAAAACGGGGGGTCTTGGTTCGCTTGCAAACGCAGTCTGGTGCTCTTCGCTTGCCATGTG
Organism: Pholidichthys leucotaenia; assembly: GCA_020510985.1. NCBI lineage: Eukaryota > Metazoa > Chordata > Actinopteri > Cichliformes > Pholidichthyidae > Pholidichthys > Pholidichthys leucotaenia. The sequence goes on from CM035845.1 coordinate 287,992,443, forward strand.
AATGCAAACGGAGTATCCAGCGGACCAAAGGGCGGACGTGCCCCTTTGCGTTTGTGTAACCCCAGCAACACACAGTGAGAAGAGAAAGTGGCGATTACTGTAAAGGTGCCTTCACATCAAACGCAAACAGGGGACTTTCTCACGCAGCACGATTGCATTATAACTCAATGTAAATACATGAAAAGACATGAATTCACCGTCTGGGTGAGATGCAGACAGACAAAGTTGGCACTCACCCGAAAAAGTTATCCCTGTTGAAAACTCCATGTGTGTTTCTGTGGCAGGAATCCGTGGGTAAAATAAATACAACACCATGATTCAGCTGAAGAGCTCCTGGTTCTTCAGCCTCCCTTTTAGGTAGAAAATAACAGACAACCACACGGATCCAAGAAATACTTTTTCCGGAGAAAAACGAGGAGAAAAGTTTAAAAAAAATGTCTCTTGGACTTGGAGGAGTGAGGAGGAGATGCAGGCTCTGATAGATATTTGGTCTGAGGACCAGATTTCTCAGCTGCTTGTGGCTACACACAAGAATACCGATGTTTTTAAAACGTTTAGTGACACGATGGCGGCACAGGGTTTTATACAGACAGCGGAGCTTTTCATATTTATTAGTTTGTGGCGCATAAATACCTCGGCTGAAGGGAACAGTGTTATGCTGAGAATTGCTCGCTTGCCGAGAATTGCATCCCATCATCAAATAAACATAATTTAAAGATAATTTACAAGCGGTAATAACAATCTTTGCTTCTAAAAATGTATAATGGGTACTTCTAAAAATGCACAAATGGTTACAAGCCTGGCTGTAGTGTTATATTTTATAGTTTTGGTGCATGGGATGCAATTCTTGGCAAGCGAGCAATTCTTGGCATAACACCGGTCCTGGCCAATCGATGAGCCGGATTTCTCTTCTTCGCCAAGATTTTTTCTTCCTGGTCAGGGGTGGGCTTCAGCTACAGCGCCACAAACAAGCAGCTGTTGTAACGGCGTGATGTTGTCCAAGCAGTTTGGTCTGCTTGAGTGAAGTGCTGTGTGAATGCAAACCAAACCAAACGAAAGTATGAAAATTCTCGCCATCCCCTGCCAAGTTGAACCGAGACCCCCGGACTATCCTGGTGTGAATGCAGCCTAAGGTAGGGAAACCCAGAGAAAACATACAAAAGTAACAGCTGGTGCTGGACATAAAGAACTTAAATAATATGAATGATAGCATGAGGATAATAATGGCACAAATGATTCAAAAAAACAACAGAAAGCGTGGACAAGATGTCCAGATCATAACAGAGCCCCCTCCCCCAAGGGCGGATTCCAGATGCCCCAAAAAGAAAAACAAGAAACACCAAAACAGGCGGAGCATCTGCTCTGATGAAGAAGGCTGGCAAATTGCAAGCCCAGACGAGGATGATGAAGGCTGGCAAACAGTGAGCCCAGACGAGGATGATGAAGGTTGGCAAACAGTGAGCCCAGACGAGGATGATGAAGGTTGGCAAACAGTGAGCCCAGACGAGGATGATGAAGGTTGGCGAGTGGCACGCTCGGGAGCCAAGAATTCCATCCCTGATGCAGCCACCTCAGATAGGGAGGAAAAAACACATGTTGGTGTCGAGTCCCCACAATAATTGTCCACAGCAGAAACCAGTGGAGAGGACCCAGAGACAGATTGGAACTGCACTTGGGTCCCTTTACCAGGAGCAAGGCAAGTCTTTTTAAAAATGAATGTTAAAAATAAGAGAAAAAGCACTTGCCTTAACTCCTGGTCCACAGCTACTGGGATGACAGTCTCTAGTGAAGCTGCTGGTGACATGATGACCTCGGGAGACACTGTAGGAGCAGTGGATGAGGCGGTGTGAAGCTCAACTGCAGATGAGGCAATCTGAGGCTGAGCAGCAGGAGACATGACGGCAATAGAGGAGCTCAGGAACTGAAGAGCTGGCAGAACAGCAGCAAAGGAGGCGCTCAGGAGCGGAGAAGCTGATGGAGCAGCTGATGAGGAGCTCTGGAGTGGAGAAGCTGGTGAAGCAGCAGATGAGGAGCTCTGGAGCGGAGAGGCTGATTGAGCAGCAGATGACGTGGAGGCAGCTGATGGATCACCAGATGACAAGCTCGGGAGAGAACAGAGGGGAGAAACAGATGATGGCAGGAAAATGGGGCGACAGCAAACACAAAAAAGTGAGGGCTCAGCAGCAGTGGATTACGGCTGCTGAGGTTCCTCACTGGGAAGAAGGCAAGACTTCTCACAATTACAGTAGTGTGAAAAAGTGTTTGCCCCCTTCCTGATTTCTCACTTTTTTGTACAGTATGTTTGCCACACTTAAGTGTTTCAGATCATCAAACAAATTTAAATATTAGACAAAGAAAACACAAGTAAACACAAAATACAGTTTTTAAATGACAAGTGTTTATTATTAAGTGGAAAAAATCTAAACCTACATGGCCCTGTGTGAAAAAATAATTGCCCCCTAAACCTAATAACTGGTTGGGCCACCCTTAGCAGCAACACCTGCAATTAAGTGTAGGGAAAATTGGTTATAAGGTACAAAGATTATTTAATTTATACCTAGAGGTGTGTGTGGAAACGAAGGTTTGCTTCAGGTCCATGCACACACCGAAAAAAACTCATTTTTGGGGCACCAGTCCAAAACTTGGACAGTTTGTTAATAACTAATCTTTATACCTTCAATCAGTCAGTCTCAAATATTTGTGAATTCTCCTGGGTGACTTCAGAAATGGACACAGAAAAAAGAAATCAACAGAAACTTTCATATACCGTTTACAGTTTTAAATGACATTACAGTCAACAGATTTATTGGTAAAGTGAAATGATCAAGTATCAAGCATCACATTCAACTTGTAACTGATTATTGAGCAAACAGGGTGTAATCATCTTTATTGAACCAAGAAAACCTTAGTGTGAATTTGTAGCTGTGATGGAAATGGAGACTGAAACAACTGTAACCAAAATATGAAGAAAATTGGATGCAAATTTTATGAACAAAATAATAAAAGCTGATTATATGGAAGAAAGCAATTCTGGGTTACTCTAAAAAGTAAAACAGAATTTAATGAAAAGAGGGATACAATTTCTCTTTAATTCCATAGCTCCAATCAGAGTTATGAACTAGTTTTAAACCTGAGACAAATTATGACATACTTTAAGGCGATGGACATCACATTACTCAGCAGATGAAACAAAGGAATCTTGTTCATGTAACCTTTGCATTGGCTTCTAGCTGGATCCTCCGCTAAAGCTTTATTTGATAATACTGGAAATTATCTGCCAGCAGATAATTTCTTCCCAGGGGCAGACATTCAGGAGCTGAGATCCAACAACAATGATGAGAGGCTGCTGCTGGCCACTGAAACAGTATGTCATGGGGACAACACAGGAGGGTTTTTCAGCGGCTCTCCCGGGTCCAAATAAATTGGATATAGTTCACAGTCTGATCAAGGTTACAGAATTGGAGAGACAAAATTAATTAAAAAAATATTCAAGCCACAAAATCTGAGTTCTTCAGATGCCATGGTGACTGGTGAAAACAGCTTCCAGTGTGAAAAAAAAAAAATGATCAGTCCACTTTAAAACACAGTGAGTTAAGGAAAATCAATAGAAAATGTTTAACAGAATAAAATTTAAAAAAAAGTCTGAGAACACGGAGTTTCACTCCATATAAAAGAGAAGGTTGAGCTCAAAACAGAAGAAAAAATATTTTTCCCAGACATTTAAAGGAAAGAGAATTCAAGGCAGGACACACAGACAGCTTAGAAAAACTTTCAGAAAGAACTACTGCCTGAACTGCCGTTCCTCACTTAAACTAAGTAGTTTTTCAGGAGAAAAACTTGACTGACATGAAAGGGAACCAATTGTCTCCGATCGCAGGAGGTTTGAATGAACTCTGGTCCTATAAGAAAGCAGTCTTTTGTCTGTAACTGACCAATAGAATGAAAGGGGGCATTGTCCAGTAGAGACTGGCTGGTGATTGGCTGGCACCAGTCACTTGAGAAAGCTTTTCAAATAGGATGAAACATCTTGATTAAAATGAAAATTCATTTTGTGTGTGTAAGCTAAACTAACTTCAGTGATTCCTGACTAATTTGCATTCTTGCTACATTAAACATGCACTTTTATGAACTTGTCCTTCTATAATTAACATGCATTAGAATAAGGTTCGTTTAAGCATTTTCAAACATGCAATACATTTAAACCAATGATTAATGAAACATTTCAAACCAGAATAGTATGCTGGAGTCCCGCATGATTTTCCAGGGTGTCCTGAAAAAGAGGATAATCTGAAAATTGAGGGTTTTTTTCCACAATATTTTTTATTGAACTTTTTTACAAACATGACACAAACAAACACTAAAGTAATTTAAAAATGAAAAAAAACAAACAAAAAAAACACTAACTACAAGAAAAGAAATGTACTAAAAACACCAACAACCACTAACAAAGGCAAGTCATCAACAATGCTCCTCTGTTTAGTCTAGGTAATCCATCACATAAGTATACATATTATACATTCACCAATTTGGAATTTACAAGGTCCACACACATCATTCACCTTCCTCTTCAGAAGTTATGTTTAATTTCTTTACATAATCAACGAAAGGTCTCCATATATTCTCAAACACATTTTCCTTTGATTTCAGTATGTATGTTATTCTTTCTAGTGGAAGGTTTGTTAACATCTGTCTTAACCACTGAGTCACATCTGGTCTAGGAGTCTTTTTCCACAGTAGTGCAATACATTTTCTGGCATTAAGCAAACTGAGGTCTATGAATGCTCTTTCACTCTTATTAAAGTTATGCTTTTCTGGATACAGACCCAACAAAAACAGTTTAGGGTTCAATGCGAATTGTTTTGAAATTATTTTTTCAATTGTTACCCTCACCTCTTCCCAAAACATTCTAATTTTTCTACATTCCCATAAACAATGAAATAGGGTTCCTTTACTTTCCATGCATTTTGTGCATGTATCTGGTGTGTTTTTGTTATATCTATTTAACTCCACCAGTGTAACATACATCCGCATTAACCATTTAAAATGTATCAATTTAAGACGTACATTTATTGATTTGGTTTGAGCTTCTGTACAAGCCAATTCCCATTGTTCCTCTGAAATTTCAGTTTGCAGGTCTTCTTTCCAATAATTCAGTCTTTTCTGTGAATTTTCACTTGAGGATAGTGTCAATGAGTTATAAAACTCTGAAATAATACCCTCTTTTACTATCTTTTGTCAAAATTTTTTCCAAGAATGAATAAGTAGGTCGGGTGAGAGCATTATTTTGATTTGATCGAATAAAATTCCTAAGCTGAAGATATTTTAAAAAATGTGTTCTATTAAGATTAAATTTAATCCTCAGTTCTTCAAAAGACATCATGTTATCTGAACGTGACAAATATAAGTCTTGAATCTTTTGAATCCTTTTTAAATTCCATACTTTAAATACAGCATCCGCTCTCCCTGGTGTAAAATATTGATTACCCCATATTGGGCTAAATTGTGACAATACTGTAAGCGTGGTTCTTTTAAATATTTTTTGGTTTCACACCATATTTTGATCATGTGCTTTACAATTGGATTTTTAACTTGTTTCTGTAATTTTTTAGCCGAGTCTGAGTATATGAATAAGGGAAGAGGTAAAGGTAAATTGTATGATTCCATTTCAGTCCAGTGAGGAAGATCATTTGATGAAAAATAATATGTCATAGACCTCAGTTGTGCTGACCAGTAATACAACATAAAGTTTGGACATTTCAGACCTCCACGATCAAATGGTAAATAAAGTAAGGACAGACATAATCTGGCCTTCCTATTGTTCCATATAAATTCCACTAACTTTTTTTTTAATTCTCGAGAATAGATCTGAAGGTGGTGGAATAGGAATGTATTGAAATAAATAAAGTATTTTGGGTAAGATATTACTTTTAAGTATATTAATTCTCCCGATCATTGACATTGGTAGTGACATCCATCTCTGAAATAACTCATTAATATCTGTCATTAAGGCTTCATAGTTGGCACTGGCGACTGATTCTAGCTTAGGCACAATTTGAATTCCTAAATATTTAAACTGATTTACAACATTGAATTGATTTACCTCAGGAGCTGGGTGATTTCTCTGGGTCTCATTTAGCATTAATATTGAAGATTTAGTTTTATTTATTTTATATCCTGATATTTCCCCAAAGTTCTTTATTAAATTTAACAAGGTCGGAATTGATTTTTTTAAGATTCGACATAAACAAAATTATGTCATCGGCATACAGGGAGATTTTATGTTCTGTTGATCCTACTTTAATTCCATATATTTGTGGATGTAAACGTACTGCCATCGCTAAAGGTTCAATTGCCATACTAAACAGTAAATGTCATAACCCGAGTGTCTGTTCTGGCCACACTCGGGTCTCATATCTTTTTTTTCCCTGGCTTTGGCAGCTGAGGATTCCTTCCAGCTCCTCGGGCTCTTATTGTGAAGGCGCCCGGGGGAGCTCCCTGCTGTCAAAGTCAGCTGCTGCTCCGCTGTCATTAGGAGCAGCTGTGCCGCGTTGGGGTCATTAGCCGCCAGAGATATAAGCGGGTGCTAAATGTCCTCCAACGCGGCAGTCTCTGTTATGATCATCTGTTACGTTCACCTATGTGCTGTTGTGCTCCTGTTATGCTCAGTGATGTTCCTGCTTGCCTAGCTCATCATTGTTAAAGTTGTCGTCTCGTAAGGTACGTTCCCTTGAGACTCACCCTTACTGTTGTCCGTCTGGCTTCGGGTGCTCCCCGGCTCAGACGTCACCCAGCCACTGTATGTGTTCTGTGTGTGTTCATCCTTCTCTGCAATAAAATATCACTGCAAACTCACTGGTGACTGAGGCGTCTTGTGATGGTCCGTGAGGGCCATTGTGACAGTAGACTGCCGCCAAACGCCCGGAGAGGAGGCGTTGTTTTGAGACGCCATTCACCGTGCAGTTTGCAGTAGTGGACCGTTTGTTCCTACCTGTCTGAGTGTCTGCAGCAGGGAGTATGTCGTCATCCAGGGGCCGTTGTCGGCGCCTTGGCAGGCAGCAAGCGGAGGTTCTGAAGGAGGTAGACTACACCATCTTCACTGCTACGCTGTTGGACGCTCCCAGCGACATTCGTAGATACCTGGACCTAGCCGAGGAGATTCTGGATTCTCTTCCCCGCTTCACTAATCATCCAGAGGTAAGCGTGAGGAGAGATGACATCGCCACCCAGCGTGAGCTACTCCGAGGGCTGGAGGGAAATCCTGGCAGGAAGCTGAAGCGGAGGAGACGTCGCCCCTTGCTTCGGGATCCCGCTCCTGCCTCCGTTCCGGCCCGGGAGTTCGCTCCATCCGGAGGTCTTTTCCCATCGGGCATGTCATCACTCGGGATTCCCCCAGAGAAGCTGCAGCTGACAGCAGACAAGATCTGGGACCGGGTGGCTGCTGCTTGCTCCGCTAGGAATCCTCCAGCGTGTATGAAGCATGTGGTGGCGGCGGTCAGACTGGTGGAGAGGAATCCAGCGCTGCGTGAGTTTCCTGAGTTTGCGGACTTGCTTGCCGCTGTTTCTGCTCAGGAACGGCGATTTCCGGACCTCACCTTCACCTCACCCCCTACAAGGAACCGTCGTCACTTCGGCTTCCAACCTCGGCTAGAGCCCCGTCTGGATGCTGTTCCGGGTCGCCGCAAGGGCTCAACCCTCCACACAGCTGTCACTCCTGCGCCTCGTCAGAGGGGAATCCCCGCAGCCTCGTCTTCTCCCGGGCCCTCGCCTGCTGTCCCGTCAGCGCTCCATGCCCGACTGACCTCGGCTGTCGCCCCCTCCTCCTCGTCGCCTATCCTGGCTGCTGTGTGTCACGAGAGCTCCGTTTCGGCGAGCCTCATCCCAGATCCGCCTCGAGTGGCCTCGTCTCGTCTTCCCAGAGGGCCCTCTGTCGCCATCCAGCGGGGAAAGGAAGGAACGACATCCCCCACAGCGGGAACCATCTTACCCTTAGGGGAAAGGCAAGTGCATGATAATTTCTCTCCTTTTGACATTGTTTTGCCTTGTCTGACTCCTGGGGGTGGAGTTCGGGGTATGCAGCCCCCCGAGCTCCCTCCACCCGCTGTGGATGAAAGTGTTAACCCTGCTTCCTCTGTGTCTCCCTCCGCTGAGCGGTCCTCGACGTCAGGCCAACGTCGTTTGATGAGGAGGGGGCCTGCGGTTCTGGAAAGCCTGGTTCTGGTTCCGCAGCCACGCCATGGGCGGAGGAGGAGAGCGGACTGCAGCGTGGAGCCATCGCCGATGAAGAAGCGTCCCCGGGGTTCCACGGAGGAGCGATCCGGTCCAGCAGGGCGAGATTCTCCTGCCACCACGCCGTGCGGGCCACCGGCGTGGACATCGGTGCCGGAGGACTCTCTAGCTGCACGCACCATCATGCCAGCTGCGGAGCCCGACGCAGCTGAGTGGGAGCCTGAGGACGACCTCCTGACTTCTGAGCCCGGATCATCGCAGTCCTGGACGGCGTCAGAACCCGAGCTCAGGCAAGTGCTGTTTTATCTTCCTTCTTCACCTTTTAGAGCACTTTTGCCTGTCTCAAGGGGAGATGAGCCGGGTGCAGCCGGCCGCTGCGTCCAAGCTTATCTCGCCGGGTTCTGGCGCTACCGGTGATCCTGATCCCGGGTTTTCTCTCTTGTGTGAGTCTTCTCCCAGGGTCGCCGGCGAGGGGCTGCTCTCGCCTGCTGCGCCAGAGGTTCTGGTTTCGGGGTTGGAGGTCGAGTCTGGTGCCACGCCGACCGGGTCCACCGGGAGTGCTTCACTGGCCCAATCGGGGTCCACCGTGAGTTCGGTTCCGGAGGCCCAATCGGGGTCCACCGTGGGTTCAGTTCCGGAGGCCCAATCGGGGTCCACCGTGGGTTCAGTTCCGGAGGCCCAATCGGGGTCCACCGTGGGTGCTGCACCAGCAGGTCCTAGATTCGGTGAGGGAGCTGCGGATCCCCGGCCACCGGATGCTGGACAGGCTCGTTTCCACCGTCATCCTCCTCGTCTCCCTGAGGAGCGCTACCCATCTCCACCTGGGGCCGTTGGGGTCCCGAATGCTCCGCCCGGTTCCCCCTCGTCTCTCCCCTTTTCGGCGGGACCACCGGCTGCTTCCTCCCAGCGGTTCTGGTGGGCTGGTGTTGCGGGGCGGCCGCCTGAAGGACTGTCTCGTCAGTTTGGTTCTCCGGGCCGGCCCCCCGACCTATTTGTCTTCCTGTGCAGCGACCTGCTCCGGCCGCCTGAAACTCTCTTCTCCCGAGCATGGGATTGGGGTAGGCCGCCCGAACTGTCCTCTTTTCCCCTCCTTGTTCTGTGGCCTCTTGTTGCCGGACGACTCCCCGAACCTTTTGCCCCCATCCCTCCGGGTCTGAACTGCACCCTTCCCGGGTTCCTGATCTCGTCTGTGGGACTGTTGGGGTGTGTGGGGGGGAGGGGGATTGTTTTGTGTTTTTGTGGCTCACCAGGTTGTTTCTGAGTTTGGTGGGGGGGTTTTTTCTTCCACCTTATGTCACTCTATTTGCCAAAAGGTATATTGCCTATTTTGAATTTATTGTGGTTGCTCACATTTTTGGGGATTATGGTTTTTTTTTTCTCCCCCTACCTTTATAGCCTTGTTGGTTGTTTGTCTCTCTCCCTCCTGCCAGCGCCCCATCCACCCACCCTAGGGGGGTGGGGGGGTGGGGGCTTGGGTGTTACTCAGGCCGCTCAGAGTTCGGCCTTGAGTGGGAGGTACTGTCATAACCCAAGTGTCGGTTCTTGCCACACTCGGGTCTCATATCTTTTTTTCCCTGGCTTTGGCAGCTGAGGATTCCTTCCAGCTCCTCGGGCTCTTATTGTGAAGGCGCCCGGGGGAGCTCCCTGCTGTCAAAGTCAGCTGCTGCTCCGCTGTCATTAGGAGCAGCTGTGCCGCGTTGGGGTCATTAGCCGCCAGAGATATAAGCGGGTGCTAAATGTCCTCCAATGCGGCAGTCTCTGTTATGATCATCTGTTACGTTCACCTACGTGCTGTTGTGCTCCTGTTATGCTCCGTGATGTTCCTGCTTGCCTAGCTCATCATTGTTAAAGTTGTCGTCTCGTAAGGTACGTTCCCTTGAGACTCACCCTTACTGTTGTCCGTCTGGCTTCGGGTGCTCCCCGGCTCAGACGTCACCCAGCCACTGTATGTGTTCTGTGTGTGTTCATCCTTCTCTGCAATAAAATATCACTGCAAACTCACTGGTGACTGAGGCGTCTTGTGATGGTCCGTGAGGGCCATCGTGACAGTAAAGGTGAAAGTGGACAGCCTTGTCGACATCCTCTGTTGATTTTTATTGATTTTGAGATATTGCTGTTTGTTAGGATTTCTGCTGTAGCATTATTGTATATTATCTGAACCCATTTTATGAAATTATTTCCAAGTCCAAACCTTTGTAAGACTTCAAAAAGAAAGGGCCATTCGACCCTATCAAAGGCCTTTTCGGCATCCAATGATAGGAGAGCTGTATCCGGTGCTTCTTTATTAAAATAAATAATATTAAATAGTCTTCTTACATTATGGAAGCCTTGTCTTCCCATTATAAAGCCATTCTGATCTCAGTTAATAATATTTGGTAATATTTCTTGTAGTCGCCTTGCTAAAATTTTACAGATTATCTTAAGGTCAGCATTTAATAGGCTTATTGGTGTCATGTTTTCACATTTATTAGAGGGTTTACCTGGCTTTGGCAACAGTATAATTAAGGCATTATTCATGTATGGTGGTAAATTACTATTTTGAAATGCTTCTAAAACCATTTCCAAAAGTGGTTTTATTAATTTATTCTTAAATTCTTTATAGAGGTCAACTGGAAGACCATCTGGTCCTGCACTTTTTCCTGATTTCATATTATCAATGGCTAGCCCAACTTCTTCTTGACTAATTTTAGACTCCAGTATCTCCCTGTTTTCATTTGGAATACACAGTATAGATAATCCATCAAAAAACCCATTTAGTTTTGTTAAGTCAGTTTCATTTTTTGTATCATAATTTTTCATAATAATCTCTAAAGGCACTATTAATTTCTAAAGGATCTACAACTGCCTGTCCGTTACTTATAATACTGGTAATTGGTGTTTTAAATTCTAATTGTTTTAATCTGCCATGCCAATTTCCCTGATTTTTCACCTTGTTCATAAAAAGTTTGCTTCAATCTTAGAAGACTCGAGGCAGCTCTATTCGCTGATTTTTTTGTCATATTCAGCTCTCAGAATCAGTAATTCGTTCTCTAACTTTGGGTTACTTACTGCATACACTTTTTCTTGAAGAATTTTTATTTTACGTTCCAATTGGACTCTCTCCTCTCGAGTCTTCTTAGATTTTGAACCTGTATAACTAATAATATGCCCCCAAATAAAAGCTTTGAAAGCCTCCCACTTTATATATGCTGATGTTTGTGTAGTATTGATATCAAAGAACTCATCTGTTTTTCTATGTACTTAACAAATTCCTCATCCTGAAGCCATTTATGCTGAAATTGCCACCTACCTGGATCCTTTGTCAATTTCTTATCTACATATATTAGACAGCAGGGTGCATGATCAGATATCACGATGTTATCATAGAAACAGTTTTGAATCTTGGACCTTCATTCTGTGGAGATCAAAAAATAGTCAATACGTGAGAATGTCTTGTAGGTATTAGAACAACAAGAATAGGCTTTGACTTGTGGTTTCATTTCTCTCCATATATCTAGCAATCTCAATTCTTTCATAAAATGATTAATGGTCATCCTGCATCCATTGTGCATACAGTCCAGTCCTGTTGATCTATCTATACTGGGATTCAATGTACAATTAAAATCCCCTGCTATTATATGTTGCCCTGTAAGTGATGATAAAGTAAGAAATAAATTAGCGAAGAAGTTTTGATCATCTATATTGGGACCGTATAAGTTCACCAGATTTATATCTTCTTATAACAAAGATCCTTGGATGATTAGATATCTTCCTAATTTGTCTCCATTTACATTTTTCACTTGAAATGGGACTGTTATGTATGAGAGTCATAACTCCCCTGGCTCGGGATGAAAATGATGAGGTGAACACATTTCCCTGCCATCTTCTCCTAATTCTTTTTACATCCTCCTCTATTAGATGAGTTTCTTGTAAAAACACAATTTTTGAGCCTATGTCTTTTATTTTATTCATAACTTGTTTAAGTTTTTTTAGATTTTGTAGACCTCTGCAATTCCATGAAGTTAAATTAAGATTAACGCTTTGGTCTATGATCAATAAGGAGTTTGAGATTACCTTGCAATATAAACATGCTCATACAGAGAAGCAAAAACATGGATGGTTGAACATTCATCCTACAAACTACACAAAAACAAATTCCCTTTCCCCACATTTGTAGTAATCCCCCCAAAATCAAAAAAAAAATTCCGTCTCCCGTTATAGCTAGTGACTGTTCCACACCTGCGAACAGTCAAACCACTCTCTCTCTCCTCTCAATCACCCTGACTCTACTACTTTTTAATGACATGACATTAACTCTCTTCTGTAGTTTTTCCAACATAACTCCAAAATTTTATAGCAACTTTGTACATCATAGCTTTTTTTTAATATATAATACAATCTATATTTTGTAGACATGCTATATGCTTCAGTTCAATCAGATGCCTGTGCAAATGCTTAAATATTCTACCTTTAGATCTTCTTCATGCTTAGCTCCCACCAGTCTCTTCTTGGATCTGCTTAATGAGCTCCTGCGCCTCTTGAGGGGTCTTGAAGGTGTGGGTTCTCCCTTTATATGTGACCAGCAATCTTGCCGGATGAATCACTTCGTGACGGATCCCGAGGTTGCGCAGCTCTTTACGGGCGGGGTCAAACTGCTTCCTTAATTGTTGAATTCCTGTGGCCAAATCTGGGTAGAACCGCACCTGTTGATCCTGGTATTTAATTTCTCCTTTAGCTCGCGCCGCGTTGGTGACCGTCATCTTGTCTCTGTAGCTGAGGAACTTCATAATCAGCATCCTCGGTGGTGTCTTATTATCTCTCGGTGGGCCGATTCGGTGAGCGCTCTCTAAGACAACCGATGACTGCAGATCCGCGTTGTTCAGCACTTCTGGAATCCACTTTTCCAAAAAGGAACATGTATCCCGTCCCTCCGCTCCCTCCGGGAGGCCCACCAGCCTCAAATTATTCCGTCGCGACCGGGATTCTAAGTCCAGGACATTATCTTCCAGACGTTTATTTTTTAATTCCAGTGTTTGCATCTTTAATTGTAGGCTGGTGACATCATCTTCAGCGCTCGAGATTCGGAGCTCCGCCTGCGATACTCGCTCCATACAGTCACTTATTTCTTTTCTCATTCCTTCCATCGCTGCTATAATCCCATCAAACTTAGACGAAAAGTCTGCTCTCATGGAGCTGATGGCAGCAAGTACCGCACTCGTGCCCTCCTCAGCAGTCACCGCTCAGCCGCTAGCTTCCTCCGCCATAGTCTCTGGAGATTTTCCTGCTTCGTCACAAGGGTGGAAGTCTGTTAGCTTGGATTGCTTTGATGAATTGCTTTTTCCTCCGCCTAATTTCCCAGCCTTAGTCTTTACCATATCCGCGCCTAAACGCTGGGATAGGTTTTTGTTCCAATTGAGAGAGTTTTAGCTTACTTTTTATTTTTAGGAGCAGAGCAGTGTGAAACGCGTCTTCCTACATGGCCGCCATAACCGGAAGTCCTAAAATTGAGAGTTTTTGTTAAAAGGAAGTAATTTCATTCAGTAACCTTAGTTCAGCTTGCAGAGGCAACAGCAAACATATTCCGAGTTGTCCACCGGGGGTAATATTGAGCTGTGGATAATTACTAGAGACCTGTGGAAAGTGGTCCAAGGTATCTGGCAGGTTTCAAACAGTTCTTGAAGCATAAAACTGCCTGGTTGAGGAGGAAGTTCAGGGATTTATGATAACAGACTAATACGTTCCTGGCACAAAATGTGATCCTTATTGTCCCTTTTAACATGGGATGTGTTTTCAAACTGGGGTTCTTGGCAGCACAGTGGTGCAGTGGTTAGCACTGTTGCCTTACAGCTAGAAGGTTCCAGGTTCAAATCCCCAGGCTGGCAGGGGTAGGAACCTTTCTGTGTGGAGTTTGCATGTTCTCCCTGTGCTGCGTGGGTTTACTCCGGGGGCTCCGGTTCCCTCCCACAATCCAAAGACATGCATGTTAGGTTAATTGGTTGTTCTAAATTGTCCCTAGTTATGTCTCCTACAGGCCCTTAGAATAGAGGGTTAGTACTAGTGAAGCGCTTTGAGTGGTCTTTGAGACTAGAAAAGCGCTATATAAGTACAGGTCCTTATCCTTATCCCTTACCCTTCTTAGGTGAAGAAAACAATTCTTGACCAGACTTTTGGATGAAACAATTTCTTTAAGGTGAAGAGTGATTTTATAGATTGGAGCCAAAGGGAATAATGCTACACAAGCGTTTGCTATAACTGGCAATGAGTCTTTTACAACGCTATGGAGGAATTTTGGCCCACTCATCTTTGCAGAATTGTTGTAATTCAGCCACATTGGAGGAATTTCGAAATGCTGTGTTCGAAATGCTCGAAATGGTGTGTTCATGCAGACACAGCATCTCAGTCGGATCTAAGTCAGGACTTTGACTAGGCCGCTCCAAAGTCTTCATTTTGTTTTTCTTAAGACATTCAGAGGTGGACTTGCTGGTGTGTTTTGGATCATTGTCCTGCTGCAAAACTCAAGTGTGCTTCAGCTTGAGATCACAAACAGATGGCCGGACATTGTCCTTCAGGATTTTTTTGGTAGACCGCAGAATTCATGGTTCCATTTACCACAGAAAGTCTTCCAGGTCCTGAAGCAACAAAACAGCCCCAGGCCATCACACTACCACCACCATATTTTACTGTTGGTATGATGTTCCTTTTCTGAAATGCTGTGCTACTTTTATGCTGGATGTAACAGGACACACACACCTTCCAAAAAGTTCAGCTTTTGTCTCATCAGTCCACAGTGTATTTCCCCAAAAGTCTTGGGGATCATCAAGATGTTTTCTAGCAAAACTGGGACAAGCCTTTATGTTCTTTTTGTTCAGCAGTGGTTTTCGTCTTGCATCTCTGCCATGCAGGCTATTTTTGCCCAGTCTCTTTCTTATGGTGGAGTCATGAACACTGACCATAACCGAGGCAAGTGAGACCTGCAGTTCCGGAGTGGTGGCTCAGTTGGTAGAGCATCCGCCCCACACCCGGGAGGCAGGGGTTCAAATCCCGGCCGGGTCATGCCGAAGACCATATAAAAGTGGAACTTCCTGCCGTCCAGCTTGGTGCTCAGCAAAATTGGAATGGAGGAGGGAAATTTGTGGCGGCGCCTTGCATGGCAGCGGCCCTCTGATTCTACACTTGGGGTGTATGTGATTAACACAGTAGATAGGTAAAACACAATCTCGTTCTACTGTACATGGTTGGTTGTACAGTTGAATGACAATAAAGGGTGATTAAAAAAAGATTTAGGACGGCCTATGATGCATCATACGACATCAGGATATGACTGGCGCCTAGCGGCTGCCCCGGCCTTGGATGCACTCTGCAGAACGTGCCCAAATGCCAAGTCACGTTTCGTTACCTTGTATTCATACATGTGTAATGACAATAAAGTTGAATCTCATCTCATCTCATGTTGTTGTGGGGTCTTTTGTGACCTCTTGGATGAGTCGTCGCTGCGCTCTTGAGGTAATTTTGGTGGGCTGGCCACTACTGGGAAGGTTCACCACTGTTCCATGTTTTCACCATTTGTGGATAATGGCTCTCACTGTGGTTTGCTGGAGTCCCACAGCTTTAGAAGTGGCTTTATATCCTTTTCCAGACTGATAGATCTCAATTACTTTGTTTCTCATTTGTTCCTGCATTTCTTTGGATCACAGCATGATGTCTCATTTTTGAGGATCTTTTGGTCTACTTCACTTTTGTCAACCAGGTCCTATTTAAATGATTTCTTGATTGAGAACAGGTGTGGCAGTAATCAGGCCTTGATGTGGCTAGAGAAACGGAACTCAGCTTTCCAAAGATGTGATAAACCACAGTTAATCTATGTTTTAACGGGGGGGGGGGGGTGTCAAGTTTTCACACAGGGCCATGTAGGTTTGGATTTTTTTTACCCTTAATAATAAACACCTTCATTTAAAAACTGCATTTTGTGTTTACTTGTGTTATCATTGTCTAATATTTAAATTTGTTTGATGATCTGAAACTTTAAGTGAGACAAACATGCAAAAAAATCGGAAATCTGAAAGTGGACAAACACTTTTTCACACCACTGTAGATGTTAAAAAATGACAAAATAGTACTTGCCTTGATCCCTGCTCTGCTGCTGCTGCCGCCGCTGCGGAACCAGATGAGTCACTCCAGGTGGCTGTGGTGACTGCCTGGCGAAGAGCTACTGAGCGGCTGCGAGGAGCTGGAAATGGAGTGTGGCGAGGGATACAGGTTGTGGGAGCCAGGGGATGCTTAATCGTCAGCACAGACTCAATTGTGGAAGCCAGGGGACGTTTGACCATCGGCACAAGCTTCCGTGGTGCAGGAACTGGTGAGCGGTGAGGGACGGAGGTTGTAGAAGCCAGGCAATGTGCAATCATCAGAACAGGCTTCTGTGAGGAAGAAGAGGGAACTTGGGGACATTTCACTGTTGCTACAGGCTCAAAAACGGGAGGAAAGTCTCTCACCAGTCCAGAGAATCTCCTTCACAGGATTAAGATGGAGAAGAACAGACCAAACAGTCCGTGTGACTGAGCTGGCTGAGATTCGCCTCCAAACACTCAGCCATGCTTGCTGGAAAATTGAGGGCTGCTTCCAGAGATGAAAAAGCCCGAGCGTCAGAGACAAACTCCTCCATGATTCAGACCGTCCAACTCTCATCCTCCTCCAGAATGAAGGTAACTGTCATGATGTAATTAATGGCAGACCGTAGTTCACCAGGGAAACAACAGACATGGGTGAACATTTTAAATAGTTTATTGATAAGCTAGGTAAATAAACCCACTGTGAGGAGCACACTGCCTGCAGGGAGACAAAAAGGGGAAATGGTAAATGAAGAGATGATTTAGGAAGCAGAATAGAATTTAGAGGAAGAAGAGAGGCTTACTACTACAAGCAGAGGGCCCGGCTGTGAAGACCCAATGTGCAGTGGGGGGTGAGCTAAAGGGAGTAGATCCAATATAGCAAACAGGTGGAATAGGAGGTGTCCAGACATGATGGTCAGAGATACAGCCCCAGAGTGATTAGTCACTGCTGAGATGGCAGCAACCTGGAGAAGATGAAAAAGGAGAAGGTTAATGAGCTGGTGGAGGTCAACAATACAATTCAATTGACTCGATGAGATGGCAGCAATACCCAACGGTCCAGCAAGGAAGCAGTCACAGACTGACGCTCTTAAAGCTGGCAGATGAGGTAACAGCAAGTGTGCGCAATCTCCCAGGTGAGTGCAATCAACTCCGGGAGCCGAGAGGAAGGCAGGGAAAGAAACACACAGAAGGAGGGGGAGCATGCTCACCTGATCATCACAGTGCCCCCCCCCCCCACAAGGGGTGCCTCCTGGTGCCCTTCCGGGCTTGTTGGGATAAGCCCGATGGAAAGCCCGGACCATATCCTTGTCACAAAAGTATGATCCAGGAATCCATGACTTCTCTTCAGGTCTATAACCCTTCCAGTGGACCAAATATTGCAGCCCCCGGCCCGATGAACATCCAAGATCCTCTGGACAGTGTAGCTAGTGTGGCCGTCGAGGACCCTGGGAGGAGGAAGAGGCTTCGGGGGAGGGCAGAGAGGACTGGGGGAGAGAGGCTTAATTTGAGACATGTGGAAGGTTGGGTGGATGCAGAGCGACGGAGGCAACTTGAGACGGACCGTGACATTGTTGATGATCAGGGAGATGGGGAACAGACCCAGAAACCGTAGCAACAACTTTTTCGACTCTGTCTTCAAGGGAACCTGTTCTGTTAACAGTCACACCATCTGGCCAACGGTGCACCTGGGTGCCGGCATACATCCGCGGTTGACGTAGAGACGGTTCTAATCAGATGAACAGAGAAGGGCAGCCCGAGTGGACCTCCACAGAAGGTGGCAGCAGTGGGCGTGGACCTCCACAGATGGAACGGCTAACTCCCTCTCCACCATAGGTACATAGGAGAGGGGAGTGTACCCCAAGGAGGCCTCAAAGGGAGTCAGGCCAGTAACGGAGGAGACGGCGGTGTTGTGAGCATACTCCACCCAGGACAGATGGGAGCTCCAGGTGGCGGGGTTCCAGGAAGCCACACACCTCAGGGTCACCTCCAGGGACTGGTTGGCATGCTCGACCTGACCATTGCTCTGAGGGTGGTAACCAGAGGTAAGGCTGGCAGTGACGCCGACGGAGCAGCAGAAGACCCGCCACACCTGCGAGGTAAACTGGACCCAGGTCCGAAAAGATGTTGACAGGAATGCCATGGAGACATGACGTGAAGGGTGAGGAGGTTGGCAGTCTCTGCAGCTGTGGGCAACTTTGGCAATGGCACCAGGTGGATAGCCTTAGAGAAGTGATCAACAATGGTTAGTATGATGGTGTTACTTTGCGATAGAGGGAGGCCCATAAAGTCCACAGCCACATGAGACCAGGGGCAACTTGGAACAGGTAAGGGGTGGAGAAGTCAGGCTGGGGGTGAGGAGTCAGACTTATTGGTGGTACAGACCTGACAGGCCTTAATGAAATCCCGGACATCTGAAAGAAGAGTTGGCCACCAAAACACCCGCTGCAGGAGTTCAACAGTTCTCAAAGTTCCTGGATGACAAGCAAAGTAACTGGTGTGCCCACACTGAATTACCTCACTGCGAAAGCTAGAAGGGACATAGAATCGGTTCAGTGGGCCCCCCTCAGGGATGGATTCGAAGGACTGGGCCAGCTGGACCCTCTGCTTGATCTCCCAAGAAAGGGCTCCTACAATGCAGGTAGAGGGCAGGATAGGCTCAAAAGAAGCGGGGGTGATGAGAGGGAGAGAGGATGGAGAGTGATCAGAGGAGAATTGGTGAGAGAGAGCATCAGGTTTAGTATTGTGTGAACCAGGGCAGTAAGTAATGGAAAAGTTGAAGCTAACAAAAAAATAGAGCCCAGCGGGCTTGTCTAGGGTTTAACCTTCTGGCAGACCTTAGGTATTCTAAATTTTTATGATCTGTCCAGACAACAAATGGTTGGGTGGCTCCCTCTAGCTACTGCCTCCACACCTCTAATGCCAACTTAATGGCCAGTAGCTCATGGTCTCCTATGCTGTTATTTCTCTCGGCTGGGGACAGTCGCCGAAAGAAATACATGCAAGGATACAATTTTTGATCAGAGACGGAGTGCTGAGAGAGGACGCCGCCTACCCCCAAATCAGACACGTCCACCTCTACCACAAACTGTAACTGAGGGTCGACCTGAGACAGGATGGGCTGCTGCTTCTGACCATTTGAATGGGATCTAAGTTGAGGTCAGCTGGGTTAAGGGCAGGGCCACTTTGCTGTAATTATGAATGAAGTGGCAGTAAAAATTTGCAAAGCCCAGGAAGCGCTGAAGGTGCTTCCTGAACTGTGGGGTAGGCCGATCGAGGACAGCTTTAATCTTAGCCGGGTCAGGCTTCAGTTCACCCTCGGCTACATTGAACCCCAAAAAGGAAGTGGAGCGAGAAGAGAACTCGCACTTCTCGGCCTTCACAAAAAGCTGATTCTCGACCAGCCATTGTAAGACCGCCTGAACATGGACTGTGTGCTCCTCCAGCGTGCGGGAAAAAATAAGTATGTCATTGAGGTAAACAAAGAAACTGGTTCACCATGTCCCAGGTGACGTCATTAATTAATCACTGGAAGACTGTGGGAGCGTTGCTCAGCCCAAAGGGCATTACTAGATATTCACAATGCCCTAAATGTGTTTTAAATGCAGTTTTCCACTCATCACCTTTGCGTATGCAAATCAAATGGTACGCGTTCGGGAGATCCAACTTGGTGAACAGTCGGATGTACTGGAGAAGCTCAAAAGCGAAATTAATAAGTGGCAGGGGATATTTGTCTTTGACGGTAATAGTGTTCAGCTAACGATAATCAATGCATGGTCGCAAGAACCCATCCTTTTTACCCACAAAGAAGAACCTGGCACCAACAGGAGCAGAAGACAGACGAATGATGCCGGTATTAAGAGAATCTTTAATATAGCTCTCCAGTGCCTCCCTCTCCGGCCCTGACAAGCTGCAGAACCTGCTGGATGGCAACTGCACGCCCATGAGGTGGTCTATCGCACAGTCATAGGGCCGATGAGGTGGTAAAGAGAGGGCCCCAGACTTGCTAAAGACCTCCCCTAGGTCATGATAGACCTCGGGCACATGGCTGAGGTCAGGCGGCTCGGCCAGAGGTGGGGAGATGGGGAGAGTAGGTGAGCAGGCGGCTGAACGGAGGCACGACCAGTGGCAAAAAGGGCTCCAGGATGTAATGGAATTTTGGCACCAATTAATTATGGGGTTATGTTTACAGAGCCACGGATAACCTAGGATGATGGGTGAAGAAGAACTGGGCAGCACAAAAAATTAGAGGGTCTTGTGATGGTTACCCAACAGGAGGATGGAAACAGGCTCGGTTTGAAGGGTGACTGCGGCCAAATTACTATTTACTATTAAAATGTTTTGGTGACCTGTGGTCACCCTTGGTGACCACAGGATCTCATCTCTGTTTGCAGATGATGTTGTCCTGTTGGCTTCATCCAGCAATGACCTACAGCTCTTGCTGGGACGGTTTGCCGCTGAGTGTGAAGCGGCTGGGATGAGAATCAGCACCTCCAAGTCCGAGTCCATGGTCCTCAGCCGGAAAAAGGTGGATTGTCCTCTCCGGGTTGGGGACAGGCTCCTGCCCCAAGTGGAGGAGTTTAAGTATCTTGGGGTCTTGTTCACGAGTGAGGGGAAAATGGAGCGAGAGATCGACAGACGGATTGGAGCAGCATCTGCAGTGATGCGGACGTTGTACCGGTCTGTTGTGGTGAAGAGGGAGCTTAGTTCTAAGGCAAAGCTGTCGATTTACCAGTCAATCTACGTTCCTACTCTCACCTATGGTCACGAACTTTGGGTAATGACCGAAAGAACGAGATCGCGGATAAAAGCGGCTGAAATGAGCTTTCTCCATAGGATTGCTGGACTCACCCTCAGAGATAGGGTGAGGAGCTCAGTCATCCGGGAGAGGCTCAGAGTAGAACCGCTGCTCCTCCACATTGAAAGGAGTCAGTTGAGGTGGTATGGGCATCTGATTAGGATGCCTCCTGGACACCTCCCACTTGAGGTGTTTCAGGCACGTCCCACTGGGAGGAGACCCCGGGGCAGACCCAGGACTCGGTGGAGAGACTATGTCTCCCAGCTGGTCTGGGAATGCCTTGGTATCCCCTCTGAAGAGCTGGAGCAGGTGGCTGGGGAGAGGGAAGTCTGGGCTTCTCTGCTTGAACTGCTGCCTCCGCGACCCGGACCTCCGGAAAAGCGGTAGAAGATGGATGGATGGATGGATATTAAAATGTTGTCACCCTTTACTATCGGAAAGGGTGACAACATTTATAGGGGATGGTCAGACCCTGGGGGAAATCTTTAGGTTTTGAATTAACCTCTGAGATATAAAATTTGGATCGAGTCTGACTCCCAAATCCAGATTGGCAGCTGATTCCACAGGAGAGGAGCTTGATAACTGAAGGCTCTGCCTCCCATTGTACTTTTGGAGATTCTAGGTATTACAAGTAATCCTGCATTTTGGGAGCGTAGTGCTCTGTTAGGATAATACGGTAGTATCAGATCTTTTTAATAAAAAGGAGCCTGATTGTTTAGAGCTTTGTAAGTAAGAAGAAGGATTTTAAACTTAATTCTATACTCTATGGGAAGCCAATGAAGGGAGGCCAGAACCGGAGAGATATGATCTCTCTTTCTAGTACCTGTTAAAACTCTTGCTGCAGCATTTTGGATCAGCTGAAGACTTTTTAAAGATGTTTTAAGACAGCCTGATAATAAAGAATTACAATAATCTAATCTCAAGCTAACAAAAGCGTGGATCAGTTTCTCAGCATCACTCTGAGACAAGATGCTCCTAATCTTGGCAATATTACGCAAATGATAGAAGGTAGTCTTAGAAACAAATTTAATATGTGAATTGAAGGACAAATCCTGATCAAATATAACTCCAAGGTTCCTCACAGAGCTATTAAGAGAAAGAGTAACCGCAACCAAACTGAAAGTTTGATTTGGAAAGGAATTTCTAAGGTTTTTTGGACCAACAAGAATGACTTCAGTCTTATAAGATAAGATAAGATAAGCCTTTATTAGTCCCACAACGGGGAAATTCCAGGATTGCAACAGCACAGGGATAGCAACACTCAGAGCAACAATCAGAAGGCAAAAAAAAAAAAACAAGCAAGCAAGAGCAGCTAATATACATATGTACATATTACTATAAAATATATATATACACACACACACACACAGACACACAGTGCAGAGCATTGTAGCTGGATGGAATAAATATATGAATATATGAACACACAGTGCAGAGCATTGTAGCTGGATGGAATAAATATGTAAATATATAAACACCCACAGTACGGAGCATTGCAGCTAGGTGGAATAAATATGCAAGTATATAAACACACACAGTGCGGAGCAATGTAGCTAGATGGAATAATATGTAGATATAGTATAAAAACACAGTGCGGAGCATTGTAGCTAGATGGAATAAATATATAGATATATAAACACACCCAGTGCTGAGCATTGTAGCTAGATGGAATAAATATATAGATATATAAATATAAACACACCCAGTGCAGAGCATTGTAGCTAGATGGAATAAATATGTAAATATATAAACACACACAGTGCAGAGCATTGTTGCTAGGTGGGATGAAACAGCATAACCGTCTATTTAGTTATCCTACATGGTATGATTATGTGCCCATACATATTCTCACCCTCCATAGCGACCGGTATGTTCCTAGTTGTATGCCGGAGAGGACCATTGTGTAAGTCTATTGCATCTTTTGCATTCAAAAAACTATTAGTTTGTTACGTCTTTTTGCTATCTCTGCGAGCAGCCCTGCTTAGGTTGTACAGTCTGACAGCCGTTGGTAGGAAGGACCTACGAAACCTCTCGGTTGTGCACCTGGGATGATGTAGTCTGCTGCTAAATGAGCTCCTCAGTGCATCCAGTATGTCCTGCATAGGGTGGAACTCGGACTCCAGCAGAGATGACAGTTTAGCCACCGTCCTTCTCTCTCCTATCTCCTCCATCGGATCAAGGCATTGCCCCAGGACAGAGCTAGCTTTCTTAATCAGTTTGTTCAGTCTCTTCCTATCGGCTGCAGTAATGCCACTGCCCCAGCAGACATCCAAGCTTTGATTTCCTTAAGACAGGCTTCTAACTTGGCTAATTGATTACTATCATCTGGCTTCATGACAGGTATAATTGTGTGTCATCTGCATAACAATGAAAATGTATACAGTGCTTTCTAATAATGTTGCCTAACGGAAGCATATATAAACTAAAAAGAGTAGGGCCTAGCACAGATCCCTGTGGAACTCCATGACTAAGCTTTGAGTTGAAAAAACTCATTATTTACATGAACAAACTGGAACCTATCAGATAAATAAGATCTAAACCACTGCAACGAAGTTCCATTAAGTCCAACATAGTGTTCTAATCTATCAAGTAGAATATTATGATCGATAGTATCAAAAGCTGCGCTAAGGTCTAAAAGGACAAGTACAGAAACTAGTCCATTATCAGATGCAATGAGGAGGTCGTTAGTGACCTTCGCTAAGGCTGTTTCAGTACTATGAAATAAGTACTAAGTCAATAAGAGTGGAGACCCTGAGTTCAGCCCCGAGTTGTTGGATAAGAGCTGGTAGGATTAAACAACCGGGGGATTTGTTGAAGACCTGCCCGCCAGACCCCCCATGGCTATTGACAGGCCAAATCTTTTGGTCGGACGGGGCAACCCAGCAACACGTGATCTGTGGAACCACAATAAAGACATGCCCTTGCCTTGTTCCGGCGCCGGTGCTCCTCTGGAGTCAGATAGGCCCAGCCAAGGACCATTGGCTCCCGAGAGGAAGCCAACCCAGCAGAGTGAGAGGATTGGGAGGACGACTGCGGCACAGGTGAAGAAGCAGTGGACCTCTGCTCCTTAGCACACTCATGGTAGCGATTGTCCAGGCCAATGGCCTGTTTGATAAGCTCATCCAGAGAGGAAGGGTTGGCATGGATGGCCAGGTTGTTTTGGAGATTAGAATTGAGGCTCCAGAGAAAGGCGCTGCGCAGGGCAATGTCATTCCATCTGGACTCGGCCGCGACAACCCAGAACTCCACCAAGAAGTCTGCGACCGACTGACTTCCCTGCCAAAGCACCAACAGCCAGCTCGTGAGATTCCCCTCACTCTCTGTATGATCGAACACCCGAGTGAATTCCTGAATGAACCGATCATAGGAGTAATGGTGGGCCTCAGGACTGCTCAGGATGGACTGGGCCCAGTTAAGAGCCTCGCCCTTGAGCAGCAGGATCATCAAATGGATTTTAGGAGAGTCGTCCGGGTACTCCCCTGCCACCTGCTGCAAATAAAGCCAGCAATGAAGCAAAAACCCCTGATATCCCCCCCCCCCCATCTCCCCCGCGTACAGGGAAGGAGAGGGGATGGAAATGGTCCGGCAGGTAGATGGATCAACCTGAGCAGCAGGAGGAGGAAGAGACGCCAAACTAGAAAGACGGCTAAGGTGGTCGGTAACAGTTGCTAAATGCTGGTTGGTTGGTTGTAGTTGTTCCACGAGTACGGCGACTTGACACTCTATGGCATCTAAACGGGAGAGAACCGAATGCTCCCCTGGTGAAGTGCTCGCTGAGCCTTGGTGCTGGCTTGACCGTTCTGTGGACTGGCGATCTGTCTAGGGTGTACCCTGCCTCTCGCCCAAAGATGCTGGGATAGGCTCCAGCCCCCCCACGACCCGAAAAAGGATTAAGCAGAAGAAGATGAAAGAATAAATGAATGACTCAAATGCAGAGCGTGGTTCACCAGGGAAACAACAGACACGGGTGGACGTTTTAAATAGTTTATTGATAAGCTAGGTAAATAAACCCACTGTGAGGAGCACACACTCACACTTCTTCCGGCCTTCAGAGAGAGCAGTCGCATTTTCTCTCCCTCCTCCCCACTCCTCTCCCCTCTTCACTATCCCAGCTTGTTGTGTCCTGTCTCTGTCTGTGTCGCTCTTATTCTGGCTGAATCTTATTCCAAATGGAAAATTATGGATTCGGTGGGCTTTATATGCGATTGACACCACTTCAAAAGAAGATCGGGCTACGGGGAGCCCAAGTGGACTCATGGATTGGGATTTCATGTGTCTGTGTGATTCGACTGAGATGCGGAAGACATCTCTATTTGTTTGGCTTTTGATCACAGGATTTCTATTTTGGCTCTGGAGTTTCCTGATGTATCAGGAATTAAAGAAGTTGGGAGAGCTGATCAAAGCGGACCCGGCAATGCTCCTTCAACAACAAATTCGACCAGTCGGGGAGTGCACTGATAGCGGCAATGGTGAACTGAATGATGGCTGATTCAGAAGATGGTATACATCTGGAGTCGCTGGTGCTCTCCAGGGAATGATTTTAAAGCCTGTATATGGAAATTATGAAGCACAGAATCGCAAGAGAGATGGAAATTCTATGCTCTGTGTGAACTGTGCCTTGACCTTGATTCGGCGCCCTCTCCTCCTGGATGAAGACAAAACAGAAGAAGAGTTTCTCCCTAACACAAACAATCTGGCGTACAGTAATCTGAACTCTCAAGGACAGCGCCATGTGACTGGCTTAGGAATTACCATCGGACATGCACCGAGACTTGGATCTCTTATGGACATGCTATCTAAGTTTCAGACACTAAAGACGTAACATCCAGTTGCTGAGAGAGGATTTTTGCTGCACACCAGTAACTGACACACACACTGCATACAACACCACGTGACTGATACACATACACTGACATACATACACTCACACTGTCTCTCTCAACTTGCTGCTTTGTTAATGTGTGATCTATTGTTTGCTATTTGTGCATAAGAGGGTTTTTTTCTATGTAATCACAATTTTGCTCATACGAGCTTCTTATGAGCTTTATACGAGCTTTATTTTGATAACTATGTTTTTTCTCTCCGCCCAATGTGTTCTCCTCCCCCTCCCCTCTTTACCCTCCACTGTATGACAGGCGCCTTTGCATGGCTGCTGCGTCATTGGGATGCGCTTATCGTGCGCGCCCAATGTCAAGTCAAACTCCTCGTATGTTTACTTGTATGTTTACTTGTAAATGTGCTTGGCAATAAAGCTCATTCTGATTCTGATTCTGACACAGCCTGTGGGGAGACAACAAGGGGAAATGGTAAATGAGGAGATGATTTAGGAAGCAGAATAGAGTTTGTAGGAAGAAGAGAGGCTTACTACAACGAGCAGAGGCCCGGCTGTGAAGATCCAGCATGCAGTGGGTGGTGAGCTGAAGGGAGTAGATCCAATACGGCAAACAGGTGGA
The DNA here is from genome assembly GCA_020510985.1 of Pholidichthys leucotaenia. Lineage (NCBI taxonomy): Eukaryota > Metazoa > Chordata > Actinopteri > Cichliformes > Pholidichthyidae > Pholidichthys > Pholidichthys leucotaenia. Next base: position 288,019,007 of record CM035845.1, read on the forward strand.
ATAGGAGGTGTCCGGACATGATGGCCAGAGGTACAGGTGAGCGTGTGCAGCCCTGAAGTGATCAGTCACAGCTAAGATGGCAGCAACCTGGAGAAGATGAAAAAGGAGAAGGTTAACAAGGTGGTGGAGGTCAAAAATACAATTCAGTTGACTCAATGAGATGGCAACAATACCCAACAGTCCAGTGAGGAAGCAGTCACAGACTGACGCTCTTAAAGCTGGCAAATGAGGCAGCAGCAGGTGTGCGCAATCACTCAAGTGAGTACAATCAACTCCGGGAGCTGAGAGGAAGGCAGGGAGAGAAACACACAGAAGGAGGGGGAGCATGCTCACCTGATCATCACAGTAACCAAGCCCGCAGTCTTTTGGCAGGAATATACTGTCATGGGCTGCCTCCAGCAGACAGTAAATGACTCCTTAAGGTGAGCATGATTCAGAGCACAAAGGATTTATTCCAAAGCCAGGACGATGAGGACAGAAAACAAACCGAGCTGTCGAACAAACACATAAATTGGTTTTAACTAAATAAAGAAGGAGGAACAGGTGCCAGAGAAGCAACCCGCGCAGCGATCAGCACAACGACACACAATGTTCCAGCACCAGGCAACAGAAGAGGATGGCTAATAAAGGAAACAGGTGATTACTCAACACAAAACAGGTGACACTTAATTAGGGGCCAACAGATAACAGGGGATCAGCTGCAGGTGAGGGAGACAGGACTGGCAGGACTGTGCAAATAATGGACACCGGGGAGCTAGAGAATAATAATAAACATACACACAGGAACAAAACTACAGAACATAATTAGAGACATGATAATGAAAAAGGAACACAATGATCAACCAAGGCTAAGGTAGGGAAACCCAGAGAAAACATACAAAAGTAACAGCTGGCACTGGACATAAAGAACTTAAATAATATGAATGGTAGCATGAAGATAATAATGGCTCAAATGATTCAAAAGACAACAGAAAGCATGGGCAAGATGTCTAGATCATAACACACTGGCCACTTCTGGACCTCTCTATTGCTTGACACACTGCCTATCTCACAAATACAAACTGAAATCAAAAGGTTCTGTAAGTAAAGTCATAAAAAATAAAATCTCTGTTTGATCCTAAAACTGTGTATGTTTTATGTACATATAATTCTTGTATGAATTCTTGCTGCACAATAAATCTCCTTTGAAAAGACAGTACAAATAACTTTATGAATTTTTCAAAAGACAGTAGTAGCCAACCACAATCACAAATAAATTATGAAAAATCTACCTAGATGAGTGATGTACCCTCCCAGTCTAAAACAAGTGTTATGAAATGTATGAACTGGACTTGTCTCTGATTGGGTGGACATTTGTTGAAGCTTTATTTTAAAAAAGGAACAGAAATACTGAAAGGCGGACAGGTCTAAAGGACAAACAAATTCAATCTCTGAAGACTCAGAGGCAGAGCTAAACACAAATACATACACAGTGTATGACTCAGTGCAAAATTTAAGTTGTGTTTGTGGTATAAACTTTTGTATATTTTGGGAATCTACCCCAGCCGGGATGTCCATGACGGCCCCACAAATGGTTAGACCTGGGGTATATTATGGGTTCCATGTGGACACGCTGGCTGGAATATTCAATAAATGACAAAACTGTTTTAGTTTGTGAGCAAATACTCCTAGGCTGGCACTCATGAAGGTAGAAACAATATACTAAAATAAAGAGTTGGTACCACCATAATTGCAAAAGAACAAATTTGTTCCATTTGAAGAATTTCTAGCCAATCACTTACGTCTTCCTTGACAGATTTGTAATGTATTGTGTTTATGAAAACTGCCATGCCAAAGTCTTGTGTTACACTGTACATCGAGCTAGAACTGAACTATACACATTCTGTTTATCTTTTGTTGTTATTAAAGACAAGAATAGAAAGGAGATGTCTTTACCTTCTTAACATGTTTCGACTGTACACTGCAGCCTTCGTCAGAACAGTCAGTTGATTGCTGCCAGGTGACATTTATCAGCTGATTTTCGTAGGTGGGGCCAGCTCAGCAGATCTATCAGATCCACCGAGCTGGCCCCGCCTTCCGCCGTCAGATGGTCTCTGGAGAATGTGATCCCAGGTGTGGGAAAGCATAAAGGCCCCCTCATCTCGGTTCATGGTGTCTTTTCCCCGCTTCCTGATTTCTATGGCCTCCTTGATCCAGCATTTGTGTCTGTTGCTCTCTGATCCAATAATTTTTGCGTTGTCCCAGTCCATGATGTGATTATTTCTTTTGCAGTGATCTGATATTGCTGATTTTAATGTTTCTTGTTCTGCCTTTTCTTTTTGTGATCTTGTGAGTCGTCCTTGTGTTTCCTTCTCACATTCCTTCCGGTGTTCTTTTTTTCTTGTGGTGAATGATCTTCCAGTTTCTCCAATGTAGGTTTTGTTGCATGATCTGCATGATATTTCATATATTACATTGCATTTTTTGTCTTGTTCTATTCTGTCCTTGGGGTGTACTAATAACTGTCTTAATTTTTTGTGTGGTTTTACTGCTGTGTTTATTTTGTATTTTTTCATGATCCTTTGGATTGGTTCCGTGATCCCTCGTATGTATGGTATAGTTATGGTGCCCTTGTTTTTGATTTCAGCTTTTGTTCTGTGTCTTATTTCCTGTTTGTTTTCTTTGTTTTTGACTTGCTGTTTCCCTTTGTTTATGGCCCATACTGGATATTGGCAGCATATAAGTGCATGTTTTATGTGGTTTTCCTCCTCCTGTCTGTCTTCTTGGTCTGTGATGGTGGCTTTGTTTTCCAAATCCTCCATGAAAAAGCTGCTCATAATGGCTGATAGTGGGTCTCCCATTGCAAATCCTTCTTTTTGTCTATAAATTTTTCCTCTTTATTGAAAATAGGTGGATTTTGCAACAAATTGTAATAGTTTGGATATGTCGTGAACTGTGAGATTGGTGCGTCTTTTAAGGGTACGGTCATTATTGAGGCGTTCTTGCACTATATGTAGTGTGACGTCAACAGGTGTCTTTGTGAATAATGAAATGACGTCATGTGAAATGAGGATTTCGTCTGATTCTATTTTCATATTTTTGAGTTCTTGTGCCAGCTCTTTTGAGTTTTCGCAGTGGAAATCTGATAGTCCAAGGAGGGGTTTGATGATTTCAACCAGGGCTTTTGATAAGTTGTACGTGACTGATCCAAAACTGTCTATTATTGGCTGCAGTGGGATATCCTTTTTATGAATTTTTGGGGTTCCATAGATCCGGGGGGTGATGTTGGCTGAGGGTATCAGGTGATCATATGCGTCCTTTGTGATTTTTTTACTTTCTAATAGGGGTTTGAGAAGGGTTTTTAGCATTTTTTTTCTTTTCTTCTGTGGGGTTTGTTTTAATGATTTCGTATGTGCTTTCATCTGCCAGCATGGTTTCCATCTGTTTTTCATACGCTTCCGTGTCCAATATTACTGTCGTTCTGCCTTTATCTGATGGGAGGATTGTAATTGTTTTATCTGTCTTGAGTGAGTTTAATGCTTTTTCTTCTTCTTTTGTAACGTTGCTTTGTGGTAATTTGGCCGTTTTGAGGATTCCTGCAACTGCGTTCCGGAGCGATGCCTTTTCCCCTTGGTCCTGGATTTTTTTGCATGCGAGTTCTGTTGCGAGGATGTATTCTTCGTAGGGTATTCTGGCTGGTGTGACGGTGAAGTCCAGTCCTCTGCTCAGCACTGTTTTCTCCGTGTCCGTGAGTGTGCGTTTTGACAAGTTTTTGACCCACTTAGCGTTCATTTCCGTGTGTGTTTGTTTTCGTCTGTTCTTCCTTTCTGTAAGTTTTTTTAGTTTTTTAATTGGCGGTTTTTCATTTTAATGAATTCTTGTTCGTGTGTGTGTTTTAATTGTGCTTCTATCTGCTCCTGCGTTTCCTGGTCGGTCAGGTAGTGTTTCTTGAAAATGTCCATTTTCTCCTTGAGCCGGTTGTTGATTCTGTCCACTTTGTTTGCCGTCATTCTTATCCGTTCTTTGATCAGGTCTTTCCGTGCATTATTGATAATTTTCTCTGCGTTTTTGGTAGGGATTGGATTTCTTATGTTGAGGCTTGCTGGTGAAACATCCTCATCTCTGCAACGGAGGTTAAATCTCAGGTAGTTTCTGAAACGTGCCCGTGTTTTCTCCAATTTCTCCAGCCAGCAGAAGTCTTTAATGCAATTTTGTCCATAACTTCCACGTAATTGTTCAAGTAGGTTCATTTTGTCTTCTTTTAATTATTTATCTTTTGTTCTTATTAAAGACAAGAATAGAAAGGAGATGTCTTTACCTTTACCGGAAGGCGGGGCTGGCTCGGTGGATCTGATAGATCTGCTGAGCTGGCCCCGCCTACGAAAATCAGTTGATAAATGTCACCTGGCAGCAGTCAGCTGACTCTTCTGACAAAGGCTGCAGTGTACAGTCGAAACATGTTAAGAAGGTAAAGATATCTCCTTTCTATTCTTGTCTTTAATAAGAACAAAAGATAAATAATTAAAAGAAGACAAAATGAACCTACTTGAGCTATACACACATTCTGCATTTTCATAATTGCAAATCTTTATTTATTTGCGAAAGTTTTCTATCACATGATTGTTTTTTGAGACCTCACCTGATGTTGGGTGCTAAGGTTGCTGAATGTTACAGATATAACAATTGCGCAAGTAAAATGCACCATCAGCTCATAAAGGGGAGAAAAAACTAGACAGTCAACTCAAAGACATTTCTGTTCTGCCTTAGGCATGGTTGTTACATTTGTCAGACATTTTATTTTTTTAAAGAGACCAAGGACAAAAATATTTCAGATTTCAAATAACTTTGATGTCTACTGACAGACAGGCCATATGGTGCTGCAATAAGTAATCCTTCTCGCTTCCCAGACATTCCTAAATGGATTATCTACTTGGCTGCTTAATACTATTTCATTTTTATTCTGTCATTCTGAGAGTCCTAGTCCCATACATCACTCGCACAGGGATTCAATTAGCACGGCAGTAATTAAGCAGGGGCTTATTCTCCCTGAAATGCACACACATTTATTTGACAGCCTGACAGTGCATTTGCGTATGCCTGCATATTTGTCAAAAGGGTGCAGAGTGACAGAGAAAATAAAAAAGGAAGATATTTTTGATTTTCTTTTTGTGTCATATCATCTTCACTTGTCACTACACAGCATAATTGCATCTTTGTTAATAATCCAAGACAAGCTTACTGTGGTAGACTGCAAGTCTAAAATAAAACATTACTGGCACATGCCTCTAGGGGGAACTACCTGTATTGTTCAGCACTACTATTAAGGGGACACATCAGAGCAAGAGTGTGAAAACCCCGCGCAGAATCCATGTTCAGTCATATTATGTGTGTTGCAGAATAAACGGCAGAGTTAGCCAAAGAAATAACTCAAGTGTGATCATTGCTACACGGTAGGATATCACACAATTGGCGACGAGGATTAAAAGAAAAAAATCAGCGGCGAGAAACAGAGAACATTGCAAGTGTGGCGAACTCAAGTGACTCCAGTAGTTCGAGTGCAAGTTCAGAGGAGGAAAAACGAGGTTTCCCCACCACGACGAGCAATGGCGGCTGTAATCGGAACGGTAACCCCTTTTGATAACTCGACTCAGTCATGGGAAGAATATAGTGAAATGTTGGACTTTTTCTTCCAAGCTAATGAGATTGAGGAGCCAGACAAAAGGAAGGCTGTACTGTTGAGTGGAGTTGGTGCAACTACTTACAGCTTGTTGAGAAATTTAATAAGCCCTGCATTACCGAAAGATAAAACGTACGACCAGATTACTGCGGAGCTTCAGAAGCACTTCAGCCCCAAACCGAGTGAAATAGTGCAACGATTCAAATTTAATTCACGCATAAGGAGGAACACTGAGTCCATAGCAGAGTATGTGGCAGAATTGAGGAAATTAACACTGCACTGTGATTACAAAGACGCATTGGAAGAAATGTTAAGAGACAGACTTGTGTGTGGAGTGAATGATGACCGAATGCAACGGCGACTTTTATCTGAAACAAAACTCACTTTTGCGAAGGCTTTGGAATTATGCCAAGCGATGGAAACAGCATCTAAAGATGTGAGAGAGATGCAAGGGAAGCTAACAGAGGACACAGCAACGCATGTTCGTGTGCCTAAGACCCAAGTAGGTGTCCACAAAGTGTCAACTGATAAAAATCATCGCAAATTCCCCAGTTGTTATCGCTGCAAAGGCCAGCACAATGCCGCCGAGTGCAAATTTGCCACTGAGCTGTGTCATAATTGTGGCAAGCGAGGGCACATTAAGAAAGCATGTAGAATAAAGGTGGACAGCGCACAGGTGCTGAAAGCAACAGTAAAAGGGCAAAAGTATGAAAACAAGGGCCCAGGAAAGGAACAGCGAGCGAATCAACTGAGAGGGGAGGGAGAAAGTGATACAGAAGACATGGATTTTCACACAATTTACAACACGTCAGAGGAGCTGACCAAGGTAGCGCCCATCACGCGTACCATGAATGTTAATGGAATGAAAGTAACATTTGAAGTTGATACAGGCTGTGGAGTAACCATATTAAGTAAACAGCAATATACACAACTGTGGAAGAAAACAGACACAGCAGAATTAAATCCCTGTTCATTAAAATTAAAAACATACACAGGAGAGAAGCTAGACGTGCTAGGCATGGCACAAGTGAAGGTGCAGCACGAAAACAAAGAAAAGGACTTACCTGTAGTAGTAGTTGGGAGCGAAGGACCAAATCTACTAGGGCGAAGTTGGCTACAAGAACTGGCCATGATTGATCAGTTGGTGAATAAAGTGGAATCTCAGCCCAAATTGCAGCTGGAGGAGATCCTCGAAAGACACGCTGAGGTGTTCAAAGAAGGCGTGGGACAGCTAAAAGGTGTCACTGCAAAGATTAATGTGGACAAGGAGACCCAACCACGATTCTGCAAACCCCGACCGGTACCCTATGCAGTCAAGCCACTGGTCGAAAGCGAGCTACAGAGGCTGCTGGATGACAAGATCATTGAGCCAGTGCAGGTTGCAGAATGGGCGGCGCCCATAGTCCCAGTGAGAAAGCCGGATGGCTCCATTAGAATATGTGGAGATTACAAACTCACTGTCAATCGAGCATCACGGGTGGATCAGTATCCAATTCCTAAAGTGGAGGACCTCTTCGCACAGCTGAACGGCGGCCGACACTTCACGAAATTAGACATGAGTCACGCCTACCAACAAGTAGTCCTGGAAGAAGAATCAAGAAAGTATGTAACCATCAATACACACAAAGGCTTATATACCTACACACGCTTACCATTTGGAGTAGCTTCCAGTCCTGCTATATTCCAGAGAACTATGGAGGGCATCCTAGGTGGAATTCCGAATGTTGCCATTTATTTGGATGACATCCTTTGTACAGGACCAAATGAACAAGAACATCTGAAAACGCTGGAGGAAGTGCTTCAACGGTTGGAGAAAAGCGGTCTGAGGTTGAAAAGAAGCAAGTGTGAGTTCATGGGAAAAGAGGTGGTGTTCCTAGGCCACAAGATCAACGCCAGTGGTCTACACCCTCTAACAGACAAAGTGGAAGCCATTGCGGAGGCGCCTGAGCCACAAAATGTTACTGAGTTAAAAGCCTACCTGGGCTTGTTGAACTATTACCATAGGTTCCTCCCAAAGCTCTCCACGCTGCTGGCACCACTACATACCTTACTTAAGAAGGAAGAAAAATGGTCATGGGGGGTCAAGCAGCAGAAGGCGTTTGAAGAGTCCAAAGCGCTACTTCAGTCCTGTAGTGTGTTAGTGCACTATGATTCAAACAAACCACTCATCCTGGCGTGTGACGCATCACCCTACGGTGTGGGTGCTGTACTCTCTCATCGTATGGAGGATGGCTCAGAGAGACCCATAGGGTTCGTCTCAAGAACTCTTAGTGCAGCTGAGAAAAACTACTCCCAGCTAGACAAGGAGGGCCTTGCAGTAGTATTTGGTGTAAAAAAATTCCACAAATACCTGTACGGGAGACAGTTCGCTATAGTGACTGACCACAAGCCACTAATTTCACTGTTCAGTGAAATGAGAGCCATACCCCAGATGACATCTCAGAGAATTCAGAGATGGGCCGTTACATTAGCAGCGTATGAGTACACCATCGTTTACAAAGCCGGACGGGACCATACGAATGCTGACGCGATGAGTAGGCTACCCTTGGATGGAGGAAGAGACAGCACGCCTGAGGAGGAGGAGAGAGTGCTATTGTTTGAAGATATCGGCGTGCCCCTGGTGAACGCACAACAAATAAAGAAGTGGACAGACAAAGACCCTGTTCTAGCAAGAGTGCGAGAATACATCTTGCGAGGATGGCCGAAGATGAACAGTCCTGAGTTCATTCCCTATGCCAGACGACAGGATGAGCTCAGCACCCAGGAAGGTTGTATCCTGTGGGGAGGACGCGTGGTTGTTCCACCACCTGGTAGGAATGTCTTACTGCAACAACTACACCAAGCACACCCTGGCATCACTCGCATGAAAGCGTTGGCGAGGAGCTACATGTGGTGGCCCAACATGGATGCAGAGGTGGAGGCGCTTGTGAAGTCATGTGCGGCATGCCAGGAGAACAGGAACAGTCCTCCAGCAGCCCCACTACATCCCTGGGAAGTTCCAGATAAACCACGGAGAAGAAGTCACATTGACTACGCAGGTCCATGGATGGGAAGAAAGTTGAGGTCAACATTTGACTTAATACATCCAGACTTCAGAAACAAAGTGCATGACAAACAAGAGAAACAAAAAGGTTATCATGACATGCATGCTAGAGAGAGAATACTGAGAGAAGGAGACGTGGTCTACACCCGCAACTTTGGCTCAGGACCAGCCTGGGTACCAGGAGAAATAACAGAAAAGACAGGCCCTGTGTCATTCAAGGTGACATTAGGTCATGGACAAGTGGTGAGGCGACACGTCGACCAAGTTCGTGGTAGGAGCTCCATTCCCCTGCCGATGGCACCAGAGGTGTTGTCTGACACCCATCCTGAGGAGAGCATCAACGAACCACCACTTCAGGTGATACCTGAGGTAACCGTCTCTGCAGATTCTACGGGCAGCACTGCAGCAGCCGAAACAGTGGAGCAGTCTGAGTCTTCACCTGCAGTTGGCTCACCCGCCGTGAGAAGATCTCAGCGAGCTAGGAAAGCTCCAGACTACTTGAAGGACTATACTTAGTCAGTAGTGAGTTCCCCAGCCACAGGACAAGAATGCGTCCTGGAACCTCACTGGGATGCGGTAGTCAAACCAAATCCCCAGTTAGACTGTTATGTGTGTTATACATGTAAAAAAAAAAAAAAAAAAAAAAAAGAGAAAGAAATTATGTGTATGGCACATGTGTTTAAGAAGTTAAAAGTAACTGTGATTGTTTAGGATTAAATGGGAGTTCCAGGATGTCTAGTAATTGGCTAGTGTAATTAAGAGTAGTTTAATCTAGAGGGGAGGGATGTGGTAGACTGCAAGTCTAAAATAAAACATTACTGGCACATGCCTCTAGGGGGAACTACCTGTATTGTTCAGCACTACTATTAAGGGGACACATCAGAGCAAGAGTGTGAAAACCCCGCGCAGAATCCATGTTCAGTCATATTATGTGTGTTGCAGAATAAACGGCAGAGTTAGCCAAAGAAATAACTCAAGTGTGATCATTGCTACACGGTAGGATATCACACTTACACACAAAGAAGTGAAGATTTCTGAGTAGTAATTCATATTGAGATAACAGCTGCATCAGTTTGACGAACTCAGTCCTGCACTAATTTCCTAAAATTTTCTTGGAAAATGGGAAATAGTGTGTGATCACTTAAACATGTACAAACATGTTGTGTTCAGAATAATAGCAGTGTGTTTAAAAAAAAAAAAGCGGATAAAATGGCTTTTATTTCCATACATGTAAATGCATTGGGAAGATTGCACATTGTATTCCAAATCAAAACATGAAAAACAAATTATAAAATTTGTGTTGTTGTCATGGATGGCCCTCGCGGGCCATTAATGTGACGCTATAGGCCAGCCGATGAGTTTGCATATTTATTAACAAAGGATACAAAAAGACAAAAGAACAGCCACGTGGGGCAAAAACACAAACACTAGACACTGGAAAAACAGACTCTGAGGAAATACACTTACTGAAGCACGAAAAATCAAAGGGGTGACTGGAGCCGGGGTTAGGGACTCCAACGGAATGTTGTATGGAACCACTGTTATGCGAGGTTGCAGCCAGGAGTAACCTCAGCTGCTCCCTTAAATAAGGCACAACCATAATGAGAAAGTAATCAATGGAATGTGAATCAGCTGTCGCGGCGCAGCTCGGCTCTGACAGCCGGAAGTCCCGCCGTGACGCTGTCACAATAAAAGCCCTAGAGGCCATATCACGGCCCGAAATGGGATGACACGGGGAAAATACTGAACAACCCGAGCGCGGACAGAATTAGCGCTCAGACCGTGACAGTTGTTCCTTTGCAAGAAATGAAGAAAAGGGAAGATTGGGTTATTCAAAGATACAACAGTGTCTGTATTTTTCTTTACAAACTCAAGCATTCACTGTATAAACTGAAAAGTGTTTTAAGATTTTGCTTTCCTGAGAATGCCTGACCTTATGATGGACTGAATCGCTGTCCTCAATGAGTCTTTTCTCCCAGGCTGCTTAAAGGGAGTGTTTGTGTCTACGGTGGTTTACAAGTCTCATACATGAAGCACATGGCTTGTTGTAATCAGTACAGACATGCTGTACTGACTGCAGTACAAGCGTAGTTTTGAGTTTGAAAGTTGTTTACAGGTTAATTTGGTGGTGGGTGATGCTCAAAAGCATGACGTGTTTTCTGCCAGGTTCAATTCAATTCATTTTCAATTCAACTTTATTTATATATTACATTTCACAACAACAGTCATCTCATAGCACTTTCAACTGTAGGGGAAACCCCCACAATTGCAGAAAGACCCCAGCAATCAGGCGATCCCCTGTGAGCAAGCACTTGGCAACGGTGGAGAGGAAAAACTCCCTTTTAACAGGAAGAAACCTCCAGCAGAACAAGGCTCAGGGAGAGGCAGTCATCTGCTGTGACTGGTTGGGGGGTGAGGGGATAGAGAAGATGAAAAGAACAGACATGTAGAGAGCAAACAGCACGATGGGGACTCAATCTATGGGAGAGAACAAACAAATGTTAATGACCAGCAAAAAAAAATATTTCATTGAGAGTGAAGAAAGGAGTGAAGCCCAATGCATTATTGGAGGTCCCCCGGCTGTCTAAATCTATTAGTAGCAAAACTAAGGGAGGGTTCAGAGACACATGATCCCTCCCTTCAGGTGGCTAGATGGGCCTGTGCCTCCCTTGTTGCTGGATTAATTTGGCATGACTTTAAGGTGACCATGAGCACAGTTTTCTTCTTTTAGCTGCTTCCTTTAGGGGTCGCCACAGCGGATCATCTGCCTCCATCTCACTCTATCCCTTGCATCATCCTCTATAACACTAACCCTCTCCATGCCCTCCTAAACTCGATCCATGAATCTTCTCTGTGGTCTTCCTCTTTTCTTCCTGCCTGGCAACTTCATCTTCAACATCCTTTGTCCAATATATCCACTGTCCCTCCTCTGCACATGTGCAAACCATCTCCGCCTTGCCTCTCTTACTTTGTCTCCAAACCGCTCAACCTATGCTGTCCCTCTGATATACTCATTTCTAATCTTGTCCCTCCTAGTCATTCCCAATGAGAATCTTAGCACCTTCAGCTCTGCCACCTCCAGCTCTGCCTGTTGTCTTTTTGTCAGTACCACCGTCTCCAAGCCATACAGACGTGGACAAAATTGTTGGTACCCCTCTGTTAATAAAAGAAAAACCAACAGTGGTCACAGAAATAATTTGAATCTGACAAAAGTGGTAATAAATAAAAATTCTATGAAAATTAACCAATGAAAATCAGACAATGCTTTTGAATTGTGGTTCAACAGAATTATTTTAAAAAACAAACTCATGAAACACGCCTGGACAAAAATGATGGTACCCTTAACTTAATATTTTGTTGCACAACCTTTTGAGGCAATCACTGCAATCAAACGATTTCTGTAACTGTCAGTGAGACTTCTGCACCTCTCAGCGGGTATTTTGGCCCACTCCTCATGAGCAAACTGCTCCAGTTGTCTCAGGTTTGAAGGGTGCCCTCTCCAGACGGCATGTTTCAGCAACTTCCACAGAGGTTAAATAGGATTTAGATCAGGGCTCATAGAAGGCCACTTTAGAATAGTCCAATGTTTCACTCTTAGCCATTCTTGGGTGTTTTTAGCTGTGTGTTTTGGGTCATTATCCTGTTACAAGACCCATGACCTGCGACTGAGACCAAGCTGTCTGACACTGGGCAGCACATTTCTCTCTAGAATACCTTGATAGTCTTGAGGTTTCATTGTACCCTGCACAGATTCAAGACACCCTGTGCCAGATGCAGCAAAGCAGCCCCAGAACATAACAGAACCTCCTCCATGTTTCACAGTAGGGACAGTGTTCTTTTCTTGGTATGCTTCATTTTTGCGTCTGTGAACACAGAGCTGATGTGCCTTGCCAAAAAGTTCCAGTTTTGTCTCGTGTGTCCATAGGACATTCTCCCAGAAGCTTTGTGGCTTGTCAACATGCAGTTTGGCAAATTCCAGTCTGGCTTTTTTATGATTTGTTTTCAACAGTGGTGTCCTCCTTGGTCGTCTCCCATGAAGTCCACTTTGGCTCAAACAATGACGGATGGTGCGATCTGACACTGATGTACCTTGACCTTGGAGTTCACCATGAATGTGTTTAGAGGTTGTCCAGGGCTCTTTTGTTACCATTCATATTATCTGTCTCTTCCATTTTTCATCAAGTTTCCTCCTGCGGCCACGTCCAGGGAGGTTGGCTACAGTCCCGTGGATCTTAAATTTCTGAATAATATGTGCAAGTCACAGGAACATCAAGCTTCTTGGAGATGGTCTTATAGCCTTTACCTTTAACATGCTTGTCTATAATTTTCTTTCTAATCTCCTGAGACAACTCTCTCCTTTGCTTCCTCTGGTCCATGTTTAGTGTGGTACACACCATGTCAACAAACACCACAGTGACTACTTGTCACCCTTTAAATAGGCCGACTGACTGATGATAAGTTCGTAGACACCTGTGATGGTAATTAGAGGACACATCTTGGTTGAACATGTCCCTATGGTCACATTATTTTCAATCTTTTCTAGGGGTACCATCATTTTTGTCCAGGCCTGTTTCATGAGTTTGTTTTTTAAAATAATTCTGTTGAACCACAATTCAAAAGCATTGTCTGATTTTCATTGGTTAATTTTCATAGAATTTTTATTTATTACCACCAAGTTATTTCTGTGACCATTGTGGGTTTTTCTTTCATTAACAGAGGGGTTTCAACAATTTTGTCCACGTCTGTATCTATTTGTAAAGCATCTTTGAGTGTATATGATAAAGCGCTATATAAATCTGATGCATTATAATATAAAGATGTACTCAAGGCCACAACTCAGCCAGAGGGGATGCACAAGCCAGGGTACTCCCCGTACCGGTCCCAAGCCTAGGTAAATGGAGAGGGTTGTGTCAGGAAGGGCATCCAATGTAAAACCTTTGCAAAATCAAACATGCAGATCATGATAAATGAGACTTCCATATCGGATTGGTCGAGGTCCGGGTTAACAATGACCGCCACCGATGCTGGTAACTGACAGGGTGCCAGTGGAAATTGGGCTACTGTTGGTCAAGGATTGAGAGGGAGAATGCATGTCAGGAGGGAGAGAGAGAAAAGGAAAGGTGGAGGTGAGAGGAGGGACGTTAAATGTAGGGATTATGACTGGTAAAAGCAGAGAGTTGGCTGATATGATGGAAAGAAGAAAAGTAGACACACTGTGCGTTTAAGAAACCAGATGGAAGGAAAGCAAAGCTAGGAGCATTGGAGGTGAATTTTAACTCTTCTACCATGGTGTAGATAGGAAGACAAATGGAGTAGGAGTAATCTTGAAGAAAGAGTATGTGAAGTGTGTTCAAGAGGTAAAGAGGGAGTCAGAAAGGTTCATGAGTTTGAAGCTAGAAGTTGAAGGTGTGATGTTGAGTGTTTTCAGTGCGTATGCCCCACAAGTTTGGTGTCAGGCAGAAGAGAAAGAGGAATTCTGGGGTAAGTTGGATGAAGTGGTAGAGAGTGTTCCCAGGGTTAGAGAGTGGTGACTGGAGTGGACTTTCAGGGACATGTGGATGAAGGGAACAGAGGTGATGAGGAGGTGCTGTGTAGGTATGGTCTTAAGGAGAGAAATGTGGAAGGACAGATGGTTGTGGATTTTGCTAAAAGAATGGAAATGGCTGTGGTGAACACATTGTCATGTGGTGGCCCAAGGCTCAGTTTATATATGGAGGGACTTTAACCCCTTGCACTCTGGTCAATTTCCCTAAAAACACCAAAAAATAACGTACCCAAAGTAAATCAAAAGCTGTTCTTCAACCCTTTGCAGCATCTTCATGGGGTTGATCTCATTTAAAAGAAAACACTTTGAATTTTTTTGGCAAAATAGACATAATCTCTCTAAGTGCTCCGGCCACTGAGTAACAGTCATCTAAACATACTGAACTTGAAGAAAATAAAATTCGCCTGGGTGTTTTTTTGGATACAAATGCTTGCAAATAACACACAGCTGTCAGATCCGGGCTGGAAAATGCAACAGAAATGTAGAACCAAGTGTTATCCAGCTGAGGTCAAAATTTTGTAACAATACCACAAAAAAAGAATATATTACACAGCTTTTTTCTTAGGTTGTTCAGAGGCGTTTTTGAACTGTGCCAAATTGTGCCAAATGGCACAGTTTGGAAAAACGTCTGTAACTTTTGAATGATTCAATATAGAAGCTTCATCTTGGGCTCTAATGAAAGGTGACACTCAGGGCTGTGTGTGTGTGTGTGGGGGGGAGGGTTGTTTATTCATTCATTTATGAATGAATGAACAAACAAGCCCACACACACAAAGAAGCATGCCACGTAAAAAATGTGTGGCTTTTTTTTTACAAGAAAAAATAACCTACAGTGCACTAAAAATTATACTAAAATATCTGTAATGTAGAGGATAACAACTTCCCCTCCCCATCCCCCGCTACAGAGGACGGACATCGCCCATCGCTATATGACAGAAAGTGGGGATGGTGCGCCGCGGTCTGCTACGCACAGTTGTACTAAAATATCTGCAATAATATCTGCAATCCGCTACAGAAGAGTAGCGGGGGTGGGGGGGTGCGTTCACAGTCCGGACGCGGCGCACGGACTGGACACGGTCTGTGCGCCATCCGGACCGGACCGGAGCGGTCCAGGTCCGTCATGTTGCGATAATGCACAGTTGTAATTTACCGATCGGTCAAAAATCATTTTGAATACAATTTTCAGGGATAAAGAATAATTTAGCTTATAACACTTACCTGTCCACAACAGCAGTGTCGCTGGTGAACTTCTCTTCCTCATTGTCAGACGAACATGACGCTGGTCCGCTTGTTACGGACTCGTGGTTCTGGTCACGCGACCCGGTCAAACCATAATTCCATTATTGCGGTTTTGCGCTTCCATGATTGCGGTTTTGGCGAACGATTTTTCAAAACAAATAAGAACAGTAGTAAGAAAAAAAGACTGGCAAACGCGTGTGTGTCACCCAGCCTTACACAAAACAGATTTTAGGCAAGGGACGCATGCTTTCGAACTTCTGTGCTTCAATTGGCTGGCTGTATTCGCAGCCGTTGGCAGGCAGGTCCTTCTTGCTAGGTTTTCAGTCATTGGTTCCTCAAGGTTTCAGAAACCCAATTCAAGGCTCTTATTAGTCGAATGAGAGGTCAATCACATCTAAACCAATCAAAGCACTCCTTTGGCTTTCTGTTCACGGCTGTGTCTGTAGTGGAAGAACGGAAATGCAGCTTTTTTTTTCAGTGCGCTCTAGGACGCAGCGTCCTCGTGCGCCCTCGTGCGCTCTAGGATGCAGAGACGTGTCCGCCCGCGGTACACCGAAGTGCAAGAGGTTAATATACATGTAGATGTAGATAGTGATTGCCTTAATATGACATTTAATTCAATATTAGACTTGATGGGGTTTTCTCAGAAAGGAGGAAATTCTACCCATTATCTCCACCATACATTGGACCTTGTTCTGACATATGGCATAGAAACAGAAAATCTGTAGTGTCTCCTCATAACCCTGTACTGTCAGACCATTGTCTGTTAACCTTTGATTTTACTATTTCTGACTATTTGGCTCCTAAAGAAAAATATTACTACAGTAGATGCCTCTCAGATGATGTTGTTACCAAATTTATGCAGATTGTTTCCTCTATGCCATATGTCAACACAACGGAAATAAGTTATAGATAGCTTGCTCCTTCTGTAATTGATAACATGGTAGATAGTGTTACAGCTTCTCTGCATCAGGCTCTAGACTTGGTGGTCCTTTAAAAAAGAAAAAGTCTCATCAGAGATTTCTAACGCCTTGGTTAAACACAGAAACTCATAGCTTAAAACAGAAGACTCGTCAATTAGAAAGAAAATGGCGCTCCACTAATTTAGATGAAATCTTTTTAGCTTGGAGAAATCATTTTTTAATTTAAAAAAAAAATTTCTTAGAAAAGCTAGAACAAGTTATTATTCTGCATTAATAGAAGAGAACAAGAATAATCCTAGGTTTCTTTTCAGCACTGTAGCCAGGCTGACCAAGAGTCAGGACTCTGTCAATCCTAGCATTCCCTTAGAGCTTACTAGTCAGGACTTTATGAACTTTTTCAATAATAAAATTTCATCTATCAGAGGTAAAATCAATCAGATTCTTCCCACCGTTAACTTAAATACAATAACTACTACAACTCCTTCAATTGATATCTGTTTGGATGAGTTTACTCCAACTGACCTTTTAGAGTTAAGATAAAATAATTTCCTCATCCAAGCCTTCAACTTGTCTTTTAGACCCTATTCCTACCAGGTTATTTAAAGAAGTCTTCCCACTTATTGGTAGCTTTATTCTTCAAATAATCGATTCTTCATTAACTTTACGTCTTGTACCGCAGGCTTTTAAAATGACTGTAATTAAACCCTTACTCAAAAAGCCAATGCTGGATCCAGGAGTTTTAGCTAACTATAGACCAATCTCTAATCTCCCTTTCATTTCAAAAATCTTAGAAAGAGTTGTTGCTACGCAATTATTTGACCACCTGCGGGGAAATGGTTTATTTGAAGAGTTTCAATCTGGGTTTGGAATCCATCAAAGTACTGAAACAGCCTTAGTGAAGGTCACTAATGACCTCCTTATCACATCTAATAATGGACTTGTTTCTGTTCTTGTCCTTTTAGACGTTAGTGCAGCTTTTGATACTATCGATCATAATATTCTACTTGATAGATTAGAAAACTATGTTGGACTTAATAATAATAATAATACATCAGTCTTATATAGCGCTTTTCTAAATACTCAAAGACGCTTTACAAAGCAGCATAGGGACAAACATACAGAGAATGGGTAAACACATACACATAGGTACACATAGGCAGAAGAGGCAGTCAGTTTTTATAGGCAGATTTAAAAAGATGGGTTTTGAGTTGACTTTTAAAAGAAGCAAGTGTGTTGGCAGACCGGATGTGAAGGGGCAAGGAATTCCAGAGGGTTGGTGTGGCGATGGCGAATGATCTATCACCCAGGGTGCGGAATTTTGTCTTGGTGATGGGGGTAAGAAGGTGAGCGTCAGCAGAGCGGAGGAGGCGAGTGGGAGAATGACGAGACAGAAGGTCCGTTAGGTATGAGGGGGCGAGGTTATGGAGAGCTTTATAGGTGATGAGGAGGATCCTGAAGTTGATGCGCTGTTGAATGGGGAGCCAGTGGAGCTGACGGAGGAGAGGAGTGATGTGGTCTCTGGAGCGGGAGTGAGTAAGTAGGCGGGCGGCTGAGTTTTGGACATACTGTAGTTTTTGGAGGATGGTGGAAGGAAGTCCATACAGAATGCTGTTACAGTAATCAAGTCTGGAGGTGATGAAGGCGTGGATAAGTATTTCAGCAGCAGAGGGTGAGAGGGTGGGACGGAGGCGTGCAATATTACGAAGATGAAAAAATGATGTTTTGGTGATATGGTTGATGTAAGATTTGAAGGAGAGGGTGGGGTCCATGATAATGCCGAGGTTTCTGGCCAGGGGGGAGGGGGTGACTGAGTGACCATCGATTTGGAATGAAAAGTTCTGGGAAGAGGGTAAAAGAGATTTTGGTCCAAAAATGATGATTTCTGTTTTATTGCTGTTTAGGTTGAGAAAGTTGTTAGTCATCCAGGTTTTTATGTCTGTAAGGCAGTCGGTGATGGTGGAGAGAATGGCGGGGGTGATGGATTTAGAGGAGATGTACAGCTGGGTGTTGTCGGCGTAGCAGTGAAAGTGAAGACCATGTTGACGGATGATGTGACCAAGCGGAAGCATGTAGAGAATGAAAAGGGTTGGACCGAGCACAGAGCCTTGAGGGACACCGTGTGAGACGGGGGTGGTGCGTGATTTAATGGAACTTTGTTGCAGTGGTTTAGATCTTATTTATCTGATAGGTTCCAGTTTGTTCATGTCAATAATGAGTTTTCTTTCAACTCAAAACTCAGTCATGGAGTTCCACAGGGATCTGTGCTAGGCCCTACTCTTTTTAATTTATATATGCTTCCCTTAGGCAACATTATTAGAAAGCACTGTATACATTTTCATTGTTATGCAGATGACACACAATTATACCTGTCAATGAAGCCAGATGATAGTAATCAATTAGCCAAGTTAGAAGCCTGTCTTAAGGAAATCAAACTTGGATGACTTGCAATTTCCTCCTATTAAATTCAGATAAGACTGAAGTCATTCTTGTTGGTTCAAAAACCTTAGAAATACCTTTCCAAATCAAACTTTCAGTTTGGATGTGATTACTCTTTCACTTAATAGCTCTGTGAGGAACCTTGGAGTTATTTTTGATCAAGATCTGTCCTTCAGTTCACATATTAAATTTGTTTCTAAGACTGCCTTCTATCATTTGCGTAATATTGCCAAGATTAGAAGCATCTTCTCTCAGAGTGATGCTGAGAAACTGATCCACGCTTTTGTTCGCTCTAGATTATTGTAGCTCTTTATTATCAGATTGTCCTAAAATATCTTTAAAAAGTCTTCAGTTGATCCAAAAAGCTGCAGCAAGAGTTTTAGCAGGTACCAGAAAGAGAGATCATATCTCTCTGGTTCTGGCCTCCCTTCATTGGCTTCCCATAGAGTTTCGAATTAAGTTTAAAATCCTTCTTCTCACTTACAAAGCTCTAAACAATCAGGCCCCTTTTTATTTAAAAGATCTGATACTACCCTATCTTCCTAACAGAGCACTATGCTCCCAAAATGCTGGATTACTTGTAATGCCTAGAATCTCAAAAGTACAATGGGAGGCAGAGCCTTCAGGTATCAAACTCCTCTCCTGTGGAACCAGCTGCCAATCTGGATTCAGGAATCAGACTCGATCTCTGTTTTTAAGAATAGGGTTAAAACCTTCCTTTTGATATAGCCTACAATTAGGGAGGGATCATGTGTCTCTGAACCCTCCTTTGGTTATGCTGCTAATAGGTTTAGATAGCCGGGGGACCTCCAATAATGCACTGGGCTTCACTCCTTTCTTCACTCTCAATGAAATATTTTTTTTTTGCTGGTCATTAACATCTGTTTGTTCTCTCCCATAGATTGAGTCCCCATCGTGCTGTTTGCTCTCTACATGTCTGTTCTTTTCATCTTCTCTATCCCCTCACCCCCCAGCCAGTTGCAGCAGATGACTGCCCCTCCCTGAGCCTTGTTCTGCTGAAGCCTTCTTCCTGTTAAGAGAGTTTTTCCTCTTCACCATCGCCAAGCGTTTGCTCACAGGAGATTGCCTGATTGCTGGGGTTTTTCTGCAACTGTGGGGGTTTCCCCTACAGATGAAAGTGCTATGAGATGACTATTGTTGTCGTCGTTGGCCTCCGTCGGTCTATGATGACCATGGAAGAGAATCCTAAACGTCTACTCTGCTGGAACAGCACCGCCTGTGGCTGAACAGGCCGATGCGCACCGGTGTTCTACCTTCCAGCGTTGGGCGTTGGTAGGATTCAAGCCTGGGCAGGAAGATATGGAGGACAAGATGTTACCCATGCAGCATGTCCCCCCTCTCCACGTCACTGATGAATCCAAAGGAACAGCAGGGCTGCTATAGTTTGGCACCAGCGCCGTCGCAGGAGCTGCCAGAACGATGTTGAGCACAACAGAGAACTGCCTTAGGGGCTCCGACTCCGGATTTTTCCTCAGGGTTGACTCCCAAAGCCTTTCCCATGACCGGGTGTGCCGCAAGGCAGCGGAGGTTTGAAATCAGGGTTTACCTTCCCCTAGATGGGCTACCTTCCCAGGTTGACGAGCCACCATCTACCCGAAGCATCTGGTTTTAAGGCGCCAGAGATCCGCCCTCGCCCCTTCTCCTATTAGTAAAAGCAGTTCCGCCGGGCTTAGAGACTAAACCACACGGGCAGGCTAGGAGTTGGACTTAGTTGTCAGAGGCTTTTCGAGACGCACGCCGTAAGGAGCATTTTATGAGCACTGGGAGCTTAACCCCAGTGCCGCTCCTGGCTATGACAACCTTGGAACCGTTGTTGTTGTGAAATGGCGCTATGTAAATAAAAAAAAATGGTAAATGGCATTCACTTATATAACACTTTTATTCTCATCTCTTGATGACCAAAGCGCTTTATAGATCCTGCTATCCACCCATTCACACACTGATGGCGGCATGCTACCTAACATGGCGCTTCCAGACCCACCAGGAGCAATTGGGGGTGAAGTGTCTTGCCCAGGGACACAACGGCAGGATATCCGGGGAGAGCGGGATTTGAAACGCCAACCATGCGGTTATTGGACGACCTGCTCTACCTCCTGAGCCACTGCCGCCCAAATATGTCATGGCGGCTGCTGGGCCGTCATTAACCTCAACTGCGCACACACCTGCTGTTGGTAATCAGCGGGCTTTAAAAGCCAGTGTCTCGGACTGCTCTGCACGGAGTCGTCTGTCGCCTTTGCCTTGCAACGCGTCAAGGATACGACCTCAAGCCAGAGTCAGAACCAAGTCGCCACGCCAAGCCACATCACATAAGATACAACTTCACTCACCCTGTCCTAGTGTTCTCCCCTGTGCACAGGTGGACCTCCCTGGAGGAGGACCTACCTTCTCTGTCAACGGGACGTCATCTCCTCCTCCTCGGATCTCCTCCTCACCTCCTCAGCATTGAGCACCACGCGCACCACGCTGCACCGGGACACAGAGCCAGCAAGACTCTCGCAGTGGTACCTGCAAGTAAGCAGCACAAGCCTCAGCTTCCCGTTCATATGAACTATAATAACCACCTGTGCTTGCGTGTTCCAGGGTTGCCAGGTCGCAGCAAGAATCGCTCAGCTCCAGTGGCCAGACAGCTTCGCGCTCACTCACTCATTCACACACGCAACACTCTTCACTTTAATCAATAAATAACTGTCATAACAATCTACTCGTGTCAGCGTCTCTCCTGGGTCCCCAATCATGTCAAAATAAAGTTGAATTGAAATGAATAAAAAAAAGCTGTAATGTATATGTGATTTTTCACGTGTGCTATTCTGATAAACAGATTAAAATCATAAAGCCATTTCTAAAAGTTTGGGACTCCAGTGAACCACAGTGACGGCCATTATCCACAAATGGCGAAAACATGGAACAGTGGTGAACCTTCCCAGGAGTGACCGGCCGACCAAAATTACCCTAAGAGTGCAGCGACGACTCATCCAAGAGGTCACAAAAGACCTCATAACAACATCCAAAGAACTGCATGCCTCATTTGCCTCAGTTAAGGTCAATGTTCATGACTCCACCATAAGAAAGAGACTGGGCAAAAATGGCCTGCATGGCAGAGTTCCAAGACAAAAACCACTGCTGAGCAAAAAAAACATAAAAGGCTCGTCTCACTTCTGCCAGATAACATTGTAGTGGATTTATGGGTTTATCAGTATTTTAATGTTGGTACAAGTATTAATGTAAATATGAATGTGAGTAGGAATGAAGATTTATTTTCATTACACTCAGATCCTCATTAGGGCACCAGTCCAGATAATGGACAATTTTATTAACAATTCTTTATTTGTACCAATTATGAATCAGTCTAAAAAAAAAACCTTTGTGAGTTCTTGTCAGCTGATAATCAAGAATATGGACATGAAATCAAACAATAACTCCCATTTGTCTTTCAATAGTTTAATAAGAAATGTCAGAATAGGTTAATACATTTGGATAACTTTAAAACAGAGAATTCAACATATATTATGTGCATTATAGACTATTACTGAGTTACTTATGAATCAAGCATTTGTGGAACCAAAGAAAGCATAGTTAATTTGTCAGTATATTGGAAACTGGAAAAACATAAAATAGCATTGGTTAAGAAAAGTGGATGCAACAATGCTCCACGCTGTGTGTGTTTATATATTTACATATTTATTCCATCTAGCTACAATGCTCCGCACTGTGTGTGTTTATATATCTACATATTTATTCCATCTAGCTACAATGCTCCGCACTGTGTGTGTTTATATATTTACATATTTATTCCATCTAGCTACAATGCTCCGCACTGTGTGTGTTTATATATTTACATATTTATTCCATCTAGGTACAATGCTCCGCACTGTGTGTGTTTATATATCTACATATTTATTCCATCTAGCTACAATGCTCCGCACTGTGTGTGTTCATATATTTACATATTCATTCCATCTAGCTACAATACTCCGCACTGTGTGTTTATATACTCATATATTTATTCCATCTAGCTACAATGCTCCGCACTGTGTGTTTATATATTTATATATTTATTCCATCTAGCTACAATGCTCCGCACTGTGTGTCTATATATATATATATGTCACCATGGGATGTGACGCCGGGTCGGCGCTCAGACCATGTCCCTTCTCATCCCTGCCTCTCATTGGACAGCGTCTCAGCAGGCTCCCAGCTGTCAGTGTTACGGGATGGCTGGGGCCAATTAATCCTCATCAGCTGGGGCGCTGCTAATGAGGATAAAAAGGAGCAGCCTCGATCACTCGGGGCTGCGACTTAAGCACTGCTAGGCTGGAGCCCCTTCGTCCGGTGCCAGTCCTTGACTCATCTGGCAGCATTGCTCGTAAGTGTTTCCCGTAAGGAGTAATTGTGCCTTTGTACCCCCATGTCCGGTACTAGCTCTCTACTCACCTTACCGTATCACTTGGGAGTGTCATCTGAATGAGTACCTGTGTATTGGAGTCCTTATGCCCAGTGCCAGCTCTCTGGCTGCTTAACCCGTGAGTGTTACCCGCTGTGAGTTCTCATGCTGTTACCCCTACGCCCGGTGCCAACTGTTAACTCTGGTGCTGTACTGCTCGTGAGTGTACTTTGTATGAGCATCTGTGCTTTCCTTATCCCTTACCCCTGTCATCAATAAACATCACAACTCACTGGCTCGCCCTTGGCTCTCATTGTGTGGCTCCCCAGAGCCACATGTAACAAAATATATATATCGTCGTCGGCCTCCGTCGGTCTATGATGACCATGGAAGAGAATCCTAAACGTCTACTCTGCTGGAACAGCACCGCCTGTGGCTGAACAGGCTGATGCGCGAATGACAGTCCCTGTCACACAGGTCACACTTGTGGGTGGTCTCCGTGCTGCTGGATCTGTGGCGGTTCTTCCTGCGGGTCCTTTTTTCATCTGCTGCAGCAGTCAGTCTCTCTTCACCCGCCTTGAGCTGTCTGGTTAGGGTGCCTCTCCATTTGGAGCGGTCCGTTGCAAGGTCCTCCCAGCGCTCTGTGTTGATATCCAGGGCCTTCATGTCTCTCTTGCAGACGCCTCTAAAGCGCAGCTGTGGGCGGCCAACGTCTCTCGTGCCAGTTGCCAGTTCTCCATAGAGGACGTCTTTGGGGATTCTGCCATCCTCTATACGGTGAACGTGGCCTAGCCAGCAGAGCCTGCGCTGCCTGAGTAGAGTGAACATGGAGGGAAGGCCGGTGCGGGACAGAACTTCTGTGTTGGGCACTTTGTCCTGCCAGGATATGTCCAGGATGTGGCGAATGCAGCGCAAGTGAAGGAGTTCAGTCTCTTTTCCTGCCGGGCGTATGTTGTCCACGTCTCACTCCCATAGAGCAGTGTGCTGATGACGCAGGCGTTGTACACTGCCATTTTTGTCTTGACAGAGAGTTTGGGATTCTCCCACACTCGTGTGGTGAGGCGAGCGAGTGTGAAGGCTGATTTTCCAATCCTCTTGTTGATCTCTGTATCAAGGGAGAGGTTGTTGCTGATCGTGGACCCCAGGTACGTGAACTGATTCACGACCTCCAGCTTGTAGTCATCAATGGTGATGGTTGGTGGTGCTTCCGTGCCTTGCGCCAAGACGTTAGTCTTCTTCAGGCTGATGGTAAGCCCGAAGTCCTTGCATGCCTGGGAGAAGCGGTCCATCAGGGTCTGAAGCTCCTGCTGTGTGTGGGTTGCAACTGCAGCGTCGTCTGCGAACTGCATGTCTCTGATTAGAGCCTCGCGTACTTTGGTTCTGGCTTTCAGGCGGGCGAGGTTGAAAAGCCTGCCGTCAGATCTTGTGTGCAGGTAGATTCCCTCTGTTGCTGTGCTGAAGGCATGCCTCAGGAGCATAGCAAAGAAAATCCCAAAGAGGGTTGGCGCAAGTACACAGCCCTGTTTGACTCCGCTGCGTATGTTGAATGGCTCTGAGACGTTGCCATCGTGCTGCACTATCCCCTGCATGTTGGTGTGAAACGATTCGATGAGGCTTTGCAACTTTGGTGGGCATCCTATCTTTGGCAGGATCTTGAAAAGGCCCTCTCTGCTGACCAGATCGAACGCTTTGGTGAGGTCGATGAAGGCGACATACAGAGGCATGTTCTGTTCTCTGCATTTCTCCTGGAGTTGGCGGATGGAGAATATCATGTCTACCGTCGATCGCTCAGCGCGGAAGCCACACTGAGACTCGGGGTAGACACGTTCGGCAAGCTTCTGTAGACGATCGAGAACAACTCGTGCGTAGACTTTGCCAACAACGCTGAGGAGGGAAATGCCCCTGTAGTTGTTGCAGTCGCTTCTCTCCCCTTTGTTTTTGTAGAGGGTGATGATCTTGGCGTCCCTCATGTCCTGTGGTACGGCACCTTCCTTCCAGCACTGGCAGAGGACGTCATGCAATGGCAGCAGTAGGGCGGTCTTGCAGTGCTTGATCAGGTCAGGGGGTATGCCGTCGTTGCCGGGTGCCTTGCCAGCGGCCAAGCTATCAATGGCCTTACTGAGTTCGTCGATGGTTGGCTCGGCGTCAAGTTCGTCCATGGATGGCAGGCAGTCGATGGCATCAAGGGCTGACGGTGTCACGGTGTTCTGTCTAGAGTAGAGGTCGGAGTAGTGTTCCACCCATCTCTCCATCTGCTTGTTCTTCTCTGTGATCATCTCCCCAGTGGAAGATTTGAGGGGGGCCGTCTTGCTCTGAGCCGGACCAAGTGCTTTCTTGATGCCATCGTACATACCACGGATGTTCCCTGTTATGGCAGCAGTTTGAATGTCTTGGCTGAGCTGAGTCCAGTACTCGTTGGCACAGCGCCGAGCAGTCTGCTGAACTTTGCTTCTCGCAGCCCTGAGAATCTGGAGATCTCTTCTCGTTTGGGTACTTCTTGTACTCAGCAAGTGCTGAGCGCTTGGCTTCAATGACGGGGGTCATCTCGGTCAACTTGGCATCAAACCAGTCCTGTGACTTCGAGGTCTTCCTCCCAAAGGTAGCCAAGGCTGTGCGGTAGATGGTGTTTCGCAGCTCTTCCCACTTCTGCTTTGCAGATTCTCCTCCTTGTGGTACACCAAGTTCCTTCTCAAAGGTGGAGGCAAACTGCTCAACAAGTTCTGGTTGGGCCATCTTGCTGATGTCAATCCGTGCCTTTCCAGGTTGTCTAGCACGATGGAATTTCTTCAGCTGCAGCTTGATCTTGCAACACACCAATGAATGGTCTGTGTCGCAATCTGCACTCTGGAACGAATATATATATATATATACAGTATATATATATATATATATATATATATATATATATATATATATATATATTCCCGCTACTAGTGTAGCGGCATGAAATGATAAGCGGTGAACTGAGAGTTTAAAAGTGGGTTTTATTCATCATTCATCCGCCATCACAAGAACTTACCCCAGCGCCGTGCAGGCGCGCCGGAGCGAGCTCTCAGAGGCTCTCGTCAGCAGATAGTCAGAAGCAGTGGTCAGAGAGAGAGAGCATGTGAATTTCAGTCAGCTTATGTACCCAGTTACAGACAATACATGAAAGGCACATTTGCATCACAGTAAACGGCAGGAAGGCAATGGGACATTTGCATCACAGTACAGAGCAGTAAGGAACATTTGCCTTTGAGTCATACATATCAGCAGCAGGATACTGGCAGGAAGGAGCTAGACAAAGAGAGACTGCCTATTGATCTCAATACACACATCTCATTGTTCTGCTAATTGCTCCAGCTGAGCGCTCTGCTTGTCCCAGTATGTTGTGGGGGTTACCCACACTACTCCCCCCAAGAGGGCTCAGCGGGGGGCTGAGGCCTCGATCGTCCGGTTTTGGTAGCGAGCTGCGGGAATATATATATGTATTCCAAGTGACCAAGATGGCGGCGCGTGCACAACGCGAGGCTCAGCGTCTTCTGGGGTTATGGGCTGCACGGTGGCGCAGTGGTTAGCAGTGCGGCAGCACAGTTTACCCTTGGCCGGGGGATTGTGGGGATCGTGGGATCGTGGGTTCGATCCCAGCCCCCGACCAACAGTGATCTGTGTGGAGTTTGCATGTTCTCCCCGTGTTGCGTGGGTTTACTCCGGGATTTCTCCGGTTTCCTCCCACATGCCAAAAACATGCATGTTAGGTTAATTGGCTGTTCTAAATTGTCCCTAGATATCTGTTTCCTATAGGCCCTTAGAATAGAGGGTTAGTATTAATGAAAGCGCTTTGAGTGGTCTTTGTGACTAGAAAAGCGCTATATAAGTGCAGGTTAGTTAGTTCTCAGATTTTGTGGATTAGCAGTGTTATTTCTGCTCATTTCGGGTATGTTCGTTCAGAACAGCTTCGCTTTCACATCTTACACCCGAAATGAGCTTTTGGACATTGGATTACAAAATAACGATAACGATCTTTTTATCAGCAACCTACGTCTCATCCCTGAGCTCCGGAGAACACCCGACGCTCGGCAGGCTTTCGGGCCGACCGGAAGTGCTCGCAGGCGGCGTAGAGACCGTAAACAAAGGCGGGGGAAGCGCGGTGGGCTAAGAGCTAAGCTAAAGCTAACACTGTACCGGCTTTCTCTACTCAGTATTTTCCTCGCTAATGTACGGCCACTGGCGAACAAAATGAATGAACTTCGGCTTCGGATCACCAACAATAAGAGACTTATGAACTGCAATATCATGATTTTCACGGAAACATGGCTACACAGTGGAATACCCGACAATGCTATTGAGCTAGCCGGCCTACACATGCTCCAGGCAGACAGAGCAGCAGATGACTCCGGTAAGACCAGAGGTGGGGGAGTGTGCATTTATATTAACAAGGCTTGGTGCATGAACTCTGTCACTGTTGAGAGACACTGCTCAGCTAACCTGGAGTTTCTCATGGTTAAATGTAGACCTTTCTATCTGCCACGCGAGTTCACTTGTACCATCATAACAGCCGCTTACATTTCTCCGGATGCTAATGCTAAGCTTGCTATGAAAGAACTGCATGCAGCTATTAGCAAACAACAAACTGCACACCCAGAGGCAGCATTTATTGTGGCGGGTGATTTTAACCACTCTAACCTCAAGACAGTGCTTCCTAAATTCTACCAGCATGTCTCCTGTCACACAAGAGGGGAAAAAACATTGGACCATGTTTACACCAATATTGTGGGAGCCTACACAGCAACTCCCCTCCTCCACCTAGGTCAGTCTGATCACTTATTCTTGTTCCTTACCCCCAAGTATGTACCGCTCATCAACCGGGTGAAGCCATCAGTGAGGACCATCAAAGTGTGGCCAGAGGGGATTGACTCTGTACTCCAGGAGAAGTTTAGGAACACAGACTGGAGTATGTTCACCTCTCAGGCTACCTGTGGCTCCCACATAAACATCGACTCTTACACCCACTCAGTCCTGGACCATATCAACACCAATATTGACAGTGTCACCACGGAAAGACAGATCACCACATACGCAAATCAGAAGCCGTGGATGAACAGAGAAGTGTGGCTTCTGCTAAAGGCACGTAACAATGCCTTTAGATCTGGTGATGCACAGGCCTACAGTTCATCCAGGGCAGATCTGAAGAGAGGCATCAAGAAGGCCAAGCACAGCTACAAGCTGAAGGTGGAGGAACATTTTGGGGACTCTGACCCCTGACGCATGTGGCAGGGCATTCAAGCAATCTCTGATTATAAGCCCAGCAACTCCATACCTATAGCCATGACTGTGCCCTTTCTCAATGAGCTAAATGACTTCTATGCTCGTTTTGACAAGGACAACAACGAAAAGAACATCAATTTCCCACCCTCTGACGACCTCCACCACCTCATACTCACCCACACCGACGTCCGTAACACACTGAGTCATGTCAACGTACGTAAGGCTGCTGGCCCTGACGGCATTCCTGGGCGTGTGCTGAGGGCATGCGCTGAGCAGCTGGCAGGGGTCTTCACAGACATCTTCAACCTGTCCCTGGCCCAGGCCGTGGTACCAGCGTGCTTCAAGACCACTTCAATAGTACCAGTGCCGAAACATTCAACACCATCGTGCCTAAATGACTATCGCCCTGTGGCACTGACGCCCATAGTCATGAAGTGCTATGAGCGACTGGTCTTGGCACAGCTCAAAGAATGCCTGCCCCCTACACTGGACCCTCACCAGTTTGCCTACCAGAGCAACAGGAGTACAGAGGATGCGAGTTCTACAGCGCTGCACTATGTACTCTCACACCTGGATGACAAGAACACCTACGCAAGAATGCTGTTTGTTGACTTCAGCTCAGCATTCAACACAGTTATCCCCTCCAAGTTGATCACTAAACTTGGGGACCTGGGAATCACTACCTCCACCTGCAACTGGATCATGGATTTTCTGACCAACAGACCCCAGCATGTTAGGTCAGGCCCCAACCGTTCTTCCGTCATCACACTCAACACTGGTGTACCACAGCCCTGTGGGTGCTCAGCCCATTCCTCTACTCCCTCTTCACCAATGACTGCAGGCCTATGTATGGATCCAATTCCATCATAAAGTTCGCAGATGACACCACGGTGATTGGACTCATCAGGGACAATGATGAGTCAGATTACAGGGCAGAGGTTGGGCACTTGGCTACTTGGTGCGCTGACAATAACCTGCTCCTTAACACCAGCAAAACCAAGGAGCTCATAGTGGACTACAGGAAGGGGAGGGGAGAGACACATGACCCCATCCATATCAATGGCATAGCTGTTGAACGTGTCCCCAGCTTCAAATTCCTGGGGACCCACATCTCGGAGGACCTGTCCTGGTCAGTTAACACCACCAGCCTGATCAAGAAGGCCCATCAGCGCCTCTTCTTCTTGAGGACACTGAAGAAGAACCATCTGTCAACTGACATCCTGGGCAACTTCTACCGCTGCGTGATAGAGAGTACCCTGACCAACTGTGTCACAGTCTGGTATAGGAGCTGCTCTGTCGCTGACCGTAAGGCGCTGCAGCGGGTGGTGAAAACCGCCCAACGCATCACAGGGACTCCACTTCCAGTTATAGAGGACGTCTACAAGAAAAGATGTCTGCACCGGGCACGCAGCATTCTTAGGGACTCCAACCATCCTGCTCATGGACTGTTCCAGCTTCTCCCCTCCAGAAGGCGTTTCAGAAGCCTTCGGACTAGAACCAGCAGGTTTAGGAACAGTTTCTTTCCAACAGCTGTCACGTTATTGAACTTAGTTCCCCGCTGACTCTCTTACCATCATTTCTTACCATCCTCACCTATACATAACTGCCCATCTAACTTATAAGATAAGCCTTTATTAGTCCCACAACGGGGAAATTCCAGGATTTATTGTACATTATTTGCACATAACAGTACTCTTAACTTTCTGCACTGCTGCATATATTTGCATATATTTGCTTAAATTGCACATACTGTTAATTACCGTATATACTGCACTGCTGTCCTTTGCACTTCTGATAGGATGCTAAACTGTGTTTCGTTACCTTGTATTCATACATGTGTAATGACAATAAAGTTGAATCTAATCTAATCTATATATATATATATTTATATTTATATGTACATATGTATACTCGCTGCTCTTGTTTTTCTCTTGCCTTCTGATTGTTGCTCTGAGTGTTGCTATCCCTGTGCTGTTGCAATCCTGGAATTTCCCCATTGTGGGACTAATAAAGGCTTATCTTATCTTATCTTATCTTATCTTAATTTTATGAAGAAAATGATGATTAACTATTTATAAAAATGGAAAATTGGTGTTACTCTGAAAAAGAAAATTAGTGAAAGGACAAAATGCATTTTGAAATTCTGATGGGGATTTGCATGAAATTAAGTTAAAAGAACTTACACCAGGAATATTCTGCAAAAATTAAGTTTATGTTTATGTCTGTGGATTCTGTTGATGGAGAGGCTGATGGACAGATTCTCCCACAAGGCCATGCTCCTGAGATCGCAATCAGGCTGTTCTCCAGCAAGCTGGGTGAGGTTCTCATGCCCTGAAGAAAGAATTGGTTTATTGTGCAAAGTCCGATCAGAAAGTCAAATTACATCACAAACCTGTTTCTTCCAAAGTTGGTGGTTTAAATGAGTTGGTTTAAGCTTAAAAAAAAATCAAAGTTTTCTTGCACAGTAATTTAAAGAAAAAAAAAGATTAAAATAAGAAAAATGAATTTAAAGAAAAGAAATATGATTTTTACAGAGCATGACAGGCTCTGGGCCTTACTTGGAAGAGAGGGAAAAAAATGGAAGAGCAGAGATGTCCAGTGTTTCCTCTGGCTTAAAGATCTTGGCGCGGTGGCAACATATTTTTCCGGGGGGGGGGGCAGAAAACACATGACACGATTGTAACCACAATATGTTAATTTTACAGTATTTATTTTTATTTTTTAAAATTTTGCACAGTACTGTTGCATAATGGAACTTACCATCTGAAGTATTGTGCAACCAAGGCTTGAATATTGGAATATTGGGCCAGTTGGGGTCCCACCCAGATGTCCTGTGTTTAGACATTTTTAGTGGCGTCATCTTTCTCTCCTTCCTCTGCTCTCACCTCTCCTGGACCCTCTGCCTGAACACTTTCCTCTCCTTGGCTCCTCTCTTCTATTTCATCTTGCCCTTTCTGAGCCCTGTCTAATTCAGGTTCTCTCTCTGTCTATGGTGGTATACAAACAGGTTAGAAAATACCAAGTGTCATGTTTTGTCCTGCAGGATTTTTTCTCATGGTTTACATAAATAACCAAAATGTGTATTTTTTTTTATATTTTTATTCTAATGTTTCTTTTTTTTCATTGACGAAGAGTAGGAAAGGGAAGAGGAAAAAAACATTCATAATAGTAATTTACTCATTCATACTTAAATTATATGAACATAGGTGGGTGTAGAAGAGCTTGGAAGAACGAGGCGATGTGATATATAAACCAAAGTTTATTATCAGCTCCTCTAACAAGTCTCATCCTAGTGCAGCAGCAGAAGAAGGAAAAAGAGACCGAACACCTCCGGCTCTCAGAACTTATACTTGCACATAACAAAAGACATGCATATCCAAAGCTGACATCCCTCATTATCTTAATCCCCCCATTGTCTTCGTACTCCTCCTCATGGCCCTGGGGGGTCAGGGCAGCTCCTCCGGTCTCCACCGCAGTGCCTGGGAAACTCTTTGATCCTCACTGGCGGTTGAGATCTCTTTGTCCTGTTCTGAGGTGTGAAGTCGCCTTACATATGTAATCACCAAACATTCTCACATGCTTCAACATATGTAGGTTATGGAATATATGATAAATATAGACCACAGCCCCCCCAAACGACTAAGAAAAGGACAATAGAAAAATTCACAGTTTAAGATAATTATTATGACATACTAACTGCTACACCTCTTGCCACAGAAGAAACTTTCCAGCAGCCATGCTCCTAAGAGAGTTCAGTGGTAATCATAACAGCATAGTAAAATCACAAGTCAGTCCTAAACTGTTACAGCACAATTAGTGAACAACTGTTGAGTAGTTTGTATCAGTCTCTGTGCCGTCTGGGTTTTAATCTTCTCCCGAAACTGCTGTGGGTCCGCTTGGGCGTCCTGCTGGGACCTTCCTGTAAGGAATCTGCAGCTTGGAGAGGAGAGTGATTATTTGTTCCCTGCAGGGGGGCTGAGTCTTTTCTCTTGCGGGGTCTACCCCTCCGAGGTGCTCTCGCCAACCGTGCAGGCTCGTCTTTCAACAAGAAGGCATGTTTAAGTCTGTCAATGCTGACTGTTTCTTTTCTATCCCCAAAATCAAGCACAAAGTGTTTATCACCAGGTTCCAGCACTCTGAATGGCCCATCGTATGGTGGGCGGAAAGTTGGTTTTAAAGCTTCATGCCTAACAAAAACGAATTCAGCGTTCTTTAAAGCTTGGGGGACAAAAACCCGTGGAAAAGAGTGATGAGCCGGACCGGGGAGAGAGTCCGGTCCGTTGCTGCCTAAAAACCTCGGGGCTGGAAGATGCCCTGGCTCTGGGTTCTCTGGTAAAAATTCACCTGGGAGCCTGAGAGGTTGTGCAAAAACTAATTCTGCTGGAGAGGCGTCTAGATCCTCTTTGGGTGCAGCACGCAACCCCAATAAAACCCAGGGAAGTTTATTTACCCAATTTGTATCCGTTAGTGAGGCTCTGAGGGCGGCCTTTAAAGATCTGTGAAAACGCTCGCATAACACATTAGCCTGAGGGTGATAAGCGGTGGTGCGGTGAATTGTTGCCCCTAAGCTGCTGGCCATGGCTGACCAAAGCTCCGAGACAAATTGAGGCCCCCTATCGGACGTGATGTCCGATGGGACGCCGAAACGTGCCACCCAGTTTGTCAAAAAAACGCGAGCGACTTCCTCCGCTGTGGTTGACGCCAGAGGGACTGCCTCTGGCCAGCGCGTGGTGCGGTCTATCATTGTTAACAGATGTGTGAAACCTTGGGAGGAAGGTAGTGGTCCCACGAGGTCGACATGAACGTGGTCGAACCTTCTAGCAGGGATTCGAAAAGGCTCCAGAGGGGCTTTTGTGTGTTTGTGTATTTTGGCGCACTGACAAGAAATGCAAGTTTTTGCCCATTCTTTTACATTTTTGCGCAGGCCAGGCCACACAAACTTTTCGGCGACCATTTTAACCGAGGCGCGCACACCTGGGTGCGCGAGGGAGTGAATTGAGTCGAAAATACGGCGGCGCCATGCAGCTGGGACTAACGGGCGAGGTCAGCCGGTTGAGATATCGCATATTAGGGGGGGCACGCCGTCGCATAAACCCCTTTCCTCCAGCCTTAACCCTGTTGGGCCAGACAAAGAGTGCGCGCACGTCCGCGTCACTACTTTGTTCCTCTGCCATGGCTGCATAATCTATCCCTGCATGGATTGGGGCTGCGTATGTGTCCGCGTTGGTGAAGAGTTCCGCGGCTGAGGTAGTGTAATCTGTCTCCTCGCGCTCTGACGATGTCACAGCGCGAGAGAGGCAGTCTGCTACCACGTTAAGTTTGCCTGCCACATGTCGAATGTCTGTGGTGAACTCTGAAATCGTAGCCAGCTGTCTTTACTGCCTGCCTGACCACGGTTCGGAAATTTTAGCCATAGCAAAGGTGAGCGGTTTGTGGTCTACAAAAGCCATCAAACTCCGCCCTTCTAACCAGAACTGGAAGTGGCGGATGGATAAATGAAGCGCTAGCAGCTCCCTGTCAAAAGTGCTGTATTTACGCTCGGTTTGGTTTAGCGATTTGCTGAAGTATGCCAAAGGTTGCCAGATTCCGCTGACATGTTGTTCTACAACTGCCCCTATAGCTAGGTCCGAAGTGTCTGTGGTTAGCGCAATGCGGGCCGAGGGATCGGGGTGAACCAACAATGTGGCATTAGCTAGGGCGCTTTTTACTTCCGCGAAGGCGCATTTGCGCTCCGGGGTCCATTCGACCGCGTTGGAAGCTTTTTGTTTTCTGAGCGCGTCATATAGGGGCTGCATGAGCTGAGCTGCGTGGGGGAGGAAACGGTTGTAAAAATTAACCATTCCCAAAAATTCCTGCAGCGATTTGACCGTTTGTGGCCGTGGGAAACTTTTTATCGCGTGAACTTTGTCTGGAAGTGGGACTGCCCCCTTCGGAGAAACTCTGTGTCCTAAAAAATCAATTTGTGACACGCAGAATTTGCATTTGGCTGGATTGATTATTAACCCGTGCTCTTCTAGCCTCTGAAAAACCATAGTGAGATGCTGCTCGTGTTCTTCCTCAGACGGGCTGGCTACCAGCATATCGTCGAGGTAGACGAAAACAAAAGGGAGGTCACGTAATACTGCATCCATCATCCGCTGAAAGGTTTGAGCAGTGCCTTTGAGGCCAAAAGGCATTCGCAAAAATTCAAAAAGGCCGAAAGGGGTTATTACAGCTGTTTTAGGAATGTCCTCTGCTCGAACTGGGACTTGATGATAACCGCGGACCAGGTCTATTTTTGAAAAAATGCGCACACCGGCCAGATGCAGTGAAAAATCCTGAATATGAGGAATTGGGTAGCGGTCATGCGCTGTCGCATTGTTTAATCTGCGGTAATCGCCGCACGGTCTCCAAGAACCGTCGGATTTCGGAACCATGTGAAGTGGTGAGGCCCAGGGGCTTTTCGAGCGTCTAATAATGCCTAATTTTTCAAGGGTGGTAAACTCGTCCCGAGCTATGGCGAGCTTGGCCGCGTCTAAGCGCCGAGCTTTGGCAAATACGGGTGGGCCCATTGTGGGAATAAAATGTTCAACCCCGTGTTTAGCCACTGTGGCTGAGAATTTGGGAATTGTGAGTGCTGGAAATTGGGTGAGGAGTTGATCAAACTTACCTCCTGCTGTGGTGACGCTAGCCTGCACGGGTGGTGGAGAAAGTCGAGCTGAGCAGGGAATAGAAGCAAAGGACAGTGCATTAACCAAGCGCCTGTTCGCTAGATCAACTAATAACCCATGTGCACACAAAAAATCTGCGCCCAACAAGTTAAAACTCACCGCCGCTACAACAAATGTCCATCTGTAGTTGCGGCCGTGGATGCAGAGGTGCAGGCTCTTTTCGCCAAAAGTGTCGATGGTGGAGCCGTTGGCTGCCACCGCTTCATTGCCCCGGGTGCCCATGGCCCGATCTGCTTGGGAGGGCATGACAAAACTTAGTTGACCTCCCGTGTCGATAAGGAACCGCTTGCCGGTGTGTCCGTCCATCACATATAAAAGCTTGCTTTTTTCGCCGAGAACCGCCGCTGTTAACGGCTCTCGGCTTCGGCGTTTTCCGGAAATTGTGAATTTGCAGGGGGGAACGCATTTGTAAGCCTTCTCGGCGAAGCGGTGGTGGTAATAACAAACGTCGCTCCGTCTGTTGCGTCCTGGCCGTGTCGCTGTCACCGCGGGCTGATTCTGCTCGGTGATTTGTGGCTCCTCGTGGCTCCAGACATCAGCGTTGAGGTCTGCGGATGCTGCTGTGGGTGTCTGCTCCTTGCAGGCGTTGACGAGCCGTTGAGCTTCGTGAGCTAGCGTGCGGAAGTCTTGCTGGGTGCTGCATCGCATGTTGGCCAGCGTCCCTCTCATGTGTGGCGGCAGCGTACTGAGGAATATGAAATGGAAGAGGAAGTTGTCATTGTCCTCTTCTTTAAGTTGCAGCAAGTCCTCCATGAGGGCCTTGGGTCTGCCTCCTCTGTGGCCGTAAACCGCCAGGATCCTCTCGGCTCTCTCCTCGGCTGAGGGGACGTAATTTGCCACGATGGTCGCTTTCAGTTCTTCATATTTGTCCTGGGCCGGCGGCCGTTGGATTATGCTCCGCGCACATCTCGAAGTGGCGGCGTTGAGTTTGGCGACGATGTGATAGAACTTTGTATCGTCAGCCGTGATGCCCGCAAGTGCAAACTGGGCTTCAGCTTGCAGAAACCACGAGGCGGGGCCTTCCTGCCAGAAGTCCGGCAGGTTGACGGTGACGGCGTTTGTGTAGACCGTCACTGCTGTGTCCGCAGGGTGAGAGTGCTTTGCTTCGGCTCTCACAGCAGCGCTGGTGCTCGGTTGAGCCCTCTCTATCACTTCTGCCGTGGGGGAACGTCGTCCATCTGTTCCCCTGTCTGCGTGGGCGCCGGCGTCTGCCTGGGTCGCCACAGATGAGTCAATCGCGGGGGAACGCCTCTGGTCCATACTCGCGTCAGGGTCACCAGTGTAGAAGAGCTTGGAAGAACGAGGCGATGTGATATATAAACCAAAGTTTATTATCAGCTCCTCTAACAAGTCTCATCCTAGTGCAGCAGCAGAAGAAGGAAAAAGAGACCGAACAGCTTCGGCTCTCAGAACTTATACTTGCACATAACAAAAGACATGCATATCCAAAGCTGACATCCCTCATTATCTTAATCCCCCCATTGTCTTCGTACTCCTCCTCATGGCCCTGGGGGGTCAGGGCAGCTCCTCCGGTCTCCACCGCAGTGCCTGGGAAACTCTTTGATCCTCACTGGCGGTTGAGATCTCTTTGTCCTGTTCTGAGGTGTGAAGTCGCCTTACATATGTAATCACCAAACATTCTCACATGCTTCAACATATGTAGGTTATGGAATATATGATTAATATAGACCACAGTGGGTATAGTAGCCAGAAATTCTACTCATGTAAAAGCAGTACTATGAAATTAATAATTAAAGTAGACAACCAAACATTTCCAGTTGAGTTAAGGGTACAAAGAGTACCCACTTAAAAACTAGAGTAATGACTTCAGTCTCTAAGGTTTGAGGTTTTTCCCAAAAATTTATAACAGTTTTCTTATAGTTTTCTACTTTTCTCTCTAAATTTATCTAAATTTGCAACACTTTTCCTCAAATTTGTAATTTTCTCTTGTAAAATTATAACTTTTCTTGTATAAATTAAATTAATTAATTAAATCACCCTTATTGTCATTCTACCGTACAACCAATCATGTACAGTAGAATGAGATTGTGCTTTACCTATCTACAGTGTCAATCACACACACCCCAGTGCAGAATCAGAGGGCCGCTGCCATGCAAGGCGCCGCCACAGATTTCCCTCCTCCATTCCATTATTGCTGAGCACCAAGCTGGATGGCAGGAAGTTCCACTTTTATATGGTCTTCGGCATGACCCGGCCGGGATTTGAACCCCTGCTTCCCGGGTGTGGGGCTGATGCTCTACCAACTGAGCCACCACTCCGGTATATTTGAGACTATTATAAATGTGGATTATTTTATGGCTAATTTTTTAAATCTTTTTTTTTAATCCAATCTAATTTTATTTATAAAGCTTTTTAAAAATGACAGTTGACACAAAGTGCTGTACATCAAAGATAAATAAAATATAAAATCAATAAACTACAGCTAAAGTACAAAACAGCACAAACAAAACAATAGTCATACAATAGAGACAGTAAGAACAAAGAAAATCAATGTCTCAAACTGGGTCAAAACCCAGAGAATAAAAATAGGTTTTAAGAGGAGTTTTAAAACTGGACAGTGAAGAGGCCTGTCTGATGGACAAAGGCAGATTAGCAGATTATTATAAAATTACTGTTTTTCTAATAAATTTGAAATAGAATGTGGCAATTTTTTTCCTTTTTTCCTCATACAATTTAAACTTCTGACCATAATTTTGTAGAGCCAGAACAGAACAATAACTTTAACTCTGAATTCAAAGATATATTATTAATTAACTTAAATGATCAAGGATGCAATTTTTTTTGAGTATAATATTTCTATATATTTATAGGGTTTTTTTGTTTGTTTGTTTTTTTTTTTTTAGAAATCTCACCACCACCCAGACAGCAGGAAAAACTTCACTTATTTTGAAATCCAAATGTTGGCACATTTAGTTTGTCTGAAGGTTGCTCATGGATTAAAGTCATTGACTTGGTGAATTTCGGTCATCTTAACTTGCCAGGTACATAATAGGGAACATAACTTAATATTGTAGGGGCTGGTAAAATATATCTTCAACAATTCATCAGCCCCCTTGCCTTTCCCTTCATATGAAGCCGGCTGCAATATGAATTCTAACCACATCTCTTAGCTCAGCGACTCTTCCATTATTGCTCCCGTTTCCAGCGGGTTAAAACCATGATAAATGCCTTCAGTGCTTACATACCTCTTCTGATTTTTTTTCCGTGTTTAAAGTACTTTAATAAATGTTACATATGAGAATTGTACTTTGGGGTTTGCTATAGCTCAGCTGGGGTTGGGGGTGAGTGACATCAGGCAGGCTATGGTTTGGAGTGTATATTGAGCTGTAGAGCTAAATAAAGATTATTCTATGAACAGCAGAACAAGCTCTCCATTCTCCGTTTTTCAGACATCACAATAAACTCATGTTTCTCTCGGTCAGTCATGCTAGCGAGAGACTCTGCCTGACTGGAAAGCTCGCGTGGGTGGGTGCTTCTAAACTCCGCGCGGATGACGGCCACACACGTTGCTCGTGTGCACACTTGCGGAAAGTCATTGCTTCATATATTTTTCTTAAATTCATATCTCCTCATTAGTGCGGCGGTAATTTTTCTGGCGAGGCAGGCCGCCACCCAGAAATGTTACCAAAGGAAACCCTGGATGTCTGCTCCTTACAGCTTGACCGGCACCCCAAAACTGAACAAAGGAAAGTTTTCTGTAGGTGTGGCAGAATCTCACTGAATTTCATGAAATCTGAGCTGGTCCAGTTACATTTGAGTTTCGTTCAACAAAAGTCATAAACTCGACCTAAAAAGGAGAATGAAGTAAAGCCTGGAGTTCTATAGGTCAGTTAAAGTTTCTGAGGTGGGGGTCTCCACCAGAACAGAGATAGACATTTGATATGAAGAGTGAAATCCCACTTGACACATGTTGCTGAATAAAGCATAAATTCCTTAACCCCTTGCACTCTGGTCAATTTCCCTAAAAACGCCAAAAAATAACGTGCCCAAAGTAAATCAAAAGCTGTTCTTCAACCCTTTGCAGCATCTTCATGGGGTTGGTCTCATTTAAAAGAAAACACTTTGAATTTTTTGGTGAAACAGTCATAATCTCTCTAAGTGCTCCGGCCACTGAGTAACAGTCATCTAAACATACTGAACTTGAAGAAAATAAATTTTGCCTGGGTGTTTTTTTGGATACAAATGCTTGCAAATAACACACAGCTTCAGATCCGGGCTGGAAAATGCAACAGAAATGTAGAACCAAGTGTTATCCAGCTGAGGTCAAAATTTTGTAACAATACCACAAAAAAATGAATATATTACACAGTTTTGTTCTCAGGTTGTTCCCAGGCGTTTTTGAACTGTGCCAAATTGTGCCAAATGGCACAGTTTGGAAAAACGTCTGTAACTTTTGAATGATTCAATATAGAAGCTTCATCTTGGGCTCTAATGAAAGTTGACACTCAGGGCTCTGTGTGTGTGTGTGTGTGTGTGTGTGTGTGTGTGTGTGTGTGTGTGTGTGTGTGTGTGTGTGTCCCCGCTACAGAGGACGGACATCGCCCGTTGTACCGCCGTCACGGTGCGCCGTGGTCTACTACACACAGCTGTAATTTACCAATCGGTCAAAAGTCATTTTTGATTACAATTTTCAGGGATAAAGAATAATTTAGCTTATGACACTTACCTGTTCACAACAGCAGCGTAGCTGGCGAACTTCTCTTCCTCATTGTCAGACGAACATGAAGCTGGTCCGCTTATTACGGACTCGTGGTTCTGGTCACGCGACCCAGTCAAAACATAATTCCATTATTGCGGTTTTGCGCTTCCATGATTGCGGTTTTGGCGAACGATTTTTCAAAACAAATAACAGTAGTAAGAAAAAAAGACTGGCGAAAGCATGTGTGTCACCCAGCCTTCGTCGTCGGCCTCCGTCGGTCTATGATGACCCTGGAAGAGAATCCTAAACGTCTACTCTGCTGGGACAGCACCGCCTGTGGCCGAACAGGCCGATGCGCGAATGGCAGTCCCTGTCACACAGGTCGCACTTGTGGGTGATCTCCGTGCTGCTGGGTCTGTGGCGGTTCTTCCTGCGGGTCCTTTTTTCATCTGCTGCAGCAGTCAGTCTCTCTTCACCCAGCCTTACACAAAACAGCTTTTGAACTTCTGTGCTTCAATTGGCTGGCTGCATTCTCAGCCGTTGGTAGGCGGGTCCTTCTTGCTAGGTTTTCAGTCATTGGTTCTTCAAGGTTTCAGAAACCCAATTCAAGGCTCTTATTAGTCGAATGAGAGGTCAATCACATCTAATCTGTTCGCGGCTGTGTCTGTAGTGGAAGAACAGAAATGCAGCTTTTTTTTTCAGTGCGCTCTAGGACGCAGCACCCTCATGCGCCCTTGTGTGCTCTAGGATGCAGAGACATGCCCGCCCACGATACACCAGAGTGCAAGAGGTTAAACTTTAGTGACTAAGACATTCTACTCAATAATAAGGGAGCATCCAATGTCTGTACATTGTAACTGTAATTAATTTGTGATAGTAAGCGTGCAAGAATTAATTTCTTCGTGAAAATAAAGCACACATATCAAATCATATCAGTAAAAACATTTGAAACCACATTGTCCAGCCCCAGAGTTCAAGCAGGTCTTCAGTAGCGGATACTTTTTTTTTTTTTTTTTTGTTACTTATTTGTACCCGTAGGTAGACTTGGTTTGCAGTCTGGTGACAAGCCACCGGCTGCTGGTTGCTGCGTGCGCGAGCGCCCTAAACCTACATGTTTTTGGTGTGCGGGAGGAAACCGGAGAAATCCCGGAGTAAACCCGCGCAACACAGGGAGAACATGCAAACTCCACACAGCTCACTGTTGGTCGGGGGCTGGGATCGAACCCACGATCTCATGATCCCCGCGATCCCCCGGCCGAGGGTAAAACTGTGCTGCCACAGTGCTAAACCACTGCGCCACCGTGCAGCCCCTCTTCTCTTAAGGATACTGTCTTAAGAGAAAAAAAATATTAATTATTTTATTTGTCCATATTGCATAAATTCCACTGCAAAGAGAAAAAAATATTAAATATTCTTGATTCGTCCACCAGATGGCACTGTGAAACTGTCTGGTTGTTCAGTGGAGAGTCTTGACTCCCCACACGTCTGGATTATGTCAACCATTAATCGGCCAATTTGAAACATTCCTTTGCCAAACAGCAGAAAAGGGAGGATGACAAAGTCCTGGAGGAGGGATAAACTTCCACTTTATGGCCGATGGATAGTGTTACAGCTCTGGTCCTTGGATGATAGAAGCAGTTTATGACCAGACTTTTGAGTTGAAACAATTTTCTTCAGCAAAGAATGATTTTATAAATTGGAACCACAAAAAAGGGTTAAAGCTACAACATCCTGATGATCCCCAAGACTTTTGGGAAAATACTCTGTGGATTGATGAGACAAAAGTTGAACTTTTAGGAAGGTGTGTGTCCCATTACATCTGGCATAAAAGTAACACAGCATTTCAGAAAAAGAACATCATACCAACAGTAAAATATGGTGGTAGTAGTGTGATGGTCTGGGGCTGTTTTGCTGCTTCAGGACCTGGAGGACTTGCTGTGGTAAATGGAACCATGAATTCTACTGTCTACCAAAAAATCCTGAAGGAGAATGTCCGGCCATGTGTTTGTGATCTCAAGCTGAAGCACACTTGGGTTCTGCAGCAGGACAATGATCCAGAACACACCAGCAAGTCCACCTCTGAATGGCTTAAGAAAAACAAAATGAAGACTTTGGAGTGGCCTAGTCAAAGTCCTGACCTGGATCCGATTGAGATGCTGTGGCATGACCTTGAAAAGACGGTTCATGCTCGAAAACCCTCCAGTGTGGCTGAATTATAACAATTCTGCAAAGATGAGTAGACCAAAATTCCTTCACAGCGCTGTAAAAGACTCATTGCCAGTTATTGCAAATGCTTGATTACAGTTGTTGCTGCTAAGGGAGGCCCAACCAGTTATTAAGTTTAGGGGGCAATCACTTTTTCACAAAGGGCCACGTAGATTTGGATTTTTTTCCCCTTAATAGTAAACACCTTCATTTAAAAACTGCATTTTGTGCTTACTTGTGTTATCTTTGTCTAATATTTAAATTTGTTTGATGATCTAAAACATTTAAGTGTGACAAACATACAAAAAAATGAGAAATCAGGAAGGGGGCAAACACTTTTTCACAACACTGTATTGTGAGAGTGAGTCACAAATGAAGCTGTGTCCAGTTCAACACTCGGTCTCGTCCTTGGCTCCCATTACTGACATAACATTTGGCAATGAGGGTAAAAAAAGTAGGCCGTTTTTGGAGCTTCCTGGTGAGCTGCCTGTACCTTGGGTGAAGTGGTTTGCCGCCTTTCAAAATTATTTAGTAGCATTGGACCTTGGAAGACTGGAGAAACTGCGGGTGCAGGCAGTGTTGGTTCACAACTTAGGAATGGAAGGGCAACGTATCCTTAGTACGTTAGGTGAGGGTGATAGCTTTGAAGAGGTGGTTGAGCTAATGACGCGGCATTTTCGTGCCCTGGAAAACGTCATCGTCTGGAGGATCCAGTTTCGGCAGTGTTGCCAGCGGACTGGCGAGTCAGTGCAGCGGTATGTAACACACCTATGTCAGCTGGCCAAGGACTGTCAGTTTGGAGCGTTTGAGGAAGAGATGGTCTGCGACCAGTTGGCAGAACATACTGTTTGCCCGGTGACAAGGTCGAAGCTCCTCACACACTTGGGCGAGCTGACGTTAGCTATGTCCATCGAGTTAGCTCAGCAGTTTGAGGCGGCAGACAAGCTATCACGGGAGCTCAGTGAGACAGCATCACATCGCCATTTTGAACCACAGTCGACAGCACAGGCAGTGGACCCAGACAGCGACGATGGCGTGGAGGATGACGAAGGCTACGCTAATGCTGTAAAGATGAGGTCCGCCCTGGGATCTCCCAGGTGTTTGGGTTGTGGGTCCACCAACCACCATTATAAGGCTAGAGAGTGTCCGGAAAGATGAAGACGCTGCGGCACGTGCAGACTCTTGCATCATTTTGCCAGGGCATGTTACACGTTCAAGCAAAGCGATCTGAGACACATGGGGGATCTCCCCATTTTACCTCCCATGGTTATTCGCAGTGTAACCCCAAGTACCAACAGCCATTCTTACTGTATGGTGGAACTGGACGGGGTAACATTGCTGTTGCTGGTTGACACGGGAGCGGTGAGATCCATGGTAAATTGGGCAACCCTGAGGAGTTTCTTCCCACAGTATCGGGTTGGAGAAGAGTGGTTGGGCTGTGGTTTGTGGGACCAGCCGGTTTCGCAAACAGTGGATGGAGTTGTGTGGGAGGAACCTTTGCCTAGTAATCTGGACAATGAGCAAGATCAATTCCATCCAGGGCCATCGCGGGAGGGTCCCGGTGCCAGTGCCCAAGTAACCCTAGTTGAGGGAACTGGGTGGCATGGTAGGGTCCATTCTACTCCCGGAATTTGGCTGGAAGAGAGCGACATCTTCTTTCCATCAGAGAGAAGATGACCAGGGGCGGCTGCAGGTGGTGGCTGTTTGGGACGATGCCTACCTCCAGTTATCTGATGGCTCATGGAGGCATCCCAATGACCTGCAGCGTGCCCGGGAGAAGAAAGAGGAGTTTGGACCTGGATGTGGGTCATCCCTGGGAGTGAAGAAGAGAAGGTGCACCGGAGTGGAATTGTCTAACGGTTTTCTGGGGGGTGGTTCCTCTCCTGGAGCAAACTGACGGTTGGACAGTGTATATTATATATGGTGATGGAAAAGGGGGGCAACTGATGTGTATTTAGTTCTGATAATGAGATTATTTTGTGTTTCATATTATTTTATGAATACGGCAGCATTTTTGTTTTATATGGACTGTTTTTTTTAGCTCAGATGGCAGAATAATCTGTCTTGCTGTATGGGGATGGGACAGTAGTCCACCTGTTCCCCCCCTAGTTTTATTTGTTTTGAGTGAATGTGATAGATTGTTTAGGTATTTCTGTTTAGTTTTTTTAGTGCATGATTTGGGTTCCAAATTGGGAGGGGTTCGATTGTATGCGTGTCTTTGGACCATTTTTCTGACGGAGGGGTAAAGTGTTGTGTTGGTGTTTGGGGACATGTTATTGTGTGACACGGGTGGTGGCTCCACCTTTCCAGTTCCTCCACCACCCGGAGTATAAAAGGGCTGTGAGGGAGAGGTGTGATCTCTTGGCCTCCTCTCAGCCTGACGGATGTTCATGTATTGTGAAAGTGAGTCACAAATAAAGCTGTGTCCAGTTCAACACTCCGTCTCGTCCTTGGCTCCCATTACC
This sequence comes from Pholidichthys leucotaenia, assembly GCA_020510985.1. Classification (NCBI taxonomy): domain Eukaryota; kingdom Metazoa; phylum Chordata; class Actinopteri; order Cichliformes; family Pholidichthyidae; genus Pholidichthys; species Pholidichthys leucotaenia. Next base: position 288,063,538 of record CM035845.1, read on the forward strand.
GACATAACACCTGCTACCTGGATAAAGATTATTCAGAAATGGATTTTGATCTCCAAAAGGAATTTATGGGACTCGATCATGTCTCTGTCACAGCAGATATTTGGACTGTGGATAATGGACATTTTCTTTGGATCACTGCACATCAGATTAAATCTATAATATTAAAGGTAAGAAATGTTGACAGCTTTATGCAGTGTTGCCAACTCACTCTTTTCCCCCTTTCACTCCACAAACCCTATTTCTCACTCCAAAGTTAGGAAATTACTGGCAATTTTGTGTTGATTTTCTTCAGATTTTTCTCACAATAAGGGCTCTCAAGGCAGGATAAAGCAAACTGAACATGTTCTAAAAGCTCTGTCTGAAACAATCTGTTTTCAGCCTGACATTAATAAGCCTGTAATGTAATCCATTAATTAAATTATCTTGCTATGTGTGCAAGATGATTTAAGTATGCATTTAAAAGTAACATGAAAGTTACTTTTCCAAGTAACTAGTTACTTTAATCATGCAGTAATTAGTAAGTAACTCAGTTACTTTTGAAAAGAAGTAACAAGTAACTATAACTAGTTGCTATTTTTTAGTAACTTGCCCAACACTGGTAAAAGCACTATATACAGTAAGTGAACTCCATTTACCATTTACATCAGACAGCTGTGTGTGGGCCAGTGGACTCTGAACTTGGTAAAAAGTAGACTGGATCAAGGATGCATCCATAGAGCATGACTATATTCGTGAGCTGGACTGAAAGGACATAATGAAGGATTTTTCTTTAAAGAAGACCAGTGCTTTCCAGACACCTGTGCAGATTTTTCAATTTGCTGCTGTTGTGCACTGTTTGAATCAGGAATACTTCACTGATGTAACTTTATGCTGAAGGCACGAGTATCTGTCACACTGTAAAAATGGAAATCTCAGTAAGATAAAATATCTTAAATCAAGGCCTAATGTTTGTTTTTCCTCTCACAAGATAATTTTGACAAGAATTTATTTTTGTTGTGCAGTTATGTAAGATTTTTACTTTTTTTAAACAATTTAATCTTACTTTGTTGGCGGATAGTTTTTCATTTTTGCTTAAGTAAAAATATCTGCCAACAGAGCAAGAAAATTTGACTTATCAAATTGCATAAAACAAGTTAAAACTATCCACCTTATTCCAAGCCCCCATGATGCCTTGCGTGAATTATGGGCGCAACTTCCAGTACTAGTTTAGAACGTGTGGTTGTCACTGAAACGGGACACTTTTCCTTGTTAAAAAACAATGACTTTGGCATCAAAAATGTGGGAACACGGCCTTTTGCACCCCAAAAAGAGTAATGTAATCACACCACTTCCCATGACTATAGAGGGATGGGAAGATGACCTTAAAAAGTGGCCTGGCAGACAGTAGCTCCGTTAGTTAGCGCCGCTGCTAAGATGCTAACGCTGTAAACAAATAAAAACTCTGAGATATATCAAAGTCTCCACCACCATAAAGTCAGATGCATTTTGTTAAAAGATGCTGGACATAATCAAATTTACCTCAGAGCAGACGTAGAATCTAGTCAGAGCCACAAAGAACCACAACGCCGTGCTTGGGTGTTTTAATATTGGGGTGAAACAGACAGCTGCAGCTGTTCATTTTACACCAGAATTAAAATGCTTATGCTGCTGTCATGCCAAGAATGGTTGTTATTTAACTTAACATGTACAGACATTTTCTGACAATTGTTCAAAATTTTATTGATCTATATTTTGTGATAATTTAAAAATTAATGCATGCTGAAGCTGCTAAATATCAAGTCCATATTGTTACAAGGCAGTGCAGTAAAAGCAAAAAAAAAAAAAAAGCAAAAAAACAACCCTATTTGATATCTTTCTTAAATCATTAAGTCTTAGGAAGCAAACTGTTACTATTTTTTATTCATTTTACTTCATGCAGCCTTGCATCTGGTGACATATATGACACATAAACGTCAGATCTGTGACATTCATACAAGTGAAAACATGCCTGGTGCTCTTGCGTCTGTACCACTGACCACACCAACAGTCCTCTAGTTTTTAGTGCATGATCTATGCATCGCCGGTGAGAAACCTCCATTTATACAGTCGATGGCATAACCACAAACACCAGCAACAAGTACCAGAAATATGCCAAAACATTCAAAAAATACAAAAAGGAGGTAGAGCAGATTGCACAGTAACCCGTGTCTTTCTGCAACTGTGGGGGTTCCCCCCTACAGTTGATAGTGCTATGAGATGACTGTTGTTGTGAAATGGCGCTATATAAATAAAGTTGAATTGAATTGAATTGAATTGAAAAACTACAAGTGCTGAAATTAGCTGCCACTTGAGTTCAAAACACATATGTGGACTATACATTAAAATTAATTTGAAAAACTTTAAAAAAAAAAACACTATGTTAAATGCCCCACTACTCCACTCTTGCTGATTGATTTAACACTACGTCAGCCGAAACTGGAAGTTCCACCCATAATCGTTCCTACAGCGGCACCCCCAGGATTGGAAAGCATGTAAAATTTTCGTACACATAAACTGCCCAGCAAAAATAACTAGAAAAGCACTCATAGAGCGCATACCTCCGCCAAGGCTCCTTCCGTTTCTCATGGATCACCTCCAAAATGTAATGGGTTTGTGTGTAGGCTTATAGCCACTTGTGGTGAAAATTGCATCAAAGTCTGTCCATCAGTTTTGGAGTATTGTTGCTAACACACTGTGAGAAGATAAGAGCCTTGGCTGAGGTATGCATTCTCAGATCATCACCAAAATATAATGGGTTCCTCTGTAGCCCAAGAACCACCTCTGGTGAAAATTTCATCCAAATCCATCCAGTAGTTTTTGTGTAATCCTGCTGCACAAATACAAACAAAGCCCTTGGTGGAGGTATGCACTCTCAGATCATCACCAAAATCTAATCAACTGTTCCCCGTGCCATTACACACCTTTCCTGAAAATTTGGTCAAAATCCGTTCATAACTTTTTGAGTTATGTTGGTAACAGACAGACAGACAAACCCCAGTAAAAACATTACCTCCTTGGCAGAGGTAAATATCTTGTCAGACAAAAAACAAGCATATACAACTTTAATTTATTTCATTTTACTTACAGTATATTTGACTTTTATCAGTGTAGTTGTGTTTTCTAGCTCATAGTTGCATTAGCTGGCTCAGGAGGTAGAGCAGATTGCACAGTAACCAGAGGGTTGGCGATTCAAATCCCATTTCCCTCACCTTGCTGTTGTGTCCTTGGGCAAGACACTTTACTCACCTTGCCTCCAGTGTGGTCATGGTTCATGACACTGGTGTATCAATGTGAATAAATGTTCGGTAGTGGTGGAGGAGGCTGTTGGTGTGGATTGACGGAAAAACTTTTTGGGAGTCCCAAAAATTGCTCTAGCCCAGGGGCCCACAACCTCCCTGGCCACTGTGCATACAACTGGGCATGTCCTTCAACCGGTAAGTCTTTTTATCACAAGATTTATTCTGATAATGTAGCGCTTGCCACTATTAGCCTTGTGGTATGTAGCTGTAGCCAAGTAATCACCAATTCTGGTGTTTCGGGGGGTTGGGGGGGGGTTGAAAAGATTTTGACATGAAACTGTAAGACAATGAAAGTTCTTTGTACAAAAAAGCGCATAAGATACCATTTTAGATAATGTAGATTTGTTTTTATAGGAAATTTATGTATATCCTCCGGAGTGCGTCTTAAAAACTAAAAGAAAATAATGAAATTTTTGAACAAAGTCACAGCATTTTTTGTCCAGAAGGATTGGCAAATGTACTTCATTTACAAGTAAAGGTGGTGGGCACAGTGGCGCACAATGAAAGCAGTCAACAAGATGATTGGTGCCCCTCTGCCCCCCTCTCGGACATCTACCTCACTTGCCTCACCCGCAGAGCCATCAACATCGCAGGCGACACCTCCAACCCCTCACACTCCCTCTTCAGCCTCCTGCCCTCGGGGAAAAGGTACCAGAGCCTTCAGCCCCACTCCACAAGACTGCTAGACAGCTTTGTTCATCAGGCAATCAGGACCCTGAACTCTGTCCACTCCCCCTCCCCCGGACCATAACGCACTCACCCACACAATAACCACCTCAGCTGTTGGCACAGAAAGACTGGCACACCAACAGTAATACACCTGCTGCTGTATGTCTCTGCACTTTAACTGCAACCATTTGCACAAATGCCATATCTGCTGCTGTCTGTCATTGCAATACTGATCATGTGCAGTCCTATCTGTTATTGTCTGCACTTACACTGCTGCATTGAACTTGCAACTACGGCTATTACATCGCTACTTTTCTGTATATAGGATTGCTGGGTTTCATCATTGTTAATCGTTTTATTTTTATTTGCACTATGGGAGGTCTGAGTCTATCTTTTGTCGCCATTTGCAGTACGGGTAGCATTACTGTACATAGACTGCTGTTGTTCTTTTTCCAGCCTTATTCCTTTTTCTTTTTATTAAATATTGTGCACACCACTGAAGAGAGAGAGAAGCACCATTTCAATTCTCCTGTATGTCCTGTACGTATAGTAGTACTGACAAATAAAATCTTTGAGTCTTTGAAAAGGTAAGACCATGCATGCATAAACAGCTTTTACTGCAGGTTTGAAAAGAACCTACAGTTCTCACCTCCCACCCACACAAAAGGATTATCTGCAGCCCCAGGAACTCCATCCCTCCTCCACTCTGACCTCCCACCAGCACTAATGATCTGTGAAGAGGAGGTGCGCCGGGTCTTTCAGAGACAAAAGATCAAGAAGGCTGCAGGACCTGATGGTGTGTCTCCGTCCTGCCTGAGAGTCTGCTCCAACGAGTTGGCCCCCATCTTCACCCGGATCTTTAACAGATCACTGGAGCTGCGTGAAGTGCGTTCCTGCTTCAAATGCTCCATCATCATTCCAGTTCCCAAGAAACCCTCTATTACAGGATTAAACGACTACAGACCTGTTGCCCTGACCTCTGTGGTCATGAAATCCTTGGAGAGATTGGTGCTGAACCACCTGAAGGTCATCACAGGCCCCCTGATGGACCCACTGCAGTTTGCCTACCGGTCAAACAGGTCAGTGGATGATGCAGTGAATATGGGACTACATTACATCCTACAACACCTCGACTCCCCAGGGACGTACGCCAGGATCCTGTTTGTCGACTTCAGCTCAGCGTTTAACACCATCATCCCAGGCATTCTTCATCAGAAACTCCTTCAGCTCAAGGTGCCCCCCTCCACCTGCCAGTGGATCTCCAGCTTTCTGACTGACAGGTGGCAACAGGTGAAGCTAGGGAGATTTACATCCAGCTCCCGAAAAATTAGTACTGGCGCCCCCCAAGGATGTGTCCTTTCCCCACTGCTCTTCTCCCTCTACTCCAACGACTGCACCTCAGAGGACCCTTCGGTGAAGCTCCTGAAGTTTGCGGACGACACCACAGTCATCGGTTTGATCCGGGATGATGATGAGTCTGCATACAGGCGGGAGGTGGAGCAGCTGATCCTCTGGTGCAGCCAGAACCATCTTGAACTTAACCCAGCCAAAACGGTGGAGATGACTGTGGATTTCAGGCGACACCCCCCTTCATTCCCCCCACTCACCATCCTCAACAGCACAGTGTCCACTGTGGACTCCTTCAAGTTTCTGGGTACCACAATCTCCCGGAACCTGAAGTGGTCCTCCCATATTGACACTGTCCGGAAAAAGGCCCAGCAGAGGTTGTTTTTTCTGCGTCAGCTCAAGAAGTTTGATTTGCCTCAGGAGCTGCTGGTTGTCTTCTACACCGCCATCATCCAATCTGTCCTCTGCTTTTCCATCACTGTCTGGTTTGGATCTGCCACTAAACAGGACAAGACCAGACTGCAGCGGATCATTAAGTCTGCGGAGAGGATCATTGGTACCGACCTACCCTCCATTGAGAACTTATATCGGTCCATAACCAGGAAACGGGTGGGAAACATCTGTGCTGACCCATCACACCCCAGCCACAAACTGTTTGAACTTCTATCTTCTGGTCGTCGTTACAGATCACTGAAGGTCAAAACCACCCGTCACAGGAACAGTTTCTTTCCTCAAGCCATCACTCTGATGAACTCCTAACATTCACCTAGTCCTACCTGTTGCTGTACTCATGACTTTTCATCCATTATTACATTGCACATAACTCTCACACTGCTTTTTACTTCATTCACATTATATCACTGAATCTGAGTCCACATTGAAATACTGTGTGATTGTATATTTTTTCATATATTTCTGCAAAGTGTGGTTAGTCCGAGTAAATAACTGCATATATTCCTGTATATATTTGCATCCTTTTATAGAAACGTGGACAGACTGTAATTTACTGTACATACTGTGGTTGTCATTGAATCCTTATTTAAATCCTTCACCTGAACAACGAGAGCAAGTTTTTAGCCAAAGTCAAATTCCTTGTATGTGTTGTGCATACTTGGCCAATAAAGCTGATTCTGATTCTGATTCTGATTCTGCATAGTAGTTGTAAAGACTAACAATAATTTGTAACAATGAATGTACATTGTGGAGCTGCAACACACAGAGAGAAATGTAGCTCTTTGAGCTGCTATAATTTACATTATTTGACCAAAAACAAAGCGTAATGAATTTTGTGCCCAAAAAAACTTGTTTGTAAAATAATACATTATACTTCTGTAACCGAGGCTCTTTGCATGTGGTCTATGCTCAAGGAGAGTTATAAAAAGAAAATATGAACTTTTATTACTGCCTTTTCTTTGTATTCCATTAAGAGGTAATTCAATAAAATACCTTTCACTTATTTTGTTAAAGGGCTCATTGACTGCACTTTTCACACATTTTGACAGCTCACTCATGTCTTAATGAAGTGTTTGTGATATATTTTGTTCACATTTTCTTGAATTTTTTTTTTAAATTACTGAAGCATCTTTTTATTATTTTTCTTGGCTTTCTTCAAACGCTCTGATTTATAGCCTGCCACTTTAAGAAACAGACTTCAGCTGTTCAACTCCGCCCTCCCTCTTATGTCAGTTAGCCATTAGCTGAGTAGCTTCTAGCAGGTGTTCTACCATCGGCTTCTTCCAGCTTGGATGAGCAGTGCCGGTTCACCGATCTGCAGTCATCTGTGCATCTTGCATCATCCCGGCCCACCCAAGACGCCACATTAAATTCCCAGCACCGCAGGCTCCACTGATCACTGCAAACCAAGGCCGGTGGCCGAGCCACTGGATCTCAAAGGGCAATGTCGGGGGGGGGGGGGGGCGACATGAAGTGGCTCCCCCACACTACCCGTGAGAGTATGCCCAGAGGATGGTGAGGGAGTTGAGCTAGCAGCTCCAGGCAGCATCCCTGGGTTGTGGGAACTGTCTGCCCTGGCACCTGGGGCATGGCGCAGGCAGTTCCTGCAACCCAGGGATGCTGCCTGGGGCTGCTGGCTCTCAGCTTCCCGTGACTGGCATGCTGGCGACCAGCTGCGAAGCCACCAGGAGATGGGCCAGAGCGATGTGAAGCACATTGTGGACCATGGACCGGTGTACCAGGTGGTGACAGGGATGGTTATTAGGGTAACCAAGACTGCATTCACACCAGGATAGTCCGGAGGTCTCAGTTCGACTGGGTGGGGAATGCCAAGAATTTTCACACCTTCGTTTGGTTTAGTTTGCATTCACACTGCAGTGGACCAAACTGCCTGGACAACGTCACGCAGTTACAACAACTGCTTCTTTGAGGCACCGTAAATAAAACCACCACTGACCAGGAAGAAAAAATCTCAGAGAAGAAGAAAAATCAGGCTCATTGATTGGCCAGGACCGAAAATGGAAATCCGTTCCTTTCAGCCAAGTTGTATGTCTGCCACAAACAAGACATTTCTTAACTTTTCTCTTGGCTTTCACCGGTAAAATGATTTCTCAGATTTGCGCAATTGTGTTTATTGTTATTTTCTCCCAAACGTGTACTACGGTAAATGCCACTTCCTTTTCTCAGACTACATGTTGCTATGGTTACAGAAATGCCGAAGGGCACTTCCGCCCTTTGGTCTCCTGGACACTCCGTTTGGATTCACACTGTTCACACTGCAAGCGGAGCACACCAGACTTTGTTTGCAAGAAAATCGAGACCCCCATTTTCAGGGGACCAGCCTTCGCTTGTTTGGTGCACACCAGAGTTCCAATGTGTATTCAGACTGCACCAAATGAACCGAACCATCCACGGAAGCCACTGTTTGTTACTTTGGTCCGGACCAAACAGTGGCTGTCTGAATGCGTAATAAGAGCAGAAGAAAATAACAATATAAGCCGCGCTCTGTTCGAGCTTCCTGTTACCAGTGTTAGCTTGGGGGCTAGTAGCTACCTTTAACACCACTTCCATATACATGACAGACAGCTTGGTGTGCCAATAATAGAGCAGTGGGCTGGTCTCAAGGACGACGGTGGGTTGGCTTTTTCAAAACGTGACGTATACGATTTCCACAAAAAAAAAAAAAAAAATGTTTCTCAAAGAGAAAAACAACATAAAGGCTGTGCATTTTTTTTAAGAGAATTGACTGTTTTGAAATTTTTTTGATAATTAGGTGACCAGTAGACTTATTTCAAGCAGTTAAAACCTACAAACACACACACACACACACACACACACACACACACACACACACACACACACACACACACACACACACACACACACACACACACCATTTTTCAGGCAATGACCCCTTTAAAATTACTTTTTAAATCTGATTTGTAAATCTAACTCTGAAAGCATCATAGCCTCACCAGCCATGAACCTCACTGCACATCATTGCTCCAACTAACCTCTCTGCTCTTGGGACCAGTCAGGAAGGCGGAAAAAATGCCTACCGTGGAATCTGGAAATATAATCATGTGAGTATGATGAGCCAGACAGATGAGTCTGTCTGAAGGCCTGGACTAAGAATGATCCAACAGACTATCATGATGAATACTAGAACAAGGATTCAGTGTACCCCACCTGGTATGGGGTTACTAGGGCCCCACCCCAGAGCCAGGCCTGGGGGAGGGGCTCCATGGTGGGGGTCCAGTGGCCATGTTTCTGCCCATAGGAGGAGCTACATGGGTCCGGCCTCCAGTGGGCTCACCACCTTCAGGAGGGACCATGGAGGTCCAGTACTACATGGATCAGGTGGTGATCGAAGGCAGAAACCTTGGCAGTCTGATCCCCGGCTTCCTAAACTGGCTTTTGGGACATGGAATGTCACCTCTCTGGTAGGGAAGGAGCCTGAGCTGGTGCAGAAGGTTGAGAGATATCGGCAAGATACTGTCGGCTCACCTTAACGCACAGCTCTGGTTCTGGAACCAATCTCCTGGAAAGGGGCTGGAGCTTGGCCTACTCTGGAGCTGCCTCAGGCGAGAGGCGGTGAGCAGGAGTGGGTATTCTTGTATCCTCCAGCTTTCTAACTCTACACTGGAGTTTGTCTCAGTGGACGAAAGGGTTGCCCCCTTGCGCCTTCAGGTTGGGAAATGGATGCTGACCTTCATTTGTGCCTACACATTAAAAGATGGTTCAGAATACCCACCCTTTTTGGAGTCTCTGACTGGGGTACTGGAGGGTGCTCCTCTTAGAAACTCCATTGTCCTACTGGGGGACTTCAGTGCACATGTGGGCAATGACAGTGAAACCTGGAGGGGGGTGATTGGGAGGAACGGCCTGCCCACCACCCATGTGGTGTTCAGCTATTGGACTTCTGTGCTAACCACAGTTTGTTTATAACAAACACCATGTTCAAGCATAAGGGTGTCCATATGTGCACCAGCACCAGGACACCCTAGGTCGCAGGTCAATCATCGATTTTGTTATCATGTCATAAGACCTGCAACCATATGTCTTGGACACTCAGGTAAAGAGTGGAGCAAAGCTGCCAACTGATCACCACCTGGTGGTGAGTTGGATTCAATGACGGGGGAGGATGCCATTCAGACCTGTTGACCCAAATGTATAGTGAGGGTGTGCTGGGAACATCTGGCTGAGGCCCCTGCCCAGGAGGTCTTCAACTCCCACCTACGGAAGAACTTCGACCACATTCTGAGGGAGTCTGGAGACATGGAGTCTGAATGGGCCATGTTCTCCACCTCTATTGTTGAAGCGGCTGCCCAGAGCTGCAGCCGCAAGGTCATCGGTGCATCTCATGGTAGCAACCTCCAAACCAAGTGGTGGACACCAGTAGTGAGAGGATCCGTCAAGCTGAAGAAGGAGTCCTATCGAGCTTGGTTGGCTTGTGGGAATCCCAAAGCAGCCGAGGTGTACCAGCAGGCCAAGCGGAATGCAGCTCGGGTGGTTGCTGAAGCAAAAACTCGGGTGTAGGAGGAGCTCGGTGATGTCATCACCCACCGCTCACGGGCTTCCACCTCAGCTGCGCGCACACCTGCTCCTTGTTAGGCTCAGCTATTTATTCCATCCTGCCCTGAGCTGCGGCCTGGAGCCGTCTGTCTCCCTGCGTAATCAACTCAGCAACTCCCTTCTCATCAGGCCTGTTGACTACTCGTCTGACACGTAAGCTGTCATTATTGCCTACCTTTTCCCGTTCAGTCTTCCCCTGTGCACAGGTGGATTCCTTGGCGGCGGACTCACTCTCACTCGTCACGCTGCTCCTCCACTTTGCTGCATCATCCCGGACGCACAGCAGGACACTGTCTCCCAGGCTTGGGACTTGCCACGCCAGCCACCGTGCCGCTACAAGTAAGCACAGTACATCTTCACTCTCCCATGTGGTTGCCCAGCTAATCCCTGCTCTCCTCTCTTATAGGGTTGCCTGGCCATACGGTGTACTGCTCTGTCCTGACCGCATCCTCCACCCACATCACACTCATATCCTACATACATGCATACACACACAAACACTGCTGCAAAATAAAGCTTTCAAATCTGTCTGAGCCTACGTGCGTGTTTCCTGGGCCGAATAATATGTCAGGTGAGGCCATGGAACAAGACTTTTGGTTGGCCTCGAAGAGATTCTCATTGGGTGGACGAGATATCGTCGGGCGGTGGAAGGAATACTACGAGGATCTCCTCAATCCCATTGTCACACCTTTCACAGAGGAAGCAGAGCTTGAGGGTGAGTGGGACGACTCACTCATCACAGGGGCTGAGGTTGCTGAAGTGGTTAAAAAACTCTTCAGTGGCCAGGCCCTGGGAGTGGACAAGATTCGCCCTGAGTGCCTCAAGGCTCTGGATGTTGAAGGGCTCTCATGGTTGACATGCCTCTGCAACATTGTATGGAGATTGGGAATAGAGCCTTTGGCATGGTGGGGTGGTGGTTCCTCTCTTCAAGAACGGGGACCGGAGGGTGTGTTCCAACTTCAGGGGGATCATACTCCTCAGCCTCCCTGGGAAGGTCTATGCCAGAGTACTGGAGAGGAGAGTCCGGCCGTTGGTTGAACCTCGGATTCAGGAGGAGCAATGTGGTTTTCGTCTTGGCCATGGCACATCGGACCAACTCTTTACCATCTCAAGAATCCTCGAGAGTTTGTGGGAGTTTGCCCAACCAGTCCATATGTGCTTTGTGGACTTGGAGAAAGCACTCGACCACGTCCCTCGCAGTCTCTTGTTGGGGGTGCTGTGAGAGTATGAGGTCTCGGGCTTGTTGCTATGAGCTATCCAGTCCCTATTCGACCATTGTAAGAGTTTGGTTCATATTGCAGCCACCCGGTCAAATTCGTTTCCAGTGAGAGTTGGACTCTGCCAGGGCTGCCCTTTGTCACCGATCCTGTTCATAATTTTTATGGACCGGATTTCTAGGTGCAACCAAGGAACGGAGGGTGTTATGTTCGATGACCACAGGATGTCATCTCTGCTGCTTGCAGATGATGTTGTCTTGTTGGCTTCATCAAGCAATGACCTACAGGTCTTGCTGGGGTGGTTTGTTACTAAGTGTGAAGCGGCTGGGATGAGAATCAGCACCTCCAAGTCTGAGTCCATGGTCCTCAGCTGGAAAAGGGTGGCTTGTCCTCTTCGGGTTGGGGACAGGCTCCTGCTCCAAGTCGAGGAGTTTAAGTATCTTGGGGTCTCATTCACAAGTGAGGGGAGAATGGAGTGAGAGATTGACAGATGGATCGGAGCAGCATCTGCAGTGATACGGATGTCGTACCGGTCTGTTGTGGTGAAGAGGGATCTGAACTCCAAAGCAAAGCTGTTGATTTGCTGGTCAGTCTATGTTCCTACTTTCACCTATGGTCATGGACTTTAGGTAATGACTGAAAGAATGAAATTGCAGATACAAGCGGCTGAAAAGAGCTTTCTCTGCAGAATTACTGGACTCACCCTTAGAGATAGGGTCAGGAGCTCAGTCATTCGAACTCAGAGTCAAACTGCTGCTCCTCCATGTCGAAAGGAGCCAGTTAAGGTAGTTTGGGCATCTGATCAGGATGCCTCCTGGATGCCTTCCACTTGTGGTGTTTCAGGCATGTCTCACTGGGAGGAGACCCTGGGGTAGACCTAGGAAACGCTGAAGAAACTATTGCTGTGTTTGAAATGTTCACTTGTTCCCCACATAGTGTACTATATAGTGAATCAGCCATTTTGTAGTGCTGTTCGAAATCTTAACTGAAAATTTCATTCACTATATAGTACACTCAAAATATCCCACAATGCATTTTGAAAAGTAGTATTCAATGGATGGTCTCTACATTAGCAAATATATCCCATAATGCAATGCGTAGCCAGTGGAGCAGTGAGAGGAGAACTTCACATCACAGCATAAGCTACCTTAAGGTATTTATATTTATTAATTCAGGAAAAACGATTTGATTTAATACATATTAAGTACAAATTACATGCAGGTATTCATTTTTTACCACCGTTGCCCTGTTACATTTTACTGTCTCACCATGATGACGTCATTAACCACACTGCAAAAACAAACCCAGTCGTGTCCGAAATCTTATAATTTTATTGTTATATTGAGTTTGCTATATAGTCCACTATATCTAAATTCACTATATAGCGAGTAGGGAGGGAGTGAGTGAACATTCCGAACACAGCCAATGTGTCCCAGCTGGCCTGAGAATGTCTTGGTATCCTCTCTGAAGAGCTGGAGCAGGTGGCTGGGGAAAGGGTAGTCTGGGCTTCTTGACCTGCTGCTTCTGCGACCCGGACATTCGGAAAAGCGATAGAAGATGGATGGATGGATGGATGGATGGATGGATGGATGGATGGATGGATGATGGCTCAGCCTTTCTCACCTGAAACCACTGCCACAGTCACTGCTCACCAGTGTAGGGAAAGTCACTAAAACCAGTAACTAATTACATTTACTAGTTACTTCTTTTCAAAAGTAATTGAGTTACTTTACCGATTACTGCATGATTAAAGTAATTAGTTACTTGGAAAAGTAACTTTCACGTCACTTTTAAATGCATACTTAAACCATCTTGCACACATAGCATGATAATTTAATTAATAGACATTCCGAACACAGCATTTGTCTCCCAGCTGGCCTGACAACATCTTGGTATCCTCTCCGAAGAGGTGGAGCAGGTGGCTGGGGAACGGGAAGTCTGGGCTTCTTGACCTGCTGCCTCCGTGACTTGGACCTTCGGAAAAGCGGTAGAAAATGGATGGATGGATGGATGGATGGCTCAGCTTTTCTCACCTAAAACCACTGCCACAGTCACTGCTCACCAGTGCTGGGCAAGTCACTGAAAAACCGTAACTACTAGTTACTTCTTTTCAAAAGTAATTGCGTTACTTTACCAATTACTGCATGATTAAAGTAATTAGTTACTTGGAAAAGTAACTTTCACGTTACTTTTAAATCCATCCATCCATCTATCTATCTATCTATCTATCTATCTATCTATCTATCTATCTATCTATCTATCTATCTATCTATCTATCTATCTATCTATCTATCTATCTATCTATCTATCTATCTATCTATCTATCTATCTATCTATCCATCCATCTTCTACCACTTTTCCGGAGGTCCGGGTCGCGGAGGCAGCAGTTCAAGCAGAGAAGCCCAGACTTCCCTCTCCCCAGCCACCTGCTCCAGCTCTTCAGAGAGGATACCAAGGCATTCCCAGACCAACTGGGAGACGTAGTCTCTTCAGCGAGTTCTGGGTCAGCCCCGGGGTCTCCTCCTAGTGGGACGTGCCCGAAACACCTCAAGTGGGAGGCGTCCAGGAGGCATCCTGATCAGATGCCCATACCACCTCAACTGGCTCCTTTCAATGTGGAGGAGCAGCGGTTCTACTCTGAGCTTCTCCCGGATGACTGAGTTCCTCACCCTATCCCTAAGGGTGAGTCCAGCAATCCTACGAAAAAAGCTCGTTTCAGCCGCTTGTATCCGCAATCTTCATTCTTTCGGTCATTACCCAAAGCTCATGAACAAAGGTGAGGGTAGGAACATAGATTGACCAGTAAATCAACAGCTTTGCCTTAGAGCTTAGCTCCCTCTTTACCACAACGGATTGGGACAACGTCCACATCACTGCAGATGCTGCTCCGATCCATCTGTCAATCTCTCACTCCATTCTCCCCTCACTTGTGAATGAGACCCCAAGACACTTTAACTCCTCCACTTGAGGCAGAAGCCTGTCCCCAACACAGAGAGGACAATCCACCTTTTTCCGGCTGAGGACCATGAACTCGGGCTTGGAGGTGCTGATTCTCATCCCAGCCGCTTCACAATCAGCAGCAAATCATCCCAGTAAGACCTGTAGGTCATTGTTGGATGAAGCCAACAGGACAACATCATCTGCAAACAACACAGACACCCTCCGTTCCCTGGCTGCGCCTAGAAATCCTGTCCATAAATATTGTGAACAGGATCGTGACAAAGGGCAGCCCTGGCGGAGTCCAACTCTCACTGGGAATGAGTCCCACCGAGTGTTGGCAATACGAACCAAACTCTCACAATGGTCGTACAGAAACCAAATAGCTCGTAACAACAAGCCCAATGCTCCATACTCCCGAAGCACCCCCCACAAAAAACCACGAGGGACACGATCGAATGCCTTCTCCAAGTCCACAAAACACATATACAGTAAACTGGTTGGGCAAACTCCCACGAACCCTCGAGAATTCTCGAGAGGGCAAAGAGTTGATTTGATATGCCACAGCCAGGACGAAAACCACAATGCTCCTCCTGAATCCGAGGTTTGACCAACGGTCGGACTCTCCTCTCCAGTACCTTGGCATAGACCTTCCCAGGGAGGCTGAGAAGTGTGACCCCTCTAAAGTTGGAGCACACCCTCCGGTCCTCTTTCTTGAAGAGAGGAACCACCACCCCGGTTTGCCATGTCAAAGGCACTGTCCCCGACCTCCACACATTGTTGCAGAGGCGTGTCAACCATGACAGCCCTACAACATCCAGGGCCTTGAGGTACTCAGGGCGAATCTCGTCCACCCCCAGGGCCTGGCCACCAAGGAACTTTTTAACCACCTTGGCAACCTCAGCCCCTGTGATGGGCAAGTCATCCCCCTTGTCCACAAGTCCTGCTTCTTCTGTGGGATGTGTGTCAGTGGGATTGAGGAGATCCTCAAAGTATTCCTTCCACTGCCCGAAGATATCCCCAGTTGAAGTCAGCAGCGCACCATCTGCACTATACACAGTGTGGACAGGGAGCTGCTTCGCCCTCCTGAGCTGCCGGATAGTTTGCCAGAATCTCTTCGAGGCCGACTGAAATTCTTGTACCATGGCCTCACCAAACTCTTCCCACCCCTGAGTTTTTGCTTCAGCAACCACCCGAGCTGCACTCTGTTTGGCCAGCTGGTACACCTCAGCTGCTTCGGGAGTCCCACAAGCCAACCAAGCTCAATAGGACTCCTTCTTCAGCTTGATGGCCCCCCTCACCAATGGTGTCCACCACTTGGTTCGGGGATTGCTACCATGAGATGTACCAACGACCTTGCAGCCACAGCTCTGCGCAGCCGCTTCAACAATGGAGGTGGAGAACATGGCCCATTCAGACTCCATGTCTCCAGACTCCCTTGGAATGTGGTCGAAGTTTTTCTGGAGGTGGGAGTTGAAGACCTCCCGGACAGAGGCCTCAGTGAGACGTTCCCAGCACACCCTCACTATATGTTTGGATCTACTGGGTCTGAATGGCATCCTCTCCTGCCATCGGATCCAACTCACCACCAGGTGGTGATCAGTTGGCAGCTCTGCACCTCTCTTTACCTGAGTGTCCAAGACATATGGTCGCAGGTCTGATGACATGATAACAAAATCGATCATCGACCTGCAACCTTGGGTGTCCTGGTGTCAGGTGCACATATGGATACCCTTATGGTTGAACATGGTGTTCATTATGGACAAACTGTGGTTAGCACAGAAGTCCAATAGCTGAACACCACTCGGGTTCAGATCGGGCAGGCCGTTCCTCCCAATCACCCCCCTCCAGATTTCACTGTCATTGCCCAAGTGCGCATTGAAGTCCCCCAGTAGGAAAATAGAGTCTCCAAGAGGAGCACCCTCCAGCACCGCAGTCAGAGACTCCAAAAAGGGTGGGTACCCTGAACCATCACTTGGTACATAAGCACAAATGATGGTCAGGACCCGTTTCCCAACCTGAAGGCACAGGCACCCTTTCATCCACCGGGAAAAGCTCCAATATAGAGTCAGCAAGGTGGGGGGATACAAGAACACCCACCCCTGCTCGTCGCCTCTCACCCGGGGCAACTCCAGAGTAGACCAAGCTCCAGCCCCTCTCCAGGAGACTGGTTCCAGAACCAGAGCTGTGCGTTGAGGTGAGGCCGACTATATCTAATCGGTATCTCTCAACCTCATGCACCAGCTCAGGCTCCTTCCCCACCAGAGAGGTGACATTTCACATCCCAAAAGCCAGTTTAGGAAGCAGGGGATCAGACCGCCAAGGTCTCTGCCTTCAACCGCCACCTAATCCACATAGCACCGGACCCCCATGGTCCCTCCTGCAGGTGGTGAGCCCACTGGAGGGCGGACCCATGTAACTCCTTCAGGCTGAGCCCGGCCGGGTCCCATGGGCAGAAACCCGACCACCAGGTGCTAGCCATTGAGCCCCTCCCCCAGGCCTGGCTCTAGGGTGGGGCCCTGGTAACCCCATACCAGGCGGGGTACACTGAATCTTGTTTAAGCATTCATCATGAGAGTCTGTTGGATTGTTCTTAGTCTGGCCCTTCACCCAGGACCAGTTTAATTTGCGTCACCCTACCAGAGGCAAATTGGCCTGGACAACCTAGCTCTTGGGATCACAAGGGCACGCAAACCCCACCATGATGAGGTGACGATCCTTAACCCCTTGCACTCTGGTCAATTTCCCTAAAAACACCAAAAAATAACGTACCCAAAGTAAATCAAAAGCTGTTCTTCAACCCTTGGCAGCATCTTCATGGGGTTGGTCTCATTTAAAAGAAAACACTTTGAATTTTTTGGCAAAACAGTCATAATCTCTCTAAGTGCTCCTGCCACTGAGTAACAGTCATCTAAACATACTGAACTTGAAGAAAATAAATTTCGCCTGGGTGTTTTTTTGGATACAAATGCTTGAAAATAACACACAGCTGTCAGATCCGGGCTGGAAAATGCAACAGAAATGTAGAACCAAGTGTTGCTGAGGTCAAAATTTTGTAACAATACCACAAAAAAATGAATATATTACACAGCTTTTTTCTTAGGTTGTTCCCAGGCGTTTTTGAACTGTGCCAAATTGTGCCAAATGGCACAGTTTGGAATTGGGTAAAGAGCTGGTCCGATGTGCCACGGCCAGGATGAAAACCACATTGCTCCTCCTGAATCCGAGGTTCGACCAACGGCCGGACTCTCCTCTCCAGTACCTTGGCATAGACCTTCCCAGGGAGGCTGAGGAGTGTGATCCCTCTAAAGTTGGAGCACACCCTCCGGTCCCCTTTTTTGAAGAGAGGAACCACCACCCCGGTTTGTCATGCCAAAGGCACTGCCCCCGACCTCCACGCAATGTTGCAGAGGCGTGTCAACCATGACAACCCAACAACATCCAGGGCCTTGAGGTACTCAGGGCGAATCTCGTCCACCCCCGGGGCCCGGCCACCAAGGAGATTTTTAACCACAATTTTCTCGAGAATTCTTGAGGGTTCGTGGGAGTTTGCGCAACCAGTTTACATGTGTTTTGTGGACTTGGAGAAGGCATTTGACCGTGTCCCTCGTGGATTTTTGTGGGGGGTGCTTCGGGAGTATGGGGTATCGGGCTTGTTGTTACGAGCTATTCGGTCTCTGTACGACCGTTGTGAGAGTTTAGTTCGTATTGCCAACACTCAGTCGGAGTCATTCCCAGTGAGAGTTAGACTCCGCCAGGGCTGCCCTTTGTCACCGATCCTGTTCATAATTTTTATGGACAGGATTTCTAGGCGCAGCCAGGGAATGGAGGGTGTCATGCTTGGTGACCACAGGATCTCATCTCTGTTGTTTGCAGATGATGTTGTCCTGTTGGCTTCATCCAGCAATGACCTACGGCTCTTGCTGGGACGGTTTGCCGCTGAGTGTGAAGCGGCTGGGATGAGAATCAGCACCTCCAAGTCCGAGTCCATGGTCCTCAGCCGGAAAAAGGTGGATTGTCCTCTCTGGGTTGGGGACAGGCTCCTGCCCCAAGTGGAGGAGTTTAAGTATCTTGGGGTCTTGTTCACGAGTGAGGGGAAAATGGAGCGAGAGATCGACAGACGGATTGGAGCAGCATCTGCAGTGATGCGGACGTTGTACCGGTCTGTTGTGGTGAAGAGGGAGCTTAGTTCTAAGGCAAAGCTGTCGATTTACCAGTCAATCTACGTTCCTACTCTCACCTATGGTCACGAGCTTTGGGTAATGACCGAAAGAACGAGATCGCGGATACAAGCGGCTGAAATGAGCTTTCTCCGTAGGATTGCTGGACTCACCCTCAGAGATGGGGTGAGGAGCTCAGTCATCCGGGAGAGGCTCAGAGTAGAACCGCTGCCCCTCCACATTGAAAGGAGTCAGTTGAGGTGGTATGGGCATCTAATTAGGATGCCTCCTGGACGCCTCCCACTTGAGGTGTTTCAGGCACGTCCCACTGGGTGGAGACCCCGAGGCAGACCCAGGACTCGGTGGAGAGACTATGTCTCCCAGCTGGTCTGGGAACGCCTTGGTATCCCCTCTGAAGAGCTGGAGCAGGTGGCTGGGGAGAGGGAAGTCTGGGCTTCTCTGCTTGAACTGCTGCCTCCGCGACCCGGACCTCCGGAAAAGCGGTAGAAGATGGATGGATGGATGGATGGATGGCACAGTTTGGAAAAATGTCTGTAACTTTTGAATGATTCAATATAGAAGCTTCATCTTGGGCTCTAATGAAAGGTGAAGGGCTGTGTGTGTGTGTGTGTGTGGGGGGGGTTTGTTGTTTATTCATTCATGAATGAATGAATGAACAAACAAGCCCCCACACACAAAGAAGCATGCCACGTAAAAAATGTGTGGCTTTTTTTTTACAAGAAAAAATAATCTACAGTGCAATAAAAATTATACTAAAATATCTGTAATGTAGAAGATAACAACTCTCCCCCCCCCCAGCTACAGAGGACGGACATCGTCCATCGACACATGACAGACCGCGGCCATGGGCCGCGGTCTACTACGCACAGTTGTACTAAAATATCTGCAATAATATCTGCAATCCGCTACAGAAGAGTAGTGGGGGGTGGGGGGGGCGTTCACGGTCCGGACGCGGCGCACGGACTGGACACGGTCCGTGTGCCGTCTGGACCGGACCGGAGCGGTCCGGGTCCGTCATGTTGCGATGACGCACAGTTGTAATTTACCAATCAGTCAAAAGTCATTTTGATTACAATTTTCAGGGATAAAGAATAATTTAGCTTATAACACTTACCTGTCCACAACAGCAGTGTCGCTGGCGAACTTCTCTTCCTCATTGTCAGACGAACATGACGCTGGTCCGCTTGTTACGGACTCGTGGTTCTGGTCACGCGACCCGGTCAAACCATAATTCCATTATTGCGGTTTTGCGCTTCCATGATTGCGGTTTTGGCGAACGATTTTTCAAAACAAATAAGAACAGTAGTAAGAAAAAAACACTGGCGAACGCGTGTGTGTCATCCAGCGGCTTACGCAAAACAGTTTTTAGGCAAGGGACGTACGCTTTCGAACTTCTGTGCTTCAATTGGCTCGCTGTATT
The DNA here is from genome assembly GCA_020510985.1 of Pholidichthys leucotaenia. Classification (NCBI taxonomy): domain Eukaryota; kingdom Metazoa; phylum Chordata; class Actinopteri; order Cichliformes; family Pholidichthyidae; genus Pholidichthys; species Pholidichthys leucotaenia. The sequence continues at coordinate 288,083,654 of CM035845.1, forward strand.
CGCAGCCGTTGGTAGGCGGGTCCTTCTTGCTAGGTTTTCAGTCATTGGTTCTTCAAGGTTTCAGAAATCCAATTCAAGGCTCTTATTAGTCGAATGAGAGGTCAATCACATCTAAACCAATCAAAGCACTCCTTTGACTTTCTGTTCGCGGCTGTGTCTGTAGTGGAAGAACGGAAATGCAGCTTTTTTTTTTTTTTCAGTGCGCACTAGGACGCACAGTGTGTGTCTCGTGCGCCCTAGGACGCAGAGACGTGACCGCCCGCAGTACACCAGAGTGCAAGAGGTTAAAGGGGGTACTTTTAAATGCATACGTAAATCATCTTGCACACATAGCCTGATAATTTAATTAATGGACATTCCGAACATAACATTACATTACATTATGGGCTTATTAATGGCAGGCTGAAAACAGACTGTTTCAGACTGAGCTTCACTGACAATTTTTTATCTCCTGCCAGTCGAAGCCCAAAGGGGGATTATGCTATGGGTCTGTCCATCCGTTCGTCTGTCTGTCCATCCATCTGTCTGTCTGTTTTTCTGTCTGTCCCACTTTTGTGAAATCAACTCCTCCTCCAGTTTCGGTTCAATTGTTGTGAAACTTTGTACCATGGTTTGATATACACTGAGGATATGCATATTGCAATTTGGTTCTGATTGGATGATTTTTGCGGGAATTGTAGCCCCTGACCTATGGCCTCCTGTTTCACCTCACTTCATAGACAGTAACTGTTTTGTTAACTGTCTTGTGAAATTAACGCCTTCTACAGTTTTGTTCCGATTGTTTTGAAACTTGGTACCATGGTTTGAGATACTGTGCATATTGCAATTTCACTCTCATTGGATGGTCAAAGGTCAAAGATAAGATTTTTTCCTAAATCTTCTAAATACAATAACAACTGAAAGAAATGATGTAGGCTTTTCAGATCGATACAGAAGTTGTATCTAATACACATCTTAGATAACTTACACTCTCACCGAACTATGGGTTTGAGTTAAGGGGTCAAAGGTCAAAGTTCAAAGTTAACATTGCAGTTGCACTATGGTAAATGGTAAATGCTACATTTACTATTGCTATAAAATGAGTAAAGCTAGGGCTACCAAACCTGGTATACAAGTTCATCTTGGAATCCTGACCTCTGACTATGGGTTTGGGGTCAAAAGGTCAAAGGTCAAGGTTACCATTCCTTATGGCTTATTACTGTATAACGCATAAAGCTAGGGCCACCAAACCTGGTACACAGGTTCACCTTGGAATCCTGACCTCTGACTATGGGTTTGGAGTCAAAAAGTCAAAGGCCAAGGTTAACATTTCTTATGCCTTATTACTGTACGAGTAAAGTTGTGGTCACCATACTTGTTACACAGGTTCACTCTGTGACCCTGAAGTGTGACTTTGGCTTTAGGATCGCAAGGTCAAAGGTCAACATCAAAATGGCTTATAAACTATGTATATCTCAACAACAAAGAAAGCTAATGTCACTAAACTTGCTACACAGGTTCACCTTGGGATCATGACCTCTGACTATGGGTTTGGGGTCAAAAGGTCAAAGATCAATGTTAGCATTTCTTATGCCTTACTACTGTACAACGAGTAAATCTAGGACCACCAAACCTGGTCCACAGGTTCACCCTGTGACCCTGAAGTGTGACTGTGGTTTTGGGATCGCAAGGTCAAAGGTCAACATCAAAATGCCTTATAAGGAATATCTCAACAACAAAGAAAGCTAGGGCTACCAAACCTGATACACAGGTTCACTCTGAGACCATAACCTCTGACTACAGGTTTGGAGTCAACAGGTCAAAGGTCAAGGTTGGCACTCCCTATGATCTCTTACTATAGAACATGTAAACCTCTCTTCGGTCACTACACTTGCTACATGGGTTCACCTTGGGATCCTGCCCTACAACTATGGATTGTATACTTTGTTATATATTCATGGATGTTGGGCTTATCATAATTTGATTCTGCCACAGTAATTATATTGAAAAGATGAAAACTGCTCTCTGTCAATAAGTATTGGGATTGTCAAAGAAAATGGAGGTGGGGGATATTGCACTCACCTCAGAGTGCTGTTGTTAATGTTGGTATTGCTGCACATGTGTCAGTTTGTGGGACAGAAAGCAGAGTTGCCAACTTTTCAGAAAAGCATGGACTGAGATTTAGCGGGAACTGTGCAAGCGGGAGATGGGAGACTGGGGCATAGGGGTGGAATGAGCATGCAGGTGCACAATATACAAAGCAGTTATTTTTGTCAAGACATACACTTCTTTACCTCAAAATAAGTTTTAGAACATGTTCAGTCTGGTTTATCCTGCCTTGAGAGCTGTTATTGTGGGAAAAATCTTAAGAAAATCAACACGATATTGGCAATAATTTCCTCATTTTGGAGTGAGAAATAGGGTTTGTGGAGTGAGAGAGAGAGAAAAAGAGTGAGAGCTGGCAACAAGGCATAAAGCAGTGTCCCTGCTAAAACTGTCCCGTTTTAGCCAGGATGTCCCGTTTATTGGGCTAAATATGTTTGTCCCAAGTGGGATGTGCATTGACCCATTATTTAAGGCTGCCTTTATGAACGGGCTAGGCTGGGCTGAAGGCCAGGGGCCTACGAAGGTCAGATCCTATCATGAGCCAATGAAAATGATCACGTTGTTAATTGGTCAAATTCTATACCCATCACTTGATATTCATGTGTAGCTGCTGATTGGTCTAATTTGCAAGTGCCCCAGTGGGTACATGTAATATACCCTATCAGAGGAATTGTTTTGACATGTGACTATGCAAGCACCAATGAGAGGTAAGTAATTAGCTCAGTCAAAATGTTTGGAAAAAAAGTTTGAAAGTGGCGCTCATAACATTATTGAGGGGAAAAGAGCCTAGAGAAAACAAACTGCTCAAAAAATCCCAAAGCATAAAGGATTTTTCTAAGCTGGAGCATCAAGTGAAGAAGGCTGCTAATTACTGCGGAGGAGACAGGTGGGCCATTAACCTGTGCAGGTTTTTCAATTTGCTGCTGTTGCGTAGTGAATCAGGAATATTTCACTGATGTAATTTTATGCCAAAGGCAGCATCTGTCACGAATATCCTAAATCAAGGCTTTATGCTTGTTTTCTCTCACAAGATAATTTTGACAAGACAAGAATTTATTTTTGTTGTGCAGTTTTCTGTAAGATTTTATTTGCTTTACGAAAGTTTTTACTTGTTCCAAGTAATTTAATCTTTCTTTGTTGGCAGATATTTTCTTCTAATTTTAACTAGAACTATCTATTGCCTGAATTTTGTTTTTTATTTTAAGTAAAATTATCTGCCAACAGAGCAAGAAAATTTGACTTATCAAATTGCATAAAACAAGTTAAAACTATTGAAAAGCATGTAAAAATTTCTTCCACATAAACTGCACAGCAAGAATGAATATCTTGGCAGACAAAAAACAAGCATAAACAGCCTTAATTTATTTCATTTTACTTATATTTGACTTTGTGCAGTGTAGTTGTGTTTTCTAGCTTAAAGTTGCATTACCTTTCAATGAGAAACAAAAATGAGGCTGTAGTGGTGCAGGAGGTAGAGTAGGTTGCCCAATAACTGGAGGGTTGGTGGTTCATAATCCCCCACTACATCACTAATGTCCACAACATCATGGTACCAAGCAAGAGTTAAACCCGTCTGTCCGTTATTTTTCTGTGAGAAAGTTGGCAACCCTAGTCTGTAACGACATATCTGGCAATTAGTCGGTTTAATTCTTGCTGGGTCACAAACTGTCCAGATGCATATCTGAGCTTGAAATCCAGCCGTGGGTGTTGAGATGAGAGCATTTCCACTTTACATCCTGCCTTGGGTGTTCAGATATAGTAGATCCACTAACACGGTGTTAGTTGTCAGCATAGTTAGCTGTTACTTAACACTAGCTTTGTCGGAGCTTGTTGCTGTTTTCAGGTGCTTCTGAAGATTGCAGTAGGACTCAATTAGCACTTAGCTTGCAACCCACCAATATGCTTTTGTCCTTAACCACGACAAAAGAAAAATAATCTGTCTAATTCCACAAAAACAAAATAGCTTCATCTTTTCCTCTGCTCAGTAATGAAGACTCAGGCTTTTTACAACAGGTCACGTCGGCTGACGGCTGCATCTCAGCTACAGTAGGGTCAGTTTGTATATTCATTTTTTTGCGCTAAAAATATCTATCCATATTAATAAAAAGAGTAGCAAGTAACACATCTGATCAAATTTCAGTAACTGTGGTCCATTACTGAATTTTTAAACAGTAATTTTGTTACACAGCACGTTACTGCTAAAGTAGTGATGTTACAGTAAACGTGCTACTCCCAACACTGCTGATCACAATTCAGGTGTAAATTCTCAAAAATCCTCCATCATATGCATCTCTGTAAATATTTCCCCCCATACTCACGTTCTCTGTTCTTGTCGCCCTGCGCACAGGCTATCTTGCTGAAAGAGTAAGCTTAATTTATCTGGTTTAAAATAAAAGAAAAACACTTCTTTACCTCAATCACTGTTCCTTCTGTTCTGTGATCTGTATGTGGGTCTTTGCCCTTGATAAAAACATGACAAATTCTTAAGATGTTGACTGACTTTTTCTTTTTTCAAGGTAATCCCTCATTTTAAATTTGGATTCCTCATGCCATAAGACCTGTTACCACTAATTTTTTTAGTCCAGTTCTTGTTCAGTTTGGCATACCTCAGCCATCTCTCCCTGTTTCCCTCCCTGATTTCTTGACACCCTTCCATTGAGACCATTTCTTCTGGTACCAGTGAACAGTATGGATTAACTGAATGGTAAGGTGTACCTCTCAGGCCTTGTGTCACATCTATGCTGGGTTTTTTCCCCCTGTATTCACAAGGCATTAATTCCAGATACAAGGAAGTGACTAAAAATTTGTGAAAAATTAGTGGCCAAAGAAAGACTTTGAAAGACCTCCAGAAAACCTGTAGAACTACTGCTCAAGACCACATTAAAATTACAAGAAAGTCCAGCTCTTTGAAAGCAAATTATAAAGAAATAAGGGGTTAACACAAGTGCAACACAAGTTTCTCATACCCAAGATGGCCCCTAGATGGGCAGAAAAGTTGTACACTTTAGGAATATCGCGCCAGTCCTATAGAAAGATACTCCTGCAGGTAGAAAAAAAATATAACATCCAAGTAGTAATACCACTGTTAAAATTTCAAATTATGGATTTTGCATTTGGAGGAAATGAAGAATAACCATGCTCACTAGGATGGTCATCATGTATCGATGACTTAACATTTATCCATTAGACTGGTCATCAAGCACAATGTCTGCAGGAAATATCAACTGGATCAAGTGAAAATAAGGCTAGTGGCATTGATGATGAATGACTGCCAGAAAAAGAAAGATTAACAAATGCAAACAGTAGTGACAGGAACAGAGTCCATCTTGAACTACCATAATGTTTTTCCAAGTTTTTGTGTCAAACTTTAATTGCACAAATGGCTACTACAGATTCTCCTATATTCTTTAAAAGATCGTGATGACCGATAAAATATATGAATTGGCTGCATTTTGAAATCTGACCACTAGACTGCTCTGGATATTACACACTGCACCTTCAATGATTACTGCCCTTTTTTTTTTAGCAGGCATACTTTGGCCTTCAACCAGTTGACCTGCAACCAGAATCACAAGCAATGCAAAGTTACACACAGATAATCCCAGAGTACTATTACATATGAGATTGCTCAAGTATATTCTGGAGCAGTCTCAGTCCCTCACCTGCGAATTCAAGTCATGCGTCATCTCAGTTTCCCTCTGAAACAAGTACTTGTTTCTTTGAAGTAAAATCTAATCATTACTGTAGCTCCTCTCCATGAGTGCTGCGTGCATGTGTCTGCATTTGTGTGTGTGTGTGTGTGAGCATGCACCTATCAAATCTCCCTGTGGTGAGCATGACAGAAGAGATGGGTAGAAAGAACAAGCTGCTCAACCCTTACTTTCATCTCCTCCCCCTGTCTGAAAACTCAGCTTTGACGCATAAAAAAACCATGGATGTGAGGCATTGTTACATGTTTCATGCTGCTGATGACTGTAGGAGTTATTCCTTGTAAATCTGAGTTTTTGACAAAGCAGCACTTTTGTGTGTGTTGGCATGTGATTGCATCAGCTAAATTTTTTGTAGCGCTGACAGGTTTTTTTTGTGTGTTACATTTTGATCATGTTTTATTTGTTTGTTTGTTTGTTTTTTACATGCTACAAAGCTATTACCATAACTGAATGTTTGTGCATATCTCGCTGAATGATTGAGGATTGTTTGTATGCTTGCCACAGTGAGTGTTGTTTCTCATGGACCTCTCAATGAGTTCCTATACCTGCGTCTAGTCTCTGTTACTGATGGAAGCAGATAAGACAGCCCAAAAAGCTCTGCAGAAGGATATGAAATATGCTAATAATAACCCATGTAATTAACCCATTAACACATCATCACATGCTACAGAAAGAAAATGAAAAATTTTGCAAAAGATTTTGTCTTCTTCTGATCTTGATTCAAGACAAAACTTAAATAATCTTCAAGAAGGGCAATGTTTACTTTCAGAAACTGCACGCATATTGGGATAGTCCAAGCTGCAGAAAAATATCAATCACCAAGTAAACTGTCATTTCTTTATTTTTTCTTCTCAGACTCTGTTACATTAATAACTACATGCCTTCTGGAGCAAGGAAATGTCCATATATATATACATACATACACTACCGTTCAAAGGTTTGGGGTCACTTAGAAATTTCCTTATTTTTGAAAGAAAAACACTTTTTTTCAATGAAGATAACTTTAAACTAATCAGAAATACACTCTATACATTGCTAATGTGGTAAATGACTATTCTAGCTGCAAATGTCTGGTTTTTGGTGCAATATCTACATAGGTGTATTGAAGCCCATTTCCAGCAACTATCACTCCAGTGTTCTAATGGTGCAATGTGTTTGCTCATTGCGTCAGAAGGCTAATGGATGATTAGAAAACCCTTGTGCAATCATGTTAGGTCTGCAATGCTGTAATTGCTGCAAATGGAGGATTCTTTGATGAAAGCAAAGTTTGAAGGAAAAAATTATTATTTCAAATACAAATCATTATTTCTAACCTTGTCAATGTCTTGACTATATTTTCTATTCATTTTACAACTCATGGTGGTAAATAAGTGTGACTTTTCATGGAAAACACAAAATTGTCTGAAGTGACCCCAAACTTTTGAACGGTAGTGTAAGTTCACCTTTCGGGTGAAATTTATGGAAAATGTAAAAAGTTCACGCTACAGTGATATAATATCATGAAAGTAGAGCATTTAAGTAGAAGGATACAATGGTGATTTCCTCATCTCAAACAATTTATTGAAAGAAAAGCCAAAAGTGGTGAGTATAGCACAACAAAAAATGTCATTGTCTCAATAACTTGTCATGTGGCCTTGAACATCAATTACAGCATAACAATGACGTCTCATGCTATTCACAAGTCCACTTATTGTCTGCTGAGGCATGGCATTCCACTCTACTTGAAGGATGGCCCTCAGGTCGTTGAGGTTGTGGGGTGCAGGGTTTTGAGCCTCAACACAGCGGCTCAGCTGATCCCATAGGTTTTCTATGGGATTCAGGTCTGGAGGAAGTGCAGGCCACTCCATTTGAGGTACATACCCCAGCCTCCAGAAGCTATTCCCTGATGATGCAACCTAGATGAGCTGGAGCATTGTCGTCCATGAAGATGAAATTTGGCCTGTATGGTTCATGCAGGGGCTCAGTGACTGGATTAATGATGTTATTCAGGTAGTATCGGCTTGTCACTGTACCATTCACAAGGTTTAGGGCAGTTCTGTATTGACTAGACACACCTGCCCAGATTGTAACACCACCACCATCAAAGGCTCATCTGGTGACAACAGTGGTTGATGCATAGCGCTCTTCTTGACGTTTCCAACATCGTTGGTGGCCATCATTTCTGCTCAACGTGAATCGACTTTCATCAGAGAGCAGCACTGAGGCCCACTCGTCCCTTGTCCAGCGTAAATGCTCCCTGGCCCGTGTAAGAGGATGACACCTGTGCCTCGTGGTGTGGTGAGGTACCCTTGCAGGTCATCTAGGACGCAGACCGTGCTGATGTAAATGGTTTCAAATGGTCTGATGTGACACTTTGGTGTCTCTGACCTCCCTTAAATGTGCCTGGAGTTGAGTTGCATTCATCATCCAGTTCTGCAGGGCACTGTTCACAATGAAGCAGTAATTGGTGTGGGATGTGACCAAGAGACGTCCACTTGTATGCCTTTCTGTGACTCTTCCAGTCTCTCTTTATCTCTGTTGTAACCTGCTGATGACACTCTTGGCACTCTAAGCTCAGTGGCTACTTCCCTCTGAGAACATCCTGTTTGAAGCCTCACAATGGCATGGTACTGTTGATCAATTGTTAGGTGCCATCTTGGTCTCATGATGTGAAAATGTGAACAGCATGATGAAGAGGACTGTTTAAATACCAATTCTAATTAAACCAGAAAATGTATTGGTCTATTCATAGATCAAACACCTGTTGTGAATTTTGCCGTTAAGCACCTTGTTAGAGAACAACAAGTTATGCAAAAAGTATTGAAATATTGAACAGTTGGACACACAGTATACATTCAAAAGGTTAGAGAAGGTCAAATTAAGTTCAGCTGTAAAGCTAGGTTCACACTATAACGTTTGGGCCAACTTTTACTGATGTTTTGAAAAATCAGAGAAATCAGTCCAAACATTGGTGAAATTACATTCATGAGCACACACCAACTTTTACAAACTTTTACAAACTTTTGCTCACATTTCCCAGCGTTGCATTCAGCATTGTCAAACTTTTGCCAACTTAGGCTAGCATATGCGTAGCAGTTGCCAACTTAGGTGTGGTGATTTGCCCTGCCTGCCTGTTGACTGATTCTCCACAGCTGCACGCACACCTGCCTTCCTCATCAGCGAGACTATTTAAGCCGTGCTGCCCTCAGGTCTGCACAGAGTCGTCTTTCTCGCTGGTCTGATGTGACTGTCTCTACACTTTGTCAATCACCGAGATTACTCTCAACCTCATCGATCTCCAGAGGCTACTCTTCTCCTTCCTGGCCTTCCTAAAGAGAGCCGCCTCCATCTCATCATCCTCCCGGGAGTGCTACTCCCCGACGCCAAGTAAGCTCCTCTCATCGCTTTCATCTCTCCACACTTGCTCTCCTGTGCACAGGTGGAAATCCGCGACAGCGGACCGAATACTCCCTGCACCTCATCACTCCTACCTGTCCTTTTGCAACCGGGGCTGTCTTCCTGGCCGGAGCCTTCGGGACCAAACCTGAGCTGATCTCCAACTCGCCAACAGTAAGGCTAACAACACAGCACAGCTCCGCCAGTGCGTGGTTACTAATTCCCCTGTCTCTGCTTCTCCATAGGGTTGCCAGGCTGTACGGTGCTCTGCTCGCCCCGGCTGCTACGTATATTCACACACACACACACGCATACACTCAAGCACACATTGCACGATAACGATAATTGAGTTGATTTCTGGGTCTGTGTCTGCTTTCTGGGTCTCAAAACATGTCAGTAAGACTCCGTCAGAATGACCCAGCAGACAGTGCGCTCGCGCATAAAGTTAACATCTTAGAGGCTCGTATTGACCAATTATCACATCAACAACAAGTTATACAGTGGGGCAAAAAAGTATTTAGTCAGCCACCAATTGTGCAAGTTCTCCCACTTAAAAGATGAGAGAGGTCTCCAATTTTCATCATAGGTATACCTCAACTGGTATCCCCCTCATGGATCATCACCTTATCGGGGTGGGGGGGTTTGCGTGCCCCAGTGATCCCAGGAGCTATGTTGTCCGGGGCAATTTGCCTCTGATAGGGTCTCCCAAGACAAACTGGTCCTGGGTGAAGGGCCAGACTAAGAACGATCCAACAGACTCTCATGAATTGTATATCAAGGATTCAGTGTACCCCGCCCGGTATGGGGTTACCGGGGCCCCACCCTGGAGCCAGGCCTGGGGGAGGGGCTCGAAGGCTAGCGTCTGGTGGCCGGGTTTCCACCCATGGGACCTGGCTGGGCTCAGCCCGAAGGAGTTACATGGGTCCGTCCTCCAGTGGGCTCACCACCTGCAGGAGGGATCATGGGGGCCCGGTGCTATGTGGATCAGGTGGCGGTCAAAGGCGGAGACCTTGGCGGACTGATCCCAAGCTTTCTAAACTGGCTTTTGGTACGTGGAATGTCACCTCTCTGGTGGGGAAGGAGCCTCAGCTGGTGTACGAGGTTGAGAGATACCGGCTAGATATAGTCGGCCTCACCTCAACACACAGCTCCGGTTCCGGAACCAGTCTCCTGGAGAGGGGCTGGAGCTTGGCCTTTTCTGGAGTTGCCCCGGGCGAGAGGCGACGAGCAGGGGTGGGTATTCTTGTATCGCCCCACCTTGCTGCCTCTATATTGGAGTTTTCCCCGGTGGACGAAAGGGTTGCTTCCCTGCGCCTTCGGGTTGGGAAACGGGTCCTGACCATCATTTGTGCCTATGCACCAAATGATGTTTCAGAGTACCCACCTTTTTTGGAGTCTGTGACTGGGGTGCTGGAGGGTGCTCCTCTTGGAGACTCCATTGTCCTACTGGGGGACTTCAATGCGCACGTGGGCAACGACAGTGAAACCTGGAGGGGGGTGATTGGGAGGAACGGCCTGCCCGATCTGAACCCGAGTGGTGTTCAGTTATTGGACTTCTGTGCTAACCACAGTCTGTCCATAACGAACACCATGTTCAAGCATAAGGGTGTCCATATGTGCACCTGGCACCAGGACACCCTAGGTCGCAGGTCGATGATCAATTTTGTTATCGTGTCATCAGACCTGTGACCGTATGTCTTGGACACCCGAGTAAAGAGAGGTGCAGAGCTGTCAACTGATCACCACCTGGTGGTGAGTTGGATCCGATGGCAGGGGAGGAAGCCATTCAGACCTGGTAGACCCAAACGTATAGTGAGGGTGTGCTGGGAGCGTCTGACTGAGGCCCCTGTCCGGGAGGTCTTCAACTCCCACCTCCGGAAGAACTTCAACCACATTCCGAGGGAGTCTGGAGACATGGAGTCTGAATGGGCCATGTTCTCCACCTCTGTTGTTGAAGCGGCGGCCCAGAGCTGCGGCCGCAAGGTGGTCGGTGCATCTCGTGGTGGCAACCCCCGAACCAAGTGGTGGACACCAGTGGTGAGGGGGGGCATTAAGCTGAAGAAGGAGTCCTATCAAGCTTGGTTGGCTTGTGGGACTCCCGAAGCAGCTGAGGTGTACCGGCAGGCCAAGCGGAGTGCGGCTCGGGTGGTTGCTGAAGCAAAAACCCGGGTATGGGAGGAGTTCGGTGAGGCCATGGAACAAGACTTTCGGTCGGCCTCAAAGAGATTCTGGCAAACTGTCCGGCGGCTCAGGAGGGGAAAGCAGCTCCCTGTCCACACTGTGTATGGTGCGGATGGGACACTGTTGACTTCGACTGGGGACATCGTCGGGCGGTGGAAGGAATACTTCGAGGATCTCCTCAATCCCACTGATACGCCTTTCACAGAGGAAGCAGGGTTTGGGGACGAGGGGGATGACTCGCCTATCACAGGGGCTGAGGTCGCCAAGGTGGTTAAAAATCTCCTTGGTGGCCGGGCCCCAGGGGTGGACGAGATTCGCCCCGAGTACCTCAAGGCCCTGGATGTTGTTGGGTTGTCATGGTTGACACGCCTCTGCAACATTGCGTGAGAGGTCGGGGGCAGTGCCTTTGGCATGGCAAACCGGGGTGGTGGTTCCTCTCTTTAAAAAAGGGGACCGGAGGGTGTGCTCCAACTTTAGAGGGATCACACTCCTCAGCCTCCCTGGGAAGGTCTATGCCAGGGTACTGGAGAGGAGAGTCCGGCCGTTGGTCGAACCTCGGATTCAGGAGGAGCAATGTGGTTTTCGTCCTGGCCGTGGCACATCGGACCAGCTCTTTACCCTCTCGAGAATTCTCGAGGGTTCGTGGGAGTTTGCCCAACCAGTTTACATGTGTTTTGTGGACTTGGAGAAGGCATTTGACTGCGTCCCTCGTGGATTTTTGTGGGGGGTGCTTCGGGAGTATGGGGTATCGGGCTTGTTGTTACAAGCTATTCGGTCTCTGTACGACCGTTGTGAGAGTTTGGTTCATATTGCCAACACTCGGTCAGAGCCATTCCCAGTGAGAGTTGGACTCCGCCAGGGCTGCCCTTTGTCACCGATCCTGTTCATAATTTTTATGGACAGGATTTCTAGGCGCAGCCAGGGAATGGAGGGTGTCATGCTTGGTGACCACAGGATCTCATCTCTGTTGTTTGCAGATGATGTTGTCCTGTTGGCTTCATCCAGCAATGACCTACGGCTCTTGCTGGGACGGTTTGCCGCTGAGTGTGAAGCGGCTGGGATGAGAATCAGCACCTCCAAGTCCGAGTCCATGGTCCTCAGCCGGAAAAAGGTGGATTGTCCTCTCCGGGTTGGGGACAGGCTCCTGCCCCAAGTGGAGGAGTTTAAGTATCTTGGGGTCTTGTTCACGAGTGAGGGGAGAATGGAGCGAGAGATCGACAGACGGATCGGAGCAGCATCTGCAGTGATGCGGACGTTGTACCGGTCTGTTGTGGTGAAGAGGGAGCTTAGTTCTAAGGCAAAGCTGTCGATTTATCAGTCATTCTACGTTCCTACTCTCACCTATGGTCACGAGCTTTGGGTAATGACCGAAAGAACGAGATTGCGGATACAAGCGGCTGAAATGAGCTTTCTCCGTAGGATTGCTGGACTCACCCTCAGAGATAGGGTGAGGAGCTCAGTCATCCGGGAGAGGCTCAGAGTAGAACCGCTGCTCCTCCACATTGAAAGGAGTCAGTTGAGGTGGTATGGGCATCTGATTAGGATGCCTCCTGGACGCCTCCCACTTGAGGTGTTTCAGGCACGTCCCACTGGGAGGAGACCCCGGGGCAGACCCAGGACTCGGTGGAGAGACTATGTCTCCCAGCTGGTCTGGGAACGCCTTGGTATCCTCTCTGAAGAGCTGGAGCAGGTGGCTGGGGAAAGGGAAGTCTGGGCTTCTCTGCTTGAACTGCTGCCTCCGCGACCCGGACCTCCGGAAAAGCGGTAGAAGATGGATGGATGGATGGATGGATGGTATACCTCAACTATGAGAGACAAAATGAGAAGAAAAAAAACAGAAAATCACATTGAAGGATTTTTAATGAATTAATTGGTAAATTCCTCAGTAAAATAAGTATTTGGTCACCTACAAACAAGCAAGATTTCTGGCTCTCACAGACCTGTAACTTCTTCTTTAAGAGGCTCCTCTGTCCTCCACTCGTTACCTGTATTAATGGCACCTGTTTGAACTCGTTATCAGTATAAAAGACACCTGTCCACAACCTCAAACAGTCAGACTCCAAACTCCACTATGGCCAAGACCAAAGAGCTGTCAAAGGACACAAGAAACAAAATTGTAGACCTGCACCAGGCTGGGAAGACTGAATCTGCAATAGGTAAGCAGCTTGGTGTGAAGAAATCAACTGTGGGAGCAATTATTAGAAAATGGAAGACATACAAAACCACTGATAATCTCCCTCGATCTGGGGCTCCACGCAAGATCTCACCCCGTGGGGTCAAAATTATCACGAGAACGGTGAGCAAAAATCCCAGAACCACATGGGGGGACCTAGTGAATGACCTGCAGAGAGCTGGGACCAAAGTAACAAAGGCTACATCAGAAACACACTACGCCGCCAGGGACTCAAATCCTGCAGTGCCAGACGTGTCCCCCTGCTTAAGCCAGTACATGTCCAGGCCCGTCTGAAGTTTGCTAGAGAGCATTTGGATGATCCAGAAGAGGATTGGGAGAATGCCATATGGTCAGATGAAACCAAAATAGAACTTTTTGGTAAAAACTCAACTTGTCGTGTTTGGAGGAGAAAGAACACCATACCTACTGTGAAGCATGGGGGTGGAAACATTATACTTTGGGGCTGTTTTTCTGCAAAGGGACCAAGACGACTGATCCGTGTAAAGGAAAGAATGAATGGGGCCATGTATCGTGAGATTTTGAGTGAAAACCTCCTTCCACCAGCAAGGGCATTGAAGATGAAACGTGGCTGGGTCTTTCAGCATGACAATGATCCCAAACACACCGCCCGGGCAACGAAGGAGTGGCTTCATAAGAAGCATTTCAAGGTCCTGGAGTGGCCTAGCCAGTCTCCAGATCTCAACCCCATAGAAAATCTTTGGAGGGAGTTGAAAGTCTGTGTTGCCCAGCGACAGCCCCAAAACATCACTGCTCTAGAGGAGATCTGCATGGAGGAATGAGCCAAAATACCAGCAACAGTGTGTGAAAACCTTGTGAAAACTTACAGAAAACGTTTGACCTCTGTCATTGCCAACAAAGTGTATATAACAAAGTATTGAGATGAACTTTTGTTATTGACCAAATACTTATTTTACCGAGGAATTTACCAATTAATTCATTAAAAATCCTTCAATGTGATTTTCTGGATTTTTTTTCTTATTTTGTCTCTCATGGTTGAGGTATACCTATGATGAAAATTGGAGACCTCTCTCATCTTTTAAGTGGGAGAACTTGCACAATTGGTGGCTGACTAAATACTTTTTTACCCCACTGTACTTACCCAGCTGGTTCAGATAAACTCTCGCTTGGATCGCCTGACAGGTTCCCAGCCATTCCCTCTGGCTTCAGGTAGCCCAGCCACTCTAGCTAGCTCCATTCTCGCTATGTCTCCACCATCCCGGCTGACACCAGTCCCCACACCCACACGCTTCAACGGTAAGCTAGAGGAGGCTAGGGGGTTTCTGTTGCAATGTGGGATAGTTTTCCAACGGGTCCCAGGGGATTTCCCGACCAGTCACAGCCACATAGGCTATGTAGTTAATCTCCTGGAGGGGCGGGCATTAGCTTGGGCTTACATGGTCATGGCTAGGGCTGACTATGCGACGTTAACTTATGACCAGTTTGTGAATGAGTTTAATGAGGTGTTCAACCACTCCGACCGTGATAGCGTACTGACCTCCCGGCTACTTAACTTAAGGCAGGGTAGCAAATCTGTAGCCGATTACACTGTCGACTTCCGGGTGGTAGCTGCGGAGGTGGAGTGGGAGGATGCCTCTCTGTGCAGCATATTTATTTGTAGCCTGAGCCCTAGCCTGTGAGATGAGCTAGCCCGTTTGGAGAAGCCCAGTAAATTAACCAAGCTCATTTCTCTGGCCATCAGCTTAGACAACCGACTGAGGGAACGGGCCAGTGAGCGTAAGACTTCCGGTCACTCCGGTACCCAGTTTCACCGCTCCCCGCAGTGCCCCCTATTGGCCCTACCAACCTCTGATTCATTAGACTCCCCTGAGCCCATGTTAGTCGGCCAATCTAGGTTACCTCCAGTGGAGAAACAGCGCTGCCAGGAGTTGGGGCTATGTCTGTACTGTGGCAGCGAGGAACATGAACTTGCTACTTGTCCCATACGGCCAAAAGAGGGAGTCCGTGCATCGCAGTAGGGGGACTCACAAACTCACGCCAAGATAATCCCCTCACTAAATTCATGTTACCCATCCGTTTTGTTTATAACCAAGCTGAAATAGCCACACATGCACTCATCGATTCAAAGGCTGAGCGGAGCTTCATCTCTGGGGAACTGGCAACCTGTTTAGGGCTTCTATGCCACCAACTGAGGACACCTCTCCAACTTATTGCTTTGTCCAAAGCCCCACTGGCCATGGTGTCTAAACAAACTGCCCTGGTATCAGTGATAGTGTCTGGAAATCACCAGGAGTAGCTCAGGCTGTTTGTGCTTCCGGTCTCCACCCCTCCGGTCATCCTAGGTTACCCCTGGCTCCGGTTGCAGAATCCCACCATCGACTGGTGCTCCGGGAATCTAGTGTCATGGAGTTTGTTTTGCCTTAGTGCGTGTCTCCAGTCTGCTGCTTGCTCGCCATCCATGCCTCTTGGTGTCTCGAATGCACCTCCACCTGGCCTGTCCAAAGTTCCCCCGGAATACCACGACCTGGGTGCTGCCTTTAGTAAGACCCAAGCCCTATCCCCCCCACCCCCCACCGCCCATATGACTGTGCCATTAATCTCCGCCCCGGAGCTCCACTACCATCCAGTCGGCTGTACAGCCTGTCAGCTCTGGAGCAGGAGGCTATGGAAACTTATATCAAGGAGTCCTTGATCTCAGGCACAATCCGGCCTTCGTCCTCGGTGTTGGGGCGGGATTTTTCTTTGTGGGCAAAAAGGACAGCTCGCTAAGACCGTGCATTGATTTCCATGAGCTAAACAACATTACTATCAAGGATATATACACTCTCCCTCTCATCAATACGGCGTTTGACTCCCTCCGGGGGGCCTCCTGGTTTACCAAACTAGACCTCTGCAATGCCTACCATCTGGTGCGGATTTGGGAGGGTGATGAGTGGAAGACAGGGTTCCGGACCCCTAGCGGGCACTTTGGGTACCTCGTTATGCTGTTTGGGCTGACCAACGCCCCCGCTGTTTTCCAACGGCTGATCAACGATGTGTTGAGGGATTTTTTGGGCTCATTTGTCTTTGTATCCCTTGATGATATCCTGATTTTTATCCCAGTCCCTTGATGAACACCGGGTGCACATGAGGCGAGTCCTGTAGCGGCTATTGGAGAACAAGTTGTTTGTGAAGGCGGAGAAGTTTATATAAATTGTAAGTTGTATATATAGAATGCCGAGAACTTCCATTGAGACATTCAGAGATAAGTTAGTCGAGCTGTACAATAATATAGCATGTAAGAAAATGGTTGTAATCTGTGGAGACTTCAATATTGATTTGCTAAATCCATTTCAACAACATGTAATTACAGAGTTCATGAATTCTATGTACAGTATGAGATACTGTAATTTTGTCACAATAACACATCCCAGTAGAATCACAGTTTGCACTGCTACACTTATTGATAACCTGTTTGTTAATATTATTGATAAGAAAATAGAAAGTGGATTATTGATAAATGACATAAGTGACCATTTGCCAGTCTTTGCACTTATCCATGGCCACACAGGGGCCAATACAGAAAGAACTTTAAAATCTTTCAGATACAAATCACAAAATGCAATCAGTTCTTTTAAAGAAGACCTGCTGAAGCAAGACTTGACAAAAGTCTATGTATCAGATGTAAATGAAGTCGATGACACATTCATGAACATTGTAATCACTCTTTTTGAAAAAAAAATTGTCCATTAGTAAAGAAAAAGCTTTAACAGAAATTTGTCGATAAGCCATGGTTAACCAAAGGATTACAAAAGGCGTGTAAGCGTGTACTGTCGCACATTTTGGGTAGAAGATAGCAATAAAGACAACGGCGCGGATCCAAGAAATCCTTTTACCAGAGAAAAGTTAAAAGTCTCTTGTTTGTGGTGGACAAACACCCCGGCTGAAGGGAACAGATTTCCGTTTTCTGTCCTGGCCAATCGATGAGCTGGATTTTTCTTCTTCGACTAGATTTTTTTCTTCCTGGTCAGTGGTTGTTTCAACTACAGCACCCCAAACAAGCAGTTGTAACTGCGTGACGTTGTCCTGGCAGTCTGGTCCACTGCAGTGTGAATGCAAACCAAACTAAACAAAGGTGCGAAAATTCTCTGCATTCCTCACACAAAAGAAGAACTCGGTGGTGAAGTTTTGTTTTTTTTTTTTTTTTACTTTTAGTAATCTGTGGATTAAATGTCTTAGATATATATTTACCATAAAGTGACTGAAAGAATTTTCCCCAGCCCCAAATCGCACCTGTAGTAGCTGCTGTCACAAGCTATGGAGAAACACAAAGCAACGAAACAGGTAGGAATATAATTTTTTTTTTGTGTGTTTTGGGTGAAAAATTCACAGACGAGCCACTTCACAGTAGAAGAATGCACAACGTTTATTTTGAGGTTATGTGAAAAACATGTTTTAATAGTGAAACACATGCACATCTCTTTACCCTCACCAATACTTCCCCATCCAGGATGGCAGGAGTTTCCTGGTGCATGTGCAGTTCACTGTGACCACTACATTCTTGTATGCGCAATCATTTTTTGGGGCCTGCATGCGCTTGGTCAGCGCACAACCTCTGCATAGGGTTTGTGCATGAATGCGTCCACTGTGCTCGCTCACGTACCAGTGCATTTTTGCCACTGTGAATTGGGCTTTAGTTACTTCACCCTGGGTGCACTTTGAAAAATTTTCACTGACCAAAAACTGATCGGCTTGCGCTTCCGCAGCGAGCCAATCAGTTTTTGGCAGTCCATCACTTTATGACATGACACCTGTGCGGTTGCTGTCTGCGGTGACTGAGAGGGACCTGCCTGGGATGCTGCTTCTTCTGGCCCACAGCACCAAGGAACAGATCAACGCTCCGCCGCCCAGGTCGCCTGTGCTGCTTCACACAGCGCTGCACGCTGCCTGCCAGCTGGGAGACGTAGTCATGACCAAACTGCTGGTCTGGGTGGGTTCTCCTTTCTGCACCTATTAATGTGTTTCTGTCACAGGTGGATGGAGTAGTCTGAAAGTAGCCTTACTCGGGGGGATTAATTAGTCAAATATGTGAGTGGAGTCACCAAAAAGTATATCTCGGACAGAGATCAGAGCCGGATCGGAGTTCAACTACAAGAGTGAAAGAAAGACCGGATCGGAGGTCACCTACAGTGGCGGCAAGTGGTGCAGCTAGCTGAGGCCCTGGCCGGATCAGAGCACACCTGTAGGGGTGACACCCGGCAGAGCTACCTGAGGTCCTGGCCGGATCGGAGCTCATTTACAGCGGTGGAGCTAACTGTGGCGGAGCTAACCGAGGCCCCGGCCGGATCAGAGCTCAACTACAGTGGTGGTAAGCGGCAGAGCTCAGCGGAGGAGCTAACTGAGGACGGAGGAGCTAACTAAGGCCCCAGTCGGAACAAAGGTCAGCTGGACCAGATACCGGCAGCACCAGCGGAAATTATCCTGCTGTCATCAGGTCAGTAAAAAATACCACCAAAGAAAGAGGAAATGGAAGAGATTAAAAAATCTCTGAACTTCATATCAGAAGAACTTACTAAAGTGGCCAATCAACAGTCTAAATTATTAGGGCTAAAGGAGGAAATCCGGGAGCTTAAATTAACAATTAAGGAAAGAGACAAAAAAATTGCAGACTTGGAGCGACGCATCAAGGATCTTGAACAATGTACTTGTATGGATGATTTAATCATTAGAGGACTAGACATTAAATATCAATCATATGTCTCCTTGGAAAACCAGGTGCTTTGGTTCCTTGAAAGCAGAAACACAAAGGTTGATGTAAATGCAGTTTCAGCTTGCCATACACTACCCAGAAAGGATAATAAAACAAAGATATCAATTGTGATGTGCTTTGTGAACAGAAGAGTAAAAAATGACATACTGAGGCAGGCCAGAAAGCTGCGTGGAACAGAAGTTTACATAAATGAACATTTAACAAAGACTAATGCTGAAATAGCACAGCAAGCACGGATGCTGAAACGACAAAAAAGATACAGGCAACATGGACAAGAAACTGTAGAGTCTGGATTAAACTAAATGGAACACCTGAAGAAGCAAAGGCCATAATGATAAGAGATCTCACTGACTTAAGTAAATATAGATAAACACTGATCAAGAAAATTAAGAGACTACAGTATTCCATATCCACACACATGGCAAGAACAGTCCTTTTGTGACATAACATGATAATGTACTTAAAAAAAACCCCTCATTACTGACTTTAGTAGACGTCAATCATCCCCAGTTGGAGGAAGTCATTTGACCCAGAGAGAGGAAATTCAGACACTGAAAACATGTCATTATGCTGAACATAAACTACAAGAGATGGAGAATGATATTGATCCTGATAACTACTTCTTCAATAATATTCATAATCACTGTGAATATTGCACTGAAAAGCAATTCAAAAGTCAAGTGCAAGTAGGTGGTAAACTATCAATAATACACTTTAACAGCAGAAGTCTTAACAGAGACTTTCCACAGATTCAGGACTATTTAAAACAGCTGGATAGAAAATTTACAGCTATAGCAGTCTCTGAAACTTGGCTCAGTGAAGAGCAGGCTTCTTTGATGGCAATAGAGGAATATCAGATGTTTCATATTAACAGATCTCAAAGAAAGGTGTTGCACTGTATATTGATGAATTGTGTAGGTGTAAACATGTAAATGGAATGTCCATTGCACTACCAGGGATTCTAGAATGTGTTACTGTTGAGACTGACCAAGATAAAACAAAAAAAAATCTAAATATAAGTTGTATATTTTGTATATATATATTTTTTATTTATTTTTTTTTTTACTTCCGGCGCCACACGAGTTGGCTGCCTTTTGCAACAGCGGCTCAATTCTGAGTCTTTTTATCTTCCTTCTTCTTTCTGATCCGGTGATAACTTTCTGATCCGGCACACCTTTCACTCTATATATATCATGGACACACAGATCGCCCCAAAGGTCTCCTGAGTCGGCGGACAGAGCCTCTGTTTACAGCAGGAGACGATACAGCAGGGAAGAGCTAGCTAGCACTCACCCGGTGCTAACGGAGAAACTCGACATACCGGGGAACTGAAGCGAAAACGACGCAGGTGCCGGGCTTGAGTTTAGGTGGCGTGCAAGAAATATAAGACAGAATAATAAAGAGCGATGGCAAGAACCAAGCAGACCACCCGTAAATATACTGGAGGAAAAAGCCCCCAGGAAGCAGCTGGCCACCAAGGCTGCTTGGAAAAGCGCTCCGGCCACCGGTGGAGTGAAGAAGCCTCACCGTTACAGGCCCGGTACCGTGGCTCTGAGAGAGATCCGTCGCTACCAGAAATCCACGGAGCTGCTCATCCGTAAGCTGCCCTTCCAACGCCTGGTGAGGGAGATTGCTCAGGACTTCAAGACCAACCTGCGCTTCCAGAGCTCCGCCGTCATGGCTCTGCAGGAGGCCAGCGAGGCCTACCTGGTGGGTCTCCTCGTGGACACCAACCTGTGCGCCATCCATGCCAAGAGGGTCACCATCATGCCCAAAGACATCCAGCTGGCCCGCCGCATCCGCGGGAGAGAGCTTAGACTTTCTGCTGCACATCCACCAACCACAATGCTCCGCACTGTGTGTCTATATATATATATTTATATTAATATGTACATATGTGTACTAGCTGCTCTTGTTTTTCTTGTCTTCTGATTGTTGCTCTGAGTGTTGCTATCCCTGTGCTGTTGCAATCCTGGAATTTCCCCATTATCTTATCTTATCTTATCTTATCTTATATATAGAATGCAGGGAACTTGCGCCGAGACATTCAAAGATAAGTTAGTAGAGCTGTACAATAATATAACTAATAAGAAAATGGTTGTAATCTGTGGAGACTTCAATACTGATTTACTAGATCCATTTCAACAAAATGTAACTACAGAGTTCATGAATTTTATGTATAGCATGCGTCTATATCCCACAATAACACATCCCAGTAGAATCACAGTCCACACTGCTACACTTATTGATAACCTGTTTGTTAACGTTATTGATAAGAAAATAGAAAGTGGATTATTGATAAATGACATAAGTGACCATCTGCCAGTCTTTGCACTTATCCATGGTCACACGGGGGCCAATACAGAAAAAAACTTTAAAATCCTTCAGATATAAATCACAAAATGCAATCAGTTCTTTTAAAGAAGACCTGCTGAAGCAAGACTGGACAAAAGTTTATGTATCAGATGTAAATGAAGCCTATGATACAGTCATGAACATTGTAACCGCTCTTTATGAAAAAAATTGTCCACTAGTAAAGAGAAAGCTTAAACAGAAATTTGTCGAAAAGCCATGGTTAACCAACGGATTACAAAAACGTGTAAAGAGAAAAAAATCATTATATAAAGCTTTTCTAAAGAAAAGGACAAAAGAAGCAGAGCAGTGGTATAAAAGATTGTGGTGACCCACCACACTCTGCATGGTGCGTGTCGGTCCCAGCGCTGCCCGCTCTAGAGAGTGAGCTCCAGTGGGGATGAAGAGGACGCAGGTGTTCTCTGGTCCTCTGGAATCCACAGTGCGGTGAGAGGGAGTAGACGGTCATTCTCTCTGCGCTATGGAATCCAGAGGACCAGAGAGTGCCTGCATCCTCTTCATTCACACCGGAGTGCACTCTCCAGAGCGGGCAGCGCTGGGACCGACACGTACCATGCAGAGTGTGGTGGGTCACCACACGGCTCCCTCAAGCACAGTAGCTCACTAAGCTACAAAGTGTGTCTCATTATGTTGGAGGAAATAAAACCTTGTACCCTTCCAGCTCGTCGCATCTCGCCTGTTCTTTTACCTCCTCCTCCTCGTCAGCCTCCGTCGGTCTATGATGACCATGGAAGAGAATCCTAAACGTCTATTCTGCTGGAACAGCACCGCCTGTGGCTGAACAGGCCGATGCGCGAATGGCAGTCCCTGTCACACAGGTCACACTTGTGGGTGGTCTCCGTGCTGCTGGGTCTGTGGCAGTTCTTCCTGCGGGTCCTTTTTTCATCTGCTGCAGCAGTCAGTCTCTCTTCACCCGCCTTGAGCTGTCTGGTCAGGGTGCCTCTCCATTTGGAGCGGTCCATTGCAAGGTCCTCCCAGCACTCTGTGTTGATCTCCAGGGCCTTCATGTCTCTCTTGCAGACGTCTCTAAAGCGCAGCTGTGGGCGGCCAACATCTCTCCTGCCAGTCGCCAGTTCTCCATAGAGGACGTCTTTGGGGATTCTGCCATCCTCCATACGGTGAACGTGGCCTAGCCAGCGGAGCCTGCACTGCCTGAGTAGAGTGAACATGGAGGGAAGGCCGGCGCGGGACAGAACTTCTGTGTTGGGCACTTTGTCCTGCCAGGATATGTCCAGGATGTGGCGAATGCAGCACAAGTAGAAGGAGTTCAGTCTCTTTTCCTGCCGGGCATATGTTGTCCACGTCTCACTCCCATAGAGCGGTGTGCTGATGACGCAGGCGTTGTACACTGCCATCTTCGTCTTGACAGAGAGTTTGGGATTCTCCCACACTCGTTTGGTGAGGCGAGCGAGTGTGAAGGCTGATTTTCCAATCCTCTTGTCGATCTCTGTATCAAGGGTGCTGATCGTGGACCCCAGGTACGTGAACTGATTCACAACCTCCAGCTCGTAGTCGTCGATGGTGATGGTTGGTGGTGCTTCCGTACCTTGCGCCAAGACGTTAGTCTTCTTCAGGCTGATGGTAAGCCCGAAGTCCTTGCATGCCTGGGAGAAGTGGTCCATCAGGGTCTGAAGCTCCTGCTGTGTGTGGGTTGTGACTGCAGCGTCATCTGCAAACAGCATGTCTCTGATTAGAGCCTCGCGTACTTTGGTTCTGGCTTTCAGGCGGGCAAGGTTGAAAAGCCTGCCGTCAGATCTTGTGTGCAGGTAGATTCCCTCTGTTGCTGTGCTGAAGGCATGCCTCAGGAGCATAGCAAAGAAAATCTCAAAGAGGGTTGGCACAAGTACACAGCCCTGTTTCACTCCGCTGCGTATGTTGAATGGCTCTGAGACGTTGCCGCCGTGCTGCACTATCCCCTGCATGTTGGTGTGAAACGATTCGATGAGGCTTTGCAACTTTGGTGGGCATCCTATCTTTGGCAGGATCTTGAAAAGGCCATCTCTGCTGACCAGATCGAATGCTTTGGTGAGGTCGATGAAGGCGACGTACAGGGGCATGTTCTGTTCTCTGCATTTCTCCTGGAGTTGGCGGATGGAGAATATCATGTCTACCATCGATCGCTCAGCGCGGAAGCCACACTGAGACTCGGGGTAGACACGTTCGGCAAGCTTCTGTAGACGAACGAGAACAACTCGTGTGTAGACTTTGCCAACAACGCTGAGGAGGGAGATGCCCCTGTAGCTGTTGTAGTCGCTTCTCTCCCCTTTGTTTTTGTAGAGGGTGATGATCTTGGCGTCCCTCATGTCCTGTGGTACGGCACCTTCCTTCCAGCACTGGCAGAGGCTGTCATGCAATGGCAGCAGTAGGGCGGTCTTGCAGTGCTTGATCAGGTCGGGGGGTATGCCGTCGTTGCCGGATGCCTTGCCAGTGGCCAAGCTATCAATGGCCTTGCTGAGTTCGTCAATGGTTGGTTCAGCGTCAAGTTCGTCCATGGATGGCAGGCAGTTGATGGCATCAAGGGCTGACGGTGTCACTGTGTTCTGTCTGGAGTAGAGGTTGGAGTAGTGTTCCACCCATCTCTCCATCTGCTTGTTCTTTTCTGTGATCATCTCCCCAGTGGAGGATTTGAGGGGGGCCGTCTTGCTCTGAGCCGGACCAAGTGCTTTCTTGATGCCATCGTACATACCACGGATGTTCCCTGTTATGGCAGCAGTTTGAATGTCTTGGCTGAGCTGAGTCCAGTACTCGTTGGCACAGCGCCGAGCAGTCTGCTGAACTTTGCTTCTCGCAGTCCTGAGAATCTGGGGATTCTTCTCGTTTGGGTACTTCTTGTACTCAGCAAGTGCTGAGCGCTTGGCTTCAATGACGGGGGTCATCTCGGTCAACTTGGTATTAAACCAGTCCTGTGACTTTGAGGTCTTCCTCCCAAAGGTAGCCAAGGCTGTGCGGTGGATGGTGTTTCATAACTCTTCCCACTTCTGCTTTGCAGATTTTCCTTCTTGTGGTACACCAAGTTCCTTCTCAAAGGTGGAGGCAAACTGCTCAACAAGTTCTGGTTGGGCCATCTTGCTGGTGTCAATCTGTGCCTTTCCAGGCTGTCTAGCACAATGGAATTTCTTCAGCTGCTGCTTGACCTTGCAACACACCAGTGAATGGTCTGTGTCGCAATCTGCACTCTGGAACGAACGGGTGATTAGCACGTTCTTCAGTGAGGTGCGCCTGGTCAGGATCAAGTCCAGCTGGTGCCAGTGCTTTGAGCGCGGATGTCGCCAGGAAACCTTGTGTTGGGGCTTGGTCTTGAAGAACGAGTTTGTGATGCACAGATCGTGATATGTGCAGAACTCGAGCAGCCGCTGTCCATTGTCGTTCATTCTGCCCACGCCAAATGGTCCAAGACAGGAGGGCCAGGAGTCGTGGTCAGCACCCACTCTGGCATTGAAGTCTCCAAGGAGAATGAGTTGTTCAGAGTTGGGGATGATCCTGACAGTTGTTGCGAGATTCTCGTAGAACTCGTCTTTTGCCTCTGGTGTGGCTGTCAGTGTTGGGGTATACACACTGACAAGGGTGACTGGGCCTTGAGTGGTGTTGAGGCGGAGGGTGAGGAGTCATGCAGAGCCAGTGCTGCCCGGTTCCACCATCTTCAGCAAGGTGTTCTTCACTGCGAAGCCCGCTCCGTGTTCCCTGTGTTCGTCACTGCCCTTTCCCTGCCAGTAGAACGTGTAGTCCTTCTCTCTCAGTGTGCCTGCGTCAGCCAACCGTGTTTCCTGGAGAGTGGCGATATCCACTCACAGTCTCTTCAGCTTATTATTGATGATGGCAGTCTTCCTGGTGTCGTTGATGTCCTTGAGGTTAGCAGCGAGTCCTGTCATCATAGTGCGGACATTCCAAGTTCCCAGTTTTAGAGTTTGTCTCTTTTGTTTTTTTGTCTTGCCTGGTGCGAAGGTTCTCAGCCTGCTGTTCAGACTTCTCCTCATCCCCATGCACCCAATGAGGAAAGCAAGCTGTGGCGGGACAACACCTTATTGGCTGGGGGCTGCCCAGCTTGAGGCAGGCGGTAACTGTCCAGTGAGATCCGATGATCCCTCCCACCGTCGGGAACAACCCCTGGCGCCGCGGTCTACGCCAATTGAGTGGTGGCATATAACCGGTAACTGCCATTCCCCGTGTTTTGTCTACGCCAAAGGCGAAGCTGGAGTGCCCTCTCCAGTGATCCGGTGTTCTACCTTCCAGCGTTGGGCGTTGGTAGGACTGGTAGGACTTCTACCTGAAGCATCTGGTTTTAAGGCACCAGAGATCCGCCCTCGCCCCTTCTCCTATTAGTAAAAGCAGTTCCACCGGGCTTAGAGACTAAACCACATGGGCAGGCTAGGAGTTGGACCTAGTTGTCAGAGGCTTTTCGAGACGCACGCCATAAGGAGCATTTTATGAGCACTGGGAGCTTAACCCCAGTGCCGCTCCTGGCTATGACAACCTTGGAACCTTTTTACCTTTTTATCTTTTTACCTCCACAACATACAAAAATAAGTTAATATATACTATATAATGAGATGTAGTAAAAGAGACTATTACAGTAAAGAACTGGAGAAAAACAAAGATAACATTAAAAATACATGGACAATACTTAACAATATTCTTGGAAATAAAAACAGAAATACAAGCTACCCAACCAATCTTTCAAAAAAAAAAATTACTCAAAGTGTGAATGCAGTCTCACCTGCAGATGAATTTAATAATTTTTTTGTTAACATTGGTCCTAATTTGGCTCGAGAAATACCCATTACGGCATCTACAAGACGGGTGACAGAGAGGAATTTTCAAACTATAGACCTATTTCACTATTGCTGCAATTTTCCAAGATACTTGAAAAATATTCTGTGAGAGAACTGACAACTTCATAATGAAGAATAATTTATTGTGTGAGCAGCAATATGGGTTCAGACACAAGAGGACAACTGCATTTGCTCTAATGGAATTTATAGAAAAAATATCAACTGCCGTTGAAAATAAAGAGTATTCAGTTGGGGTATTCCTGGATCTTAAAAAAGCATTTGATACAGTGGATCATAATTTATTATTAAAGAAACTACAAAACTATGGTATTGGGGAGTGTCATAACTCTGGCTCTCACGAGCCAGAAAAGAGATACGAGGGCGACCAGTGAGTTGGCGTAATTTATTAATACAAACACTCACACTACACTAAATAACAAACAACAAAGTAAAGAGCCACGTGGGGCTAAAATACACACAGAACTAAAGATGACATACAACCCAAGGAGAAAGGCTAGAGAGGCGGCGAGGGAAAAAACACTCGCCGAGTCGCAGCACTTACATTGGGGAAGGCGCCGAGGTAACGGCGAACTGTAGCTAGACGGAGGAGCTAACAGTCGTGGAAACACAAGACACGTCTTTCCAAAGCGAGGTCGCAGCGACGAGTGACTCTCAGCTGCTCGCTTAAGTGGAGGAGGTGATTGATGATAGGAGACAGCTGTCCCAGCGCAGCTGAACTAGACAGCTGGCAATCAGCTGGGCGCTGTCAAAGGACGGGCCTTGGAAGACCCGGCACGGACTACCACGGAGAAGGAGCGACACTGGACAACCTGAACGCAGAGAAAGATAGTGTTCAGGTCGTGACAGTACTCCTCCCCCGAGCCGCGCCTCCTGGAGCGGGCTAACCCCCCCCCCACCGAGGGAAGACCAGGGAGGGCGGTGGGGGCCAGATCTGGGAGAAAGGGAGGGACCAGGAAAAGGAGGCAGGGAAGAGAAAAAAAAAAAAAAACCTAGGTACAGTATAGGATCAGATACCATAACTTCAAAAACAGGAAGAAAAACCATCACCCCCACCTCTGCAGAGGCCAGACGGTCTGTGCAGGTGACCACAGGAGGTGGGGAGAACAAGCTGCAGAACTATAGCGATATAGTCACGGGAAAAAAAAGGTTCACAATAACAATGCAAAACTCAGTGAATATAAGGTCAAAGAAGATTTACCCATGTAACCCCGGCCAAGACAGAATATACAAAAAAAAAAGGTAATCCGGGCACAAGCCCTGAAAATAGAGCCTGGAGCTACCGATTGGCATATAAACACAAAAGAAACCACTCCTCGATCATGAATTAGTACAACAGATATCACCAAACAGTGTGGAGGAGGATGAAAATGCAGATAAACCAGGCTACTCTGAATGAGGCCAGGCAAAGTGAAGCAAATGCTACTTAAAGGATAAATTAAAATAAGGATCCATACAGGGACCGTAAAACATAGAAAATTGTCTAAGGAAAAATTCTTCGTTGAAATGACATCACAATAAGGACTCTAGCACAGAAAGTTCCTTGATGTCCTGAATGAAATTAAATAATGGAGGGCATACAAAATACAAGGCTATATACAGTCAGTAGCCCTTTTAGGAACGACAGCAGGTGGAGCAGGCGATGACAGCTTGTCCGGCGGGCGGCCCGAACTCCACCAGGCCAGGAACCACAACACCAGTTCGGGTGGCCTACCCGAGTCCCAGGCTAGGAGACAGTTTCTCCGGAGGCTGACCCAGATCACCGAACCAGCCAGATGGCTCCCCAGGCGGTCGTCCCGTGACCTCAGACCACGGAGAGCTGAGGGAGGAGTCTTGGCGCAGCTTCCTCCCTGAGGGAAACGGCAGGAGGAAACTGACCCAGGTGAGAAATACCCCAACAGTAGTAGGGGGAGAGGAGATGGAGGCAAGGGGCAAAGTCAGCCTGATGTCCGGCGAACACAATCCTCCAGCTCCCTCACTGACCTTTACCCGGACCGGCGCAGCACCCCCGGTGGACCCCGATCGGGCCGGCGAAACACCCCCGGTGGACCCCGATCGGGCTGGCGAAACACCCCAGGTGGACTCCAGCTGGACCGGCGAAACACTCCTGGTGGACTCCAGCTGGACCGGCGAAACACTCCCGGTGGACTCCAGCTGGACCGGGACAGCATCTGAGGCGAACACCGTGCAGAGGACCGGAACCTCCGAGATGGCACCCAGAGCAGGTTCGTCTCCGGTGACCCTGGGGAGAGGCTCAGAGGGACAAAAGGAACCGGGATCAGGATCACCGGCAGCGGCAGAGCCCGGCGGGACAGGCTCGAGCGCAGCAGACGGCTGCACCCGGCCCGCCCCCCCGAGAGACAGGCAATAATGCTCCAGAATAGAGAAGAGAAAGACAAAATAGAGCACTTGCCTGATCTCGGGTTCTACCGCCATCCAGGACTTCGATGCTCCGGGCTCAGCGTGCAGGACTCCGTCCTCCGGCTCCAACTCGACTACGAATGGCTCCGCAGCCGGCATGATGGTTTCCACAGTCAAACGACCTCCAAACACCGAAGACCGCGTCGACAGCCCACCTGGCGTGGAGGCAGGAGATCTGGACTCTGCTGGGCCGAACCATTCCTCCGTGGAGACCCGGGGACGCTTAACCGTCGGCGCTGGCTCCAACAGGCAGTTCGACCTTCTCCTCTGCCCATGACGTGGCTGCGAGGCTGGGGCAAAACCCTCCAGGGCCGTAGGCCGCCTCCTTCTCGCGCGGCGGTGTACACCTGGCACCGGGGCACACTCAGGGGGAAGAATCAGAATCAGAATCAGAATCAGGTTTATTGCCATTGTTCATGTAGTACACAAACTAGGAATTTGTCTCGGTACAATGCTGCAACATTAAACATGATAAGATAAGAGAAATAAACTATACATGTAATAAAGTGTAGGATAAGATTAAGTGATACTGGTCAACAGTTAAAATATATATTAGCCAGCAGCAGATACTGTGGAGAACTATATAGTGCAGTCGGTAATGCAGGAAGAAAACAGTGATGATTGACATGAGTCTGGTTGAGCTGCTGTACATGGTGCACGAGAGTCACTTAGTGTTCAGCAGTCTAATGGCAGAGGGGAAGAAGCTGTTCATGTGACGGGAGGTTTTAGTCTGGATGGACCGAAGTCTTCTACCAGAGGGGAGGGGGGCAAACAGTACATGACCAGGGTGTGAGGGATCGGCTATGATCCGGCCAGCACGCCTCCGGGTCCTGGAGATGTACAGATCCTGGAGAGATGGGAGCTTGCAGCCGATCACCTTCTCAGCAGTGCGCACGACGCGCTGCAGCCTTAGTCTGTCCCTGGCAGTGGCTCCTGCGTACCACACGGTTATGGAGGTGGTGAGGATGGACTCGATGATGGCTGTGTAGAACTGCACTAACATCTTGGTGGGTAGCTTGAGCTTCCTCAGCTGCCGCAGGAAGAACATCCTCTGCTGGGCTTTTTTGATGAGCGAGCTGATGGTCAGCTCCCATTTGAGGTCCCTGGTGATGGTAGTGCCTAGGAAGCGGAAGGAATCAGCAGTGGTGATGGGAGAGCCTGAGAGGGTGAGGGGGGGCAGAGGAGTAGTGACTTTCCTGAAGTCTACAATCATCTCCACTGTCTTCAGAGCGTTCAGCTGCAGGTTGTTATTGCTGCACCAGGACGCCAGCTGGGCCACCTCTCTCCTGTAGGCGGACTCGTCGCCGTTGGAGATGAGCCCGATGAGGGTGGTGTCGTCCGCAAACTTGATCAACTTGACAGACTGGTGGCTGGAGGTGCAGGAGTTGGTGTAAAGGGAGAAGAGTAGGGGGGAAAGTACACAGCCCTGGGGTGATCCGGTGCTGATGCTAGTATAGTCTGAGACAGTCTTTCCCAGCCGCACATGCTGCCTCCGGTCCGTCAGGAAGTCGATGATCCACCTGCAGAGGGAGTCAGGCACGTTGAGCAGGGACAGCTTGTCCCGGAGCAGAGCGGGGCGGATGGTGTTGAATGCGGAGCTGAAGTCCACAAACAGGATCCTGGCGTAGGTTCCCGGGGAGTCCAGGTGCTGCAGGATGGAGTGGAGGGCCAGGTTGACTGCATCGTCTACAGACCTGTTGGCTCGGTAGGCAAACTGCAGCGGGTCCAGGAGAGGGGTGGTGATGGACTTGAGGTGGGACAGGACCAGGCGCTCAAAGGACTTCATGACTACAGAGGTGAGCGCTACAGGTCTGTAGTCATTAAGTCCAGTGATCCGTGGCTTCTTGGGGACAGGGATGATGGTGGAGGATTTGAGGCAGGACGGCACGTGGCATAACTTAAGGGAGGTGTTAAAAATGTCTGTGAATACAGGAGCCAGCTGTTTCGCACAGAGTCTCAGGGTGGAGGGAGACACACCGTCTGGGCCGGGGGCCTTGCGCGGGTTCAGTCTGGAGAACTGTTTGAGCACATCCTGCTCACTGATGATAAGGGGAGGGGGGGAGGTGGGGGGGGGTGCCTTAAATGAAGTAGGGAATGTGGAGGCTGTGGAGCTGGAGGGAGGGGGGGAGTTGGACACAGATGACGAGGTGTCAAAACGGGCATAGTGTTGGGACAGTCTCTGACAAAGGGCTTTGTCATCCTGACCTTTAGGAGCCTGAGGCCGATAGTTGGTGATCTGCCTCAGTCCTCTCCACACGGAAGCCGAATCATTAGCAGTGAACTGCTGCTGGAGTCTCTCTGAGTACACAGATTTAGCCCTCTTCAGCTCTCTGTTAAACCGGTATTTAACCTCCCTGTAGCAGTCCCTGTCTCCACTTTTCAGCGCTGCTTCCTTCTCCTTCCTGATCTGTCTGAGCTTATCTGTGAACCAGGGTTTGTCATTAGAGTAACTCACCCTGGTGCGTGATGGAAGAATGTTCTCTTCACAAAAGTGGATATATGAGTTCACAGTGTCCGTGTACTCATCCAGATCATGCGTGGCTCCTTTAAGCATGCCCCAGTCAGATATTTCCATGCACGTTTCCAGCTTCTCCTCAGCATCACTGGTCCGTATCTTCGTAGTGCTCACAACAGGTTTAGTGAGCTTCAATCTCTGTCTGTATGTGGGAATGAGGTGAACCATCACGTGATCAGATAATCCCAGCGCAGCTCGAGGGACAGCGCGATATGCGTCTTTCACTGTGGTGTAACAGTGATCCAGTGTGTTTAATCCTCTGGTGGGGCATTTAATAAACTGTTTGTAGCGGGGGAGATCGTGGCTCAGATTGCACTGATTAAAGTCGCCAGCCACAATAATCAGCGAGTCTGGAAAACTCCGCTCTGTGTGTTGAATGTGATCCGCGAGCACGCGCTGAGCTTCGCGCGTGTCCGCGTCGGGAGGGGCGTACACAGCGATCAGTATAAAAGAAGCAAACTCCCGTGGGGAATAAAAAGGCTTGCAGTTGATAACAAGAAATTCCAAGGCAGGAGAACAGTGTTTGGAAATTTCCGTTACATCAGAGCACCAGCTACAGTTGATGTAGAAGCAGACACCGCCTCCTGTGGTCTTGCCGGAAAGCTCTGTGTCACGATCAGCACGGAAGAGCTGGAAGCCGTCGAGGCGCAGCGCGCTGTCCGGTATATTTTCCCGGAGCCAGGTCTCAGTAAAGCAGAGGACAGCTGAGGAGGCGAGGTCCTTAAAACGCATCAGCAGTCTCAGTTCATCCACCTTGTTAGAGAGAGAGTTGGTATTGGACAGAAATATGCCAGGCAGCGCCGTTCGCGAGCCTCTCCTGCGAAGTCGTACGAGAGCGCCCGCTCGTCTTCCTCTCTTCCGCCGTCTCACTTTCCGAGCCAAACAATAAACCAGATCGGCGGCAGGGGCTAGAAAAACTGGGAGGAGGTCCGTGGGGGTCAAAGTCCTGATATTTAAAAGTTCTTCACGGGTATAAGTGCAAGCAGACACACAATTGACAAACAAAAACAAACAAAGAGCGCAGCGAAGCACCATGTCGACCGCTGTGGGCGCCATCTTGGATATTGAGAGAAGAGACACAGAGGATGCAGGTTCATATTCAATTTTTGCAGCGGGAGGAGAGAGCTCAGTGGACTGTGAACCCTGAACTCCTCCCCCAGGAATCAAACAAGGCAATTCACTCATAATGGGAGGAGAATGAAAGGACACTTGCCTGATTCCCGGAGGGCCAGTGGAATCCGCTACAAGGGACTTGAGTCTCTCTTCTCCCAACCGGATAGAAGTGGAGGACCCCCCGGACAGATGAGGTGGTGCTACCCGCACCGGATCGGGACCGGGAACACCTGGGGATGAATTTGCGCCATTCCCAGCAGCCGGAGTGAATGACGAAGAGGGGGGTGAAACAGCTGAGGAGAGCCGGGGGCCCAAAGCTGACGGGACAGCGGGGAGAGCGGGCCCAGGAGCGGGAGCAGCTGATTCACTTCTTCGGCAAGACACGGGAGCTACAGCAGGCTGGGAGGCGGAATTCATGTGGTTTCCTGGAGCGGGATCCGGACGGGGCTCTCGCTGAGATGAGCGGGGAATTTGGGAGCAACGTCTTCTGAATGTGAGATCGGGAAAACGCCGCTCCTGTGCGGTGAGCGAAGCCAACAGGTCAGCGTACTCCGGATAATCGTTCAGCTCTGGGTTCTTCTCGACCAGCCTGACCGCCGCAATCACGTTCTTCATGGCAATGGGGGAAACGGCGGCGGAACAAGCGGCTGCCACTCGGTCCGCAATGCGCATCGCTGTCACTCTCATCTTCTCCGGGGGAACCCCAGTTGACGTCACTCTATCCTGGGGATCACCCCTGGGTGAGGCGAACTCCTGGACTGGATCGGCGGCAGGAGCGGGATTCCGAAGCGAGGAGCGATGGCGTCCTGTCTTCGGCTTCCTGCCGGAGTTCTCCTCCAGCCTACGGAGTCTCTCCCAGGCCACAGAGATGTCTGCCCTCCTCGCCTTAACCTCGGGGAGAAGGAAGTAGCGAGAAAAGTTGTTAATCATACCCTCGGCGAGCTCCAAGCGCCAGCGTATCTCGCTGGGAGAATCGTAGAGGTCCGTGGTGAACAACGTTCCGTCCACAAGGTCCAGAGCCTCCGAGAGATCGTGGCCTGGGTGCCGCATGCGTCTCCTGGAGGGAGACATGATACAGGCCTGCCTGCACCCAGAGGAAGGAAAAAGAAAATGTCGAGTCCTACAGCAAACTCACGGTCGCGGCCGTCTCAGTCTGGCTGCGACCTACTGTCATAACTCTGGCTCTCACGAGCCAGAAAAGAGATACGAGGGCGACCAGTGAGTTGGCGTAATTTATTAATACAAACACTCACACTACACTAAATAACAAACAACAAAGTAAAGAGCCACGTGGGGCTAAAATACACACAGAACTAAAGATGACATACAACCCAAGGAGAAAGGCTAGAGAGGCGGCGAGGGAAAAAACACTCGCCGAGTCGCAGCACTTACATTGGGGAAGGCGCCGAGGTAACGGCGAACTGTAGCTAGACGGAGGAGCTAACAGTCGTGGACCCGGCATGGACTACCACGGAGAGAACCTGAACGCAGAGAAAGATAGCGTTCAGGTCGTGACAGGGAGTAGCACTGTCCTGGTTATGTAGTTACTTAAAGAACAGATATCAGTATGTATGTGTTGGTAGCAAAAACTCACAGTTACCGAAGGTTACTTGTGGAGTCCCACAGTGTTCAGTTTTGGGGCCATTGTTATTCAATATGTATATAAATGATATATGTAAAGTTTCGGAAAAAATGGATTTAATATTGTTTGCAAATGACACTAATTTATTATGCAGTGGAAGCAATTTGGAACAACTTTTGGATACACTCATAAAGGAATTAGGAAAGCTTAAACTGTGGTTTGATTCAAACAAATTAACGTTCAATTTAAGTAAGACAAAATTTATAATTTTTAACAACCATCACAGCAACTCAGTATCTAAACTCAGTGTAAATGGTGTAGAGATTGAAAGGGTATCCGAAATTAAATTCCTTGGAGTAATAATTGATAATAAACTATGTTGGAAGTTACATATTAATTATATTAAAGGTAAAATTGTTATGACCCGAGCGTCGGTTCTGATCGCGCTCGGGCTAAGCTATGTCTCGCTGCCGGCTTTGACAGCTGCGGGCGGTATTCTGGCCTCTCCGGGCTCTTATTGTGAAAGTGCTCGGTGGGGCTTCCGCCTGTCAACGGCCGGTCAGCTGAGTGTCATTATTGTCATTAGTGGTTCGCCCATTTAAGCCCAGCACTGGCGTCGGTAGGACGCAGCAGTGTCTGGTCACTAACCTGGTCACTAACCTGGTCACTAACCTGTTCACTTTTCTGTTCACTTACCTGTTCACCCTCCGTCACGTTGCGGATGCCTGGACTGTTTTCACACCTCGTCTGCTTTGGGCTTGACCGTTGTTCCCCGGTACCAGTAAGTGAGCTGTATTAGCCTTATTCCTCCTGGCGTGAATTGTTCTGTAAGTCCCAGCCTTAGCAGCCTGTGTGTTATTATTTTCTACTACCAAGCCTGTCTGTGTGTGACCGTCTCCTGCTCTGGACCTATAGTGAGCTGTATAGCCCTATGCCTCCTGTTGTGTGAAGACTCTTGTCATTATTTCAGCAGCTTGTGTTATCACCTTTTCACCGTAATAAAACTCACTGAAAACTCACTGGTGACTTTGTGGCGTCTTATGGTGGCTCTCGAGGGCCACCACATGACAGTACACTGCTGCCAAAACAGCGTTTACGGTGACGCCAACCCGAGACGCTATTCACCAGTGGGTTCGAGTTTTGGACGTTGTTTTTTCCTGTCTGGGTCCTGTGTATGTGAGGAATGCCGTCGCTGAAGAGCCACGTGCTGACAGGTGTTTTGAAAGTCGTGGATGAGCTGCTCATCTCCGCTTCCCTGCTGGACTATGACCATGGCATACATTGGTACCTGGACGCCGCCGAAGATGTTCTCTGTCATCTCTGTCCCCGCTACGCCGACCACCCGGAAGTCGACGGGAGGAGGGAGGACATTGCCGCACAACGCGAAATATTCCTGATGATGGAGGAGGAACGCGGCATGAAGCAGGTGAAGAGGCACTCCTGCTCTTCGCCTATGGATCCCGATCCTGCCCTCGATCCGTTTCGGGAGTTCGCACCACCTGGGGGCCGGCGAAGGCGTCGGCGTCACGGCCGGGTGCATCTTCAGCAAGCTCCTGCTCCGGATCCAGTTCCGGGCCGCCGGGATGACCCCCTCAACCAGCCAGCTGCTGGGAGTGAGCTGGGTCCTGTGCCGGTGGGCTCCGTCCTTGGATCCTTTTTTACCATCCAGCGAGCGAGGGAAGGAGCAACGTCCGCTACAGCTGACATCATCCTCCCCCCGGGAGACAGGCAAGTCCAAGTTCACTTTCCTATTGATAATAGTGATCTGCCTTGTCTGACTCCTGGGGGTGAGGCTCGGGGTTTGCAGCTCCCTGAGTCACTTTTCCCAGCTGTAGCCACTTGTATTAAACCTGCTGCCTCTGTTTCTCCTCCTGCGGAGCAGTCCTCGGTGTCAGTCCCACGCCGTCGAACGAGGGGGAGGCCTGCAGCTCTGGGAAATATCCCGGCCCTGCAGCCTTGCTTTGGACAGAGAAGAACGGACTGCAGTGAGGAGCCAGAGCCGACGAGAGAGCGTCCCCAGGGTTCCTCAGGGATGCAGCCCGAGTCAGCAGGTCCAGGGTCCTCTGCCCCCACGCCATACGGGTTATTGGCATGGACGCCAGCGCGTGAGGATCCAGCTGCAGAGACCATCAGGCCGGCTGTGGAACCCGACGCAGCCGAGTGGGAGCCCGACGACAAGCTTCTTCTTGAACCTGGATCGGCGAAGTCCTGGACAGCTCCAGAGCCCGAGTGCAGGCAAGTGCTCTTCTTTGTTTTCCTGTATGGTGTGTTAGAGCATTTTTGCCTGCCTCATGGGGAGGCGAGTGAGGGGCAGCCGTCCGCTGCACCCGAGCTCGTCTCGCTGGGCTCTGGCGCTGCCGGTGGAACTGATCCCGGTCCTCTCCTGTTTTCTGAGCACCTCCACAGCATTACCGGTCCGGAGCCAGTCAAGGTCACGGGACTGGGGGTTCCAGGTTCAGAGATGGAGGTCGTCGCCGGAGCAGTCCTGACCCAGTCAGGGTCCGACGTGTGGGCGGAGACGACCCAGTCGGGGTCCGACGTGTGGGCCGAGGTGACCCAGTCGGGGTCTGATGCGTGGGCCGAGGTGACCCAGTCGGGGTCCGACGTGGGTGCAACGATGACCCAATCGGGGTCCGACGAGGTTCAGTGGGGGTCCAGCACAGGTGCGGCTGCGACCCAATCAGGATTCGAGGGGGTCCAAGTTTTTGGTTGTCCCCCTCTCAGGATCCGCCAGCTGGGGGCCGTTGGAGGATTTTGTTTGGCAGATCGGTGCTCTCCTGTCTTGTCGTTTTCTGGTGAGCGGCTGCATGCAATCCCTCCACGGCCCTGTTGGTTGTGGGATGCGGGTCGGCCACCCGAGGACCTGCTTGGTGCGTTCAGCGTCTTGGGTTGGCCACCCAATAAACTGTGCTTGTTACGCGGTGACCTGGTTCGGCCACCAGAGGACTTGTTTCTGGGGGCCTGGGACTGGGGCAGGCCACCTGATCATGTACTGTGGGACTATCTGTGGGCCCATACGGTGCCAAGTCATGTTAAGTACGTCTAGCAATTTTTTTGTTGTTTCACGTAGTCATAGTCATAGTCAAGTCTAAGCAATTTTTAGATTGCCTCATGTTCTTTTTTGAAAGCCATAGTTTAGTTATAGTCACGTCAGAGCAATTTTTAGATTGCCTCATGTTCTTTTTTTTGAGAGCTATAGTCATAGTCATAGTCAAGTCTAAGCAATTTTAGATTGCCTCTTGTTCTTTGTTTTTTGGAAAGCCACAGTCTTACCATAGTCAAGTTAGGTCGGGGCAATCTGGTTTGCCCCATGTGTTTTGCAATCCTTAGTCTGGTTTTGTTTTGCTATTTTCTCCCCTCTTCTTTTTGAGGGGCTATGGTCAAGTTTTGTCTTTGTTGTTTTGTTCTCCACTCCTTCTTTGAGGGGCTATAGTATGGGGGTTTTGTTCATAGTTTCCAGGTGTTTACATGTATTTTTGGTCTCGTGTGTTTTTGTTTTTTCATAGTCGCCGTGTTTAGCATGTATTTCTTTTGTGTCCATAGTTAAGATAAGATAAGATAAGCCTTTATTAGTCCCACAACGGGGAAATTCCAGGATTGCAACAGCACAGGGATAGCAACACTCAGAGCAACAATCAGAAGGCAAGAAAAAACAAGCAAGCAAGAGCAGCTAATATACATATGTACATATTACTATAAAATATATATATACACACACACACACACAGACACACAGTGCAGAGCATTGTAGCTGGATGGAATAAATATATGAATATATGAACACACAGTGCAGAGCATTGTAGCTAGATGGAATAAATATGTAAATATATAAACACCCACAGTATGGAGCATTGCAGCTAGGTGGAATAAATATGCAAGTATATAAACACACACAGTGCGGAGCAATGTAGCTAGATGGAATAATATGTAGATATATAAAAACACAGTGCGGAGCATTGTAGCTAGATGGAATAAATATATAGATATATAAATATAAACACACCCAGTGCAGAGCATTGTAACTAGATGGAATAAATATGTAAATATATAAACACACACAGTGCAGAGCATTGTTGCTAGGTGGGATGAAACAGCATAACCGACTATTTAGTTATCCTACATGGTATGATTATGTGCCCATACATATTCTCACCCTCCATAGCGACCGGTATGTTCCTAGTTGTATGCCGGAGAGGACCATTGTGTAAGTCTATTGCATCTTTTGCATTCAAAAAAAAAACAAAAAAAAAAAAAAAAAACTATTAGTTTGTTACGTCTTTTTGCTATCTCTGCGAGCAGCCCTGCTTAGGTTGTACAGTCTGACAGCCGTTGGTAGGAAGGACCTACGAAACCTCTCGGTTGTGCACCTGGGATGATGTAGTCTGCTGCTAAATGAGCTCCTCAGTGCATCCAGTATGTCCTGCATAGGGTGGAACTCGGACTCCAGCAGAGATGACAGTTTAGCCACCGTCCTTCTCTCTCCTATCTCCTCCATCGGATCAAGGCGTTGCCCCAGGACAGAGCTAGCTTTCTTAATCAGTTTGTTCAGTCTCTTCCTATCGGCTGCAGTAATGCCACTGCCCCAGCAGACCACTCCAAAAGTGATGGCTGATGCCACCACCGTGTCATAGAATGACTTCAGCAGCGCCCCTTGTACACCAAAAGACCTGAGTCTCCTCAGCAGGAACAGCCTGCGCTGTCCTTTCTTGTAGAGTGCGTCAGTATTGTGTGACCAGTCTAGTTTATTGTTCAGATGAATACCCAGGTACTTGTAGGATGTCACCATCTCGATGTCTGTTCCCTGTATATTTACTGGTGCTGTGAGGGGCTGCCCATGCCTGCGGCAGTCCACCACCAGCTCCTTAGTTTTCCTCGCGTTGATCTGGAGGCAGTTCCGATGGCACCAGTCCACAAAGTCCTGGATAAGCCCTCTGTACTCAGCTTCATCTCCGCTGGAGATGAGACCAACGATCGCAGAGTCATCAGAGAACTTCTGTAGATGGCAATGTGTTGTGTTGTGTGAGAAGTCCGCAGTATAAAGAGTGAACAAGAAGGGAGCCAGCACCGTTCCCTGGGGGGCCCCCGTGCTACTGATGATCATGTCGGAAACACAGTCCCGGGTTCTCACAAACTGAGGCCGGTTCGTGAGGTAGTCCAGGATCCATGATGACAGGTGCTGGTCCACCCCTGCGCGCAGCAGCTTGTTCTTCAGGATCATCGGTTGGATGGTGTTGAAAGCACTGGAGAAGTCAAAGAACATGATCCTCACCATATTCCCGAGCTTCTCCAGGTGGGACAGAGAACGGTGAAGGAGGAAGATCACCGCATCCTCCACCCCAATGCCATGCTGGTAGGCGAACTGGAGTGGATCCATCGCTGGTTCCACCAGGGGGCGGAGATGAGCAAGGAGCAGTCTCTCCAGGGTCTTCATCAAGTGGGACGTCAAGGCCACCGGTCTGAAGCTGTTCAGGTCTTTGGGGTGGGAAGTTTTTGGTACAGGTACCACACAAGATGTTTTCCACAGCTGTGGTACCCTCCCCAGTTTCAGGCTCATGTTGAAGATATACGTCACAATCCCACACAGCTGGTCTGCACAGGACTTGAGGAGCTTTGCGCTGATGCCGTCCGGTCCCGACGCCTTCCTCGCCTTGATCTTCCTCAGCTCCGTCCTCACCTGGGTCTTGGTCAGGGTCAGGATGGGGGGCTGTGTGTTGGGAGTGGGGGGGGTGTCGGTGGAGTGGGGAGTGGGTAGCAGGACTTGATTTCTTAGAGGCAGCAGTGGTTGTTGTGCAGACAGGGGGGAGGGCGGTTGGTCAAATCTATTGAAAAACAGATTCAGGTTGTTCGCCCACTCCCTGCCCCCCGTGGCCTGGGGGGAGGTATTCTGGAGCCCCGAGATGGTTTTGAGGTTTCTCCAGACCCCGCTGATGTCGCTCTGTTGCAGCTTGTCCTCCATCTTCTTCCTGAAGCTGTCCTTGCCTTCTCTGATCTTTCTCCTCAGCTCCCTCTGTACGGACTTCAGCATCTCCCTGTTCCCCGACCTGAAGATCCTCTTCTTCTCTCTCAGAAGTGTTTTTATCTCAGGGTTGATCCAGGGTTTGTTGTTTGAGTGACGCCGTATGGTCTTGGTGGGAACGGATTTGTCCACACAGAAGCTGAGTTACAGTCATGTATTCTTTTTATAGTCATGTGTTTCCACAGTTGGTCATGTATTTCTTTCCTTTTTTTTTCAGGGTCATGTGTTTGTATTTATTCCTTGTTTTGTTTCCATAGTTATCATGTGTTTCCATGTATTT
The DNA here is from genome assembly GCA_020510985.1 of Pholidichthys leucotaenia. Classification (NCBI taxonomy): domain Eukaryota; kingdom Metazoa; phylum Chordata; class Actinopteri; order Cichliformes; family Pholidichthyidae; genus Pholidichthys; species Pholidichthys leucotaenia. Next base: position 288,123,993 of record CM035845.1, read on the forward strand.
CTTGTATGTTTGGGTTTTTTTTGTCTGGTCCTTGTCTTGCTCATGGGTTGGTTTCTCTCCCTCCGCTCCTGTCCCCCAACCTCCCACCCTGGGGGGGCGGGGGGGCAGGGTGGTTCCTTGGGGCGTTTGGAGTCCGCCCGTGGAGGGAGGGTACTGTTATGACCCGAGCGTCGGTTCTGATCGCGCTCGGGCTAAGCTATGTCTCGCTGCCGGCCTTGACAGCTGCGGGCGGTATTCTGGCCTCTCCGGGCTCTTATTGTGAAAGTGCTCGGTGGGGCTTCCGCCTGTCAACGGCCGGTCAGCTGAGAGTCATTATTGTCATTAGTGCTTCGCCCATTTAAGCCCAGCACTGGCGTCGGTAGGACGCAGCAGTGTCTGGTCACTAACCTGGTCACTAACCTGTTCACTTTTCTGTTCACTTACCAGTTCACCCTCCGTCACATTGCGGATGCCTGGACTGTTTTCACACCTCGTCTGCTTTGGGCTTGACCGTCGTTCCCCGGTACCAGTAAGTGAGCTGTATTAGCCTTATTCCTCCCGGCGTGAATTGTTCTGTAAGTCCCAGCCTTAGCAGCCTGTGTGTTATTATTTTCTACTACCAAGCCTGTCTGTGTGTGACCGTCTCCTGCTCTGGACCTGTAGTGAGCTGTATAGCCCTATGCCTCCTGTTGTGTGAAGACTCTTGTCATTATTTCAGCAGCTTGTGTTATCACCTTTTCATCGTAATAAAACTCACTGAAAACTCACTGGTGACTTTGTGGCGTCTTATGGTGGCTCGCGAGGGCCACCACATGACAAAAATATCCAAATCAATCGCAATACTACACAGAGTGAAATATTTGCTGAATCAACCTACACTATATACTTTGTATCATTCATTAATACTCCCATACATGACATATTGTACTGAAGTATGGGGAAATACATATAAAACAAACATATATCCAATCTTTATGCTTCAGAAGAGAGCTATTAGAATAATAAACAAAGCTGCTTACAGGGAACCAACAAACCCACTTTTTCTTAAATTAAAAGCTCTCAAGTTGAAAGATCTGGTTGATTTTAAAACTGAAGTAATAATGTTTAAAGTGAAGAATCTATCACTGCCCGCAAATATCCAAAAGTTGTTCCAAGTAAGGGAGAAACAATATCATTTCAGAGGAACATGTATATTTCAAAAACCTTCAGTGACAACTACTACCAAGCAACACTGTGTCTCAGTGCAAGGAGTCAGATTGTGGAATGCTTTTGGACCTGAATTAAAATCATGTACAACGCTTGGACAATTTAAACAAAAACTAAAGGAAGAAATATTCCAAACATAAATACAAGATGACATGTAAAATCACATAAGAATTATCATATTCAGTCTGTGTTGTGCTGTTGCTTAGTTTTTTGGGGGGTTTTTTGTTTTTTGTCACGTTTTGTCTTAGCTTTGTTCCGAATTGTAATCGCTCTTGTTTTGTTTTTCTTTTGAATTCTTGGATGGAATATGGGTGGGCAATATAAGCTGCGGCTTCAGCCATCAACCATTTTGGATAACTTATGTTGAACTGTATAATCAGAGGAGTTATTGTTTAATTTGACCTTGTTAGATTTTTTTCCCCTTTGTTATATTATTCTGTTCCTTTCTTTTAATCTTTACTTTTAATCTATCCGAAATAAAGATTCATTCATTCATTCTTTCAAGTGCGAATTCCACACGTCAGCTACGTCTTTCCTGGGCTTCACCATCTCACATAATGACATCATCGTGGACCCGGGCAAGGTAAAAGCGGTGGTAGAGTGGCCGACTCCCTCCTCCTGGAAGCAGCTGCAACAGTTCCTAGGATTTGCTAACTTTGATGGCCGCTTCATTAAAAACTACAGCATTATTGCACTTCCTCTTACTCGTCTCACCTCCTCCAAGGTGCCCTTCCGGTGGACGGAGGAGGCTGAGGCGGCCTTTGTGGAGTTAAAATCTCAATTTTCCTCTCCTCCAATCTTGACGCAGGTGGATCCCACACTGCAGTGCCTGGTTGAAGTAGACGCGTCAGACTCTGGTGTGGGAGCTGTGCTATCCCAACGCTCCCCGGTAGATGACAAAATCCACCCCTGTGCTTTCTTCTCCCGCCATCTCCCCCTGGCGGAGAGGAACTGTGACATCGGAGACAGGGAGCTCCTGGTGGTCAAGCTGGCACTGGAGGAGTGGCGCCATTGGCTGGAGGGGACCTCCCAGCCGTTCATTGTTTGGACGGACCACAAGAACTTGGAATACCTCAGGACGGCTAAACGCCTGAATGCACGCCAGGCTTGTTGGTCTCTGTTTTTCTGCCGTTTTGATTTCACCATCACCTATCGCCCCGGTTCCAAGAACACCAAGCCCGACGCCTTATCTAGGTAATTCACCTCAGATGCTGCGGAGGTATCGGCACACCCCATCATCCCCCTGTCGTGCATGGTTGGCGCCCTCTCGTGGGGTATCAAGGAGAGGGTCCTGAGAGCACAGGACACTGAGTCGGACCCAGGTGGGGGACCTCCGGGGAGGTTGTATGTTCCATCTGCCGTCCGGGGCAAGGTGATTAATTGGGCCCACTCCTCCAAACTTCTGTGTCACCCAGGGATGGCTCGCACCGTGGCTCTCCTACAAAGGTCCTTTTGGTGGCCATCACTCCAGAAGGATGTCGGGGAGTACATCCACGCCTGTTCCCAGTGCGCCACCGGCAAGACGTCCTCCTCTCCTCCAGCCGGCCTGCTGCATCATCTCCCTATCCCTGGCAGGCCCTGTTCTCACGTGGCCTTGGACTTTGTCACCGGCCTCCCATCCTCCAACAACCACACCGTCATCCTCACCATCGTGGACAGGTTCTCTAACCTGTCTAGCTTTTGAGGATCTTTTGGTCTACTTCACTTTGTCAGGCAGGTCCTATTTAAGTGATTTCTTGATTGAGAATAGGTGTAGCAGTAATCGGGCCTGGGTGTGGCTAGAGAAATTGAACTCAGCTTTCCAAAGATGTGATAAACCACAGTTAATTTATGTTTTAATGGGGGGGGGGGTCACTTTTTCACACAGGGCCATGTAGGTTTGGATTTTTTTTTTACCCTTAATAATAAACACCTTCATTTAAAAACTGCATTTTGTGTTTACTTGTCATGAATTGGCCCCTTTGGGGCAGAGAGAATGACCCAGGCGCTGAACTGTTTAGTGATATTTATTAACAAGAACAGAAAATACAAAAACTGTGCACAGAACACAAAAAATGCAAACTTAAAGTAACTTACAGCAGGGAACTCTCCAGGGCCGAGATCGCACTGTGAGAGGGGAGGAAAATAAGTCCAACAGTCCATAGACATCAGACGATTGACAATTGAGAATAGACAATGCTACCGCACTGAGAGAATGTGCAGGCAGCCTTAAATAACTGGCAGTAAATGAGCGACAGGTGCGTGCCACTGAGTGAGCCGGTGACCTAATTACAACTGCTCACAGCTGAGATGGCAGAGGAGCAGACAGTGAGCAGCTGGTGGGGAGTGTCTGGAGGAAGAGAAAAGGCTCTTGTCACAAAACCAAAAAATATACAAAAACTGACAACATAATAATAATAACAGACATACAAAGCTTAGAAATAAAGTGAGAGTCTGAGCTCTGTGAAACACATGCTCAGACACATGACACTTGTGTTATCTTTGTCTAACATTTAAATTTGTTTGATGATCTGAAACATTTAAGTGTGACAAACATACAAAAAAAAAGAGAAATCAGGAAGGGGGCAAACACTTTTTCACACCACTGTGTATATATACATACACACACAGACACACACACACACACACAGAGCCGGGAAAATAACTGTTGAACATGTTAACATTTTTCTTGTTAAACATATTTGTGATGGAGCCACTGATCTGAGATTTTCACCAGATATCAGTAACAACCCAAGTAATCCGTACATACAAAGAAATCAAGGCAACTGTGTTCACAAAACAAGTTATATTTAATAAATTTGAATGACACAGGGAATAATTATTGAACATGCTTGGTGAAATTAATTTAATATTTAGTAGAAAAGCCTTTGTTGGTAATAACAGCTTCCAGACGCCTCCTGTATGGAGAAACTGACATAGTGCTTAACACTCAACCCAAGAGCAAACACGGAAGACAACACTTAAGGTAAGTGAAACAATGATTTTATTGACAATAATACTGCAAAAATGGTAGTAATGATAAGGATCTGTTAAGCCTGCGGGAAAGAAGAACAGAGACAGTGATGAGCATATGATAGAGCGACAGGGAGATAAATATAGTTTGTATGCTTACGGGTTTTTCCTGGTGGAGCAGCAGGGAATGACAGCCGATCTACGGATGGTGAGCATCAGGGCAGGAGCTCTTAAAAGCAGGTGAAGGGAGAGGGAGAAAAGGCTGGCCGGGATTGGGAGCTGGGGAAAAGGGCATAATGATATAAATGATGAATGTTGTTAAGCCAACTTACTTGAGGAGGTGATGTTGTGCACAATCCAAGAATATCCAATTCCAATCCGTTGGGCAATTTCCAGAGTCCAAGAACAGGTAGGGGTCTGAGCAACAGTTCCACACAAGGCACACAAATCCAAGAGTACAGGCAGGCACAGGGTCTAGAAATAGGCAAGGGTCAGGTCACAGCAAAACAAGGCACAAGATTAATCACAGTGAGGTCACAGGAAGGATACAGGAGCCTGGAGATCAGATGCGACCAGACAGAGTGGAGTGAGAGCGCCCTACTTATACTGCCCCACTAATTAGCTGCAGGTGGTATTGCAGCTGCTACGAGAAGAGCTCACTCAGCAGGGAGAGAAAGAGGCAGGCAGGCAGGACAGACAGGAACCCCTACAGTACCCCTTCTCAAGGGGCGCCTCCTGGTGTCAAACGAGGCTTGTCTGGATATCGATGATAAAAGTCTTGGATGAAAGTGTTGTCCATGATGAAGGACCTTGGGATCCAGGACCTCTCCTACCAGTCGACAAGGAACTGGATGCCGCGCCCCCTGCAACGAGAGTCCAGAATCCCAGTGATGGCGTAAATCAGTCCCCCATCAACCATCTTCGATGGCGGTGGTGGTGGAGATGGTGGGCACAGGGAGCTGGAGAAGACTGGTTTGATGTTGGATACATGGAACATAGGGTGCACAGGTAGCGAGGCAGGTTGGTCCAGTCTCACCGAGGAGAGGTTGATTATTGCTGTGATCAGAATCAGAATCAGAATCAGAATCAGAAAAAGATTTATTGCCAAGTACATTAACAGATCACTGATAACATACGAGAGAATTTGACTTGACACAGAAAATGAACCTGTATTTCCAGTGACACGGCTGCATCGGGAACGCACCCGCCAACAGGATGGTACAGATAAGAAATCATACAATAGGAAGGAGCAAAAAAATCATTGAATTCAGAATATTGACCATAAGTAATCAATATTATGATTACAAAGACAAAAAAAGCCCACGATGCACATTCAAGACCAGAGTTCACAGGACACAAGGAGAGCAGTGAATGTTATCTTGTTGTCAGTTTCTGGGTCAGTGTGGATGTAGTGTTGAAGCAATGTTGTATCAATATGAGCACAAGGACACTTTGGCAGAAGATGTTTTGTCTGGCTGCAGCAATTGTCCTTGGCAATTGTCCCAAGCAGCTACTGTCCAGAGGCTGTGTGCTCAGTGTTTTGAAAAACAAAGACTGGGGATTATCAGGAGGATTTTTATAAGGGAAACTGAGCCAAATAGACTGATCACAGAGAAAGAACTTTATTTTCTTCTGCAGATTCAGTGCTTAATCCTTCATTGTGGGGCTTGAGTCCTTCGTGGATAGACTTAAGCGTACCCATGATGTAATCCACCTTCCGAGACAGTTCTCCATTTGTCGCTATCAAAGTCTCCTCCATTTTTCCAATTTGATGGATGCACCTCACGTGGCCAGCATTTTGATAGGTTGTATCCATCTTCAGCAATTTGCGGTACACCAGGACAATCCCAGTTCCAATCAGAACGATCCCAGTCACCATTATTACGAAGATATACAAATCTTCAATATCTTCAATAGAGAGATTACTCAGGCACAAGATCCTCCAAACACTTGTCACCCGTAAATAGCCCGCTGGAGCCGTCCCTGCGGGGCAAACAGCTTCCCCCGGAGCATTATTCCTTGTTGAAAAAATAGTGTCAATTGCGTTCGAAGCCCAGCTTATCAATTCCATAATTTCTTTCGATAATCAGCAGTAGACGCAGACAGACAACAGCAAGCTGGGATCCAGTTAATAGGGAAGTGGGGAGCTAGAGCAGAGAGAAAAGAGAGAAGCGTCTACTCTCCTTGAAGAGCGGAAGTGAAAAGTGATGGTGAATGGACCAACAAACCGGAGGGCGAGACGTTCAGGGGTAAATTTTGAGTTCAGAGCCAGACCTTCTGGCTGATACGGTACTCAGGAGCAGGGCACCTTCTCTTATTGGCCCACCCGGAGTTCTCTCGTGCCGCTCAAAGCAAGGCTGCTTTTGTATACCTCCAAGAGCACCTGCATCTGGCAATGTGGCTGCCACTGATGAGACTGCCACCTCCTCTTCAGCGATGGGCTAGAGTGTCGGGTGGTAGTCCAGGGATGCCTGTAAGGGGGAGACTCCAGTGGTGGTGGATGTGGCTGAGTTTTGGGCATACTTGACCCATTGAAAGTGGGAGTTCCAGGAGGATGGGTCGGATGCCATGACACACTGGAGCATCACTTCACTCTCCTGTTTTCCCTCTCACCCTGGCCATTGTTCTGGGAGTGATAGCCAGAGGAGAGGCTGACCGTGGCCCCGATGGTCTTACAGAAGGCTCGCCAGACCCTCGAAACAAACTGGGGGCCATGGTCGGAAATGATGTCCTTGAGGATACCATTCAGCCTGACCAAATGCACTGATAGGAGGTGTGCTGTCTCCAAGGCCGAGGGTAGCTTCTTCAGAGGAATGAAATGTGCTGCCTTGGAGAACCTGTCAGTGAAAGCCAGGATGACGGTGTGCCCGTTGGAGGGGGGCAGCCTGGTCACGAAGTCCAGCACTATGTTAGATCATGAGCGACTAGGAACAGGGAAGGGCTGGAGAAATCCGGCAGAGGGGGAGGTAGGGGTTTTTCCTGGGGAGCACTGGGGACAGGCCTTGACGTACTCCCAGACATCAGGCCACCAGAAATAGCATTGGAGAGAGTACAGGGTGTGCGTTATCCCTGGGTGGCAGGAGAGCTTTGTAGTGTGGAGCCAGTGGTGATATCCTCCACTGGTTCTGAAGGGATGAGCAGCTGGCTCGGTGCGCTCTGTGCGCTACGCCTCTCGGATCCGCTGTTTGATATCCCAGGTGAAGGCTCCCACCATGACCCCCTCCGGGATGATGGTCTCAGTTGCTACAGTAGATGGTGTGGCGGTGAACTGGCTAGAGAGAGTGTTGGGTTTTGTGTTTTTAGACCCTGGCCTGTAGATGAGGGAGAACCTAAATCAGGTGAAGAACAGGACCCATCTGGCTTGGTGGGGGTTTAACCATTTGGCAGAGTGGATATATTTGAGGTTCTTGTGGCCCGTCCACTCAAGAAACTAGTGTTGTAGTACTCGAGATCGGTCTTGGTCTCAAGACCGGTCTTGAGACCACTTTTTAAGGGTCTCGGTCTCGTCTCGGAATCAAAGGCATTTTTACTCGGTCTTGTCTCGGTCTCGGACAGGGTGGACTCGGGATTTTTGATCAAGACTGGTCAAGACCAGGCCAGTGATAAGTGATCTGTGATAAGTGAGAAAAGTAGAATGCAGGCTGGTGCCTTCCCAGTCATGCAGTGTGACACGCGGAGTGACACGCCCCCTGTACACAGAGAGTGAATGAAGACGACTGGAGACGCTGCGCCTCCGGGGAAACTAGCTGTTAAAAATGTCAGCAAACTCATCAGTCATTAAGTTTGGTTTCCAAAACCATAAGGACTTTATCTACAAAACGACATGCAAGCGAAAACACTCTGCAGTGTGTAAATTCTGCGGTGCTCAAGTCACAGAAACTGCTGGGACAACGTCAAACTTTTATCGTCACATTGAGAGGAAGCATAAAGACAGGTAAATTAACTGTTAAATTAGCTACACTGGGAAACTTAAAATCAAAAAATTCCAACACCCCATCTTAAAACATTGTGTGAAAATAAGCTCTTTTCTTCCCACGATCGTTTTTTGCTAACGTTCAGAGCACCGACTTTATATTATAGCCAAGTTAGCTTGCGTAGCATTGTCAAAAGCAAGATAGCAGAATAACAAACAATGAACACGCCAGGTATTAGTCGAGGCCACTGGCGTTACTTGGGAGGTTCTTATGCAATGGAAACGTTGTTCACTGCACCAGTAAATGGGCTGAACTTTAGTTGGGACCAACAGAACATATTTCTGGTCAACAGTGTCTTCAGCTGCAGAAAGTTGATCGTTTGGCTCAGCCATGAGCTAGAAAGCTAACGCTGTGCTAGCTAGTTCAAAGTCAATAACACTGAATGAGTACGTTAATCAAATTTGTTTGAAAACATATATTGTAAAAGCAAAAAAGTTAAAAAGCATATTTTAAGACAATAAAGACTCCGAAAAAGGTAATGCTAAAAATTAAAGATTGTTTAAAAGCAGTAATTCAAAGTGAAATTTGACTTCATTCATTTTAAAAAAGTGAATATATATCAACTATGTAGTGATGCATGATGTGTTTCTCTGGCTTCTATAATTTGTTGCTTGTTTGCACTAAGCACATATTTGTTAGATGTAACGTTTGCATCTTCTGAGAATTCTCTCTTGGTATTGGTAAATTGTAAATCCTCCTCAATTTCAGGCTCCTGGAGTACAAGGCTGGAAAACAGGTAGATGCTACACAGCCAACTATAGCATCCTTTGCCCAGAAAGTGCAGATCTACAGTCTCCATTCCCCAAGACAGCAAGCCATCAGCGATGCCATTGTCAAAGATTTGATAATTGGGTGTTGCCTGCCACTGTCCTTTGTGGAAAATGAACATTTTAAACACTTTCTTGAGATTGTAGATAACAAGTACACACCAATCTCTAGGAGAACAATTGGTGAGAAACACATTGGTGAGAAACACATCTCCTGCCAAGTGCCCTTGTGTTCTCTTATTATCATCAACATTGCCTCAACAGCGCACACACATTGATCCATGAACTGAATAAAGATACACACACTGCTTTCTTGTGTCTTTGTCTTGTGAATCCCTGTTTTGCGTATGTGCATCGAGAGCTTTTTTTTCCTTGTAATCATAATATTGATTGATTATGCAACGAGTATTATGAATCAATGATTTTTTTGCTCCTTCCTATTGTTCCTTGTATTATTCTTATTCTTATGCTACCTGTACCCTCTATCCTGTGGGCAGGCGCGTCCCCGATGCAGCCGTGTCACTGGAAATGCAGGTTCCTTTTCTGTGTCAAGTCAAATTCTCTCGTATGTTATCAGTGATCTGTTAATGTACTTGGCAATAAATTTTTTCTGATTCTGATTCTGATTCCAGTTTTGGTAAAGAAAGTTAAGGAGACTGTTCTTGAGAAATTGGAGAAAAGCTCAACAGTGTCCTTAACTACTGATATCTGGTCTGATCGTAGACTGCGTTCCTTCCTCGGAGTAACTGCTCATGTGTGCAACAAGTCAAAGGAATCCTATGCCCTTGAATCCTACTTGCTGGACTGTAGACGTTTCACAGGCAAACATAGTGGACAGCGAATTTCTTCTGCCTTTGAGGAGATCACCGACGAATATGGTGTCCGTCAGAAGATAAGTTATATTGTCACAGACAATGCTGCCAATATGAAGTGTGCTTTTAAAGTTCAGATGCCACAACAGCAGTCAGATGGCAGTGAGAGTGAGGAGGAGAATCTAGATGATGAGAACCTGTGGGAGGACATGAATTCTGTGGAGGACACAGAGCCACTCTGGTCATCAGGTGAGCGTCTTTCTTGTTTTGCTCACTCCCTGCAGTTAGTTGTGAATGATGGCATGAAGGAAGTTAAAGCCATGTCTCGCAGTATTGCCAAAACATCATGCTTCTCAACTCTGTTACACAGCAGCTCACAGTTCAAAGACAAATTTGAGGCTGCATTTGACTCTACTAAGACTATTCCAGCTGTAAACAACACTCGCTGGAACAGCATTTTCAAACAAGTGAAGGCCCTCACAGCTCTGGACCATAAAGCTCTGACTGAAATGTGCAGCAAGGACTATGAAGAAGTGGTATTCAGCACTCGTGAGTGGAACCAGCTTAAAGAACTGACTTCAGTTCTCGCGCCATTCTCAGAGGCAACAGACCTGACAGAGGGAGAGAAATCAGTTACCATTAGCATGGTCGTTCCGACTGTTCTGGACCTGCATACACACCTTGTGAAGATGGAGACACAAATACAGTGTCGGCCATTAGTAAAGGCCCTCCATCAGTCTCTGATTACAAGATTCGGTGGAATCTTTGGCAAAACAAATATGACTAAAGACAGTGGGAGACAGGAACCTTTTAGCCATAATGTGTATTTTTTAGCTACAATGCTTGATCCACAGTTTGGATTAAGCTGGGTGGATCTGGATGTTACTAATGGGCTAAATGCAACGCCACTCAAGAAGTTTAGAGATGAGCTGAAGAAAACACTGACAGGTATACACACATACATTTTACATCAAGAGAAAAATATTGTGAGAGCAGTTTATTATTTGATACCTGCAGACACTGTATATCCTTTAATCTAATCTGGTCTTTTTTTCCATGTGCTTGTGTTTTTCAGACACTTTGATCTCTGAGGTTGAGAACTTGATGGACTGTGAAGGTACTGCAATGGACTACGGACCAAGAAATGGAGAGTCACCTGGGGATTCACCTCCAGTCAAATGCCCACGCCTTCTTTCTTGCTACAAGGCTCACAAAAAGCGTAGCACAGGCCAGGATTCAAGTGTCAGGGCACAGATAAGCAAATACTTTGATGCCATACAGGACACTGACACTGACAATGCACTTGTCTTCTGGCACAAAAACCATCACAGATTCCCACAACTCCACAATTTGGCACTGAAGGTGTTGTCAGTCCCTGCATCCTCTGCACCAGTTGAGAGGGTATTTAGTAGAGGAGGCATCATCATGAGGCCCCACCGAGCCCGTTTAGGTCACAAAATGCTTCAGTCTCTAATTTTTCTGAAATGCAACCAAGCTTTTGTTTAACCTCCTCATCCCTAGAGCCAGGCAGGACCATCCATCTCACCCTAACCCTGGCCCAGAAATGGGACCTTTGAGGTTTTTTACAACCACCCTTTTGTGAGTGTATTCTTAGTGTTCAGCTCAGACTTTTAAGGGTGTTTTTTTAAAACACATTTTGTTCATGCTTGGCATGCCATAATTTTCAGTTAAATTACTCCTAGTTAATTTATGCTGTAATTTTATGAAGGAAACTTGTTGTGGCTGCCTAGGAGAATTAATACTTCTAAAAAGAACATTATCTGGCTTTCTTTGTTGTTGTGAAAGTTCTGTTACTGTGAATGTTCTTCATGGCTGTGCACCTAAGTTGGCTGGCAAAACACCAAAATGCAAAATGTCAAAGGGACCCATGTTCAAGAAAATTATTTAAAAAAATACCTTGCTGAAAAGAAATGTCAGGGTTATTTTTTCACTCATTTAATTTAATTTAGGTGTTATTCCTTACTTTTTCTTAATTTTTCTTTCTGAAATGACATATTTATCGTGGCTTGTCAGGACAATGCAGTTTTAATGAGTACAACTGCGTAATTTGTACAAGTGAAAAAACAAATTTGCTTAGATTTGAGATTTGTTTCATTTTGCTGGTTTGAAAACAACATAGCAGAATTTTTTTTTGTTGCTGTTGCATTTATGTAAAAGCAAACTTAAATTAAAAAAAAAGATACTGGTCATTTTGTTCTGTTTTGTTATGATTTTTCTTTGATATATACAGTCTTGGTCTTGTTTCGGTGTCGACCTCCAAATGTCTTGGTCTTGTCTCGGTGTCGGCCTCCAAATGTCTTGGTCTTGTCTTGGTCTCGATACTCTCTAGTCTCGACAATGTCTTGGTCTCGGTTGGTGTGGTCTTGACTACAACACTACAAGAAACATCAAGGCTGATTCCTCTAGCCAATGGCACCATTCCTCCAGCGCCAACTTAAGGGCTAGCAGCTCGTGATCCCCGACATCATAATTTCTCTCGGCTGGGGACAGTCGCCGAAAGAAATATGCGCACGGGTGGATCTTCCCGTTGGTTCTCAAGTGCTGCGATAACACCGCCCCACCCCACCCCTGTGTCAGAAGCATCCACCTCCACCATAAACTGAAACTCAGGGTCAGGTTGAAGCAGGATGTGGGACTCGGTGAAGTGGAACTTAAAGAGGACAAATGCTTCCTGCGCCTCCTGGGTCCAGCGGAAGGGGACCTTGGTGGATGTGAGGGCAGTGAGTGGTTGGGCAATGGAGCTATAATTTCGGATGAAGCGCCTGTAAAAATTGACACACCCCAGGAACTGCTGTACGTGTTTCCTGTTGGGTGGGGTGGGCCAATCCGTTACTGTTTGGACCTTAACCGGGTCAGGTATGGTGCTGCCAGGTGAAATATTGAAGCCCAGAAAAATGTGGAACTCACACTTTTCTGCTTTGACGTACAACTGATTTTCAAGGAGGCACTGGAGAACCATATGGACAGGAGCTTGGTGTTCGTCTTGTGAATGAGAGAAGATCAGGATGTCGTCAAGGTAAACAAACATGAATGTATTCAGAAAATCATCGTTTATTAGCTGCTGGAACACTGCGGGGGCGTTGGTGAGTCTGAATGGCACAACACAGTATTCGAATTGGCCCAGCCCTCCCTGATCGATATAAGGTGGTAGGCATTCCTAAGGTCAAGTTTAGCAAACACGGTAGCTCCCTGGAGTTGGTCAAAGGCCGAATTCATGAGGGGAGCTAGGTATTTGTCCTTGATTGCGATATTATTCAGCTCTCTGAAATCTGTGCAGTGGCTGACAGACTGTATGGGTGACTGGAGGGTAATTTAGCTCCCTGCTGGAGTTCTATGGCACAATCATAGGGCCGGTGGGGGAAAAGAGACATGGCTTTCACTTTACAGAAGATGGGAACTAAATCATGGCAAACAGGAGGAACCTTACAGATCGGGGGCTCAGGGTCTGCAGGCTGGAGTGAAATAGATGGTGAGCAGGCTGCTGACTGGAGGCAGGCGGACGGATGCCTCACTCTAGTCAATAACGGGATTGTGGGTATACAACCAGGGCTATCCTAAAACTACAGGGGAAGTGGAGGCTAGTAGAATAAGAAAGGATAGCTCCTCCCGGTGGTTGCCCGATATTAACACAGTTAGTGGGGCTGTGCATTTAATGACCTGAGTGAGGGGCTGGCCAGACAGAGCTATGAGCCTCTAGGGCTGCAGTAACTGGGTGCAGGGAATTTTAAACTCGGTTGCCAGACTCTCTGAAATAAAATTTTATTCGGCCCCTGAGTTAACTAATGCTGAGCCAACAAACTCAGTGGACTGGAGCATAATACGCACAGGAGGACAAGGTGATTTATAGGGGAATTGTTGACTCCACCTGTCAGTCTTCCTATTTTGACTGATGGGCTGAGCCGTTTAACTTCCCTGGGTATCGATTCACAACATGATTAGGTTAACCACAGTACAAACACAGACCCTCGTCATGCCGCCACTGTTTTTTGGCCGGAGCTAGCTTAGACCACCCGATAGCCATGGGCATTGGGGAATCGTGACCAGCAGCAGCTAATGGCAAAACAGGAAGCTGTGAATGTGGTGGGTTAACATGTGATGTGGCATTAGACGTGCATTGCCACTCAGTCAAGCGTTTGTGAAGTCTGTTGTCCAGCTTTATAACTATCAAAATAAGTGTGTCTTACGATTCCGGTTCTTTCAGAAGGCGGCCGAGCTCTTAACAAAGGCGAGAGCTAAGGCTACTGGAGAATATGGTACTAAGTGCAGTGTCCCCCCAGCCAGCCTCAGCCGCTAAAACCCGGAAACTAGCTGCATGCTCCGCTGCTAAGTTTAGCCGCTGGCAGAGGTTAAGTATCACGTGGAAGCTTTGCCCTCCCGGTCGGTGGGGTCAAATACCCGAGGTAATTCTTTGGAGAACTGGGGATAGATGAAAAGATGGTTACCCGGCCCATGAGTTAGTGCCTGAGCTAGGATAAGCGCACGCCAATCCAGGAGACCCGTCACAAAGTTAATGCGGCTCTGGTCGGTAGGAAAATCCTCCGGTGCTCGGTCAAATATTAGCTGACACTGAAAAAGAAAAGTGCTTGCCTTCCCCAGCTCCCCAGAATAACGGGAAGACAAAGGCACTGGAGTAGAGCGTCCCAGATGGGCAGTCATCTGTAATATTTGCTTTAGCATAACTTGCCTTTTGGTGGGATATTTGGTTTATACCCTGCTCCAGAACACCGAGTCAGACTTCAACAGTTGTGGTGGCCATGCCTGCTGGGTCTGCATGTTGGTCATGTGCTGACATGGTGTAGACATGTGACATGGGCAGGAGCTCTTCAATGCAGGTGAAGGGAGAGGGAGAAAAGGCTGGCCAGGCCTGGGAGCTGGGGAAAAGGGCATGATGATATAAAATGATGAACAATGGTAAGTCCACTTCCTTGGGGAGGTGAGGTCGTGCACCATCCAAGAATATCCAATTCCAATCTGTAGTGCAATTTCCAGAGTCCAAGAGCAGGCTGGGGTCTGAGCACAGCAGTTCCACACAAGGCACACAAATCCAAGACTACAGGCAGGCACAGGGTCTAGAAACAGGCAAGGGTCAGGTCACGGCAAAACAAGGCACAAGATTAATCACAGTGAGGTCATAGACAGGATACAGGTGGGTTGGAGATCAGACGTGACCAGATAGAGTGGAGTCACAGCATCCTACTTATACTGCCCCATTAATTGGCTGCAGGTGGTGATGCAGCTGCTACGAGAAGAGCTCAATCAGTGGGGAAAGAGAGAGGCAGGACAGACAGGAACCCTTACAGAAATTAGGCGCAGCCATTGCTCGGGAGTGATTTTAGCCCATTCTTCCACATAAACAGTCTTCAAATCTTGAAGGTTCCATGGGTGTCTTCAATGAACTCTGATCTTCAGTTCGTTCCATAGATTTTCAATTGGATTCAGGCCAGGTGACTGACTGGGCCATTCTAGTTGCTTTATTTTCCTTCTCTGGAGCCAGTTGAGTTTCCTTGGCTGTGTGTTTGGGATCATTGTCTTGGTGAAATGTCCACCCTCGTTTCATCTTCAGCATCTTGGCAGATGGCAACAGGTTCTTATCAAGGATGTCTCTGTACATGTGTCCATTCATCTTTCCTTCAATTATATGAAGTCTGCCTGTACCATGTGCTGAAAAACACCCCCACACCATGATGCTCCCACCTCCAAACTTCACTGTTGGTATGGTGTTTTGGGGCTGAAGTGCAGTGCCATTTCTCCTCCAAACATGTTGTGTGTTGTAGATCCAAAAAGTTTAATTCTGGTCTCATCTAACCAGACTATATTTGCCCAATATTTTACTGACTCGCCCAAATGTTGTACAGCAAACTTTAAACGAGCTTCAACATGCATTTTCTTTAGCAATGAAATCCTGCAAGGTGAGCGGGCATAGGACCATTGTTGGTTGAGTGCATTACTTATTGTTTTCTTTGAAACAGCAGTACCTGCCAACTCCAGGTCTTTCTGGAGCTCTCCACAAGTGGTCTTTGGCTCTTGGATAACTTCTGATAATTCTTTTGACTCTTCTGTCAAAAATCTTGTGAGGAGCTCTTGGTCATGGCTGTGTCATGGTAAAATGATGTTCTTTCTACTTCTGAATGATGGCTCCAACAGTGCTCACTGAAACATTCAGCAGTTTAGAAATGCACCTGTAACCAATGCCATCATTATGTTTTGCAACAATAAGGTTGCAAAGGTCTAGAGAGAGCTCTTTGCTTCTACCCATCGTGAGGTCTTTGTGGTGTGACAATCTTATATTCACAGACCATTTTAAAGGCTATCAGTCAGGACTTAACCAGCTGAAATTAATTTGCACTGATGGGGGATGGGATGGCTTTCTAAATTCTGATGCATTGCAGCTGGTTTCTTGACTTTCTATGCCTTTTTGTATCTCTTTTTGTTCATGTGTTCAATGCTTATTTCTTGTGTCATTCCATTTTATTAAATATAACTTCTTTTGTGAACACAGTTGCCTTGATTTCTTTGTATGTATGGATTACTTGGGTTGTTACTGATATCTGGTGAAAATCTGAGGTCAGTGGCTCCATCAGAAATATGTTTAATGAGAAAAATGTTGACGGGTTCAATACTTATTTTCCTCCCTGTATATGGTACTGTATTTAAAGGTGCATTCAGAAGAACTTCATACTGTCAGGGGTTTCATGGGATGAGGGCTGTGTGACACAGATTTACACATGCATATGGACTGCACACACAGATGTGGATGGATTGCCTGTTACCGATGTGATAGCTCACTATTTATTCATGCTCCCCTGCCCTGTGTGTGATTTTTCTCGCAGTGGAAAGATGTGCAAGCATGTATGTATATAGTATATACATATCGGTGACATGTGGTCAGGGGAGGCAGGTGAGGCTGAAAATCAGTCAGAGGCTGTGCAGTACCATTGCCCCAATGACAGGGGGCATGCTTAAGCACTGTAAGCACAGTTGTTTTTAAATAAAGGAAGATAAGGACATTTTTAACAAAGTCACAACGATTTTTGTCCACAAGGATAGGCAAATTTATTTCATTTACAAGTAAAGGTAAGATCATGCATGCATAGTAGTTGTACTAATAATTTGTAATAATGAGTATAAACTGTGGAGCTGCAACACAGAGAGAGAGAGAGAGAGAGAGAGAGAGAGAGAGAGAGAGAGAGAGAGAGAGAGAGAGAGAGACTTTGACTTTTAAAAAAGGCTTTATTGCACATTTCAAAATTGCAGAAAGACCAATATCAGTTGTCCAAGTGTGTCACATCTCAAAAGTGCAAACATAACTCATCCCCCTGACCCACTGAACACAAAACATTCCTTACAGCCCATCTATTGATGAACGCCTCCTGATTGTCTACCATTTGATAGTAAGAGAACTCTACCTGGAGTCTGACTGTCAACAAGACCTTGAAAGCGGACACAGGATCCACATTGCCAGCATTGCTTGCCCGATTTTTCCTCGTCAGCCAGATGGCAAGCTTAGCAGTTCCAGATAGGAAGTTCATCAAAGTGTGGGCAGCCTTCCTTGCCACTTTGTACTTCGGACCATAAATGAACAGACCAAAAGAGAATCGTTCACCCAAAGCCCGAAACCACTCGCGCAAAATGTCAAAAAGTCCAGATAAACGAAACCAGTGGACAAACAAATGGTCGAGGGTCTCAACTTGGGAACAAAACAAACATTCCCCCCCCCACAGTCGGATCAAGGTGTGCCCTGTATTTATTTGTGGCTACTGCCCCATGCACAATCCTCCACTGGAGATCTGCTGTGCGTTTCTCAATAGGTTGCTTGTACATGCACCGCCAGCTGCCTTTTGGGGAGACCCCTGGCCCCAAACAACCCGCCCACCTCGACTCCGTGACATCCTTCAGAGAGCGCAGATTCAGAACCTTCACACAGATGTGATACACCGCCCTTGTCCCGACAAACTGGAACTTGCCCAGGTGAGGAATCCTGAAGGTCAGTAGGTGATCCTCTCCTCCCTGCCACTCCCCCACATCCGGAGTTATGGAAATTGCAGGAAAGGTGGACGCAGTGTCGTCATCCCATTGATTGGAAAGAATGCAGTTCGTCGCAAACGCTCGAAGCGGCTGCGGCAGGGCGGCGCACACGTCCTCCACCACCCCTTGCAGCAGTCTGACAGATGTAATTTTTGCACTCCGCCTCAGTGTCTCCATCGATGTGGTCGACATCCTCATAAGATGACCCAGCTTGGTACAGCGTGCCTCCCGCAAACAACTCCGCAGACTGGCAGACTGCAGCACCTCTGCTGCGATGAATCGATTGAAAAACAGTGGTTCTTCGAACAGCCACATGCCCGGCACCTCGTCACGGAAGCGGGCCACGTTGAAGACTCGCCATGCATGCAAAACGGACATGTAAAAAGCAGATAGTCCAGTAAGGGCCACCTCCCCAGGTGTCACGAGGAAGAGCTGCTTATCATAGCCCAAGCGACCAACTCTCCTCAAAAGCAGCTTAGCAGTGTCCATCCAGCAGGGTCCGCATCCGTAAAGGAGAGAGAGAGAGAGTTTTAAAAAAAATGACATTATTGTACAATTCTTAAATGTAAGAACACCAATATCATGCCCCCAAGTGTGTCACATCTCAAAAGTGCAAACATAACTCATCCCCCTGTCCCACAGAACACAAAACATTCCCTACAGTCCATCTATTGGTGAATGCCTCCAAATTGTCCACCATTTGATAGAAAGAGAACTCCACCTGGAGTCTGACTTTCAACAAGGCCTTGAAAGCAGACACAGGATCCACATTGCCAGCGTTGGTAGTCCAATTTTTCCTTGTCAGCCAGATGGCAAGTTTAGCAATACCAGATAGGAAGTTCATCAAAGTGTGCGCAGACTTCTTTGCCACTTTATACTTTGGACCGTAAATGAACAAACCAAAAGAGAAACATTCACCCAAAGCCTGAAACCACACTCGCAAAAGATCAAAAAGGCCAGATAAATGAAAACATTGAACAAACAAATGCTCCAGGGTCTCAACTTCGGAACAAAACAAACATTCCCCCCCACAGTTGGATCCAGGCGTGCTCTGTATTTATTCGTAGCTATTGCCCCATGAACAATCCTCCACTGGAGATCTGCCGTCCGTTTCGCAATAGGGAACTTGTACATGCACCGCCAGCTGCCTTTCGGGGAGACCTCTGGCCCCAAAAAACCCGCCCACTTCGACTCTCTCACGTCCATCAGAGAGCGCAGATTCATGAATTGATTGAAAAACAGTGGTTCGTCGAACAGCCACATGCCCGGTGTCTCGTCAGGGAAGCGGGCTACGGTGAAGACTCGCCATGCATGCAAGACGGATGTGTAAAAAGCAGAAAGTCCAGTAAGGGCCACCTCCCCAGATGTCACGAGGAAGAGCTGCTTATCATAGCCCAAGCGGCCAACTCTCCTCAGGAGCAGTTTTGCAGTGTCCCTCCAGCAGGGGCCGCATCCGTAAAGGAGGCGTTGTGCAGTCTGAAGCCTAAAGCAGGCGATCTTGGAGTGTATGTCCACCAGGCCCTGTCCCCCCTCAGCAACAGGCAGGTAGAGAACAGGCGCACGGACCCAATGCCAACCAGACCAAAAGAAATCCACGATGATCTTCTGAACCTCCTCCACGAGGCTCCTGGGCAGTGTCAAAGCAACAAGCCTATGCCAAAGAGCCGAAGCGACCAGATTATTGGCGACCAGAACCCTGCCCCTATATGACAGTTGTGGTAGCAACCATTTCCATTTAGAAAAGCGAGCACACACCTTGTCCTTAACACCCTCCCAGTTCTTGTGTTCAAATGCCTCCGAACCCAGAAAAACCCCCAACACTTTGAGACCGGCCGTCCCCCACTGAAGACCGCCAGGTAGCCGAGGAACGTCCTGATGCGACCACTGGCCCACCAATAGACCCTCACTCTCGGCCCAATTCACCCGGGCAGAAGATGCCCTTTCATAAACAAAGTGTCCACCAGACGCTGTACATCCCCGTGGGACGTGATGAAAATGCTGACGTCATCCGCGTAAGCAGACAAGACGATCAGGCGGCAACTGCTGGAGGGCCCCGGCAGAACCAGACCACCCAGCTGAGCGCAACCTGCACAGCAAAGGCTCAATAGCCAAGCTGTACAGTTGACCCAAGATTGGACAACCCTGGCGCATTCCCCGGTGTACAGGGATTGGCCGACTCAGCCCTGCCCCCATCTTTACCAGACACTCAGCTCCAGTATATAACAGATTGACCCACCTCAAAAACATATTGCCAAAACCGAACCCCTTCAGTGTGGAAAACAAATAGGAATGGTCACGTATGAGAAAAATATTGTCCATAATGGTTCGGTCAGGAATACAATATGTTTGATCCCTATCTACGATCAAACCCAAGACATTGTTCAGTCTGTTTGCCAGGGCTTTCGAAAGCACCTTGTAGTCCGTGCAAAGAAGAGCCACGGGCCTCCAGTTTTTTAGCAGGTCCAAGTCCCCCTGCTTAGGCAACAGAGATAGTACTGCATGGCGGCAGGAGACAGGTAAGGTTCCTTTTCTGTAACAGGCAGTTAGAACATCATAGAAGTCTGATCCAATAATATTCCAAAAATGCTTAAAGAAGTCAGAAGAAAGACCATCAAGTCCAGGTGCACGTCCCAGAGCCATCTGATTAACAGCCACAGTTAACTCATCCAAAGTCAGGGCACAGTCCAGAGCGGCCCTGTCCTCCGGGCTGAGCACCGGAAGACCTTCGAAGAGCTGGTTTTGAGATTCCATGTAACACGGTCCCGCAGCAAACAGGGCCCCGTAGTAATCCACTGCATGGCGCCGCATCTCGGATGGATTTGTAGTCACTCAACCATCTGGGAGCGTCAAGCAAGCCAACAACTTCTTTTTCACAGCAGACTTCTCCAGATTGAAGAAGAAAGACGTTGGGGCATCCATGTCCTGCAGGCGAGTGAAGCGTGACCTCACTAGCGCCCCTTCACTCTTTCCTGCATGAATGTGCACAGGGCCGATCTCTTCTCCTGCAGCAAAGGACCAGCGGTAGAATCCTGACCCGTAACCAAACTGTCCTCCAGCCTCTTGACAGTGTCCTCAAGTTCACTGACCTTGGCCTTGATGATGGAAGTGGAGTTCGCAGTGTACCGTTGACAAAAAAGGCAAATTTGCACTTTGCCAACCTCCCACCACTGTTCCAGGGAACTAAAACGAGCCTTTGTGGTCCTCCAGTGTTCCCAGAAACACACAAAATATTGACAAAAGGTGTTGTCCTGAATGAGCTTGTTATTGAAGTGCCAATAAGATTTAGTCCCTTCCCCCGGTGAGGTAAGTAACACCGCAGTGGCCAGGTGATGATCTGTGAAACCGACGGGACTTATGTTACTGTGGAGGATTCCGGGGCCAAAGGTTTTAGAAACATATATCCTGTCTAATCTAGCAGCACTGACAACACCGTCAGTGACCCTGACCCAGGTATACTGTCTAGCGTTTGCATGTTTAGACCTCCATGTGTCCAATAAGTCGAACTGTACAGTGAAATTTTCTAAGAGTCGAGAAGACTGCAGATGGGGTTCTGCATTATTGCGATCCACAGTGAAGTCCAAGGTACAGTTGAAATCACCAGCAACAATAAGTTGGTCTTGGTGATAGCTCTGCAATTCATTTGTCAGTGTATTGAAAAAGGCAACCCTTTCAGAACCGTGGTTTGGAGCATAAACGTTGACCAGGCAAAACACGGAATTCCCTATTTCGGCCCTAACAAGAAGCAGCCTGCTCCTCACTATCTCCACCACCGATAAAACTGTTGCATTTGCTGATTCCCCAAACAAAATGGCCACTCCTGCACTAAGATTGGTACCGTGACTGAGTGAAAAAGGGCCCTTCCACCACAAGCCCCAGTCCACTTCATCTGCCGAAGTGGTATGAGTTTCCTGCAAAAACAAAATGTTGAGATTTTTCCGTTGGAACAGGTCACTAATTAATCCCCTCTTACGACTGCCCCTCCCACCATTGATGTTTAAGGATCCTAATTTTATGTTTTGCATAGGGCGATAGATCTAAGGAACACCATGCTGTTGCCATGGAAATTATTCCATCTTCGTGCGCTTGACCTTTTGTTCCCCTGCTGATTTACGCAGGGCTGTGAGGTGTTTCTTGAGGCGGAAACGTTTTCTTTCATCCAGGAGGTCAACACCAACCTGCCTTTTCAGCACATTAACAGACCGAATGAATTTATTAGTGTCACTGAAGTAATCAGTGACTTTAACGGCTCTGTTATTATAGGTTTCATCCAGGAAAGCATTTATTTCTTCCAGTGAATACAAACCCGCGTTTGTACTGCAAGTTGCCCCAATAGACTCAGTTTTAGCAGACACAGCGTCACAATCACAATCCATTTCCTCGTCAGCACAACTCAGCTGACTGTTGGATTCAGCTGGCATTTCAGCTGGCCCAGCTAATCCATCATTAGCCACATTTTCCTGGGCGGCACCTACAGCAGCCGACCGGCGTTGTTCCGTCTGCTGCTCTGAAGTGGCAGCAGCCTCCGGAAGCACAGCCGCTGATGTCACACAGCGAGATTCTGACGCACCGTCAGTGACTGTTTGGGCGCCATCACCAGCGATGCTCCCAGCTGCAAGCTGCGCTGCGGGTGCCACAGGCGGGCTGTCCACAGACACAGCGGCAGGCTCTGGAGCAGGACCGGCGGAAGGCCCCGCAACGTCGGCCGCAGTAGCGGCGGGGGCGGAGGCCTCGCCGCCGGGCTCTGCGCCCCCGCCGGGCTCTGCGCCCCCACTGGGCTCAGCCGCGGTGGAAGCCCCCGCAACACCATCCGCAGCAGCGGCACGAGCAGAAGCCGCACCGCTGCCTTCAGCCGCGGCTCCATCAGAGCCCCCCGCTGGCTGCCTGTGTGGGCAGACGAACCGTTTATGGCCCGCGTCCCCACATTCAAAACACTTCATCTGGCCCGAGCTCGCATACACCATATAGTAGCCGTCCCCGTGTTTGACCCGGAAGGACACTTCCAGAGTTAGTGTGGGCGAGTCTAGAAACATGAACACCTGTCGCCTGAGTGATCGCACATGTTTTAACTTGGCTTCCCTGCATCCCAAACTCACACGTCTAAACGGGCCCGCAAACTTCCCGAATCTGCAGAGCTCCGTCGCCAACTGCTCAGTGATGAAAAGTGGAACACTTGAGACGGTGATACGCGTTGATGGGACAGATAAGGGGGACACCTGTACATACGTGTCCCCCATTACAACACCGCTCGCAATCAGAGCGTGGACATTCTTCTCAGCAGCCAGAAACACAACTACAGCTCTATTCATCCTGGACGCATAGTAGATCGCATCATGGCCCACCTGCTCACCCACAGCCATAAGGACCTCCTCCACAGTAACAGTGCTGTCCGGGGGAACAATCTGCACCCCCTGGCGGATAGATGGAGAGGGCATTTCCATGGTCGCCATCCTCCACCCCAAAAAAAACAAAATTGAACATGCGGGCAGTGATAGAAAAGCGAAAAAAAGTCCAAAAAAACCACGGAGTTCCCTATTTCTGCCCTCCTCCTTCGGCCGCCGGAAACAGAGAGAGAGAGAGAGAGAGAGAGAGACTTTGACTTTTATAAAAAGACTTTATTGCACATTTCAAAATTGCAGAAAGACCAATATCAGTTGTCCAAGTGTGTCACATCTCAAAAGTGCAAACATAACTCATCCCCCTGACCCACTGAACACAAAACATTCCCTACAGCCCATCTATTGATGAACGCCTCCTGATTGTCTACCATTTGATAGTAAGAGAACTCTACCCGGAGTCTGACTGTCAACAAGACCTTGAAAGCGGACACAGGATCCACATTGCCAGCATTGCTTGCCCGATTTTTCCTCGTCAGCCAGATGGCAAGCTTAGCAGTTCCAGATAGGAAGTTCATCAAAGTGTGGGCAGCCTTCCTTGCCACTTTGTACTTCGGACCGTAAATGAACAGACCAAAAGAGAATTGTTCACCCAAAGCCCAAAACCGCTCGCGCAAAATGTCAAAAAGTCCAGATAAACGAAAACAGTGGACAAACAAATGGTCGAGGGTCTCAACTTGGGAACAAAACAAACATTCCCCCCCCCCACAGTCGGATCAAGGTGTGCCCTGTATTTATTTGTGGCTATTGCCCCATGCACAATCCTCCACTGGAGATCTGCTGTGCGTTTCTCAATAGGTTGCTTGTACATGCACCGCCAGCTGCCTTTTGGGGAGACCCCTGGCCCCAAACAACCCGCCCACCTCGACTCCGTGACATCCTTCAGAGAGCGCAGATTCAGAACCTTCACACAGATGTGGTACACCGCCCTTGTCCCGACAAACTGGAACTTGCCCAGGCGAGGAATCCTGAAGGTCAGTAGGTGCTCCTCTCCTCCCTGCCACTCCCCCACATCCGGAGTTATGGAAATTGCAGGAAAGGTGGACGCAGTGTTGTCATCCCATTGATTGGAAAGAGTGCGGTTCGTCACAAACGCTTGAAGCGGCTGCGGCAGGGCGGCGCACACGTCCTCCACCACCCCTTGCAGCAGTCTGACAGATGTAATTTTTGCACTCCGCCTCAGTGTATCCATCAATGTGGTCGACATCCTCATAAGATGACCCAGCTTGGTACAGCGTGCTTCCCGCAAACAGCTCCACAGACTGGCAGACTGCAGCACCTCTGCTGCGATGAATCGATTGAAAAACAGTGGTTCTTCGAACAGCCACATGCCCGGCGCCTCGTCACGGAAGCGGGCCACGTTGAAGACTCGCCATGCATGCAAAACGGACATGTAAAAAGCAGATAGTCCAGTAAGGTCCACCTCCCCAGACGTCACGAGGAAGAGCTGCTTATCATAGCCCAAGCGACCAACTCTCCTCAAAAGCAGCTTAGCAGTGTCCATCCAGCAGGGTCGGCATCCGTAAAGGAGTCGTTGTGCAGTTCGAAGCCTGAAGCTGGCGATCTTGGAATGTATGTCCACCAGGCCCTGTCCCCCCTCGGCCACAGGCAGGTAGAGAACTGGCGCGCGGACCCAGTGGCGACCAGACCAAAAGAAGTCCACGATTGTCTTCTGAATCTCCTCCACGAGGCTCCTTGGCGGTGTCAAAGCTACCAGCCTATGCCAGAGAGCCGAGGCAACCAGATTATTCACGACCAGAACACTGCCCCTATATGACAGCTGTGGTAGCAACCATTTCCATTTAGAAATGCGAGCACACACCTTGTCCTAAACACCCTCCCAGTTCTTTCGTTCAAAAGCCTCCGTACCCAGAAAACCCCCCAACACTTTGAGACCGGCCGTCCCCCACTGAAGGCCGCCGGGCAGGCGAGGGACGGCTTGACGTGACCAGTGGCCCACCAATAGACCCTCACTCTTGGCCCAATTAACCCGTGCAGAAGATGCCCTTTCATAAACTGTCAAAGTGTCCACCAGACGCTGCACATCCCCGTTGGAGGTGATGAAAACGTCGACGTCATCCGCATAAGCAGACAAGACAATCGGGCGGCCACAGCTTGATGGCCCCGGCAGAACCAGACCACCCAGCCGAGCGCACAACCTGCACAGCAAAGGCTCAATAGCCAAGCAGTACAGCTGACCTGAGAGTGGACACCCCTGGCGTATTCCCCGGTGTACAGGGATTGGCCGACTCAGTCCCGCCCCCACCTTCACCAAACACTCAGCTCCAGTGTATAGCAGATTGACCCACCTCAAAAACATATTTCTAAAACCAAACCCCCTCAGGGTAGAAAACAAATAGGAATGGTCAACCCTATCAAAGGCCTTTTCCTGGTCCAAAGACACAATTCCAAACTGTAAGTCATGACATTTACTGAGCTGGAGAACGTCACGTATGAGGAAAACATTGTCCATAATGCTCCGGTCAGGAATACAATATGTTTGATCCCTATCCACAATCAAACCCAAGACAGTGTTCAATCTGTTTGCCAGGGCCCTGGAAAGCACCTTGTAGTCCGTGCAAAGAAGAGCCACAGGCCTCCAGTTTTTCAGCAGGGCCAAGTCCCCCTGCTTTGGCAACAGAGATAGCACTGCACGGCGACATGAGACAGGTAACGTTCCTTCCCTGTAACAGGCCGTCAGAACGTTATAGAAGTCTGATCCAACAACATTCCAAAAATGCTTAAAAAATTCTGAAGAAAGGCCATCCAGTCCAGGCGTGCGTCCCAGCGCCAGCTGATTCACAGCCACAGTCAACTCATCCAATGTCAGGGCACAGTCCAGAGTGGCCCTGTCGTCCTGGCCGAGCACTGGAAGGGCCTCGAAGAGCTGATTTTGAGATTCTTTGCAACACGTTCCCGCAGCAAACAGGGCCCCGTAGTAATCCACTGCATGGCGGCGCATCTCGGACGGGTCCATAGTCAGGCGACCATCTGGGAGTGTCAAGCAAGCCATCAGCTTCTTTGTCGCAGTAGACTTTTCCAAATTGAAGAAGAAGGACGTTGGTGCATCCATGTCCTGCAGGCGAGTGAAGCGCGACCTCACTAGCGCCCCCTCCACTCTGCCCTGCAAGAATGTGCCCAGGGCCGATCTCTTCTCCTGCAGCAAAGGACCAGCGGTAGAATCCCGACCCGTAACCAAGCTGGCCTCCAGCCTCTTTACCGTGTCCTCCAGTTCACTGACCTTGGCATTGATAATGGCAGTTGAGTATGCAGCGTACCGTTGACAAAAAAGGCGAATTTGCACTTTGCCAACGTCCTACCACTGTTCGAGGGAACCAAAACTAGCTTTCATGGTCCTCCAGTGTTCCCAGAAGCACACAAAATACTGACAAAAGGCATTGTCCTGTAGGAGCTTGTTATTGAAGTGCCAATATGACTTTGCCCGTTTCCCTGGTGAGTTCAGTAACACCGCAGTAGCCAGGTGATGATCCGTGAAATCGACGGGACTTATGTTACTGTGAAGGAGGCCGGGGCTACAGGTTCTAGAAACATATATCCTGTCTAATCTAGCAGCACTGACAACCCCGTCAGTGACCCTGACCCAGGTATACCGTCTCGCATTGGCATTTTTCAACCTCCACGTGTCCACTAAGTCTAACTGCACAGTGAAATTTTCCAAGCATCTAGAAGACTGCAGATGAGGTTCTGCATTAGTGCGATCTACAGTGAAGTCCAAGGTACAGTTGAAATCACCAGCCACAACAAGTTGGTCTTGGTGATAGCACGAGAGAGAGAGAGAGAGAGAGAGAGAGAGAGAGAGAATGACTCAGATCTCTGAACCACTATAATTTAATTATTCCTTGGTCAAAAATAAAATATAATGAATTTTGTGGCCAAAAATGTTGATTGTAAAATAACTGAAGTTCTAAAATGAAAGCATAAACTTTTATTACTGCCTTTTCTGTGTATTCTATTGCACTTGTTTTGTTAAAATTCTTTAAAAAAATCTGATTTGTAAATCTGACCCTGAAAGCATCACAGCCTCACCGTATACACACACACACACACACACAGAGAGGCAGGCATATACAGTATATACTGTATATATATACTGTATGTATATGTATGTATACATACATACATACATACAGTGGTGTGAAAAAGTGTTTGCCCCCTTCCTGATTTCTCATTTTTTGTATGTTTGTCACACTTAAATGTTTCAGATCATCAAACAAATTTAAATATTAGACAAAGATAACACAAGTAAACACAAAATGCAGTTTTTAAATGAAGGTGTTTATTATTAAGGGGAAAAAAATCCAAACCTACATGGCCCTGTGTGAAAAGGTGATTGCCCCCTAAACCTAATAACTGGTTGGGCCACCCTTAACAGCAACAACTGCAATCAAGTGTTTACGATAACTGGTAATAAGTCTTTCACAGCGCTGTGGAGGAATTTTGGTCCACTCATCTTTGCAGAATTGTTGTAATTCAGCCACATTGGAGGGTTTTCGAGCATGAACTGCCTTTTAAAGGTCATGCCACCACATCTCAGTCAGATTCAGGTCAGGACTTTGACTAAGCAACTCCAAAGTCTTCATTTTGTTTTTCTTAAGCCATTCAAAGGTGGACTTGCTGGTGTGTTTTGGATCATTGTCCTGCTGCAGAATCCAAGTGTGCTTCAACTTGAGGTCACGAACAGATGGCCGGACATTGTCCTTCAGGATTTTTTGGTAGACAGCAGAATTCATGGTTCTATTTACCACAGCAAATCTTCCAGGTCCTGAAGCAGCAAAACAGCCCCAGACCATCACACTACCACTACCATATTTTACTGTTGGTATGATGTTCCTTTCCGAAATACTGTGTTACTTTTACGATGGATGTAATGGGACACACACCTTCCATAAAGTTCAACTTTTGTCTCGTCAGTCCACAGAGTATTTTCCCAAAAGTCTTGCGGATCATCAAAATGTTTCCTGGCCAATCTGAGATGAGCCTTTATGTTCTTTTTGCTCAGCAATGGTTTTCGTCTTGGAACTCTCCCATGCAGGCCATTTTTGCCCCGTCTCTTTCTTATGGTGCAGTCATGAACACTGACCTTAACTGAGGCAAGTGAGGCCTGCAGTTCTTTGGATGTTGTTGTGGGGTCTTTTGTGACCTCTTGGATGAGTCGTTGCTGCACTCTTGGGGTAATTTTGGTCGGCCGGCCACTCCTGGGAAGGTTCACCACTGTTTCATGTTTTTGCCATTTGTGGATAATGGCTCTCACTGTGGTTCGCTGGAGTCCCAAAGCTTTAGCAATGGCTTTATAACCTTTTCCAGACTGACAGATTGCAATTACTTTGTTACCTCCACCAAGGAGGTTATGTGATCATCAGCGTGGGTTTGTCTGTCTGTTTGTTTGTTTGTTAGCAAGCTAACTCAAAAAGTTATGGACGGATTTTGATGTAATTTTCACAGATTGTCAGAAATGGGGTATCCTACAGATGATTACATTTTGGTGGTGATCCGGATCACCGTCCAGAAGAAAACCGCCATTACGGAAAATGCCATTTTCGTCAATAACTACTGAACCACTAATCCTATCATTGTGAATTCAATTGCTAGTCATATGTTTTCATGGTCAAGGAATCTGAAAACGTACACACAAACACTGTATGGGGGGAACTGTGGCGCTTGGCGGAGGTCTGCGCTCTCCGAGTGCTTTTCTAGTTTCTCATTCGTTCCTGAATTTCTTTGGATCTCAGCATGATGTCTAGCTTTTGAGGATCTTTTGGTCTACTTCACTTTGACAGGCAGGTCCTATTTAAGTGATTTTTTTGATTGAGTTTTTGCTTGATTTGCAAGTGATATAAACAACAACGACAGAATGGCTTCACAGAAACCAGACCCACAGAAATCAACACCGCGGTCCAGCAGTTTTCTCTGCATTTCAGCTGATGAGAGAATCCAGAGGGAAGTAGACGGAGCCACCCGAGCTGAATGTATGGCCACGGAAGCACCCAACTTCAGCGGCTGAAGCCGTGATATTAGGATATAGAGGACGGTGAGTGATGTGATATGATGTGACATTATACATCTTTTATGTTATTTATCCCAGCAGTGGAAGTTCACTTTGAACAGACAACCACGTTGTTGCTAGTGTTCAAACAATGAGCTAGCTTGTTAGCCGTCAATGCTAAGTCCATCCTTGTATGTTGCCTTTGTGTTGACAATATTTGATGAAATAAGCTAGTTGTAATCCTGGTTAAAAACGTGTTTTGTTTTGTTTTTTACATGTTGCACTTTCATGCTGTGCATGTACTTAAGTTGTGTGTATTTTCGTTGTAGAGTCCAACCAGGATCTGCTCTGACAATGGTTACGTTTGGCACGACACAGCAATGTGTTATGACTGGTAAGTTGCACACCTTGTTATTTATAGTCAAATCTTTTGCTTTTTAAGTTAAAGTATAGGTAAAGTGCCAAATTTAAAGTAGCACAATTTCCTTTTAATATGAAAGGGACTGAACTGAGATTTATTTGATTGTGTGAATATTAACCACAGAATAATTGAAAATGAATGGCACATCCAATGGTAGCCACTGTAAAATAAACCGCTTGTTTATTTATTTATTTATTTATTTATTTATTTATTTATTTTTTATCAGATCACTTCTGTGATCCTTTATGAGTTATAGTCATAATAGTGTATCTTGCACTTTGGGGAATGGGAGTTGTTCAGTCACCATTATAATTTAGTTTATTGTTATGATCCCCTCATGCACTTTTACACAACGCACGGAGGGAAGAATTAAAACCCACTCACAGAAGGATGTTGTGCGCATTTATTACAGGAAGTGCAAAACAGTTCAAAATAACAGATGAATATACAGGATAAACAAGGAAGTTCTCCAGGACGCTCTACAGACATTGGTGAGTAAAACAGGGAAAATGTCCCAGAGCACAAGCATGCGGAACTGCAGCAGGGGAACGGAGAAAAGAGCCCGGGAAAAGAACCACCAGGCGGAACTGGACAGCAGGGGTGAAACAGTTTGTACTCATGCAGGCTGGAACAGTCCGAGTTGGTCCAAGTGATAATCCCAACTAAACAAAACCAAGCAATAAAGATAATCAGCGCCACACAGTGTGATGCCGTAACATGGAGAGCAGGCAGGGCATCTAGACATGTGCAATGGAACAATGAGTGGAGCAAACACAGTGTTGGACAACAATGATCCGGCAATCTCTTCCAGCAGAGACAGGGCTTAAGTAATGCCAAACCGAACGAGTAAAGAGATTGCCCATGTGAGTAGTGAAAGTGAGAGTGTGGTAATGAGTGGGCAGCAGTAAGTGGGAGCAGGTGTGTGAATGACGTCCGTGAGCATAAGAGTGAGGATGAATGGGTGTGTGTGTGTGTGTGTGTGTGTGTGTGTGTGTGTGCGCGCACGTACAAGAGAGTGCATGAGTATGGGAATGAGAGAAAGCATGTATAAGTGTGTGTGTGTGTGTGCACAGAGGAGTAAACACCATGAGACACAGCTGATACCACAGGAGAGGGAGGCGTGGCTGAACTGTTAGGGAGCCGAGCGGACCGCAGAGGCTCCCTAATAGTGCCTGATGGAAAATTGGAGGCAAAAATGCACAAAAGACCAAACAGCCACAGCATCACAGAACTAGGCCTGAACATCAAGCCCAATTCATGACAGTTTATATATGTGGTTTATAGTCTTTCGTCTTTAAACTCATGAAGTAAAAGGAAACATTACAAATATTTGTGACCCATTGTAGTGCTTCCTTTTATATTTTAGCAATACAAGCACAAAACACCACCCACGCTTGAAACCAGGGTGACACAGCGGTGGCTAAACTTTTATTGATAACTTTATTTCTCAAATATGTTTTAAACTTGCTTTAATTAACCACCAACCATTTCTGTCTTTCCTCTAGGCAAGAGGAAAACGATCCACCCCAAACTGGACCTTGCCTCACTATTTACAGAGATGCAGGCTGAAGATCTGCTGAACTGGGTCCAGCTTGAGTGGCACATCCAGTTGCTTCTCAGTGAGGCAGCGTGGCCGGCGTATGTGACCCATTCTAATTTCTTTTCTTTTCTTTTTTTTTTACAGTTTGAATTTTGCACATTGTAAATAATCTGGAATTTGCTGCTGATTGTAATAAACAATTTAGTGACTTATGTGTTTGCATCATGATTTTCTATTTTGTCTGTTAAGACACCAGTGGGAAAAGAGTCAACAGTACAAACCATTTATCAGTGACTTTGAAAATAATGGCTCATTTTTAAGAAAAAGTAACCAAAAACAATTATTTTATTTACTGAAGACTGTATTGTTGGATGTGCCAGTGCAGAAGACACTGCACACTTTTCATGATAGTACCAGTATATGGAGGAATTCTGGGCCATGTTAGCATCTTGTTATGACTCCCCATGCACTTTTACACAGCGCAAGGAGGAAGGAATTAAAACACACCCACTGGAGATAGTTGTGCATTTTATTAACAAAAGACAGACAAACAAACAGTTCAAAATAACATAACTGTTCAGGATAACTTAGGAGTCCTCCAGGATGCTCTACAGTCTTGGGTGAGTTCAACCGGGAAAATGTTCCAAAGTGTGACAGACTGACTGCAATGGGGGAATGCACACAGTTAATACTCATGGTACTGGAGCAGTCCAAGTAAGTCCAAGTGAGTCCGGTGAACACAAACAACAAATACGGATAATCACGCCTCCCAGTGTGATGTGGTACCAAGGCAAAGGCAGGGCATCTAGACATGGGAGGTGGATAACATACACTGCGGGGAACAGCGACATTGTAGCTCCAAACACATACAATGATCCAGCGATGTCTCCCAACAGGCAAAGGGTTAAAATAGTGCCAAGCCTAATCAGGAAGAGATTGCCGGTGTGAGTGATAAGTGGGTGTGTGTATGTGTGTAAGAGTGTGCGTATGGGTGTAAGAGTGTGCATGGAAGGAAATGTATGTATGTGTGTGTCCGTGAACCAGAGAGTAACAGTGATAATGAGATACAGCTGGTACCACTGACAGGAGGAGGAGGAGGCGTGGCTGAGCTGTCAGGGAGCCGGGCGGACCCAAGAGGCTTCCAGAGAGCGCCTGATGGAAAATAAACAGCCACAAGTAACCAAAAGAGAGAACAGCCACTGCGTCACAGAACTGGGCCTAAATATCAGCCCAGTTCATGACACATCTGGATTTCCTAATAATGGGTTAAAGCAGGGGTGTCAAATCATGTGCCATGGAGGGCCAAGACCCTGCAGGCTTTGCCCGCAACTAGTGTCTTCAACAGCAGATTCCACTGAATTTCTTCCACTGATTGCTAATCAGTGAAAACACCTGCTGAAGAGACTGGGTAGAAGAGAGAACCTGCAGGGTCTTGGCCCTCTATGGCACATGATTGGACACCCCTGAGTTAGGGTTTAATGGGATTTAACATTTTAACACAAACTGCTTTATGGTTCATAATTCTGTTGGCAGACTTACGCCAAACCAACAGTGATTTCTCAAACTCCTGGATTGTTCTTAGACAGTTCTTCCAATCTTTTAGTATTTAATTTGTGTCACTTGGTGATAACCTTCACATATAAAACAAAAGAGACATATCTGTAAAAAGTACAAAGGTTTATTGTCAAAATTCCCAGTGCTATACTACATGAATACATGTATAGTTCACTGTTGATGCAGAGAATATATATTTATACAGTATCTACATGTAGTCAACAATACTCAGTATGATATATATCCAGTTAATCTATGTATTTCTCCATGTAACCTTGTGGCTGCGTTATTTTAATTGTTTTTAATCCTAGATCAATTTGTTTTGGCTTAAAATGCATCATAATTGTTAAATATATCTTATTATACCTAACTCAGTACTGTTTACCTGTTGAAATATATATACTGCTCAAAAAAATAAAGGGAACACTTTGAAAACACATCAGATTTTAATGGGAAAAAATAAGCTGGATATCGAAATTGTGGCAGGCTAGTCCAGTTTACTCAGATTAATCTTAATCTGATTAAGATTTTTTCTATTTTTCTATTTTTCTATTTATTAATCTATTTTTATTTATTTATCTATTATTAATTTATTTATTAATCTATTTTTTCCATTAAAATCTGATGTGTTTTCAAAGTGTTCCCTTTATTTTTTTGAGCAGTATATTTTACGGCTCATATACTGCAATATGGCACCTGGCGATCAAGATTGGCAGCTGATCATGTTTTGCCACGATACCACTGACTGGAGCAGGTAAATCCCATGACGTCTCAACAGTCTCTCCATGATTTTGACACAGATCAGAGCAATTTGTTGCACAGGAAGCTAAACATTTCTACAGACATTTTGCAGTTCAGTATCCACTTCGCACTCATGAAGCTGGGGTGACATCACTGAGAGCCAGCATTGAACGTCCAGACCCACGGTTTGAAGCGATAATTTTGCCACTAGAGAGCCATCTGAAACACACACACACAGAATACATATTTAGTACCTAATAGCGATAACTTGCCGACATTACAATGTCGTATGGCGGACTTAAAAGCAAAGTAGCATTAGCAATCATTAGCTTACCTTCATAAGTTATGTAGTTCGTATCCTCATGTCTTCCGCTTTATACTGCTCTATATAGTTTCCTAAATGCTCCAGTACTTTTCCAGAGTGTGTCGTCTTGCCACCTTTTACCTTCTGTTCTCCTTTTCTGGCTTTACTCTGGCAAAAATAAGCCAGAGAACGCAGTTGCCTCATATCCTGCCATCTTGTGTTTTGCCTGGGTCGCTTGTTTTACATAACGGGAGGGTTGCGCCGCCTCCCTGTAACTATTCCCACCCACATCAAGTGGTACTCCATGTGCAGTGGAAGCACAAGCAGGCCGAACTGTACTGTACCGAAACGGGCCAAAGTGGCACTAGTGGAAAAGGGGCTTAAGGGGCTGAGGCAAAAGGGTAACTAAAAACAGAATAATCATAAAACATGACAGGACAAAAGACAAAGCAGGCATGAATAATACAAAATTAAAACCACAACAAGAACCTGAACATGAACAGAAAACGCTGTCAAGCTAAAACCCAAACCAGTGATGACAGGAATAATAATACAGAACATAACCCTAAGATACTAATAGCACTAAACACAAAGAAACACAGAAATAAACTCCAAGAGTGGGCATGACCCTACGATCATGCCCCAGACCATGACAACTTGCCTCAGTACAATGTAGCATGATCAGCTGGATCCCAATTTATAAAATTATTCTTTGCTGAGGAGAAATTGTTTCACCCAAGACCGGAGCTGTGAAGCCTTATGCAATCGGCCATAAAGTGGATAAGATACTCCCTACTCAGGATCTGGAGTCATTTCCCCTCAAATCCATTTGCCAAAAGAATTGAATCGGTGAATTCCAAAAGGGCCCAAGTCCACACTTTTTCAAAACCCAGATATTACATGTTTAATGAACTTTAAGAGACAAGCTATCTGATTATGTGCAAAAATGTCCCAAGTCAACTTTAATGCATTGACTATTCACAGCATTGTTTATGCATTGAGTGCAAGAGAGACCCAAGTCCAGGACTTGGGCCCTTCCTGCATGGATTAAACTTAAAGTCATAGGTGGCAGCACAAATTTCAGAAATGATATAGAAGTTTCCAAAAATATGTCTGTGTAGTAGTCTTAAGAATAAATATGTTCCTGCAGTAATGAACTTCCCAAAATGTCCGTGTTGTAAATATGTCAAGTGTTTCTGATGGGGTGATAATTAGTGTGACACATCTGGGAACTTCCTCACACTTTGGAAGCCTGGGAAGGGGTAAGTTGTGTGTAATTCCTCAGGGAACGAAATTGATTAATGTGATTGATTTACTGTAGTTTTCTTTAAGTTATTGTACTAATTTTGATTGTAAGATTTTCTGTTACATTTTCGTTTGCAATACCGATGTAAAATATTCAAAGTAGCGTCATAAATACCGATGATTGATGGCTAGTTAAGTAGGCGCTAACGAGTCCATTGTTCTGTAGGAATGCCAGCACTTGTCCCCATTCCCGTGTCATGTGTAAATTGTCTGCCCCAATCTGTTTCAGGTATGTTAAAATGTTAAATGTACTGTTGTAAAAAATAGAAAAAAACGATCAGTCATGTAACTCTGTCATGTAATGCTGTCATGTATTTGGTGCTAAACTTTTTCTTTGCTTGTGGTATACTGTAACTATACGATCTAAAGTTATGTAGTCCACGTAGCTGTAAGCTATCTCACACTTTGGAAGCCTGGGAAGGGGAATGCCAGCACTTGTCCCCATTCCCGTGTCATGTGTAAATTGTCTGCCCCAATCTGTTTCAGAAATAAACAGACTACTGACTGATCGAGACCCTGCCTGACGTCTACTTCTCTGCATCGGCCAAGATTTATTTTATTTTGTTATTTTAATGTAGCTGACTAGTTCGAGTCCGTTACATCTGCTCAGGTCACATCCAGATTCTGCCTTCTAAAGCCATCATGCAGGGTTGTTACGTACCCAGAGGAGCCACTCTACAGCGAGCAACTTGGTGTAAAGGCAGCTAAAGTAAAGGATGTTCAGAAATTGGCGAAATATCTTTCACCAGAGGCTCAGCAGTTCCTCAGTAATTTAACAGTTTGTGATGCTAGGCATGAAGATGAGTCTGACTTTGACGATTAGTTACCAGTAGATGAACCTCTATGTTAATCTGCCCACTTTTAGATGAAAATCTCATTTGCTGGCAGTTATCAAAACAATAGTTTGAATATAAAGTGATCATAAAAGGTGTTCAAAACATGGCATAATTAAAAAAAAACGTTTTCAACATGTGAGAAATAGATGTTATGCGCTTCTTTTCATATGCTCTTATTGTTTAATTCAAGAAGGGCCCAAGTCCAGGGACTTTAGTTTGCCAATCTTCTGAAATTAAAAAAGTGAAATGCTTCATATTATAGCATTTCTGCTAGCACGGGCTGCACGGTGGTGCAGTGGTTAGCACTGCGGCAGCACAGTTTACCCTTGGCCGGGGGATTGTGGGATCATGGGTTCGATCCCAGCCCCCGACCAACAGTGATCTGTGTGGAGTTTGCATTTTCTCCCCGTGTTTGTGTGGGTTTACTCCGGGATTTCTCCGGTTTCCTCCCACATGCCAAAAACATGCAGGTTAGGTTAATTGGAGACTCTAAAGTGGCCCTAGGTGTGAATGTGTGTGTGAATGGTTAAGGGATAGAGCCGTATCGTGGCTGCTTCATCCATCCAGGTGGTGGATGGCCTCAATTTCCCCTCTAGGGATCAATAAAGTATACTAAATCTAAAAAAAAAATAAATAAATTCTAAGCTATGGCCTTGTGCTATATCTGAGTAAAGTATGAACCATCTGGCATAGACTACCTTTGAGATATGCAATTTATTTGATTTCCTGCAAAAACATATTTCTTGGACTTTGGCCCCTTTTGAATTCACCTATTCAATTCAAAGTGACAGATTTCCAGCCTGATGTTCCACAGACTCTTCACCACTAACAAATCCAGCATTGCCCTCCGATGGATAACACAGGAATATTTTACCTGAGGACTGAATGTTTTCTCTCTGAAGTTAAACTATGAATTGTCAACAATTAAATAACTTATCCTTCTCCACAGACAGCATCAGCTATTGAAGATATGGCTGGACCCTGTGACGGACAATTATGGTTTGAAATGTTTTTATTGATATGATTTGATATGTTTCTTTATTTTCAGGAAGAATTAATTTTGCATGCCTACTATAAAGAAATTATTACATTTAGAATGTAGACACATTGTTCCTTTATTATTAAAGTGGAATATCTTAGTCACTAAAGTTTTAAAGAATTTATATTTTCATAGGCAGCATATATGTTTTAGGATGATTTCACTTCTCATATCAAATCCTCTCTTCTTCTCTGTGGGAAGGTCACACTCCAAGAACTGTGAACTGACCAATCTGTCATGAAGCGGAGCATTGCCGGGGGGGGGGGGGGCGGCGCACCGGGCACATGCTTCAGTTGTTTCTAATTATCCTTTGTGTTTTCTTCTTTTCAAGGTTATTTTGTATTTCTGTATGAGTTGTGATATTTTGTTATCGGAGTTGTCCTTTTGTTTTTGTCTTCGTTTCTTATTTTATCCTGGTTTGGGTTTTACGCATTTCTTGATTATCTTGTATTTATCCTCCTGTTTATAGTTATCCTTATTTGTTGACGTCCTGCTTTAATTTCAGTATTTATTAGTCTTGTATTATTAGCTTTCCCCAGTTCCTCTCTTGGTGTACTCCTGCTCATGTATTGGTCCTTGATTTCCTTTTATCATGGGTTGTGCCTGTGACTGTCTGTTCACTTCCGCCTGTCAAGACTGGTTCGCGGGCTTTGACAGCTACCATCAGCTATCCTAATTACTCCCACTCATGTCACCCACACCTGTCAGTCATAGTACCATTTTTCTTGTTCCTATTTAAGACCTGCGGCGAGGCTTTCTCCTCGTAGCGGTCTTCAGGTTTAGATGTTATTTCTACATCTTCTCATTCCCTGACGGAGTTCCCGTCTGTTATACTCTCCGGGTGTTCCCCATTTAATCTGTAAGTGTGCATGTTTATTTTGTGTGTGCTCATTAATAAATGTGCAAACCCACAGCTGGCGATTGGTGTTTTCCTCCCTGCCCTTGAAAAGGGCGATTTATGACACAATCAGCTTCCAAGTCTCCACGCATCTCCTTTTTAGTCAATTTTACGACCCTAGTGAAACAAAGAAACTCAGTGCAATTGGTCAAAAGTTCATGCTAATGGTCAGATCCAGTCCTAAACTTTGAATGTAATTGGTCAAGCTCAATTGCCATTCAAAAATACTGGGCCATCCTGCCACACCTAACAAGTTGGGAAACTTTCCTTTGTTTTCTCAGTTGGGAGTCGAGTCTTGAAAAGTCGGGGGGAAAGTCATGTTCTGCCACCCTTCCTAAGTAGGACCGAAGTATAAGCTCTGTGTAACTTTTTCAACTTTTTCCTTTAAAATTCAACTTTGTTCTGACCACAACGCATCGGAAGAAACATATTTATGGTTTGTTGTTTTATTTATCAAGTTTGATCTTCTGATTGGACTTTGAAAGATAAACATTATCTGGGATTTGACAACATGACCGAATGTCAAATTCCTTTTTTTGTGCATAAACAGGCATCAGCCAGTGTGATGAGCATCTAGCTTCTACGGTTGTGACCCAAAAGAGCAGTGCCTGGACCATGTTGTGGGAGAACCTGCCTGCCCTTTTCTCTCAACAGCATCCATGCACATCCATCTGGACCAAGGTTGGTATGTTAAGGCCTACTACCACCAGGAGACACAATCTGACTCTGCTGTGCTGAAGATCTGTTGACCAAATTAAATTTAATTCTTCAGAATATTCCTGGTATAAGTTCTACATACCTATTATCTTTGAACTCCTTTCAGAACTTCAAATACATTTATCTTTTCATTAATCGCCATTCCTTTTCAGAGTAACACAAATTTTCATTTTTATAAAATAGTTTAATCATCATTTTCTTCATAAACTTGCATCCATTTTTCTTAACCAATGCCATTTTATGGTTTCTCATTTTCCATTACAGTGCCAATTTAAGTTAAGTTTCTTTGGTTCCACAAATGTTTGATAAAACAAATTATGTTCTGTAATCCATTAAAGGTTTAAGGTGCTCATAATACATGCTGAATTCACTGTACTTATAGTCATCTGGATGTCTTCATCTATCCTGAAATTTCCTATTAAACTGTTACAAAGACATATGGGAGTTATTGTTTGATTTCATGTCCATCTTCTTGATTTAAAGCAGACAAGAACTCACAGGTTTTTGAGACCGATTCATCACTGGTAAAAATATAGAATTAATAAAATTGTCAATTCTTTTGGACTGGTACCCCATGAGCTTGTGTGTTCGTAGTGAAAAGAAATCTTCATTCCAACTCACATGTATATTTACATTAATATTTGTACCAACAACTAAATGCTACAACAGCTACCATAGTTGAGGGCAACAAGTGAAAACTGACCCCGGAGGTTACCTCCATAACAGCTGTTGTTGCCCAATACCTGCTGCGGAAGTCTCAAAATGCCAAAATCACAATCACGTTTGGGTTCACATCTGGCGGCACACACAGTTGGGAGAATTTCACTGCTTCCTCAAGGAACTGCATTTTGATGATGGCTTTTTTCAGCAGTCACTGAGGTTGATCATTATCCAGTTTGATAACTACAAACGAGGATCGGTGGCAGGATTTCATGGATGGATACGGCTCTCTGTCTAACTCCAGTGACTGGAAGTCTCATTATCAAATTTAATGGCAGTTTATGCTGCCTTATCGATTCTCACGCCCGGTGATGGCAGAATCTCAGTGCTGACTGAATATTGTGATGGATGCAGATTTGCACGTATTTTTGTCGTCTAAAACAAATTTACGTACATTTATTCATGCCTTTGAGTTTGGATGTATTCACGGTTTGTTCGCTGCCATGGCAAGTGATTCAGCTGGTGATCCCTTGCGTCAAGTACAGTTATGTAAATGATTCAGTACAGTACCTTCACCCATAAAAACTAGTACATTGGAGGAAATCATTCACGAATGTTACAACACTAATGGCGGTGCAACTTATATAGTCCGATGCATTGTTGAACAACACAGGTGTTTCAAAAAAACCATCATTCAAGCGAATGTTCACAAACACTCAGTTGTTGTAGAAGCATACAGTAGTTACTGGAGAAGACAAATAATGACAGAAGATGAAGTTGACAGGCATTAATACAATTACTGAGAACATTATATGGGTGATTCCATAATTTGAGGACAGTTTAGGTTTGAACAAAAAAAAGACTTCTTATAAATTTCCATTGTGTGTTAAAAAACAACAACAAAATAACTGGTTTGCTCAAGCATCAAAGACACTTTTTATGAGGTACTGTATGTTACTTGTGTGATGTTTTGAGCAACCCTGTTGCTGAGATTTTTTTTTTTAAATAATGTTTAAAAATATTTGACTTATGTTAAAAATGGTCACACTAATACTGTATGTGTCATGAATTGGCCCCTAAGGGGCAGAAAGACAGACCAAGGCGCTGAACTGCAGTGTGACATTTATTAACAAGAGGAAAAAAATTCCAAAACAGTGTAGACAAAACAAAACAACAAAAAAAAATGCAACAAGGGTAACAAACAGAGAAGGCACTCCAAAGCAGGAATTGCTCTGGAGGAGATAAGGAGAAAAAAAACTTAGAGAAGACTGAAGTCCAGTAACATCAGATAATGCAATACTGCTGCAGTGAAACAATGAGTTGGCAGTGCTTAAATACTTGGCAGACAGATGAGCAGCAGGTATGTGCTGAGCAGGCAGGTGACCAAATTACCCAACTGACCACAGCTGGGAAACAGACTGTGAGCAGCATGTGAGAGTGTCTGGTGAGGAGGGCACAAGTGTCAAAGAAAAAACCAAAACATATACTGCATAAGCCGGCTGTACCGATGGTCATCACCGGGAACGTGCAATCGCTCGGAAATAAAACAGATGAGCTGACAGCGCTGGTCAGGATGTAAACGTGACCTGAAAGCACTTCTGAACAAAAAAAAGAGAGCTTTTAGGTCCGGAGACAAGGAGAAGTTGAGGGGAGTGCAGCATGAGCTGAGAGAGATGCTGAGGAGGTGCAAGGACAATTACAGGAGGAAGTTGGAAGACAAACTCAGGCAAAACAATTCACGATGTGTGGGAGGGAATGAAACAAATAACTGAGTGCAAGGGGAGAGTCAGGCAGCCATCTGGGAGCCAGAAGAGAGCTGAGGAACTGGATCCGTTTTTTTTTTTTTTTATTAATAGGTTCAACAAACAGTCTGTCATCCCAACAACACAACCAGACCCCCACACACCCCTCCCCGCCCACCCTCCTGTGCAGAACCTCTCTCCATCTCCCCTCTCCTCCTCGGGGGGCACCAGGACCCTCCCTCACTTCACGGTGTCTACAGACCAGGTTAAGAAACAGCTGGAGAGACTCCGCCAGCGGAAGGTGGCAGGTCCTGATGGCATCTCTGCCAGGACCCTGAGGACCTGTGCCAACCAGCTTGCTCCGGTACTGAAACACCTGTATAACCTGAGCCTGAGTCTGGAGAGAGTACCGGTGCTGTGGAAGACGTCCTGCCTGGTTCCTGTCCAAGAAGTCATCTCCATAGGACCTGAACGACTATCGACCAGTTGCCCTCACATCTCATGTGATGAAGGTCCTGGACAGACTGGTCTTAGCCCACCTGAGGCCGCAGGTGAAGACGTGGCTGGACCCTCTGCAGTTTGCATATCAGCGCCATTTAGGAGTTGAAGATGCTGTCATCTACCTGCTGCAATGAGCCCATCTGCACCTGGATGGCAGAGGGGATCCTGTGAGAATCACTTTTTTTGATTTCTCCAGTGCCTTTAACACCATCCAGCCACTGCTGCTGAGTGAGAAGCTGCGGGTGATGGGGGTCAACAGCTCTGTGATCTCCTGGATTACTGACTACCTGACAGGCAGGCCACAGTTTGTCCGGCTGGGCAGTGTCTTGTTTGGAGCGGTGGCTAGTGATATGAGAGCTCCACAGGAGATTGTGCTCTCCTTTTCTCTTTAATTTATACACCACTGACTTTCAGTGCAACACAGAGTCATGCCACCTGCAGAAATTCTGACGACTCAGCTGTTGTGGGGTGTATAAGAGGGGGAGAGGAGAGGGAGTACAGGGCACTGGTAGACAGATTTGTGGAGTGGACAGAGTGGAATCACCTGAGGTTGAATGTCAGCAAGACCAGAGAGATGGTGATTGACTTCAGGAGGAGGAAGATGCCTTCTCAGTCACTGCAGATTAGGGGGGAGGATGTGGGAGTGGTTGAGGACTACAAATATCTGGGCGTCAGGATCAGCAGCGGGTTGGACTGGAGATCCAACACCAATGCTGCACACAAGAAGGGGATGAGCAGACTACTTCCTGAGGAAGCTGAGATCCTTCAACGTGTGTAGCAGGATGCTGGAGCTTTTCTACCAGACTGTTGTTGCCAGCGCCATCTTCTTTGTTGCTGTCTGTTGGGGTAGCAGTATCAGGGTCAGAGACACCAACAGACTTGACAAGTTTATCAAGAGGGCTGGCTCTGTAATTGGTCTCAGACCGGAGACCTTTGAGACAGTGGTGAAGAGGAGAACACTAAAACTGTGATCCATCATGGACAATCCTGATCACCCCCTCCATCACACACTGGACAGACAGCGAAGCACTTTCTCCAGTAGACTATTACAGCTTCTCTGTCGAATGGCCAGGTACAGGAAATCTTTCCTGCCACATGCCATTTCACTGTACAATAACTCACTATGATGCTGTATTATGGCCATAACAATGTCGCCACACTGCACCTTGCAGTCTAACTGGCACCTCACATTTCACTCTTCTCCTGATAGTCCTGCATTGTGCAGCGGGATGATTCATGTGTTTATATGGGTCATCATATACGTACATTACTAAGCTATGATGTATATAGGTTTTATAGTCGTGTTAGTTTTAATCTCCATGGGTAATCCCTTTGTCATGCGTGTGTTTGCTGTTTTGGTTCTCTACTGTCATGCTGCTGTTACACTGTAATTTCCCAGTTTGGGATCAATAAAGTACATCCATTCATCTATATACAGAAACTGACCAGATAACAGATATGCAAAACTCAGAAATAAATCAAGTCTGAGCTCAGGGAGAACATTTGAGCTCAGACTTATGACAGAGCCCCCCCTTTAAGGGGTGGTCTAGACACCCCCAGGTAACACCAAAAAGACCCCCCCCCCCCCCAAGAGAAAAAGATACAGCAAAAAACACCCAGGATGGGAGGTGGGGGAAGACAGGTTAGCGGGGAGAAAAGTGAAGCCCGCCCACTGCCCACACCCATGCTACACCAGGTCCCTGGGCCCCATAGGCCAAAGAACTCGGCTGTTCGGATGGCCGGCTGAAGTCCCAGGCCAGACAGACAGCAAGGTTGAATGAGTCAAGTGGCCTGCCAGAGAATATGGGCCATCCAACCCAGCGGCTCAGTCTGTTGGGCAGCCAGCCTGAGTTCTTTGGCCACCAAGACTGGAGGGGTGAACCAGGAGGTGGCACCCCCATGGAGAGCCCAATGAGGGGATGAAGGGCTGGAGGGGGACATGACAGTGTCTGGCAATGGAAGAGAGGCCTCGACACCCTCAGTGGTCCTGGGCTGAAAGCCAGTTGCACCCGCGGAGGCTCCGGGCTGGAGCATCGCAGCACCCTCGGTGGTCCTGGGCTGAAAGCCAGTTGCACCCGCGGAGGCTCCGGGCTGGAGCATTGCTGCACCCTCGGTGGTCCTGGGCTGAAAGCCAGTTGCGCCCGCGGAGGCTCCGGGCTGGAGCATTGCTGCACCCTCGGTGGTCCTGGGCTGAAAGCCAGTTGCACCCGCGGAGGCTCCGGGCTGGAGCATTGCTGCACCCTCGGTGGTCCTGGGCTGAAAGCCAGTGGCACCCGCAGAGGCTCCGGGCTGGAGCATTGCTGCACCCTCGGTGGACCCCGACGGGGCCAACGCTGCACCCTCGGTGGACCCCAACGGGGCCAACGCTGCACCCTCGGTGGACCCCCAGGCTGGGGCGTAGCGCCCATGGCGGGCCCAAGCTGGAGCACAGCACCCACAGAGACTCGGACTGTGGAGGAGGAACCCACACGACGGCCTCAGGCAGAGGGAAGGCTGCACCCACGGAGGTCCCGGGCTGGGACGGAGCACCTGTGCCAACCTCCACAGGGGGAGCTGGACCCACGACGTCCTCAGGTGGTGAGCTTGGACCCACGGAGACATCTAGCAGTGGTGGATCTTCCCTGGCGACCCTGGGAGAAGGCTCGGAAAAGACAGACAGGGGAACAGGGTCAGGGTCACCAGCGAAGCCCGATGAGGTGTGCTCAGGTGCAGCTGGTGGCTGCACCCACCTCTCCTCACCAAGAGCCAGGCAAGATTTCTCCAGGACAGAAAA
Source organism: Pholidichthys leucotaenia (assembly GCA_020510985.1). Classification (NCBI taxonomy): domain Eukaryota; kingdom Metazoa; phylum Chordata; class Actinopteri; order Cichliformes; family Pholidichthyidae; genus Pholidichthys; species Pholidichthys leucotaenia. The sequence continues at coordinate 288,168,157 of CM035845.1, forward strand.
GAGAAAAACAAGAGAGCACTTGCCTGAGCTCGAGCTCCACCGCCGTCAAGAACTCCGTCGATCCAGACGACGACAAAGTCTCGGGCCCCGTCTCTTGAAGGTCCAGCTCAGTAGTCAACTCTGCTGCGACGGCCTCCGCAGCAGGCATGATGCTGGTTGCAGTCTCCGTCTTCCCAGACAAAGGGGCCCAGGCTGGTGGCTCATCCATCTTGGCAGCTGGGGGTCGGCTCCACGCTGGCACTGGAATTGGGTCCTCCAGGGCCACAGACTCCTCCATCGTCCAGCGGTTCAGTTCCGGGGCCGGCGGACACTCAGGAATAAACAGAGGAGACACAACGAGAACAAGTGAGGATTTATTAATTGCAGCAGGTGGAGAGAGCTTAGGGGACCGCACACATTCAACTTTATTTATATAGTGCCATTTCACAACAACAGTCATCTCATAGCACTTTCAACTGTAGGGGAAACCCCCACAATTGCAGAAAGGCCCCAGCAATCAGGCAATCCTTGTGAGCAAGCACTTGGTGACGGTGGAGAGGAAAAACTCCCTTTTAACAGGAAGAAACCTCTAGCAGAACCAGGCTCAGGGAGGGGCAGTCATCTGCTGTGACTGGCTGGGGGGTGAAGGGATAGAGAAGACGAAAAGAACAGACACGGAGAGAGCAAACAGCGCAACGGGGACTCAATCTATGGGAGAGAACAAACAGATGTTAATGACCAGCAAAAATATTTCATTGAGAGTGAAGAAAGGAGTAATAATACATTTTATTTAAGGTGCCTTTCAAGGCACTCAAGGACGTTGTACAAGAGTAAAACAATCAATAAAACATTTAAAAACCACATCACAAGTTCAAGAATCACAGAGAGTAGGCCTTAGTGAACAGAAAAGTCTTGAGGTGCGATTTGAAGGTAGAAAGTGAGTTTAAGTTCCTGAGGTCCGGTGGGAGGGAGTTCCAGAGGTGGGGGGCGGTGCAGCTGAATGATCGGAGGCCCATGGTGGTCATGCGTGCAGGAGGGACAATGAGGTTGATGGTTAATTAATTACTTAACTTGATTAATTAATTACCATCATCTGGCTTCATTGACAGGTATAATTGTGTGTCATCTGCATAACAATGAAAACGTACAGTATACAGTACTTTCTAATAATGTTGCCTAACGGAAGCATATATAAACTAAAAAGAATAGGGCCTAGCACAGATCCCTGTGGAACTCCATGACTGAGCTTTGAGTTGAAAGAAAACTCATTACTGACATGAACAAACTGGAACCTATCAGATAAATAAGATCTAAACCACTGCAACTGAAGTTCCATTTAGTCCAACATAGTGTTCTAATCTATCAAGTAGAACATCATGGTCAGTAGTATCAAAGGCTGCACTAAGATCTAAAAGGACAAGTACAGAAACTAGTCCATTATCAGATGCGATAAGGAGGTCATTAGTGACCTTCACTAAGGCTGTTTCAGTACTATTATGAATTCTGAACCCAGACTGAAACTCTTCAAATAAACCATTTCCCTGCAAGTGGTCAAATAATTGCATAGCAGCAACTCTAAGATTTTTGAAATGAAAGGCAGATTAGAGATTGGTCGATAGTTAGCTAAAACTCCTGGATTGAGTATTGGCTTTTTGAGTAAGGGTTTAATTACAGCAATTTTAAAAGCCTGCGGTACATGACCTAAAGTTAAACAATTGATTATTTGAAGAATAACATCATTAGAAAGTACTGTATACATTTTCATTGTTATGCAGATGACACAATTATACCTGTTAATGAAGCCTGATGATAGTAATCAATTAGCCAAGTTTGATGCCTGTCTTAAGGAAATCAAAGCTTGGATGACTTGTAATTTTCTGCTATTAAACCCAGATAAGACTCAAGTCATTCTTGTTGGTCCAAAAAACACCTTAGAAATACCTTTCCAAATCAAACTCTTAATTTGGATGCGGCTACTCTTTCTCTGAATAGTTCTGTGAGGAACCTTGGAGTTATTTGAGCAAGATCTGTTTTTTAATTCACATATTAAATTTGTTTCAAAGACTGCCTTCTATAATCTGCGTAATATTGACAAGATTAGGAGCATCCCGTCTCAGTGATGCTGAGAAACTGATCCACGCTTTTGTTAGCTCTAGATTAGATTATTGTAACTCATTATCAGGTTGTCCTAAAATATCTTTAAAAAGTCTTCAGCTGATCCAAAATGCTGCTGCAAGAGTTTTAACGGGTACAACAAAGGGATCATATCTCTCCGGGTCTGGCCTCCCTTCATTGGCTTCCCATAGAGTTTAGAATTAAGTTTAAAATCTTTCTTCTCACTTACAAAGCTCTTAATAATCAGGCCCCTTTTTATATAAAAGATCTCATATTACCCTATCATCCTAACAGAGCACTATGCTCCCAAAATGCTGGATTACTTGTAATACCTAGAATCTCCAAAAGTACAATGGGCAGCAGAGCCTTCAGCTATCAAGCTCCTTTCCTGTGGAACCAGTTACCAATCTGGGTTCCGGAGTCAGACTCGACCTCTGTTTTCAAGAATAGGGTAAAAACCTTCCTCTTCTACGATTAGGGAGGGATCATGTGTCTCTTACCCTGCCTTTGTTTTGCTGTTAATAGATTTAGACTACCGGGTGACTTCCAATAATGTACTTGGCTTCTCTTCTTTAATGTTTGCTCTCTTTATGTCTGTTCTTTTCATCTTCTCTATCCCCTCACCTCCCAGCCAGTCACAGCAGATGACTGCCCCTCCCTGAGCCTGGTTCTGCAAGAGGTTTCTTCCTGTTAAAAGGGAGTTTTTCCTCTCCACCGTCGCCAAGCGCTTGCTCACAGGGGAACTCCTGATTGCTGGGGTCTTTCTGCAATTGTGGGGTTTCCCCTACATTGAAAGTGCTATGAGATGACTATTGTTGTGATATGGCGCTATATAAATAAAGTTGAATTGAACCAGTTCCCTGCAAGTGGTCAAATAATTGCATAGCAACAACTCTAAGATTTTTGAAATGCAAGGCAGATTAGAGATTGGTCTATAGTTAGCTAAAACTCCTGGATCCAGCGTTGGCTTTTTGAGTAAGGGTTTAATTACAGCAGTTTTAAAGCCTGCGGTACATGGCCTAATGTTAATGAAGAATTGATTATTTGAAGAATAGAGCTACCAGTAAATGGGAAGACTTCTTTAAATAACCTGGTAGGAATAGGGTCTAAAAGACAAGTTGAAGGCTTGGATGAGGAAATTTTATCTACAGTGGGGTAAAAAAGTATTTAGTCAGCAACCAATTGTGCAAGTTCTCCCACTTAAAAGATGAGAGAGGTCTCCAATTTTCATCATAGGTATACCTCAACTATGAGAGACAAAATAAGAAAAAAAAAATCCAGAAAATCACATTGAAGGGTTTTTAATGAATTAATTGGTAAATTCCTCAGTAAAATAAGTATTTGGTCAATAACAGAAGTTCATCTCAATACTTTTATATACCCTTTGTTTGCAATGACAGAGGTCAAATGTTTTCTGTAAGTTTTCACAAGGTTTTCACACACTGTTGCTGGTATTTTGGCTCATTCCTCCATGCAGATCTCCTCTAGAGCAATGAGGTTTTGGGGCTGTTGCTGGGCAACACAGACTTTCAACTCCCTCCAAAGATTTTCTTTGGGGTTGAGATCTGGAGACTGGCTAGGCCACTCCAGGACCTTGAAATGCTTCTTACGAAGCCACTCCTTCGTTGCCCGGGCGGTGTTTGGGATCATCGTCATGCTGAAAGACCCAGCCACGTTTCATCTTCAATGCCCTTGCTGGTGGAAGGAGGTTTTCACTCAAAATCTCACGATACATGGCTCCATTCATTCTTTCCTTTACACGGACCAGTCGTCCTGGTCCCTTTGCAGAAAAACAGCCCCAAAGTTTGATGTTTCCACCCCCATGCTTCACAGTAGGTATGGTGTTCTTTCTCCTCCAAACACGACAAGTTGAGTTTTTACCAAAAAGTTCTATTTTGGTTTCATCTGACCATATGACATTCTTCCAATCCTCTTCTGGATCATCCAAATGCTCTCTAGCAAACTTCAGATGGGCCTGGATGTGTACTGGCTTAAGCAGGGGGACACGTCTGGCACTGCAGGATTTGAGTCCCTGGTGGCGTAGTGTGTTTCTCATGTAGCCTTTGTTACTTTGGTCCCAGCTCTCTGCAGGTCATTCACTAGGTCCCCCCATGTGGTTCTGGGATTTTTGCTTACCGTTCTCGTGATCATTTTGACCCCATGGGGTGAGATCTTGAGTGGAGCCCCAGATCGAGGGAGATTATCAATGGTCTTGTATGTCGTCCATTTTCTAATAATTGCTCCCACAGTTGATTTCTTCACACCAAGCTGCTTACCTATTGCAGATTCAGTCTTTCCAGCCTGGTGCAGGTCTACAATTTTGTTTCTGGTGTCCTTTGACAGCTCTTTGGTCTTGGCCATAGTGGAGTTTGGAGTCTGACTGTTTGAGGTTGTGGACAGGTGACTTTTATACTGATAACGAGTTCAAACGGGTGCCATTAATACAGGTAACGGGTGGAGGACAGAGGAGCCTCTTAAAGAAGAAGTTACAGGTCTGTGAGAGCCAGAAATCTTGCTTGTTTGTAAGTGACCAAATACTTATTTTACTGAGGAATTTACCAATTAATTCATTAAAAATCCTTCAATGTGATTTTCTCGATTTTTTTTTTCTCATTTTGTCTTTCATAGTTGAGGTATACCTATAATGAAAATTGAAGACCTCTCATCTTTTAAGTGGGAGAACTTGCACAATTGGTGGCTGACTAAATACTTTTTTGCTCCACTGTAACTCTAAAAGGTCAATTGGAGTAAACTCATCCAAACATATCAGTTGAAGGAGTTGCACCAGTTACTGTATTTAAGTTAACGGTGGGGAGAATCTGACTGATTTTATCTCTGAGATTTTATTATTGAAAACGTTCATAAAGTCCTGACTAGTAAGGTCTAAGGGAATGCTAGGATTGACACAGTCCTGACTGTCAACCTGGCTACAGTGCTGAAAAGAAACCTGGGATTATTCTTATTCTCTATTAATGCGGAATAATAACTTGTTCTAGCTTTTTTAAGAGATTTTGAACAAATTAAAAGATGTTTTCTCCAAGCTAAATATCTCTGATTAGAATTTTTTTTAAGGGGCCAACATGTCTAGAGTCTGATGCAGAGAAGCTATAACACTATCTACCATGCTATCAATTACAGAAGGCGTAAGCTCTCCATAGCTTATTTCCGTTGTGTTGACACATGGCATAGAGGGAACAGTCTGAATAAATTTGGTAACATCTGAGAGGCATCTACTGTAGTAATATTTTTCTTTAGGAATCAGAATCAGCTTTATTGGCCAAGTATGCACAACACATACAAGGATTTTGACTTTGGCTAAAAACTTGCTCTCGTTCAGGTGGAGGATTTAAATAAGGATTCAATGACAACAGAGTATGTACAGTAAATTACAGTCTGTCCACGTTTCTATAAAAGGATGCAAATATATACAGGAATATATGCAGTTATTAGTTATTTAGGAGCCAAATAGTCAGAAATAGTAAAATCAAAGGTTAACAGACAATGGTCTGACAGTACAGGGTTATGAGGAGACACTCCTGGATTTTCTATTTCTATGCCATGTGCCAGAACAAGGTCCAATGTGTGGTGGAGATAATGGGTAGAATTTCCTACTTTCTGAGAAAAATCCATCAAGTCTAATATTGACTTAAATGTCATATTATGGCAATCACTATCTACATCTACATGTATATTAAAGTCCTCTACTATAATTATTCTGATTTCCACACTAAATCAGCTAAGAATTCGGCAAATTCAGATAAAAACTGAGTAGGCTGAGGGAGGACGATAAACTATGGCAAATAAAATTGGGTTCAACCTAAAATTGCTAAAATGCCCAATACTGAGGACCAAGCCCTCAAAGGAACTATAACATGTTTTTTTGCTTTACTTTAACTAGTAATTTGGAATGGTAAATTGTTGCTACTCCAACATGACCAGAACTTCTGGGATTTTGACAGTTTAAATAACCAGAGGGAGTTGATTCATTTAAACCAACATAATCTTCTTGCCCTAACAAAGTCTCTGTAAGGGATTTTAAATCACTCTGATGATCAATTAACAGATCATGGACTAGCAGAGACTTGGGAGTTAGAGACCCAATATTTAACAAACCACATTTAGTGTTTAAATTATGAGGAGGAAGAGAGGCCAAATCATTAAATTTAGAGGCTTTATGTTTGAGTTCTACCAACTTTTTGTTTAATCACTTTGGGATGCTTATATATTATATTTACTTTGGAGGGAGCAGACAATGGCTTTCTGATGGGGAAGACAGGGGCTAAGTTGAGGGGTGGCGGATGAAGAGGAGCTGCAGAGAGGCGTGTAAGACTGCAACTCTGCTTCCTGGTCCCAACTCTGAGTTGTCAAGGTTTTGGAAATTTGGATAAAAATGATGCCAGATTGTTAGATAAAAGAGACGCACCATCCAAAATGGGATGGATGCCGTCTCATCCATCTTTCTACCTGCTGCAACAAGTGTAAAGTCATCCCTTTCCGTGGCTATGGGTGCAATGGGCCCCTCGGAGGATTGTGGAGGAGCCGTGCCTGTTGTCATGGAGACAGACGGAGCGGGGGAGCAAAGGGAGGACCTCTTGGTAGCAGGAGAGGACGCCAAAGTGGAGTGGTGAACCGCAGCTACAGGCCCAGAGAAAGCCAAAGATTCAGCTGGAGAAAAGGGGGAGGAAGGCTGTACTGCAGAGGAGGGCTTCAGTTTCGTCATTGGGGAAATGGCTGTCAGAGAGGCAGGAGGATTCCTCCGGCAGTCAGAAGCGGGATGACGTTGTCATCGTGGAGTGGATGGAACAAGAATGAGCTCCAGAGGCAGGTGCTGAGTGGAGACGACAGAGACCCGGGACTGCCTCCCCTTCAGCATGCGGCCAGGCTTCTCCGGGGAATTTCTCACCGCCCCGCTGTTCTCATGTTGCAGCACTGCCACCAGAGAGTAGTAGTAGTAGTAGATTAGTTTATTTGACAGGGACAGTGCAATAAGATCCTCTCCTTTCCCTCAGCGTGCTACGAAAGCTGAGGGCACCGGTGAACAGCTACCTCAGCGAGCCCCAGATACCACAATAGCCCCATTTCCACCAGTATCGCCTTGGCTTTACTTTTTTTTTTTTTACTTGTTTCGGTTTTTCGCCATTTCCACCCAAGTCCTCACGGTTTAACCGTTACGATTTTCGTGCCTGTTCAGAGGCAGGGTACAGCCGAGCGAAAAGCGAGGTGTGAATTGACGTCAATCGACTGCTAAACGCTGATTGGTCAGGGCGTAACGTCACCAAACGCGTCCGTTTTTTCTGTTGAAGCTACACGACCGCCATTTGTAATTTCAGCGAGTAACCGCGGTGACTGGATTCACAATTGTGTTCTCATATAACGATGTCCACGCGCAAGTTTATTCCATGAACAAACGAGGAGGTGCGGACTTTTCTGTCTCTCGTAGCCGATGACTACATCCAGAGCGAGTTGGTGGGGCAACTTGCAATGAAAAAATATGCCAGGAAGTGTCCGGCCTATAATGGCAGAGAATTTGGACTCAACACGGCCACGCAATTGGAAAACGGTGACGGTGAGTGTTGTTTTGTTATTGTCCGTCTTCTTGCCTTTCTGTCAAAAGTGCACTTTATTTAAGCAATAAAGAAAGTTGTTTGATTGTGGGCAATTGTGGTGATGGCTAGCCCGCTAATAGCTAGCTACCTCTGTACCTTGCTGCTACCTCGCATCAAGCTGCTGAATCGCGCTTTTATTTCAGTATTCACGTGAACAAAACGCTGACGTAAGCTTATTGTATTCTGGTTAAAAAGTTTTGTGTTTGCGGTACATGTTGCACTTTGTGAGCTTTATTGTGTGTTTTTTCCTTCTATACACAGTTTTCAAATCCCTTCGGGTCCGCCTCACTGGACTGCCAGCTCCATCACCATCCTGCATCTCCCGGTCAAGTGCTGGTAAGGCACAACAAACTGAAAATTACCACCCGGTTGTTTTTATATGTGATTGTTATTTTCTATAGACGCATAATAAGGAATTTAAAATGTCTTTCTACGTTTATAAAAATACTAGATTCAGGGGTGTTCATAGCCACAGTGGCCCAGTGTTATAGGTGTGTTGGTGGTGGAAATACTGTTGTATTTTCACAAAAAAATAAAGGAGCACATGTACCGACTTCAAATCAAAATGCTTGATTGAAATTCTTCAAGTCAGCTAACACTATTAACCCATTCTGATTTATGAGGCCACAGTACAAAGAAATTCTTTTAAAAATAACCCATTAAATCAAAATACTTTTTACAATTAATCCTTTTTGAAATGAAGGGGGGCCTAACCACATCACCACAGAAGTTGCATATAGTCCACTCTACTGCGGGGCAACAACATGGCAGTTGAGCTTAAATACAGCAACGAAGCATCCCACCACCGGCTTTCAACAGTTTAATTCCATAATATTTTTTCTGACATGTTTTGATCCGGTGTTATCTAAATACAATGACTTCTGTCTTTCATATAGGCAAGCTGAAAAGCAAAAAGATTGCAGACCTTGCATCACTGATGGCCCAGAATCATGCTGAGGAGATGCGGATCCATGAAAGGATGCTCGAACAGCATCAACGGCAGCACGAACAGCGTGAAAGACACCTGCAGTTAGCCGCATTAAGAAGGGATGAGCTGACAGAGACGGCTTCCTTCCACGGATACTTCCTAAACCATTTTGGCAGTCTGGTCGAAGTACTGAAAGCTCCCCATTTGTTAACATGTTTTGGGAATATTTGTAATGTAATAAAATGTTAGTCTTTTGGATAAAAGTGTGGTTTGTATATTATAACACTGGATGATAAAGGCGAATAATTACATACACATTCCATTGCCTCATATGACCCTAATCCTGCTGTTCAGCCATAAAGGTGTCAAGATTTTTAATAGTAATGTAATTGTTATTGTTAAATTTAATAAATATTACCACTGCTGTATCCATTGCTCTACATTGGGTACAGTTTTTAAGTAAAATTGTAAGCAGTTACACAGGTGTAATTTACATTCAGCAGTAGACACTGATAAAGGTAAAAGTCGAATTAGGTAAAAGGTAAGTACATGTGAATTGAATGTTCTATCGGCATTCCAAATTCTGAGAATTCCAATAAATTATAAGCAGTCTAGTATAATATAAAGCGAAAATACCCATACATGTAAACCCAAATATAACATTTTCGATGTTGTAAACGTTGACATGAATATGATAAACCTATGCTATTGTGATTCAATAGATCCACAGTGATCTTTTGTTTGAAAAAAGAAAATTATAATTTGGTGTTGGGCAGTGTGACAATGTCACAGTATTTAGTAGGATTAAAAAGAGTTTCATCATAAAATTTCTAGGTTCATTGGCAATTCCATCAAACCAAAAGTGAATTGTCTAGCTGCAGCATTTTTTTTTGGGGGGGGGAAAGTCATTTCTACGTTGTTTTAGTGTGTAATTAGCCACCACTGTTCAGATAACCCTTATAAATAACAATAGATGGGAAAAATGATACTCAAATGATACACAATGGGCCTAGATTTGGATTGGCTTTTTTATAATATTATCAATTATTTGGTAAGTTAAAGTTAACTGGAAGTATAACAAGTTTCCACATATAATTCCAAGGTCAATTGGCAATTCCATCAAACCAAAAGTGAGTTGTCTAGCTGCAGCATTTTCTTTGCAGTCATTTTCTACGTTGTTTTAGTGTGTAATTAGCCACCACTGAACAGATAACCCTTATAAATAACAATAGATTGTACAATGATACTCAAATGATACACAATACAAAAAATGGGCCTAGATTTGGATTGGCTTTTTTATTATATTTTTAATTATTTTGTAAGTTAAAGTTAACTGGAAGTATAACAAGTTTCCACATATAATTCCAAGGTCAATTGGCAATTCCATCAAATCAAAAGTGCGTTGTCTAGCTGCTGCTTTTTTTGGGAAGTCAGTTTATCATCAGTGTATCATTATTACCATTTTATTACTACATATTATAACATATAACATTATTACCATTTTATTACTTGGCATTATCGATGCCAAGTTGACCGAGATGACCCCCGTCATTGAAGCCAAGCGCTCAGCACTTGCTGAGTACAAGAAGTACCCAAACGAGAAGAATCTCCAGATTCTCAGGGCTGCGAGAAGCAAAGTTCAGCAGACTGCTCGGCGCTGTGCCAACGAGTACTGGACTCAGCTCAGCCAAGACATTCAAACCGCTGCCATAACAGGGAACATCCGTGGTATGTACGATGGCATCAAGAAAGCACTTGGTCCGGCTCAGAGCAAGACGGCCCCCCTCAAATCTTCCACTGGGGAGATGATCACAGAAAAGAACAAGCAGATGGAGAGATGGGCGGAACACTACTCCGACCTCTACTCTAGACAGAACACCGTGACACCGTCAGCCCTTGATGCCATCGACTGCCTGCCATCCATGGACGAACTTGACGCCGAGCCAACCATCGACGAACTCAGTAAGGCCATTGATAGCTTGGCCGCTGGCAAGGCACCCGGCAACGACGGCATACACCCTGACCTGATCAAGCACTGCAAGACCGCCCTACTGCTGCCATTGCATGACGTCCTCTGCCAGTGCTGGAAGAAAGGTGCCGTACCACAGGACATGAGGGACACCAAGATCATCACCCTCTACAAAAACAAAGGGGAGAGAAGCGACTGCAACAACTACAGGGGCATTTCCCTCCTCAGCGTTGTTGGCAAAGTCTACGCACGAGTTGTTCTCGTTCGTCTACAGAAGCTTGCCAAACGTGTCTACCCCGAGCCTCAGTGTGGCTTCCGCGCTGAGCGATCGACGGTAGACATGATATTCTCCATCCGCCAACTCCAGGAGAAATGCAGAGAACAGAACATGCCTCTGTACGTCGCCTTCATCGACCTCACCAAAGCGTTCGATCTGGTCAGCAGAGAGGGCCTTTTCAAGATCCTGCCAAAGATAGGATGCCCACCAAAGTTGCAAAGCCTCATCGAATCGTTTCACACCAACATGCAGGGGATAGTGCAGCACGATGGCAACGTCTCAGAGCCATTCAACATACGCAGCGGAGTGAAACAGGGCTGTGTACTTGCGCCAACCCTCTTTGGGATTTTCTTTGCTATGCTCCTGAGGCATGCCTTCAGCACAGCAACAGAGGGAATCTACCTGCACACAAGATCTGACAGCAGGCTTTTCAACCTCGCCCGCCTGAAAGCCAGAACCAAAGTACACGAGGCTCTAATCAGAGACATGCTGTTCGCAGACGACGCTGCAGTCGCAACCCACACACAGCAGGAGCTTCAGACCCTGATGGACCGCTTCTCACAGGCATGCAAGGACTTCGGGCTTACCATCAGCCTGAAGAAGACTAACGTCTTGGCGCAAGGCACGGAAGCAGCACCAACCATCACCATTGATGACTACAAGCTGGAGGTCGTGAATCAGTTCACGTACCTGGGGTCCACGATCAGCAACAACCTCTCCCTTGATACAGAGATCAACAAGAGGATTGGAAAATCAGCCTTCACACTCGCTCGCCTCACCACACGAGTGTGGGAGAATCCCAAACTCTCTGTCAAGACGAAAATGGCAGTGTACAACGACTGCGTCATCAGCACACTGCTCTATGGGAGTGAGACGTGGACAACATATGCCCGGCAGGAAAAGAGACTGAACTCCTTCCACTTGCGCTGCATTCGCCACATCCTGGACATATCCTGGCAGGACAAAGTGCCCAACACAGAAGTTCTGTCCCGCGCCGGCCTTCCCTCCATGTTCACTCTACTCAGGCAGCGCAGGCTCCGCTGGCTAGGCCACGTTCACTGTATGGAGGATGGCAGAATCCCCAAAGACGTCCTCTATGGAGAACTGGCAACTGGCAGGAGAGACATTGGCCGCCCACAGCTGCGCTTTAGAGACGTCTGCAAGAGAGACATGAGGGCCCTGGATATCAACACAGAGCGCTGGGAGGACCTAGTGTAACGGATGCCAACTAGTACTGTTCGGCGTAGAACGTTAGTAAACCTCCCTCCCGAAAGCCTCATACAGTATCGGTAGCGCTGAGCTATCGGTCGGACCTTTAGCTCAGCGCGATCATGCTGTGTCTCCCATGCTCGAACTGTGTAGTTGACTGGTAGGTCGTGGGTTCGTGTCCCGTGTGGGGCGAACTGCGCAGGATGATCTCTGTCACAATGGTGCCGTGACCCGGATGGGAGTGAGGTTTAAGGGGGAGAGTGTAACGGATGCCAACTAGTACTGTTCGGCGTAGAACGTTAGTAAACCTCCCTCCCGAAAGCCTCATACAGTATCGGTAGCGCTGAGCTATCGGTCGGACCTTTAGCTCAGCGCGATCGTGCTGTGTCTCCCATGCTCGAACTGTGTAGTTGACTGGTAGGTCGTGGGTTCGTGTCCCGTGTGGGGCGAACTGCGCAGGATGATCTCTGTCACACTTGCAACGGACTGCTCCAAATGGAGAGGCACCCTGACCAGACAGCTCAAGGCGGGTGAAGAGAGACTGACTGCTGCAGCAGATGAAAAAGGACCCGCAGGAAGAACCGCCACAGACCCAGCAGCACGGAGACCACCCACAAGTGTGACCTGTGTGACAGGGACTGTCATTCGCGCATCGGCCTGTTCAGCCACAGGCGGTGCTGTTCCAGCAGAGTAGACGTTTAGGATTCTCTTCCATGGTCATCATAGACCGACGGAGGCCGACGATCATTATTACACAATACACAAAATGGGTCTAGATTTGGATTGGCTTTTTTATAATATAAATTATTTGGTAAGTTAAAGGGGTTTAGGATTAAGCTTCTGCATTATTTTAAATTACCCCGGTGTTTCAGCATTTAATTAACAGTCTGTTAACGTTTAACCGTTTTGAACAACAGAGGCGACGTAGTTTAAAAGTGCACAACATTTTATTTAAAAAACACGTTTGACATATGTATGCACATGAACACTGAACAAATGAAATGATCTCTGAATGATCTCTGCTTCATATGCAGCTGCTTCAGAGTCCTCCTGGGCAACCACTATTCTCCTCTCCTGCTCCAACGTGTGTTGTCTCAATCCACGTAGTCTTCTCCTGTAAAATTCTCTTGTCTCGTTAAAGATATTCATTGTGTTAAAAACCCACAGAAGAATAGTGACCACAGTGGAAATCCTCCGCTCGTAATCCGCTATTTTTTTCTTTGTTGTTGAGGAGTCGGTCGCGTCCTTTACTACGTCAGCAGTGTAGCGCCACCTCGATCCCGCCCACCCCAGCAATACTCGGCTTTCCACAGCTGTGATGGAGGCGCAGCCGCGGGAGAAACAAGTAGTAAAGAAAAGAAAAGAGTAGTGCAGAACTATATAGTGGAAATGTGGCTAATGTGTCCTCCGGGGTGGACTAGGGGCATGCCGTGGAGATTAGCCCATTTATCTCCAGAGCTTGGCAGCACCCCCACCCCAGATGCACTAGGTAGCCCCGTCCACCTGCTGAATCCATTATTGCTCCAACGAGCAGGTTAGTCATTTACCAAACATATCTTCAGCCTTGTAATGGTCCATTTATGCTACTATGAAGCAGCAGACCTACTTAATACCTTTTATGTGTTAAGTATTTCAGCACTGGCAGAAAAATCAATCAAGCAAGTTTTGACTATTGTTACCTGGTCATGGTGTGCCTCCTCTGTCCTCTCTCTCGAGATTAGTGTTGTCTCTCTCCCTCCCCCTTTGTTTATCCTGCTGCTGCTACATTTATGCTCCTGTTATTGTTCAAATGGTTAACAAGAGTTACTTCACTGACAGTTTTGGACGATATAATTCATGCTAGATTTTCCCACACCAAAAAAACCCTGGAAAGATATAAAATGTCCACCCCCCCCCCCCATCTTTCACTCAGCAGCATCAACTGAGGTTAATGCAGCCGCTGAATGGGGAGGAGGCTTAATTGGGTCACTTGTGATTAACCACCATTATTCTTAAGGGTTTCCCCTGGTAACATTTCCACGTGGCAGCCCGCCACACTTGAAGTTATGCTGCCACTCTACAAGGAAATATAAATTTAAGAAAAAAATATGAAGGTGTAGGAGTCAAGAATTGAGGAGACTGGATGATTTTTCCAGTATCTGCTTTAATTCTCATTCATCCTACGTCCTCTCTCGATCGGAGTGAAAAGAGACAGGACGCAGTCACACACATACATTTATACACTCATCTCCAACAATACATCACACAAAAGTCTCAATACTCAGTTACATCCTTTCATCTGTAATAGAACACCCAGAGTCCTTCTGTTCTCCTCTCTAACCCCCAAAGGTCAGGCCGGGTAATCTTCTCCTCTCCTCTGAGTCCCCAGGGGGTGCAGACACATCTTCCTCTTGAGGTGTGAAGTCAATACACATGGCTAGCTCAAAGTCTCTCTTGGCTGAATTCAGCCAGCCACATAGGTTACAACTATGGCCTCCACATCACTCCCCCCTTCCACGCGAAAGACTGGGCACCCACATACAGTCATACAGCACGTCACCCCCGCCCCCCCAACAGAATCTCACAGCAACCTAAACAAAAAAAAAAAAAAAAACAAAAAAAAAAAAACACACATTCTGCATGCAGCTTAGGTTTCAATCTTCTCCCGAATCTGCTGTATGCAGGTCTCCTGCTTTGTGTTGGGCCGTCCTGCTGTGCATCTGTGGAGTGAGGGGGAGAAGGGTTATTTGCCCCCCCCTGTGGGAGGTCCCGGGGCCGCCCCTTTGGAGGCCTGCTGCGTCGAGGCACGTCCGCTGGCCGTACAGACTCGTTATGCAACACAAAAGCAGGTTTTAATCCATCGATACTGATAGTCTCCCTCCTGCCCCCCAAATCTAGCACAAAATATTTCTCCCCGGTTTCCAGCACTCGAAATGGACCGTCATAAGGTGGGCGGAGGCTATGCCGCTGAGCATCGTGCCTGACAAAAACAAACTCTGCGTCTCGTAAAGCCTGGGGCACGAACACACGCGGGAAAGAGTGATGAGTGGGGCCCGGGAGCATTTCTGCTCCCGTGTTACTCAGAGACCCCTGGATCGGGGGGGGGGGGGGGGTCCTGGTGCCGTGTGGTCGGGTAAAAACTCGCCTGGCAGCCTGAGCGGTTGTGCGAAGACCAATTCTGCTGGTGAGGCATCTAGATCCTCTTTGGGTGCCGAACGCAACCCCAATAAAACCCATGGTAGTTTGTTTACCCAATCTGTGTCCGTCAGTGACGCTCTGAGGACTGCCTTCAAAGACCTGTGAAAATGTTCGCATAAACCGTTGGCCTGGGGATGGTAAGCGGTCGTGTGATGTACCGCCGCTCCTAAGCCGCTGGCCACTGCCGACCACAGTTCCGACGCAAATTGAGGTCCCCTAGCAGACGTAATATCTGACGGGACCCCGAACCGTGCTACCCAGGCCGTTAAAAAAAGCGCGTGCCACCTCTGCCGCTGTGGTCAATGTTAACGGGACCACTTCCGGCCAACGAGTGGTTTGGTCCACCATTGTCAAGAGGTGCGTGAACCCTTGTGAAGTGGGCAGGGGGCCCACGAGGTCCACGTGCACATGATCGAACCTTTTAGCCGGAATGTGGAACGGTTCTAAGGGCGCCTTAGTGTGCCTGTGAATTTTAGCCCGCTGGCAAGCCATGCAGGTTTTAGCCCACTCCTTCACGTGCTTGCGCAGGCTCGGCCAAACAAACTTCTCCGCCACCATTTTCACCGAAGCGCGCACCCCTGGGTGCGCTAGGGAGTGCACGGCATCAAAAACGCGACGGCGCCACGCGGCTGGCACCACCGGGCACGGTCGCCCTGTGGATACATTGCAAATAAGCTGGGAGAAACCGGTTTGTAGATTTCTGCGTCCCAGCCTTAACCCTGTTGGTCCAGACAGGAGCGCGCGCACGTCCGCATCCTGGCTCTGCTCCGCCGCCATGGCTGCATAATCTATTCCCACGTGGACCGGAGCCGCGCGCTGTTACCGCGCTCTGGGTAAGCGGCCGCACAATCCGTTTCCGCGCGGACGGGTGCTGTTACTGCGCATGACAGACAGTCTGCCACCACATTGATTTTACCGGCTACGTGCTGAATATCGGTGGTAAATTCAGAAATTGCGGCCAGCTGTCTCTGTTGCCCCCCTGACCACGGTTCTGAAGTTTTGGACATCGCAAAAGTGAGCGGTTTGTGGTCGACAAACGCCGTGAAATGCCGCCCTTCCAACCAGAACTGGAAATGGCGAATAGCCAAGTGGAGCGCCAGCAGCTCCCTGTCAAACACGCTGTATTTTCGCTCAGCCTCCATTAGGGATCTGCTGAAGAATGCGAGTGGTTGCCAAACCCCGGCAACCTGCTGTTCCACTACGGCCCCTATGGCCACATCTGACGCGTCCGTGGTTAGCGCTATGCGGGCTGCCGGGTCTGGGTGGGCCAATAGTGCCGCGTTTGCCAGTGCTTGTTTAACCTCTGAATGCGCGCTCCCGCTCCGGGGACCATTCAATCACATGGGAGGGCTTCTGCTTTTTGAGCGCGGTGTACAAGGGCTGCATAAGCTGCGCTGCGTGGGGTATGAAACGGTTATAAAAATTTATCATCCCCAAAAATTCTTGCAACGCCTTTACCGTTCGAGGCTGGGGAAAATCTGCCACTGCGTGTACTTTGGCCGGCAGAGGAACTGCTCCCTCCGAGGAAACGCAGTGCCCTAAAAAAATCGATTTGTGCCACGCCAAAATGGCACTTGGCCGGGTTGATTATCAACCCATGCTCTCCTAACCTCTGAAAAACTGTCGTGAGGTGTTTTGCGTGCTCCTCCTCGGAGTTGCTGGCTACCAAAATGTCGTCTAAATAGACAAAAACGAAAGAAAGGTCGCGCAACACTGCATCCATCATCCGTTGGAAGGTTTGTGCGGCGCCTTTAAGGCCAAAAGGCATTCGTAAAAACTCAAAGCCCGAACGGGGTTATTACGGCTGTTTTGGGGATGTCCTCTGGTCGGACCAGGACTCTGTGATAACCGCGGACCAGGTCTATTTTAGAAAAAACTCGCGCCTTCGCCAAATGTACTGAAAAGTCCTGGATATGCGGAATCGGGTACCGGTCCTGCGTTGTGGCATTGTTCAACCTGCGGTAATTGCCACAAGGTCTCCATGAGCCATCAGCTTTAGGTACCATGTAGAGGGGGGAAGCCCAAGCGGACTTCGAGCGGCGAATTATGCCCAACCTCTCCAGGTTGGCGAACTCCTCGCGCGCAATGGAGAGTTTAGTTGCATCCAAGCGCCGAGCCTTCGCAAAAACGGGTGGGCCACTTGTGGTAATAAAGTGCTCCACCCCGTGCTTCGCCACCTTAGCTGAAAAAGTAGGAACTGTGAGTGCTGGGAACTGGTGTAGAAGGCTGTGAAACTTACCACCTGCTGTGGCGATGTTGGTCTGAACTGGCAGTGGGCACACCCGAGCTGCACAAGGGATAGATCAGAAAGAGTGCATTTACTAGTCGTTTGTTGGCCAGATCAACTAACAAACCATGTGAACACAGAAAATCAGCACCTAACATATTGAAGCTCACTGCCGCCACGATGAAATTCCACTCATAGGCGCGGCCGTGGAAGGACAGAGACAAGGTTCTCTCCCTCTCCATACGTCTTGATGCTGGAGCCGTTGGCCGCTGTCGCTCCGTCTCCGCAGGGTCCCGCGACCCGATCAGCATAGGTGGCAGTGATGAAGCTTCTCTGGGCTCCGGTGTCCACTAGGAATTGCCGCCCGGAGCCCGCGTCTGTAAGATAAAGCAGCTTGTTCCGTTCGCCGAGAGTGGAAGCTGCTAACGGCTCCAGGCCCGGTCGTTTCCCTGCCTTTGTGAACTTGCAGGGCGGGATGCATGTGTGCGCCTTCCCAGCGAAACGTCGATGGTAAAAACAGAGGCCGTCATCTCCCCTGCCACGGAATCTTGCCGCTGAGGTGGTCACTGCCGTCTCTGGCTCCACACTGCCCCCGGCTGCCGCACCGAGGTCTGCCGCTGCCACGGAAGCCTCTGGTTCCTCGCAGGCGTTGAGGAGCCGCTCCGCCTCTTGGGCCAGGTCGCGGAAGTCCTGCTGGGTCACACATCTCCTGCTGGACAGGGAACCTCTCGTGTGCGCTGGGAGGGTTCTCAGGAAAATATGTTTGAAAAGGAGCGCGTCGTTGTCCGTCCCGATCATTTGTAGCATGTCCTCCATGAGGACAGTCGGCCTGCGTCCACCTCTGTCACGCAGGTCCAGTAGCTGCCTGGCTCTTGCCTCAGACGACGGCACAAAGCTCCTGATGAGGGTGGCTTTCAGCGCGTCGTATTTGCCAACAGTGGGTGGTTGCTGCACCAGGCTCCGCACGCACCGAGTTGTGCGGCTGTCGAGCGTCGCAATGACATTAAATTCCATAATGTCATCCGCTGAAACTCCCGAGCAGGAACTGCGACTCCACATGCTGGAACCACGAGTGCGGGTCGCTTTGCCAGAACTCGGGGAGCTTAATTAGTCTTGTGCCCCTGCTGGCATTCCCCGGTGAATCCGGGTCTGAGCGGCTGTCTCCCAGCTCTTCCATAACGATCACGAGGCTGTCCTCCAGCCTCGGCGTGCTCAGATTCATGCGTAGGTCACCATTTGTAGGAGTCAAGAATTGAGGAGACTGGATGATTTTTCCAGTGTCTGCTTTAATTCTCATTCATCCTACGTCCTCTCTTGATCGGAGTGAAAAGAGACAGGACGCAGTCACACACACACACACACATTTATACACTCATCTCTAACAATACATCACACAAGTCTCAATACTCAGTTACATCCTTTCATCTGTAATAGAACACCCAGAGTCCTTCTGTTCTCCTCTCTAACCCCCAAAGGTCAGGCCGGGTAATCTTCTCTCCTCTGAGTCCCCAGGGGGTGCAGACACGTCTTCCTCTTGAGGTGTGAAGTCAATACACATGGCTAGCTCAAAGTCTCTCTTGGCTGAATTCAGCCAGCCACATAGGTTACAACTATGGCCTCCACAAAGGAATGATGGTCTGCAAGCGCGCACAAGAACACCACATGTGACCATCATTCGCACGGAGTTCAGAAGTGACCCACCTGTGTGACCATTGCAGTCGGCAGGAAGAGTGTCTCACTAGCGTCACTGTCTGAGAGAAGCATGAGATTATTAAAGTACTTTAAACACAGAAAAAAGCAGAAGAGGTATGTATTCAGTGGAGGCATTTATCATGGTTAACTCACTGGTAACAGGAGCAATAATGGAAGAGTTGCTTAGCTAAGAGGTGTGGTTAGGAGCTTGAGTAGGTTCATTTTTCCTTCTTTTTATTAGTTTGTTTCTTATTTCTTAGTTAATATTAACTAATTTATGTTCATCATGTACCTGGCAAGTTAAAATGACCGAAATTCACGAAGTCAATTACTTCAATCTGTCAGCAGCCTTCAGACAAACTAAATGTGCCAACATTTGGATTTCAAAATAAGGGAGGTTTTTCCTGCTGTCTGGGTGGTGAGATTTAAAAAAAAAACAAACAAAAAAAAACAAACACTAAATATATAGAACTATTTTAACAGAAATAACTGCATCTTTGGTCATTTAAGTTAATAAAATTGTATTTAATGAAATAAATTAATTTTTTCTTTGAAATCAGAGTTAAATTATTGTTCTGTTCTGGCTCTCCAAAATTATGGAGAAAAATGTAAACTGTCATAAGGAAAGAGTTTTTTAAAAATTACCAGTGTTTCAAATGTAATAAAATTAAAAATAGACAAAAATTAGCCATAAAATAACCCACAAATTTATAATAAAGTCTCAACTGTACAAGAAAAGTAAGTTTTACAAGAGGAAATTACAGAGAAAGGTAGAAAACTAAGACAATTTATAAATTTTGGAGAAAAACCTCAAACCTTCAAGACTGAAGTCATTACTCAAGATTTTAAGTGGGTGCTCTTTGTACCCTTAACTGGAAATTTTTGGTTGTCCACTTTTATTAATTTCAAAGCACTGCTTTTACACGAGTAGAATTTCTGGTTACTATACCCACCTCTGATCATATAATTTAAGTAAGTATGACTAAATTACTATTATGAATTGTTTCCCCCCCCCCATCCCTACTCTCAATGAAAAAAAAAAAAAGACACTAGAATAAAAATACAAGTTTGTCATTTATGTAAACCATGACAAAAAAGTCCAGCAGGACAAAACATGACACTTGATATTTTCTAACCCGTTTGTATACCACCATAGACGGAGAGAGGGCAAGCTGCGACAGAAGAGAAGAGCCAAAGAGAAGAAAGTGTTCAAGAAGAGGGTCCAGGAGAAGTGAGAGCATAGGAAGGAGAGAAGGATAATTCCACTAAGAAGTCCAAACACAAGACGTCTGGGTGGGACTCCAATTGGCCCAATATTCCAACATTCAAGCCTCGGTTGTACAAAACTTCAAATGGCAAGTTCCATATGCAAAGTTACTGTGCAAAATTAAAAAAAAAATAAAATAAAAAATAGTATAAAATTAACATATTGTAGTTACAATACTGTCATGCGTTTTCTGCCCCCCGGAAAAATATGTTGCCCCCACACCAAGGTCTTTAAGCCAGAGGAAATGTTGATTCTTAACTCATTTTATATTGTTATTAATCAACTGTGGTTATTTTGATAGGACTAACATTTATTGATTAATATATTGTATCGCCACTTCACTCTGTGGCTATTTCTCATCAAGTAGACTAGTGCCTACCTGTGCATGCCCGTAGAAAGCAGATGTAAGGGTGTAAGTCTCCACCCTGAGACTCTGTGCGAAACAGCTGGCTCCTGTATTCACAGACATTTTTAACACCTCCCTTAAGTTATGCCACGTGCCGTCCTGCCTCAAATCCTCCACCATCATCCCTGTCCCCAAGAAGCCACGGATCACTGGACTTAATGACTACAGACCTGTAGCGCTCACCTCTGTAGTCATGAAGTCCTTTGAGCGCCTGGTCCTGTCCCACCTCAAGTCCATCACCACCCCTCTCCTGGACCCGCTGCAGTTTGCCTACCGAGCCAACAGGTCTGTAGACGATGCAGTCAACCTGGCCCTCCACTCCATCCTGCAGCACCTGGACTCCCCGGGAACCTACGCCAGGATCCTGTTTGTGGACTTCAGCTCCGCATTCAACACCATCCGCCCCGCTCTGCTCCGGGACAAGCTGTCCCTGCTCAACGTGCCTGACTCCCTCTGCAGGTGGATCATCGACTTCCTGACGGACCGGAGGCAGCATGTGCGGCTGGGAAAGACTGTCTCAGACTATACTAGCATCAGCACCGGATCACCCCAGGGCTGTGTACTTTCCCCCCTACTCTTCTCCCTTTACACCAACTCCTGCACCTCCAGCCACCAGTCTGTCAAGTTGATCAAGTTTGCGGACGACACCACCCTCATCGGGCTCATCTCCAACGGCGACGAGTCCGCCTACAGGAGAGAGGTGGCCCAGCTGGCGTCCTGGTGCAGCAATAACAACCTGCAGCTGAACGCTCTGAAGACAGTGGAGATGATTGTAGACTTCAGGAAAGTCACTACTCCTCTGTCCCCCCTCACCCTCTCAGGCTCTCCCATCACCACTGCTGATTCCTTCCGCTTCCTAGGCACTACCATCACCAGGGACCTCAAATGGGAGCTGACCATCAGCTCACTCATCAAAAAAGCCCAGCAGAGGATGTTCTTCCTGCGGCAGCTGAGGAAGCTCAAGCTACCCACCAAGATGTTAGTGCAGTTCTACACAGCCATCATCGAGTCCATCCTCACCACCTCCATAACCGTGTGGTACGCAGGAGCCACTGCCAGGGACAGACTAAGGCTGCAGCGCGTCGTGCGCACTGCTGAGAAGGTGATCGGCTGCAAGCTCCCATCTCTCCAGGATCTGTACATCTCCAGGACCCGGAGGCGTGCTGGCCGGATCATAGCCGATCCCTCACACCCTGGTCATGTACTGTTTGCCCCCCTCCCCTCTGGTAGAAGACTTCGGTCCATCCAGACTAAAACCTCCCGTCACATGAACAGCTTCTTCCCCTCTGCCATTAGACTGCTGAACACTAAGTGACTCTCGTGCACCATGTACAGCAGCTCAACCAGACTCATGTCAATCATCACTGTTTTCTTCCTGCATTACCGACTGCACTATATAGTTCTCCACAGTATCTGCTGCTGGCTAATATATATTTTAACTGTTGACCAGTATCACTTAATCTTATCCTACACTTTATTACATGTATAGTTTATTTCTCTTATCTTATCATGTTTAATGTTGCAGCATTGTACCGAGACAAATTCCTAGTTTGTGTACTACATGAACAATGGCAATAAACCTGATTCTGATTCTGATTCTGATTCTGATTCTAAGTAAGCAGGTTTCAAATTAATGTGTGTCTCAATGACTGGTGTGATGCGCAAGAAGTGTGGTGGCCCTGTGCCCCTACAGCTGACTAGCACCACCACTTGCAGCTCCGCTGCCTGCGGCACTGCGAAAAGGAGAGCCGTGTGTGTAAGTCTCTGTCAGTTCAGCCTCTCCACCAGTAAGCCCCATGTAGTACCTCCTCGTGGTGACACGTGGTAATTGGGTACCTCGCGGCCCCAACCAAAACTACAAGGGACTCGGAGGAGACCTGGCCCCTAGACGTGCAGCATGCAGGCCCACCGGTGTGTGGACACACCCCGGTGCTCATGAACCAGATCCCCAACTATGGGTTAAATAGTTACACTGCTTTGTGTACAGCTTGGGAGAGCCCAAGGCTAAGGGAGTAAACCCCGTCAGAAAATCCGGAGTGGAGCCCCACAGGCGGTTGGTTGAGCTTTGCGACACCTTCCGGCAACTCCTGCAGTCGCGCTGACATTGACTGTATTGGCTTGCCTTTCCGTCGGACTGTCAGCAACACCGAGAGGGGGATCCTGGCAACTGGGCACTCCAGGATCTCTTTATCACCCGCCCAGGCCTGCACCTGGAGGGGTCACTCCAGCGCCGCTGTTCTAGCGGCTAAGCCAACACGGGAGACGGCAGTCATGAGTGATAAGCCCAGAGCTTAATGGCGTAAGCTCAGGCGCTACGGGTTGTCTCTGACGGTGGGAGGGATCATTGCATCTCACTAGTCAACTACCGCCCACCTTAAGCTGGGCAGCCCCCAGCCAGTTAGGTGTTGACTCGTCACAGTCTGCCTGCTCCAATGGGTGCTTGGGGCAAAACCCGAAAAGCAGACTGCAAACCTCCCACCAGGTAAACAATATCAAGAAACCGCCAGCCCTACGGCTGGCGACCTGAAACATCAGAGCAATGTGTCCTGGCCTCTGACGATTTCCAGTTAGTTGACGACGCCAGGAAAACCGCCATCATCAATCGTGAGCTTTCTAAGCTCAACATTGACATCGCAGCCCTTCAGGAGACACGTCTTCCCTCCAGTGGCAGGCTCAAGGAGGAGTAGTACACCTTCTGGCAGGGACTGGAGCTAGACGAGTGCCGTCTACATGAGACTGGCTTCGCAGTGCGCAACTCCCTCCTCTCGTCAGTAGAGCCTCCTTCCCGAGGGACCGAGCGCATCCTCCCTCTCTGCCTCATGACCTCCATGGGACCAGCAAACATCTTTAGCATTTACGCCCCCACACTCTGCTCCACAGCAGAGGCCAAAGACGAATTCTACAGTGAGCTTGAGGCTAGGATCAGAGAGATTCCATCTAATGAAAATCTGCTCCTGCTCGGTGGCTTCAACGCCCGGGTGGGTGCAGACCACAACTCCTGGCCACATTGCTTGGGGCACTTTGGAGTCGACAAGCTCACTGAAAACGGTCAGCGTCTACTTGAGATGTGCTCCTTTCACAACCTGTGCATCACCAACACCTTCTTCTCCACTAAGCTCCACCACAGAGTGTCTTGGAGACACCCCAGGTCCAAGCACTGGCACCTACTGGACTTGGTCATTGCCAGGAGAACCTTGCTGAACAACGTCCTTATCACTCACACTTACCATAGTGCCGACTGTGACACTGACCACTCTCTGGTCAGCTGTAAGGTACGTCTTCGGCCCAAACGAATCCATCGTGCAAAGCAGAAGGGTCGTCTTCGGATCAATGCAGCCAGTGCGTCAAAACCAGAACTTGTCAATAGCTTCGGCGAAGCTATTGACAAGGCCCTCAAGGATTGCCCTACAGGCAGTGCTACGGCTCGCTGGGACTTCATCCGTGACGCTGTGTACGAAGTTGCATTGGACACCTTTGGGAAGAGAGCAATGAAGAGTGAGGACTGGTTTGAGGCCGGGATAGAGGAGATGGAGCCTGTCATCACCGCAAAGTGTGCTACACTACTTGAGTACAAGAGGCAGCCTTCTGAGAAGACACTAGCCGCCTACAGAGAAGCCAGAAACAGTGCCAAGTGGATTGCTCATAAGTGCGCAAATGACTACTGGCTGAAGCTGTGCAGCAACATCCAGACCTCTGCTGACTGTGGTAACATCCGTGCAATGTACGAGGGTATGAAGAAGGCTTTTGGTCCTAGTGTCATCAAGATCGCTCCCCTCAAGTCCACCTCGGGCGATATCATCACGGATCCCAGCAAGCAGATGGAGAGATGGGCCGAGCACTATCAAGAGCTGTATGCAAGAGAGAATGTCATTACTAACAGTGATTGAGAGCATCACTCCCCTGCCCATCATGGAGGAGCTTGATACACCACCTACCATCGGCGAACTCAGGAAGGCCATCGACACCGTGGCCTGTGGGAAAGCACCAGGTAATGATGGTATTCCACCAGAGGTCATCAAGGCGGGGAAGGAGGGTGCCCTCCTGGGTCACCTCCATGACCTCCTGCTACAATGCTGGGAAGAGGGCACCATTCCCCAAGACATGCGGGACACAAAGATCATCTCTCTACAAAAATAAAGGCGACCGTTGGGACTGCAATAACTATCGCGGAATTTCCCTCCTAAACATTGTGGGGAAAGCTTTCACTCAGGTCATCCTCAATTGTCTCCAACTATTGGCCGAGTATGTGTACCAAGAGTCCCAATGCGGGTTTCGAGCAAAGCGGTCGACGATCGACATGGTGTTCTTCCTCAGGCAGCTGCATGACAAGTGCCGCGAACAGAGACGCCCCTTCTTTATCTTTTGTTCATATGAAAGACAATATAAAATTGAAAGATGTCTTTACCTTCTTTACATGTTTCAACTGCACTGCAGCCTTCGTTTGACGAAGGCTGCAGTGCAAACAACAAGATAAATAATTAAAAGAAGACAAAATGAACCTATTTGACGTAGAGACGCCCCTTGTATCTGGCCTTCATCGACTTGACCAAGGCCTTTGACCTGGTCAGTCGGTCGGGCCTCTTCACCCTCTTACACAGAATTGGTTGCCCCCCCCCCCCAAGCTCCTGAGGATGATCACTTCCTTTCATGACAACATGACTGGCACAGTTTAGCACGACTGATCATGTTCGGACCCCTTCCCAATCAAAAGCGGTGTGAAACAAGGCTGTGTCCTGGCCCCAACACTCTTTGGCATCTTCTCCCTGCTCTTGCGCTACGCCTTCCGCGAGTGAGACGATTGTGTCTTCCTCCACACCTGGAGCGATGGGAACATGTTTAACCTCGCCCGCCTCAAAGCCAAGTAAAAAGGTGCGTAGAGTCCTGATCAGGGAGATGCTCTTTGCAGATGATGCCGCCCTTATTGCTCACACTGAGAATGCCCTGCAGCGACTCAGCACCAGCTTCGTGGAGGCATGCAATGAGTTTGTCTTTTTGAGGCTGATGGTGAGGCCAAACATCATGGGACAGGATGTCCGCATCATCCCTGCAATCACCATCGGTGACCACACTCTGGAGGTGGTTGAAAACTTCTTACTTGGGCTCCACCATCTCCAGCAACCTTTCCTTGGATGTCAAACTTAACAAGGATAGGCAAATCAGCAACCACCATGGCTCGCCTTGCAAAGAGAGTGTGGGACAACAACTTGCTGACACTCAACACCAAGATAAAGGTGTACCAAGCATGTGTGCGGAGTACCTTACTCTACGGCAGCAAAGCCTGGACTCTTTACTCCCGCCAAGAGCAAAGACTAAATGCCTTTCACCTGCGCTGTCTCAGACGATTTCTGGGCATCACCTGGCATGATTGCATCACAAACAAAAGCGTGCTCTCCCAGGCAGAGGTGCCAAGTATGTTCGCCATCCTCACTCAGACGCCTGCGATGGTTTGGCCACGTGTGCAGGATGGACGATGGTCGCATCCCCAAAGACGTCCTATATGGGGAGCTCGCCACAGGAAAGCGACCGACCGGAAGGCCGGTTCTGCGCTTCAAGGACACCTGCAAACGTGACCTGAAGGCCTGTGGCATCAACCCAGCAAACCTCGAGCAAGCGACCTCAAACCGCACACAGTGGCATTCCACTATCAAGGCTGGAGTCTAGCAGGCTGAGGAGGAGAGAGATTCTACAGTTTTCTACATACAAAACTGAAACAGAGGAAATCCTTGGATCAGGTAGTTAGATGGTCCAGTCGTTTGCTTGGTGAGTCACAGCTGAGCCTGACATCCCTGTACACCAGACAGGTACAGAGGATTGCTACCTCCATTTTAGATTACTCCCACCCTTTGCACTGCAACTTTCAGCTTCTTCCCTCAAGACGGAGGTTTGCTGTCCCAAAAAGTAAAACCCAGCGCTACAAAGACAGCTTTGTTCCTGCTGCTGTCAGAGTTGAACAAGTTGTAACAATATATTGCACATAATTTAGGTACCCATTTATTAACTCCATTTTATATTTACTTATTTTTGTAGGATTTTATTTGGGTTCTAAATATTTTATTGAGTTTTAGACCTTTGAATTTTTAACCTCTGACTAGTCTAACTTTTTAATATGACCCTTCTCTCTTATCTCTGGTTTTCTCACATCTTTGTCGTTATATCCTGATTGATGGAGCCTTGAGTATTTTTATCATGTTTATAGTCAGCTTCATGTGTGCCTGTGTTGAATGTAATTGTGGCTTGTAAATATGAATGTCACCTGACTGCAAAACAAATTTACCTACAGGTACAAATAAAGTAACCTGAACCTGAGGAGAAGAGGACCCGCCAGCAGCAGAAGCTCCAGTCTGTCCCCACTGCCAACTACATCTGTAGCAAGTGTCAGCGGCGCTGCAAAGCAACTACTGACTGACATGTGTGCCAAGAAGTAAGCATGTCAGCACTCATACAGTGATGCCTGCCTTTGATCTTTGATTGTGTCAGTGAGTCCTATGCTCTTTGATGATGTCATAGCAACTCCTATGATGCCTGCATTTGATCTTTGTTGACGTCATAATGAGTCCTATGATCTTTGTTGACGTCATAGCGAGTCCTATAATCATGAGTGATGCCTGCCTTTGTTACATAGGAACATCATAGGACATTTCACACAGGAGTTATACATAGAAACATCATAGGACATCATGCAGACATAGGAACATCACAGGCGGTCCTATGATCTTTGGTTGTGACAGACACACTGACAGATTTCTTGAATTTATAGTGATGATGAACTAAGGACAGGTTGCGAAGCCAACCAAAGAGCAGCAGAAATTCAGCAGATAAAAGTCTCCCTGGGACTAACATATGCAGAAGCTGCGAAAAAGGTGCCAGCTAAAAAAGTGGGAGTGGACTCGAACAGGGAAAGTGTGCAAATTTGCAGTGCATGCAGTAGAATTAAGGAAGATACTCTGGTTTTGAAGGAAAATAATTTTGTCTTATTTGTGGTAGATGTGATAAACTGCACAGACTTCCAAAAAAAAAAAAAAAAAAAAAAATCAAAATCATTGTGAAAGCAGCAGAAAAATATCTTGGCATTAAGGGGCTACAGCAGGAAGCAGTTGAAGACTTGTTAAGTGGGGGACCTTTAAGTTCAAAGACATCATGGGCTGGTGGATCAACCGCCAATCAAGTCTAAAAGAAGAAGAGATGAGACGCAGATACAAGATTTAAAAAGAAGAACGTCACAAAGCTATGAGGAAAACGTCATAGGACACAGTCCAAGGACGGATAATTTTTTTCACACATAAGGAGTGGTTCAGAACTCCTTAGACAAAGATATAGAGTGATAAGTCAGTGGCAGTAATGCACCTGTAAGCTGATTGCCAACCACTAATCAAATCTAAAAGAAGGTTTGTGATTTAGTCAGCTAGTAAGGGTAACAGTTATCCAGCCTGCAGAGACATTATGAACACAGCACAGCACACCCTGTCTTTAACACAACAAAGACCAAATCTGAGTCAAAACAACTCAGAAAAGGAGGTCCCCTGTCTCATTCCAAAGCAAAACTGGTCAAAAGACATGGAGAAGTGGACTAGCATCACCTATCCAGACATCTTTATTACTGTACATCACCAGTGCTTACACTCTGAAATAACCAAGATCCTACAAAGGTGCTTACACTCTTAAACACCTTTCTACAAAAGCCTAGAAGCTTGGAACCATTTTCTAAGTGGCTGGGTCTGAGACATGGCAGTGTATGAAATCAGCAACCTTGGTGTGCCCGTAGCCAAGGTAAACAAAACATTTGATTCTGAGGGGTGAAAAATGAGGAAAAAAAAAAGGGATTTCTCACTTGCAAATATCACTATCACTCACACAGATCATAGGGCTGATGATGTCCTATGATGTTCCTATGTATAATGAGTCATGTGTGAGACGTCCTATGATGTTCCTATGTAACAAAGGCAGGCAGGCATCACTAATGATCATAGGACTCGCTATGACACCATCAAAGATCATAGGACTCGCTATGACACCATCAAGGCAGGCATCACTGAACGAGTCATGACATTTTGTAAAGCTTTGCACAAAATACTTAAAGGCTGTAAAACTGGGGCTTAAGCACCTGTAGTGTTTTTTTAATGTTAAACGGCGGCAGCGTATGTTTATACATTAATAAGCAGTACTGCACATCTGTCACGGTCAGAAAGCGCATCTGTACACCCGATGTGGAGCTGCTGTGTGTCACTACGCCCCTTTATTTGCCTTGTGAGTTCCCCCAACTTTATCACAATTGTGTACATTCATCCGAGGGCAGACACTGATTCCGCCTGCAGCACTATCTTTGATGTGATCCAGTAGCTGCAATTTCTCCAGAGGCGCCAAACTTCATTCTTGGGGATTTCAACCATGTTTCTTTAAAGAAGACACTTAAAAACTTTTGTCAGTATGTCTCCTGCCCAACCAGGCGAAAAGACATTGGACCTGTGCTATGGATCCATTGAGAGGGCCTATAAATCACTCCCCCTTCCTCCTTTAGGATCCTCAGATCACAACTGTGTACATTTGCTGCCCACATATAAAACTGCTCTCAGAAGAGGCAAGGTGGAGACCAGAGACATTGATGTGTCGACAGAAGATTCAGTGCACAGCCTCCAGGAATGCTGTGACTGTACAGACTGGGAGATGTTCACACTGTCCTGCGGGGATGATTTGGACTCTTTGGTGGACGTCACATGCTCATACATGGCTTTCTGTAAAAATAGGATTGTTCCACGTAAACGTGTCAAAATATATCCCAACAACAAACCATGGGTTACAAAATCAGTTAAATCCTGCTTACAGAGGAAAGCACTTGCCTTTAAACAGGGGTCCGTTTCTGAGCTACAGGTTGCCACAAAGGAGCTGAAGGCCGAAATTTTAAGAGCAAAACAGAATTATAAATCAGAGTTGAAAAGCAAGATGGCAGCAAAGAAACTTGGTTCAGCCTGGGCCAGTATGAAAACTATTGCAGGCCTTCAGAGCACAGAAATCGTGTGTTTTTAGATGGTTTTAATTCAGACACAGAGCTGGCTAATGCTCTTAATTGTTTTTATGGTCGTTTTGACTCCTTTGATTTTAGCACTGAAACCCAAGATTTGAAACAGAAACTCAAAGACAATCAGCACTTTAATATTGAGGTGCAGGATGTTAAAAGGGAGTTCTGTGCTGTAAAAGTGAACAAAAGTCAGGGCCCTGATAATATATGTGGGCACTTAGTAAAGTCCTGTGCACATGAACTGAGTCCTATATTTCATTACATTTTCAATAAGTCCTTACAGACACAACATGTGCCTAAGATCTGGAAAGAAGCCGTGGTTGTTCCCGTTCCAAAATCCAGCTGTCCTAAAACGGTAAACGACTTTAGACCAGTTGCTTTGACTTCAATTTTAATGAAAATTTTTGAAAAATTGGTCAGATGTGAGGTCCTAAAGCAGACTGACCATGCATTGGATCCTCTGCAGTTTGCCTACAGGCCTCACAGAGGAGTGGAGGATGCCACCGTCACTGTTTAACATGCTTTTTAAACATCTGGATTTTAATGGGACACGCCAGACTTTTGTGGACTTTTCCTCCACCTTCAATACAATCCAACCTCATATTTTAGTTGAAAGGCTCCTGCAGCAATTTGATTTGAGCAATAATCTGGTGGGTTGGATTCTGGATTTCTTAACCAACAGGACGCAGAGAGTAAGGGTCAATGGTACATTGTCGGACCTAAAGTGCTCTTCTACTGGCTCTCCTCAGGGGTGTGTGTTGTCACCACTACTCTTCATCCTGTACACAAACATGTGTCGGAGCAGACATGACAGACAAAGTATGCTGATGACTCGGTTATTGTCAGTCTCCTCCAGGATGGAGAGAGTGGCCACAGCCCAGTAGTTGATGATTTTGTTCACTGGTGTGAAGATTCCTACCTGCAGCTGAATACGACAAAAACTAAAGACATGATTGACTTTAGGAGGAAAAATCCCAGGCACAAAGTCACAGTACTAAAAGGCCAGACCACCGAATGTGTACAATCCTACAAATATCTTGGGACGATTATTGATAGTAATTTAAAGTTTGAAGAGAACTGTGAAAGGGTGTGCAAAAAGGTCAGCAACATTTGCATTGCTTGAGAAAACTTGCAAGCTTCCAAGTTGACTGAACCATAATGACAATGTTTTATCGGGCTTTTATTGAATCTGTTTTATCCTTTTTAGTGTCATGGTTTGGTCAGATAAAACTGAAACAGAGGAAATCCTTGGATCAGGTAGTTAGATGGTCCAGTAGTTTGCTTGGTGAGCCACAGCTGAGCCTGACATCCCTGTACACCAGACAAGTACAGAGGATGGCTACCTCCATTTTAAATGACTCCCCCCACCCTTTGCACTGCAACTTTCAGCTTCTTCCCTCAAGATGGAGGTTTGCTGTCCCAAAAAAGTAGAACCCAGTGCTACAAAAACAGCTTTGTCCCTGCTGCTGTCAAAGAGTTGAACAAGCTGTAAAAATATATTGCACATAATTTAGGTACCTATTTATTAACTCCATTTTATATTTACTTATTTTTGTTGGATGTCCCTTGGGTTCTAAATATTTTATTAGGTTTTAGACCTTTGAGTTTTTAACCTCTGACTAGTTTTTAACTTTTAATATGACCCTTCTCTCTTACCTCTGGTTTTTCTCCCATCTCTGTCTTTTTATGCCCTGATTGATGGAGCCTTGAGTATTTTTATCATGTTTATAGTCAGCTTCATATGTGCCTGTGTTTGCGTCTATGTTGAATGTAATTTGTGGCTTGTATATATGGATGTCAAACTGCAAAACAAATCTACCTACGGGTACAAATAAAGTAACCTGAACCTGAAACATAAAAATTGAGAAAAAACATCAAATTAAAATTAGACTGTCATGCTCCTGTAGGCTAGTCAACACCATTTTAAAAACCAGAGCAATATTTATAAAAACAGTAAAATATTCTCTTATCATTCATGTTTATCCATACATCATCCCATAAATTATTCAGAGTCTTCAACTTAATTTCTCCTGTTTGTTTTCCCTGTTTTTGCTCTCCGATCCAATTTGCATTAGCACTAGCTAAAGGTTAGCTTCAGCACACTCACCTATCCAAGTACTTTCAGATGAAGTTAAACATTGTTGTCTTGGTGTCTAATCATTATCCTCATTGTTAGCAATAAGCAGTTGATTTGTAGACTCCCAGGTACTTGTAATAAAATTCAAAGGCTAATTAGTTGGTGTTCTGACATTTTGACATACCTACTGTATCAGAACAGCATACCTTGGATTATTACTCCGTCATTTTCTGTCTTGCCTGTGGACAGCTGATGGTACAGACTGCAGTAAAAGGCAAAACATGGCAAGGAGGGCTAAACAGGGATTTGAATCTTCATAATATCCTGTAGCTTGAAAGTGTTACATTTAAGTTGGCTCCGACAGGTTCCATTAAATGTACAAGTACATATGTACTAGCTCTCTATGAGTGTGCTGCAGGCAGCAGCTGAGCTAATCAGAACAGAGAGCAGGTGAATCTGTGAAAATGTTCAGACTCATTATTAGTCAATCATTTCTACAAACCCATTACAAAATGGTCGGAGCACACCCACAAGTTGGGACACAAGGAAGGCACCAAGTCAGCTCTACTGATACTAATACAAGCTAAATCCTTCTCCGTTTCTCTGATAGTTCCCGAGTTGACTCGCCTTGGTTCAAAATAATTGCAGGTAATCGATAAAACAACTTTCTCCTTTCCACCAGTATTTTTTTTTTTTTTACAATCAATTATTCCACAGTACAGCACTATATTTACAGTACATAATTTCTGGCTTTAATGAAATAAAATTACCCCCCGCAGCTTCCCTCCCAGCATGGCCAACCGTATAGCAACTGGCAGTCGATAGACAGGTGTATTAGAGTTAATAAAAGTCTACACTTCAAAGCTGGAGACAGAAAGTAACAGTGACAGGTGACACTGAAGGCGGGTTTAAAAACAGTTGCAACTCCTCCACCTCGACCGGTGGTCCGAGGGAAATTAAAACACAAACAGTCCAGGGGGAGGAGTTTGGAAAAAAGGAATGACTCATTGGGTTGAATCCATGTTTCTGTAAGGAACAAGAAATCCAGATTACGTCAAGTGAAGAAATCCTTCAGGATGAAAGTTTTGTTAGTTAGTAATCTAGCATTAAAAAGAACCAGGGAAAGTGTCATCTCCCCTTGGGTCCGCGCAGAGGCTGCGGAGTAGTGCCGAAGATTTCCAATGTCCACCCCGTCGGGGAGGGCCCGGCACCGTGGAAGATGAGTCATCACCGTTGTTCTATAAATCTATGCTACTAATCGAGATGTGCTACCCTGCTTGTGTAGGCATGCACAGACCTGTTTTCTGAGTTCTGTTTTCACATTTATGATTTCATACTACCTTGCTAAAGAAAATTTCAATAATGCAATGTCTGTGTGGCACATTTAAAAGTAGCAGCCTTTCAGAAATTGTAATGTTAACACACACACACACACACTATATCATCACTCTATAAATTCAAGAAATCCGTGTGTCTGTCATGATCATAGGACTCGCTAAAAGATCATATGACTGTCTGATGTTCCTATGATGTCTACATGATATGCTATGACGTTCCTATGATCTCTACATGATGTCTCTATGGTGTCATATAGACCATAGGACTCGCTAAAAGATCATAGGACTTGCTATGACATCAAAGATTACAGGCAGACACTCACAATCATAGGACATGCTATGACATCTTCAAAGATCAACTTGGCCGCACCTCTTCTTCTAGATTTGATTGGCAGTTGGCAACCAGCTTACAGGTGCATTACCACCATGTACTTCACTCTATATCATCACTCCACCCGGTCAGGAGCTGTAGTCCTTACCGCCACGTACTTCACTCAGTAAACATCACTCTATATATTCATCCATCTATCTTCTTCCGCTTAATCCTTTTCGGGTCGCGAGGGGGACTGGAGCCTATCCCAGCATCTTTGGGGGGGCAGGGTACACCCTGGACAGAGCCAGTCCATCGCAGAGCCAACACAGAGAGACAGACAATCAAAAGTAAGAATTCTTCCCAGTTGGCAACCGCTTCTTTGTCTTCTTCACTCTATATCCTTGTACAAGGATTTCTCATAAGGAGCTCTGAGCAATCTTCTTCAAACCTCGGCTGCACCTCGGACACAGTCCAAGGACGGATAGTTCCCCCCCCACATACACACACGGAGTTGTTCAGAACTCCTTACATAAAAATATAGAGTGATAATAACCAAGTCAGTGGCAGTAATGCACCTATAAGCTGTTTGCCAACCGCCAATCAAATCTAAAAGAAGAAAACAGCATCACTCATGATCATAGGAGTTGCTACGACATCAAAGATGATGGCAGCCATCACAGATCAAAGGCAGTCATCACTGAATGAGTGGTGACATCAAAGATCAAAGGCAGGTTTCACCATGGTTACTGTTGCCATGGTAACAGTAACTTTTTACGGGCATGCAGAAATGTTTGCTTACACTTGCCTTCTACGGGTATGCACAGGTATGTACTCGTTTAGTCAAACTAGAAAGTGCGTTTACAGTTGGTGGAATTATGAAATTATTCTTTGATTCACGATCCATAGTCATTTTCAGATTTCATAAATAGATCAAAGCATGCTTCCCATGCTCTGATGGTGCCCTTGAAGTGACTGGAGGTGTAAAATAGCTTGTATATCTACTGGGAGCATTATTTGATGGCAAATACTGTATATCAAAACGTGCTGCCTTAAAAGGTCAATCAAAATATGCTGCTCAAGCTCCAATATATGACCTTGCTTGTAATGTAACATAGCTTGTTATGTTTTATCTTCAGATGTACAAAAATCTTATCAATAAGGAACAGTAGTAGTTTTTGACAAAGTAGCATAAATCGATGGACTCTTGTCAATTGACACTACCGTAGCATTATTCAATAGAGCAGCACAAATTGTCAGAACACCAGCAGGTGAAAGGAGCTCACGGCGCAACAGGTGGGAACCACTGGCCAAATTCAGTGAAGAAACACAGGTCGCCAAGGCAAATGACAACCACTGGGAAAGTAGCGGTGATCAGACTCCCATGAGGATCTCCAGAAGAACTTAAGCCTCACCAGGACACCTGCCCACTTTCCTCATCTGCTGGATCGCTTTCGCAGAGTGACAGCCAGTGAGCACAGTAGGTAGAACAGTACGGACGCCATCAGAGGAGGACAATGCCAAGTTTGATTCCCCAGATCATGTTTTAAAAGGGTTTCTTTTATATGAAAAAGTGCAGCAATGATTATGGCTACACAGTTCATTGTCTTTTTAACTTTATTGATCCAAGAAGAATACAACGTAGTGCATTATCTTTAAGAGCCTTTTTTACTCTTACCTCCAGCAACACAGCCAGATGTAACAACAGTCTGTCTCTGTTTACCTCTGAGGAACTCTGCAGCAAAACTGGTGTTGGATGCCAAGTGCAAGAGTGCACAAAGTTGTCATAGGAGACTGGAGTTTGGTATTTAGTCCCTCTGCTCAAGTTTTCCCATCTGGTTCCAAGAGGCTTGAGCTCCCCATACACAGTACAATTACCTTAAAATGGATACAATGTTTAGCTTGAAATACTTTGATATTAACATAATGAAAAAAAATGCAGCAAAACATTTAATAATCATAAAAACAAACTGAGCATGGATTCTTTGCATAATTGTGATGCTCAAAGATAATCCACTCCCATTAGTTTGATCTAAGAATGATTTAATAGCCTTCTGCACCACCAGCCAACCATCTGGTACATTAACACCAGGTTATTAAAAGGGCAATAATAATCAAACAAAAGTCAAAGTCAATAAGATCAGACTGTGACAAAGTATCCTAATAATAGGAAGGAATCCATTTTACTGTAGGCGCCTGAGGGGGAACACATGGTTTTGGATGAAAGATGCTTTCCTGAACTGAGACACAGACTGCAAAAACACTAGCCCTATGGGGGAATGGGCATGTGAATGAGCGGATACTGATTTGATAAGGCCAACTAGAAGATACTGGTTTTTTTTTTTTTTGCTGAAATATACGGTGCTGTGAAAAGCTCTCTAGAGTCACCACACTTGCTAGACAGATACAGTACACTTTGGGATCCTGACCTAAAATTATGACTTGTATACAATAATTTTTGTTGAATATTCATGGATAAATACGATTTCTTACATTGTGTCCTGAAGGACTGACATTGAAGCATTCTGTGACTATGAATGAAATCATTTTCTTCACCAAGGAGAGTTTATTTGTGAAGTGTCATATACATGCCTCTCCAAGGCGCAGAGGAAAGGAGATGAGCCCACGCACTGGATGAAGTTGTGTGTTTTATTAACAGAGGTAAACAGTTCAAATGTGTCCAACACAAATTGTGAAAAAGTAAAATGACCCTGCAGTGCCGCGGAGCAGTAGCCAGCTCTGAAAAAAAACAATGCAGCACTGCAGGGAAACAGTTCAGATATAATACAGCTAGGCTGATGAGCTAGGAGTCCACATTATGCCTTAGAGCCAGACTGGGCCTCTGGAGGGGAAAACTGCATAATATGAACAGGATCAGAGAATGAGAAAAAAAACTTACATTATGTGCCTCGGAGCTGAAGAGAAAAACTGCACACACAAAGTCTAAACAGGATAGTGACTAACACAGCAACAGCAAGTGAGTAAATTGACAGAGTATAAATACAGACGGGACTGATGATTAGAGTGGCAGCAGGTGTGAGCTGAGCTGCAGGTGAGTTGATTGCAAGCTGCTTACAGTAGAGAAAGGCAGTGAGCAGCTAGTGGGGAGTGCCTGGAGAGACAGAGGGGCAAAACAGGAACACAGATAAACCTAGACATATGAGCAGACAGTAACAGGGAAACAAAATACTACAATAACCTGTGTCCGTGGTCTGGGATGACATTGGACCCCAGACACATGACATATAGCACATTTCGCGTACAAGACAATTCAAAGTGCTTTACATAAAAACATTAAAGCATAACATGTTCTTATCTTATTTACTATTGCTCTGAGTGCTGCTATCCCTTTGTTGCTGCAATCCTGGAATTTCCCCATTGTGGGACTAATAAAGGCTTATCTTATCTTATCTGATCTTATTACAACAAGTTGCAAAAGGAATACATAAGAGTTTAAAAGCAAACTAAAAGGTAAATTAAAGAGAAGCAAAAACAAGCTAAAACAGAATAAGATTAAAAAAAATGCAAGAAATAAAAGTTACAGTACATTGTGAAAGATTAACAATTGTTCCACTGAAAGGCCATGGCAAATAGCAAAGTTTTTAACCTCAACTTAAAGCAGCTGAGAGGTTCAGCAGCCCTGACGCTTTCTGGGAGACTGTTCCGTATGTGAGGAGCAAAAACTATGCTGCCTCACCATGTCTGGTTCTAACTCTGGGCACAGATAAGGCGCTTTTCCACTAGGGTCAGTATGGTACGGTTCGGTACGGTTCGGCACCCTTTGTCCGCTTTTCCATTAGGGACCGGAAGTCCTTACAGTTCTGTTTATTTGGAACTGTTCCTATTTTATCGGGACTGATCCAGAGCAGGTCCGAAGAGTACCGGCACTGTTACGTCAACCCACTGCTGGCCACTGATTGGTCCGGGCATAGCGTCATAAGAGTGGGCGTTATGCTGATGTTCCAGAATCGCTGGCTGGCCACCATTTGCAATTTTTCGTCCGTGAGCCTGCGAACAAGTGATATTATAAACAACAATGATAAAATGGCTTAACAGAAATCAGCAGAAATCAACACAGCGGCCCAGAAGAGTTTTCTGTGTATTTCGGCTGATGAGAGAATGCAGAGGGAAGCAGACTGAGCTTGCAGTGGGGAGCACAAGCAGACGCACTAGAAAATAGACGGAGACGCACCAGAAATTAGACCCAGCCACCTGAATTGAATTGAATGTACAGCCGCGACACACCCAACTTCAGCAGTAGAAGCTGTGATATTCAGGACGGTGAGTGATGTGATATTCATGTTTTACGTTATATTTCCCAGCAGTGGAAAGTTCACTGTGGACAGACGAAAACTTAATCGTGTTTAAACGATGACCTAGCTCAATGCTACGTCCGACGTCGTATGTTGCCTTGTGTTGACAATATCTGATGAAATAAGCTAGTTGTAATCCTGGTTAAAAAGGTATTTTTTACATGTTGCATTGTCGTGCTGTGTATGAACTTAAGGTGTGTGTATTTTGATTGTAGAGTCCAAACAGGATCTGCTCGGAATGGCGACGTTTTGACAGCAGTATTGTGACAGGTAAACAACACATCAATCATATTTATAGTCAAATCTTTTGCTTTTTAAGTTAAAGTATATGTAGGTAACCCACTTGTTTATTTATTTTTGTTTATTTATTTATTTTTTTATCAGATCATTTCTGTGATCCTTTATGAGTTATAGTCATAATAGTGTATCTTGCTCTTTGGGGAATGGGAGATGTTCAGTCACCATTAGAATTTAGTTTATATGTGTAGTCTATAGTATTTCATCTTTAAACTCATCCAGTAAAAGAACACATTACAAATATTTGGGACCCATTGTAGTGCTTCCTTTTATATTTTAGCAATACAAGCACAAAACACCACCCACACTTGAAACCAGGGCGACACAGCGGTGGCTAAACTTTTATTGGTAACGTTATTTCACACCATCACAACAACTCAGTATCTAAACTCAGTGTAAATGGTGTAGAGATTGAAAGGGTGTCCAAAATTAAAATCCTTGGCGTAATAATCGATAAAAAACTGTGTTGGAAGTCACATAATAATTATATTAAAGGTAAAATATGCAAATCAATCGCAATACTGCACAGAGTGAAATATTTGCTGAATCAACCCACACTATAGACTTTGTATCATTCATTAATACTCCCATACATGACATATTGTACTGAAGTATGGGGAAACGCATATAAAACAAACATATATCCAGTCTTTATGCTTCAGAAGAGAGTTATTAGAATAATAAACAAAGCTGCTTACAGGGAACCAACAAACCCACTTTTTCTTAAATTAAAAGCTCTCAAGTTGAAAGATCTGGTTGCCTTTAAAACTGCAGTAATAATGTTTGAAGCTAAGAATCTATCACTGCCCGCAAATATCCAAAAGTTGTTCCAAATAAGGGAGAAATAATATCATTTCAGAGGAACATGTACAGTATATTTCAAAAACCTTCAGTGAAGAACTACCACCAAGCAACACTGTGTTTCAGTGCAAGGAGTCAGACTGTGGAACGCTTTTGGACCTGAATTAAAATCATGTACAACGCTTAGACAATTTAAACAAAAACTAAAGGAAGAAATACTCCAAACATATATACAAAAGGACATGTAAAATCACATAAGGATTATCATATCCAGTCTGTGTTGTGCTGTTGCTTAGTTTTTGTCATGTTTTGTTTTGGCTTTGTTCTGATTTGTAATCACTCTTATTTTATTTTATTTTTGAATTCTTAGATGGAACATGGATGGGAAATATAAGCTGCTTCTTCAGCCATTACCCATTTCGGATAAGTTATGTTGAATTGTATAATCCGAGGAGTTGCTGTTTAATTTGACTTTATTGGATTTTTTTTCCCCTTTGTTCTATTATTCTGTTCCTTTCTTTTAATTTAATCTATCCGAAATAAAGATTCATTCATTCATTCATTTCTCAAATATGTTTTAAACTTACTTTAATTATCCACCACCCATTTCTGTCTTTCATCTAGGCAAGGGGGAAACGATCCACCCAAACCAGGCCTTGCCTCACTATTTACAGAGATGCAGGCTGAAGATCTGCTGAACCAGGACCAGTACGAGGGGCCGACCAGTTGCTTCTCAGTGAGGCAGCGTGGCCAGAATGTGTGACCCATTCCAGTTTCTTTTTTTTTTAGTTTGAATTGTGCACATTCTCAATAATCTGTAATTTGCTGCTAATTGGAATAAACAATTTAGTGATTTATGTGTTTGCATCATGATTTTCTATTTTTGTCTGTTAAGACACCGGTGGGAAAAGAGTCAACAGTACGAACCATTTATCAGTGACTTTGAAAATAATGGCTCATTTTTAAGAAAAGTAACCAAAACAATTATTTGCTGAAGACTGTAAAACAAAATAGAGACATATGCGAAAGTACAAAGGCTTATTGTCAAAATTCCCGGGGCAATACTATATGAATACAAGTATAGTTCACTGTTGATGCAGAGAATATATATTTATACAGTATCTACATGTAGTCAGCAATACTCAGTACGATATATTTCCAGTTAATTCACGTATTTCTCCATGTAACTTTTTTGTGACTGCATTATTTTAATTACTTTTAATCCTAGATCCATTTGTTTTGGCTTAAAATGCATCATAATTGTTAAATATATCTTATGCCTAACTCAGTACTGTTTACCTGTTGAAATATATATTTAACGACTCATATGCTACAATATGGCACCTGATCCATGTTTTGCCACGACACCACTGGCTGGAGCTGGTAAATTCCATGACGTCTCAACAGTCTCTCCATGATTTTGACACAGATCAGAAGTTAAACATTTCTACAGATATTATAGTCACTTCGCGTTCGTGAATTTGGGGTCACATCACTGTGTTGAACGTTAACCCCCAACGTTTGAAGCGATATTTTTTGCCACAAGAGAGCCATCTGAAACACACACACACAGAATACATATTTTAGTAACTAATATCGATAACTTGCCGACATTACAATGTTGTACGGCAGACTTAAAAGCAAAGTAGCATTAGCAATCATTAGCTTACCTTGATATGTGATGTTGTTTGTATCCTCATGGCTTCTCCTTTATACTGCTTTATGGATTCCTAAGCGCTCAAGTACTTTTCCAGAGTGTGTAGTTTCACCGCCTCTGCTTTCTGTTCTCCTTTTTTGCATTTATTCAGGCAAAAAAAGACAGGGAAGGCAGACGCCACGTAACCTGCCAGCTTGTGTTTTGCGTAACATTACGCTTGTTTTACGCCAGTTACGCTGGTTTTACGTAATGGGAGGGAGAGGGTTTCGCCGCCTCCCTGTAACTATATTCCCACCCACTTCAAATGGGACCTAGTGCAGTGGAAAAACAAAGTGGGCCGAACTGTACTGTACTGACCCTAGTGGAAAAGCACCTATCTAAGCCTGACCCTGATGATCTGAGGGCTCTGGGTGGTTCATAATGGACTAGCAGATCTGAAATGTATTTTGGCCCTGAACCTTTCAGAGCTTTATAAGCCAACAGAAGTATTTTGAAATCAATTCTTTGACAGACAGGAAGTCAGTGTAAAGATCTGAGGACTGGAGTTATATGATCTACTTTCTTGGTTTTCGTGAGGACTTAAGCTGCAGCGTTCTGAACTAATTGCAGCTGTCTGATGGACTTTTTAGGGAGACGTGAGGACAGCATTACAGTAGTCCTGTTTACTGAAGATAAATGCATGAACAAGTTTTTCTAGATCCTGCTGAGACATCAGACCTTTAATCCTTGCTATGTTCTTTAAGTTATAATAGGCTGACTTCACTAATGTCTTAATGTGGCTGTTAAAATTCAGGTCTGAGTCCAAAACCACACCCAAATTTCTGGCTTGGCTGCTGGTTTTTAGCATCATTGATTGAAGCTGAGTACTAACTTTGACTCTTTCTTCTTTGGCTCCAAAAAATATTATTTCAGTGGATTTAGGAAAGGCAGGTCAACAATGGACACCATCATTAGCCTAGAGTCAGACATAAGGAAAGCTCAAGCTAACAAGGAAACAGTGGTAGTTGTATTTTTTTATGTTGAGAAGGCATATGATCTTTTATGGAAAGAAGAGATATTAATACAGATTGATTTTTTTTTTAATTTTGTATACTTCATTGATCCCCAGAGGGGAAATTGAGAGCATTCACCTGGATGGATGAAGCAGCCACGGTACGGCGCTATCCCTTGACCATTCACACACACATTCACACCTAGGGCCACTTTTAGAGTCTCCAATTAACCTAACCTGCATGTTTTTGGCCTGTGGGAGATAACCGGAGAACTCCCGGAGTAAACCCATGCAGACACGGGGAGAACATGCAAACTCCACACAGATCACTGGTGGTCAGGGGCTGGGATCGAACCAGGGATCCCATGGCCAAGGGTGAGATGCTGTGCTGCTGCATTGCTAAC
Organism: Pholidichthys leucotaenia; assembly: GCA_020510985.1. Classification (NCBI taxonomy): domain Eukaryota; kingdom Metazoa; phylum Chordata; class Actinopteri; order Cichliformes; family Pholidichthyidae; genus Pholidichthys; species Pholidichthys leucotaenia. The sequence continues at coordinate 288,210,209 of CM035845.1, forward strand.
CACTGCACCACCACACCAAATTGGGAATTCATGGTAAAATGTACAGGTAAATCAGCGATTTTCTTAATAACAGGAAAATACAAGTTAGGATAAATAGTAGTCTCTCTGAATGTTTGATGGTGGAGAATGGGATTCCTCAAGGTAGTGTCACAAGTCCTATCCTATTCTCAACCATGATAAATAACATTTATGAACAAATAGATTCTAATATAGGAAAATCATTATTTGCTGATGATGGGGCATTATGGAAGAGAGGGAGAAACATGGTATATGTGGTTAAAATCTACAAAAAGCAATTAAGACAGTGGAAGCATGAGCATCTAAATGGAGATTTAGATTCTCGGTAGAAAAAACTTCAAGTAATTTTCTCTTTGCAGAAGAAAATAGATGAAAAGTTCAAATTAGAGTTATACAGTAAAGTACTTGAGAGAGTTAGTGTCTAGTTTCTAGGGATATGGTTTGATTCCCGTCTCACTTGGCAGATACACATATAAAAAATACTGGATAAATGCAAGAAGACAATAAATATCATGAGGTGTGTAGCTAGTACAGAGTGGGGAGTGAGTCAGAATTCAGTGAAAATACTGTAGGATAGTTTGATCAGGTCAGTAATAGATAATGGCAGCATAGCATATGGAACAACAGCAAAAACTGAGTTAAGGAAAATTGAAGTAGTTCAAAATACAGCATTAAGAATTTATTTGGGAACCAAAAAAACAACTCCAATATCTGTGTTGCAGATAGGAATGGGGGGATTGCCATTATATTTAAGGAGGCTTCAGTTATCATTAATGTATTATGTAAAATTAAAGGGACACAATCAGGGTCATCCAGTAAGGGAAGCAACTGAACCAACATGGGAGATGAAGAAAGGAAAAAGGGAATATTTTTGGAGTTGACATAATGGCTGACCTAGGGCACAGACACGGACTCAGAAATGGATACAATTATCTTTACTGAACCAGTGTTCATGTGTGAGTGCGTGAATGTGTTGTGTCGTGTATGTGAGTGCGGGCTGGAGACTCCGAGCAGCTGGGAGTGAGCAGAGCGCCGTGCAGCCTGGCAACCCTATGGATGGAGCAAAGGCACACAATTAGCTAGGTGCAAGATGGATAATCACACAGGTGTAATTGTGGTTTACTGTTCCAGGCAGATGGTGAGCGCCCGTTGGCCAGGAAGACAGTGCCTGCTGTCCCAGCGTCATTGTAGCCGTGCAGAGGGCAGAGAGGAGAGAGCGGAGACCGCCGCCGAGAGGGACGATTCCGCCGCTGGGAGGTTCCGCCTGTGCACAGGGGAGTAGCGGAGAACAGGTGAGTAAAGGTGAGGCTTACTTGGTTGGGAGAGGATTTCCTCCAAGCGTTGATGCCGAGGTGGTGAGGTGGACGATCGTGGAGAGGTTTGGCTAGGAAGTCGTAGGAAGTGCTTCATGAAGCCAGGGAGACAGACGGCTCGATGCAGGCCTGCAGGCAGAGTGAGGTTATATAGTCCTGGCCTGATGAGAAGCTGGTGTGTGCACAGCTGTGGATGATAACAACCAAGAGCGAGTCATCACAGTACCCCCCCCCCCCCCGAGGGATGCCTCCTGGCACCCGATCCAGCCTACCTGGGTGAGTCCGGTAGAAGTCCCTGATGGGTTGTTTATCCAACATGAAGGATGGATGCACCCAGGAGCGCCACTCAGGGCCATACCCCTCCCAGTCCACCAGGTACTGCATGCCGTGACCCCAGCGGTGGATGTCGAGGATGGAGCTGACCTTCCACGTAGGGTCGCCGTCGATCACAACCGGTGGAGGTGGAGACCTGGGAGGGGGGCAGAGAGGACTGGAAAAGAAGGGCTTGATCTGGGACACATGGAATGTGGGACAGATGCGGAAGGAGGGGGGGGGAACAGGCGCACAGCTACAGGATTAATAATCCGAACGATGGGGAATGGACCAATAAACCGTTGCAACAATTTCCTTCTCTCACCCTTCAGGTTAATATGTTGTATTGAGAGCCAAACCTGCTGACCCACCTGGTAGGTCGGAGCCGGCCTCCTGCGGCGATTAGCGACTCTGGAGTTACGTTACAGACAGGCTCACCGTAGCCCCCAGAGCATTACAGAAGAACTTCCATACTTGCGACACGAACTGCGGCCCCCGATCGGAGACGATATCCACAGGTATGCCATGAAGCCTGACAACGTGCTGCACCAGCAGATCTGCCGTCTCCTTCGCCATGGGCAGTCCCAGTAGGGGGATGAAGTGGGCGGCCTTGGAGAAGCGATCCATGATAGTGAGGACAACGGTGTGTTGATCGGACGGAGGGAGATTGGTAACGAAATCCAAGGCGATGTGTGACCAAGGTCTGCCAGGAACAGGAAGGGGATAAAGCAGCCCCGCCAGAGAAGAGGAAGGCGTCTTGCCGGTGGCGCACTGAGGGCAGGCGCGGATGTAATCGGCGACGTCTCACCGGAGCGATGGCCACCAAAACGACCTCTGGAGAATCCTGACCATGCGAGAACCCCCCAGATGGCATCCCAGTCTGGAGGAGTGGGCCCAATGGATTACCTCGCCCTGAACTGTGGATGGAATGAACAACTTGCCCTCTGGCCCCCCGCCCGGGTCCGGTTCCGCCTCCTGTGCCTTCAGGACTCTCTCCTTGATCTCCCACGAGAGGGCACCCACGATGCATGAAGACGGGAGGATTGGGAGAACGGGCGCCTCTGCTGTGTCAGGGGAGAACTGCCTGGAGAGCGCATCAGGTTTAGTGTTCTTAGACCCAGGACGGTAGGTGATGGTAAAGTTGAAACGGCCGAAGAACAAGGACCAGCAGCCCCGGCGGCCATTCAGATGCTTGGCCATCCTTAGGTACTCCAGGTTCTTATAATCTGTCCAAACAACGAAGGGTTGGGCAGCCCCCTCCAACCAGTGACGCCGCTCATCCAGCGCAAGCTTAACCGCCAGGAGCTCCCTATCACTGATGTCGTAATTCCTCTCCACCGGGGACAGTCGGCAGGAGAAAAACGCACGCGGCCAGACCTCCCCATCCACCAGAGAACGCTGGGACAACACAGCCCCCACCTCAGAGTCCGAGGCATCCACTTCCACTAGGCACTGTAGCGCGGGATCCACCTGAGTCAAGATGGGGGAGGATGAAAACCGGGTCTTAAGCTCGGCGACCGCGACTGCAGCCTCTTCCGTCCACCGGAAAGCCATCTTCGGGGAGGTGAGGCAGGTGAGGGGAAGAGCAGTGACACTATAGTTATTAATAAAGCACCGGTAAAAGTTGGTGAAACCCAGGAATTGCTGCAGCTGCTTCCTAGAGGAGGGGGGAGGCCAGTCCACAATGGCCTTCACCTTGTCGGGGTCCGGGATGACCTGATTATGAGCGATGGTGAAGCTGAGAAATGAGGTCTTGGAGGCGTGAAACTCACACTTCTCACCCTTAACATACAGCTTATTCTCCAGGAGTCGCTGCAAGACCCACCTCACGTGAACACAGTGCTCATCCAGGGATCGGGAGAAGATCAAGATGTCATCAAGGTAGACGAAGATGAATGATCCCAGGAAGTCACGAAGAACATCATTGATCAGAATCAGAATCAGATTTATTGCCATTGTTCATGTAGTACACAAACTAGGAATTTGTCTCGGTGCAATGCTGCAACATTAAACATGATAAAATAAAAGAAATAAACTATACATGCAATAAAGTGTAAAATAAGAGAGTAATACTGGTCAGCAGTTAAAATATATTAGCGAGCAGCAGATAATGTGGAGAACCATATAGTGCAGTCGGTAATGCAGGAAGAAAACAGTGATGATTGACATGAGTCTGGTTGAGCTGCTGTACATAGTGCACGAGAGTCAATAAGTCACTTAGTGTTCAGCAGTCTGATGGCAGAGGGGAAGAAGCTGTTCATGTGACGGGAGGTTTTAGTCTGGATGGACCGAAGTCTTCTACCTGAGGGGAGGGGGGCAAACAGTACGTGACCAGGGTGTGAGGGATCGGCTATGATCCGGCCAGCACGCCTCCGGGTCCTGGAGATGTACAGATCCTGGAGAGATGGGAGCTTGCAGCCGATCACCTTCTCAGCAGTGCGCACGACGCGCTGCAGCCTTAGTCTGTCCCTGGCAGTGGCTCCTGCGTACCACACGGTTATGGAGGTGGTGAGGATGGACTTGATGATGGCTGTGTAGAACTGCACTAACAATCAGTCTCTGGAAGACGGCCGGAGCGTTAGTTAGTCCAAACGGCATCACCAGGTACTTGAAGTGGCCGCTTGGGATCCGGAAACCAGTCTTCCACTCATCCCCCTCCCTGATCTGCACCAGATGATATGCGTTCTGGAGATCCAGTTTGGATCTCGATCTTTAGATCGAGGCCCCCTGGAAGGAATCAAAAGTCGTGTCCATCAGAGGCAGCGTGTACTTGTCCTTGATGGTGATCTCGTTGAGGGCACAGAAGTCTATACACAGCCTTAGGGAGCCATCTTTCTTCCCTACGAAAAAGAACCCGGCCCCTGCCGCCGAGGAAGACGGGTGAATAATAACTGAGCTGAGGGACTCCTTAATGTATGCCTCCATTGCTTCCCACTCCAGCGCCGACAGGCTGTAGAGGCGGCTCGAAGGCAGCAGGGCCCCAGCCTGGAGATTGATGGCACAGTCATAGGGCCGGTGGGGGGGAAGAGACAACGCCTTGGACTTACTGAAAACTGCCCCCAGATTGTGATACTCAGTGGGCACCTTGGACAGATCGGGAGGAGGAGAGACGGGGGCGACCAACGGTATGGAGGGAGCACATGCGGCGGACTGGAGGCAAGCACTGAGGCAGAAGGAACTCCAGGACACCGCGCTTCCTGCGCGCCAGTCAAAGGAGGGATTGTGGAGCCGGAGCCAGGGATAACCCAAGATGTCCGGGGAGGAAGCAACCGGCAGGACGAACAGGCTGAGATCCTCCCGATGATTTCCGGAGATGATAACTGAGGCAGGGGCCGTTTGTTTTGTCACCATCGCTAATGGGGCTCTGGATAGAGCAATGAGCCGTAGGGGAGTCTTTAAAGGATGGCAGGGAATCCCCAGTCAGGTTGCCAGTTCCCCCAAGATGAAGCTCTGCTCAGCTCCTGAGTCAACCAGGGCGTGTGTGCAATGTTCAGTCTTACTGTGTATGAATCTGATGGGTATCGTACATTTGGAGAGGCGATTCAGCCGAGGTTGGTCCGTGAGTCCCGCTACTGCGATGCATGGACCCCCTCTTTTGGCCGAACGGGGCAGGCTTCTAATTCATGCTCCTCACTACCACAGTACATGCACAAGCCTAGCTCCCTACAACGCTGTCTCTCAGCTTGGGAGAGCTTAGTTCGCCCCATGACCATAGGCTCCTGTGTGTCAGCTGACTCTAGGGAAGGCAAGGCCAGTAACGGGGTCTGGGGGGAGCGCAAGGCCTGGACACCCAAGTGACCGGAAGTTCTCCGCTCGGATGCCCGCTCCCTCAGCCTATTATCTAAATTAATGGCAAGCGAAATAAGCGCCGTTAACTTCTCTGGCTTCTCCAAGCGGGCTAACTCATCCCGCAGGCTAGGGCTCAAGCTCCTGATGAAAATATTACATAACGAGACATCCTCCCACCCCACCTCCACCACTACCACCCAGAAATCGACAGCATAGTCCGCCACAGACCTGCCCCCCTGTCGAAGATTTAATAGCCAGGTGGTGAGTACATTGTCCCGGTCGGAGTGGTCGAATACCTCGTTGAACTCGCTAACAAACTGGCTGTAGGTTAAGTTAGCATAGCTTGCCCTAGCCATCACAGCGTATGCCCAAGCTAGCGCTCGCCCTTCCAATAGGTTTGTAACATAACCTATCCGGCTATGGTCAGTTGGGAAATCCCCCGGAACCCGCTGGAAGACTATCTCACACTGGAGGAGGAACCCACGAGCCTCCCCTAGTTTTCCGCTAAAGTGGGAGGGCGTGGGAACAGGAGTGAGTCGGGCCGGGGTAGCTTGACTAGCCTGGCTAGCGGAAGAGCTAGCAGGAACTGTAACACTGCTTGACGCCAGTGAAAACGTCTGCTGCCCTGCCAGGCGATCCACCCAGCTGTTAATCTGAGTCAACTGATTCAAGATAACCTGTTGTTGGTAAGTAAATTGATCCACTCGAGCCCCTAAGGTGTTAAGTTGTTGTGCTAACACACTGTTCGCTGGGTCATTCTGAAGGAGCCATACTGACATAATGGCTGACCCAGGGAACAGACACGGTCTCAGAAATGGATACAATTATCTTTATTGAACCAGTGTTCGTGTGTGAGTGCGTGAATGTGTTTTGTCGTGTATGTAAGTGCGGGCTGGAAACTCCGAGCAGCTGGGAGTGAGCAGAGTGCCATGCAGCCTGGCAACCCTATGGACGGAGCAAAGGCACACAGTTAGCTAGGTGCAAGATGGATAATCACACAGGTGTAATTGTGGCTTACTGTTCCAGGCAGATAGTGAGCACCCGTTGGCCAGGAAGACAGCGCCTGCTGTCCCAGCGTCGTTGTAGCCATGCAGAGGGCAGAGAGGAGAGAGCGGAGACCACTGCCGAGAGGGATGATTCCACCGCTGGGAGGTTCTGCCTGTGCACAGTGGAGTAGCAGAGAACAGGTGAGTAAAGGTGAGGCTTACTTGGTTGGGAGAGGATTTCCTCCAAGCGTTGATGCCGAGATGGCAAGGTGGACGATCGTGGAGAGGTTTGGAAGGTCGTAGGAAGTTGTAGGAAGCGGTTCATGAAGCCAGGGAGACAGACGGCTCCGTGCAGGCCTGCAGGCAGAGTGAGGTTATATACAGTTAGGCCCAGAAATATTTGGACAGTGACACAATCTTCATGTTTTGGGCTCTGCGTGCCACCATATTGGATTTGAAATGAAACAACTACAACGGAATTGAAGTGCAGACTTCAAGGTTTAATTCAAGGGGTTGAACAAAAATACAGTGATCCCTCGCTACTTCGCGCTTCACCTTTCGCGCCCTCAGTGCATCGCGGATTTTTCAAAAATATTCATCAAAAATTCAAAATTGAGAAATAATAGGCGGGCACTAGCAGAAGGCAGGGAGACTACGTTAGACCATCAGGTATCAACACTGAGAGCCCCACCTCTCTGTTTGCTGTTCTCGTGTTGGCTCGGCTCGGGAATCTCGCAAGCTGATTGGCCGAGACGTTTCACCCCACAAGCTGATTGGCCGAGACGTTTCACCCAGCTTCTGTCCCTGCCGAGCGCCAATGCATCGAAGGAAGACCGCATTCATTGCTCTTTATGGCTCGTGTTGCTTAGTCAAGCCGCGTGGAACTTTTTGCTGTTCTCTTGTGCCATTTTGTGCGAAATAGTCTTCCCGTCGAGCCACTACGCCACCTCCTGCAGCTTCTCCAGCTCTATCGGAAGCTGCCCTCGATGATCCTGCGCTTCTAGCACCTGACGATGAGGCGTCACCTGAGGAGCAGTAAAGCTCTCATTAACCTGTGCAGTAAATCATCTTCATCTTGAGTTACGTATCTTGTTATAAGAATAAAAGAGTTCTAAAAACATATTTATGTACACTTTATTTACATCTACGTATGTATGTACACTTACACACACACACACGTATCACACGAGAGAGAGAGTGAGAGAATGAACGTACGTATTATTTATGGGTGACGTCATTAGGGGTGACGCTACTTTGCGGTTTTTCACTTTTCGCGGTCTGTTCTGGAACCCATTAACCGCGATAAGTGAGGGATCACTGTATATGATTAAACATGTAGGAATTGTAGCTATCTTTATACAAACACTCCTCATTTCAGGGGCTCAAAAGTAATTGGACAAATAAACATAACCTTAAGTAAAATGTTACTTTTCAATATTTTGTTGAGAATCCTTTGCAGGCAATGACTGCCTGAAGTCTGGAACCCATGGACATCACCAAACGCTGGGTTTCCTCCTTTGTGATGCTTTGCCAGGCCTTTACTGCAGCTGTCTTCAGTTGTTGCTTGTTTGTGGGTCTTTCTGCCTTAAGTTTTGTCTTGAGCAAGTGAAATCCATGCTCGATTGGGTCGAGATCTGGTGATTGACTTGGCCATTGCAGAATATTCCACTTCGTTGCTTTAAAAAACTCCTGGGTTGCTTCTGCAATATGTTTTGGATCATTGGTGAAGCGCCGTCCAATCAACTTTGCTGCATTTGGCTGAATCTGAGCAGAAAGTATATCACTATACACTTCAGAATTCATCCGGCTGCTTCTGTCTTTTGTCACATCATCAATAAACACAAGTGACCCAGTGCCATTGGAAGCCATGCATGTCCATGCCATCACACTGCCTCCACCAGTTATACAGAAGATGTAGTGCTTTGGATCATGAGCTGTTCCAATTCTTCTCCAAACTTTCTTCTTCCCATCATTCTGGTACAGGTTGATCTTAGTCTCATCTGTCCAAAGAATGCTGTTCCAGAACTGGGCTGGCTTCTTCAGGTGTTTTTTGGCAAAGCCAATTCTGGCCTTTCTATTTTTGAGGCTGATTCATGGTTTGCACCTTGTGGTGAATCCTCTGTATTTATTCTCATGAAGTCTTCTCTTTATGGTAGACTTAGATACTGATACACATACTTCCTGGAGAGTGTTCTTCACTTGAGTGGATGTTGTGAAGGAGTTGTTCTTCACCATGGAAAGGATTCTGCGATATCCACCACTGTTGTCTTCCGTGGACGTCCAGGCCTTTTTGAGTTCCCAAGCTCACCAGTGCACTCTTTTTTTCTCAGAATGTACCAAACTGTTGATTTGGCCACTCCTAACATTTCTGCTATCTCTCTGATGGATTTCTTCTTTTTTTTTTTCAGCCTCAGGATGGTCTGTTTCACCTCCATTGAGAGCTCCTTTGACCTCATGTTGTGTGTTCACAGCAACAGCTTCCAAATGCAAACGCCACACCTGGAATCAACTCCAGACCTTTTAACTGCTTAATTGATGACAGGTTAACGAGGGAAGAGCCCATGCAGCCTTGTTATTTTTTTTTTTTTTTTGCAGCCTTCTGAGTCAATTGTCCAATTACTTTTGGTCCCTTGAAAAAGAGGTGGCTACGTATTAAAGAGCTGCAATTCCTAAACCTTTGCTCCAATTTGGATGTGAATACTCTCAAATTACAGCTGAGAGTCTACACTTTAAGCCCACAGTGATTATATAATTGTATCCTGAATATGTTTTCGTAAATAGCTAAAATAACAAAATTTGTGTCACTGTCCAAATATTTTTGGGCCTAACTGTAGTCCTAGCCTGATGAGAAGCCGGTGTGCGCGCAGCTGTGAATGATAACGGCCCAGAGCGAGTCATCACAGGAGTAGTATAGTGCAGCATCATCAGATGGATCCCAATTTATAAAATTACTCCTTGCTGAGGAGCAATTGTTTCACCCAAAAGTCTGGTCATAAACCCTTCCTTTTCACCCATCAGACCTGTGAAGCCTTATGCCATTGGCCATAAAGTGGATAAGCTGCTCAGGATCTGGTGTCATTTCCTCTCAAATCCATTTGTCAAAAGAATGCCAAAGTGACAGATTTACGACCTGATGTTCCACAGACTCTTGACCAGCAAGATTCCTCTTATCTGTGAAGGTCCAACATTGCCCTCCAATGGATAGTACAGGAATATTTCTCCTGAGGACTGAATATTTTCTCTCTCTGATGCTTAAAACTATTAATTGTGAACAATGGCCTAACCTGTCATTCTCCACAGACAACATTAGCTATTGAAGACTAAGGCTGAACCCTGTGATGGACAATTATGTAGTGATCCAGGCTGCACACTGTTCTCCCCTGCTCCTAATTATTCATTTTCCACAGATGAGCTCCCCTTCTGCCTGTAATTAACACCACTCCTTAAATAGGGGCAGCGCTCAGCAGATGACAGGAGCTCATCAGACTCGCTACCTGCCGCCTCAAGATCAGACACCCACTGTGAAGCCTCCAGCCTGAACACTTTCCTACCACACAGCCGTAAGCAACCAACCTGTCCTCACCTAACTATTTCTTCATATTATCTCCAGGACTACCTTGGTGGAGTGGATTCTCTCCTTGGTGGAACCATGGATCTGGATTCCCCATCTGGACTCTCCACCCCCAAGTAAGTCGACATACCAATGTGAACCAAATTTATGCCCTCACGTCTCTCCCCCAAGCACAACCTCTCATTCAGTCATTCCACTCACCTTGCTGGGCTCAGTCCATCATGCTGAGGAGTCGCCAAGGGAGACCTGTCACCACTGAGTTCCCTGGCCCAACCTGTAAGCAAACGAGGACATTATTTGCAATTGATAACAACCTGTAATTACTGCCACTCACCCTTCCTCTTCTCTCTCCCTTTGTGGGGTTGCAGGACTCTCCATGCACACAACCTAGCATTAAAACCTTCAATAAACAATCATTATTGTATTGCAACCTTGGTCTCTCATTCTCTCTGCTTTTGGGTCTATTACTACTTACCATGTCAAATTAGGGTTTGAAATGCTTTTATTGATATAATTTGATATGTGTTCCTTTATCTTCATAAAGAATTAATCTTGCATGTCCACTATAAAAAAATATTGCATTGACAATGTAGACACATTGTTTTGCTCCTTTATGGTTAAGAAGAAGATTTTAGTCACTAAAGAATTTATACTTTAATAGGCAGCATAGGTTTCAAGATAATTTCCACTCTTCATATCAAATCCTATGTATCCTTCTATCACTCTCTGTGTGAAGCTCACATTCCAAAAGCTGTGAACTTGTCATGTGTGGAGCTGGTGTTTCAGCTCCGCCCATGATTTGTGGCTGTAGCTTCTGATTTGTTGCTAATTGGTTCCAGCTGGCAGGTTGAGCCCTGAGCTTTGGCCCTCGCCAGTCTACAGCCACACCCCTTTCTCTGCCAGACACTCACCAGCTGTCAGTTGTTTCTCATTTGTTCACACACACACACACACACACACACACACACACACACACTCATACATAGACTCCCGCCACACACCTGCGTCCACTTGTCATCCATTAGCCTGCTTGGTATTTATTGGGTGACAGTGGGGGCATTCAGTGTCATGACGTAAGTCAGCATTGCACAGTCTAGTCTATGGTCACCTGTCTACGTTGATGTCCTGGAGCTGTTGGGTTCTCTTTTCCCTTGGACTACTACGGTGTTGTTTTTTCCCAGAGCCCGCTGAGCTCCAACACCCTATGTAACTCTTCCTTTGTTATTAACTGCCCTTCTTTTCCACTGCCTGGTTCCGCCCTGGGAGTGCATGGGGCTCCACCTTCATCCAACTGAGCTCGGACTCCCAGCGCTTGTGTGCCTGACTGTGTTTTCCCATTGAACGTTTTCTTGTATTTTGTGCATTTTTGAGTTTCCCCTTTCTGTTAATAAACACATTCACTTCACCTGCGTTTTGGGCTGGTATTAATTCAACTGTTCATTGCGAAGTTACACAGCGGATATGACAGTACGCCATGACCAAGTGAGCCCAAGCGGTGAAGTGGCGTGACTTTTTTTTTCCCATTTTTTGTGTGTTTTTTCCAAATACCTGTTCGAAGCGTGATGTCCTCGAGGAGCCATTCCCACACTGGCAGAAGTAGATGGGCAGCGGGACATCCCAGCAGAGAGGAGCAGGAGGCAGCCTGGTTAATCTGGGAACTGCTGGAAGACGTGTATGACGAGGTCTCCTTCCTCGGTGAATCCGCAGGCAGTGGAGGGGCACTTGTTTTCCAGTAGCTCCCGTTCCTGTGATGAGAGGGGCGGCTCCTAAACTGTCAGTAGAGGGGCCAAGCACCACCTTTCCAGGATGGATGGGTGATGACGCCCAAACTACAGCAGCAGTGAACATCATTATCCGGGAAAACAGGCAAGTGAATTTTCATTCTATTCCTATAAATGATGAAATGTCTTGCCTGATTCCTGGTAGGAACGCTCAGGGAAAGCAGTCCCCTGAGTTCTCCCCACCTGCTGCTGTTAAGAATGGTTCATCAGCCCTCTCCATGCTCTCTTCCATCTCCCCTGAATCTACACCGGAGCTGGACTGTCATGACTGGGGGGAGCCAGAGGTCTGGTTAGATTCTTCCCCCACAGCAACGGTGGGCCAGACATCAGCCGCCACGCCAGCGGAATCGCCGGCGTGGGTCACAATGGCTGAGACTATGATGACTGCAGAAACCATCATGGCTGCTGCGGAGGCCACCGCAGCAGAGTCTACGCTTAAGCTGCATCTCCAGGAGGCCAAGCCTGGGAGTACATCGCCCGGATCGTTGGAGTCCTGGACAGCGGTGGAGCTTGAGCTAAGGCAAGTGCTCTCCTTTGTTTTCCTCCTTTCCATTATTGAGCATTTTTGCCTAGTTCTTGGTGAGGAGAGCCGGGTACAGCCGACCGCTGCATCTGAGCTTGCCTCACTGGGCTCCGCCGCTGCCAGCGACCCTGACCCTTCTTTCTCCCTGTCTAAGTCCTCTTCCAGGGTCGCTGGAGAAAGTCCCAACATTGCCAGATGGGTCTGAGGGTCCAGGTTCACTGCAAGAGGTCACTGTGGGTCCGGTCTCCCCTGCCAAGAAGGTCATTATGGGTGCTCTGCTACAGTCTTGGATGCCCGTAATCGATCGCCTTCTGGCTCGGGTGCTCATATGAGTCGGCTGGCCCACGGATAAAGCAGCATTGGGGTCACCAGTGACCCAGCCAGGTCCCACCACGGGTGCAGCAGGGGTCCAGCCGGACTCCACCGGGGGTGCAATCATGGCTTGGTCCGGGTCCACCGTGGGTGCAACGCAGGCCCAGTCGGGGCTCACCGCAGGAGCAATGAGGTCCCAGGAAGGGGCCACCACTGGTGCAATGTTGTCTCAGGTCAGGACCACCGCAGGTGCAGCCATGGCCGAGCCCGGGTCCACCGCGGGTGCTACCAAGTTGCAGTCCCACATCGGGATCACCGAGGGTGCTACCAGACAGTCTGGGGACACCAGGGTCTTCCTTTCCCTTCTGGAGGCCTTGTAAGTGTTCCTCCTCTTTCTGCTGGGTACCGTCGTGGTCCATTCTTTTTCACCGCCAGTGACCGCTGGGGTTCCCCTTCCTCTGTCCAGCCACCCACCTCTCAGCCTCCCGGTGGGTAGGCTGCCGCCTCGTCTGCCCTTCTGGTCCTGGTGGCTTAACCATGTGGGTAGGCCTCCCGAAAGACTGGGTTCCCTAGCCGGGTGGCCCATATGCCCTGGCAGGCCACCTGACGCTGTTCTACGGGACACCCGCTGGGCCTTGGACTCTGGCCAGCCCCCTGAGCTGTGGGACTCTTGGGGTGGGATGGGTTAGTTTAGTTTTGGGGTTGGGATTGTTGTGCTCTTTTGTGTTGTTGTATTCTCTGTTGGTTTGTTCCCTCCTGACCTGTTCCTCCCACCTCCCGCCCTGATTAGTCATGTTGGCCTTCTGGGTGGGTGGTTGGGGGCAGGTTTTCTCCTGTATTTTGTGTCTTTTTGTGATGGTACGTGGGTGTCTGGTATCCACCCCTTGAGGAGGGGGCTCTGTCATGTGTGGAGCTGGTGTTTCAGCTTCACCTCTGATTGGACTTTGAATGATAAACAAATATCTGAAATTTGACAACCTGAACAGACGTCAGATTCCTTTTTGTGTATAAACTGAGATGACGACCAGTGTGACGAGCATCCAGCTTCTACGGTTGTGATCCAAAGGAGCATTGGCTGGCACCAGACCTTTTTGTGGCAGAACCTGTCCCTTCCTCTTCACTTCACCAACGAACATTCATCTGGACCAAGGTTGGTACCTGAAGGCCTGCTACCAAGGCACAATCTGACTTCATCTGCTGTGCTTAAGGTCTGTTGTCCAAATTAAATTTAATTCTTCAGACTATTCCTTGTATAAGTTCTATAAACATCTTCAAACTCCTTTCAGAACTTAAAATACATTTATGTTTTCATTAATTTCCCCGTTCCTTTTTAGAGCAACACAAATTTTCCTTTTTATAAACTAATTTTTGTCATTTTCTTCATAAAATTGCATCCAATTTTTCTAACCATTCTGCTTTACAGCTATTTTATGGTTGGTTTCATTTTCCATTACAGTGCCAATTTAAGCTATGTTTTTCTTTGATTCCACAAATGTTTGATAATACAAGTTATACTCAGTAATCCATTAACAGTTTAATGTGCTCACGATACCTGTTGAATTCACTGTCTTAAAGCCATTTGAATGTCTTCATTGATCCTGAAATTTCTTATTAAACTGTTAAAAAGGCATATTGGAGTCATTGTTTAATATCATGTCCATCTTCTTGATTAAAAGCAGAAAAGAACTCATAGGTTTTTGAGACTGATTCATCACTGGTCCAAATATTGAATTATTAATTGTCCTTTTTGTTTTTTGGACTGGTGCCCTGAATGAGTTTTTGTGAGTTTACTGTATGTGTGCCAGTAATGAAAAGAAATCTTCATTCCTACTCACATGTATATTTATATTAATATTTGTACCAGCATAAACCACTACAATAGATAAGGTTGCAGGGAAAATGGGAGTACTGTAGCTAATATGTCAGTCAGTCCATCAGTTGTGTATCCTCTACATCCCCCATAACTGATGTCATTTCCGGACATTGATTTATCATTCACCAACATTCACCAACCATAATGCTCTGCACTGTGTGTCTATATATATATGTACATTTATAGTAATATGGACATATGTTTACTAGATGTTGTTTTTTTCTTGCCTTCTGATTGTTGCTCTGAGTGTTGCTATCCCTATGCTGTTGCAATCCTGGAATTTCCCCATTGTGGGACTAATAAAGGCTTATCTTATCTTATCTTATCTTATCATCGCACGATAGGACACATAGTCACTGTAGAACAGCCACAGCATACTATATAACTCAACTTTATGTAATGGTCTGCTCCAGTGCTCATTCCCTTCAGCTGTGCGCACACCTGCTCCACATCAGGGTCTGGGCTATATTAACCGCACTGCCCTGGGATCAGTGCAGAGTCGTCTGTCTTCTCTCCACACGACCTTCTCCTGCCTTCGTCATCATTCCTGAGTTCCAGTCTAAGCCTACCCCTGTCCTTGCTCCTAGCCTCCTGCCTACCGGCGTCTGGAAGAATATCCCCTCCAGCTCAAGTAAGCCTCGCTCATTCCCTCTAACCTCTCTCTCAGTCCCCTGTGCACAGGCGGAGCTCCATGGCGGCGGATCTCCTTCTCTCTGTGGTGGCGGACCACCTTCCTTCCTCCCTAGCGGCAGACAACACCTCACCACTCACCCTGCACACATTCACCTCCAGCAGCCGCGATGAGATCAGAGAATACTGTCCTCCTGGCCATAGCCGCCGAGCTGAACCTGAGCCACTTAACATCTCTACAAACAGTAAGCTTTGGTCTAAACTGCACATCCCCAGCAGTGATAACCTCTAACTGTCCCTGCTTCTGTTTGTCCCTAGGGTTGCCGGGTCGTATGGTGTTCTGCTCTCCCCCAGCAGCTTCTGACTACACATCCACGCACGCACGCACAGACACACACACACACACACACACACACACACACACACATTATTGTTAATAAACTCAATTGTATCTATTCCTGAGTCTGGTCACTGGGTCTATACACCATGTCAGTACGACTCCGCCAGAATGACCCAGCTGACAGTGCTTTGGTGCACAGAGTAAACAACATGGAGACTCAGACAGATCAATTAACTTATCAACAGCAAATTATCCTCACCTAATTAGCCTGTGTAACGGACCGGTTAGCTCGCCTGGCAGGTCCACAGGCATTTCCTCCGGCTTCTTCGGCCCCAAGCCGCTCCTCAGCTCCCGCTGGCTTCCCTGCCGGCCAACCTGGGCAGGGGTCTCCTTCCCAGCTAACCCCCATTCCCACTCCCACCCGTTTTAGTGGTAAACTAGGGGAGGCTAGGGGATTTATTATGCAATGTGAGATAGTTTTTCAGTGGGTGCCCGGGGACTTTCCCACTGATCACAGCCAAATTGGCTACATAATTAACCTATTGGAAGGGCGAGCGTTAGCATGGGCCTACGCCATTATGGCTAGGGCAAACTATACCAGCCTGACATACAAGTTCGTCTGTGAGTTTAAGGAAGTGTTCAACCACTCTGACCGTAATAGTGTGCTTACCTCTCGGCTGTTGAATTTGAGACAGGGTACCAAGTCCGTGGCTGACTACGTCGTCGATTTCTGGGTGGTGGCCACTGAGGTGGGGTGGGAAAATGCTTCGCTGTGCAGCATCTTCACCAGAAGTCTTAGCCCTAGCCTGTGGGATGAGCTATCCCCCTTAGAAAAACCAAGTAGGCTGACCGAGTTAATTTCCTTGGCCATAAACCTGGACAACAGACTAAGGGAACGGGCAGCGGAATGCAGAGCTTCCGGTCGCTCGGGTGCCCAGTATCACCACACACCTCATCCTTCCCTATTGGCTCTACCTCCCTCAGATTTCCCTGAGGCCCCGGAACCTATGGTGGTGGGACAGTCCAGGTTACCTCCAGCGGAGAAACAGCACCGCCGCGAGTTGGGGCTGTGCCTCTACTGTGGGAGCAAGGAGCACGAGGTAGCATCATGCCCTCTACGGCCAAAAGGGGGTGTCCGTGCATTGCAGTAGGGGGACTCACCTCAATCTAATCCCCTCTCCAAGTTTCTTCTCCCCATTTGTTTCATTCACAACCATAGGGAAATTGTTACACACGCATTAATTGATTCAGGGGCGGAGGAGTTTTATTTTGGGGGATCTAGCAACCCGGTTGGGTCTTCCCTATCAATCGCTTAAGACCCCACTGAGACTCATCGCTTTGTCCAAAGCCCCCCTTGCCATAGTATCTCAGCAGACCGCCCCAGTGTCTGTCATTATTTCTGGTCACCATCGGGAGGAGTTGAAGTTTTTTGTGTTCTGGTCACCTCTTCCCCAGTGATTCTCAGCTACCCCTGGTTACGCCTCCATAACCCCTCCGCTCTGGGAACGTGATGTCTTGGAGCTCGTTCTGTCTCGGCGCCTGTCTTCAATCTGCCGCCTGCTCGCCATCCATGCCCCTGGGTGCTCCCATCATACACACACACCCTGATCTGTTCAAAGTTCCCCCGGAATACCATGACCTTGGGGCCACCTTCAGTAAAACCCAGGCTCTTTCCCTTCCCCCTCACCGCCCATATGACTGTGCCATCAACCTTCGTGCCGGAACCCCACTGCCGTTGAGTGGCCTGTACAGCCTGTCACCTCCGGAGCGGGGAGCTATGGGGGCTTATATTAAAGAATCTTTGAACTCTGGCATAATTTGGCCGTCATCCTCAGCGGTGGGGGCGTTTTGTTTTTTTTTGTTGGCAAGAAGGACGGTTCACTGAAACCATGCATTGATTTTAGAGAATTAAATAACATCACCGTCAAGGACAAATGCACCCTTCCTCTTCTTAACACGGCATTCGATTCCCTCCAGGGGGTCTCCTGGTTCACCAAGCTGGCTCTCCATAACGCCTACCACCTGGTGCGGATCCGGGAGGACGACGAGTGGAAGACGGGGTTTCGGACCCCAAGCGGACAGTCCGAGTACCTGGTAATGCTGTTTGCCGAAGCGGACCCGGGATGGGAGCCAGCGGGGAAGCTGTTCGTCCCATTGGCCGTTCAGGGCGAAGTTATCCATTGGGCCCACGCATCCAGGTTCTTGTGTCACCCTGGGAGGGTTCGCATGGTGGCGCTTCTTCAAAGAACATTTTGGTGGCCCTCACTGCAGAAGGACGTTGGGGAGTATATCCGTGCCTGCCCCCAGTGTGCCGCTGGCAAAACGTCCTCATCTTCTCCAGCCGGGCTGCTCCACCCTCTACCTACTCCCAGCAGGCCCTGGTCCCATGTGGCGTTGGATTTCGTTACCGGCCTCCCACCTTCTAATAACCATACTGTTGTTATCATCATTGTCGACAGGTTTTCCAAGGCTGCTCACTTCATTCCCCTGCAGGGGCTGCCTACGACGAAGGAGACAGCAGACCTGCTCGTCCAGCATGTGGTGAGACTGCACGGGATCCCATTGTCTGCATATTGTCTCCGACCGGGGTCCCCAGTTCATTTCCCAGGTGTGGAGGTCTTTCTGCAACGCCCTTGGGGCTACGGTGAGCCTGTCATCCGGATACCACCCTCAGTCCAACGGGCAATGTGAGTGGGCTAACCAAGAGCTGGAGGCTGCAATGTGGTGTGTGGCCACCACCAACCCGGCATCACGAAGCACGCATCTACCGTGGATTGAATATGCCCACAATACGATGGTCTCCTCGGCTGTCGGCATGTCCCCATTCGAGGCTTTGCTGGGATACAACCCCCCGTTGTTTCCTGAGGAAGAGGGAGACATCGCCGTCCCGTCCATCCAGGCACACCTGAGGCGCTGCCGCCGGCTGTGGAAAGCAACCTGGACCGCGCTACGGCACACGGCAGAGCGCAATTCCACAGTTGCCAACCACCACAGGACACCAGCCCCTTCCTACCAGGTGGGTCAGCAGGTATGGCTATCCACCAAAAATATTAACCTGAAGACAGAGTCTAAGAAGATGTCCCAACGGTTCATTGGGCCTTTTGCCATCTCCCGCATTATTAATCCTGTCTCTGTGCGCCTAGCTCTCCCCCCCTCCCTCCACATCTGTCCTACATTCCATGTTTCTCAGCTCAAACCCTTCTGTTCCAGTCCTCTGTTCCCCCCTCCCAGGTCTCCACCTCCGCCGATGGTGATAGATGGCGACCCGGCATGGAAGGTCAATGCCATCCTGGACGTCCGTCACCGGGGTCGCGGCCTACAATACTTGGTGGACTGGGAGGGCTATGGGCCGGAATGGAGGTCCTGGGTGCATCCCTCCTTCGTCTTGGATAAAGACCTCATCAGGGATTTCCATCAGGCGTACCCAGGTAGGTTGGATCGACCGCCGAGAGGCATCTCGTGGGGGGAGTACTGTAATGGTCTGCTCCAGTGCTCATTCCCTTCAGCTGCACGCACACCTGCTCCTCATCAGGGTCTGGGCTATATTAACCGCGCTGCCCTGGGATCAGTGCGGAGTCGTCTATCTTCTCTCCACACGACCTTCTCCTGCCTTCATCATCATTCCTGAGTTCCAGTCTAAACCTACCCCTGTTCTCGCTCCTAGCCTCCTGCCTACCGGCGTCTGGAAGAAATCCCCTCCAGCTCAAGTAAGCCTCTCTCATTCCCTCTAACCTCTCTCTCAGTCCCCTGTGCACAGGCGGAACTCTGTGGTGGCGGATCTCCCTCTCTCTGTGGTGGCGGACCACCTTCCTTCCTCCCTAGCGGCGAACAACACCTCACCACTCACCCTGCACACTTTCACCTCCAGCAGCCATGACGAGAACGGAGAACACTATCCTCCTGGCCGTAGCCACTGAGCTGAACCTGAGACGCTTAACATCTCTACAAACAGTAAGCTCTGGTCTAAACTGCACATCCCCAGCGGTGATAACCTCTAACTGTCCCTGCTTCTGTTTGTCCCTAGGGTTGCCAGGTCGTACGGTTTTCTACTCTCCCCCAGCGGCTTCTGACTACACATCCACGCACGCACACACACACATTATGGTTAATAAACTCAATTGTATCTATTCCTGAGTCTGAGTCTGGTCACTGGGTCGATACACTATGTCACTTTATGTTTTTTTGCAAATATTCACTAACGGTTCAAGATATCCAGCTGCAGGTAGAGTGGCAGTGGCTTTTGTCATTCCAGAACTTCAAGTCAAAAAGTCATCTTGAATATTGGACCATGTATCAATCTTTTCTGCAGAATTAATAGCAATAATTATGACGTTGCACTGGATTGAGGAAACCAAACCGACTAAGGTGTTAATATGTACAGATTCTTTGTCAGTTCTCGAAAATCTTCAATCAGGTAATACAAGTGAAAGACAAGACGTAGTCTGTGAGCTGTTAACATACCTCAATGTAATTTGCAAGTTAGGCATAGTGGTCAGATTTGTCTGGATCCCTGCTCATACAGGGACCCTTGGAAAGGAATTAGCAAACAAATATGCAAAAAATGCCATTCATTCTGAATATATATCAGTACAGACAAGGCTTGGTAGGTCAGCGATCAAATCAATAATTAAAAAGGGAATTACAAAAAAGTGGCAAGAGCTCTGGAATAATGGTGATATGGGAAGAAATCTAGATTTCATTGAGCCAGTTGTAGGGAAAGTAAGAAAAGAAAGTACATATCGAAGACAAGAGACTATTTTCACTAGATTGAGAGTGGGGCACACTGGAATTTCCCCACTGTGGGACTAATAAAGGCTTAAAACCTAACCAGGGCTGCTCGTAGAGGTCGCATTGAATGTACTAAACTTGACAACTTTGCACAATAAAAATCGTCCTTTCCATTATAGAACAATAACAATCATTACTGGGGGTGACAACAACACTGTGATTCAAATGCAAAATATACTGTCCGGGTACATATTCATATTCTGCAGGGTAGTTTAACAAACTGTAATGCTGTTTATTCCATCTAGCTGCAATGCTCCTGCAAAGTGTATATATCTGTGTACATATGTACAGTGTAATCATCTACTGCTTTGGCCAACCAGTTCTTATTATCTTATTAACTATTGCCCTGAGTGCTGCTATCCCTTTGCTGCTGTAATCCTGGAATTTCCCCATTGTGGGACTAATAAAGGCTAATCTTATCTTATTTTATCTTATCTTATCTTAAATAAGACACCATTTATTTGGAGGAAACACGAAAATGGGAATTGTAGGAATTGTAGCTTTTGTAATGTGACTGAATCAGGAATATGTTATTACAGAATGTCAAAAATATGCAAAGGAAAGGGAGGTGCTAAAAAGGAAAGTAGAGGAAAAGGGGGGAAATTTAACTTAAGAGGAGTATTATCGTAAGGGAGAAATGTTCTAAGTATTTATTTGAATTTCTGAGGGAAGGTGGCCTGTACAAAAGGATATGACTTAGTATTTTTTTTTTTGATTAGTCTGTAAGTCATAGGAAGTCATTCCTCATCTGTGGGTGGCAGTTATGTACTAGTTTGGTGTCAAGCACTGTAAAACCAGCACGAGGAAGAAGAACAGGTCAGATGGGAATTTAGGAGTGCACCACTACAAACAAAAGTGTCAAAGATCGACCAGTCGATCGCGATGGACGGGTAGGCGTCCACTGGCTTTATGGTTCAAAACTCTCAAGCCAAGAAGTTTTGTCAGATTATGTTGCCATGATTAAATACCCAGAGGCTCAAACGCAGAGTAAGCAACACCGAATGAACACTCAGACTCAGTTGGAAACGTTTAGCACAATTTAGTAAACACAAAAACACACAACAACACAAACTTAATGAAAACACAAAAATAGCACAAGTAGACAAAAACACAAGACAACGCAAACTTAATAAACACAAAACACTAGTGTGCACGCTGGAGCAGCACATAGCCTGCAAAAGAGGAAAAAAGGGGAAATGATTAATGTCAAGAATTAGTAAGACAAAGAATATCAAGAGGGAAGAGAAGAGACTTATTGCACAAGCAGAGGGCCCGGCTGTGGACTTCAGCGTGAGATGATAAGAACTGGTGGGGAGATGACCAGCGGGAAGGCAGATGAGGGGAGATGACAGGATGAAGAGGATGAATGGGTAGACCTGGGGGAAGTAGGCATTGTCTTGAAGAGATGAGTGGTTCAAGTGAGTGGGCGCAGTCCTGTAGACACACCACTGAGATGGCAGCAAACCTGAAGAGGAGAAGACACACAAAGTAAGACAACTGAAGAGGATTAATGTCAAACAACATAAACATTAGTTGCTTAGAGGCAGCAATACCCAGCGGTCCAGCGGAGAAGCATTCACAAGCTGGCTCATTTATGCGCTGGTAAACCAGGAGGCAGCAGGTGTGTCCAATCACGCGGGTGCACTGATCAGCTCCAGAGCCAGAAAACAGACAGAGGGAAAACACACAGGGGGAGAGGGAGCACGCGCACCTGATCATCACAGTGACCCCCCTCCCCAAGGGGCACCCCCTGGTATCCCTCCGAGCTTGTTAGGATGCGCTCGATGGAAGGCCCAAACCAAGCCCTTATTGTGGAAATAGGATCCTGGGGATCCACGACCTCTCCTCTGGTCCATAACCCTTCCAGTAGACTAGATATTGAAGACCCCGGCCCTGACGACGGATGTCCAAAATCCTCTGGTCGATGTAGGTGGTATGGCTGTCAAGGACCCGGGGAAGAGGAGGAGGCTCTGGGGGAGGACAGAGAGGGCTGGTGGAGAGGGGTTTAATCTGTGACACGTGGAAGGTCAGCTGGATGTGGAGAGCTGGAGGTAGCTTGAGGCGAACGGTGACATTGTTGATGATGCGCGAGATGGGGTACGGGCCCAGAAAACGCAGTGACAGATTCCGTGACTCTGTCTTCAACAGCACCTGTTCAGCAGAGAACCAGACCTTCTGACCTGCAGTGTGCTCGGGCGCTGGTGCACGTCTGTGGTTGACGTAGAGGCAGTTCCGCTCAGATGAATGGAGAAGAGCAGCCCGGGTGGACCTCCACAGATGGTGACAGTGACGAACATGGGTCTCAACAGATGGCACAGCAATCTCCCTCTCTGCCATAGTTAACAATGGTAGAGTGTACCCCATAGAAGCCTCGAAGGGCGTCAGGCCGGTGGTGGAGGAGACGGTGGTGTTATGTGTGTACTCCACCTAGGTCAGGTGGGAGCTCCAAGTGGTCAAGTTACAGGATGCAACACACCTCAGGGTGGCCTCCAGAGACAGACTGGCACACTCGACCTGGCTGTTACTTTGAGGATGATATCCAGATGTGAGGCTGACGGTGGTACCCAGGGAACGACAGAAAGCTTTCCAGACCTGTGATGTAAATTATGGCCCTTGGTCCGAAACAATGTTATTTGGAATCCCATGCAGGCGGATGACATGAAGAGTGAGGAGGTTGGCAGTCTCGGCAGCAGAGGGTAGTTTGGATAGGAGAACTAAATGGATTACTTTGGAAAAATGATCAATAATGGTGAAAATGACAGTGTTGCCTTGTGAAGGAGGGAGACCCGTAACAAAATCTATGGCTATGTGTGACCAGGGATGACTGCAGGTAGGGGATGAAGGAGGCTGGCTGGGGGTGAAGAATCAGATTTATGAGTGGCACAGACATGGCATGCTTTAACATAGTTCTGAACGTCTGTTCTGAGAGTAGGCCATCAAAACACTCGTTGCAGCTTTCTATTGTCCAAGAAATGCCAGGGTGACAGGTGAAAAAACTGGTGTGCCCCCACTGGATAACTTCACTGCGGAGAGCAGAAGGGACATAAAGTAGGTTCGCCGGGCCTCCCTCAGGGATGGGTTCGGAGGGCAAAGCTTGCCGAACCCTCTGCTCGATTTCCCAAGAGAGGGCTCCTAAAACACAAGAGGAAGGCAGAATAGTCTCTGGAGGAGAAGCAGCAGCTGCAGAGAGAGAGAGGAAGAGGAGGAATAGGTGGAAAACTGGCACGAGAGTGCGTGGGGCTTGACATTACAAGACCCCGGATGGTAGGTAATGGAAAGATTAAATCTGAGAAAAACAGGGCCCACCGGGTTTGACAAGAGTTTAACTGTCTGGCAAATCTGAGATATTCTAAGTTTTTGTGATCTGTCCAGATTATTACAGGTTGGTTAGCTCCCTCTAGCCAGTGCCTCCATTCTTCCAGCACTAACTTAACTGCCAACAGCACACAGTCTCCTACGTCATTATTCCTCTCGGCTGGGGTCAACCATCAAGAGAAATACGTGCATGGATGAAGCTTCTGATCGGAGCCAGAACACTAGGAAAGGACAGTGCCCACCCCAAAATCAGATGCATCAACCTTGACCACGAACTGGGATTGGGGATCAACCTGGGCCAAAATGGGCGTGTCAGTGAAGAGGACCTTTAATGTAGTGAAAGCCTGTTCAGCAGCCTCAGACCATCTAAATGGGATCTTAGTAGAAGTGAGTTGAGCTAATGGCAAGGCTATTTTGCTATAATTATGACTAAATCAGCGGTAGAAGTTGACAAAGCCCAGGAAGCACTGGAGATGCTTCCTAGACTGGGGGGTAGGCCAGTCTACCACTGCCTTCACTTTAGCCGGGTTGGCCTTTAGTGGACCCTCAGCCACAATAAATCCCAGGAAAGAAGTGCTGCTGGAAGTAAACTCACACTTCTCAGCTTTCACGAAGAGTTGATTCTCTAACAACCACTGCAGGACTGCCCAGACATGGACTGTGTGCTCCTCCAGCGTGCAGAACAAAAATGAGAATATCATCAAATAGACAAAAACAAAATGGTTCACCATGTCCCGAAGGCTGTCATTTATTAACCGCTGGAAGACGGCTGGGGCGTTAGTCAGCCCCAAGGGCATGACCAGGTACTCAAACTGCCCCAGATGTGTTTTAAAACATGTCTTCCACTCGTCTCCCTCCCATATGCGAACTAGATAGTACGCATTATGGAGATCGAGTTTGGTGAATGCAGGTACACACTGTAGCAGCTTGAAAGCCGAATTAATAAGCGTCAACAGATATTTATCTTTTGATGGTGATTGCATTCAGTTTGTGATAATAACAATACACAGCTGCAGTGACCCGTCTTTCTTCCCCACAAAAAAGAATCCAACGCGGATAAGAGTGGAAGATGGACGAATAAGACTGGCGCACAGGGAGTCTTTAATGTAACTCTCCATCGCCTCCCTCTCCAGCCCAGACAAACTGTAGAGCCAATTGGATGGCAGCTGCTTGCCCAGAAGGAGGTCTATAGCACAGTCACAGAACTGATGAGGTGGTAAAGAGAGGGCCCTAGACTTACTAAAGACCTCCCCAAGGTCATGATAGACCACAGGCACGAGACTGAGATCTGGCAGCTCGACCGGAGGGGAGGAGATAGGCAGAGTGGGTGAGCATGCGGCTGGGCGGAGGCACAATGAGAGACAAAAGGGACTCCAGGAAGAAAATGGAGCCCTGATCCCAGTTAATAATTGGATTATGTTTGCAAAGCCACGGATACCCCAAAATCAGCGGTGTAGATGAATAAGGTAGAACAAAAAACTGGATAGCCTCGCGGTGGTTACCAGACAAAATGACAGAAATGGACTCGGTTTGGAGGGTAACTGCGGCAAGGCTGCAGCCAGAAAGGGCTGAGACATTTAAAGGTGTCGGGAGGTTCCTAGTGGGAATCTTAAATTTTTGGACCACACCCTGTAGGATGATTTTTTTGTCCAGCTACGGAATCAGTGAGAGCTGAGGTTTTACACTCAGCCCCCAGTAACTGAATGAGGGCCGGGAGTGTAAAACTGTTAGGAGGATTTGGAAAAGATCCGCCCTCCAGACCCCCCCACGGCTACTGTCGGGCTGGATCTTTTGGCTAAATGGAGCATTTTGACAGTACATGATCAGTGGAACCACAATACATACAAGCCCCCGCCTTCTCCCGGCGCTGGCATTCCTCCGGAGTCAGATGAGTCCGACCAACGACCATCAGCTCTGGTGGAGAAGCCAACCTGGCACCGCGAGAGGACAGGGGAAACGGACGCAACGTGGATGAGGAAGCAGAGGCCCTCTGCTCCCTCACGCGCTCACAGTACAGATTATCCAGAGGCCCTCTGCTCCCTCATGTGCTCACAGTACAGATTATCCAGGGCTACACCCTGTGCAATTAATTCATCCAGAGACGAGGGATTAAGTCCTATCAACTGGCTAACGATGTTACCCTCACTCTCCATATGGTCGAATGCACGGGTGAATTCCTGCACAAACCTGTCGAATGTGTACAGGGGCCCTTCCGGACTACTTAAGATGGACTGAGCCCACTTAAGCGCCCGGTCTCGGAGTAACAGGGTCATGAATTGGATTTTTGATGAATTGTCCCTATATTCCCCCACCACCTGCTGAAAATAAAGCCGACAGTGGAGCAGGAACCCGTTACATCCCCCCCATCTCCCCCGCGTATGGGGCAGGAGAGGGGATGGAAATGGTCCAGCAGATGGGAGGTGCTGTCAGAGAAGCAGGGTAGGGAGAGACGCCGCACCAGGAAGTCGACACAAATGGTCGGTAACTGTGGCCAGTTGCTGGGTAATAGTTTGGAGTTGCTCGGACAAAAACATAACTTGGCTCTCCATGGCATCCAAATGGGAGAGTGCTGACTGCTCACCTGGTGAAGCACCTGCTAAGCCTCAATCCTGGCTGAACCATTCTGTCATGATTAAATACCCAGAGGCTCAAACGCACAGCAAGCAACACCTAATGAACACTCAAGACTCAGGTGGAAACGTTTAGGATAATTTACTAAACACAAAAACACACAACAACACAAACTTAATGAATACACAAAAACAGCACAAGTAGACAAAAACGTAAAGCAATGCAAACTTAATAAACACAAAACACCAGTGGGCACACTGGAGCAGCACGCAGCCTGCAAAAGAGGAAAAAAGGGGAAATGATTAATGTCAAGAATTAGTAAGACAAAGAATATCAAGAGGGAAGAGGAGAGACTCACTACACAAGCAGAGGGCCCAGCTGTGGACTCCAGCATGAGAAGGCAAGAACTGGTGGGGAGATGACCAGCAGGAAGGCAGATGACGGGAGATGGCAGGATGAAGAGGATGAATGGGTAGACCTGGGTGGAGTAGATTAGATTAGATTAGATTAGATTCAACTTTATTGTCATTACACATGTATGAATACAAGGTAACGAAACACAGTTTAGCATCCAATCAGAAGTGCAAAGGACAGCAGTGCAGTATATACGGTAATTAACAGTATGTGCAATTTAAGCAAATATATGCAAATATATGCAGCAGTGCAGAAAGTTAAAAGTACTGTTATGTGCAAATAATGTGCAATAAGTTAGATGTAGTTATGTAGTTATGCAGTTATGTACAGGTGAGGATGGTAAAAGATGATCGTAAGAGAGTCAGCGGGGAACTAAGTTCAATAACGTGACAGCTGTTGGAAAGAAACTGTTCCTAAACCTGCTGGTTCTAGTCCGAAGGCTTCTGAAACGTCTTCTGGAGGGGAGAAGCTGGAACAGTCCATGAGCAGGATGGTTGGAGTCCCTAAGAATGCTGCGTGCCCGGCGCAGACATCTTTTCCTGTAGACGTCCTCTATAGCTGGAAGTGGAGTCCCTGTGATGCGTTGGGCGGTTTTCACCACCCGCTGCAGCGCCTTGCGGTCAGCTACAGAGCAGCTCCCATACCAGAGTGTGATACAGTTGGTCAGGGTGCTCTCTATCACGCAGCGGTAGAAGTTGCCCAGGATGTCAGTTGACAGATGGTTCTTCTTCAATGTCCTCAAGAAGAAGAGGCGCTGATGGGCCTTCTTGATCAGGCTGGTGGTGTTAACTGACCAGGACAGGTCCTCCGAGATGTGGGTCCCCAGGAATTTGAAGCTGGGGACACGTTCAACAGCTATGTCATTGATATGGATGGGGTCATGTGTCTCTTCCCTCTCCTTCCTGTAGTCCACTATGAGCTCCTTGGTTTTGCTGGTGTTAAGGAGCAGGTTATTGTCAGCGCACCAAATAGCCAAGTGCTCAACCTCTGCCCTGTAATCTGACTCGTCGTTGTCCCTGATGAGTCCAATCACCGTGGTGTCATCTGCGAACTTTATGATGGAATTGGATCCATACATAGGCCTGCAGTCATGGGTGTAGAGGGAGTAGAGGAATGGGCTGAGCACACAGCCCTGTGGTACACCAGTGTTGAGTGTGATGACGGAAGAACGGTTGGGGCCTGACCTAACATGCTGGGGTCTGTTGGTCAGAAAATCCATGATCCAGTTGCAGGTGGAGGTACTGATTCCCAGGTCCCCAAGTTTGGTGAGCAACTTGGAGGGGATAACTGTGTTGAATGCTGAGCTGAAGTCAACAAACAGCATTCTTGCGTAGGTGTTCTTGTCATCCAGGTGTGAGAGTACATAGTGCAGCGCTGTAGAAACCGCATCCTCTGTACTCCTGTTGCTCCGGTAGGCGAACTGATGAGGGTCCAGTGTAGGGGGCAGGCCTTTTTTGAGCTGTGCCAAGACCAATCGCTCAAAGTACTTCATGACTATGGGCGTCAGTGCCACAGGGCGATAGTCATTTAGGCACGATGGTGTTGAATGTTTCGGCACTGGTACTATTGAAGTGGTCTTGAAGCACGCTGGTACCACGGTCTGGGCCAAGGACAGACTGAAGATGTCTGTGAAGACCCCTGCCAGCTGCTCAGCGCATGCCCTCAGCACACGCCCAGAAATGCCATCAGGGCCAGCAGCCTTATGTACGTTGACATGACTCAGTGCATTACGGACGTCGGTGTGGGTGAGTGTGAGGTGGTGGAGGTCATCAGAGGGTGGGAAATTGATGTTCTGATGTTGAGTAGGAGTTGTCTTGAAGAGATGAGTGGTTCAGGTGAGTGGGCTCAGCCCCAGAGACGCACCGCTGAGATGGCAGCAAACCTGAAGAGGAGAAGATACACAAAGACAAGTGAAGAGGATTAACGCCAAACAACATCACTCTATAAAAGCAAGAAATCTGTGTGTCTGTCTGTCTTGTCACATTTATAGGACATCATAGGACAGCCTATGATCTCTGCCTGAACATCATAGGGTGTCCTATGAACTCAGGCATCATAGGACACATAGACAAATGTGTCTTTATGATGTCATATAGGCCATGAACTCAGGGATCATAGGACTCGCAATGCCTATATGACAGCACACAGACAAATGTGTCTTTATGATGTCATAGACATCAAGCCTGCCTTCATGTCTTTATGATGTCATACAATGACAGACGTCAGGCAACATGTCTTTATGATGTCATATACATCAAGGCTGCCTTCCTGTCTTTATGATGTCATATACAGTGAGTCCATGCCGGAAAGCCTCTTTTTGCTCAGATCTATTTTCATGATCCTGTCCATGAACTGGAATTACAACGCACATATCCTTCAACCAGTGGTCTCAACGAAGAAGAAGAAGAAGAAGAAGAAGAAGAAGAAGAAGAAGAAGAAGAAGAACCACCAGATGGAGAGCAATAGAATGACAGTAACTGCTGCACGTCAGAAAAGATGCCATGAAGATGAAACACCTGAGGTTCCAGCATTACATAGCACCCATCTGAGACAAGAGGACACCCTTCACCAGCATAGGGTACGACAGACTTTAAAGCACGTGTCTAGGACATCATAGGATGGCCTATGATCTCTTCCTCATCATCATAGCGTGTCCTATGAAGTCAGGCATCATAGGACGACTCGCCATGCCTACATGACGGCAAATGTGTAACCTTGACGAATGCCAGTCTACACTACAAATGTGTAAAATGCCAAGCAAAGTGCTGATTTTCTCCGGGTGCTCCAGTTTCTTGGTTTCTACGGGCATGCACGGGTCTTCCTGAACAGGGTCAAAAGCCACTTTTTCAGGATCATGCCCATGAACTGGAATTACGATGCACCTATCCCTCAACCAGTGGTCTGAACAAAGAAGAAGACCCACCAGATGGAGAGCAATAGAATGAGGAGAACTGCTGCACATCAGAAAGGATGCCATGAACATGAAACACCTCAGGTTCCGCCAGTACACCACAGGCATGACTGTGAACAACACAGCCATCTGAGACAAAAGGAGACCCTTCAGTGGTCTGAACGAATATATGACGGCACATAGACAGAACACATGACTCCCTACAAGACATATACTGTATATAGACACAGGTAAGCAACATAACACAGAACAGTGACAGGCATGAGAAGAAGTAACAAGCAAGGACAAACAGCCCCAGATGGCAGGGCATATTTTGTGTGATTTTTATGTTTTGCTACATACAAAAGCCATCACATGTGATTGCCACTTAGTGCTGTGTTGCTATACCAACTGTCCTGTAACTGGCAAGAATTCTGTTCCAATGCATCCCCTCTACCGGCATGCACGGGTATGCACTAGTAAACATTAATTGCTTAGAGGCAGCAACACCCAACGGTCCAGCAGAGAAGCATTCACAAACTAGTTCTTTTATGCACTGGTAAACCAGGAAGCAGTAGGTGTGTCCAATCACGCAGGTGCGCTGATCAGCTCTGGAGCCGGGAAACAGACATAAGGAAACACACAAGAGGGGAGAGGGAGTACGCTCACCTGATCATTACATATGTTGACTGTTATGTATGGTAAAATACCTGGGTGAAAGATGAGGCAAGGTGACTGGGCAAACACAGCTTTATTGATGGATGAGAACAGCGGTTACACGGCAGGCACCTGGCAGAGGGTACCAGTCAAAGGGGCCGCAATATGGATGCCCTCTGCCTTATATAGGGTGGTGTTGTGACGTGATGGGAAGCGCACGCCACCACACCACACTTCACAATAATGTGCTGTTTTACTATATAACACCCCCCCCCCCCTTTAGAAAAGTCCAAAACCACACACAATTGCCCCCCCCCAAAAAAAAATAAAATAAAAAATTGGGGACCTGAATCACATACTAAAATAACAAAAAACGATGTACTAAAATGGCCAAACACATTCACACAAAACAACCTAAAATAGGGCAGACGGGTGGACTACCATACAGCCCGCACGGCAGGGTGGATTATTCTGCACCCACACCTCAAGAAAGAGTCCATATATAAAACTCAAATCACACGCCGTGCTCCTAAACTAAAGAAAAATACATAAAACAATCCCATATCCGATCCGTACTGCTCCGTACTGTGGGTGTTTATATATTTACATATTTATTCCATCTAGCTACAATGCTCTGCACTGTGTGTTCATATATTCATATATTTATTCCATCCAGCTACAATGCTCTGCACTGTGTGTCTGCGTGTGTGTGTATATATATATTTTATAGTAATACGTACATATGTATATTAGCTGCTCTTGCTTGCTTGTTTTTTTTCTTGCCTTCTGATTGTTGCTCTGAGTGTTGCTATCCCTGTGCTGTTGCAATCCTGGAATTTCCCCGTTGTGGGACTAATAAAGGCTTATCTTATCTTATCTTATCTTATCATATCATAACATGCATCTCAAAACACAAGAACTATAAACAACACTCATTTACAGCACAATTCCTTGGGTGGGAGAAGTAGAACCGGCATGGGGGGCCCAGGGCAGCCCCTCAGCAAGCGCGCTCCTGGAAGCAGCAGACCTCCGGGATGACGGCTGATCTTCTGGACAATGGAGCCTCACTTCTTCACCACCAAAACTGACTCCCGTCCAGCCCTGTCACCTGGAGCCTCTTCCTGGACTCGCCAAAGCTGATTGGTGTGCCTCAACGAGCCGCCGGACAACCTGAAATATGCTGCGCCCAGCTTAGCCACGATGCACAGACACCCTCAATGTTTATCTGGCTGTTGTTTGGCCCATCTTCGCCGTGGACGTTCTTCACCCTGAACTCGAACCAAGTCCAAAACCTTCAGCGGGGCCCGGCTCAGCCTGAAGTGGTGCTGCTGAACATGCAGTTCCTCCATGCTCGTCAGTCTGCCCCCGACCTCTTCTAAAACCGTCATAGCAGTCACCATCATAGCTGCAGACCCTCCATCCCCCTGCAGCCAAGCTCCGGAGGCATCTGGGGCTAGCACAGGGATGGGCAATCATGTGCCATGGAGGGCCATTCCACTGCAGGTTTTCTGTTCCACCAAGTTTCTTCAGCAGGTGTTTTCTCTTATCAGCTTCAAGGATTACTAATCAATGAAAACACCTGCTGAAGGGACTGGGTGGAACAGAAAACCTGCAGTGGAATGGCCCTCACTGCCCACCCCTGGGCTAGCACATTGGTGTCACTAGCCGGCGTAGGCGCCTCGCCACCACACTCAGTAACCCCCTCTACAGTATCCTGAGCGTCGGCACTGAGACTCTCCTGCTCCAAACCTGAGTGAGGCTGGTCTTGCTTGACCACCGTGGTGTCCGTTAGCTCTTCATCCCACACAACGTCCTCATTGACCATCGGAACCGGGGGGTTCCATTGGCCACAACCCAACCATTCGTTCCCGGTGTCATCTTTTATGGCAAAACCCAGTCCGTATAAAAAATCACAGCCCATGATGTTAATGTCATGGTTCGAGTGCCGAACCCGTCCACGCTCGAGCCATGCATTATCTTCACCTATTTTGACAGCTGTGTGTGCCTTTTGGCTCCCCGAGCCTTTATTGGGACAGCGCTCGGAGGGGCTTCCGGCTGTCAGGGTTGACAGCTGAGCTGCATTTCGTCTCATCAGCAGTCCTCCATTTAAGAGGGCAGCTGGGTGCGGAAAAACGCGGCAGTCTCGTCAAAACTTCCCCAGTGTCAGACGTGAGCGAGCATCCCTCTGTTCGTACGCTGACCACTCCACTGCTATGATTGTAAGTGTGCTTCTTTATTGCCCTATGATCATCTGTATGTAGTGTAGTATGTTTTAGCCCACCGTGGCTCGTTATTTTGTGCTCCTTTTCTGTTCATCAATAAACCGTGCAAACTCACCGGAGTCTCGCGAGGGCCATCCCTGACAGTAGATTACCACCAAACTGAGACGCCTGTCACGTGAGTTTGCCGTAGTTTGGAGTTTTTCCCCTTCACTTGGGCTTATGAACAGTATGTCCGCCCTCGAGCGTGGGTTTTGCCCTGAGTGGTTTGAGGAGATCGACGGCTATTTGGCTAAGGCCCATCGTCTCATGCCCACTCCAGCGGCAGGTGACTATTTGTTCCTCGCCCAGCAGGCCTTATTAAGATACCACCTCACCTCCTTTCCGGAAGGAGGGGAGAGGATAACATGGATTGTGGCTCAGCGACAGCTAATTGAAAAGGCGCTCCAGGAACCTTCTCCTCCTCCCTTGAGTACGGCATCCCTGACGAGAGTGGAGGTCCGTAGGCTGGAGGGAAATCCAGGCAGGAGGCCAACAGAGAGGCGTCCCCGCTCCACATTTCGGAATTCAGCTCCTGTCGCCTGTCCAGTCCCGGCGCCATGTGCTCCTGGTCCCCTCGCTGCACCGTCGGCCAGTAAGCATTGTCGCCGTGTCACAACCAGGCCCCAGCGAGAATCCCGTCCGGATCCAGCTCCGGGCCGTCAGAGGAACCCACCCTCCCAGTCAGCTGCATTGCCCACGTCATGACAGGAGGGAATCCCCGCAGTCGCCTCCCCCGGGTCATCTGTCTCAGCTGTTCCGTCAGCTCCTCATGCCCGGATCGCCTCGGCTGTCGCTCCCTCCTCCTCGACGTCATCTCCGGCTGCTGTGAGTGCTGTGAGTCGTGTTTCGGCGAGGCCCGTCAGCAATCCACCACAAACTGCTCCTCCTCGTCTCCCCGAGGGGCCTGCCGTCACCATCCGGAGGGGAAAAAGAAGAACTCCATCCGCTACAGCAGGCACCATCCGTCCTCCAGGAAACAGGCAAGTGCAAATTCAATTTCCTCCCCGTAGTTGTGATTTGCCTTGTCTGACTCCTGGGGGTGGAGTTCGGGGTTCGCAGTCCCCCGAGCTCCCACCACCTGCTGTAGCCTCTGTCATTAAACCTGCTGCCGCTGTGTCTCCCTCCGCTGAGCGGTCCACGATGCCAGGCATACATTGCCGGACGAGGTGGGGGCCTGCGGTTCTGGAGAGCCTGGTTCCAGCCCCGCAGCCACGTCATGGGCAGAGGAGGAGAGCGGACTGCAGCGTGGAGCCTGCGCCGACGATGAAGTGTCCCTGGGTCTCCACAGAGGAGCAGTTCAAGCTAGCGGGTCGAGGGTCCCCTGCCACCATGCCGTGCGGGTCATTGGCGTGGACGTTAGCGCCGGAGGGTCTTCAGACTGCAGAAACCATCACACCGGCTGCGGAACCTGCCATAGCCGAGTGGGAGCCTGACAACGATCTTCTTCATCCTGAGCCTGGATCAGCGAAGTCCTGGACGGCGACAGAACCCAAGTGCAGGCAAGTGCTCTACTTTGTTTTTCTTCTTTCTATTTTGGAGCATTTCTGCCTGCCTCTTGGGGAGACGAGCCAGGGGCAGCCGTCCACTGCACCCGGCTCGTCTCACTGGGCTCTGTCACTACCGGTGATCCTGATCCCGGTTCTTTCCTTTCTCCTGAGCCTTCTCCCAGGGTCACTGGTGCGGAGCCAGTCCCGGTCGCTGCACTGGAGGTTCCGGGTTCGGGGTTGGAGGTCGTCACTGGTGCGGCGCCGACCCAATCGGAGTCCAACGCGGGTAGAGCCGAGGCCCAATCGGGGTCCAACGCGGGTGCAGCCGAGACCCAATCGGGGTCCAACGCAGGTGCAGCACCGGTATGGGTCAAGGTCGGTGAAGGAGCTGCAGACCCTTTGCTGCCTGACATTGTACGGGCTCATCGTCATCATCATCATCCCCCTTCTTATCGTCACCATCCCAGCTCATCGCCACCGGGGGCCGTTGGGGGTCTCTACGTTCGGCCCGGCTCTCCCACGTCTTTCCCCCCACCAGGGAGGCCGTTGCCAATTGTTTCCCCACGGTTCTGGTGGCTGAGGGATGCGGGTCGGCCGCCTGAGGAGCTTTTTCGCCACTTCAGCGCCCTGGGTCAGCCACCCGACGTACTGTTTTTTCAACTGGGCGACCTGGTTCGGCCGCCGGAGGTTCTGACTTTCCGGGCCTGGGACTGGGGTAGGCTGCCCGAACATTTCCTCTTCCCCTTAATCACCCTTTGGCCATTGGACGCAGGGAGACCGCCGGAACTGTTCCCATTTACTGGACTCTGCCTGTCGTCATCCTCATGTGTTGTGTGGTCCCACTGAGGTATGAGGTCATTCAGTGTAGTTGTTCTGATCAGTGTTTTTGTCAATGTTAGCATGTTTGGGGGGTTTTTCTCCTCTCCCCTCTCCTGTCTGAGGGATGAAACGTGCCTAACTTGTGGGGGGTTTTTGCCCCCTGCTCAGTGTGTTTACTGTGTGTTACAGAGTATTGTGGTTTCTGTAAACTTTACTCAGTAATTGCCTCATTTGTACCCTGTTCTAAGTATCATTTGAGCATTATGGAGTATTGTGTTTTCCTTTTGACCTTACTCTGTAAACTGCCTCATTTGTTCCCTGTCTCCGTCATGGTTGATTTTTTTTTCCTGCCCTGTTCTAATTATCATGGTGCGTTATGGAGTATTGTATTTTTCTTTTAACCTTACTCTGTAATTACCACATACTGTATGTATCCTAGTCATCGTCATGGTGTTTCCTCTCTTTTGCTGGTTCTCACCCTCCAGGCTTATTCACACCCAAGCCCTATACCCAGGGCTTGGGTGTCATTGGGCGCTCGTAGCTCGCCCTTGTGGGGGAGGTACTGTCATGGTTTGAGTGCCGAACCCGTCTGCGCTTGAGCCATGCATTATCTTCACCTATTTTGACAGCTGTGTGTGCCTTTTGGCTCCCCGAGCCTTTATTGTGACAGCGCTCGGAGGGGCTTCCGGCTGTCAGCGTTGAGAGCTGAGCTGCATTTCGTCTCATCAGCGGTCCTCCATTTAAGAGGGCAGCTGGGAGCGGAAAAACGCGGCAGTCTCATCAAAACTTCCCCAGTGTCAGACGTGAGCGAGCATCCCTCTGTTCGTACGCTGACCACTCCACTGCTATGATCGTAAGTGTGCTTCTTTATTGCCCTATGATCGTCTGTATGTAGTGTAGTATGTTTTAGCCCACCGTGGCTCGTTATTTTGTGTTCCTTTTCCGTTCATCAATAAACCATGCAAACTCACCGGTGTCTTGTGGCGTCTTATGATGGCTCACGAGGGCCATCCCTGACAGTTAATGCCTCATGCTGTCACATGGAACGTGAAGTCAACCATCTTCGCAGACTTGTACCGGACCGTTAACTCCAAAGTCCCAACCATGCACAGCCTGCCACCTCCGTAACCATACAAGAGCGGTGGGTTACCTCTAATCCTGTAGTGGGGGAAAAACTTCCTCACCATGGCCCAATTCAGCAATGACCCCTCCACTCCAGCGTCGAGCAGCAGCAGCACCTCCACACCGTCCAATTCCACTGTGCAAAACGTGTACCCATTTGTGCTGGGGGACACCGTATGGATGGTCGTCGGGGGCGGGTGGAGTGATTTCTTCTGTGGGCTCTCCGGTTCAGATACACGGCACACTCTAGCATAATTGTTCAAGCATCCACATCTACTACAACATTTTCCACTAGCCAAGCAGTCCTTAGCCTTATTGCGGTGCGTTGCAGACCCACAACCCCTTACACAGGGATTTTCCCAGGGCAGACCTTTGGCTGGCAGCACTGGCTTCCGTAGTATCATCATCCAAGCTATCCTCGCTATCCGAGTCCACAACATTTGCCGTGGCAGGAGGCTCCGGCGGCCGCTGTGACTGGTGCCAGGTTAGCTCCAAAGCTAGCTTGTCTGCGGCCTCCAGCTGGAGAGCTAGTTTGACAGCTGTGGCTAATGTTAAGTAATTGGGTGCCGTGAGTAGTCTAGTCCGCAATGCAGCGCTGCACGTGTGCTCCGCAAGCTGGTCACGTACCATTTCATCTTCCAGCGGCCTAAAGTGACACTCGCTAGCTAGCTGCCTCAAGTCAGCGTCAAACTGATGAATAGGCTCACTTACCTGTTGATGTTGCTGCCGAAAACGAATCCTCCGGACAGTCATGCTATCCGGGGGGTAGAAATGGTTGGCTAGCAGCTCCACAAAGTCTTCAAAAGAGTCCGAAGCTCTGAGTGTGCGCAAGACTCGCTGGCCCTCAATACCCAGGTTATGAACAAGAAGCGCATGTGCTCTTAATATGTCGAGCTTACCGAGGTCTAGCGCAGTGATGTACGTCTGGAAAGCATCAAACCACATAGGCCAAGGCACTGGCAGTTTGCCCGGCAGCTCGAGAAAGGGGCGAAGTGGTGTGATACATGCCTCCATGAGTTAATCCTCGATCGCCAAATATTATGTATGGTAAAATACCTGGGTGAAGGATGAAGCAAGATGACTGGGCGAACACAGCTGTATTGATGGGTGAGAACAGCGGTTACATGGCAGGCATCTGGCAGAGGGCACCGATCAAAGAGGCCACAATATGGATGCCCTCTGCCTTATATAGGGTGGTGCGGTGACATGACGGGAAGTGCATGTCACCACACCGCACTTCACAATAATGTGCCGTTTTACTATATAATATTGACCAAGTACGTTATCAGGTTTTACATAAAGTTGCACCGTCTTTAGGGCATCATGCTAATGCATGTCTGGTCATGAGATATCATTATAATCTGACAGCCTCATTTATATGGTTTTAAGGTTTTCACTTGTTTCCGCAAGTTGGAAAAAAAATATGTTTTTGTTGTTGTTGTTGTTTGCTAGTTGCTAGAGGACTTGTTAAAATGAACACATTCAGAGGACAAATTCATATGAAAGCTTCTGTTTTGACTGTCCTGTAAGTTTTTTTTTTCTTCTTCTTCTTCTTTTTTAAATTGAGCAACAATCAGCAGAAGACCAACAGCTTGTAAGTCCCCAGTGAGTCTCCGTAAACTGAGTCTGTCAGCTCATAAAGAAACTAAATACATTTTTTTTGGTGCGTTCATTATTCTTCCAGTAAATGTCAAGACTAGGAGGAAAGTCAAAAATTAAAAATGTCCTTGATCCTGCCATTATATTTCCAGCAACTGCCTCTGTAGCTTTTACTTTATGGAAAAAGCCATTTAACAGAATTACCTCACTGAGTCATATTCTTTTTAAAGTATTGGATTTATCTTTGAGGGCAGATCCAAGGCTCTAGACCAAATATGGCACAATAAATAAAGTAAATCTCATTAGTCATGCCATTTGCTGGCTCTTAGTGGTTTAGGAACAAATCAGCGTGTTTTATTCATTACATGACATGCCTTCGAATATACCTTTCCCTTTGGCTTGTTTAATAAAAAGAAAGGTTTAGGACTTCATAGTAGTCTTCTTGTTAAATTGTGGATCAGTCATAAATGTATTCATTAAGACCTCTTGCTATGTAGGATTTTTAAAAAAAATGTTTTACCATCCCCTCACCTTAGCAGCCTTCGGTCTTTGCCTCTATCTCCCTCCCCTCCTCTGTCTCCCTCTCCATCAACTCCCATTATTGTCCTGATGGAGAGTAAACAAGGCCACCCTTCCTTTCCATCAGTCTCTCTGTCCCTCCTTTCTTTCCGGTTAAGTAAACACAGGGATGGCTCACCCTCCTAAACCTGATCACCTCCGGTTCCTTGGCCTCTCTCCTCCTGCTACTCTCCTCTCATCTTGATCTACATCATTAGTATGCAGAAGAAACAATAAAATTCCTTCCACCTTGACTTGTTCCATCATTGTTCACCTTTCCTCTTCAGCTTTCTCTGTCCACATCTGGTAGAGAAGAAGTCCTCATTATGTGATCCAATGAATTCCAAAATTTAATTTCTCTAAGGCCGCATGAGAATGAAGGGCTAATTAATCTTGTTTCCAATTATCAGTTTTCTATAATCTATGGGGACTTCTTTTTAATAAAGCCAGCTGATTTCATGATAACACTTTATTCACACTTGAATTTAATGCATCATTACTGCATGCTGTACTACATAGAGTAATTAATATTAATATGCAGTCAGTTCTTTCCACTGTCCAAAATTACAAAAATCCATATTCTTCCAAACATTCTTTAAGTCATTCAGAGAAATGTATATTCCTCAGTTGGTATACCGTATTTGCTTAGAACACACAGACAATGTTTATAATTCTTAATATTTTAAAGGTTTTCTGACGGATACTAATATTCTTTTTTTTTTTTTTTTTTTGGTCCTGTGTTTTGCTCATGGTTCACTGATTATGAAGAAGCTGGGATAAACTGAAAAAGTTTGAGCCTCTAACCATCACTCATTATTCATGGTGACTTTTGAGCAAGTGTCATGTGTCAGATTAGGTAAGGTCCCAAATACATGAGACAAACACACAGAGGCGAGAACTGAGGCAATGAAGGTACTTAACAGGTAATTAACACTATGTTGGACATGCACCGCAGGGTTTTACTTCTGGAGGGGAAGCAGAAAGAGAGAGTGAGGAACAGGGGTTTACATGGAGGTGAGTATATTTTAATATTTTGTAGGGGAGAGTTCTTACTTGGTTTCAGAGAGCACACTGCTGGTGAGGGTTTCCAACAGTTAGGAGGTAGCTATGTGATTTGCAAATATCAGTTTGTGCTTAAGTGAGACCATTCTCTTTTCAAATGTGAGGTAAGGAGACCAGGTATATGATACAGAGCTGAGAGGTTTGTGGCTGGGTGAGCATGCAAGAACAAAGAAGAGCTAGTCAGGAGCCTGGCAGGCAGACTTTCCTAGGAGCCAAGGAGCAGAGCAAAAGCAGGATTCAAAGAACATGAACACAAATATTTAGTTAATAGCACCCAGAGGATATGGTTCTCCCCGTGACAATCGAGCAGCTCACAGACTGCAACTTCTATGCCAGGGACCCGTCATTACCTGCAGGTGTGGTTAATTAGCCACCTGCAAACAATCACCCTCCTTGGCCCTGGTGAGAAAGGGTTATGTAACACAAAGAGTGACACACAGCAAGATAATGCCATGCTCACCCAGATCCACTACAGTAAGTGGACTAACAAACCACTCACTATTTTCTTGCAGGCCAAAGACTTGATTAAAAAACAAATATACAGAAAACAATGGATGATCTTCAGTTCAGTTAACCCCGAAGGACTTGTCCTTTTTAACACAAGTTTCAATAACCACAGAATGTGTGCAGAATACAGTGTATATTACACCTGTCAATATCAACGCCTTGAGGCCAGACAAAGTATCTGGATGATTATAAAACTGCAACTTTTTTCTTATCAAAAAAGGGGTGACTTTTGCGCCATGTCCTCAATTTCAATTTTTTTTCCACCAGCTTGTAAAGTTGTGATGCTTTCTTCCAATGTCACTAGTTTGTAACTTTCTCCCTAGTCTTGCAAGCTTGAAACTTTTTTCCCTTCTCATAAATATGTGACTTTTTATTAGTTCAGTAAATCTGCGACTTTTACCTCCACTCTCAGTTCTCTGGTAGCTCTGTGTATTTAATTTCCTTTCCCAGTTCTATTATGTTGAGCACTAGCAGGAGGCAGAAAGTAATATTTTTATATGAGCTCCACAAGGATGAATTATAATTCAGTTCATAAAAGGCATCATTCGTCTAGTAAATCCTCTGATGTATTTTATTTTATTTATTAGAATATAGACTTTAATTCTGCACCTTTCTAAACATTTTGTTGAAGTCCATCCATCCATCCATCTATCTATCCATCCATCCATCCATCCATCCATCTTCCACTGCTTTTCTGGGGGTCCGGATAACGGAGTCAGCAGTCTGAGTAGAGAAGCCCAGACTTCCCTCTCCCCAGGCTCCTCCTCCAGCTCTTCAGAAAGAACACCAAGGCATTCCCAGGCCAGCTGGAAGACATAGTCTCTCTAACATCTCCTAGGTCTGCGCTGGGGTCTCCTCCCAGTGGGACGTGCCCAGAACACCTTCATAGATGATGTGGCCCTGTTGCCTTCATCGAGCAATGACCTGCAGGTTTTACCAGCCAGGATGAGAATCAGCACCTCCAAGTCCGAGTTCATGGTCCTCAGCTGGAAAAGGGTGGATTGTCTTCTCTGGGTCAGGGACGCGCTACTGCCCCAAGTGGAAGAGTTCAAGTGTCTCAGGGTCTTATCCATAAGTGAGGGGAGAATGGAGAGGGAGACTGACAGAGCATCTGCTGCAATGCAGATGTTGTTCTGGTCTGTTGTGGTGAAGAGGAAGCTGAGCTCTAAAACAAAACTGTTGTTTTACCGGTCAATCTACACCTATGGTCATGAATTTTTGGGTACTGACTGAAAAAATAAGATCACGGATACAAGCAGCTGAAATGATCTTTCTCTGTAGGGTGGCTGGACTCACCCTTAGAGATAGGATGAGGAGTTCAGTTATCTTG
Source organism: Pholidichthys leucotaenia (assembly GCA_020510985.1). Taxonomy (NCBI): domain Eukaryota; kingdom Metazoa; phylum Chordata; class Actinopteri; order Cichliformes; family Pholidichthyidae; genus Pholidichthys; species Pholidichthys leucotaenia. The sequence continues at coordinate 288,251,037 of CM035845.1, forward strand.
GAGCGGCTCAGAGTAGAGCTGCTGCTCCTCATCGAAAGGAGCCAGTTGAGGTAGTCTGGGTACACCTCCCACTAGAGGTGATGTGTTCTGTTGATGTATTATTTAAAAAAAAAAAAAACTATATTTGTTTCCATTAAAAAATACTGTCTAGTTTGCCTTTAAACCCTGCATGGGAGATTCTTTTTAGAGAGCTGCTACACTTTATAGGGAAAAAAAAAATCATATGATAACTATTCATAAAAAAAAATCAGCAAACAAATGTAGTGGATTATTCTGCAGCAGACCAAATTAGAGCTTAAACCAAACTGATTTATTATTGCCAAACATCTATCAGCTCAACACAAACATATAGTTGAAACCAAAAATTTACATACACTGTACAGGTGCATCTCAATAAATTAGAATGTTATCAAAAAGCTGACTTATTTCAGTAATTTAATTCAAATGAAACTCATATTATATGGATTCCATACACACAGAGTAATATACTGTATTTCAAGTGTTTATTTCTTTTAATTTTGATGGTTATGGCTTATAGCTCATGAAAACCCCAAATTCAGTTTCTCAAAAAAGTTGAATATTACATGAAATTAATTTTAAAAAAGGGATTTTTGATAGAAATATTGGCCGGCTGAAAAGTATGTCCATGTACACACTCAATACTTGGTCGGGTCTCCTTTTTGCATGAATTGCTCCATCAATGTTGTGTGGCATGGAGGTGATCAGCCTGTGGCACTGCTGATGTGTTATGGAGGCCCAGGTTGCTTTGATAGCGGCCTTCAGTTTGTATGCATCGGTGGGTCTGGTGTCTCTCATCTTCATCTTGATAATACTCCACGGATTCTCTATGGGGTTTAGGTCAGGCCAGTTTGCTGGCCAGTCAAACACAGTGCTACCATAGTCATTAAACCCGGTTTTGGTACTTTTGGCAGTGTGGGCAGATGCCAAGTCCTGATGGAAAATGAAATCAGCATCTCCATAAAGCTTGTCAGCAGAGGGAAGCATGAAGTGCTCTAAAATTTCATGGTAGACAACTGTGCTGAATTTGATAAAACACAGTGGACCCACACCAGCAGACAACATGGCTCCCCAAATCATCACTGACTGTGGAAACTTCATCCTGGACCTCAAGCAGCTTGGACTCTGTGCCTCTCCACCCTTCCTCCAAACCCTGGGATCTTGATTTCCAAATTATGCAAAATATACACTACCGTTCAAAAGTTTGGGGTCACCCAGACAATTATTTTGTGTTTTCCATGAAAAGTCACACTTATTTACCACCATGAGTTGTAAAATGAATATAAAATATAGTCAAGACATTGACAAGGTTAGAAATAATGATTTGTATTTGAAATAATCATTTTTTTCCAGATACTCAACCTGCTCAAAGGAAGGTCAGTTTTATAGCTTCTCTAACCAGCTAAACTGTTTTCAGCTGTGCTAACATGATTGCACAAGGGTTTTCTAATCATCCATTAGCCTTCTGACGCAATGAGCAAACACATTGTACCATTAAAACACTGGAGTGATAGTTGCTGGAAATGGGCCTCTATACACCTATGTAGATATTGCACCAAAAACCAGACATTTGCAGCTAGAATAGTCATTTACCACATTAGCAATGTATATTAGATATTAGAGTGTATTTCTGATTAGTTTAAAGTTATCTTCACTGAAAAAAACAGTGCTTTTCTTTCAAAAATAAGGAAATTTCTAAGTGACCCCAAACTTTTGAACGGTAGTGTACTCTCATCTGAAAAGAGGAGTTTGGACCACTGAGCAACAGTCCAGTCTGTTTGCTTCTTAGCCCAGGTAAGACGCTTCTGACACCGTCTCTGGTTTAGGAGTGGCTTAATACAAGGAATGTGACAGTTGTAGCCCATGTCCTGGATACACCTGTGTGTGGTGGCTCTTGAAGCCCTGACTCCAGCCACAGTCCACTCCTTGTGAATCTCACCCAGATTCTTGAATGGGCCTTGATTTACAATCCTCTCAAGGCTGCGGTTATCCCTGCTGTCTGTGCACCTTTTTCTGCCACACTTTTCCCTTCCACTCAACTTTCCATTAATATGCTTGCATACAGCACCCTATGAACAGCCAGCTTCTTTAACAATGACCTTTTGTGACTTGCCCTCCTTGTGGAGGGTGTCAGTGTTGGCCTGGAAAACATCAAGTCAGCAGTCATGATTGTGTAGACTACTGAACTAGACTGAGAGACCATCTAAAGGCTCAGGAAACCTTTGCAGGTGTTTGGAATTAATTAGCTGATTAAAATGTGACACTATGAGTCTACAATGTTGAACTTTTTCCACAATATTCTTATTTTTTGAGAAACTGAATTTGGTTTTTTCATGAGCTGTAAACCATAACCATCAAAATTAAAAGAAATAAACACTTGAACTATATCACTCCATGTGCAATATATGAGTTTCATTTCAGTTTCGATGGCACTCTAATTTATTGAGATGCACCTGTATAAAAAGGCATTTTTTTTCTCACTGCCTGACACTAAATCAGACTGAATTGAACTGAATTTATTTTACCACCCTAAATTGGCCAAACATTGAAAATTTAAGACAGTTTGCCAATAAGATACAAAAAAGTTGGTAAATAAATTTTTTTTGAAGGCTGAAATGGAGTGAAACATTTAATTCAATGTTACATACTGTTGATTCATAACACTAGCTGTCTCGAAGCACTTTCCAAGACCTAGTAATATTAGAATGAGAAACTCCAAGATCCCCTATGTGCAGCATTTGGCAACTGCAGGGAAGAAAAATATCCAGCAAAGCTCTGGTCAGGGATGGGCAGTCAATTGAAGGGGGCTGAGGGGAAAGAGAAGAAAAGAAAAGAATATTGAGAGGAAAAAGAAAAACAGGGCAAACTCATCCCAAGAAGAGAAATGTTGATGGCAAAAAAGAGTAGTAAAAAAGAAAAGAAACAAACAGACAAACAACGATATAACTTATACCAACACTTAACTTGTATTATGTGTTCTGTATGTAAGATAAGATAAGATAAGATAAGCCTTTATTAGTCCCACAATGGGGAAATTCCAGGATTGCAACAGCACAGGGATAGCAACACTCAGAGCAACAATCAGAAGGCAAGAAAAAACAAGAGGAGCTAGTATACATATGTACATATTACTATAAATATATATATATATATATATATATATATATAGAGAGAGAGAGAGAGAGAGAGAGAGAGAGAGAGAGAGAGAGAGAGAGAGAGAGAGAGAGAGTGCGGAGCATTGTGGTTGGTGGATGTGCAGCAGAAAGTCTAAGCTCTCTCTCCGCGGATGGGGCGGGCCAGCTGGATGTCTTTGGGCATGATGGTGACCCTCTTGGCGTGGATGGCGCACAGGTTGGTGTCCTCAAAGAGACCCACCAGGTAGGCCTCGCTGGCCTCCTGCAGAGCCATTATGGCGGAGCTCTGGATGCGCAGGTCGGTCTTGAAGTCCTGAGCGATCTCCCTCACCAGGCGCTGGAAGGGCAGCTTACGGATGAGCAGCTCCGTGGATTTCTGGTAACGACGGATCTCTCTCAGAGCCACGGTACCGGGCCTGTAACGGTGAGGCTTCTTCACTCCGCCTGTGGCCGGAGCGCTTTTCCGAGCAGCCTTGGTGGCTAGCTGCTTCCTGGGGGCTTTTCCTCCAGTAGATTTACGGGCAGTCTGCTTGGTTCTTGCCATCGCTCTTTATTATTCAGTCTTATATTTCTTGCACGCCGCCTAAACTCCAGCCCGGCACCCGCGTCGTTTTCGCTTCAGTTCCCCGGTATGTCGAGTTTCTCCGTTAGCACTGGGTGGCGGTTGAGTGCTAGCTAGCTCTTCCCTGCTGTATCGTCTCCTGCTGTAAACAGAGGCTCCGTCCGCCGACTCGGGAGACCTTTGGGGCGATCTGTGTGTCCGTGATATATATAGAGTGAAAGGTGTGCCAGATCAGAAAGTTATCACCGGATCAGAAAGAAGAAGGAAAATAAAAAGACTCAGAATTGAGCCGCTGTTGCAAAAGGCAGCCAACTCGTGTGGTGCCGGAACCGGAAAAAAAAAAAATGTAACCCCCTATTTGGTAATAACACCTATAGCATATATTAACAACCACAGGTATGTAACTTGTGTGTATAATTTGTGTCACTCAATATAAATAAGTGATTAGCCAATACAAGTTACTCAATTGGACCAGTAGGTTTGGCTGCTGGAGCAAAGTGGAGCCTTTAAATGAAGCACAGAGACAGGATTGTTAAATTTAATAATCACCGGCTTTAGTAGCAAAATGGGAAAAAAAATGGAAAAGGAAAATAAAAAGATCCAACAAGTGAATGGTCAAAACCAATTAACAGTGTGTAACCTTTGTTTCACTTCTAATAAATCAACCTCAGCTGAGTCAAGTTTGATCTCGGGTGCACCCTTGTTACCTCAATTTTGAATGTAACTTAAATCCAAGTTATCTAATTCGGTTCTAGGTTCACAGTTCACTGTACAAATCAGTAACAAATACCATTCAGACAGGGAGGATATCCTGCACTTCAGCACCAGTATACAATTTTAGCATTTAGCAATCAGTAGTTGAAATAAGTCCAAAATATTAGAAACAGTCAAAACCAAAAAAAAAATAAGTCCTCAGTTCCCAGGAAAAGAAAAAAGAAAAAATGTCAGTGTTGTCCAGAGTCCAAAGGAAAAAAAGGGAAATGTGTGTGTGATGTTGGGGGAAAGGGGAAATTGTATAATGGGCTGAGTGTGAAGGCGTCTGCAGATACTGGCCCTACCACACCGAGGAGTGCAGCAGAACTGTTCCAGCATCCAGTGATATCTTGATGATTCTTTTTAGATCCTACTGGGACGGCTCGCCATCAAAGTCAAAGCGTGGATCCTCACAGGACAGATTCACGCAAGACAATCATCGTAGAATGAAGGCACATAAAAAACAAACCTGACCTGTCAACAGACAGGGTCAGAGAAATATCATAAGTCAAATATCTAAATAGTTCTCTTTTCTTAACTGCAGTCACATCAAATCTGTAATGACTTATTTTTAACAATAACATACATCAATTAACATGAAATATTTCACCGTTTACATTTTCTTAAAATGTTTCACCATGAAATCAATGCATATGGAAATTTAATTACCATGAATTAACTTTTTCCTTCAACAAGTAGGAAAATACAATAGCTTATACGGTATCTCACAAAAGTGAGTACCCTCTCACATTTTTGTAAATATTTTATTATATCTTTTCATGGGAAAACACTGAAGATATGACACTTTGATAGAATGTAAAGTAGTCAGTGTACAGCTTGTATAACAGTATAAATTTGCTGTTCCCTCAAAATAACTCAACACACAGCCATTACTGTCCAAACTGCTGGCAACAAAAGTGAGTACACTCCTAAGTGAAAATGTCCAAATTGTGCCCAATTAGCCATTTTCCCTCCCTGGTGTCATGTGACTTGTTAGTGTTACAAGGTCTCAGGTGTGAATGGGGAGCAGATGTGTTAAATTTGGTGTTATCACTCTCACACTCTCTCATACTGGTTACTGGAAGTTCAACATGGCACGTCATGGCAAAGAACTCTCTGAGGATCTGAAAAAATAATTGTTGCTCTGCATAAAGATGACCTAGACTATAAGAAAATTGCCAACACCCTGAAACTGAGCTGCAGCACGGTGACCAAGACCATACAGAGGTTTAACAGGACAGGTTCCACCCAGAACAGGCCTCGCCATGGTTGACCAAAGAAGTTGAATGCACATGCTCAGTGTCATATCCAGAGCTTGTCTTTTGAAAACAGACATATGAGTGCTGCCAGCATTGCTGCAGAGGTTGAAGAGGTTGGGGGTCAGCCTGTCAGTGCTCAGACTATATGCCGCACACTGCATCAAATTGGTCTGCATGGCTGTCATCCCAGAAGGAAGCCCCTTTTAAAGATGATGCACAAGAAAGCCTGCAAACAGTTTACTGAAGACAAGCAGACTAAGGACATGGATTACTGGAACCATGTCCTGTGGTCTGATGAGACCAAGATAAACTTATTTGATTCAGATGGTGTCAAGCATGTGTGGCGGCAACCAGGTGAGGAGTACAAAGATCACTGTGTCTTGCCTACAGTCAAGCATGGTGGTGGGAGTGTCATGGTTTGGGGCTGCATGAGTGCTGCCGGCACTGGGGAGCTACAGTTCATTGAGGGAACCATGAATGCCAACATGTACTGTGACATACGGAAGCAGAGCATGATTCCCTCCCTCGGGCCGCAGGGCAGTATTCCAATATAACAACAACCCCAAACACACCTCCAAGATGACTTCTGCCTTGCTAAAGAAACTGAGAGTAAAGGTGATGGACTGGCCAAGCATGTCTCCAGACCTAAACCCTATGGGGCATCCTCAAACGGAAGGTGGAGGAGCGCAAGGTCTCTAACATCCACCAGCTCCGTGATGTCGTCATGGAGGAGTGGAAGAGGATTCCAGTGGCGATCTGTGACGCTCTAGTGAACTCCATGCCCAAGAGAGTTAAGACAATGCTGGAAAATAATGGTGGCCACACAAAATATTGTCATTTTGGGCACGGTTTGGACATTTTCACTTCGGGGTGTACTCACTTTTGTTGCCAGCGGTTTAGAAATTAATAAGATAAGATAAGATAAGCCTTTATTAGTCCCACAATGGGGAAATTCCAGGATTGCAACAGCACAGGGACAGCAACACTCAGAGCAACAATCAAGAAGACAAGAAAAACAAGAGCAGCGAATATACATATGTACACATAAATATATAAATATATATACACACAGTGCGGAGCATTGTAGCTAGATGGAATAAACAGCATAACCGTCTACTTAGTTATCCTACATAGTATGAATATGTACCCATACATATTGTCACCCTCCGTAGCGACTGATGTTGTCCTAGTTGTATACTGGAGGGGACCATTGTGTAAGTCTATTGCGTCTTTGGCATTCAATACTATTAGGTTGTCACGTTTTTTTGCTATCTCTGCGAGCAGCCCTGCTTAGGTTATACAGTCTGACAGCCGTAGGTAGGAAGGACCTGCGAAACCTCTCGGTTGTGCACCTAGGATGATGTAGTCTGCTGCTAAATGAGCTCCTCGGTGCGTTCAGTATGTCCTGCATAGGGTGGGACTCGGACTCCAGCAGAGATGACAGTTTAGCCACCATCCTTCTCTCTCCTATCTCCTCCACTGGGTCAAGGGGTTGCCCCAGGACAGAGCTAGCTTTCATGATCAGTTTGTTCAGTCTCTTCCTATTGGCTGCTGTAATGCCACTGCCCCAGCAGGCCACTCCAAAAGTGATGGCTGATGCCACCACCGTGTCATAGAATGTCTTCAGCAGCGCCCCTTGTACACCAAAAGACCTGAGTCCCCTCAGTAGGAACAGCCTGCGCTGTCCCTTCTTGTAGAGTGCATCGGTATTGTGTGACCAGTCTAGTTTATTGTTCAGATGAACACCCAGGTACTTGTAAGATGTCACCATCTCAATGTCTGTTCCCTGTGTGTTTACTGGTGCTGTGAGGAGTTGTCCTTGCCTGTGGCAGTCCACCACCAGCTCCTTAGTTTTCCTCACGTTGATCTGGAGGCAGTTCCAATGGCACCAGTCCACAAAGTCCTGGATAAGTCCTCTGTACTCAGCTTCATCTCCGTTGGAGATGAGACCGACGATCACAGAGTCATCAGAGAACTTCTGTAGATGGCAGTGTGTTGTGTTGTGTGAGAAGTCCGCAGTATAAAGGGTGAACAGGAAGGGAGCCAAAACCGTTCCCTGGGGGGCCCCCGTGCTACCGATGATCGTGTCGGACACACAGTCCCGGGTTCTCACAAACTGTGGCCGGTTAGTGAGGTAGTCCAGGATCCATGATGACAGGGGCTGGTTCACCCCTGCGCACAGCAGCTTGTCCTTCAGGATCATCGGTTGGATGGTGTTGAAAGCACTAGAGAAGTCAACGAACATGATCCTCACCGCATTCCCGGGCTTCTCCAGGTGGGACAGAGAACGGTGAAGGAGGAAGATCACTGCATCCTCCACCCCAATGCCATGCTGGTAGGCGAACTGGAGTGGATCCATCGCTGGTCCCACCAGGGGGCGGAGGTGAGCAAGGAGCAGTCTCTCCAGGGTCTTCATCATGTGAGACGTCAGGGCCACTGGTCTGTAGCTGTTCAGGTCTTTGGGGTGGGAAGTCTTTGGTACAGGTACCACACAAGATGTTTTCCACAACTGTGGTACCCTCCCCAGCTTCAGGCTCAGGTTGAAGATGTGCTCCCCAATCCCACACAGCTGGTCTGCACAGGACTTGAGGAGCTTTGCGCTGATGCTGTCTGGTCCCAAGGCCTTCCTCACCTTGATCTTCCTCAGCTCCGTCCTCAACTGGGTCTTAGTGAGGGTCATGTTGGGAGGCTGTGTACTGGGAGTGGGGGGGTGTTGGTGGAGTGGGGTGTGGGCAGCAGGACTCGATGTCTTTAGAGGCAGCAGTGGTTGTTGTGCAGTCGGGGGAAGGGCGGTTGGTCAAACCTATTAAAAAACAGGTTCAGATTGTTTGCCCACTCCCTGCCCCCCCGTGGCCTGGGGGGAGGTATTCTGGAGCCCAGAGATGGTTTTAAGGTTTCTCCAGACCCCACCAATGTCGCTCTGTTGCAGCTTGTCCTCCATCTTCTTCCTGAAGCTGTCCTTGCCTTCTCTGATCTTCCTCCTCAGCTCCCTCTGTACGGACTTCAGCATCTCCCTATTCCCTGACTTGAAGATCCTCTTCTCTCTCAGAAGTGTTTTTATCTGAGGGTTGATCCAGGGTTTGTTGTTCAAGCAACACCGTATGGTCTTGGTGGGTACGGTGTTGTCCACACAGAAGCTGATGTAGTCCGTGATGGTGTGATGAGTTATTTTGAGGGGACAGCAAATTTACACTGTTATACAAGCTGTTCACAGACTACGTTACATTGTATCAGTGTCTTATCTTCAGTGTTGTCCCATGAAAAGTGACATGTTTCAGGACCCAAGAGACACACACAGACACGGGCAGATAGAAAATAGTTATTCTTTATTGTCAAGTGTGAGTGAGTGTAGTGCAAGTGTGAGTGCAGATATAGTAGCCTGGTCACCGGAGCTGAGCGATACAGAAGACGACCTGGCAACCCTAGAACACACAAGCAGAAACCGTTAAGGCAGTTCAGCACAAAAGGACAAGTGCAGGTGTGCAGCTTACTTGAGGTTGTCTCTGACTGTATCTGGCAGTTCCCCGATGTCCGTGAGCTGTGGTGGTTCTGGTGCTTGGAACTGTGACGGTGATAATTCCAGTAACCGTGGTGGAGTTCGTGGCGAGGGCAGTGACTGCACTGACAGCTGTGACGTTGACTGTTCCCGTAGCCGTGACAGTGATAATGTCCGTAACCGTGGTGACAATGACTCCTGTGACTGAGGGAGTGACAGTACCTGTAGCTGCAGTGGAGAGAATTCCTGAATAAGCATAGGCCAGGAGGAGCTCCGGAAGGGTGAGGGTAATTCTCCGTCCGTTGGAGATACCGGTCTGCCGCCTGGGAGGTCCACCTGTGCACAGGGGTGAAGATTAGGCGTAGAAAAGCAAATTGTCTTCTTACATGGTAGGTCTTGTCGTGGCGTTCTTGACTTGGCTGTGAAACGAGACTCTGGCTCCGTAGGCCAGGAGGAGCTCCGGAAGCGTACCGGTCCGCCGCCTGGGAAGTCCACCTGAGCACAGGAGTAAAAATTAGGCGTAGAGAAGCAAATAGTCTTCTTACGTGGAAAGTCTTGTCGTGGCGTTCTTGACTTGGCTGTGAAACAAAGCTCTGGCTCATACTCAGTCGAGGTAGACAGACGACTCCGTGCCGGGCTGTCCATGACGCTGGCTTTTAAGAGCCACTGATTAACACCTGTTGGTCTGTGCGCGGCTGGAGCTGATGAACTGGATGACGGCCCAGCGGCCATCATGACAGTACTCCCCCCTCTAGCAGTGCCTCCAGGCACCTGCCCAATCTTACCTGGATTCGCCCGATGGAAATCGCGGATCAACTGCTTATCCAAGATCAACGCTGGGCGAATCCAAGAACGATCCTCCGGTCCAAAACCCTCCCAGTCCACCAAATACTGGAGACCACAACCCCGCCTGCGCACGTCCAGGATGGCAGTCACACCCCAGGCTGGATGTCCATCGATCATCCTCGGGGGGGCAGGTGCCGCAGGGGCCGGGCACAGAGGGTCCATAACGTACGGTTTAACCTGGGAGACATGAAAAGTGGGGCAGATGCGCATGGAAGGGGGGAAAGACAAGCGCACAGACACAGGGTTGACAATACGTGAGATGGTGTAGGGGCCAATAAAGCGCTTAGTAAGTTTACGCTTTTCGGCCGGTACACCAATATTCCGGGTGGATAACCAAACCTTCTGACCCACCTTGTAGTCCGGGGCAGGTCTCCTGTGACGGTTGGCCACCTGGATGTTGCGTTCCGTGGTCCTCAAAAGGGCTCGGCGGGCGATGGACCAAACTTGCCGACAGCGCTTAATCTGGGCCTGGACAGACGGAACCGCTACCTCCTTCTCCTCCTCCGGAAATAACGGTGGATCAAATCCAAAAGTAGCCTTGAAAGGAGAGACGCCCATGGCCGTAGAGATCGTAGTATTATGGGCGTACTCAATCCAGGGAAGATGTTTGCTCCAAGAGAAGGAACAGGAGGAGATAACACAGCGCAGTGCGGCCTCGAGCTCCTGGTTAGCCCGATCGCACTGGCCATTACTTTGAGGATGGTACCCAGAAGAAAGGCTGGCTGTGGCTCCCAACACTGCGCAAAACGCCTTCCATGCCTGAGAGACAAACTGTGGTCCCCGATCTGACACTATGTCAGCGGGGATACCATGGAGGCGAACCACATGCTGAACAAGGAGGTCCGCCATTTCCTGAGCCGAAGGCAAGCCCCGAAGAGGCACAAAATGGGCCGCCTTCGAAAAACGGTCCACAATAGTCAAGACAGTGGTGAAAGTATCAGAAAGGGGCAAACCAGTCACAAAATCCATGGCCACATGAGACCAGGGGCAGGAAGGAACAGGCAGGGGATGCAACAGACCCGCCGGGGGAGAAGATGTCGTTTTCCCAGTGGCGCACTGAGCGCAAGCCCGGATGTAGTTCACCACGTCCTTCCGTAGCCCTGGCCACCAGAAGGTCCTCTGGAGCAGGTCCACAGTCCAGCCTACTCCCGGATGACAAGCCAACTTGGAGGCGTGACCCCATTGAATCACCTGACCCCAAATAGAGCATGGAACAAACAAGCGGCCTGCCCCCCCCCCCCCGGGTCTGGTTCCATCTTCAACGCTCTCCGGACTTTGGTACAGATACCCCAGGACAGCGCGCCCACAGCACAGGAGGGTGGTAGGATGGGTGCGTCCTGATCCTCGGAAGATGGTGTGTCAAACTGTCGTGAGAGGGCATCCGGCTTACCGTTCTTGCTTCCTGGCCGATAGGTGATGGAGAAGTTAAAACGGCCGAAGAAGAGAGACCAACGAGCCTGACGTGCGTTCAGCCGCTTCGCTGTCCTGAGGTACTCCAGGTTGCGGTGGTCAGTCCATACAACGAACGGCTGAGCGGCCTCCTCAAGCCAATGTCTCCACTTCTCCAAGGCGAGCTTTACTGCCAACAGTTCCCTGTCCCCGATGCTGTAGTTCCTCTCTGCCGGTGACAAGCGACGGGAGAAATATGCACATGGCCGAATCTTGCCATCCTCAGGAGAACGCTGGGAGAGTACCGCTCCCACCCCCGAATCAGAGGCATCCACCTCCACCAAGCACTGAAGATTCGGGTCCACCTGAGAGAGAACACGGGCTGAAGCAAACTCGTCCTTTAATTTCTTAAACGCCCTGGCTGCTTCCTCACTCCAGCAAAACGGGGTCTTAGGGGAGGTGAGCGCAGTCAAAGGGCGAGCCAGATTCCCAAAATTGGGCACAAAACGGCGATAAAAATTAGCAAAGCCCAGGAACCCCTGGAGCTGTTTCCTAGAGGACGGAGTGGGCCAATCCACTACCGCCTTAACCTTGGCTGGGTCGGGGAGCACCTGGTTCCGGGCAATGATGAACCCAAGGAAAGAGGTCTGGTTTGTGTGAAATTCACACTTCTCCGCTTTGACAAAAAGTTGATTCTCCAGGAGGCGCTGTAACACTCTGCGCACGTGCACCTGGTGCTCTTCCAGAGTGCGGAAGAAGATCAATATATCATCTAGATACACAAACACAAAGGAGTTAAGGAAATCCCGCAGCACGTTGTTAATTAGCCGCTGGAAGACGGCCGGAGCGTTGGTCAACCCAAACGGCATTACCAGATACTCAAAGTGGCCGCTTGGGGTCCTGAACGCCGTCTTCCACTCATCCCCCTCTCTAATACGCACCAGGTGATAGGCATTGTGGAGATCAAGCTTAGTAAACCAATTCGCCCCCTGGAGGGAGTCAAAGGCAGTATTCATCAAAGGCAGAGTGTATTTATCTTTTATAGTGATTTCATTAAGCCCCCTGAAATCGATGCAAGGGCGTAACGACCCGTCCTTCTTTCCAACAAAGAAGAAGCCGGCCCCCACGGCCGAGGACGACGGGCGGATGATTCCTGAGGCCAGGGATTCTTTAATATAGGTATCCATGGCCTCGCGCTCCGGGGCTGACAGGCTGTACAGGCGGCTCGCAGGGAGAGGGGCCCCAGCCTTCAGATTTATTGCGCAGTCGTACGGCCGGTGAGCGGGTAAAGACAACGCCTGTGACTTGCTGAACACTAGTCCCAAATCGTGGTAAACTTCTGGTACCTTGGACAGCTCCTGAGTTGGCGTCGAGGGGGGCGGCATCTTGACAGAAGGGGCGCATGCTGCCGATTGGAGGCAGGCGCTTAAGCAGAAGGTACTCCATGCTGTAATACTCCCTCCTTGCCAATCGATGGTGGGATTATGAAGGTGGAGCCAGGGGTAACCCAGGATGACAGGCGAAGAAGAGACAGGCAAGACTAAAAACCTAATCTCCTCTCTGTGATTCCCTGAGACAATCACGGATACTGGGGCTGTCTGATAGGCTATGGTGGTCAGTGATGCCTTAGATAACGTAATCAGCTTGACAGGTGGATCCAGGGGCTGACAGCTGAGGCCCATCTGGGTTGCCAGGTCCTTGGAAACAAAGTTTTGCTCAGCTCCTGAATCCACTAAAGCTAGCGTGGAATGTTCTGCGTGTTTGTGGATCAGTCTAATGGGTATTCGAAAACTCGTGAGGGGTCTTTTTGGGTCCGTGTCCGTGAATCCCCCTACTGCAATCCACGGACCCTCCCTTTTAACCGACTCAGGCACTCAAAAACTCCATGTGACTCCTTTCCACAATAAAAACAAAGGCCTAAATTTCTGCGGCGCTGTCTCTCAGCCGCTGACACTTTAGATTGTCCTATTACCATGGGTTCCTGATCTGAAAACTCCCCTGACGCCGGTAGAGCGAGCGGGGGAAAGCTGGTGGAACGAGGGCGGGGTTTTACAGGACGGGCGGTTGACCGCCGTTCTGCCGCTCGTTCCCTTAATCTACTGTCTATGCTTATGGCAAGGGCAATTAGCTCACCCAAATTATCAGGTTTGTCCCGTGCCGCTAACTCGTCCTTTAACTCCGCGTTGAGACTGTGGAGGAAAATACCGCATAGTGCCGGTTCCCCCCACCCAATCTCAGCGGCAAGGACCCGGAAGTCTATTGCATAGTCAGCAGCTGATCTTGCGCCCTGCTGCAGGCTCAACAGCTGTTCGGTCAATACCGCACCCCTATCCGAATGATCGAACACGGACATAAACTCCGCCAAAAACTGCTGGTAAGTTAATGTAGGATAACCTGGGCTCGCCATTACAGTATAGGCCCAATCTAAGGCTCTACCTCCCAGTAGGTTAATGATATATCCTATCTTGTTTAAGTCAATGGCGAAGTTCCCCGGGACTCGGAGAAAAACTGACTCGCATTGGAGAATAAATCCCCGAGCCTCTCCGAGTTTGCCACTAAAACGAGCTGGAGTGGGAACAGGGGTGAGGCGAGAAACGAACGTGGTGTTAGCTTGAGTAGGTGCTAAACCTGCAGGGGTTGAGACACTAGCGACCGGGGGAAACGCCTGTTGTCCTTCCAGGCGATCCAGCCGGCCGTTAATTTGTGACAGCTGATTAAGAATAACTGTTTGCTGATGTACGAGCATGTCTACCCGGGCGCTAAGGGTGTTAAGGCCGCGCGGCTGTGTACTGTCCGTTGGGTCAACGTGACGGAGTCGTACTGACATGTTTCAGGACCCAAGAGACAGACACAGACACGGGCAGATACAAAATAGTTATTCTTTATTGTCAAGTGTGAGTGAGTGTAGTGCAAGTGTGAGTGCAGATATAGTAGCCTGGTCACCGGAGCTGAGCGATACAGAAGACGACCTGGCAACCCTAGAACACACAAGCAGAAACCGTTAAGGCAGTTCAGCACAAAAGGACAAGTGCAGGTGTGCAGCTTACTTGAGGTTGTCTCTGACTGTATCTGGCAGTTCCCCGATGTCCGTGAGCTGTGGTGATTCTGGTGCTTGGAACTGAGACGGTGATAATTCCAGTAACCGTGGTGGAGTTCGTGGCGAGGGCAGTGACTGCACTGACAGCTGTGACGTTGACTGTTCCCGTAGCCGTGACAGTGATAATGTCCGTAACCGTGGTGACAATGACTCCTGTGACTGAGGGAGTGACAGTACCTGCAGCTGCAGTGGAGAGAATTCCTGAATAAGCGTAGGCCAGGAGGAGCTCCGGAAGGGTGAGGGTAATTCTCCGTCCGTTGGAGATACCGGTCCGCCGCCTGGGAGGTCCACCTGTGCACAGGGGTGAAGATTAGGCGTAGAAAAGCAAATTGTCTTCTTACATGGTAGGTCTTGTCGTGGCGTTCTTGACTTGGCTGTGAAACGAGACTCTGGCTCCGTAGGCCAGGAGGAGCTCTGGAAGCGTACCGGTCCGCCGCCTGGGAAGTCCACCTGAGCACAGGAGTAAAGATTAGGCGTAGAGAAGCAAATAGTCTTCTTACGTGGAAAGTCTTGTCATAGCGTTCTTGACTTGGCTGTGAAACGAAGCTCTGGCTCATACTCAGTCGAGGTAGACAGACGACTCCGTGCCGGGCTGTCCATGACGCTGGCTTTTAAGAGCCGCTGATTAACACCTGTTGGTCTGTGCGCGGCTGGAGCTGATGAGCTGGATGACGGCCCAGCGGCCGCCATGACAAAAAGATATAATAAAATATTTACAAAAATGTGTACTCGCTTTTATGAGATACTGTATTCACTGAACAACATGACAATTAATCCTTATATTCAACAGCTATAAATTCAGTAGAAAAATCCAGAATTATGCAATAAACAACTTAACAAAGTGCAAAGTGAATGAAATCCCTCTATGGGAAAGTAAAATTCATGCTCACCAATCTCTCTGGGGGGTTTTGTACACGGCGTAAAATGGAGGCATTCAGCTAAACCACAGGCCTCTAAAGAAACATACAGCAGTACAACCTTTTACTTTCCAGACAAGTTAGCTCACACTGACGACCAATTTAAAACAACTACATTAATTGAACATCATATATATTACCTTTCGGCTTCAGGCAGTAAAGGACAAGTTGTAGAAAACCATTGGGAAGCTTGACTTTTTCAGCTGCACGAGGGGCGACAGTTAAACGGACACTTAGCATTTAGTGCTAATCGGCATCTACTGAGCTGATTTAGCTCACTTATGGTTACTTTTTACAAGTCACCACTTTAGTAAAAGTAATTTACCTTCAGTATATTGTAGGTTTATCTCGTTTCACTCTCACTCTGCTTCTTATCGTGTACTCCCTCTCACGTACACTGTGACCATGTACTCTGCTGCTGAAATCCAAACGTCTCTCTGACCAAGCAACAGCATTACCCACTCTCCTAGCAGGTAGGCTGGACTAACTGCCGCGGGCAACTCTCGGATTGGCTGAGCCAACCTTGTAATTACATTCTGAACTGTTCATTGGGTGAAAATGTGCAACATCACATTTGACAATTAATGGCAAATAAAAATGAAATAAAAATATATTCTTTCTCTCTTAGCGCAATAATTGATTTTTTTTTCACTTAGCAAAAGCTTTAAGAGAGTAACTAATTTTAATTAACTATTTTATCTTTGATGTTCTGCATCATGTGGGTTACATGTAGGCAGCCTTGCACAACAACAGCAAATTATTTGCAAATCTTTGGACCAATTAAGAAGTGAAATTAGAAAATTTCCCACAGAAACCTGAACGTTCCAAGAGCCTCAGGTTGGAGACCCCTGAGCTACTGTATATACACTACTTGGCCAAATTTTAAAAAAAAACAAAAAAACTTGCATGCCAATATTTTATTGGACCATGGTTATCATTGTTTACAGCACATTCTCCAAGGCAAGCTTTTGTAATGCCACAACATGTACTTCCATCCAGAGCTGCATTAATATGTAGCCAAAATCTTGCATTGTTTTTTTTTTCTTTACCATTTTTTCCCTCAAAAATTATGCATTATACAGCTCTTAACCCAGCTGTGACAAAGTTAGTGTAACCAGGCCCAAAAACAGACACGAGCTGAGCCAAAGGTAGATGTTTAACCCCTTGCACTCTGGTCAATTTCCCTAAAAACGCCAAAAAATAACGTGCCCAAAGTAAATCAAAAGCTGTTCTTCAACCCTTTGCAGGATCTTCATGGGGTTGGTCTCATTCAAAAGAAAACACTTCGAATTTTTTGGCAAAACAGTCATAATCTCTCTAAGTGCTCCGGCCACTGAGTAACAGTCATCTAAACATACTGAACTTGAAGAAAATAAATTTCGCCTGGGTGTTTTTTTGGATCGGGCTTGTTGTTACGAGCTATTCGGTCTCTGTACGACCGTTGTGAGAGTTTAGTTCGCATTGCCAACACTCGGTCGGAGTCATTCCCAGTGAGAGTTGGACTCCGCCAGGGCTGCCCTTTGTCACCGGTCCTGTTCATAATTTTTATGGACAGGATTTCTAGGCGCAGCCAGGGAATGGAGGGTGTCATGCTTGGTGACCACAGGATCTCATCTCTGTTGTTTGCAGATGATGTTGTCCTGTTGGCTTCATCCAGCAATGACCTACAGCTCTTGCTGGGACGGTTTGCCGCTGAGTGTGAAGCGGCTGGGATGAGAATCAGCACCTCCAAGTCCGAGTCCATGGTCCTCAGCCGGAAAAAGGTGGATTGTCCTCTCCGGGTTGGGGACAGGCTCCTGCCCCAAGTGGAGGAGTTTAAGTATCTTGGGGTCTTGTTCACGAGTGAGGGGAAAATGGAGCGAGAGATCGACAGACGGATTGGAGCAGCATCTGCAGTGATGCGGACGTTGTACCGGTCTGTTGTGGTGAAGAGGGAGCTTAGTTCTAAGGCAAAGCTGTCGATTTACCAGTCAATCTACGTTCCTACTCTCACCTATGGTCACGAGCTTTGGGTAATGACCGAAAGAACGAGATCGCGGATACAAGCGGCTGAAATGAGCTTTCTCCGTAGGATTGCTGGACTCACCCTCAGAGATAGGGTGAGGAGCTCAGTCATTCGGGAGAGGCTCAGAGTAGAACCGCTGCTCCTCCACATTGAAAGGAGTCAGTTGAGGTGGTATGGGCATCTGATTAGGATGCCTCCTGGACGCCTCCCATTTGAGGTGTTTCAGGCACGTCCCACTGGGAGGAGACCCCGGGGCAGACCCAGGACTCGGTGGAGAGACTATGTCTCCCAGCTAGTCTGGGAACGCCTTGGTATCCCCTCTGAAGAGCTGGAGCAGGTGGCTGGGGAGAGGGAAGCCTGGGCTTCTCTGCTTGAACTGCTGCCTCCGCGACCCGGACCTCCGGAAAAGCGGTAGAAGATGGATGGATGGATGTTTTTTTGGATACAAATGCTTGCAAATAACACACAGCTTCAGATCCGGGCTGGAAAATGCAACAGAAATGTAGAACCAAGTGTTATCCAGCTGAGGTCAAAATTTTGTAACAATACCACAAAAAATGAATATATTACACAGCTTTGTTCTCAGGTAGTTCCTAGGCGTTTTTGAACTGTGCCAAATTGTGCCAAATGGCACAATTTGGAAAAACGTCTGTAACTTTTGAATGGTTCAATATAGAAGCTTCATCTTGGACTCTAATGAAAGGTGACACTCAGGGCTGTGTGTGTGTGTGTGGGGGGTGTTTATTCATTCATTCATGAATGAATGAACAAACAAGCCCCCACACACAAAGAAGCATACCATGTAAAAAAATGTGTGGCTTTTTTTTACAAGAAAAAATAACCTACAGTGCACTAAAAATTATTCTAAAATATTTGTAATATAGAAGATAACAACACCCACCACCCCCGCTACAGAGGACGGACATCAGCCATCGCTACATGACGGAATAGTCATGTGGCGATGTGGCGACCGCGGTGCACAGTCACCGCGGTCACCGCGCCCCCCCCACCCTCGCTACAGAAGAGTAGCGGGGGGAGGGTGTTCACGGTCCGGATGCGGCACACGAACCGTGTACTGCGGCACACAGACTTCGGACTTCGTGCGCCGCACAGTTGTAATTTACCGATCAGTCAAAAGTCATTTTTGATTACAATTTTCAGGGATAAAGAATAATTTAGCTTATAACACTTACCTGTTCACAGCAGCAGCGTAGCTGGCGAACTTCTCTTCCTCATTGTCAGACGAAAATGAAGCTGGTCCGCTAATTACGGACTCGTGGTTCTGGTCTCGCGACCCGGTCAAAACATAATTCCATTATTGCGGTTTTGCGCTTCCATGATTGCGGTTTTGGCGAACAATTTTTCAAAACAAATAACAGTAGTAAGAAAAAAGACTGGCAAACATGTGTGTGTCACCCAGCCTTCGTCGTTGGCCTCCGTCGGTCTATGATGACCATGGAAGAGAATCCTAAACGTCTATTCTGCTGGAATAAAAAAAAAAAAAAGCACCGCCTGTGGCTGAACAGGCCGATGCGCGAATGGCAGTCCCTGTTACACAGGTCGCACTTGTGGGTGGTCTCCGTGCTGCTGGGTCTGTGGCGGTTCTTCCTGTGGGTCCTTTTTTCATCTGCTGCAGCAGTCTCTCTTCACCCAGCCTTACACAAAACAGCTTTCAAACTTCTGTGCTTCAATTGGCTCGCTGCATTTGCAGCCGTTGGTAGGCGGGTCCTTCTTGCTAGGTTTTCAGTCATTGGTTCTTCAAGGTTTCAGAAACCCAATTCAAGGCTCTTATTAGTCGAATGAGAGGTCAATCATATCTAATCTGTTCGCGGCTGTGTCTGTAGTGGAAGAACGGAAATGCAGCTTTTTTTTTCAGTGCGCTCTTGGACGCAGCGCCCTCGTGCGCTCTCGTGCGCTCTCGTGCGTCCTCATGTGCTCTAGGACGCAGAGACGTGCCCGTCCGCGGTACACCGGAGTGCAAGAGGTTAACTAATGATTTTATTGTGGAATAATGATTGTGCTGCAGGAGGCGCGGGAGAGTCTAGCAACTCTGGGAGGGGAGAGCAGAGGAAAGGTCAGAATCAGAATCAGAATCAGAATCAGGTTTATTGCCATTGTTCATGTAGTACACAAACTAGGAATTTGTCTCGGTACAATGCTGCAACATTAAACATGATAAGATAAGAGAAATAAACTATACATGTAATAAAGTGTAGGATAAGATTAAGTGATACTGGTCAACAGTTAAAATATATATTAGCCAGCAGCAGATACTGTGGAGAACTATATAGTGCAGTCGGTAATGCAGGAAGAAAACAGTGATGATTGACATGAGTCTGGTTGAGCTGCTGTACATGGTGCACGAGAGTCACTTAGTGTTCAGCAGTCTAATGGCAGAGGGGAAGAAGCTGTTCATGTGACGGGAGGTTTTAGTCTGGATGGACCGAAGTCTTCTACCAGAGGGGAGGGGGGCAAACAGTACATGACCAGGGTGTGAGGGATCGGCTATGATCCGGCCAGCACGCCTCCGGGTCCTGGAGATGTACAGATCCTGGAGAGATGGGAGCTTGCAGCCGATCACCTTCTCAGCAGTGCGCACGACGCGCTGCAGCCTTAGTCTGTCCCTGGCAGTGGCTCCTGCGTACCACACGGTTATGGAGGTGGTGAGGATGGACTCGATGATGGCTGTGTAGAACTGCACTAACATCTTGGTGGGTAGCTTGAGCTTCCTCAGCTGCCGCAGGAAGAACATCCTCTGCTGGGCTTTTTTGATGAGTGAGCTGATGGTCAGCTCCCATTTGAGGTCCCTGGTGATGGTAGTGCCTAGGAAGCGGAAGGAATCAGCAGTGGTGATGGGAGAGCCTGAGAGGGTGAGGGGGGGCAGAGGAGTAGTGACTTTCCTGAAGTCTACAATCATCTCCACTGTCTTCAGAGCGTTCAGCTGCAGGTTGTTATTGCTGCACCAGGACGCCAGCTGGGCCACCTCTCTCCTGTAGGCGGACTCGTCGCCGTTGGAGATGAGCCCGATGAGGGTGGTGTCGTCCGCAAACTTGATCAACTTGACAGACTGGTGGCTGGAGGTGCAGGAGTTGGTGTAAAGGGAGAAGAGTAGGGGGGACAGTACACAGCCCTGGGGTGATCCGGTGCTGATGCTAGTATAGTCTGAGACAGTCTTTCCCAGCCGCACATGCTGCCTCCGGTCCGTCAGGAAGTCGATGATCCACCTGCAGAGGGAGTCAGGCACGTTGAGCAGGGACAGCTTGTCCCGGAGCAGAGCGGGGCGGATGGTGTTGAATGCGGAGCTGAAGTCCACAAACAGGATCCTGGCGTAGGTTCCCGGGGAGTCCAGGTGCTGCAGGATGGAGTGGAGGGCCAGGTTGACTGCATCGTCTACAGACCTGTTGGCTCGGTAGGCAAACTGCAGCGGGTCCAGGAGAGGGGTGGTGATGGACTTGAGGTGGGACAGGACCAGGCGCTCAAAGGACTTCATGACTACAGAGGTGAGCGCTACAGGTCTGTAGTCATTAAGTCCAGTGATCCGTGGCTTCTTGGGGACAGGGATGATGGTGGAGGATTTGAGGCAGGATGGCACGTGGCATAACTTAAGGGAGGTGTTAAAAATGTCTGTGAATACAGGAGCCAGCTGTTTCGCACAGAGTCTCAGGGTGGAGGGAGACACGCCGTCTGGGCCGGGGGCCTTGCGCGGGTTCAGTCTGGAGAACTGTTTGAGCACATCCTGCTCACTGATGATAAGGGGAGGGGGGGAGGAGGGGGGGGGGTGCCTTAAATGAAGTAGGGAATGTGGAGGCTGTGGAGCTGGAGGGAGGGGGGGAGTTGGACACAGATGACGAGGTGTCAAAACGGGCATAGTGTTGGGACAGTCTCTGACAAAGGGCTTTGTCATCCTGACCTTTAGGAGCCTGAGGCCGATAGTTGGTGATCTGCCTCAGTCCTCTCCACACGGAAGCCGAATCATTAGCAGTGAACTGCTGCTGGAGTCTCTCTGAGTACACAGATTTAGCCCTCTTCAGCTCTCTGTTAAACCGGTATTTAACCTCCCTGTAGCAGTCCCTGTCTCCACTTTTCAGCGCTGCTTCCTTCTCCTTCCTGATCTGTCTGAGCTTAGCTGTGAACCAGGGTTTGTCATTAGAGTAACTCACCCTGGTGCGTGATGGAAGAATGTTCTCTTCACAAAAGTGGTCAGTATTGTTAATGATCATATGGCAAGTAATATAATTATTTGTGTTTGGTTTCTTACAGGTATGGCTGGAGGTAGAAGCACCAACTCCAGGCTGCAGATGGGACAGCAGGACATCTGGCTGATGATCCTCCCAATCGCCACTACTGCAGTAATCCAGGTGGTGACAATGCACAGCAGGCTGGTCAGGTCTGAATAGTGAGGGGGAAAAGGGGTGTGAAACAGTGTACAGTGTATGGTGGTAAGTCGACTTACAATTTGGTGAAGCTGAATAGTCCGCCAGGAATCCAGTCCGCAGCACAGGTAGAGATTCCTGGAGAGAGCACACAAAAGGGGTGAAAGCAATCCAATATTTTCAAGCAAGGTAGAATATTTCCAGGCTCCACACAGTGAGGATCAGAGACTTGACAGGAGATACTTGATGTGCCCAGACTGAGCAGCAGGAGAGCGACTCTTTTAAAGGGCTTCTCTAACCCTTTTCCATTAGTACCTACTCAGCCCTACTTGCCTCAAATCTACTTGGTTTGTCGGGTTTTCCATTAGTACCTGGTGTGAGATAGGGATTTTACTGTGAAGTCTGGTGTGATGACGCTGCCTTCCGGTTGCGTCATCACACCGCCCTATAATAAGGAGTGTCTGCCATTTGGGGTTCTCTTGCCCAGGACGACTCTGCATACTACTGCATTCCTGTATTGCAACCGTTAATATAATAAAGCAGTGTTCCAGTGCAACTTCCTCGTCCATCCCCTTTGTACCAGGTTTGTGGACATAACATTTGGCGACTGAGGACTGGAGGCGTGCGTGGCACCACTACGCCTGTTTCTTGAGTACCCAGGGGAACAGTAGTCCTGTGTTGGCTCAACGCGTTCGAGACGTACATTGCAGCGTTGGGCCTGGGTAAACTCGACAAAGTAAGGAAATGTGCACTTCTTGTTCGCAAACTTGGCATAGAGGGTCAGAGAATTGTCCACATGTTAGGACCGACGGAGTCACATGAGGATGCTGTCGAACTTCTTGCTAGCTACTTTGCTGAACACACATGTAACATGAAGCTGTGGGTTTGGATGCTAATGGCGCCAAAGGACACAATGCTAGCTAGCATGGTGGAGCTAACGTCCCAGCTACAAGCAATGAAGAAGTTAGCTGCAGAGCTAAATGGGCACCAAGCACAGAGGTTGCCCAGACAGACGTTAGCTAGCATGGTGGACACGGCAGAGGAGTGCGACCATGAGTATGCTGAGAGCCCCAAAGCACAGTGGCAGCGGCCAGGCACAGACATGGCACGCGATGTGGTACAGCAGAGCGCCTCAAACGGGGGGGTGGCGGGGGGGGGTTGTACTGCTTCTGTATCCTCGCTCAGCAGGCTACGGAGCTTACGACCGAGATGACGAGTGAAGAGTCCGCTTCAACGGGCGACACCGGAGAGGCTCTGGACATCTTCTGTATCCACGGCAAGCTTCAGCCGATGACGGAGACAGAGGGTGAAGGGTCCGCAGCGAACACGGTGACACAGGTATCACCACAGCACAACGGAGGTCCCAGGCTGAGCAAGCATGCAGAGCCACTGGGAGCAATTCAATTCAATTCAATTCAACTTTATTTATATAGCGCCATTTCACAACAACAGTCATCTCATAGCACTATCAACTGAAGGGGGGACCCCCACAGTTGCAGAAAGACCCCAGCAATCAGGCGCACAATGACAATGCAGGAAAAACAAGTAAGGCGCCGTTCCATGTCTTGGACTGGGTTCCGGTTCGCACCGGCGGGAGACTGGGACGACAACTGACCAGGCCACAGCCAGCGAAACAACGGGCGCTGCTGAGGATAGTGGTGGAGCTAAGGACAACAAGCTCTTGGTTGACAGACGATCCAGTTTGGCAGGCAGACAGACTTCGGCATGTCCGGGTGGTGGCTCCAGGCGGCGGGGCTCCGTGGGAGTCCGCTGCTGCAGTGTGGGACCCAGAACCCAGCGTCATGAAGATTGGCCCCTGGGGGTCCGACAGCTCCAGGGAGGTGGCCGCCATGAGCGCGTTTCAAAGTGACAGGGAGGATTCTGCCACGAGCCCGTTTCAAAGCTCCGGGGTGTGGGGGGAGGGGCGCCATGGGCCTGTTTCAAAGCTCCAGGGAGGAGGGCACTGCGGGGCCACCTCAAAGCCCCTCAGGCTGAACTGTTTCCCCCGCCTGACCCACCATTACCGTGGGGGACTGTAAATAAAAGACTTAAGACTGTTTAAGTTGGAGCATGGCAGTTCAAACAAAAGTGGCAGAATAACCCACTTTGCCATGCAGGGTCACGTGGCAGTCTACCCACGGGCCCTAGTTTTAGTTTGGTTTAATGTTCTTTATGATTTTATGTTTGCCATTTTAAGTTTAGTGTGTTTTAAGGGTTCTGTCTTACCAAATTGGGGTGGGTTTTAATTCGGAGTGTTTTGTGTTTTGTAAGGGGGAGAATGTGAGATAGGTGTTTTACTGTGAAGTGCGGCGTGATGACGCTGCCTTCCGGTTGCATCATCACACCACCCTATAATAAGGGACGTCCACCATTTGGGGTCCTCTTGCCCAGGACGACTCCACATACTACTGCGTTCCTGTATTGCATCCATTAATATAACAAAGCTGTGTTCCGGTTCAACCTCCTCATCTGTCCCCTTTGTACCAGATTTGTGGACATAACACCTGGTACCTGGAGCCAGGTACTTTTTTGGGACCTACTTCAGTGAGGTTCCAACCATGCTGAGTCGAGCTGAAAATGTGATGTCAGCAGATTGCAGGCCACTGAGTGGCCAGGGCGTAATGTTAGTGGATGAGAGTGACATTTTCACAAGATTGAAAACTGCCATTTGTAAATTCGGCTGTAAGTTTTTATTACCTCCGCCAGGCCGAAAAGGCCAGGAGGAGGTTATGTTTTTGACGGGGTTTGTCTGTGTGTTTGTTTGTCTGTCTGTCTGTTTGTCTGTTGGTTAGCAAGATAACTCAAAAAGTCTTGGACGGATTTCCATGAAACTTTCAGGCGTTGTTGGAAATGGTACAAGGAAGAACTGATTAAATTTTGGGGGTGATCCGGTTCACCGTCTGGATACAGGAATTTTTTAAAGCATTTTTCAACACTGTGACATACAGCCATTTTCAACATGTGCGCAGGCACAATGGAGGGCGCTGGTCGTCGTGTCTGCAACACAAACTCCGCGTTCTTCAACGTTTTAGGCACAAAAGCAGGCGGAAAACACTGCTGGCCTGGACCCGCCAGCGTGCCTGTGTTTGCGCGCAACTGCAAAACCTCACACGGGCAGCTGTCCGCCGACGGATTCTTTGGCAGAAATTCCCCGGCCAGCCATAGGAGCTGCGCATTTGGCAGAAATTCACCGGCCAGCCATAGGCGCTGCGCAAAAACGAGCTCTCTGCCGGCGAAGCTTCTAAATTCTTGTTTGCCGCGGAGCGCAACCCCAAAATAATATAATATAAAACCCACGGCAACCTGTCTACCCAATTTGCATCCGTCAGTGGAGGAGATGGACACAACAGCAACACTTCAGTTTATTACCTCCGCCAAGGAGGCAATGCTTTTACTACTGAACCACTAATCCTATCACTATCACATTGATTGTCATTGATTAATTGTGTGTTTATTGCACTGTCCCTGTCAAATAAACAAATAATCATTGTGAATCCAATTGCTAGTCATATGTTTACATGCTCAAGGAATCTGACAACGTACACACAAACACTGTATGGGGGGAATTGTGGCGCTTGGCGGAGGTCTGCGCTCTCCGAGTGCTTTTCTTGTTATTTCTGTGATAATCAACAAAATAAATGGCTACACACAAATCAATACCATCACAAAACACTCACCATCTTCCCTGTGAGCAGCCATCACCTCGGAGACCTCCTGGTATTCCATTATGGAACACTCTGCCGGTGCCGCGGCTGAAAAGTTCATAGACTGAAAAGTTCATATAAATTTGACCAAATGTGGTTATTTTTCAAGTTTCTCTGTCGGTGTGCACAGTTCTTCCATCGGTGTTGCAGCACTTGGATCCATGTGCTTGAAAAATAAACTACATTTGGTCAAATTTGACAACTATGAACTTTTCAGCCCAGTTGGCTCTGCTGCGGCGGAGTGAGCCAAAATTAAAAAGTATTGTTAGATATAAAGTTGAGTGTACCAATATGGCGGCGTCCTGGGTGTAGTGGGAGGTGACGCTCCACCTTTCCGGTGGTAGCGTCACGGGGAGTATAGAGGCCATGGCGGAAGAGGCTCTGTCTCTTTGCTGTGGACCCTTGACCTGTACGGAGTGACTCCTGTTTGGTTCCTGTTCCTAGTAAATACAATACATAAACTGTCACCTTGCCTCCTCCTCTTTTAGGGACACAACATTTGGCAATGAGGATTCAACTTATGGTGCGAGGTGCTACCACTTTTCGGCCGTTTCTGGAGGCTCCAGGAGAGCCACCCATGGCCTGGGCCAGGTGGTATGCAGCCTTTAAGAACTATCTGGTCACTCTTAACCTTGACAAGCTCGAAAAGCTGCGTGCAAAGGCTATCCTGGTCCATAATCTTGGAATGGAGGGCCAGAGAATAATTAGTACGCTAGGAGGTGGCGATAATTTTGATGATGTGGTACAGCTAATGGCGGGCTATTTTCGCACCCCGGGAAACACTATAGTAAGAAGAATACAGTTTCGACAGTAACGCCAGCGGCCAGGGGAATCGGTGCAGCATTTTGTTGTCGACCTACGCAGCTGGCTGGTGAGTGCCAATTTGGCGTTTTAGAGGAAGAAATGGTCTGCAACCAGCTAGCGGATCATGTTCTCAGTTCCTCTGCGAGGTCACGTCTCCTGACATTCACCGGGGAATTGACGTTGATCAGTGCCATGGAGTTAGCGCAGTAGTACGAGGCAGCAGATAAGCTGGCCAAGAATCTCGGTGAAGATGAGAAGCTGCGGAGGGACGAAAAACAGTGGAAGGCACTGGCTGTGGACCTGGACAGTGAAGACAGCGAAAGTGATGAGGAATATGCCGCCGCTGTCAAAGTGAGGTCTGCCCCAGGGATGCCAAGGTGTTATGGCTGTGGGTCTGCTAGGCACCGTTACAAGGCAAGAGACTGTCCAGCAAAGGGGAAAATGCTGTGGAAAGTGCGGTCTGTACCACCACTTCGCCAGGGCTTGTAAAAACTGAAGACAGGAGGGGGGCCCCTCCACAAATGAACCTACGGTGGTTCACACAGTTTCACCAAGTACAGACGGACGAATTTATTGCAATGTTGAATTAGATGGAATTGTGATACCGCTGTTACTGGACACGGGATCAAGCTCAAGATCATGAAGGAGTTTTTCCCACATTACTGGGTGAGTGAATTGGAGGCGACCTGCTATGGCTATGGCAGTAACCCATTTGACATTGTGGGCTCACTACATCTGTCGGCGAGGTACAAATCCACAGTGATGTGTGACGTCCATTTTGTGGTGTCCGCCGAACGGTTGAACATCATGGGATGTGACATGTTCCATGGGCTGGGTTTCACAGTAGCCAGCGGCGTGGGTGAGGAGTGGTCCGGCTGTGGGCTGTGGGACTGGCCTTTTCCATCAGTGGAGGACAAAGAAGTGTGAGACAGTGATTGGCCCGGGGTAAGTGAAGACGGGCCGGACTGGGACTATGAAGCGCCATCGTGGGGAGGTTCCGGTGCCAGAGTTCGTGTTACCTTGGACGAGGGAACCAAAAGGCATGAGCGGACACCTGCGGTGGCAAATAGAGCCAGCGTGCAGGCACCTTTTAGTTTTGGAGTGCAGCCGAGTACTTCCATGGAACGGGGCACTGCTGTGGCTGATTCAGCGAAGGAAATGAAAGAGAGCGGGGCGAGACCGAGTGGTACGATTCCCAGATGTGCCTGCAAGCAGGATCCGAGGCGGATCTCGGACCGGGTCAGCGGGAATCTCCGACATAAAAAAGAAGCCCGGTCACGACGTAGTGGACCAAGAAAGCCAGTGAGAACCCCCCTAACTATTGGCGACGAAGTCCACCCTAGGGTTGAGTCTCAGCTTGGAGGAGTCCGCAAAGCATGGGACCGACATGATGACCAGGGGTGGTTGTGGGTGGTGAAGGCCCACGAGGACAGTTATCTGAATTTGTCTGATGGATCCAGGAGGCATCCAAATGAGCTGCGGCGAGTGGGGGAGACGAAACGCCAATGTAGCCCGTCTCCAGAGTGGAAGCGGTGGAGACGCTCTGGGAGAGAGCCACCTGACGGACATCCCAGGGGTGGGCCTCCAGGGGATCCTTAGTGGGACTTTAAAGGGGGGGTTAGCTGCATGTTGTGTTATGCTAAAGTTATGCTAATGTTAAAAAAGTTTGACGTCTGTGTCTCTGTTTTTATGCACTTTAAGGTGTTTTAACGTAATTCTCTGTGCCGTTTTTGTCCTTGAATGTTTGTGGACTATATAACGAAGAGCTCCCTGGTTCCATCAGTATGGATTTCCTTCTTGTTTTTGTCATTCTTTCCTACCGGCTCTTTGTCTTGGAGGTAAGCGCGATCGTGATCACGCCGGGAAGAACGCAGTATTCCAGAGACATGTTACTGCATTTAAACATGGATAATGCAGCATCTGTGTTTGAGTCTGTGCCGCAACTTCCCGACTTTATTTTAAGAGATTTTCATGGACACAGCGATGAAAAGAGAGACAGGAGGAGGAAATGTGGAAAGCGTGGAGGCGTAAGATTAAACCTGAGGAGGCGTCAGCTTAACCGCATTCCTCTTCCTTCCATTATTATGGGGAATGTACAATCCCTGAGAAATAAAGTGGATGAAATTCAAGGAAATGTACGATATCAGAAGGATTTCAAGAACTGCTGTGTCATGGCTTACAAGGAGACGTGGCTTACGGCGCATGACCGGGACCCGGACCTGTGGATCGATGGCTTTAGAGCCCCACTTCGCTCAGATCGGCAGGAAGAGGTAACAGGGAAATGTCGGGGGGGGGGGGGTGTATGTTTGTATATTAAAAAACAGTACTGTACATCTGTCACGGTCAGAGAGCGCATCTGTACACCAGATGTGGAGCTGCTGTCCGTGTCACTACGCCCCTTTTATCTGCCCCGCGAGTTCCCCCAACTTTTCATTACGACTGTGTACATTCACCCAAGAGCGGATGCTGCCTCTGCCTCCAGCACCATCTTTGATGTGGTACAGCGGTTGCAGTCGATTTCCCCAGAGACTCCAAATTTTATTCTTGGGGATTTTAACCATTTGTCTCTAAAGAAGGCACTTAAAAACTTTTATCAGTATGTCTCCTGCCCACCCAGGTGAAAAAAGACATTGGGCCTGTGCTATGGATCCATAGAGAGGGCCTATAAATCTATTCCCCTTCCTCCTTTAGGATCCTCAGATCACAACTGTGTACATTTGCTGCCCACATATAAAACTGCTCTCAGAAGAGACAAGGCGAAGACCAGAGACATAGACGTGTGGACAGAGGATTCAGTGCACTGCCTCCAGGAATGCTTTAACTGTATGGACTGGGAGGTGTTCACACTGTCCTGTGGAGATGATTTGGACTCTTTAGTGGATGTGACATGCTCATACATGGCTTTCTGCAGAGACATGATCGTTCCATGTAAACGTGTCAAAATATATCCCAACAACAAGCCATGGGTTACAAAATCAGTTAAATCCTGCTCACAGAGGAAAGCACTTGCCTTTAAACAGGGGGTTGTTTCTGAGCTGCAGGTTGCCACAAAAGAGCTGAAGGCTGAAATTTTAAGAGCAAAACAGAATTATAAATCAGAGTTGGAAAGCAAGATGGCAACAAAGAAACTTGCTTCAGCCTGGGCCAGTATGAAAACTATTGCAGGCCTTCAGAGCACAGAGCGCAGTAATCGTGTGTTTTTAGATGGTTTTAATTCAGACACAGAGCTGGCTAATGCTCTTAATTGTTTTTATGGTCGTTTTGACTCCTTTGATTTTAGCACAGAAACCCAAGATTTGAAACAGAAGCTCAAAGACAATCAGCACTTTAATATTGAGGTGCAGGATGTTAAAATGGCATTCTGTGTTGTAAAAGTGAACAAAAGTCAGGGCCCTGATAATATGTGTGGGCATACAACATGTGCCTAAGATCTGGAAAGATGCTGTGGTTGTTCCCATTCCAAAATCCAGCTGTCCTAAAACGGTAAATGATTTTAGACCAGTTGTTTTGACTTCAATTTTAATGAAAATTTTTGAAAAACTGGTCAGATTTGAGGTCCTAAAGCAGACTGAGCATGCATTGGATCCTTTGCAGTTTGCCTATAGGCCTCACAGAGGAGTGGAGGATGCCACTGTCACTCTGTTTAACATGCTTTTTAAACATCTGGATTTTAATGGGACACACGCCAGGCTTTTATTTGTGGACTTTTCCTCTGCCTTTAATACAATCCAACCTCATATCTTAGTTGAAAGGCTCCTGCAACAATTTGATTTGAGTAATAATCTGGTGGGTTGGATTCTGGATTTTTTAACCAACAGGACACAGAGAGTAAGGGTCAATGGTACATTGTCTGACCAAAAGTGTTCTTCTACTGGCTCTCCGCAGGGGTGTGTGTTGTCAGAATCAGAATCAGAATCAGAATCAGGTTTATTGCCATTGTTCATGTAGTACACAAACTAGGAATTTGTCTCGGTACAATGCTGCAACATTAAACATGATAAGATAAGAGAAATAAACTATACATGTAATAAAGTGTAGGATAAGATTAAGTGATACTGGTCAACAGTTAAAATATATATTAGCCAGCAGCAGATACTGTGGAGAACTATATAGTGCAGTCGGTAATGCAGGAAGAAAACAGTGATGATTGACATGAGTCTGGTTGAGCTGCTGTACATGGTGCACGAGAGTCACTTAGTGTTCAGCAGTCTAATGGCAGAGGGGAAGAAGCTGTTCATGTGACGGGAGGTTTTAGTCTGGATGGACCGAAGTCTTCTACCAGAGGGGAGGGGGGCAAACAGTACGTGACCAGGGTGTGAGGGATCGGCTATGATCCGGCCAGCACGCCTCCGGGTCCTGGAGATGTACAGATCCTGGAGAGATGGGAGCTTGCAGCCGATCACCTTCTCAGCAGTGCGCACGACGCGCTGCAGCCTTAGTCTG
Source organism: Pholidichthys leucotaenia (assembly GCA_020510985.1). Lineage (NCBI taxonomy): Eukaryota > Metazoa > Chordata > Actinopteri > Cichliformes > Pholidichthyidae > Pholidichthys > Pholidichthys leucotaenia. The sequence continues at coordinate 288,281,837 of CM035845.1, forward strand.
TCCCTGGCAGTGGCTCCTGCGTACCACACGGTTATGGAGGTGGTGAGGATGGACTCGATGATGGCTGTGTAGAACTGCACTAACATCTTGGTGGGTAGCTTGAGCTTCCTCAGCTGCCGCAGGAAGAACATCCTCTGCTGGGCTTTTTTGATGAGTGAGCTGATGGTCAGCTCCCATTTGAGGTCCCTGGTGATGGTAGTGCCTAGGAAGCGGAAGGAATCAGCAGTGGTGATGGGAGAGCCTGAGAGGGTGAGGGGGGGCAGAGGAGTAGTGACTTTCCTGAAGTCTACAATCATCTCCACTGTCTTCAGAGCGTTCAGCTGCAGGTTGTTATTGCTGCACCAGGACGCCAGCTGGGCCACCTCTCTCCTGTAGGCGGACTCGTCGCCGTTGGAGATGAGCCCGATGAGGGTGGTGTCGTCCGCAAACTTGATCAACTTGGCAGACTGGTGGCTGGAGGTGCAGGAGTTGGTGTAAAGGGAGAAGAGTAGGGGGGAAAGTACACAGCCCTGGGGTGATCCGGTGCTGATGCTAGTATAGTCTGAGACAGTCTTTCCCAGCCGCACATGCTGCCTCCGGTCCGTCAGGAAGTCGATGATCCACCTGCAGAGGGAGTCAGGCACGTTGAGCAGGGACAGCTTGTCCCGGAGCAGAGCGGGGCGGATGGTGTTGAATGCGGAGCTGAAGTCCACAAACAGGATCCTGGCGTAGGTTCCCGGGGAGTCCAGGTGCTGCAGGATGGAGTGGAGGGCCAGGTTGACTGCATCGTCTACAGACCTGTTGGCTCGGTAGGCAAACTGCAGCGGGTCCAGGAGAGGGGTGGTGATGGACTTGAGGTGGGACAGGACCAGGCGCTCAAAGGACTTCATGACTACAGAGGTGAGCGCTACAGGTCTGTAGTCATTAAGTCCAGTGATCCGTGGCTTCTTGGGGACAGGGATGATGGTGGAGGATTTGAGGCAGGATGGCACGTGGCATAACTTAAGGGAGGTGTTAAAAATGTCTGTGAATACAGGAGCCAGCTGTTTCGCACAGAGTCTCAGGGTGGAGGGAGACACGCCGTCTGGGCCGGGGGCCTTGCGCGGGTTCAGTCTGGAGAACTGTTTGAGCACATCCTGCTCACTGATGATAAGGGGAGGGGGGGAGGAGGGGGGGGGTGCCTTAAATGAAGTAGGGAATGTGGAGGCTGTGGAGCTGGAGGGAGGGGGGGAGTTGGACACAGATGACGAGGTGTCAAAACGGGCATAGTGTTGGGACAGTCTCTGACAAAGGGCTTTGTCATCCTGACCTTTAGGAGCCTTAGGTCGATAGTTGGTGATTTGCCTCAGTCCTCTCCACACGGAAGCCGAATCATTAGCAGTGAACTGCTGCTGGAGTCTCTCTGAGTACACAGATTTAGCCCTCTTCAGCTCTCTGTTAAACCGGTATTTAACCTCCCTGTAGCAGTCCCTGTCTCCACTTTTCAGCGCTGCTTCCTTCTCCTTCCTGATCTGTCTGAGCTTAGCTGTGAACCAGGGTTTGTCATTAGAGTAACTCACCCTGGTGCGTGATGGAAGAATGTTCTCTTCACAAAAGTGGATATATGAGTTCACAGTGTCCGTGTACTCATCCAGATCATGCGTGGCTCCTTTAAGCATGCCCCAGTCAGATATTTCCATGCACGTTTCCAGCTTCTCCTCAGCATCACTGGTCCGTATCTTCGTAGTGCTCACAACAGGTTTAGTGAGCTTCAATCTCTGTCTGTATGTGGGAATGAGGTGAACCATCACGTGATCAGATAAACCCAGCGCAGCTCGAGGGACAGCGCGATATGCGTCTTTCACTGTGGTGTAACAGTGATCCAGTGTGTTTTATCCTCTGGTGGGGCATTTAATAAACTGTTTGTAGCGGGGGAGATCGTGGCTCAGATTGCACTGATTAAAGTCGCCAGCCACAATAATCAGCGAGTCTGGAAAACTCCGCTCTGTGTGTTGAATGTGATCCGCGAGCACGCGCTGAGCTTCGCGCGTGTCCGCGTCGGGAGGGGCGTACACAGCGGTCACCACTACTCTTCATCCTGTACACAAACATGTGTCGGAGCAGATGTGACAACAGACACATTATAAAGTATGCTGATGATTCAGTTGTTGTCAGTCTCCTCCAGGATGGTGAGAGTGGCCACGTCCCAGTAGTTGATGATTTTGTTCACTGGTGTGAGGATTCCTACCTGCAGCTGAATACGACAAAAACTAAAGATATGATTATTGACTTTTGTAGGAAAACTCCCAGGCACGAAGTCACTGTACTAAAAGGCCAGACCACTGAATGTGTACAATCCTACAAATATCTTGGGACGATTATTGATAGTAATTTAAACTTTGAAGAGAACTGTGAAAGGGTGTGCAAAAAGGGTCAGCAACATTTGCATTGTTTAAGGAAACTTCCACGCTTCCAAACTGACCGAACCATAATGACAATGTTTTATCAGGCTTTTATTGAATCAGTTTTATCCTATTCTTTAGTGTCATGGTTTGGTCAGATAAAACTGAAACAGAGGAAATCCTTGGATCAGGTAGTTAGATGGTCCAGTTGTTTGCTTGGTGAGTCACAGCTGAGCCTGACATCCCTGTACACCAGACAGGTACAGAGGATTGCTACCTCCATTTTAAATGATGACTCCCACCCTTTACACTGCCACTTTCAGCTTCTTCCCTCCAGACGGAGGTTTGCTGTCCCAAGAAGTAAAACCCAGCACTACAAAAACAGCTTTGTTCCTGCTGCTGTTAAAGAGTTGAACAAGATGCATATTGCATGTAATTTAGTTACCTATTTATTAATTTTATTTTATATTTACTTATTTTTGTAGGTTTTTTATTTGGGTTCTAAATCTTTGATTGGATTTCAGACTTTTCAGTTTTTAACCTCTTTGACTAGTCTTTAACCCCTTGCACTCTGGTCAATTTCCCTAAAAACACCAAAAAATAATGTACCCAAAGTAAATCAAAAGTTGTTCTTCAACCCTTTGCAGCATCTTCATGGAGTTGGTCTCATTTAAAAGAAAACACTTTGAATTTTTTGGCAAAACAGTCATAATCTCTCTAAGTGCTCCTGCCACTGAGTAACAGTCATCTAAACATACTGAACTTGAAGAAAATAAATTTTGCCTGGGTGTTTTTTTGGACACAAATGCTTGCAAATAACACACAGCTGTCAGATCCGGGCTGGAAAATGCAACAAAAATGTAGAACCAAGTGTTATCCAGCTGAGGTCAAAATTTTGTAACAATACCACAAAAAATGAATATATTACACAGCTTTTTTCTTAGGTTGTTCCCAGGCGTTTTTGAACTGTGCCAAATTGTGCCAAATGGCACAGTTTGGAAAAACGTCTGTAACTTTTGAATGATTCAATATAGAAGCTTCATCTTGGGCTCTAATGAAAGGTGACACTCAGGGCTGTGTGTGTGTGTGGGGGGTTGTTTATTCATTCATTCATGAATGAATGAACAAACAAGCCCCCACACACAAAGAAGCATGCCACATAAAAAATGTGTGGCTTTTTTTTACAAGAAAAAATAGCCTACAGTGCACTAAAAATTATACTAAAATATTTGTAATGTAGAGGATAACAACCCCCCCCCCCCCCCGCTACAGAGGACAGACATCGTCCATCGCCACATGACGGACCGCGGCATACGCCGCAGTCTACTCCACACAGTTGTACTAAAATATCTGCAATAATATCTGCAATCCGCTACAGAAGAGTAGCGGGGGGGGGGGGGGGGGCGTGTTCACGGTCAGGACGCGGCGCATGGACTGAACCCGTGCGCCGCGGTCTTCATGTTGCGATGACGCACAGTTGTAATTTACCGATCGGTCAAAAGTCATTTTGATTACAATTTTCAGGGATAAAGAATAATTTAGCTTATAACACTTACCTGTCCACAACAGCAGTGTCGCTGGCGAACTTCTCTTCCTCACTGTCAGACGAACATGACGCTGATCCGCTTGTTACGGACTCGTGGTTCTGGTCACGCGACCCTGTCAAACCATAATTCCATTATTGCGGTTTTGCGCGTCCATGATTGCAGTTTTGGCGAATGATTTTTCAAAACAAATAAGAACAGTAGTAAGAAAAAAAGACTGGCGAACGTGTGTGTGTCAGCCAGCAGCTTACACAAAACAGATTTTGCAAGGGACGCACGCTTTCGAACTTCTGTGCTTCAATTGGCTCGCTGTATTCGCAGCCGTTGGTAGGCAGGTCCTTCTTGCTAGGTTTTCAGTCATTGGTTCTTCAAGGTTTCAAGAAACCCAATTCAAGGCTCTTATTAGTCGAATGAGATGTCAATCACATCTAAACCAATCAAAGCACTCCTTTGGCTTTCTGTTCGCGGCTGTGTCTATAGTGGAAGAACGGAAATGCAGCTTTTTTTTTCCAGTGCGCACTAGGTGCGTCCTAGGGCGCCCTCGTGCACCCTAGGACGCAGAGACGTGACCGCCCATGGTACACTGGAGTGCAAGAGGTTAATATGGCCCTTCTCTCTTATCTCCTTGTATTTTTCTCTTATCTCTTTGTCTTATGTCCTGATTGGTGGAGCCTTGAGTATTTTTATCATGATTATAGTCAGCTTCATGTGTGCCTGTGTTTGTGTTCATGTTGAATGTAATTGTGGTTTGTAAATATGGATGTCACCTGACTGCAAAACAAATCTACCTATGGGTACAAATAAAGTAACCTGAACCTGAACCTGAACTGCCATTGTAGTCTTTTGAAGCCACATAGCCCATATGTGTGTGATTTCCCTGTGTGTGTATGTGTGAAAAGTAAAGAAAAGGGACGTGTGAAATGTTAATTACCAGCACTGTCTATTTGAATTGCCTATGTTGTGGGGTGGGTGTGCTGGGGTGGGGGGATGCAGGCGGCACCACTAAGTTAATGTACATATTGTTCAATTCAGGTTCAGGTTCAGGTTCAGGTTACTTTATTTGTACCCATAGGTAGATTTGTTTTGCAGTCAGGTGACATCCATATTTACAAACCACAATTACATTCAACATAAACACAGACGCAGGCACACATGAAGCTGACTATAAACATGATAAAAATACTCAAGGCTCCATCAATCAGGACTTGTATTTATAGTTTGATGTGTTATAGGGATTTGTATATACTTTGGGATTATTTTTATGCACGGCCATTTTATGTTCACGGACTATAGTGCTTAGGACGGCAGAATAATCCTCCGGGCCGTGTAGGGGGCGCCAGTAGTCCACCTGGCCCCTCTAGAGTTGTTTTATGGTGTATATGGATAGATTTTGTGTATTTGTGTTGTATATTTTGATGCTTAGAGTGTGAGTCGGGCTGTAAATTTTGGGGAAGGCCCAATTAGTGTGCCTGCTAGTTTTCTATGGGGGGAGGGGGGTTAGATATAAAGTTGAGTGTACCAATATGGCGGTGCCCTGGGTGTAGTTGGAAGTGATGCCCCACCTTTCCGGTGGTGGTGTCATGGGGAGTATAAGAGGCCATGGCGGAAGAGGCTCTGTCTCTTTGCTGTGGACCCTTGACCTGTACGGAGTGAGTCCTGTTTGGTTCCTGTTCCTAGTAAACAAAATACATAAACTGTCACCTCGCCTCCTCCTCTTTTACGGACACAACAAGTATACCAGGAGGTCTCCAAGCTGATGGCTGCTCACGGGGAAGATGGTGAGCGTTTTATGATTTTAAGCATCTTTTACATCATTTATCAGTGAAAACGTCAGCATGTAAAGAACATAACAGGATAACGGCTGCCTTCCTGTAATGAGTCCAACCCCACCCACTTGAGGTGGTACTCAGTTGAAATAGAAAACCAATCACACCTTGTCAAGCTTAGTAGAGTCGAGGTGAGTCGGGTTGAGTAGGTACTAGTGGAAAAGGGGCTTAATTGTCAGCAGGTGTGAGCGCAGCTGCAGAGAGGAAGCCAGTTAACGGGGAGGGGAGTACCTGCAGGGTGTGCAGCCTAGAATCCTTACAAGCTGTAGTAGTTTCACTTGCAGTTTTAGTTGTTTTCTTTGTTGAGTGTAGGTCAATAATTCGAAAAAGTATACATTTTCCACAACCATGGAATGTGTCTCCTGACATGAATGTCTAAGAAATGAGAAACTACTTGCAGTCATTATTAAATTGGCATGCTGCTACTCGTCTAGTGGGAGGCTCTTCTGTATTTGTTTGGTTAAATCTAGGTGATAGCTTTTTTTTTTGGTCAGGCAGTTTACATAGTGTATTTTATTAGTCCTCAAGAAATCTTTAAAATGTAAAGTAAGAAGACTGAACACATTTTTTGAAGAACTGCTGAACTATTGTTTCAATCCAATGGTCTTTTTGCAATTTCGGAATGTGCAATAAAGCCTTTTTTAAAAGTCAAAGTCCAATAGACTCTCTCTCTCTCTCTCTCTCTCTCTCTCTCTCTCTCTCTTCCGCCGCTCGTGCTCCGGGGCCTGCCGCTGTGCCTGTGGACAGTTGGCCTGTGGCACCCGCGGCGCAGCCTGCAGCTGGGGGCGTGACTGGCGATGGCGCACAAGCGGTCCATGACGTGGACTCAGCATCACGCTGTGTGACATCAGCGGCTGTGCTTCCGCAGCCTGCTGCAACTTCACAGCAGCAGGCGGAAAAACGCCGGTCGACTGATATAGGCGCCGCCCCGGACCACGTGACTGATGAAGGATCAGCTGCACCAGCTGACGTGCCAGCTGAATCTGACAGTCAGCCGAGTTGTGCTGCTGAGGGAATGGAGTGTGGAACTGACGCAGAGTCTGCGAAAAATGAGTCTGTTGGGGCTAATGACGATGCCAATGCGCATTTGTATTCACTAGACGAAATAAATGCTTTCCTGGATGGGACCTATAATAATAGGGCCGTTAACGTTGCAGATTACTTCAGTGACACTGACAAATTTATTCGGTCTGTTAATGTACTAAGGAAGGAGGTTGGTGTTGACCTCCTGGATGAAAGAAAACGCTACCGCCTGAAGAAGCACCTCGCAGCCCTGCGTAAATCAGCAGGGGGACAAAAGGCCAAGCGCGCAAAGATGGAATGATTTCCATGGCAAAGCACGGTGCTCCTCACAAATATCGCCATAATGCAGAAAATACAATTAGGGACCTTAAACATAAATGGTGGCAGGGGTAATCATAAAAGGGGATTCGTTAGTGACCTGTTCAAACGGAAGGGTCTCAACATTTTGTTTTTGCAGGAAACTCATACCACTTCGGCGGATGAAGTCGACTGGGGCTTGTGGTGGAAAGGCCCATTTTCACTCAGTCACGGCACAAAATCTAAGCGCGGGAGTGGCCATTTTGTTTGGGGAATCAGCAAATGCACAAATTTTATCGGTGGTGGAGATAGTGAGGGGCAGGTTGCTTCTAGTTAGGGCGCAAGTGGGGGATTCCGTGTTTTGCCTGGTTAATGTTTACGCGCCAAACCACGGCGCGGAAAGGGTTGCCTTTTTCAATACAATGACTACTGAAATGCAGCGCTATCACCAAGACCAACTTGTTGTGGCTGGTGATTTCAACTGTACCTTGGACTTCACTGTAGATCGCACTAATGCAGAACCTCATCTGCAGTCTTCTAGATGCTTGGAAAATTTCACTGTGCAGTTAGACTTAGTGGACACGTGGAGGTTGAAAAATGCCAATGTGAGACGGTATACCTGGGTCAGGGTCACTGACGGGGTTGTCAGTGCTGCTAGATTAGACAGGATATATGTTTCTAGAACCTGTAGCCCCGGCCTCCTTCACAGTAACATAAGTCCCGTCGGTTTCACGGATCATCACCTGGCTACTGCGGTGTTACTGAACTCACCAGGGAAACGGGCAAAGTCATATTGGCACTTCAATAACAAGCTCCTACAGGACAATGCCTTTTGTCAGTATTTTGTGTGCTTCTGGGAACACTGGAGGACCACGAAAGCTCGGTTTGGATCCCTCGAACAGTGGTGGGACGTTGGCAAAGTGCAAATTCGCCTTTTTTGTCAATGGTACGCTGCGTACTCAACTGCCATTATCAACGCCAAGGTCAGTGAACTGGAGGACGCTGTAAAGAGGCTGGAGGCCAGCTTGGTTACGGGTCGGGATTCTACCGCTGGTCCTTTGCTGCAGGAGAAGAGATCGGCCCTGCGTACATTCTTGCAGGGCAGAGTGGAGGGGGCGCTAGTGAGGTTGCGCTTCACTCACCTGCAGGACATGGATGCACCAACGTCCTTCTTCTTCAATTTGGAAAAGTCTACTGCGACAAAGAAGCTGATGACTTGCTTGACACTCCCAGATGGTCGACTGACTACGGACCCGTCCAAGATGTGCCGCCATGCAGTGGATTACTACGGGGCCCTGTATGCTGCGGGAACGTGTTGCAAAGAATCTCAAAATCAGCTCTTCGAGGCCCTTCCGGTGCTCGGCCAGGACGACAGGGCCGCTCTGGACTGTGCCCTGACATTGGATGAGTTGACTGTGGCTGTGAATCAGCTGGCGCTGGGACACGCGCCTGGACTGGATGGCCTTTTTTCAGAATTTTTTAAGCATTTTTGGAATGTGGTTGGACCAGACTTCTATAACGTTCTGACGGCCTGTTACAGGGAAGGAACGTTACCTGTCTCATGTCGCCGTGCAGTGCTGTCTCTGTTGCCAAAGCAGGGGGACTTGGCCCTGCTGAAAAACTGGAGGCCTGTGGCTCTTCTTTGCACGGACTACAAGGTGCTTTCCAGGGCCCTGGCAAACAGACTGAACACTGTCTTGGGTTTGATTGTGGATAGGGATCAAACATATTGTATTCCTGACCGGAACATTATGGACAATGTTTTCCTCATACGTGACGTTCTCCAGCTCAGTAAATGTCATGACTTACAGTTTGGAATTGTGTCTTTGGACCAGGAAAAGGCCTTTGATAGGGTTGACCATTCTTATTTGTTTTCTACCCTGAGGGGGTTTGGTTTTGGAAATATGTTTTTGAGGTGGGCTAATCTGCTATACACTGGAGCTGAGTGTTTGGTGAAGGTGGGGGCGGGACTGAGTCGGCCAATCCCTGTACACCGGGGAATACGCCAGGGGTGTCCACTCTCGGGTCAGCTGTACAGCTTGGCTACTGAGCCTTTGCTGTGCAGGTTGCGCGCTCGGCTGGGTGGTCTGGTTCTGCCGGGGCCATCAAGCTGTGGCCGCCCGATTGTCTTGTCTGCTTATGCGGATGACGTCGACGTTTTCATCACCTCCAACGGGGATGTGCAGCGTCTGGTGGACACTTTGACAGTTTATGAAAGGGCATCTTCTGCACGGGTTAATTGGGCCAAGAGTGAGGGTCTATTGGTGGGCCACTGGTCGCGTCACGCCATCCCTCGCCTGCCCGGCGGCCTTCAGTGGGGGACGGCCGGTCTCAAAGTGTTGGGGTTTTTTCTGGGTACGGAGGCCTTTGAACGAAAGAACTGGGAGGGTGTTAAGGACAAGGTGTGTGCTCGCATTTCTAAATGGAAATGGTTGCTACCACAGCTGTCATATAGGGGCAGGGTTCTGGTCGTGAATAATCTGGTTGCCTCGGCTCTCTGGCATAGGCTGGTGGCTTTGACACCGCCAAGGAGCCTCATGGAGGAGATTCAGAAGACAATCGTGGACTTCTTTTGGTCTGGTCGCCACTGGGTCCGCGCGCCAGTTCTCTACCTGCCTGTGGCCGAGGGGGGACAGGGCCTGGTGGACATACATTCCAAAATCGCCAGCTTCAGGCTTCAAACTGCACAACGCCTCCTTTACGGATGCGGACCCTGCTGGATGGACACTGCTAGGCTGCTTTTGAGGAGAGTTGGTCGCTTGGGCTATGATAAGCAGCTCTTCCTCGTGACACCTGAGGAGGTGGACCTTACTGGACTATCTGCTTTTTACACGTCCGTTTTGCATGCATGGCGAGTCTTCAACGTGGCCCGCTTCCGTGACGAGGCGCCGGGCATGTGGCTGTTCGAAGAACCACTGTTTTTCAATCGATTCATCGCAGCAGAGGTGCTGAAGTCTGCCAGTCTGCGGAGTTGTTTGCGGGAGGCACGCTGTACCAAGCTGGGTCATCTTATGAGGATGTCGACCACATCGATGGAGACACTGAGGCGGAGTGCAAAAATTACATCTGTCAGACTGCTGCAAAGGGTGGTGGAGGACGTGTGCGCCGCCCTGCCGCAGCCGCTTCGAGCGTTTGCGACGAACCGCACTCTTTCCAATCAATGGGATGACAACACTGCGTCCACCTTTCCTGCAATTTCCATAACTCCGGATGTGGGGGAGTGGCAGGGAGGAGAGGATCACCTACTGACCTTCAGGATTCCTCGCCTGGGCAAGTTCCAGTTTGTCGGGACAAGGGCGGTGTATCACATCTGTGTGAAGGTTCTGAATCTGCGCTCTCTGAAGGATGTCACAGAGTCGAGGTGGGCGGGTTGTTTGGGGCCAGGGGTCTCCCCAAAAGGCAGCTGGCGGTGCATGTACAAGCAACCTATTGAGAAACGCACAGCAGATCTCCAGTGGAGGATTGTGCATGGGGCAATAGCCACAAATAAATACAGGGCACACCTTGATCCGACTGTGGGGGGGGAATGTTTGTTTTGTTCCCAAGTTGAGACCCTTGACCATTTGTTTGTCCACTGTTTTCGTTTATCTGGACTTTTTGACATTTTGCGCAAGTGGTTTCGGGCTTTGGGTGAACGATTCTCTTTTGGTCTGTTCATTTACGGTCCGAAGTACAAAGTGGCAAGGAAGGCTGCCCACACTTTGATGAACTTCCTATCTGGAACTACTAAGCTTGCCATCTGGCTGACGAGGAAAAATCGGGCAAGCAATGCTGGGAATGTGGATCCTGTGTCCGCTTTCAAGGTCTTGTTGACAGTCAGACTCCGGGTAGAGTTCTCGTACTATCAAATGGTAGACAATCTGGAGGCGTTCATCAATAGATGGGCTGTAGGGAATGTTTTGTGTTCAGTGGGTCAGGGGGATGAGTTATGTTTGCACTTTTGAGATGTGACACACTTGAACAACTGATATTGGTCTTTCTGCAATTTTGAAATGTGCAATAAAGCCATTTTTAAAAGTCAAAGTCTCTCTCTCTCTCTCTCTCTCTCTCTCTCTCTCTGTCTCTCTCTCTCTCTCTCTCGTGTGCATGCGTGAGCGTTTGTGGGAGCAGGGGTGTGGAGTGGTGTCGAGTGAGTACTTTAAACTTTGTTTTTTCTAACTTTTCTCTATCGTGTGTGTTTGAGGTGTGTGTGTTTAATATAGTGGGTTGAGTGTGTGTGTGCTGGGGTGTGAGTGTTGGTGTGAGTGTGTCGGGGAACGGTAGCTTCTGCTGCCTGTTTTTCCCGGCCAGCCATCATGCCGGTGATTGATGGTGGTGTGGAGTTTGAGCGCTTGACCCGGCGTCATGGTGTGAGAATCCTCCCGACAGTTCCCTGTTCTGTGGAGGAGGCCAGCCTCGCTGTAGGACAGGTGGTTGGGCATGACGGTATAAAATCAGCATCGAGGATGAACAGCGCAATTGTGATCTTTCTGGATTCGACTGAAAAAGCTGATCAGGTGGTGGCACAGGGAGTGGTCATAAATGACACTTTTACTCCCGTTTTACCGCTGGCGAACCCATCTAGGAGGATCACCATCTCAAACGCTCCTCCTTTCGTTAAAAATGATCAGCTGATAAGAGAGTTGTCCCGTTTTGGCCAGGTTGTTTCCCCTATCAGAATGGTCTCTCTGGGTAGCAAGTCCCCCCTGCTGAAACATGTTGTATGTCACAGGAGGCAGTGTTTCATGGTGTTGAAAGACAGCTCTGCTGAACTGAACGCGTCTTTTCATTTCAGGATTGACGGCTTTAGCTACTTGGTGTTTGCAACCTCTGAAACCATGAGGTGTTTTGCGTGTGGTGCAGAAGGCCATCTCATTAGATCATGTCCTGAAAAGGCGAACACAAAGAGCACTGGCGGTAAGAAAGGTGATGCCGCTGTTTCTGGTGGTCCGGAGGGTAGTGCTACATGTGGTGTGGCGGATGCCGCTGCGGCGCCCGCTTCTGCTGGGGCGGTTGCGGCTGTGGCCGCAACTGCGGCCACGTCCGCTTCTGCTTCTGCTTCTGCTTCTGCGGGGGCGTCCGCGTCTGCGTCTGCTTGCGCTGGGGCAGCCATGGCCGCCTCTGCTGGGGTGGCCGCGGCGGGCGCGGTAGTTGCCCCCCCAAATAGTGATGGTGGGGAATTTCTGTCTGGCGGCAGCTCCGATCATTGTGACGAGCCTGTCACCCGGAGTAAAGAGGTGGAGGGCGAAATGAGTGCAGTTAAACGAAGGAACGTGAATGAACAGACTTTGCAGGCGGGGGAGGAGCGGTTTGAGGCTGTAGCGGACACACAGAGCAAACACTGCATGACAAACGTTGCAGTTCATGAAGAAATGCAGGAATGTAGTTTTGTTGAAGAGGATCCTTTTAAAGCTGCACAAAAAAGAAAAAGTGCTGAAAACTTGCAGAGCTCTGCTAAATCTAGTAGGGTTGGGAATTTAGATTTACTGAATGAGAGCGCTTCTGACGAAAGTGGAGCTGAGTCTGAACTGATGCAGACGCAGACGCAGGAGGAGCAAAGCTCCTATTGTTTTACTAAAATTAGGCAATTTCTCCAGGTGACTAAGGGGAGCAGAGCTGTGAAAGTGGAAAATTACTTTCCAGATCTGGAGTTATTCGTGGCATCAGCTCGCAAATTTATGAAACTGAATGATGGGAATGAGACTTTCACTGATCAGGAAATTTATCGTTTAAAGAAACTGGTTGCTAAACTGAAATTGCAAATTACTAACAGTCATGTTGACTCTTAGTTTGTTTCTTCCCTTTTATGCTATGTGTGTGTTTTTTTACTGTACCCTATTTTTATCCTTTTTAATGCCCCACCTTAGAATTGGCACTCTCAATATTAATGGGGCCAGGGATGATGTAAAAAGGGCCTCTTTATACAAGCTTTTTAATTTAAAGAAACTTGACGTGCTGATGGTCCAGGAGACTCACAGCACTGTGGACATTGAGAGCCATTGGAGAAAAGAGTGGGATGGCTGCATTTTTTTTAGCCACAAATCCAGTAGCAGTGGGGGGGTGGCTGTACTTTTCTCTAGGGGTTGTGTGCCTGTCTCTTATGAGGTAGAAGAGGTGGTGAGAGGTCATTTCCTCTTATTAAAGGTACAGTTTGAAAACGTGAACTTCGTTTTTATAAACGTGTATGTGCCAACACAGAGAGCAGAGAGGATCAGGGTCTTTGACGTGCTTTCGGATACGGTTAAGTCCTGTGATCCAAATAGTTTTTTATTTCTGGGGGGTGATTTTAACTGTACATTAAACCACAGACTAGACAGGAACCATCAGGAGCCTCACCCTGCTTCTGCCAATAGGCTGAGAGAACTGGTGAAAACACATGAAATGGCCAATGTGTGGAGATCACATCATGGGGACCAGAGGCAGTACACCTGGAGCCATGTCAAAGATAACCTTTTATCTATGGCTAGGTTAGACCGTTTTTATGGTTTTAAACATCAAATGAGTGTTTTTAAAAATAGTTGTATCTGTCCTGTTGGTTTCACTGATCACTGCCTGCTGTTTTGTTCTGTGTTTATTGAAAATGTAAAGTGTAAGAGTGCTTTTTGGCATTTTAACAATACACTTTTAAATGATGTGTTTTTTAACGAGGTTTTTCATGATGTTTGGAAGTCACACAGGGAACAAAAACCCTCTTTTAGTTCTCTCCAATTGTGGTGGGATTTTGGTAAGGCCCAGATAAAACAACTCTGCCAACAGTACACTCAAAATGTCACTCGTAGCTTGACCCAATCCTTGAAAGTTCTGGAGACTGAGGTGGTAGAACTAGAGGAGTTGCTCAGTTCTACAGGAAAACAGGAGCACTTAGAGGCTCTCAAGTCAAAAAGGTCAGCCTTGGCTAGCTTGCTAGGGGTCACCGCACAGGGTGCTCTGGTCCGCTCACGCTACATGGATGTAGCTCTGATGGACTCGCCCTCCCAGTACTTTTTTGGACTGGAGGGGAAAAATGGACAGAGAAAGCTCATTCACTCCTTGTTGGGTGATGACGGGAGAACAATCTCCACAGCAGCAGAGATCAGGAAACACGCTGCTAGCTTTTACAGTGACTTGTTTAGAGCAGAGTGGAGGGAGGACACGTCACTGGGCCAGGTTTTCCTTGATGGTCTTCCAGTGCTCTCAGAGGACCTTGTTGCCGGCTTGGATGTAGTAGTAGTAGTAGTAGATTAGTTTATTTGACAGGGACAGTGCAATAAACATAGACAATTAATCAAAGACAATCAATCTGATGTGTTGCACATAGAGTGTATAGCTATTAGCTAATTTGCAACTCTTGTCCCTGGATGGGCTTTAGAAAAAAGAATCAAGATAAAAAATATACACAATAACCACATACATCAATGCAGAAAAATTATAAATACACAATTATAAATATTATAAATATTATAAATACACAAATATAACAGCCTGACTCACATTTAACATAAATATTATAAATATTATAAATACACAAATATAACAGCCTGACTCACATTTAACACATATAACATAACTCACATTTGCCTATTTCAGGCCTTCCTCCCTCCGTCACTCACTATAAACAAACACATTTATTCCTTCCCTTCATTCACTCTCACTTTGCAGACAAATAATTCATACATGAGTACATTCTTGTTTATTTTTCAGCCAGTTTTTAACATTTTTAGTGAATGTTTTAAAGTCCGTTATTATTTTAATTTCATTTGGCATTGTGTTCCAGATGTGACTGCCCTTTATAGAGAAAGCTGTTTGTCCAAATGTGGTTCTGCGGTGGAATATTTTACAGTTATTGTTAACAGAACTCCTGGTGGCTCTGCTGCTGTCCTGTCTTTGGACGAAACCAGCAAGTGGCTCGGGTGCTGATTTATGGAAACATTTGAACGTTAATTTCAGAAGACAGAGGTCAATGAAGCTCTCAAAACTCAATAGGTTGTATTTTTTTAAAACATTACAGTGATGCCACCTAATGGGCTTTTTGTCCAAGATTTTTAGGGTTTGATTATATAATGAACCTATATGTCTTATTGTGGAAGGGGCTGCTTGAGCCCAGACTGTCAAACAGTATGATATATGAGAAAAAACCATAGAATGCATATACAGTGCAGCTGCTTCGTAAGGTATGTAATATCTAATTAATTTAAAGCAGTTCAGATTTTTTTTTACTGTTTTTGAAATTTTCTTTATATAAGATAAGATAAGATAAGATAAGATAAGCCTTTATTAGTCCCACAACGGGGAAATTCCAGGATTGCAACAGCACAGGGATAGCAACACTCAGAGCAACAATCAGAAGGCAAGAAAAAAAAACAAGCAAGCAAGAGCAGCTAATAAACATATGTACGTATTACTATAAAATATATATATATACACACACACACACAGACACACAGTGCAGAGCATTGTAGCTGGATGGAATAAATATATGAATATATGAACACACAGTGCAGAGCATTGTAGCTAGATGGAATAAATATGTAAATATATAAACACCCACAGTACGGAGCATTGCAGCTAGGTGGAATAAATATGCAAGTATATAAACACACACAGTGCGGAGCAATGTAGCTAGATGGAATAATATGTAGATATATAAATATATAAACACCCACAGTACGGAGCATTGTAGCTAGATGGAATAAATATGCAAATATATAAACACACACAGATGAAGATTAAATTTGAGTTGAGGATCTAGTACAATGCCAAGGTATTTGAATTCTGTAGCTAAACTGATGTCATGATCATGTATATTAACTTTAAAATGTTGCAGGTTACATTTTTTGATTGAAAAATGCTCCACTGTCTCTGTCTGAGCTGCATACGGCGCTAATGAGCCTCCAGAATGGAAAATCACCAGGCATAGATGGTCTCTCTGTGGACTTTTTTAAGGAATTCTGGCCCCTGCTTGGTCCAGACCTGCTGGAGGTTCTCCAAGATAGCTTGGAAAGGGGGACCCTACCCACGACCTGCAGGAGGGCCATCATCACACTGTTGCCGAAAAAGGGGGACCTCCAGAGCCTAAAGAACTGGAGGCCAGTCTCTCTGCTCTGCACAGACTACAAGATTCTCTCAAAAGCTCTGGCCCGAAGACTGAGAAAGGTGATGAGCGAGCTCATTCATGTAGACCAGACTTACTGTGTGCCTGGCAGGCTGATTAGTGACAACGTCACTTTAATTCGGGATATTTTGGAGGTCTCTGGTTCATTGGCGGTAGAAACTGGTTTGATTTCAATTGACCAGGAAAAGGCGTTTGATCGGGTTGAACACCAATATTTATGGACAGTTTTAACAGCTTTTGGGTTCAGCCCAGGCTTCATAGCCAGGATACGGGTCTTGTACAGTGACATTGAGAGTGTGCTGAAGATAAATGGAGGCCTGTCTGCCCCTTTAAAAGTCCAGAGGGGGGTTCGGCAGGGCTGCCCTCTCTCAGGGATGCTGTACTCCCTCGCTATAGAGCCTTTGCTTCACTGCCTGAGAAGGGATCTATCAGGAGTTACTTTTCCTGGCTGTGACACCACGTTCAAGCTGTCGGCCTATGCAGATGATGTAGTCATTCTGCTAAACAAGCAGAGTGACATTGACGTTCTGGTTAGGAGTGTCAATCTTTTTGGCCAACTTTCCTCTGCAAAGATAAACTGGGGAAAAAGCGAGGCTCTGATGGTGGGGGAGAAACTAGAAAATCAGCTTACGCTGCCGGGTGGGTTGATTTGGAAAAAAGGAGGTTTTAAGTATCTTGGTGTCTTTATTGGAAATCAGCAGTTTGAGCAAAAAAATTGGGATGGGGTCATAGAGAAGATTAACGGGAGACTAATCAAGTGGAAGTGGCTAATGCCAAGAATATCTTTTAGAGGAAGAGTGCTCATTTTAAATAATCTTGTTTCCTCATCCCTGTGGCACCGCCTCATGTGCATGGACCCCCCTGCTGGTTTGTTGTCCAAAATTCAGTCTGTTTTGGTGGACTTTTTTTGGGGGGGTGGACTCCACTGGGTCCCTCAAGCCCTGTTATTTCTTCCCAAAGAGGAGGGGGGGCAAGGAGTGATTCATTTAGCTAGTAGAGGTGCTGCTTTTAGACTGACTTTCATACAGAGACTGCTGACGGGCCCCCAGGACCTGGTATGGAGGCCTTTGGCCTGTGTTATTTTACAGAGAGTCCTTGGGCTTGGGCTAGACCTCCCTGTGTTTTTAATGGATTTTAAGAACTCTAGTGCACTGTCTTTGCTCAGTTTTTACCGCAGTCTCTTTTCAGTGTGGACTCTTTTTAAAAAACAAAGAGGGCCATGCGATTCCCTCTACTGGTTGTTGAGGGAGCTGCTGGTTTTTGGTGGTCGCCTTGGTGTCCTGCCGGGAGTTGGGAGGACCTTCCTTGATAGGCTGTGTTCCAGGAACGTTCTCACTCTGAAGCAAGTGGTGGAACTGGCTGGTCCTGGCCTCAACAACGCCTCAGCTTTAGCAGCTCATCTTGGTGTCAGGTCAAATCGTTTCATCGATGGTCTTCTTGCACACTGGAAACAGGAGCTTCATGGACTTGAGCACTCCCTACTCTTGGACTTTAGCAATGGCACGCTGCAGCCGGAAAGCACGGACCCCTTTCCCTCTCTCACGCTCTGTATGGACTTTGACGTCGCTCCTTGCTCCTTACTGGCATTCTGTGCTCCCACTGGTGTGGACTTTGGAGGAGCCAGTGGTAAGGCACTCTACAGACTGGTGGTGATGGCACGCAACAAGGACAGATTGAACACCTGTGTGGACACTCCTTGGAGAGCCTATTTTAGACTAGGAAAAGGGCATCGGCCTGCCTGGAGGGCTCTTTATAAAGCCCCTCTCCCTAAGAGGCATGGGGACTTACAGTGGAGGGTCCTGCATGGTATTATAGCTGTCAATGCTTTTGTTTCTGTGATTAACAGCAGTGTCAGTGATCAGTGTGTTTTTTGTTCCTCTAAGGAGACTGTTTTTCATTGTTTTACTGAATGTCAGCGTCTGAGTGGTCTCTTTGAACTTCTCACAGAACTTTTTCACGTTTTTAAGGAAATTTTCTCTAAGCAGGTTTTCATTTGTGGTTTTATGTACAATCGTCGTTTTAAGCAGAAGTGTCAACTACTGAACTTTGTTTTAGGACAGGCAAAGTTGGCTATCTATGTAAGCCGGAGAAGAAAACTTGAAAATGTTGAGAATGATTTTGATGTCAAAATTTTATTTGTGAGGCTACTTAAAGCCAGAATCAGGCTGGACTTTCAGTTTTTTATGGGGAATGGGGATGTGGAAGGTTTCAGGACCCTCTGGTCCCTGGAGAATGTCCTCTGCTCAGTTCGTGATGGACAGCTTTTTTGGGGGCGTTTTTTGGGGGAATAATTTTCTGTGTAATATAGCATGATATAGAAATTGTATTGACTGATGGACAAGTGTGTTTATTAAAGATCCTTTAAAAATCAAAATCTCTCTCTCTCTCTCTCTCTCTCTCTCTCTCTCTCTCTCTCTCTCTAGGACCCTGTAGCACCTGCTGATCCCTCTGAGCCTTGACGTCAGCACCGTATACTGTGGAGATCACCGGTGCGCGGCGCGGCAGCGGTGTCCCCTCAAGCGCCGTGTCCTTTCAGCGCGCAACGCAGCCTGCTGCGGCGGCACCGGCGGCAGCAGCGGGCGGCACCGACACTCAAGCTCGCACTTCCTCGCCCGACTTTGACACGGGACGCTCAGACGAGCCCGCCAGCCTAGTCCCAGCCCCGCCATGTCCTCCGCTGTGACTGAAACGGAGGAGTCGGCGCGGAGCTCCCCGCTGACGCCGCTGAAGCTGGTCGGGCTGGTGTGCGTCTTCCTGGCGCTTTGCTTGGATGTAGGAGCCGTGATGAGCCCGGCGTGGGTGACCGCCGACGACGAGTACTACCTGTCTCTGTGGGAGTCCTGCTGGAAGCCGGCGAGTACCGAGAACTGGCAGTGCAACAGCACACTGGGCTCAGGTAATGAAAGACGGGGGGAGTCTCGGGTGGCTGGATGGATGGATGGATGGATGGATGGATCACATCAAAAGCAACATCGGTGCCGTCCCGTGCGCACCGGACAGGGACAACAGTGTAGTTAGAGGTAGTTATCTCTTCTGACGTGCATTAACAGGAGCGTTGCTGCTTCCTGGAGAACAAAGAGTAGTTATGGAAAGCAGACAGGATTGATTCTGATGACTGGGGCGCTCCACTTTACCTGTAGAACATTCCTATAGTGTGGGCTCCACATTTAAAGCAAGACGTGTTGGTGAGGGATGTGACTCCTGACAACCTGTGACTCCTAATATCATAACCTGGTTAAAGAAAAAAAAATGGTTTTGACTGTTCCAGCTTACTTATAGATGTAGCCTATAATTATCGGCATCCCAGTGTAAATTGTTTCAGGTCTATTCAGACCTCACTGGTGCAGGCTGTACCTGCACTGCCGGGCAGACCCCTCTCACCTTTCCTCCGTTCCTGCTCCAGAAGTAGCAGACATGACATTTCAAAACACAAAGCTTGTGGTAAATGCTGAGTGTTGAATGACCGCACAGGGCATAGGATAAGAGCGGGGAATCTGTGTTTTTTTTCTTAATACAGCTGAGCAAACACAATCTATTAGAACAGACAGAAAAAACCCAGCAGCCAACTGAATAATCCATTTAGTTTTTAATTAAGTGCACATTGCAGAATTTTCTACTCTGGTGTTATTAGGACTCTGTGTTTCTCTCACATTATCTATGATTTGTGGTAGGAGTTTTTTTTTTTAAAGATGGCATGAATTAAAACTAATTTTCAGATGTAGGTTAATTGGCATCAAACTGGGGATTCTAAATTGTCCTTAGGTATGACTGTGAGAGTGAATAGATGTCTGTCTCTCTGTGTTGGCCCTGCGATGGACTGGCGATCTGTCCAGGGTGGACCCTGCCTCTCGCCCAAAGATGCTGGGATAGGCTCCAGCCGCCCCCACCCACACACACACACACACACTACCCGAAAAGGATTAAGCAGAAGAAGATGGATGGATGGATGAAAATGCCAGTTAAAGAAACCATTGGTTCTCCACCATGGTGACAGTCTTTTTATGCACAAGTCAAATGGGAGAAACAAATGAAAAAGCTGATGGGTTTTTTTTTTTCTCTCTTTTTGCCATTCCACCCTGCTCACCATCTAGCCTGCAATTTCAAAACTGCCACATCATGTTTCCACTTACCAGCCTGTGTCTCATCATTTCATGTGTCAACAGCTCTGTGCTGGCTCACAGTGCGTAGCTTCGTCCCTGCTTTCATTTTTTTTTTCCTCCCTTGTCATTCTCCCGTTTCTTTTGCTGTTCAGAGAGCAGCCTTGTTGTCTCACCCGGGAGAGGTCGTGCAGCATGTGTCAGGGGAGGATAGCTTGAATAATGTTGGATGTGTTCCCAGGGAAACTAGAGTTTGCGGGGGTTAGTTTAAGTGAGGCCATAGTGGCTTTACTTACTACCACTGTGACACTGGGAGCAGACTGGTGTTAATTACACACAAGAGCATTAAAATTGCAGCATTTATGAGGAATCAGAAATCTATCTATCTATCTATCAGAGGTGTAGATCTTAAGTGGTCTCACAATTCAGTTCCATTATGATTCAGCCATAAATGGTTCAAATGCAAAGCAATTCACAGTGTTATCTTGATGCATCTTTATGCTGCATCTTCATTTTTTTTAATGAAATGCCTTTTTCAGATTTCAGCATTTATTTTATTTAATTTATGAATGGAAAATCACTAAACCGCTGTGTGGACCGTGTTATAAATAAATTTCCCTTGCCTGACTACATGACTACTTTTATCAGTCTGGTAAATGTGAACTTTTTATTTAGAACGTGTCTAATCAGACAGCAAGTCTATAAAAGAGTTGCTTCTCATCAGTCACATGCAGCGGCCATGCAGTTGGCTTTATGCAGGGACTCCGTACCTGTGCTCTGGCTTTGTTGTGCAGTACAGAATGTGGAGGCGTCTTTGTCAGTAAAGTAGCTTTGTGACAGGAGCTGATGCTGCAGGACCTGATGTTCTCTGTCATTGAGTGAGGTGGACATCTTTTGACAGTGGGCGCTGCCGTGGAGTGGTTGGTGCTTTTCGCTCTGAGTTGGTCAGTGGGATTGGCGGCACCCCTCTATTTTCTTCACAAGGCCCGGTGTAGAGCTGTTTGATATGATGATATACTGTATATCGGATGCCAAGATAAAAATGTCTGTCGTTTTATTTAAAACTCTATCGTTTATATCGGGATTTAAAATACACATCCCTGTTTCTTCAGCGAAGTTCCTCACACACTACTTGTCAGCGGCCCACCTCATCCCAGCAGTGCACGCAGTGGAACAGGTGTAGATGTATTGCTAGGTTTAATTCCAGTAGGTCACGCAGCAGCTAACTCCAAATTAATGGTTTGGTCAAATAGCTGCTACTTCTGTTTGCCAGGGATGTGGGACTGTTTTCCACCATGCTGCATCAGAGATGATAGTCCGCTAACCCCATTTTAATTGGAGGTAAGTCATTCTTGTAATTGTAAAACAGCAATTGCTAAATGACGATGCTAAGTTGTTGCTCATAGGAAATATTATTATCGGACCATCATTTCATTGCTTTAAATTACTGCTGAATTTCTTAGTTTTGCCTGAAAAATTATATTAAAGCTGCAAAAGTGCATGATAGTGGCACATACATTAAATATATATTAAAGCAAAAAAAAACCATGTCGGAGGAGTAAACTGGCTCTTGTAACTTACTTGATTTCTAATAATTTTAATTAGTCAATCAGCAATAATGAACTAGAAAAGCACTCGGAGAGCACAGACCTCCGCCAAGCACCACAGTTCACCCCATACAGTGTTTTACATCATAAATATTAATCCTACATTTATTGTGTATACGTTTTCAGATTCCTTGACCATGAAAACATATGAGTAGCAATTGGATTCACATGGATAGTATTAGTGGTTCAGTAGTTATTCAGGAAAATCGCATTTCGCAAAATGGCGGTTTTCCGGATCACCACCAAAATGTAATCATCTGTAGGAGACCCCATTTCTGACAATCTATGAAAGTTTCATGAAAATCCGTCCATAACTTTTTGAGTTATCTTGCTAACAAACAAACAGACAGACAGACAGACAAACCAACGCCGATGAAAACATAACCTCCTTGGCGGAGGTAATAAAGTTGAAATCATCACTTGTATTTTATTACATTGCCTTTTGTGCCTTTGATTTTCAGATCATGGCCTGTCTGAAATATTATGTCTCAAATGCACATTAAAAATACAATGTTATAAAAAGACAGCACAATTATGAGGGAAAAAGTTGCATAAAAATAATTACAGATGAATGTGAACAATTGAGTTTTCTCAGTATGAAATTTAAAATTAAAAAGATGGCATTTTTTATGTAATTAATATATATAAACTAGAATTTACAGAAAATGTATATTGTGATATATAAAGTGGGATAGTCAGGGAGATGAAGAAAGTAGACAGGAGTATTTGGAATCTAGGCGCATGGCAAAGAGAGAGGTGGCAAAGGCAAAGGAAAAGGCATATAGTGAGTTGTATGAGAGGCTAAACGCTAAAGAAGGAGAAAAGAACTTGTATCGATTGGCTAGACAGAGAGATCGAGCTGGAAAAGATATGCAGCAGGTCAGGCTGCTAAGGATAGAAATGGTAATGTACACTGGAAAAAAAGTTCTTCGAATTTACACTACCGTTCAAAAGTTTGGGGTCACCCAGACAATTATTTTGTGTTTTCCATGAAAAGTCACACTTATTTACCACCATGAGTTGTAAAATGAATAGAAAATATAGTCAAGACATTGACAAGGTTAGAAATAATGATTTGTATTTGAAATAATAATTTTTCCAGATACTCAACCTGCTCAAAGGAAGGTCAGTTTTATAGCTTCTCTAACCAGCTAAACTGTTTTCAGCTGTGCTAACATGATTGCACAAGGGTTTTCTAATCATCCATTAGCCTTCTGACGCAATGAGCAAACACATTGTACCATTCATTAGAACACTGGAGTGATAGTTGCTGGAAATGGGCCTCTATACACTTATGTAGATATTGCACCAAAAACCAAACATTTGCAGCTAGAATAGTCATTTACCATATTAGCAATGTATATTAGATGTTAGAGTGTATTTCTGATTAGTTTAAAGTTATCTTCACTGAAAAAAACAGTGCTTTTCTTTCAAAAATAAGGACATTTCTAAGTGACCCCAAACTTTTGAACGGTAGTGTAATTCAATTCAATTTCAATTCAATTCAACTTTATTTATATAGCGCCATTTCACAACAACAGTCATCTCATAGCACTATCAACTGTAGGGGGAACCCCCACAGTTGCAGAAAGACCCCAGCAATCAGGCGATCCCCTGTGAGCAAGCACTTGGCGACGGTGGAGAGGAAAAACTCCCTTTTAACAGGAAGAAACCTCCAGCAGAACCAGGCTCAGGGAGGGGCAGTCATCTGCTGCGACTGGCTGGGGGGTGAGGGGATAGAGAAGATGAAAAGAACAGACATGTAGAGAGCAAACAGCACAATGGGGACTCAATCTATGGGAGAGAACAAACAAATGTTAATGACCAGCAAAAAAAATATTTCATTGAGAGTGAGGAAAGGAGTGAGGCCCAGTGCATTACTAGAGGTCCCCCGGCTGACTAAACCTATTAGCAGCATAACTAAGGGAGGGTTCAGAAACACATGATCCCTCCCTAATTGTAGGCTATATCAAAAAGGTAGGTTTTAGCCCTATTCTTAAAAACAGAGATCGAGTCTGACTCCCAAATCCAGATTGGCAGCTGGTTCCACAGGAGAGGAGCTTGATAACTGAAGGCTCTGCCTCCCATTGTACTTTTGGAGATTCTAGGTATTACAAGTAATCCTGCATTTTGGGAGCGTAGTGCTCTGTTAGGATAATACGGTAGTATCAGATCTTTTAAATAAAAAGGAGCCTGATTGTTTAGAGCTTTGTAAGTAAGAAGAAGGATTTTAAACTTAATTCTAAACTCTATGGGAAGCCAATGAAGGGAGGCCAGAACCGGAGAGATATGATCTCTCTTTCTAGTACCTGTTAAAACTCTTGCTGCAGCATTTTGGATCAGCTGAAGACTTTTTAAAGATGTTTTAGGACAGCCTGATAATAAAGAATTACAGTAATCTAATCTCGAGCTAACAAAAGCGTGGATCAGTTTCTCAGCATCACTCTGAGACAAGATGCTCCTAATCTTGGCAATATTACGCAAATGATAGAAGGCAGTCTTAGAAACAAATTTAATATGTGAATTGAAGGATAAATCTTGATCAAAAATAATTCCAAGGTTCCTCACAGAGCTATTAAGAGAAAGAGTAACCGCATCCAAACTGAAAGTTTGATTTGGAAAGGAATTTCTAAGGTTTTTTTGGACCAACAAGAATAACTTCAGTCTTATCTGAATTTAATAGCAGGAAATTACAAGTCATCCAAGCTTTGATTACCATAAGACAGGCTTCTAACTTGGCTAATTGATTACTATCATCTGGCTTCATTGACAGGTATAATTGTGTGTCATCTGCATAACAATGAAAATGTATACAGTGCTTTCTAATAATGTTGCCTAACGGAAGCATATATAAACTAAAAAGAGTAGGGCCTAGCACAGATCCCTGTGGAACTCCATGACTAAGCTTTGAGTTGAAAGAAAACTCATTATTTACATGAACAAACTTGAACCTATCAGATAAATAAGATCTAAACCACTGCAACGAAGTTCCATTAAGTCCAACATAGTGTTCTAATCTATCAAGTAGAATATTTTGATCGATAGTATCAAAAGCTGCACTAAGGTCTAAAAGGACAAGTACAGAAACCAGTTCATTATCAGATGCGATGAGGAGGTCGTTAGTGACCTTTGCTAAGGCTGTTTCAGTACTATGATGGATTCTAAACCCAGATTGAAACTCTTCAAGTAAACCATTTCCCTGCAGGTGGTCAAATAATTGCGTAGCAACAACTCTTTCTAAGATTTTTGAAATGAAAGGGAGATTAGAGATTGGTCTATAGTTAGCTAAAGCTCCTGGATCTAGCGTTGGCTTTTTGAGTAAGGGTTTAATTAGGGTTTTAAAAGCCTGCGGTACATGGCCTAAAGTTAATGAAGAATTGATTATATGAAGAATAAAGCTACCAATAAGTGGGAAGACTTCTTTAAATAACCTGGTAGGAATAGGGTCTAAAAGACAAGTTGAAGGTTTGGATGAGGAAACTATTTTGTCTAACTCACAAAGGTCGATTGGAGTAAACTCATCAAGACAGACATCAATAGAAGGAGTTGTAGTAGTTACAGTATTTAAGTTAACTGTGGGAAGAATCTGATTGATTTTATCTCTGATGGATGAAATTTTATTATTGAAAAAGTTCATAAAGTCCTGACTAGTAAGCTCTAAGGGAATGCTAGGATTGGAGTCCTGACTCTTTGTCAACCTGGCTACAGTGCTGAAAAGAAACCTGGGATTATTCTTGTTCTCTTCTATTAATGCAGAGTAATAACTCGTTCTAGCTTTTCTAAGAGATTTTTTATAAATTAAAAGATGATTTCTCCAAGCTAAATAGATTTCATCTAAATTAGTGGAGCGCCATTTTCTTTCTAATTGACGAGTCTTCTGTTTTAAGCTACGAGTTTCTGTGTTGAACCAAGGAGTTAGAAATCTCTGATTAGACTTTTTCTTTTTTAGAGAAGCTGTAACACTATCCACCATGTTTATCAATTACAGAAGGAGCAAGCTGTCCATAGCTTATTTCTGTTGTGTTGACACATGGCATAGAGGTTTAAAGATTAAAGATTTACTTGATGTTAATGTGTACATCAGTCCCACATGATCCAAATGTGTCCAACCGACATTCATTTCCTGTTCTTCTCAGTTAATTATTGCTTGTTAAACCCAAGTATCTCAATCACGTCACGCTGTTCAAAATAATCATGTTGTCTAGAAATAATATTTTCCAGTTACTGTAATACTAATTGATTGTGTAAAACCGTTAAAAGTTAGCCACCCTTCCGCAGCATGTGGGACACGGGGCAGTGCCTGTGTCTCTGATCCGAGGTCACACAGCTACTGTGAGTAGTGCAAGCTACAGTGGGGTGGGGGGGGGTGGGGGTATGGGGTCAGTCCTCTGGCAGCTCTGTGTGTTAACTTTCCTTTCCCCGTTCTGGGATTTGAACCCACGACTGGGAGGTTGTGGGGTGGATGCCCTACCAACTAGGCCACCACTCCAGTGTTTTTAAGTTATCATAATAAAAATGGATTGGATAGACTGCTTAAATACAATACTTTTTTGTCATTGACTTTTGCATAATTAGTAATGAAGACCATGGTCTCTGTGTTAGTTGGTAATTTTTTAAAAATCTATGGGGTATTAAATATTTCCATGAGTGTATAGGTATTAAAATAAAATAGAAATACCAGATAAGTACAGTAAAATTTGTGCTACCGTGTGTAAATTTCCTCTTTTCATTATTTAGGAGTGCTCCTTTTTTTGGTTGACCACCTGCCCCCCAAAATCTCTGTGCACATCACTGTATATTGACCTCAACTGAAAACTGGGTTTGTTAAAGATGCTGTAGCTAAAAATTGGAACTATCCAGAAGAATAAGACTAATAGAATAGAAAACTGAATATAAATGTATAAATAAGTGTGTAAATAAAAAATACTGTAAGTCCTTTCTCAAAAAAGTGCATTATAAACAAAGAGGTTTGGAAATACTGATGACAGTAAATATATTCTCAAAGACACATAAACAAATCCTATACTAGCATCAAACTGTCAATAACACTGGAGCTTACTAACCAAGGCTTTTTGAAAGAATAATTGTGTTTATTTAGGTTCTTCTGTTACCTCTGCCAAGGAGGTAATGTAATCGGGGTGGTTTGTCTGTCTGTCCGTCCATCTGTTAGCAGGATTATGCAACAACTACTGGATGGATTTTGATGAAAATTTGGGCCAAAGATGAACCATTACATTTTGGTGATGATCCGACAATGCATACCTCCATCAAGGCTCTTATCTTCTCACAGTGTGTCAGCAAGAATCCTCCAAAACTACTCACCAGAACTTGCTCATGGCCTACACACGAACCCATCACATTTTGGCAGTGATCCATGAGGGACAGAAGGAGCCTTGGAAGAGGTATGTGCTCTCAGTGTTTTTCTCATTTCATCTTTATTCTTCTTCTGTATGATCTTTGTATTTGTCCTACAAGAATGTGTTGTAATGTGCTTAATCATGCTTAGGCCTTCAGGGGTGCCGAGAAGAATGTACTCTGTGATTAGAATGTTTTAGACACAGGAAGGCCTTGTGTTGAAGCCATGCAGTATGTAGATAAACATGTCATGTGATACTTATCTTGTGCTCAAAAGACCTTGTGTGCAGCTTAAAAAGGAGAGTCAGATCTGTGATCGTTACACATATACTTATCGCTCAAGCGGTGAGTGATGACTGTGTCTCTCTTTTGGCCAAAAGTTTAACCATTTTTCTCACATCTTGGTGGTCCTCTCTTGTTTTTGGAACTTGCCATCACGCTCAGCATTTTTCTTACACTTTTAATGGAAATGGACCCCGTCTTAAACCTTGGGATGTAAAATTCAAATTTGGTTTGTGTTTGTTGAGGAGCCCACACATACTGCTGTACCCGGGGGCCCAAAATTTTGTGCTACACCCCTGAGTGGAGAAGAAGTGTTTTGGCACCAATTTTCAAGAACAAAGGTGATGCTCAGAGCTGTAGGAACTACAGAGGCATAAAGATGAACAGCCACACGATGAAGATATGGGAAAGAGTTGTTGAAACCACGTTAAGAGAAGAGGTGACGATCAGTGAGCAGCAGTACATGCCAAGAAAGAGTACTACAGATCCAATGTTTGCTCTAAGAGTGCTGATGGAGAAATATAGAGAAGATCAGAAAGAGTTGCACTGTGTCTTTGTGGATCTAGAGAAAGCATATGCTAGGTTGCCAAGAGTAGGAAGTGTAGTACTGTATGAGAAAGTCAGGAGTGGCAGAGAAGTATGTGAGGGTGGTGCAGGACATGTATGAGGACAGCGAGACAGTGGTGAGGTGTGCTGTAGGAGTGACAGATGGGTTCAAGATGGGGGTGGGGTTACATCAGGGATTTGCTCGGAGCCCCTTTTTGTTTGCCATGGTGTTGGACAGGCTGGCAGATGAGGTCAGGCAGGAGTCTCCGTGGACCATGATGTTTGCAGACATTATGATCTGTAGTGAGCGTAGGGAGCAGGTGGAAGAGAACCTGGAAAGGTGGAGGTATGCTCTGGAGAGAAGAGGAATGAAAGTCAGTAGAAGCAAGACAGAATACATGAATGTGAATGAGAAGGAGGCAGGTGCAACGTGAAGATGGAAGGAGTAGAGGTAGTGAAAGTGTCATGGATGGCCCTCGCAAGCCATCATAAGACGCCACAAATCACCAGTGAGTTTGCACAGTTTATTAATGAACAGAAAAGGAACACAAAATAACAAGCCACGGGGGGCTAAAACACACTACAATGAAAACAGGTTAACAACAGAATAAACTTACGAACGTAGAGGACGAGTAGTCAACGTCTGAGCCGAGGGATGCTCGATACGTCAGACAATGGGAAGATTTTGACGAGACTGCCACGTCTTTCCGTTCTCAGCTGCCCTCTTAAGTGGAGAGCCGCTGATGAGACGAAATGCGGCTCAGCTGTCAAATCTGACAGCCAGAAACCCCTCCGAGCGCTGTCACAATAAAGGCTCGGGGAGCCAAAAGGGGCACGCAGCTGTCAAATGGGCAAAGATAGTGCATGGCTCGAGCGCGGACGGGATCAGCGCTCGAACCGTGACAGTCCCCCCCCCCCACGAGAGAAAAAAAACCACCATAACGAAGACCGGGAACAACTGAGATAATTGCAGAGTACGGTTAGCAAGAAAACACAATACTCCATAGCGCACACATGATAATTAGGACAGGGCAGGAAAATAAACAACCATGACGGAGACAGGGAACAAATGAGGCAATTACAGAGTAAGGTCAAAAGAAAAACACAATACTGCATAACGCACAAATGAAACGTTGAACAGGGCACAGATGAGGCAATTACTGAGTATGGTTTACAAAAAAAACACACTACACAGCGCTACATACACAGATCGACAGAGGGAAAAATCAATGCATCCGAGTGATTAATATTAAGTGAAAATAAGCAACACCCAGGGATGACGGCAGGCAGAGTCCAACAAAGCTGGAACTGTTCTGGTGGTCTCCCTGCGTCCAAAGTCCAGCTAGTGAACTGGGGAAAAAGGAAACGTTCGGGCGGCCTACCCCAGTCCCAGGCCCGGAAAGTCAGAACCTCCGGCGGCCGAACCAGGTCGCCCAGTTGAAAGCACAGTACGTCGGGTGGTCGACCCAGGGCGCTGAACCGGCAAAAAAGTTCCTCAGGCGGCCGACCCGCATCCCTCAGCCACCAGAATCGTGGAGAAACAATTGGTGACGGCCTCCCTGGCGAGGGGAAAGACGTGAGAGAGCCGGGCCGAATGTAGAGACCCCCAACAGCCCCCGGTGGCGATGAGCTGGGATGGTGATGATGAAGACGATGAGGGGGATGAAGATGACGATGAGCCAGTTCAGTGTCAGGTGGCAGAGGGTCTGCAGCTCTTTCACCGACCCTGAACCACACCAGTGCTGCACCCACGACGGACCCCGATTGGGTCACGGCTGCACCCACGATGGACCCCGACTGGGTCGGCACAGCACCAGAAAGGACCTCCACCTCCGAACCTGGAACCTCCAGCACAGCGACTGGGATTGGCTCCGCACCGGTTGACCCTGGGAGAAGGCACAGGAAAAGGAAAAGAACCGGGATCAGAATCCCTGGTAGCGACAGAGCCCAGCGAGACGAGCTCGGGTGCAGCGGACGGCCGCCCCTGGCTCATGTCCCCGAGAGGCAGGCAAAAATGCTCCACAATAGAAAGAAGGAAAACAAAGTAGAGCACTTGACTGCACTCGAATTCTGTCGCTGTCCAGGACTTCGATGATCCAGGCTCAGGACGAAGAAGGTCGTCGTCTGGCTCCCACTTGGCTACGGCGGGTTCCGCAGCTGGCATGATGGTTCCCGCAGTCTGAGGACCCTCCGGCGCTGATGTCCATGCCGACGACCCGCACGGCATGGTGGCAGGGGACCCTCGACCAGCTGGACCGGACCGCTCATCTGTGGAGACCCGAGGATGCTTCATCGTCGGCGCAGGCTCCACGCTGCACTCCGCTCTCCTCCTCTGCCCATGACGTGGCTGTGGGGCTGGAACCACGCTCTCCAGAACCGCAGGCCCCCTCCTCGTCCGGCAACGTAGGCCTGGCGTCGTGGACCGCTCAGCGGAGAAGGACACAGAGGCGGCAGGTTTAGTGACAGTCGTTACTGCAGGTGGTGGGAGCTCGGGGGACTGCGAACCCCGAACTCCACCCCCAGGAGTCAGACAAGGCAAATCACATCTATGAGGAGAAGAACGAACTTGCACTTGCCTGTTTCCCGGAGGATAGATGGTGCCTGCTGCAGCAGGTGGAGTTCTTCTCTCTCCCCTCCGGATGGTGACGGCAGGCCCCTCGGGAAGACGAGGAGGAGCCGCACATGGTGGATTGCAGATGGGCCTTGCCGAAGCACAACTTGCAGCACTCACAGCAGCCAGAGAAGACGTCAAGGAGGAGGGGGCCACAGCTGAGGCGATCCAAACACGAGGAGCTGACGGAACAGCTGGGACAGGTGACCCGGGGGAAGCGACTGCGGGGATTCCCTCCTGTTGTGACATGGGAGACGCAGCTGACTGGGAGGCTGGGTTCCTCCGACGACCTGGAGCTGGATCCGGACAGGATTCTCGCTGGGGCCTCGTTGTGGCATGGCGGTGACGCTCACTGGCTGATGGTGAGACAATGGAGCCAGGAACACATGGCACCGGGGCTGGACGGGTGACAGGAGCTGAATTCCGAAACGTGGAGCGGGGATGCCTCTCCGTCGGCCTCCTGCCAGGATTTCCCTCCAGTCCACGGATCTCCACTCTCGTCGGGGACGCCGTACTCGAGGGAGAAAGAGAAGGTTCCTTGGCCGTCTCTACAATTAACGCACACTATGCCACAATCCATGTTACTCTCTCCTTTCCTTCCGGAAAGGAGGTGAGGTGGTATCTTAATAAGGCCCTCTGGGCGAGGAACAAATAGTCACCTGTCGCTGGAGTGGGCATGAGACGATGGGCCTTAGCCAGATAGCCGTCGATCTCTTCAAACCACTCAGGGCAGAACCCACGCTCGAGGGTGGACATCCTGTTCACAGGCCCAAGCGAAGGGGAAAAACTCCAAACCACAGCAAACTCATGGCGACAGGCGTCTTAGTTTGGTGGCAGTCTACTGTCATGGATGGCCCTCGCGCGCCATCATAAGATGCCACAAATCACTGGTGAGTTTGCACAGTTTATTAATGAACAGAAAAGGAACACAAAATAACAAGCCACGGGGGGCTAAAACACACTACAATGAAAACAGGTTAACAACGGAATAAACTTACGAACGTAGAGGACGAGTAGTCAACGTCTGAGCCGAGGGATGCTCAATACGTCAGACAATGGGAAGATTTTGACGAGACTGCCACGTCTTTTCGTTCTCAGCTGCCCTCTTAAGTGGAGAGCCACTGATGAGACGAAATGCGGCTCAGTTGTCAAATCTGACAGCCGGAAACCCCTCCGAGCGCTGTCACAATAAAGGCTCGGGGAGCCAAAAGGGGCACGCAGCTGTCAAATGGGCAAAGATAGTGCATGGCTCGAGCACGGACGGGATCAGCGCTCGAACCATGACAGAAAGTAGATGAGGTTGACCTGGGGCCAACCATCCAAAGCAATGGAAAATGCACAAGATTGGTGAAGAAGAGAGTGTAGGTAGGGAGGAGTGGGTGGAGATGAGTGTCAGTGGTGATTTGTGACAAAAATGTTGCAGCAAGAGTGAAAGGAAGATTTACAAGATGATAGTGAGATCTGCGATGATGTATGGTTTGGAGACGGTGGCGCTGACAAAAAGACAGGAAATGGAGCTGGAGGTGGCAGAGTTGAAGATGCTAAGATTTTCATTGGGTGTGACGAGGAGGGACAGGATTAGAAATGAGTATATCAGAGGGACAGCTCAGGTTGAGCAGTTTGGAGACAAAGTAAGAGAGGCAAGGCTGAGATGGTTTGGACATGTGCAGAGGAGGGATAGTGGATATATTGGACGAAGAATGTTGAAGATGGAGCTGCCAGACGGGAGGAAAAGGGGAAGCTCACAGAGAAGATTCATAGATGTAGTGAAGGAGGACATTGAGAGGGTTGGTGTTACAGAGGAAGATGCAAGGGAGAGGGTGAGATGGAGACAGATGATCCGCTGTGGCGACCCCTAAAGGGAGCAGCCGAAAGAACAAGAAAAAGTATATCATGATATAAATCGTTATTGGGATATAAGATTCGTTATATCTTGATATGAAATTTTGGTCATATTGCACAACCCGAGCCCGGTGTGTTCTTCGGGGTTGGTGTTAGCTCCTGGTGGGAACGACTGGTGTTGTTCCTTCAGTTTGTCATGTTTCAGAGGTGTCCGATTTTAGTGGAGTGTTTCTTGCTCGCAGTATGTGTCTTGTCTTGTTTGTAAAATAAAAATTGTGCCTAGATGTTCACTTTCAAAACACAAGTTGTTTTCTTTATCACCCGTTGCTGTTCTCTACTTCTGCCCACCACGAGGCATTTAATAAAAACAGATGGGCTGAAAGTTGTGCCTTATAACATTGAGAGAGAGAGAGAGAGAGAGAGATTTGATTTTTCAACACACCTTTATTGTCACAAGTTCAACAGAAAAACACAACAATTAACACAACTAAAAGAAGCAATGGAAAAGTAAAATGACTCACTGACAAGAAATCAAAGACATAAGTAACCAAACCAGGAAAACTAAAAAAAAAAACTTGCTTCTTACATCAGGACCATACCATAGGTAATTTTCCCCTCCTTAACACAACACAGGATGTGCTTCAAGCACCACATAGCCTCAAAAGTTTCAACATTTTGCATCAGATGATAGTAATTGTAATCAATCACTATTCGAGCCTTGATCATGTCAACCAGCATGTCTTTTGCATTACAATCCAGCATTTGTTCAATTTTTCTTTTCCTACTAACATAAATAGCCATTTTAGCCTGACCCAGGATGAAATTTAAGAGTTCACTCTTTTTCTTAGTCCTCTGTCTATATGGAAAGCCCAAGATAAAAATCTGCAGGGAAAAGACTTCTCCAAACAGATAAAACAGCTTCCCCAAAAAAACAAACAACAATTGCAGTCTGTTACAGTCCAGAAAACAATGGAACACAGTTTCTTTCTGAGGACAAAATGGACAAACCTCAACAACATTTGGGTTTAAAATGGAGATAAAAGCATTTACAGCCACAGCACCATGTAAAACTCGCCATTGTAGGTCTCCAACCTTCTTAGTTAATGGTGGTTTATAGAGTGCTCTCCAGGCAGGCCTCACCTCTGGACCCAGACCCAAGTGTTTCCTCCATGGTGTATCAGCTCGACCTTTTAACTTATTCACATTTAGAATTTTCACCAAAAGTCCATACATTTTTTTAC
Organism: Pholidichthys leucotaenia; assembly: GCA_020510985.1. Lineage (NCBI taxonomy): Eukaryota > Metazoa > Chordata > Actinopteri > Cichliformes > Pholidichthyidae > Pholidichthys > Pholidichthys leucotaenia. The sequence continues at coordinate 288,315,538 of CM035845.1, forward strand.
CAGGAGAGTCACAAATGTTAATGTGCTCAGAGTTTAAAAACACACCAGTGCCATCTTTAAAATCAGGAGATAAAACACTAAAAGGAAAAGGTTCATCAGCAGTTTGCACAGAGTTTTCGCAGTGTAAAACAATAGCAGAGTGTTCTTCTGCGGACAGGCAGTCTCTCCAATCTTTCAACAAGTTCATTATAACTCTGACTGAAGAAACGCCAAGAGCCGAGCACAGGGCAACAGCATTGTCCAAGTTAGGACCACATAAATTTACCAAGTGTCCCAGCGTTGTAACCTTTGCAGAAATAAACTTTTTTAAAACAGAAGGTCCTAAAACATTGCCCACATCAAAACGGGTCCCGAACACAAGTGGTTCCTTTAAAAGCCAGAAAGGCGACAAGGAAGCCTGGGGAGAGTTCTTTTTAAAAAGTCCCCAGATTTTAAAAGCACTTTGGTAAAACTGGGGAAGTTCTGGGAGTTTTTGGCCCCTTAAATCTATTAAAAGCAGCGACTCCTCTAGTCCAAGCCCTCCACAGCGAGCCAGGACAGCCCTGGCAATAGGTCTCCACACAAGGTCAAGGGGGCCACTCAGCAGTCGCTGAATGAACTGCAGGCGAAAGACAGCCCCCCTGCTGGCCAGATGGATGAGCCCTTGACCACCTTCTTCCCTCGGTAAAAACAGGATACTCTGTGGAACCTAGTGAAGACGGTTCCAGAAAAAGTCCACGACTATAGATTGCACTCTGGCCAGCAAATTGGGTGGAGGGTCCAGACAAGACAGTCGATGCCACAGCATTGAAGCAATCAAGTTGTTGATAATTAAAACACGACCTCTGAAGGACAAGTTTGGCAGAATCCATTTCCATTTTTTTAGTCTTCCTTCAGTTTTTTCTAAAAAACACTCCCAATTTTTCTCAGTAAAAGTCTGATTTCCTAAAAACACACCAAGATATTTAAAACCACCTTGTGTCCACGAAAGGCCACCAGGTAGGGCAATTTTTTGTGGTCTCCCCCCCACCACAACAGTTTCACTCTTACCCCAATTCACTCTCGCTGAGGAGCACTCACCAAAAAGATTAACAGTTCTTAAAAGGTAGTCTACATCATTTTGATTTCTTGTAAAAACAACAACATCATCAGCATAGGCAGACACTTTAAAAACAGAGTCAGAGTTGGGGATTTTAAAACCAGTGAGGCCTTGCCTTAGTTTACAAAGGAGGGGCTCGATGGCAAGAGAGTACAGCATACCTGAGAGGGGGCAGCCCTGTCGGACACCCCTCTCAACTTTGAAAGGAGCACTCAAACCACCATTAATCTTAAGAATACTCTCAATGTCTCTATACAAAGCCTGGATCTTGGCGATGAACCCTGAGCTGAAACCAAAGGCCTCTAGTGTCTGCCACAGGTATGGATGTTCAACTCGGTCAAACGCCTTTTCTTGGTCTATTGAAATAAGACCAAGTTCCTTGACCAATGAGCTGGAGAGGTCTAAAACATCACGAATTAAAAAAATGTTGTCTGTAACCAACCTACCAGTAACCAACCTACCAGGTACACAGTAGGTCTGGTCTACATGTATGACCTGCTCCATCACCTTCCTCAGCCTGGTAGCCAACACTTTGGAGAGAATTTTATAGTCAGTACAGAGGAGGGCCACCGGACGCCAGTTTTTAATGTCTTTCAAGTCGCCTTTCTTGGGAAGGAGGGTGAGGACTGCTCTCCTACAACTTAGGGGCAGATGACCCTTCCGCAGACTGTCTGACAGTACTTCCAGCAAGTCCTCACAGATCTCAGACCAGAACGCCTTGTAGAACTCCGTTGGTAGACCATCTATCCCTGGGGCTTTTCCACACTGAAGAGACTGGACAGCTACTGCTAGTTCCTGCAGAGTGATCCCACTCTCCAGCTCCGCATTCATGCTAGCCATCACTTTTGGCAAGTCCGTCAAAAAATGACTCAGCACATGTGGATTCTCAACAAATTCTTTCTTAAAAAGATCATTGTAGAAAGCAGCTGCAAAGCGACGGATCTCCGCAGACTCATGGATTAGCCGCCCGTCCTCGGAGCTGAGAGAGTGGATCATCCTCCTCTGACCATTCTTCCTCTCCAAACCAAAGAAAAAATGAGATGGAGCGTCCATTAGTGCAATGTTCTGGAACCTACTGCGTACTACAGCGCCCCTGGCGGCCACACCTAGTAGGTCAGTTAAAACAGACTTTTTGCCATTGAGGGCCTCAAAATGTCCTCTTTCTCCTGTGGAGCCTGCCAAAGACTGCAGCTCCACTACTTCTCTCTCCAGGTCCCTGACAGACCTGGCCAAGTCTCCAGAGACAGTGCGAGTATACTGTAGGCACAGATTCTTTATTTGGCAATTCCCTACATCCCACCACTGCTGCAAAGAACTAAAACTTGATTTTGTTAATTTAAAATTACTCCAAAAAAACATAAAAGCAGTTTTAAAACTGTTACCCGATAAAAGTGATGTGTTAAAATGCCAGTATGCACTACTGCACTTTATATTCTTGATAAAAACACAACACTGAACCAGAGAGTGATCTGTAAAGCCAACAGGGACTATAAAAGCACTTTTAAAAATGCTAAAATGGTGCTTAAAACTGTAAACCCTATCCAGTCTAGCTAAGAACAGAATATCGTCCTTTCTATGGCTCCACGTGTACTGTCTAGCCTTGCCATGAAAATCCCTCCACACATCACACAGATCATGAGCTTCTATGAGACCTTTTAAACTTTTCTTGGATGCAGCATGTGGCTCTGGGTGATTCCTATCCATAAGAGGATTTTCTGTGCAATTAAAATCACCACCCACAAATAAAAAGTCATCATTTCTGCAATTTTTGATCGTGTCATCTAAAATATTTAAAAAGGCCAATCTTTCTGTGCCTCCGGTTGGAGCGTACACATTTATAAAAACAACTTTCACATTCTCAAAAACAGCTCGAACTTTTAAAATGTGGCCTGCAATTACCTCATCAATGTCATAAGAAAGTGGAATAAAATCTCGAGAAAATAAAATACCCACTCCACCACTACTGCTGCTTTTATGACTAAGAATAATTTCCCCTCGAAATTCCCTCCTCCAGTCAGCAGCATTGTCCTCAGAACTATGAGTCTCCTGAACAAACAGAACATTAATTTTCTTGCATTCTGCAAGAGTAAAAACACACGCTCGCTTGGACATTTCTCTTGCTCCATTGATGTTGAGTGTGCCAAAATTAAAACTGCACATGCATATAAAAGGGTAAAACCAACACAAAAACAGAAAAGAAAGAATGAGCGATAAAAGACTAATCATCCTGGGCAATTTGGTTCTTAACTTTTAGCACAAGCTTTTTTAGTCTGTAGACCTCCTGATCAGTGAAACTTTCCTGCTCAAGCTCTCCCCTATTTTTCATGTAGGCCCGAGCAGAGTCAACAAAACGTTTTAGATCGGGGAAGAAATTTTCAACTTTAACCATTCTGGATCCCTTAGTGTCCTGCAAAAACTTCTGTATTTTTGTGAAGGGGTAACCGCCTCCACTGGCCACATCATCACTGCTTTCACCATCACTCTCTATCTCAGACCCAGCATAAGAATCTGGCTGAGATAGAGAAACCTCAGAACTGTCTTTGACAACCCTTTTCACTTTGCTCCTCTGCTGTTTGGTTTCCAAATTCTTCCGCTTGATTGAGATTTTACATAATTCTTCATCTATTTCAATGTCATCCTTGTCCTCCAACACTGACTCAGCCACCCTGGTAGCTGTCTCTTCCTGTCTTTCGCTCACCCTGTGCTGTGGTTTTATATCCATTTTTCTAGTCCCACCATCTACCTGGACCTCATTTGGCTCATCTGTCTGACCCTCAGCGTGATCCCTCTCGGTAATCTCACCCTTGTCCGCAATGTTGGTCTGTGCAGCAGCCCTGCGATGTGCTTTAACTTTTGCTGCGGTTTCATTTATGATCGACAGGCTGGCTGCGGAGGGCGGCGAAGCCGCGCCACCGCCAGACAGCCCCGCGGCCTTGGCTGAAGCGCCCGACGGCGCGGCAGCGCCGCCAGCCTCGGAGAGCAGCAAAGCCGCTCTGCCGCCAGACGGCCCCGAGGCCGCACTAGCGGCCTCCCCCGAGTGATCACCCCCCACTCCCTGAGGGCATGATCGAATCAAATGTCCCTCCATTCCGCAGCTGAAACACTTCATATTATCAGAGGTGACGTGGATGGTGTAATCAAAGCTGTCAATCCGGTATTTAAAATACGAGGTTGAGGCTTTCCTCGCTATTCTTTAAAATCATGAGCACCTGTCGCCTAAAAGACATGACATGTTTTAAACGCGGGGACTTACAACCGAGAGGGATGTGCTTAATGGAGGACAAAAGCTGCCCGTGTCTCGACAGCTCCTTCTCCAACAGCTCATTCTTTAAAAATGGTGGGACATTTGAGATCGTAATTCTCTTCGCGGGATTCACCAGAGACAGAACAGGAACCAGTGTGTCTTTAATCACAACCCCGCTCTCCACTACCTGGTTAACTTTTTCAACACTATCAAGGAAAATCACCAAGGCACTATTCATTCTCGAAGCTGATCTAACGCTTTCATAACCGACCAGCTCCCCCACAGCCAGACTACACTCCTCCACTGAGCAGCTGACAGCCGGTGTCAGTTTGACAGCATGCCGGCGTGTCAGCTTCTCAAACCCGGAGCCTCGCTCCAAAACCATGCTGACCAGCAGAGCTGGCAGCAGAAACCCCCCTCCCAAAACGCCTACCCCACCCCAGCTACAGAAAACAACAAAAATTAAGATTATTTAACAAAAAAACACCTTAAACACAAAAAGATAGAGAAAAGTTTGAAATAATTCACTCACGCTGTCACACACTCTCAGCTCGCACTCACGACCACACCCACTCAGAGAGAGAGAGAGAGAGAGAGAGAGACTTGACTTTTAAAAAAGCTTTTATTGCACACTTCATAAAAATGTAAGCACACCAACATCATTCCTCCAAGTGTGTCACATTGGAAAAAGGGCAAACTGAAATGCCCCCCCCCCCACACACAACACAGAGCAGTCCCTGCAGTCCACCTATTCAAAGATCCAGTTCTGTGACAGTCAATTACAGTCAATTAAATGTCATATACCAGTCTGTTCAAACAATATCCCAAAAATGGGTAAAACAGGCAGAGGAACGACTGCCATTCATTCCTCCTGTCGGGCGCGCTTGACCGGCGTTCCCCCTGCTGCTTTACGCAGGGCTGTCAGGTGTTTCTTGAGGCGATAACGCTTCCTTTCATCCAGGAGGTCAAGACCAACCTGCCTTCTTAGCACATCCACAGACTTAATGAATTTATCAGTGTCACTGAAGTAGTCGGCGACCCTAATGGCTTTGTTATAGGTTGCGTCCAGGAATGCATTTATTTCTTCCAGTGAATACAAACTTGTGTTTGTACTGCATTTTGCCTCAATAGACTCAGTATTACTAACTAACTAACTAACCTGCACTTATATAGCGCTTTTCTAGTCACAAAGACCACTCAAAGCGCTTTCATTAATACTAACCCTCTATTCTAAGGGCCTATAGGAAACAGATATCTAGGGACAATTTAGAACAGCCAATTAACCTAACATGCATGTTTTTGGCATGTGGGAGGAAACCGGAGAAATCCCGGAGTAAACCCACGCAACACGGGGAGAACATGCAAACTCCACACAGATCACTGTTGGTCGGGGGCTGGGATCGAACCCACGATCCCCACAATCCCCCGGCCAAGGGTAAACTGTGCTGCCGCAGTGCTAACCACTGCGCCACCGTGCAGCCTAAGTGTCGTTCTCAGATTCCATTTCCTCGTCAGCACCACTCAGCCGACTGCTTGGTTCTCCCGGGCCAGTGGATTTATCATGGGCCACATTTTCTTGGACGCCACCCTCAGCAGCTGACTGTCGCTGATCCATCCCCCGCTGTGTAACGGTAGCAGCCTCCGGAAGCACAGCCACTGATGTCACACAGCGAGATTCTGACGCACCATCAGGTCGGTGGTCCGTCTCCTGCTCCGAAACGGCAGCAGCTGGCGGAGGCACAGCCGCTGACGTCACACAGCGAGATGATTGTGACGCACCATCAGGTCGGTGCTCCGTCCCCTCCTCCGAAGCGGTAGCGGCTGCCGGCAGCACAGCTGTTGACGTCACACAGCGAGATGATTGTGACGCACCATCAGTGACCTTCCTGGTGACATCGCCATCTACGCTCCCGCCCGCAAGCTGGGCCGCTGCCGGACCATCCACAGACACAGCGGCAGGCTCCGTAGCAGGTGCAGCGTGAGCGGAGGCCGCACCGCCGTCCGCAGCTGCGGCGTGAGTGGAGGGCTCGCCGCCGGCACCATCCGCGGCCCCGTCAGGGCCCTCCGCCCGCTGCCTGTGCGGACAAGCGAACCGTTTATGGCCCACGTCTCCACACTTAAAACACTTCATCTGTCCCGAGCTCGCATACACCATGTAAGATCCATCCCCGTGCTTGACCCTGAAGGAGACTTCCAGAGTCTGAGTGGGCGAGTCGAGAAACATGAACACCTGTCGCCTGAGTGATTTCACATGTTTGAACTTGGCAGCCTTGCATCCCAAAGGCAAAGTCGTAAACGGGCCCGCAAACTTCCCAAATCTGCGGAGCTCCTTCGCCAGCTGCTCGTCAGTGATGAAAGGTGGAACACCTGAGACGGTGATTCTCGTTGATGGGACAGATAAGGGGGACACCTGTACATACATTTCCCTGATCACCACTCCGCTGACAATCAGGGTTTGAACATCGTCTTCAGCCGCCAGAAACACAACCACAGCTCTATTCATTCGGGAAGCAACGCAGACCACGTCAGGGCCCACCTGCTTGGCTACAGCGTCCAGGACCTCCTCCACAGTAACTTCGCTGTCCGGTGGAACGATCCTCACCCCCTGGTGGATAGATGGAGGTGGCTTTCCCAAGGCCGCCATCCTCCACCGAAAAAACAAAAACTTGAAAAGCGGCCAGCAGTAGAAAACCGAAAAAAAGTCCAAACAAGCCACGGAGTTCCCTATTTCCACCCTCCTCCTTCGGAGAGAGAGAGAGAGAGAGAGAGAGAGAGAGAGAGAGAGAGAGAGAGAGAGAGAGAGAGAGAGACTTGACTTTTAAAAAAGCTTTTATTGCACACTTCAAAAAAATGTAAGCACACCAACATCATTCCTCCAAGTGTGTCACATTGGAAAAAGTGCAAACTGAAATGTTCTCCCCCCCACACAACACAGAGCAGTCCCTGCAGTCCACCTATTCAAAGATCCAGTTCTGTGACAGTCAATTACAGTCAATTAAATGTCATATACCAGTCTGTTCAAACAATATCCCAAAAATGGGTAAAACAGGCAGACGAACGACCGCCATTCATTCCTCCTGTCGGGCGCGCTTGACCAGCGTTCCCCCTGCTGCTTTACGCAGGGCTGTCAGGTGTTTCTTGAGGCGATAACGCTTCCTTTCATCCAGGAGGTCAAGACCAACCTGCCTTCTTAGCACATCCACAGACTTAATGAATTTATCAGTGTCACTGAAGTAGTCGGCGACCCTAATGGCTTTGTTATAGGTTGCGTCCAGGAATGCATTTATTTCTTCCAGTGAATACAAACTCGTGTTTGTACTGCATTTTGCCTCAATAGACTCAGTATTAGAGAGAGAGAGAGAGAGAGAGACTTTGACTTTGAAAAAAGCTTTTATTGCACACTTCAAATAGATGTAAGCACACCAACATCATTCCTCCAAGTGTGTCACATTGGAAAAAGTGCAAACTGAAATGTCCCCCCCACACACACAACACAGAGCAGTCCCTGCAGTCCACCTATTCAAAGATCCAGTTCTGTGACAGTCAATTACAGTCAATTAAATGTCATATACCAGTCTGTTCAAACAATATCCCAAAAATGGGTAAAACAGGCAGAGGAACGACCGCCATTCATTCCTCCTGTCGGTCACGCTTGACCGGCGTTCCCCCTGCTGCTTTACGCAGGGCTGTCAGGTGTTTCTTGAGGCGATAACGCTTCCTTTCATCCAGGAGGTCCACACCAACCTGCCTTCTTAGCACATCCACAGACTTGATGAATTTATCAGTGTCACTGAAGTAGTCGGCGACCCTAATGGCTTTGTTATAGGTTTCATCCAGAAATGCATTTATTTCTTCCAGTGAATACAAACTCGTGTTTGTACTGCATTTTGCCTCAATAGACTCAGCATTAGACACAGCGTCGTTCTCAGATTCCATTTCCTCGTCAGCACCACTCAGCTGACTGCTTGGTTGTCCCGGGCCAGTGGATTCATCATGGGCCACATTTTCCTGGACGCCACCCTCAGCAGCTGACTGTCGCTGTTCCATCCCCCGCTGTGTAACGGTAGCAGCCTCCGGAAGCACAGCCGCTGATGTCACACAGCGAGATTCTGACGCACCATCAGGTCGGTGCTCCGTCCCCTCCTCCAAAGCGGCAGCAGCTGGCGGAGGCACAGCCGCTGACGTCACACAGCGAGATGATTGTGACGCACCATCAGGTCGGTGCTCTGTCCCTCCCTCCAAAGCGGTAGCAGTTGTGGGCGGCACAGCTGTTGACGTCACACAGTGAGTTGATTGTGACGCACCATCAGTGACCTTTTTGGCGACATCGCTATCCATGCTCCTGACCGCAAGCTGGGCAGTGGGCGGCGCAGCGGTAGGCTCCGGAGCTGGGGCAGCGTGAGCGGAGGCCGCGCCGCCGTCCGCAGCTGCGGCGTGAGTGGAGAGCTCGCCGCCGGCACCATCCGCGGCCCCACCTGGGCTCTCCGCCCGCTGCCTGTGCGGACAAGCGAACCGTTTATGGCCCATGTCTCCACATTCAAAACATTTCATCTGTCCCGAGCTCGCATACACCATGTAAGATCCGTCCCCATGCGAGAGAGAGAGAGACTTTGACTTTTAAAAAATGCCTTTATTGCACAATTCAAGAAAATGTAAGAGCACCAATCTCATTCCACCAAGTGTCTCACATTGGAAAAAGTGCAAACATAAGTCTCCCCCCCCCCACACACACAACACAGAGTATGCCTTGCAGTCCACCTATTCCACATTGGCAGTGGCAGTGGTGCAAGTCTTCCTCGTAGTCCGTGCAAAGACGAGCCAGAGGCCCCCATTTCTTAAGCCAGGCCAAGTCCCCTTCCTCCGGCAGCAGAGATAGCGCTGTGCGGCCGCAGCCAGTTCCGTTGCATGTCCCAGAGACATTTTCCTCATCTCAGATGGATTGTAGTCCTTAGACCATGCGGGATTTTCAAGCAAGTCATCTTCGCAGCAGGCTCGTCCAGATTGTCGAAAGAATGAAAACGTTGGGGCATCCATGCCCTGCAGGTAAAGATCCAGTTCCGTGACAGTCAATTACAGTCAATTAGAAACGTCATATAAAAGTCTGATCAAACAATATTCCAAAAATGTGTAAAACAGGCAGAGGAACGACGCCATTTATTCCTCCTGTCAGGCGCGCTTGAGCCCTGTTCTCCCTGCTGCTTTACGCAGGGCTGTCACGTGTTCCTTGAGGCAAAAATGTTTCCTTTCGTCCAGGTCAAGACCAACCTGCCTTCCTAGCACATCAACAGACTTAATGAATTTATCAGTGTCACTGAAGTAGTCAGTGACTTTAATGGCCTTGTTATAGGTTTCATCCAGAAAAGCATTTATTTCTTCCAGTGAATACAAACTCGTGTTTGTACTGCATTTTGCCTCAATAGACTCAGTATTAGACACAGTGTGGGGATCAGATTCCATTTCCTCGTCAGCACAACTCTGCTGACTGTTTGGTTCTCCTGGGCTAGTGGATTCATCATGGGCCACATTTTCCTGGACGCCACCCACAGCAGCTGACTGTCGCTGTTCCGTCCCCTGCTGTGAAACGGTAGCAGCCTCCGGAAGCACAGCCGCTGATGTCACACAGCGAGATTCTGACGCACCATCAGTTCGGTTCTCCGTCTCCTGCTCCGAAATGGTAGCAGCTTCCGGAGGCACAGCCGCTGATGTCACACAGCGAGATGATTGTGACGCACCATCAGTGACATTTTGGGCGCCATCACCAGCGATGCTCCCGGCCGTAAGCTGAGCCGCGGGCGCCACAGCCAGGCCGTCCACAGACACAGCGGCAGGCTCTGGAGCAGGGCCGGCGGAAGGCCCCGCAACGTCGTCCGCAGCAGCGGCGGGAGCGGAGGCCGCGCCGCCGTCCGCAGCTGCGGCGTGAGCAGAGGGTTTGCCGCCGGCACCATCCGCGGCTCCATCAGGGCCCTCCGCCCACTGCCTGCGCGGACAAGCGAACCGTTTATGGCCCACGTCTCCACATTCAAAACACTTCATCTGTTCTGAGCTCGCATACACCATATAGGAGCCGTCCCCGTGTTTGACCCGGAAGGACACTTCCAGGGTCGCAGTTGGCGAGTCCAAAAACATGAACAGCTGTCGCCTGAGTGATTTCACATGTTTTAACTTGGTCTCCTTGCATCCCAAAGTCAGAGTTGTAAACGGGCCCGCAAACTTCCCAAATCTGCGGAGCTCCGTCACCAACTGCTCATCAGTGATGAAAGGTGGAACACCTGAGACGGTGATTCGCGTTGATGGGACAGATAAGGGGGACACCTGTACATACGTTTCCCCGATAACAACACCGCTTACAATCAGGGTGTGGACATCCTCTTCAGCAGCCAGAAACACAACTACAGCTCTATTCATTCGGGACGCAAAGCAGATCGCATCATGACCCACCTGCTCGGCCACGGCCAGAAGCACCTCCTCCACAGTAACGCTGCTGTCCGGGGGAACGATCTTCACCCCCTGGTGGATAGAGAGAGAGAGAGAGAGAGAGAGACTTTTGAGTTTTAGAGCGAGAGAGAGAGAGAAAATGCAGTAACTGTGGATGTACAGTGGATATAAAAAGTCTACGCACCTTTGTTCAAATGCCAGGTTTTTGTGATGTAAAAAATGAGACCAAGATCAATCATTTCAAAACTTTTTCCATCATTAATGTAACCTATAACCTGTACAACCCAATTGAAAAACAAACTGAAATCTCTTAAGGGGAAAAATAAAAAAAACTTACAATAACCTGGTTGCATAAATATGCACACTCTGTTATAACTGGGGATGTGGCTGTGTTCAGAATTAACCAATCACATTCAAACTCATGTTAAATGGGAGTCAGCACACACCTGCCACCATTTAAAGTGCCTCCGATCAATCCCAAATAAAGTTCAGCTGTTTTAGTAAGCTTTTCCTGACATTTTTGTAGTCACATCTTACAGCACAAGTCATGGCCACAGAGAGCTTCCAAAGCATCTCATTGTTCAAAGGTATCAGTCAGGAGAAGGGTACAAAAGAATTTCCAAGGCATTAAATATACTCTGGAACACAGTGAAGACAGTCATCATCAAGTGGAGAAAATATGTCACAACAATGACATTACCAAGGACTGGACATCCCTCCAAAATTGATGAAAAGACGAGAAGAAAACTGGTCAGGGAGGCTGCCAAGTGGCTGACAGCAACATTGAAAGAGCTGCAGGAATTTCTGACAAGTACTGGTTGTTTAGTACATGTGACAACAATCTCCTGTCTTCTTCTTATGTCTGGGCTATGGGGTAGGGTGGCAAGAAGCCTTATCTTACAAAGAAAAACATTCAAGTGTCATGATCCATGTATTTATGGTATTATTTACACCTGTTGGGATTGTGTTATCTTATTCTTGTGTTGTTATTTAGTTTCCGATTTGTGCTTTTATTTTGACAGTGCTGTGCAGCGTCCGGCTGTCAAACTCTGTTTTGCGGGTTGCACAGCTGTCGCTTGTTGTTCTGATTATTTTCCCATTCATGTACCCACACCTGTCATTCATCTATCCTTTATCCATTTACCTATTTAAGGACACGACAACGTTTACCCGTTGCCATGTCCTACTGTTAGCCTCCTCAGAGGTATCTGCCAAAACCCTGAGTGAGCAAGTTTGTGCGCCGAGGAGATCGAGTGGGCTCCATCCAGGTAAAGTTCTCTTTTCCCCACATTTTCCAGCCGTGAGCCCCATGTCCTTTTGGGTGTGCTCCGGCTGGTTTAATCTCTTTTTTGCCCGGCGTTCCCACACGCCTTAGCCTGAGTCTTTTCCAGGTTATTCAGTTCTCCTGTAGACGTCCAGCCCCATTCTCCTCCTGCTCCTTCATTTTCCCCATTATATGTAAGTGTAGTGTTTTATGTTACGTTCGTCTTTCTGTTATTAACCCTTTGAGCGTGTAGAATTTTTGTCAGGAAAAGGCAGAGTTTGACCTCAAATTTTCAAATGACAATAGCTTCAGAACGGTAATAGGTAGAGGCAAAGTCCCAATTACAAAAATGTTGCAGAGAAACCCAAGTGTCTGCCAGGTGAACTTGCATCCATGCATTGTGCATAATTGGACCTAATCTGCATATTGCAACAATCCAAATTTTACAACACTGCAGCTCCAGAACGGTAATAGTTAGATGCACAGTCCCAATTGCAAAAATGTTCCAGAGGAACCCAATTGTCTGCCAAGTGAACTTGCATCCATGCATTGTGCATAATTGGACCTAATTTGCATATTGCAACAATCCAAATTTTATTATAACACTATAGCTTCAGAATTACAGTTAGATGCAAAGTCCCAATTATAAAAGTGTTGCAGAGGTACCCAAGTGTCTGCCAGGTGAACTTGCATCCATGCATTGTGCATAATTGGACCTAATTACCGCTCCGGAAAAGCGGTAGAAGATGGATGGATGGACAATTTTTGTTTCACACACTGTCACCACATGGTTTTTTTGTCCCATCATTGACAAAATTACTAAAAATCATTCAAAACAAAAAACAATTTTGGTGTCACACTGTCACCACATGGCCTTTTGTCCCTTCATTTGCCACTTCATCTTCTACTGCTCCGGAAAAGCGGTAGAAGATGGATGGATGGACAATTTTTGTTTCACACTTTGTCAACACATGGCACTTTTGTCCCTTCATTTGTTCCTTCATCTTCTACCGCTCCGGAAAAGCGGTAGAAGATGGATGGATGGACAATTTTTGTTTCACACACTGTCACCACATGGTCCTTTTGTCCCTTCATTGACAAAATTACTAAAAATCATTAAAAAAAACCCCACAAATCTCATGGCACATTTGTTTCACACTAAACTAAAATGAAGCAAATGAAACACAGTTTATGCAACAAATACTGTATGTACCTGTTTGTTTCGTCCGTCACAACCATCCAGAATTCCGGCGTCCAAAACAGCGACACAAAATCAGTGACGGGCACAGATGACAGGTCCTTCTCTCCACGATATCCAACTGGCTGTTCAAATACTTTCAGCCACAGCTGATAAATCTCTTCATCTCTAAGAAGCTCCCAGCCATCAATGTCCAAACCTCCCGCCACATCGCCACTACCAATTGTCCTGCCACCGCGCACACATGGCACACGTCGATGTGCACCGGCAGTGCGCTCTTGCCCAGCCAAATGTCGCCCATGGGCTGCTCTGGACCTTTTCGCTCCGTGACCACAGTTTGGCAAAGCAGAACAATCTGCAGACGAGGCTCCTGTGCCATTTTGGGCACAGCTGGACACAGAAAACGTAGCTGCAGTGTTGCGCGCAAGATGTCCGTCTCTACTTTCACAAGAACTGCTTGCACCATTGTCCGAAAACACATAATCAGAGCTGGACTCTAACACAGATGACGAACTAGAGCTAAGCTCTTCCTCTGACCCAGGAGCGGTGAATACCAGTGCTAATACCTCTTCAGCTAAGAACATTTTCCTCGCTATCCTGTTTCCTCCGTGTCAAACAGCAGAATGAAAGGGGGCGGGCTTCAAACACTGATTTGACCTACTCATTGCATTGGACCATTTCCAGTTCTCACGGTAAATGAAAAACCACACTTCTCAGCCACCAAGTGGTGTTAAAAGGTTTGTACATTTCACACTCTATTCAGCTGTACAGGCTTTGTTTGGACTGATCAGCTGACAGGCGCAGAAGTGCGCCATACATACTCAAAGGGTTAAATGTGCAAAACTCACAGCGTGTGTTTGGTGTCCTTCATAGCCCTTTAAAAGGGCATTTCGTGACACCAAGCCCAGCTACATTTTGCAAAAACACATTTGAAATCTCCCAAATGCTTGTGGGAAAATGTGTTATGGTCCGATGAAAACAAGGTTGGACTTTTTGGCCATAATTCCAGAAGGTATATTTGGTGCAAACAAAATCCTGCTCATCACCAAAAGAGCACCATACCTACAGTGAGGCATAGTGGTGGCAGCATCATGCTTTAGGGCTGTTTTTCTTCAGCTGGAACTGGGGCCTTAGTCAAGGTGGAGGGAATTATGAACAGTTCCAAATACCAATCGGTGTGGGCACAAAACCTTTAGGCTTCTGCTAGAGGGCTGAAGATGAAGAGGAACTTAATCTTTTAGCATGACAGTGACCCAAAGCAGACATCCAAATCAACAAAAGAATGGCTTCACCAGAAGAAGATTAAGATTTTGGAATGGCCCAGCCAGAGTCCAGACCTGAATCCGATCGAACATCTGTGGGGTGATCTGAAGAGGGCTGTGCACAGGAGATGCCCTCACAATCTGACAGATTTGGAGCATTTTTGTAAAGAAGAGTGGGTAAATATTGCCACATCAAGATGTGCCACGCTGATAGGCTCCTATCCAAAAAGACTGAGTGCTGTAATAAAAGCCAAAAGTGCTGCAACAAAGTATTAGTTTAAGTGTGTGCATATTTATGCAACCAGGTTATTGTAAGTTTTTTATTTTTTATTTTTCTCCTTAAAAGATTTCAGTTTGTTTTTCAATTGGATTGTATAGTTGAGCTTACAGTGCTTTGGGAGGAGAGGCTGGCCATATCTCACGAGCTCAAGAAAGAAAAATAACAGGACCTAGTTGATGAGACTTGTATTAAAGGGTGGCACACTACTTTATTCCCCATCAAGGTTGGTTGTCGTGGGTTTCCAGCCGCATCCTTGTACCATATTTTTACATAAGATAGGTCTGGAACCTAAACATCTAAGGAAAGCCATTGGGGACATAGCCTCAGTGGCCAAGGCTAGTTCAAGGTGGTTGTGGCTCACAAGAGACTGTGGTTGGAACCCTTCTGCAAGTGAAGATTAATCTTTGCTGCCCCACTCAGGCGAGTTCAGGAGCGAAACGCCAATAACCCTGAGACACCTGCTGATGATGCAGGAGGGATCCTCTAACGAAGTTCTGACCACCCAGCCACCAGGACTGTTGAGATGAGAAACTGAAGTTTCATCTATTTTGCTTCTGCAGTTTCTGCTTGTAGCAAAACATCTCTGATGTTTATTTCACCTGTACAGGTTCAGGAGTGTCTGGGGTGTCTGGGGAGGGATAGTACCTCTGTAGGGGGGGCTTGCCATGTCCTTTTTTAGGACAACTCATTCTACATTGGTTCCCACCTGGCACCCAACTCTCACCTGTGGCTCCTCAAAGCTGTAGCATGCGCAGCGGCCACACCCTGGTAAACTGCTTTGGCAGGCGGGCTGAACCAGGTGAGGGTAGCTGGTCAGGCCTCAAACCCTCTGGTGAGTTAAACAGGGTATGCCTACCCAAGCATGTGAAGACTGTAGCTGGCGGATTGAGCAGATGAGGTCATCTTTTGTCCCAACGGTCATGAAGGCGGCAACAGCAGGCGTTGTGGAACCCAAGGGCACGGCAAGGCACTATAGACGTTGTGGTCATCCACTGCAGCCGAGGAAGTCCCTGGTCGTGACGGCTCTTTTCGTACCACCCGATCCTGGCTTTTGAGGCCGAGAGAGTGGGATTGCCCCTGTGCATCGACTTTCCCACTTTTAAAACAAACATTCCCACACAGGTTTTCCTTGTGTGTGTTAGTCCTCACAGCCCTACAACAGTCCTGCGGCGATGGGGAATGAGTGAAGCAACAGGTAGAGGTGACCACTGGCAGTTGTAGCTTGAACCCTGCACACAGGTGACTTGGCGGCAATAGTCGCTCTCCTTCTGACCCTGGGACAACAGTGGAGTTCGGCGTTCCCCCAGGCGACTGAGCAGCCTCTTTAGGACAGCACTGCTCACCCTCACATGAGGGAGGGGACTAGAACATGTGTCCCAAACAAATGCTTGCCCTTCCAACTGGCCAGCATACCACGGCTGGCAGTTCTATCCCCCAAGCGGTCGAAACAAAGAAGAAAGAAACTAATTCTTGGTGCGTGGAATGTACGCATGCTCATGGACAGAGAGGCCTCCTCAAGGCCTGAGAGAAGAACAGCCCTCATTGCAAGAGAACTGATTCACTACCGCATTGACATTGCGACCCTCAGTGAGACTAGACTAGCCGAAGAAGGATCTGTGGCCGAACTAAAAGGCGGCTACACCTTCTTCTGGAAAGGCAAGGCCAAAGATGAAGAGAGGATCCATGGAGTAGAACTGGCCATCAAGACACTGGTTCTCAAGCAACTTCCTGACCTACCAATGTCAGTTAATGAACAGCTGATGAAACTCCGTTTCCCCCTCAACCATAACCAGCACGTTACCCTCATCAGCGCGTACGCCCCAACTCTCACCAGCAGCGATGAAGTGAAGGAAGCCTTTTATGAGGACCTCGGTACCCTCATGAAGGACACTCCTCCCAATGACAAACTCATTCTGCTAGGTGATTTCAATGCCAGAGTTGGAACAGACTGCTGTAACTGGAAAGGCGTGTTGGGGCCACATGGCACTGGAAAATTCAACTCCAACGGCTTGATGTTCTTGAGCCTTTGTGCTGAAAACCACCTCACTATCACAAACACACTGTTCTGGTAAGCAGACAAATATAAGACAACATGGATGCACCCAAGATCCAAGCAGTGGCATTTGATAGATTTTGCCATTTTCCATCAGAGAGACATCCGTGACGTCAGGATCACCAGGGCCATGCGTGGAGCAGAATGTTGGACGGACCACCATCTAGTCAGATCCATCCTACCCCTGCATATTGCCCCAACACACCGCAAGACACCGAAAGTCATCAGGCCAGCGTTCAACTTCGCTAAACTTGAACAACCTCAGTGACGTAGTGAATTTGCAGAAGATCTGGAGGGCCAACTGATTGCCCATGGATCCCTGACTGGCTGTCCAACACAAAGGTGGGAACAGTTTAGAGCACTGGTGACGGAGTCAGCAAAAACCACCATCGGCTCCAGGAAACGAGTGCACCAGGACTGGTTCAACGAGAACAACAAGAACATCAAGACACTCCTGGATGACAAGCAGAAGGCCTTTGTTGAGTGGCAGAATGACCCCACTTCCATTTCCAAGCGTGATCGCTTCAAGCACCTCCACAGACAGGCACAAGCAGTGCTGCGAAAGATGTAGAATGAATGGTGGGAGACGAAGGCAGATGAGGTGCAGAGATACACCGACATGCAGAATTCCAAGATGTTCTTCAGCATCATCAAGGAAGTATATGGACCTGCCAAGCCATGTACTACCCCACTCCTGTCGGCAGACGGTTCAACTCTGCTGGAGGAGAAGAGCAGCATCAATGCACGATGAAGAGAGCACTTCAGCTACCTGCTCAACAGGCCCTCCACTGTAGACCCCCATGCCCTCGATCTGACCCCACAAAAACCCACCGTCCACTGCCTCGACCTCCCCCCTACAATGGACGAAGTCTTGAACGCAATTAGGCAGACCAATTCAGGCAAAGCACCTGGGATGGATGGAATCCCGGCGGAAATATTCAAATCAGCCGGTCCTGTGGCCCTTGAAATCTTCCATTCCCTCCTCACCAGCATCTGGGATGAAGAACAACTGCCCAAAGACTTCAGGGATGCCACTGTTGTCTCCCTGTTCAAGAATAAGGGTAGCAAGTCTGACTGCGGCAATTACCGAGGTATCTCCCTTCTATCTATTGCCGGAAAAATACTGGCCCGGGTCCTCCTCAACCGGCTGATTAACAACATCTCTGAAGGGAACCTGCCAGAAACACAGTGTGGATTCCGCCCAAACCGCAGCAGCGTGGACATGATCTTCTCCATCCACCAAGTGCAGGAGAAATGTCTAGAACAAAACATGGACTTATATGTGGTCTTTATAGACCTGACTAAGGCCTTCGACATGGTGAACAGGGAGGCCCTCTGGATCATCCTGTCCAAGCTTGAGTGCCCAGACAAGTTTGTAAACCTCATACGCCAGTTTCACAACAACATGACTGGGCAGGTTCTCTCAGGTGGAGAGGTATCAGAGCCATTCAATATCAGCAACGGCATCAAGCAGGGGTGTGTTCTTGCCCCGGTCCTCTTCAACCTCTTTTTCTTTTGCGTCCGCAACTGTGCCATCAGGGACTTGGACCTTGGGGTATACCTGCGATACAGACTTGATGGCTCACTATTCAACCTCTGCCAACTGAAGGCTAAGACAAAGGTCGCAGAAAAGATTGTCCTGGAAGCACTTTTTGCTGATGACTATGCCCTCATGGCCCACATGGAGTTTGATCTCCAGATTATCGTGAATAAGTTTGCAGAAGCCTCCTGCCTTTTTGGTCTTACCATCAGCCTCAGCAAGACAGAGGTACTGTTCCAACCAGCACCCACCTCCACCGTCCCTCCCCCCTCTATCTCCATCGAGGGTACCCAACTGAAGACGGTAGACGACTTTAAGTACCTCGGCAGCACCATCAGCAACGATGGCTGCCTGGATAAGGAGATCAACGTCAGAATCTGAAAGGCCAGCCAAGCTCTCGGTTATCTCCGAGCTCACGTCCTGAACCAGCACAACATCCAGCTGTCCATGAAGCTCAAAGTGTACAGGGCCGTTGTCCTCACCAGCCTTCTCTATGGATGTGAGACGTGGACCGTGTACAAAAAAACACCTGAAGCAGATGGAGAAGTTCCACATGAGAAGCCTACGGATGATCATGAACATTCACTGGCAAGACCGGGTCACAAACCTTGAGGTCCTGGACAGAGCTGAAATGACCAGCATCGAGGCCATGATTCTGAAAGCCCATCTGCGATGGGTTGGTCATGTGATCCGGATGGATGGCCACAGGCTGCCCAAGCAGCTCATGTACGGCGAACTCTGTTCTGGGAAGTGCAACCAAGGCAGACCACGCAAAAGATTCAAAGACTGCGTGAAGCTCAACATCAGACACACTGGCATCCTTCCCAAACAATTACAGCTGCGGACTATAGACAGGCCAGGTTGGCGCGCCCTCACTACCCAGATGTGAGACTACTTTGAAGAGAAGAGGCGAGCTGATGTAGTTGAAGCATGGGCATGAAGAAAGGCGTTATTACCTGGGCAATTTCCTTGCCCCTACTGCAGCCGTGTCTGCCGATCGAGGATCGGCCTAAACAGCCATCTCCGTGCGCACACAAGAAGAGGACTTAACACATGAGGGACGGTCATCATCGGATCGATGGACAACCAAGAAGAATGATGGAAAAAGTTTTGAAATGATTTAACTTGGTCTCATTTTTTTTACATCACAAATAAACTGGCTTTTGAACAGGGGTGTGTATACTTTTTATGTCCACTGTATGTGTTTAGGGGAGTTGGTGTCAGACTGTGTGTTTGTGTGCCAGAAGGAGAGCCAGCGTGTCTGTCTTTAAATGTGTGTGTGTGTGTGTGTTGGGGGGGGGTCTACCAATAAGAGGCTACCATGTTGAGCTGACCTATTTCTGGACATTCTCTTCTGAAGCCCAGCTGAATATTTCATGTCACACTCTGATTTCTCTGTAGCTGCATCTCCGTTCCGTCTCTTTCAGGACCTGTGAACACACACACACGCATGTACGCACCCATGTGCACGCGCACGTACACACATGTATGCACACACACACACACACACACACACACAGAGTGTTATAGGGCACAACTTTCAGCCCATCTTTTTTTTAACCTGTCTACACACATTCAGCCTCCAGCCAGTACTCTTTAATTTGATGTCTTGGTGCGATGGCTGTATCTCAGCTTCTGTGAATGTGAAACACATGCAAGCATGCCCGCACGCACGCACGCGCACACACACACACAAATCTTAAAAAAAAATATATAATTTCCAGGTTCCAACTGTTTTGCCATTTCTGTTCCTTTTGAATTCACTATGATAATTCACCTTTGGCATTATGACATTATGAAAGTGAACTACTTATTCCAGATTATTTGAGAGATCCTCTAGTTGGGAGTATGCAGGTACTGGGTGGCTTAGGCACTTTAGAAAGGGAATGTTATTACTTCTTTGGTTACCACAGTGCTCAGAAAGATGGGAGGAAAATATACTATTGTGGTGACCCACAACACTCTACAGGAACATTCCTCACACTCAGCAGGTCTGCAGGAAGCAGAGGACAATTTGCATACGGACAGAGAGCCCCTGGGGGACAACCAGAACAATGGACTATTGTTTATACATCCCTGGATTAAGGAGAGGATGTCCGGGCGCCAGTTGGTCATGCTAATCATATGTATTGACTGATATGTATATCATGTAAGGCAAGACAGTAGAGCACTGTAGCGCACAGAGCTACAAAGTGCGTCTCATTATGTTGGAGGAAAATAAAACTCTGCAACCTTCCATAGGCCGTGAGCAGCTCCCTCAAAATGTGGCTAGAAAAGGATTTTTGTGGCACCCAACTGGGAACTACGGGATCTTTGATGATTTCTATGTAAAAAAAACCTGCTGAATCCGAAAATTGATGTTCCCACTGTCAAAGGTGTGGATAGCTATGTCAAATTTGCATAAATCCAAGATGGCTGCCACGACTAACCAAGGGAATGAATGGCCTAACAGTTCAACCAGTCTACCTAGAAACACGTTTGAGGCCTCTTATCGATTTCTGAGGTCGACTGTGTGATTGAGGGTCAAAGAACCACGCTAATTTGCATAAATCCAAGATGGCTGCCATGGATGGACTAACTTTTTAGCCATTCTACCTAGAATCACGTTGGAGACGTCCTTTTCGGCTAATGTTAACCCGAGGAATCGATTTCCGAGGTCATTAGTGTGACTGAGGGTCAAAGAACCCCACTAATTTGCATAAATCCAAGATGGCCACCATGGGTGTGGATGGACTATATTTTGAACCACTCTACCTATAATCACGTTTGAGACGTCTTTTTCGGATAAAGTTGACCTGAGGAATCGATTTCTGAGGTCAGATATGTGATTGAGGGCTCCATTAATTTTCATAAATCCAAGATGGCTGCCATGAATGGCCTAACTTTTTTATCAGTACAACTAGAATCACGTTTGAGACATCATTTTCCGATAATGTTATGCCCAGGAATCGATTTCTGAGGTCACTTTTGTGATTGAGGCTCAAAGAACTCCACTCATTTGCATAAATCCAAGATGGCCACCACAGGCATGGATAGTCCAACTTCTTAACCATTCTACCTAGAATCACGTTTGAGACGTCTTTTCTGCATAATGTTGACCCGAGGAATCGATTTCTGAGGTCAAATATGTGATTGAGGGTCAAAGAACTCCGCTTATTTGCATAAATCAAAAATGGCCGTCATGGATGGATGAACTTTTTTAATCAGTCCACCTAGAATCACGTTTGAGACATCATTTTTGGATAATGTTATGTTAGGCTCAGGAATGTGGGCTTTGGCCAGTCGTTTTTTACGAGCTTCAGCACGTTCCACTCTTGTTTTGTCCGTAAAACGGCTATAGCACACACGATGGTAGCCAAATGTTGGATCAAGGTTGTTTAGATCTGAAAACATATTATATGGACCATAGGGTATTATAACATTAGGCCTACCTTGTACCCATATAGATATAAAACATATATAGATTGCAGATAATTTTCACATTAACAGTGAGCTTTTAATAGAGACCTTGTGCAACCTAGTCACTGCTCAATGTAAACTTGCAAAATGGCAAGCACAGACCGTGTGCCCATATTTATTGAGAGCATAAAGTATACAGGCGACTGCTGCTGCCATGAGTTTAACCTTTCTTGGGTGACACATCACAAACATATGGGCTTTCCTTAACAGGCCATTTTCCATCCGCCTAAGGCTTGATAGTATGGGTGTGACTATGTGCAAACTATATAAATGTATGCCCAAACTTGTTCCTCCCTCACCTACTAGTACACTGCACCCCTTGGGCTTGGGCTGAGAAGTACATCCAACCCTCAGACTCAGAGTTAAGCTCATTGGGATTGCTACCCTTTTCCCATTTGAGCTACTTTGTGGTAGTGGTATATTTTCACTATAATTCAGGCCCAGGGTGGATTCTGGGGATAGATGCATCATCAGAGTGAGTCGATCTGCATCATCTAGATCTATACTAGGACTATGTTACCTGGCACCCAGAGTCCCTTGGTTATTAGCCTCCACACCCCCAGATCGGCCTACTCGGAGTCTTTGACCAGGACTAGGTCACCCTGTGAGCGGTTGACAAAGGTTTTAGACATCTAGGGTTCCATTTTAGTTCATATTTAGAGTTACAAATGATCGGAGCCAAACAACTCCAGGGCACACGCAGTACAACCATAAACAATGGCTGCCACTCACCTTTCTCGAACAAGTCGCAACGTTGTTCTGCTACTTTCTGTTGGGGTCCGTCAAGTACAAGCCATTTTTGGGCACACTCACGTACTTTTGCCCACGATGCTTCAGTAAAACGAGTGATACTGCCCGAAAACTTATCGGAAATGTGAATAACACAGGAGAGGCTTTCAGCGCACGCTACCCCTGTGGGCGCTGCCGTTTTGTTGTCACATGACCAAAGGGACGACGCTGATTGGTTAAAACGTCCCGGACTGGGCCATGTTTAAGGTAGCAAGACAATTATTACCGACTGACTTCAATCGCATTTTTCATACAGCTATCCACACCTTTGGAAGTGGGAACATCGATATTTTGTCTTACAATAATGTAATCTTAATTTAGAAACACTAAAATTTTAGTTCCCCGTTGGGTGCCACGAAACTGAACGAAAAGTGGCAGCTGCTCACGGCCTACCAGCTCGTCGCATCTCGCCTGATCTTATTCCTCCACACTATCAACATTAACAGCATTAAAATCACCAGCCTAGTGTTGTGTGTCACTTTTGTACTGCATCTGTAACAACCTGCAGATCGGGAGCCACAATTGGCTCATAACTTAGACAAAAAGTCTTTAAGGAATTACAAATTTACTAGAAAAAATAGCAAATTTATCTGAAAACAGAGACAATTTTAAAAGCAACTGTGCATATTAAAGGAAAATTTACAGAGCTGCAATTTTAAAAGTAAAAAGTTCCAAATTACAAGGTAAATTTATGTATTTATAAGACCATCCCCTCTTGTGGGACTAATAAAGGCTTATCTTATCATAGGCGTGCACTTAGGTGAAAACAGTACAAATTTACCAAAGAAAGTAAGAAAAGTATTTACAATTTATGAAAGAAAAGTTGCCTCTAACTAATGCTGAAAGGATATTTTATGAATATGACTCTGCTGTTTTGCCTACATTTTAAAGTTATGTTTTGCATCTTTTTAGAAAAAAATCACTAAAAAAGGATTATTTTGATAGTGGATGTTATCGACCTCTGCACTGTCAGAGGAGCAGCTTGAGACTGCTGAAAATGTGCTGTGATGTTTAACTCCAGGGCCCATATTCACAAACATTCTGAAAGCAAGATAAGATAAGTCTTTATTAGTCAGGCAACTGGGAAATTCCAGGATTGCAGCAGCATAGGGATAGCAGCACTTGGAGCAATAATTAAAAAGATAGGATAATAAGAACAAATTAATATACATATGTACACAGATATACGTATACACAGGGTGGGAGCACTGTAGCGAGATGCTGCATACAGCATAAGTCCACAGAGAGCTCCTCTTTAAAAATCGTAACAAGCGGTCCTAGTTTAGATATGATTCAGGAGCACTCTTAGGGCAACTCTGTAGATCCAAAAACTTTCATCTTGGTGCAGAGGTGTTTGCCGTAGTGGCTCGTGGGTGATCTCACTGAGCAGGCATATTACTCATGAACAGACACACACCTATATTTGCGAGGACCCCGAGTCTTTAGTTCCACAGACATTAAATGCAGCTCTGCAAAGCCCCAAGAAAACCTCACTATGCTGACCAACACGCTATTCAAGACAACACTACACCAGCCTCAGTATGATAAAGTCTGACCAAGAAAAGTTGACAACACATCCTAACCCCAGCACCAACAAGGAACTGGACTAAACGGGACACAAAAATACCAAAATAATTGCATCAAATTAAAAGAAATATATTACAGTGGGTCACAAAGATTTGTTAGTGTTCTGTTTGTTGATTTAATATCACTTGGTCCCATTACTTAAGATTTAATGTGTTATTTGGGAGTTGTGTGTCTCATTAGTTACACAAGAATGGCCATTTGTTGTTAAATATTAAATAAAAATTATTTAATTGAGGGCGGCGCGATGGAGGAGTGGTTAGCACTGCGGCAGCACAGCAACTCACCCTTGGCCGGGGGATCCTGAGTTCGATCCCAGCCCCCGACCAACAGGGATCTGTGTGGAGTTTGCATGTTCTCCCCGTGTCTGCATGGGTTTACTCCGGGATTTCTCCGGTTTCCTCCCACATGCCAAAAACATGCAAGTTAGGTTAATTGGCATCAATACTGGGGATTCTAAATTGTCATTAGGTATGACTGTGAGAGTGAATGGTTGTCTGTCTCTCTGTGTTGGCCCTGCAATGGACTGGCGATCTGTCCAGGGTGTACCCTGCCTCTCGCCCAAAGATGCTGGGATAGGCTCCAGCTCCCCCACAACCCGAAAAGTATTAAGCGGAAGAAGATGAATGAATGAATGATTTTTTTTTTTGGTGCTTGGTGGGCTTTTGGTCCATCCATCCATCTTCTACCGCTTTTCCGGAGGTCCGGGTCACGGAGGCAGCAGTTCAAGCAGAGAAGCCCAGACTTCCCTCTCCCCAGCCACCTGCTCCAGCTCTTCAGAGAGGATACCAAGGTGTTCCCAGACCAGCTGGGAGACATAGTCTCTCCACCGAGTCCTGGGTCTGCCCCGGGGTCTCCTCCCAGTGAGACGTGCCTGAAACACCTCAAGTGGGAGACGTCCAGGAGGCATCCTAATCAGATGCCCATACCGCCTCAACTGACTCCTTTCAATGTGGAGGAGCAGCGGTTCTACTCTGAGCCTCTCCCGGATGACTGAGCTCCTCACCCTATCTCTGAGGGTGAGTCCAGCAATCCTACGGAGAAAGCTCATTTCAGCCGCTTGTATCCGCGATCTTGTTCTTTCGGTCATTACCCAACGCTTGTGACCATAGGTGAGAGTAGGAACGTAGATTGACTGGTAAATCAACAGCTTTGCCTTAGAACTAAGCTGCCTCTTCACCACAACAGACCGGTACAACGTCCGCATCACTGCAGATGCTGCTCCAATCCGTCTGTCAATCTCTCGGTCCATTTTCCCCTCACTCATGAACAAGACCCCAAGATACTTAAACTCTTCCACCTGGGGCAGGAGCCTGTCCCCAACCCAGAGAGGACAATCCACCTTTTTCCGGCTGAGGACCATGGACTCGGACTTGGAGGTGCTGATTCTCATCCCAGCCGCTTCACACTCAGCGGCAAACCATCCCAGCAAGAGCTGTAGGTCATTGCTGGATGAAGTCAACAGGACAACATCATCTGCAAACAACAAGATGAGATCCTGTGGTCACCAAGCATGACATCCTCCATTCCCTGGCTGCGCCTAGAAATCCTGTCCATAAAAATTATGAACAGGATTGGTGACAAAGGGCAGCCCTGGCGGAGTCCAACTCTCACTGGGAATGAGTCCGACCGAGTGTTGGCAATACGAACCAAACTCTCACAACGGTCGTACAGAGACCAAATAGCTCATAACAACAAGCCCGATACCCCATGCTCCCGAAGCACCCCTCACAAAAAACCACGAAGAACGCGGTCAAATGCCTTCTCCAAGTCCACAAAATACATGTAAACTGGTTGGGCAAACTCCCACGAACCCTCAAGAATTCTCGAGAGGGTAAAGAGCTGATCCGATGTGCCACGGCCAGGACGAAAATCACATTGCTCCTCCTGAATCCAAGGTTCGACTAACGGCCGGACTCTCCTCTCCAGTACCTTGGCATAGACCTTCCCAGGGAGGCTGAGGAGTGTGATCCCTCTAAAGTTGGAGCACACCCTCCGGTCCCCTTTTTTAAAGAGAGGAACCACCATTCCGGTTTGCCATGCCAAAGGCACTGCCCCCAACCTCCACGCTATGTTGCAGAGGTGTGTCAACCATGACAGCCCAACAACATCCAGGGCCTTGAGGTATCCTGCGCGCCATCCTGCTGCATCCTGACTTCTTTACGACGTCCAGTTTAGGAGAGGGCCTTGGGCTGTTTTTATCTGAAGCTAATGTTCAAATTGTAGTTTCCAAAACTTGTTAGCAAGTAAATACTGCAGGATTTCCCCTCCGTGCTTACTGGTACTAGTCATTGCAATTGAAATGCGCTGATACGGTGATATTGTCAAAAGACTGATTGTGATTGGTTAGAGCCTCGGCTTATTCATTTTTTTTTCTTCAATGTAAAGAGATAGTGAATGTTCCATTACAACAAATATAAACTGATTTCTGACTGGCTAAATAATTTTAGAAAGGATGCTCGCATCCTTCCATTTTACATAGCAACAAAAATGAACTAATTTCTGATTGGTTGATTATTAATGTTCCCACAGTGGCAAGACCATTTTTTCCTCCTGTGGACTTCTGACTACATGTTACACAATAATATTTATTTTTTATTTTGTTGACTTTTTTAATCCCCAGAGGGAAATTCAGGGCATTCACCTGGATGGATGAGGCAGCCACGGTACGGTGCCAATCCTTTTACCATTCACACACACATTCACACCTAGAGCCACTTTAGAGTCTCCAGTTAACCTAACTTGCATGTTTTTTGCCTGTGGGAGTAAACCGGAGTAAACCCATGCAGACACGGGGAGAACATGCAAACTCCACACAGAGGGGTCACCAATGGTCAGGGGTGGAATTGATCCCATGACCTTACTGTGCTGCCACAGGGCTAACCACTGCTCTGCTGAGCTGCATACATAGAATATAAAATACATTTATTATCACAATGTATGAATCATTTCTTCTCGTCTTCTTTTCAAATTTCTGAGGAAGCTCCACCTCCTTTGCCTCCTCCTACGAGCTGCCACTGTGTGTTTGAACCCGCTGCTAGGCATGATGCTGTCTGTTGAGAGCTGTGATTAATCAATATAAGAAAGAAGAAAAATAAGTAAAAGTGCTCTTTCTCCCTAACAATAAGCATATCGAAGATTCCAACACATGCAGATAGTGAGAAAATGTGAAATGATAAAAATATATATTGTATATATACAAACAGGCATTTGACAAGTTTTTAGCCATCTTTAGAAACTACAGCCTACAAAAATGTGAGAATTACAGAGCAACCCTTGTCTCTTCATAACATTTATTTCTTCAGATTTTTGTATTATGCTGGTAAATGTACAATGACTGACATAGGGTAATTGATATTAATGAGAGAGACTGGCTCAACATTGATGCTGTGATGTACAGTCATGTGAAAAAATTAGGATACCCCATTAAATATTCAGTTCTTTATTAAGAAATGTTCACACATCTTTGTTTAACCTTGTTTTTGTTTTTATTTATCTATACAAGCAAATACCAAATATATGAATAACAAGACAGCAATGAATGTAAGCAGGAGAATGAGAGGAACTAAGGAATAATACAAGATATATGAAAACCAACCAAGGATAATATGACAGGAAGCTAAGAACTCAAAAATACAACAAATATACAAATATGGAAAAAGATAACGAGACTGAGCACGGCGGAACCCCACATGCTCAGATCATGACAATCCTTATGCCCAAATATGTTAAAAAAAACACACAGGCTAATACCGGGTGTCCTAATTTTTCACAAGTGAGGGGAGAATGAAGTGAGAGATTGACAGACGGATTGGAGCAGCATCTGCAGTGATGCGAACATTGTACCGGTCTGTTGTGGTGAAGAGGGAGCTAAGCTCTAAGGCAAAGCTGTCGATTTACCAGTCAATCTGCGTTCCTACCCTCACCTATGGTCATGAGCTTTGGGTAATGACCAAAAGAACGAGATCGTGGATACAAGCGACTTTTTCACACAGGGCCATGTAGGTTTGGATTTTTTTTACCCTTAATAATAAACACCTTCATTGAAAAACTGCATTTTGTGTTTACTTGTGTTATTGTTATCCAATATTTAAATTTGTTTGATAATCTGAAACATTTAAGTGTGACAAACAAAAAAATGAAAAATCAGGAAGGGGGCAAACACTTTTTCACACCACTGTAGGTTTAAAAGGATTTGAAAATCATTTTATCTTGTTTTTATTTATGTTTTACACAATGCCACAGCTTCACCAGAACTGGGGTTGTATCTACAGAAGAAAAGACACATAACCCTTTTTTTTGTCACTGCCTGATATTAAATCAGACTAAACTTTTCTGGTTTGGGGTCAGTTAGGATTACCAAAATTGCTTCCTTTTTTTTGTTAATTTAGAAGTCAGAAGGTACATTTCCTTCCTATGTTTTTTCAGCTCTGCCCACAACTTTTCTATGGGATTGAGATCAGGGCTTTGTGATGGCCACGCCATTGACTTTGTTGTCCTTAAATCACTTTGTAATGAATTTGGTGGTATGCTTATGGTCATTGTCCATTTGGAAGACTCATTTGCACCAAGCTTTATGTAACAGGTGGTTCTGTGTTCACCTGTTATAACAGAATTATAAATTTCACCCTTTGTGAAGTCAAAAAGTCATAACTGAAAAACACCCTTACTCAGCACTAAACAGCACCCAAACAAATTTAGATGGTGGGCCAAGTGTGTTTTTCGTGTCATTGATTGAGCCATATTGGGAGTATGCCATTTTTTAAAATATAGTCAAATAATAATAATAATAATAATAATATAGATATAGTCTTCTCTATTTTTTGGTAAATCTGAGAAAATTTGTTGGCAGCCTCGGTTTGCCCGCATTTTTTTAATAAACCTACATTTTTATCGTCGGTCCTCTCCGGCATCTCTCAGAACAACTTTAGCTGATGAGCCAGTCAGGTTGTGGTAGGTGATCGCATACACCAATCACGTTCGACTTAATCAGAACCCCCCCCCTTCGCCCCATCCAGGGTAAAAAACAATCAAAATGCAGCGGGTCTGACATGAATACTCATTTTCAAGATTTTAACTAGCTCATAGAAAAACATGTATTGATTGTTGAAATAAACAACCAGACAAGTGCAAAATGATAGAGCATAATACATTTATAAGCCTTGATTGATTACCTCACAGATTATCACATACATTTTCAGGTTTATTCTGTGAACAAAACATGTAATACCATTAAGAACAATGTATCACAACATCCTTTGGAAATTTAAGATTTATTCACAATATACTATTACACCAGCATCACTTCTTATTTAGATCTGATCAGAATGTTAAAATAAACTAGTTTGTCCCACCCTGATGTCTGCTGCTCATTTTCTTGCTTTGGTATGGGCCTATCTTTATTTATAATGTGTGAATTATGTCAAGTTAGACATGTGCTTTAATTAGCTAGCATGAATATCAGGGACAGGTATGGAGTACTGTGTGCATGTTACAAGCTCTTTAGAAAATATTTAATTTTCAGACAGGAGTTGGAAAATATGTGCAGTGTTCAATAGAGTGGGTAAATCTTGATACAAAGGAAAGCAAAATAGCTGAAAAAGCTATAGAAAAATATAATTTGCATGCTACTCACCCTTCAGATATGCCAGATAGTGTCATAAACTCTCCATGCGCTCTACTATTACGCACGGAGGAGAGAAGGAGAAATGAGGATTTAAGCGCAGGGTTCCCACACACACATTTATTGAACAACAGTTCAGGGAAAACCCATACAAATGGCTGAGCAGCTCGGCTAACAAAGAGTTCTCTCAAAAAGCTAGGCTGTGCAGGGAGAGAGAGAAGCAGTTGTGCCACACTTGGAAACGCTACCAGCGTGGCGGCACAACTGAACTGGGAAGCGCTAAAGTTACTCACAGCCTAGGCAAACCAGGTCCTCCAGTAGCGTACTCTTGGCGAGCATACTCCAACAGTCCTTCGAAGACGTGACAGTTACATGGAGGAAGATGCGACCGTGTGAATCATACAATGATCCAGCGGCGTTTGTCCAGCAACGAGCTGCTTATGAACAAACGCTGCTGACGTGGCAAATAGGGAACACCTGGGCAAGGCGTGGAGAGGATGATTACTGGGAATGGGAACAGTTGGTGTAGACAGGGAGAGCGAGGGGGCGTGGCAAGACCGACAGACTGTCAGCAGCGTGGGAGAAAGTAGGTCACTAGCTGAATAACAGCTGCCGGTCAGGCAGTGGCTTAGGAAATGGAACACAAATACACCAAAATGCACATAACCAGTACACCAAATCCCACAAAGAGATTGAGGCCAAGCCGGGGAAATGCAACCCAGCTCAGCTCGTGACAGAGCTCCCCCTTTAAGGGGTGGATTGCCAGACACCCTAGGCAACATCAACCCCCCCCATCCCCGCCAACAAGAGCAACAACAACAAACAACACGATCTCGGGTGGGAGGTAGGGGGAACAGGAAGGAGGGAACACAATGCCCCGCCAGGGTCCACAATTAACCCCCCAAGTCCAAAGCTGTAGCGGCTCGGGGGACCGCCCTGAGTCCCAGGCACAGCCCGGTCAACACAAATACACCAAAATGCACATAACCAGTACACCAAATCCCACAAAGAGATTGAGGCCGAGCTGGGGAAAGCCAAGCTGGTTCGGTTCGTGACAGATAGATAGACAGATAGATGGATAGATAGATAGATGTACTTTATTGATCCCAAACTGGAAAATTACAGTGTAACAGCAGCATGACAGTAGACAACCAAACGACAGAAACACACTCATGACAGTCAAAGGGATTACCCATGGAAAGTAAAACTAACACTACTATAAAAAGCTATATACATCATAGCTTAATATATGATGACCCGTATAAACACATGAATCATACCCGCTGCACAATGCAGGACTATCAGGAGCAGAGTGAAATGTGAGGTGCCAGTTAAACTGTAAGGTGCAGTATGGCAGCATAGCTATGACCAGAATACAACATCATAGTGAGTTATTGTACAGTGAAATGGCATGTGGCAGGAAAGATTTCCTGTACCTGGCCGTTCAACAGCGAAGCTGTAGTAGTCTACTGGAGAAAGTGCTCCGCTGTCTGTCCAGTGTGTGGTGGAGGGGGTGATCAGGATTGTCCATGATAGATAGAGTTTATTTAGTGTTCTCCTCTCCACCACTGTCTCAAAGATCTCAGGTCTGAGACCAATTACAGAGCCAGCCCTCTTGATAATCTTGTCAAGTCTGTTGGTGTCGCTGGCCCTGATACTGCTACCCCAACAGACAGCAGCAAAGAAGATGGCGCTGGCGACAATGGTCTGGTAGAAAAGCTCCAGCATCCTGCTGCACACGTTGAAGGATCTCAGCTTCCTCAGGAAGTAGAGTCTGCTCATCCCCTTCTTGTGCGCAGAAATGGTGTTGGATCTCCAGTCCAACACGTTGCTGATCCTGACACCCAGATATTTGTAGTCCTCAGCCACCCTCACATCCTCTCCCCTAATCTCCAATGGCTGAGAAGGCGTCCTCTTCTTCCTGAAGTCAATCACCATCTCTCTCTCTGGTCTTGCTGACATTCAGCCTCAGGTGATTCTGTTCTGTCCACTCCACAAATCTGTCTACCAGTGCCCTGTACTCGCCCTCCTCTCCCTCTCTTATACACCCCACAACATCTGAGTCATCAGAGAATTCCTGCAGGTGGCATGACTCAGTGTTGTACTGAAAGTCAGTGGTGTATAAGGTAAAGAGAAAAGGAGAGGGCACAGTCCCCTGTGGAGCTCCTGTATCACTAACCACCATGCCAGACAAGACACTGCCCAGCCGGGCAAACTGTGGCCTGCCTGTCAGGTAGTCAGTAATCCAGGAAATCACAGAGCTGTCAACCCCCATCACTCGCAGCTTCTCACCCAGCAGCAGTGGCTGGATGGTGTTAAAGGCACTGGAGAAATTAAAAAAAAAAAAAAAAAATGATTCTCACAGTATCTCCTCTGCCATCCAGGTACAGATGGGCTCGTTGCAGCAGGTAGATGACAGCGTCTTCAACTCCTAAATGGGGCTGATATGCAAACTGCAGAGGGTCCAGCCACGTCTTCACCTGCGGCCTCAGGTGGGCTAAGACCAGTCTCTCCAGGACCTTCATCACATGAGATGTGAGGGGAAACTGGTCGATAGTCATTCAGATCTGATGGAGATGACTTCTTGGGGACAGGAACCAGGCAGGACATCTTCCACAGCACTGGTACTCTCTCCAGACTCAGGTTCAGGTTGTACAGGTGTTCCAGTACCACGGCTAGCTGGTTGGCACAGGTCCTCAGGATCCTGGCGTAGATGCCATCAGGGCCCGCTGCCTTCTGCTGACGGAGTCTCTCCAGCTGTTTCTTAACCTGGTCTGTAGTCAACGTGATGTGAGGGAGGGTCCTGGTGTCCCCCGAGGAGGAGGGGGGGGGTGAGGGGGGAGATGGAGAGAGATTCTGCACGGGAGCGTGGGTGGGGAGGGGTGTGGGGGGGTCTGGCTGTGTTGTTGGGGCGACAGACTGTGAATTGAACCTATTAAAAAACAGATTCAGTTCATCAACTCTCTCCTGGCTCCCAGATGGCTGCCTGGCTCTCCCCTTGCGCCCAGTTATTTGTTTCATTCCCTCCCACACATCTTTAGCGTTGTTTTGCCTGGGTTTCTCTTCCAACTTCCTCCTATAATTGTCCTTGCATCTCCTCAGCATCTCTCTCAGCTCATGCTGCACTCCCCTCAGCTTCTCCTTGTCTCCAGCCCTAAAAGCTCTCTTCTTCTTGTTCAGAAGTGCTTTCAGGTCACTCGTGACCCATGGTCTGTTGTTGGAGAAGCAGTGTACAGTCTGAGCTGGCATGGTCGTGTCTTCACAGAATCTAATGTATTCTGTGATGCATCCATCCATCCATCCATCCATCTTCTACCGCTTTTCCGGAGGTCCGGGTCGCGGAGGCAGCAGTTCAAGCAGAGAAGCCCAGACTTCCCTCTCCCCAGCCACCTGCTCCAGCTCTTCAGAGGGGATACCAAGGCGTTCCCAGACCAGCTGGGAGACATAGTCTCTCCACCGAGTCCTGGGTCTGCCCCGGGGTCTCCTCCCAGTGGGACGTGCCTGAAACACCTCAAGTGGGAGGCGTCCAGGAGGCATCCTAATCAGATGCCCATACCACCTCAACTGACTCCTTTCAATGTGGAGGAGCAGCGGTTCTACTCTGAGCCTCTCCCGGATGACTGAGCTCCTCACCCTATCTCTGAGGGTGAGTCCAGCAATCCTACGGAGAAAGCTCATTTCAGCCGCTTGTATCCGTGATCTCGTTCTTTCGGTCATTACCCAAAGCTCGTGACCATAGGTGAGAGTAGGAACGTAGATTGACTGGTAAATCAACAGCTTTGCCTTAGAACTAAGCTCCCTCTTCACCACAACAGACCGGTACAACGTTCGCATCACTGCAGATGCTGCTCCAATCCGTCTGTCGATCTCTCGCTCCATTTTCC
Source organism: Pholidichthys leucotaenia (assembly GCA_020510985.1). Classification (NCBI taxonomy): domain Eukaryota; kingdom Metazoa; phylum Chordata; class Actinopteri; order Cichliformes; family Pholidichthyidae; genus Pholidichthys; species Pholidichthys leucotaenia. Next base: position 288,349,231 of record CM035845.1, read on the forward strand.
CCTCACTCGTGAACAAGACCCCAAGATACTTAAACTCCTCCACTTGGGGCAGGAGCCTGTCCCCAACCCGGAGAGGACAATCCACCTTTTTCCGGCTGAGGACCATGGACTCGGACTTGGAGGTGCTGATTCTCATCCCAGCCGCTTCACACTCAGCGGCAAACCGTCCCAGCAAGAGCTGTAGGTCATTGCTGGATGAAGCCAACAGGACAACATCATCTGCAAACAACAGAGATGAGATCCTGTGGTCACCAAGCATGACACCCTCCATTCCCTGGCTGCGCCTAGAAATCCTGTCCATAAAAATTATGAACAGGACCGGTGACAAAGGGCAGCCCTGGCGGAGTCCAACTCTCACTGGGAATGACTCCGACCGAGTGTTGGCAATACGAACCAAACTCTCACAACGGTCGTACAGAGACCGAATAGCTCGTAACAACAAGCCCGATACCCCATACTCCCGAAGCACCCCCCACAAAAATCCACGAGGGACGCGGTCAAATGCCTTCTCCAAGTCCACAAAACACATGTAAACTGGTTGGGCAAACTCCCACGAACCCTCAAGAATTCTCGAGAGGGTAAAGAGCTGGTCCGATGTGCCACGGCCAGGACGAAAATCACATTGCTCCTCCTGAATCCGAGGTTCGACCAACGGCCGGACTCTCCTCTCCAGTACCTTGGCATAGACCTTCCCTGGGAGGCTGAGGAGTGTGATCCCTCTAAAGTTGGAGCACACCCTCCGGTCCCCTTTTTTGAAGAGAGGAACCACCACCCCGGTTTGCCATGCCAAAGGCACTGCCCCCGATCTCCACGCAATGTTGCAGAGGCGTGTCAACCATGACAACCCAACAACATCCAGGGCCTTGAGGTACTCGGGGCGAATCTCGTCCACCCCCGGGGCCCGGCCACCAAGGAGATTTTTAACCACCTTGGCGACCTCAGCCCCTGTGATAGGCGAGTCATCCCCCTCGTCCCCAAACCCTGCTTCCTCTGTGGAAGGCGTATCAGTGGGATTGAGGAGATCCTCGAAGTATTCCTTCCACCGCCCGACGATATCCCCAGTTGAAGTCAACAGTGTCCCATCCGCACCATACACAGTGTGGACGGGGAGCTGCTTTCCCCTCCTGAGCCGCCGAACAGTTTGCCAGAATCTCTTTGAAGCCGACCGAAAGTCTTGTTCCATGGCCTCACCGAACTCCTCCCATACCCGGGTTTTTGCTTCAGCAACCACCCGAGCTGCACTCCGCTTGGCCTGCCGGTACACCTCAGCTGCTTCGGGAGTCCCACAAGCCAACCAAGCTTGATAGGACTCCTTCTTCAGCTTAATGGCCCCCCTCACCACTGGTGTCCACCACTTGGTTCGGGAGTTGCCACCACGAGATGCACCGACCACCTTGCGGCCGCAGCTCTGGGCCGCCGCTTCAACAACAGAGGTGGAGAACATGGCCCATTCAGACTCCATGTCTTTAGACTCCCTCGAAATGTGGTTGAAGTTCTTCCGGAGGTGGGAGTTGAAGACCTCCCGGACAGGGGCCTCAGCCAGACGCTCCCAGCACACCCTCACTATACGTTTGGGTCTACCAGGTCTGAATGGCTTCCTTCCCTGCCATCGGATCCAACTCACCACCAGGTGGTGATCAGTTGACAGCTCTGCACCTCTCTTTACTCGGGTGTCCAAGACATACGGTCGCAGGTCTGATGATACGATAACAAAATCGATCATCGACCTGCGGCCTAGGGTGTCCTGGTGCCAGGTGCACATATGGACACCCTTATGCTTGAAGCATAAGAGCATAAGGGTTCTGTGATGCAGTCGGTTATATTATCTATGTCCACCTTGTGTGGTTCACAGAGTACGCCCCAGTCCGTCGTCTCGAAGCTGTCCTGCAGTGCATCAGCAGCCTCCTGTGTCCACCTCCTCACAGTCCGTGTATAAGCAGGCTGCCTTTGCACAAGAGGAACGTACTTGGGTGTTAACATGACCATGCAGTGATCTGATTTGCCAATGGGGAGTAGAGCTGTTGCACTATATGCATCCCTGAGGTTGGCATACAGTAAATCCAGTGTTTTGTTTTCTCTGGTGGGACAGTCAACAAACTGGTGAAAGTTTGGTCGTGTTTTTCCCACTGAGACATGATTAAAATCACCCGTGATGGCCATAAATGCATCTGGGTGCTTCTCCAGTAATGTGGCCGCAGTGGAGCTGATGACATCACAGGCCACCGCTGCGTCAGCTGACAGAGGGATATAGATGATAATAATTAAGGCACACTTCATTTCTTGCGGCATATAATAAGGTCGCATACTCACAGCCAGCAGTTCATTGTCCGGGCTGCAGCACTTTTCCTTCACGTAAATGTGTCCAGGATTACACCACCGTTCATTAACAAGAAGTGCCACTCCTCCTCCCCACTTTGTCCTGCTACTTATCACATCTCTGTCCCTCCATATAGTCTTGAAGCCAGGTATCACTACGTTAACATCCGGGATCTGTGAGTGTAACCATGTCTCTGTGAAACACATGATCCTACACTTACGATACTCCTTTTGCATTCTGACCAGCTCTGTAAGCTCATCTGTTTTGTTTCCAAGCAATCACACGTTCCTGGTGATGACCATCGGTACAGCCGGCTTATGCTTCCTCCTCCTCCTCCTCACCTTAGCTCCAGCCCTTCGCCCGTGGCATCTCCTCTTTAGCTCATCCGGGATGAGGGCCTTTGCTCCGGGCAGCAGTGCTGGCCTCCTCAGCGCAATCAGCTGGTCGCATGTGTAAACAATGCGTTTGCCCCCACCTCTGTTGATCTCCATTGCCCGAGGAAGAGAAAAAACTAAGAGAAAGACCAGGCTAAAACAGAAAAAAAAAACTTGGTCCAGTCTTAATCCGAATCTTCCTACCGAGCCCTGGTTAATCAGAGACACACTATATACAGGAATAAGCAGATAGAAACGCAAAGACACGAGAGAGTTGCTGCTGGTATGGCCACCCTGCTTCCGGCGCCATGTTAAAAAAAAAAAAAGTTAACATAGGCTATTATAGGCAATGCTACATGCAGTATGCTAATAAAAGAAATATTGAAAGAGCACCAAAAAGGACACAAAAATCAGTACAGGCAAGTGATGGTGAGTATTCATTTTTATTCTGATGAACTCCAGCTGAACTGATCATGTACGTACATTAATGACTGTAAACATTAATAGTCAATTTAAGACAAGACAGAAAGATCCAGACAGGTCCAGGAGTGTGTCAAGAATGTGAGCAGCTGGAGTTACCTGTAGAACAGAATAGACAATGTTAACACAATGTAGTTATCTTTAGAATGAACACTTATGCAGCTGTCCCAAATTAAGCATCACACCCAATTTTGTCTCCTTTACAGTATTTTAGATGAAGAACCACATGCTTCCGCTACAAATCCCCAACTAAACCGGGTTCTCCGGTCAACAAAAACAGAGGTTCCAGTCCACCAAAGAACACCACATCTGCTCCCAAGGCAATGCATCATATGCAGAAGGGAAAAGTATACAACTCAAAAATGTAATCGAAAGAGGCTAAGAGAGAAACTTAAGCAATGAAAATACTACTGTCCAAAAAAAAACACTGCATGCCATTAAAGTCACTGGGAAAAGCTTTTCAACTACTCCCACAACAGTATGAGGCCATTGAAAAATTAACTTGCGTTCTGTATGACCTCAAAGGCTCCAAGGATGTGAATTACACAAGATGCCATTTGAGAGTGGCAAGAGCACAGACAGAAGTCTTTCAGTGAACAAACTACCAGGCAGCCATCTATAGAAGATGCCTGCAGAGTCAGCCAGACATACCTCCAACAATGGCCCATGGCTGGAAGATTGAGGGAGACTCCTTTGAGATCGATTGGATGACTCTCCCCCCTGCACCTGTCAGCATTCTGGAGCTTGAATACTGCTCCTGTAAAAAAACACAATGCTGTGAAAGGGAGATGCACGTGCAGACAGAACAAGCTTCCATGCACAGACGTGTTATTGCTTGGACTGTGAGAACATTTCTGATTAGGCCACATAGACACACGCTGTGTGTTCTGTATATACTGTTGGGTGTGGTATGTTGCAATAAGTTTTTTTGTTGTGCTTTACTTGTTCTTGTTTGTTGGTGATTTTGTGGTGATTATAACACCAATAAAAATGTTAAAGCTAATTCATAAAAATGAGCTACTCCTGTTTGAAATGTTGAATATTTAATCTTTTAACCCCTTAAAATTCCGGTGTTCCATCTGTGGAACATTCCACATTGGCTAGAAACTGGCTGGAATGCTTTAAAGCCTTTTAGTGCTATAATTATAATAGTTTGCCTGGTGCTTTTTATCTTTTTTTTAAATAAATATGTCATAAAATGCCCTCTGTGTAAAATATTTTGTCCCGTTTTTCAGAAGTGTACATTTCAAAATCTGGCAAGTATGTTTTTTTTTTTTATTTTTTTTTTTTTATTACTTATTTTGTACCCGTAGGTAGATTTGTTTTGCAGTCTGGTGACAAGCCACCAGCTGCTGGTCGCTGCGTGCGCAAGCGCCCCGTGTCCCTAACCTGCATGTTTTTGGCATGTGGGAGGAAACCGGAGAAATCCCGGAGTAAACCCTCGCAACACGGGGAGAACATGCAAACTCCACACAGATTCAACTTTAACTTTATTTATATAGCGCCATTTCACAACAACAGTCATCTCATAGCACTATCAACTGTAGGGAGGACCCCCACAGTTGCAGAAAGACCCCAGCAATCAGGCGATCCCCTGTGAGCAAGCACTTGGCGATGGTGGAGAGGAAAAACTCCCTTTTAACAGGAAGAAACCTCCAGCAGAACCAGGCTCAGGGAGGGGCAGTCATCTGCTGCGACTGGCTGGGGGGTGAGGGGATAGAGAAGAAGAAAAGAACAGACATGTAGAGAGCAAACAAACTCTACAGATCACTGTTGGTCGGAGGCAGGGATCGAACCCACGATCTCACGATCCCCGCGATCCCCCGCCGAGGGTAAACTGTGCTGCCACAGTGCTAACCACTGCGCCACCGTGCAGTATTATGCATGTGTCAGTATTATATGTTTTAAATGCTTAAAACAGTGTGTAATAACAAAAAAATAAAATAAAAAAAACAGATTTGAATTTTCACCAGTTTTCTCTTTATAAATATTTCAAATGTACATGAACAAAAGTTGTGCAGTAGCAGAAATTAAACTGAACCCCTTATACATGTTCTCAAATATTTGTGTTTGCCCAGAACTTACAGTGTTCAGTTTATAGGCTGTTTTATGTGTCCATGTCCAGGCATTTTCTTAGCTCTGTGGTAGTTCAGGAATCAGTTCCTCTCCAGCTGTTCCTGTTCCACTGCTGGTCCTAGTGGATGGCTCTTCATCTGAAGAATTTCTAAAAATATAAATATATCGCATAAGATTAGATAAGATTTATCCAAAACAAACTTGTGTTTCAAGAACAAATGTTCAACAGTATACGAATAAGTAATAAATATAACAATAACAAAGCAATTTGTTATTATTTCAAGCCAATAAGAAAAAAATACACTAGATAAAAAAATCATTGTAACAAAGCTGGGAATAAATATTCAGTGATTGCTAAGCGATTTACAAATTATTACTTAAAAAATCTATAAAAACAAGAAATAAAGGAAAAAAAGACAAACAGTATGAAATAAGATGCTGCTCTGAAAACACATACCAAAGACCATATAAAAATGGTGCTTTCTGCCTTCTAGCGTGGTGCTCCGCATAATGGAATGGGGAAAGTAAAGTTACACACAGAGCTACCAGAGGACTGACCCCCGCTGTAGCTTTCACTACTTACAGTAGCTGTGTGGCCTAGGGTCAGAGAAACGGAGATAGGCGCCGCCCATATACACCTTCAGGTGTGAAGGGATTAACTAACTAACTAACTGAAAACACAAAACGTAACAGAAACAACAAGCACTCAAAAACTCACAAACAATATTAAAACTAGAAAAGCACTCGGAAAGCGCAGACCTCCGCCAAGCACCACAGTTTCCCCCATACAGTGTTTGTGTGTACGTTTTCAGATTCCTTGACCATGAAAACATATGACTAGCAATTGGATTGACAATGATAGGATTAGTGGTTCTATAGTTATTCACGAAAATGGCATTTTCCGTAATGGCGGCCACAGTTCCCCCCATACAGTGTTTGTGTGAACGTTTTCAGATTCCTTGACAATGAAAACATATGACGAGCAATTGGATTGACAATGATAGGATTAGTGGTTCTATAGTTACTCACGAAAATGGCATTTTCCGTAATGGCGGCCACAGTTCCCCCCATACAGTGTTTGTGTGTACGTTTTCAGATTCCTTGACCATGAAAACATATGACTAGCAATTGGATTGACAATGATAGGATTAGTGGTTCAGTAGTTATTCACGAAAATGGCATTTTCCGTAATGGCGGTTTTCTTCTGGACGGTGATCCGGATCATCCCCAAAATTTAATCAGTTCTTCCTTGTACCATTTCCAACAACGCTTGAAAGTTTCATCGAAATCCGTCCAAAACGTTGTGAGTTATCTTGCTAACCAACAGACAGACAGACAAACAGACAGACAAACCCCGGCAAAAACATAACCTCCTGGCCTGCGGCCTGGCGGAGGTAACTACTATTTATAATACTAAAATATTATTTATTGGTGCTGGTTAGATGCTGTTGTATGCTGTTTTTTTTCAGCAGGGCTTCTTTAACAGCAGGTCAACGTGAAGGACGTGTAATTACCTCCGCCAGGCCGAAAAGGCCAGGAGGAGGTTATGTTTTTGCCAGGGTTTGTCTGTGTGTTTGTTTGTCTGTCTGTTTGTCTGTTGGTTAGCAAGATAACTCAAAAAGTCTTGGACGGATTTCCATCAAACTTTCAGGCGTTGTTGGAAATGGTACAAGGAAGAACTGATTAAATTTTGGGGGTGATCCGGTTCACCGTCTGGATACAGGAATTTTTTAAAGCATTTTTCAACACTGTGACATACAGCCATTTTCAACATGTGCGCAGGCGCAATGGAGGGCGCTGGTCGTCGTGTCTGCAACACAAACTCTGCGTTCTTCAACGTTTTAGGCACAAAAGCACGCGGAAAACACTGCTGGCCTGGGCCCGCCAGCGTGCCTGTGTTTGCGCGCAACTGCAAAACCTCACATGGGCAGCTGTCCGCCGACGGATTCTTTGGCAGAAATTCCCCGGCCAGCCATAGGAGCTGCGCATTTGGCAGAAATTCACCGGCCAGCCATAGGCGCTGCGCAAAAACGAGCTCTCTGCCGGCGAAGCTTCTAAATTCTCGTTTGCCGCGGAGCGCAACCCCAAAATAATATAATATAAAACCCACGGCAACCTGTCTACCCAATTTGCATCCGTCAGTGGAGGAGATGGACACAACAGCAACACTTCAGTTTATTACCTCCGCCAAGGAGGCAATGCTTTTACTACTGAACCACTAATCCTGTCACTATCACATTGATTGTCATTGATTAATTGTGTGTTTATTGCACTGTCCCTGTCAAATAAACAAATAATCATTGTGAATCCAATTGCTACTCATATGTTTACATGCTCAAGGAATCTGAAAACGTACACACAAACACTGTATGGGGGGAATTGTGGTGCTTGGCGGAGGTCTGCGCTCTCCGAGTGCTTTTGTAGTTGATAATGTGACAAAAGACAGAAGCAGCCGGATGAATTCTGAAGTGTATAGGGATATACTTTCTGCTCAGATTCAGCCAAATGCAGCAAAGTTGATTGGACGGCGCTTCACCAAAGATCCACAACATACTGCAAAAGCAACCCAGGAGTTTTTTAAAGCAACGAAGTGGAATATTCTGCAATGGCCGAGTCAATCACCAGATCTCAACCCAATCGAGCATGCATTTCACTTGCTCAAGACAAAACTTAAGGCAGAAAGACCCACAAACAAGCAACAACTGAAGACAGCTGCAGTAAAGGCCTGGCAATGCATCACAAAGGAGGAAACCCAGCGTTTGGTGATGTCCATGGGTTCCAGACTTCAGGCAGTCATTGCCTGCAAAGGATTCTCAACAAAATATTGAAAAGTAACATTTTATTTAGGGTTATGTTTATTTATCCAATTACTTTTGAGCCCCTGAAATGAGGAGCGTTTGTATAAAAATAGCTACAATTCCTACATGTTTAATCATATATTTTTGTTCAACCCCTTGAATTAAACCTAAAAGTCTGCACTTCAATTCCGTTGTAGTTGTTTCATTTCAAATCCAATGTGGTGGCATGCAGAACCCAAATCATGAAGATTGTGTCACTGTCCAAATATTTCTGGACCTAACTGTATATACTGATATCTGTTCTTTAAGTAACTACATAACCAGGACAGTGCTACCCCCCTAATACCACAATTTTGTAGTTTCTTTAATAATAAATTATGATCCACTGTTTCAAATGCTTTTTTAAGATCCAGGAATACCCCAGCTGAATACTGTTTATTTTCAACGGCAGTTGATATTTTTACCTCCGCCAGGCCGAAAAGGCCAGGAGGAGGTTATGTTTTTGCCGGGGTTTGTTTGTTTGTCTGTCTGTCTGTTTGTCTGTTGGTTAGCAAGATAACTCAAAAAGTCTTGGACGGATTTCCATGAAACTTTCAGGCGTTGTTGGAAATGGTACAAGGAAGAACTGATTAAATTTTGGGGATGATCCGGATCTCCGTCTGGATACAGGAATTTTTTAAAGCATTTTTTAACACTGTGACATACGGCCATTTTCAACATGTGCGCAGGCGCAATGGAGGGCGCTGGTCGGCGTGTCTGCAACACAAACTCCACGTTCTTCAACGTTTTACGCACAAAACCACGCGGAAAACACTGGTGGCCTGGGCCCTCCAGCGTGCCTGTGTTTGCGCGCAGCTGCAAAACCTCACACGGCCAGTTGTCCGCCGCCGGATTCTTTGCCAGACATTCCCCGACCAGCCGTAGGCGCTGCGCATTTGGCAGAAATTCACCGGCCAGCAATACGCGCTGCGCAAAAACGAGCTCTCTGCCGGGGAAGCTGCTAAATTCTCGTTTGCCGCCGAGCGCAACCCCAATATAATATCATATAAAACCCACGCCAACCTGTCTACCCAATCTGCATCCGTCAGTGGAGGAGATGGACACAACAGCAACACTTCAGTTTATTACCTCCGCCAAGGAGGCAATGCTTTTACTACTGAACCACTAATCCTATCACTATCAGATTGATTGTCATTGATTAATTGTCTATTTTTATTGCACTGTCCCTGTCAAATAAACAAATAATCACTGTCAATCCAATTGCTAGTCATATGTTTTCATGCTCAAGGAATCTGAAAACGTACACACAAACACTGTATGGGGGAACTGTGGCGCTTGGCGGAGGTCTGCGCTCTCCGAGTGCTTTTCTAGTTACCTCCGCCAGGCCGAAAAGGCCAGGAGGAGGTTATGTTTTTGCCGGGGTTTGTCTGTGTGTTTGTTTGTCTGTCTGTCTGTCTGTTTGTCTGTTGGTTAGCAAGATAACTCAAAAAGTCTTGGACGGATTTCCATGAAACTTTCAGGCGTTGTTGGAAATGGTACAAGGAAGAACTGATTAAATTTTGGGGGTGATCCGGTTCACTGTCTGGATACAGGAATTTTTTAAAGCATTTTTCAACACTGTGACATACAGCCATTTTCAACATGTGCGCAGGCGCAATGGAGGGCGCTGGTCGTCGTGTCTGCAACACAAACTCCGCGTTCTTCAACGTTTTAGGCACAAAAGCATGCGGAAAACACTGCTGGCCTGGGCCCGCCAGCGTGCCTGTGTTTGCGCACAACTGCAAAACCTCACACGGGCAGCTGTCCGCCGACGGATTCTTTGGCAGAAATTCACCGGCCAGCCATAGGCGCTGCGCAAAAACGAGCTCTCTGCCGGCGAAGCTTCTAAATTCTCGTTTGCCGCGGAGCGCAACCCCAAAATAATATAATATAAAACCCACGGCAACCTGTCTACCCAATTTGCATCCGTCAGTGGAGGAGATGGACACAACAGCAACACTTCAGTTTATTACCTCCGCCAAGGAGGCAATGCTTTTACTACTGAACCACTAATCCTATCACTATCACATTGATTGTCATTGATTAATTGTGTGTTTATTGCACTGTCCCTGTCAAATAAACAAATAATCACTGTGAATCCAATTGCTACTCATATGTTTACATGCTCAAGGAATCTGAAAACGTACACACAAACACTGTATGGGGGGAATTGTGGCGCTTGGCGGAGGTCTGCGCTCTCCGAGTGCTTTTCTAGTTTTGTTATGATTTTTAAAGAAATTTTCTTTCTTTCTTTTCCAAAACCACCGAGAGTCTCAGTCATGGGATAATTACCTCCACCAGGCCGAAAAGGCCAGGAGGAGGTAATGTTTTTGCCGGGGTTTGTCTGTGTGTTTGTCTGTTTGTCTGTCTGTCTGTCTGTCTGTTTGTCTGTTGGTTAGCAAGATAACTCAAAAAGTCTTGGATGGATTTCGATGAAACTTTCAGGCGTTGTTGGAAATGGTACAAGGAAGAACTGATTAAATTTTGGGGATGATCCCGATCACCGTCTGGATACAGGAATTTTTTAAAGTATTCTTTAACACTGTGACATACAGCTATTTTCAACATGTGCGCAGGCGCAATGGAGGGCTCTGGTCATCGTGTCTGACCAACATAAACTCCGCGTTCTTCAACGTTTTAGGCACAAAAGCACGCGGAAAACACTGGTGGGCTGGGCCCGCCACTGTGCCTGTGTTTGTGCGACGCTGCAAAAGCTGAGACGGGCAGCTGTCCGCCACCGGATTATTTGGCAGAAATTCCCCGGCCAGCCATAGGCGCTGCGCAAAAACGAGCTGCTCGGCAGCGTGCTGTGTGCCTGTGTTTGCGCAACGCTGCAAAAGCTCAGACGGCCAGCTGTCCGCCGCTGGATTATTTGGCAGAAATTCCCCGGTCAGCCATAGTAGCTCCGCAAAAAGAAGCTCTCTGCCGGGGAAGTTTCCAAATCATCTTTGGCCGCGGAGCGCAACCCCGATAAAGATAAAGATTAGATGTACCACGAAGGTCGAGTGCAAGCAAGGTGTTTGTGTCTGTGAACATTCCGTCTTTTGGCGAGTTGATACGTAACAATGTTTACAGTTTGATGAGAAGGTTGCTGCCATGTAACAATCATCTTATATCAGCAATTGTCAACTCGTCACTCACACTTCACTCCAGCATTTGGAAGTGGTGGCGTTCCATTTTATACTGAGTCCAATATTGTATGTTATTGTTGTTACAAGAGCGCCGAGTGTCTGCTGATCTGTATATATTTTTATTTATTTATTTATTTTCTACTCCTTTTAGTTCTGCATTTAATATGAGCCCTGAGTTTGAAATAAACGTTTGAATTTTGAATAAAACCCGCGCCAACCCGTCTACCTAATTGGCATCTGTCAGTGAAGCCCTCAGTGCTGCTTTCAGTGATCTAAAACGCTCACATAACCCATTGGCCTGTGGGTTGTACGCAGTTGTGTCATGACTTCTTTTGTTTTTTCTTTTGAATTCTTGGATGGAACATGGGTGGGCAATATAAGCTGCGGATTCAGCCATCACATATTTCGGATAACTTATGTTGAACTGTATAATCAGAGGAGTTATTGTCTAATTTGACCTTGTTGGATTTTATTACCCCCTTTGTTATATTATTCACTTTCTTTTAACCTGTACTCTTAATCTATTCGAAATAAAGATTCATTCATTCATTCATTCAATTGCAACGCCCCCAGCCTGGGAGTTTGCAGATGCAGGACATGGACACAAGACCAACACTTCAGTTTATTACCTCTGCCAAGGAGGTAATGCTTTTACTACTGAACCACTAATCCTATCATTGTGAATCCAATTGCTAGTCAGATGTTTTCATGGTCAAGGAATCTGACAACGTACACACAAACACTGTATGGGGGGAACTGTGGCGCTTGGCGGAGGTCTGCGCTCTCCGAGTGCTTTTCTAGTTACTTTATTTAGTGATAGGCTACACAAGACAAGGGACAATGGGGAGCAGTATTTGGTTGTAATATTAACTATGGAGATCTGTAACACGAAAAGAAAATACAGGGACATAAATATTACGTTATTATGCTTACCTGGCTGATGAAATTGCAGCCTTGTCAGCCCATCTTTCTTTTACGGTTACTTCCGACAATGACGCAGCTCATTGGTCGAACTCAAGTCAAGTGATCATGGAGCGCTGTTTTGATTGGTTAAGCATATAGAGGTAAAGCACATTTTGAGATAAATTTGTCGATTTTTATTATTCCATGAGATATGCCACATTTTTCTTTCATTTATTTTATTAAAAGATATTAGGAGTCAATTCATGGTCATTGCAAACAAAACAGAAGAAAAGTGGCCTTAACTGAACAAACTGGCCGATTTTGATGATTTCCTTAACAAACCATTGCAGGCTCCTGCAATGGTTTGTTATGGTTTATTTCAAAATGAGCTAGGTCTTCCTTTATTTATTTTCCCCACATATGAGAGGGACACAAATGTTGGCCTGCATCATTTGGTTTTCAGTTAATTTCAAAGAATGCCATATAAGGGGCAGCTCGGTGGAGCAGTGGTTAGCGCTGTGGCAGCACAGCAAGAAGGTCACGGGATTGATCCTTGGATCAGTCCCCAAATCCTTGGATCAGGTAGTTAGATGGTCCAGTCGTTTGCTTGGTGAGTCACAGCTGAGCCTGACATCCCTGTACACCAGACAGGTACAGAGGAGTGCTACCTCCATTTTAAATGATGACTCCCACCCTTTGCACTGCCACTTTCAGCTTCTTCCCTCCAGACGGAGGTTTGCTGTCCGAAAAAGTAAAACCCAGCGCTACAAAAACAGCTTTGTTCCTGCTGCTGTCAAAGAGTTGAACAAGTTGTAACAATTTATTGCACATAATTTAGTTACCTATTTATTGATTTCATTTTATATTTACTTATTTTTGTAGGGTTTTTTTTTATTTGGGTTCTAAATCTTTTATTGGGTTTTAGACTTCTGAGTTTTTAACCTCTTTGACTAGTCTTTAACTTTTTAATATGACCCTTCTCTCTTATCTCTGGTTTTTCTCTCATGTCTTTGTCTTATATCCTGACAATTGATGGAGCCTTGAGCATTTTTATCATGTTTGTAGTCAGCTTCATGTGTGCCTGTGTTTGTGTTTATGTTGAGTGTAATTGTAGTTTGTAAATACGGATGTCACCTGACTGCAAAACAAATCTACCTACGGGTACAAATAAAGTAACCTGAACCTGAACCTGATTCCACTTCTGACCATTGTGGGTTCGATGCTACCCCCTGACCACCGGTGACCCTTCTGTGTGGAGTTTGCATGTTCTCCCCATGTCTGCATGGGTTTAACCCGGGTTCTCCGGTTTCCTCCCACAGGCCAAAAACATGCAGGTTAGGTTAATTGGAGATGCTAAAGTGGCCCTAGGTGTGAATGTGTGTGTGAATGGGGAAGGGATTGGCACTGCACATTGCCTGCCTCATCCATCCTGGTGGATACCCTGTAATTTCCCTCTGGGGATTAATAAAAGTATACTAAAAGAAGACATTTTTTCATGTTGAGTGCAACATATAGCAATAAAGTTCAGTTTTCTTCACTGTTGTGGTATGAATTCATAAATGCCACATAAGCTACATTTCTTGTATATTCAGTGCTATATATAAAACTTAATAAGCAGCATAATCTTTATTCGGCTGTTGTGGCTCTCGGCTAATTCTATTTTAATCAGAGGGGCAAAGTGTCAATTTTTTTTTTTTATGGGCGGTGCGGTGGCGCAGTGGTTAGCACTGCAGCAGCACAGCAACTCACCCTTGGCCATAGGATCCCTGGTTCAATCCCAGTCCCCGTCCAACAGTGATCTGTGTGGAGTTTGCATGTTCTCCCCGTATCTGCGTGGGTTTACTCCGGGATTTCTCCGGTTTCCTCCCACAGGCCAAAAACATGCAGGTTAGGTTAAATGGAGACTCTAAAGTGGCCCTAGGTTTGAATGTGTGTGTGAATGGTTAAGGGATAGCGCCGTACTGTGGCTGCTTCATCCATCCAGGTGGATGCCCTCAATTTCCCCTCTGGGGATCAATAAAGTATACAAAATCAAAAAAAGAAAAAAAAAGTGGCTCTTAAGTTTGCAGAGGTTGCAGACTCCTGCTTTAAGTGTTTGTGTCGGTGTCCGTCTGCCCCCCCCTCAAAAAAAAAATAAGCTGAAAACCTAGGGGAAACACTTTAACATGTTTCCACCACTTTCACCAGCTTGTTCACTTGACGTTAAACTACTGGAAGAATGGCTCAAGCTTCCTTAGTTACACAGAGGAGTTCAGATGGCAGCTGTGGTGGGTGGGCCAGGTCAGATTTTGGATCATTCTGTTGAAAGAATGACAGTGAATGAGGACAAAAAAAATGATGGATGCAATAATCAGCATTGCACGCTCTGATGTTCTGACAGGGTGTACAATCCTGTCAGGAACGCTCCACTGCGGCTGCAGGTGATGAATGTTTGCCCACCCCACTGCACAACAGCCCACAGTAAAGAACGTTGGTTAAATTAAAAAAAAGTGACACACTTCTGTTCGCTTGAGATGATAAATGAATGAAAGCACCAAAGTGCTGTGCCTCGGTGCCTGTGACATGGTAGCATGGGCGGCTGTAAAAAAGTGGCAGTGCGACCTCTACTGGCCCGGGATAGTTATTACAATACCTTTTTTTGCTGTGGCATTGACAGAAATGGTGAGTTAAATTTGTGTTTATTTCAAAAACAAAGTGTTATTTCTAAATCCTGGCAAATTAAAATAAGAGAAAATATGGTGATACAATGATACAAGCCTTTAGTTCCACTTAATTTTGACCCAGAGAGCTGAAACAGAGAGACAGGCAGGCAGACAGACAGACATATGGACAGATACACACAGCCACAAACAGAAGCACTAACCAATTACTGTATGCCTCCGTTTCACCAAGGCATAATGAATGCTTAATTTGTTAACTGTACAATGACAGTAAAGCACATTCTATTCTATTCTATTCTATTCTATTCTATTCTATTCTGTTCTGTTCTTCTAAATTTACAATTAAAAACTAAAAATGTAGATGAAAACAAAACCCATTCAGTCTTTTATCACATGAAACTAAAAGGATGGATCAAGTAATGAATTTTGACAGATTTAAAAAAAATAAAAACAGTCCGTCGGAATAACAAACACTTGAGAAATTCTTGCCCCTGTGTAGGAACAGTCATACATGTGTGCATACATTTTTTAAATCCACTGCTTAGAGCTTGATCAAAGGCATACTGACAGAGTGCACCATAATACCAATGGACCGAGCTTTGTGCCGAGCCTCGCCCACTTTAAACAAGTCCCCTCCCACAAGCGCAAACTGCATGCACAGTCAGCTGCTATTTAGGTGGCAAGGGTGCACAGTGGAAAAACAGATTATGTGCTGACAGAAACTAAAAACTCCACTGGCAGAAGATGAAGTGTGGCACAAATGTACACATTAAATTATTGTAATAAGGCCCACAGGAGTAAATATAGTAGCTTCCAACTATAACCTCCTCCTCCACCCTTAAATGTTAATTTTATGAAAGTTAAGTTGGCATTTTATTTATCAGAAAATGTGTGGATTCATCTTCATTTGATTAAATCTTTATTATAAAAAATGTTTGTTGAAAGCCAGATTTATTCTTGAGATTTGTTCTAGAGAATCATGTTTGTTTGGGAAAATAAATAAATCATATACTGTATATACAGTATATGTGTGTGTAATAATCATATATGGTAAATGGTGTTCACTTATATAGCGCTTTTATTCTCATCTCTTGATGACCAAAGCGCTTTACAGATCCTGCCATCCACCCATTCACACACACATTCACACACTGATGGCGGCATGCTGCCTAACATGGCGCTTCCAGACCCACCAGGAGCAATTGGGGGTGAAGTGTCTTGCCCAGGGACACAACGGCAGGATACTGGGGAGAGCGGGATTCAAACCGCCAACCATATGGTTATTGGACAACCTGCTCTACCTCCTGAGCTACTGCCGTCCCCATATATGATTATGATTAATAATAATAATAATAATATATATATATATATATATATATATATATATATATACATACACACAGTATATATATATATCAAATCAACCTTTATTGTCATATTGCTGTACATACAACTGTAGTGCAGGCAAGATGAAATTGTGTTTCTCTTGGCATCCATACACGTAAAAGACATAATTTAAGACACACTCACACACACCCTCACCCCCGCCCCACCACATTCATTCACACATCCCTGAGATATACTTGAAAAAAAAAATATATATATATAGTGATATGAAAGTGCCCCCTTCCTGATTTTTCATTTTTTTGTATGTTTGTCACATTGAGATGTTTCAAATCATCAAACAGATTTAAATATTAGACAAAGATAACACGAGTAAACACAAAATGCAGTTTTTAAATGAAGGTGTTTAGTATTAACCACTTGCGCTCCGTTGTTCCGCGGGCGGGCAAGTCTCTGCGTCCTAGGGCGCACGAGGGCGCACGAGGGCGCACGAGAGCGCACTCGTGCGCCCTCGGACGCATGACGCATGATAAGGATATCGATGGTGGTGATGTAGGTGGTGTGGCCTCCAAGCGCCACTGAAAAAAAAAGCTGCAGACACAGCCGCAAACAGATTAGTTCATCTGATTGACCTCTCATTCGACTAATAAGAGCCTTGAATTGGGTTTTTGAAACCTTGAAGAACCAATGAATGAAAACCTAGGAAGGAGGACCCGCCTACTGTGAATGCAGGAGCCAGTTGAAGCACAGAAGTTCGGGCTGGGTGAAGAGAGATTTATTGTTGCAGCTGATGAAAACAAAGGACGCTGGACGAATCTGCTACAGACCCAGCAGCATGGAGAACACCTACAAGTGGGACCTGCACTCATTCCAGCAGAATAGACGTTTAGGATTCTCTTCCGTCATCATAGACCGACGGAGGCCGACGACAAAAGTCGTAAATCATTCGCCAAAACGGCAATAATGGAATTATGTTTTGATCAGGATCCACGAGCGGACCAGCGTCGCGTTCGTCTGACAATGGGGAAGAGAAGTTTGCCAGGACAGTGTGGCTGTGAAGAGGTAAGGTGTTATAAGCTAAGTTATTATTTATCCCTGAAAATTGTAATCCAAAAATGACTTTTGACCGATCGGTAAATTACAACTGTACGGCGCACAAAGTACGAAGTGCGTGCGCCACGATAAATGGTTCATTTGCTGTGTTCGGACCGTGAACGCCGCCCCCCCCCCCCTGCTGCAGAAGAGGAGCGGGGGGGGGTGGCGTTCACGGTCCAAACGCCCCCCGGTCTGCGGGGGGAAGCATATGAGTCTATTCCGTCATGTAGCGATGGCCGTCTTCTGTAGCGAGGGGGGGGACAAACCCCCCCCCCACACACACACAGTAGCGAGGGGGGGGGGGAAGCCACTGTGACAGCGTTGCTGTGGAAACATGCAACGAGTGTAATCCGTCATGTAGCGAGGGCCGAACTCCGTCCTTTGTTGCGGGGGGGGGGGGGTCCCCCCCACACACACACACACAGACACAGCCCTGAATGTGACCTTTCATTAGAGCCCAAAATGAAGATTCTACATTGAATTATTCAAAAGTTACAGACATTTTTCCAAACTGTGCCATTTGGCACAATTTGGCACAGTTCCAAAACGCCTGGGAACAGCCTGAGAACAAAGCTGTGTAAAATATTCATTTTTTGTGGTATTGTTACCAAATTTGGACCTCAGCTTGATAACACTTGGTTCTACATTTCTGTTGCATTTTCCAGCCGGATCGGACAGCTGTGTGTTATTTGCAAGCATTTGTATCCAAAAAAACACCGTGGCCAAATTTATTTTCTTCAAGTTCAGTATGTTTAGATGACTGTAACTCAGTGGCCGGAGGACGTAGAGAGATTATGTTTTTTTGCCAAAAAATTCAAAGTGTTTTCTTTTAAATGAGACCACCCACATGAAGATGCTGCAAAGGGTTGAATAACAGCTTTCGATTTACTTTGGGCACGTTATTTTTTGGAATTTTTAGGAAAATTGCCCGGAGTGCAAGGGGTTAAGGGTAAAAAAAAAATAAATCCAAACCTACATGGCCATGTGTGAAAAAGTGATTGCCCCCTGTTAAAACATAAATTAACTATGGTTTATCACATATTTGGGAAGCTGAGTTCAATTTTCTAGCCATTTCTAAAGCTTTGGGACTCCAGTGAACCACAGTGAGAGCCATTATCCACAAATGGCAAAAACATGGAATAGTGTTGAACCTTCCCAGGAGTGGTTGGCTGACCAAAATTACCCCAAGAGCGCAGCGACGATTCATCCAAGAGGTCTCATAAGACCCCACAACAACATCCAAAGAACTGCAGGCCTCACTTGCCTCAGTTAAGGTCAGTGTTCATGACTCCACCATTTGTAGGATGTCACCATCTCAATGTCTGTTCCCTGTATGTTTACTGGTGCTGTGAGGGGTTGTCCTTGCCTGCGGCAGTCCACCACCAGCTCCTTAGTTCCTTCTTCTTCTTCTTCAACTTCTGTAGATGGCAGCGTGTTGTGTTGTGTGAGAAGTCCACAGTATAAAGGGTGAACAGGAAGGGAGCCAAAACTGTTCCCTGGGGGGCCCCCGTGCTACCGATGATCGTGTCAGACACACAATCTCGGGTTCTCACAAACTGTGGCCGGTTAGTGTGGTAGTCCAGGATCCATGATGACAGGTGCTGGTTCACCCCTGCGCACAGCAGCTTGTCCTTCAGGATCATCGGTTGGATGGTGTTGAAAGCACTGGAGAAGTCAAAGAACATGATCCTCACCGCATTCCCGGGCTTCTCCAGGTGGGACAGAGAACGGTGAAGGAGGAAGATCACTGCATCCTCCACCCCAATGCCATGCTGGTAGGCAAACTGGAGTGGATCCATCACTGGTCCCACCAGGGGGCGGAGGTGAGCAAGGAGCAGTCTCTCCAGGGTCTTCATCATGTGAGACGTCAGGGCCACTTGTCTGTAGCTGTTCAGATCTTTGGGATGGGATGTCTTTGGTACAGGTACCACACAAGATGTTTTCCACAGCTGTGGTACCCTCCCCAGCTTCAGGCTCAGGTTGAAGATGTACTCCACAGTCCCACACAGCTGGTCTGCACAGGACTTGAGGAGCTTTGCGCTGATGCCATCCGGTCCCGACGCCTTCCTCGCCTTGATCTTCCTCAGCTCCGTCCTCACCTGGGTCTTAGTGAGGGTCAGGTTGGGGGGCTGTGTGCTAGGAGTGTGGGGGGGGGGGGGGTGTTGGTGGAGTGAGGTGTGGACAGCAGGTCTCGATGACTTTAGAGGCAGCAGTGGTTGTTGTGCAGTTGGGGGGGAGGGCGACTGGTCAAACCTATTAAAAAACAGGTTCAGATTGTTTGCCCACTCCCTGCCCCCTGTGGCCTGGGGGGAGGTATTCTGGAGCCCAGAGATGGTTTTAAGGTTTCTCCAGACCCTGCCGATGTCGCTCTGTTGCAGCTTGTCCTCCATCTTCAAGGAAGGATCTCTCAGATCTACTAGTCTGTACTCAGGCTCCTGCTTTCCGTGTCATCATATTTTACATCCAGAGCTGCTAGAAAACGTTTGCTGTCCATTGTTATTTAGAGACTGCTATTAAAAAATCAGTAGAAAGTCTGACAATAGGAAATGCGGAAGTGCTGAGCTGAGAGTGACAAGCTGTTGCTGGGATACAGGGCACAGACTTTTTCCCCCAGAGCGCTGCGTACAAACGCTGAAAAAAAAATGCTCAGGGTGGTCAGGCGACAAAAAATGCGTTTGGTGGACACGCAGCCTTAAAAGGTGGTTCATGCTTGAAAGCCCTCCAATGTGGCTGAATTACAACAATTACGCAAAGATGAGTGGGTTAAAATTCCTCCACAGCGCTGTAAAAGACTCATTGCCAGTTATCGCAAATGCTTGATTGCAGTTGTCGATGCTAAGGGTGGCCCAACCAGTTATTGGGTTTCGGGGGCAACCACTTTTTCACACAGGGCCCTCTAGGTTTGTATTTTGTTTCCCCTTAATCATAAACACCTTCATTTAAAAACTGCATTTTGTGTTTACTTGTGTTATCTTTGTCTAATATTTAAATTTGTTTGATGATCTGAAACTTTTAAGTGTGACAAACGTACAAAAAAATGAGAAATCAGGAAGGGGGGAAACACTTTTTCACACCACTGTAAAAACACACACACACACACACACACACACACACACACACACACACACACACATATATTTGAAACAATTCCTTGTCTTGAATTTGAGAATATTGATTAAAATCAAAAACTGAATGAGGCATTAAACAAAAAAAAATCAGGGATTTTTTTTCCCCTCAGGTAATATTGCCCAACCCTGGTGTCAGGCTTCAGACTGCTATAAACAGTTTTTGATGGTCATTTCTTCTCTCAGTCCTTGTTGATGTCAGTGAGATTGGATATCTGAGCTATGGTCATCTCAGGCTGTGAGGACTGCAGCCCCACTCAGCTCCTGTTTAGATCCTGTGAAGGGAGCACAGATAAACTGAGTGATAACACCAAGAACAGTTTAAAAAAAACTCCAGCTGCTCTAGTTGAGTATAAATGATACAGTATAAAGATTAAAAGAAAAAAGGTGTTGATTTGAAAAGGAGGTCCCTTTGAACTTGCATTTTTCTAGTTCTTTATCATAGACCCTCCATACATTCACTTCCACACCTTCAAACCAATAGTCAGTGACAGACACTGGAAGGAAACCGTTTCAGCTGCAGGGAGAATATGCAAACCTGCTGAAAGGGGAACTTCTTGCTGTGAGCCTGCCCCACATTTATACTCTTCTCTCCACTGACTTGCTTTTCTCCAGAAGGTGTCAGATATGGCGGCTCTTCCAGCAAATATCCTCTGACATCTGAACACCTGTATTTTGTATAAAATAATGATGATAGACCAGGTTCTTCAGTCCAGCCCATTTGAATTCAAGCTTCATACATAAATCTGGATTTTGAAATCCCTTATGTTCAGCAAATAGAACACACCCAAAAATCTTTCAGTCTGCATTTGGACTTAAATACAGATATCAGAGGAATCTCTAACTGTCAGTCATGCATACACTGTACACTCTGCTGAAAGATGTCTGAACCCTACGAAGTCTTACCTGGAAGGGAACCTTTATTTTCAGTCTGCCTCGTAATCACCTCCTCCTCTTTCCTCTTACATCCTCCTCCCGAGCTCAACTGCAAGTCACACCATTCTTTCTGTCATTCATTCCATCGCTCTGCTACTTTTTTCACACTTTGTACTCAAACAGATCTGTTTTCATTTAATTTTTACCCCCCAAAATCCTGCACCAGCAGATTAAAGAGCACAGCAAACAGCAATACATTCCTGTGCCATGCTGGCAAAGCAGATATACGTGAACACTCATGCACTGTTACGAGCTAAACACAGCCCACCCGGGCTTTCTACAATAAAGCATCAAATAGCACAAATTCTTTGTGACAACAATGATCTGCACAGTCAGTTGCTGGTTCTATTGTGGATCCCTCATCCTGTGGAACAGCATTGCTTTCCATGATAGTTTAATTCTGGTGTGCATGGTTTATCTTCTGCCTTGCAGTGCATAGCCACAGCAAAACAAATCGCTTCTGCTGTCGGGTGCAGCCAGAGTCTATGAAGAATCAATCTTGACAAATCTTTAACCTGAACACTACTCTTCAATTTCACATTTGTTTGGTCACTTTTGCAGTCAGTCAAGAGAAGGAGGGATTGACTGAGGGACCGACACAAGTCAAGCAAACCAGAAACAACTATAACTAGAAATAGCTGTTTAGAAGTGACTAAGCTTTCAAGACAAGAGTTAGCCATTTGAGCCATTTGTCCGATAGTAAATTTACTGGGCTGTCGCTGATGGATAAAAGAAAAATATCAAATTAATCTTGTGATTGCAGCTAATATAGCTTGTGCATTTGTGGGAATACAGAATGGTAAAGGAGTGAAAACACTACTGTTGCTTCCAGTAGCTTTATCATTCAGCTGACCTTGACAGAAGGCATTCTCAGCCAGCAGTGGGATTTTTTTTTATTGCAGCTGAACACACTTTAACCATCGCCAAAGCGACTGGATTATAATGAAATAATTTCTTTGTAAATAAATTATATACTGTATGCTTCACATTTGTTTACATATAAACAAGACCGAAATATGAGGATGCCCAGATAAAAGCAGTGTTGTGGCTTTTTGGCTTGTTTCCCCCCCGATTTGGACTGGTCTTTCCTGATTTGAGATCAGTCTCCATAAAGACTTAAAAGCCTCCACAAATGCTGCGTCCTCGCTCTCTGCCCTCCTCATCTTTCTCTGTTAGTCATATTGATCCCTTCTTTGCTTTTACACCTTCTGGTTTTGGTCTTTGTGTGAAATGAATTCCTTATTCCTCTATTCTCCTTTCTTATCCTCTTGTCTTTGTTTTTTGTTCCTTTATTCCCCTTTCCTCCTTTCCTCTTCCCCATTTTTTTTCGTTCTCTCCTCCCTGAGGACTGTTGCATTGTTACATTTCTAATGCTAATCATTAGTGCTGCCTCTCTCCATCTCCATTTCTCTGTACCATTTTTATGGGGGTCAAGTCCCCCCCCCCCCGCCCACACACACCCTCTGGCTCTGTCTCTCTTCTCTGTGAGCCCCCTGTTCTATTTGTAGCAGCTCAATGAGGAATGGGAAATGATGTGGCATTCAGCTGTATGGCAGGCAGGCAGACAAGGGAATAGCCAGGAACCCACAGATTCTACCCCTGAACACCAAAAACACACACTCTGGGGGCATGAGGGGGTAAATGGCGTGCATGTGCCCAAACACATACAGTATAATCCATTTGGTGGATGCAAATCAAGCTCAAAGCATTTGCAGTATGCAGCACATAACAAGCCTGTACAAGCATCAAGATGAACATATTCTAAATTATTTAGACATTTAAATGACTTTAAGTTTCAGCTGGTATTGACTTGTTATCAAATATGGCCTTTCTTGTTAAGTTAATTTAGACACAGGCTCGTTTATGAAATTCATTTCATACTTTGTTGAAAACATATTTCATTTGATTTTATCATCAACACGATACCCTCAGACATCAGTCAAGTTATCAACCATAAATAAAAAAAACTTCATTTACATGCAGGGCTTGACATAAACTTTTTTGCTCACCAGCCACTGTGGCTAATGACTTTCCAAAGTTACTAGCCACTCAGCCTTTTCACTAGCCACAGTTTTGTGGTGGAAAATTATGTTTAATATGATCGAATTGGGTCATGGCATGCTAAAATTTACTTGAACTAAATTTACAACCGTTTTAAATGTAGATGACCCTTTCACACACATAAAAATAGCAAGAGAAACACTGTCTGTTGAATTATTTATTAACAGCAATAAATACTGTAAAACAGCGAAAAATATTTGTAATGTGAGAGTGAAATACAGGTAGATTTGGGGTTCGTACCATTTCTGGTTTGTACTCCCCCCCCTACCCTGCCCCTTAAAGGGCCAAGGGGTAGGTGTTGAAAATGACCTCTCTGAATTGGGACAGCCCTTCATGGCTGCACCACATCATTAGAAGTTGCTGATGGATTTAACCTAACCTGTTTTCACCAGAAAAAAGAAGAGTAAGAAAAAGAAAACTGATGAAAAAAAAAGTTTCATCTTTAAGAGAAAAATGTCTCAAATTTACATGAACTATTCTAATCAGTAGAAAAAGTCAGAAATTTACTAGAAATAAAGCTGTAAATTCACAGAGAAAAAATTGGACACCCTAGCAGGCCGGTTTTGGCCCACCAGCCCATGATATGTTTGACACCCCTGGACCAGTTCATTAAAAATACATATTCAGAGGGTAAATGAGAGCTTCTTGCTCTAAAAATAGTCCTGTTTAATCACAGAGGTAGGAACTGATTGGGGGGAGGGAATCAGCTGGACGGGAAACAGACTTGCAGCATAGCATGGCTTGTAGAGACTCCGTCCACAGCGACAATTTACCAATGAGCACACACTGTGTGCAGATGGTGCTTATGGGAGTTGTAGTTTTGTAGTCTCACATTGCAATAGGTTTATTATTTTAGATGCTGTTGAAGAAAACTACAACCGGCCAAAGTGGCTAGTGGGAGTGGCTGCCTTACCAGCCACTGCCAAAATCCACCAGCCATTGGCCGGTTGGCCGGTATTAATGTCAAGCCCTGTTTATATGTACTGTATGTAGGTATTGCCACTGATTGGTTTGTATGTGTTTAAGGTCATAATCCTTTTCACTTTTTTGCCATTTTACTGGAATCCAATTGCCAAGAGCAAAAGAACCTTTTGAACTATTCTGGGGGGGCTGTTTAAAAAAAATTAATAAGGTTGAGTTTGTATTAATGAGAGGGCTGCTCTTTAAAGCCTTCCCCTGATGCTCTTCCAGTTGTTGTTGGAGGCTGAATCCACAGATGTATAATAATGCATATCTCCGTAGATCATATGGTAATTTGTGGCTCTGAACTCGTAAGAGTTTCTCTTTTACAGGTGTTAAGGTGGAGTAAGGTGTGATAATGGAGCCAGTTGAATGCAGAACGGTCATCAGGTTCTTGTATTTGAGAGGCCACACACCACAGGAAACATTTGATGAGATGAAAGAGACTTATGGGGAGGAGACAGGATAGAATAGAATAGAATAGAATAGAATAGATCTTTATTGTCCACCGAGGTGGAAAATTGTCTTTGGCTCACCTGTTACAAAAAAAACAAAAAACAAAAGCAGTGTAAAAACAGTATAAAGCAGGCCTAAAAACCACAATAAAAACACAATGGACGAGAATAAGTTGGTGGTTGAACATCGGTGGAAACTGCACCCATTCCCAGGGATCACAGGGCACCATTGACAAAGACATCATCTGGTAAGTGGAGGCCACCATTTTGGAGGATTGCCACATAACCGTTCAACAACTAGTCCAAGATGTCAAGATCAGTGTGGGGTCTTTGGAAAAAAATCATATGCACATGCAGAAATTGTCTACACAATGGATTCCCCAGCTTCTCATATCTTTCCAGAAGCAGGAATAAATCACGTGCTCCTAGGTTCTTTTAGCCATGTGCCAAGAAAACCAGGAGAAATTCTTTGACAAACTTACCATGCAGGACAAAACATGGGTCCATCACTATGATCCAGAGACTAAAGCCCAGTAAAAGCAATGGAAGCATTATAACTCACCACTTCCAAAGATGGCATGTGTCCAACCCTCAGTGGGCAAGGTCATACTCATGATTTTCTGGGACCAGCACTGAGTATTGTTGATGGACCTCCTGGCAAGTTAATTCCCTTAAACAGCATGTGGGACACCATGTGGAGTATAGGGGTGGTGCCTATCTTCGTTTCTATGACCTTAGGCCACACAGCTACTGTAGGTAGTGAAAGCTACAGTGTGTGTGTGTGGGGGGGGGGGGGTCAGTCCTCTGGTAGCTCTGTGCATTAACTTTCCTTTCCCCATTCTGTTATGCTGTACACCAAGCTAGAAGGTGGAAAGTACCACTTTTATGTGATCTTTGGCATGACCTGACCGGGACTTGCTCCCACAATCTCTCAGTTGTGGGGCGGAAGCTCTACCTCTACGCCATCACTCCGGTCCACTTCCTGGCAAAGAGTGCCACTATTATCTGGACTTATGCTTCACTGCTGCAGAAATTGCAGAAAACCATCAAAACCAAGTGGCATGGCATGCTGACCAAAGGTGTCCGCCTCCTGCAAGACAGTGCTCCGGTTCACAACCTGCATGTTGTCAAGGCAGAAGGATGGTCCTGTGGCTATGAAATCCTTCCCGACCCCCCCTTACCCCCCTTACTCTCCTGACCTCACGCCATCAGACTTCCACTTCTTTCCAACCATGGAGTTGTTTTTGAAGGGTAAGCACTTTCAAGATGATGAAATGCTGATTTCCGAGGTAAAGTCATGGACTCTGACACAACTGCAGACTTCTACAGGTATGTAGCCTCGGTGGTACCTATGTAGGGAAAAACTGATAACTTTGCAAAGTTTGGTTCCTCTCAGTCCATGTGAAGTAAGTCAAAGGAAATCTTTAATGAGCAGCCGTCGTAGTAGTACACCTTAACTCAGATAAAATTATTTTTAAGTAAAAATTCCACATACTATAAATTCAAAAGATTACAGCAATGCAAAGCATAAGTTTTGAAAGTGTGTTAACTATGTAATTGTGGGTTTGGTGAGCATCTCGGCTTCTGTGTGGAGAGGACTGAGGCAAATCACCAACTATCGGCCTCAGGCTTCTAAAGGTCAGGATGACAAAGCCCTTTGTCAAAAACTGTCCCAACATTACGCCCGTTTTGACACCTCGTCAGCTGTGTCCAACTCACCCACTCCACCCAGCTCCACTGCCTCCTCAGCCCCTAATTCATCAAAAGCGGTCCCCTCCTCCTCCTCCTCCCCCCCTGCCCTTGTCATCAGTGAGCAGGACGTGCACAGACAGTTCTCCAGACTGAACCCACGCAAGGCCCCCGGGCCGGACGGTGTGTCTCCCTCCACCCTGAGACACTGTGCGAAAGAGCTGGCTCCTGTCTTCACAGACATTTTTAACACCTCCCTTAAGCAATGTCACGTGCCGACCTGCCTCAAATCCTCCACCATCATCCCTGTCCCCAAGAAGCCACGGATTACTGGACTTAACAACTACAGACCTGTAGCGCTCACCTCTGTAGTCATGAAGTCCTTTGAGCGCCTGGTCCTGTCTCACCTCAAGTCCATCACCACTCCCCTCCTGGACCCGCTGCAGTTTGTCTACCGTGCTAACAGGTCTGTGGACGATGCAGTCAACCTGGCCCTCCACTCCATCCTGCAGCACCTGGACTCCCCGGGAACCTACGCCAGGATTCTGTTTGTGGACTTCAGCTCCGCATTCAACACCATCCGCCCCGATCTGCTCCAGGACAAACTGTCCCTGCTCAATGTGCCTGACTCCCTCTGCAGGTGGATCACCGACTTCCTGACGGACCGGAGGCAGCATGTGCGGCTGGGGAAGTCTGTCTCGGACTCTGTTAGTATCAGCATCGGATCACCCCAGGGCTGTGTACTTTCCCCCCTACTCTTCTCCCTTTATACCAACTCCTGCACCTCCTCCCACCAGTCTGTTAAGCTGATTAAGTTTGCGGACGACACCACCCTCATCGGGCTCATCTCCAACGGCGACGAGTCCGTCTACAGGAAAGAGGTGGCCCAGCTGGTGTCCTCGTGCAGCCATAACAACCTGCAGCTGAACGCTCTGAAGACAGCGGAGATGATTGTGGACTTCAGGAAAGTCACAACCCCCCTGCCCCCCCTCACCATCACAGGCTCTCCCATCACCATTGCAGATTCCTTCCGCTTCTTGGGCACCACCATCACCCGGGACCTCAAATGGGAGCCAACCATCAGCTCCCTCATCAAAAAGGCCCAGCAGAGGATGTTCTTTCTGCGGCAGCTGAGGAAGCTCAAGCTACCCACCAAGATGTTAGTGCAGTTCTACACGGCCATCATCAAGTCCATCCTCACCTCCTCCATAACTGTGTGGTATGCAGGAGCCACTGCCAGGGACAGACTAAGGCTGCAGCGCGTCGTGCGCACTGCTGAGAAGGTGATCGGCTGCAAGCTCCCATCTCTCCAGGACCTGTACATCTCCAGGACCCGGAGGCGTGCTGGCCGGATCATAGCCGATCCTTCACACCCTGGTCACGTACTGTTTGCCCCCCTCCCCTCAGGTAGAAGACTTCGGTCCATTCGGACTAAAACCTCCCGACACAGGAATAGCTTTTTCCCCTCTGCCATCAGACTGCTGAACATTAAGTGACTTATTGACTCTCATGCACTATGTACAGCAGCTCAACCAGACTCATGTCATTCATCACTGTTTTTTCTGTTGCATTATCAGCTGCACTGTGGTACCCCATATTATCTGCTACTTGCTAATTTTTTTAAAACTGCCTTGACTAGTATTACTCATTATTACTATTATTATTATTATTATTATTATTATTATTATTATTACTTATTTTTCTACACTTATTGCACGTTTTTAGTCCTTTAGTTTTTTAGTTTATCTCTTTATCTCATCATGTTTTTAATGTTGCATGGCACCGAGACAAATTCCTAGTTTGTGTACTACATGAACAATGGCAATAAATCTGATTCTGATTCTGATCTTGACAATTACCAAGAAAGAGTAGTGATTTTTATTAAATGTGGACTGACAGATGAGCTGACAACGGACAGAGTGCCATTGCATTAGCACCTTAATATTTTTTAACAAACATTATCTAAATTAGTGAAAGAGCCATAAAAATGCCAACAGCTGTTATATTAGTTGACAAAAAAACAAACTAAAACATCTCAAATCCACACCAACTAAGTTAAACATGCATCGAATGTCAATCTTAAACACACCACCAAAGGCGTTTATATTCACATCAGGAACCGTCAGCTGTGTTTTCAGTGCCTGCGTTTAAAATGTCAGTCAAGCTCACAGTGTGTCTTTTAAATTTGCACATCACTGAAAACATCGTTCTTTTCTTATGTTTTCATATCCTCCTTTCTTGTACTACCTCCCATCACAAACCTGAAGCACATTTTATAATGCATTCAGTTTGACACTGCACTACAGTGCCGCTGCATCAGTCCAGCTGTTAAGTTTATACTGTACGTGGATTTGTCCACTCAGGGGCAAGTTGCCTGTAATCGAGGCAGTAGACTGGAGCGTCTAACTGACCCCAAAAAACCCACATAGTGTGGGAAACAGACAGCAGGAGAGTTAACAGGATTTTAGTCACTACAATGGTTTAAGTGTACAGGCTGTTCAGAGCGCATTCACCACTTCACCTGCAGAGACGGAGTGAACAAGGAAAAGAAACTGTAAACCTGCACTGGAATCATGAATAAAAGTATCAGTTTTCCTTCGCAAAATGCAGAAGTTGTTAATCTACTATCAACTCCGTTTTGACTTCTGTGTTGTTTTGTGGCTTTCTTGTTTTGACGGTTCAGGTTGGATCTGTACTCACACGTTAAAAGGCAGAAGTCATACACAAAGTGACTCCAGTTTTGTGTGACGATCTCTGTCTGAATTCTTCTAAGAGTGATTAAATTGTTGATCTGTTGTTTCTACAACTCAAACTCCTACCAATGTACGGGGAGGGTTGGGGGGGGGGGTTGTGTTATGTCGGTAAATGCGAGCCAAGGACGAGACCGGGCGTTGAACTGGTCATGACTTTATTAGAGACTCACTATCACTATACAAGCACTGCCGTCAGGCTGAGAGGAGGCCAAAGAGACCGCCCCTCTTCCTCACAGCCCTCTTATAACCCGGGTGGCAGCGGAACTGGAAAGGTGGAGCCACCTCCCATGTCACACAATAATATGTCCCATAACAACACAACACTCCCCTCCCCCCTTCAAAAAAATGGTCCAAAATACATGCATACAATTGAGACCCTCCCCAATTTGGAACCCGAATCACGGAACAAAAGATAAATAAAAAACTAAACAGAAATACTTAAAGATCTATCTCACTCACTCAAAACAACTAAAACTAGGGGGGAACAGGTGGACTACCATCCCACCCCCACACGGCAAGACAGAGTATTCTGCCGTGTGTACTAAAAGAACAGTCCTACTAAACAGAAAACAGAACGTATATAGATCACCGTTGTCCCCCATTTCCATTACCATACATTATATATACTGTCCCACCATCAGTCTGCCCTAAGAGAGGATGCACCCCCCCCGGAAAACCATCGGATGGCCCCACTCCGGTGCACCTTCTTTTCTTTGCTCCCGGGGATGATCCGCATCGAGGTCCAAGCACTTCTTCCTTCTCACGAGCGCACCACAGCTCATTGGGATGCCTCCATGAGCCATCAGATAGCTGGAGGTAGGCATCCTCCCTAACAGCCACCACCTGCAGCCGCCCCTGGTCATCTTCTCATCAGCGTTTGCCCCGAATGCCTCTCGACAGGGACTTCACTCTGGGTCGGACCACATCTGCGACCCCCAGAGAGGCCCTACTTGGCTTCCAGTGTCTCTGTTTGGCACGTTGTTTCACCGTGCCAGTCGGTCCTGCCCCACTCTCTTTCATTTTCGCTGCCAGCGAAGCCGTTGTGACCCTCTGCTTACCGATACCTTCCAGCCGAACTCCGGGAGTAGAATGAGTCATTCACTCGGCGCCACCCGCCATCACGGGCATCCCACCACGCCGCCCAGTTCCCTCAGCTAGGGTTACTTGGGCACTGGCGCTGGGACCCTCCAGCCATGGCCCTAGGTGGGGTTGGTCCTACTCATCGTCCAGAATACTAGGCAGAGGTTCGTCCCACACAGCTCCGTCCATCGTCCGCGGAACTGGCCGGTCCCACAAACCACAGCCCGACCACTCTTCTCCAACGCTGCTGGTGATGGTGAAGCCCAATCTACAGTATAAAACAAATCACACCCCATAATGTTCTCTCCACGGGCAGTCAGGATGAACCTGAAGCTGGACATTTCCACCGACTTGTACCTAGCCATCAGTTCTACCGATCCCACCGTGGCCAATCTTCCTCCACCATAACCACACAGTGGCACTGAATTACCTCTCACTCCATACTGTGGGAAGAAACTCCTCACAGTTGACCAATTCAACACGGATCTCACTGCTCCCATGTCAATCAGCAACAGCGCCGTTACCCCGTCCAGTTCCACCATGCAATAGGAACGGCCGTCGGTATTTGGGGATATGGTGTGAATGACCGTGGGAGTTGGAGCTCTCGTTGCTCTCGAGTGGGAGTTCTCGTTGCATCTTGGATCCCCTTGCTCGAACCTGTAACGTGCTCTGGCGAAATGATGCAGGAGTCCGCACTTGCCATAGCGTTTTCCTCTTGCTGGACATTCTGTAGCCTTATAACGGTGCTTGGTAGACCCACAACCCAAATACCTGGGCAGTCTCAGGGCGGACCTCATCCTGACAGCATTAGCGCATTTTTCATCATTCTCCACGCCATCATCGCTGTCCAGGTCCACTGCCTGCACTGGCGACTGTGGTTCAAAATGGCACTGTGACGCTGTCTCACCGAGCTCCCGTGATAGCTTGTCTGCCGCTTCCAACTGTTGAGC
This sequence comes from Pholidichthys leucotaenia, assembly GCA_020510985.1. Lineage (NCBI taxonomy): Eukaryota > Metazoa > Chordata > Actinopteri > Cichliformes > Pholidichthyidae > Pholidichthys > Pholidichthys leucotaenia. The sequence continues at coordinate 288,380,457 of CM035845.1, forward strand.
TAACCTGATGGACATGGCTAACGTCAGCTCATCCGAGTGTGTGAGGAGCATCGACCTCGTCGCCGCGCAAACGGTATGTCCCACCAACTGGTCGTGGACCATCTTTTCCTCCAACGCTCCAAACTGACAGTCCTTGGCCAGCTGACGTAGGTCTGCTACATACCGGTGCACTGACTCGCTAATCCGCTGGCGGAACTGCCGAAACTGGATCCTCCAGACGATGATGTTTTCTGGGGTGCAAAAATGTCATGCCATTAGCTCAACCACTTCTTCAAAGCTATCACCCTCGCCTAAAGTACTAAGGATACGCTGTCCTTCCATTCCTAAGCTATTAACCAACAGTGCTAGTGCCCACAGCTTCTCCAGTTTTCCAAGGTCCAATGCCACTAAATAATTTTGAAAGGCGGTGAACCACCTCTCCCAAGGGACAGGCGGCTCACCAGGAAGCTCCAAAAATGGCAGAATTGAAGTAACCCTTGTGTCCATACTTATTATCCTTGTCGCCAAATGTTATGTCGGTAAAAGGGAGCCAAGGACGAGACCGGGTGTTGAGCTGGACATGACTTTATTAGTGACTCACTGTTAGAATAATTTTGAGCTTAAATTATTCAAAGTCAAATGATCAGGCGGAAAGTTGAATTTATGTACATTTATTACAAAAAATATATGAGGAGTCACCCCAATGGCCACCTTGGGGAAGGAATTACAAAGCATGACATTCTGACACGCTTAGAATCCCTAAAGCTTACATTCTTCTAAGTCTGATATATATAGGTAGGAGAAAGCAAGGGGAGGATGGGAAAGGAGAGGGACAGACAGAAAATCCTGATAACTGAGCTTATCCAGGCGGACGTCAGACACTCTGGAGACATGGGGTCATGGAGACATGAGATCCATAAAACTAACGGAATGTCCATCTACCACTGATCTATGTAGGCTAAAGAGTTCCTGTGCATTCCTGTGACCCAAAACAAGTTATGTCAAAGAGATTAAGGATAGCTTAGATCATTCCTTACCTGTACTGATCTTCAGTCTGAACTCTCTGATATTGCTCACAGAAATATTCCATGAATATATGAACTTACTCCACATGGAATGTACATATAAACATTAAACATGGCATATGAAAGGTATGATACTTCTCAAATATAATAATACATTATTAATATCAATAATAGTATAGATAATATGGAATTTTTCTATCATATTCCCCCTTGATGCTTAATAAAGTATCAGGATTAAAAGAAAAATAAAAGTAAAATAAAGTGAATGAATTAATATAAGGATATGTGTAAGAATTTACATGCTGTTGTGTGTCTTTGCAAAAAAAAAGGTGTATAGAACATATCAATAGTGAATATGTGTAATGTGACCAAAATTAATCTCAGACAGTGCCAAATAAGAACATAGAAAATAATATGAAACAACCTTAGAAACAGCCTTAAATTATATTGCAACCTTCAAAAACATCCTCTCACCATCCTCATCATCATATTATGGACTCACACAAGAAAAATCTGAAGTTATAAAAATCATTACCAAGTTTATGATGAGACTTCTCCATTAAGAGAAACACTAACTTCTATGAGTATCTGAGGTATTAATATGACCATTTGCATCATTTTCATGGATAGAAGTAATACAATAATCTCCTATAACAGGACCTACACCCCTGCGGGTGGTAATTACTCAATCAAGGACCATTCTATCCTTTGTTATAATTTTGAAAATAATTGTAGTCTACAATTAAATGTTTTAATCCCTAAGGTATTTTGTTTCTACTCTCACTCAAAGAAACAATGAACAAAACCTCACTCCTGTACTTTTCATCTGAAATTGCATTCATGCTTCATGAATGGCATCATGTGGTAGAAAAGCATCTCTCTTCACCCTGCCCACCTGCCCTGCCAACATGATGAGGGTACGGTCAGTTGCCAAAACGGGGTACGCAGATCTGCCCAGTGTCCAGCCAAATGCGAATATGCCCAATGACTCAATGATCTTTGACAATGTAGATCCTTAGTATAACACTTGCTCACTTCGTTGGTCAAGCAGGGTAGCAGTACAGGGGAGAGACGCACTGTAAGCCATTGCAAACTCAGAGAGTGTTAAGTTGTTGGAAAGGGGACATCCCCACTTCAAAAAAAAAATGTGTTCCCTGATGAAATTTAATCTTGCATTTGCAGAGTAAGGAGTGTCATCATATTTCTAATCAGTGGAGTGATGTGTTGTCAGGTGTGATTCAAAATGAAGTTTGCTATGTTATTTCTGTATATAGCCTCTCTTAAAAAAACAGACAGCCTGTAGTAGCTGCATTATTTTAGCAATAAAGATATTTTGCCTAACTGTTAGTGTTATTAAGGAGCAAACATTCTCTACAGTGTAAAAGCAATGGAACAACTTAATAACCAATATTAAGTATTACTAGAGGATGAGGAGGATGATAAGGTAACAACACTGACCACACTTTTCTTTCCCTTGTATTTTTCTCTTTTTCTCCCTTGTCATGATAAACAAATAGCCTGCTTCTCTATTAGCAGAGGTCGTTACTGGATGCCAAGTCATCAGCTGACACTTGCATAGAGAAACAGTTAAACAGTCATTTGTTGTTTTCTTTTTTTCAGATAAGTATACTATATATAAAATAGTCTCTTGCTGAGGATTTCAGGTGGAGTAAAATGTTAGATGCACCCAAGTGCCACGTCCTTCGCTTTCCGCAGCTGTTTAGGTCAGCAGGATAACCTTTGTGCTGTCCTTGCCAGGGAGTTTTGGTCCAGTTTCCTTTGATGACCAGATCCCCTGGTTTGCTCAAGAGATGGGTGCACCTCCCACGGTTCCTTCATCACATGGTCTCTCCTGGGAAGGGCAGTATCGCTGTCAGTTGTCATTCTTTGCATATAATCACCCAGAAACCCTTCCTCATCACCTAAGTTAAATGTATTCAATAATAGGGTTTGTCATTCACAGTTTCCCTATTTTCCTTATTTGTGCATTATACTGATCCTGTAGATTGTTGATGGTAAGCTAAATGGTTTCCTGGGTAAATGTTTGGTACTAATAATTTATGAACTGCACTTAAATGTGACATGAATTGATTTACAAAGTGTATTCCATTTCCATTAGCTAAGTAAATCATTTCAGCTATTTTAAATCTTGATATTGTTTCAGTTAAGGGTTTCAGTGTCACCATAGCAATATTTAAATTAGTGTAGGGTAAAGCCTTTGTATATCCAATAAGTGTGTAAATAATTTCTAAACATTTTTACCTTCACTCTTTAGTTCAAGATCCATGCAAAGGTTTTGAAAAAACTAAGTTTATGCAGGGAAGATCAAAAAAATTTTTTTCTTTGAACTCCTGAAAGCATTGTTCTCTTAATTGAGTAAGAATCTGTATTGTTTTTGTAGATTATAAATTAAGTCCCACAGTAAACATAAATTCAGCACAAGTTGGACTTTTCTTAGATATTTGGAATATATATATATATAGATATTTTCTTAGATATTTTCTCATACTATATTTGCATGATTTTCTTCCTTATCAGTTTACCTTGTTTCTTATAAACATGATATTTCCTTCACAATAATCTGCAGATATTTTCTTAAATATCTGGAAATTTATTGATGTAAATTTTAACTTCTCCTATTGAATGTTGTGATTTCATTACTGAACGGTTTCATTTATATTTTTCTCTACACTACTGATCATTTATTGATAAATTTTATGTACTATCTATGTTTATGAGGATTGCTAATTATTTTTTGTAATTAATTTCTTTGGTACCCCCCTTGGTGCATGGAGACGCACATGCATCAAAGTTACAGGGTATTTGCTTGATGGGTAGTGTCTTTTTACCAGAAGGAAATGTGTTACTACTTTTTAAGTATTACATTAATAAGATAAGATAAGATAAGCCTTTATTAGTCCCACAATGGGGAAATTCCAGGATTGCAACAGCACAGGGATAGCAACACTCAGAGCAATAATTAAGAAGATATGGAAGATATAAATAAGAGCAGTGGATATACATACATACACATAAATATATATACAAAGTGCGGAGCATTGTAGCTAGATGGAATAAACAGCATAATTGTCTACTTAGTTATCCTACATAGTATGAATATGTACCCATACATATTGTCACCCTCCGTAGCGACCGATAGTGTCCTAGTTGTATATACTGGAGGGGACCATTGTGTAAGTCTATTGCGCCTTTTGCATTCAGTACTATTAGGTCGTCACGTTTTTTTGCTATCTCTGCGAGCAGCCCTGCTTAGGTTATACAGTCTGACAGCCGTAGGTAGGAAGGACCTGCGAAACCTCTCGGTTGCGCGCCTAGGATGATGTAGTCTGCTGCTAAATGAGCTCCTCAGTTCGTTCAGTATGTCCTGCATAGGGTGGGACTCGGACTCCAGCAGAGATGACAGTTTAGCCACCATCCTTCTCTCTCCTATCTCCTCCACTGGGTCAGGGCGCTGCCCCAGGACAGAGCTAGCTTTCTTGATTAGTTTGTTCAGTCTCTTCCTATCGGCTGCTGTAATGCCACTTCCCCAGCAGACCACTCCAAAAGTGATGGCTGATGCCACCACCGTGTCGTAGAATGTCTTCAGCAACGCCCCTTGTACGCCAAAAGACCTGAGTCTCCTCAGTAGGAACAGCCTGCGCTGTCCCTTCTTGTAGAGTGCGTCGGTGTTGTGTGACCAGTCTAGTTTATTGTTCAGATGAACACCCAGGTACTTGTAGGATGTCACCATCTCGATGTCTGTTCCCTGTATGTTTTCTGGTGCTATGAGGGGTTGTCCTTGCCTGCGGCAGTCCACCACCAGCTCCTTAGTTTTCCTCGCATTGATCTGGAGGCAGTTCCTATGGCACCAGTCCACGAAGTCCTGGATAAGTCCTCTGTACTCAGCTTCATCTCTGTTGAAGATGAGGCCGACGATCGCAGAGTCATCAGAGAACTTCTGTAGATGGCAGTGTGTTGTGTTGTGTGAGAAGTCCTTAGTATAAAGGGTGAACAGGAAGGGAGCTAAAACCGTTCCCTGGGGGGCCCCCGTGCTACCGATGATTGTGCCAGACACACAGTCCCGGGTTCTCACAAACTGTGGCCGGTTAGTGAGGTAGTCCAGGATCCATGATGACAGGTGCTGGTCCACCCCTGCGCACAGCAGCTTGTCCTTCAGGATCATCAGTTGGATGGTGTTGAAAGCACTGGAGAAGTCAAAGAACATGATCCTCACCGCATTCCCGGGCTTCTCCAGGTGGGACAGAGAACGGTGAAGGAGGAAGATCACTGCATCATCCACCCCAATGCCATGCTGGTCTGGTCTGTAGCTGTTCAGATCTTTGGGGCGGGAGGTCTTTGGTACAGGTACCACACAAGATGTTTTCCACAACTGTGGTACCCTCCCCAGCTTCAGGCTTAGGTTGAAGATGAGCTCCACAATCCCACACAGCTGATCTGCACAGGACTTGAGGAGCTTTGTGCTGATGCCGTCCGGTCCCGACGCCTTCCTCGCCTTGATCTTCCTCAGCTCCGTCCTCACCTGGGTCTTAGTGAGGGTCATGTTGGGGGGCTGTGTGTTGGGAGTGGGGGGGTGTTGGTGGAGTGGGGTGTGGGCAACAGGACTCGATGTCTTTAGAGGCAGCAGTGGTTGTTGTGCAGTCAGGAGGGAGGGCGGTTGGTCAAACTTATTAAAAAGCAGGTTCAGATTGTTTGCCCACTCCCTGCCCCCCATGGCCTGGGAGGAGGTATTCTGGAGCCCAGAGATGGTTTTAATGTTTCTCCAGACCCCACCGATGTCACTCTGTTGCAGCTTGTCCTCCATCTTCTTCCTGAAGCTGTCCTTGCCTTCTCTGATCTTCCTCCTCAGCTCCCTCTGTACGGACTTCAGCATCTCCCAGTTCCCCGACCTGAAGATCCTCTTCTTCTCTCTCAGAAGTGTTTTTATCTGAGGGTTGATCCAGGGTTTGTTGTTCGAGCAACACCGTATGGTCTTGGTGGGTACGGTTTTGTCCACACAGAAGCTGATGTAGTCCGTGATGGTGTGAGCGAGGCCATCGATGTCCTCACCATGTGGATCGCAGAGCTGCTCCCAGACAGTGGTTTCAAAGCAGTTGATTTAGATGAAAGTTTGTGAGTAGTACAGCCCCTTCGAAATGAGGTTTCAATAATCATGGCTTCTTTTGTGTCGTCTCTTGAACTAATTTACAAATTCCATTTAGGAAAAAGCAATAGCTGTCTGTGCAGATTTAATATGAGGTAACATTGATAACTAAGATCAGTTTGTCCAGTTGAACACAGACAGGTTGAATTTGTGTAAGTGAATCCTTGTGAAAGGTTGTGTCACACTCCTTCAGTCAATGGAAAGGTGGACATATTGCCTAATTAGAATTTGGCTTAATCTTGTACAAGGAATGCCTCATTTTGTATATTCCTTGGTAAATTATGGGGTGGACTGTAGTCCCAAGGCCCAGCTCAGCCACAGCTGAGCACCAGAAAAACACATTCCTTATTACTGCCACATTTCTGAAATGTGATATTGTCACACCATTATGTGGTGAGTGGCATCAGATGTATTCTGCAGTGTGAAGTCATATGAACACTACATTTTTAAAGTCAGAGTCATTTAAAGGGCCTATATCATGCTATTTTAAGCCTTTCAGAGTAAACTATATGCATGTATGTGATAGTATATTACCTTTGGTACACTGGAGAATGAATTTCTTATGAAATATGAGTTATTTTCGCGAGCTACTTTTCCAACCCGGAAGTAAGATGCCTCGATCTCTGAGGCTCTGCCTCTCCTTCTTGTGGCTGCCACCCATTTCATGACGTAACCCCTGAGCCGGCTGCTGCAGCGTGTTGCTGGGTTCCACCCATGAAAACTTAGAAGACGTTGTCTTACGTAAAAAAGCAAACAGTTGTTGTCACTGAGCAGATTAGGTGCGAGAGGAACTACTTGAAAGAGTTTTGCCGATCACCGCTCCGTTAGCTGCGAAAGTGGGTGTGTGCGTTAGCCTGGGGGCAGTGCTGGCAGCACAGGCACTTCCTGGAGTGGGCGGCTCACATACGTTCATACGTATGAACGTGGGGACCCAGTCATTATCAGGGACAGGGTGGAGCAGCAGCTCAGAGAGCAGGGGTGAGGAAGAATACTCAGAGATGCGTGAATGGAGCAAAATACCACTTTGGGGGTGTTTTTGGTGAGGAATTAACATTATAACATGCTTAAAAGCTCAAAAAAAAGTCGATTTTGCATGATATAGGCCCTTTAAATGGTTATGCTTTATGTTATTTGCAATGTCATTTGTTCTACTTAGCTTCAGAATCAGAATCAGAATCAGAATTCAACTTTATTGCCAAGTATGCTTAAAACATACAAGGAATTTTACTTATCACTAGGGTGCGCTCAAGCGCTCCCTAGTGACGCGGCAGCCATACAAGGCATACAAGACATACAAGGCACCTCATAAAAAAATGCTTGTCAAAATGCTTGTCAAAATGTCAAAATGCTTGTCAACTGAGAGGTCCTTCCCCCTGCGGTTCCTCCAGCCAATGAGCCCATCACCCACACCTGTCCGGCCTCCTCCCATCCCCCACAAAGATCAAATGTCGGTGCCATCCTGCAACAAAAAATTTGGGGAAAGCCTTACTGTTTCCCCGTCTGCACCTTCAGTATTAACATCAACAGGAGTGCAAATTGTATCACCTCATAAATTGATTTTACTAATGTTCCAGTTATCACTATTAGTTTTGTGTCCCTTAAATGTTTATCCTGTGGTGACCCACCACAATCTACATGGACATACATTCAATCCTCACACTCAGTAAGTCCAGAGGAAGCAGAGGACCATTCACATACGGACAGAGAACCCCTGGGGGGACAACCAGAACAATGGACTATTGTTTATACATCTCCAGATAAAGGAGAAGACGTCCGGGTGCCAGTGGTCATGCTAATCATATGTATTGACTGATATGTATATCAATATGCTAATGTGCCATGCATTCTCTCTGTTTGTATAACATATAAAAGGGCTGACGATACATGTTACAGCACATACAGCATAGCAGAGCACAGTAGCGCACAGTGCTATAAGTGTGTCTCATTATGATGGAGGAAAATAAAACTCTGCAACCTTCTAGCTCGTCATATTTCGCCTGATAATCCATCCATCCATCCATCTTCTACCGCTTTTCCGGAGGTCCGGGTCGCGGAGGCAGCAGTTCAAGCAGAGAAGCCCAGACTTCCCTCTCCCCAGCCACCTGCTCCAGCTCTTCAGAGGGGATACCAAGGCGTTCCCAGACTAGCTGGGAGACATAGTCTCTCCACCGAGTCCTGGGTCTGCCCCGGGGTCTCCTCCCAGTGGGACGTGCCTGAAACACCTCAAGTGGGAGACGTCCAGGAGGCATCCTAATCAGATGCCCATACCACCTCAACTGACTCCTTTCAATGTGGAGGAGCAGCGGTTCTACTCTGAGCCTCTCCCGGATGACTGAGCTCCTCACCCTATCTCTGAGGGTGAGTCCAGCAATCCTACGGAGAAAGCTCATTTCTGCCGCTTGTATCCGCGATCTCGTTCTTTCGGTCATTACCCAAAGCTCGTGACCATAGGTGAGAGTAGGAACGTAGATTGACTGGTAAATCGACAGCTTTGCCTTAGAACTAAGCTCCCTCTTCACCACAACAGACCGGTACAACGTCCGCATCACTGCAGATGCTGCTCCAATCCGTCTGTCGATCTCTCGCTCCATTTTCCCCTCACTCGTGAACAAGACCCCAAGATACTTAAACTCCTCCACTTGGGGCAGGAGCCTGTCCCCAACCCGGAGAGGACAATCCACCTTTTTCCGGCTGAGGACCATGGACTCGGACTTGGAGGTGCTGATTCTCATCCCAGCCGCTTCACACTCAGCGGCAAACCGTCCCAGCAAGAGCTGTAGGTCATTGCTGGATGAAGCCAACAGGACAACATCATCTGCAAACAACAGAGATGAGATCCTGTGGTCACCAAGTATGACACCCTCCATTCCCTGGCTGCGCCTAGAAATCCTGTCCATAAAAATTATGAACAGGACCGGTGACAAAGGGCAGCCCTGGCGGAGTCCAACTCTCACTGGGAATGACTCCGACCGAGTGTTGGCAATACGAACTAAACTCTCACAACGGTCGTACAGAGACCGAATAGCTCGTAACAACAAGCCCGATACCCCATACTCCCGAAGCACCCCCCACAAAAATCCACGAGGGACGCGGTCAAATGCCTTCTCCAAGTCCACAAAACACATGTAAACTGGTTGGGCAAACTCCCACGAACCCTCAAGAATTCTCGAGAGGGTAAAGAGCTGGTCCGATGTGCCACGGCCAGGACGAAAACCACATTGCTCCTCCTGAATCCGAGGTTCGACCAACGGCCGGACTCTCCTCTCCAGTACCTTGGCATAGACCTTCCCAGGGAGGCTGAGGAGTGTGATCCCTCTAAAGTTGGAGCACACCCTCCGGTCCCCTTTTTTGAAGAGAGGAACCACCACCCCGGTTTGCCATGCCAAAGGCACTGCCCCCGACCTCCACGCAATGTTGCAGAGGCGTGTCAACCATGACAGCCCAACAACATCCAGGGCCTTGAGGTACTCGGGGCGAATCTCGTCCACCCCCGGGGCCCGGCCACCAAGGAGATTTTTAACCACCTTGGCGACCTCAGCCCCTGTGATAGGCGAGTCATCCCCCTTGTCCCCAAACCCTGCTTCCTCTGTGGAAGGCGTATCAGTGGGATTGAGGAGATCCTCGAAGTATTCCTTCCACCGCCCGACGATATCCCCAGTTGAAGTCAACAGTGTCCCATCCGCACCATACACAGTGTGGACGGGGAGCTGCTTTCCCCTCCTGAGCCGCCGAACAGTTTGCCAGAATCTCTTTGAAGCCGACCGAAAGTCTTGTTCCATGGCCTCACCGAACTCCTCCCATACCCGGGTTTTTGCTTCAGCAACCACCCGAGCTGCACTCCGCTTGGCCTGCCGGTACACCTCAGCTGCTTCGGGAGTCCCACAAGCCAACCAAGCTTGATAGGACTCCTTCTTCAGCTTAATGGCCCCCCTCACCACTGGTGTCCACCACTTGGTTCGGGGGTTGCCACCACGAGATGCACCGACCACCTTGCGGCCGCAGCTCTGGGCCGCCGCTTCAACAACAGAGGTGGAGAACATGGCCCATTCAGACTCCATGTCTCCAGACTCCCTCGGAATGTGGTTGAAGTTCTTCCGGAGGTGGGAGTTGAAGACCTCCCGGACAGGGGCCTCAGCCAGACGCTCCCAGCACACCCTCACTATACGTTTGGGTCTACCAGGTCTGAATGGCTTCCTCCCCTGCCATCGGATCCAACTCACCACCAGGTGGTGATCAGTTGACAGCTCTGCACCTCTCTTTACTCGGGTGTCCAAGACATACGGTCGCAGGTCTGATGATACGATAACAAAATCGATCATCGACCTGCGGCCTAGGGTGTCCTGGTGCCAGGTGCACATATGGACACCCTTATGCTTGAACATGGTGTTCGTTATGGACAGACTGTGGTTAGCACAGAAGTCCAATAACTGAACACCACTCGGGTTCAGATCGGGCAGGCCGTTCCTCCCAATCACCCCCCTCCAGGTTTCACTGTCGTTGCCCACGTGCGCATTGAAGTCCCCCAGTAGGACAATGGAGTCTCCAGGAGGAGCACCCTCCAGCACCCCAGTCACAGACTCCAAAAAGGGTGGGTACTCTGAAACATCATTTGGTGCATAGGCACAAATGATGGTCAGGACCCGTTTCCCAACCCGAAGGCGCAGGGAAGCAACCCTTTCGTCCACCGGGGAAAACTCCAATATAGAGGCAGCAAGGTGGGGCGATACAAGAATACCTACCCCTGCTCGTCGCCTCTCGCCCGGGGCAACTCCAGAAAAGGCCAAGCTCCAGCCCCTCTCCAGGAGACTGGTTCCGGAACCGGAGCTGTGTGTTGAGGTGAGGCCGACTATATCTAGCCGGTATCGCTCAATCTCGTACACCAGCTCAGGCTCCTTCCCCACCAGAGAGGTGACATTCCACGTACCAAAAGCCAGTTTAGAAAGCTTGGGATCAGTCCGCCAAGGTCTCCGCCTTTGACTGCTACCTAATCCACATAGCACCGGACTTCCATGATCCCTCCTGCAGGTGGTGAACCTACTGGAGGGCGGACCCATGTAACTCCTTCGGGCTGAGCCCGGCCGGGTCCCATGGGTGGAAACCTGGCCACCAGACGCTAGCCTTCGAGCCCCTCCCCCAGGCCTGGCTCCAGGGTGGGGCCCCGGTAACCCCATACCGGGCGGGGTACACTGAATCCTTGATATACAATTTATCATGAGAGTCTGTTGGATCGTTCTTAGTCTGGCCCTTCACCCAGGACCAGTTTGTCTTGGGAGACCCTATCAGAGGCAAATTGCCCCGGACAACATAGCTCCTGGGATCACTGGGGCACGCAAACCCCCCCACCACGATAAGGTGACGATCCATGAGGGGGCGCCTGATAATATTCTTCCATAATCCCACTGTTTATGATAACGTGTAATGTTAAGAAACACAAGTGAATTATTGTTTTTTATTATTTTATTACATACTGCATATGTCACCAAGGATTTATTAAATTGAAAGGTAATGGTGATGTTATGATTCCTTGTTAATTTGGCAAATCTAATTCCTGGTGAAAGCTAAAAAAAAAAAAAATTGTGAATGCTTTCCCTTTCCTGTTGAAAAACGAAGAATAAACAATAGCAGAAAAACCTTTAAATTACACCTAAAGCTTCCACAATTTGAATGTGTTTTTGCTATTCACAGCAAGTATTCGCTAAATACTCTGTGAATCAGTAAATGTTTTACCAATTGACATGGGTAATCGCTAATTTAGGACAGCATCATATGTTAGAAGCCTTAAACCAATGCAGCAGTTAGAATTAGTAACTGGAAATGCAGGCCTAATCTCTGTTGTCAGGAATTTATGGCACAGGACCACAATCCGTGGTCTGTGTGTTTTGTTTTGTTTGGTTTTTTTTCGCTTTGAAGGCTGATTCTGTCTGTTCACCGTTATCTTATCTAGGTCAGTCTGACAACTCCTCTTGGTTGACCATTGAAATTAAATTCCCTTTCTCCATTTTACCAGAAATCTTGTGCTATTTCTGTCTTTTCTGTTCATAAATTGTCTGTTCATAAATCTTGTGTCCCCCCCCACACTTTTTTTACATGGACAGGCCTAGGGTCGAAATGTAAATAAGATTGCATATGCCATTTATTAAAAAGTGAGTATCGTATTATTTAAACAAAGCAACAATATGACATACAATTACCAAGACCTCTGTTTGATAATCAGTAGTCTCTTGCAAATCATATGCACAAACACATTAATTATCAATCTCTTTTGAACCTCTATGCTTTGATTCATGTAATATAGGGTATACATAAAGCCTTCAGTGATTAGGCATTATTAAGTGACAGCATGATATTGTAATGTTCAGTTAATTTCAACATTGTCATGCTGGTAGTATTGATTAAGATGCAAGCATTTGTACTTAACTTAGATGTTCAGCTGCCTCTTTGGTGTCGATGAGAGGAGAGCACGGACGGTGACAAGGTTGGGTCCCAGAGGCTGGTTTTGTTTTGGCAGGGGGAAGGAGAACGTCAGTCCTGCATCCTTTTTCCCTGTAAAGTGCACTGTTATGCTTCAGTCAAAGAAAAAAGGCAATTGAGTCTATAAAAGTCAATGATACGTCAAAAAATTGAATAAAAATAGCTCAATGTTTTTCATTTTCCAAAGAAAAAACTGGAGGAAATGAAAATATTGGCTTTAAAAATATGTAACTAGTTCATCACGTATGCAACATTAGAGTGAAAACCTACAAAGTTAGACTGAAAGAAAAAGTAAAACCCCAAAACTTTGCAAAAATACCCGTATATAGAGTGTTTTTTTCTCTTCCCTTTTACCAAGTTTTTACACACAAATCAGTAGCTACACAGCCTTTTCTATTTTTTCCCAAGTTCTCTCTCTCTCTCTGTTTTTTTTCTTCTTTTTTTTCTATCTCAAGGACACACATACACACACACACACACACACACACACACACACACAGACAAACAGGGCCCACAGAAATGTTCTCTTTTGTGTTATCACCACAAGGTCATACAATAAAGACTTTTAGGTTCATGCCAAAACCCAAAACAGCATGAGAATTACTTCAATTAATCTCCAGAACTGGCAACTCTTATCGGAAAAATCGTACATATGGCAACACTACACTACAGCGTGAAGCTCCCTTTTTTTTTTTACACTGTCATTAAAAACACACCAGTCCACTGTTTTTGCTCAAAGCTACTATTTTCACCTATAATTTTAAACATTTCTCAAAAGGATAACAATTAACTAATCAATCCTTTTATGCTCCACAAATATCAGAAAAAATCATAAACAACAATTTTACAACCTGCTTTTCCCCCCTCCGTGGAGAACTCTCACCTTTTCACACCGGAGCAGATTACACAGCGACAAAACAAACCAGACTGCAGTAACTTTTATCCAGTGCTTCAACAAATTCTCAAAATAAAATCTACCTTTTTCGGGGTTCACTTAACCTCCCCACAAATGCCGAAAATCCAAACATTGGGCCATAAGCAGAAATGTTCACAAAGACACGAATCTGTCCCCGAAAATTTACTTCTCTGGGATCACGTGTCTCTTCCACAGGACGTCAAGAGCCTAGTTATTTAGACAATTAAACGTCTGTGGTTAGAAGAGCACAAATCTTTCTTTCTTTTTTTTTTCCCTTTGCATGCAAACTTCCGGCACCTCCACTGCACCTAATGGGGCGTAGAGAATGGCGGATTTCTAAGAATCACCCAGGGTCTTGCGATAACGGTCACTGTTTGCAGAGGAAAAACCTTGTTCCTCCCAAGGGATTATTACGATATCGCTCACTGTGGGTAAAAATAACCCAGCAATCAGGCCACTAGTTTCACCCCTTTCAGCATTTGCAATGTACCACCGGTCCGGGCAATCTAAACACTTCTTTTATCCATAAACAACAACAAATGTACTTACATTCAAGCCACCTGTAGGATTTAGAGATCCGTCACCCAGTCAGTTCCAGCGCCCCGGTCTGAAATGCCTTCACTACAGTAATACTGAGCCTTTTTTTTTTTCACTCAGCCTGGAAAGGTCTTTTTATCAGCTGTGCACTTGCTGAAATCAAGCAGAGGTGCCGGAAAGACAGAGATATGTTGATCTGTTGTTCGGAGCACCAAAATGTTAGAATAATTTTGAGCTTAAATTATTCAAAGTCAAATAATCAGACGGAAAGTTGAATTTATGTACATTTATTACAAAAATATATGAGGAGTCACCCCAATGGCCACTTGGGGGGAGGAATTACAAAGCATGGCATTCAGACATGCTTAGAATCCCTAAAGCTTACATTCTTCTAAGTCTTATATATATAGGTAGGAGAAAGCAGGGGGAGGATGGGAAAGGAGAGGGACAGACAGAAAGTCCTGATAACTGAGCTTATCCAGGTGGACGTCAAACACTCTGGAGACATGAGATCCATAAAACTAACGGAATGTCCATCTACCACTGATCTATGTAGGCTAAAGAGTTTCTGTGCATTCCTGTGACCCAAAACAAGTTATGTCAAAGAGATTAAGGATAGCTTAGATCATTCCTTACGCCCTGTACTGATCTTCAGTCTGAACTCTCTGATATTGCTCACAGAAACATGCCATGAATATATGAACTTATTCCACATGGAATGTACATATAAACATTAAACATGGCATATGAAAGGTATGATACTTCTCAAATATAATAATACATTATTAATATCAATAATAGTATCGATAATATGGAATTTTTCTATCACTCACTCTCACTATACAAGTGCTGCCATCAGGCTGAGAGGACGCCAAAGAGACCGCCCCTCTTCCTCACAGTCCTCTTATACTCCGGGTGGCAGCAGAACCAGAAAGGTGGATTCACCACCCATGTCGCACAATAATATGTCCCATAACAACACAACAGGCTGAAAAGTTCAGAGGCTGAAAAGTTCATAGTGGTCAAATTTGACCAAATGTGGTTTATTTTTCAGCATAGTCTCCCCTTCCGTCCACACACTTCTTTTCTTCCATCGGTGTTGAGGCGCTTGGATCCCTGCGGTTGAAAAATGAACCATATTTAGTTAAATTTGACCGGTATGAACTTTTCACACACACACCCCCGTACAATTTTAACTGTAAGCCACAGTATAACTTCAAACTACATTTTCTTTACTTGTAGCAGTGCTTTTTTTTCATTTTAATGTGCAATTTCAACATTATTGGGTTGCATAATTTGTCAAATTAGAAAGGTGATATAATGAAAGCCAAATTACAGGAAGTAGGGCTGTGTGATATGACCAAAATGTTATATCATGATATAAGTAATCTTATATCACGATAATGATATATGTATCATGGTATACATTTTCTGTATATTCTACAGTTTGATAATCACACAAAAAGGACAGTCTGTTGTTTTTTTTTTTTACATTTTAAATTATATACTGAAGAAAATCAGTTGTACAAAATGAACAAATTTGTAAAAATTGAACAAATGGCAGCCTCAAGACTGCTATTCTGGTCTGATTTAACCTGTTTGCTTCTTTGTAAAAATGTCAGGTAGAAGAGAAGGAGAAATTCTGGAGTAAGATGGATGAAGTGGTAGAGAGTGTCCCCAGGTGGGAGAGAGTGGTGATTGGAGCAGACTTCTACAGCATCAGAGGGTAGTCTGTAGGATGACTTTGGAAAACGAGAAGAAGAAGAGAGTGAAGGCAAAGCCAAAGATTAAGTGGGGGAAGTTACAGAAGGAAGAAGGTCGCACAGAGTTCAGGAAGGAGTTGATACAGGCCCTGGGTGGTAGGGAAGAATTACCAGATGACTGAGAAAGTACAGCAAAAGTATTGAGGGAAACAGGTAAAAAGGTATGTGGTGTATCCAGTGGACAGAGGAAGGAAGGCAAGGAGACTTGGTGGTGAAAGGAGGAGGTACAGGAAAGTATCCAGAAGAAGAGTTTGGCAAAGAAAAAGTGGGATAGTCAGGGAGATGAAGAAAGTAAACAGGAGTATTTGGAATCTAGGTGCATGGCAAAGAGAGAGGTGGCTGTCATGTGTCTGAGCTCATGTTTTCACTGACCTCAGACCCTCACTTTATTTTTAGCATTGTATGTCTGATTAGTTTGATTTTGTTAGTTTTATGTATATACTTTGGGTTTGTTTTCACTTGTGCCTCTCCTTTTCCCAGACACTCCCTCTAACTGCTCTCAGTCAGCTCAGCTGGGAGCAGTTTATCAATCAGGCTACCTGCTCGCTCAGAGATTCACACCTGCAGCTCATCTTTCTCTGTGTATTTAAGCACCGCCGATTCACTGTGTCAGTGCAGTTATATTGAATGTACCACAGATTGATTACTCTCTGGATTATTTCTCCCCTGATCATCATGCTGATTGTCTTCTCGTTTCCTCCTGAGCCAAGTTGGCACAGGAGAGCTCCAGTCTGTAAGTTTTCCTTTTTTGGCATTTTTGTATGTTCAGCACAGTTATTTTTGGACTTCTGTTCTTTTCTTTAATAAATGTCACAACACTATTCAGCACTTGGGTTCATCTCTCTGCCCTGTAGGGGCAAACATGACAGTTGCAAAGATAAAGGAAAAGGCATATCTGACCCATACTGGCAAAATGAGTCACTTTGAGGAAGTTATCACAACTGAGGTCATGTTTTTTTCCATATTCTGTATTGAAAGACCTTCAAAATGATATTTAATTTGTAGGAAGTGGGCAAAAACGGACACCGGAAAAAGATGATTTGTTTATATTTTGGCTAGATTTAAAACTTGCTTTCGATCAGTCGGCAGTTATGTCTTCTGCAAAAACATATATATTTTTAGAAAGTACGTTTTCTAAGCTTTCCAATGATACCAGGCACTCATGGGTTTTTTCCCGGGACTTGCTGCTAGCAAACAAAGAAAAGTCATGATTTATGACTTCTCTTGCCTGCAGCTCGTAATGATGCTGTGCGCATTCCGACTCATTTTGCCAGCACGGGTCACATATAGTGGGTTGTATGAGAGGCTGGACACTAAGAAAAGCGAAAAAGACTTGTATCGACTGGCTAGACAGAGAGATCAAGCTGGAAAGGATGTGCAGCAGGTTAGGTTGATTAAGGACAGAAATGGTAATGTACTAACAAATGATGAGTGTGTTGAGAAGGTGGAAAGAGTACTCTGACGAGCTGATGAATAAAGAAAATGAGAGAGAGAGGGGGATGAATGAAGGAAAGATGGTGAACAAGGAAGTTCTGAGGATTAGCAAGGCGGAAGTCAGGGCAACTTTGAAGAGGATGAAGAATGGAAAGGTGGTTGGTCCAGATGACATATCAGTGGAGGTACTGAGATGTTTAGGAGAGATAACAGTGGACATTTTTTAACCAGATTGTTTTACACAATCTTGGAGACTGAGAGGATGCCTGAGGAGTGGAGAAGAAGTGTTTTGATACCAATTTTCAAGAACAAAGTTGATGCTCAGAGCTGTAGTAACTACAGAGGCATAAAGTTGATCAGCCACACTATGAAGATATGAGAGAGTTGTTGAAGCCAGGTTAAGAGGAGAGGTGACAATCAGTGAGCAGCAGTATGGTTTAATGCCAAGAAAGAGTACTACAGATGCAATGTTTGCTCTAAGAGTGTTGATGGAGAAGTATAGAGAAAGTCAAAAGGAGTTGCACTGTGTCTTTGTGGATCTAGAGAAAGCAGATGATAGAGTGCCAAGAGAGGAAGTGTGGTACTGTATGAGGAAGTCAGGAGTGGCAGAGAAGTATGTGAGGGTGGTGCAGGACATGTATGAGGACAGCGAGATGGTGGTGAAGTGCGCTGTAGGAGTGACAGATGGATTCAAGGTGAGGGTGGGGTTACATCAGGGATCTGCTCTGAGCCCTTTGTTGTTTGCTATGGTGATGGACAGGCTGTCAAAGTCAGGCAGGAGTCTTCGTGGATCATGATGTTTGCAGACGGCATTGTGATCTGCAGTGAGAGTAGGGAGCAAGTGGAAGAGAACCTGGAGAGGTGGAGGTATGCTCTGGAGAGAAGTCGAATGAAAGTCAGTTGAAGCAAGACAGAATACATGAGTGTGAATGAGAGGGAGGCAGGTGCAACAGTGAAGATTTAAGGAGTAGTGGTAGTAAAAATAGATGAGTTTAAATACCTGGGGTCAACTATCCAAAGCAATGGAAAGAGAGAGAGAGGTGAAGAAGAGAGGGCAGGTAGGGTGAAGTGGGTGGAGACAAGTGTCAGGGGTGATTTGTGACAGAAAGGTAGCAGCAAGAGTGAAAGGAAAGATTTAGAAGACGGCAGTGTGTCCTGCTATGAAGTATGGTTTGGAGATGGTGGCGCTGACAAAAAGACAGGAGGTGGAGGTGGCAGAGTTGAAGATGCTAAGATTTTCATTGGGAGTGACTAGGAGGGACATGATTAGAAATGAGTATATCAGAGGGACAGCTCAGGTTGAGTGGTTTGGAGACAAAGTAAGAGAGGCAAGGCTGAGATGGTTTGGACATGTGCAGAGGAGGGATAGTGGATATATTGGACAAATGATGTTGAAGATGGAGCTGCCAGGCAGGAGGAAAAGGGGGAGACCACAGAAGATTCATGGATGTAGTGAAGGAGGACATTGAGAGGGTTGGTGTTACAGAGGAAGATGCCAGGGAGAGGGTGAGATGGAGGCAGATGATCCGCTGTGGTGTCACCTAAAGGGTGCAGCCGAAAGAAGTTGCTTCTTTGTAAAAATATTTCTGATTGGCCATGATCTGAAAATCAAAGGCACAAGAGGTGATGTAACAAATACATGTGATGTCTTCAACTTTATTCATTATTGCTACTTGACTAATTAAAATTATTAGAAATCAAATAAATTACATTAAGAGCCAATTTGCTCCTTTTAATTTATTTAGTTTGTTTCTGTGCAACTATCACAAACTTTTGTAGCTTTAATACAATTTATTCTAAAAAAAAACTAAAACTCAGTAGTAATTTAAACCAAAGGAATGATGGTCTGATACCCCCTTAGCAACAACTTCAGCATCATCATTTGCTGTTTATTAATCAGAGTGAGATGGTGTTAATGTGACTTACCTCCAATTAAACCAGGGTTAGAAGACTATCCTCTGACACAGCACGGTGGGAAACAGTCTGACTTCCCTGATAGACAGAAGCAGTGGCTATCTGACCAAACCATTAGTTTCAAGTTAGCTACTGTGCTAATCACCGGAATGAAGCCTGGCCGCTCATCCACACAGCTGTTCTGCTGTGCACCCTGGGGAGAGAGGCAGGGTGCTGACTAGGTAGATAGATAGATAGATAGATGTACTTTATTGATCCCAAACTGGGAAATTACAGTGTAACAGCAGCATGACAGTTGACAGCCAAACAACAGAAACACACACATAACAGACAAAGGGATTACCCATGGAAAGTAAAAACTAGCACTACTATAGAACCTATATACATCACAGCATAATATATGATGACCCGTATAAGCACCTGAATCATCCCATTGCACAAAGAAGGACTATCAGGAGCAGAGTGAAAAGTGATGTACCAGTTAGTCTGTAAGATGCAGTGTGGCAGCATAGCTATGCCAGAATACAACATCATAGTGAGTTATTGTACAGTGAAATTGCATGTGGCAGGAAAGATTTCCTGTACCTGGCCGTTCGACACCAAAGCTGTAGTAGTCTACTGGAGAAAGTCCTTCGCTGTCTATCTAGTGTGTGATGGAGGGGGTGATCAGGATTGTCCATGATGGATCTCAGTTTATTTAGTGTTCTCCTCTCCACCACTGTCTCAAAGGTCTCCGGTCTGAGACCAATTACAGTTCCGACTTCACTTCCACCTCCCAAAGAGAGCAGACGCCTTTTTCTTCTCTCCTGCTCTGACTTATCTCCTTCCTCCTCTAACTAACTGGATCCCAGCTTGCTATCGTCTGTCTGCGTGTCTCTACTGCTGATTATCGAACGAAATTATGGATTTAATAAGCTGGGCTTTGAACGCAATTGACACTATTTTTTCAACGAGGAAAAGTGCCCCGGGGAGGTTGTTTGCCCCGCAGGAATGGCTGCTGCGGGCTATTTGAGGGACACAAGTAATTGGAAACTCTTGTGCCTGTCTGATCTTTCCATCGAAGATGTCGAAGATTTGTACGTCTTCATAGTAATGGTCATCGGGATCGTTCTGATTGGATCTGGGATTGTCCTGGTGTACCGTAAATTGATGAAG
Source organism: Pholidichthys leucotaenia (assembly GCA_020510985.1). NCBI lineage: Eukaryota > Metazoa > Chordata > Actinopteri > Cichliformes > Pholidichthyidae > Pholidichthys > Pholidichthys leucotaenia. The sequence goes on from CM035845.1 coordinate 288,400,812, forward strand.
ATGGACATAGCCTATCAAAATGCTGGCCAGGCGAGGCTTAACCATCAAATTGAAAAAATGGAGAGGACTCTGACAGCGGCCAATGGAGAACTGTCTAGGAAAATGGATTACATCATGATCACGCTGAGAGCCGTCCATGAAGGATTCAACGTCCAGCACTGAAGGATTAAGTACTGAATCTGCAAGAGGATATAAAGTTTTTTTCTCTGGGATCAGTACTATTCGACTAATCTGACCCCCCTCACACAAGTCCTCCAGATAATCTGCAGTTTTTTGTTTTCAAAACATTTGAGCTGCATTGACTCCACGGACAGGCAGCTGCATGGCTCAAGGACAAATGCCAGCAGCTAAGACAAAACATCTCCTGCCAAAGAGACTTTGTTGTTCTTAACTGATACAAACACCTACACTCAACACTACACCCACACTGACTCAAAAACTGATGAAAAAGATCACTCACTCACTGCTCTCTTTGTGTCCTTGTGTACATTCTTGTCTGCTAACCGTGCATTGAGGGCTTTTTTTCTTGTAATCATAATATTGATCATATATGACCAGTATTCTGACAATCAATGGTTTTTTGCTCTTTCCTATTGTGTTATCCGTTTCTTCCCTATGCATCCTGTACCCATCTGATGACAGGCGCGTTCACAGATGCTGCCGCGTCACCGGAAATGCAGGTCGTTTTCTGTGTCAAGTCAAATCCCTCGTATGTTATCAGTCTCTGTTAATGTACTTGGCAATAAATCTTTTCTGAGTTCAGAGCCAGCCCTCTTGATAATCTTGTCAAGTCTGTTGGTATCTCTGGCCCTGAAACTGCTACCCCAACAGACCACAGCAAAGAAGATGGTGCTGGCGACAACAGTCTGGTAGAAAAGCTCCACCATCCTGCTACACACATTGAAGGATCTCAGCTTTCTCAGGAAGTAGAGTCTGTACAGTGGTTCAACAGAATTATTTTAAAAAACAAACTCGTGAAACAGGCCTGGACAAAAATGATGGTACCCCTAGAAAAGATTGAAAATAATGTGACCATAGGGACATGTTCAACCAAGATGTGTCCTCTAATTAACATCACAGGTGTCTACAAACATGTGATCAGTCAGTCGGCCTATTTAAAGGGTGACAAGTAGTCACTGTGCTGTTTGTTGACATGGTGTGTACCACACTAAACATGGACCAGAGGAAGCAAAGGACAGAGTTGTCTCAGAAGATTGGGTCAAAATACCTGCTGAGAGGTGCAGAAGTCTCAATTGACAGTTACAGAAATTGTCTGATTGCAGTGATCGCCTCAAAAGGTTGTGCAACAAAATATTAACCCTTTGAATATGTATGGTGCAGAACTGCAACATACCCCCAGTCGTCAAGAGTGGTAAATATTTTTTGTCAATAAAATGGTTCAGTCTTTTGACACCATTTTTTGTACAGAGGTACCTCATCATCTTATCTTCAAAGTATATGAACAAGAAATCAGTACATTTAAAAAAAAAACAAAAAAAAAACAAAACAGAAATTTCTCACTTACTTTTGACAAAGTCAGAGTGACTTTGTGACCCCTAGTGCCACTAGGGGCAAGCAAATTCTCACACTCAAAGGGTTAAGGGTACCATCATTTTTGTCCGGGCCTGTTTCATGAGTTTGTTTTTTAAAATAATTCTGTTGAACCACAATTCAAAAGCATTGTCTGATTTTCATTGGTTAATTTTTATAGAATTTTTATTTATTACCACTTTTGTCAGATTCAAGTTATTTCTGTGACCATTGTGGGTTTTTCTTTCATTAACAGAGGGGTACCAACAATTTTGTCCACGTGTGTAATTGGGCAGCACCACCCTATTTAGATATCCATACATTATATAGACATTTTAACAAATCACACAGTGCACCAAAACCGGTTTGCCATGCCTTTGGCATGGCAAACCGGGGTGGTGGTTCCTCTCTTCAAAAAAGGGGACCGGAGGGTGTGCTCCAACTTTAGAGGGATCACACTCCTCAGCCTCCCTGGGAAGGTCTATGCCAAGGTACTGGAGAGGAGAGTCCGGCCGTTGGTCGAACCTCGGATTCAGGAGGAGCAATGTGGTTTTCGTCCTGGCCGTGGCACATCGGACCAGCTCTTTACCCTCTCGAGAATTCTTGAGGGTTCGTGGGAGTTTGCACAACCAGTTTACATGTGTTTTGTGGACTTGGAGAAGGCATTTGACCGCGTCCCTCGTGGATTTTTGTGGGGGGTGCTTCGGGAGTATGGGGTATCGGGCTTGTTGTTACGAGCTATTCGGTCTCTGTACGACCGTTGTGAGAGTTTAGTTCGCATTGCCAACACTCGGTCGGAGTCATTCCCAGTGAGAGTTGGACTCCGCCAGGGCTGCCCTTTGTCACCGGTCCTGTTCATAATTTTTATGGACAGGATTTCTAGGCGCAGCCAGGGAATGGAGGGTGTCATGCTTGGTGACCACAGGATCTCATCTCTGTTGTTTGCAGATGATGTTGTCCTGTTGGCTTCATCCAGCAATGACCTACAGCTCTTGCTGGGACGGTTTGCCGCTGAGTGTGAAGCGGCTGGGATGAGAATCAGCACCTCCAAGTCCGAGTCCATGGTCCTCAGCCGGAAAAAGGTGGATTGTCCTCTCCGGGTTGGGGACAGGCTCCTGCCCCAAGTGGAGGAGTTTAAGTATCTTGGGGTCTTGTTCACGAGTGAGGGGAAAATGGAGCGAGAGATCGACAGACGGATTGGAGCAGCATCTGCAGTGATGCGGACGTTGTACCGGTCTGTTGTGGTGAAGAGGGAGCTTAGTTCTAAGGCAAAGCTGTCGATTTACCAGTCAATCTACGTTCCTACTCTCACCTATGGTCACGAGCTTTGGGTAATGACCGAAAGAACGAGATCGCGGATACAAGCGGCTGAAATGAGCTTTCTCCGTAGGATTGCTGGACTCACCCTCAGAGATAGGGTGAGGAGCTCAGTCATCCGGGAGAGGCTCAGAGTAGAACCGCTGCTCCTCCACATTGAAAGGAGTCAGTTGAGGTGGTATGGGCATCTGATTAGGATGCCTCCTGGACGCCTCCCACTTGAGGTGTTTCAGGCACGTCCCACTGGGAGGAGACCCCGGGGCAGACCCAGGACTCGGTGGAGAGACTATGTCTCCCAGCTAGTCTGGGAACGCCTTGGTATCCCCTCTGAAGAGCTGGAGCAGGTGGCTGGGGAGAGGGAAGTCTGGGCTTCTCTGCTTGAACTGCTGCCTCCGCGACCCGGACCTCCGGAAAAGCGGTAGAAGATGGATGGATGGATGGACACAGTGCACATTTAACTACAAACAATACCAACAACCTAATTAATAATTAAGTAATTTCATAATATCATTTTTTTTTCTAAACTAAAGCCTATTTAGGCAATAGTTCACATAATTTCTAAAGCATTTCATGTTTTTTTCCCCATATATTGAATTATACAACAGTTAGCTCTGACCAAGTAATTTGATCAGACAATAGGGATTCCTGGAGTTACTATATTTCACAATAAACACAGTTTGACATAATGTCTGGCCCAGGAGACACGCACGCAGACTCAGGATAGATTTAACAGCTTTATTCAACAAGCAGGTGTGTCTGAATGGATGTGTGCGGTATGTGTATGTGTTGAGGGTGAACGCCGATGCGCAGGAAGCAGAGCAGCGCGCCGTACAGCCGGACAACCCTATGGAGAGAGAGCACAGGACAAGGGGTAAAGGGCACCACACCTGGACAGGGATAATGAGTTGTGTGATGCTTACTTGTGGATGCAGGTGGCTGGCGTTGGCAAGGGAGAAGCCCGGAAGACAGCGTCCTGCAGAGTCTGCGCTGATGGTGGAGATTGGTTGGCGATGACGGGGAAATCCGCCGCCGAGGGATCCACCTGTGCACAGGGGTGAAGAACTTGGAGAAAGGTAAGGAATGCTTACGCGTGGTTGAAGTCTTGCTGGTGATCTGAGGTTGATTCACGAGCTACGAAGTGCCGATGCGAACAGACGGCTCCAGACCGCAGCACTGGGCCGAGTGGGCTAAATAGCCCGCTGCTGACGAGGTGCAGGTGTGCGCGCGGCTGACGCCGCTGATGAGCAGCAAGTCGTGACAGTACCCCCCCCCCCCCCCCTCCAGCAGCGCCTCCTGGCGCTGGTTTGTCTGGATGCGCCCGGTGGAACTCCGTGATGAGACTCCTGTCCAACACCAAGGAAGAGCGCACCCAGGACCTCCACTCAGGACCGAATCCCTCCCAGTCCACCAAGTACTGCAGCCCGCGACCTCGGCGCCGGGAGTCCAAGATGGAGGCGACTCTCCAGGCTGGGTGGCCGTCGATCATCATAGGCGCGGGCGGGGGGCAGAGAGGGTCGGAGACATAGGGCTTAATTTTGGACATGTGTAAGGTGGGACAAATGCGGAGGGAGGGGGGGAGGGCCAGACGCACAGCCACCGGGTTAACAATCTTAGAAATGGTGTAGGGGCCAATGAAGCGTGGGGCCAACTTCCTCTTTTCAGCCTTCAGGTGGATATCTTGAGCGGCCAACCAAACCTGTTGACCCACCTGGTAGGCAGGGGCCGGTCTCCTGTGGCGATTCGCCGTGGTGCTGTTGAGCGGCGCCGTGCGTAAGAGCGCGTCGTGTGTCTTGGTCCACAGAGCCCGACACCGTCTCAGGTGCGCCTGGATGGAAAGAACTGCCATCTCCGCCTCCTGCTCCAGGAACAAAGGTGGATCATAACCCAAGGACGCCTTGAAGGGGGACATCCCTGTGGCAGAAGACCGAGCCGTGTTGTGGGCGTACTCTACCCAAGACAGGTGCGTGCTCCAGGAGGACGGGTTGAAGGAAGTGACGCAGCGTAGGGCAGCTTCCAGCTCCTGGTTGGCCCGTTCGCACTGCCTGTTGGACTGCGGGTGGTGACCGGAGGAGAGGCTAACTGTGGCCCCCAGGGCGTTGCAGAAACACTTCCACACCTCTGAGACAAACTGGGGCCCCCGATCGGAGACAACGTCCACCGGTATCCCGTGCAGCCTGACCACGTGCTGAACCAGAAGGTCCGCTGTCTCCCGCGCCGTTGGAAGACCCCGAAGTGGCACGAAGTGGGCGGCCTTGGAGAATCGATCCACGATGGTCAAAACGGCATCATAGGAGTTAGAGGTTGGGAGACTGGTGACGAAGTCAAGGGCTATGTGGGACCAGGGCCTGCCAGGGGTCGGCAGAGGCTAAAGCAGACCTGCGGGGGGAGAATTTCCTGACTTGGCGGTGGCATACACAGGGCACGCCCGGACGTAGTTGGCGGCATCCTTCTGCAGACCTGGCCACCAGAAGGAACGCTGGAGGAAATCCACTAGCCGGGATACGCCAGGATGGCAGGCGAGTTTGGAGGTGTGAACCCAATGGATGACCTCCCCTCGGACAGAAGATGGAACGAACAGCCTTCCCTCCGGTCCGCCGCCAGGGTCCGGTTCGGTCTCCTGCGCCCTCCGGATCTTGTCCCTGATGGACCAGGAAATTGCCCCTACCACACACGAGCTGGGCAGTATGGTATGGCCCGGCTCCTCTGACGTCTCAGGGGCGAACTGCCTGGAGAGGGCATCGGGTAGGCCGTTCTTAGAGCCAGGGCGATAGGTAATGGTGAAGCGGAACCGGGCGAAGAACAGGGACCAGCGCGCCTGGCGGGCATTCAGACGTTTATCAGATCGAAGATACTCCAAGTTCTTATGGTCCGTCAGCACCACAAATGGTAATGCAGCCCCCTCCAGCCAGTGGCGCCACTCCTGCAGGGCGAGCTTGATGGCGAGAAGCTCCCTGTCCCCAACGTCGTAATTCCGCTTGGCCGGGGACAAACGCCATGAGAAGAAGGCGTAGGGTCGCTTGACCCCGTCGGTGGGTGATCGCTGGGATAGCACCGCCCCCACTCCCGTATCAGACGCGTCGACTTCCACCAGGCACTGCAGAGCGGGGTTGACCTGGGTCAGGACCCGTGAGGAGGAGAACTCCGTCTTCAATGCCTGGAACACTGCAGCGACCTCTTTGGTCCAGCGGAAGGTGTTCTTGGGGGAAGTGAGACGGGTCAGCGGGGCAACGATGGCACCGAAGTTACGCACAAAACGGCGGTAGAAATTGGCAAACCCAATAAATTGCTGAACCTGCTTCCTGGAGGTTGGCGTGGGCCATTCAACAACCGCTTTAACCTTCGCGGGGTCAGGTAGGACCTGGTTGTGTGAGATAACAAACCCTAAGAAGGAGGTGGTCTTGGCGTAAAACTCACACTTCTCGGCTTTGACGTACAGCCTATTTTCCAGCAGCCGCTGCAAGACCCGCCTCACATGCACCTGATGTTCCTCCCGTGACCTGGAGAAGATGAGGATGTCATCCAGGTACACGAACATGAAGAGGCCGAGGAAATCACGCAGGACGTCATTGATTAGGCGTTGAAATACAGCAGGGGCGTTGGTCAGACCAAAGGGCATCACCAGGTACTCAAAATGCCCACTAGGCGTTCTAAAGGCTGTCTTCCACTCATCCCCCTCCCTGATCCGGACGAGATGGTATGCACTGCGAAGATCCAATTTGGTGAACCAGGTCGCCCCCTGCAGGGAGTGGAAGGCAGTGTCCATCAGTGGCAGGGTGTAACGGTCCTTCTCCGTGATGTCATTCAAGGCCCGGAAGTCGATACATGGGCGGAGTGACCCATCCTTCTTTGACACGAAGAAGAACCCTGCGCCGAGCAGGGATGAGGAGGGATGGATGATTCCTGCGTTGAGTGACTCCTTGATGTAACTATCCATCGCTTCCCTCTCCGGCGCTGACAAGCTGTAGAGGCGTCCGGAAGGCAGGGGCGCCCCCGGGCGGAGGTTTATAACGCAGTCGTAGGTCCGGTGAGGAGGAAGAGACATCGCCCTGGACTTGCTGAATACGAGCCCCAGGTCATGGAACTCCGAGGGCACCAGAGTGAGATCCGGAGGCGCGGCGTCTTTAACCGGGGGAGGAGAAGACGGGGCGCAGGCTGCGGACTGTAAACAAGTGCCCATGCAGAAGGAACTCCAGGAAGCGACTCTTCCCGTCTGCCAATCCAGCATGGGGTTGTGCAGATGCAACCAGGGGTACCCAAGGATGACAGGCGTCACAGAGGAGGACAGGACGTACAGGGTGAGATCCTCCCGGTGGTTACCAGAGATAATGACAGGGATTGGTTGCGTACGATGAGTCACTTGTCCGAGGGGCGCACGGGAAAGGGTGATCAGGCTGAGAGGAGCGGCCAGAGGGTGGCAGGGAATGCCCAATTGGGTTGCCAGGCTCTTTGAAATGAAGCTCTGCTCTGCTCCTGAGTCCACCAGTGCGTGTGTGAGATGTCCCGTGGCATTGTGACAGAATCAGATGGGCAAGGATAAACTTGTGAGGGGATTTGACCGGTTAGAGCCCGCGAGGCCCCCTACAGTGACTCGCGGACCTCCCCGTTTGGCTTCTCCGGGCAATGCTCCACGGTGTGTTGGTCTCCTCCGCAATACATGCAGAGGCCCAACTTCCCGCGGCGCTGTTTCTCCGCTAGGGGGAGCTTTGACCGACCGACCACCATCGCCTCCGATTCCTCCGACCACCATTGCCACAGAGTGCGGCCTCATCCCAGCCAACCTCCTCCGCTGCGACCTGGAAGTCGATGGCATAATCCGCCGCTGACCGGCTTCCCTGTTGGAGACCAAGGAGCTGGTCAGTGAGGACGCTATCGCGCCGGGAATGATCAAAGACCTCGAGAAAGCTCTGCACGAACTGGTTATAGGAGAGGTTCGCGTAACTGGGCTTCGCCATAACGGTGTAAGCCCAAGTTAGCGCTCGCACCTCCAGAAGATTACCGATGTAGCCAATTCGGCTGTGGTCCGAGGGAAAATCCCCGGGAACGCGCAGGAACACCGACTCACACTGCATAATGAAACCCCGCGTACCGCCGAGCGTCCCGCTAAAGCGGGCGGGGGTTGGAATTGGTGTGAGTCGGGTGGGTGTCCCCGTGGCAGACTGGCTGGGCACCGGAGCGGCAGGAGCCAACCCCCCCTGGCGAGCCGGGGGAATGCCTGCTGGGGGTCCAGGCGGTCTAACCGGTGAGTAATATTAACCAATTGGTTCAAGATCACCTGCTGTTGATGGGCTATTAAATCTACCCGAGCCTCGAGGGTGGAAAGGTGGCGTGCGAGCCCGCCGTCTGCTGAGCCGCTCTGCTGGAGCCGTACTGACATAATGTCTGGCCCAGGAGACACGCACGCAGACTCAGGATAGATTTAACAGCTTTATTCAACAAGCAGGTGTGTCTGAATGGATGTGTGCGGTACGTGTATGTGTTGAGGGTGAACGCCGATGCGCAGGAAGCAGAGCAGCACGCCGTACAGCTGGACAACCCTATGGAGAGAGAGCACAGGACAAGGGGTAAAGGGCACCACACCTGGACAGGGATAATGAGTTGTGTGATGCTTACTTGTGGATGCAGGTGGCTGGCGTTGGCAAGGGAGAAGCCCGGAAGACAGCGTCCTGCAGAGTCTGCGCTGATGGTGGAGATTGGTTGGCGATGACGGGGAAATCCGCCGCCGAGGGATCCACCTGTGCACAGGGGTGAAGAACTTGGAGAAAGGTAAGGAATGCTTATGCGTGGTTGAAGTCTTTCTGGCGATCTGAGGTTGATTCACGAGCTACGAAGTGCCGATGCGAACAGACGGCTCCAGATCGCAGCACTGGGCCGAGTGGGCTAAATAGCCCGCTGCTGACGAGGCGAAGGTGTGCACGCAGCTGACACCGCTGATGAGCGGCAAGTCGTGACACAGTTGGACGTTTCACTGCTGATCATCCTCCTTAGGGCTCTACTATTAAAGCCACTGAGCCAGGCTGCCAGGGTGTTATTTAGTGGCCAGATCTTAGAGCCATACAGTATGACCGAGACAACAGAGTTGTAGATACGAAGCTTAGTCCTTTGTAAAATGTTGTAGCGGTGCCAGAGAGGTCTCCACAAGGACTCTATCACTGCTGAGACCAGTACACATTGCTGGTCATCCTCTGGCTTCAGGTCACCTGTCTTAGACATTGTTGAACCCAGGTATATGAAGGTACAGACAAAGTTGACTGGACATTGGTTGAAGATGAGGGATACAGGGTCAGGATCTTCTCTAGTGTGCATGACCTCAGTCTTGGACCAGTTGATGCTGAGGCCAAGCTTCTTGGCGTCCTCGTCGAACGTGGTGAGGGTATCTCGGAGTTGTTCCAGTTCATCAGCAAGTGGGGTAGTGTCATCAGCATAGTCAAGGTCTGCCAGACTGTACTCTCTGAAAGAAATCCTAGGTATGCATATGCTGACCCTGGTCATTCAGTAGTTTCTGACACAGTTAAACAGGTCTGGTGCTGCCACACAACCCTGAAGAACTCCACTGTTTATGGTGAACCACTCAGAATCCTTACCGTTCATTCTGACGCAGCTCCCAGCATTGTTATACATGTGCTGGAAGAGGGTGATTATCTCTGAGGGTGCTGCAAGCACTCTCAGGGTCTTCCAGAGGGAGGCATGGCCCACTGTGTCGAAGGCAGCACTGAGATCTATAAAGGCCGTACAGAGATGTCGGTCTCTTCTGAACTCGTATGTCTTTTCAGTGGCAAGGCATAGTGCAGAGATGTGGTCAATAGTTGAGCAACTGGGCATAAAGCCTGCTTGTTGCGGGCAGCTATATTGTGCTTGCTCATTGACGTGTTTAGCAACAGTTAACTGGGTACATTTGGAAGGGATTGTTTTTCTCAGCAGAGCAAAATAACTGGCTAAACAAACAAAAATCATTGTCCTGTATTGCTGACATTTAATAAACTGTGCTTCTGGAACAGCTGTATAAATGTAATATTACACTCAAGGTCAGAATCAGAATCAGAATCAGAAAGAACTTTATTGCCAAGCACATTTACAAGTAAACAAGTAAACATACGAGGAATTTGACTTGACATTGGGCGCACACGAAGGCGCATCCAATGACGCGGCAGCCATGAGGCGCCGGTCATGTGGTATCATGAATACGGTGATGTCTTTGGCCCTTCGCTTTGCGTTGTGCCTTTGTAATCCAACATTAAACTAAATCAGTATAAAATACTGTACATAATCAACTCCTAAAACATATCCATGCATAGCTCTACAATACTTTATCCTTGACACCCTGAAGGACCAGCTCCAATTGGGCTGTGATATACTGGAGACCCTAGATCTGTAGCCGTAGTGTATTGTAGCTTATGAGATTTAGATATGGTCTCTGCCACAGTACTAGTCTTTTTCTAGGTACATTTGTGTGTGTGTATGTGTGTACTTTTCTCCATCTGTTTCTTTTATTTAGTTTAAAGGAGTGCTCTCTCCTTTTGTTTACTGAGACGTGGCTAACTGAACTAGCAGCAGATGCTAACATTGAGCTGGAGGGTTTTCACATGATACGAGCTGACCGAACACCAGAGAGTGGCAAAGCGAGGGGCGGTGGAGTGATAATGTATGTTAACAACAACTGGTGCAGACCGGGACATATCACTGTTAAACAACGACACTGCAGCAAAGACATTGAGTTGCTAGCTGTTAGCATGAGGCCTACATATCTCCCGAGAGAACACTCACACGTGATCTGCATTGTTGTTTATGCAAATCCGACGGCGAACGCTGGGACAGCGCGTGACGTCATCCATTCAGTAACCAGCAGGCTGCAGACAGAACACCCAGATGCTCTTCTCCTCATCTCAGGCGATTTCAACCACGTTTCACTGTCTCCCATTCTGCCCACTTTCACCCAGTATGTCACATGCCACACTAGAGACAATAAAACACTGGATTTGTTCTACGCAAACACTAAGGAGGCGTACACCTCATCACAACTCCCCCCACTTGGGAGATCGGATCACAACTTGGTTCATCTCTGGCCGGTGTACAAACCCCTAGTGCACAGACAACCTCCGGCCATGCACACTGTGGAGTTATGGTCTGAGGAGACAATGGACACTCTAAAGGACTGTTTTGAAGCCACTGCCTGGAAGCAGCTCTGCGATCCACATGGTGAGGACATCGATGGCCTCATTCACACCATCACGGGCTACCTCAGCTTCTGTGTGGACAAATCCGTTCCCACCAAGACCATACGGCGTCACTCAAACAACAAACCCTGGATCAACCCTGAGATAAAAACACTTCTGAGAGAGAAGAAGAGGATCTTCAGGTCGGGGAACAGGGAGATGCTGAAGTCCGTACAGAGGGAGCTGAGGAGAAAGATCAGAGAAGGCAAGGACAGCTTCAGGAAGAAGATGGAGGACAAGCTGCAACAGGGCAACATCAGCGGGGTCTGGAGAAACCTCAAAACCATCTCGGGGCTCCAGAATACCTCCCCCCAGGCCACAGGGGGCAGGGAGTGGGCGAACAACCTGAATCTGTTTTTCAATAGATTTGACCAACCGCCCTCCCCCCTGTCTGCACAACAACCACTGCTGCCTCTAAGAAATCAAGTCCTGCTGCCCACTCCCCACTCCACCGACACCCCCCCACTCCCAACACACAGCCCCCCATCCTGACCCTGACCAAGACCCAGGTGAGGACGGAGCTGAGGAAGATCAAGGCGAGGAAGGCGTCGGGACCGGACGGCATCAGCGCAAAGCTCCTCAAGTCCTGTGCAGACCAGCTGTGTGGGATTGTGACGTACAGTATATCTTCAACATGAGCCTGAAACTGGGGAGGGTACCACAGCTGTGGAAAACATCTTGTGTGGTACCTGTACCAAAAACTTCCCACCCCAAAGACCTGAACAGCTACAGACCGGTGGCCTTGACGTCCCACTTGATGAAGACCCTGGAGAGACTGCTCCTTGCTCATCTCCGCCCCCTGGTGGAACCAGCGATGGATCCACTCCAGTTCGCCTACCAGCATGGCATTGGAGTGGAGGATGCGGTGATCTTCCTCCTTCACCGTTCTCTGTCCCACCTGGAGAAGCCCGGGAATATGGTGAGGATCATGTTCTTTGACTTCTCCAGTGCTTTCAACACCATCCAACCGATGATCCTGAAGGACAAGCTGCTGCGCGCAGGGGTGGACCAGCACCTGTCATCATGGATCCTGGACTACCTCACGAACCGGCCTCAGTTTGTGAGAACCCGGGACTGTGTTTCCGACACGATCATCAGTAGCACGGGGGCCCCCCAGGGAACGGTGCTGGCTCCCTTCCTGTTCACTCTTTATACTGCGGACTTCTCACACAGCACGACACATTGCCATCTACAGAAGTTCTCCGATGACTCTGCGATCGTTGGTCTCATCTCCAACGGAGATGAAGCTGAGTACAGAGGGCTTATCCAGGACTTTGTGGACTGGTGCCATCGGAACTGCCTCCAGATCAACGCGAGGAAAACTAAGGAGCTGGTGGTGGACTGCCGCAGGCATGGGCAGCCCCTCACAGCACCAGTAAATATACAGGGAACAGACATCGAGATGGTGACATCCTATAAGTACCTGGGTATTCATCTGAACAATAAACTAGACTGGTCACACAATACTGACGCACTCTACAAGAAGGGACAGCGCAGGCTGTTCCTGCTGAGGAAACTCAGGTCTTTTGGTGTACAAGGGGCGCTGCTGAAGTCATTCTATGACACGGTGGTGGCATCAGCCATCACTTTTGGAGTGGTCTGCTGGGGCAGTGGCATTACTGCAGCCGATAGGAAGAGACTGAACAAACTGATTAAGAAAGCTAGCTCTGTCCTGGGGCAGCGCCTTGATCCGATGGAGGAGATAGGAGAGAGAAGGACGGTGGCTAAACTGTCATCTCTGCTGGAGTCCGAGTTCCACCCTATGCAGGACATACTGGATGCACTGAGGAGCTCATTTAGCAGCAGACTACATCATCCCAGGTGCACAACCGAGAGGTTTCGTAGGTCCTTCCTACCAACGGCTGTCAGACTGTACAACCTAAGCAGGGCTGCTCGCAGAGATAGCAAAAAGACGTAACAAACTAATAGTTTTTTTGAATGCAAAAGATGCAATAGACTTACACAATGGTCCTCTCCGGCATACAACTAGGAACATACCGGTCGCTATGGAGGGTGAGAATATGTATGGGCACATAATCATACCATGTAGGATAACTAAATAGACGGTTATGCTGTTTCATCCCACCTAGCAACAATGCTCTGCACTGTGTGTGTTTATATATATTTACATATTTATTCCATCTAGCTACAATGCTCAGCACTGGGTGTGTTTATATTTATATATCTATATATTTATTCCATCTAGCTACAATGCTCCGCACTGTGTTTTTATATATCTACATATTATTCCATCTAGCTACATTGCTCCGCACTGTGTGTGTTTATATACTTGCATATTTATTCCACCTAGCTGCAATGCTCCGTACTGTGGGTGTTTATATATTTACATATTTATTCCATCTAGCTACAATGCTCTGCACTGTGTGTTCATATATTCATATATTTATTCCATCCAGCTACAATGCTCTGCACTGTGTGTCTGTGTGTGTGTGTGTATATACGTATATATTTTATAGTAATATGTACATATGTATATTAGCTGCTCTTGCTTGCTTGTTTTTTTTTCTTGCCTTCTGATTGTTGCTCTGAGTGTTGCTATCCCTGTGCTGTTGCAATCCTGGAATTTCCCCATTGTGGGACTAATAAAGGCTTATCTTATCTTATCTTATCTTAACATTGTTTACTTCCTCTCCTTGTGCAGTTTTCACCTTTTTTAGTCATCTGTTCTGCCATCATTGCTTTCACCTTTGTCTAGACAAATTGAGAGCAAATACTTACAAATACACATTATTGCTCATGAAGCCAAAAGCTGAGGTTGATCAAAAAATTTAGGTGAACAGATGTTTATTCTGAAACTTTTCTTGAATAGATGAAAAATATTTCAAACTGATGACTGTACCAAGTCAGTAAAATCAAAGAATCTGAAACTAGCTCTTAAGAGACCATGATTCTTAGAAACAAATCACGTGCCAGTGCATTTGCAGGCTGAATCTTTTTTCTTGAAATGCCAATAATAAAAATAGGGATGGGCATTTCATGGAAATATTATTCAGTAGTCACTGGAAATTGAGTCATTCTGAAATGACTGTACATGCAGTGTTCCTTTTGTAACATTTTAGTTTTATGAAGCGACATTTGCACTGGAGTCTGGGAGTGGGACTTTTTTCAGAAGTCATTGGTTTTGTATATTTCTTCCATTTCAGCAGTATCGTGTCAGATTTTTGATTTAATCATTTATTTATCTTCATCTTCTCTGAAGGCCAGAACTTAGCCAGCAGGCAGCTCTGAGCCTGATTCCGCTTACTGGATTTGTAAAACGGTGTTATTTTATTAAAGAGTATTGATTCAGAGGAAAATGCTTGATAATGAGTTAGTTCTGGTGCTCTACTTGAAGCATATATTATATGATGCTTGAATTGTTTTAACTGTGACAGATGTAAGCTAACATTGTTTTGGAACCAAGCCATTGTGACTAATGCCATGATTGAAATCTCAAAACAACCATCTGATGACATTCTCTACATGCCTGCCCTTAGTTTTACATTTACGACTCTCAGGACAGATTTAGTTTTGGGTACTGAGGCATGAAGTCCAAGAGCATTACAGCTTGAATCAGCATGACAGCTTGAACGAAGTTTACAGACTAGAAGAAAAATGTGATGGCATTGTGTGATAATTCTGTCACATGGCTCATGTGGCACATTACTACATGAGGTACAGACGTGGACAAAATTGAAAATTGGTTATGGTTATTGGTTATGAAAATTAACCAATGAAAATCAGACAATGCTTTTGAATTGTGGTTCAACAGAATTATTTTAAAGGGCTTATATCATGCTATTTTAAGCCTTTCAGAGTAAACTATATGCATGTATGTGATAGTATATTACCTTTGGTACACTGGAGAATGAATTTCTTATGAAATATGAGTTATTTTTGCGAGCCCAGAAGTAAGATGCCTCGATCTGAGGCTCAGCCTCTCCTTCTTGTGGCTGCCGCCCATTTCATGACGTAACCCCTGAGCCGGCTGCTGCAGCGTGTCGCTGGGTTCCGCCCACATAAACAACATCTACAGTAAACTTTAGAAAAGATGGATGAGCATGTTGAACTCTTTAGCCTCCTGTTATTATACTCCTAAATCTCTCACAGCCAAAGACACATTTACGCCACTTAGAAGACATTGTCTTATGTAAAAAAGCAAACAGTTGTTGTCACTGAGCAGATTAGGTGCGAGAGGAACTACTTCTTCACAGCGTCAGTGCTAAAGTGAAAGAGTTTTGCCGATCACCGCTCCATTAGCTGCGCGGAGAAAGTGGGTGTGTGCGTTAGCCTGGGGGCGGTGCTGGCAGCACAGGCACTTCCTGGAGTGGGCGGCTCACCCACGTTCATACGTATGAACATGGGGACCCAGTCATTATCAGGGACAGGGCGGAGCAGCAGCTCAGAGAGCAGGGTTGAGGAGGAATACTCAGAGATGCGTGAATGGAGCAAAATACCACTTTGGGGGTATTTTTGGTGAGGAATTAACGTTATAACATGCTTAAAAGCTCAAAAGTCGATTTTGCATTATAGGCCCTTTAAAAAAACAAACTCATGAAACAGGCC
Organism: Pholidichthys leucotaenia; assembly: GCA_020510985.1. Lineage (NCBI taxonomy): Eukaryota > Metazoa > Chordata > Actinopteri > Cichliformes > Pholidichthyidae > Pholidichthys > Pholidichthys leucotaenia. The sequence continues at coordinate 288,416,435 of CM035845.1, forward strand.
TGGACAAAAATGATGGTGCCCCTAGAAAAGATTGAAAATAATGTGACCATAGGGACATGTTCAACCAAGATGTGTCCTCTAATTAACATCACAGGTGTCTACAAACTTGTAATCAGTCAGTCGGCCTATTTAAAGGGTGACAAGTAGTCACTGTGCTGTTTGTTGACATGGTGTGTACCACACTAAACACGGACCAGAGGAAGCAAAGGAGAGAGTTGTCTCAGGAGATTAGAAAGAAAATTATAGACAAGCATGTTAAAGGTAAAGGCTATAAGACCATCTCCAAGCAGTCTGATGTTCCTGTGACTACAGCTGCACATATTATTCAGAAATTTAAGATCCACAGGACTGTAGCCAACCTCCCTGGACGTGGCCACAGGAGGAGACGGATAATGCGAATGGTAACAAAAGGGCCCAGAATAACCTCTAGACACATTCATGGTGAACTCCAAGGCCAAGGTACAACAGTGTCAGATCGCACCATCCATCATTGTTTAAGCTAAAGTGGACTTCATGGGAGACGACCAAGGAGGACACCACTGTTGAAAACAAATCATAAAAAAGCCAGACTGGAATTTACCAAACTGCATGTTGACAAGCCACAAAGCTTCTGGGAGAATGTCCTATGGACAGACGAGACAAAACTGGAACTTTTTGGTAAGGCACATCAGCTCTATGTTCAGATGCAAAAATGAAGCATACCAAGAAAAGAACATTGTCCCTACTGTGAAACATGGAGGAGGTTCTGTTATGTTCTGGGGCTGCTTTGCTACATCTGGCACAGGGTGTCTTGAATCTGAGCAGGGTACAATGAAATCTCCAGACTATCAAGGTATTCTAGAGAGAAATGTGCTGCCCAGTGTCAGACAGCTTGGTCTTAGTCGCAGGTCATGGGTCTTGCAACAGGATAATGACCCCATACTCAGCTAAAAACACCCAAGAATGGCTAAGAGCGAAACATTGGTCTATTCTAAAGTGGCCTTCTGTGAGCCCTGATCTAAATCCTATTGAACATCTGTGGAAGTTGCTGAAACATGCCGTCTGGAGAGGGCACCCTTCAAACCTGAGACAACTGGAGCAGTTTGCTCATGAGGAGTGGGCCAAAATACCTGCTGAGAGGTGCAGAAGTCTCATTGACAGTTACAGAAATCGTTTGATTGCAGTGATTGCCTCAAAAGGTTGTGCAACAAAATATTAAGTTAAGGGTACCATCATTTTCGTCCAGGCCTGTTTCATGAGTTTGTTTTTTAAATAATTCTGTTGAACCACAATTCAAAAGCATTGTCTGATTTTCATTGGTTAATTTTCATAGAATTTTTATTTATTACCACTTTTGTCAGATTCAAGTTATTTCTGTGACTATTGTGGGTTTTTCTTTCATTAACAGAGGGGTACCAACAATTTTGTCCACGTCTGTATTGCCCTGCACATTAGTACCAAAGAGAAGCCAGGCCCAGTGTGAGTCTGTGTGTATGAGAACCCTTATATTTGCAAGCACTGATTTGCAAGTAATTGAAATGTGTATTTCTGTGTGAGTGGGTGAGAGCTAGAGAGGAAATAGGAGAACATGAACATCTTCGGCTGCCTACAGTATATGTGCTACAATGTCCTTGGTCCAGTTTTGAAGGAAAAAAGTCTTTGCTAAAGTGAATCAGAGAGATGGAGAATGAAGGCTTTGCATATTGTCGTCTTTTTCTTTCGGCTGCTCCCTTTAAGGGTTGCCACAGTGGATCATCCAACTCCATCTCACCCTATCCTTTGCATCCTCTTTTGTCCCACCAACCCTCTCCATTTCCTCCTTCACTATGTCCATAAATCTTCTCTGTTGTCTTCCTCTTTTCCTCCTGTTTGGCAGCTCTATCTTCAACATCATCTGTCCAATATATCCACTATCTCTCCTCCTCACATGTCCAAACCAACTTAGCCGTGCCTCTCTTACTTTTTTTCTAAACCACTCAATCTGAACTGTCCCTTTGATATACTCATTTCTAATTCTGCCTTTTCTAGTCACTCCCAGTGAGAATCTTAGCATCTTTAAGTCTCCCATCACCGGCACTGCCTTCTGTCTTTTTTATTAATGTCACAATCTCCAAACCATACATCATAGCAGGCCTCACTACTGTCTTGAAAATCTTCCCTTTCACTCTTGTTGCTGTCCTGTCACAAATCAGTCAACACACTGCTTTGGATGGTTGACTCAGGTATTTAAATTCATCTACCTTCACTACCTGTACTCCTTGCATCTTCACCACCATACAGGTGAATCTCAAGAAATTAGAATATCATCTAAAAGTAGATTTATTTCAGTAATTCAATTTAAAAAAAAACTCAGGTTCAGGTTACTTTATTTGTACCCATAGGTAGATTTGTTTGCAGTCAGGTGACATCCTTTAAGACACATTTTTATAAACCACAATTACATTCAACATGAACACAAACACAGGCACCCATGAAGCTGACTATAAACACGATAAAAGTACTCAAGACTCCACCAATCAGGACATAAGGCAAAAAAAAGTGATAAGAGAGAAGGGTCATAATAAAAAAAGTTAAAAGCTAAATCAAAGAGATTAAAAACTCAAAAGTCTAAAACCCAATAAGAAACTTAAAACCCAAATAAAAAAACTACAAAAATAAATAAATATAAAATGAAAATTAATAAATAGATAACTAAATGATGTGCAATATATTGCTACATCTTGTTCAACTCTTTGACAGCAGCAGAAACAATGCTGTTTTTGTAGTGTTGAGTTTTACATTTTGGGACAACAAACCTCCGGCTGGAGGGAAGAAGCTGAAAGTGGCAGTGCAAAGGGTGGGAGTCATCATTTAAAATGGAGGTAGCAATCCTCTGTACCTGTCTGCTGTACAGGGATGTCAGGCTCAGTTGTGACTCACCAAGAAAATGACTGGACCATCTAACTACTTGGTCTAAGGATTTCCTCTGTTTCAGTTTTATCTGACCAAACCATTACACTAAAGAAAAGGATATAACCAATTCAATAAAAGCCCGATAAAACATTGTCATTATGGTTTGGTCAATATGAAAGTGTGCGACTTTCCTTAAACAATGCAAATGTTTCTGACCCTTTTTGCACACCCTTTCACAGTTTTTTTTCAAAGTTTAAATTACCATCAATGATCGTCCCAAGATATTTGTAAGATTGCACACATTCAATGCTCTGGCCTTTTAGTAAAGTGACTTTGTGCCTGGGAGTTTTCCTCCTAAAGTCAATAATCATGTCTTTAGTTTTTGTTGTATTCAGCTGCAGGTAGGAATCCTCACACCAGTGAACAAAATCATCAACTACTGGGCCGTGGCCGCTCTCACCATCCTGAAGGAGACTGACAACAACTGAATCATCAGCATACTTTATAATGTGTCTGTTGTCATGTCTGCTCTGACACGTTTGTGTACAGGATGAAGAGTAGTGACGAGGTTTAATCTTACGCCTCCATGCTTTCCGTGTTTCCTCCTCTTGTCTCTCTTTTCATTGCTGTGTCTATGAAAGTCTCTTAAAATAAAGTCCGGCAGTTGCGGCACAAACTCAAACACAGACGCTGGATTATCCATGTTTAGCTGCAGTAACATGTCTCTGGAATACTGCATTCTTACCGGCGTGACAGCGCTGACGTCCCAGACAAAAAACCGGTAAGAAAGGAGCCACAGTGCAATAACAACAAGAAAATCTATACTGATTGAAGAGCTCTTCATGATATAGTCCACATACATTCAAAGACAAAAACGGCACATAGAATGCCGTTAAAACACATTAAAGTACATAAAAACAGAGAATAAAAGACGCCAAACTTATCACCCACTTCCGGTCGCTGCATGCACATGCGCCCAAAATCTGCCTCAAACCCTTATATTATGTAGATTCATTACACACAGAGTAATATTTTTCAGATGTCTTTTTTTTTTTATTTTAATGGTTATGGCTCATAGACAGACTGTGGTTAGCACAGTCTGTCTATGAGCCATAACCACAGTCTGTCTATAACGAACACCATGTTCAAGCATAAGGGTGTCCATATGTGCACCTGGCACCAGGACACCCTAGGCCGCAGGTCGATGATCGATTTTGTTATCGTATCATCAGACCTGCGACCGTATGTCTTGGACACCCGAGTAAAGAGAGGTGCAGAGCTGTCAACTGATCACCACCTGGTGGTGAGTTGGATCCGATGGCAGGGGAGGAAGCCATTCAGACCTGGTAGACCCAAACGTATAGTGAGGGTGTGCTGGGAGCGTCTGGCTGAGGCCCCTGTCCGGGAGGTCTTCAACTCCCACCTCCGGAAGAACTTCAACCACATTCCGAGGGAGTCTGGAGACATGGAGTCTGAATGGGCCATGTTCTCCACCTCTGTTGTTGAAGCGGCAGCCCAGAGCTGCGGCCGCAAGGTGGTCGGTGCATCTCGTGGTGGCAACCCCCGAACCAAGTGGTGGACACCAGTGGTGAGGGGGGCCATTAAGCTGAAGAAGGAGTCCTATCAAGCTTGGTTGGCTTGTGGGACTCCCGAAGCAGCTGAGGTGTACCGGCAGGCCAAGCGGAGTGCAGCTCGGGTGGTTGCTGAAGCAAAAACCCGGGTATGGGAGGAGTTCGGTGAGGCCATGGAACAAGACTTTCGGTCGGCTTCAAAGAGATTCTGGCAAACTGTTCGGCGGCTCAGGAGGGGAAAGCAGCTCCCCGTCCACACTGTGTATGGTGCGGATGGGACACTGTTGACTTCAACTGGGGATATCGTCGGGCGGTGGAAGGAATACTTCGAGGATCTCCTCAATCCCACTGATACGCCTTCCACAGAGGAAGTAGGGTTTGGGGACGAGGGGGATGACTCGCCTATCACAGGGGCTGAGGTCGCCAAGGTGGTTAAAAATCTCCTTGGTGGCCGGGCCCCGGGGGTGGACGAGATTCGCCCCGAGTACCTCAAGGCCCTGGATGTTGTTGGGTTGTCATGGTTGACACGCCTCTGCAACATTGCGTGGAGGTCGGGGGCAGTGCCTTTGGCATGGCAAACCGGGGTGGTGGTTCCTCTCTTCAAAAAAGGGGACCGGAGGGTGTGCTCCAACTTTAGAGGGATCACACTCCTCAGCCTCCCTGGGAAGGTCTATGCCAAGGTATTGGAGAGGAGAGTCCGGCCGTTGGTCGAACCTCGGATTCAGGAGGAGCAATGTGGTTTTCGTCCTGGCCGTGGCACATCGGACCAGCTCTTTACCCTCTCGAGAATTCTTGAGGGTTCGTGGGAGTTTGCCCAACCAGTTTACATGTGTTTTGTGGACTTGGAGAAGGCATTTGACCGCGTCCCTCGTGGATTTTTGTGGGGGGTGCTTCGGGAGTATGGGGTATCGGGCTTGTTGTTACGAGCTATTCGGTCTCTGTACGACCGTTGTGAGAGTTTAGTTCGCATTGCCAACACTCGGTCGGAGTCATTCCCAGTGAGAGTTGGACTCCGCCAGGGCTGCCCTTTGTCACCGGTCCTGTTCATAATTTTTATGGACAGGATTTCTAGGCGCAGCCAGGGAATGGAGGGTGTCATGCTTGGTGACCACAGGATCTCATCTCTGTTGTTTGCAGATGATGTTGTCCTGTTGGCTTCATCCAGCAATGACCTACAGCTCTTGCTGGGACGGTTTGCCGCTGAGTGTGAAGCGGCTGGGATGAGAATCAGCACCTCCAAGTCCGAGTCCATGGTCCTCAGCCGGAAAAAGGTGGATTGTCCTCTCCGGGTTGGGGACAGGCTCCTGCCCCAAGTGGAGGAGTTTAAGTATCTTGGGGTCTTGTTCACGAGTGAGGGGAAAATGGAGCGAGAGATCGACAGACGGATTGGAGCAGCATCTGCAGTGATGCGGACGTTGTACCGGTCTGTTGTGGTGAAGAGGGAGCTTAGTTCTAAGGCAAAGCTGTCGATTTACCAGTCAATCTACGTTCCTACTCTCACCTATGGTCACGAGCTTTGGGTAATGACCGAAAGAACGAGATCGCGGATACAAGCGGCTGAAATGAGCTTTCTCCGTAGGATTGCTGGACTCACCCTCAGAGATAGGGTGAGGAGCTCAGTCATCCGGGAGAGGCTCAGAGTAGAACCGCTGCTCCTCCACATTGAAAGGAGTCAGTTGAGGTGGTATGGGCATCTGATTAGGATGCCTCCTGGACGCCTCCCACTTGAGGTGTTTCAGGCACGTCCCACTGGGAGGAGACCCCGGGGCAGACCCAGGACTCGGTGGAGAGACTATGTCTCCCAGCTAGTCTGGGAACGCCTTGGTATCCCCTCTGAAGAGCTGGAGCAGGTGGCTGGGGAGAGGGAAGTCTGGGCTTCTCTGCTTGAACTGCTGCCTCCGCGACCCGGACCTCCGGAAAAGCGGTAGAAGATGGATGGATGGATGGATGGTTATGGCTCATGAAAACCCCAAATTCAGTTTCTCAAAAAATTAGAATGTAACATAAAATTAATTTTAAAAAATGGATTTTTAATAGAAATGTTGGGCGACTGAAAAGTATTTCCACGCAGCCACTCGGTACTTGGTTGAGGCTTCTTTTGCATGAATTATTGCATCAGTGCAGCGTGTCATGGAGGCGATCAGCCTGTGGCACTGGTGAGGGGTTATAGAGACCCCATTTGCTTTGATAGTGGCCTTCAGCAAATCTGCGTTGTTGGGTCTGGTGTCCCTGACAGTGTTGGGCACTTTACTAAAAATAGTAACTAATTACAGTTACTAGTTACTTCTTTTAACCTCTTGCACTCCGTTGTACCACGGGCGGGCAAGTCTCTGTGTCCTAGGGCGCACGAGGGCGCACTCGTGCGTCCTTGCGCGCTCTCGGACGCATGGTCCTGATGGTGGTGATGTAGTTGGTGGCGTCCAAGCGCCACTGAAAAAAAAGGCTGCAGACACAGCCGCGAACAGATTAGTTCATCTGATTGACCTCTCATTCGACTAATAAGAGCCTTGAATTGGGTTTCTGAAACCTTGAAGAACCAATGACTGAAAACCTAGGAAGGAGGGCCCGCCTCCCAACGCTTTGAATGCAGTGACCCAATTGAAGCAGAGAAGTTCGCGAGCTGTTTTTTTTTTTTAAGGCTGGGTGAAGACTGGCTGCTGGAGCGGATCAAAAAAGGACGCAGGAAGAGCCCCACAGACCCAGCAGCATGGAGACCATCCACAAATGCAACCTGTGTGACAGGGAGTGCCATTCGTGGATCGGCATGTTCGGCCACAGGCGGTGCTTATTTTGTATTGGTTCCAGCAGAGTAGACGTTATGATTTCTTCCATGGTCATCATAGACCGACGGAGGCTGACGACGAAGGCTGAGTGACACACACGCCTTCGCCAGTCTTTTTTTAATTACTACTGTTATTTGTTTTGAAAAATCGTTTGCCAAAAACCGCAATCATGGAAGCACAAAACCGCAATAATGGAATTATGTTTTGATCAGGTCGTGACACCAGAACCACAGCGGACCAGCGTCACGTTCGTCTGACAATGAGGAAGAGAAGTTGGCCAGGACACTACAAGGGGTTGCTCGCCGCGTACAGGCTGTGAACGCCCCCCCACCCCCGCTATTCTTCTGCAGCAAGGGGGGGGGGGCCCGCGGTGATTGCGCTGCTGTCCCACATCACCACATGAGGCTAATCCGTTGTGTAGCGATGGCCGAAGTCCATCCTCTGTAGCAAGCGGGGGGGGGGGCAAACCCCCCCCCACACACACACACAGACAGCCCTGAGTGTGGCCTTTCATTAGAGCCTAAAATGAAGGTTCTATATTGAATCATTCAGAAGTTACGGACGTTTTTCCAAACTGTGCCATTTGGCACAGTTCCAAAACGCCTGGGAACAGCCTGAGAACAAAACTGTGTAATATATTCATTTTTTGTGGTATTGTTACAAAATTTTGACCTCAGCTGGATAACACTTGGTTCTACATTTCTGTTGCATTTTCCAGCCCGGATCTGAAGCTGTGTGTTATTTGCAAGCATTTGTATCCAAAAAAACACCCAGGCCAAATTTATTTTCTTCAGGTTCACTATGTTTAGATGACTGTAACTCAGTGGCCGGAGCACTTACAGAGATCATGTGTTTTTGCCAAAAAATTCAAAGTGTTTTCTTTTAAATGAGACCAACCCCATGAAGATGCTGCAAAGGGTTGAAGAACAGCTTTCGATTTACTTTGGGCACATTTTTTTTTTGGCATTTTTAGGAAAATTGACCGGAGTGCAAGGGGTTAAATACTTTATTTTGAACAAAAAAACAAAAATGACAAGTGCAATTAAAGTGACGGTATACAGTGCTAGAAAGGGAGAAGGAAGAAGTTAACACTTATTTACCCCAACTCCTCTTTTCCCTAAATACGACCCATGTGAAATATATACCTATTACCTCAATTAAGACCCCAAGTAGACAATTAACTATGTTTTATACAGATCAACATTGACACCCATCCATCCCTACATACTTACAGTCCATACATCTATACCCAGCTCCAAACAACAGATATACACAGATATGCACAGTACTGTCCCACCTACCCTACCATAGTGTCCCAGAGTGAGCTTAATGCATCGTACATATTAATACTACCCCTCTAACATACATCCTTTTAGCAAAAAATGTTTATACCTCTTTTTGAATTGATTTGTTTGTTTATAGTTTTAGTTCCAGCTCCAGGCTGTTCCACAAATCCACCCCACAGACAGATATACACATACTTTTCTTAGTTGTTCGTACCTTAGGTTTTGAAAAGTTTAAGTCTCCTCTCAAATTATAATCACTCTCTTTTTTTGAATATTTTTTGTATATTAGTTGGGAGTTGATTATTAATTGCCCTGTACATTACTTGTGCTGTCTTATATTTAACTAAATTCATGAACTTTATGGCATGTGACTTTCAAAACGAGTTGGTATGGTCTCTATACCCTACATTATTTATTATTCTTTTACATTTTTTTTGTAATGTGCATATTGGCTGCAGGTTGGTCCTGTAGGTGTTTCCCCAGACCTCTACACAGTAGTTAAGATATGGTTGAAACAGTGAATTGTACAGTAAGAATAATGATTTATAGTCCAAGACGTGTCTTGTCTTCCCCAGTATCCCTATACATTTTGCAAATTGGTCCGGATGTAACTGATGTGAGGTTTCCAGCATATTTTATTGTCTAGCGTCACCCCCAGAAACTTATTTTCCTGTACTATTTCAATTCTGGTATCATCTATCATTACCATTATTTCATGATTTATTGTATAATTTCCAAACAACATAATCTTTGGGTTTTTTTTCAGATTTAAAGATAATTTATCTATGTTGAACCATTGCGTTATCCTTTTCATTTCTGTTGTGACCACCTTTAAAACCTGCTGCAAATTTTCACCAGTGCAAAGGATATTTGTCATCCGCAAACAAAATAAATTTCAGAAATATTGACACTTGGCATATGTCATTTATATATAAGATAAAGAGTTTGGGTCCCAAAACTGACCCCTGGGGCACACCACAAGAGATGTTCATGAAGGGTGATTTGTGCTCACCTATTTGCACAAATTGTTGTCTGTTACTTAAATAACTTTCCACCCAACTCAATCCGACCCCTCTTATCACATACCTTTCCAATTTCCTTAGTAGAATTCTGTGATCAATAGTGTGAAAAGCTTTCTTTAAATCTATAAATACTCCTACAGCAATTTTTTTTTTATCTATACAACTACTAATTTCTTGTATGAGTTTGATCAGTACCAAAGATGCAGATATGTCCGCTCTAAAACCATACTAACTGTCTGTAAAGAGGTTGTGTTTTTCAATGAAATTATCCAGTCTTTTAGTAAAATTTTTTTCAAGTATTTTGGATAATTGTGACAGTAAAGAGACCGGCCTGTAATTTGTGAAATGATGACTGTCTCCTGTTTTGTATAGTGATATTACTTTTGCTATTTTCATTGAAAAGGATCAAGCGGAAGAAGATGAATGAATGAATTTACCAGTTTGAAATGACAGGTTACAGTTGTGGGTGAGTGGTTTAACAATTCCTTCAATTACTTTTTTCACTATTGTCAAGTCAATTTCATTCCAGTCAGTTGATTTTATTTTTTTTTTTGTTCTTAAATTTTCTCAGTCTCGGGAATTTCCTTTTCAGTTATTGCACCCAAAAAGATCGTGTTTGGATTTCTATCTTCTATTTCATTTACAGAACCACTATCATTTGTTTCTGGTACACTATTGTTAGGGATGTGATTTGGGGTTGGGAAAATTATCTGAAAATTTAGCAGGGGGTCTGGGGGACTTGGCGAAGCCCCCCCGAAGCTCCTGGGTTTTTATGATTTTTAAGTGCCAGAACTGTGCTTAAATGACATAAAACAAACAGCTGAATGTCACTTATTACTGTATAATATTGACTTATGTTCCAAGAAGATAGCATTCCTAAAATATTCCAACAAGCATTATCCATCACATGTGTGGCGTTAAAAATATTTTTTAAATAAAGTCCAAAACATCTTCAGCAGGCAAGATGAAGAAAAGTGAACTCCTGTGGCAGCTAGAAAGGTCTACATTTAACCATGAGAAACTCCCGGTTAGCTGAGCAGTGTCTCCCAACAGTGCCAGAGTTCGTGCACCAAGCCTTGTTAATATAAATGCACACTCCCCCACCTCTGATCTTACCGGAGTCATCAGCTGCCCTGTCTGCCCAGAGAGTGTGTTGTCCGGCTAGCTCGATAGCATTGCCGGGTATTCCACTGTGTAGCCATGTTTCCATGAAAATCATGATATTGCAGTTCATAAGTTTCTTATTGTTGGTGATCCGAAGCTGTAGCTCATCCATTCTGTTCGCCACTGACCGTACATTAGCGAGGAAAATGCTGGGTAGAGAAAGCCAGTGCGGTGTTAGCTTTAGCTTAACTCTTAGCCCTCCGCGCTTCCCCCGCCTTTGTTTATGGTTTCTACGCCGCCTGCGAGCACTTCCGGTTGGCCGGGTAGCTTACCTAGCGGCGGGTATTCTCCAGAGCTCAGGGATGAAAAGTAGGTTGCTGATAAAAAGGTCGTTATTTTGTAATCCAATGTCCAAAAGTTCATTTCAGGTGTATGATGTAAAAGCGAAGCTGTTCTGAACGAACAGACCTGAAATGAGCAGAAATATCGCTGCTAATCCACAAAATCTGAAGAGAGCCTCGCGTTGTGCACGCTCCGCCATCTGGTCTGAAAATTTTTGGAAGATAAAAAAAGCGGAATTCCGCAAATTAGCAGAAAAATCACATCCCTATATTGTTTTTGCTAATTCTGGACCAACGTTTACAAAAAATTTATTGAAACCACTAACCATATCCTCCATATTATTTATCAAATTGTCATTTTCAATAAAATCTGGATAATTAGCATTCTTTGATCGGTTACTAATAATCCCATTTAGCACTTGTCATGTTCCTCTTAAGTTATTTTTATTATCCTCTAATATTCTGTTGTCGTACTCTTTCTTACAAGTCATCATTATATTAGTTAGCTTGTTTTTATGTCTTTTATATTTGATCTCAGCCTCTACCATTCTACACTTAATGTGTTGTTCATATAATGTATTCTTCTTTTTTCATGCATTTAATAGCCCCTTGGTGACCCCTGGACTATTTTTGTTTTGTTGTCTGTCGCTGTATTGTTTTATAGGACAGTTTTTATTGTACAATGATTGAAATATTTGTAAAAATTCATCATATGGTTTATTTATATCATTTTCATCACAAACTATCTTCCAGTCTTGCATTAATAATACCTTTGCCAGTAAATACATAGATTCTTCAGTTCAGATTTTTTTATATTTAACATTTTTGGTGTACTTGTTCTTCCTATAATCACATTGATAGACAACAAAAATTGGCAGGTGGTCACTGATATCATTTAATAAAAGCCCACTCACGATATCATTTTCCATAATGTTTGTGATTATGTTACCTATTAGTGTGGCACTGTGTGACGTGATTCTGCTAGGTCTGGTGATTGTTGGATGTAAGCTCATACTGTACACTGTATTGATAAATTCTTCTGTCATACTATGTTGTTTTGAATTCATAAGCTCTATATTGAAATCCCCACAGATGAACATAACTTTATGAGTAAGTTTTGCGTACATTTTTTCCATCCAGTCCTTAAATAAGTCAATATTTGATCCAGGTGTTCTATATACACAGCTCACTACTATATTCTTCATATTGTCCAAACAGATTTCTATTGTAATACATTCAAATAAATCATACACAGTCACTGTCAAATTTTCAACAACCTTGTATTGCAAGCTCTTGTCAACATAAATTGCAACTCCTCCTCCTTTCTTCACTTTTCTATTCATATAATTTAATTAATTCATAGCCATCCAATGTAAAATCCATTCCTTTCTCTTCACTGAGCCACGTCGCTGATATTGCGACTATATCGAATGGGTCTTTAAACTGATGTAAATAATCTTTAATGTTATTAAAGTTAGCATAGAGACATCTGCTGTTGAAATGGATCATTGATATATTAAAATCAGATGTGACCATTGTGTTAAACCAAGGGTCCCCAAACTTTTTCCTGTGAGGGCGACATAACTTTTGCCTTCTTTGATGGGGGCCGAGGTCAGTTTGTAACAGAAAAAGTGTGACGATCGCACGGGTGCCTAAACGTAAACATTTATTGTTTTCCAGAAAGCCACACATAACCAAATATTAATAACCCTTTCCGGGATCTTCACAGGAAAAAAAAATCAGAAAATAAATAATAACACTATTTATGAAATAAATAATAACCAAATAACCCTCTCTGGGTTCTTCACAGAAAAAAGTCCATGGAACATTAACTTTCTGTTGTGCCGTGCACAATCTTAACAGGTAAAAGTAAAGCTTAGTTGTCAGAGCAGAATCTCTTACTTAAATGACTCATATGAGCAGTCTCTCAAAGTTCTTGTGTTTCTTCCTTATAATCCTTTTGTAGGTTCCAGTAGGCTTGTAGACACCGCTGTTGAACAGCCTTTTCTTTGCATTGAACAAAAAAATAATCGTTTGTCCACTGCAGGTTAAATACCCTGCATTCTGAATCAATTTTTCTCTTACCTAACCTTTTCGCCATTATTCCGTTTTATTTGACAGAGGTGAGTCTAGGATGGTTTTTTTTGGGGGGGGGGGGGGGTCAGATAGGGGCATAGATTGCAGAAGGGTGGAATAGAATGTCACGTTCTATGCGTGTATTAATTTCGATCACATGGCCAGAGTGGAAAAAAAAAATCATAACACTTACCAGTGTGGAGGCAAAAAATAGTCCACAGCGCGGCAGAAGGGAGAGACAGTCCGTTCACGTCAGGTCACCAGTGTGGAGGAAAAAATAAGTGCAGGCGGACACAGCAAGCCGAAGTTTAAAGGTGTTTTATTCCTCCATCACGAGGCTCACCCAGCGCTCTGGCTGCGCGCTGTGAGTGAGCCCTGAGTAGTTGTCTAAGAGCGAATTCTAAGTGCGATAGTGAGGCATGTACAGTCAGCTCTTTTATACAGTGATACAGAGAATGCATGGCACAGAATGCATTGCTGAGCACACGCTCAGCAGGAGAACGAGATGGCGCTCGGCCGGCTTTGGAAGCGAGGTGCGGGAAAAGCTCTGTGCAGGGGGAGGTGGAGGGGGGTGGGGGTAAGCGTCTCTGGTATTGTTCAGGGAGCCGGGCCAAATGTGGAGGCGGGCCGTATCCGGCCCGCGGGTCAGAGTTTGGGGACCACTGTGTTAAACTGTTCATCTGTGTCGTAACTACAATTATTATTGATGAAGGTAAATAAATTATTGTCAGGGTCTATGTCATATTCCACGTCCTGTGGGTTTTGATCCGTATATTCAAAAACTTTCAGTTCCTGTTGTTCCTGTTTGTTGATCTTTTGTTTCATGTAGTTATATGTCCTGTTTCAGATGAGTGTAATTCAAAAGTAATTGAGTTACTTTACCAATTACTGCATGATTAAAATAACTAGTTAATTGGAAAATTAACTTTCACGTTATTTTAAATGCATGCTTAAGCCCTTAGCATTCCTGCCAATTTCTAGCCAATGTGAAACATTCTGTGGGTGGAAAACTAGAATTTTAAGAGGCTAAGAAAGAAGATCTTTCATTATTCACCATTACGCATTGTCTGTGTAACCCTTGCCTTATGTTAATTAGGTAAGGGAAATAATTAAGTGTAGACCAGTTGCTAGGTTTGTAAGGGTTACAATAGGGAATTAAAATGAGTGTGGAATGAAATAGCTGGAGGCAAGAAATGAGCAATAATGGTTGTTATTTGTAGGGATAAAGCGAACAATATATACAAACAATTTACAACTATACAAATATAACAACAGCCGGTATGAAATAAAACCCCAAAAATGTCCTACTGAGCTCAGTGTTTTGCCCTTTTGGTCTAGTCATTTGACCAGTCAAGATATCTTGTATCTCCAGGCTCAGGTTTCTTTTCCTCTTTTAAAGCGGCAGCTTGAGTTGTTACCACTTCAATGTTGTGCACTGGAGAGAGGAAGGATGCCCTTCAATCGAGATCTTGGTCAGATCTCGGTTCAGTCTCGGGTCAGGCTCACCATCTCCATTCGGAGAGAATCCAGGATCCAAAAGGTTCTTGATCGGCAACCAAAAAAAACCTAGCCTGCACAACAATAATGGTATTATTGTTTACAGCTAGAGTGATTCGTTTTTCAATCCTTTCTTATATAACACCATAGCTTAGTGTTTAAATTCTTCTCTCATATTACTATTATTACAATCCAGCAATATAGTAATATCTTACATTTCACATCTTACGTCTTATATGCATGTGTTCTTTTCTCACAATCTCTCTGGTAGCACATGAAATACCCTTAATTTCATGTAACCAATTGAATGAATTCCTCTTTTTATCTCTACATCATTTAACCATGAAATTATGATTAATCCTTTTTAACCTTGTCTTTGTAAATCATGAAATGAAATACAATTAATTTATCACATAACCAGGGAATATACTGTCCCATTACTTCCAATATTCCCTTTTAAAATCAGTAAAACCCGGTCTGAGCTACTGGGTTTAGCATAACCTATGCATTTACATAGGAGACCAACACCATGTGCTTTTAGCATCAAACTACACATTACATTCGACAGAAATAGTGCATAAGAACTTAAAGTACTTCAGCATACTGTTGGGAACTGAAATCACATTTAGGAAAACCATACAGACACAAAAACAGCCTTTTCCATTGCTTTTAAACAGAAAAAATCCACTCACGATTAGCATTAGCATAACACTAACATTAGCATGTATTGTTTGGTTTTCACTCACCAAGATGAGGTATCAGTGTGAACACAGCAAAAGGACACAGCCACAATGTCTCTCAAGCTCATGCTCCCGTCAACTTAGGATAATAAAGGTTCAAATTAGCGTTTGGAGAGTGTTTAGATCCATTTATAGCATCTTTCTAAATTAAACTCACCAAGAAGAGGTATCAGTGTGAACCAGACCGCCCACACCCTCTCTCGTCCGCTCTCAGATCGTAAAGACCGACAAACCAGCAGAGCGCCTCGGCACTCTGCTCGGAAGGCGGGGCTAATATCGCTCTTAACGAATGAAAGACCCAGATCACCCAACGTGACCATGAAACGGGAATTTAAAAGTTGGATAACGAGGATCACATTTCCTGTTCCCAAAATAATCGGTTTTCAAAATAAAATCACACAATTGTATTAATACAATTGACATCTGAGGGGAAAAAAAGGGGTCATTTTCTCAGCTGGGTTACATCTGTCACACAGATAAGATGAAAACCTTGCATGGCCAGATTAGAAAAATTGATCCAAATATGTTTTTGTAACTAAAATGTAATGATTCACTGCATCAAGTTTTTTTTTTTTTTTTAGATCCAGTAAAACAGCTCCCACAACCTGGCCTTGATCTATTGATTTTTGTTTTTTAATTTGTGAAAAGGATTAAGTGGAAGAAGATGGATGGATGGATGGATGGATGGATGGATGTTCAGTCAAGTAAGAGTGAGCACTCTCAGCTGAATTATTTGGTCAGAAGCCATAGAGTAGGTGTAAGTAATTATTAGACTCCATATACTCCAATAATTGCATAGCAACAGTTTTTTTTTTTCTAAAACTTTGGAGAAAATTGGTAATATACTAATAGACACACACCTGATTTACAGCTCTAGATTTAAAACCCTTACCATTTTAGCCAGTGTCAAGCCAATGTGAAACATTCCACGGGTGGGACATCTTGCACACATAGCAAGATAATTTAATTAATAGATTACATTACAGGCTTATTAATGCCAGGCTAAAAACAGACTGTTTT
The DNA here is from genome assembly GCA_020510985.1 of Pholidichthys leucotaenia. Lineage (NCBI taxonomy): Eukaryota > Metazoa > Chordata > Actinopteri > Cichliformes > Pholidichthyidae > Pholidichthys > Pholidichthys leucotaenia. The sequence goes on from CM035845.1 coordinate 288,432,746, forward strand.
AGACAGAGCTTTTAGAACATGTTCTGTCTACTTTATCCTGCCTTGAGAGCTCATATTGTGGGAAAAAGCTGAAGAAAATCAGCATGCTATTGCCAGTAATTTCCTCATTTTCGGGTGAGAATTAGCAACACTGCATAAAACTGTCCATGTTTATCTTACCTTTATGATATCGATTTAATCCGATGGGCAGTGATCCAAAGAAAATGTCCATTATCCACAGTCCAAATGTTTGCTGTGACAGAGACATGATCCAGTCCCTCAAAGTCCATTTTTAAATAATCTTTATCCAGGTAAATGCATTTTAATTTCAGTGGATCACAGTCCAGCTGACTGATGGAAAGTGTTATCACGTCTTCAGTTTGGAACGGCATATCTGGCAATCAGTCAGTTTAATTCTTGCTGGGTCACAAACTGTCCAGATGCATACCTGTGCTTGAAATCCAGCCATGGGTGTTGAGATGAGTATTTCCACTTTACATTCAATTCAATTCAATTCAATTCAACTTTATTTATATAGCGCCATTTCACAACAACAGTCATCTCATAGCACTATCAACTGTAGGGGGGGACCCCCACAGTTGCAGAAAGACCCCAGCAATCAGGCGATCCCCTGTGAGCAAGCACTTGGCGACGGTGGGGAGGAAAAACTCCCTTTTAACAGGAAGAAACCTCCAGCAGAACCAGGCTCAGGGAGGGGCAGTCATCTGCTGCGACTGGCTGGGGGGTGAGGGGATAGAGAAGAAGAAAAGAACAGACATGTAGAGAGCAAACAGCACAATGGGGACTCAATCTATGGGAGAGAACAAACAAATGTTAATGACCAGCAAAAAAAAAAATATTTCATAGAGAGTGAGGAAAGGAGTGAGGCCCAGTGCATTACTGGAGGTCCCCCGGCTGACTAAACCTATTAGCAGCATAACTAAGGGAGGGTTCAGAAACACATGATCCCTCCCTAATTGTAGGCTATATCAAAAAGGTAGGTTTTAGCCCTATTCTTAAAAACAGAGATCGAGTCTGACTCCCGAATCCAGATTGGCAGCTGATTCCACAGGAGAGGAGCTTGATAACTGAAGGCTCTGCCTGTCATTGTACTTTTGGAGATTGTAGGTATTACAAGTAATCCTGCATTTTGGGAGCGTAGTGCTCTGTTAGGATGATACGGTAGTATCAGATCTTTTAAATAAAAAGGAGCCTGATTGTTTAGAGCTTTGTAAGTAAGAAGAAGAATTTTAAACTTAATTCTAAACTCTATGGGAAGCCAATGAAGGGAGGCCAGAACCGGAGAGATATGATCTCTCTTTCTAGTACCTGTTAAAACTCTTGCTGCAGCATTTTGGATCAGCTGAAGACTTTTTAAAGATGTTTTAGGACAGCCTGATAATAAAGAATTACAATAATTTAATCTCGAGCTAACAAAAGCGTGGATCAGCTTCTCAGCATCACTGAGACAAGATGCTCCTAATCTTGGCAATATTACGCAAATGATAGAAGGCAGTCTTAGAAACAAATTTAATATGTGAATTGAAGGACAAATCCTGATCAAAAATAACTCCAAGGTTCCTCACAGAGCTATTAAGAGAAAGAGTAACTGCATCCAAACTGAAAGTTTGATTTGGAAAGGAATTTCTAAGGTTTTTTGGACCAACAAGAATGACTTCAGTCTTATCTGAATTTAATAGCAGGAAATTACAAGTCATCCAAGCTTTGATTTCCTTAAGACAGGCTTCTAACTTGGCTAATTGATTAGTATCATCTGGCTTCATTGACAGGTATAATTGTGTGTCATCTGCATAACAATGAAAATGTATACAGTGCTTTCTAATAATGTTGCCTAACGGAAGCATATATAAACTAAAAAGAGTAGGGCCTAGCACAGATCCCTGTGGAACTCCATGACTAAGCTTTGAGCTGAAAGAAAACTCATCATTTACATGAACAAACTGGAACCTATCAGATAAATAAGATCTAAACCACTGCAACGAAGTTCCATTAAGTCCAACATAGTGTTCTAATCTATCAAGTAGAATATTATGATCAATAGTATCAAAAGCTGCACTAAGATCTAAAAGGACAAGTACAGAAACTAGTCCATTATCAGATGCAATGAGGAGGTCGTTAGTGACCTTCGCTAAGGCTGTTTCAGTACTATGATGGATTCTAAACCCAGATTGAAACTCTTCAAGTAAACCATTTCCCTGCAGGTGGTCAAATAATTGCGTAGCAACAACTCTTTCTAAGATATTTGAAATGAAAGGGAGATTAGAGATTGGTCTATAGTTAACTAAAGCTCCTGGATCTAGCGTTGGCTTTTTGAGTACGGGTTTAATTACAGCCGTTTTAAAAGCCTGCGGTACATGGCCTAAAGTTAATGAAGAATTGATTATATGAAGAATAAAGCTACCAATAAGTGGGAAGACTTCTTTAAATAACCTGGTAGGAATAGGGTCTAAAAGACAAGTTGAAGGTTTGGATGAGGAAACTATTTTGTCTAACTCACAAAGGTAGATTGGAGTAAACTCATCAAGACAGACATCAATAGAAGGAGTTGTAGTAGTTACAGTATTTAAGTTAACTGTGGGAAGAATCTAATTGATTTTATCTCTGATGGATGAAATTTTATTATTGAAAAAGTTCATAAAGTCCTGACTAGTAAGCTCTAAGGGGATGCTAGGATTGACAGAGTCCTGACTCTTTGTCAACCTGGCTACAGTACTGAAAAGAAACCTGGGATTATTCTTGTTCTGTTCTATTAATGCAGAGTAATAACTCGTTCTAGCTTTTCTAAGAGATTTTTTATAAATTAAAAGATGATTTCTCCAAGCTAAATAGATTTCATCTAAATTAGTAGAGCGCCATTTTCTTTCTAATTGACGAGTCTTCTGTTTTAAGCTACGAATTTCTGTGTTGAACCAAGGAGTTAAAAATCTCTGATTAGACTTTTTCTTTTTTAAGGGGGCCACCAAGTCTAGAGCCTGATGCAGAGAAGCTGAAACACTATCCACCATGTTATCAATTACAGAAGGAGCAAGCTGTCTATAGCTTATTTCCGTTGTGTTGACACATGGCATAGAGGAAACAATCTGCATAAATTTGGAAACCGCATCATCTGAGAGGCATCTACTGTGATAATATTTTTCTTTAGGAGCCAAATAGTCAGAAATAGTAAAATCAAAGGTTAACAGACAATGGTCTGACATTACAGGGTTATGAGGAGACACTACAAGATTTTCTATTTCTATGCCATATGTCAGAACAAGGTCCAATGTATGGTGGAGGTAATGAGTAGAATTTCCTACTTTCTGAGAAAACCCAATCGAGTCTAATATTGAATTAAAAGCCACATTAAGGCAGTCACTATCTACATCCACATGTATATTAAAGTCCCCTACTATAATTATTCTATCAGATTTCAGCACTAAATCAGCTAAGAAATCAGCAAATTTGGATAAAAATTCTGAATAGGTTGATGGGGGACGATAAACTATGGCAAATAAAATTGGGTTTAACCTGAAATTGCTAAAGTGCCCAACACTGAGGACCAGGCCCTCAAAGGAATTATAACATGTTTTTTGCTTTACATTAACTAGTAATTTGGAATGGTAAATTGTTGCTACTCCTCCTCCACGACCAGAACTTCTGGGATTTTGACAGTTTAAATAACCAGAGGGAGTTGATTCATTTAAACCAACATAATCCTCTTGCCCTAACCAAGTCTCTGTAAGGGAAATTAAATCAATCTGATGATCAATTAACAGATCATGGACTAACAGAGACTTGGGAGTTAGAGACCTAATATTTAATAAACCACATTTAATTTTTAAATTATGAGGAGGAACAGAGGCCAAATCATTCAATTTAGAGGCTTTATGTTTAATTTGAGTTTTACCAATATTTTGCTTTATCACTTTGGGACGCTTATACATTATATTTTTATTTACTTTGGAGGGAGCAGACAACGATTCTCTGATGGGGAAGACAGGGGCTAAGCTGAGGGGTGGCGGATGAAGAGGAGCTGCAGAGAGGCGTGTAAGACTACGACTCTGCTTCCTGGTCCCAACTCTGAGTAGTCACGGTTTTGGAAATTTGGATAAAAAAGATGCCAGATTGTTAGATAAATGAGAAGCACCATCCAAAGTGGGATGAATGCTGTCTCGTCTCATAAGACCAGGTTTTCCCCAAAAAGAGCTCCAATTGTCAATGTAGCCCACGTCATTTTTAGGACACCACACAGACAGCCAGCGGTTCAAGGATGACGAGCGACTAAACATGTCATCACTGGTCAGATTGGGGAGGGGCCCAGAGAATACTACAGTGGCAGACATCGTTTTTGCAAAGTCACACACCGATTCTATATTAAGTTTCGTGACTTCCGACTGCCGGAGACGGATGTCATTAATGCTGGCGTGAATAACAATTGTGGAGTATTTACAGTTACTTTTAGCCAGCATTTTCAAATTTGACTCGATGTCGCCTGCTCTGGCCCCAGGAATACATTGGACTATGGCCGCTGGAGTCTCTAGGTTCACGTTTCTGACTACAGAGTCGCCAATGATCAGAGTTTTTTCCTCAGCGGGTGTGTCGCTGAGCGGGGAAAAATGATTAGAAACGTGAACAGGTTGGTGGTGAACCGGGGCTTTGCGACTAGGCTTCCTTCTCACCGTCACCCACCCAGTCTCCTCGCTGCTGAGGAGAGCCGGGGAACCGCTGACAGTGGGACCTAAGCTAGCTAGCTCCGCTGCAGCTAATGGGCGTCCGTCAAGATTAACTGGCGCAGACGGTGTTTCAATGCAGCGGAGCCGGGATTCCAAATCAGACAACCTCGCCTCGAGCGCCTCAAAAAGACAACATTTATTACATTTACCGTTATCACTAAAAGAGGCAGAGGTGTAGCTAAACATCTGACAGAGAGAGCACACCAGAGGAGGAGAGGAAAGAGAGGTAGTAGCCATAGCTAGTGGCTAGCTAGTGGCTGGAGAGCTGGAGAGCAAACCACACAGGCAGACAGCAAAACAGGAAGTGACGATACGTTACGATACGTTACCACAAGGAAGTGACGATCAGCAAATTCACTCAGCCGTGGGTGTTCAGAATACAGTACATCCACTTCACAGTATTGATAGCATAGCACTAGCTTTGTTGGAGCTGAAGATTGCTGTAAGTCTCAACTGGCACTTTAGTTTGCAACCCACCAATATGCTTTTGTCTTTAACTGTGATAAAGGAAAAATAATCTATTTCCACAAAAACAAAGTGGCGTCAGCTACATAGGGTCAGTGTATGTATGTATGTGTGTATATATGTATGTGTATGTATGTGTGTACACGTGTGTGTGTGTGTATGTATGTATGTGTATGTATACACGTGTGTGTGTGTGTACACACACATAGTGTGTGTGTGTGTGTGTGAAAAATATCTATCCATATTAATAAAACGAGTAACAAGCAACGCATCTGATCAAATTTCAGTAACTATAACACATTACTGAATTTTTAAACAGTAATTCCATTACACAGCATGCTATTGCTAAAGTAGTGCCGTTACAGTAACTAACGCGTTACTTCCAACACTGGTCTCTCATCTTCCTCTTGACAACACACCATAGATTCTCTATGTGGTTTAGGTCAGGAGAGTTTGCTGGCCAATCAAGCACAGTGATCCCATGGTCATTAAACCAGGTTTTGGTACTTTTGGTAGTGTGGGCAGGTGCCAAGTCCTGCTGGAAAATGAAATCAGCAACTCCATAAAACTTGTCAGCAGAGGGAAGCATGACGTGCTCTAAAATTTCCTGGTAGACAGCTGTGCTCACCTTCAATTTGATAAAATACAGTGGACCAACACCAGCAGATGGCCTCTTTTCAGATGAAAATAAATTTTGCATTTCATGTGGAAATCAAGGTCCCAGAGTCTGGAGGAAGATTGGAGAGGCACAGACTCCAAGCTGCTTGAGGTCCAGTGTGAAGTTTTCAGTTAGTGATGATTTGGGGAGCCATGTCATCTGCTGATGTTTGTCCAGAAAGAAATAAACTCTTGAAACATATCACTCTGTGTGTAATGAATCTATATAGCATAGGAGTTTTATTTTTTAATTGAATTACTGAAATAAATAAACTTTTCGATGACATTCTAATTTATTGAGATGCGCCTGTACCTGTCTCCCTTTTCATTTACACACATGCATTCACTCTGAGCCTTCTCTCCAGGATATACCACAACCTCTCAAGGTTCTCCTTCACCTGGGGCTTCATGTACAAAGACTTGTATGGATTTCCTCCTGAAAGATGACGTACGTTTGAATCAAGAAAACGTAAGCAAAAAACCAAAACGAAACGGTGCATACGCAGGAATCCAAGCACATTTCCTTTGTACATCCCAATCTACTTGAAATTAAACGCACGTGAGGAAATACCGGACTCCTCCCTTGACACGCCTCCATTTGAATATGCAGTTACATGCAAATAGATATATACAAGCCCTACATGTTTGATTCTCCTGTATCCATGATCAAAAATAATGGATTTAATGGAATTTCACGGACTGTACATTGGAGGCGCTCCCAAATGAGGCAGAGGCATGTAAAAACGTTTTGCTTGACACGCTGTCCTCTGGCATTAGTGCCGGTTACAGGTAATTCAATAGCCTGCTCACATCCCTGTAAGATTAGTTTACTGTTTTCCTTTATTCAGACAGGGATGAGAAGGAGATGTTTATTGAACCTTGGCATGTTTTGACTGATATCTGCAGTTGTCCTCAGAAGCATCAGCTGATCGCTGTGATTTTTGACCAGCTGGGTGGATCAGCTGGTTAAATTAAAGGAAAACAGTCATGAAAAAGAGAACAATATGAACCTATTTAGTGGGTAGTCACAGTCACCTGTCAGTTGAAAGCAGATTATATTAGACTTGACAAGTACATATTTTATGTCCAAAATGCAAATCTCATCCTTTAAAGTTATATACAACTTAGGCCTCTTTTCCACAAGTATCACCTTAGCTTTACTTACTTTTACTTTACTCAGTTCCTCGCTGTTTCCACAGTACCCTACACGCTTTAACCGATACGATTTTCGTGCCAGTTTAGGGGCAGGGGACAAGCGAGAAAAATCGAGGTGTGATTTGACGTCAATCGACTGCTAGCCGCTGATTGGTCAGCGCGTAACGTCACAAAAAAGAGTCCTTTTTCTGTTTTCTGTTGAAGCTACACGACCGCCATTTGTAATTTCAGTGAGTAACCACGGAGAGCGGCTTCACAAATGTGTTAACGATGTCCAAAAAAAAATGAAGAGCGATTATCGGGCCATAAAGGACCATAACGGACGCAGTGGTGCGAGTGGATATGGTACGAGCAGATGGACGGACATCGGCCTGCTAGCAATGGCAGAGACAATGAGACAATGTGCTCGACACGGCCACGCAATTGGAAAACGTTGACGGTGAGTGTTGTTTTAATATTGTCTGTCTTTTCGCCAATCGGTCCTTTCGGTCAAAAGCTCACTTCTTTTAAGCAATAAAGACATTTTTTCGATTGTGGGCAATGGTTAGTGATGATGGTTAGCCAGCTAATATCCGGCTACCTCCGCAGCTTGCTGTGAGATAGTAGCGTCACGCTTTTATTTCAGTATTCACTTAAACCAAACGCTGAAAGAAGCTTATTATTGTATTCTGGTTAAAAAGTTTGGTGTTTTCTGTACATGTTGCACTTTGTTGGTGAGCTTTATTGTGTGCATTTTCCTTCTAGAATCACTCTGGCGTCTGTCTGGGGGCCAGAATCGGTGTTGAGACCATTGTCCGCAATATCTGCAGCTCCATCAGTAACCGTCATGTCCCGGGCAAGTTCTGGTAAGGCACAACTGAAAATGACCACCCGGTTTTTTAATGTGATTGTTGTTATTTTCTTTAGACGCATAATAAGGAATTTAAAATGTCTTTGTACGTTTAAAAAAAACTAGATGCAGGGGTGTTTTCATAACAACCTGAGATGCTGGCCCATGATAGGATGCTCGAACAGCATCAACAGCTCCACGAGCGGCTCCACGAACAGCGCGAAAGACACCATCAGGAGCTACGAATGCTTGCAGCAAACCTGCAGTCAGCCCAGGCGAAGCAAGAAGCATTCAGAAGGGATGAGCTGACCGAGACGGCTTCTTTCAGCAGTTTTCCTAAACCATTTTGGCAGTCTGGTCGAAGTACTGAAAATTCCCTGTTTTTAAACATGTTTTGGGAATATTTCTAATGTTATTAAATTGTTACTTTTTTGGATAAAAGTGTGGTTTGTCTGTTATAACTAAATGAGAAAGGCGAATAATTACATACACATTCCATTGCCTCATATTAGCCAAATGCTGCTGTTCATCCATAAAGGTGTCATGGTTTTTAAAGGTAATGTAATTGTTATTGTTAAAGTTAATAAAAATTATCACGGCTGTATACATTTCTCTAAATTGTGTAGTGTTCAAGTTAAATTGTAAGCAGAGGCACAGGTGTACTTTACATTCAGCAGTAGACACTAATGAAGGTAAAAGTCGAAGTAGGTAAAAGGTAAGTACATGTAAATTGAATGTTCTATCGTCATTCCAAATTCAGAGAATTTCAATACATTATAAGGAGTGTAGTATAATATAAAGGGAAAATACCCATACATGTAAACCCAAATATAAGTTTTGTAGTTGTAAACGTTGACATGAATATGATAAACCTATGATTTTCTGATTCAATACATCCAAAGTGCCATAGGTTTGAAAAATAAAATTATAATTTGGTGTTGGCCAGTCTGACAATGTCACAGTATTTAATAGGAATAACAAAAGTTTCATCAGAAAATTTCGTGGTCCATTGACAATTCCATCAAACCCAAAGTAAGTTGTCTAGCTGCTGCTTTTTTTTTGCAGTGATTTTCTAAGGTGTTTTAACGTGTAATTACCCATCCCTGAACACATATCCCTTATAAATATCAATAGATTGGAAAATGGTACTCGAATGACACTCGACATAAAAAATGGTGCTACAGTTTGAGTGACTTTAACATTTTTAAATTTATTTTGTAAGACAAAATGGGCTAGGATTAACTGTAAATAACAATTTTCCACATACTATAATTCCAAGGTCAATTTGCAATTCCATCAAACCAAAAGTGAGTTGTCTAGCTGCTGCCTTTTTTGTTGTAGTCATTTTTCTAAGGTGTTTTAACGTGTAATTACCCATCCCTGAACACATATCCCTTATAAATATCAATAGATGGGAAAATGATACTCAAATGACATTCAACATGCAAAATGGTGCTACAGTTGGATTGCCTTTCTTTAAAATTATTTTGTAAGTAAAAGTGGGCTAGGATTAACTGGAAATATAACAAGTTTCCACATATAATTCCAAGGTCAACTGGCAATTCAATCAAACCAAAAGGGAGTTGTTCAGCTGCTGCATTTTTCTGCAGTCATTTTCTACGGTGTTTTAGCGTGTAATTTCCCATCCCTGAACACATATCCCTTAAAAATAAATATCAATGGGAAAAAGATACACAAAAACAAGAATTTTACTACAGTTGAATTGGCTTTTTTTTTTAAAGTAATTTAAATTATTTTGTAAGTAAAACAGGGCTATGAGTAATTGGAAATATAACGAGTATCCACATGTAATTCCAAGGTCAATTACAAGGTTTTAGCATTTAATTAGTTGTCCCTTAACAGTTAACCATTACGAACAACAGAGGAGATGTAGATGAAAAGTCCACCAAATTTTATTTAAAAAACAAACGTTTGACATATGTATGCACATGAATGAGGCTCCATGCATGGACGCAATTTGTGGCACAAGTAGGTGACCGTGTCCTCGGACATCTGGAAGTTCTGCAACCACTGTGTGCTTGAGAAGCTGGGGACAATATTCTCCCACCACTGCGAGCTACGGTTTACTGCCCAGGTCCATGGTCTGCAGCGTTGATTTTGCAACAACGCAGCCAACTAGAACACACACACAGCATACATATTAATACTGATAACCTGGCGACATCAAAATGCTGTACACAACAATGACATGACGATAAAATGACAATAGAAAGCATTAAATTACCAAAAACCGTTTCCTCGTGTGCTTGATGTGCCTGATATGCTGGGTAATTAAGCTCTCTGCTTCATATTCCGCTTCATATTCCGCTGCTTGATATTCCCCAATGGCAACAACGAGTCTCTGGTACTGCCCCAACGTGTGTTCTCTCAATGCACGTCGTCTTCTCCTGTAAAACTCTCTTCTACGGTTAAAAACATTCATTTATTGTGTTCAAAAGCCAGAGAAGAAGCAACGTGGAAATCCTCTGCTCATAATCCGCCATTTTCTTTGTTGTGAAGGAATCTGTCGCGTGTTGACGTCAACAGAGTGTGGCTCCGCCTCAATCCCGCCCACTACCGAGCTTACGCGGCTTTACAGGGCTATAATGGATCAACAACCCAGGGAGAAAGAAGTAGTGGAGAATCGAAACAAGTAAAAAAGAACTGTGACTATGGAAAAGAGCCATTACATGGATGTAGGAAAAATTCCCTGTTAGGATATAAGATGCTCAGTCAATGATCAGGCAGGATCAAAGTTTCAGCAAATTTAATGAAAACGCTGATCAGCAGAAAACAATACTGGGTCTCGGGGAGACCACCTGACGAACACTATCATTTGTTGGGGTGGCTAAGGGACTCAGGAAGACCACCTGACGAATGTTTCCTGCCGTTTTGGTGGCTCTGGAGACCTGGGAAACCACCTGATGAACCTTGTTTGTTTGGGTGGCTATGGGACTCAGGAAGACCACCCGATGAGTTCTGTCTGCCGTTCTGGTGGCTCGGGAAACCTGGTAGGCCATCCAACTTTTTCGATCTTAGGATCGGGTGGAACTGGGGCTCGGGTAGGCCACCAAACTAAGTTACTGGTTCTGTTAGTCTTTGTTCTCCCATATATTTATTGATCAATGTGTGAGTCATGAGCCTTTTCTTTGTTTTTCCTGGTTGATATCAGTCCCTCCATGCCTGGTTCCCCCTTCTCCCCCCCAGGGTGAGTTGTGGGTTTTTTCTTTTTTTTTGTTTGTTTTTTTTTTTTTTTTGTCATTTCATGTTTTGTTTTTCTGTTAATGCAATGTCTTTTTTTTTTCAGGGTCCTTTTTTTGTTTATGCTTAGTTCTTATTTCTCCTTGCTTTTGAAATGTTGTGTTCTGGCTAAGTTATGAGTGGTTAGTTTTTCTTTATTGGGTTTTGTTGTTTATTGTTTTTCTGTTCTTTTGTTTCTTTTCTTTTTGTAATTATTTGAAGAAGTCTAATTGCTAATTTGTTTTGAGTTATTATCTCGGGTATTTGTGGCCTGTGTTATACTTCATTTTAGTCTGGCTTTATTTTCTTTTTGTTACGTTTTGTACATGCATCTTTAGTTTGATTAAACCTCATTCTCAGTTTATTCTTGTCTTATTTATTACTATTTATTTTATGTCTTAGTTATGTTTTGGTTTGGGCTATTTTTGTTTCTGTATCTGTTCCACGGTCTTCGGAGTCGTCCCCAGTTGATGTATTATTGAGGAGAGTGCGTTGAGCTCCGACCAGGTTTGATCCTTTCCCTTTTTCCCTCAGCCGTCGAGCCCTGCTGCGCTCTGGCTGAAATTGTCTCAGGGTTCCCGGCGTATGGGTGTGCCTCACCTGTGGAGTTCAGAGCTGTTCTGTTTCCCCCTGGTCATGAGCTCCACCCTCCTCCAGTATGTACATTTTCCCTTGTTTCAGTTTGTTTTGGTCATAGTGTCATGTTTGGGTTATGTTTTGTATTTAGGGAGAGTCTTCTGTGTGTGGTTTTTTTTGGGTTTTTTTTTTTTGTGATGTTTCCCTGGGGTGTCTGGGTCCACCCCTTGGGGGCGGGAGGCTCTGTCATGAGCTGAGCAGGAGGAGACCGTCATGCTCAGCTCTTCTGTTATGTTCTGTATCTCTCTCGCTCACTATCACAGGGCACTTCCGGGGTTTACGCTGGCTGTGGGCATGCCCGTCAGTTCTGCCTCTCCTCCACCCTTATGACTCACAGCTGATTTAGATTGGCAATCACTCTTGCTGCCCACTTATGGGCAGCTTTGCTGTTTGCCAGTCGCTGTGTCATTGACAATTCTGTCCCCAACCTGCTGTATCGTAAGTCCTGCTCTCCAGCAGGGTATTCGTAGTTTCTCTGTTTCTCGTAAGTCCAGCCCCGTGCTGGGATTTTGTAGCTTATCTGTTCTGCATGTTGTGTATATAGTTCCTGCACGTATTAAATATGCAACTCACTGCCTGCGTTTGGCATCCTTATTTGTCCACCCGCAAGTGGACCGTTTCATGACAAACATAGTGATTCTGTCTAATATATACCCAAGGGACCGTTAAGGTGGTGTTGCTTCATGATTAGTTCATCCATGACTCTGTGTGATAAGATTGTATCTGCTGAGTACATGCAGAAAAAACAGTTAAAACTAGTGATAAAGCTGAACAGTCATGGTGATAGAACTGAACATTCAGTGATAAACTAAACATTCACACCAGCATCCCTCTATCTGCATTTTTCCACTGCTCAACAACTTCTTATATGGTAAGAGGATTTCCTGAGTAAGTATACACATTACCACACATTAACCTTTATAGAAAAAAGTCATATAACTCAGCGTAACATAGAATTTTCCCATCAATGGATTGCACACACTACTGTTGTAAATAAATGAAGTGCGCTGGGGAAAGCGTGACACTGTTGCATTTCAGACTTTATGCATGTGTTTATTGACATAACTGCTGTACACACAGAGGCAATTGTAGGCTTGGTAAAATACTTTGAAACTGTAGTGTTATCAGCAAAAAAGGAAGTCACTTGCTCAAACCGCTGACTTGTAATGAAGCCTTGAAGACATGGTGATATTTGGGGGCGGACAGGCGCATTGTGCATGAGGTGGGTTATTATTAGGACAATTACATGAATTTACTCACCAAGAGGCCGCCCATCCACACAGTGACGGTTTGTAGTTTGTTCCCAGCAATGCTGTTCATTAGAATCATTAGGAAAACTGGCTGTCACTGCAAATTGTGCTTTGATGTTGGCCTGTTCAACAGTATTGTATAGGAATATGATGTACCTGGGTGACAGTCAGATAATGCCATCCCAGACAGCTGGCATAGGTCGGCTCAGGTTCAACTGGGAAATTCCCAATTGGTCTGCCAGCTTCTTCTGGAATGCCTCTGTTGCCAGGAACCCCAGTACTGTCAGCACCTGTGCTGGGACGGGCAGCGCACGGCTTCTCGCCGTGTCACACTCCAAGAGCAACCATAGCTCAGAGTACAGTTCCACAAGAACTGCCTGTGGAAACCTAAACTGGCTGACAAGCCAGTTAGAGCCAGCTAGATGGCGCCCACAGCGGTCGACATGGTGCTTCGCTGCGCTCTTTGTTTGTTTTTGTTTGTCAATTGTGTGTCTGCTTGCACTTATACCCGTGAAGAACTTTTAAATATCAGGACTTTGACCCCCACGGACCTCCTCCCAGTTTTTCTAGCCCCTGCCGCCGATCTGGTTTATTGTTTGGCTCGGAAAGTGAGACGGCGGAAGAGAGGAAGACGAGCGGGCGCTCTCGTACGACTTCGCAGGAGAGGCTCGCGAACGGCGCTGCCTGGCATATTTCTGTCCAATACCAACTCTCTCTCTAACAAGGTGGATGAACTGAGACTGCTGATGCGTTTTAAGGACCTCGCCTCCTCAGCTGTCCTCTGCTTTACTGAGACCTGGCTCCGGGAAAATATACCGGACAGCGCGCTGCGCCTCGACGGCTTCCAGCTCTTCCGTGCTGATCGTGACACAGAGCTTTCCGGCAAGACCACAGGAGGCGGTGTCTGCTTCTACATCAACTGTAGCTGGTGCTCTGATGTAACGGAAATTTCCAAACACTGTTCTCCTGCCTTGGAATTTCTTGTTATCAACTGCAAGCCTTTTTATTCCCCACGGGAGTTTGCTTCTTTTATACTGATCGCTGTGTACGCCCCTCCCGACGCGGACACGCGCGAAGCTCAGCGCGTGCTCGCGGATCACATTCAACACACAGAGCGGAGTTTTCCAGACTCGCTGATTATTGTGGCTGGCGACTTTAATCAGTGCAATCTGAGCCACGATCTCCCCCGCTACAAACAGTTTATTAAATGCCCCACCAGAGGATTAAACACACTGGATCACTGTTACACCACAGTGAAAGACGCATATCGCGCTGTCCCTCGAGCTGCGCTGGGATTATCTGATCACGTGATGGTTCACCTCATTCCCACATACAGACAGAGATTGAAGCTCACTAAACCTGTTGTGAGCACTACGAAGATACGGACCAGTGATGCTGAGGAGAAGCTGGAAACGTGCATGGAAATATCTGACTGGGGCATGCTTAAAGGAGCCACGCATGATCTGGATGAGTACACGGACACTGTGAACTCATATATCCACTTTTGTGAAGAGAACATTCTTCCATCACGCACCAGGGTGAGTTACTCTAATGACAAACCCTGGTTCACAGCTAAGCTCAGACAGATCAGGAAGGAGAAGGAAGCAGCGCTGAAAAGTGGAGACAGGGACTGCTACAGGGAGGTTAAATACCGGTTTAACAGAGAGCTGAAGAGGGCTAAATCTGTGTACTCAGAGAGACTCCAGCAGCAGTTCACTGCTAATGATTCGGCTTCCGTGTGGAGAGGACTGAGGCAGATCACCAACTATCGGCCTCAGGCTCCTAAAGGTCAGGATGACAAAGCCCTTTGTCAGAGACTGTCCCAACACTATGCCCGTTTTGACACCTCGTCATCTGTGTCCAACTCCCCCCCTCCCTCCAGCTCCACAGCCTCCACATTCCCTACTTCATTTAAGGCACCCCCCCCCCCCCCCCCCCCCCCTCCCCTTATCATCAGTGAGCAGGATGTGCTCAAACAGTTCTCCAGACTGAACCCGCGCAAGGCCCCCGGCCCAGACGGCGTGTCTCCCTCCACCCTGAGACTCTGTGCGAAACAGCTGGCTCCTGTATTCACAGACATTTTTAACACCTCCCTTAAGTTATGCCACGTGCCGTCCTGCCTGAAATCCTCCACCATCATCCCTGTCCCCAAGAAGCCACGGATCACTGGACTTAATGACTACAGACCTGTAGCGCTCACCTCTGTAGTCATGAAGTCCTTTGAGCGCCTGGTCCTGTCCCACCTCAAGTCCATCACCACCCCTCTCCTGGACCCGCTGCAGTTTGCCTACCGAGCCAACAGGTCTGTAGACGATGCAGTCAACCTGGCCCTCCACTCCATCCTGCAGCACCTGGACTCCCCGGGAACCTACGCCAGGATCCTGTTTGTGGACTTCAGCTCCGCATTCAACACCATCCGCCCCGCTCTGCTCCGGGACAAGCTGTCCCTGCTCAACGTGCCTGACTCCCTCTGCAGGTGGATCATCGACTTCCTGACGGACCGGAGGCAGCATGTGCGGCTGGGAAAGACTGTCTCAGACTATACTAGCATCAGCACCGGATCACCCCAGGGCTGTGTACTTTCCCCCCTACTCTTCTCCCTTTACACCAACTCCTGCACCTCCAGCCACCAGTCTGTCAAGTTGATCAAGTTTGCGGACGACACCACCCTCATCGGGCTCATCTCCAACGGCGACGAGTCCGCCTACAGGAGAGAGGTGGCCCAGCTGGCGTCCTGGTGCAGCAATAACAACCTGCAGCTGAACGCTCTGAAGACAGTGGAGATGATTGTAGACTTCAGGAAAGTCACTACTCCTCTGCCCCCCCTCACCCTCTCAGGCTCTCCCATCACCACTGCTGATTCCTTCCGCTTCCTAGGCACTACCATCACCAGGGACCTCAAATGGGAGCTGACCATCAGCTCACTCATCAAAAAAGCCCAGCAGAGGATGTTCTTCCTGCGGCAGCTGAGGAAGCTCAAGCTACCCACCAAGATGTTAGTGCAGTTCTACACAGCCATCATCGAGTCCATCCTCACCACCTCCATAACCGTGTGGTACGCAGGAGCCACTGCCAGGGACAGACTAAGGCTGCAGCGCGTCGTGCGCACTGCTGAGAAGGTGATCGGCTGCAAGCTCCCATCTCTCCAGGATCTGTACATCTCCAGGACCCGGAGGCGTGCTGGCCGGATCATAGCCGATCCCTCACACCCTGGTCATGTACTGTTTGCCCCCCTCCCCTCTGGTAGAAGACTTCGGTCCATCCAGACTAAAACCTCCCGTCACATGAACAGCTTCTTCCCCTCTGCCATTAGACTGCTGAACACTAAGTGACTCTCGTGCACCATGTACAGCAGCTCAACCAGACTCATGTCAATCATCACTGTTTTCTTCCTGCATTACCGACTGCACTATATAGTTCTCCACAGTATCTGCTGCTGGCTAATATATATTTTAACTGTTGACCAGTATCACTTAATCTTATCCTACACTTTATTACATGTATAGTTTATTTCTCTTATCTTATCATGTTTAATGTTGCAGCATTGTACCGAGACAAATTCCTAGTTTGTGTACTACATGAACAATGGCAATAAACCTGATTCTGATTCTGATTCTGATTCTGATCATCCTGAGCCAGAAAATCTATCTCTAAATACTTTCTTTTCTCAGTGCGCGGTTTGCAGTATCCTCTAATAATGCTAATGCCATTGTTGTTAGAGGCATTTTCTGCACCACTTTGCGCTTGCTTTTATATCCACTCATCTAATCGCGCACATGGATGTTTGTTCAGCATGGTGTGCACAATAATTTTCATGTCATTATCAGTCACCCAACATCACCTAAGTGTCGCCAATGGATCAATAACAGTAGAAACGTACGCATGCCAGCTATGAAGTTGGTGTGGGGCTGCACATATTTCCACAGTAATTTCATTCTTGATGCATAATTAGCAATAATTAAGCCCAACAGCCACGAGTCATGCTCGGGTGATGACCCCGAACATGACAATACTGTGTGTGAACTTCATAGCCTAAGGAGAATTCTGTCTGTCCTCACCAGCCCATCCATCCATCACTATTGCAAATAAGAAGGAGCTTAGAGCTGATCCCGGATGTAATTGTACCCCCCCCCCCCCCCAATCCATCTGTTGATGAAAATCAGTGTCAGTACACGCCTTCTCCATTCCTCCGACATCCTCTTACTCTCCAAGATTGTCTTAAGCAATCTGGATAAAAAGTCCACCATTTCTCTCCATACCTCCACAGGTATGCCATCTGGACCAACCAAATTTCTCTACCTCCTCTTCATAGCTGTTCTGACTTCCACTTTAATGAGCCTCTGAACATACTTCTCTCGCTCTTGCTCTCTCTCTCTCGCTTGCTCCATTCATCAACTTCTTAAAATTCTCCTTCCAGCTTAACACACTTTCTTCACTGCATTACCATTGCTGTCAGGCTAATTTTCTGCACATCGCTTCCAGCTTGATTTCTTTGTCTAGCCAGTCGATGAAAGTCCTTTTCTCCTTCCTTAAGCTGGGTTCACACTATAATGTTTGGACAGACTTTTACTGACGTTTTGAAAAATCAGAGAAATCTGTCCAAATGTTGGTGAAATTACATTTGTGAGCACACACCAACTTTTTACAAACTTTTATGAACTTTTTTTAGCATTTCCCAGCCTTGCATTCAGCGTTGTCAAACTTTTGCCAACTTAGGTTAGTGTATCTGTAGCAGTTGCCAGCTTAGGTTAACTTAAGCAATCGAATACTCAGCGCAGTTCAGCTGACATCAGCGTCAGGCGAAGCTCATATAAAGACCAGCGTTTGTGAAGGCTTCCTGCCACCCTGGACCTGCTTTTTTGGGTGAATTCACACTACAATGTTTGGACCAACTTTTTCTGACGTTTTGGCAAACGTCTGGCTCTGCTGGCAAAAGTTAATAAAAGTTAATGATAGTTTGTGTTTGTTGGCAAACGCTGGCGAAAGTTGTATTCATTGAAAATTTTCAGCATGCTGAAAATTTGGCAACATTTGGAAATAAGCGTTGGTGAAAGTTGTACTCAGTTTGTAAAAGTTCCTGAGCGCTGGGCTAAGTTATGCAGAGTTCGCCTAAGTCGACCTAAGTTAAGCTCCTTTGGCGAGCGTTGACTGAAATGCTGGTGAAAACAGATGTTTTTAGATCGAAACTCACTTCAGACGTGCACGGATGAAAGAGAAATGGAGAGAAGGGGGAATTAAAAAAGAAAATATACATGTAAAAGGACAATATGCAGTGTTTGTTTAATTTTTTTTTAATCTATGGGATATAGATAGATAGAGATAGATAGAGATATAGATATATATATCAACTCTCTGCCTGCTACATATATATAATATCAAAAATGCATCAGCCAAAAAAAAATCTCCTCATTGAGAAATTTACTGTTCTTAATTTTCTGCTCCATGTGTAATCATTCTCCTGGATTTATTGGTTCACTTCCATTGTGGGGAATCAGATAGATAAATCTTTAATTGTGATTGTCACAGGTACAACGAAATTCAAAGTGCTCTCCAGTCAGTGCCCCATTTATAAAAACATTACCCCATTATTAAAAAACATAAAAAATCAGATAAAACTAGAAAAGCACTCGGAGAGCACAGACCTCCGCCAAGTGCCACAGATCCCCCATACAGTGTTTGTGTGTACGTTTTCAGATTCCTTGACCATGAAAACATATGACTAGCAATTGGATTCACAATGATAGGATTAGTGGTTGAGTAGTTATTCATGAAAATCGCATTGTCCGTAATGGCGGTTTAGCGCCACAGTTCCCCCCATACAGTGTTTGTGTGTACGTTTTCAGATTCCTTGACCATAAAAACATATGACTAGCAATTGGATTCACAATGATAGGATTAGTGGTTCAGTAGTTATTGACGAAAATGGCATTTTCCGTAATGGCGGTTTTCTTCTTGATGGTGATCCGGATCACCACCAAAATGTAATCATCTGTAGGATACCCCATTTCTGACAATCTGTGAAAATTTCATGAAAATCCGTCCATAACTTTTTGAGTTATCTTGTTAACAAACAAACAAACAGACAGACAAACCAACACCGATGATCACATAACCTCCTTGGCAAAGGTAATAATAATTAAAAGAATAAATAACAAGCCACATTCACACAGACATCAACACAGGACATCATGCACACACAGTCATTGCAAGGAGCATTCAATAACATACAATCATGTCCATTTAGCACATTACTTCCTCATTTTATTCAGAATGGTTATTGCTGTTGGATAGAAGCTGTGTTTGAGTCTGTTTGTCCTTGTGTTGATTTGTCTGTATCGTTTCCCAGATGGAAGTAGTTCAAACAATGAGTGTCCAGGATGTGAAATATCCTTTAAAATATTTTGAGCTTTCTTCTGGCAACGGGAGCGGTGTAGGTCTTCCAACGTGAGGAGAGGGCAGCCAATGATCTTCTGGGCGGTGTCAATGACCCTCTGGAGTGCTTTCCTCTGAGCTACTGTACACCTACTGTACCAGATGCATGTACAGTATATTAATATGCTTTCAATAGAAGCTCGATAAAAGGACACCAGCAGTATCTGTGTGATGTTCTCCTTCCTGAGAATCCTCAGGAAGTACAGTCTCTGCTGGGCCTTTTTCACCAGCTCAGAGGTGTTCACACTCCAGGACAGGTTCTCCTCCATGTGGACTCCCAGAAAACGGAAGTCAGCTACCCTCTCTACACAGTCCCCGTTGATGATGAGAGGGGAAATCTCTGTCTTCTTCCTCCTATAGTCTATTATCAATTCTTTAGTCTTAGAGGTGTTCAGGAGAAGGTTATTCTCTTTACACCATGACGACAGCCGCACCACCTCATCTCTGTAGGCAGACTCGTCCCCCCCCAAAATGAGACCCACCACTGTAGTGTCGTCTGCAAACTTCACGATGGTGTTATTGTGATGGGTGGGGGTGCAGTCGTGTGTGTATACAGACAGTAGAGCAGGGGACTCAGCACACAGCCCTGGGGGGATCCGGTACTGAGGCTTAGGGCCGTAGATGTATGATGGCCCACCCTGACTCTCTGTCTGCGACCAGAGAGGAAGCTGCTGATCCACATACAAATAGCCTGAGGAAGCCCCAGATCCCCCAGCTTGACCACCAGTTTGTGTGGAAGAATAGTGTTAAATGCAGAGCTGTAATCCACGAAGAGCATCCGCACATGGCTCCCCTGCCGCTCCAGGTGGGCTAGAGTGGCATGGAGTGCTGTGGCCACTGCATCCTCTGTGGATTGATTCGCTCTGTAGGCAAACTGGTGGAAATCCATACTGCGGGGCAGGGCTGCTATGATATGACTACAGACCAGCCTTTCAAAGCACTTCATCACCACAGGGGTGAGTGCGACTGGTCTGTAGTCGTTGAGGCTAGAAATGTGAGGTTTCTTGGGTAAGGGGACTATGGTGGAGGACTTCAGGCAAGATGGGACAGTGGACTGTGCCAGGGATTGGTTGAAAATCTTAGTAAAGACTCCAGCCAGCTGATCCGCACAGTCCCTCAGCACATGTCCCGGTACACCGTCCGGACCTGCTGCTTTTCTTGGGTCGATGGACCGCAGGGTGCGCCTCACCTCATGTTCCTCCAAAGTGAGGAGCGTACTGCTGTGGGCCTGGTGTAGGTTGGCTGAGACAGGTGCTGCGACCTCAAAGCGGGCAAAGAAGATATTCAGCATCTCCACCAGTGTGAGGTCACCTACCGCGGTTCCCAGATTCGTTCGATAGTTGGCCAGGTGCTGGATGCCCCGCCACACCTGCCGGCTATTATTGCTGTCCAGATGGTCCTCAATCCTCCTCCTATAGTCTGCCTTAGCCTCTCTGATGCCCCTCTTCAGGTTGGCCCGAGCTGTGCTGTAAAATTCGCTGTTACCAGACCTGAAGGCGATGTTTCTCTCCCTCAGCAGTTGCTGGACCTCCCGGTTCATCCAGGGCTTCTGGTTAGGGAAGATGCGGATCCGTTTGTTCACTGTGATAGTGTCTATGCAATTCTTAATATAGCACAGCACACTATCTGTGAACAGCTCCAGGTCCTGATGTTCAAAGACTTCCCAATTTGTCCTATCGAAGCAATCCTGCAGCTGCTGGGAAGCATCCTCCGACCATATGGCAACAGTCCTAGAGATGATGGGAGCAGTTTTCCTGAGGGGGGCATATGCAGGAATTAATAGCATGGACAAATGGTCAGACTGGCCCAGATGTGGTAATGGTCTAGCCCTATAGCCCAGTTTGATGTTTGAATAGACCTTGTCCAGAGTGTTCACTCCCCTAGTAGCACACTTGACATGCTGATGGAATTTAGGGAGTGCTGCCTTTAAGTCTGCATGATTGAAATCCCCCGCTATAACTTGCACGGCGTCAGGGTAAATACTCTGTGTATGGCTAATGCTAGCATGTAGCAATCCGATAGCTAAGTTAGCATTAGCATCTGGTGGAATGTAGACAGCCGTTGCCAAAACTACAGTAAACTCCCTCGGGAGATAAATAGGTCTGCACTTAACAGTCAGATACTCTATGTCCGGTGAGCAGTGACTTTCCATGATCACTGAGTTAGTACACCAGCTGTTATTTACATACACACAGAGCCCTCCTCCTCTGCTCTTACCGGAATCCGCTGTTCGGTCATAGCGCTGTGTAGTATACCTTGCTAGCTCGATAGCCGAGTCCGGGATACATGGTTGAAGCCAGGTCTCTGTGATAAGAAGAATGCATGCATCCCTGGCACAGTTGTTTACCTTAATCTGTAACCTTAGCTCCTCCATCTTGTTCACAAGAGATCTGGCGTTTGAGAGGAAAAGGCTGGGAAGCGGAGGTTTGAATGGCTGTTTCCGTAGCCTTACTAGCACGCCGGCTCTACAGCCCCGCTTCTGCTTCCTCTCCCTCCGCTGCCTGTGCCTCCTCACCGCTGGGATGGTAATCCACGGAGAGCCGGGACTCCTCGCTACTTCCACCGGGATCTTGTGTAAGCGGAGAAACTCACTTGTTACTTTCCCCTCGTAGCATATTCCGATCTTCAGAATATCATGCTGGCTATAGGTGAAATTCGCTCGGCAAAATGTGCACAAAACAAACACGTAAAACAAAAAAAAAAACACATCCAAATACCGTTCCGACTGGTGAACCATTTAGCCGCTGCAACTATGTGCACCGCCATTGAATCAAACAGTGCTGATGTGGTGTCAAAAAGTAAACAACATTTAACGTGATTTTATATATATATATAATTTTTTTATGGAAAGAGTTGTAACAGTCAAAATATAATCACCCGTCATTTTATTTATGATGATTCATTAATAGTTTTTGTTTTTTTTTTAATTCTATTCACATTTTAATTGTGGACTTAGTGTTGGAGTGTATAGCATTATTTTATTTATTTATTTTTTTTTTAGATGTATGAATGCATGAATGAATGAACAGGAGAAAGGGTATGCAGGAGTAACTACATGAGAATATAAAACGAAAATAAATACTGAAACGTATCCCCAGGAAGATGTGTTCACTCCAGAAGCAGGTCCAGAATGGCAAGACGCCTCCACAAATGCTCATCTTTATACGAGATGAGCTCCAAAGAGCCGTCTAGCTCCTTGGAGTAAAAAGGAGGCAGAGTGCGTAAGTCCTCTCTGATGGTTTTTACATCTCTATGCATCAAGACTCTCACGTAGCCTTCCAGCGGTACACCACATTAACTGGATCCTTGCGGTTCCAGGACAGAACAGTGAGGGATCTTGGAGCAGGTTGGATCCCCGGAGGTACAGTATGCAGGCCCACCGGCGTGTGGATATGCCCTAACACTTACCAATCCAACCACCTGCTGCCTTGTAGGTTGTGCCTCTGTAGGCAAAGGCTAGGAGAAGGTAACTCCGAAATCAAATCCACCTGCTGCCTTGTAGGTTGTGCCTCTTTAGGCAAAGGCCAGGAGTAGGTAACTCCGAATTCAAATCCATCTGCTGCCTTGCAGATTTGTCTCCACACCGGAGAAAGGCTGCACCCATGCATGCCACTCATCTTGTGGCAACCTTTGCACCAGGTGGCATATGACATGCATTGGACAAGAGAGTGGGACTGGGAGTGCACAAACCTCTCTCACTTAAATCCATTCATGTGCAGGTCATCTTGCGAATCACATCACATTTATTACTTCAAGTCCTGGGGCGACGGGCACGTGGCGACGGGAACAGGCATAGGATGATGTTGGAAGTTCTTAGCTACAAACTTGCACTCAGGCGGTTCATGTGTGACGGTCGTTTGTCATACTGGGGTAAATGCGGCACTCGTATCCTGCATGAGTGACAGAGCAGCCTTCTTCAGGGACAGCACTGCTCTCCCCAGATGGGGAAGGGTACTGAAAAGGGATCCTAAACATTGCTTACTCCACTAAGAACCTGCCAGGCAGCCGCACCTGACTGGTCATCCAATACTGCGGCCGAAGACCAACACGAAAACACCAAATGATCTTTGCCTCATGGAATGTCAGAACCCTTTTAGACTGTGACAATAGACCAGCGCGCCGTACTGCAATACTGGCAAAGATGCTGGGGCAGCACAGCATTGATATTGCAGCCCTCAGTGAGACCAGACTCGCTGGTGAATCTAGTCTGGAGGAGTTTGTTACAGGCTACACCTTTTACTGGAGAGGCAAGCCAGAGGGAGAACCCAGAATTGGAGGTGTGAGCTTTGCAATACGAACATCTATTGCTCAGAAGCTTGACAGACTACCTACTGCCATCAGCGACAGAATTATGTGCATGCGTATTGGTCTCCACAAGGGACGCCACTTGACTATTCTCAGTGTATATGCTCCCACCATGACATACAGTGATGAGGAGAAGGAAGCTTTGTACAGTGACCTTGACCAAGCCATCAGGTCAACTCCCTCTAGCGATAAGGTCATAATCCTTGGAGACTTCAACGCCCGGGTAGGCTGCAACAATGACGCCTGGAAAGGTGTTATTGGCAAACATGGTATAGGGAAGCTCAACTCAAATGGCCAGCTCCTTTTGGAAAAGTGCAGTGAGCACCAACTCACAATCACTAACACCCTCTTCCAGCAAGCCAACAAGTATAAGACAACCTGAATGCACCCTCGTTCAAAGTTGTGGCATCTCATAGACTACATCATCGTCAGACAGAGAGATGCCAGAGATGTCAAGCTTACCAGAGCCATGCGTGGAGCCGAATGCTGGTCTGACCACAGGCTGGTCAGAAGCAAGATGGCACTCCACATCAGGCCCAAGATACAAACCAGGAGAGTAAAACCACCAGCCAAACTTCAAGTCTTCTGCATTAAGGACTCCCATATCCAAGAGGATCTGCAGAGGAAACTTCAGGAAACCAACGTACCTGAAAATTTCGAGGGTATGGAGGTTGAGGCAGCCTGGAAGCAGTTCAAGGATGCCACCTACTCTGCTAGTGCAAATGTCCTTGGATTCGTCAAACGCAAACACCAGGATTGGTTTGATGAAAATGACCCGGGAATCTCACAGCTTCTGCACACGATGCACAAAGCTCACAGGAACTACACTGACGACAAATCATCACCAGCCAAAAGATCGCTCTACTTGAATGCAAGGCACATCTTGCAGAGAAAACTCCGCCAGATGAAGGAGTCATGGTGGGACAGTAAAGCCACAGAGCTTCAGGAAGTGGCTGATAAGCATAACAGTAAGCTCTTCCATGAAGGGCTGAGGGTGGTGTATGGTCCTAAGTCCACTGGTAGCGCACCCATCCGATCGTCTGACGGAAATAACCTCCATACTGACAAATCGGAAATACTACAACGCTGGGCTGAACTCTTCAACACCCTGCTCAATAGGCCATCATCAATGTGTGAGGAAACCCTGGACGCCATCCCCCAGAGGCAGATACTGGCCGAGCTGGACCTCCCTCCTTCACTGGATGAAGTCAAGCATGCCATAAAACAGACATCTGCGGGAAAGTCTCCAGGTGCCGACAGCATCCCTGCTGAGATTTTCAAAAACGGCGGCGTGCATCTGCAGAACAAACTCCTACAGTTATTTATACTAATCTGGCAGTATGGCACAGTCCCACAAGAGTTTAAGGATGCTTCTATTGTACATCTCTACAAGCATAAAGGAGACCGCTCTGTTTGTGATAACCACAGAGGTATTTCCCTCCTGTCAGTTGCCGGGAAAATACTGGCACGCATTGTCCTCAACAGGATGTCATCCTGTCGCACTACTACGGTCTACCCAGAATCTCAATGTGGATTCAGACCTGGAAGAGGTACAGTGGACATGATCTTCGCAATGCGACAGATACAGGAGAAATGTAGGAAACAGAACATGGACCTCTACATGGTGTTTGTCAATCTCACCAAGGCATTCGACACGGTAAATAGACCTGGCCTGTGGAAGATACTTCACAAAGTTGGTTGCCCTGACAAGTTCATTTCCATCATAAGGCCTTTCCATGAGGGAATGCAAGAAAAAGTCCAAGGGAATGGAGATACCTCTGACCCATTTCCAGTGACAAATGGTACCAAGCAAGGCTGTGTCCTGGCCCCAACACTCTTCTCCATTGCCTTTTCTTTCATGCTCATGGAGGCTTTTCGCGACCTGGATAAAGGAGTGCACATTCAGTTTAGAACAGATGGTGGCCTATTCGATCTGAGACGTTTACAAGCTCGGACGAAGACCATGTCAATGCTAGTCAGACCTTTTGTTCGCTGATGACTGTGCCTTAGTTGCGCACACACACTGGAAGATATTCAGCTCATCACTGACAAATTTGCCACGGCATCAGAGAAATATGGTTTTACCATCAGTATTAAGAAGACGGAGGTCATGTACCAGCCAGCCCCCGGAAAATGCCATGTTCACCCTATGGTAACTATCAACAACAGCCCGCTCAAGTCCGTAGAGAAGTTCTGTTACCTTGGAAGCACCCTCTCTTACTCTGCAACCCTTGACGAAGAGATCAACCAGTGATTAGCCAAGGCAAGTGGTTCCTTTGGCATGCTTAGGAGGTTGTGGGAGGAACGTGGTATCAAGCTCCGCACCAAGATTAAAGTGTTCAAGGCTGTCGTTCTTGCCTCCCTCCTGTATGGTTGTGAGACGTGGATACCATATCGCCGACATATCAAGCTTCTTGAACATTTCCAACAGCGATGCCTGAGATCCATATGCGGTATCAAGTGGCAGGATAGAGTGACCAATACAGAGGTTTTGGACAAATGCAAGTTACCCAGCATTGAAAGCCTGATCATCAAGGCCCAGCTGCGTTGGACTGGACATCTGGCCAGGATGGAGGACATTAGGATCCCAAAGGCAATGTTCTTCAGCCAACTGCAGCAAGGAAAGAGATCAGTCGGCAGACCCCGTCTCCGTTACAAAGACATCTTCAAAGTTACCCTTAAATCCTGTGACATGGATATCAACTCTTGGCAACATAATGCCCAAGATCGACTCGCATGGTACCATCTGTGTATGCAGGGCTTCAAGCACTTTGAACAGTCCAGGACTACACACTTAATCGAGAAGAGAGCTTGAAGGAAGGCTTCAGCTATGCCATCCTCCAGCAGTAACACAACTCTCAGCTGCAGTGTCTGCAACAGAGTTTGTTTGTCCAAGATTGGACTCATCTCCCACCAGAAGACACACCGGTGAACTATACTTCGCAAGATACTCATGCATCGCCAGCGACGCGAGACTCCATCATCATCATCATATATATATATATATATATTTTTTTTTTTTAAATGGAAAGAGTTGTAACAGTCAAAATATAATCACCCGTCATTTTATTTATATGATGATTCATTAATAGTTTTTTTTTTTTTTATTCCATTCACATTTTAATTGTGGACTTAGTGTTGGAGTGTATAGCATTTTGTTTTATTTTTTTTTTTAGATGTATGAATGCATGAATGAACAGGAGAAAGGGTATGCAGGAGTAACTACATGAGAATATAAAACAAAAATAAATACTGAAACGTATCCCAAGGAAGATGTGTTCACTCCAGAAGCAGGTCCAGAATGGCAGGAAGCCTCCACAAATGCTCATCTTTATACGAGCGTCGCCTAACGCTGATGTCAGCTGACCTGCACTGAGTATTTCTCTGATTTTTCAAAACGTCTGTAAAAGTTGGTCCAAAAGCTATGTGAACGCAGCTTTAACGGGCTGACTTAGGTAACGCTGCATAACTTAGCCCAGTGCTCAAGAACTTTTACAAACTGAGCACAGCTTTCACTAACCTGTATTTCCAAATGTCGGCAAATTTTCAGCATGCTGAAAATTGTCAAAGAACACAACTTTCTCCAGCGTTTGCAAACAAATACCAGCAATCATTAACTTTTGCCAGCAGAGCCAGACGTTTGCCCAAAACACCAGTAAAAGTCGGTCCAAACGTTGTAGTGTGAATCCACCTTTAGTGTCCATCTTCTCATACATCACACTATATGCCCTTTCTTTTGCCTTTACTACCGCTCTCTTTGCAACACACCAGGATTTCAACTTGCAGCCCCAATTCCAGTGAAGTTGGGACATTGTAAATAAACACAAAATGCAATGATTTGAAAATCTTTTTCAACCTCTATTCAATTGAATACACTACAAAGACAAGCTGTTTAATGCTGCTTATTTTTTTTACAAATATTAACTCATTTTGAATTTGATGCCTGCAACACATTCCAAAAAAGCTGGGACAGGGGCATTTTTACCACTGTTACATCAGCATTCCTTTTAACAACACTTAATAAGCATTTAGGAACTGAGGACATTAATTGTTGAAGCTTTGTAGGTGGAATTCTTTCCCATTCCTGCTTGATGCACAACTTCAGTTGCTCAGCAGTCCGGGGTCTCCGTTGTTGCATGTTGTGCTTCATAATGTGCCACACATTTTCAATGGGAGACAGGTCTGGACTGCAGGTAGGTCAGTCTGGGATCTGCACTCTTTTACTACGATGCCACGCTGTTGTAACATATGCAGAATGTGGCTTGCATTATCTTGGTGAAATAAGCAAGGACGTCCCTGAAAAAGACATTGCTTGGATGGCAGCATATGTTGCTCCAAAACCTGTATGTACTGTTCAGTGTTAATGATGCCTTCACAGATGTGCAAGTTACCCATGCTATTGGCACTAACACACCCTCATACCATCACAGATGTTGAGTTTTGAACTTTGCACTGAAAACAACCTGGATGGTCGTTCCCTGTTTAGCCTATAGAACACATCCATGATTTCCTAAAGCAATTTGAAATTTGGGCTCGTCAGACCACAGCAGACTTTTACACATTGCATCAGTCCATCTCAGATGAGCTTAGGCCCAGAGCAACCAGCAGCATTTCTTGGTGTTGTTGATGCATACAATATCTCTCAAAAGTGAGTACACCCCTCACATCTTTGTAAATATTTTATTATATCTTTTCATGGGACAACACTGAAGATATGACACTTTGATACAATGTAGTCTGTGTACAGCTTATATAACAGTGTAAATTTGCTGTCCCCTCAAAATAACTCAACACACAGCCATTAATGTCTAAACTGCTGGCAATAAAAGTGAGTACACCCCTAAGTGAAAATGTCCAAATTGTGCCCAATTAGCCATTTTCCCTCCCCAGTGTCATGTGACTCGTTAGTGTTATAAGGTCTCAGGTGTGAATGGGGAGCAGGTGTGTTAAATTTAGTGTTATTGTGCTCACGCTCTCTCATACTGGTCACTGGAAGTTCAACATGGCACCTCATGGCAAAGAACTCTCTGAGGATCTGAAAAAAGAATTATTGCTCTACATAAAGATGGCCTAGGCTATAAGAAGATTGCCATCACCCTGAAACTGAGCTGCAGCACGGTGGCCAAGACCATACAGCGGTTTAGCAGGACAGGTTCCACTCAGAACAGGCCTTGCCATGGTCGACCAAAGAAGTTGAGTGCACGTGCTCAGCGTCATATCCAGAGGTTGTCTTTTGAAAATAGACGTACAAGTGCTGTCAGCATTGCTGAAGAGGTTGAAGGGGTGGGGGGGGGGGCGGGGGTCAGCCTGTCAGTGCTCAGACCATACGCCGCACACTGCATCAAATTTATCTGCATGACTGTCATCCCAGAAGGAAGCCCCTTTTAAAGATGATTCACAAGAAAGCCCACAAACAGTTTGCTGAAGACAAGCAGACTAAGGACATGGATTACTGGAACTATGTCCTGTGATCTGATGAAACCAAGAAACTTATTTGGTTCAGATGGTGTCAAGCGTGTGTGGCGGCAACCAAGCAAGGAGTACAGACAAGTGTGTCTTGCCTACAGTCAAGCATGGTGGTGGGAGTGTCATGGTTTGGGGCTGCATGAGTGCTACCGGCTCTGGGGAGTTACAGTTCATTGAGGGAACCACAAATGCCAACATGTACTGTGACATACTGAAGCACAGCATGATCCCATCCCTTCAGAAACTGTGCCGCAGGGCAGTATTCCAACATGATAACGACCCCAAACACACCTCCAAGACGACCACTGCCTTGCTAAAGAAACTGAAGGTAAAGGTGATGGACTGGCCAAGCATGTCTCCAGACCTAAACCCTATTAAGCATCTGTGCGGCATCCTCAAACGGAAGGTGAAGGAGTGCAAGGTCTCGAACACCCACCAGCTCCGTAATGTTGTCATTGAGGAGTGGAAGAGGATTCCAGTGGTAACTTGTGAAGCTCTAGTGAACTCCATGCCCAAGAGAGTTAAGGCAGTGCTAGAAAATAATGGTGGCCACACAAAATATTGACACTTTGGGCAGAATTTAGACATTTACAGTTAGGGGTGTGCTCACTTTTGTTGCCAGCGGTTTAGACATTAATAGATGTGTGTTGAATTATTTTGAGGGGACAGCAAATTTTCACTGTCATATAAGCTGTACACTGACTACTTTACATTGTATCAAAGTGTCATATCTTCAGTGTTGTCCCATGAAAAGATATAATAAAATATTTACAAAAATGTGAGGGGTGTACTCACTGTTGTGAGATACTGTAGCTTTCGCTTTGCATGGTGGAGTTTTAACTTGCATTTGTAGATGTAGTGACAAACCGTTAACTGACAATGGTTTTCCGAAGTGTTCTTGAGCCCACGTGGCAATATCTTTTACAGAATGATGACTGAACATCATGGGCATTCAATGTTGTTTTTTGGCCTTGCTGCTTAAGTGCAGAAATTTATCCAGATTCTCTGAATCTTTTGATGATATTATGGACTGTAGATGATGAAATTCCTAATTCCTTGCAATTGTCCATTGAGAAACGTTCTTAAACTGTTGGACTATTTGCCCTTGCATTTACAAAGTGGTGAACCTCACCCCATCCTTACTAAGCCTTTCGGGGATGCTCCTTTTATACCCATCCTTGACACACACCTGTTTCCAATTAAGTTGTTCCCCTGTGGAATGTTCCAAAAAGTTTTTTTTTGTTTTGTTTTTTTTTAGAATTCCTCAGCTTTTCAAGACTTTTCTTTCCCCTGTCCCAGCTTGTTTTTTTGGAATGTGTTGCAGGCATCAAATTCAAAATGAGACTTAGACTTAACTTTATTAATCCCTTTGGGATGACTCCCTCTGGGAAATTTAAAATTTCCAGCAGCACATAAAAGGAGCATACAGATCAGAAAAACAAAAAATTAAACACTTAACATAATATACACAATATAAATACAGGGCTAAATATGGCTTGTACAAGTATGGTTAAGTTAAAGTTATTGCACTATGAATGCCCTACTGTCCTCTGTATTCTATGTCCCCCCCGCCCCAAGTGAGGAGTTATAGAGTGTGATGGCATGGTGGACAAAAGAGTTCTTGAGCCTGTTGGTCCGACACTTGGGAAGGAGCAGTCTTTCACTGAACAGGCTCCTCTGGTCACGGATGACGGTGTGCAGAGGGTGGCTGACATTGTCCATTATATCCAACAGTTTATCCAGAGTCCTCATCTCTGCCACCGTCACCAGGGTGTCCAGCTTCGCGCCGACCACAGAGCCGGCCCGCCTGATCAGTTTGTCCAGTCTGGACGCATCCTTCTTGGATATACTGCCCCCCCCCCCAGCACACCATGGAGTAAAAGAGGACGCTGGCAACCACAGACTGGTAAAACATCCGCAGATATTTGCTGCAGATGTTGAAGGACCGCAATCTCCGTAGGAAATACATCCTACTTTGTGTCTTCCCATACAAGTGGCTAATGTATGTTGTCCAATCCAATTTATTGTCCAACCACAACCCGAGATATTTGTATGAATCCACAACCTCCACCTCAGCTCCCTCTAACAGGACTGGTTGAGGTCTTGGTCTGGACCTCCCAAAATCAATAACCAGCTCCTTCGACTTAGAGGTGTTGAGCTGTAGGTGGTTAGTGTGGCACCATGCAGCAAAGTCCCCTACCAGTCTCCGGTACTCCTCCTCTCTGTCATCCCTGATACACCCAACAATGGCTGTGTCATCGGCATACTTCTGGATATGACACAGCTCCGAGTTGTAGCAGACGTCCGAGGTGTACAGGGTGAAGGGAAGAGGGGCCATTACTGTGCCCTGGGGGGCTCCAGTGCTGCAGACAACTGTCAGACGTAATGTCCTTCAGCCTGACATATTGTGGTCTGCCAGTGAGGTAGTCGGAGATCCAGTCCACCAGGTGGGAGTCCACTCCCATCTTGCTCAGTTTATCCCGAAGCAAAAGGGGCTGAATGGTATTGAAGGCACTGGAGAAATCCAAAAAGAGGATCCTCGCTGTGCCACTTCCCTTATCCAGATGTGAGTTGGATCGATGAAGCAGGTAGAGGATGGCATCCTCCACACCAACACCTGGTTGGTACGCAAACTGCAGGCGGTCCTGGGCGTGTTGCACCTGGGGTCTGAGGAGGCTGAGGAAGAGCCACTCCAACGTCTTCATCAGATGTGAGGTGAGTGCCACTGGTCGGTAGTCATTCAGCTCGCTGGGCCGGTTCTTTTTCGGAACTGGAACGATGTGGGATGTCTTCCAGAGAGTGGGCACTCTCCCAATCTGCAGGCTGAGGTTGAAGATCCGTTGTAGTGGTTCCCCCAGTTCTGCAGCGCAGGTCTTCAATACTCTTGGACACACTTTGTCCGGGCCTGCAGCTTTCCTGGGTCGGAGCTTCCTCAGCTGCCCTCTGGCCTGTTCTGTGGTAATAAATAGCAAGTGTCGTACTGATGTAGGGGAGGAGTTGGGGTTGCAGTATTTGGGGGGAGGTGTGTGGAGGGGAGGGGGGCGTGGCTGTAATAAGGGCGGGGGTGGGAGGGGCAAGGGGAAAGGCTGGTTGAACCTGTTGAAAAAATCGTTCACTTCATTTGCCCTCTCTATTGTCCCCTCAACAACTCTGGTCTTTGTGTTGAGACCTGTGATGGTCCTCACACCTTCCCAGACCTCCCTCATGTTGTTTTCCCTCAGCTTCTGCTCCACCTTTCTCCTATAGCTGTCCTTGGCTTCCTTCACACAGTATTTCACCTCCTGCTGTACTGCCTTCATGGCCTCCCTGTCTCTGCTCCTAAAAGCAGCCTTCTTCTTGTTGAGGACCATCTTGACTTCCCGTGTTACCCATAGCTTGTTATTAGGGTAGCAACGGACAGTCTTGACAGGGGAGACCACGTCTGTACAGAAGTTCAGGTAATCCGTCAAACATTGTGTCAACCCCTCTGTTTTAACACCACAGCCTGCGATATGCTGATGGACCCGCATGGTGAGGACAGTCTCTCAAGGCACTTTCCTTCTCAGGGGACCATCTCCTGACTGATCGAGTTGTCACGGGTTGCTTTTGGACCAGGAGAATATACAGTGGCTGTAGGTAAACCAGGTTGTGATCAGACTTCCCTAGTGGGGGAAGGGGAGTTGCTCTGTATGCATCCCGTACATTAATATACAGCAGATCAATTGTCCTGTTTCTAGTCGGACAGTCTACAACTTGATTAAAAACAGCCAAAGTAGCATCCAAAGTTGCATGGTTAAAGTCCCCAGAGATAATCATGAGTGTGTCAGGGTGCTGTGTCTGCAGCCTTGCTGTGACTGAATGGATTTTTTTTCACAGGCAGTGGCTGCGTCCGCTCTCAGAGGGATGTAAACACAGACAGTGATCACGTGACTGAACTCACGTGAATGAGTGACTGAATATTAGCAACAAAACAATAAAGTTTACCAGTTTGAACATTAAATATCTTGTCTTTGTAGTGTATTCAATTTAATATAGGCTGAAAAGGATTTTAAATCATATTTTTTTAATTTACATTTTACACAACGTTCCAGCTTCACTGGAATTGGGCTTGTAGTACTTGTCTCAATATTCTTGATCTCCCTGACTATCCCACTTTTTCTTTGCCAACCTTTGCCTAGTACTTCATCATTCCACCACCAAGTTTGCCTTACATATTGTATGAAAAAGATAAAACAGCAAACAGGGTTTCATAACTAAAGCTACGATTTGTGTATGTATGTGAGTGTAGTGACTAAATCTGTAGCGGTATGTGAGGGAATATGCAAATTACTGTAAAACAAAAATAACAAGTACTGCTACCAAATGATCAGGCACCCCATTTGAAATGCAGATAGACTTGGGCTGGTACTGGCCTCATTTAGATAGTATGTCCAATCTTTCTTTTGAAATCATGATTTGCATTAATAATGAGATCTGTCAGTTCAGTTTTGGTTGGCAGCAGAATCTATGACCTTACAGTGCATCCGGAAAGTATTTACAGCGCTTCACTTTTTCCACATTTTGTTATGTTGCAGCCTTATTCCAAAAGGGATTAAATTCATTTTTTCCCTCAAAATTCTGCACACAATACTACATAATGACAATGTGAAAAAAGATTTTTTGAGATTTTGGAAATGTATTAAAAATTTTAAAAAAAACTGAGAAATCACACGCACATAAGTATTCACAGCCTTTGCCATGAAGCTCAAAATTGAGCTCAGGTGCATCCTGTTTCCACTGATCATCCTTGAGATGTTTCTACAGCTTAATTGGAGTCCACCTGTGGTAAAGTCAGTTGATTGGACATGATTTGGAAAGGCACACACCTGTCTATATAAGGTCCCACAGTTGACAGTACATGTCGGAGCACAAACCAAGCATGAAGTCAAAGGAATTGTCTGTAGCCCTCTGAGACAGGATTGTCTCAAGGCACAAATCTGGGGAAGGGTACAGAAAAATTTCAGCTGCTTTGAAGGTCCCAATGAGCACAGTAGCCTCCATCATTCATAAATGGAAAAAGTTCGGAACCAACAGGACTCTTGCTAGAGCTGGCTGGCCATCTAAACTGAGCAATTGGGGGAGAAGGGCCTTAGTCAGAGAGGTGACCAAGAACCCGATGGTCTCTGTCAGAGTTCCAGTGTTCCTCTGTGAAGAGAGGGGAGCCTTCCAGAAGGACAACCATCTCTGCAGCAATCAACTAATAAGACCTGTATGGTCGAGTGGCCAGACGGAAGCTGCTCCTTTGTAAAAAGCACATGGCAGCCCGCCTGGAGTTTGCACCAGATGACCACCTGAAGGATTCTCGGACCAAGAGAAACAAAAAGATTGAACTCTTTGGCATGAATGCCTGGCATCATGTTTGGAGGAAACCAGGCACCACTCATCACCAGGCCAATGCCATCCCTACAGTGAAGCATGGTGGTGGCAGCATCATGCTGTGGGGATGTTTTTCAGCTGCAGGAACTTGGAGGTTAGTCAGGATAGAGGGAAATATGGATACAGCAATGTACAGAGGCATCCTGGATGAAAATCTGCTCCAGAGTTGTCTTGACCTCAGACTGGGGCGATGGTTCATCTTTCAGCAGGACAATGACCCTAAGCACACAGCCAAGATATCAAAGGAGTGGCTTCAGGACAACTCTGTGAATGTCCTTTAGTGGCTCAGCCAGAGCCCAGACTTGAATCCAATTGAACATCTCTGGAGAGATCTGAAAATGGCTGTGCACCAACACTTCCCATCCAACCTGATGGAGCTTGAGAGGTGCTGCAAAGAGGAATGGGCCAAACTGCCCAAAGATAGGCGTGCCAAGCTTGTGGCATCATATTTAAAAAGACTTGAGGCTGTAATTGCTGCCAAAGGTGCATCAACAAAGTATTGAGCAAAGGCTGTGAATACTTATGTACATGTGATTTCTTAGTTTTTTATTTTTAATAAATTTGCAAAAATCTAAAAAAACACTTTTTTTCATGCTGTCATTACTGGGTATTGTGTGTACAATTTTGAGGAAAAAATGAATTTAATCCATTTTGGAATAAGGCTGTAACAAAACAAAATGTGGAAAAACTGAAGCGCTGTGAATACTTTACGGATGCACTGTACATCATTATTCAGATCATTTACAGTTAAAAACATGAATTTTATATCACAAAGTGACAGTGATAGATCTTACAGGTTAGAAGAATCACCAAGTCCATATTTTTTTGTATGGAATACTGTTGGCTGTTGTAAAATGTTTACAACAAAAAATAAACGGTGTTAAGGACACAAGTTCTTTAGCGCATTCCCCTCTGTAGATTCTGTTTGTAAATATCATAGACATCACTTTTCGAGCTGTGTTAGCTTGTCATAATTTCTAGACAAATGGAACTCCTTTTTAATGCCAGTCTGACTTGATCAAAACGATTTTCTTGTTCTGCTTTTTGGGAGGTAATACTCCTGTTCTTTTAACTGCCTTTTAAGATAAAATAAGATAAGCCTTTATTAGTCCCACAATGGGGAAATTCCAGGATTGCAACAGCACAGGGATAGCAACACTCAGAGCAACAATCAGAAGGCAAGAAAAAACAAGAGCAGCGAGTATACATATGTACATATAAACATAAATATATAGACACACAGTGCGGAGAATTGTAGCTAGATGGAAAAAATATATAAATATATAAACACACAGTGCGGAGCATTGTAGCTAGATGGAATGAAACAGCATAACCGTCTACTTAGTTATCCTACATGGTAGGATTATGTACCCATACATATTGTCACCCTCCGTAGCTACCGGTATTTTCCTAGTTGGATACCGGAGGGGACCATTGTGTAAGTCTATTGCGTCTTTTGCATTCAATACTATTAGGTCGTCACGTTTTTGTTTTTGTTTTTTTCTATCTCTGTGAGCAGCCCTGCTTAGGTTGTACAGTCTGACAGCCGTAGGTAGGAAGGACCTGCGAAACCTCTCGGTTGTGCACCTAGGATGATGTAGTCTGCTGCTAAATGAGCTCCTCAGTGCATTCAGTGTGTCCTGCATAGGGTGGGACTCGGACTCCAGCAGAAATGACAGTTTAGCCACCATCCTTCTCTCTCCCATCTCCTCCACTGGGTCAAGGCGTTGCCCCAGGACAGAGCTAGCTTTCTTGATCAGTTTGTTCAGTTTCTTCCTATCAGCTGCTGTAACACCACTGCCACAGCAGACCACTCCAAAAGTGATGGCTGATGCCACCACCGTGTCATAGAATGTCTTCAGCAGCGCCCCTTGTACACCAAAAGACCTGAGTCTTCTCAGTAGGAACAGCCTGCGCTGTCCCTTCTTGTAGAGTGTGTCGGTATTGTGTGACCAGTCTAGTTTATTGTTCAGATGAACACCCAGGTACTTGTAGGATGTTACCATCTCGATGTATGCACATGGAAATACACTCATCTGCCACTTTATTAGGTGCACTTCACTTTTAGAGCTTTGGCCCCCCTTTTTCCTCAGCAACTGTACTTGGATACATGGTAGGGGTGTGCCATATTGTATTGTTCCTGCTAATACCAGTATAAATTTTCATACCAGTGTAAAAATGACTATTGCAATATTTGGGGTCTGCTGCGTAATGACATCACACTGTTAGGCTGCCGACGGAAGTTGCGCGTCAGCATAGAAACGGCAAAACAAACATGGCGCAGGAAATCTGCAGCTACAAAGTCAGACGGTCTAGATCCAGTTGAGTGGAAATATTTAAGTTTCACTTTGTTTGTTTGTGCCTGCATTTTTTTTTTCCTGCACGTCTACAACACTGCTGGAGCAGTATTAACGTTGGACAGTGTGCTGCTCAAAGTGGCTGTAGTTGTATCTCAGTTCCGTTTTGGCGGCTTCTTCTTAATTTTATTCAACCACCCCAAGAGAGAAGAAAAAAATACATCCATTCATTGCAACGAGAGCCAAAAAGCCTCAGGACAGGTCCATGCAACGAGAGTAATGCAGGCAAAGTGATTCAGCATAAAATCCGACATCTGTGTGCAGTTAAGATGTATATAATTTTCTTGTAATATTTGATACCGAACTAAAAACTATTTAAACTAAGTCTGAGCTGCTGTTTAAAATTGTTCTGTTTTTCCTGAATATGTTGAAGGTAAATAATGCTGGCCTGTGAAACAGTCCTTTTTGCATAAATTTAAAAGAAAAAAAAAACCTGTATGCTGCAATAGTGCGAAAAATATCATTATGGTGAAAATTAAAAGAAATATTGTGATATCATTTTTAGGCCATATTGCCCACCCCTAATATATGGTACCATTTTAAAAAATGCTCAGTGGTTTTCAGGGTTTAAAAGTAGTCCAAGAGAATATCTCACACACTATTACACGACCACCAGCAGTTGGAACCACTGATCCAAGGCAGGATGCATCAATGCCTGACACCAAATTATCCTGACACTCAACAGACCAGGCAACATTCTTCCAGTTTTCTGCTGTCCAATTTTGGTGACCATGCACGAACTGTAGCCTCAGTTTCCTGGTCTCAGCTGACAGGGGTGACTTCTGCTTTTGTAGCCCATCTGCTTCAAGGTTTCACATGTTGTGCCTTCAGAGATTCTCTTCTGCATCCCTCAGGAGGTTATCTGAGTTGCTGTTGCCTTTCAGCTCCACTAGTCTGTCCATTCTCCTCTGACATCTCCGAGGCATTTTTCAACCAGAGAACTGCTGCGTACTGGATATTTCTTCTTTCAGACCATGTACGGCTGTACCAAAATACTCAGTTATCCTGATAGATGCTGTTTACATTGGTATTTAGTTTTCAAATTTGGTAGCTGCTTAATATTAATAATGAAATTGCAAATCTACCTTTATCATGTTTACCTCAAAATTCCTACAAATCGAAGAGAAAAATCTCACTAATTCACAAGAAAAAGTAGCAACTTGACGATCATCGCAAGGTTTACCAAAAAAGTCAGAAATTTACATGAATAACTTTTTAAATATATAGGAAAATGACTCAAATTTGCATGACAAAAATTGCAAATGAATGAGGAAAAAACACTAAATTTATGATGGAAGCGGCAAATTTAGAAAAAAAAAAGCCCTGCATGTTTATAAAAACTGTGTTAAATCTATGAAGAAAAAAGTCTCAAATTTATAAGAACAGTAGCAAATTTATGGCAAAAACCAATTTGCATGAAAAACTTTGCAAGATTTGCTCACAGGTGGCGATATTTGGATATTCACTCTATATCACTTCCAAATACTGGAGGCCCTAAAATGGGGTATTTGGGACAGCCCTAATTCTCTATAAACCCTAGAGATGGTTGTGCATGAAAATCAAAGTAGACCAGCAGTTTTCTGAATACTAAGACCACTTCATCCAGCAGCAACAACTATGTTCAGTCACCTGAGTCATCTTTCTTCTCATTTTGATATCGGTTTGGACTTTAGCAGATAACCTTGGCCACTTCCACATACCTAAATGCATTGAGTTGGTGCTACATGATTGACTAATTAGATATTTGTATTAAAAAAACAGTTAAATAGATGCTCCAAATGAAGGTTAAAAATACAGTTTATTTAAGTTTTTGTAAAGGGTATACAGGTCATTACACCATTGCATTGTTTACATTTTCATCACATGTTCCCTTATTTTTTGCTATTTGACAACATTGGAAGAATAATTATTACAACACCCCCTTTTTTTTTAAAGTGAAAGAAAAAGTGAAATTAAAGAGAATAAAAAAACAAACAAAACAAAAGAGCAACAAACAAACAAACAGAAAAATAAAAATAAATAATTAAAAATAAAAGGGCATCTGAGTAGCATTGGAACAAAGAGTGGTGCCGTTATTGAAATGGTATTTGTCAAAGATTAGATCTAATGGAAGACACATATGCGATCCAGGGTTGCCAAAAGTTCAAGAACCCATCCATGTCCTGTCTCAGTGCGAATGTCAACTTTTCCATCGAGTAAATGTCTTGGATCACGTTAATCCAATCTTCAGGTGTAGGACAGTCCTTCAACATCCATTTTTTTGGTTAGGGCTTTTTTACTTGCCAATATTAAAACAGTGAATAAGTATTTTTCTCCTCGTCTTTCCAGTGAGTCCGGTAGTAAACCCAAATACAAAGTTACAAAAGAAAAGGGAACTGTTACTTTGAATATTTTCCCCAATATTGTCTGTACATTGGTCCAATATTGGTGGATAACTGGGCATGACCAAAACACATGAAAATGATTTGCAGTCTCTTCACCACACAAGCGCCAACAATTCAACCCCTTATGAGTAAATTTGTTTTGTGCAGGTGTTCTGAAAAATCTTACCAAATTTTTCCATCCAAATTCTCTCCACTGTAGGGATGAGGTAGTTTTCCATTGCTGTTTATTTAGCTTTTCCCATATTTCCAGTTGTAAAGTGAAATTCCCCTCTTTTTCCCATCTCTCTTTTATACAGTATATGATGTGTTGTCTCCTTTCAAGTCTTGAAGACCTTGGTATATTTTAGAAATGTATCTGATCCCTGGGGTCCCTTTATATGCCATTAAGAAGACCTTCAGAACACCTGACTGGGCCCTTTCCAAATCCTCCTTTTTAAGTATATTGTTTATGTGGTGTCTAAGCTGAAAGAACCTGTAAAGGTCTTGATTTATTAGACCTTGTTTTTTCAAATCTTCAAAACTTCTTAAAATTTGCCCCTTAAAAAAATCGTAATATTTTATCAGTCCGTTCTCTTTCCACTTTTTAAATCTAGTGTCTGTTTTATTAGGAGTAAAGTCTTGATCATAGGCAATCCATTGCAGAAGTCGATAGGGCTCTTTAGTTTGATTCTCTCTGACTATCTTAAACCAAATTTTTAGCGGGGTCTCTATCCATGGGTTAGTGTTATTCAAAAGTTTAGGTAAGGCATTGTTCCCTATTATCGCCTGTAGGGGGATGTCACTTGTTATTTGGCATTCCATCTCCTTCCATTGTGCAGTGTAGACTGGGTTACATATCTCTACTAAAATTTTAATTTGTGCGGCTTTAAAATAGTCCCTGATATTTGGCAGCGCAAGCCCACCTTTGTCTTTGTTTAGCTGTAGGGTTCTATATCTGATTCTAGGTCTCTTGCCCTGCCATATGAATCTTGAGATCCTTCTGTCCAGCTCCTGCCATGTTTTTTTGGGAGGTTCTACCGGTATTGTTTGGAAAAGGTATAGAAGACGTGGAAGTATATTCATTTTGACTGCTTCAATTCTTTGTGCAGTACCCAAGAATGGTATCATATTCCATCTTGCTAGGTCAGATTTTATTTTTGCCACCAGTGGATCATAGTTTAGTGTTATAATTTTGTTGAGTTGTTTCGGGATATTGACCCCCAGATATTTCATAGATTCCATCTCCCAGTTAGTTTTGAGTTTGCTTAGTGAATAATGATTTGGGTCATAGTTGAATGTTAAAACTTGGGTTTTATGCATGTTTAAATTGTACCCCGATAAATCTCCATACTCTGAAAAAACTGAGATTAGTTCTGGTAAAGAGGTGTCCAGCTGCCCCAGGTATATTAAAATGTCATCAGCAAAGAGTGCTATTTTTATGTTCCTTCTGACCAAGTGTAATACCCTGAATTTTTTGATTCTGTCTTATCCATTGACTCAGAGGTTCTATGAAGATTGCAAAGAGCAGTGGAGACAAGGGGCAGCCCTGACGACATCCTCTTTCCAGCTCAAAAAATGATGATAAATTACCGTTAATCCTTATTTTAGCTGTTGGTTTTTTATATAATGCCTGGATAGTTCTAATGAAGTTGTTATGAAAATTGAAACTGGATAAGATTCTATATAGGAAAGACCAGTCAACCGAATCGAATGCTTTTTCAGCATCTAATCCCAATATGACTGCATTTAAGTTATATTTTTTTATATGATGAATTATGTGTAAAGTGCATCTAATGTTGTCTTGTGTCTGTCTTTGTCTTATAAAACCTGTTTGGTCTAAATGAATTAAGTCTGTCAGTATATTTTCTAACCTTTTGGCAAGGATAGTGGTAAAAAGCTTATAGTCCTGATTTAATACACTGATTGGTCTGTAGTTGGAGCATTCTAGTTTATCCTTTTCAGGTTTAGGTATGACTGCAATGACCCCTTCTCTTCAGGAGGGGGGGATTTCCCCTGTGTGGAGGACATAGTTAAATGTTTTCAGGAGGAGAGGAGATAGTTGCTGTTTAAAGGTTTTGTACCACTCTGCTGTAAAGCCATCTGCTCCTGGGGATTTGTTAGCTTTAAGTTTC
Source organism: Pholidichthys leucotaenia (assembly GCA_020510985.1). Lineage (NCBI taxonomy): Eukaryota > Metazoa > Chordata > Actinopteri > Cichliformes > Pholidichthyidae > Pholidichthys > Pholidichthys leucotaenia. Next base: position 288,474,139 of record CM035845.1, read on the forward strand.
ATAATTGCTTTTTCCAGTTCTTCAGGTTGTATTTCTGACAATAGTGTTTTATTTTGAGACTCAGTAAGTTGGGGAAGGTTTAATGTGTTTAGGAATGCTTCGGATGCGTTTTTATGTTTTTTGAGGGAGTATAAGTTCTTATAGTAGTTCTCGAAGCTTTTAAGAATATCCTGAATTCTAAATTTTATTTCCTTTGATACTGGGTCTCTGATTTTGTAGATTGCTCTTTCTGTTTGTTGTTTCCTCAATTTATAGGCTAGTAATTTTGCCGATTTGCTGCCTGCTTCATAGTATTTTTGTTTCAGAAATGTAAGTTTCTTCTGGATTTCTATTGTGTAGATCTCATTTATTTGATTTTTAATTTCCTTAATTTTGAGCGAGTCATTAGAATGAGTGTTGCCTTTGTGTTCTTTTTCTAGGTTCTTAAGTTCTGACTCTAATGTGATTAGTTTTTCTTGTCTCAGTTTCTTTTGGATTGCCAGTTTTGCGATAATCTTTCCCCTTATTACAGCTTTGCATGCATCCCACAGTATTAAAGGGGATACTTCTCCATTGTCGTTCCAAATATCTGAGAATATCTGATTCCAATTCATCTTTCAGTGGTCCTTTCAGGACATTTGAATTCAGCCTCCAAGAAAATGTATTATTTGTGTATTTTTGGATACTTAAGTCCATATAGATCGGACTGTGGTCAGAGAGATCCATCAGTCCTATTTTACATGTTTTTACTCTTCCAATGTCTCTATTAAACATAAGAAAATAGTCAATCCTTGAGTAAGATGAATGTGGCGCTGAGTAAAATGTATAATCTTTTACACTGGGGTTGAATCCCCTCCACACATCACAGATTCCCATTTCTTTTAGTAGCATCCGAGTTTTCCTACTTTGAGTGTTATTTTGATGTAGAGAATTACCTGATGCATCCCAGTATGGATTCAGTCTTAGATTGAAGTCTCCACCACATATCACTAAACCTTGGGCTTTAGTTTTCATTAGGTCAAATACATTTTTATAAAATTTCCAGTTAGCCCCTGGAGGTGCATATACATTCAGCAGGGTGATATCTTCTCCCTCTAGCCGCCCAATTACCAAACTGTATCTCCCTTCTTTATCTTTGTGTTCTGATTTTTTTTTCAAATGTAATTTTGGTTGATATCAATGTCGCTACTCCCCTCCTCCTCCCTGACTTATATGAAGATGAAGAGATCATTTTAAACCCTTGTCTATTGAGTTTAGTGTGCTCCACGTCTGTTAGGTGGGTTTCTTGTAAAAATATTTTTCCTGCTTTGTCTTTTTTCATTTTGCCTAGAATCTTGGATCTTTTAACTGGATTCAGGATTATATGACAATATTTTGGTTACACCCTGTTTCTCCATTGTATTGTCTTATTTAGTATAACAGTTTGGTGGCCCTCTTTTATGCTACTCAGAAACTGAAAGAACATTAAGAACATAAAAAACATTAAGAACATAGTGTATAAAACTTTAAAACAAAAAACTGTCAAAAGAACTTCCTGAGCTGAGGTCTTTTTAAAGACCCTGGAAGAGCCTTGATGGAGTGTAGGCTCTGAGGGAAATTCCTCAAACTCTGTTACGTGTTGAGGGCCCTCTCCTACCCCTGTAAGTTGTCCCACGTTTTTAACGTGAATTTCAGATCCCAATCCGAACTTGTAATGATTTTTTTTTTTTTATGCCTATACCCTATGAAATTGTGTGCACCCTCCCACCCCCATCACAGCAAACATTCACGCTAATACAGTATTTGTTAGTGTGGGGAGAACATGTGGATCATTGTCACATTTCTATTTTAACAAGTTTGTTTTTTTTTTTAATTAAAAAGACTTATTTGTTTCTAATATTATGACTGTTCCATGAAATGTTTTACCACATGCTGATTCTGCATCTCCTTTAATGTTTGTTACCTTGTAGGAGGGGGGTTGGATGTGCAGATTGACTAAAAAAAAAAAAAAAGGTCGCTATTCCCTCCTGTAAACGGCCAGTTTATCCTTGTAGCTCTGGCGCTGGGTTTCCCGCTGCTGGCCCGTGGATTTTGAAGGTCTCTGTGTGGACCACGTTTTAGCCTTGATTCTATCGCTCGGGTCTGCTGCGGGTTTAAACACCGTTACCGGGAGCCCTCTTCTCGCCATGTCAGCTGTTGCTTCTTCCGCCGAATTATAGAGACATGTCTCTTCACCGTAGAAGACCCTTAACTTCGCAGGAAATGGCGTCTGAAAGCGCAGTTTTTTCTCTCCTAGCACCTTTTTAGCGTTGTTGTATTCCCGGCGCTTTTTAAGGACCTCCGGGGCGTAATCGTGTTCCACGAAGACTTTTGTCTCTTGGTGCATAAATCCTTTTTTCTGCCAAGCCAGTCTTACAACCTCTTGTTTTATTTTGAAATTGGAGAATCTCACCACCACCGATCGTGGTGGCGCTTCCGCCGCCGGCCTAGGGGGTGGCCCGGTGGGCCCTTTCTATCTTCAAGTCGGTGGTTTGGGGAATATCCAACTTCTCTCTCAGTAAAGATTCCACGCATTCCGCCATTGTGTTGAAACCATCCTCGACTCCTTCTTTCAGACCATGAATTCTTATGTTGTCTCTTCTCAGTTTTCCTTCTTGGTCGGTTAGCTTAGCCTCCAGTCTTGACTGTCGTTTGTGCAGATGCAGCATGGTCTCTTCCAGCCCTTTTATTCTTTCTTCTGCTTCCAAGATTCGGTTCTCGGCCTGGTCCACTCTGCTGTTTGTCCTTTTTAATTCTTCTCTGAATTCACAAAATTCGGCCCAAACCTCTCGGCGAAATCGTCGTAATTCTTCAAATAACGTTTTCAAGCTAACCTTCTTGTTAGCTACATTCAGCTCCTCGTCTTCTGAATGGAAATCCTCCTGATCAGATTCTTCGGCCGATGCGTGTCCTGGCCTGGAAAATGTCAATTTCTTCTGTTTTCCTTTAGGCATGATGATTTTGTCTTTTGATTTTCACTCTTCCAAAAATCCGTTAAATCTGATTTTCAAGATAATTTTCCTGGATTGGGTCTGGGAGCTTCAGCGTTAAGCTGCTATCACCATGGCGTCCAGACCGGAAGTCCCCAAAAATACAGTTTAATACATATAGAAGCAGTACTTTTTAAATATGCTGATCCTTAGCAAAATAAATGTAATGAATTAACAAATTTTGAATGGTGTATACATTGCCATCATAAGTTACGGTTGTTTCAGTTGTACACTATGGCCAGTACAAAAATGTTCTGAATTTTGTATTGGCAGTATTAAGGTGTAGTCAGCACATTAGTTTTTAATTTAAAAGAAAAAGTGGAAATTCAACTTCAGTCTACATTGGTGATATAGATTCTGTAGAACCTACAGTTGGAGTTGTCAGTTCCCTTCACTTATCCTGTCCAATCCCTCTGACCCACTGCAGCCCAGTTTTAGACCACATTAGCGATTAGTTTAGCGATTATCATATTTTAACAAAGGTTAGTGTAAAATTCAGCCTAGTCCATTTGTGTAAAGGGGCTCTAAAACCACAGGTGGTCACATACTTTTTGGAATTTTGTGAATGTATGGTCTCACATTTAATAAAATAGGCTTTACCCCCCCCTCCAAGATTTAACTTTGATAAACCTGCAGACACCCTGATTCAAAATATTCAGAGCAATGTACCCTTTTCTTTGACAGGCAGTCACACAAGCTAAAAATTAAGTTGGACTTCAACCTCTAATTTTGATTGTGGCATGCATTTGCCAGGGCATTGTTTTGATAAGTTTATTTAATGTCACAATATTTACAAGTTGATTATTTTTTTTTTGCCAAAGATCTTGTGTTGATGATGGGAATTGATGAGAGTTGTTGATGGAAGATAATGATTCAAAGCCCTTTCGTCAAAGTCGGGGCAACACTCCATTTTTTTGACAGGCAGTTTAAGAAATATGGCATAGCAACAGCATTTAAGGTCATGGCTAGTGCTTTGTTGGAATAAACATGAGGACACGAGCACATGCATTTTCGATCAGCAGAGCTCACTGTGACTCAGTGGAATTGGTGCTAAAAAGATAATTACATAATCCTCAGATCAAACTTTTAGAGTAAAATGCTTTCCCAGCCATACATAAAGTAAATAACATTGTCCTCCAGTGCCTTGATTAGCATCATTGATAAGGCAGAGCTATATTTAATTTTCCATCCTTAAAACATTTTGATTCTGATTGTCACACATTCAAACCATCACTCTGGTTTCTGTACTGATAAATTTTTCTTTCCCTCCCACTTTCTCCTCTCTCATCTTTAATTTCCTCCCTTCCTGCCACCCACTATCCACCTCTGCATCTCATCTTTCACCTCCATCTTCATCTCTTTCCCTCCCCTTGCCTCTAAATCTCTCATCTTTCCTTATCTCTCTCCTCCACCATCCATCTTTCATAAGCTGTTTTGCCACACTTGAGTGGTAAGCTTAGGAACAGGATCTATTGACAGAACTTATGGAGCTGCAAAATAAAATAAATATGCATTTCAAGCCAACTGCTATGCATTGGCTTTGCTGTCTTACTGGCAAGCCACATACTGTAGCTACATCACACAGTTTTCCCTTGATGTTTTCATCCAGAATATTCAGTTTGTGTCGCTTTTAAAATCACCTATATGTCCTAAAGGAGCACAGATGATTTTATTCATGTATTTGTTTTGCAATAATTTAGCACTCCATATCATGCATGCTAATTTGACAGCATCATGCCTGATCACAGTGTGAAGGCAGACAGGAGGAATGAAAGGTTATACAGGAGCAGTCAGAATGTATTTGTGCCTACATGGATTAGATGTGCGTATTCATAAAGTTCTGAAAGGCCCTGTCACATCACCACATACAATAAAACATGTACATTTACAAAGGAGTACATGCATGTTTGTTTCCCTGTTAAGATTTTCATTGTGTTTAGTTCAGTGTTGGCTTTCATGTTGTTAACCCTCCATAGAGTGAAGTATCACAGTGCATCAAAACACCAGCACCACTTTTCACATAATGGGGAGACATCTGACAGAAACATACACCACATTATAAGACTAAGTTGTATATTCACGAAAGGAGAAGCAAAGTCCACATTCCAGAATATAAACTTTAAACTCTGTCACCTCCCCCCACACACAAACACACACACACAAGGTGGAGAGATCACAAAGAGATCTTTGAGTGATGAAAAATGGCCAGATCTCTTAAGGATCTTTCAGTGATCTGTCAGCGAACTCAAAGTTTTGACTCAGTCCAAAACAATCTCTCAACGATCACCAAAGGGAAGTGATCTCTCAAAGAGTGCTCAACGATCTCATTGAAAAATCGCTGACAAGTCATTGGGAGAGCAATGAGATCATTGAGCAGACAAGGAGCACTCAACAATATCACTGATCTCCCTATGATGTGAGTGGAATTCTAACCGCCAACCCTCCGGTTATTGAATACCCCACTCTATTTCCTGAGCTACTGCGACCCAAGATCAGAGGAACAATTTTTTTTTCTCTTGCTCCTGTTTCTTCTTTTTGCATTTTGAAGCTCTACTTACAACCTGGTCATGATCCAGCAACACTAAGTTTGAATACATGTATTCCCCCCACCCCCCGACTTAAGATTGTGATCAGGAGAGAGTGTGTGTGTGTGTGTGTGTGTGTGTGTCAGTCTCAATATTCATGAATTCTTCTGCCGTGACCCAGGAAAGGAGACACACCAAAGAAATCAAGCAGAAACTTCTATATACTGTGAACAGTTTTAATGATCAAACTCAAGTTAAATTACATTACATTCAGTTGATTTGTAAGCAGGTGAAATGATCAACAAGTATCAAATATCATATCAATTGGTAACGGATTCCTGAGCATAAAGTCTGTACTTCAACCTTTGTGGAAACAAGAGAAACCAGATTTTGAATTTGTAACTCTTATGCAATGGGAGACTGTGAAATAACAAAAATATGCATAAAATTGGAAGCAGTCTTATGGAGAAAATGATAGAAGCTGATTATGTGGAAAAAGGAAATTCTGAATTACTCTACAAAAAACAGAGGTTATTGAAAAGGAGAATATTATTTTTCCTTCAGCTTTATAGCTCCTATCCTTATGGACTAACTTTTAACATGAAAAATTGGTCATTCAGTTAGAATTAGACATCACATTTAGCCCAGCAGATAGAAAGTTGGAGTCTGTCTCATGACCAGCTGTGTCTTCAGAGTCCAGCGACGATCTTGAACGCCAGCAGATGGCAAAAAGGGGGAAAGACTGTCTACAGTCCTTTCCAATCGTTGCAGAGGTTCGAGCACAGACTCAGCAGCTGGGGTCTATAGAGTGGAGCCGGCAGGAGAGTGAGTGGCTGGCCCCCAGAGCAGGTGTGACGTCTCCTCCTAAGCAACAGGTCCTTCCCTGGCCCACAACTTTGGGATGTCCCCCAGCTGACAAGAACCACAGGCTGAAGGAAAAATGGATGTAAAACAGTTCCACCCACGAAATCCTAGTTCTTCTGACATCGTAGTGCATGGGTGAGACATTCTCGAGGGGGGGGGGGGGGTAAAAAAAAGTTCAAAAATCACTATCAGACCACTTTAACGGTGAGTTAAGGAAAATCAATAGAAAAAGTTTGGCAGAATAAACACGGCATCTGAGGAGAGGTAAAAACTGCGTTTTGGAGTCTTACTCCAGTAAGAGGGGTTAAGATCAACAAGAAAAGATGATCCCCTCCTCACGTACCAGATAACTCACACAGAAGAGACAAAAAAACTTCAGCGAGAACAGAAAGGACTTAACTTCAAGACAACAGAAGGCAACTTAAAGAAACCTTAGAGAACACAATCTGAACTACTAGGGTGTTTCTCCCTATTTAACTGAGTGTGATTCTTTGGTCAAAACATATGACTGGCAGCAGGAAGAACCAATTATCGGCTGTCGTGGGCGATTTGAATGGACTATGGTCCAATAAGAAAGCGGTGCTTTGTCTGTAACCGACCAGTAGAATGAAAGGGGGCATCATCCAACAGAGACGGCCTGGTGACTGGCTGGTACCAGTCAGATGACTGGCATAAGTTTTTTAGAATGCAAACACATTTTAACTGTGAAATTCACATTATACACTGAAATATAAAATCTAAGCTAACTTCAGTGATTCATGACTAACTTTCAGTGAGCATACACTTTTATAATGTGTTGAAACATTTTCAAACATGCAATACATTTAAAATCAATGATTAATGAAACATTTCAAACCCATCATTGTCCAACACAGAGGTGGTCATCTTCAACAGTGTTCTGAGCAGTAATTCCTGGGAAAATATCAAGTCTTGAGGAGAGAGGATTATTTTAGGCAGATAATACAAAATCCCAATGTTGATTAGATCCAACATGTTCAAGAGTTGAACAAAAGGGGGCACTGTTAGCCCTTGGACAATGGTAGGAGGTCTCAGGAATGTACTGGATGTCTTCTGGGTTGTATCAAATGGCTATTTAGCACATAAAACTGTCTGAGGCTAAGTGTTCCTAGGGAATTTATGATAAAAGTCCAGGCGTCTTCCTGGCACCAACAGGATCCTTGGGGTCTTAAGTCAAGCAAGGAATGTGGCGTTATGATGCTTTATTTAGGAAATGGGGTGAGTTGAGGGTCTTCTGTTCACAGAGGCTGTTCATGTATTTTGGAACGCAGATGTAACGTTACAATATCACCAGTGGCGGACCGTGTATTTTTCAACTAGGCCTTCAGTGGTGATCTACCCGATTTAAGTGCCATTCATACCAAGCACCATAAAAATAGCCTATAGGGCCATCCACACAAAGCATATTAAAGATCACTTTAACTATAAAATTATAGTTTTAAAAATCTTTACCTTTTCGTTGTGGAGCTCCATTTCCCTGCGCAGTTGTTCATTGAGCTGCAGATCCACTGTTGTTTTCCCAAAGGTTTGAAAGTACTGTTGCTTGTAAGTGTCCGGCTGGCAGCTGTGCTTTGGTATCTGGCTGCTGCCTTGTTTAAGGCCCTGTTACACCTAGATGATTTAGGCAGCCATAACGTATGGGACGGGAGGGGGGGGGAATTGGAGAATATGGTGGCGTCTGTCGAATCAATTATAGCTAAGTTTTGTCTAAGTTAAGAGCACGCTGAAGAATGCTGAAGCACGCTATGGCGTAGTTCGTCGTGCTCCTCTGAAAATTAATTTTCAGCATGCTGAAAGTTTTCTGACGTATCCAGCGTATGGCTGATATGTCCCACATTCGCAGAGCAAATGGCATATTTGCTGCATTGGTTCACAGGAAAAAATACATGCAGAGCTCTCTGCCTTCAGCACACACACACACACACACACACACACACGTATTTGTTCGTATAACGGGACCTGTCAGAGTTTTTCCATTTGACTGAAGTGTGTACCATCAGCTGTTCAGTGTTGTTGTGATCGATAAGCCAAAATGTCAGAACACCGGAGGAGGAGGATCTAATCAGCTGATCGCCTGAAGCGCAGAGCACAGCTGTTTTCCATGATAAATCACACTTTCCTGTTGGCTGCACCTCCCAGCAAAAGAACACTCCATGAATTATCTTGTTTTTTTTTCACTTTATTGAAAATAAACTTTATCACCATCAGTTCACGTGCCTTTGAGCCAGGTTGTGACAACTGTCATCTGATCTTCCTGACGTGTCACATCAACTGTTGTTAGGCGTGACTGACCCGACAGATTTGACAGCTCTTCCAGGTTGCTCACGCCCCCCCTTCGTGGTCTTTGGAGGGGAGAATCATCTCGGTTGAACAGAGATGATCTCTCCCACACCTAAGATTTATGGATCGGGAGGCAATGGCAGTTTGGCATGACTGCGCTATGCAGAAGTTAGACTATTGTTGCGCATAAGTTGTGAATGTCGGCAACACGCTAAGCATTAGTTGGTTTAAGTTAAGTTATGGAAATATTCTATACAAGTTACTAATATGTTATGTATATCCATATGTTCAAGTCGTTATGGATACGCGATGCATAAGGCCAAAAGTGAAAATTTCAGCGTATCTCTGCGTTTTAGACCAATTTTTATACTTTGGCAAATGCTGCGTAAATCATCATGGTGTGACAGTAGACAGCTCAAGTTTGCAAACCCTGTCTGGCTTTAAGTATCTACTTGCTCATTTGCAAACAACAGGCATTCCCAGCAAGATAATTTGCAGCCCTCATCGGAGTCTGTAATCCAAAGATACTGCTCGTTGCTAATATGGAAGTGACGGACAAATCCATTTCCCGGCTGAGACAAGCCTGCTAGCTTCAGGGTTGGCCGACCTCTCTTCACAATGACCAGCTTTTCTTGAAAAGCCCATCTGGAAAATTGATTTTTTTTTTTTTTTTTAAATATCAGCGACCAAATCATTTTCCTCTCCCCTGTCAGCCATTGTGGGTGGAAAAACGGCTATTAAATTTAAACAGATACAGTATATTGTAGCTGCTTAAGCAAGTCCTTGCACTGGCATTTTGCTAGCTAGGATCCTCTGCATTGTGGATGGAGGAGTCTAACCATCCAATCAAAAGACGTGAAAATGCTGACGTTCTTGGATGCCTTCTATGCATACTCCTGGACGTACAGAAGACATCTGACTGGTTAAAGCAACAGGATAAGTTTAAGTTATTTTAACCTACAGAGCCGCACTGTTAATTCCTGAAGGCTCAAGGCAGATTTGCTTGACCCTGGCAACACAGATGGCTGAAATGATTTGACGAAAAATCTCTAACATGCATTACACTACTGGAAGGAGTGCAACCAAGAGAAAAGCTACAAAATGAAGAGGAAAGACTATTGGGAATAATTTAATACATCCTCATGGAACAAATATAAGAATGTAGGTTGTAAATATAATTCTGATATTGTTTAGGCCAGCAGAGAAGGCTTTGCTGGCCCTGAGGGTCCACCACTGTATATCATGGAGCCACAAATGAAGCAATTTTGGGATTTCGTCAGGGTTTGTAAAAGGTTGCAGTTTTTCTTGTTGCCCAAAAAATTTGAACATGATGGAATTTTTTGGGCGAATGTATTTTTCCGCAAACAGTTGCAAATGTTTGCCAAATAGTTACAAAAGTTTGCAAAAAATTTATAAGCATGTGCAAATGATTGTAAAATGTTTCCTTACATCACTCCTGAGTTGATGTGTAACTGTGTACTACATGATTGAAAGCTCTGTAATGGAATCAAAAGGAAAAAAAAAAGTCTTCCATTGAAAATTAAACATATTTTTAGTTCTTTCTTTAATAATTCCCACTTTTACAGTCTTGTTTAGACAACTGTAATACTGATAACAACATTCATCATTGATTCATATTTACTAGTGCATACCCGTGCATGCCCGTAGAAACCTGTGCATGCCTGAACAGAATTCTTGCCAGTTACAGAACAGTTGATATAGCAACACAGCACTAAGTGGCAATCACATGTGATGGCTTTTGTATGCAGCAAAACATAAAAATCACACAAAATGTGCCCTGCTATCTGGGGCTGTTTGCCACTGCTTGGTACTTCTTCTCCTGCCTGTCACTTTTCTGTGTTATGTTGCTTACCTGTGTCTATATACAGTATATGTCTTGTAGGGAGTCATGTGATCTGTCTATGTGCCGTCATATAGACATCATCTGGTGGGTCTTCTTCTTCATTCAGACCACTGTAGGGTCTCCTCCTGTCTCAGACGGCTGTGTTGTTCACAGTAATGCCTGCGGCGTACTGGTGGAACCTGAGGTGTTTCATGTTCACGGCATCCTTTCTGACGTGCAGCAGTTTTCCCCATTTTATTGCTCTCCATCTGGTGGGTCTTCTTCTTTGTTCAGACCACTGGTTGAGGGATAGGTGCGTCGTAATTCCAGTTCGTGGGCACAATCCTGAAAGTGGCTTTCGACCCTGTCCAGGAAGGCCTGTGCATGCCCATAGAAACCAAGAAACCGGAGCACCCGGAGCAAATCAGCGTTTTGCTTGGCATTTTACACATTTGTAGTGTAGACTGGCATTCGTCACAGTTACACATTTGCCGTCATGTAGGCATGGCGAGTCGTCCTATGATGCCTGAGTTCATAGGACGCGCTATGATGCTCAGGCAGAGATCATAGGCTGTCCTATGATGTCCTATGAAGCGTGACAGACAGAGATTTCTTGCTTTTATAGAGTGAAGAGTGATGCATGGCTGTCTAGGTAAAGCCAAGGGTCAAACCACCAAATTTCTGATTATAGAAGGACCCATGGCTCATCATGAGATAATGTTTAATATCATCACCATCATCATCATCATCCTCCTATTCACTTCTAATCCACAGTTGCAATAGGTGTTTTATGAATGGTAGGCAACTGATCCAAACAACCTCTTCATCAGTACTTTATAATGAATATACACAATAACATGTAGAGAGGCCCCAACACACCCACAGCTTTACCAGCTGCGACAGTGGCTGGTATTTCTGTTTGGTAAGTCTCTGTAAAAACATCAGTTAGTCCTCTGGCATGGCTTTATTTTACTGTCCTTCTGTTAACCTTTCAAAGAGCAGTCACATAACTCAAACTAAAGTGATGGATGGATCATGATATAAACATTAAGGAAACTAATAAAGAAGTAGGGGAAAGGAGAAGGAGTTGGGGGAGGGGGGGCAGATGCCGGTGAGTGGTGATTCAGGGAAGATCTTATATCGATGTGGAAGTCTTTACAGGTGGAACAGGGAGACCCAAATAGAAAGAGACAACCAGAAATTAATGCTAACTGCAAAGCAGAGAAAATAAATGCACACAGATCTGCTGCTGTTTTCCACAGAGGAAAGTTTGTTTTTTTTTTTATCCGGTGCTTGTCATGAATTTTTTTTTTGAGCCCCTTATTTCCTAAACTCTTCCTAAATTAATTTCACCTTGCCATTTTTTTAAGTGGCTGGACATTAATGTGTTTTGGAGGACAGCAGAGAGAAGGTTGGCCTTGTGGTTTTACAGTATGTATATTTACAAACATTTTCTACATTGCTGTTGCAGTCCTTCTAGACCGGGGATCCTCAAATGGGGGGGCCCTGGTCTGGATCCAGACCCCAAAGCCTTTTGATACAATATGAAAAAAAGCCTGTTTTGTTTTGATAGAACAAAAAAAAAAAGTGGAACTCAAATGTTGTAATGGCCACCAACCCGACAGTTTATGGTATAGGGACAGGGGTGAGGTCTTTGACGAGGCTCTGTCAAACCAGGGCAAAATGCTCAGTGGGGGCAGGCAAGCACAAGAAACCACACTGTGCTCCCCACCCGGAAGAAGGAAGAAAACAGTTGTGACCGCCGCTGGTGACCAGAGAACCTGGAAAGGGTGCCCACTAGGTGTGTAATGGTATATGTATTCATATTTGGATTTTCGTTATGGAACCTTCGGTTTGGTGCAGAGGCGTACTGAGGTTCCACACAGACAATGATGAGTGACAGACATGAAATGTAACTGCCTCGCGCTGGACATGTAAACAAACAGTTCAGCCTCTGTTTCAGCCCAGGGAACATCATGGCTTGCTGCACAGAGAAGCCAGAGCTTGAAGACGGACCAAGGCAAGTGAATAAAACGAAAACGGCGTCAGATATGCTTTTGGCAGTATGTTGAACTTGCTAATTCATTTGAAAGGGCACCACGCGAATGTGCTGCACGAAAAAAAAAGACTAGCATCAGTACAAGCTCAACTTCCAGCAGCATTTAGGTAGCCTTTCCAGGGCTTTTCAGATCGAGCCAAAGCAATAACAAATGCCATTTGTGTTTTTATAGCAGCGGCTGTAAGGCCATATTCAGTTGTTGAGAACACCAGGTTTAAACACATGCTGAAGCTAACTGAACCCTGGTATGAAGTTCCTTATTGTGCCCTCTTCAGCCAGAAAGTAATACCATCCTTTTAAGAAAAAAGCTAAATTTTTGAATCCTTTATTAGTCCCACAATGGAAGAAATTACAGGGCATCCACGAGTGGATGAGGCAGCCACTGGTGCGGTGCCCAGCCCTTTCACCATTCACACCTGGGGCAGCTTTAGAGTCTCCAATTAACCTAACTTGCATGTTTTTGGCTTGTGGGAGGAAACCAGAGAAATCCCGGAGTAAACCCACGCAGACACAGGGAGAACATGTAAACTCCACACAGATCACTGTTGGTCACTGTTATGTCAGAATAACATGAGACCGGAGCCGCATTCAACTGAGCACTGAACTAACTTTATTATAGAAAAAACAGCTTAATATATTCCAGCTGTAGTCCGCCTGACATCATCACCCACAACCCCCCGGCCAGGCTACCGCAAGCCCCAAATATCAAATCCCCACACATCCCCTCCGCCCCTTCACAAAACACGAAGAACCCCCAGAACATGAGTAACAAACGTTTCCCTTTTTTTTTTTTTTTTTTTTTTTTTTTAACTGAACACTCAAAACTCAGTCAACTAAGTGGGCATCTGGGTAGACTACCAGAATGCCCCTTTGTGTTGGGGTGGATTATTCTGCCGCCCATTCCCAACACACATTCGCCAATTTAAAACATAGTCCTCCAGGTACCTGGGCTTCTGATGTATTCTAACCGAGCGCCCCCTAGAAGGGGAACCTGCTCCAGGCGCCATCGGCTGCAGCTGCGGGTCCCCGACCCCCCCACCCCCACCCCCACCCCCCATCCGGTAAGTCCCAACCCACACTAGTCCGTTCCGCCGTAGGTCCTGGACTCTGGGCAGGCAAGGAGTTCCTGAGTCAGCTGGAGTGCCACCGTGACCCGTCCGAGAGCTCAAATGTGTCCCGGCCCCACCGCCTCACGATCTGTAGGGGCCCCATCCAGACAGGTTGCAGCTTATGTGTGCGGTTGGGGTGTTTAATCCAAACCCGATCCGACACCTCCAGTCCGTGGGATCTCACCCTGAACTTTCTGTCGAACCATTGTTTCATTATTCGTTGTTGTCCCGGTCCCGTGGCGGGTCCGTGCTCCCTGGAGAAGGGGTCGTAGATGGTCTGTCGGTCCAGGGGCAGGTGGAGTTTGCACCTCAGCATGAGTTTCGCTGGGGAGCACCCTGTCGTAGCATGGGCATTTGCCCTGTAGTGGAGGAGTGTGCTCTGGAGGGCGTCCGGAAACATGAAGCCGTCCACCAAGTGGGCTCTCAGCCCATTTTTCAGAGTCTTGTTGAAACGTTCCACACCTCCATTGGCTTGGGGGTGATAGAATGCGGTTTTGATGTGCTCCATGCCCCTAACACCCCAAAACTCCTCAAACGCCCCAGAGGTGAATTGTGGGTCATTGTCTGTAGTGATGGCATCCGGGACCCCCTGTCTAGCGAACAGTGAAAAGAGGAAACCCATAACCACATCCGCTATGACTGAATTAGTGGGCAACACCTCCAGCCATTTAGAGAACAGATCGTAGACCACAAGCAGAAATTGGCTGTTCGGGGGTGCTGCATGCAGTTCGCCGCAGATGTCTAATTGGATGTGCTTTCAAGGGCCCTCCAGGTACTGTAATGGTCGCAGGGGTGGGGGGGGGGTCCGCCGGTCTTCTCGCTCTCCAAGCACGGGACACAGTTCTTTACCATTGTTTCAATGTCCTTATCAATACCAGACTACCAAACTGAATCCCTGCAATGCTGCTTCACCCTGACCACACCCAGGTGACCCTCGTAGAGCATCGCCAGAACTCGTGATCTCAGACACCGGGATCAATGTGCAGTGGCCCCTCGCTACACACACACACACACACACACACACACACACACACACACACACAGACACACACACACACACACACCGTTCCACCAGCTCAGTTCGTCCCTAAATAGGTGAAAAGGTGCCAGCTCGCCCTGCACTTTTGGGGGTCAACCCTCCCTGATGACTGAGCACAGTTGCAACAACGTGGGGTCCCGTTCTGATTCTGTCCAGAGCTTCTGGAGGGATGCCATGTCCTGTAGGGGGCCGTGCAGAGTGTTGACCAGATCCGCCTCCGTGGGATCGTCACCGTTGTTGTCTGGTTGTGCGGTGTTGGCCGTGGCACAGGACAGGTGGTCCACCACTACGTTCTCTTTTCCAGGGATGAGCTGGGTAGTAAAGTTGTAGGCCCTCAGCCACTCCGTCCACCGGTGAATCCGTAGAGGTCTGTGTCCTGTCAGTGCCTGGTGGTCCGTCCGCAGTGTGAAGTGACGCCCGTAGAGGTAGATGTGCCACTGTTCACACGCCCAGACACAGGCGAGCGCTTCCCTCTCATCCACGGAATATTTCTGTTCAACCGCTGAACGAGACCTCGACGCGAGCGCCCCTGGGCGCTCGGTACCATCTTGCACCTGAGATGTAACTGCCCCCACCGCCAAACCAGATGCATCACAGGTTACAAAAGTCGGCCATTTTGGATCAAAGTGAGCCAACACTGGAGGGGAGGTGAGTTGGGACTTCAGCCTAGCGACCGCCGCTGAGCAGGCCTGGGTCCACTGCCACGGTGCATCCTGTTTCAGAAGAGCCCAGAGCAGTTTGATTGTCTCTGAATAATGGGGAATAAAATGTCCGTAAAAGTTCACCATGTCCAAAAACGAGTAAATTTGTGCGGGTGTCATGGGATCCAGGAGACATAGGACCGCCTCCGTGTTCGAGTGCAGGGGCCTCAGACCCTCGGTTGCCAGCCGGAATCCCACAAACTCGATGGAGTCCACCGCAAAAATGCATTTTTCCCCGTCCAATTTGACTCTATGCTCCTGTAGCACCTCCATCACTCATCCTAAATGACCATTGTGCTCCTCCCACGATGTGCTATGGACCACAATGTTGTCCAGGTACACCACCACACCCTTGAGGCCGGGCAGAATCATGGACATGACCTTCTGAAAGCAGCTAGGCACTGAACTCAGACCAAAAGGTATGCAGGTGTACCTGAAAACACCCATGTGGGTAACAAACGCTGTCAGGTTCCTGCTGGCTGGGTGAAGAGGCACTTGCAGGTATCCCTGGCGGAGATCTCGTTTTGTGAATACCTTTGGGCCGCTGAATGTTGCGGTGAGTTCTTCCATCGTAGGGAGTGGGTATTTGTCCGGCACAATCGCCTTATTCACCATCCTAAGGTCAATACACGGCCGGATGCCACCTGTCTTCTTCCTGGCCACCACGATGTTTGATATCCAGGGTGACACGTCCACCCTCTCGATGATGCCAGCTTTGAGCAGTCTATTCAGTTCCGCCGTAACATCGTCCTGCAGAGCAAGGGGAAGTCGCCGTAATGGTTGGATTTTTGGCATTACATTTGGGTTGATGAGCGGGCGGTGGTAGAATGCCTTGATGCATCCAAGGCCCACAAACAACGCCGGCCAGCGGACATGCCATTCGGGGAACACCAACAGCACCGTTGAGCCCTCTGGGTCCGTGATGGAGAATCCCAGTTCCCCCAGCAGGTCAGCCCCCTGGCACGAAACCTGGAAGGTAAACGCAGGAACGATCTTTAACCCACATTTCACCGAGAAGCTGGCTGTGCCCGCCATTTCAGTTTCAGTGTGACCATACCCAAACATTTTCACCGCCCCTGCATTGATGATTTTTCCTGGGAAAAGTCTTTTCAATGTAGCCATACTTAATATGGACTTACCGGCTCCTGAGTCCACCATAAGCGGCACATCAACTCCCTCCAGTTGCAGGACATACCACTTTAAAGGTCCCTTCTTTGCACCTGCCACATACACCTGCGTCATACTCTCGGGCTCCGCCGCCGATGGTTTAGTAGTGATGGTACAGGCCCTGTCCCGTGCCACAGTCCGCCGCCTTTTGGGGGTCCGCTCTGAAGAGTTAGCTATGTTGCTAACAGCTAGACTTGGAGGAAAAACTTGTAGCTACGTTCTCTTTAGCTAGCACTGGCAAGCCCAGAGGGGCGGTGGACTCAACCCACCTAGTCAGTTCAGCCACCTTCTCTAGCGTGAGGACATTCGCAGTCAGCATCAGCTTGTCTTTCAGCCACTCGTTGTTCGTACTGTGGGCTATCTTGTCTCGGACTAGCTCCTCCTTGATAGGCCCGAAGGTGCACTCCCTTGCTAAGCTCTGGAGTTCCATAATGAAGGATTGGGTGGACTCACCAGCTTGCTGTCGACGGTCAGAAAATTTATATCTTCGTGCCGTGATGTTGGAATGGTCCCTGAAGAAATAGTCCATTAAATCCAAAACTTCCTTCAGTAAGCCATTGCCACCCAGCCCAAAAAATATCCATTGGACCTCCTCACGGAGGCAGCAAACGAGTAGGTTCCTCCGTCTCTCTTCATCGGCTCCGCTCAGACCAGCCGTGGCTACATACACTTCGAATGTCTCCCGCCAGCGATGTTATGGCTGGCATGCCCGGAGACTGCAAAAATGGAGATGGCAGTCTAATGCATGCTCCCGTGGTTTATTCTTGTCGCCAAATGTTATGTCAGAATAACATGAGACTGGAGCTGCATTCAACTGACCACTGAACTAACTTTATTGTAGAAAAAACAACTCAATATATTCCAGCCGTAGCCTGCCTGACGTCATCATCCACAACCCCCTGGCCAGGTTACGGCAAGCCCCAAATATTGAATCTCCACACAACAGTCAGGGGCTGGGATCAAACCCAGGATCCCCCGGCCAAGGGTGAGTTGCTGTGCTGCCGCAGTGCTAACCACTCCTCCACCACGCTGTCCTGCCCTAAATCTGTTAATGCTGCACTTTAGGCCTGTGTTTTTCAAGGGTGCATTGGTGTGTTCAGGTTTTTGTGGGATATTATTTAATTTAACTTTCTTAATTGTCCAAAAAATTGGAAATAATTTGCTGTTGTTGTGCATGGGTGCTTTCAGAACCTATACACAACAATGACAAATTATTTGCAATTTTTTGGATCAATTAACAAGTGAAATTTGATAATTAGTTTCCCACAGAAACCTAAACATACCAGAACACCCTGGTTAAAAACACTGGTTCAGGCAATAAGGAACTTTAATTTCCTAAAAATACAAGAATAATTCAGACTATTCAAACTTCTATTGTTGCACTTGTCTACATTGTTGATTTGCTAAAAAGAGAATTTATTTGTTTTATTATATACATTTGTATACAATAATTGTATTTTATTTATTTGAGAATTGACTGCTGGCAGTTTGCAGTTTTTTTTGTCAAAGCTGTTTCCACTTATACAAAAGATGAGCAGTTTTACGCATGTTAAACTGGCAACTGTTTTCTTATAAATTTGCCACTTTTTTGGTAAATTTGCAACCTGTTCTTGTAAATTTGCTACTTTTTCCTCATAAATCTGCTTTTTTTGCACCTTAGATCTGCAATTTTTGTCCTGCAAATTTTTAACCCTTTTCTAATATTTTTGAGGTTTTTTTCCTTTAAATTTGCATATTTTTCTCATAAATTTGCAACTGTTTCTTGTAAGTTTGTATTTTTCCCCCGTCCTGTCTTGCAGCTAGGTAAGCAGAATGGATATCTGCTTCTCTTATTGTGCCAGACAGATTTACTTTGCCAAAAGGAGCTTTGCTTATATTTCATATATACTGTATGTAAATAGTATTTATAGTCTCCTCTTGTAATAACTGTTATACTTTATTTAAATTGTTTTACTTATGATGGACCTGACAGGGGGGAATGAGGAAGGGAATTGAAAAGACTTGACATGGTTGGAAGGGGTGACTCATGAGGGGGTGGGAAGAAGGAGAAAAAGAGAGGAAAAAAGAAAACAGCCTATCACAACTCAAACAAACAAACAAAAAACAAACTGTCTCTGCTTCTGAAGCGATATCACAAAGAGTGTGATATCTGCACCTGTAAAGCATGCACAAAAGTGAGTGTGTGAGTGGTTTGCTAGGAAACACAAAGAGGGTGGCAGCTCCTCCCCCGAAACCAGGAGCAAGCAAGATAGCGTCACCAACCCCCGGGGAGGGGTGTGCAGCTGCAGCCCCCACAGAGCACATATGTCCCAAAGCCACCAAGCCCCAGGACAGCCAGGCATCCACCCCAGGAGGAACAGCCAATTTTCTTCCTAATCAAATTTCTGAGTTTTTTCTTGTAAATTTGTAGCCTTTTTTTTCCGTGTAAGTGTATGTTTTTACATTATTTCTCATAAATTTGTGACTGACTACAATAATACTTAGAATGGCCCCTCAGTATTTACTCTGGAGAAAATGTTCTGTTTGTTGTCCCTCCCAACATCAAAATGAAATATTTGTCCATGCATCATGTTGGCACTGCTCCAGCCCTCCGGCCCACTGAATAAAACAAACGGCAAAAACATTTGAGGACCCCTGTTCTGGACTGGGCAGCTCAGTGGCGCAGTGGTTAGCACTGTGGCAGCACAGCAAGAAGGTCGTGGGTTCGATCCCACCCCCTGACCATCGGTGACTCTTTTGTGTGGAGTTTGCATGTTCTCCTTGTGTCTGTGTGGGTTTCCTCCTACAGGCCAAAAACATGCAGGTCAGGATAACTGGTATCAACTGGCAATTCTAAATTGTCCTTAGGTATGAATGTGAGAGTGAATTGTCTGTGTCTGTGTTGGCCCTGCGATGGACTGGCAATCTGTCCAGGGTGTACCTTGCCTCTCGCCCAGAGACGTTGGGATAGACCCCAGCCCCCCCCCCCCCCCCCCACACACACACACACAGACACACACACACCCCCCGTGACCTAAAAAGGGTTCAGTGGTTGAAGATGAATGACTGTTGAGAGTATTTCTGTGTGGAGTTTTCATGATCTTCTTGTCTCTGCCTGGGTTTTCTCTGATGCTCTGGTTTCACGTCACAGCACAAATACACTCACCGGCCACTTTATTAGGTACACCTGTCCAACTGCTCGTTAACACTTAATTTCTAATCAGCCAATCACATGGCGGCAACTCAGTGCATTTAGGCATGTAGACATGGTCAAGACAATCTCCTGCAGTTCAAACCGAGCATCAGTATGGGGAAGAAAGGTGATTTGAGTGACTTTGAACGTGGCATGGTTGTTGCTGCCAGAAGGGCTGGTCTGAGTATTTCAGAAACTGCTGATCTACTGGGATTTTCATGCACAACCATCTCTAGGGTTTACAGAGAATGGTCCGAAAAAGAAAAAATATCCAGTGAGCGGCAGTTCTGTGGGCGGAAATGCCTTGTTGATGCCAGAGGTCAGAGGAGAATGGCCAGACTGGTTCGAGCTGATAGAAAGGCAACAGTGACTCAAATAACCACCCGTTACAACCAAGGTAGGCAGAAGAGCATCTCTGAACGCACAGTACGTCGAACTTTGAGGCAGATGGGCTACAGCAGCAGAAGACCACGCCGGGTGCCACTCCTTTCAGCTAAGAACAGGAAACTGAGGCTACAATTTGCACAAGCTCATCGAAATTGGACAATAGAAGATTGGAAAAACGTTGCCTGGTCTGATGAGTCTCGATTTCTGCTGCGACATTCGGATGGTAGGGTCAGAATTTGGCGTCAACAACATGAAAGCATGGATCCATCCTGCCTTGTATCAATGGTTCAGGCTGGTGGTGGTGGTGTAATGGTGTGGGGAATATTTTCTTGGCACTCTTTGGGCCCCTTGGTACCAATTGAGCGTCGTTGCAACGCTACAGCCTACCTGAGTATTGTTGCTGACCATGTCCATCCCTTTATGACCACAATGTACCCAACTTCTGATGGCTACTTTCAGCAGGATAATGCGCCATGTCATAAAGCTGGAATCATCTCAGACTGGTTTCTTGAACATGACAATGAGTTCACTGTACTCAAATGGCCTCCACAGTCACCAGATGTCAATCCAATAGAGCATCTTTGGGATGTGGTGGAACGGGAGATTCGCATCATGGATGTGCAGCCGACAAATCTGCGCCAACTGTGTGATTGCCATAGAATATCACTTCACTCTCTAAAAGCAAGAAATCTGTCTGTCACGCTTCATAGGACGGCCTATGATCTCTGCCTGAACATCATAGGACACCCTATGAACTCAGGCATCATAGGACACAGACATATGATAGAGAATGATGTCACACATAGATTTGTCTATGTGTTGACAAATGTGTCTTTATGTCACATAGACCACAGAGATCATAGGACAATTTGTCTATGATGTCACACATAGATTCATCATAGGACACATAGACAAATGTGTCTTTATGATGTCATAGACCATGTGTCTTTGAACTCAGGCATCAACACATAGACAAATGTGTCTTGATTATGTCATATAGACCATGTGTCTTTATGATTTTCATGATCCTGTCCTTAGGTATGACTGTGAGAGTGAATGGTTGTCTTGTCTCTCTGTGTTGGCTCTGCGATGGACTGGCGATCTGTCCAGGGTGTGCCCTGCCCAAAGATGCTGGGATAGGCTCCAGCCCCCGCAACCTGAAAAGGATTAAGCGGAAGAAAATGGATGGATGGCTGGATGTCCATAAACTGGAATTACGACGCACCTATCCCTCAACCAGTGATCTCAACAAAGAAGACCCACCAGATGGAGAGCAATAGAATGAGGAGAACTGCTGCACGTCAGAAAAGATGCCATGAAGATGAAACACCTGAGGTTCCAGCAGTACATCGCACCCGTCTGAGACAGGAGGACACCCTTCACCAGCATAGGGTACGACAGACTTTAAAGCATGTTTCTAGGACATCATAGGATGGCCTATGAGCTCTGCCTCATCATCCTAGCGCGTCCTATGAACTCAGGCATCATAGGACGACTTGCCATGCCTACATGACGGCAA
The DNA here is from genome assembly GCA_020510985.1 of Pholidichthys leucotaenia. Taxonomy (NCBI): domain Eukaryota; kingdom Metazoa; phylum Chordata; class Actinopteri; order Cichliformes; family Pholidichthyidae; genus Pholidichthys; species Pholidichthys leucotaenia. The sequence goes on from CM035845.1 coordinate 288,495,809, forward strand.
ATGTGTAACCTTGATGAATGCCAGTCTACACTACAAATGTGTAAAATGCCAAGCAAATTGCTGATTTTCTCCGGGTGCTACGGTTTCTTGGTTTCTACAGGCATGCACGGGCCTTCCTGAACAGGGCCGAAAGCCACTTTTTCAGGATCATGCCCATGAACTGGAATTATGACGCACCTATCCCTCAACCAGTGGTCTGAACAAAGAAGACCCACTAGATGGAGAGCAATAGAATGAGAACTGCTGCACGTCAGAAAGAATGCCGTGAATATGAAATGCCTCAGGTTCCGCCAGTACACCGCAGGCATGACTGTGAACAACACAGCCGTCTGAGACAGGAGGAGACCCTTCAGTGGTCTGAACAAAGAAGACCCACCAGATGATGTCTATGTGACGGCACATAGACAGAGCACATGACTCCACAGGCCGTGTGTGTGTATATATACAGTGGGGCAAAAAAGTATTTAGTCAGCCACCAATTGTGCAAGTTCTCCCACTTAAAAGATGAGAGAGGTCTCCAATTTTCATCATAGGTATACCTCAACTATGAGAGACAAAATGAGAAAAAAAGTCCAGAAAATCACATTGAAGGATTTTTAATGAATTAATTGGTAAATTCCTCAGTAAAATAAGTATTTGGTCATCTACAAACAAGCAAGATTTCTGGCTCTCACAGACCTGTAACTTCTTCTTTAAGAGCCTCCTCTGTCCTCCACTCGTTACCTGTATTAATGGCACCTGTTTGAACTCGTTATCGGTATAAAAGACACCTGTCCACAACCTCAAACAGTCAGACTCCAAACTCCACTATGGCCAAGACCAAAGAGCTGTCAAAGGACACCAAAAACAAAACTGTAGACCTGCACCAGGCTGGGAAGACTGAATCTGCAATAGGTAAGCAGCTTGGTGTGAAGAAATCAACTGTGGGAGCAATTATTAGAAAATGGAAGACATACAAGACCACTGATAATCTCCCTCAATCTGGGGCTCCACGCAAGGGTCAAAATTATCACGAGAACAGTGAGCAAAAATCCCAGAACCACACGGGGGGACCTAGTGAATGACCTGCAGAGAGCTGGGACCAAAGTAACAAAGGCTACATCAGAAACACACTACGCCGCCAGGGATTCAAATCCTGCAGTGCCAGACGTGTCCCCCTGCTTAAGCCAGTACATGTCCAGGCCCGTCTGAAGTTTGCTAGAGAGCATTTGGATGATCCAGAAGAGGATTGGGAGAATGTCATATGGTCAGAAGAAACCAAAATAGAACTTTTTGGTAAAAACTCAACTTGTCGTGTTTGGAGGAGAAAGAACACCATACCTACTGTGAAGCATTGGGGTGGAAACATTATACTTTGGGGCTGTTTTTCTGCAAAGGGACCAGGACTACTGATCTGTGTAAAGGAAAGAATGAATGGAGCCATGTATCGTGAGATTTTGAGTGAAAACCTCCTTCCACCAGCAAGGGCATTGAAGATGAAACATGGCTGGGTCTTTCAGCATGACAATGATCCCAAACACACCACCCGGGCAACAAAGGAGTGGCTTCGTAAGAAGCTTTTCAAGGTCCTGGAGTGGCCTAGCCAGTCTCCAGATCTCAACCCCATAGAAAATCTTTGGAGGGAGTTGAAAGTCTGTGTTGCCCAGCGACAGCCCCAAAACATCACTGCTCTAGAGGAGATCTGCATGGAGGAATGGGCGAAAATACCAGCAACAGTGTGTGAAAACCTTGTGAAAACTTACAGAAAACGTTTGACCTCTGTCATTGCCAACAAAGGGTATATAACAAAGTATTGAGATGAACTTTTGTTATTGATCAAATACTTATTTTACCGAAGAATTTACCGATTAATTCATTAAAAATCCTTCAATGTGATTTTCTGGATTTTTTTTTCTTATTTTGTCTCTCATAGTTGAGGTATACCTATGATGAAAATTGGAGACCTCTCTCATCTTTTAAGTGGGAGAACTTGCACAATTGGTGGCTGACTAAATACTTTTTTACCCCACTGTATATATATACACACAGGTAAGTGCTGGCCGGCTAGCTGACACAGCTATTGACGCCGCCGAGGACACAGTACAAGGACGGATAATTTTTTCACACATAGGGAGTTGCTCAGAACTCCTTATAAGAACTCCTGATACAAAGATATACAGTGATGATATAGAGAGAAGTACGTGGTGGTAATGCACCTGTAAGCTGGTTGCCAACTGCCAATCAAATCTAAAAGAAAAAGAACATAACACAGAACAGTGACAGGCAGGAGAAGAAGTAACAAGGAGGGGCAAACAGCCCCAGATGACAGGGCATGTTTTGCTGCATACAAACGCCATCAAATGTGATTGCCACCTAGTGCTGTGTTGCTATACCAACTGTCCTGTAACTGGCAAGAATTCTGTTCCAATACATCCCCTCTACGGGCATGCACAGGTTTCTACGGGCATGCATGGGTATGCACTAGTTTAAGTAATTCAAAAGCTGTTTTATTAAGTCATCTATTTAACAGTAAACAATCTGCATCAACATAATGAGCTGTCTGGTTTTTGGAGACAAATGGTTTTCATTCAACAACAATAATATGCAGCATTTTCTACATAGTCATATCTAAGACTGCTGTACAACAGAAAACAGTGATGATTTTTAACAGCTGGATTTATAGTTGTATTTGCAATAAAGCAACACCTAGTGGTTGTGACAATAACTACATGAAGTGACATGATGGTGGGTTTAATCGATTTAAAGTAGACCCTCATTCTTTTTCCATTTTCTTGTAAAGTAAGTGAAATCCAGATGTGAAATTAAAAACTGACAGCAGTTAAACAAGAGAACTAGGGAAGCAAACTGTCATGATTGTACTAGACAGGAACTCAATTGCAAAGCACAAACATAAGGAGGCAGAGATTGAGGCAAAGGAGTGATATTTCTTTTTTCTTTTTTTTTAGTTAAGAAGCTGGTAACTGGAACCTGCACCACGTGATTTTTAGCCTACAGGGGAAAGGAGAAGGAGAACAAAAGTATGAGGAGCATAATTGTTTATTGATTTTCAAGGGCTTACTTGTTGAAGCTGAGCATGATTGTTGGTGTGGGTTCTCAACATGTAGGCAAGGGGGAAAGAGAGGTATAGTTGGCAAAGGGGGTTAAGAAGGAGACCCGGTTAGGATTAGAGAGCACAGATGGTGTCCAGCAAGGTGAGTTGATCCTGTGATTGAGGGTTGGCTGTGGAATGTTTGAATTGTGGAGCTGAGCTTACAAATTGTCCCATGAGCAGAAAGCAGAGGTAGATGTTCCAGATAAAGATTCAGGTTGTTTGGTGAGCATGCACAAACCAAGGAAGGCACATTAACCCCTTGCACTCTGGTCAATTTCCCTAAAAACGCCAAAAAATAACGTACCCAAAGTAAATCAAAAGCTGTTCTTCAGCCCTTTGCAGCATCTTCATGGGGTTGGTCTCATTTAAAAGAAAACACTTTGAATTTTTTTGGCAAAACAGTCATAATCTCTTTAAGTGCTCCTGCCACTGAGTAACAGTCATCTAAACATACTGAACTTGAAGAAAATAAATTTCGCCTGGGTGGTTTTTTTTTTATACAAATGCTTGCAAATAACACACAGCTTCAGATACTGGCTGGAAAATGCAACAGAAATGTAGAACCAAGTGTTATCCAGCTGAGGTCAAAATTTTGTAACAATACCACAAAAAATGAATATATTACACAGCTTTCTTCTTAGGTTGTTCCCAGGCGTTTTTGAACTGTGCCAAATTGTGCCAAATGGCACAGTTTGGAAAAACGTCTGTAACTTTTGAATGATTCAATATAGAAGCTTCATCTTGGGCTCTAATGAAAGGTGAAGGGCTGTGTGTGTGTGGAGGGGGGTTGTTTATTCATTCATGAGTGAATGAATGAACAAATAAGCCCCCACACACAAAGAAGCATGCCACGTAAAAAATGTGTGGCTTTTTTTTACAAGAAAAAATAACCTACCGTGCACTAAAAATTATACTAAAATATTTGTAATATAGAAGATAACAACTCCCCCCCCCCCCGCTACAGAGGACGGACATCGCCCATTGCTACATGACGGAAAGCGGTGACGGTGCGCCGCGGTCTACTACGCACAGTTGGACTAAAATATCTGCAATATATCTGCAATCCGCTACAATTCAATTCAATTCAATTCAACTTTATTAATATAGCGCCATTTCACAACAACAGTCATCTCATAGCACTATCAACTGTAGGGGGGGAACCCCCACAGTTGCAGAAAGACCCCAGCAATCAGGCGATCCCCTGTGAGCAAGCACTTGGCGACGGTGGAGAGGAAAAACTCCCTTTTAACAGGAAGAAACCTCCAGCAGAACCAGGCTCAGGGAGGGGCAGTCATCTGCTGCGACTGGCTGGGGGGTGAGGGGATAGAGAAAAAGAAAAGAACAGACATGTAGAGAGCAAACAGCATGATGGGGACTCAATCTATGGGAGAGAACAAACAAATGTTAATGACCAGCAAAAAAAAAAATATTTCATAGAGAGTGAGGAAAGGAGTGAGGCCCAGTGCATTACTGGAGGTCCCCCGGCTGACTAAACCTATTAGCAGCATAACTAAGGGAGGGTTCAGAAACACATGATCCCTCCCTAATTGTAGGCTATATCAAAAAGGTAGGTTTTAGCCCTATTCTTAAAAACAGAGATCGAGTCTGACTCCCGAATCCAGATTGGCAGCTGATTCCACAGGAGAGGAGCTTGATAACTGAAGGCTCTGCCTGTCATTGTACTTTTGGAGATTCTAGGTATTACAAGTAATCCTGCATTTTGGGAGCGTAGTGCTCTGTTAGGATAATACGGTAGTATCAGATCTTTTAAATAAAAAGGAGCCTGATTGTTTAGAGCTTTGTAAGTAAGAAGAAGGATTTTAAACTTAATTCTAAACTCTATGGGAAGCCAATGAAGGGAGGCCAGAACCGGAGAGATATGATCTCTCTTTCTAGTACCTGTTAAAACTCTTGCTGCAGCATTTTGGATCAGCTGAAGACTTTTTAAAGATGTTTTAGGACAGCCTGATAATAAAGAATTACAATAATCTAATCTCGAGCTAACAAAAGCGTGGATCAGTTTCTCAGCATCACTCTGAGACAAGATGCTCCTAATCTTGGCAATATTACGCAAATGATAGAAGGCAGTCTTAGAAACAAATTTAATATGTGAATTGAAGGACAAATCCTGATCAAAAATAACTCCAAGGTTCCTCACAGAGCTATTAAGAGAAAGAGTAACCGCATCCAAACTGAAAGTTTGATTTGGAAAGGAATTTCTAAGGTTTTTTGGACCAACAAGAATGACTTCAGTCTTATCTGAATTTAATAGCAGGAAATTACAAGTCATCCAAGCTTTGATTTCCTTAAGATAGGCTTCTAACTTGGCTAATTGATTACTATCATCTGGCTTCATTGACAGGTATAATTGTGTGTCATCTGCATAACAATGAAAATGTATACAGTGCTTTCTAATAATGTTGCCTAACAGAAGCATATATAAACTAAAAAGAGTAGGGCCTAGCACAGATCCCTGTGGAACTCCATGACTGAGCTTTGAGTTGAAAGAAAACTCATTATTTACATGAACAAACTGGAACCTATCAGATAAATAAGATCTAAACCATTGCAACGAAGTTCCATTAAGTCCAACATAGTGTTCTAATCTATCAAGTAGAATATTATGATCGATAGTATCAAAAGCTGCACTAAGGTCTAAAAGGACAAGTACAGAAACTAGTCCATTATCAGATGCAATGAGGAGGTCGTTAGTGACCTTCGCTAAGGCTGTTTCAGTACTATGATGGATTCTAAACCCAGATTGAAACTCTTCAAGTAAACCATTTCCCTGCAGGTGGTCAAATAATTGCGTAGCAACAACTCTTTCTAAGATTTTTGAAATGAAAGGGAGATTAGAGATTGGTCTATGGTTAGCTAAAGCTCCTGGATCTAGCGTTGGCTTTTTGAGTAAGGGTTTAATTACAGCCGTTTTAAAAGCCTGCGGTACATGGCCTAAAGTTAATGAAGAATTGATTATATGAAGAATAAAGCTACCAATAAGTGGGAAGACTTCTTTAAATAACCTGGTAGGAATAGGGTCTAAAAGACAAGTTGAAGGTTTGGATGAGGAAACTATTTTGTCTAACTCACAAAGGTCGATTGGAGTAAACTCATCAAGACAGACATCAACAGAAGGAGTTGTAGTAGTTACAGTATTTAAGTTAACTGTGGGAAGAATCTGATTGATTTTATCTCTGATGGATGAAATTTTATTATTGAAAAAGTTCATAAAGTCCTGACTAGTAAGCTCTAAGGGAATGCTAGGATTGACAGAGTCCTGACTCTTTGTCAACCTGGCTACAGTAGCGGGGGGGGGGGGGGGGCGTTCACAACATGACGGGGGGGGGGGGGGCGTTCGCTGTGCGATAACGCACAGTTGTAATTTACGATTGGTCAAAAGTCATTTGGATTACAGTTTTCAGGGATAAAGAATAATTTAGCTTATAACACTTACCTGTCCACAACAGCAGTGTCGCTGGCGAACTTCTCTTCCTCATTGTCAGACGAACATGACGCTGGTCCGCTTGTTACGGACTCATGGTTCTGGTCATGCGACCCGGTCAAACCATAATTCCTTTATTGCGGTTTTGCGCTTCCATGATTGCGGTTTTGGTGAACGATTTTTCAAAACAAATAAGAACAGTAGTGACTTCCGGTTATGGCTGCCACGTAGGACGGACGTGTCTCGCTCTGCTCTGCTCCTGGAGAAAAAAAATCGGCAAATAACTCTCTCATTTGGGACAGAACGTATCCCAGCATTTGGGCGAGGATATGTCGGCGAAGCCTAAGGCTGGAAAACCAGGAAAAGGAAAAAGCGAGCCGCCGAAACAGTCCAAATTAACGGACTTTCAGGTCTGTGACGCAGCAAACAAAACTCCATATATGGCGGAGGAGGCTGGCGGCGGTGCGATGTCTGCGGGGAATGGCGCAGATGCGCTGATGGCTGCCATGAGTTCAATGAGAGCGGACTTTTCCTCTAGATTTGATGGGATTATGACAGCGTTGGAAGGAATAAGAAAGGAATTGGGTGACTGTGTAGAACGAACGGCGCAGATGGAGCTCCGTCTCGCTAGTGCTGAAGATGACGTCACCCGTCTTCAATTAAAGGTGCGCACTTTGGAAAAAAAAAATAAATCTCTGGAAGATAATATTTTGGATTTGGAATCTCGGTCGAGACAGAATAATTTGAGGCTGGTGGGTCTTCCAGAGGAATCAGAAGGTCGGGACGTATGTTCCTTTCTGGAAAAGTGGATTCCGGAGGTGCTGGGCAGCGAGGAGTTGCAATCAGCAGTGGTTCTGGAAAAAGCACATCGTATTGGCCCACGGAGAGATAAGGGACCGCCGAGGACCTTAATTATGAAGTTTCTTAGCAACAGAGACAGGATGAAGATCTTCAACGCTGCACGTGCTAAAGGAGAGATTAAACACCAGGACCAGCAGGTGCGGTTCTACCCAGATTTGGCCACAGGAATCCAGCAATTGAGGAAGCAGTTTGATCCCATACGTAAGGAGCTGCGCAACCTTGGGATTCGTCATGGTGTAATCTATCCTGCGAGACTGCTGACCACGTATGAGGGCAGAACCCACATCTTCAAGACCCCAGAGGAGGCGCAGGAGTTCATCAAGAAGATCAAAGAAGAAGAAGAGACTGGTGGGAGCTAAGCATGAACAAAATATAAGGTAGAATAATTAAGCATCTGCACAGGCATCTGACTGACTTGAAGTAAATAGTAAGTTTACAAAATATAGATTGTATTATATATTAAAAAAACAAAACAAAAACAACAACAACAAAAAAACTATGATGTACAAAGTTGTTAAAAATTTTGAAGTTAAGTTGGAAAACTACAGAGGAGAGTTAATGTTACGTCATTAAAAGCAGTAGAGTTAGGGTGATTGGGAGGATGAAGAAGGAGTGGCTTAGGCTGTTCCCCGTGGGTGTGGAACGGTCGATGGCTATATCGGGAGACAGAATTTTTCTTTTGATTTTGGGGGGTTTGCCACAAGTGTGGGAAGGGGAAATTTGTTTGTGTGTAGTTTGTAGGATGAATGTTCAACCACTCATGTTTTTGCTTCTCTGTATGAGCATGTTTACACTGCAAGGTAATCCTAAACTCTCTATTGATCATGGACCAAAGTGTTAATCTTAATTTAACTTCATGGAATTGCAGAGGTCTACAAAATTTAAAAAAACTTAAACAAGTTATGAATAAAATAAAGGACATGGGTTCAAGAATTGTGTTTTTACAAGAAACTCATCTGATAGAGGAGGATGTTAAAAGAATTAGGAGTAGATGGCAGGGAAGTGTATTCACCTCTTCATTTTCATCCCGAGCCAGGGGAGTTATGACTCTCATACATAAATCAGTTCCTTTTCAGGTGAAAAATGTAATTGGAGACAAATTTGGAAGATATGTAATCATTCAAGGTTCTTTGCTATTAGAAAATATAAATCTTGTGAACTTATATGGTCCCAATATAGATGATCAGAAGTTCTTTGCTAATTTATTTCTCATCTTATCATCACGTACAGGGCAACATATAATAGCAGGGGATTTTAATTGTACATTGAATCCAGGTGTGGATAGATCAACAGGACTGGATTGTATGCACAGTGGATGTAGGATGACTATTAATCATTTTATGAAAGAATTGAGATTGTTAGATATATGGAGAGAAATGAAACCACAAGTTAAAGCCTATTCTTGTTATTCCAGTACCTACAAGACATTCTCACGTATTGATTATTTTTTGATTTCCACAGAATTAAGGTCCAAGATTCAAAACTGCTTTTATGATAACATCGTGATTTCTGATCATGCACCCTGTTGTCTAATATATGTAGATAAAAAATTGACAAAGGAATCAGGTAGATGGCAATTTCAGCATAAATGGCTTCAGGATGAGGAATTTGTCAAGTATATAGAAAAACAGATAGACGAGTTCTTTGACATCAATACTACACAAACATCAGCATGTGTAAAGTGGGAGGCTTTCAAAGCTTTTATTAGGGGACATATTATTAGTTATACAGGATCAAAATCTAAGAAGACTCGAGAGGAGAGAGCTAAATTGGAACATAAAATAAAAAGTCTTCAGGAAAAAGTGTATGCAGGAAGTGACCCAAGGTTGGAGAATGAATTACTGATTTTGAGAGCTGAATACGACAAAAAATCAGCGAATAGAGCTGCCTCGAGTCTTCTAAGATTGAAACAATCTTTTTATGAACAAGGTGAAAAATCAGGAAAATTATTAGCATGGCAGATTAAACAATTGGAAATTAAAACACCAATTACCAGTATTATAAGTAACGGACAGGTAGTTATAGATCCTTTAGAAATTAATAGAGCCTTTAGAGATTACTATGAAAAATTATATGATACCAAAAATGAACCTGATTTAACAAAACTAAATGGGTTTTTGAACGAACTATCTATACCGTGTATTCCAAATGAAAACAGGGAGATATTGGAGTCTAAAATTAGTCAAGAAGAAGTTGGGCTAGCCATTGATAATATGAAATCAGGAAAAAGTGCAGGACCAGATGGTCTTCCAGTTGACCTTTATAAAAAATTTAAGAATAAATTAATAAAACCTTTTTTGGAAATGGTTTTAGAAGCATTTCAAGATAATAATTTACCATCATACATAAATAATGCCTTAATTATACTGCTGCCAAAACCAGGTAAGCCCTCTAATAAATGTGAAAATATGAGACCAATAAGCCTATTAAACGCCGACCTTAAGATAATCTGTAAAATTTTAGCAAGACGAATACAAGAAATTTTACCAAATATTATTAATCGAGATCAGAATGGCTTTATAAAGGGTAGACAAGGCTTCCATAATGTAAGAAGACTATTTAATATTATTTATTTTAATAAAGAAGCACCAGATACAGCTCTCCTATCATTGGACGCCGAAAAGGCCTTTGATAGAGTTGAATGGCCCTTTCTTTTTGAAGTCCTACAAAGGTTTGGACTTGGAAATAATTTCATAAAATGGGTTCAAATAATATACAATAATGCTACAGCAGAAATCCTAACAAATAACAATATTTCAAAACCAATAAAAATCAATAGAGGATGTCGACAAGGCTGTCCACTTTCACCTTTACTGTTTACTATGGCAATTGAACCTTTAGCGATAGCGATACGTTTACATTCACAAATATATGGAATTAAAGTTGGACCAACAGAACATAAAATCTCCCTGTACGCCGATGATATAATTTTTTTTATGTCGAATCTAAAAAAATCAATTCCAACCTTGTTGAATTTAATAAAGAATTTTGGGGAAATATCAGGATATAAAATAAATAAAACTAAATCTTCAATATTAATGCTAAATGAGACCCAGAGAAATTACCCAGCCCCTGAGGTAAATCAATTCAATGTTGTAAATCAGTTTAAATATTTAGGAATCCAAATTATGCCTAAGCTAGAATCAGTCGCCAGTGTCAACTATGAAGCCTTAATGTCAGATATCAATGAGTTAACTCAGAGATGGATGTCACTACCAATGTCGATGATCGGGAGAATCAATATACTTAAAAGTAATATTTTACCTAAAATACTTTATTTATTTCAATACATTCCCTTATCACCACCTTTAGATCTATTCTCAAGAATAAAAAAAAAGTTAGTGGAATTTATATGGAACAACAGGAGGGCTAGATTACGTTTGTCTTTATTATATTTACCATTTGATCGTGGAGGTCTGAAATGTCCAAATTTTATGTTGTATTATTGGTCGGCACAACTGTGGTCTATGACATATTATTTTTCGTCAAATGATCTCCCTCACTGGACTGAAATGGAATCATACAATTTACCTTTACCTCTTCCCATATTCATATACTCAGATTCGGCAAAAAAATTACAAAAACAAGTTAAAAATCCATTTGTAAAGCATATGATCAAAATATGGTGTGAAGCTAAAAACTATTTAAAAGAACCACAGTTATTGTCACAATTTAGTCCAATATGGGGTAATCAATATTTTACACCAGGGAGAGCGGATGCTGTGTTTAAAGTATGGAGTTTAAAAGGGATCCAAAAAATTCAAGATTTATATTTGTCATGTTCAGACAACATAATGTCTTTTGAAGAGCTGAGGATCAAATTTAATCTCAATAGAACACATTTTTTTAAATATCTTCAACTTAGAAACTTTATTCGATCAAATCAAAATAAAGCTCTCACTCGACCTATTTATTCATCCTTGGAAAAAATGATGATGAAAGATAGTAAAAGAAAGGGTATTATTTCAGAGTTTTATAACTCATTGACACTATCTTCAAGTGAAAATTCACTGAAAAGATTAAACTACTGGAAAGAAGATCTGCAAATTGAAATTTCAGAGGAACAATGGGAATTGGCTTGTACAGAAGCTCAAACCAAATCAATAAATGCACGCCTTAAATTGATACATTTCAAATGGTTAATGCGGATGTATGTTACACCGGAGGAGTTAAATAGATATAACAAAAATATACCAGATACATGCACAAAATGCATGGAAAGTAAAGGAACCCTATTTCATTGTTTATGGGAATGTAGATTAATAAGAATGTTTTGGGAAGAGGTGAGGGTAACAATTGAAAAAATAATCTCAAAACAAATCATACTGAATCCTAAACTGTTTTTGTTGGGTCTGTACCCAGAAAAGCATAATTTTAATAAAAGTGAAAGAACATTCATAGACCTCAGTTTGCTTAATGCCAAAAAATGTATTGCACTATTATGGAAAAAGACTCATAGACCAGATGTGACTCAGTGGTTAAGACAGATGTTAACAAACCTTCCATTAGAAAGAATAACATATATACTGAAATCAAAGGAAATTGTGTTTGAGAATATATGGAGACCTTTTATTGATTATGTAAAAAATTTAAAAATAACTCTTGAAGAAGAAGGTGAATGATGTGTGTGGACCTTGTAAATTCCAAACTGGTGAACATAATATGTATACTTATGTATTGGATTGTCTAGACTAAACAGAGGAGCATTGTTGAAGACTTGATTTTGTTGGTGGTTGTTGGTGTTTTTAGGGCTTTTTTTTTTTTTGTAGTACTTTAGTGTTAGTGTTTGTTTGTATCATGTTTGTTAAAAAAAAAAAAAGGTTCAATAAAGATATTGTGGAAAAAAAAAATAAGAACAGTAGTAAGAAAAAAATACTGGCGAACGCCTGTGTGTCACCCAGCCTTACACAAAACAGCTTTCAAACTTCTGTGCTTCAATTGGCTGGCTGTATTCGCAGCCATTGGTAGGCGGGTCCTTCTTGCTAGGTTTTCAGTCATTGGTTCTTCAAGGTTTCAGAAACCCAATTCAAGGCTCTTATTAGTCGAATGAGAGGTCAATCACATCTAAACCAATCAAAGCACTCGTTTGGCTTTCTGTTCGCGGCTGTGTCTGTAGTGGAAGAACGGAAATGCAGCTTTTTTTTTTCTTCAGTGCGCCCTAGGACTGTGCGTCCTAGGGCGCCCTCGTGTGCTCTAGGACGCAGAGACGTGTCTGCCCGCAGTACACCAGAGTGCAAGAGTTTAATAACAGACTGGAAGACTAGGAGATTTTCTAAAGGCAAAGGAGCAAAAAGGTAGGTGAGCAAGAGCCATGTGTAAAACAAGAGAGGCTTGATCATGGTGTTCTTTTAGGAGGTTTACCATATAATGATCCCACAGCAAGCTGATCCCATTTGAAACCTTATATATTGGAGACTGCAATCATCAACAGGATTTGATTGCTTTTGAAATGGTGAAATATAATGTAGTTCGTAGGGTTGTATTTGGATGGTTGGAGCAAATAACTCATGTTTAGTTCACCGTGTCAGTTGGAAGACTTGTCAAAACTACTGAAAATGCATCTTAAGTTCAAAAGTCCCTTACAAGACCCAAATTTCCAGCATGTGGAACACCATATGCTATAGAGGGATGGTGTCTATCTCCATTTCTGTGACCCTAGGCCACACAGCTACTGTAAGTAGTGAAAGCTGTAGTAGGGGGTGGGGGCAATCCTCTGGTAGTTCTTGGTGTTCACTTTCTTTTCCTCATTATTATGCTGAGCACCAAGGTAAGGTGGAAAGTACTAATTTTGTATGGTCTTCGGTGCAATCCGGCTGGGGCGTGAACCCACAACCTCCCAGCTGTGGGTTGGCTGCTATACTTCTAGGCCCCCTCTGGTCTAATTTTCATATTTTGTTTTTATTACTGAGCTATATGACTGACAAACTTATGTTGAAGAAATTGTTCTGATTGCATGTCATTTTTCTGCACTGACCTCTATTCAGTATTCAATGTATCTTTTTTATTTCTTAGGGGCAATTTAGTTCACCTCCACCAGTAACAATAAACACATGCAAAACAAATCCAGTAGACAGCATGAAGCCAAATATAAGTTTTGACTGAAAAATGTCACTTGTCTGGATGATAGCAGTGGGAACAAAAGATCTTTCAAGCCTGCTTGTTCTGCATAGTTACACACTGTACACTGCACTGTACACTGCACACTGCAACCTGATGGAAGCATTCTAAATTCACATCAGATCTGCCAGGATTAACTGAGCATATGTATGTAAATATATGTGTAAAAATGTGTTTTTAATGCACTCTGTTACATGGTGAACAAGACTGTTGCAAGTACATGGAAGGCTATCTGGTTTAAAATAAAAACAACTTATGACATTTGCGGTGTAACTGGAATTTTAGTATCTTTACACAAAAAGGAAAGAAAAGCAACAATCTATGTGCTGTATGTCAGAAGGTGGTGAGTATCCTCTAGCTGCACACAGAAATGGTTCATCCAAAGGAATCTTTGACAGGAACTTCGGACCAATTTAAACTGTTAAGCTCTGTCTACTGAAAACACACAAAAAGCAAGACAGTCTGGAGTTTGACATCATATGTAGTGTTTAGTGTGTGCATCTGTATGTGTGTGTTTGTGGGTGTGTTATCTCAAACCACCGTGCTCCCTATAAATAAATGTGGGCAGATTTTTGATAACATGCCAGTAAAGCTTTTTAGCCAAGGCTTTTTGTCAGCTCAGGTATACTAAGTGCTCTCTCTCTCTCTCTTCCTCTTTCTTTCTCTTACTTCATTATTTTCACTCACCCCTTGCCTGTCCTCACCCCCTTTGTGCCCTCCTCACCTCCCCCCCCCCACTCCACTACCCCCTTCTCCCTCTATTCCTTCACCACTCTTCTCCTCCTCCTGTTAGCATCTCTTTTCATGTTGTCCTCTCTCTGTCCTTGTAACACTATGCTGGTGCCTCACCACTGTTCTGCTCTTTTATCACCCATCGCCGTTTCAGAAATGCTCACCTCCAAACCTCCCTTCATCACACTTTAACCTGTTTCTGAATTAATTTTACAGTCCCCCAATTTGTGCCATTATTGCAATTTTTTGCATTGTGTGAACTTTGTTGCTCCTTTTTTGATATTGAATTTCTTACTTTTTCCTCACATACCACTTGCTTCCTTCTTTTCACCCCATCTTCTCTGTTTAATATACTTTCTTATAGCTTCCTTTATTTTTTTTCCATCGCTCACTTCCCCATGTCCCGCTTTTTGTTTCATATTTTCCTTTTCTTTATGCCTGCTTACTTTAATCGGTGCTTCTGTTTTTTTGTCATACACCAGCTCTTAAAGGTGCACTGTGTAAAAAAACTGGTGGCATCTAGTGGTGACGTTCCGTATTGCAACAAACTGAAAATCTATTCCCGACCCCTCCCCTTCAGACCGCAAGTGACTCTCCCTGGAGGCCGTCAGGTGTCAAAACTTTTGCAATTGCCAAACACGTATTTACTAAGATGATGTCTCCTAGCGACTTCACTGATATGTAAAGTGGTAAGAGAGAAATTTAGGAAATGTAATGTGCAAAACTATCACAGACAATGCCAGTCAAATGTTCAGCAGTTGAGTAGCGTTACTGTAAATGTGAGCTAATTCTCACCGTCTGAGTGAGTTGCAGACAGGCGAAGTTGCCTTTATAACTTCTGCAGCTGTGTTCAGCCTGCTGTTATTATCCGACGGGGGTCTCACCTGAGAAAATTGTCCGTGCCTCCAAAATTTCACCTGGATGATGGGTTGTTTACACTGCTAGCCTGCCAGCCAGCCTTGTTAGCAGGTCTGTGGTAGGAGTCCGTGGGTAAAAACAACTCCGATTCAGCTGCAGAGCTCCTGGTACTTTTGTCTCCTAAGGGGTGTCAGTCTCATTTTCAAACTAGTTTACTCTCCAACGTTGATACTTTTACTCCGGTGATGGCAGAATCTCAAGGCTGGCGTTCCGTAAGGAAGGTGCTGCCATATCAGTAACCGGAACAAGATCGGTACCCATCATCAAAGACAGAATATTGTTTAAAAATTATACATTTGTATATTGAAGAAGTAAATTGTAAATTGCTGTTTTTAAGGACAGTGCAAGTTGATGAACATTATCTATCAATGTAACCTTGCCAGATTGTGGCCAGTGGCTAATTTCCATCTGTTGTCCGTGGGCTACAATTTTTCCTTCCCCCATTCCCCCAAGTAATAAAAATCTGCAAGTTATTCAAAACCATCTATTTATTCAGTTGTAAATTAAATACATTTGTCACGATGTAAAGGCATTAGGCATGTGTGTACATCGAGTGAAGTACATTTGTGCATGCGAGATACCAATCAATATTATAACCACTCCTCTTCCGTGTGTTTCTTCTTCATGTCCTGTTTTATGTCAGCCAGCGGTCAATTAATGCTACAGCACCACCAAATTCTAAAGGCCAGTTCGTCATTACCACATAAACCATTTCTTCTACAGCCAGATATATGTTTGTCCCTTCAGAGCTACTGTAGAAACATGGCGGTGCAAAATGGCGACATACATAATGGCGTGGGTCCAGCACTATGTACTGTAGATATAAACAACTTATTCTAAGGGAACAAAAATCAAACAGCCTTTTTTTTAAGACTACACTATTGAAAACATGTTTATACATTATTATCTTAATTTTTGATAAAGGATCATCAAAAAATGTACACGGTGCACCTTTAATATGACCCCCCCATTAAGCCTTGTTTAATATACCTGTAAATGTGAAGGTTTTTGTCATAAATTTGTGACTTTTTCCTTATGTGTTTTTTAATTTTCAAATATCAGACTTTTTAACTGTAATTTCCCCTCTTAGTTTTTCTCATGAATTTACTCTTTTGTGTCTTGTAAATTTTTTTAAGAATGTTTTCTTAAAACCAAAAGATGTCACTAGTTATAGACAAAAGGGCAGTGTGTGGCTCCAGGTTGAAGACCCTTGGTTTACATGTGTATTCACATGTACTGTGTACTGTGGTTCCAAGGTTGTCATAGCCAGGAGCAGCACTGGGGTTAAGCTCCCAGTGCTCATAAAATGCTCCTTACGGCGTGCGTCTTGAAAAGCCTCTGACAACTAAGTCCAACTCCTAGCCTGCCCGTGTGGTTTAGTCTCTAAGCCCGGCGGAACTGCTTTTACTAATAGGAGAAGGGGCGAGGGCGGATCTCTGGCGCCTTAAAACCAGATGCTTCGGGTAGATGGTGGCTCGTCAACCTGGGAAGGTAGCCCATCTAGGGGAAGGTAAACCCTGATTTCAAACCTCCGCTGCCTTGCGGCACACCCGGTCACAGGAAAGGCTTCGGGAGTCAACCCTGAGGAAAAATCCGCAGTCGGAGCCCCTAAGGCAGTTCTCTGTTGTGCTCAACATCGTTCTGGCAGCTCCTGCAACGGCACTGGTGCCAAACTATAGCAGCCCTGCTGTTCCTTTGGATTCATCAGTGACGTGGAGAGGGGGGACATGCTGCATGGGTAACATCTTGTCCTCCATATCTTCCTGCCCAGGCTTGAATCCTACCAACGCCCAACGCTGAAAGGTAGAACACCGGTGCGCATCAGCCTGTTCAGCCACAGGCGGTGCTGTTCCAGCAGAGTAGACGTTTAGGATTCTCTTCCATGGTCATCATAGACCGACGGAGGCTGACGACACATGTACTGTATATTTTTAGCTCATTCTTGTAAAGACAAAATGAACTAATGCCATGGCAATGCATCTGCCATCCATCTGTCTGCTCTCACACACTAATTATCATGTGGGTCTGCATCCAGGTTGTGGTCAAGATAAAAAAAATCATGAGTTATTTCAACTTTGAAATGTATATTTTAGTTTCTGTCAGCACTTTGGGTTTTTTTTTGTTTTTTTTAAATGTGTATAAATGTTCAGTAGTGGTCAGAGAGGCTGTTGGCACGGATTAACAGCCACGTTTCTGTTAGTCTGCCCCAGGGTAGCTGTGACTACAGTAGTAGCTTACCATTATCAATGTCTACCTGGAGTGAATGTATAATGGACTCGGTGTCAGCGCTTTGAGATAGCACTTGACACGTAAAGTGCCATATAAATCTAATCCATTATTATTAAATATTAAAGGGACTGAACAGCACTATGATTTTTATTTGATTGTATGAATATTAACAGAATACTTAATTACTGAAAACAAATTATTTGTGTGATTATTTTTTTTATGACTTACTTTCGTAAATGTTGTATTTTGCACTTTGAGGAATGGGAGTTGTTCAGTCACCGTTATAATTATTTTAGTTTATATCACTGTTCAGTGACAGAGTTAATGTAATACTGAATTTCTTCTGTGTATCATCAATAAACTCATGCAGTACTATAACAGGACACGTTTTCAAATATTTGAGACCCATTGTGGTGCATCCTTTTACATTTGAGCAATATTTTTTTTTCCACAATATCTTTATTGAACCTTTTTTTTTTTTTTTAACAAACATGATACAAACAATCAAACACTAACACTAAAGTACTACAAAAAAAAAAAAAAAAAAATGCCCTAAAAACACCAACAACCACCAACAAAATCAAGTCTTCAACAATGCTCCTCTGTTTAGTCTAGACAATCCAATATATTAGTATACATATTATGTTCACCAGTTTGGAATTTACAAGGTCCACACACATCATTCACCTTCTTCTTCAAGAGTTATGTTTAAATTTTTTACATAATCAATAAAAGGTCTCCATATATTCTCAAACACAATTTCCTTTGATTTCAGTATATATGTTATTCTTTCTAATGGAAGGTTTGTTAACATCTGTCTTAACCACTGAGTCACATCTGGTCTATGAGTCTTTTTCCATAATAGTGCAATACATTTTTTGGCATTAAGCAAACTGAGGTCTATGAATGTTCTTTCACTTTTATTAAAATTATGCTTTTCTGGGTACAGACCCAACAAAAACAGTTTAGGATTCAATATGATTTGTTTTGAAATTATTTTTTCAATTGTTACCCTCACCTCTTCCCAAAACATTCTTATTAATCTACATTCCCATACACAATGAAATAGAGTTCCTTTACTTTCCATGCACTTTGTGCATGTATCTGGTATATTTTTGTTATATCTATTTAACTCCTCCGGTGTAACATACATCCACATTAACCATTTGAAATGTATCAATTTAAGGCGTACATTTATTGATTTGGTTTGAGCTTCTGTACAAGCCAATTCCCATTGTTCCTCTGAAATTTCAATTTGCAGATCTTCTTTCCAGTAGTTTAATCTTTTCAGTGAATTTTCACTTGAAGATAGTGTCAATGAGTTATAAAACTCTGAAATAATACCCTTTCTTTTACTATCTTTCATCATCATTTTTTCCAAGGATGAATAAATAGGTCGAGTGAGAGCTTTATTTTGATTTGATCGAATAAAGTTTCTAAGTTGAAGATATTTAAAAAAATGTGTTCTATTGAGATTAAATTTGATCCTCAGCTCTTCAAAAGACATTATGTTGTCTGCACATGGCAAATATAAATCCTGAATCTTTTGTATCCCTTTTAAATTCCATACTTTAAATACAGCGTCCGCTCTCCCTGGTTTAAAATATTGATTACCCCATATTGGACTAAATTGTGACAATAACTGTGGTTCTTTTAAATAGTTTTTAGCTTCACACCATATTTTGATCATATGCTTTACAAATGGATTTTTAACTTGTTTTTGTAATTTTTTTGCCGAATCTGAGTATATGAATATGGGAAGAGGTAAAGGTAAATTGTATGATTCCATTTCAGTCCAGTGAGGGAGATCATTTGATGAAAAATAATATGTCATAGACCTCAGTTGTGCCGACCAATAATACAACATAAAATTTGGACATTTCAGACCTCCACGATCAAATGGTAAATATAATAAAGACAAACGTAATCTAGCCCTCCTGTTGTTCCATATAAATTCCACTAACTTTTTTTTTATTCTTGAGAATAGATCTAAAGGTGGTGATAAGGGAATGTATTGAAATAAATAAAGTATTTTAGGTAAAATATTACTTTTAAGTATATTGATTCTCCCGATCATCGACATTGGTAGTGACATCCATCTCTGAGTTAACTCATTGATATCTGACATTAAGGCTTCATAGTTGACACTGGCGACTGATTCTAGCTTAGGCATAATTTGGATTCCTAAATATTTAAACTGATTTACAACATTGAATTGATTTACCTCAGGGGCTGGGTAATTTCTCTGGGTCTCATTTAGCATTAATATTGAAGATTTAGTTTTATTTATTTTATATCCTGATATTTCCCCAAAATTCTTTATTAAATTCAACAAGGTTGGAATTGATTTTTTTAGATTCGACATAAACAAAATTATATCATCGGCGTACAGGGAGATTTTATGTTCTGTTGGTCCAACTTTAATTCCATATATTTGTGAATGTAAACGTATCGCTATCGCTAAAGGTTCAATTGCCATAGTAAACAGTAAAGGTGAAAGTGGACAGCCTTGTCGACATCCTCTATTGATTTTTATTGGTTTTGAAATATTGTTATTTGTTAGGATTTCTGCTGTAGCATTATTGTATATTATTTGAACCCATTTTATGAAATTATTTCCAAGTCCAAACCTTTGTAGGACTTCAAAAAGAAAGGGCCATTCAACTCTATCAAAGGCCTTTTCGGCATCCAATGATAGGAGAGCTGTATCCGGTGCTTCTTTATTAAAATAAATAATATTAAATAGTCTTCTTACATTATGGAAGCCTTGTCTACCCTTTATAAAGCCATTCTGATCTCGATTCATAATATTTGGTAAAATTTCTTGTATTCGTCTTGCTAAAATTTTACAGATTATCTTAAGGTCGGCGTTTAATAGGCTTATTGGTCTCATATTTTCACATTTATTAGAGGGCTTACCTGGTTTTGGCAGCAGTATAATTAAGGCATTATTTATGTATGATGGTAAATTATTATTTTGAAATGCTTCTAAAACCATTTCCAAAAAAGGTTTTATTAATTTATTCTTGAATTTTTTATAAAGGTCAACTGGAAGACCATCTGGTCCTGCACTTTTTCCTGATTTCATATTATCAATGGCTAGCCCAACTTCTTCTTGACTAATTTTAGACTCCAATATCTCCCTGTTTTCATTTGGAATACACGGTATAGATAGTTCGTTCAAAAACCCTTTTAGTTTTGTTAAATCAGGTTCATTTTTGGTATCATATAATTTTTCATAGTAATCTCTAAAGGCTCTATTAATTTCTAAAGGATCTATAACTACCTGTCCGTTACTTATAATACTGGTAATTGGTGTTTTAATTTCCAATTGTTTAATCTGCCATGCTAATAATTTTCCTGATTTTTCACCTTGTTCATAAAAAGATTGTTTCAATCTTAGAAGACTCGAGGCAGCTCTATTCGCTGATTTTTTGTCGTATTCAGCTCTCAAAATCAGTAATTCATTCTCCAACCTTGGGTCACTTCCTGCATACACTTTTTCCTGAAGACTTTTTATTTTATGTTCCAATTTAGCTCTCTCCTCTCGAGTCTTCTTAGATTTTGATCCTGTATAACTAATAATATGTCCCCTAATAAAAGCTTTGAAAGCCTCCCACTTTACACATGCTGATGTTTGTGTAGTATTGATGTCAAAGAACTCGTCTATCTGTTTTTCTATATACTTGACAAATTCCTCATCCTGAAGCCATTTATGCTGAAATTGCCATCTACCTGATTCCTTTGTCAATTTTTTATCTACATATATTAGACAACAGGGTGCATGATCAGAAATCACGATGTTATCATAAAAGCAGTTTTGAATCTTGGACCTTAATTCTGTGGAAATCAAAAAATAATCAATACGTGAGAATGTCTTGTAGGTACTGGAATAACAAGAATAGGCTTTAACTTGTGGTTTCATTTCTCTCCATATATCTAACAATCTCAATTCTTTCATAAAATGATTAATAGTCATCCTACATCCAATGTGCGTACAATCCAGTCCTGTTGATCTATCCACACCTGGATTCAATGTACAATTAAAATCCCCTGCTATTATATGTTGCCCTGTAAGTGATGATAAGATGAGAAATAAATTAGCAAAGAACTTCTGATCATCTATATTGGGACCATATAAGTTCACAAGATTTATATTTTCTAATAGCAAAGAACCTTGAATGATTACATATCTTCCAAATTTGTCTCCAATTACATTTTTCACCTGAAAAGGAACTGATTTATGTATGAGAGTCATAACTCCCCTGGCTCGGGATGAAAATGAAGAGGTGAATACACTTCCCTGCCATCTACTCCTAATTCTTTTAACATCCTCCTCTATCAGATGAGTTTCTTGTAAAAACACAATTCTTGAACCCATGTCCTTTATTTTATTCATAACTTGTTTAAGTTTTTTTAAATTTTGTAGACCTCTGCAATTCCATGAAGTTAAATTAAGATTAACACTTTGGTCCATGATCAATAGAGAGTTTGGGATTACCTTGCAGTGTAAACATGCTCATACAGAGAAGCAAAAACATGAGTGGTTGAACATTCATCCTACAAACTACACACAAACAAATTTCCCCTTCCCACACTTGTGGCAAACCCCCCAAAATCAAAAGAAAAATTCTGTCTCCCGATATAGCCATCGACCGTTCCACACCCACGGGGAACAGCCTAAGCCACTCCTTCTTCATCCTCCCAATCACCCTAACTCTACTGCTTTTAATGACGTAACATTAACTCTCCTCTGTAGTTTTCCAACTTAACTCCAAAATTTTTAACAACTTTGTACATCATAGTTTTTTTTTTTTGTTTGTTTTGTTTTTGTTTTGTTTTTTTAATATATAATACAATCTATATTTTGTAAACTTACTTTTTACTTCAAGTCAGTCAGATGCCTGTGCAAATGCTTAATTATTCTACCTTATATTTTGTTCATGCTTAGCTCCCACCAGTCTCTTCTTCTTCTTTGATCTTCTTGATGAACTCCTGCGCCTCCTCTGGGGTCTTGAAGATGTGGGTTCTGCCCTCATACGTGGTCAGCAGTCTCGCAGGATAGATTACACCATGACGAATCCCAAGGTTGCGCAGCTCCTTACGTATGGGATCAAACTGCTTCCTCAATTGCTGGATTCCTGTGACCAAATCTGGGTAGAACCGCACCTGCTGGTCCTGGTGTTTAATCTCTCCTTTAGCACGTGCAGCGTTGAAGATCTTCATCCTGTCTCTGTTGCTAAGAAACTTCATAATTAAGGTCCTCGGCGGTCCCTTGTCTCTCCGTGGGCCAATACGATGTGCTTTTTCCAGAACCACTGCTGATTGCAACTCCTCGCTGCCCAGCACCTCCGGAATCCACTTTTCCAGAAAGGAACATACGTCCCGACCTTCTGATTCCTCTGGAAGACCCACCAGCCTCAAATTATTCTGTCTCGACCGAGATTCCAAATCCAAAATATTATCTTCCAGAGATTTATTTTTTTTTTCCAAAGTGCGCACCTTTAATTGAAGACGGGTGACGTCATCTTCAGCACTAGCGAGACGGAGCTCCATCTGCGCCGTTCGTTCTACACAGTCACCCAATTCCTTTCTTATTCCTTCCAACGCTGTCATAATCCCATCAAATCTAGAGGAAAAGTCCGCTCTCATTGAACTCATGGCAGCCATCAGCGCATCTGCGCCATTCCCCGCAGACATCGCACCGCCGCCAGCCTCCTCCGCCATATATGGAGTTTTGTTTGCTGCGTCACAGACCTGAAAGTCCGTTAATTTGGACTGTTTCGGCGGCTCGCTTTTTCCTTTTCCTGGTTTTCCAGCCTTAGGCTTCGCCGACATATCCTCGCCCAAATGCTGGGATACGTTCTGTCCCAAATGAGAGAGTTATTTGCCGATTTTTTTTCTCCAGGAGCAGAGCAGAGCGAGACACGTCCGCCCTACGTGGCAGCCATAACCGGAAGTCCATTTGAGCAATATTTGGTTATTAAAAGCTTTTTAAAACCGTAATCAATCGAATTAACTACAAAACACCCAACATTATTATACACAGCAGAAGGAGCTGTTTGGCTGCAACTGTTGCATCAGTGTTGCCCATTTGTCAGAAAATATTTAAATAAAAATGATTTATTTCTTTATTTGGGCTTTTTTGTTCAGTTTAGTCAAAGTGTGCATATGTGGCCGCATATGGTATGCAATTGATCTGGCCATTCCGCTCCACAATCATGGCGATATTATTAACTTTTAACTTTAAGATGGCTGTAAGAACACACCGGTAGGAACGCCATCGGGGACTCGTGGTCCTGAAAAGGACAGTGGTAGCACATGGGTGAAGCAGAAGCCGGGACTCTGTCTGCCGGGAAGGTTGGGCTTGTCTCCCCATGAAGGACCGCGGTCGGCTGGTCTGGCTGTTGCTTCTGCCGGTGTGTTCTGTGTTGGATACACTGAGTCCCCACTAGCGCTCCTCCCAGTGTGCTTGCACGCTTTGTGCTCTCTACATATGCAGAATTATTAGACCCTATGCAATCACGGCAACATTATAATTTTGCCGTGCAAGAAAAAGATGCAAGGAAGTAAGTCGAAAGATAAAAATAATAGAAAAAATTAAACCTATTAGTTAATTTTATATTGACTTTAGCAAGAATCTATTTAACTTTTTCATTAATTTTTGTACTTTTTGTATTTTTTACATATATAATATACTATGTACATGCTTGTGTACACTCAACCATTTAAAAGAGCATCAGTTGACCAAACATTTACACTTGGGAAGACACTTGGAGGGCTTGGGGGGGATGGGAGCCCTGCTGCCCATAGCAGTGGCTAGCGGTGCACTAACACACTATCCCCCCAATTTTAACTGTACTTTGATAGTTCACACACCTGCACACAATCGCACCACACAAGTAATTTTCACCCATCACGATTTGCGCATGTGGGGTGGGAGTCTCCCCCAACCCCTGCTGCCCTCCTTCTTCCGGGGGCCTGGGGAATGACTGGTGTCCCGTGGCCCGTCATGTTGTCCTCATCCCTGGGCGCTGTCGAATAAATAGGTACGAGTGAGAGAGTAAGTGAGAGTGAGGGAGTGATGAGTGGTGATGGTGGTGGTGGGTCAGATTTGTGTGGTGCTTTGCGTGTCGGGTGGCACCTCGGAGCACTTGCGGTGGTCCGTTGATCAGTTGCTCCGGGTGGGTGTTGGTAGCAGTAGTCTGCTTCTGTGGCCGCGGCCACCCCGGGACAGGTTGGCAGAGGGTGTGGCTGCTGGTCCGTGCCGGCAGTCTCCCCAGCCACTGCCGGGCATTGGTGTGCGTTCATGCCCACTACGTCTGCGCCCCAGCCGCCCCAAGTATTAAGAGTGAATGAGTGTGGGTGAGTGTGTGGGGCAGAGCACGAGTGGATGTGAGTGAATCGGAGCGCGGGTGAGTTTGGGTGGAGAGAGGCGTGGGTGGGTGCGGGTGACTGTGAGGGCGGGTGGGAGTGGGAGCGAGATTAAGCGGGTACAGGAGTGGGTGGGTCTGGGTGTAGGAGTGCGAGTGTGGGATTGTGTGGGGGAGAGGGTGAGTGAAAGTGAGTGCGTGTGAGTGTGAGTGGGTGCGAGTGGGTGCGTGTTAGAGTATGAGGGTGTGTGCGCTGGTCAGAGTGTGCAGGACTGAGGGGGTGTCACCTCCAGGTGCCTCCTGGCCTCATGGGCTCCCTTGGGCTGGGGGGCTGGCCCCCCATGGGGCTCCTGTGCCTTGCTGCTGCCTTCCTTGGGCGTGGGAGCCTGGGAGTTCCTGGGGTGTGTGTTGGGGGCGCTGGGGTGGGCGCGGGCCCGCTGTGGAGGTGTCTCCAGCCTGGGGGGGGGGGGGGGGGCAATGGCCTTCTGGCGCTTGGGGCTTATGGGCTGGTGTTGGCTCCACTGAGGGGTGTCAGGGGCTGGCCAGTCTGGGGGCTGGTGTGTGCCATGCCAGCTGCTTGGCAGCCTGGCCTCCCTTGGCCATCCCTCCTGGGATACCTGGTTGTCCTGGGGCTTGTTGGCCTTGGGGCATTTGTGCTCTGTGGGGGTTGGTGGCACTGTCTTGCATGCTCAGGGTTTCCGGGGGGGAGGGGCTTGCTGTGACCTGCCACCCTCTTTGTGCGTTTCCTGGCAAACCACTTACACGCACACTTACTTTGCGCACGCTCTCATACACATGCACACACATGCATACACACGTCTCTCCTTTAACAAGTGCAGATACCAGACTCATGAGACCTTTTCAGTAGAAGAAACAGTTTGTCTTCTGTATGTTTCAGTTGTGTTAGTCTGTTTGTTCCTCTCCCCCACTCCTTCCTGTTGGGTCCTTCATGGGTAAAACAATTTAAATAAAGTATTAAAAGTTATTACAAGACAAGTTTTTAAATAATATACAGTACATATATATGTCAGAGCTTGACAGGACTTGTGAAGTGTGGGGAGGGTATTCTCCAAGTTAAATGCTAAGGACGTGTGTGTGTGTGTGTGTGTGTGTGTGTGTGTGTGTACATATGTGCAGAATTTTGAAGGTGTGTAAATAAAAAGTTTGGACTCTTATTTTCATATTTTCATTTACGCTCTGGAAATGTTGCACAAAATTTTTAAAAAACAGAGCGAATAAGGTTGTAACAGAAATAACTCATTGCAGGTTATAATTAGGGATGCACTGATTGTGAAATTTTTAGCCAAGTGCTGAAAAGAATGTTTGCTTATCATAATAATAATAATAATAATACAGTTTATTCGTACAGTGCTTTCCAAGGCACTCAGACACTTTACATTAAAAAATATGTTAAAATTAAAGATTTCAAGCAGGTCTGAACAGGTGGGGTGTGAGTAATGATTTGAATTAGTTTAAGTCTGTGCAGTCATGGATGTGTGGAGAGAGCGTTCCAGAGGGAGGGGGCCGTGATGGAAAAGGCTTTGTCCCCCCAGGTTCGGTTCTGTCCTTGGTTCTGTGTGGTGGAGAGGAGGTTTGCATCAGAGGAATGGATGCAGGAGAGCTTTAAAGGTGAGAAAGACAAGAACTGTATGTGTTGTGAGACTGGGAGCCAGTGGAGGTTCTGGAGGACAAGGGTGATGTGGGAGCGCGACTGGGTAAGAAGACGGGCGGCTGAGTTCTGAATGTATTGAAGTTTCTGGAGGACTTTGAGTGATGAGCCATAAAGAATGCTATTGCAGTAGTCGAGTCTGGATGTGATAAATGCGTGTATGAGGGTTTCTGTGGTGGAGAAGGTGAGTGAGGGATGGAGTCGGGCTATTTTTTTTTTTAGGTGGAAGAAGGCAGTTTTGGTGACATAATTGATGTGCAATTCAAAAGTGAGGTGGCTGATATTGTTTAATGATATTGGTTTGTTTGTTTGTTTTTTTTTAAATAATTCCATCTTCATTGCCAGGAAGACAAAATATTTATAAGAACATAACTGAAAATGGTTCAGTCATAGATGTTAATTTTCAGCTGTGGTCTACTGTTTGTTTAATAAGAGCAAAATCAAAGCAACACTACTGGGACTATTAAAAAAAAGGTATATTGGCAATTCTTATTGCCAATTTACCTGAGTCTGTCCATCCATCCGGCCATCCATCCATCCACCTTCTACTGCTTTTCCGGGGATCCAGGTCACGGAGGCAGCTGTCCAAGCAGAGAAGCCCAGACTTTGCTCTCCCCAGTCACTTCCTCCAGCTCTTCAGAGAGGATACAAAGGCGTTCCCAGACCAGATGGGAGAGAGAGTCTCTTCAGCGTGTCCTGGGTCTGCCCTGGGGTCTCCTCCCAGTGGAACATGTGAGAAACACCTCAAGTGGGAGGTGTCCAGGAGCCATCCTAATTTGATGCCCAAACCACCTCATCTGGCTCCTTTTGATCTATGCATCCCTTGTTACAATCTGCAGTTGTGCTAGCCAACGCACCGTGAAGCCAGTATACTGTCCTGTTGGGTCAGGAAAAGTCTCATTTAGTGATCATTAATAATATAGGCTCACTAAAAACGACAGATGTGTTATCTAATAACAGGTAAGTAACAGTTTGAAAAGTGATAGAAATAATGACATTCAGACACTGACTGTAACCTTGTTAAGCTGTATTTGACACTGACCTAAAACTCATGTTATGAGAAATGGCATCAACTAACAGTAGGATGGAAATGAGAATGTTGTTTCTTGCAAAAAAAAAGTTTTGTCACAAAAATATTACCATGGAACGTTTTTATCTTGCAGATGTGTCTATGATGTCTTGTGTTTGGAATTATCAACAATATAGTGACATCATGGGCAAACTTAAACAGACATTTATTCATGTTTCAAAACTGTTTGCCAAGCTTTTACATTCAGAACAGGCAAGGTAAACACTAATTTTTCACAAAGTTGTACTTTACTGTCAGTTGCAGGATACTTTTTACTCTTTGAGTACATTGTTGAAAGAACTTTTGGTCAAGTACATTTGGTTGAATTACTTTTGATTTCACTGATTTATAAATGAGGTGGAAATAAGATTTTAATTACTGTAATTTTTTTTTTTTAACCAAAAAAGACTCCCATCTTTTTGCACTTTAGTAATTTTTCCATCATTTTATTTTAAGCTGAGATCCAAAAGGACAATAAAAAGTTGCAAAATTATGTAGAAGAAAATCCATCACCAAAACTCAAGGTGTTATAAAAGTGTTACATTTGTAAAGATATCTCAAATTTGAGTAGTCTCACAAAATTATGTATATCAAAAATGTAAATGCATATAATAACTATATGGTAAGGTTTGCATCAAGTTGTTTATCTTGAACCTGTTTACTTGTGAACATGGCCGTTTCCAAAGGAGGAAAAGGCTCCTGAATGCACCGTTCTCTTGCCTTCAGTTTGTAAACAAATGCACAAGGCTAGCATCACATTAATTTACGACAGTAGTAATAGACAATTACCGCTTGTCAACTGTAGGGGAAGCCCAAGAGCAATTCCTGCAAGGTGCTGCTTTAACAGAAGAATTCATAATCACAAAGTGAGACACAGAAAATTCCTCCTCCACAAGTTTACAATTGTGGTCAAAGACACTGTTTTTCCTTGGTAATTAAAAAAAACACCCACTAAGAAAACATACAATTTTATGTCCTGCTTATGCAGTTAGTCCTGCTGCTTGTGATTGTAGTAAACAGACCAGGGGTGTGAGCCATCTTTAAACAAACTTTCATTTTGTGGACGACCCCGCAGTCTCCTCAGTGCAAGACAAATTTGTCCTCACATTTAAACGCCATCATATGCGTTACTCCTTAGAATGTCTATTAAAGGAGAGGAGAAGAAAGACCCTGACTGATTTATTGCACGTTCTGTCCAAAACACCTTTGAATAATTGAGCATTAGGACAGCCCCTTTGCACCCACCGCAAAATTCATTTTTGCGCTGCTGTAATATAGAGGTGTGCAAATTTCTCAATTCTTAGACACACTGTGATGCAGGCCTCTGCACTGATGCAGATCAAGATTTCTTCACCTGTCATTGTGAAAAAAAAACTATCACTTGTGATCGTGGGCTTGTTGACTCCATCGCTGCAGTAGAGTGGGCCCCTTCCACTGTTCTTTGCTGAGATGTTGGCACACAAGGGATTCTGATGCATCTCGATGCAGATGTGAACGATTCTGAATCGATGCACAAATAGTAAAATTCTGATTCTTAAATGTGTGTTTATAGTGTAATTTTATGATGCCGGAACGAAAAAAGCGGAGCCTTAAATGTGGAAGTTGGCACCCACCCAGACTGTCTTTCACGTGATGCACAACACTGCAGAGAAACCCATCATTTTATTTGGGTAGGGTTGCTACGGCGTCTGTGTTGTACTGTCTGTATATATGGACTGTAGAGTAATGGTGTAATTAATTTTGATGAAACAATAAAAAGCGAACTCTTAAGCATGGGAGTTGGCGCCTGGACAGTATTTGTCACGGCATATATGATCTGCGGTCGCAGCTGTCGTCCTATATGGACATGTGGACCGTAAATTACAGTCGATGCACATGTGTGAAACGTGGCTGTGGTGAGTGGATCATGCAGCCTGCACAGCTGCGGCTAGACTAAAACATAGACTGAAACCAGCAGGTAGAAATGCTTCTGTTTGTCATTAGAAGTGTATCTAATATTTCTTTCAAAGGAAGAGTCAGGGCACACTGTCAAATTCACAGCCTTTACTGGTGTTAAGACTAGCACAACACTTCTGTGGCTGACTCTGAAGAAGACACAAAGTGTTTGAACTGTTATTATTATTATTATTATTTTGCACTTGATAAATGTATTGGCATCTTCCACCCCCCATCACATGTGAATTAGAACAGTTAAGAAGGATATTGCAAACAAGCTCTGACAACAATCAGGCATATTTCCACATGAAGTGGGCAGCTCGGTGGCGCAGTGGTTAGCACTGTGGCAGCACAGCAAAAAGACCACAGGTTCGATCCCACCCCCTGACCATAGGTGACCCTTCTGAGGGGAGTTTGCATGTTCTCTTTACGTCTGCGTGGGTTTTCTCCGGGTACTCTGGTTTCCTCCCACAGGCCAAAGACATGCAGGTTAGGTTAACTGGCATCAACGGTGGATTCTAAATTGTCCTTGTATGAATGTGAGAGTGAAAATTTCTTTGTCTGTCTGTGCTGACGCTGTAATGGACTGGCGATCTATCCAGGGTGTACCCTACCTCTCGCCCAAAAGACGCTGGGATAGGCTCCAGGCCCCCCACCAAGCGACCAGAAAAGGATTAAGCGGTAGAAGATAGATGGATGGATGATAAACTCAGTAATAGGTCTATGACCTAAGAAAACTGAAGCGCATGTACTGTATATGTGTTAGTCTGAGCACCAATAAAAGCTGTGAATCTGGCAGTGTGCTCCAGACTCTTTTCCTCTGTGATTTTGATGTCCTTAAGCTGACTAGCACCTGCAGCAGCTACAGTTTCTTTGGGAAGTGCAGAAACTCCTTGTTCTAATACTTACATGTTAGGGGGGAAAAAGATGCATCGTAATCGGCTCAAATCGGAACCCCCTGAATCGTAATCGGCTTGAATCGTGCCTGAAGATTCCCACCCTTAATGGGAGTACGAGTCCCCACTGGTTTCTCCCCATGTGTTTGCATGGCTGTGTCGTATAGCTAAAAATTAAAAAGTTGGTGCCACTGTGGTTGTGGAGAGGAATGGCCAGATCAATTGTATGTCATGTGTGGCCACACAGTGGCTGAGGCTGGCCGTGGCTGGAGGGTGGCTCCTCAGCCCAGGGCTAAATCTGTGCTTGTTCTGCTAAAGCAGCTCTGGTCCTCTCAGTTCTCTCGACAAACACTGGACAACAACGGCAAGTTGGCCTCATACACGCCGCTTTGCATTTGTTCGTGCATGGTAATTTCTATGTAATTTTCAACATGTTTTGACCGTGTTTTGCTTTGCTGCGCTGTGTCGTTGCTGTCAAGCGATTGCATTGCCCTCAGGTACTCCGGGTCTGGTGAGGACATGGGCCGGGTGTAGGGCCGGCCCTTGTCGAGTTCCTGTCCCCTAAAAATGTAGTCGTGTAGTAAAGCAAAGGAGATTTATAACTCAGTCCATACAGCAATTCAGTGTTTTTTCCTTTCATAAATTACAAAATGCTGAAATTTAAAAAAGGGATTACATAAAAAAATTTTTAAAAAAATTGAAAATGCAAGATAGAGGTGCAACAAGATGCATTGTGAATCATTTTGCATTCGAATAGTTAATGCATGAATCGTAATTGAATCAAATTATGAGACCACTGAAGAGTTACATCTTTAAAGTAATAACTTGGACATGCTGATAAATGCACTCTGCACCTTAGACAGCATACTGTTGACTAAATTGCCTTAATCAGGTCCTCTGTCTTCTTTCTTCTCTCCATTCCCTTTATCTCCCCACCCTCCCTTCCCAGACTGGCAGGTTGCTACACTGGCCCTGTTGCTAGGGGGCGGAGTCCTAGTACTGATGTCATTCCTGGTCGCTCTGGTTGCCGTGTGCATTGGCACGAGGCGGCGTTTCTACGCACCCGTCGCCTTCATGCTCTTCGCTGCAGGTCAACAAAGACACACACAAACACACACCGGGCTGTAGTCAAAACACAGTCCTACAGTCCTGGGTCAGGGACCACACAGTCATTATGTACAAAAGTACACACACCTGATGACACACACAATGAGATTACTTAATTAGCCAATTTAGACAAGGTAGCTGGAAGGTTGCGGGGTAATCACATTGAAAACTGACATGCATTTAAATGATAATTCATACTTACTCATTAAACAAAGCGCGCGCACACACACACACACACACACACACAGACGCACATTTTCACAGTCACACTCTGCATCAAACTCATTTAGAGAAAATCCTATTTTTATGATCCGGGCCCAGCAGGGTTGGAGCAGAGTGTCACGCCTGTCCGTTTAATTTTCCCAGCCAGACCTAATCTCCACTTGGACAACTACCAAGTTTTCACAATTTCCGTATTCTCACCTCAAGGAATAATTGGAAATTTTCAGTTTTTTAGGCGTGAAATGTTTCATTTCGCAAAGCTGGGTATGTGCCTGTCGGAAGTTTGTTCTCAGTCATACTGTGCAAAGGGCAAAAATGAGAGTTTGCTCTTGAGGGCAAAATCATCTGTAAAAGGAAGTAACTGAAAGATTTGCAAAAACTGCTACTTGTCACTGACTATTTTTCTTTTTTTTTTATCATGACAAATACCAATCAAAGCATGTATGAAGAAAACAAATTCACCAAAGATTTGAAATGAAATGTCCTTATTATTGACATTATTATTATTATTATTATTATTATTATTATTATTATTATTGACATTATTATTGACATTTGACTGCTCATTCACACGGAATCATTTCTCATGCTGTTCTCCTTCACACAGACAGAGTGACATTTAAAGCTTGAAGGTAAAATGCAAAGTGAGCTCACCCGCTGTCTGGTGATGTATTTTATTTAGTTTCAAACTTCTGCCTCAATGTCACGTACAAAGAAACGCAGCACTCAAAGACAAAGTAATGGTGCAGTGCATTATGTCTTTCTGTAATGGCTGCTGTTACTTTGGTAGAACAGTCCAGTCCTAACGGTTATCATTTTGAAATCCTAGCTGGTTTAAGAGAATTCCACAGTTGTCAAAACGTAGTAGAATAGAAAGTATAATCAGTGTGAATACATTTCCAGTGGGATCACACCTCCACAATTGCTTAACAGCAGCTAAAAATTAAATTTTTATTTGTGTAAAATCATTTCACACCCAACCATATAAACCACAGTTCTCTACCTCAAATGTGGACTTTCCTGAAACTACATGCTTGAGCTTTTGGTATTTAAACCACTACTAATGCATCTGACAGCAATTATAGTTCTGCTTAAGAAACTTGGCGCGTGGAGCCAAGTGTTTTCACACACGTGTTTGAGTATTTTAACAAAAGGTCAAAACACTGTTTTCATGAAAGTTTACCTTTTTAATAACACCATTTAGATCCTGAAAAATAGACATAATTCCTGTGGGACTAGACCATTTAAAAATCAAACTGTGGCTTTTTTTTCTGTGACGGGAGACCAACAACTGCTGCAGTGGGTCTTGAAAACACTGCACTGGCTAGGCTGAGTGTTTTGGGTGGACTATAACGGACTGCTGGTGAATGATAGCTCACACACCGCTACCAGCTACTGTACAGATTGTTATTGACTCCATCTGTTCATTTGTGTATGCTTTTATATAGAATGCATTTTGTGCATTTGTAAAAGTGCCTCAGCTTGTTCACGTTGCTGCAAGATAAATTCCCGTTGAAGGAATAGCAGTCTGTGTGTTCCTCCTTTGTTCACCCCCGTCCTACTTTCACCTCCTCTCGTCTCTCCATTCCTCCTGTAACATATGCTTTTTTTTCCCCTTCAGCCTTTTTGGCTTCTTTCTTTGTTTTCTTTAACCCCCCCTTCTTCGTCTCTCCACTATCCCCCCTCTCTCTCTACCCCTCTTGTCGAATCCAGTTTGATATTTTTTCCCCCCAAAGTGTGTTAAATGAAATAAACAAAGATAAATGACACCCCCTCTGGGCTCGGGGCCATCTTCCCTGTCCAGCTGATACTTCTGCTGATGCAGTTTTTCCTGGTGATTTAGCTTTTACTGTTGTTTTTAATACCTTTTGGCTACAGATAAATATAAAAGAAGAAATCTTCTGAAGCCACAACTTACCAAACATCACAATAGACACATTATCCACCTGCAAATGTGGTTTCAGAATGTCTGCATTTCAATGATTAAAGCTGGAAATGAAGATTAATTATTGACACCCCCCACCCCCCACTGTGTAATACATAATCTTAAATGTCTCGTATGGGCATCCTCCTTTCATACGTACTCCCATAATTGTACTCCTGCACAGCTGAAACAGATACAGATGACCCAGTACATAAATATTTCTGGCATTTATAGCCCTTCTGCCTCTTCCAGTTGGCACCCCGACTCTCTGACATGCAGGCAGCCTTTAATAGCTAAAAATAGATTTAAACAATGCAGTATTTTTAAACATTATTTTCTCTGACTGTACCTACTCATTTTCAGCAATGATCTATAAACTCTGTGTTGCAGGCTGGAGGAGGCACACTGCCATGGTAGTGTGCCTATTAGCCTTGCTTTTTTGGGGGGGGGCGGGGGCTAAACAGGTAATATACAGACTTTAGAAGTTAGGTGTCTGCAGGTCCTAAAGTACGTTAGTCCAGAGAGCTCACCAAAATTCAAAAGCGACAACACAAATGCAAACATCACAGCACAGCAGCAAATGCTGCAGCACAAATACAAAAGCATGCTACCCTTAGCATGCCAACGTATGAACAGCTGCATCACAGTGTTGGCATGCTAACATTAGCACTGCCATTAGTGTCGGCAATACTAACGGTAGCATGCCAGTGTTAGCACTAATGTTAGCACTGATACTAACGTTGGCATACTTTTGTATTTGTGTTGTGGCTTTAGCACTTTGGCGAGCTCTCTGGGCCACCGTAATAAATGGTCCAGTTAACTGCAAAATTATATTTTCATGGGTTTTTAATCTCATAAAATACATCAATAGATTGCACATGTACACACTTGTACTGCATAATTTTCATGTAGTTAGATACTTAAAAAAAAAACAGCTGGTTGCAATTTTTGGGTTGTGTGATGTCACAAACAAACAAGCCTCACCTTCAGTCGTAAGCTGACAAATCAAAAAACTGACTGCTTCATTACTTATTATTAGCCCATTCAAAAACATTCACTCAATCAGATTTCTGGGTTTTGGTCTTTAAAATTCCATTTATATAATAGCAATAATGCATCAGATTTATATAGTGCTTCTCATAGACACTCAAAGATACATTATTCATTCACTCCGCAGACAGTGGTAGTGGTAAGCTACTGCTGTAGCCACAGCTGCCCTGGGGCAGACTAACAGAAACATGGCTGCCAATCCATGCCAGCGGCCTCTCCAGCCACTACCGAACATTTATACACAGTCATACCCAGTGTCATGGACACTGGAGGCAAGGTGGATAAAGTGTCTTGCCCAGGGACACAATGGCAAGATGGCTGGGGAGAGTGGGATTCGAACCGCCAATCTTCTGGTTATTGGATGATCCGCTCTACCTCCTGAGCCACTGCTGCCCACATTTCCCTCCTCCTTTCCATTTTTGCTGACCACCAAGCTGGACGGCAGGAAGTTCCACTTTTATATGGTCTTAGGCATGACCCGGCCAGGACTTGAACCCCGACCTCCCAGTTGTGGGACGGATGCTCTGCCTCTTGGCAGCCATGTTTCTGTCAGTCTGCCCCAGGGCAGCTATGGCTGCAGTAGTAGCTTACCACGACCATCGTCTGTCTGGAGTGAATGAATAATGGGCTCACTGTAAGAACTTTGAGATGTCACTTGACATGTAAAGCGCTATATAAATCTAATCCATTATTATTATTATTATTATTATGGTATTTTGTTCAGAAGTTAGATACACAAAAGTCTTAAGAGGTGGGGGTGCAGAACCATGGATGATTTTAAAGAGCAACCGCATAGTTGCATACATGATCATATTTTCAAAGCTTAACATCTTGTGTTTGGCGAGTGTACCACAATGGTGATACTGTCATGTCTTCTTATCCAGAATTTTGATGGATTGTTTATAGAGGGATTCCAAGGGTTTCAGAGTCGTACTGTTGGCTTGTGACCAGCATGAGATGCAATAGGAGAAATGTGTCAAAATCATGGCATTCAGAAAGGTTTTTGATCCTTTTAGAGTAAGTGAGTTTCTGATGCAATAAAAGTTTGCAAGGTTATATTTCAGAGTGCGGCTCATCCATTTGTGTGTTGTTGTTTTTTTTAAAGCTGAGCGTGGGCTCTAATGTGATGCCCAGATACTTAAACTCTGTTACATTTTCTATATTTGCTCCATTTACAGTTATACTTGGATAGTGTGTATGATTTTGTTTGTTGGTAAAATACATGGTAGCTGTTTTCCCTACGTTCAGAGTGAGGCATGACTGATGAAGCCATTTTGACACTTTCTCCCTTGCTTTCATTAACTTGATAAGTGTCTCAAAACAAAGAAAAACAGTTTGTTGGGTGGTCAACCAATGTCCATGGACCACCCTACAGGGAGGAACAGTTTGTTGGGTGGCCGCCCAAAGTCCATGGGCCAACGGGCTGGAGCGCACCGTGAGTCAGGGGGCTGTCTAGAGTTCATGGCCCACCTAACAGGGACATCCAGGGAATCAGGAGGCCAGCCCATATTCCATGACCTCTGACTACAGGTTTGGGATCAAAGGGTCTAAGGTCAAGTTTGACATTCCCGATGCTCTCTTACTATAGAACATGTAAAGCTCTCTAGGGTCACCAAACTTGTTACACAGGTTCTGTGTGCATCCTGCTCTACAACTATTGGTTGTATACTTTGCTGTATATTCATGGATGATGGGCTTATCATAATTTGGTTCTGCCACAGTAATTATACTGAAAAGTTGAAAACTGCTCTCTGTCAGCAAGTATTGGGATCTTCAAAGAAAACAGAGGCGGGGATATTGCACTTTTGTTATTTGCTTGAGTGTCCAAAATATTTTCACTCATTTCCAAGACTACACTGGTAGCATTAGTGATGCATAATGTCCACGTTTTAAAAAGAAGCCAGTTCTTCAAACTTTAAAAAAAATAATCACCAAAATGTGTTTAATGATTTGCATGCATAAAAAGGAGTTTGGATTAAACATCTTTTATATTTTAGTTGTGCCTGGTTTTTGTTCCTTCTTTCTAAATTTTTGTCATTTCCTTTGCATAATTATATGCACTTTACCTTGCTTAGAAAGTCAACTCTCAAATATTCAAGAGTGAAATATTCCAGGGCTGTAGTAGAATTTTTAAAATTGATATTTTCCAGCAATTATAAGAGAAATTTCTGGAGAATTGTTTTTCACTGAAAGAACAGAGGGTCTAACAGCGGGGTGCACTTTCAATCAAAACACAGCATGCATCATTGTGCTTTGTTATTGTTGTACACAGAATCTCCAGATCTTTGTCAAACTAATCAGCAGAGTGATTATAGAGACTGTGAAACTTCCAAGATATTTATCAAGAGGGATTGAAGACAGTGTTTTATCTTAAAAGAGCTGTCTTACTTTAATGTGAATTTTCATGATATCAGCATTAAAAAGTCCAATCTCAAAGATGTAGGGACCAAAATGGGTGTGGCACAAGACAAAGGAAGGATCACTCTAACACGTTTGAGAAAACTGTCCATACAGGATTTATATTATCTGATCTGTGGTCCTTAATTGACAACTTTCACAGTCCACTGTACTGAACTGTAGAACAAAAGATATTGAAAGATATTATGAAGAACAGACGGATCACACCATCTTTTTAGTTCGATTCAACTGTATTTATATAGCGCCATTTCACAACAACAGTCATCTCATAGCACTTTCAAACTGTAGGGGAAAATCCCACAATTGCAGAAAGACCCCAGGAATCGGGTGATCCCCTGTGAGCAAGCATTTGACGACGGTGGAGAGGAAAACCTCCCTTGTAGCAGGAGGAAACCTCCAGCAGAACCAGGCTCAGAGAGGGGCAGTCATCTGCTGCGACTGGCGGGGAGGTGAGGGGATAGAGGAGAAGAAGAAAAGAACAGACATATGTAGAGAGCAAACAGCACGATGGGGACTCAATCTATGGGAGAGAACAAACAGATGTTAATGACGAGCAAAAATATTTCATTGAGGGTGAAGAAAGGAGTGCATTGTTCTTTTTTATGCTTCTTGTGACACATTACAGCCAGTATCAATCTATCACACAGTTCTCAAATGATAATAAACTCATCATGACATAGCACATTACCGACACACCTGAACGTGGAATGTTTCCATTAATTTCTGTGCTGAATTGTCCACCATTACCTTTTCACTAATAATTAACGCTAACAATTATGCCATCTGCTTCCTTTATTATTACAAAATCTGCTGTTTTAGGTATACAGTTACACCGTTAATCACTGACATTATTTCAGTGTCCAGTCCTGCATGAAAGTCTGGTCTAAGCATTGTCTTGTAGTTAACATCAGTGTCTCTCTCTTCCAGTTGTCCTCCAGGCCTGCAGTTTGGTTCTCTACCCCATCAAGTTCATTGAGAGCACCAACCTGAGGATCTATCATGAGTTCAACTGGGGCTACGGTCTTGCTTGGGGCGGCACCATATTTTCCTTCGGCGGGGGAATTCTCTACTGCCTCAACCCCAAGAGCTATGAGGAGTACTATTAGCTGCACTAAATCAGACCATCAACCCTACAGTCATGTACTGGATGGGGTGTACAGGGGGTGCCTAAAGGAGGTTTGGGAGAAGAGTTTGATTCCTAAGAACTGTAAAGAATAATGTACACTGGATTTGAGCCAAAAATGGCATCTGACAATGAAGGAAACTGCTGTTCTGGAGATTGCTGATTGCTTGTAATGCCTTGTTCAGCAACTATGAGTGCTGAGGCTGGTGGGCATTTGAACTGATGGACCAAACAGTACCAGGCCCATTCAGGGAGGGCTAGGGTGGGGTGCATTAGGGGTCTTATTGATGTACTCTGGATTTTGGATAAAATCCTTAGAAAACTGTCAACACACAGCAACAAAAGACTGAGGTGAGCACTGATGATGGTTCAGTTGTAAACCGCAAGATTTGATGTTATTTTGTTGTAACAACCCAACCTATTTATTTAGAAAGCTGGATGCCACACTGGGAGACTTTCACCACATGCATGTACATGCAAAAGCATGTGTATCTCCACACGAAGCATCAGATTTTCTACTGGATGTCTTTAAATATTTACTCTCTTGCTCCATCACTGCTTTATCATTATCATCAGTTCTTAGACAGGAGCTGTGTCAATTTGTTTTTTCAGAGGGTTTTTTTTTTTTTTTTGAGCTCTTAAACTTTTACAAGGACGTGGAAGAGGATCAGACACTGTTTTCGTGCTTCATAACTTTTCATATGACAGATAGGGCCCTCTTGGGGGGAGGGTAGGGGCGGGGAATAAACTAAAGACATTAGCTCAATATTCTGTTATCGACCCACTTGTCTGTTACCATGGCAACCCAAAGGGTGTGCACATGCAGCTGTCATGATTGATTAGCCATGGTTGGAGGTGTGAGACAGGACAGAGCTCAGCTGCCTCCAAGGGTCTGCTAAATTTCGATTGCCTATCAAGCTGAGTTTCTCTGCACCGTGACATTTTGGAGCATCCTTCCTCCTAGCTCCACTGCACCCTGTTTTGTGGATGGAGGTGTCTACAGAGAGCTACAGTCTCTCAGGGGCCATGCTTACATGCACAGCAGCAAGGTCAAGAAAGTTAGGATCTGTGCTCTGAAGCAGTGTATTCATGCTAGCGATCCCTCTGGTGCACATACTGTATACACATTTTGTCTCATTCCATGATGTTTTTGTGAGAATGGAAAGCTGGAGGCCTGTTCACTGAAAGGTTATGTGTGTGGCGTTACAAAGCTAATTTTCTAACTTTACAGAACTTGGAAAAACAAATACATACAGGAAGTCTATTCCTTTGCTTAACACACATAGACTGAAGGATGCATCAAGAATATTTGGCCACGCAGTCCAGTAGAATAGAGCCTGATCCATAGCAGATGCCTGTGGACAGAAACAGCAGACACAGTCTGCTTTAAAACAATAATGTTTTAGATTTGCTGAGAAAAGAACTACACAAGTGATAGTTGTTAAAAAGGTAATATCCAGTTCTGTGAACGGTGATATTTTGTGTCTGATCTATTTTTGGTGACCAAACACTGAGCCTTGAGGTCCTCCACATAAATGCAGCATGACTGTCTTAAAAAGGAATTTTCTTGAGATTATTCTGCTGTAAATGGCAACTGATTGAATGTTTAAAGCAACATTAGAAGAATTGCTTTTGGGGGCCTTCTACATTTGTATAGTTCTCACTTGCGGTAGTGTGTACATTTGTTTACAAGATAATGAATAAGAAACTGGAAAATTCAAAAGCCTTTGGCTCATTTAGAAAAACAAAAAAACAGAGGTCAGTTAAAAAAAAAAAGACCTATTAGTTCAACAGCAGCAACGCCAGGTCACCATCAGTCTTGCATCCTTTTATTTCTTTTAACTCTTAAGGGGGATAAGGATAATGACCTGTACTTACATATATAGGACTTTTTCTAGTCACAAAGACCACTCAAAGCATCCAACGAGTAATTACAATAACCTCTGTTCTAAAGGCCTATCATATACAGTACCTCGGGACAATTTTAGAGTCACCAATTAACCTAACATGGATGTCTTTGGATTGTGGGAGGAAACCTAAGCCCCTGGAGTAAACCCACACAGCACAGGGAGAACATGTAAACTCCACACAGAAAGGTTCCCACCCCTGCCAGCCTATGGATTTGAACTTGAAACCTTCTACATAGCTGTGAGGCAATAGTGCTAACCATTGTACCGCCATGCTGCCACACAAGTGTAAGCTGGGAAGCTCTTGCCAACAAATGTAAGCTTGTCCAATAGTCACTCTTGTTCAGGCTCTTACTTGGTCACTCTCTCCCTTTCTTTGGTCTCTTGGATGGCTCTGCCATGACCTCCATTCTGAAAATGCCCATTTAAATAGCTTCACCTTATACTTAGCAGTTGACTCCCTACACCATATTGACTGGCTACTGGGACGCAGGCTGTAAAACATGCCAGCTGTAGTATTTTCAGTGTTGCTATGTGAACAGTAAAGTTACATAGCAGTGCTGCAGGGTATGTGGCCTGCTCAGGCTATGATGGATGAGATGTTCACCCTTTCAAAGATCGATGAGATTGATGTACCACGAAAATGAATTTGGTCTCATGATTTTGGGGTGAAAAATCTTACCGGCTGTCGCTTTAATGCATGGTAACAATAATAATAATAATAATCTGCAAAAACCAGAAAAGCCACAGTCACATGCCAATACAGCAGGATAACTACCCTTAATGTAAAAGGTGACATTATGACATAATTGGTAAAAAGTTACATATTGGATTTATTTCTTTGAAAAACAGCATCTTATGTTTTTCACAGTGCATTCGTGAAAGACTGGTAACACTGGTATTAAAAGACTATATTATAACACTGTACTACCAAAGACTGGTATTAACAAAAAGCTCCCTGTGCATCATCAGGAATCAATACATTGCCCTGTGCACGTGAACACAACCCCTGAAGCAGACTATCCATCCATATCCATCTACTAATAATAAGTTCAGGGCACGTTTCATTAACACCAAGCTGCTGTCTCTTTGTCTACAGGAAATGTCAGGCAACAGCGCTGCACTCGGAGTCTGCAGCTTTTGCTGGAGCAAGCCTGACATGCATCCGTTAGCACAGTGAAAGCAAATGTCAATATTAGCCGGGATCAAATGTCACAATTAATGGTTCTTAAAGCACATTTAGACAAACGTTACAATGGTATTTTGCTTCAAAGCATCACCACTTTAAAAAGATCTAATGTAATATTGTTTTC
The DNA here is from genome assembly GCA_020510985.1 of Pholidichthys leucotaenia. Lineage (NCBI taxonomy): Eukaryota > Metazoa > Chordata > Actinopteri > Cichliformes > Pholidichthyidae > Pholidichthys > Pholidichthys leucotaenia. The sequence continues at coordinate 288,537,205 of CM035845.1, forward strand.
ATGTCCCACTAGGGTGATGTGAATTTAAGCAGCATTTATCTAATTTTTGCTTCTCTGCCCCTAGCGCTTGGTTACATGCAGCAGTGATTTGGGATTTTGCCATAAATCCACAGCAGTTTGTTTGTAAGCAAACATCTCAACTTCTAAGTGGATTTTAAAGTCTAGATTGGGTGATAAAACTTTTCTTTTGCTTTCTCTGTGCACTAGTATAGTTGTGGCTCCTCTCCCTCTGGGTTGAACAACTTCTCTAACCCTGTGACCCCCTTTCTGTCATCCACCCTGTAATAAGTGCACAGGGTAGAGACACAATAGGCCTCTTCTATTTTCTGTACTCCCCATTGTCACACATTTACTGTGGTGCTATCAAGTAACTATATAAAAAAAAAAAAAAAAAAAAAAGGAATCGGGCTGCCTCCCTTAGCACCTTAACTTGTAGAGCTGCAAAGCCACCATTTGATTCATGGAGCTGACAGAAGTCCATTTACTTTACAGAGAGTAGCACAATGATGTTTACCATAGAGAAAAATCATTATTTTGGTTTTTCTTGAGGAAAACTTTTTTTTTTTAATGGTAAGTAATTTTTTTTAATAAGTGTAGATTGGTATCACTTTATATAAGAGTCCAGTTATTACACTGTTATTTATTTTTAAATAAATTCATAATGAAGTGGTTTAGTGCCTGATGATGGTGGGTTAGTTTTACCTTATGTGTACTTGTGAACTTAATAATTTCCGGGTAGGACATGACAGTATATTAAATATATTTGATATATCAATACATTTGGCCACTGGCGATGCATAAGTTGTCTATATTGCGCCTATCGAATATAGATTGTCACAACAGCTGCTGCTGCTGCTGAGGAGACGTCCCCCTCTGCCTCCCACATGCAGCTGCTCATCGAGAATGTCTGCAGCAAGCAGAGATAAAAAGCCCAACCAACGGAATCAAAGCGGGTCCGTCTCTAAGCACATGAAACGGGGAGCCAGATGAAGATAAGCGTTTCCAGTCTGCCTGTGGCAGGTATGAAAATCATTCTCTCTTTGCAAGGGAGCTTTCAAAATAGGAGCTCCTATCCAGTGTTTTAAATCTTCAAGAATGAGTAACTGGCCAAATGAAGAACTGTTGAAACACAGACACATAAAAAAACAAAAATAAGGAACAAATTATACTTCTGTCACGTTATTAGACAGCCAAGTTTTAACTGTGTGATAAACTGAAATATTTCTACCTACAGTCGTGAAAAAATTAGGACACCTTGTATAAGCCTGTGTGTTTTTTAACATATTTGGACATATGGATGTTTAATATCATTGTTAAAAATACTGGGAGATAACGGTGTAAAAACGAACTTTCCGCCTGTGCATGACGTAAAGAGGCTGATCTAATCAATCAGAGGTGTGTTTTGGATAATCCAATCCAAAGCACTCCTTCCCCTCCCTTTAATGCAAAGAAGCACATAATCTAAAGTGAATTGTGATCTTGACGGTTTAAGACGGGTTTTGCACTGAACAAAGCCTGTATGTGTGAGCCAAAATGCACGCGATAGTAATGCTGCTTGGTAATAAGGATGACATCAATCACAGTTGATGTCCAGTTATGTTTAAAAGAACAAACATGTAAGAATGGACTGAAAAAAATCAGCTGAATTGTTTAATGTGCGCATGGATGCAACACAGACATGAAGAGGATGATGCCTGTGCAAATTTTCATAAACTTGATGGGTGGCTGTTGGGGAGCTTGCTGGGCAAGAAACCTGTGGCGCACAGCCGACGCAGATGCAGACGCACCTCCTGTGTCTGTGGGGAGTTAGTAAAAAGTAAAATGCTGCACACTCCTTGTTCATTCATTTATTCTCCTAAAATAAACACATTGATGCCTAATAAGTCCATGATGAAAACAAAAATCTCCCCCCTCCCCATGGGCCACGCATCACGTTGGAACACACTGGCACACATGCACCCTGTTCATACATTCATTCATTCTCCTAAAAAAATCATACATTAATGCCTAATCTATAGACTCTGCAATTAAAATGAAAGTATGGATGGAATAAAAAAAAAAACTAGTGTGTGATCATCACATAATTAAAATGACAGGCGATTATGACTGTTACAAGATCTCAGCGCATGCCGTTTCCTGAACTCCGGAGCTGTGCGATGTCAGAACATGCCACTGAAATATCATTAAACAATGCGCGTCTGGCGATACACCTCCTTTTTCCTGATCAAAAGCAGATTCTCATGAAATGCACTAATGCGCATTAGATTACGCGCCACCACACCTCTTTGAAATGAGGCACCTCCTTTGACCGCATAGCGGACACACTGTCAACTGGTAATTTGATGGCGTGATGCAAGACATGAAAAACAGACAATGCGCTGACAGATAAACACTGGTGCATGGCGGAAAGTCTCTCAGAAAGTTGTATGGATGACCATACTGTCATAAAAAAATCTAGGGGCAGAGAGGAAGACCCAGATGCTGAACTGCAGTTTGAGAAATTTATTGAGAAAACAAAACACAAAGTTCAAACGGTGCACTAACAGAAAATCCAAACAGATATCCAAAGCAACTTATGACAAATACAGCACACCAGAACAGGGCGAGGGTTCTGGTGGAGAGAAAAGCTGGTAGACTCCGGCAAAGAGGAATGAAAATAACAGCCCTTAAATAAGGCTAGAAAGAAATGAAACAAGTGATAAGAGGTGTGGGTCACATGAGAGGGCAGGAGATGACAAAAATTATAATTTGGACCAGCTGGGAGCAATGAGAGGGGAAAAAACGGGCTGACAGGGAGCAAAAACCCGGACACTGACAGCTGTCAACCCAGAGGGAGAACACAACAGAATAAAAATATAACGAGATGGCAAATAAAGACAAGTAACCTCAAAAATGTAAATAACAAAACTAGAATGAACGTAAATAGGAAAATAAATCATACTAAGAAACAATACAGAATATGTGACAAATCAACCAAGGATAAAATAACAGGGATAGCAACTCAAAACTACAAAACTATACAAATCAGAAAAAAGGCAAAAAGACTGAGCCCCGTGGAAGCCCCTGTGCTCAGATCGTGATATGTTCGTGCACATTCAGCTGATTTTTCAGCCCATTCTTCACTGTTTGTTCTTTTTAACATACAGTAACTAACTGGGCATCAACTGTGATTGAGGTCTTCCTTATCACTAACAGCATTACTATCGGGTGCAATTTGGCTCACACACACGGGCTTTGGTCAGCGCAAAACCTGTCTTAAACTGTCATGATGACAATTCATTTTAGATAATGCGCCCTTTGCATTAAAGGGATGGGAAGGAGCACTTTGGATTGGATTATCCAAAATACACCTCTGAATGATCAGACTGGCCTCTTTGCATCATGCGTTGGTGGAAAGTTTGTTTTTACGTCGTTGTGATAAGGAAATGAACTTGGACACGCCCATAAATGTGTTATGCGTCAGTGACAACTGATCATCAGACCCCGTCATTGTACGCATGTGGGACACCATGTGGTGTATGGGAGCGGCGCCTGTCTCTGTTTCTTTGACCCTAGGCCACACAGCTACTGTGAGTAGTGAAAGCTACAGTGGGTGGTTAGTCCTCTGATAGCTCTGTGTGTTAACTTTCCTTTCCCTGTTCTATTAAGGTGAGCACCAAGCTAGAAGGTGGAAAGTACCATTTTTTAATATGGTCTTTGGTATGACCCGGCCGGGATTTGAACCCACAACCTCTTGGTTGTGGGGCAGATGCTCTACCAACTAGGCCACCACTCCAGTCCGTCGTTGTAATACGGCCCTATACATCTTTTCCTTTGCCTTTGCCACCTCTCTCTTTGCCATGTGCCTAGATTCCAAATACTCCTGTCTACTTTCTTCATCTCCCTGACTATCCCACTTTTTTTGTCAACCTCTTCCTTTGAATACTTTCCTGTACATCCTCATTCCACCACCAAGTCTCCTTGTTTTCTTTCCTCTGTCCACTGGATACACCACATAGTTTTCTACCCGTTTCCCTCAATATTTTTGTTGTAGTTTCCCAGCCATCTGGTATTTATTTCCTGCCACCCAGAGCCTGTATCAACTCCTTCCTGAACTCTGTGCAACCTTCTTCCTTCTGTAACTTCCCCCACTTAATCTTTGGCTCTGCCTTCACTCTCTTCTTCTTCTTCTTGCTTTCCAAAGTCATCCTACAGACTACCATCTGATGCTGTCTAGCTACATTCTCCCGTGCCACCACCTTGCAGTCTTCTGTCTCTTTCAGATTTCTCCTTCTGCATAACATGTAGTCCACCTTCCTCCACTCTTGCAAGTCACCCGATGTTCCTCTCTCTTCTTAAAGTACGTGTTCACCACAGCCATTTCCATCCTTTTAGCAAAATCCACAACCATCTGTCCTTCCACATTTCTCTCCTTAAGACCATACCTACCCACGATCTCCTCATCAGCTCTGTTCCCTTCACCTACATGTCCATTAAAGTCCACTCCAATCACCACTCTGTCCCCCCTGGGAACACTCTCTACCACTTTATCCAACTTACTCCAGAATTCCTCTTTGTCTCCTACCTGGTATGCAACTTGTGGGGCATACGCACTGACAACATTCAACATCACACCTTTGACTTCTAGCTTCAAACAACTCCCTCTTTACCTCCTAAACACTCTTCACATACTCTTCCTTCAAGATTACTCCTACTCCATTTCTCTTCCTATCTACACCAAGGTAGAACAGTTTAAATCCCCCTCCAATGCTTCTAGCCTTGCTCCCCTTCCATCTGGTTTCTTGAACACACAGTATATCTACCTTTCTTTTCTCCATCATATCAGCCAACTCTCTGCCTTTCCCAGTCATAGTCCCTACATTTAAAGTCCCTCCTCTCACCTCCACACTTCTGCCTTTCCTTTCTCTCCCTCCTAACACGCCTCCCCCCTCGACCAACAGTATCCCAGTTTCCACCAGCACCCTGTTGGTTAGCAGCACCGATGGTGGTTGTTGTTAACCTGGGCCTCGACCAATCCTGTATGGAAGTCTTATTTGTCATGATTCAGATGTTTGATTTGGCAGAGGTTTTACTTTGGATGCCCTTCCTGACACAACCCTCCCCATTTACCCGGGCTTGGGACTGGCACTAGGAGTACACTGGCTTTATGTACCCCCAGTGGCTGTTTTTTTTTTTTTTGTTTAAACTATATCGCCCAGCCCTTTTTCAGGGTACAGATGATTTGAAATAAACGGGGCACCTGCTGGCTTACAGCATAAATATTTTATTCTCACATCAGCTCTTGAGCAGAGTTTTGTTTTTAATCAGACAAAATTACAGTTTAATCAACCTCAGTGTCTAACGTGGGCGGGGGAAGTATTCACCAAAATGAAAACATTCAATTTGGATTATTCTGAGGAACTGTTTATTGCTTATGCTGTGTATAACTTCAGAACAGCAAATCTTGCTCTAAAACAGAACACAAGTTGTTTTTTTGTTTTTTTTTAATCAGTTTTTTAAGTCTAGGTTGGCATTTCTTGCCATAAACCATCAAACCATTTTGGATCAAAGTAGATCTATTTGCTAGGAACTCTGTGAGACACACTGGTGAGTTGAGCAAAATGCTAGAAAGCCAGCAACAGAAATAATGTTTTTAACAGTCGTTATTGTTAACCATGTTATGTTTAGTTAGCATTTTAACATTTTCTATAACAATGAGGATAAAGTTCATTAGAGGGTGGTGGGCATCTATATATTGCAGGATATGAAACAACAAAACATTTAAGGACAAATTACACGGGTGAGTCACAATATAAAGCAATCTAGAGAGATGTTTTAGGATATTTGATGTGGAGACAGCACTTTTATAAACGTTAATGCCTGTAGCTATGATGTAAATGATGCATTTGTTTCTAGGTGCCTCTAATGGAAACCTTACATTTACTCCTAACAGTTCACTGTTAATGCCTGAGCTGTTATTTAAAGAATACACTTAGGAGCTGGATGTGACAGACAGTACCTTAAACATTTTTAAAGATTGATGTAAAGGTCATAATGTAAATTAACACTGTATGTTGTAGTCAGTAGTCGTGCCCATTAATGTTACCATATATGATGGCTGAGCACAGAACAACAATCCTGTAATTAAAAGCTTTTCTGTTTTTGTTTTTTTTAAATTTATTTATCTTCATATAGTGTCTGGATGTGGCCGTTTATTCACCTCTTTATTTTGCAGAGAAAACAGAAGCGATGCTCACGGTTACATCCATTATTTGATTAGTCATAACAGCTATATTGTTCAGTGGCTGCTCTTCTGGATGCGACCGTGTTTTTCTGTGTTTCATCAGTCTGTGAAAGATGACACAGCTGCACAGCGTTCAGCTGCAGAGCTCAAGTTAATCAGTGTTTTCGCTGTGTGGGTCACCAGATTTCCTGTCAGGTCACTGAAGGACTCCACGTGTAGTTCTGTCACTGAACCAGAATGAAGCCGGGGACTTGACACAATAGAGAGCCTCGGTATCCAGACCCAGCGCCACTGCTGCCACATTTTCACATGCCCGCTACTGTGTTTAATAAACCTGTATGATCACGGCTTAATGGGAGTATTTTTGCAAACTAGAAATGTCTCTGTGCTTTGGTAGTGTAAAGAGGCCTTAGGCACCAACACTGTAACAGACCTGGGTTTAAACACACTCACTTTTGCCTAGGTTAATAGATGGACAGATAAACAACCAATTTAAATACATTTACTTCCCTTTGCAATATTCGGCATCTGTTTTCTTTGCATATTGGCCAGACACTGCTGGAGATGAATTTCCTGCTGAATAGTTTTTAAAACCTTAGAACTTTATTTTGTACTGCACTTTAACATTACGATGCTGCCGGGATTCATAGTGGCGGAGTTACATTTTTAAAGGTGCACCAAAGAAAACCAAACACATTCTAACTCTGAACAGGCAGAATTAAAGCTGCTGCATGGTTTGATTTCTTAATTGGGAGCTAATATCAGTGTCACGTCTGTTGTAATTATGAGTCCCGACTGTAATTGACGACGCAAATATGTTTGCACCAGTTGCAAAAGTGGCCTACATTATTATTTTTTGTGACGGACGCCTTTGCACGTCTGATTAAATGATGTGTCAGACCCCTCAGTGGGGAAACTACTCAAACATGGTTATTTCTGTTATTTAAGGAGATGTTTTTCTGAACCACGCGAGTTCCTGGTATGTTTTAGCCCAGGTCTGACTTGTAGCTATTAGCATTTGTTTGGTTATTAACTTGCTGATGAGAAGTAGAGGCTCGTAAACAGAGGCAGCTCCGTTTTATGCATCGCCTGCCAGTAGACTGAAGAGAAACACTGTCTAATGATGTGCATAGGGATTTAGGACGTGTGTGTGTGTGTATGTGTGTGAATGACAGCAGCAGTGTCTTACTGTGGGAAACTGTTTGTGTGTGCGTGCGTGCATGTGTTTTGGCATGTTTTAGATGCCGTTGTAGAGATGTCAATAATAAGCATTTATCTCTTTGTACATTGACACATTAAAGCACTGAAGATAATGCCTCTCATTTTGTTGTCGTGGGTTTTTTTTTTTTTCTTGCTCAGAAATGTGCTTGCCTCCTCTTTCAGTGTCATCTTACAGTGCCGTTATTCTTCCTGTTTGAAGCACAGTGGTGCTCATTTATTAAAAGTGCTGAGAAATCAGCACATATTCAGGTGCAGAAATGATCGTACGACAAGGTCCACATGGCCAGGGGCGGGTCGAGAAAACTTTTCATGGGAGGGCGGGGCGGGGGGGGGGGCACATTTTCAGAAAAGAGTGGCACATTGAAATAGTATAAATAGAAAAACAATCTACATCTCTGGAGTCAAAGTATTAATAAACTTTATCAATAACCGTATGGTATGTTTATTCAACAGTCTTTTTCCAGTTGGAATATCCTTGATGTAAAGGGTGTTTCCGGAGCACTGCGAAGGGAAAACCACGCAAAGTCCCAACTTTATGAGTACTCAGGCCATGGGTCTGAACAGAGAAAAAAGAATCACTTGTAAATCTATAAATGATACAACTGCTCATTTACAACAGTATTAAGTCACAATAGCAATGAGGCTGAACTCTTCATTGTGAGCTTCAGCTGGGTATCATATCTTTATAATAATTAACAGATTATTTTTAAAGTTTATGAAGGTTGTCCTTATCAGTTTCAATGAAAGAATAAAGGCTAAATACCCAGTGTCTGAGTCGTTGTGGGATGTGAGGAATGTGAAGCCCCTTCAGTGTCGCTCGCTCTGGTTTGGGCTGGAATGTACAGACACCTCTTCATTCACTTCTTTTCCCACACTGGTCACTTCCAGGTTCAGCATCTGGTCATATAATGAAATTATTGCATCAACAAGATAGTAGTAACCTAAAACAGAAACATCAAATCATACTGAAGAAAGGGGAGAAAAATATGTTGACTAGAGGCAGTTTTATAAATCAAATGCTGCACTTTTATTGGTATCGTTTATCACGGAGAAACTGTATTTTTTCTTTTTAAGTGCATTTGTTGGTACACTCAGTTACTTTCGATTTCACTGATTTGGAAACTAGTCAGAAACAAGGTTTTTTTTGTACAGTAATAACTTGTTCTTGACAGAAAGGGCTGCAGAAAATAACAGACAAATTGACAGAAATAACCTTAGAAATTTTAATGAATTTATTTTCGCTTACAACAGAAATCACTGTTCTTTTATTCTGAATTAGCAAATATTTAATTTATTACTGTCTGGGGTGGCTATGGCACGGGTGTAATGTGGCCAACTACTGATCGGAAGGTCAGTAGTCGGCCACACAACCGGGGTCAGTGGTTTGATTCCCGCTCTGTCTGCATGTCGAAGCGTCCTTGAGCAAGAAGACACTGAACCCCCACTTGCTCCTGGCGGGTCAGGCCAGCACCTTGCATGGCAGCTCCACCGCCATCAGTGTGAGAATGGGTGGATGGCAGGATCTGTAAAGCGCTTTGGTCACCCAGAGATGAGTAAAAAGTGCTATGTGAGTTATAGTAGTACATGTGTATATTGTGCTTTTTATTTTCACGAAGTGGTGATTATTTTCAGATAAACACATTTAAGATTAAACTCTCAAAGGAAATAAACTCCAAATTCACAAAAAATAAAAAGCTGCAAAAGAATGAGGGCAAAAACACCACAAATATATGAGGGGAAAAGTTGACTTGGTTATAATATAAAAGAGACACCCACAAATGTATATTTTACTGCTTTCTTGGGAGCCCAGATTATGTTCAAGCAAACTCAACTCCTACTATGCTCCAGATTACCCAGCCCTGTAGTAATCAATGTACTGATGGTGATTTAGGGATGTGGACTGGTAACTGAAGGGTTGCCGGTTCAATCTCAGGACCGGCAGGATCAGATTTGGGTGAGACGGATGACAAAGCAGTGTTTGCCCATGTGGTGCCGTTGAGCAAGGCCCTTAACCCCAGCTGCTCCAGTGGAGCTGCTCAGTGGCCACAGGTCAGTCTGTGGTTGTACTGGGCCGCTTCCTGGTGTGAATGTGAACAGGGTGTCCTCAAAAAAGAGAGACTGCCTCTAAATGGACATCCTCTGTATGAAAAAAGGTTAAATAAAAATAATAGCGTTTCATAAGATAAAACTACTTTTACTTGAATACAATTTTTGACTAACACCTGCCGTTTGCCTACCATTAATGATCAGAAAAAAACAAACTAATTTGGAGAGGAGAGGACAGAGTACTGGCAGCTCACGGGACTCTATTTACGTATGGGGAAAAGTCACGTATGCAAGAGTAAAGTCTAGAAGTGCTGGTACTGGTCCATAATGGGTTTACTACAGCCTATATTTCAACTTTTGGCCACACAAGACGCTGCATTTTTATTTCTCAGCATCTCTGCCCAGTCACAACAGTATAAAAAATATTTTTAAATTTCAGAAGCTAAAAGTTCAATTCAGTTTCCTATATCCGATCAATTAGATTTTCTGCTTAAATCTGTTGTATCGGTTGCAGTGATATCAATGCACATGGAGTGTTTATACACAAGGCCAACATGACCTGAAGGGCTGCACTGTTCAATAGAAACTGATATCATCAAATAATTCTCTGCCACACAGCAAGTCTAAAGTGATTTGGAAACTTGCGTACAGGAGCTCAGACCTGCTGTGAGATCTGAGTGTGCCATACAATCACGGTCAGATTGATAAACACCACACTTCATGAAGAATTGATGTACAACCACTTTTCTGTCTTGCGCTTGTTTTGAAAAATGAGGACCCTTATACGCCGAGTAACTCACTTTTACGATACATAAGAGTTTAGGGTCAGTAATTTGGCCCTTTGGAAATGCTTTTGAGGTGTGTGCTTGTGTGTTCTTGTTCGACAAGCAAAGCATTCACTTTGCTGCTTGTAGCTTCAACCACATTTGAACATTTAATAGGCCCATATTCGGCTTTCAACTGTGTGAGTGTATATAGAGTATATAAAAAGCAAAGTGCTAAACCGGTGCTGTCAGGACTCTCACAGAGAACTGCTTAAAATCCCCCATTGGCAATACAGCCTTTTTCTATGTCACTATAGTTTTCCCTGAAATAATTCACACAGTATATAAAACTCAGTGCAGAGGATTTTTAACTACACCATTGTGTTGTTTCACAATTATTATGAGAAATAAAAACTTCTGCAAAAAATGAAATCCTGACATGCATTTTTGTAAGGAATTTAGATTACATTGAGTTTATTTAACCAGATTAGGGAATTTAGATACTTTGAGACACTGAATGCTGTGCTTTGCTGCAGTGCATGAGCTTTGCCTGAGGAATTGTTGGATGCTATAAGTTTACTATAAGGGATATACTAAGGCTCACTACACATTCAGATACTGTAATAAAATTACATACACTATACAGTCCACTATGTAGTTCGTATAGAATGACTGTGGACACACAGACTATGTAACACATCTGGATATAAAGTGTGCTTTGTGGCTAGTTTAATATGCCTTTATTAATTAAATGCCTTAGCCTAGGAGTCCACTGTTTGTTATTGCTAGAGCTTCTTCTAACTCAAGTGTGCAAGCAAAACACACTTGCAATCTGCAAGACTTAACGCAAGATTTTTCATGCACTGTGAGCCTCATTATTATTGCACTTGTGTGAACGTGCTTCCAACAAACATGAGCAAAGCGCCTTTAATTCCTGCTGATATTTCCAATTTGTGGGCCAGTAACTTCGGACGTACTTTTAATACTTGCACCACATCGCTGAATACTGTCCACCTAGGTGGCTAAGTCATACTCAATTAGCTGCAGTGAAATTTTTAGCTCTGCTTGAAAAGAAAATAGTATTTGTCCAACAAATTCTACTAAGGAGAAAAATGTGATGCAAGAGCACAAGAGGAAAGGCAAGCACAAGACTATTTTTACAATTAATCATTTGGAATAGTTTGCCTGAATATGTGGTTGGCAGTCTCAAAGACACAACAGCAGAGCTTTGCCCATAATTTCATGGACATTTGTGAACATAAGATTTATAAATTCATTTTAGTCTAAAATTTCAAGTGTTATTTTATGCATGCTCAGTTTATTGCTACAGATTTTGTCCTGTTGAGCTTCTTATCAGTTATGTGAGTGGAGTTGTATCTTATTTGTAAGATTTAAGTCAATTTGAAAATAAAAAAGGCACATTCCAAGCCATCACATACCAACCATTCCAAGCCATAATACACTTTCATCCACAGTCTGAAGAAAGACATTTATGCATCCCTGGATAAATGACGACAGCATTTGCTGTGTCACAGACATGCTAGGCCGGCTGATCCACTGGCCTTTACCCGCTGAGGTGATCTCCATGGCGGCAGACAGACCAACCTTGGCGAGCTAGCCAAGGTGCTTGTGAGTTGATCTGTTAGTCTGTTATGACCAAAATATAACAAAATAAGCCAGAATGGTGCAAGATATATTACTGACTACAAATTAAAGAGCTATGTAGGCTTACTAAAATTAAGAAAAAAATAGCAGTGAAACGGTGGTTGCCAAGCCAACTCTGTAGCAGCTGTGACAGCATTGTCAGCATTGGGTGAGGAGCTCACAGAGCTCTGGCGCAGCTGTGGGTGGGCCTGGATGGGAGTGTGCCCACCCACTTGTCAATCCTGCCCATCCTTTTTTGATTGCTCACCCTAAATGCCAATCAGATTAAGAGCAGCCTATTGTCCCTCCTTCCTCTTTTACCTCTCAGGAAGAGTTTCATTCACCACAAGTTCCAGCTAGCTAAAGGCATGAGGAAAAGTACTTTATTGCATTTTATAAAAAAAAGACCTTGCAATGAGCAGAAGAGTGAAGATGCAGTGGTGCCGGTCTCTGAAGACATTTCCCCACCAGCAATGATCAGGCCTCCTCCTCCCCCTCCTTCTGCTCCTGATATGACTTCTACTGCCCCTCCACGCACTGTTACCTGCAGTTAGTCATGCTTTATCCATGTTCAGCCTCAACATATACCCAAAACTCACAATGCAGTAACGCGCTGACAGACAGGCCTGCTCCAAATGCAAAGCAGGTGGAAATAACTCCAGACATAAGTCCCCAAAATCTTCTAAAAAAAAAGAGTTCCGATAATGTCATCTTAAAAAAAAAAAGCAAAAATATAGTCCATGACATCAGCTAAAAAAGAACCTGGGCATAGGCAAGATAGTCCTTCCTCAAACTTCTTCCTCTTCCAGCTGCTCCCTTTAGGGGTCGCCACAGCGGATCATCTGCCTCCATCTCACCCTATCCTTTGCATCTTCCTCTGCAACACCAACCCTCTCCATGTCCTCCTTCACTACATCCATGAATCTTCTCTGTGGTCTTCCTCTTTTCCTCCTGCCTGACAGCTTCATCTTCAACATCCTTTGTCCAATATATCCACTATCGCTCCTCTGCACAGAGTCTGGGCAGCACGGTGGTGCAGTGGTTAGCACTGTTGCCTTACAGCTAGAAGGTTCCTGGTTCGAATCCCCAGGTTGGCAGGGGTTGGAACCTTTCTGTGTGGAGTTTGCATGTTCTCCCTGTGCTGCGTGGGTTTACTCCAGGGGCTCCGGTTTCCTCCCACAATCCAAAGACATGCATGTTAGGTTAATTGGCTGTTCTAAATTGTCCCTAGATATTTGTTTCCTATAGGCCCTTAGAATAGAGGGTTAGTATTAGTGAAAGCGCTTTGAGTGGTCTTTGTGACTAGAAAAGCGCTATATAAGTGCAGGTTAGTTAGTTAGTTAGTTAGAGTTAGCAAAGAAAAAGTGGGATAGTCAGGGAAATGACGAAAGTAGACAGGAGTATTTGAAATCTAGGCGCATGGCAAAGACAGGAGTGGCAAAGGCAAAGGAAAAGGCATATAGTGAGTTGTATGAGAGGCTGGACACTAAGGAAGAAGAAAAGGATATATATATAACATATAACTCCACTGGATTCTTCCCAATAGGGTGGTCAGGGAAGAATTTCTTAACTGAAACCCAATTCAGCACTGACCTCACTGCGGTGGTGTCCAGCAGCAACGGCAAGTCGACATCGTGCAGCTTCACCGTGCACCACATGTACACCAAGCCTCTGGAGCTTACAGCGCAGATGGTGGTCATTGGTGGGTTTTTTGTGCTGGGTGGCTGGTCTGATGTCTGTCATAACGACTGGCACACCTTGGCGAAGTGGATGAGTTTGCCGCAGCGTCTGCATCGCTGCCCCCTGGCCAGGCAGGAACATGCTCCCTCTCGGTGCTTCCGAGAGCCGCAGTTACTGCACGAATGGTGTCCCATGATGTTCCGTTGCCCCATAACGTTCACCTCAGCCTCCTCCAAGCGAGTCGCGGTGTTAACGGGTACTTCTGCTGGGGTAACTGCACAAGTTGGCGAGATTTGTTGTTGTGGCTCACCTAGTTGTGATGTTAGCTTGTCGGAAGCCTCCAACTGGAACGCCAACTCCACTGCCTTCGCCAGTGGTAGGTCGTTGGGCGCCGACTGGCTTCACCCACAGCCGCCAGTTGCTGGTGTGCTCTGCTAGCTGGTCCAGCACAATTTCGTCCTCCAAATAACCAAACTCACATGTGCTCACCAATGGCGTGAAGTGTCCAGCCAACAGCGTGATGCATTCCTGATAGTGTCCGCTTGTCCTCAGGTGTTAAATATCCGCTGACCCTCGGCGCCCAGGCAGTGAAGCAGAATCGCTGAATGGGCGACTCGCCTGGGGTCACGAGGAACAGTGGAGATGGTGCCAGACACGCTTCCATCTTTGAGAAAATGATTATTTTTCCTCCAGAAGACCAAGTTTTCTCCTCGTTGCCAATTGTTATGTCTGGAAATAGGACAGTGGAGGTAGGCATTATACCAAACTATACACAGACACAGATGGTACATGTGTTGGGGTAATAGCTATAAAGCTAACACTAAAGTGATACAGGCTGTGGTTGGCTTGGAAGCGGAACGCCAAAGAGGACGACTCCCGCCACCAGACTCCTAATATAGGCATGGTGTGATGACGTCCCATTGTGCGTACGTCCCCACGTCCGTGCTGCCTATTGTTAACATGTATATCTAACAAGGAGGCGGAGCTGGAGGTGGCAGAGTTGAAGATACTAAGATTTTTATGGGGAGTGATTAGGAGGGACAGGATTAGAAATGAGTATATCAGAGGGGCAGCTTGGGTTGAACGGTTTGGAGACCAAGTAAGAGAGGCAAGGCTGAGATGGTTTGGACATGTGCAGAGGAGCGATAGTGGACATACTGGACAAAGGATGTTGAAGATGGAGCTGCCAGGCAAGAGGAAAAGAGGACGACCACAGAGAAGATTCATGGATGTAGTGAAGGAGGACATGGAGAGGGTTGGTGTTACAGAGGAAGATGCAAGGGACAGGGTGAGATGGAGACAGATGATCTGCTGTGGCGACCCCTAAAGGGAGCAGCCAACAGAAGAAGAAGAAGACAGTGTCACCTATGTACACAGTGCCTTGATTTCTGGTCTCTGAGTAGTGGGGAGAGTTTCTGATCAGACTGTAAAATTTCAAGTTTCTTCCATGCACTTTTAGCGGAGAAAAATAATAAGAAGAATCAGAACAAAAACAGTAGGTTTCCTGCAGCACAGCTTGGAATCATAATGAATAAATGAGGAATGCTTATAACGGATACAGAAACTAAAATGGAGTGTATTTGAATTACACTTTACTATTTTAAACCACAATGTTTAATTTGTTTGTTGCAATAAAGACTAAATATGTGGCAGTGCTACAAATTTACTGCTATTTATATATTATAATTATTACATTAAATTATATAAAAATACCAAGAGTTAGAAAATAAAACCATATTACTCAAATACACCAGAACATCAGAGATAACTGCAGACTTTTTCAATCTTTCCATCTATTTGCACACAAAAGCAATAATAAAGCGTTTGAGCTTTGGGTGAATAATGAAATGTTAAAAAAAATGATTGCAAGGGACTTCATTGGACACAGAGGCAGTTTTTTTGGCAGTGGTGAGTTTGAATTCTTTTAAATTTCTTTCTAATATTAACTGCCTGGTGGCGGTGATGGGTCTGTGATCCTCCCACTGTCATTAAAATGGGTAGAGATGAAGCTGGGAGGGTGGCATCATTCCAGCGAGCTCTGGGTCTCCCATCACCACTGCAGCAAAAACAAACCCGTTAGTTTAGTGAGAGGTTCTGAGAGCAGGGCAAACCCTAACAAACAAACAGTTTTTTCAGAGTTTTTTCCCCACTGGTCGCCACTCCAGACACCCAAATAGAAGCACAAATGAACTGAAGCACTGAAAAAAAAATATGAAATTTTCATCTTATGACTTATTTAAAGTTACTTTTTATTGTAGTGATAGAACATTTGTTTCCTTCCATTTGATCTGAACATTTGTTTCTTTTTTTTTTTCCACAATATCTTTATTGAACCTTTTTTTTTTTTTTTAACAAACATGATACAAACAATCAAACACTACCGCTAAAGTACTACAAAAAAAAAAAAATGCACTAAAAACACCAACAACCACCAACAAAATCAAGTCTTCAACAATGCTCCTCTGTTTAGTCTAGACAATCCAATACATAAGTATACATATTATGTTCACCAGTTTGGAATTTACAAGGTCCACACACATCATTCACCTTCTTCTTCAAGAGTTATGTTTAAATTTTTTACATAATCAATAAAAGGTCTCCATATATTCTCAAACACAATTTCCTTTGATTTCAGTATATATGTTATTCTTTCTAATGGAAGGTTTGTTAACATCTGTCTTAACCACTGAGTCACATCTGGTCTATGAGTCTTTTTCCATAATAGTGCAATACATTTTTTGGCATTAAGCAAACTGAGGTCTATGAATGTTCTTTCACTTTTATTAAAATTATGCTTTTCTGGGTACAGACCCAACAAAAACAGTTTAGGATTCAGTATGATTTGTTTTGAGATTATTTTTTCAATTGTTACCCTCACCTCTTCCCAAAACATTCTTATTAATCTACATTCCCATAAACAATGAAATAGGGTTCCTTTACTTTCCATGCATTTTGTGCATGTATCTGGTATATTTTTGTTATATCTATTTAACTCCTCCGGTGTAACATACATCCGCATTAACCATTTGAAATGTATCAATTTAAGGCGTGCATTTATTGATTTGGTTTGAGCTTCTGTACAAGCCAATTCCCATTGTTCCTCCGAAATTTCAATTTGCAGATCTTCTTTCCAGTAGTTTAATCTTTTCAGTGAATTTTCACTTGAAGATAGTGTCAATGAGTTATAAAACTCTGAAATAATACCCTTTCTTTTACTATCTTTCATCATCATTTTTTCCAAGGATGAATAAATAGGTCGAGTGAGAGCTTTATTTTGATTTGATCGAATAAAGTTTCTAAGTTGAAGATATTTAAAAAAATGTGTTCTATTGAGATTAAATTTGATCCTCAGCTCTTCAAAAGACATTATGTTGTCTGCACATGGCAAATATAAATCCTGAATCTTTTGTATCCCTTTTAAATTCCATACTTTAAATACAGCGTCCGCTCTCCCTGGTTTAAAATATTGATTACCCCATATTGGACTAAATTGTGACAATAACTGTGGTTCTTTTAAATAGTTTTTAGCTTCACACCATATTTTGATCATATGCTTTACAAATGGATTTTTAACTTGTTTTTGTAATTTTTTTGCTGAATCTGAGTATATGAATATGGGAAGAGGTAAAGGTAAATTGTATGATTCCATTTCAGTCCAGTGAGGGAGATCATTTGATGAAAAATAATATGTCATAGACCTCAGTTGTGCCGACCAATAATACAACATAAAATTTGGACATTTCAGACCTCCACGATCAAATGGTAAATATAATAAAGACAGACGTAATCTAGCCCTCCTGTTGTTCCATATAAATTCCACTAACTTTTTTTTTATTCTTGAGAATAGATCTAAAGGTGGTGATAAGGGAATGTATTGAAATAAATAAAGTATTTTAGGTAAAATATTACTTTTAAGTATATTGATTCTCCCAATCATCGACATTGGTAGTGACATCCATCTCTGAGTTAACTCATTGATATCTGACATTAAGGCTTCATAGTTGACACTGGCGACTGATTCTAGCTTAGGCATAATTTGGATTCCTAAATATTTAAACTGATTTACAACATTGAATTGATTTACCTCAGGGGCTGGGTAATTTCTCTGGGTCTCATTTAGCATTAATATTGAAGATTTAGTTTTATTTATTTTATATCCTGATATTTCCCCAAAATTCTTTATTAAATTCAACAAGGTTGGAATTGATTTTTTTAGATTCGACATAAACAAAATTATATCATCGGCGTACTGGGAGATTTTATGTTCTGTTGGTCCAACTTTAATTCCATATATTTGTGAATGTAAACGTATCGCTATCGCTAAAGGTTCAATTGCCATAGTAAACAGTAAAGGTGAAAGTGGACAGCCTTGTCGACATCCTCTATTGATTTTTATTGGTTTTGAAATATTGTTATTTGTTAGGATTTCTGCTGTAGCATTATTGTATATTATTTGAACCCATTTTATGAAATTATTTCCAAGTCCAAACCTTTGTAGGACTTCAAAAAGAAAGGGCCATTCAACTCTATCAAAGGCCTTTTCGGCGTCCAATGATAGGAGAGCTGTATCCGGTGCTTCTTTATTAAAATAAATAATATTAAATAGTCTTCTTACATTATGGAAGCCTTGTCTACCCTTTATAAAGCCATTCTGATCTCGATTAATAATATTTGGTAAAATTTCTTGTATTCGTCTTGCTAAAATTTTACAGATTATCTTAAGGTCGGCGTTTAATAGGCTTATTGGTCTCATATTTTCACATTTATTAGAGGGCTTACCTGGTTTTGGCAGCAGTATAATTAAGGCATTATTTATGTATGATGGTAAATTATTATTTTGAAATGCTTCTAAAACCATTTCCAAAAAAGGTTTTATTAATTTATTCTTAAATTTTTTATAAAGGTCAACTGGAAGACCATCTGGTCCTGCACTTTTTCCTGATTTCATATTATCAATGGCTAGCCCAACTTCTTCTTGACTAATTTTAGACTCCAATATCTCCCTGTTTTCATTTGGTATACACGGTATAGATAGTTCGTTCAAAAACCCATTTAGTTTTGTTAAATCAGGTTCATTTTTGGTATCATATAATTTTTCATAGTAATCTCTAAAGGCTCTATTAATTTCTAAAGGATCTATAACTACCTGTCCTTTACTTATAATACTGGTAATTGGTGTTTTAATTTCCAATTGTTTAATCTGCCATGCTAATAATTTTCCTGATTTTTCACCTTGTTCATAAAAAGATTGTTTCAATCTTAGAAGACTCGAGGCAGCTCTATTCGCTGATTTTTTGTCGTATTCAGCTCTCAAAATCAGTAATTCATTCTCCAACCTTGGGTCACTTCCTGCATACACTTTTTCCTGAAGACTTTTTATTTTATGTTCCAATTTAGCTCTCTCCTCTCGAGTCTTCTTAGATTTTGATCCTGTATAACTAATAATATGTCCCCTAATAAAAGCTTTGAAAGCCTCCCACTTTACACATGCTGATGTTTGTGTAGTATTGATGTCAAAGAACTCGTCTATCTGTTTTTCTATATACTTGACAAATTCCTCATCCTGAAGCCATTTATGCTGAAATTGCCATCTACCTGATTCCTTTGTCAATTTTTTATCTACATATATTAGACAACAGGGTGCATGATCAGAGATCACGATGTTATCATAAAAGCAGTTTTGAATCTTGGACCTTAATTCTGTGGAAATCAAAAAATAATCAATACGTGAGAATGTCTTGTAGGTACTGGAATAACAAGAATAGGCTTTAACTTGTGGTTTCATTTCTCTCCATATATCTAACAATCTCAATTCTTTCATAAAATGATTAATAGTCATCCTACATCCAATGTGCGTACAATCCAGTCCTGTTGATCTATCCACACCTGGATTCAATGTACAATTAAAATCCCCTGCTATTATATGTTGCCCTGTAAGTGATGATAAGATGAGAAATAAATTAGCAAAGAACTTCTGATCATCTATATTGGGACCATATAAGTTCACAAGATTTATATTTTCTAATAGCAAAGAACCTTGAATGATTACATATCTTCCAAATTTGTCTCCAATTACATTTTTCACTTGAAAAGGAACTGATTTATGTATGAGAGTCATAACTCCCCTGGCTCGGGATGAAAATGAAGAGGTGAATACACTTCCCTGCCATCTACTCCTAATTCTTTTAACATCCTCCTCTATCAGATGAGTTTCTTGTAAAAACACAATTCTTGAACCCATGTCCTTTATTTTATTCATAACTTGTTTAAGTTTTTTTAAATTTTGTAGACCTCTGCAATTCCATGAAGTTAAATTAAGATTAACACTTTGGTCCATGATCAATAGAGAGTTTGGGATTACCTTGCAGTGTAAACATGCTCATACAGAGAAGCAAAAACATGAGTGGTTGAACATTCATCCTACAAACTACACACAAACAAATTTCCCCTTCCCACACTTGTGGCAAACCCCCCAAAATCAAAAGAAAAATTCTGTCTCCCGATATAGCCATCGACCGTTCCACACCCACGGGGAACAGCCTAAGCCACTCCTTCTTCATCCTCCCAATCACCCTAACTCTACTGCTTTTAATGACGTAACATTAACTCTCCTCTGTAGTTTTCCAACTTAACTCCAAAATTTTTAACAACTTTGTACATCATAGTTTTTTTTTTGTTTGTTTGTTTTGTTTTTGTTTTGTTTTTTTAATATATAATACAATCTATATTTTGTAAACTTACTATTTACTTCAAGTCAGTCAGATGCCTGTGCAAATGCTTAATTATTCTACCTTATATTTTGTTCATGCTTAGCTCCCACCAGTCTCTTCTTCTTCTTTGATCTTCTTGATGAACTCCTGCGCCTCCTCTGGGGTCTTGAAGATGTGGGTTCTGCCCTCATACGTGGTCAGCAGTCTCGCAGGATAGATTACACCATGACGAATCCCAAGGTTGCGCAGCTCCTTACGTACGGGATCAAACTGCTTCCTCAATTGCTGGATTCCTGTGGCCAAATCTGGGTAGAACCGCACCTGCTGGTCCTGGTGTTTAATCTCTCCTTTTTTAGCTCGTGCAGCGTTGAAGATCTTCATCCTGTCTCTGTTGCTAAGAAACTTCATAATTAAGGTCCTCGGCGGTCCCTTATCTCTCCGTGGGCCAATACGATGTGCTTTTTCCAGAACCACTGCTGATTGCAACTCCTCGCTGCCCAGCACCTCCGGAATCCACTTTTCCAGAAAGGAACATACGTCCCGACCTTCTGATTCTTCTGGAAGACCCACCAGCCTCAAATTATTCTGTCTCGACCGAGATTCCAAATCCAAAATATTATCTTCCAGAGATTTATTTTTTTTTTCCAAAGTGCGCACCTTTAATTGAAGACGGGTGACGTCATCTTCAGCACTAGCGAGACGGAGCTCCATCTGCGCCGTTCGTTCTACACAGTCACCCAATTCCTTTCTTATTCCTTCCAACGCTGTCATAATCCCATCAAATCTAGAGGAAAAGTCCGCTCTCATTGAACTCATGGCAGCCATCAGCGCATCTGCGCCATTCCCCGCAGATATCGCAGCGTTGCCAGCCTCCTCCGCCATATATGGAGTTTTGTTTACTGCGTCACAGACCTGAAAGTCCGTTAATTTGGACTGTTTCGGCGGCTCGCTTTTTCTTTTTCCTGGTTTTCCAGCCTTAGGCTTCGCCGACATATCTTCGCCCAAATGCTGGGATACGTTCTGTCCCAAATGAGAGAGTTATTTGCCGATTTTTTTTTTTCCAGGAGCAGAGCAGAGCGAGACACGTCCGTCCTACGTGGCAGCCATAACCGGAAGTACATTTGTTTCTTTTAAATTTTATCATCTTTAAATATTAAAGGCTAATAAATTTGCTGAGATAGAACAAGGAAGCATTAGCAGCCAGAAAACAGTTAACCTGTTATTACTGTAAGTCACAGTCACATCGCCTCCAGTTTTAGGTTGTGTTAATTTATGCTGAAGTAGCCATAGTTTTTAGGTTGGTGTAGCTGACAGTAATGTAGTTTTATCTTTTTGTAGACTGGAAAGAAAATGAGGTTGTAATGAGCAATTAAGTATATGCCTCATTTTAATTTTTGTAGTTTCCATCTTGAAAGTTATGCTGCCAGCACAAACTATGAAAGCAGAGGGTGGGGGCATAGCCACGCCTGAGCTGAAGTGGACTCTCAGGGCCGTATTACAATGACGGGGTCGGTTGATCAGTTGTCACTGACGTAGAACACGTTTATAGGCATTTCCATGTTCATTTCCTTATCACAACAGCATTAAAATTAACTTTCCGCCGGCGCATGACGCAAAGAGGCTGACCTAATCATTCAGAGGTGTGCTATGGATAATCCAATCCAAAGCGCTCCTTCCAATCCCTTTAATGCAAAGGGCGCATTATCTAAAATGAATTGTGATCATGATGGTTTAAAATGGGTTCTGCGCTGACCAAAGCCCGTGTGTGATCAAAAGCAGATTCTCATGGAATGCACTATAATAGTAATGTGCATTACATTGTGCATTGCCACACCTCTTTGAAACGAGGCGCCCCCTGTGAGTGCATAGCAGGTGCACTGTCTACTGGTAAATTGATGGCGTGACGCAAAGCGTAAAAAATAGACAATGTGCTGACAGAAACTAACAAAAACACTGGCGCACAGCGGAAAGTTTGTCAGAAAAGTGCGTGGATGACCGTCAAAATAGGGCCCTCAGTGTCTGACAATGAGACAAAAATAGGACAAGCATTCAATTCAAATCAGTGAAATCCAAAGTAATAGTATATCCAAAATGCACATTTTCCTTCACATACTTGAGTAAGAGTAAAGAATATCATACAATTAAAGTATTCAGCAAAGCTTTTTTGAGTTATTTTATTACGTGTATACCACTCAAAAAAAGGAACACTTTGAAAACACATCAGATTTTAATGGGAAAAAATAAGCTGGATATCTACACTGATATGGACTGGATAATGTGTTAAGAATGAAAAGATGCCACGTCTTTTGATGGAAATGAAAACACTCCAAAACTTAAAGTGAAGAAATTGTGGCAGGCTAGTCCAGCTTACTCAGATTAAAAGTGTTCCTTTAATTTTTTTTTTGAGCAGTATATATATACCTGAGTAAATTTAAGTGTTACTACTCACCTCTTGTGGTCATTCAACACAATCTATCATGAAACTGATTAATTGGCTGCACTCATGTGCAGAGCGTGCCTCCAAACCTACTACTACAGTTTTGTGCTCATCCTGTAAGCAACCATCGATTTTTGTGAGCAAATGTTTCACAAATTCAATCTGCTACAGTCACTGTGCCTCCAGTGTATGAACTAGTCTTAGCTTGATTAATGCTGCAAGGATTGCCTCACTACTGTGCTGCAGAAGTACCCCATATTGCATTGTCACTGTTGTGTATTTAAGGTGTTTCTTAACAGAGAAGACTTGTGATGTCGGTAGTATGCTGTGAATATGATCTGTTCCACCTCAGTAACAAGTCTGCTGAAGTGAAGTTAAGATAAAACTTAAATATTGCTTAGGCTCCAATTTGAGTGTCCCAGAGGCAGTTATCACCTTGAATGTTCTGAATTAACTTAAAATTCTATATCACTATACCAGGGGGATCGTTTCAAAGGCCCTACATTCCTCCAGGAAGAGGACTACTCATTAGCTCAATGAACACGTTGAGCTTGTGTCTATTGCCAGCTTTTGACTAGTTGGCTCTCAAGACTGAGACATAACAAGCACCCTTCCTGCCAATTAGGAGCTGTTGTGCCAATTAGCACCATAAGGAAATAAAAACTGTGTGGAGCAAACACTTGACCAAAACAACACTTTTTGAATCCAGAAGAAATAATTTAAGCACTTAGCCCCGGGCAGACCGGGAGGTCTTTTTTATTTTTTGGCTGAAAGTCAACTGTAAACAGCCAGTGAGTGACAAAGAGAGGCCCAAGATGTGTTGTTTGAAGTTAAGTGGTTTATGATTGCTGCTGTGGCAGGCACACTTCACCGTAGGGAACATCAAGACCCCTGCTAGAGAGAAGACCTCATAATACGGCATATCAGTCCCTGCAGCAGAATCTTTTTTTCAGGAGTTTGTGCTGCTAGAGTGGAACATCGTGTTTCGATTCTGACATCTGACAATGATTGGGACTGGTAATTAAATAGCCCCGGAGAAGACAAAACTGCGACTCTACAACCTGCCTATATTACTCTCTCATGGGGGAAAAGGCAGATGCAGCACAATTATTACTAGAGCAAAGATCATTTGGCTGGTTCCAGCAGTGAAATCATTGCTCTGCCAGACACCTCCAGGAAAGTCGGAGTTTGGTGATGGAGCAGCATGCCCTGTCAATCTGGATTAGCTGTCATCATCACAGCAAGTACACCTAACGCCTGGCACACTCGACATCGGTGTCATTTAGCCTCCTATACAATCAGGGGGTTTCTGAATGATTTTACAGTAACATACTAGGTCATTTATTTCCACCTCCCATGCTTCATGTAGTGTTCTTTTTTTCTTTTTTTTTCTCAAATCAACTGCAACTCCTTTGTTTAGTCAGCCCTGAGGGAGCCATCTTCAGAAAACATTCTTTCCAAGACTTGCTGGCCTAGTTTGCAGCAATCAGGCTGTGCTCTCCACCCTGCTGCCATACTGCCCCCTGCTGTGCATCTTGTGGTAAGACTGCCAAGAAGCATCTCATAGAGGACACTCAGTGAAGGTCCCCATGTACAGTATATAGAGGTACATCTCAAAATTTAGAATATCATGAAAAAGTTCAATATTTTTTGTCACTCATTTCAGAAAGTGAAAGCCATATATTATATAGATTCATTACACAGAGAGTGATATATTTCAAGTGTTTATTTATTTTAATTTTGATGATTATGGTTTACAGACCATGAAAACCCAAAATTCAGTTTCTCAAAAAATTTGAATATTACATAAAATTAATTAAAAAAATAGTTTTTTAATACAATTGCGGACCGACTGAAAAGTATGTTGATGTACACACTCAATACTTGGTCGGGGCTCCTTTTGGATTAATTACTGTATCAATGTGGCGTGGCATGGAGGTGATGAGCCTGTGGCACTGCTGAGGTGTTATGAAGGTCCAGGTTGCTTTGATAGTGACCTTCAGCTCGTCTGCATTGTTGGGTCTGGTGTCGCTCATCTTCCCCTTGACAATGCTCCATAGATTCTCTATGGGGTTTAGGTCAGGAGAGTTTGCTGGCCAGTCAAACACAGTGATGCCATGGTCATTTAACCAAGATTTAATACTTTTGGCAGTGTGGAGGGGGGTCCAAGTCCTGCTGGAAAATGAAATCAGCTTCTCCATAAAGCTCGTCAACAGAGGGAGGCATGAAGTGCTCTAAAATTTCCTGGTAGACAACTGCGCTGACTTTGGTCTTGATAAAACACAGTGGACCAACACCAGCAGATGACATGGTTCCTCAAATCATCACTGACTGTGGAAACGTCACACTAAACCTCAAACAACTTAGATTCTGTGCCTCTCGACTCTGTCTCCAGATTCTGGGACTTTGATTTCCAAATGAAATGCAAAATTTACTTTTATCTGAACAGAGATCATCGCTGGTGTTGATCCACTGTGTTTTATCAAGACCAAAGTCACCACAGTCGTCTACCAGGAAATTTTAGAGCACTTCATGCTTCCCTCTGCTGACAACCTTTATAGAGAAGCTGATTTCATTTTCCAGCAGGACTTGGACCCCCCTCCACACTGCCAAAAGTATCAAATCTTGGTTAAATGACCATGGCATCACTGTGTTTGACAGGCCAGAAAACTCTCCTGACCTCAACCCAATAGAGAATCTATGGAGTATTGTCAAGAGGAAGATGAGAGCCACCAGACCCAACAATGCAGACGAGCTGAAGGTCACTATCAAAGCAACCTGGACCGTCATAACACCTCAGCAGTGCCACAGGCTGATCACCTCCATGCCACGCCACATTGATACAGTAATTAATCCAAAAGGAGCCCCGACCAAGTATTGAGTGTGTATATGGACATACTTCTCAGTCAGTCCGCAATTACATTAAAAAACTATTTTTTAATTAATTTTATGTAATATTCTAATTTTGTGAGAAATTGAATTTGGGGTTTTCATGGACTGTAAGCCATAATCATGAAAATTAAAATGAAAAAACACTTCAAATATTTCACTCTCTGTGTAATGAATCTATATAATATATGGGTTTCACTTTCTGAAATGAGTGACAAAAAATATTGAACTTTTTCATGATATTCTAATTTTTTGAGATGTACCTGTAAATGGCATTAGAAACTCAGTTAGACCCCTACTAACTTTAGTTAGACCCCTAAAGGTGTAATTCTCTGAACAGTTGTGGTTTTTTAGGTTTTAATCTTCTGGAATGTAACCATCACTAGCCTTGATAACTGCTCACTGCTCTATTATTGGCCAGCCTAGCTGTGCCACGTAGATGGGCAGGGAGTCAAAGGCGTTAGCCTAAGAGCTAACATTGGTACTAGGAAGCTCATGCTTTTATTGCTATTTTCTTTCTGTTTCAGTCACCCTAATAGACATCACTGTTTCCACCTGCTTCACTAATTCACAGTTGATAAAATATCTCATGCGATTCTGGCTTATTACCTCCGCCAAGGAGGTAATGTTTTTACCGGGGTCTGTCTGTCTGTCTGTCTGTCTGTTACCAACATAACTCAAAAACTTATGAACGGATTTTGACGAAATTTTCAGGAAAGGTGTGTAATGGCACAGGGAACAGATGATTAGATTTTGGTGATGATCTGAGAGTGCATACCTCCACCAAAGGCTTTGTTTGTATTTGTGCAGCAGGATTACACAAAAACTACTGGGTGGATTTGGATGAAATTTTCACCAGAAGTGGTTCTTGGGCTAAAGAGGAACCCATTATGTTTTGGTGATGATCTGAGAATGCATACCTCAGCCATGGCTCTTATCTTCTCACAGTGTGTTAGCAACAATACTCCAAAACTGATGGACAGACTTTGATGCAATTTTCACCACAAGTGGCTATAGGCCTACACACAAACCCATTACATTTTGGAGGTGATCCATGAGAAATGGAAGGAGCCTTGGCGGAGGTATGCGCTCTATGAGTGCTTTTCTAGTTTTGTTATATTTTGCCATGACGCTACATTGTTAGCACTTTAGCACCAACAAGGTGAATAGCAGTTTAACCATGGTTCATTCATGAATGTTTCTGTGATTACTGTACTCCAGAGACCAGTCATATCCTATTGACCACTGAAACCGCACGCCCCTGCCCACCAGTGATGCATTATTAACCACGCCAACGAGGTGGCGTGGGTAGACCAACCGACCGACCGATTGACTGATCAGCCATCCAGCTATGTCCATGCTCTAACTCAAAAGGGAATGAGACCACGGCCACCAAATTTGGTAGCTAGGTTGACCTTGGGACAGGCACCAATGGCTATACTTTTGGAGTCAAATGGTCACAGCTCAAGGTCAGAATGCCATATAAACTGTATCTCAACAACAAAAACAGCTAGGGCCACCAAATGTAGTACACAGGTTCACCTTGAGATCCTGACCTAGAACTGTGGGTTTGGGGTCAAGCTTTTAAATATATAGGGCTACAAAAGGTGTGGGTCTGTATCTTAGTTTTGCACTTTCTAGAGTAATTCATTCTTTAAGACAAATTTACATTTGTTGGCTCTGAGCTAGGAACTACACTCTAGCCAGCTAGGATTAGCAATAATGATGCAAGCAGGAGGGTGGAGTTAAATGCAGCCTTTGAGATTTAAAGAGACATGCTCTGAAACCAGCAGTTCTCAGAAAGGCTGCACAAGAAAAGCAACAGTTTTGCTGCAATAACTGAATAATTAAAGAATTTTTTTTAACAAAATATGTCACAAACATTTTATTAAGACGTAGTAGCTGTTAAAATGTGGAAAAGGTATAATCAATGACCCCTTTAAGGCCAAGGCCAAGACCAAGGACATTTCATATGCTATAGCCCCTAGCATTCAAATATTTACTAACTGAGCTTCAAAATTGTCTTTAAAAAAATAATGGTACAATGTAATGAAATCTAATTTATGGACTTGGTGACTGTATGATCTTGACTTTTGACCTTCTGGACTGTCATGATTTACCCCTCAGGGCAGAGACACAGACCCAGACGCCGACTGCAGTTTGTGGAATTTATGACACAAAAACACAAAGTCTCAAAAAGTGCATAAACACAAAATCCTCCCCCAAAAAAACAAGACACAGAGGAAAACTTACAGACTGGAATGAACTTGAGATAAACTCACCAGAGCAGGGTTATGGCTCTGGTGGTGAGGAGGAAGAGTAATCTTAAGACTGCCGCAGTGAGAAAACAACCTGACAGTCTTTAAATAGCAGGGGAACAGGATGAGACAATGGGTGGTAGGTGCGGGCTACATGAGCGGGCAGGTGGCCTAATTAAACAACAACTCACAGCTGAGATGACTAGGGAACAGACAGTGAGATGATGACAGGATGGGAGTGTCTGGAAGAGGAGGTAAGGCACTCATGTCACAAAGAAACAAAATATAAACCCCAAGCTACCGAAAGTGACAAAATAATAATACTAAAGGCTTAAACAACTAACAGAACAAAAAACAACCAAGGAGACATCATAACTCAATACACAGGAAAATAACGCAACACTGGAAAAATACAGAAAATACTCAGAAATAAATTAAGAGCCTGAGCCCGGTGTTACACCGCTCTCAGGCTCATGGCATGGACTAGAATTGAATACAGGTCTAGAACTTTTAGCTAGAACTAGTTATTCCTGCACAAAGTTTGGTGTTGATATTTGCAGATGTTCTTGTTTTAGACTCCAGAAAAAACAAATATAAAAACAGATGGATATAAAACCCTATCACTCTGTAAGTAGTTTAGAAGCAAATGACGTATGTAAATTTGAAACCTTGAGGAAACAAACAATAATTTTGTATTCAGCTCTGAAAAGTTTATTAATTAAATACAATTTATATTTTTGATGTAAGAAAGAAGATGGTGAAATGCTATGACATCATAAAAAGGGAATCACATAAGTTTTCTGTGATCCTCAATGTCAGTGTTTGAAAGTGAAGACTTAAAGTTTGACAGTTTAGCTTTAGGCAAAGAACAACCATTTAGTTGTGGCAGTTCAGGGTTATAAGTGTGTAATGACACGAAGAACCAATGAACTTGTTTATGGTTGCAAATTATTGATTTTATGGGGACATAAAGACACATCTGCTCAGAAGATAACACTGTTGGCTGACAAAAACAAATGCTAATAATGCTCCAGTAAAAGCAGTGATGAAGTGATGTAGGTTTGTATGGTGAATGCATGACAGAAGTGGCACTGCAAAAATCTTCTTCCTCTTCTTCTTTCAGCTGCTCCCTTTAGGGATCACCACAACGGATCTTCTGCCTCCATCTCACCCTATCCCTCGCACCTTCCTCTGTAACACCAACCCTCCCATGTCCTCCTTCATTGCATCCATGAATCTTCTCTGTGGTCTTCCTCTTTTCCTCCTGCCGGGCAGCTCCATCTTCAACATCCTTTGTCCAATACATCCACTGTCCCTCCTCTGCACATGTCCAAACCACCTCAGCCTTGCCTCTCTTACTTGGTCTCCAAACTGCTCAACCTGAGCTGTCCCTGATATACTCCTTTCTAATCTTGCCCCTCCCAGTCACTCCCAATAAGAATCTTAGCATCTTCAACTCTGCCACCTCCAGCTCCACCTCCTGTCTTTTTGTTGGCGCCACCATCTCCAAAGCATACAACACAGCAGGTCTCACTATTGTCTTGTAAATCTTCATGTTCACTCTAGCTGCTATTCTTCTGATTCTGAAATCACCCCTGGCACTCATCCCCACCCAGTATATTCTGTGGTTTGTCTGGTCAACTTCCCTCCATTTTATACATCAATTCCTGCTTTTATTCTAATCTATATCACTGACAACTGGCAAAATGGCATTATAGACCTGTTGTATGGACGCTCATAACATTGCTGATATACTGTACAATGCAACTGCATTTTTAATTTTTAAAGACGCACTCCAGTGGATATAAATCCCCTTAAAAACAAATTTATATTGTCTAACATGGTATCTCATGACCTTTTTTTCCACAAAAAAATCTTATCATATCCTGACAGTTGCTTGTGAAAACCTTTCCTTTCTCCTCTGCTTTCAAACACTGGGATGTATGAATAGTCTAATATATTCTAATTAGCCCCACCATCATCCTGCCCACAAGGACGCTGATGGCGTCACCTTTCCTGGAGGACCAGAAACAACCACACATAAGTCTGTAAGATGTCAAATTTAGCCATAAAAGTGTAATATTGAAGATGTTATGCTTAAAAATTCCAATATAATGCTGCCATGATTGCAGCATGATTGCACCTAACACCAAATGCAGTTATATTTTACCTCATCTGGTTTAATTTTCTATTTTATGGTAACTAGTACATTGCCCGTTGAAAGCAAGTATTCCTGTCTAAAACAGGTAGCCCCATTAGGCTTTACAGGCCTAGATATAGGGTGTCTTTGAACGTGGAATACAAAGAGTGTAGCCTATATGTAGGCAATCACACGTTAGACTTTGACAAATGTAAGTGGGCGGCAGTGGCTCAGGAGGTAGAACAGGTCATCCAATGACCAGAGGGTTGGCGGTTCGAATCCCACTCTCCCCAGTCATCCTGCCGTTGTGTCCCTGGGCAAGACACTTTACCCACCTTGCCTCCAGTGTCCATGACACTGGATATGAATGTGTATAAATGTTCGGCAGCGGTCGGAGAGGCCGTTGGTGCGGATTAACAGCCACATTTCCGTCAGTCTGCCCCAGGGCAGCTGTGGCTACAGAAGTAGCTTACCATTATCAATGTCTGTCTGGAATGAATGAATAATGGACTCACTGTCAGCGCTTTGAGATGCCACTTGACATGTAACACGCCATATAAATCTAATCAATTACTGTTAAAATAAAAGGGACAGAACGGCACTATGACTTATTTGATTGTGTGAATATTAATTAATAGACTACCTAATTACTGAAAACAAATTATTTGGGTGATTTTTTTATGACATATTCATAAGTATTGTATCTTGCACTTTGGGGAATGGAAGTTGTTCCGTCACCATGATGATATTCATGCAGTACTATAACAGGACATGTTTACAAATATTTGAGACCCATTGTGGTGCATCCTTTTATATTTTAGCAATATTTGGTTATTAAAAGCTTTTTAAAACCGTAATCAATTGAATTAAGTACAAAACACCCAACATTATTATACACAAGGACCGTTTGGCTGCAACTGTTGCATCAGTGTTGCCCATTTGTCAGGAAATATTTAAATAAGAATGATTAGATTCTTTATTTGGGTGTTTTTGTGTCCAGTTTGGTCACAGTCATCGTTTAGTCAAAGTGTGCATACAGTATGTTGCTGCATATGGTATGCAATTGATCTGGCCATTCCACTCCACAATCATGGTGGTATTATTATTAACTTTTAATTTTAAGAAAGCTGTGCAAGCACACCGACAGGAACGCCATCGGGGACTTGTGGTCCTGCAAAGGACAGTGGTAGCACACGGGTGAAGCAGCAGCCGGGACTCCTGTCTACCGGGAAGGCTGGGCTTGCCTCCCTACGAAGGACCGCAGTCAGCCGGTCTGGCTGTTGCTTCTGCCGGGTTGTTCTGTGTTGGATACACCGGTGTTCTTTGTCAGACCCCGAGTCCCTGCTGGCACTTCTCCCAGTGTTCTCGTGTTCTCTACATATACAGAATTATTAGACCCTAAGCAATCACGGCAACATAATAATTTGTTAAGCATTAAATCTTCAGTATTATATTTTTCTGGTCAAATTTGTCATTTTTCATTTCCTTGTTTTGTTCACGGAGCACTCTGGTGACTGGCTGTGATGCTGTGTATTATCCACTCAGCACGGAGTCACTCCTAAACCCCGCCCACACTTCCAGAAGCCTGGGTATGAGGAGACAGATCGATGGCTGAATTTTTATTGATAAAAAATACACAATTTGACTGAACCACTCCATACCCAGGGATAGACACCCTCATAACTTCAGCAAAGCACTTATAAAATCTGAGGTCAGTCTGACAAACAGTTTGAGAGATATGTGAGGAACACACACACACACACACACACACACACACATTCTTTGCATTTATAAATAGATAACTGACTCTAGGACAGGTTCACATCACAGATATGATTCTTCACAAAAGCATTTAGGAGATAGAAAAAAAAACCTCTGGGTTGATATTTAAGTTTATTATAGTTATTTTTACAGCAGTGAAAATGAGAGACAATAGTTCCCTTCATCTCAGCACCACAAGCTTGAGCTGCTGAGTGTCACCAGCTCTCCACACTCGCACAGCCTCGCCCCATCCAGACTGCAACACCAGGCTCCTGCAGCTGTGGGATGCCAACGTTTCTCTTTTTGGAAGTCTCACTCAGTTACAGCCCACTGCCCTGCTCTCGATACTTACGGAGTCTGGGGCCCCAAACGGCTCCTGCGGATCTATCACATCATCGTATCTAATAATAGCAGCTCAGCCTCAAAAATGCTTGGTACACTGTGGATGGATGCAATGGAGCCATTACAGTAAACCTCCTTCTGAACAGTCTGGGAATTCAAAGTGGGCATATCACTATATCAACAGATCTAATATTAGTGACCTGGTAATGCAGCTGCCATCCAATCACAACGAGCAGAGCATTTCGCCATGGAGATGAACTATCTGTGTGTCTTTTTGCGCTGTGTTCATTACATTTTTTTCTTCCCCCACAAATTTCTATCTGTAGCCTATCCTCTGTTAAAGTCAAGCAGACACTAGAATCTTTAAAGTGACACTCTGCCAAAAATCAAGTTTTTTCTGTTAACATGTCTGTAACATGTTTTTTGTGACTTACAATACATATCAAGAGTGAAATCACTCAAATGTCTCAAGTCTATGCTTTTCTGCTGTGAATTTCCAGTTAAGCCACCCCCCCCCCCCAAAAAAAAATGTGAGTTTGGACAGAGCGTTTCTAGCTACGTAAGCATTCCTGCTTAGCCTGACTGGTTATAACATTAACCGATCAGGCTCAGTACTGGGCATGGCTATAAACCTGAGTTCACTCCCTCTGGGGAAGAGAGCGGAGCCGAGGAGCAACAGGAGATTTTCTCATTTGTGAAAGACTAGTGCATGCCCGTAGAAAGCAAGTATTCCTGTCTGAAACAGGTAGCACAATCAGGCTTTACAAGCCCAAACGTAGGCTGTGTTTGAAAGTGGAACACAGAGGTGTAGCGTATATGTAGGCAATCTCACATGTTAGACTTTGACAAATACGAAAGAGACTGAACTGAGATTTATTTGATTGTGTGAATATTAATTACAGAATAATTGAAAATGAATGGGACATCCAATATTAGCAACTGTTTAAGAACCGCTTGTTTATTTTTTTGTCAGATCACTTATTTGTGTGATCTTTTATGAGTTTTATTCATAAATGTTATATGCTGGACTTTGGGGAATGGGGGTTGTTCAGTCATCATTATAATTTAGTTTATATGTGTAGTTTATAGTCTATCGTCAAAGTCATGCAGTACTATAAGAGGACACGTTTACAAATATTTGTGACCCACTGTAGTGCATCCTTTTATATTTTAGCAATATTATAAGTACAAAACACCAAACATTATTATTTTTTTTTTGTATTTGTATCTTGTATACTTTATTGATCACCAGAGGGAAATTCAGGGCTTCGACGGTACAGTGCTGATCCCTTCACCAGTGTCTCACACACACACACACACACACAGAGAATGACCCATTTGGCTGCAAGTGTTGCATCAGCGTTGCCCATTTGTCTGTAAATATTTAAATAAAAATGATTTATTTCATTATTTGGACATTTTTGTGTCTTGCTGTCGTTTAGTCAAAGCATGTGTCCGCACGTAATATGCAGTTGATCTGGTCATTCCGCTCCACAGTGAAGCAGCAGTCGGGACTTTCGTCTACCACTGACCGGGCAGGCTGAGCATGCCTCCTCTTGAATGTTTCGTGGAGCGCACGGTGGGACACCGGTGTTGGCCGGTTACTGGGAGTCTCGGCTGCCGCCTTACCCGTGTGCCAGTGATGTCATTGCGGCACCACGGGTCCCCGGCAGTGCCCCCCCACCGCGCACCTTGTGTTCTCTATGGTGAATATATCCATTAGACCTACGCAACTTTACGGTATATAGCGGCTCCATACTCATGGATGCAAGGGTCCCTGGCAGCACCCCCCTCCCCCCCTCTCAACTTTATGGTATATATTTTGACTGAGCGGTTCCATACTCGTGGATGCACACCCTCGTAACCTAAGCAGCAAGCGTTGTGGTGACTGACAGATTGTGATGCAGTGTTATCCAGTCAGCATGGTCGTGATGTCGCATATTCTCCATTGAGCACGGAGTCAATCCGAAACCTCACCTACACTTCTTGAAGCCAGGGGATGAAGACATAGAGTGGTCACACAGTGGTGGCTAAACTTTTATTGATAAAAATTACATATTTTGACTGAGAGACTCCATATTCGTGGATGCACAGCCTCGTAGCTTCAGCAAAGCACGTTTAAAATCTTAAATTAGTGTGATGAACGGTTTGAGAGACATCTGAGGAACACACATACAAAAACAGACAGATGTCTTGAATTTATAGATACATGGCAGATTTTACGTGTTCAGCTTTTGGCTGTGTGAGCAAGAGATCTGTTATGTATGGAATTACCTCCTAAATGATGAGGCCAGGTGCAGGGTTGAACTCAGCTTTATTATGGGGTTGGTTACACATAACACAGCCACCAGGCAGGGCAACGGCAAAGAGGCTGAACAAAGATGCCCGCTGGTATTTATAGGGTGGTGCAGTGGCGGAAGAGAAAGTGACCGCCACTCACCGCTCTTCATAATAAAACCCCACATCACTCTCCCCCCCCCCATAGAAAGTCTGAAACCACACATACAGTTGAGACCCTCCCCAATTTAGGACCCAACTCACGCACTAAGAAAACTAGAACTAAAACCATTAAACGGCCTATCACATTCACACAACAAACCTAGGCTAGGGGGGATGGGTGGACTACCGTCCCACCCCACACAGCAAGGCGGGTTATTCTGCCACCTGTAACCATTTAAAAGACCATTAATAACTCAGAACATTGCCATGTTTCCTAAAATAAAATACACAGAACAATAACAGTATAGTATGACAATAACAGTATAGTCATATCAGAAAAAACAAGTTTTAAAGTCGAATATAGAGTAGAGTAAGCAACTGAACCCACACAGAGAGACACATAGAATTAGGAATATGTACAACACACACACACACACACACACACACACAGAGTTTATCCTCCAATACAGTATGAGCATGTAATAAGAATCTGCAAATGCTCCTAAATATGGTATGTATATATGTATGCCAGTATAGTTCTTCTCTCTTGATTTTTTTTTTTTTTTTTGTAAAACACATGCAAACATACTAACATTATAACATTGGAGCCCCCCCCCCTTTTTTTTTTTTTACAAACTCACACTACTGTCCTTCTGGCAGAAAAGGGGGTAGATCTGGCTTGTGGGGGCCCAGGGCAGCCCCTCAGTAGACCTGCCCCCGGAGGCGGCATGCCTCCAGGGCCACAGCTGACCTCATAGATGAGAGTGCATCTCCTTCTCGCCGTCAACCGCTCCTCTCGTCTGGACCCACTATCCGAAGCCTCCTCCCGGGCACGCCGCAGCTCAATGGAGTGTCTCCATGAGCCGTCTGACAGCTGGAAGTAGAACCCCATTTAGCCAAGGTGCGCAGCCACTCCTGGTGACTCTCTGGCTGTCGTTTGGCCCGTGATCGCCGTAGACGTCCCTCCTCACAAGCACGGACCAGGTCTGTAACTCTCAGAGGGGTTCTACTCAGCCTGCAGTGTTGCTTATCGGCACGCAGTCCCTCAGTGCTTGTCAGTCTGGCCCCGACTCCTTGTAAAGCTGCTGCAGTGGTCGCCGTTGAAGCTCCAGATCCTCCAGCCCACTGTGGCCAAGCGCCGGAGGAAACTGAGGCTTGCTCATTGGCGTCACTCGCCAACACAGGTGCCTCGCAATCACGCTTGGTACCTTCTCCTACCATACCCCGAGCGCCGGTACTGAGACCCTCCTATGTCGAACCTGAGTGAGGCTGGTCCTGCTTGACCGCCATGGTGTCTGATAAATCTTCTCCTCACACCGCGTCGTCCTTCACCACCAGAACCGGACAGTTTCGCTGGGCACACCTAGTCCATTCTTCCCCAGCGTCATCTCTAATGGCAAACCCCAGTCCATAAAACAGGTCACAGCCCATGATGTTGTCGCCTCGGGCCGTCACGTGAAATGTGCAGTCAGCCATCACCACTGACTTGTACCGAGCCGTTAACTCCAATGTTCCAACCGTGCACAGTCTGCCACCTCCATAATTGTAGAGCGGCGCTGGGTTCTCTCTTATTTTGTAGTGGGGGAAAATTTTCCTCATTGTGGCCCAATTCAGCAACGATCCCTCCGCCCACGTGTTGATCAGCAGTGGCACCTCTTCACCATCCAGCATCACCTTGCAGAACTTGAACCCGTTGGTACTCAGGGACACCGTATGAACAGCTGTTGGGGCAGGTGAAGTTGTTTTCCTCCGTGGGCTCTCCGGCTTGGACATACGACACACCCTGGCATAATGGTTCAAGCGACCACACTGGCCACAGCGCTTCCCTCTAGCCAGGTATTTCCTAGCCTTGTATTGGTGCTTCGCGGACCCACAACCCATACACAAGGGTTTTCTCGGGGCAGACCTCGGGTTGATAGCGTTGGTTTCCGCACTGTCGTTGGTTACGCTATCCTCGCTGTCTGGGTCCGCTACTAATGCTGTGGCGGCAGGCCCAGGCTGCCGTTGTGATTAGCGCCACTTTAGCTCCGAAGCTAGCTTGTCTGTGGTCTCCACTTGGAGGGCTAGCTCAACAGCCTTGGCTAACATCAGGTCACTCGGCACCGAAAGCAACCTAGCTCATGAAGCATTACTGGTTGTGTGCTCCGCCAGCTGGTCACGTACCATTCCCTCCTCCAATGACCCGAAACAACACTCGCTAGCCAGCTGCCGACAAACTGGTGAACAGGCTCACCCACTCACTGGTGTCGTTGTCGGAACCGAATCATCCAGATGGTGATGTTGTTTGGGTTGTGGAAATGGTGTGCTAGCAACTCAACCACATCCTCATATGAGTCGGTATCTCCGAGTGTACGCAGGATACACTGGCCCTCAAACCCCAAATTATGCACCAGAAGTGCACATGCCCTCAGTTTATCTAGCTTACCCAGGTCGAGCGCCGTGATGTAGCCCTGAAAGGCGGCAAACCATCTCAGCCAGGGCACAAGTGGCTCGCCCAGGAGCTCCAGGAATGGCCGAAGCAGTGAAGCACACACCTCCATTTTTTATTCTCGTCGCCAAAATGTTATGTAATGTAAAATGTTATGCCAAAATGTTATGTTATGTAACACCGCTGGTATTTATAGGGCGGTGCAGTGGCGGAAAAGGAAGTGATCGCCACTACACCGCTCTTCATAATAAAACCCCACATCACAAAATCCTCTTCTTTTAAATTACATGTCTTACTCACAGACATAAAAATATGACACCAATGATTCATTTTATTTGGAAAAACATCAGTGTCTCCGCTGAAATACCGAAGAAAGGACACAGGTTTACAGCCTGCATTTTACCCTGTATGCTGGGGGAGATGGTCATGGAGGTCTTTCCCCCCGGGGTGCGTGGCGCAATGGCTGGGGCAAGCCGTCAAGACCGCACACGCCGCTGTCATGGTTCCACGGTGGCAGGCGCAAGGGACCACCGGCGTAGAGCAAGCTGCTTGGTGGTCCCAGCCAGCTCACTTTGGCAGCGGACAGGGTGCCACGCCCACCGGCTCGCCTCCTTCACTCCCAAACAGGAGAGACCCGGAGCGAGCCGGAGAGACCCTCAGCTAGTGGGCAAACAGAGACCAGTGGGGAACCCTCCAGTCTCCACACAGGGCTGGGCAGCGACTCTCCGCTCCACCAAGAATGATCCTTCCGCAGGTTCACCAATGACTTTGACTTCCTCAAGTTGGATTGCCTTCTTGTTCTCTTCTTCCTGCTACTGGTGGGCGGGGGTGGAGCTAATTACAATATTCATTGATCCGTGCATACTTAACCCCTTGCACTCTGGTCAATTTCCCTAAAAACGCCAAAAAATAACGTACCCAAAGTAAATCAAAAGCTGTTCTTCAACCCTTTGCAGCATCTTCATGGGGTTGGTCTCATTTAAAAGAAAACACTTTGAATTTTTTGGCAAAACAGTCATAATCTCTCTAAGTGCTCCTGCCACTGAGTAACAGTCATCTAAACATACTGAACTTGAAGAAAATAAATTTCGCCTGGGTGTTTTTTTGGATACAAATGCTTGCAAATAACACACAGCTGTCAGATCCGGGCTGGAAAATGCAACAGAAATGTAGAACCAAGTGTTATCCAGCTGAGGTCAAAATTTTGTAACAATACCACAAAAAATGAATATATTACACAGCTTTCTTTACAGGTTGTTCCCAGGCGTTTTTGAACTGTGCCAAATTGTGCCAAATGGCACAGTTTGGAAAAACGTCTGTAACTTTTGAATGATTCAATATAGAAGCTTGATGTTGGGCTCTAATGAATAGTGACACTCAGGGCTGTGTGTGTGTGTGTGGGGGGGTTGTTTATTCATTCATGAATGAACAAACAAACCCCCACACACAAAGAAGCATGCCATGTAAAAAATGTGTGGCTTTTTTTTACAAGAAAAAATAACCTACAGTGCACTAAAAATTATACTAAAATATCTGTAATGTAGAAGATAACAACTCCCCCCCCGCCCCGCTGCTACAGAGGATGGACATCGCCCGGTGTGCCGCGGTCACGTTGCGCCGCGGTCTACTACGCACAGTTGTACTAAAATATCTGCAATAATATCTGCAATCCGCTACAGAAGAGTAGTGGGGGGGGGGGGGGGTTCACGGTCCGGATGCGGCGCACAAACTGTGTACCGCGGCACACGGACTGAACATGGTTCGTGCGCCGCGGTCTACTATGCACAGTTGTAATTTACCGATCGGTCAAAAGTCATTTTTGATTACAATTTTCAGGGATAAAGAATAATTTAGCTTATAACACTTACCTGTCCACAACAGCCGTGTCGCTGGCGAACTTCTCTTCCTCATTGTCAGACAAACATGACGCTGGTCCGCTTGTTACGGACTCGTGGTTCTGGTCACGCGACCCGGTCAAACCATAATTCCATTATTGCGGTTTTGCGCTTCCATGATTGCGGTTTTGGCGAACGATTTTTCAAAACAAATAAGAACAGTAGTAAGAAAAAAAGACTGGTGAACGCGTGTGTGTCACCCAGCGGCTAAAACAAAACAGATTTTGCAAGGGAGGCACGCTTTCGAACTACTGTGCTTCAATTGGCTCGCTGCATTCGCAGCCGTTGGTAGGCGGGTCCTTCTTGCTAGGTTTTCAGTCATTGGTTCTTCAAGGTTTCAGAAACCCAATTCAAGGCTCTTATTAGTCAAATGAGAGGTCAATCACATCTAAACCAATCAAAGCACTCCTTTGGCTTTCTGTTTGCGGCTGTGTCTGTACTGGAAGAATGGAAATGCAGCTTTTTTTTTCGCAGTGCCAGACGTATCCGCTCGCGGTACACCGAAGTGCAAAAAGTTAAGTAAGTAGGTGGAAAATGTAAAAGCTTTTTCCAAGCAATTCTAAGGCAATGAAAGGTTTATGTGTGTGTGTGTGTGTGTGTGTGTGTGTGTGTGTGCATAAAAAGACACAATATACTATTTTGGGCAATACACATTTGTTTCTGAGGTGGTTTTAGAGCCGCCGGAGTGCATCTTTAAATATTTCTCAATTTGGAAGGTGAAACAACTAACTCAAATTCATTTGTATTAAATTTAAATTAATTAGTTTGCCTCATTGGGAACTGAAGGCAGATTATCCTAATTTCCCCCATAAAGATAAAGTTCGTCTATCTTTCCTTGCCTGTATAAACCTCAAAGTGCGCAGTGACCTACTAGTCCAGCAGACCGGCATTATGGGGAAATCGTGTTTACATTGTTCTGTAGCGAGACTGTCAGCCACGTGTGAGGTCAGAGCTGATTTACCTTGAAGTCTGGCAGCTTTATCGTCTTCCGGATGCTGAAATAAATGTCAGATGACCCGTCCGCAGGGTGTCGGGTTTTACGCACGGCGCCCCACCAAACGGCGGAGAGGCCCGGCGGTGAGCCAGCTCCCAACACCCTACTATTTCCAGCTCTGACACCCAGCTCCCCTGTGCACACCTGCTCCTCTCCGTCTGTCCTCGTCTCTGCTCCTCTTCGTCCCGTCCGCCCTCACCGCGGCTCCGCTCTTCCGTCCACGTCCACCTCTCACTGGTTTGTTCGAGACTGGCGCCCGTCCTTCTGCTGGATTTAACCTGCCTGTGTGGTCAGCCTGCCCCGACAGTCAACTTTTTACGCCCGGTGGCTGCTTATCGATGGCGGAGGGTGTGCGCCCGGAGGACTACTGCGACGAGCCGGTGGAGGACGAGTTTGGAGAGATCATCAAGTGTCGATCTGGTAGGAGATCAACGCCTACTCTGTGTGCGTGCGTGTGTGTGTGTGTGTGTGTGCGCGCGCATCAGCCTCAGAAAGAGACATATGCTGATATCATGGCCACACCACAGAAGTCACTCCAAACTTTTCAGAGTATCACATCTGCAACATGCTTATATACTTCGTTACAGCATTCTTGTCTGTGCAGTGTCAGCTGGTGTAGATGTGGATAGATCGGTTGATGTAACTTGTAGTAATGTGGACACACAGTGTGTGTGTGTGTGTGTGTGTGTGTGTGTGCAGTCTGGATTTAAGGGACAAGCCTCTGTGCGTCACTATGTTTTCATTTGTTTAGGTGCAAAACCTAAAATGATGCTGTAGTTTCCATAAGGCTTCACCTTGTTTGCTCTTGCTGGATTAGATTAAATTTCTGTATTGTCAAAAAGAGAAAGCTGCTTACGATTTTAAGACATAATTTTCTCGTTATTAAAGGTAATAATTTACTGATTTGTTGCAAATTGAAACTAAAGGCGCTCGCTTTCAAAATTTGGACTCCATTTCCCATGATTCCTCTATCAACTTTGGAAAAGGATGTTGACGTTCGTTGAGGGGCATTATGAAGTCTATAAACAGCTCATGCTTCTGACCTTGTCTTGTTATTGCATGTCAGTGGGAATGCAAAGAAGCAGTGCTGCAGAAGTGAATGCAGTGAGTGCTGCAAGGAAACAAGATTAAAAGCTGTTGGAATGCTGTTTGCACTGCAGATAAATTTGCAAGACCCTTAATATCTCATTTCAAGAAACAAGAACAGTTTGTGGATCATTAGATACACGCATGCATCTGTTCTCATTAATTCCAGCTGTTAAAGGGGACATATTCACTTTTTTCCACATGCTGACACAGTTCCCCGAGGCTTTAATGAAATGTCTCTGCCATGCTTTGGTCAAAATGTCTCAGGTTTATTTATTGAAGCCCAATTTTCCATCCAGCTTAAAAAGCCTCCCTCAGAATGACTCATTTCGTTGCATGTTTCTTGAAATGTTCATGAGCAATGTGATCACCCCACTCTCCCTCTTTTGTCACTGCTGGGATCTTTGGTTCACGTCATATTGCTAATGTTTTGTATTGAACATAACCTGAGATAACTAATGTAAAATTGGTTGCATGAGAGAATGTAAAAGCACAAATAAAGCATTATTGGAAACAGGGGTGTGTGGTATGAGGGGTCGATAGGATATAACTGGTCGCTGCTGAATAGTAAGCATAGAAATGACCCTGAATGAGAGACTGACTAGCTCTGCTGCTGCTAGGGGGGGTAATCGTTTGCCTTCTCCCCACCAAAGTTATAGAGATCTTAACATAATTGGCCAGAGGCAACATGGCTAGTATTTTCCCAGCAGAGGCGACAGACATACCTGTATGTTGTTGTTGTTTGTACGTATAATATCAATCAATCAATCAATCAATCAAAGACTTTATTCCAGACTCATGGTTCATCAAAAATAAGATAAAATATGTCTCTTTTAATATGTCTCTTCTTTCTTTTCTTCATCTCTCCCCTCACCCCTCAACCAGTTGTGGCAGATGACTGCTCCTCCCTGAGCCTTGTTCTGCTGGAGGCTTTTTCCTATAAGGGAGTTTTTCCTTCCCACTGTCACCTACTGCTTGCTCACAGGGGATCATTTGATTGTTGGAATTTTCTCTGAAGTACTTGTGATTCGTGCCTTATGTATCTAGCGCCTTGAGATGACTTTCTGTTGTGATTAGGTGCAACACAAATAAAGTTGAATTGAATATTGTTGTTTTGACAGCTTCTGCAGCATTGTGATAAGCTACACAAACAATTGTTGATTGCATTTACTGTATTTATTACAGACTCTTTTTGCATCTTGTAGTGCATGTACAGCGCAATAATGGTAATAGAAAGAATAACCTCTTGCTTCAATCACTCGACACCTGGCTTCAGCCAGCATGTCAGCAGTGGTCACTAGCAGACACTGGTGTTTGTTTCTTGAATGCCAACGATCTCATCCTTTCTTGAATTCCCGGTGGCAAAGTCTGAAAATGAAGTTTCCTGCACCATATTTTCAAAAATGTGAACTCAAAATGAACTCCTAGGCCATTCATCCAGATTGCTTGAAATTAAGCAGAGATCATCCACAGACATTGATAATGAAAACTTGTTAAAATACTACTGCTGCTGGAAATCCTTTCAACTGAACATTTATCATTTGAGAAAGAGTGAAAACTAAAGCAACTGTGTGGTGTTGTGGTGAGTGCTTGGAAAGCAGGAGGTCCTGGGTTTGAATCTTGCCGGGGAAGTCTTGTTCTTATAAACAACAACTGAAGCAGGGCTGGGCGATATGCCTTTTAACATGTATCGAGATACATTTAGGGTTTTGTTGTGATGCACAATATATATTGAGAGAGATTGAGATTGAGATTCAACT
The DNA here is from genome assembly GCA_020510985.1 of Pholidichthys leucotaenia. Taxonomy (NCBI): domain Eukaryota; kingdom Metazoa; phylum Chordata; class Actinopteri; order Cichliformes; family Pholidichthyidae; genus Pholidichthys; species Pholidichthys leucotaenia. The sequence goes on from CM035845.1 coordinate 288,579,922, forward strand.
TTATTGTCATTACACATGTATGAATACAAGGTAACGAAACGTGACTTGGCATTTGGACACGCTCTGCAGAGCGCATCCAAGGCCGGGGCAGCCGCTAGGCGCCAGTCATATATCACAATATCTTGAGATCTCCGACGAACCACTGTATAAATGTAAATATAAAACCTTTGCATAAAATGACACCAGCATGATAATAGAAACAGACCCGTGCATTGTATTTATTTTTTAAAATTGTATACAAAAAGAGGCTGATAAAATCATGTCAAATTTAGCAAACTTTACTGAGCCAATCAGACAACCCCACTCATAAATTTGCAACAAATCAGAATAAATAATGGTAGGCCTTCTGACTATGGTCTGTAATAAAACCAGTAAAACCAAAACAAAACAAAAAAGGGACTCATCACAATAGAATTCTAGAGAAAGATATTTTAAAACCATATAAATTAAAGCCCACTTTTTTCTGTTTGGTCATGTTTTTAACAATAGGGGCCATGTCTTTGGCAGTATAATTTGTGACCGCAGTTGTGATCTCTTTCTATTTTGCACTTTTGTTGTATGTGATAAATTTTCCAAATGAAGAAGCCTTATAGTTATTTTCTGAGGGCTGGTTCCTTTAATTTTTGTAGGGGCTACCTGGCATGTTGAGAGCGGATTTTAACACATTCTTCATACTATAGTGGATGACATCTCAAGTGGTGAAACAAGTTAGTGCTACTGCTACCTTTAAAGACAACAGCTTTGTGACAGAATTTGCACAAAACTGTATTTTGTTCAGTTTCTACCTTCCTAAGTCCACTGCCAGACAATGGAGCCAATACTTTTTCTCCTTGAAATTATTTCGTTCAAGTCTGCTTCCACTGCAGCCGGTGGGTGTGTCATTTCATTTTTTTCTCCCTTTCCCTGCGCGCTCCCAATGTTGCCAGATTGTGCATAAAAAAACAAGCATATTTTTTCCACGAAAACAGGCTCAAAAGAAGCAGTTTCTAAAAAAAAAAAAAAAGAAAAATTGCAGGAAAAAACAGATATGGCAACGACCCTGATATGAAACACAGCATGGGGAGGGGTGAGGGGGAGCAAGTGAGCGCAGTTGTGAGAGGAGAGGAGAGAGAAGCTTCAACCGGACGAATAAATGCTGACAGCTTACACTGCCGTGACAGTTTATACTTGATATTCGCGAGAAAGGCGTTGTATGTATCTCGCATAATTGAATGTATCGATATAACGAATATATTCGGTGTATTGTCCAGCCCTAAATTGAAGTAAGCATGACTCTCCTGTACATTTTAATGTAGCACTATGTTAGATTGTCACCTCAAAATAATGTTTGCAAAATTATTTTGATGGTATACCAAGATTTGAATGAGTGAATGTCACTTCAGCCATAGCCTGAGTGGGCTCACACTGCCTTCAACAGCTCTTTTTTGGTGTCATTACTGACCAGAGTGTAGACGTGACCTCAGTCTGTGGCCTCGGTCCCAGCAGCGAATCACAGGGCACGACTTTAGCCACCAACAATAAAAAGCCCTGTGGTTGGCTGGGGTTGTGGTCACTGTAGTTGTGGCCATTTTGGTGTTCCCACAAGGAACAAGAAAGTTACATAGTGCTGCTTTAAAAACTTATGTGTAGCAGACCTTAGGTTTTAAATGCTGTTGCTAAGCAATACAAGCCCTTGAAGTCCACATCTGCTTGGAACCCGATGATCACCGCTTGCGGCTATATTTTTTTTAATTTTCAACCATTATTGGGTATTGAAAGTTACAAAGAATGCTGTTTATTTCATATATTATTCAGTTTCTTGAGCCAAATGAAGAAAACGAAGTGCATGCTCATGTGGTGCAATGACTTGTTTGTGTTTTTGTACCAATCCAATATGGCGTACACACCTGGCAGGCTGCGACTAGCCTGGCGGCTAGCGATGAGCAGTCTAGTCTATGCACAGTATCTCACAAAAGTGATTACACTCCTCACATTTTTGTAAATATTTTATTATATCTTTTCATGGGACAACACTGAAGATATGACACTTTGATACAGTACAATGTAAAGTAGTCAGTGTACAGCTTGTATAACAGTGTAAATTTGCTGTCCCCTCAAAATAACTCAACACACAGCCATTAATGTCTAAACTGCTGGCAACAAAAGTGAGTACACCCCAAAGTGAAAATGTCCTACAAGGTCTCAGGTGTGAATGGGGAGCAGGTGTGTTAAATTTGGTGTTATCGCTCTACATAAAGATGGCCTAGGCTATAAGAAGATTGCTAACAGCATGAAACTGAGCTGCAGCACAGTGGCCAGGTCCATACAGTTATGTCGGTAATATGAGCCAAGGACGAAACCGAGCGTTGAACTGGACACAACTTTATTTGTGACTCACTCTCACAATACAGACGCATCCATTAAGCTGAGAGGAGGACAAGAGACCGCCCCTCTCCCTCACAGCCCTTTTATACCCCGGGTGGCGGAGGAACTGGAAAGGTGAAGCCACCACCCATGTCACACAATAATATGTCCCCATAACAACACAACACTTCCCCTCTTCAAAAAAATGGTCCAAAACACATGCACACAATCGAGACCCTCCCCAATTTGGAACCCAAATCATACATTAAAACTAAACAGAAATACCTAAGCAATCTATCGTATTCACTCAAAACAACTAAAACTATATATTCATTTCACTTATGAAAAAGCTGAATAATAAAATGAAATTAAAACTTAGGTAAGAGAAAATTCTTCACAACTATATGTAACTGATCAATGTGTCTTTTTTTCCTTTGCTTAACAGAACTCACATTATCAAGTGATCAAATTTAGCCACATGGGTAGAAATGTTTCAGTTTACCGCACATAGTTAATACTCGGTGGGGTAATAAGTGACAGAAGTATAATTTGTTGCTTGTTTTTGTATTTTTTTTTTTTTTAAGTGTCTACAGTTCATCAGTTTTTTATTTTGAAGGGTTGCAAGACCGGATAGGAGCTCTTGTTCTGAAAGTTTGTTCGCTAAGTGAGCGGTTACCTGCCAAGTTCAGACTCGAAATGTTTATCTTCTCCTGCTCCCCCCACCTGTTTCTTGTGCTTAAGGTGAGCCTATGTTTATTCTGTTATCTTCTTTTTCATCTCTGCTTGCTGCAGTGTACATTTCTCTCCTTCTCTGTGAGCATGCAGGGGGCAGGGTAGTCGTGCTGAACCTCCGCTCGGACTACAGCAGCAGCTAAGCTGCAGACAGATCGGTCTGACAGCGGCAGCTCATATTAACGTGACAAATACTCTAATATACGCGATGCAACTATAATATGTATCGCGAGCAGCCAAATGTACCGATACAACAAATATGTTCATTATATCACCCAGCCCTACAACTCAGTATTAATAAACTGTATGGCAGCATTGACGTTTATCAGAATTACTAGTCGCCATAAAAACCACGGTCATTAGGCTAACTTCTTAGTAGCAATAGTAGCATTATTTTTGTGGGTTTAGATGCTCATGGGAATTCTTCCGTTGTCATTAAAATGATGGAGATAAAGGTGGGTGGAACCATTCCTGTGATGTCCATATTTCACATGGCTTACTTAGTCCTTGTCTGGCCACTTAAGTGACCATTGTGGCCACTTGTCTGAAGGCAGGGCGGTCTTGGACTAGGGCAACGAGGTCAGCCAGAGGTCTTATTGTTGTGACCTGGGTCATCCAGGACTGTCTGGGCCCACCTCTGGGGCGATGCCAGCCCTGGGGGGGGCAGAGAGGGCCTGCTTGGCCGGAATCCCATCATCCAACCTGGCCACGTGGCCGAGGAGCTGCAGCCTCCTTCTTCTGATGACGGTGGAGATGGGGATGGGGCAGACAGCTCTCCTGTAGACCTCATCATTTGTGATGCGGTGGAACCATCGGATGCCGAGGATGTTACAGAGGCAGATCCGGTGGAATATATCCAGATGGCAGGTGGTTGTGGTGGAGATTGTCCAGGTCTCAGACCTGTAAAGGAGGACAGGGACCACACAGGTGTTGAAGATTCACAACTTTGTAGATGTGCAGATTTTCCAGCTCCGCCAGACTCTCTGGAGGCGGCTGAAAGCACTGCAAGACAGCTGCAGGTGGTGAGTAATCTCTAGATCTGATGAGCAGGAGCTGGTGATCTTAGATCTGAGGTTGACAAAGTCATTGATGATCTCAACCAGCTCGTTATTGATAGTGATGACTTGTGGTGGTAGTGGCAAGAAGTCTGACAACCACTGGATCTTTGTCTTTGCCCAGCTGATGGTAAGGTCCAGGGACGATGCTTCCTCTGCAAGTAGCTCCAGTGCCTCGGCGATTATGTCAGTTTGCGTGGTGAAAAGCACCACGTCATTCACGTAGCACAGGTCTGTGAAGCGGGAGTGGAAGTCAGCTCCAAGATTGGGGCAGCTTTCCGTCGCGTTCTTGACCCAGTAGTCAACTGCAGCATTCAAGAGGTTTGGCGTGGCAACGCATCCCTACCAGATTCCTGAGGTGGTGACAGGAGTCTCTGACATGTCACCCTCAGCGCATACCCTGCACGTGGTGTTGGAGTAGAGGTCCCAGAGAATGTTGATGGACTTGGACTGGACTTCAGTGCCACAGAGGAGTTTCCAGAGGGCGTTCCTGTCTAGGGAGTCGAAGGCAGCTTTGAGGTCAACGTGCACCTTGTACAGTGGTTGGCGATACTCCTGCTGTTGCTGCACCACGACACTCAAGGCAAGGATGCAGTCCGGTGTGTACAGGTGAGGGTTGAAGCTGGCCTGCTGGGGGTGGCGCTTGGCAAGGAACGGATGCGGCTCAGGATGACAGCTGTCATTACCTTGCCGGGGATGGAGAGCAGTGTGATGGGACGATAGCTGGCTGTGCTCCCACGGCCACCCTGGGCATTCTTCCGCCCAGATAAAATGACATAGATGTCAAGGGATGGCAGAGGTGAGGGCAGCTTTCATCATCTCTACCATAACGCCATCGACACTGGGGACTCGCTCGGGGGGGAGCTTCTTGATGTAATTTTACATCTGTAATTTTGCTCTGTGCTTCAGCTGCAGTTTAATGGGCTTTGTAGCAAGAAACACGGAGGAATAAATTACATGATCAAATGTAGTAATGATTTTAAATAATAAGGTACAGTCATGTGAAAAAAAATTAGAACACCCTATATAAGCCTGTGTGTTTTTTAAACATATTTGGACATATGGATATTTAATGTCAATGTTAAAAATACTGGGAGATTCATGTAATACAACCAGTGTTGGGCAAGTTACTAAAAAATAGTAACTAGTTACAGTTACTAGTTACTTCTTTTCAAAAGTAACTGAGTTACTTTTGAGTTACTGCATGATTAGAGTAACTAGTTACTTGGAAAAGTAACTCACATTATTTTTAAATGCATACTTAAATCATCTTGCACACATAGCAAGATCAAGGGCCCCTTGTTCTCATCAGAAAAAAAAAAAAACAAGAAAAAGAAAACTGATGAGAAAAAAAGTCTCATCTTACAGAGAAAAAATGTCTCAGATTTACACAAACTACTGTAATCAGTAGAAAGTCAGAAATTTACTAGAAATAAAGCTGTGAATTCACAGAGAAAATTTTGAACCCCCTGGTTGGCCGTTTTTGGCCCACGAGCCATATGTTTGACACCCCTGGACCAGCCCATTAAAAATGCATATTTAGAGGATTTATTTCCATGAAATAGTTGCATATCACAACAGCATGTAAATGAATGAGATAAAATAAAACAGAAAGCACAGAGAAATGAAAGTTCACCGCTTAGAAGAAGCTGTTCTTTACTGCAACAAATCACAGTCACTTTTTCTCTGTGCGTAAGCAAACTTTAAATGCATTTAATGCAGGCATTAAATGCAAGTTTCCTGCTCAAAAAATACTCAGCGGTAGGAGCTGTTGGGGGCTACTTACCGCTGGGACAACAGGTGACCACGGCTTAATATGAGAAGTCGCTTCCGCCATGGCGTTGCTTCCCACTGGGTTGCGTGTGAGCAGGACAGGAAACTGACGATTCTTGGCATAACATCGGCGGAGGAGACTGACGGCTGCACTACAGTAGGATCAGTTTATATTTATTTGCTCTAAAAATATAAGATAAGATAAGATAAGATAAGCCTTTATTAGTCCCACAATGGGGAAATTCCAGGATTGCAACAGCACAGGGATAGCAACACTCAGAGCAACAATCAGAAGGCAAGAAAAAAACAACATCTAGTAAACATATGTCCATATTACTATAAATGTATACTGTATATATAGACACACAGTGCAGAGCATTATGGCTGGTGAATGTGCAGCAGAAAGTCTAAGCTCTCTCTCCGCGGATGCAGCGGGCCAGCTGGAAGTCTTTGGGCATGATGGTGACCCCCTTAGCGAAGAAGAGACCACCAGGTGGGTCTCGCTGGTCTCCTGCAGAGCCATGACGGCGAAACTCAGGAAACGCAGGACGGTCTTGAAGTCCTGAGCGATCTCCCTCACCAGGCGCTGGACGGGCAGCTTACGGATGAGCAGCTCCGTGGATTTCTGGTAGCGACGGATCTCTCTCAGAGCCACGGACCTGTGACGGCGAGGCCTCTTCACTCTGCCGGTGGCCAGAGCGCCTCTCCGAGCAGCCCTGGTGGCTAGCTGTCTCCTGGGGGGCTTCTTCCTCCAGTAGATTTTACGGGCGGTCTGCTTGGTTCTTGCCATCGCTCTTTATTATTCTGTCTTATATTTCTTTCACGCCGCCTAAACTCCAGCCCGGCACCCGCTTCGTTTTCGCTACAGCTCCCGGTATGTCGAGTTTCCCATTAGCACCGGGCGGCGGCCAAGTGCTAGCTAGCACCAGCTCCTCCCCGCTGTAACGTCTCCCGCTGCAAACCGTGGCTCCGTCCGCCGACCCGGGAAACCCCCGGGGCGATCCGTGCGTCCGTGATATATATACAGAGTGAAAGGTGTAGAAAGAAGAAGGAAGATAAAAAAAAGGCTGTTGCAACAGGCAGCCGACTCGTGTGGCGCCGCCGGTCCGGCGGAACCGGAACCGTAATATCTATCCTTATCAATAAAACGGCAGTGGCTCAGGAGGTAGAGCAGGTCGTCTAATAACCCGATGGTTGGCGGTTCGAATCCCGCTCTCCCCAGATATCCTGCCGTTGTGTCCCTGGGTAAGACACTTCACCCGCATTGCTTCCAGTGCCCATGACACTGGGTATGAATGTTTAAGTGGCCGGAGAGGCCGTTGGCGCGGATTGGCAGCCACGTTTCCGTCAGCCTGCCCCAGGGCAGCTGTGGCTACAGTAGTAGCTTACTACTACCATTGTCTGTCTGGAGTGAATGAATAATGTATCTACTTGTAAAGCGTCTATGATAAAGCGCTATATAAATCTGATGTATTATTATTAAACGCAAGTAACGCATCTGATCAAATTTCAGTAACTGTAACGCATTACTGAATTTCTTAACAGTAATTTCACAGCACGTTACTGCAAAAGTAGTGGCATTACAGTTACTCCCAACACTGAATACAGCTAAACAATTAAAAATGAATTAAAGACTTTTTTCAGATTTTCTGTAAAATGTAATTCTAAACAAACAGTGAGGAATAAGTTAGGACACCCCCCCGTCTTATTAGGACACCCCCACATTCATTCCCACTTAAAATAGCTAAAATAAATGTTAAAAAAATGAAAATAAAAACAAAAACAAGGTTAGACATACTGTAGATATATGAACATTTCTTAATAAAGAACTGAATATTTAATGAGGTGTCCTAATTTTTTCACATGACTGTATGTGTAACGCATGTAGTATTATACAGGTGCATCTCAATAAATTAGAATGTCATTGAAAAGCGATGTATTTCCATTCAAAAAATGAAACTCATCATGTAGATTCATTACACACAGAGCGATATACTATTTCAAGTGTTTATTTCATTTCATTTTGATTGTTATGGCTGATTGCTCATGAAAACCCCAAATTCAGTTTCTCAAAAATTAGAATATTACATAAAATTAATTTGAAAAAAAATGATTTTTAAAAGAAATGTTGACCAGCTGAAAAGTATGTTCATGTACACACTCAATCCTTGGTTGGGGCTCCTTTTGCATGAATTACTGCATCAATGCGGTGTAGCATGAAGGCAGTTGGCCTGTGGCACTGCTGAGGTGTTATGAAGGTCCAGGTTGCTTTGATTGTGACCTTCAGCTCGTCTGCATTGTTGGGTCTGGTGTCTCTCACCTTCCTCTTGACAATCCTCCATAGTTTCTCTATGAGGTTTAGGTCAGGAGAGTTTGCTGACCAATAAAGCACAGTGATACCATGGTCAACAAACAGATGAACAGGTGCCAAGTCCTGCTGGGAAATGAAATGAGCAGCTCCATGAAACTTCTCAGCAAAGGGAAGCATGAAGTGCTCTAAAATTTTCTGCAAGATGACTGTGCTTTGGACTTGATAGCACACAGTGGACCAACACCAGCAGATAACGGTAAATTTTGCATTTCATTTGGAAATCAAGGTGCCAGAGTCTGGAGGAAGAGTGGAGAGGCACAGATTCCAAGCTGCTTGAGTTCCAGTGTGAAGTTTCCACAGTCAGTGATGATTTGAGGAGCCGTGTTATCTGCTGGTGTTGGTCCACTGTGTCAGTTTGGAGTTGGTAGCCATGGTAGCCATGCCATACTTTGTCTATTTGGTTATTAAAAGGTTGTGTCAATGTCATGTCATTAACTTATGGATCAAAATTATGTCATAAATTTGTATTTACATTGTTGTTCAAACTGAAATGGCTGTATTTTGTGAGTTAGCCAAAATTTCCCTGTGAAATAACAAGCAACAAACTTGACATGTTTTCGAACCCCTGAATGCCCCATCTCCTCCAGCCTCTCCTCACTGCACGCAGCATCATCACCGCCATCATTTCTGTTGTTACATTATTTCCGGGAAAGCATCCAACATAGCCGCAACCCAGGCTAAAATTAGTCAGTGAAGTTGCTGTTTGCGTGATGCGTGACTTGATCATGCGATCTCTTGCTAGGTGTTGGGGGGGTTCTAGTTCACGTCATAGTGCTTGTAAATATGGGGGGACCTGGCATGACCCACTGAGCGGTGAGGCAGAAAGAGAGAGACGAAGGCAGATGTGTGGACATTGTGTAGGTTGTCAAGGGACAGGTAATCTCCCTCCGCTGCTTCTTCGGCAGGTGAATTTCTTCTTGATTTTCTGCTTGTGTAAATAGCTTTTTCCCCCTCAGTGGCATGCCTTCTTAAATAAAGCTTCACTGAATAAATAAAGGCCTCCTCCCCAATTCTGTCAAACACTTTCTCCTGTCTCTGCCTGTCTCTCACCCACTCCCCTATGGTACAGCTGGTGGGTCATCTCATGCTGGAAATAGCATTCAGCTGGTCGGATGGACGGCTGCTCTGTGGTGTCAGATAGCCTAGTTGGGGAGGATTCCGTGCCCCCTTGTCTTTTATCTTCTTTTCCATCTTATACCCTCTTATTCCATCTTGCTTGGTCTTTCTTGCACGCTTCTACATCTTTGGTCCTTGTCAGCAAATTTCAACATCTTTTGCATTTTCTTTAAGCCTTCATTTCTTCTTGTTTTATGTTTCCCAGTGTCAGATTTTACCACCCAGGTTGTTCTGTTCCGTATGCCTGAACTGTGTGTCAGAAGCTAAATCAAGCAGACTGTGTCTCTGCTGTAGGCCGTCACAGATATTTAACATACCAAGTGCTCATGTGTCTAGTGGTCCCTGGATAAACCACAGGAAACTATTTTTTCTGGTTTGAATTAATTTTCAGTTTGTTTGTTTTTTATAGACTTGTCAATTCCAGTTAATTCTTTATTTGATTTCTACAGAACTTACTAATACATTTAGGCCCAGGGGTGTAGCACCAAATCTTGGGCCCTGGGTACAGTACTGTCTGTTGGCCCCTCACCAAACACGAACCAAATTTGAATTTTGCATTCCGACGTTTAAAACAGGGACCATTTCCACTGAAAGCCTTGAATAGTAAGCTGCACCACTGTGGTTGGATTGATTCTATATGATTTATTTAACTGTTCTGTGAATATTTACTGTCATCAAATAGCTTTATTTGATAATGCACTATTTTGAGAATGGACTAACAGTACTTTTTATTTACACATTTTTAAAATTTATTTATGTTCTATTTTCAATTTGACTGGTCTTATTCTTTTGTATACTACTTTTTTTTTTTTTTTTTTTTGCTGGAGCATCTTTAACAAACCCCGTATCCAACAGAGATCAATATACAGTGATGTGCACAGACATTTCGGGGGGCAGGTGCTCAACAAAAAAAGGGCACTTTTAAATAGTGAAAAAGTAATGTTATATGCAAAATTTTATTGTACTTACTTGATATATCTATTTTATTTTATTACTCGTAGAGATATTTAGTACTATATTTAATACTTAATATTTTTACAAAATTTAACTCACTCAGATACCATCATCTTCATCATTAATTATGTAAAGGTCAATAACAAAAAATTGACACCTTCCTTTGAAAAATAAATATATGTTCAAAATACAAAAATATTTGTAATTTCATTCAATAAATAAAATATTAAACCTCCATTCAAAAAATCATTGCAAAAAATTAAAAAAGGTAATTCCCCTTGTCAGCAAAATGATCCAAAATCATTCCCTATGTTAACCTGCCACCGTCCATCCCCATAAAGAGTATAGTATAGCAGGAAATGTACAAGAAAAATCATGAAAAATTCAGGAAAAAGTTGCAAATTTTATGGAAACAATTTGCTAATTTATGGGTATATTGTAGTAAACTTGTGTGGGAGAAAGGTAACAAATTCGTCAAAGAACATGCCAAATTTATAGGAAAAAAATAATACATTTATTATTTATTACTTTATTTTATTAAAATACATTTAATAAATAATTACTTTATTACAAAAGTAATACATTTATCAGGAAAAGTTGCAAATTTTTCAAAAAGTTACAATTTTCCAAGAAAACAAAAACCTCACCAGGTGTTGAGGAAATTGGACCTTTATGAGAGAAAGTATTTTTTTTATATATCAGAAAATTGACATTTTTTTCTTTTAAATTTCTGACTTTATTGATGTAAATTTTCACTTTTTTTTGGAAATGTGTTTGTTGGGTAATGAAACACTAACTTGACTGAGGAAGGAGACGTGGTGCAGGCTGCTGACTGGTGCTGCATTTGTTTCCTCTGACCAAGTTTAACCCTCAGTAAAATGATGGCAGATCATTTGGTACTGACATCTTCACAATCCTGCGATTACAAGTAATCCATTGAAACTAAATATGTCATGATCAGTCACTGTGAAAAAGGGTTAAAATGTCAATACAAAATTGAACTGTTTTTACTGGAAGGTTTGTTACTGGGTTGGGGTGGGGTTATTGCCCAAGTCAAAAGTTTCACTATTAAAACTGAAAATGAAAATAAAAGCTACTCACTTTTTTTTTATCATATTAGAATGAAAAATGACTGATAAAATTATATCATGACCTAATCTTTAAAACTCCCTCTATCAAAATGATGGGCAAAGAGAAATTTCTGATGGTAATTAACAAAATAGCTAACAAGAAAAGGAAATATGACAAGGCTTAGCTTGCTTCTGGATTCATTGTGGATGTGGAGGGGCAAAGAAATACCCGTGCATGCATGTGCGTGTGTGTGTGTGTGTGGGGGGGGGGGGGGTTAAGAACCACTGGTATAAATGAACAAATACATCTGCAGATTAAAACGACCACACAGTATTCTCTGAACTTTTATTGCTGGGACTGAAACAGTGTCAGTGCTTCAGTCACGCTCTTGAGCGGTTGTTATGGGTTCAGTTGGCCACCAGATGTCACTGTTCTTAGTTAGAATGAAACCTCAAAGCTTTGAATCTTTTTTTTTGGCACAGTTAGAAGGAAAGCCTCAGAGCTTCACTGAGGTTTCACCCCCCGTCATGGTCCCCCCGTCGGGCAGAGGAGGAGGGACCACGACAGCGTCAGGCAAAGGAGGGGGCACCACGACGCCCTTGGACTGGCCTGTAGCACCCTCGATGGTCCCGGACTGGGACATTGTAGCACCCATGCTGTCTCCGGGCTGGAGCGGAGCTGCACCCGTGGTTTCCCCGGACTGGGCCATAGCTGCACCCACGGTGGCCCCTGGACTGGAGCGTAACGCCCATGGTGGGCCCACACTAAAGCGCAGCACCCAAGTTGGTTTCAAGCTGAGTTGCAGCACCCATGACAGTCCCCGACTGGGACACAACACCCATGGAGACCTAGACTGAGGAGCTGCACCCACGGAGGTCCCGAGCTGGGATGGAGCGCCCTCGACGACCTCAGACGGTGAAGCAGCATCCACGGAGATCCCGGGCTGGGACAGAGTACCCACGATGACCTCAGCAGGTGGGGGGACCTCAGCAGGTGGGGGGGCAGCACCCACGGAGGTCCCGGGTTGGGACGGAGTGCCCGCGATGACCTCAGTGGGAGGAGCTGGACCCATGGGGATCTCAGGTGATGAGCCAAAACCCACGGAGACTTCTGGCAGAGTTGAATAATCCTCGGCAACCCTGAGGAAAAGCTCAGGCAAGAGAGGCAAAGACTCAGGGTCACCGGCGGCAGTGGAGCCCAGCGAGGTGAACTCGGGTGCAGCTGATGGCTGCGTTTGGCTCTCTCCACCAAGAGCCCGACAAGATCTCTCCAAAATTGAGACAATAAAAACAAAGGAGTGCACTTGCCTGAGCTCGGGCTCCACCACCGTCCAGGACGCCATCGATCCAGGCGACGATGTTTCGGGTCTGGTCCTCTGGAGATCCAGCTTGAACTCTGCTGTGGTGGCCCCAGCAGCAGGCATGATGGTCGTTGCAGTCCCGAGACCCCCCAGTGATGTGACCCATGCAGGTGGCTCGCCCAGTGTGGCAACAGAAGGTCCGTTCCCTGTAGGTGCTGGATCCGGGACAGCTGAGGCCCGGGGATGCTCCATAGTCGGCACAGACGTCAGCTTAGTACCACCGTTCTCCCTCCGTCTAGACTATGGCTGTGGGGCTGGGACTAGGTCCTCCAGGACCGCGGGCTCCTCCATTGTCCGGCGGCTCAACTCAGTGGTCGGCGGACCCTCGGGGAGAATAGGAGGAGACATGGAACAGGACCCCCCCCCCCCCCTGCCGTTTGAGGCTTGGGGCAGGGGAACCGTAGCACCCGTGATGGTCTCGGCCCGGGACCTGGCTGCACTCATGATGGTCCCGGCCTGGGATATGGCTGCACCCACGATGGTCCTGGCCCAGGACGTGGCTGCATCAGCGGTGGACTCCGGCTGGAGCTCTGCTGCACCGGCGGTGGACTCCAGCTGGAGCTCTGCTGCACCTGCGGTGGGCTCCAGTTGGAACACCGTTGCACCTGTGGTGACCCCCATCAGAGGCCTCATTGCTCCCCTGGTGGCCTCCCCAGCGAGGGAGGTGATGCTCCTCACGTCACCTGATGCTGGACCCCGATCCTCGGCAGCCTTTGACAAGACAAGCAGCTCTCTGGTGACCCCGGCCAGGGGCTCCAAACCCAAAGGGAGAAAAAGAGAAACCGGGTCAGGGTCGCCGGCAGCGGCAGAGCCCGGTGGGGCGGCCCCGAGGGCTACTGTGAGCTGCCCCGGGTCCACCTCACCATGAGTCAGGCAGTGTGACATTGACATTGACATTACTGACATAAGGAAACACACTTGCCTGAACTCTGGCTCCACCGCCGTCCAGGACTCCAGCAATTTAGGGTGTGCAGGTCTCCCCGATCCGTCGGGTGCCTCACTCCTGTCGGCCTCCTCCGAGAAAACTGGACCCGCCTTGTCATCTGTGGGCCACCCAGGTTGTGGCAGTTCCTCTCCGGTGACCCTAGGATGGAGCTCGAAGGGGATAGGAGAGGAGTAACGGTTAGGGTCGCCGGCAGCGGCAGAGCCCAGCGAGGGGGATCCAGATGTGGCTGAGAGCCACACCTGACTCCCCTCCCCAAGAGCCAGACAACATCCCTCCACCATAGACAAATGAACTACAGGAGAGATTACTTGCCTGTGCTTAAGCTCTACCGCCGTCCAGGACTCCGACGACGACGCCTCGGGTCCCATCGGCTGGGAGTCTGGTCCGGGGGATGATTCCATTGCGGCGGCCCCCACAGCGGGCGTGATGGTGGTTGCAGTCGTGGTGCTCTCGTGCACCGTCCTCCACACCTCCGCCTCCTCTGGCGTGGTGGCTGTGGACGACCTTTCCGCTGGCCCATGGGCTGGACCCTCCTGGGCCTCTGGGTCCTCCTCCCCTGAGCGACCTGGATCCAGGACCGATGGGCTTGTAGGGGCACATAGAAAGGAGTTGGAGAGACCAAGTACGAGAGCATTATATGCCGCTGGGGCGGAGCACTCAGGGGACTGCACATCCCAAGTCTCCTTGCCAGGAGGCAGGCAAAATTGATCACTGACCGTGAAAATTAAAAGAGAAGAAACTTGCCTGTTCTCCTGGCACTGGAGGTCCTCAGCGGCCTCAGAGGTGTCCTCTCTCCTCTCCAGGCATTCCTCATCAGGTTGCGGCTCCTCCTCCCTCAGGGAAAGTTCCTTTAATCTTTTGGCCATCTCCGGGAGGAGCCACGGCTTCACCTCCAAGATGAGGTCCATCTCTGCCAGAAGAGCCCGCCTGTGTTCCTCCATTTCCTCCCGTGACAGAGCAGAGCATGGCTCGGAGCGGGGAGGCGGAGCTGTAGTAAACGGGGCTGGACGCTTCTTGCGGTGGGGATTCCTCCCTCTCCTCCTCCTCCTGGGCAACTTGGGAATGAGATAATCCGTGACGCAGAGCACCGTGCTGGGCAGCGGGTCACCCATGTAGAGAGGCCCCGCATCTTCAGGAGAAAAGAGCGAAGTGGCCGCGAGGAGCTCGAGCACTGGGAGATCCTCAGCTGATTCCTCACATGGCGTGGCGAAGATGTCCCAGAGGATCTCCATTGCCTCCGGATGATCCCAGAGGCTGTCTCACTCCATAACTGTCCTTGCGGTGTCCTGAGCCCGTCGAACAGCCAGGGAAGAACAGGGCTTCTGTGTCCATGAAAAAACCTCTTCTAGGAAACACAGCAAACACAGCTCCCGCTCCAGCTCCCTCTCCGTCCGAACCACCATGTTTAAAGTCGGGGAGGAAGGGAAGAAGGTGCGGAAGGAAAAAAGAAAAAAACACACTTCTACTCCGCTGGGTTTTTTCTGTCTGGTCAGAGCATTCTGTCACAGTTCCCCATGCGCCATTGTTTGGCGCACGAGGGAGAGAATGGAAAAACCCAATTGTGTGAGTAGAAAGTGCCATTTTATTAAACTTAGCCACAAAGTTAACAGTTCAGCTTAACCACAAAAATACAGAGATATGCAGATGGGCTGCACGGTGGCGCAGTGGTTAGCACTGCGGCAGCACAGTTTACCCTCGGCCGGGGGATCGCGAGGATCATGAGATCGTGGGTTCGATCCCTGCCCCCGGCCAACAGTGATCTGTGTGGAGTTTGCATGTTCTCCCCGTGTTGCGTGGGTTTACTCCGGGATTTCTCTGGTTTCCTCCCACATGCCAAAAACATGCAGGTCAGGGATACGGGGCGCTTGCGCACGCAGCGACCGGCAGCTGGTGGCTTGTCACCAGACTGCAAAACAAATCTACCTACGGGTACAAAATAAGTACAAAAAAAAAAAAAAAAAGATGATGGAATTAAGGCCACCTGACATGCAGGGCGCTAACCAGATGCTCTACAGCCCGGTCAATAGGAAACTTAGTGCCACAGGACTGCTATAAGCACAAAGGGAAAGGCGATCATGACACTTACGGGGCTGGAGCGACTCTGGGGCGATCCGTGCAGTCTGGAGGATGAAGAAGGTGAGCAGGGTCAGCCGATAACACCAAGGGGTTAACTGAACTTAAAGTGCTGGGCTGAATACAAAGAAGGTAATGACAACACATACGTGGAGAGCTAGCTGCCGCGTATGGAGGTGAAAGCTCTGACAATCTCTTTCCACAAATGCAGTGAACAAATACTCCTGAAGCTAACGAGGAAAGAGATTGCCGGTGCGAGAAAGCGTGGGCTGAACTTGATTGGACCTGGTGCATGAGAGAGCGTGCATGAGTGTATGAATGGGAATGAATGGAGCGTGTGTAGACGTGTGTGTGTGTGAACACCCGTGACAGTACAGCTGATGGCACTTGACAGGAGGAGGGGGCGTGCCCAAGCTGTCGGGGAGCGGAGGCCCAATAGCTCCCTGAAGCGCCAGGTGGAAAATAGGGCAAAACATAACAATAAGTCAGAACTGGGTTTGGAACAGCCAAACCCAGATTCATGACAGTTTCCATTGAGAAATGTATCCAATTAACGATAATTTAAAAAATAAAATAATTAAAATGAACTTCATTAATTTCCCTGTGTTTTGAGGTGGCAGAGAGCCAGCCACAGCATGGGAGCTGAAGGGCCGTGGGTTGCCAACCCCTGCAGTTGACAAGCAGCTCGATCTTGAGTGGAGTGGACAGGGCGGCAGATTCAGATATTTCTGTGAACAACAGCTGGATTAAACTGAAACAGTACAGCTGTTCACTTCTCTAGCTTTGACCTTTCTTTGCTTCCTCTTCACTCCAATCATTCTCGCTTCCCTTCAGTTTAAGTGACCTTGTGTCTCTACACTTAATCCTTCCCGTCTCGGTTCACTCTCTTTCACCCTATAGCTCTCTTCTCACTTAACTGACTTTACATCCCTTTACCTTAACTCGGTTCTCCCAAGACTTCAGTTAACATCCACACCTCATGTAACTTCTCTACTCTTTTCATGCCACTGCTTTGTTTTCTTTTCCTCTATTGTTTTTATATATGTTCAAAATAACCTTAAACTAACATTCTTTCTCTACCTCACATTTCTCCTTCATGTTAAATGGAAGTGCCGTGCTTCAATTTGTTCTTTCACCTGATTTCATTTAACTTGACCAGTCTTCTCTCCCATTCAGTTGTCTTTACAACCCTTCATGTTCCTTGTCTTTCTTTCTTTCACTAAATTAACATAATTCATTAATTTCACACATCTTCTCAAGTTCTTCACACTACATCTCTTGACTTTAATTGCACTTTCCTTTTCATGTATCAATGACATGACTTTTTGTTTCTAATCTCCTGTAATCTGTTTTTACCTCTTTTGAAGGTGAACTCCGTTGTTATTCAGTGTGTACAATAACAAGATATGCATTAAAAGTAGAATGAAGTTAAATGGGAACATTTTATGCATGTTTTCCACATGTTGACACAGTTTCTAGAGCCCTTAATCAAATGTTAGTGACTTCATTTCCTCAAAAGGCATCTGTCTTTAATTATTTCCTCATTATTTTCCACCCAGCATAAACAACCTTCCTTGGAGTGACTAATTTCAGTGCACATTTCTTTAAATGTTCATGAGCTCCAGCTCGCTCCACTATCCATTTTTCATCACTGCTGAGTAGGGCTGGGCAATAAATCGATTTAACCTCTTACACTCAGGGATATCGGGGGCGGGCATATTTTAAATGTCTCAGTGCGCAATGAAAAAAGCCTGCATTTCCAGTACAGATACAGCCGTAAACATGAAGGCAAAAGAGTTTCGTATTTGTCTAGATTTGAGTAACATCTCATTCAACCCATAAGAGCCTCAGTTTGGGTTTTTACAGCCTTCAATAACCAATGACCGAAAACCTAGCCAGAAGGATCTATGCACCTACCGTGAATACAAGAAGTCAGTCGTAGCTGAGTATGCTGATGATGGATGTGTCGTTTAGCCAGTTGATTTCTGAATTCAGTGACACTCGGCGTGGGTAGGTTCCTTGTTTACATTTCTTGTAAAAGCCATGCGTTCCCGTTCGTAAATCCTTTTTGCCGAAGCCGCTGGGTGACAAGCACATACAGTCCAACTTGTGCATAAAGCTAGCATTAGTCACTATTTTACTCACTTGTTTTGAAAAATGATTCACAAAATAAACCTAAAGAAAATGCACGAAAGCATACATCGCTTGATCCAGTCGGGTGACCGGGACTACGAGTTAGTAAAGGAACAATTGAAGGTTGCAATAACCAAACAGTTAGAAATTGCTAGCTTGTCTAATGATGAGGAACGGAGTGGAGATGAGCGTAGATGTTCGCCGACGGTCACGATGTGGTTGTGGACAGGTAAGTGTTATAATGTAAACTGTAAGTTATTCTTTATAGATAAAAATAAAGAAAAATAGAAAAATAGAAATAAAAATAACTTTTGACTGATTGGCAATTTTACTGGAGTCGTGCATAGCCACGTGTTTTTCATGTGGCGTATTCCTCTGTAGCGGGGGGGGGGGTTGTTTCTGTGTATATTGCAATGAAATGTAATAATGTTTTAGTATAATTTTTATTACACTGTAGGCTATTTTCCCTGTAAAAAAAAAAGGAACTGTGTTGTGTATGTCTGGGTTATTATGCCTTTGTTTTACTGTGTAAACAGGATCTGGTCAAGTGGACCCTTGACCAACTGAGCACCCCATGTGAGCACCCCAAGTGGACCCCGGTATCCAATCTATATAAGTACATTTTCAGTCCAATGATTTACAAAGTGATTCTTAATTTGCTAAAGCCTCATTCAGAACATTATAGTCCCACAGACTGGATTTTCATGTGGGGGCAGCCAGCCCTTACGAGCAGCAGCGGTGGAGAAGAAAAGTCTTTTGAAAGAAGAAACAGAGCCAAAAACGTCTCCGGGTCAGCTTAGTTATCAGCTTACATATATATATATATGTATATATATATATATATATATATATATATATATATATATATATATATATATATATATATTTACACTTCTTAGTGACCGGGAAAAGTCTTTCCAACAACTTCACACAAATTCTTGTTCTCCTTCTTCGCATTTATAAATAAAAAAAAAGGTGGCCTTACCGCTGTCATATTTCTGATGATGAACATTTCATAACTAAAATCTGAAAAGTGTCCATTCACAAACTGAAAGTAAACTGAATTAGTGTAGTCTTTTTCCATAGACTGTACAAAACTCAGCATTTCCTGAATTATTTCAAAATAAAAGCCCTCTCTTGATTCAAGTGGAATGGTTGTTTCTGTTCAGTGCTTTTATTATGAAACACTGTCAACTGGATATATGTGACTGAAAAAACAAGGCAGCCAGCCAACAGTTTTTCCTCACAAGTTCTAAATTTAAAAAAATGTCAAGAAAATGTAAGTCTTTCATTTTAAGGATGCTTTCAACTTTTCTCTACAGGGTGACTGTAGTAAATAAGGTTTGTTTGCACTTTGTGTATTCAACTTAATGATAGAGGAACTCTATAGTTTTAATAAGTTAATTTTATGAAAGGTTGGCTACTTATGGGGGGAGGCCTGAAAAGTACATAGTGGTCAAATTTGACCAAATGTGATTTATTTTTCAATATAGTCTCCCCTTTGGTCCACACACTTCTTCCATCGGTGTTGCAGTGGTACTGCATACAGGTGGGAACTGAAATTTGGTATTGCTATGTTGTCTTCTGATTAGCGCGCTTGTACCTCATGGAACAGCCCTTTGTCCTGTTTATAATGACAATAATAATAATGATAATAATAATAATAATAACTGTCTTGGTTTCTCTCCTATTCTCTTGGAGCAATAATGGTTTCTGCGAGGAGTGAAGGAGGGAAAAATAGTCCGGACACTGGTATGCTACCATCCCAGGGCAACTGGGAAGGCCAGCAGGAAGCAGAAGTGGACTGAAGGAAGCCAGCCATGTGATCCAGCGGGTGGATTTCATGAAGAGCCAATTAGAGCAAGTGTGTAAGACCATTGAACATATGGCTGCAAATCACCGTTGCCTTTGGGTATGCCACACCAGGCTCTCATATGTGCCCTGAGACTACATCCTGATGCAGTGTCTCTCATGGCCTCTGATAACTTGGGTAAGAACATCGGCTCTGGCTGTGGCGCCATTGGGAGAGTGGATGTCTTTCTGAGGTGATGATAAAGTCGCCAGTGACTCTCTGATTGAGAAGACCTTCCTGAGCCCGCTGATATATCTGTCAGGGCGCGGCTCTCTGGGGCAGCATCGGCTGCTGGTCTTCTTCCCCCATCTTCTCCGTCTAGGGATTCAGCTTTGGACAGAGATCCTGCAACCCAGAGGCGGGTTCCCTTGTCAGTTTATTCTGACTGTGTGGAACATCAGAAGTTGTTGGCTCGGCTAAGGAGGCTGCTGCTCCTCATTCTAGACTCAGTATTTTGAGTGGTGCTGCGAAGCAGGGCTTGGATAGTGCATTAATGGTGGGCCCTACCTTTGCATTTCTGGCTGGAGCCCCCCCCAAAAGGCAGCAACCCTAACGACAAGTGTCGTGCCACTGATGGGTTTGTGGCTTACGCCTACCAATCTGTGGCTATGGCCTCTAGGCTGGCAAACGTTAATACACTTCTTTTAGTGTATTTAGAAGGTCTGATAAGGGACCTAGAGCCAAAAGCGGAACTGACCTTCTACCAGAGTTGGTGAGGATTGTGGATACTGTGATTCAAGGAGCTAGCTTTCAGGCTACAGCACTTGGGAATTCCTTGGCCAGGTGACCATGGCCGGCGGCATGTGTGGTTGAGCCAGTCTGGATTGGCGGATACAGACAGGGTTGCTGTTTTGGAGGCTGCGGTAGCGCCTGGTGAGGTCTTTGGGCTCGCAGCAGGGGCGGTGTTGGACAAGGGGCAGAAGGTGAGACTGCGCATGCAGTCCTTTCATCGGCCAGGACCCTCCAGGTCGAATGTCTGGAAACCTCTTATGGGATGTGAGAACCCACAATGGCTTCGTTTCACAGAGCCATGTTCCTTTCAGAGCTCGGGTCACCCGAGGCAGAGGGCCTCTCGGCAGCTGGTGCAGGTTCAGCAGCACTCACGTCCGCACTCTCGGGAGTGTGTAGGCTGTGGTCCTGCCAAGCCCTGACAGCATCTCTGACAGTACGCTTCCCCTGACATCAACCTTCTCTGCAGCGCACCTCATGAGTTGGCGTCAGCGCACCTCATGTCCATGGGTGGTCGATACACTGGAGTGTGGATACCACCTACAGTTCAGATCTCATTCCCCAACTTCAAGGGGTTTTGGAAGCAAAAGTAAGGAGGACTCTTTCCATGGTTCCCAGCAGCGAGATCTCTGCCCTGCTGGGAAAGAACGTAATATGGTCTCTGTCTCCAGGAAAAGAGAGGCAAGGCTTTTTACACTGCCTCTTTCTTGTCTCCAAGCAAATTGGTGCATAACGCACAGAGCTACCAGAGGACTGACCCTTTCCCCCACTGTAGCGTTTGCTGCTTACAGTGGCTGCGTGGCCTAAGGACAGAGGAACGGAGATAGGCGCCCCCCCTATATATGGTGTCCCACATGCTGTGGGAGGGAATTAACTAACTAACTAAGTAAACTGGGGGTCTCCATCCAGTTCTGGACCTGAGGCGGTTGAGCAGGTATCCCAAGGTGCTCCCTTTTCCAGTGTTCATGCTGGGGACATTATTCAGGCCATAGGGCCAAGCGATTGGTTCACAACAGTGGACCTTCGTGGTGCTGATTTCCATTTTCCCATAAATCTGGCCCACAGGAAGTTCCTCAGGGTTTCTTCTGGACAAGCCTTCGGTTACAACATCCTGCCTTTCAGTCTGTCCCTGTCACCTTGGACATTCACCAAGTGCATGGACGCTGCACTCGCCCTACTGTGGCAGAGGGGCATTCAAGTTCAATTATCTGGGCGATTGGCTGGTCTGTGCACTATCAGAAGCCGTAGCGAGGAGCCATATGGAGACCATATTGGCTCACCTGGTGGCACTCGGGTTGCATTTAAATGCGGTGAAAGGCTGCCTGGTTCCAACCAGTTGAGTACTGTTGTTGAGTACTTGGGGATCACCCTGGATTCAGTTACCAGGAGGGCATCCCTGACTCCAAGAGAAGACATTCTATCAGGGAATGCATCAAGAGCTGCATCTCACAAAGGATTGTATCAGTGCAGCAGTGCCAAAGGATCTTGAGTCTCTTTGCTGCAGCTGTCCAGTTGGTACCACTGGGTCTTTTACACATTCGTTCCCTTCAACGGTGGTTCGCATTCAGAAGGTGGTTTTTTCCAGAGACAAAAGGAGGAGGCTAGTTCTTTCCGAAGGAGCCTCATAGTTCTCAGGTGGTGGAGACATTCCTCAGCAGTCCGAGATGGTTTTCCCCTGGGCTAAGAGGGCTGCAGGGTGACCATTACAACCAATGCCTCCCTAATAGGCTGGGGTGCAGTCTGTGGAGGGCAGGTTTGTTCAGGGACATTGGGCTCCGTCTCAGTGGTCTTGGCATATAATCATCTCGGGATGGAGGCGACTGCATCCAGAGATAGTCGAGCAGATCTGGCTTTGGTTGACCAGGTGGAAGCAGACCTGTTTGTGATGGCGGAGAACACCCACTGTGCTCTCTGGGCCTTGATGCACGGCCTGTCAGGCCCACTAGGTGCAGAGTGTTGCCTGGCCTCCAGTGAAACTGTTTGCATTTCTACTACTGCTTCTTCTACCAGCTTTTCTTGCCAAGGTGATGCTACTCTCTGTTCAAGTAATTTGATGGCCCCGAATTGGCTACAAAGGCTATGGATGGCGGAGATCCATGAGATGTTGGGGGGCCATTCTTGGCCTCTCCCAATCAGATGGGATGTGCTCTCACAGGCGCAGGGCAGGATTTGGCATCTGAATCCCCAGTTCCTGAGGCTTCATGTATGGCCCTTGAATGGGAGCGATTGTGTAACTTGGTTAGACAAGGAGGTTAGACACCGTGCAGGCTTCACGGGCTGCAGTGCAATGTGAAGTGGAGAGTGTTTTGAACTGGTGTCGGACCAGGGGCGAGAATCCCTTGACATGTCACATCTCTGTCATCTTGTTTTTTCCTCCAGTACCTCTTTGCTGAGGTTGGGTGGAGTCAACTATAGGGGGCTGCCTGGCAGCAGTGTCAACTGCCCATGAAGAATATATAGCTTGTCACCTGGGGCACATTCCTTGACTAAGCAATTTTTGAGAGGCGTGAGACGGGAATCGCCTATCCCAGCATCCTTGCTGCCCACTTGGGGTCTTCAGACAGTTCTCAGGGCTCTGTGCTTGGCCCCTTTTGAGCCACTCTCAATTGCTGACTCTCGTCTGATCTCTGGGAAGACTGCTCTCTCTTGGTGATTGTCTCGGCTAAGAGGGTCAGTGAATTGAATGCTGTCTCTGTGGATGCAGCATGTCTTAGGTTTGATGGTGATCAACCCAGCTTTTCAACCCAAAGTGCTAGTTGTGGGTTTGTTTTCCCACCCTCTCGTGCTTCAAGCCTTCTACGCTCCCCCACACACTTCTTCGGAGGCTGAGAGGCTCCTTAGTTGTGCTGGTAGGGCCTTTTAGGTTTATGTTGACCGTACGGGGTCTGTCCACTCTTCAGACAAACATTCTGTGTTCTATGTGAAGTCCACAATGGGCAGGCCTATCTCTAGCAGCGCCTGTCCCATTGGATAGTCGCCCTGATTGCCTTCGTGTATGTACGGGTTGGAGCGGAACCATCAGTTGGGTTGGTGGTTTGCTCGACACAGGGATTGGCCACTGCGTGGGCGTTGTTTAGGGGTGCACCCCCGGAGGATGTATGCACAGCCACTGGCTGGGCTTCTTCCTCAATGTGTTCCCGTTTCTATAGGCTCAACCTGGCCTCATCAGTCATCCCCTCATCTGTTCTGGGGGTCGGAGCAGGTTCTTAAGTTGCATCTTAGTTTTCCGTCATGTAAGCCACCATGTGTGCCTTGTACTCAAAAGGTTTTTGTTTCAGCTCTGGTTACCTGGAGGAACCGGCTTAACTTGTACTCACTCAGTTAAGTACAACAGAGGAGCCAAACTCATCTGATTGTGTTTGTGCTTAGTGGCGTGATTGGGGCATGGTGCTCCGTCGGCCTGTGGGTGACGCCACCTCCATTCTCCTCAGGAATCATTTGGTATACGGTTGCCACATGGTTACAGGTTCACTGAAATGAAATAAAACATGTTTACGGATGTAAACATGGTTTTATGAATGAAAGTGATCCTGTAACCATTCATTGTCCTTCGTTGGTGGAGGCAGGCTCCTCCCAGTCGTTAGAGGAAGAATGGGTGGATGCAAGGGGTATATAATAAGGTGTGCATCCACAGGTGTGGTTAATTTGGTACAGTGCTCCTCTCCCGAGGATCATAGTCACGTGGTTACAGGTTCACTTTCATTCATAAAACCGCATTTACATCCGTAAACGTACGGTTTGTAACTACATGAAGTGACATGACAGAGGGCTAGAGGTGCAATGTGTTGAAGGTCGATCCTCACACTACCTAACCCTAAATTTTACCTTAACTCCACCATATACTACATATATAATACTATATAGTACTATACTCTAATGTATGTAGTATGTGAATTGGAAATGAGGAAGTGAGAATAAACAGTAGGAATTAAAAATAAGCACCCACTGTATTTGAAATTCCAACTCTTGCTTTGAAATTCCAACTCTTGATGCACTTCGTGGTTCTGTACATTACCCTCAGGAAATGCTGTTTGGGGATTTGAGTGCTTTTGAAAGAATAAAAAGTGATGAATTGTGCTTGAATGCATTAAAGTGTGGCACAGTCACCACAGTTGAAATGGGATATTGGGAGGGCTGGGAAAAAATGACTTGTGTTAATGTTTTAATTAGAGTTGTTGACTATTCTCCTGCTGTTTGCATGTACTGAACTTGACAATATTCAGTCTTGCTTTGAACTTTTTAGTTTGGCTATTTCCAAAAACAATTAAAATTGTTTTTCCAAAATAAATTTCTTTAGCCACAGAGCAATAAATAGCATTTTAAACCTTTTTTTTTAAAATTTCTAAAGCCGTTTCTTTTTCAGACAGATGACTTGGTGTCTTTTTTTTTTTTTTAAATTCCTCCCCCCGACCACCACCGAACACCCACACACACCCATATCCGGCCCCACAGACACTGGAAACAGTGTAGGCAAGTGCCCCGCCCTGGGACCCAACGGCAGGACGGCCAGGGAGAGCAGAAACAGAACCACTATCCCCCCCCCCCCACCGGCCAGCAGACGGCCCACCCCAACTCCCGAGCCCCCGTCGCCCAACGAGGTCTTCCCCTCACGTAGTACACCCCCCCTCCCCACAACCACGTGTCTACTCGCAGGTAGTTGCCCCCCCCCCCCACACACGCCCACCCGCACCTGTACACACACATACATACCATCACATATGTCCACCAACACCCACACACACCCTCACATATTTACACACAGCATACATGCACACAACCATATCCACACCCACACATACCACACATATACATGCGACCCCACACACACCCACACTTGCGCACACCTGCACATACACTTGCGTACACACACTCACACATACCCACATGCATGCATGCATGCGCACACCCACACCCACAGGCCCCGGAGTTCGGGTAGGGCCCCAGGGAGGGTGCGTCCCCCACAGTGCGGGGGACACACCCGGGTTGGCCCGTGCCACTGGCGTACACCAGACCCAGCCCCACCCGGGAGACAAGGCCAGCCAGCCCGGAGCCACGTTGTGACCGGGGTGTCCGGGGTGTCTTGATTTCATGCTGAAATAATTTTTGACTACTTTTTACTGACTACGTAGTTATGTGGCCTTTTGCAATCAGGAGACTGCAAATGATGTGAAAACTATAACAATTAAGGAGATGGAGAAAAGTAAAAACAACAAAAAAATCACAAAAAATAATTCTGTTGCTGTCAATAAATCTGGGTGTCTCATGAGATTTATCGGTCATAGTGCAGTCCTTGTGCTGAATAGCAAGATATTGAACTTTAGTAGAGCAACCGAAGAAAAAAAACACTCAAAATGCATATAGAAGAAACAAGTCAAGAGCATTTAAAACACCAATAAGTACAAACATTCTCCCCTAGAATATGTTTCACTCTGAAGAAACATTGCAAACTTTGATAAAGGCTTTAAAATCCAAGTGTTTCACTGTAATTCTTAACTCCATAGCGCTACGTAATCAGGTAATTACATGTATGATCAGAAGATGGCAGCAAAGTTAGCTGCTTCCCCTGTAACTGTCCTCGGAGAGACCGAGATGCTGGCAATGAAGATGAATGTGTGGGAACAGATTCCTCTGTTCATGGGAGATTTGAGTCTGGCACTGTATGAGAGAAAGACAGGTTGGTTTGATTCAAACAGAGAGTGAGGGAGAGGGTGGAGGGGAAAATGAAGACAAAGCAAGAAAGATGGTGCAGTAGAAAGGCTGCTGTTGTTTTCTGGAGGGAAGAAAAGGATGGGTGGTGAAATGAATGTCTGGGATGTGATGGATATGAACACACAGACGGTCGTTCAGCTGGGCTCGAGTGGAGGTTCACCGTATGATATGACCCACATGGAGTTTCTGGGTCACCACAGAGCAGCAAAGGAGGAGACAGCGTGTGCATGCGGGGGGTGTTGTAATGAGCTTGGCAGTCCACGATCCCAGAGGAACTCCCTCCCTGCTCAGTCAGACATGCACGTACGTCAGCGCATACAAAAGCCCTGTTTTGAGTGCAGAGGAGTCATGCTGGTGAAAATGGGTTTTCCAAATCAGGTTGTACCCCATTCTAATGAAAGCGGTCTGACAGCTCACAGCAGGGTTTGCACCGATCAGTCAGTAGGGAAGAAAAGTCACGCTGGGCTGATTTTAGTCACAGAGACTTTGTCTCCTTTGACAGATTATTATGTTTTATTAATGCCTCAATTATCATTACTCATCTCAAATGATTGTCCTTTCAGGACATAAGATTTGACTCTCAGCTGTTGATTCATGAGTGGGTAGGAGTAAATGTAGGCTAAAACCAGAAATCTAAATGCAAACATTTCTGTTCAGACTCCATGCTTGGTCTGTATTAATGGGGATTTAAAAATCGTAAAATGTGGAGCAATAGTTTCAGTCAACTTTTAAACTAATGATCACGGACATAAGACTAAAATACAGCAAAGGGGAGAAAAAAATTCTCAAACCAAACAGCATGAGTTTACTTGCTTTGTAGAAGGTGAACTCTTATGTTTCAAGAAGTCCTGCAACTAAGATATAAAAATGCATATCGTAAGTTCCTCAGATCAGAATATGAATCTTTCATGCCGTTTCCCATTTCAGAAGTATTCAGATCCATGTACAGTTGGAGGCTGGTGGACGGTACTGAAAATAGCACTCCCATGTAAGGCCATAAAACATCTTGATAAAGGAAAAAAGGCTATCCCTAATTTCCACTGGATGCCAGTGTGTTCAGACGGGTTCACACTATAGCATTTGAACCGACCTTAACAGATGTTTTGAAAAATCAGAGAAATGAGTCCAAGCGTTGGTGAAATTACTTTCATGAGCAGTTTTTTTTTTTTTTTAACCCAGCGAACATCAACTTTTACGGACTTTTAAGGAGCTTTTTAACTCCACAGCCTTGCTTGACCATGGATGACAGCTGTCTGCTATAATTCAGAGATGATGCCAGTGAGTTGCCAGAGAGCTGTAAAGTTTCCTCCAGTTATATTATCATTCATCCGAGCTTCTCTTTTAAACAAAGAAAGAGCGAGCCCTTCACAGGACCAAAAGTTTTCCGACACCGTGCTGGATTTCCGGCGTGTGCCGTTTGACTGCGAGGAAAAATGATACTCTTATAAAACAAAAGATTTACTTACTATTTCTTTACGCAGAACCACTTTTTGTCCAAGCGGAGTTGCTGTATCTAGCGATCCAAGATGGCAGACTGTATTGTGCTTGCGTGCTCCTAATGGAGTAGTGACAGTGTACAAAAAAACATTTCATACACACCTTTCAAACATTCTGTGGGATGGAGAGGAAGGTTTTGAAGCCTGGGGAAGATGTCCTAATTGATAACAGACTTAAAAAACAAATGGCACTGGGCGTGGATCAAAGAGACGGTAAGCCTTTTGGTAGCTGGAGTTAAAAAAAAAAAAAAGAGAGAGAGAGAGAGCCAGGATCCTCATGTATAAACGGTGTGCACGCACAAAAACACAGCATATGCTGATTTTCACGCCCACAGTGGAAAGTATAAAAACAAACTTGATGTGAGAATCTGTGGGCCAAGCCGCAAAGTTTCCATCTGCTGTGAAGAGTTACGGCTGTCCTCAAAATTCTGTTTGACTCCATCCGGTGGGTTTGTTAAACTACAAAACAGCTGAAACTCACAGAATATGTTAAAACAACGTTTCCGCTTCAGTTAAATGCTTTGTCTATGAATTAGTCTGTGAAAAACATAACAATTATTACATGATTTATCTCCATAACTCGGCTCAGTGAGCGCAGTGAAATCCCGATGAATAATAACTGATTAAACTGCCTCACTCATGGACCAATCGACAGAACACCTGCATCAATGACTGACCGTGTTTGTGGCATGAAAATACGTGTGTGCATATTCATTGCAGAACACGATTTGTCATTGACCACTTCTCAACTGCTAGTAAATCTGTGTTAAAAAAAAACTAGCTGAAGACAAAAATGCCTTAACAAAACTGCCTGTTTCAAATCAGCATGCCAGTTAAGTAAACACACATGGCATAACACCAGAATTTTAAAAAAATGTCTGTTAGAGAAGCTCAAGCTGCATGTTTTCACTAAACATTGATCAAAATTCTAGCCAGTGCATGGACAAAATTTTAAATGTCCTTGTTCGCTTTTATGATGACAACACGACCAGAGAAACAACCCAGCATTTGGCAAGCAGGAAAGTTAATATTGCCAGTGCCTCAGCACTTACGGTGGCATTTAAATGGCCTGCAATTGTATGGTGTTGAATGGAAACAAGTCACCAGTATTCTACTGGTGACTTAAGCTGTAGTTTTCTGTAGTAATCTGGCTTTGTGTATTTCCTTTTTTATGTTTTATAGTATTTAATTTCCTATTATTTCTTTTGAACAAAGCAGTTATGTAAATAATGCAATTTAGAGTATTATATAAAGTTCACTGTTGCTGTGTATATATAATGTGTGCATGTGTGCGTGTCCACTCCATGACCCTGCCCCTGGAAAAAAGTTTAGGCTCAGGACTTTTTTTTTTTTTTGCTTTAACCCCTGCCTTCATCTCGGCCTGAGTTCTATTAATCTGCTCTGGTGAATGCAAAATTTGAGATTTAATTAAAAACAGCTGTCGGGATATTTTCATTTTGAATCATTCTTTTAAAAGAATGACAGTGAATGAGGTTAACATTGTAAAAACTGTCATCATTAGATAATGACTGTCGGATTTGTGCTCACATACCTACTCTTCTCCTGGGTCATGGAGAAGAGCAGCTGTTTTCCCGGTAAAGCAGACTGGTCCAGCAGTGGGTTTTTTTTTTCCCCTGTTCATTCATTCATTCATTCCTCTAAAAAAAATAATAGAATAATGCCTATCTATAGACTCCGACAGTAAGTTTGCAATTAAAATGAAAATGTGGATGGAATAATAAAACTAGTTTACCATCATATAAATAAAATGACGGGTGATTATATTTTGACTGTTGCAATGCTCTCCATTAAAATAACATAAAATCCTGTGTCATCCATGTCATTTACTTTTTGACACCACATCAGCAGTTTTTGATTCCCCAAAATAGAAGCCGAATCAATAAATCCTGGAGAATGATTACACACAGAGCAGAAGATTAAGAACAGTAAATTTTGCAATGAGGAGATTTTTTTTTTCTTTTGGGCTGTCACATTTTTATATATATATATTTTTCTTTTTTTTAAAATTCCTCCTTCTCTCGGCTTTTGGCATTCTAGCACCATGGACAGCGACACTTCTTCAGCATTTCTCTTGTGTCTGTGCATGTCTGAAGTGAGATTCGGTCTAAAAACGTCTTTCACCAGCATTTCAGTCAACGTTTACCAATGGCGCTTAACTTAGGCTGAATTAGGCGAGCTCTGCATAACTTAGCCCAGCACTCAGGAACTTACTGAGCACAACTTTCACCAGCATGTATTTCCAAACTTCACCAACGTTTGCCAACAAACACCAACTATGATTAACTTGTACCAACTTTTGCCAGCGGAGCAAGACGTTTGGCAGCACATCAGTAAAAGTCGTTACAAGCGTTGTAGTGCAAATCCATCTTTAGATTATGGCTGTGATGCAGTTGCCTGAGCAGAAAGGATCAACTCTAGTCAATGCCTGCATTTCTCTGCATTTCAGTGCATCTGAATTGACTTTGATGCTTGATGAGACCCGCCACATCAGCATCCTGGTGCAGAGATGTGCCGTGTCCCTCCAGGGGAGCAGAGTGTTTCCACAGGCAGGGGAGACCCGTACCAGACGCATCGGGCTCGGGGAGCATTTCTGTTTCAGGAGCACCCATCTCTGAAACTCCCTCATCATCAGCAGGTTTAAAGGGACAGCTGCTATCATAGAGGTCATGTAATTTAGTAAACATTTGCATTGGTGGAGAGACACAGTGCGGTTGATTTGGAAATGTGAAATGCAGTGATTGAAGGCTGGTGTCCTCTGCTTGGAGAGCCATGCCCGATTTTGCACAGAGTCTAACTCCAGACCCAGACCCAGAAAACAAATTTTCTGGGTGCATGAGAGATGACTTTTTCTTGTGTTTATAACCAAACCCAGAGACTGCATGTGCATCACCAGCAGTGCTGTATGTGCATTGACCTGATGAAGGAAATTCATCAGAATGACCTGAAGCAGCGTAAGCATCCTGAACTTGAATGATCTTAGATATTTGTTTAACATTCTCAAATCCAAAATAAGATGGAGAGCCCCATTTTTCTTTCGAATGACAGTTGAGCTCAATAAGAAAATCTGGAAAAACTGGCAATTTTGGTGACCTGCTGTTTCGGGAGGAAATAATTAACTGTGAGCCTGGTTTGAAGCTAAAGTGGTGGAGGAGTGAGCCATGACACCTCAAGTCACTTGACCACTCTGCAATACTAATTGATTATGGCTGGTGTGGAGACATTCACCTTCAATGGGGCGTCGAACAGTTGCAGCAGTTCCAGTCCGTCCTGCTGATGCTCAGCTTCCGCTTCACCTTCAGAGAAACCTACAGAGGCTGAGAAGGAAATTTCATCATTGGCAGGAGTCCGTGGCTCCATGTTATCAATGATAGTAATCAGATCCAACTGCTCCTCCTCCATGGCGTCATTGGGGAGGACGCTGTCCATGTAGTGACCCCAGGAAGGCCCCACCACTTTGTCTTCCATCTCCTTAAACTCCACTTAAAGGGGCTCTTGGGCCTGTGACAGCAGGGGGTTGTTAGACCAACACCTTAGTCAGAAACGTCACACATCTTTCATGGGCTAATTTCCTGAGATGGCAGCAATGCACACATATCTCCAGATTAGCATGTAACATGCTGAAACACATTGGGCACACAGTGTGAGTGTTGTCTTGGAGAGGGAGAAACCAAAACCAGGGTTACCAGACTTGCTACTCTTGGAAGATCCACTGGGGGTTTTCTTTATTTTTCTTCCTTTCCCCAGAGCCATTCTGGATAGCGGGAATGTAAGCAAGCTAAACAATCTCAATAAGAAAAGGGAGACCCATAAGCACTTTAAACGGGTGAAAATTGTTAGCTACACTGATGAAAATAACATTAGCAGGCTAAAGGATTCACTGTACCCCACCTGGTATGGGGTTACCAGGGTCCCGCCCTGAAGCCGGGCCCAGGGAAGGGGCTCGATGGCGGGCATCTGGTGGCTGGGTTTTTGCCCGTGGGACCCGGCTGGGCTCAGCCCGAAGGAGCTGCATGGGTCCACCCTCCAGTGGGCCCACCATCTGCAGGAGGGACCATGGAGGTCCAGTGTTATGTGGATCAGGTGGCAGTGGAAGGCCTTGGCAGTCTGATCCCCAGCTTTCTAAACTGGCTTTTGGGATGTGGAATGTCACCACTCTGGTGGGGAAGGAGCTTGAGCTGGTGCGAGATAGTAGCTTGATATAGTTGGGCTTACCTCAATGTACAGCTCTGGTTCTTTAAGCAGTTTCCTGGAGAAGGCCTGGAGCTTGGCCTGCTCCGGAGTTGCCAGGACGAGAGGCAGTGAGCAGGGGTGGATATTCTTTTATCCCCCCACCTTGCTGCCTCTATATTGGAGTCTTCCCCGGTGGACGAAAGGATAGTTTCCCTGTGCTTTTAGGTTGCGAAACAGGTCCTGACCATCATTTGTGCCTATGTACCAAATGATGTTTCAGAGTACCCACCCATTTTGGAGTCTTTGACTGTAGTGCTGGAAAGTGCTCCTCTTGGAGACTCCATTGTCCAACTGGGGGACTTCAGTGCACATGTGGACAATGACAATGAAACCTGGAGGGATGTGATTGGGATGAACGCCCGGGTGGTGTTCAGTTGTTGGGCTTCTGTGCTTGCCACAGTTTGTCCATAATGAACACCATGTTCAAGCATAAAGGCATAAAGGTGTAAAATTAGAATTTTACATACAATAAATAAAAAAAAATAGTTTTTAAATAAAGGGTTGACCAGCAGTGGTCAAGCCTTAAAAAAAAAGCCACCAGCTAAGGGCAGAGGACTGGCACCAGGACACCCTAGGTTGCAGGTCGATGATCGATTTTGTTATCATGTTATCAGACCTGTGACTATATGGCTTGGATACTCGGCTAAAGAGAGGT
This sequence comes from Pholidichthys leucotaenia, assembly GCA_020510985.1. NCBI lineage: Eukaryota > Metazoa > Chordata > Actinopteri > Cichliformes > Pholidichthyidae > Pholidichthys > Pholidichthys leucotaenia. The sequence goes on from CM035845.1 coordinate 288,612,541, forward strand.
GCAGAGCTGTCAACTGATCACCACCTGGTGGTGAGTTGGAGCCGATGGCAAGGGTGGATGCCATTCAGACCCGGCAGTCCTAAACATTCAGTGAGGGTGTGCTGGGAACATGTGGCTGAGGCCCCAACTCCCACCTCCAGAAGAACTTCAACCACATTCCGAGGGAGTCTAGAGACATGGTTGGTCAGCCTTGAAGAGGTTCTGGCAAACTGTCCAACGACTCAGGAGGGGGAAACAGCTCCCTGTCTACACTGTGTATTGTGCAAATGAGGTGCTGCTGACTTCAACTGAGGACATCATCGTGCAGTGGAAGGAATACTTTGAGGATCTCCTCAATCCCACTGACACACCTTCCAACAGAGGAAGCAGAGCTTGAGGACGAGGGGTGCGACTCACCCATCACAGGGGCTGAGGCCACCGAAGTGGTTAAAAAACTGTTTGGTGGTTGGGCCCCGGGGGTAGATGAGAATCACCCTGAGTACCTCATAGCCCTGGATATTGTAGGGCTGTCATGATTGACATGCCTCTGCAACACTGCGTGGAGGTTGGGGACAGTGCCCTTGGCATGGCAAACTGGAGTGGTGGTTCTTCTCTGGAGTGGTGGTTCTCCCCCCCCAACCACCAACTTTAGGGGGATCACACTTCTCAGCCTCCCTGGGAAGGTCTATTCCAGAGTATTGGTGAGCAGAGTCCAGCTGTTGGTTGAACCTCAGATTCAGGAGGAGGAGTGTGGTTTTCGTCCTGGCCGTGGAAGATTGTACCAACTCTTTACCCTCTTGAGGATCCTCGAGGGTTCGTAAAAGTTTGCCCAGCCAGTCTACATGTGTTTTGTGGACTTGGAGAAGGCATTTGACCACATCCCTTGTGATCTCTTGTGGGGGGGTGCTTCGGGAGTATGGGGTATTAGGCTTGTTGCTACAAGCTATCCAAGCTCTATACGACAGTTGAACGAGTTTGGTTCATATTTTCAACACCCAATCAAACTCATTTCTAGTGAGAGTTGGACTTCGCCAGGGCTGCTCCTTGTCACAATCCTGTTTATAATCTTTATGGACAGGATTTCTAGGGGCAGCCAAGGAATGGCGGGTGTCATGTTCGGTGACCACAGGGTCTCTTCTCTGCTGTTTGCAGATGATGTTGTCCTACTGGCTTCATCGAGCAATGACCTACAGGTCTTACTGGGATGGTTTGCTACTGAGTGTGAAGCAGCTGGGATGAGAATCAGCAGCTCCAAGTCCAAGTCCATGGTCCTCAACTGGTCAAGGATGGATTGTCCTTTCCGTGTTGGGGATGAGCTCCTGCCCCAAGTGGAGGAGTTTAAGTATCTCTGGGTCTTATTCATGAGTGAGGGGAGAAGGGAGCTGGAGGTTGATAGATTGGACCAGCATCTGCAGTGATGCAGCTGTTGTACTGGCCTGTTGTGGTGAAGAGGGAGCTGAGCTCTAAGGCAAAGCTATCGATTTACTGGTCAGTCTACGTTCCTACCCTCACCTATGGTGATGAGCTTTGGATAATGCCCAAAAGAACAAGATACAAGCGGCTGAAATGAGCTTTCTCCGTGGGAATGTGCGACTCACCCTTCAAGATAGGGTGATTAACTCAGTCATCCAGGAGAGGCTCAGAGTAGAACCGCTTTTCCTCCACATCAAAAGGAGCAAGTTGAAGTGGTTTGGCCATCTGATCAGGATGCTTCCTGGACACCTCCCACTTGAGGTGGTTCGGGCACCCCACCCTCCCACTGGGAGGACACCAAAGGGCAGACTGAGGACACGCTGGAGAGACTATGTCTCCCAACTGGCGTGGGAACACCTTGGTATCCTCTCTGAAGAGCTGGAGCAGATGGCCAGGGAGGGAAGTCTGGGCTTCTCCTCTTGAGCTGCTGCCTTCGCAACCTTGAACTCTGGAAAAGTGGTAGAAAATGGAATGGAATGGCTAAATATTGATACATACAGCAAGTTACCAAACTAAACAAGTGCAAAATAGGAACAAGCCTCACAGTGACGCCCTTGGCAGGGAGCTAGCTTGCCTCCAAGGCAGGCAGTTAAGCCACTGACAATGGTCCTACCAAACATGTTAGTAAGGTTAAGTGCAATTAGAATGTGGAGGTGAGACTCGTGTGTTGAGTATGGGGCATGCAGTATGAGTATGCTGCATACTCATGTGTTGTACTGAGTGAACTGATCAAAGGGGGACTGCAGCAATTTCTCTTCAAAAATGTGAAAATACCTCAATATGTCTGTTGATATGTGTATGTACTGTGTGTTTGTGCACAAATCTAAGAAATGTATATACACACATCTTCTGCTCCCTGTTCAGGGTCGCCAGAGTGGATCACGGGTCTGCATATTTGATTTTGCAAGGATTTTACGCCCAATGCTCTTCCTGGTGCAACCCTCCCCATTTACCCAGACTTGGGACTGGCACAAGGAGTGTAGTGGTTTTGTGCTTGCCCCTGTGGCTCCGTAACCAACTTTCTCTTTTTGTTTTATGGTCTTTGGTGTGACGCTGGCTGGAGCCTGAACTCACAACCACCTGGCTGTGTGGCAGATGCTGTATAACTAGGCCACCATACTTGCCCAAATAAGGCTTCTTCTTCTCATCCTAGTGAATTCTTTTTTAGGTAGTGCATATGTGTAAATTTATTTTGTAGATTTATATAAGAAAGTGTGCACTAATAAAACAGCAACTTCTCTTGACCCTGAGTTGCTGGAGTCACTATGGATGCAGACTTTCATTTCAAACCAGCTTTGGCTGCAATTAATGAGAATTTTATTGTCAGTTAATCTATAAAATGTTAGACATGCAGTGAAAATGCTCATCACTATTTCTATGAGCCCAAGGTGATTTCTGTAATTTGCCTGGGTTTTCAACAACAAAGCCCAGTCATTTAATTTACAGTCACAGAAAATAAATGAAAGCAGAAAATCTTCACATATGCCTTGCTAGAAGAGGTCACTTGCTCTTAAAGTGAAACATTCATAGAAATAAACATACCCTTTTATAAATTATGTTTAATAAATGCACACATATCTGTGTTCTTGCATTTAGAATGTATCCATCTCTACATATGTAATTCACACGAGCAGTGCAACCGGGAAGTCATGGGTTCAAGCCCCAGCTGGGGTCATACCAAAGACCATATAAAAATGGCACTTCCTGCCTTCTAGCTTGGTGGTCAGCATAATGGAATGGGGGAAGGATTGATTACCCAGCCACAGGGGATGCACATGTCAGTGTACTCCCTGTGCTGGTCCCAAGCCCCGATAAATGGACAGGGTTGCATCAGGAAGGGCATTCGGCGTAAAAATCCTTGCCAAATCGACATGCAAATCATCATGATATAAGGTGATTATACACTGTGACGACCCCGAAAGGGAACAGCCGAAAGACAAAAAAAAGACTAATTCAATGCTGATATGTGACTCTTGTCTTCATATTATGATTCAGTAGAAAACTCAACATTCTATAGCAGGGGTGTCAAACTCATTTGCAGACCACATCAGCATCATGGCTTGAATAGCTGTGTTTCGAAAAGGATGGTGACCCCTGCTTTACTGTAATGACATATTCTCTCTTTAAAGGTAACACCAGTTCAAAAAAGATGTTTCAAGTGGTACTGCAGTAGTTCAGCTGATGCAAAGACTGGCTAAATCCATTTCTGTTTTCTTTGTACTTGGAATAGCAATGGTTACTTTGACCAAGACAAAAGGAGTATTTTGCTTATACACTGAAACAGCCACAGTGGCAGCTCTTGTTTTACCATTTCAAAAAAGGACTGTGTGATCAGCAAGGTTTATGTTCACCCAGTGTGAATGAGCACTTATACTACATATAAATAATTCTGAATTCCTATAGAGGTGCTTCGCTCCTAAGACTTTTGCATTATTGTGTACTGCCATACATATGTACTGTATATATACAGTGTGTGTGTGTGTGTGTGTGTGTGTGCGTGTACTACTCAAAAAGTTAGAGATATTTGGCTTTCGGGTGAAATTTATAGAAAATGTCAAAAGTTCACACTACAGAGATATTATATCGTGAAAGTAGGGCATTTCAGTAGAAGCATGCAATTGTGATTTCCTCATCTCAAACAATTTATTGAAACCAAAGCCAACAACAGTGGTGGGTATACCACAACAAAAAATGTCAGTGTCTCAATAACTTGTCACGTGCCCTTGAGCATCAATTACAGCTTGACAACAACGTCTCATGCTGTTCACAAGTCGACTTGTCTGCTGAGGCATGGCCTTCTCCTCTTCTTGAAGAGCGGCCCTCAGGTCATTGAGGTTGTGGGGTGCAGGGTTACAAGCCTCTACAAGGTGACTCAGCTGATCCCATAGGTTTTCTATGGGATTTAGATCTGGAGAAGGTGCAGGCTACTCCACTGGAGGTACCCCAGGCTCTAGCAGCCATTCCCTAATAATGTGACCTTGATGAGCTTGAGCATTGTCATCCATGAAGATGAAATTAGGCCTGTGTTGTTCATGCAGGGGCACAATGACTGGATTAATGATGTTATTCAGGTAGTATTGGCTTGTGGGGACGGCAGTGGCTCAGGAGGTAGAGCAGGTCGTCCAATAACCACATGGTTGGCGGTTCGAATCCCGCTCTCCCCAGATATCCTGCCGTTGTGTCCCTGGGCAAGACACTTCACCCCAATTGCTCCTGGTGGGTCTGGAAGCGCCATGTTAGGCAGCATGCCACCATCAGTGTGTGAATGGGTGGATAGCAGGATCTGTAAAGCGCTTTGGTCATCAAGAGATGAGAATAAAAGCGCTATATAAGTGAACGCCATTTACCATTTACCATTTTTGTCACTGTACCATTCACAAGATGTAGGGCAGTTCTGTATTGACTAGACACACCTGCCCAGACTATAACACCACCACCACCAAAGGCTCATCTGGTGACAACAGTGGCTCTCCTTGATGTCTCCAACATCGTTGGCCACCATCATTTCTGCTCAACGTGAATCGACTTTCATCAGAGAACAGCACTGAGGCCCCCTGGTCCCTTGTCTCGCGTAAATGCTCCCTGGCCCATGCAAATGATGATGTCTGTGCCTGGTGGTGTGGTCAAGTACCCTTGCAAGTTGTCTAGCACACAGAACACACTGATGTAAATGGTTGCGAATGGTCTGACGTGACACTTAGGTGCCTCTCACCTCCCTTAAATGTGCCTGGAGTTGATTGGCCTTCATCATCTGGTTCCATAGGGCACTGTTCACAATGAAGCAGTAATTGGCATGGGATGTGGCCGAAGGACATCCACTTCTATGCCTTTCTGTGACTTTTCTAGTCTCTCTCTATCTCTGTTGCAACCTGCTGATGACACTCTGTGACACGCTAAGCTCAGTGGCCACTTCCCTCTGAGAACATCCTCTTTGAATTCTCGCAATGGTGAGGTACTGTTGATCAGTTGTTAGGCGTTGTCCTGGTCTCATGATGTCAAAATGTGAACAGCATGATGAACAGGACTGTTTAAATACCAATTCTAATTGAACCAGAAAATGTACTGGTCAATTCATAGATCAAACACCTGTTGTGAATTTTGCCATTAGGCACCTTGTTGAAGAAAAGCAAGTTATGCAAAAAGTACTGGAACATTGAACAGTGGGTCATGTGCATTCAAAGGGTTAGAGAAGGTCAAATTAAGTTCACCTGTAAAGGTTGTAGTGCATTTTAGGTGCATCCTGAAATTTCACCCGAAAGCCAAATATCCCCAACTTTTTGTGAGTAGTGTGTGTGTGTGTGAGTGTGTGTGTGTGTGTGTGTAGAGAGATATTGAGATTTTAAAAGGTCTTTAATGAACACATTTGTTCCATCATTCAGTACAATTACCATACATTACAAAGAAGAATTATTCCCCCCAAAAATGCCCGAACAAGAGCTGCCCATCACGGACTAAACAAAGGACATCCTCAAGGGACCAGAGGGTCCTAAAACCTTCTCATCCCCATTCCCCATAAAAAAAACTCAAAATCCAGCCTTATTTATTTGTAGCCTCACAAATAAAATTTTGACATCAACATCATTCTCAAGTTTTCTTCTCCGGCTTACATAGATAGCCAACTTTGCCTGCCCTAAAACAAAGTTCAGTAGTTGACACTTCTGTCTAAAACAATGATTGTACATAAAACCACAAATGAAAACCTGCTTGGAGAAAACTTCCTTAAAGCTGTGAAAAAGTTCTGTGAATAGTTCAAAGACACCATTTAGACGCTGACATTCAGTAAAACAATGAAAAACTGTCTCTCTAGAGGAACAGAAAGCACACTGATCACTGACACTGCTGTTAATCACAGAGACAAAAGCATTGACAGCTATAATGCCATGCAGGACCCTCCACTGTAAATCTCCATGCTTCTTAGGAAGAAGGGCTTTATAAAGAGCCCTCCAGGCAGGCCGATGCCCTTTTTTCAGTCTAAAGTAGGCTCTCCATAAAGTGTCCACACAGGTGTTCAATCTGTCCTTGTTGAGTGCCATCACCACAAGTATGTAGAGTGCCTTACCACTGGCTCCTCCAAAGTCCACACCAGTGGGAGCAGAGAATGGCAGTAAGGAGCTAGGAGAAACGTCAAAGTCCATATGAAGTGTGAGGGAAGGAAAAGGGTCTGAGCTTTCTGGCTGCAGCGTGCCTTTGCTAAAGTCCATGAGTAGGGAACGCTCAAGTCCATGAAGCTCCTGTTTCCAGTGTGAAAGAAGAACACCAATGAAATGATTTGATCTAAAACCGAGATGTGCTGCTAAAGCTGAGGCATTGTTGAGGCCAGGACCAGCCAGTTCCACTACCTGCTTCAAAGTGAGAACATTCCTGGAACACAGCCTACCAAAGAAGGTCCTTCCAGCTCCCGGCAGGACACCAAGACGACTACCAAAAACCAGCGGCTCCCTCAACAACCAGAGGAGGGAGTCGCATGGCCCTCTTTGTTTTTTAAAAAGAGTCCACACTGAAAACAGACTGCGGTAAAAACAGGGTAAAGACAGTGCACTAGAGTTCTTAAAATCCATTAAAACACAGGGAGGTCTAGCCCAAGCCCAAGGACTCTCTGTAAAATAACACAGGCCAAAGGCCTCCATACCAGGTCCTGGGGGCCTGTCAGCAGTCTCTGTATGAAAGTCAGTCTAAAGGCAGCACCTCTACTAGCTAAATGAACTACTCCTTGCCCCCCCTTCCTTTTTGGGAAGAAATAACAGGGCTTGAGGGACCCAGTGAAATCCACCCACCCAAAAAAAGTCCACCATAACAGACTGAATTTTGGACAGCAAACCAGCAGGGGGGTCCATGCATATGAGGCGGTGCCACAGGGATGAGGAAATAAGATTATTTAAAATGAGCACTCTTCCTCTAAAAGATATTTTTGGCATTAGCCACTTCCACTTATTTAGTCTCCCCTTGATTTTCTCTATGACCCCATCCCAATTTTTTTGCTCAAACTGTTGATTTCCAATAAAAACACCAAGATACTTGAATCCTCCTTTTTTCCAATTCAGCCCACCAGGCAGTGTAAGCTGATTTTCTAGTTTTTCCCCCACCATCAGAGCCTCGCTTTTTCCTCAGTTTAGTTTTGCAGAAGAAAGTTGGCCAAAAAGATTAACACTGTTAACCAAAACGTCAATGTCACTCTGCTTGTTTAGCAGAATGACTACATCATCTGCATAGGCCGACAGCTTAAATGTGGTTTCACAGCCAGGAAACGTGACTCCTGATAGGTCCCTTCTCAAATGGTGAAGCAAAGGCTCTATGGCGAGGGAGTACAGCATCCCTGAGAGAGAGCAGCCCTGCCAAACCCGCCTCTGGACTTTTAATGGGGCAGACAGGCCCCCATTTATCTTCAGTACACTCTCAGTGTCACTGTACAAGACCCGTATCCTGGCTATGAAGCCTGGGCTGACCCCAAAAGCAGCTAAAACTTTCCATAAATACTGGTGTTCAACCCGGTCAAAAGCCTTTTCCTAGTCTATTGAAATCAAACCAGCTTCCACAGCCAATTTTTTTTATTATTTTTTATTTATTTTACCTTTATTTAACCAGGAAAAAAAACCCGTTGAGATTAAAAACCTCTTTCTCAAGCGAGTCCTGGCCAAGAGGCAGCAAAAAAATCACAAATACACTTACAATGACATACAAATCATATAAAACAGTTACAAATTAGTGAGGCTGTCTCAAGTGTTCTCAATCTGGATTTAAAGTCGTTCAATGAAACAAGTTCCGTTAGTTTCCAGTCTTTTTGCAACATGTTCCATGTAGAGGGGGCTGAGGACATGGAAGCTCTTTTTCCCAGCTCAGTACGGGCAAATGGAACAGAAAGCAACAAATGATCATTAGAACGTAAACCATAAGAATCAACACTTCTCAGTGTGATCAAATTACAAATGTAAGGGGGCAACAGTCCAAGCATGGCCTTGTAAATAAAAATGTACCAGTGAGTCAACCTCCTGGTGGACAAAGAGGGCCATCCCACTCTAGAATACAGTTCACAGTGATGGGTCAAGGCTCTACAGTTTGTAACAAACCTCAAAACAGCATGATATACAGAGTCAATCTTACTCAGACACTGAGCTGAAGCGTTCATATACAAGAGGTCTCCATAATCTAAAATAGATAAAAAAGTTGCAGTAACAAGACGCTTTTTAACCTCAAAAGAAAAACAACATTTATTTCAAAATAAAAAACCCAGTTTCAGTTTAAGTTTCTTCACAAGATTTTCAACATGGGGCTTAAAAGTCAGAGCATCATCAAGCAAGATACCAAGATACTTGTACGAGTGAACCACCTCAATTTCATTTCCCTCAAAAGTGGACACTGTGGGAAAAATTTGTGGACTCTTCCTAAAATTTGAAAACCACATCAGTTTAGTTTTGTCAGCATTAAGGACTAGTTTTAGCTGCAGAAGTGTGTGCTGCACCACATTAAAAGCTTTCTGCAGAGAAGCAACAGCATTAGCAGGGGAAGAGCCAAAGCAGTAAATAATTGTGTCATCAGCATAAAAATGCAAACTAGCATCAGACACATTTTGTCCTAGATCATTAATGTGCATAATGAATAGGAGGGGTCCTAATACAGAACCCTGTGGCACCCCCTTGTGGACACTGACAATTTCAGAACACAAACCATCATATTTAATACATTGGGTCCTGTCACTCAAATAATTTGCGAACCAGGAGACTACATGTTCCGACAGTCCAAAACTGATGAGTCTTTGCTTTAAAACTGTGTGGTCCACAGTGTCAAAAGCCTTTGACAGATCAATGAAAAGTGCAGCACAATGCTGCTTTTTATCAAGAGCAACAAGTATATCATTGACCACTTTTGTAGCAGCAGAAATAGTGCTGTGCTTTTTTCTAAAGCCCGATTGCAGTTTTGAAAGAAGTTCATTTGAGTATAAAAACTCTTTAAGTTGATCACACACGAGAGATTCAAGAATCTTGGACAAGACACACAAGTTTGATATTGGTCTGTAGTTAGTTAAAACTGCTGGGTCACCTCCTTTTAAGAGAGGAACCACAAAAGCTGACTTCCATACTACAGAAATCTCTTTGTTTTCAGTTGATAAATTAAAAAGTACTGTAAGAGGCTGTGCAATAAAATCGGCAGCCATTTTTAAAAAGTAAGGCTCTATCAAGTCTGGTCCAGGAGGTTTTCTGTGATTCAAAGTTTTGAGAGCCTTATGAACTTGCTGTACAGTAAAAGGTACAAGTCTAAAAGGTTCTCCAAAAAACATTTGGGAATTAGTACAGTGAGGCACAGATGTAGCTCCTGTAGAGTTAAACAGAAAACCAGATGACACAAAATGCTTATTGAAGCAATTTAAAACCTCAGTTCTATCATAAACTGGGACTGAGCCATTTAAAACAAAAGTAGGAAGAACCTGAGAGCTTTTGTTCACAGATAAACCTTTGATCACTTTCCAAAATTTCTGTGGATTATTAAGACTCTCAGTTATGACAGATAAATAATATTCAGATTTAGCCTTTTTAATAAAAAAAAGTACATTTATTTCTCAGGTGTCTAAAAATGGACCAATCACTGGCAGTATCAGTTTTCCTGGCTTTGGCCCAAGCCACATTACGCTGATTAATGGCATCAGACAGTTCTGGAGAGAACCAGGGGTTTTCACGCCCCTTTACTCTGAATTTCCCTCTAGGAGCATGTTTATTTACAATTTTCTCAAAGTTTTCTTTAAACAAAGTCCACGCTAACTCAACGTCTGGCAACAGGTCTATACGTTCCCAATTAATCAAGGACAAATCATGATGATAAGCTTGTTCATTAAATTTCTTCAAATTCCGCTTGAAAATAATGCGCGGTTTACATTTGGGGATTTTTGTATCTCTGCACACTGCAACAATACAATGATCACTCGAATCATTGCAGAAAACACCCACAGATGAAAATTTATGTGGAGCATTTGCTAAAATAAAGTCAATCAAAGTGGACTTTTCAGGACTTTTAATATTTGGCCTAGTTGGATAGTTAATCAACTGGCTAAAATTTACAGAGTCACAGAAAGATTTAAATTCTTCAGAAGCTACGTTTAACCAATCCCAATTGAAGTCTCCTGCTATTAAAAGCTCATTGTAGTTTAATTTGGACAAAAGATGCTTTAAGGATGATAATGCCTCCTTGGTGGCAGATGGAGGTCTATAACAACCAACAACAGTTATGGAAAGGGATTTGGCTATTTCCATATTCAAGGCCAGAAACTCCATCTGCTTAGAAATGAACTTAGACAAGACAATTGAAGCATCAAATCTTGATTTAACATAGGCGGCTACACCACCACCTTTTTTAGGCCTGTCAGTACGGAAGACATTATATCCATTTATACTAATATCATCATCTGTGACAGCCAATGAACCAGAGACCTCCAAAACATCCTGAATTAAAGTGACGTTGTCACTAATCAGCCTGCCAGGCACACAGTAAGTCTGGTCTACATGAATGAGCTCGCTCATCACTTTTTTCAGTCTTCGGACCAGAGCTTTTGAAAGAATTTTGTAGTCTGTGCAGAGCAGAGAGACTGGCCTCCAGTTCTTCAGGCTCTGTGGGTCCCCTTTTTTGGGCAACAGCGTGATGATGGCCCTCCTGCAGGTCATGGAATAGGGTCCCCCTTTTCAAACTATCTTGGAGAACCTCCAGCAGGTCTGGACCAAGCAGGGGCCAGAATTCCTTATAAAAGTCCACAGAGAGACCATCTATGCCTGGTGACTTTCCATTCTGGAGGCTTATTAGCGCTGCATGCAGCTGACAGTGGAGCATCCAAGCTGGCAACAAGGTCCTCTGAGAGCACTGGAAGACCACCAAGGAAACTCTGGCCCAGTGATGTGTCTTCCCTCCACTCTGCTTTATACAGTTCACTGTAGAAACTAGCAGCATATTTCCTGATCTCTACTGCTGTGGAGATTGTTCTCCCATCATCGTCCAACAAGGAGTGAATGAGCTTTCTCTGTCCATTTTTCCACTCTAGTCCAAAAAAGTACTGGGAGGGCAAGTCCATCAGATTTACGTCCATGTAGAGTGAGTGGACCAGAGCTTCCTGTGCGGTGACCCCTAGCAAGCTAGCCAAGGCTGACCTTTTTGATTTAAGAGCCTCTAAGTGCTCTTGTTTTCCTGTAGAACTGAGCAACTCCTCTAGCTCTACCACCTCAGTCTCCAGAGCTTTCAAGGATTTGGTCAAGCGATGAGTGACATTTCGAGTGTACTGTTGACAGAGTTGTTTTATTTGTGCCTTACCAAAAATCCCACCACATTTGGAGAGATTTAAAAGAGGTTTTTTGTTCCCTGTGTGACTTCCATACACCATGAAAAACTCCTTTAAAAGACACATCATTTAAAAGTGTATTATTAGAATGCAAAAAAGCACTCTTACACTTTACATTTTCAATAAAAACAGAACAAAACAGCAGGCAGTGATCAGTGAAACCAACAGGACAGATACAACTATTTTTAAATACTCATTTGATGTTTAAAACCATAAAAATGGTCTAACCTAGCTATAGATAAAAGGTTATCTTTAACATGGCTCCAGGTGTACTGCCTCTGGTCCCCATGATGTGATCTCCACACATCGGCCATTTCATGTGCCTTCACCAATTCCCTCAGCCTATTGTCAGAAGCAGGGTGAGGCTCCTGATGGTTCCTGTCTAGTCTATGGTTTAATGTGCAATTAAAATCACCCCCCAGAAATAAAAAACTATTCGAATTACAGGATCTGACCATATCCGATAACACGTCAGAGAACCTGATCCTCTCTGCTCTCTGTGTTGGCACATACACATTTATAAAAACCAAGTTCACGTTTTCAAACTGTACCTTTAATAAGAGTAAATGGCCTTTCACCACCTCTTCTACCTCATGAGAGACAGGCGCACAACCCCTAGAGAAAAGTACAGCAACCCCCCCACTGCTATTAGACGTGTGGCTAAAAAAAATGCAGCCATCCCACTCTTTTCTCCACTGGCTCTCAATGTCTACAGTGCTGTGAGTCTCCTGCAGCATCAGCACATCAAGCTTCTTTAAATTAAAAAGCTTGTATAAAGAGGCCCTTTTTACATCATCCCTGGCCCCATTAATATTAAGAGTGCCAATTCTAAGGTGAGACGTTAAAAAGGATAAAAATAAGGTACAGTAAAAAAAAAAAAAACACGTAGCAGAAAAGTGAAAAGTCAAATTAAGTGTCAACATGACTGTTAGTGATTTGTGATTTCAGTTTAAGCACAAGTTTCTTTAAACGATATATTTCCTGATCAGTGAAAGTCTCATTCCCATCATTTAGTTTCATAAACCTGTGAGCTGATGCAACAAATAATTCCAGATGTGGAAAGTAATTTTCTACTTTCACAGCTCTGCTCCCCTTAGTCACATGAAGAAACTTCCTGATCTTTGTAAAAGAGTAGGAGCTTTGCTCCTCCTGAATCTGCATCAGCTCAGACTCAGCTTCACTGTCATCAGAAGACTCTCATCCAGCACTTCCAAACCCCCCACCCTACTAGATTTAGCAGAACTCTGCAAGTTTTCAGCACTTTTTCTTTTTTGTGCAGCTTTAAAAGGATCCTCCTCAACAAAATTATATTCCTGCATTTCTTCATCAACTGCAGCATTTGTCATGCAGTGTTCACTCGGTGTGTCTGTCACAGCTCCTCCTCCACCTTCAAAATCTGTTCATTCATGTTTTTTTCTTTAACTATACTCTTTTTGCCCTTCACCTTTTTACTCTGGGTGACAGGCTCATCACAATGATCAGAGCTGCCGCCACACAGAAACTCCTCCCATCACTGTTTGGAGGAGCAACCACTGTGCTCGCCGCGGCCTCCCCCACCGCGACCGCCGCCACCCCAGCAGAAGTGGATGCCGCAGCAGCACCCTCCGCAACCTTGGCAGAAGCGGACGCCACAGCGGCACCCACTGTGGCACCCACCGCGGCCCTGGCAGAAGTGACGCTGCAGCAGATGCTGCAGCAGACACCACATCGGCACCCGCCACCACCCCAGCAGAAGCGGACACCGCAGCAGCGGATGCCGCATCACATATAGCGCTACCCTCTGGACCACCAGAAACACCAGCATCACCTTTCTTACTCCCAGTATTATTCATGTTAACCCCTTGCACTCTGGTCAATTTCCCTAAAAATGCCAAAAAATAACGTGCCCAAAGTAAAACAAAAGCTGTTCTTCAACCCTTTGCAGCATCTTCATGGGGTTGGTCTCATTTAAAAGAAAACACTTTGAATTTTTTGGCAAAACAGTCATAATCTCTCTAAGTGCTCCTGCAACTGAGTAACAGTCATCTAAACGTAGTGAACTTGAAGAAAATCAATTTCGCCTGGGTGTTTTTTTGGATACAAATGCTTGCAAATAACACACAGCTTCAGATCCAGGCTGGAAAATGCGACAGAAATGTAGAACCAAGTGTTATCCAGCTGAGGTCAAAATTTTGTAACAATACCACAAAAAATGAATATATTACACAGCTTTGTTCTCAGGTAGTTCCCAGGCGTTTTTGAACTGTGCCAAATTGTGCCAAATGGCACAGTTTGGAAAAACGTCTGTAACTTTTGAATGATTCAATATAGAAGCTTCATCTTGGGCTCTAATGAAAGGTGACACTCAGGGCTGTGTGTGTATGTGTGTGGGGGTTGTTTATTCATTCATTCATGAATGAATGAACAAACAAGCCCCCACACACAAAGAAGCATGCCACGTAAAAAATGTGTGGCTTTTTTTTACAAGAAAAAATAACCTACAGTGCACTAAAAATTATTCTAAAATATTTGTAATGTAGAAGATAACAACTCCCCCCCCCCCCACCGCTACAGAGGACGGACATCGGCCATCGCTACATGACGGAACAGTCATGTGGTGATGTGGCAGCCGCGGCGCACAGTCCCCACGGTCACCGCAGCCCCCCCCTCACTACAGAAGAGTAGCGGGGGGGGGCCTACACAGTCAGGACGCGGCGCACTAACCGTGTACCGCGGCACACGGACTTCGGACACCGCACAGTTGTAATTTACCGATAGGTCAAAAGTCATTTTTGATTACAATTTTCAGGGATAAAGAATAATTTAGCTTATAACACTTACCTGTCCACAACAGCATGTGGACGGTCTATGATGACCATGGAAGAGAATCCTAAACGTCTACTCTGCTGGGACAGCAATGCCTGTGGCTGAACAGGCCGATGCGCGAATGGCAGTCCCTGTCACACAGGTCGAACTTGTGGGTGGTCTCCGTGCTGCTGGGTCTGCGGACGTTCTTCCTGCGGGTCCTTTTTTCATCTGCTGCAGCAATCAGTCTCTCTTCACCCAGCCTTACACAAAACAGCTTTCAAACTTCTGTGCTTCAATTGGCTCGTTGTATTCGCAGCCGTTGGTAGGCGGGTCCTTCTTGCTAGGTTTTCAGTCATTGGTTCTTCAAGGTTTCAGAAACCCAATTCAAGGTTCTTATTAGTCGAATGAGAGATCAATCACATCTAAACCAATCAAAGCACTCCTTTGGCTTTCTGTTTGCGGCTGTGTCTGAAGTGGAAGAACGGAAATGCAGCTTTTTTTTTCAGTGCCTCCTAGGACGCAGCGCCCTCGGGCGCACTTGTGCGCTCGAGGGCGCTCTAGGACACAGAGAGGTGCCCGCCCGCGGTACACCGGAGTGCAAGAGGTTAACTTTTTTAGGACATGATCTAATAAGATGGCTCTGCACCACACGCAAAACACTTCATAGTTTCAGATGTTGCAAAAACTAGATGACTAAAGCCGCCAATCCTGAAGTTAAAAGACACGTTCAGTTCTGCAGAGCTGTCTTTTAACACCATAAAACACTGCCTCCTGTGACACACGACATGCTTTAGCAGGGGTGATTTACTACCCAGAGAGACCATTCTGATGGGGGGAAACAACTTGGCCAAAACGGGACAACTCTCTTATCAGCTGATCATTTTTAATGAAAGGAGGAGAGCATTAGAGATGGTGATCCTCCTAGAAGGATTCACCAGCAGTAAAACAGGAGTAAAAGTGTCATTTATGACAACTCCCTGTTCCACTACCTGATCATCTTTTTCAGTTTGATCCAGAAAAATGACAATTGCGCTGTTCATCCTTGATGCTGACTTTATACTATCATGCCCAACCACCTGTCCCACTGCGAGGCCGGCCTCCTCCACAGAACAGGAAACTGTCGGGAGGATTCTCACGCCATGCCTCCGAGTCAAGCGCTCAAACTCTACGCCACCGTCAACTACTGGCATGATGCCAGCCAGGAAAAAATGAGCAGCAGAAGCTACCATTCCCCGACACACTCACTCCGAAACTCACACCCCAGCACGCACACACACTCAAACCACTATATAATAAACACATACACACCTCAACACACAAGATAGAGAAAAGCTAGAAAAACAAAGTTTAGAGTACTCACTCGTCCCATTCCACACACCTGCTCCCACAAACGCTCACGCATGCGAGAGAGAGAGAGAGAGAGAGAGAGAGAGAGAGAGAGAGAGAGAGAGAGAGAGAGACTTTGACTTTAAAAAAAAGCTTTTATCGCACACTTCAAAAAAAAGTAAGCACACCAACATCATTCCTCCAAGTGTGTCACATTGGAAAAAGCGCAAACTGAAATGTTCCCCCCCACACAACACAGAGCAGTCTCTGCAGTCCACCTATTCAAAGATCCAGTTCTGTGACAGTCAATTACAGTCAATTAAATGTCATATACCAGTCTGTTCAAACAATATCCCAAAAATGGGTAAAACAGGCAGAGGAACGACCGCCATTCATTCCTCCTGTCGGGCGCGCTTGACCGGCGTTCCCCCTGCTGCTTTACGCAGGGCTGTCAGGTGTTTCTTGAGGCGATAACGCTTCCTTTCATCCAGGAGGTCAAGACCAACCTGCCTTCTTAGCACATCCACAGACTTAATGAATTTATCAGTGTCACTGAAGTAGTCGGCGACCCTAATGGCTTTGTTATAGGTTGCGTCCAGGAATGCATTTATTTCTTCCACTGAATACAAACTCGTGTTTGTACTGCATTTTGCCTCAATAGACTCAGTATTAGACACAGTGTCGTTCTCAGATTCCATTTCCTCGTCAGCACCACTCAGCCGACTGCTTGGTTCTCCCGGGCCAGTGGATTTATCATGGGCCACATTTTCTTGGACGCCACCCTCAGCAGCTGACTGTCGCTGTTCCATCCCCCGCTGTGTAATGGTGGCAGCCTCCGGAAGCACAGCCGCTGATGTCACACAGCGAGATTCTGACGCACCATCAGGTCGGTGGTCCGTCTCCTGCTCCGAAACGGCAGCAGCTGGTGGAGGCACAGCCGCTGACGTCACACAGCGAGATGATTGTGACGCACCATCAGGTCGGCGCTCCGTCCCCTCCTCCGAAGCGGTAGCGGCTGCTGGCGGCACAGCTGTTGACGTCACACAGCGAGATGATTGTGACGCACCATCAGTGACCTTTCTGGCGACATCGCCATCCACGCTCCCGCCCGCAAGCTGGGCCGCTGCCGGGCCGTCGGTGGCAGGCTCCGTAGCAGGTGCAGCTGGAGCGGAGGCCGCGCCGCCGTCCGCAGCTACGGCGTGAGTGGAGGGCTCGCCGCCGGCACCATCCACGGCCCCGTCAGGGCCCTCCGCCCGCTGCCTGTGCGGACAAGCGAACCGTTTATGGCCCACGTCTCCACAGTCAAAACACTTCATCTGTCCCGAGCTCACATACACCATGTAAGATCCGTCCCCGTGCTTGACCCTGAAGGAGACTTCCAGAGTCTGAGTGGGCGAGTCGAGAAACATGAACACCTGTCGCCAGAGCGATTTCACATGTTTGAACTTGGCGGCCTTGCATCCCAAAGGCAGAGTCGTAAACGGGCCCGCAAACTTCCCAAATCTGCGGAGCCAGCTGCTCGTCAGTGATGAAAGGTGGAACACCTGAGACGGTGATTCTCGTTGATGGGACAGATAAGGGGGACACCTGTACATACATTCCCCTGATCACCACTCCGCTGACAATCAGGGTGTGAACATCGTCTTCAGCCGCCAGAAACACAACCACAGCTCTATTCATTCGGGAAGCAACGCAGACCGCGTCAGGGCCCACCTGCTCGGCCACAGCCTCCAGGACCTCCTCCACAGTAACTTCGCTGTCCGGGGGAACGATCCTCACCCCCTGGTGGATAGATGGAGGTGGCTTTCCCAAGGCCGCCATCCTCCACCCAAAAACCAAAAACTTGAAAAGCAGCCAGCAGTAGAAAACTGAAAAAAAGTCCAAACAAGCCACGGAGGTCCCTTTTTCGAGAGAGAGAGACGCAGAGAGAGAGAGAGAGAGAGAGAGAGAGACTTTGACTTTGAAAAAAGCTTTTATTGCACACTTCAAAAAAAAGTAAGCACACCAACATCATTCCTCCAAGTGTGTCACATTGGAAAAAGCGCAAACTGAAATGTTCCCCCCCACACAACACAGAGCAGTCCCTGCAGTCCACCTATTCAAAGATCCAGTTCTGTGACAGTCAATTACAGTCAATTAAATGTCATATACCAGTCTGTGCAAACAATATCCCAAAAATGGGTAAAACAGGCAGAGGAACGACAGCCATTCATTCCTCCTGTCAGGCGCGCTTGACCGGCGTTCCCCCTGCTGCTTTACGCAGGGCTGTTAGGTGTTTCTTGAGGCGATAACGCTTCCTTGCATCCAGGAGGTCAAGACCAACCTGCCTTCTTAGCACATCCACAGACTTAATGAATTTATCAGTGTCACTGAAGTAGTTGGCGACCCTAATGGCTTTGTTATAGGTTTCATCCAGAAATGCATTTATTTCTTCCAGTGAATACAAACTCGTGTTTGTACTGCATTTTGCCTCAATAGACTCAGCATTAGACACAGTGTCGTTCTCAGATTCCATTTCCTCGTCAGCACAACTCAGCCGACTGCTTGGTTCTCCCGGGCCAGTGGATTCATCATGGGCCACATTTTCCTGGACGCCACCCTCAGCAGCTGACTGTCACTGTTCCATTGTAAGAGAAGAGAGAGAGAGAGAGGATTGATTTGATTGACACAGAACAGACTGTATTCCTATAACACCACTTGGAGTTGAAATCCTCTAAATTGCCCAAAGCTTTGTAAAATTTAATCTCCAACTGAATTTGGGCTCTCACCATAGAAGTGAATACCACTGAAACCCCTTGACCCTGCTCCCTATTCCTGCTCATGTAAATGGCAAACTTTGCTTGACCAGTTAAAAATTTTTAGAGCTGCTATTTCATTGCATTGACTCGTTTGTATCCAGCACCAAATATAAAAATCATGTTGGACCACATTACATCAAAACTCATAAAAACGTTGCTCAAAAGCATGAACAGTGGTTTCAGTCTAGGGCACTCAACAAAACAATGAAAAATGGTTTCAGTTGACCAACAGAAAGAGCAGTCTTTACATGTTCTAGGACTGATGCGGGAAATAAAAGAGTTGACAGCCACAACTCTATGCAGAATCCTCCACTGGAGATCACCTGCTCTTTTATGTAGAGGGGCTTTGTAAAGGACCCTCCACACTGGCCTGACATTGTCTGTGACCTTCAGTCTCTTCCTCCACACAAAGCACTTTAGTCTTTGTTGAGTAAAGACTTGTGCATTTATTATGCAACACGGGTCCCTCTGCACCCTCCGATCTCACGGCAAAGCCCAACTCAGGAAACGGGTCACCTTCATCAGGTTTTAGGATTTAACACCTTGCAGCCCCACATTTTACTAAACACACTAAACCAGCTTGGGGTCAACCGTTCATCACTAGGTAGTACCATTCATTTCTCAGTAACCGCTCACAGCAAGTCAGAATAAACAGAACTCTGTGAGAGTTACAACCACTAATACTGGAACACCACAGGGATGTATTAGCTCACTTGTGCTGTTTAACCCCAAATGCCTGGTGATTTACTCACCAGTGGTCATCCATGCCCAAACCATAGCCCTGGTGGACTGTTATAGGTATTTGGATATCCAGATTAATAACAACGTGTCATGAAAAACCCCCTTAGAAACCACCTGCTCCAAAATACAGCAGAGGCTACACTTTTTGAGAAGGTTTAGAACCTTTGGCGTGATCCAGAAGGCGCCGCTTCTTGTCTATCATGCTATGATAGAAATAATTATTTGTTTTCAAAGAAACCCTTCACCTATTCACCCCATTAGTATTCATGGTCAGACTGTTGAAGTGGAGAAGCACTATAAATATCTGGGAACATTAATTGACAAACTTTCTTTTGATTACAGTGTTGATGGTATTTGTCCAAAGGCCCACCAGCACATGGATTTTTATCATAAACTTAGGAGTTTTAATGTTGACTTTTTTTTAGAAAATGTTTTATTCTTGTTTTATGGAGTCTCTTTTAACCTTCTCTTTTATCAGCTGGTTTGGGTTACTAAAGCTGGGTTCACACTATAGCGTTTGGATCGACTTTTACAGACGTTTTGAAAAATCAGAGAAATTAGTCCAAACATTGGTGAAATTATGTTCGTGAGCAGATTTTTCTTTAATCCAGCACACACCAACTTTTACAAACTTTTGCTAAGGGATTTGCCAGTGTTGCATTCAGCATTGGCAAACTTTTGCCAACTTAGGCTAGCGTATGTGTAGCTGTTGCCAACTTAGGTTAACTTAAGCAAACGAATACTCAGTGCAGGTCAGCTGACATCAGCGTCAGGCGACGCTCATATAAAGATCAGCGTTTGTGGAGGCTTCCTGCCATTCTGAATCTGCTTTTGGAGTGAACACATCTTCCTTGGGCGTACGTTTCAGTATTTATTCTTGTTTTATATTCCTATGTAGTTACTTCTGCATGCCCTTTTACAGACTGAGCACAGCTTTCACCAATGTGTATTTCCAAACATCTGCAAATTTTCAGCATGTTGAAAATTTTCAAAGAACACAACTTTTGCCAGTGTTTGCAAACAAACACCATCATTAACTTTTACCAACTTTTGCCAGCAGAGTCAGGCATTTGCTAAAACATCAGTAAAAGTTGGTTCAAACATTTTAGTGTGAATCCACCCTTACATTGTAGAATAGGAATAGGTTTGAACACATTGCGAAAATGTGCAGCAAAATTGCTGGCACAACTTTACGTGAGCTTGTTCCCTTATACAGGGATAGAGCCATGGGGAAAGCTCAGGCTATTTCGGCTCACAGCAGTCACCCTTTATGTGCAGAATACAAGATATTGCCATCAGGTAGACTGTATGCTCTGCCCAAATGCAGGACAAACAGATTTAAAAATCCATTTGTCCCTTCTGGCATTGGCCTCTTGAACAGCAATATGTAACTCCCATGTAATGCCTGTCTTTGCAATATGTGAATCTTGGATGTTGTCATAATTTAATATTTTTGAGGAGGCTTAAGTGCTGGGCAACCACTTCAGAAGAACACTCAGATGCAGATGAAAAGTTACACCACTTTAATGAAAAACCCAAAACCCTATATACAGCACGCCACTTTAAGGAATAAATGCACACACTATGGGTAACCCCCACAACAGACTGGGACAAGCAGAGCGCTCAGCTGGAGCAATTGGCAGAACAATGGCTGATATCAATAGGCAGCCTCCCTTTGTCTAGTTCAGGCGCCAGTATCCTGCTGTTATTTATGACTTGCTGCTCTGTACTGTAATGCAAATGTCTTCCTGTCAGTAATCCTCCGATTGATGTATGTGACTCTCAAATGCAAATGTCCCATGCCTTCCTGCAGTTACTTCGATGATAATGTGCCTTTCATGTATTGTCTGTAACTGGGTATAAAAACTGCATATGCTCTGTAGCTCACTCTCTCTCTGACTACTGCTTCTGACAACACGCATTCTGTGTCTCCTCACGAGAGCCTGAGGACCCGCTCCAGCCCGCCTGCACAGGGCTAGAGTGACTTCTATGATGGCGGGATGAATAATAAACTCCCTCAAAAACTCTCAGTTCGCAGCCTATTATTCTCTTCCGCCACAACACCACAATTAATGAAACCCGCAACCAAGACGCCACACTATATACAGGAAAACAGTTTCACTCTGGAGCCACATGCAGCCTAGGAGGAAAGAGAGGAGAGGGATGATTAGTGATGGGAATGGCACACGGGAGAATGGCAACTGAGATAATGGGTCTTACGACACTGGCAGAGAGCCCGGCAGTGAACTCCAGCACAGGAAAGGTGAAGGGGTCTGGAGGCTGCAGGGTAGTAGGAGGAAGGGCTGAAGAACCGGGATGGAGAAGCCATTGTCTGGAAAGAGAGATGACTCAGGCGAGAGTACAAACACAGCTCCGGAGGCACACCACTGGAGGCGGCAGCAAACCTGAGTGGAGGAGAGGAGATGGTGAGATAACTCTGAACAAAGAGTTAAGTTTTCACACAACAACAACAATTGTTGTGAGGCGGCACAAACCAAATGATCCAGCGGAGAGCTCTTTACACTCTGGCCCTTAAATAAGCTGGTGAATCAGGAGGCAGCAGGTGTGTAATCACGCAGGTGCGTTAATGAGCTCCGGAGCCAGGAAAACATGGGGGGGGGGGGCACGCTCGCCTGATCATGACAGATGTCTGTTTTTACTTGTTTTTAAACTGTTGCTGCTGTACAGCAAATTGCCCCATTTGGGGATAGTAAAGTTTACCTTGACCTTGATTGAAAGCCTCCTCTGCTATGAGATTTCAACACAGTTTGGCAATATTAAAGGCCCAAATCAATACGCTCATTAAAGCAATGAAGACAATGGGAGTTTTATAATACCGTCTTTATATTTTTCATCGAGAAATAATGAGACAGGTGCAAAAAATTGTCTCATGTTCTCATGTCCAACTCATGTTCTTCATTCTGTATATCAATGTCTCCCCTCAGACAGACAATACAGAGTACCCCTCAGCAGGTATAATCGGTATAAAAACTCTGTTTTGTCCCCTTGGCCATTAAAGCCCTAAATACTCTTTAGGATGCAAGGTGTATGGCTATGTTCCTCTTTGAATTTTAACAATGTCTATGTGTAATTACAAGGAGTATGTATGAAATTATTTGGTGTGCAAACCCCCCATCACAGTAAGGTGGTGATCCACTAAATTCCAGGGTAAATACAAAATGTAGTTTTTAGATGATTTTATTTATTACGGTAAATGGCATTCACTTATATAGTGTTTTTTTTCTCATCTCTGGATGACCAAAGCGCTTTACAGATCCCGCTATCCACCTATTTACACACTGATGGCGGCAGAGCCGCCATACACACACAAGCGCTAGCCTGGCCACCAGGAGCAACTGGGGGTTCAGTGTCTTGCTCAAGGACACTTGGGCATGCAGACTGCAGACAGAGTGGGAATTGAACCCATGACCCTCCGATCAGTAGTCGGTCACACTACACCTGTGCCACAGCCGGTGTAGGGAATAAAGTTATCCAAACCTACCTTTCCCCGTGATAAAAAGTAAACCCTTAAACCTAATAATAACTCGTTGTGTTCGGGTGTGTGTGGAAAGCTGGACCCAAATGCGAGACTTAAAGTTCCAAATGTTTTATTTAAGAGCTGACCAAGCTTTGGCCAGCTCAAGGGTCTAAATAATAATTCCACAGGCAGGCAGGAGCAAGCAAAAACTGAACATGAAATAATAATCCACTAGGCAGTACAAGACAGGCAGGCTGAAGTATGGGTAAATGCCAAAAACCCTCAAGAAAATCAGACAGAGCACAGACTGAGACGCACATAGGGGAGTAATCAAAACAACACAGGACAGGTGAGAACAATCAAGGGCAACGGAGACGGCACAGGATGGGCGGGGCTGAGCAAACAATCACAGAGGGGATGCATGCAAACATAATGACAGCGGATCAGGGGAGACAAGACCAAGAAAACCAGGATAATAGTAATAATTATAATAAATAATAATACACAGCCATCATCGAGTCCATCCTCACCACCTCCATAACCGTGTGGTACGCAGGAGCCACTGCCAGGGATAGACTAAGGCTGCAGCGCATCGTGCGCACTGCTGAGAAGGTGATCGGCTGCAAGCTCCCATCTCTCCAGGATCTGTACATCTCCAGGACCCGGAGGCGTGCTGGCCGGATCATAGCCGATCCCTCACACCCTGGTCACGTACTGTTTGCCCCCCTCCCCTCTGGTAGAAGACTTCGGTCCATCCAGACTAAAACCTCCCGTCACATGAACAGCTTCTTCCCCTCTGCCATCAGACTGCTGAACACTAAGTGACTTATTGACTCTCGTGCACTATGTACAGCAGCTCAACCAGACTCATGTCAATCATCACTGTTTTCTTCTTGCATTACCGACTGCACTATATAGTTCTCCACAGTATCTGCTGCTCGCTAATATATTTTAACTGCTGACCAGTATCACTTAATCTTATTCTACACTTTATTGCATGTATAGTTTATTTCTTTTATCTTATCATGTTTAATGTTGCAGCACTGCACCGAGACAAATTCCTAGTTTGTGTACTACATGAACAATGGCAATAAACCTGATTCTGATTCTGATTCTGATTCTGATAATAAATAATAATGACCAAACCGAGAATGGAGCAGGGAACAAATCCTACAGAACACAAGAGCAGATCTGATAATGAATAATGACAAATACAGAAAAACTCAAAATACAAACTCAAAGCAAGGACAATGACTGGGGCCCATGCCCTGAAAACAAGGAACAAAGTCATAACTCAGAGTGAGGACATGGGGCCCGGTCCACATCCTGATAGGCTGTGCCACCCTTGACAGCAACAACTGCAGTCAAACATTTGTGATAACTGGCAATGAGTCATATACATTGCTGTTGAGGAATTTTGGCCCACTCTTCTTTGCAGAATTGTTTTAATTCAGCCACACTGGAGGGCTTGAGCTTGAGGTCACAAACAGAAGGCCGGACATTCTTCTTTAGGATTTTCTGGTAGAGAGCAGAATTCATAGTTCCCTCAATTACAGCAAGTCGTCCAGGTCCTGAACCAGCAAAGCAGCCCCAGATAATCACACTACCACCACCATGTTTGACTGTTGGTAGGATGATCTTTTTATGAAATGCTGTGTTAGTTTTACGCCAAATGTAACGGGATGCATACCTTCCAAAAAGTTCAGCTTTTGTCTTGTCAGTCCACAGAATATTTTCCCAAAAGTTTTAGGGATCATCAAGGTTTTTTTTTTTTTTTTTTTGCAAATGTGAGATGAGCCTTTATGTTCTTTTTGGCCAGCAGTGATTTTCACATTTGAACTCTCCCTTGGATGCCATTTTTCGCCCTGTCTCTTTCTTATTGTTGAATCATGAACCAGTGTCCAAACTGAGGCAGTAAGTTGTGCAGTTCTTTAGATGTTGTTCTGGGTTTTTGTTTCTCATCTGTTCTTGAATTTCTTTGGATAGTGGAATGATGTGTTGTTTTTTGAGATCTTTTAGCTTACTTCAGGTTCTGTTTAAGTGATTTCCTGATTCTACAGGTCTGGCAGTAAGCAGGCCTGAGAAATTGGCTTTTTCCTGCTGTGTATACCCTTGTTGTATGGTCTGAATGACAATAACATTCACTTTCATGGTGGGTTATCAGCAGGGGTGCACATAAGTGGTGTACAGGTACACATGTGCGATCAAAATAAGCAATGTGCGCCAGATCAAATGTTGCAGCGTGCATTTGTGTACCTAGGGACAGATAAATTCTAAAGATTGGACTGCAGTGCAGAGTATGAACGACTGCTTTTAGGATTTTCTCCTTTCATTAAAATGTCCAGAAAAAGTAAGCTCCGTTAAGCAATTACTTTGGTGTTCCTCCACCTTTAAAGAAATGCCAGACTGAACCTGAACCGCAAAAGAAACGTGTGTTCTTGGAAATGTGGCTGCAGGAGGTCAGCTGGCTTTCGCCCGCACCATCTGAGATGTGGTTCAAACTATGACGTGAAAATCCCACTCTGGCGGATAAAAATGGTGCCTTTTAAGATAAGATAAGATAAGATATGCCTTTATTAGTCCCACAGTGGGGAAATTCCAGGATTGCAACAGCACAGGGATAGCAACACTCAGAGCAACAATCAGAAGGCAAGAAAAAACAAGAGCAGCGAGTATACATATGTACATATAAACATAAATATATAGACACACGGTGTGGAGCATTGTAGCTAGATGGAATAAATATATGAATATATAAACACACACAGTGCAGAGCATTGTAGCTTTTATACAGGTACTTATACAGGTGCTTTTATAGGTACTTTTATACAGGTACTTAAAACTTTAATCATCCAGCTTTTGATAAACATGCAAATAGCAGAGAGCACTGGAAAGTAGTGCAAGCGACTGATATTGCTAGGAGGCGCAGCGAGGGCCAGAGGTCCAGTAGTCCGCTCAGCAGATGGCAAGACAAACTGAATGAAGAACAGCATCAGTCACTGAGTTACGTTTTTCTGTTGGCCTTTCACAAAGAAAAACATGCACGTCCTATGCATTCATATGAGGATATTCTGCTTTTCAAAAGTCTTGGGAGTTAATGTCAGGACTGCTTATCATTCTCAAAAAGGGGGAGGGCGTATCATGCAGTGCATCGCACAGACGATAACTTCAAATTTGAGTGAAAAACTTAAAGCAGCTGAATTTTGGCGTGTGCTCTTCGATGGATCAGAAGATACAACAAAAACGGAGCAGGAAATTGTATGCATTGTTTCTGTGTCTAGCAACGGGCAGTTCAGTTCAGATTTCCTTAGACTAATTAATCTGGGGGCCAATCGAACAGAACAGGACATAGTGGACGGACTTGTGCAGCTATTCCATACTTGTGGTTTAGCAGAGTAGAAGACGGAGCTGATCTCAGTGTGCACTGACGGAGCGGCTGTTAACGTTGGAATTTACAAGGGAGTCATTCCCAAATTACGTCAGATGGTGGTCAACGGGGATTTCCTTGTGCATATTCTTTGCACTGCCTACACCCTGTAGAATCACCGTCAAGTTGCTAAGCTGTTACTTACAGAAAGGGAGTGCAGACAAATTGTGCCACTAAAGATCTGTGAGGAGAAAGGCATTGCTTTTGCCAAATTAGAAAAGTTTAACAATATTAGATGGTCTGCATGGAGACAAGAGACTCTGTTGAAAATATGGAGAATGTTACCAGCCTTTCAGATTCAAGTGGCAACAAGTGATGACAGTTGCCTAAAACATATTTTCATTGTTTGAAAATCAGACATTTGTACATTTAGTTTTCAGTGCTTGAAACGCAGTCATTTCATTAGAAAGTTACATACTATGGAGCTTTAAAGAACAGACATTGTGTTGCAATGCTTTCATTCATTTTCAGTTGAAATTAAAATGTGTGTTACATTATCCACATATTCCTCTATTTTGTCAGGTGGGTCAAGGAAAAAAAAAAGAGGACCAAGCAACAACCTCAGGTTCTTCCCTGAGAACAAGACCAAAAAAGTTATGTGCACTCCTGGTTATCAGCCAAATTACCTTGGTTTAGCTGGGTTGCATTCAGCGTTGTCAAATCTTTGCCAACTTAGGCTAGCGTATGTGTAGCAGTTGCCAACTTAGGTTAACTTAAGCTAAGAATACTCAGCACAGTTCAGCTGACATCAGCGTCGCTCATGTAAAGATCGCTCATGTAAAGATCAGCCTTTGTGGAGGCTTCCTGCCATCCTAGACCTGCTTTTTTGAGTGGATTCACACTACAACATTTGGACCAACTTTTACTAACGTTTTAGCAAAAGTCTGGCTCTGCTGGCAAAAGTTGATAAAAGTTAATGATAGTTGGTGTTTGTTGGCAAACGCTGGCGAAAGTTGTATTCGTTGAGAATTTTCAGCATGCTGAAAATTTGGCGACGTTTTGAAATGAACATTGGTGAAAGTTGTGCTCAGTTTGTTAAAGTTCCCGAGCACTGGGCTCATTTATACAGAGTTCGCCTAAGTCAGCCTAAGTTAGCTCCTTTGGCAAACGTTGACTGAAATGCTGGTGAAAACAGATGTTTTTAGACCGAAACTCACTTCAGACATGCACAGATGCTACTCCACTCTTACTGACTGATTTAGCACAAGGTCAGCCGAAACTGGATGCTCCGCCCATAATCGTTCCTACAGCGGCACCCCCAGGAATTATATATACATATAAAACGGACATTTGATTAGTTTTGAGTTTGTGGGTTTGTTTGCAGGTGATGGGTGTGGTTTGATGGATGGTTTCGTGTCTTTGCAGTGTTATTTTTCAACCACTAGGCACAGTGTCTTTTGCCAGTATGGATTACTGGTTGCCTTGGAAACAACAGCCATTTTTCTTTTCTTTTCTTTTTTTTTTGCTGTCTGAAAAAACATTTTCTTGGTCCTGGAATAAAGTTTTTTTTCGTTAAATATTCAGTCAGTTTGTCTACTCTCTGCCTGCTACATATATATATATAAAAATCGGTCCTAAACAGCCCCATGTGCTAAACACTTCAATCACTCAGTACCATGGACAGCTCACAGAGTAATTTTGTGTATCAGCCATATTGACATGCTGCTTACGTAACTAGGACAATGCACACCTTAATATTTAGCAGTTCGCACAGTAAAACAAACCCCCCAAACATGATAACACAAACACTATTTCTTTTCCACTTGGGCAATTAATAATAACACCGTAAACATATTGCCCCCTTTTAACTCATCAGTCACACTTCATGGAGAGATCACCCCCCCGGAGACCCGTCAGGCGGGTCCTGACCCTTCAGGTGGGTCCTGACCGGAGCGTCGTCTCTTCTTGGCGCCCGGGGATGACCCACGCCAGTACTGAAGTGTCTCACCTTCCTCGTAAACACACCGCAGCACGTTGGGGTGTCTCTCCGTACCATCTGTCAGCTGCAGGTAACCGTCCTCCCGGACTGCCACCACCTGTAACCGCCCCTGGTCCTCTTGTCTACTCCGCTTCCTGTGGGCTCCTCTCTTAGTCGAACAAAACCAGAGGAGCCCTGCTTGGCTTCCAGTGTTCCTGTGTGGCTCGTTGTTTAACCGTGCCAGCCGGTCCTGCCCCGCTTGCTTTCATTTTAGATGCCGGTGAAGCCGTTGTGACCCCCTGCTTCTCGGTGCATCCCAGCCGAACTCCGGAAGCAAAATGGGTCAGCCACTCGGCTCCATCCACTGTCATGGGCATCCCACGGTGCCGCCCAGTTCCCTCAGCTAGGGCAACTTGGGCTGTGGTGCAGGAACTCTCCCGCGATGGCCCTGGATGGGGTTGGTCCTGTTAGCTTTCCAGATTACTAGGCCAAAGTTCGTCCCATATTGCATCATCCATTACCGCTGGCATCGGTCGGTTCCATAAACCACAGCCCGACCACTCCTCCTCAATGCTGCTGATGGAAAACCCCAGCCCACAGAAGAAGTCGCAGCCCATCACATCCTCACCACCGCCAGTCACAATAAACTTCAGGTTAACGGCCACCGATGATTTATAACAGGCCATCAGCTTCACCAAACCCACGATGGGCAGCCTCCGTCCTCCAAAGCCACACAACGGCTCTAACTGACCTCTCAGCTGATGATATGGGAAGAAGCTCCTCACGGTGGGCCAATTCAACACCAACCTGCACCCGTGTCCACCAATAATGGTATCTCCACACCGTCCAGTTCCACCATACAATACGTACAGCCGTCGGTGTCTGGGGAAACGGTGTGGATAACTGTGGGAGTTGGAGCAGTGGTATCCACCTTGTGTCACTGTTCCCCTTGCTCGAACCTATTAAAGGCCGTGGCAAAGTGATGCAGGAGTCCACACTTGCTACAGTGTTTACCTCTTGCCGGACACTCTCTAGCCTTGTACCGGTGTTTAGTGGACCCACAACCCAAACATTTGGATGATCCCGGAGTGGACCTCATCTTTACAGCTGCAGTGCATTCCTCTTGCTCGCTGTCTTCGCTGTCCGGATCAACAGCATGCGTCATTGATTGTGAGTTGTGGCAGTGTAGCGTAGCTCTCTCACTGAGGTCATGTGGTAACTTGTCTGCCGCTTCACACTGTCGGGCTATCTCCACAGCCATGGCTAAAGTTAATTCGCTGGAGTGTGTAAGCAATCTTGCACAAGCTGTACATCAGCAAGTTATAGAGCTACAATTGCCTCGATTTAGTTTCAGATGAGCATGGGCCTCAGCTCTCCTCTTTTTGCTCTTCTTCTCTTCTGTTTGTGCTCTCATTCTTCCTGCATCTCTCTTTTTCTGTATTCTCTCCTTTTGCGCTGTATCTTTCCATTGCTCTTGATTTTCATTTCTATTTTATTGTCTCTTATTTGCACGCACTGATGCCCCCCTCCTCCCCCACCACCACCACCACTAACACACACAATCACAATCTTGGTACTTTTTCATTTTTGGCTCCCTTAAATGATGTCACAAGGTTGATGAAAAGCAAAGATGGAATGAGAAAGATGATTTCAAAAATACAGATCAGGAAAAAGAAGGAGTCTAATAAATGGACACAGATGGCCGGAGGGCAAATGGGGGTCACTGAGGTTGAAACACTGAATGAATGATAGAAATCAGGGAAAAGGCAAATATGAAAAAGAGAAGAGTAGTGAGAGAGATGAAGCATGGAGGCCTGAGAGGTGTGGAAGGTGAATCCGCAAGATGATTTTAGATGAGGGATGAACTGAGGAATAGAGAGGAAATGTAGAGCTCGGTTGGTTTTTTTTTTTTTTTTTTTTCCAGGGGCTGCTTGGATGAAAGGTTGAGGGTTTCAAAGGTCCTGATGGAACTACGTAGATAGAAGGGGGAAAAGTTGAGAAAAGGTGGTGGAGTAGATAGGATAAAGGAAGAAAGAAAACCCTGACAGATGGCGCACCCATAGCAGAGGGCGTGACAAAGTCTTTCAGTTTCCAAAGGAGAGTTTAACTGTGGGAGCCACTGAAGGTCTGTGGGATGTTTTGGGGTCTCTGAGCTGGTTAGCAAACTGTTCGGCTCACTAAACGTGGACTGCGGAGTTAAACCTCCCATTAGCAAAATACCCTTTTCATTTTCTCTCTTCTGCACCATGCTTTCAAAGTCTCTAACAGCAACAACTGCCAGCGATGGAGCTAACCTATTACATACTAATGATGGAAAACTGAAATGGATTAAAGTTTAGGCCATAAATAAAACTTGAGAAGTCAGCTCATTAAAAATAACTATCTAAGGACACAGATTTTTATGTTTGTGTACAATGGAAAGAGGTTGAGAGCTGCTTTCTTAAGTATGAAAAAGTATTTTTTTAACCAAAGACTCTATATATAATAAAGATGCAAGTGGTCTCGGATTTGTTAGATTAATAGAAATATAACCACAGTAGTAAAATGAGCTTCACAACACATCTTATTATTACCCAAATAAACACCTTCCTTATGAATCGTCTTCAATACTGTATTATCATTATTATTTTTATCAGTCCCTCCAGGATTTCGCAGGATGTTTTTATGATTGTTGCGGCCCAAAAAGCCTGAATTTGCAGGAGCCTTTTTTAAAAAGTTGCAATAAAAGTTGCAGTGTTTTTTGCACTAAAAGTTGTGGGAAGAATTACAAATTTTAAAGCTGATGTTTTTTTCCAGTTTACTGCAGTGATATTCTATATAACAATACAAGAAAAGCACAGGGTTGTCAAAAAATTTTCTATTAAACAGTGATTTGTAAATTAAGCAGAAATTTCCGCTATACAAAGAAACTCTTGTGCAACAGCAAATACAGACTAACACAATATCCATTACAACAGCTAAATTGCACTTAATGCATGTTAAAAAGTATAGATTTGGAAATTACGGCAGCACCTTCATTTGAAAACCGCAGCGGCCCCCAACCACTCAGTACTGAGTGGAGAGGAAAAAATAAATAATTTATTCTGTTGCTCTGTATTGTTCCTAGGAGTCTGTGTTTTTCTGAAAAAAAAAAAAAAATTAGAGCATATTCTCTCTCTTTCCATGCCTAACTCCTACATGTCTGCTGCACGTCAGTCTTGACACACACACACATCTTTCATTTACGGTGGGACCGAGGGGAGGAAGGTGGGTGGGTGGGTGCGTTTGTCCATCCAGACTGGAGAGTCACAGCTTTAAAGCTCATTGACCAGATGTAGTAATGATTTTACCTCTAAAGATGTATCAAATGTTCAAACACTGGCTGTAGTGTTAGATTTGCACGTTGTGTTT
This sequence comes from Pholidichthys leucotaenia, assembly GCA_020510985.1. NCBI lineage: Eukaryota > Metazoa > Chordata > Actinopteri > Cichliformes > Pholidichthyidae > Pholidichthys > Pholidichthys leucotaenia. The sequence continues at coordinate 288,644,170 of CM035845.1, forward strand.
GTGGTTTTATGGCATCTCTCCCCACGCGCGCTACAGCGACGGGGTGCTTTTGTGGCAGGCAGACGTTTTTCAACACAAACCCAGTGCTTCGTACATGTGGTGAGGACAGAGACGTGACGAGACGTCGACTGGCAGGCTGGGGGAGGCGGAGGAAGGGATGGTGTTGGAAACCTCACTGGTGAGTGTTTTTTTAACTCACACATTCTGTTTGCTAATGTGTTCTGTTAATACTCACTGTAAACACGGAAGTGAACATGGTGCAGCAACGCATTTGGTTGGTTAGACTGAGTGTTTGAGTGCCAGTCAGACAAATTTGATTGGTGAAACTGGCAGAAGTTGATGAGGATTAGCCAAAATTGTGGGAAAGTTGCGGTGATTGGACAAAGTTGCAAGTTCATGCAATAGTTGCGCTGATTGGCTGATTTTGAGTGAATCGATGTGATCGTAACGTCACGAAATCCTGGAGGGACTGTATTATTATTATTATTATTAGGTTCATGGTCTTGAAAAAAAATACTTTCTGTCGAGCTAGTTCCAAGTTTCTCAAATAGTGCTTAACAGATCAGCTTTGCAAGCTGTAAATTTACCATTTCTCCCCCTTAATTCTTCAATCAGATTACCTTTTTTTTGGTTGAGATTTATTTTGGGGCATGTTTTGCCTTTACTGGACGGATACAATAGAGAGAGAGACAGAAAATAGGGTGAAGAGCAGGGCAGAGACATGCAGGAAGGATCAGTCTGGTTGGGAAATCAAACCAGGAATCACTGCATTTGTGCAACGTGCTCTTGTGGTATATGTTGCAACTTGCAACCATCAGACTGCCAGAACTCTGTTTTTTGTTTTTGTGTTTTTTTTTTTTAAAGAAACGCTTTAGAACGCTCCACTTTGTATTGAAATGCTTTGTTACCTGTGTTAGAGACAAACTGTCCGGGGCCATGTATTATGTTATCATATGTATCTAGTCAAAGGCTGATATAAAGGTTGATTTACAATTTAACCAACACAAGTAACAGTCTACAAACTGAAGGCTAACATCCTGTCACTGATTACTGAAGGCAGGCAAGGAGAGGACTCAAATGCAGGAAGACAGAAGGTGAACTGAATTTTATTTAACCAAAGCAAATGACGACAGAGGCACAAGAGCCAGAGAAACCATTACAAAAACAAAATCAAGTAACATGGACTGGAGTATAAATTATCAAACTAAACACTAAAAGGTACAAACTAAGGCTATGCAAGGGCAATTATTTCTGTTTGTTTTAATTTACTGTTTGGCTCTTTTATATATTTCAAATATTGCCGCTCTAAAATGGCATACTATATAAATGATTACTGGTAGTGCATTTATCAGAGAAAATACTGAATAATTAAAATGGATTTTTAGTTTGTTTTGGCCAAAAAACTGTTTGCATGTTTTCTTAAAGCATTATATTAATATTAATTTATTCATTTCCTTAAATGTTACACTTAAAAATATATGTATTCAAATTAAGTAAAAGCTCAAATGCACAACTGTTATTTTATAAATAAACTTTAGTGCAATTTAAGATGTATGAACAGAGGTATATTTGTAATATGAAAAAAGAAAATAAGCCCATTTATTTAAGAATTTACAAGTTTAACCATTTTTGAGAGCATTTATCCTCCTGCTTATTTTCAGCACAGCTGCGTGAGAGTGTGGATTTTCTTACCATAATATTTTAGGATATTTCTACCTCCTCATAATTTTTTAACTGAATGAAGTAGGTGGTGCTTCGTCGGTGCATATCTGTCCACATATTTGCAGAGAAAGAGTCTCCCATGTAGGAACGTTCACGGAGCTTGAAGTAGAAAGCTGAGGCTGACGGAGAAAGTTCATAACCACCTTTGTGATATCCATTAACTCTGATTGCAGCTTTTATTTCTGTCGAGTGATGTTACAGGAACAGAGCCTGGTAAGTTGAACAAGCCTCATAGTGTAGCCCTCAGGATTAAGAAGGAACATATACATCAGAATCAAGTTAAACAAAATTCCAACATAAGAAAATGGCAAAATAAAAGTCCAACGGAACAAAGCACAGAAATCCGACACATGGGTTATGACCATGCCCTACATGACAGATCCACTTTTTTTAAAAAATTTGATTTAAATTGAAAACCCAGCTATTTAAGGTATATATACATTACAGTACTGACGTGTATTTCATTATGTATTACAGCAGAACCCCTTAGTGCATTCAGCTAAAACACTGAACATCTTTTCTTCCCTCAAGACTTTTTAAAATAATCGTTCACATTCAATAAAATGATAATTTTCTATTCAAAGTCATCAGCCTGCTCTCCATTCAGTTGTCACCCAGTCCCACGCAAACATTTCAAGAGCCATCACCCCAGCACTGACAGCAGAACCTGAGAAAAGTTTGCCATCAGTAAACAGCCTTGAATATACAGCAACAATCTGAGCTATTTTATTGGACTTTCCTGTTTTTTACATTAAGGTTTTCAACCTCCTTTTATAACCAGTTTGAACAGTTGATGCGGTTGGCATTTTGAGAACAAAACTGTCCAAACGAGTGGGCAGTGCCTCCCAGTTTCTTTTCTTCTTCTTTTGCTTGTGACTCTTGTTTCACTTGGATTTTTGAGACTTTCCTACAGCAGAAAAGGACCATACACTGTAGGTTGTTTTTCCTGCAGGTAATAAGGCATTTATTCATTTATGTTTTTGAAATTACGAGAACTCTGGTGGCCTTGTAAATGATGACATGAAGTGATATGACAGTAATATCTTTAAAGTGGATCCCTATCTTTTCCTAACCGTAACCCCGATAATTACCCTAACCTCAACAAAGTACTTTTAGTGCAAAACTTAAAAGTAATGAGCAAGTGAAAGTGAAACTTAGCATAGATGTATGTAGAACTGAAACATAACACAGATGTGCAAGGGAAAAGTTTCCTATTTGCTTCACAGCAAATAAAGTTGAGGAAATTTTTTTACCATCCTCTTTTTTGTTAATTACACTGTAACTAGGGCTGCAATTAGCGACTATTTTGGTAGTCGACTAATCTAACAACTATTTTTTATTCGACCGATTAGTCGACTAATCAAGATTATTTCTGTCATGTCCACTATCTCTGCTTCCTGTTGGCACGGCTCCTGGTCAGGACTCCGGTGCATGTTTTACCTCACCTGTTTAAGTCTGCACACCTGAGAATATCGCCTTATTCTCAGCCTCTAACATTTTATTAAAGGTCCCTATAGCTAAATAAAATAATGATCCATCAAACATGAGGTTGAAACTTGAGCAACACAATTGTCAGACATTACAAAACCATAATATATTTAACTCATAATGCTTAAAAAAGAAAAGTCACAATTTTTCATGTTTTAGAACCTTTTTTTTTTTCCTGGAAAAGGGTCCACAGGCGAGTAGTCGACTGTCACATTAGTTGTTGATTGATTTTCTGACAATCGATTAGTCGATTAGTTGATTGATCGTTGCAGCACTAACTGTAATTAAAGGGCCATATATACATATTGTTAAATCATGAAATTATGAGTAGTATTTTCTGTATTATAACACCTGTCCTCCAGGTCCACTAAAGATAATTAATTATATTGAAAAATAAAAAGTGGTGGAGTGTCTTTTTTCATTTTCTAATGTTTCTTGATATGTCACGCCTATAAACAGTACACTATACTTGTTTTAAATAAAAGAAAACTATATAAAGAACTCAAATAACATAAGAAACCCCCCAAATTATTACATGCAACCTTGTCCAACCTTCCACTGCTGAACCGATTTGACAAGAGCTTAATTAGTCTTTTCAAAATATTAGAGTTCATTACCAGGTCTAGCATCCTAAGGCCAGCGATTATTCTGATTGGTGATCGTAATCAACCTAATATTTTCAAGCTTATTAAACCGCTAGCCCTTCCAGACCTTGTGAAATGAAATAATTTAAAATGTACATCATGGGGCATTGTGACTATCAATGGGAAATGAGAGGGTTTTTTTAAGAAATAGTGTTATGCAAATCAGGTAACCATAGTGAGGAGATTAGAGTGCTGCACAGTTAATCAGTGCCTTTAATGTTTGGTGTTTTAACAGAGAGTGGACAGTGAGGAATGTCAGGCTCTGTGTACTTAGCTCGTCTGCATAGGAAATCCACATCCAGTCTGTGCAAATTTTCATGTCCGTATTTACTAGGATGCTTTAAAAAAAATGCAGAAAATAGATCTCTTTACAATGGCAACTTCTTTTAATGCTGAATGTTGCTGGTTTTTGCATTTTGCCACGACCAACACCACCCCCAAGTCCAGGCGTAATGTTGCTGAGTTTCATTAAAGGCCTGCAGGACGTTGTTTGTAGTTGTTGCTGCTGTTTGTGGTTGTGCCATAGACTGTAATGGAGGCTCCTCACAACCAAGAAAAGCTCACTCTGTGGCTTCAGCAGAAATGTGTAGATCATGCACCAAAAACTGAAAAGGACTGTTGGTGTGATCAGTGGCTCAGATACAAGAGCACCAGGTACACGTTCACTTGTATGAATGTCACAGATCTGATGTTTACCTGTCATATGTCACCAAGCACAAGGCTGCAAGAAGTAAAATCATAAATAAATAAAAAAAATTGTTACCAGTTTTCTTCCTAAGGCTTAACGATTTAGGAAAGATATCAAATGGTTTTTTGTTGCACTTGTTGCACTGCTCCGTATTGCAGTGGAATGATATGGGCTTGATATTAGCTGCTTCAGCATGCATTAAATAATTTTCAAATTATCACAAAATATGGATCAATAAACTGTGTTTCAACTGGTTTAAATACTTTGGTATGGTGACAACATTTTTTTTTTGGGGGGGGGGTTGTGTGTGACAACTGTGTAAAAATGAGAAAACACATGACACTCAAAGGGAAAAACATCCATAATGTACTTATGCATACTTAAATTGTATGATCAGAGGTGGGTATAGTAGTCAGAAATTATACTCATGTAAAAGCAGTGGTCTTGTGAAATTAATAATTAAGAGTAGACATCCAAAAATTACTAGTTGAGTTGAGTAAGGGTACAAAAGCACCCACTTAAAAAATTATTGAAGTCATGACTTTAAGCTGGGTTCACACTGTAGAGCAGGGGTGTCAAACTCATTCCATGGAGGGCCAAGACCCCTCATGTTTTACTTCCACCCACTGTCTTCAGCAGGTGTTTTCACTGATCAGCAATCAGTGGGAAGAAATTCAGTGAAATCACCTGGTGAAGACACTGGGTGGAGGTAAAACCTGCAGCGTCTTGGCCCTCCATGGAATGAGTTTGACACCCTTGCTGTACAGTTTGGACCGACTTCTACAGATATTTTGAAAAATCAGAGAAGTCAGTACAAACGTTGGTGAAATTGCATTCGTGAGCAGTTTTTTTTAAATCCAGTGCACACCAATTTTTGCAGACTTTTGCTAGCTTTTTCCAGTGTTGCATTCAGCGTTGACAAACTTTTGCCAACTTAGGCTAGTATATGTATAGCTGTTGCCAACTTAGGTTAGCAGGTCAGCACAGGTCAGCTGACAGCGTCAGGCAACGCTCATATAAAGATCAGCGTTTGTGGAGGCTTCCTGCCATTGTGGACCTGCTTTTTTGGGTGGATTCATACTACAACGTTTGGACCAACTTTTACTGACGTTTTAGCAAACGTCTGGCTCTGCTGGCAAAAGTTGATAAATATATAAATATATAACAGACTCATATATATATATATATATATACCCAATATATATATATATATATATAACAGATCCAACAGACTCTCATGATAAATTGTATATCAAGGATTCAGTGTACCCCGCCCGGTATGGGGTTACCGGGGCCCCACCCTGGAGCCAGGCCTGGGGGAGGGGCTCGAAGGCTAGCGTCTGGTGGCCGGGTTTCCACCCATGGGACCCGGCCGGGCTCAGCCCGAAGGAGTTACATGGGTCCGCCCTCCAGTGGGTTCACCACCTGCAGGAGGGATCATGGGGGCCCGGTGCTATGTGGATTAGGTGGCGGTCAAAGGCGGAGACCTTGGCGGACTGATCCCAAGCTTTCTAAACTGGCTTTTGGTACGTGGAATGTCACCTCTCTGGTGGGGAAGGAGCCTGAGCTGGTGCACGAGGTTGAGCGATACCGGCTAGATATAGTCGGCCTCACCTCAACACACAGCTCCTGTTCCGGAACCAGTCTCCTGGAGAGGGGCTGGAGCGTGGCCTTTTCTGGAGTTGCCCCGGGCGAGAGGCGACGAGCAGGGGTGGGTATTCTTGTATTGCCCCACCTTGCTGCCTCTATATTGGAGTTTTCCCCGGTGGACGAAAGGGTTGCTTCCCTGCGCCTTCGGGTTGGGAAACGGGTCCTGACCATCATTTGTGCCTATGCACCAAATGATGTTTCAGAGTACCCACCCTTTTTGGAGTCTGTGACTGGGGAGCTGGAGGGTGCTCCTCCTGGAGACTCCATTGTCCTACTGGGGGACTTCAATGCGCACGTGGGCAACGACAGTGAAACCTGGAGGGGGGTGATTGGGAGGAACGGCCTGCCCGATCTGAACCCGAGTGGTGTTCAGTTATTGGACTTCTGTGCTAACCACAGTCTGTCCATAACGAACACCATGTTCAAGCATAAGGGTGTCCATATGTGCACCTGGCACCAGGACACCCTAGGTCGCAGGTCGATGATCGATTTTGTTATCGTATCATCAGACCTGCGACCGTATGTCTTGGACACCCGAGTAAAGAGAGGTGCAGAGCTGTCAACTGATCACCACCTGGTGGTGAGTTGGATCCGATGGCAGGGGAGGAAGCCATTCAGACCTGGTAGACCCAAACGTATAGTGAGGGTGTGCTGGGAGCGTCTGGCTGAGGCCCCTGTCCGGGAGGTCTTCAACTCCTACCTCCGGAAGAACTTCAACCACATCCCGAGGGAGTCTGTTGACATGGAGTCTGAATGGGCCATGTTCTCCACCTCTGTTGTTAAAGCGGCGGCCCAGAGCTGCGGCCGCAAGGTGGTCGGTGCATCTCGTGGTGGCAACCCCCGAACTAAATGGTGGACACCAGTGGTGAGGGGGGCCATTAAGCTGAAGAAGGAGTCCTATCAAGCTTGGTTGGCTTGTGGGACTCCCGAAGCAGCTGAGGTGTACCGGCAGGCCAAGCGGAGTGCAGCTCGGGTGGTTGCTGAAGCAAAAACCCGGGTATGGGAGGAGTTCGGTGAGGCCATGGAACAAGACTTTCGGTCGGCTTCAAAGAGATTCTGGCAAACTGTTCGGCGGCTCAGGAGGGGAAAGCAGCTCCCCGTCCACACTGTGTATGGTGCGGATGGGACACTGTTGACTTCAACTGGGGATATCGTCGGGCGGTGGAAGGAATACTTTGAGGATCTCCTCAATCCCACTGATACGCCTTCCACAGAGGAAGCAGGGTTTGGGGACGAGGGGGATGACTCGCCTATCACAGGGGCTGAGGTCACCAAGGTGGTTAAAAATCTCCTTGGTGGCCGGGCCCCGGGGGTGGACGAGATTCGCCCTGAGTACCTCAAGGCCCTGGATGTTGTTGGGTTGTCATGGTTGACACGCCTCTGCAACATTGCGTGGAGGTCGGGGGCAGTGCCTTTGGCATGGCAAACCGGGGTGGTGGTTCCTCTCTTCAAAAAAGGGGACCGGAGGGTGTGCTCCAACTTTAGAGGGATCACACTCCTCAGCCTCCCTGGGAAGGTCTATGCCAAGGTACTGGAGAGGAGAGTCCGGCCGTTGGTCGAACCTCGGATTCAGGAGGAGCAATGTGGTTTTCGTCCTGGCCGTGGCACATCGGACCAGCTCTTTACCCTCTCGAGAATTCTTGAGGGTTCGTGGGAGTTTGCCCAACCAGTTTACATGTGTTTTGTGGACTTGGAGAAGGCATTTGACCGCGTCCCTCGTGGATTTTTGTGGGGGGTGCTTCGGGAGTATGGGGTATCGGGCTTGTTGTTACGAGCTATTCGGTCTCTGTACGACCGTTGTGAGAGTTTGGTTCGTATTGCCAACACTCGGTCGGAGTCATTCCCAGTGAGAGTTGGACTCCGCCAGGGCTGCCCTTTGTCACCGATCCTGTTCATAATTTTTATGGACAGGATTTCTAGGCGCAGCCAGGGAATGGAGGGTGTCATGCTTGGTGACCACAGGATCTCATCTCTGTTGTTTGCAGATGATGTTGTCCTGTTGGCTTCATCCAGCAATGACCTACAGCTCTTGCTGGGACGGTTTGCCGCTGAGTGTGAAGCGGCTGGGATGAGAATCAGCACCTCCAAGTCCGAGTCCATGGTCCTCAGCCGGAAAAAGGTGGATTGTCCTCTCCGGGTTGGGGACAGGCTCCTGCCCCAAGTGGAGGAGTTTAAGTATCTTGGGGTTTTGTTCACGAGTGAGGGGAAAATGGAGCGAGAGATCGACAGACGGATTGGAGCAGCATCTGCAGTGATGCGGACGTTGTACCGGTCTGTTGTGGTGAAGAGGGAGCTTAGTTCTAAGGCAAAGCTGTCGATTTACCAGTCAATCTACGTTCCTACTCTCACCTATGGTCACGAGCTTTGGGTAATGACCGAAAGAACGAGATCGCGGATACAAGCGGCTGAAATGAGCTTTCTCCGTAGGATTGCTGGACTCAGGGTGAGGAGCTCAGTCATCCGGGAGAGGCTCAGAGTAGAACCGCTGCTCCTCCACATTGAAAGGAGTCAGTTGAGGTGGTATGGGCATCTGATTAGGATGCCTCCTGGACGCCTTCCACTTGAGGTGTTTCAGGCACGTCCCACTGGGAGGAGACCCCGGGGCAGACCCAGGACTCGGTGGAGAGACTATGTCTCCCAGCTGGTCTGGGAACGCCTTGGTATCCCCTCTGAAGAGCTGGAGCAGGTGGCTGGGGAGAGGGAAGTCTGGGCTTCTCTGCTTGAACTGCTGCCTCCGCGACCCGGACCTCCGGAAAAGCGGTAGAAGATGGATGGATGGATGGATGGATATATATATATGCACACATACATACATACATACATGAGGGGGGGCTTGAAAGTTCATAGTGGTCAAATCTGACAAAATGTGGTTTATTTTTCAACATGGTCTCCCCTTCGATCCACACACTTCTTCCATCGGTGTTACAGCGCTTGGATCCCTGCAGTTGAAAAATAAACCACATTTGGTCAAATTTGACCACTATGAAATTTTCAGTGCCCCCCCCTCCATATATATGCGTCTTCGGTCATCCAAAAAACTCTCAATGATCCCTCAGTGATTGCTTCTGGTCTCTCAGTGATCTCCCAAGGATCTTTCAAAGATCTCTATTGATCACCATGAGAGTTGCTGAAACATCTCCCACACATTTCCACGGAAACTTTTTTTTTTTTAGGCTTTAGGAGAATTTTAAAAAATGGCTTTATTGTACAATTCAAAAATGTAAGGACACCAATATCATGCCCCCAAGTGTGTCACATCTCAAAAGTGCAAACATAGATCATTGAGAGATCGGGCCAATTTTTTAATCTCTCAGTGATCACCCAGTGATCTCCTAATGATCTCCTAAGGGGCCCTTAGTAGAGTGTGAGGCTGGTATTACAAATTATGTGGAAATGTCATAATCTTTTTTTTTTGACAATTTGTATGCAAAACACTTGAAACTTAAATCTGAGTAGAACTTCTCATGCTTTAACAGAATTTCTTCAAAACTGCACAAAAAATTACAATTAAAAGCCAAAGTGCTTCCTGTAGTTTTAATGTCAAGATGTACATTAACATGCCAAGTCTGAAGCAGTGGTCCAAGCACAGCCCAGTGGGTTGTAGAAGGGAATAGAATGTCACATCGGCACATAAAGTTAAAGAGATATTTATTGGTGTTATCTGTTATCCCAGCTCCCTGTGTCTCTTCTCAGCCTTATGCATGTTGTAAAAAGAGTCCCTGTCTGATTTGGGGGTGTGCGTGGAGCAGCAGAGGTTCTGGAATATAATGTGTTTGCTAATTATAGACCAAGGCTAAAGCACAAGCAAGCCGCCACACCACTGTGCTCAGAGGCTGGGGAAGAATTAGCATAGTCATGCTCACGCGGAGATGCATACATATACACTGAGCCTCAGAGTGATTAGACCCGCCCTGGATGGGAACAGCAATTAACTGTAATCAGAGCCCTGTCCCTCTCCTCCCAGCCCTCCCACCTTCTCTCACTGTCTCTCATACCACACTCTTTCATCTGCATGTCAGACCCTTCACTTGTTTTTGTCTTGATTGTTTTTAAAAGGTTCCTCCCTCATTTTTAAAAACTATATGGTCATTTTGGATTTGGAGAGACATGCAGAAAAGATTGCTCTGGCCAGGAATCAAATCGGGGATCACTACGGCTGAGAAACATGCTCTTGTGATATGTACCCTAACCATTAGGCCGCCTTCTTCAATTTCTTTTTGTCAACACTAGTGCTATAGTACTTGAGATTGGTCCTGGTCTTCAAGCTCTCTGTCTAGTCTCAGAATCAAAGCATTTTAGCTCGGTCTTGGTCTCAGACAAAATGGACTCTGGATTTTAAATCAGGACCATTCAAAAGCAGAACTGGTTTATCTGTGAACAAAATGAGTATGATTGCAAGGAAATATTCTTCTTAAATGTAGCAATAAAATCATCTGCAGGTTTAATTTCATGTCAGTGCTAACAGTCGCAATCTCGCCTCCTTCACACAAGGATGAGAAGACGAGATGAAATGATGAGGAGAGGAGAGGAGAGTTACAAAACATTTAAACAGTTTTCTGAGGACATCTGGACATTTCATGTTTGTATAAATTACAGATAGTTAATTTAAATCTGTTTGCTTACACTTACTAATAGAAAAGAAACACACGGAGTATACAGTATGATGCATTCTCTTATTCTCCATAAATGCAACCAGAATCTTTCACAACGCCAAAAGCTAAGCTGCCACATCAAGAAAAAAAAAAATATATAATTTTTTTAAAAGAGCCACACAGGAGCCAATTTTGGGGGGGGGGGGGGGTGAGAAAAGAGCTGCAAAGGAGTTGCCAAAGAGCTGCATGCAGCACGAGAGCCGTGTGTTTGTCATCCTTGATATTATTTATATATACAGTGTGTGTGTGTGTGTGTGTGTGTGTGTGTGTGTGTGTGTGTGTGTGACAGGTTTCTCGTGCTTTTCTATACACCTTACACAGAGACGGAGATCGTTCAATCATTAAAAAAATGGGCCAATCTCTCAACAATCTATCGCCAAGATCTCTCATTGACCTCTCAATGATCTTCCAATGATATCCACGGTCACCATAGTCTCATCAAAGTTCTGACTCAGTCCAACTGAAGATCAGTGAATCTATCTTGCCCTCCAGACTCTACAGGATTCCAGTGCCAGAAGAAGGGAAGAAGCTCCAGAGCATCACTGAGCCACCGCTATGCTTTATTGTAGGCAGGGTGTTCTTTTCAGTATTTGCTTCATTCTTTCTCCTCCAGACATATCACTGATCCATAGGGATGAAAAGTTCCAGTTTTGTTTCATCGTTCCACACAACAGAATCCTAAAACCTCTTTGGCTTATTTATATAGTTTTGAACAAAATTGGAGCTGCCTTTTCTCGTGCTTTTGGGTCAGTAGTGGTGTACGTATTGGAGTTCAGGCATGGAGCCCTTCAGCGTTTCGTATGCGCCTTACTGTGGAAACTGAAACCTCAGTGCTTGCTGCCACCAAATTTTGCTGCAGGTTTTTTGCAGTCAGTCGAGGGTTTTTGACCTCCTGCCTCCTCAGGACTCTGGCGGCAGTCACTGAGAGTTTTCTCTTTCTGCCATGTCCAGGTAGTGTAGCCATTGTTCCTTTAACTTTAAACTTGTGAACTGTGCTTCCAACTGCATCTGTAGGAAGATTCAGTGCCTTTGCTATCTTTTTGTATCCTTTTCTTTGTTTGTGCAAACCAGTGATCTGTGCTGTGAACTTTCTGGACAATTCTCGGACTTAGGCATATTTCTAATATGCAATCAAATATCCTCATCGACAGTCCAGGTATCTGAGGTGTTCTATCTCAAGCACACCTGATGAAACTAATGAAGCCCTTGACTGACTGCATCAGGTGTGCTTGAGACCACACCTGATTTACAAATGTGTGCTCTTATGAAGAATTCTGTTCAGGGGGTTGAATAATTTTGAGACTGCAGTCGTCTCTGAAAGTAGGATTTAGTGTTGAATTTGAATAAAATCATTGTAATATTAGTTTTATTTAACTATTTAAACTCTTCTTGTGTAATTTGTTTATTGCAAATACCTGGATATTTTAAAATGTTGCCAGTAAACCTAAACTGCAATGGGCGTTGAATAATTTTGATCCCAACTGTAAATAAATAATAAAAATATGGGCCCAGAAAGATATAATATCACTGTCATTATCATCTGGTCTTCATCTGTTTTCATAAGTGCCCCCCCCCCCACACACACACGCATGAAGCACACACCCCAAAAAAGCCTCAAAAACAGCAAATAAACAAGATTAAAGAACTCAAGTTCAATGGTCAAAATCACCAAAGTCAAAGCTTTTAGAATGGTAGCCCACAGACTGATTAAATGGGAAGAAGTAATTGCTTTTTGTAATGTACTGTGACTGAAATGTCGTCAGGGTTGCCAGCACGAGGTTCATTTCTAAGAACAGACCTATGAGACAGAACCCCGGATGTCCTCACTTTTCTGGCTTAAAGTGCAGTGAAGGAAATGCTGTAGGACTGACTTTTATAGCCAACTCAGACGTTCAGTATCTGCTGCGTTCCATCATCTGATTTTAATAACTTAATTGTCAGCTTAACTCATCTTATCTCCTTTTCAGAGGCGGCACTCAGCAATTGTCCACATCATCAAATGCAACAGTTGGATGCAAATGTGTGTGGATGTATTTTTTGTTTTTTTTTATTATTATTATTTACACTTCTCTGCAGGAAAATTTGACCTTAATTAGAAACAGTCCAATTGCAGTGTGCTGGTTTTCTTGCTCACGTTACTCCATTAGATCTAATTTAACTTGAGCAGATCAATCAGAAATCTGTTGTAATGAGCCAGTCTCACTTGGGTGATCATTTCTAACTGCAGGGCCTGGTAGTCTGCTGGTTAACTTGTTTACATGCCCTTGGGCTAAAATTAAATTCATTACAGAGCTGTGGACTTTATTCAGCCGTCGCTTGAATATTTTTCAGCGTGTGCCCAATATACTCAGGAAAAGATAAATGGACCACACTGTGTACCACATCCTTCCAACAAAATCTCATGACATCAGTGGAATGTAGGTGTGTTATCAGAAAATGTTACCTTCAGTGCTGAGGAAAATGGAAAATGTTGATTCATCTTGCAAATTGCCGACAAGTCTTGCAACTAATATGGAAAAGACATTCGTATTTTTCTTCACCTCAGAGGTGTGTGGATGTGAGAATGCTCTCCTCCTCTGCACTCTGCGGGAAATCCCAGTTGCTGACATTTTTTTTTTCTTTCACACGACCACACTGCTAATGTTTACATTTCGTCTTCCTAGGTATTGGGAAACATGACCACTGTGATTTCCTGTTGTGCTGGTGTTACACCAAGTGTACGTGTGAGAAAAGCCACATGATAGAATTTTAAAGCCTTTTCATCATCATCATTGTCATTTTGTTACTCTCAATAAAATATCAAGTTTGTTTTATCACCCAGTAATAACTTTTAGTCACTGCCATCTGTGTTTACTTTCACTTTTTATTCCAAGTTGATGATTTACTTACTTTAGGCATTAAATATACATTTAAGGTAGTGTGATGAGTTGGATTAGGCGATACATTTTTTTTTATTAAGTTTACGGTAAAGATGAGGATTAGGAAAAGGTGAGGGTCTAAATTATGCTGATTGCAACTGTAACCTTTCCCCATGTTTTTTCATGTCATTATTCCCATGACCACAAGCGGTTACTTAACATCCAGTTAATGTGAGAATACAGCGGGGAAAATAAGTATTAAACACGTCAACATTTTTTTTTCATTAAACATATTTCTGATGGAGCCACTGACCTGAGATTTTCATCAGGTTATCAGTAACAACCCAAATAATTCATACATACAAAGAAATCAAGGCACCTGTGTTCACAAAACAAGTTATATTTAATAAAGTGGAATGACACAGGTGGACGCGCGAGGAAGACAAGGTAGAAGCCCGTTCTACTATCCGTTATTATGGAAAATGTGAGATCGCTGCTTAATAAGACGGAAGAACTAGCGGCTGTGTCTCGGTATGAGAGCGTCTTCAGAGAAGTTAGCATCATGTTATTTACTGAAACGTGGCGAACATAGCTAACGACAGATGGTAACATTGGACTGGAGGGTTTCCACTGAATACAGGCAGATCTGACACCAGATAGTGGGAAGAGCTGAGGCGGGGGAATGATTATGTTTGTGAACAACAGATGGTGTAATCCTGGGCATATCACGATTAAAGAACAACTCTGCAGCAAGGACACTGAGTTGCTAGCATGCGACCGGCATACAGACCCAGAGAGTTCTCACGTGTCATCTTGATTATTTATGTATCCCCCTCTGCAAGTACTGAGGCAGCATGTGACATCATCCACCCAGTCACCAGCAGGCTACAAACGCAGCACCCAAATGCTCTCCAGCTCATCTCTCGTGATTTTAACCATACTTCCCTGTCCTCCATTCTGCCCACTTTCACCCAGCATGTCACGTGCTACACCAGAGACAATAAAACACTGCACTTATTTTATGCAAACACCAAGGAGGCTTACACCTCATCACCCCTTCCCCTTGGTAGAGCTGATCACAACCTGGTTCACCTCCTGCCTGTGTACAAACCCCTGGTACACAGACAACCTCTTGTTACCCGCACAGTGACGGGCCGACGAGGTGGAGGACGTTCTGAGGAATTGTTTTTAATCCACTGCGTGGGAGCGGTTCTGTGATCCACATGGTAAGGACATCAACAGCCTCACACACACCATCACAGACTACATAAACTTCTGTGTAGAGAACACCGTACCCACCAAGACCATACGGTGTTTCTCAAACAGCAAACCCTGGATCAACCTTGAGATTTAAGTCACTGCTGAAGGAGAAGAAAAAGATTTTCAGGTTGAGAAACAAGGGGGAGCTGAAGTCCGTACAGAGGGACCTAAGGAGGAAGATCAGAGAGGGGAAGGACAATTACAGGAAGAAGATGGAGGACAAGCAGCGGCAGAGTGATGTCAGTGGTGTCTGGAGAAGTCTGAAAACCATCTCTGGGCACCAGAATACCCCCTCCCAGGCCACGGGGGGGGTAGGGGGTGAGTGAACAACCTGAACCTGTTCTTTAACAGGTTTGACCAACTGCCCTCTTCTCTGCCTGCCCACCAACCACTGCTGCCTCCACCTTCATCCTGTCCCGCTGTCCATGGTCCTCCATCCACCCCCCCTTGTACATCCCCCACTGTTTTTTCCCCTCACAGACCCACCCCCCAGCACACAGCCCCTCTGCACCAGCCTGACTCTCACTAAGACCCAGTGAGAGCTGAGCTAAAGAAGATCAAGGGGAGGAAGGCTACAAGTCTGGACGGCATCAGCTCAAGGCTCCTCAAGTCCTGTGCAGACCAGCTGTGTGGGATTGAGGAGCACATCTTCAGTCTGAGCCTGAAGCTGGGGAGGGTACCACAGCTGGGGAAAACATCCTGTGTGGTACCTGCACCGAAGACTCCACATCCCAAGGACCTGAACAGCTACAGATCAGTGGCCCTCACATCACACCTGGTGAAGACCCTGGAGAGGCTGGTCCTTGCCCACCTCCGCCCCCTGGTGGGACCAGCGATGGATCCACTTCAGTTTGCCTGCAAGCATGGCATTGGAGTGGAGGAAGCAATGATCTTCCTCCTACATTGTTCCCTGTCCCAGGGAAATTCGTCCGAGGTAATATACCAGCTTTGAGATTCTGCGGTCATCGGAGTAAAAGTATCACCATTGCAGAGTAAACTAGTTTGAAAATGAGACTGCCACTCACCTGGAAACAGGAAGACTGGGAGCTTTTCAGCTAAATCGGGATGTTGGAGTTATTTACACACAGATTCCTGCCGCAGACATGCTAACAAGGCTAGCAAGCTAGCAACGGAAACACTTATCATCTTCTAAAGTTTTCAGAATCAGAATCAGAATCAGATTTATTGCCATTGTTCATGTAATACACAAACTAGGAATTTGTCTCGGTGCCATGCTGCAACATTAAAAACATAATGAGAAAAAGGGATAAACTAAAAAACTAAAGGACTAGAAACGTGCAATAAGTGTAGAAAAATAAGTAATAATAAGTAATAATAATAATAATACTAGTAATAATGAGTAGTACTAGTCAAGGCAGTTTTAAAAAATTAGCATGTAGCAGATAATGTGAAGTACCACATAGTGCAGTCAATAATGCAACAGAAAAACAGTGATGATTGACATGAGTCTGGTTGAGCTGCTGTACATAGTGCACGAGAGTCAAAAGTCACTTAGTGTTCAGCAGTCTGATGGCAGAGGAGAAAAAGCTGTTCATGTGCCGGGAGGTTTTAGTCTGAATGGACCGAAGCCTTCTACCTGAGGGGAGGGGGGCAAACAGCACGTGACCAGGATGTGAAGGATCGGCTATGATCCGGCCAGCACGCCTCCGGGTCCTGGAGATGTACAGGTCCTGGAGAGATGGGAGCTCGCAGCCTATCACCTTCTCAGCAGTGCGCACGACGCGCTGCAGCCTTAGTCTGTCCCTGGCAGTGGCTCCTGCATACCACACAGTTATGGAGGAGGTGAGGATGGACTCGATGATGGCCGTGTAGAACTGCACTAACATCTTGGTGGGTAGCTTGAGCTTCCTCAGCTGCCGCAGAAAGAACATCCTCTGCTGGGCCTTTTTGATGAGGGAGCTGATGGTTGGCTCCCATTTGAGGTCCCATTTGAGGTCCCATTTGAGGTTTTGGAGACAGGGACAACTTTTTCAGGTGAACTCCCCGTCGGATAACATAAACCTAAAGCATGATGTTATTTTGGGGATTTCCACAGTAGGTTGAACACTGCTGCAGAAGTTACAAAGGCCACTTCGCTTGTCTGCATCTCACTCAGACTGTGAATTCACGTCTATTCCCATGTTTACATTGTGTTATAATGTAATCACATTGCGCGAAAAATTCGTCCATTCGCGTTTGGTCTGAATGCACCATTACGGTGTAAATTTGCTGTCCCCTCAAAATAACACACAGCCATTAATGTCTAAACCACTGGCAACAAAAGTGAGTACACTTCTAAGTGAAAATGTCCAAATTGTACCCAATTAGCCATTTTCCCTCCCCTGTGTCATGTGACTCATTAGTGTTACAAGGTCTCAGGTGTGATTGGGGAGCAGGTGTGTTAAATTTGGTGTTATCGCTCTCACACTCTCTCATACTGGTCACTGGAAGTTCAACATGGCACCTCTCTGAAGATCTGAAAAAAAAAATGTTACTCTACATAAAGATGGCCAAGGCTATAAGAAGATTGCCAACACCCTGAAGCTGAGCTGCAGCACAGTGGCTAAGACCATACAGCGGTTTAACAGGACAGGTTCCACTCAGAACAGGCCTTGCCATGGTCGACCAAAGAAGTTAGGTGCACGTGCTCAGTGTCATATCCAGAGGTTGTCTTTTGAAAATAGACATATGAGTGCTGCCAGCATTGCTGCAGAGGTTGAAGGGGTGGGGGCTCAGCCTGTCAGTGCTCAGACCATACTCCGCACTCTGCATCAAATTGGTTTGCATTGCTGTCATCTCAGAAGGAAGCACCTTTTAAAGATGATGCACAAAAAAGCCCACAAACTGTTTGCTGAAGACAAGCAGACTAAGGACATGGATTACTGGAACCATGTCCTGTGGTATTATGAGACCAAGATAAATTTGGTTGGTTCAGATGGTGTCAAGCATGTGTGGCAGCAACCAGGTGAGGAGTACAAAGACAAGTGTGTCTTGCCTACAGTCAAGCATGGTGGTGGGAGTGTCATGGTTTGGGGCTGCATGAGTGTTGCCGGCACTGGGGAACTACAGTTCATTGAGGGAACCATGAATGCCAACATGTACTGTGACATACAGTACTGAAGCAGAACGTGATCCCCTCCCTTTGGAAACTGGGCCGCAGGGCGGTATTCCAACTTGATAATGACCCCAAACACACCTCCAAGACGACCATTGCCTTGCTAAAGAAACTGAGGGTAAAGATGATGAACTGGCCAAGCATGTCTCCAGACCCAAACCCTATTGAGCATCTGTGTGGCATCCTCAAACGGAAGGTGGAGGAGCGCAAGCTCTCTAACATCCTCCAGCTCCGTGATGTCATCATGAAGGAGTGGAAGAAGATTCCATTTGGCAACCTGTGAAGCTCGAGTGAACTCCATGCCCAAGAGAGTTAAGGCAAGAAAATAATGGTGGCCACACAAAATATTGACACTTTGGGCACAGTTTAGACATTTTCACTTAGGGGTGTACTTACTTTTGTTGCCAGCGGTTTAGACATTAATGGCTGTGTGTTGAGTTATTTTGAGGGGACAGCAAATTTACACTGTTATACAAGCTGTTCACGGACTACTTTACATTGTATCAAAGTATCATATCTTCAGTGTTGTCCGATAAAAAGATATAATAAAATATTTACAAAACTGAGGGGTGTACTCACTTTTGTGAGATACTGTATATGTATTTACTGCTTTGGCTAACCAGTTCTTATCTTATTATCTTATTTACTATTGATCTGAGTGTTGCTATCCCTTTGCTACTGCAATCCTGGAATTTCCCCATTCTGTGACTAATAAAGGCTTATCTTATCTTATCTTATCTTATCTTATCTTATCTTATCTTATCTTGTCTTGTCTTGTCTTGTCTTGTCTTGTTTTGTCTTGTCTGACCCCAGAGAAGGAAAATTCAGCTGCTAGAATGGCTCAGTCAGTCACCTGACCTGAATCCAATTGAAAATCTATGGAATGAATTGAAGATCAGAGTTTATAGAAGACACTCATGGAACCTTCAAGATTTTACAATTTGTGTAGAAGAATGAGCTAAAATCACTCCTGAGCAATGCCTACGCCTAGTTTCTCCATACAGGAGGCATCTGGAAGTTGTTATTACCAGCAATGGCTTTTCTACTAAATATTAAATGACCAAGTGTGTTCAATATTTATTCCCTGTGTCATTTCACTTTATTAAATATAACTTGTTTTGTGAATGCAGTTGCCTTGATTTCTTTGTATGTATGGATGACTTGGGTTGTCACTGATATCTGGTGAAAATCTCAGGTCAATAGCTCCATCAGAATTATGTTTAATGAGAAAAATGTTGATGTGTTCAATACTTATTTTCCCTGCTGTATTTATTTAGGGCATAACATCTGCTGGTAAAATAAATGAACATATATGACATTTTGTATTGGAGAAGAGTCTCAAAACTGTGGGAGGAAATTGAGGGATCAAGCTGACATCCTTTGTGCTTCATAGCAAGAAGTGAGTAAATGTGTCACTCAACACTGAGCGGCATAAAAAAAAAAAAAAAAAAAAAAATCTTGTGTCACTAAAATGTTATAGGAAATAAATGAATTTGCATTTTTCTAAGGCTTCACTGGATAATTTATAACGGTGTCATGTCTGTCAATAAAGTAAGATGCCAGACATGAATCGATTACATCATCGTAAAGACTAAAAATCATTAACCTAAGACAATGAAAAAGAAAAAGCATCTCTTGGGTTTACTTTTGTCATTTAATTTTCACTGTTTTTGCTCTTGGTAGTAATTCAGTGTCAATATACAGTGTTACAAACCCCAACCCAATGAAGTCGTGACGTTGTGTAAAATGTAAATAAAAACAGAATACAATGATTTGCAAATCCTTTTCAACTTATATTCAGTTGAATGCACTACAAAGACAAGCTATTTAATGTTCAAACTGATAAACATTGATTGTTTTTTTTTTTTAAATATTCACTCATTTTGAATTTGATGCCTGCAGCATGTTCCAAAAAGCTGGGACAGAAGCATGTTTACCACTGTGTTCCATCACCTTTCCTTTTAACAAGTCAGTAAGCATTTAGAAACTGAGGACACTAATTGTTGAAGCTTTGTAGGTGGAATTCTTTCCCATTCTTGCTTGATGTACGACTTCAGTTGCTCAACAGTCTGGGGTCTCAGTTTTCGTATTCTATGCTTCATAATGCCGCACACATTTTCAATGGGAGACAGCTCTGGACCGCAGGCAGATCAGTCTAATATCCACATACTGTTGCTATGAAACACCACTGTTGTAGCACATGCAGAATGTGGCTTGGCATCGTCTTGCCAAATAAACAGGGACGTCCCTGAGAAAGAGGGTTGCTTGGATGGCAGCATATGTTGCTCTAAAACCTGTATGTACCATTCAGCATTAATGGTGCCTTCACAGATGTCCAAGTAACCCATGCTGTTGGCACTAACACACCCCCATACTATCACAGATGCTGGTTTTTGAACTTTGCACTGATAACAATCTGGATGGTTGTTTTCCTCTTTAGCCCAAAGAACACGACATCCATGATTTCCAAAAGCAATTTGATATGTGGACTCATCAGACCATCAGATGCGCTTGGGCCCAGAGCAACCCGCAGCATTTCTGCATGGTGTTGCTATGTCTTTCACATTGTATGGTAGATTTAACTTTCACTTGTCGACGAAGTGACAAACTGCGTTAACTGGCAGTGGTTTTCTGCAGTGTTCCTGAGCCAACGTGGTAATAACCTTTACAGAATGATGTTGATTTTTAATGCCATGCAACCTGAGGGAGGTCACTGGCAACCTGAGGTCCTGACCTGAGGTCATTGGCATTCAGTGTTGGTTTTTGGCCTTGCCATTTACATGCAGACATTTCTCCATATTCTGACTCTTTTGATGATATTATAGACTGTAGATGATGAAATCCCTAAATTCGTTGCAGTTGTACATTGAGAAACATTCTTAAACTGTTCAACTATTTGCCCAAAAAAGTGGTGAACCTCCTTTTGTACTCAATCAGTCAATCAATCAATTAAACTTTATTTATATAGCACTTTTCAAACAAATAATAATGTTGCACAAAGTGCTTTACATAGTAAAAAAAAACAAAGAAGAATGTATCCCCCAGCCCCATCCAGGCCACATCGCCATCCACACACACAGACACACACACACCTACACACACAAATCCACTCACACATCCACTCACACTTATGGATGCACAGAAGTATTTTAAAATTATCACATTAAAAACAAAGTACAGAATAACACAGGACATGGATAAAACATGATGTGAGGAAAACGCTATCATAAATCTTAAATTTGCAGTGAGGGGACACTAGAGCCAGAGTATGGCATTTAAATAAAAATAAAATAAAATATATCATGATAGGACACTAAAAAAAATGATGAAATAGGCTAAGATCTAAAATACAATAAAATAGGCTAAGATCTACAATACAATAAAATAGATAAAATAATTAAAATTCAACTAAAAGCCTGGTTAAAAAGGTGGGTCTTCAGTCTGCATTTAAAAATATCAACACTCAGCTGCCATCAGGTCCCCAGGAAGGGTGTTCCACAGACGTGAGCTGCAATAGCAAAAAGATGCCTCACCATGGGTTTTGGTCTTAACTTTAGAGATGATTAAAAGGCCACTTCCTGCGGACCCTGAAGGGTTTACAGAATGAAAGCAATTCTGATAAATAGGCAGGAGCAAGACCATTAAGAGCTTTATAAACTAGTAAAAGGATCTTAAAATCAATTCTAAAGCAGACAAGAAGCCAAAGCAGAGATTTTAAAATGGGTGTAATGTGTGCTCTCTTTCATAAAGCTCATCATGACACTCCCCTGGTTCCAGTTAAGCTGTTCACCTGTGGAATGTTCCAAAAAGTTGTTTTTTTGAGCTGTCCTCAACTTTCCCATTTTTTCTTGCCCCTGTCTCAGCCTTTTTGGACACGTTGCAGGCATCAATTCAAAATGAGTGAATATTTGCAAAAAAACCAATAAAGTTTATCAGTTTGAACATTAAATGTCTTGTCTTTGTAGTGTATTCAAGTGAATCCATCCATCTGTTTCGGGTCGCGGGGGGGCTGGAGCCTATCCCAGCATCTTTGGGTGAGAGGCAGGGTACACCCTGGACAGATCGCCAGTCCATCGCAGGGCCAACACAGAGATACAGACAACCATTCACTCTCACAGGCATACCTAAGGACAATTTAGAATCCCCATTTTGATGCCAGTTAACCTAGCTTGCATGTTTTTGGCATGTGGGAGGAAAACGGAGAAAACCCGGAGTAACCCCACGCAGACACAGGGAGAACATGCAAACTCCACACAGATCACTGTTGGTCGGGGGATGGGATCAAACCCAGGATCCCCCGGCCAAGGGTGAGTTGTTGTGCTGCCGCAGTGCTAACCACTCAAGTGAATATAGGTTGAAAATGATTTGCAAATCATTGTATTCTGTCTTTATTCTGAGGAAGTTTGGCATGTCTCCCAAGATCCTCAACAACTTCTACAGCTGCATCATCGAGCGCATCTTGACCAACTGCATCACTGCATTGTATGGCAGCACTACTGCTTTGGACCGCAAATGCTTGCAGAGAGTGGTGAAGACAGCTGAGAAAATCATCAGGACTCCACTCCCCTTTCTGCAGAGCATCTATCACCGCAGAGTCCAAAGGAGAGCTGCCTCCATACTCCAGGACCCCACCCACCTCCAGCACAGAATGTTCACACTTCTACCCTCAGGTCGGAGGTACAGAAGTGTGAAATGCAGGACAACCAGACTAAAAAGCTCCTTCTTTCCCACTGCCATCAGACTCCTGAACAAATAACACAATTCCGGACACAGCTTTGCAAATAGGAATTCACACACTGGATGCTAAATTTGCACATTGTTCATTTGCACACTGCAAATAGTCTCATCCCGCCTCACGTCCTTAACATCTCTGCGGCTAAATTATCATTGTGCAGTCTACTGGGTATTATCAGGGCACATGGCTTTACACATAGGAATTCTCACACTGGATGCTAATTTGCTAATTTGTACATTGCTCATTTGCACATTGTACATAGTCTCATGCCATCTCACGTCCATATCATCTCTGATAATAAATTACCATTGTACAGTCTATTGGGTATTATCAGAGACAAGTCATACTCACTCATTGAACTTTTATTTTACTCAGGGACAATTTATAGTCACCCAGTGAATTTTCATTCTTCTTGTTTCCTCTAGTTTTAACTGCTTTAACTGTGCTAATTGCTTTTAATGTGTATTTATTAGTATTTATTGGTATTAGTATTAGGTGTGTTTATTACCTTTATTAGTATTAGTATTGATGTGTATTTATTACCTTGGCATTCGTTGCGGATAGCAGAGCAAGAATTTCACTGCTCAGGAAATGCATTTCTTAACTGTGCACATGATATTAAAGCCTTTGAATCCTAGAATCCTTTTTATGGTTTACACAACATCCTAACTTCATTGGAATTGGGGTTGTAGATTGTCGTGCATGATGTAATGCGATGAACATGTTAATACAGACTTTCTCATTGCTGATAAAAGGTTTTGACGTGACATGAACAAATGAACATTAGTTTTGTGATATCTTTGTGCATGTATTCCTCTCATATTATAAGTGATGTATTCATTACTCCATCAACTCAAGAATGATGTCTGGCTATTTAGCTGGTGACTGTTTGCTGTTTGATGGATTTTGATGCTCTTGTCTTAAAAACAGCTGCCCGCCAAGACTGAAGTGAGTGGCCAAAAAGTTATGAACCACAAGATTATTGTGATTCTCTGTGATAATTGAGTCAAGCACCATTGCACATTTTTGAAGTCAACTGCAATTCAGATATGCAGTTAAGAGTAGATCAAATAGACAAATCGTCGTCGGCCTCCGTCGGTCTATGATGACCATGGAAGAGAATCCTAAACGTCTACTCTGCTGGAACAGCACCGCCTGTGGCTGAACAGGCCAATGCGCGAATGACAGTCCCTGTCACACAGGTCACACTTGTGGGTGGTCTCCGTGCTGCTGGGTCTGTGGCGGTTCTTTCTGCGGGTCCTTTTTTCATCTGCTGCAGCAGTCAGTCTCTCTTCACCCGCCTTGAGCTGTCTGGTCAGGGTGCCTCTCCATTTGGAGCGGTCCGTTGCAAGGTCCTCCCAGCGCTCTATGTTGATATCCAGGGCCTTCATGTCTCTCTTGCAGACGTCTCTAAAGCGCAGCTGTGGGCGGCCAACGTCTCTCCTGCCAGTTGCCAGTTCTCCATAGAGGACGTCTTTGGGGATTCTGCCATCCTCCATACGGTGAACGTGGCCTAGCCAGCGGAGCCTGCGCTGCCTGAGTAGAGTGAACATGGAGGGAAGGCCGGCGCGGGACAGAACTTCTGTGTTGGGCACTTTGTCCTGCCAGGATATGTCCAGGATGTGGCGAATGCAGCGCAAGTGGAAGGAGTTCAGTCTCTTTTCCTGCCGGGCGTATGTTGTCCACGTCTCACTCCCATAGAGCAGTGTGCTGATGACGCAGGCGTTGTACACTGCCATCTTCGTCTTGACAGAGAGTTTGGGATTCTCCCACACTCGTGTGGTGAGGCGAGCGAGTGTGAAGGCTGATTTTCCAATCCTCTTGTTGATCTCTGTATCAAGGGAGAGGTTGTTGCTGATCGTGGACCCCAGGTACGTGAACTGATTCACGACCTCCAGCTTGTAGTCATCAATGGTGATGGTTGGTGGTGCTTCCGTGCCTTGCGCCAAGATGTTAGTCTTCTTCAGGCTGATGGTAAACCCGAAGTCCTTGCATGCCTGGGAGAAGCGGTCCATCAGGGTCTGAAGCTCCTGCTGTGTGTGGGTTGCGACTGCAGCGTCGTCTGCGAACAGCATGTCTCTGATTCGAGCCTCACGTACTTTGGTTCTGGCTTTCAGGCGTGCAAGGTTGAAAAGCCTGCCGTCAGATCTTGTGTGCAGGTAGATTCCCTCTGTTGCTGTGCTGAAGGCATGCCTCAGGAGCATAGCAAAGAAAATCCCAAAGAGGGTTGGCGCAAGTACACAGCCCTGTTTCACTCCGCTGCGTATGTTGAATGGCTCTGAGACGTTGCCATCATGCTGCACTATCCCCTGCATGTTGGTGTGAAACGATTCGATGAGGCTTTGCAACTTTGGTGGGCATCCTATCTTTGGCAGGATCTTGAAAAGGCCCTCTCTGCTGACCAGATCGAACACTTTGGTGAGGTCGATGAAGGCGACGTACAGAGGCATGTTCTGTTCTCTGCATTTCTCCTGGAGTTGGCGGATGGAGAATATCATGTCTACCGTCGATCGCTCAGCGCGGAAGCCACACTGAGACTCGGGGTAGACACGTTCGGCAAGCTTCTGTAGACGAACGAGAACAACTCGTGCGTAGACTTTGCCAACAACGCTGAGGAGGGAAATGCCCCTGTAGTTGTTGCAGTCGCTTCTCTCCCCTTTGTTTTTGTAGAGGGTGATGATCTTGGCGTCCCTCATGTCCTGTGGTACGGCACCTTCCTTCCAGCACTGGCAGAGGACGTCATGCAATGGCAGCAGTAGGGCGGTCTTGCAATGCTTGATCAGGTCAGGGGGTATGCCGTCGTTGCCGGGTGCCTTGCCAGCGGCCAAGCTATCAATGGCCTTACTGAGTTCGCCGATGGTTGGCTCGGCGTCAAGTTCGTCCATGGATGGCAGGCAGTCAATGGCATCAAGGGCTGACGGTGTCACGGTGTTCTGTCTAGAGTAGAGGTCGGAGTAGTGTTCCACCCATCTCTCCATCTGCTTGTTCTTCTCTGTGATCATCTCCCCAGTGGAAGATTTGAGGGGGGCCGTCTTGCTCTGAGCCGGACCAAGTGCTTTCTTGATGCCATCGTACATACCACGGATGTTCCCTGTTATGGCAGCGGTTTGAATGTCTTGGCTGAGCTGAGTCCAGTACTCGTTGGCACAGCGCCGAGCAGTCTGCTGAACTTTGCTTCTCGCAGCCCTGAGAATCTGGAGATTCTTCTCGTTTGGGTACTTCTTGTACTCAGCAAGTGCTGAGCGCTTGGCTTCAATGACGGGGGTCATCTCGGTCAACTTGGCATCAAACCAGTCCTGTGACTTCGAGGTCTTCCTCCCAAAGGTAGCCAAGGCTGTGCGGTAGATGGTGTTTCGCAGCTCTTCCCACTTCTGCTTTGCAGATTCTCCTCCTTGTGGTACACCAAATTCCTTCTCAAAGGTGGAGGCAAACTGCTCAACAAGTTCTGGTTGGGCCATCTTGCTGGTGTCAATCCGTGCCTTTCCAGGTTGTCTAGCACGATGGAATTTCTTCAGCTGCAGCTTGACCTTGCAACACACCAATGAATGGTCTGTGTCGCAATCTGCACTCTGGAACGAACGGGTGATTAGCACGTTCTTCAGTGAGGTGCACCTGGTCAGGATCAAGTCTAGCTGGTGCCAGTGCTTTGAACGCGGATGTTGCCAGGAAACCTTGTGTTGGGGCTTGGTCTTGAAGAACGAGTTTGTGATGCACAGATCGTGATATGTGCAGAACTCGAGCAGCCGCTGTCCGTTGTCGTTCATTCTGCCCACGCCAAAAGGTCCAAGACAGGAGGGCCAGGAGTCGTGGTCAGCACCCACTCTGGCATTGAAGTCTCCAAGGAGAATGAGTTGTTCAGAGTTGGGGATGATCCTGACAGTTGTTGTGAGATTCTCGTAGAACTCGTCTTTTGCCTCTGGTGTGGCTGTCTGTGTTGGGGCATACACACTGACGAGGGTGACTGGGCCTTGAGTGGTGTTCAGGCGGAGGGTGAGGAGTCGTGCAGAGCCAGTGCTGCCCGGTTCCACCATCTTCAGCAAAGTGTTCTTCACTGCGAAGCCCACTCCGTGTTCCCTGTGTTCGTCACTGCCCTTTCCCTGCCAGTAGAACGTGTAGTCCTTCTCTCTCAGTGTGCCTGCATCAGCCAACCGTGTTTCCTGGAGAGTGGCGATATCCACTCCCAGTCTCTTCAGCTCATTATTGATGATGGCAGTCTTCCTGGTGTCGTTGATGTCCTTGAGGTTAGCAGTGAGTCCTGTCATCATAGTGCGGACGTTCCAAGTTCCCAGTTTTAGAGTTGGTCTCTTTTGTTTTATTGTCTTGCCTGGTGCGAAGGTTCTCAGCCTGCTGTTTGGATTTCTCCTTATCCCCATGCACCCAATGAGGAAAGCAAGCTGTGGCGGGACAACACCTTATTGGCTGGGGGCTGCCCAGCTTGAGGCGGGCGGTAGCTGTCCAGTGAGATCTGACGATCCCTCCCACCGTCGGGAACAACCCCTGGCGCCACGCTCTACGCCAATTGAGCAGTGGCTTATAACCGGTAACTGTCATTCCCCGTGTTTTGTCTACGCCAAAGGCGAAGCTGGAGTGTCCTCTCCAGTGATCCGGTGTTCTACCTTCCAGCGTTGGGCGTTGGTAGGATTCAAGCCTGGGCAGGAAGATATGGAGGATAAGATGTTGCCCATGCAGCATGTCCCCCCTCTCCACGTCACTGATGAATCCAAAGGAACAGCAGGGCTGCTACAGTTTGGCACCAGCGCCGTTGCAGGAGCTGCCAGAACGATGTTGAGCACAACATAGAACTGCCTTAGGGGCTCCGACTCCGGATTTTTCCTCAGGGTTGACTCCCGAAGCCTCTCCCGTGACCGGGTATGCCGCAAGGCAGCAGAGGTTTGAAATCAGGGTTTACCTTCCCCTAGATGGGCTACCTTCCCAGGTTGACGAGCCACCATCTACCCGAAGCATCTGGTTTTAAGGTGCCAGAGATCCGCCCTCGCCCCTTCTCCTATTAGTAAAAGCAGTTCCGCCAGGCTTAGAGACTAAACCACACGGGCAGGCTAGGAGTTGGACTTAGTTGCCAGAGGCTTTTCGAGACGCACGCCATAAGGAGCATTTTATGAGCACTGGGAGCTTAACCCCAGTGCCGCTCCTGGCTATGACAACCTTGGAACCAAATACAAATACAGTACAATAATTATATTGCTGTGACACTCATCTTTCTTTCTTGATTTATTTTCTGTTTTCTTATTATTTCTCAACAGTGAAAGACACTGTTGCTTCAGTCACACTTTAGGGACATTTTTAGAAGATAAAAAGAAAATTCCTGAATATGTGACAAACAATTTGAATAGCCCCCAGTTTGTTTGGATCCTTTTTCTGCCTTTTTTTTTCTTCAAAAGAACTTTGAGGTTTGGTCTTTGATGAGTAAAAATTGGTTTTGTGTTTGGTAGCAGAGGTTAGGTAGAAGTGTCAGTAATGAAATTATCCTTTTTGACAAAAAAAGAAATGTTCACTGCTTTAAAAAGATTAGGAGCACCAAATTAAAACAAGCACAGGGTTCTATGAACTTTGTTCCTCATGTTTGTACAGGGAAATGTTGTCATCTAGGATACAGGGCGTCTTTGGAATTGATAGGATTTACCTTTTCTGGAAGAAGAGAGACTGTGTGAGATTTATGTCTCCAGGTGTTGTCTTGTCATCTGTATTATCCATAAATACTTGCAAATATTTAATGTTTTCAGTAAGTAAAATACCCATCATCAGACTTGGCAGCTGTCTGATTAGATCTTATAAGTGTTGTGAAACAACAGCTCTGATATTAATTTCCTTGAAAGTAATGTGGTTAAAAAAATCAGACCATGTGCCTCATTCTAGTTTCAAAGGGTACTTTCAGTAGAATCTTTAAGTAGATTATTTTTTTCTTTATTTTCATGATGGCTTTTTTTTAAACACACACCTGCTAATCAGGACAGTTTTTAGTGATTACTTTGGTTTTCAATCAGTGGGATGATAATCAGGTGTGAGTGTGCACCCTGTTTTATTTAAAGACTCTTATTTAAAGATCTAACCTAATGTCAACACCTTTGTGGAAGTGTATCATAGCACGAACAAAGGAAATTTCTGAGAACCTCATAAAAAGGGTTGTCGATGCTCATCAGGCTGGAAAAGGCGGCAAAACCATCTCTAAAGAGTTTTAACTCCACCAATCAACAGTAAGACAGATTGTGCACAAATGGAGGAAATTTAAGACCATTGTTACCATCCCCAAAATGTCCCAGAGGGACAGCTCAGGTTGAGCGGTTTGGAGACAAAGTAGGAGAGGCAAGGCTGAGATGGTTTGAACATGTGCAGAGGAAGGATAGTGGAAATTCTGGACAAAGGATGTTGAAGATGGAGCTGCCAGGCAGGAGGAAAAGAGGAAGACCACAGAGAAGATTCATGGATGTAGTGAAGGAGGACATGGAGAGGGTTGGTGTTACAGAGGAAGATGCAAGCGATGGGGTGAGATGGAGACAGATGACCCGCTGTGGTGACCCCTAAAGGGAGTAGCCAGAAGAAGAAGAAGTTACCATCCCCAGGAATGGTCAGCCAAGTAAGATCACTCTCAGAGCAAGGCGTGTAATCGTCAGTAAGATCACAAAGGGCCCCAGGGTAACTTCTAAGCAACTGAAGGCCTCTCTCGCATTGGCTAGTGTTAATGTTCATGAGTCCAATGTCAGGAGAACACTGAACAACAACTGTGTGCATGGCAGGGTGGCAAGGAGAAAGCAACTGCACTTCAAAAAGAACATTGCTGCTTATCTACACTTTGCTAAAGATCATGTGGACAAGCCTGGAGGCTATTGGAAAAATGTCTTGTGGACAGATGAGATCAAAATATAATTTTTTGGTTTGAAGGAGAACCGTTATGTTTGGAGAAAGGAAGACACTGAATTACTGCATAAGAACCTTATCCCATCTGTGAAACATGGTGGTGGTAGTATCATGATTTGGACCTGTTTTGCTGTATCTGGGCCAGGACAGCTTGCCATCACTGATGGAACAATGAATTCTGAATTATACCAGCAAATACTGAAGGAAAATGTCAGGACATCTGTCCATGAACTGAATCTCAAGACAAAGTGGGTCATGCAGCAAGACAATGATCCTAAGCACACAAGTTGTTCTACCAAAGACTGGTTAAAGAATAAAGTTAATGTTTTTAATGGCCAAGTCAAAGTCCTGACCTTAATCCAATTGAGATGCTTTGGAAGGACCTGAAGTGAGCAGTTCATGCGATGAAACCCACCAACATCCCAGAGTTGAAGCTGTTTTGTACGGAGAAATGGGTTAAAATTCCTCCAAGCCAATGTGCAGAACTGACCAATAGTTACTGGAAACGTTTAGTTGCAGTTTTTGCTGCAAAAGGGGATCACACCAGATACTGAAATCAAAGGTTCACAAACTTTTGCCACTCACAGGTATGCAACAGTGGATCATTTTCCTCAATAAGCAAATGACAAAGTTAAATATTTTTGTCTCATTTACTTAACTGGGTTCTCTTTATCTACTTTCAGGACTTGTGTGAAAATCTGATGATATTTTGGGTCATATTTATGCAGAAATGTAGAAAATTCTAAAGGGTTCACAAACTTTCAGACACCACTGTACAGTGCAACAGATGGAAAATGTGGCTCATCTTACCTTGCTCTGTCCTAATTAAACCAACTAAATCATGTCAGATTTTGGTGCCCTATTTTCTCTAATAATAAGTCTTTTAATAAGTTATCTTGCTGATAAAGAGGAGCAACTCCATGTTTTCAAAATGATTTCCCAGACATGCAGTATTGTAGATTATTACAGCTGCAGTTTGCTTGACTTGAGGCATGTCACATGAATATTAAGACAGGTTAATTGCTTCCAAAGCACTGGTGAAGCTGTGCCAGTGCTTTGGAAGTGAAACTGCTTTTAATAAGTAAACAAAGCCAGCAACTGAATTGCCCTTAGGATTATTTCACTGTGGGCAGGGTTATAAAAGCGTTCAATGAGTAAACAAACACCCATTGGATTAGCTCACAGCTGGTCTGGCTCAGGACAGTTGCATGAATGGACTCAGACTGTCATTGTGTTTATTTGGGTGATCAGCACAGGATCATTTCGGAGGTAACTGTGATCTGGACTTGGATGGCTCATTAGTTAATTAATCAGACATCAGTGGAGTAGATTACAGAGGACTTAAAATGCATCTGCAGTAGTCTTTCCATTTATTCAATGTTTCGTCTCATCTTACAAGCACACAGTGGGAGAACACAAACAAACACACACAGCATTATACATACCATGTCCTCTTATGTACCATCCTCAATTCCATTCACAGCACTAAGCATTTGATTTTCAGAAAAGTAAACACAGGAAGCTTAGAAGGTTTTACCCTGATACACAGGAAACAAAGGAGATCTTTCTCTGCTAGTAAAATCCCCCTTAAAATCCCCCTTTATTCAAGTGGCATTGCATAAGAAACAAGGGCACCAAGGACCACAGTAACCCAAACACACTGCTACCAAATGTGCTACATCAGTAACTAGAACAAAATAATCACCATGTTCACTCGAGCGGTTTCTTTCTAGGGTATGACGGTTAAAACTGCACCCAAACACCACATTTAAAGGCTTGAGTAGCGGTGGGAATCATGGCTTAACAAGACTGAGAAAGTACCTGCATGGCTGTACAATCCCTATTAGTCGTGGAACTGATTTCAAGTTTATTTTACTAATTTGGAAAATCCCCCCAAATCCCCAAAGCAAATCCCTTAGATCCTTTGCAGAATAGGGATGGCTTGGCTTTATAAATATAACTTAAGTTCTGGCGTGATTTTCAAAGGACCCAAAAGCAGACACAGACTTGGAATAACGTTTAAGTGATTTTCATGTGCACAAGTATAAACTATTTTTGAATTGTATGTACAAAGTAATATGTAGCATGAGTTAAGTGCAATGTTCCTTTTTGTTCAAGAAAACATACAGTAAGTATAGTATATTTCTTTTCAAAGACCTCCAGAGTGGTGGCCTACTGGCGGACCATTCACCCCAAAGCCAGGGGCTTGTGGGTTCACTCTCTGTCTGGGTCATACTAAAGACCATATAAAAATGAGATTTCTGCCTTCTCATTTGGTGCATGAAGAAAGGACACATTTTTTTAACCTTTATTTATATAGGGCAGGTCCATTGAAAGTCAGCCTCTCTTTTTCAAGGATGCCCTGTTCACATTCACATTCACAACTGGAAGCTGCCCAGTACAACCACAGACTGACCTGTGGCCACTGAGCAGCTCCACTGGAACAGTTGGGGTTAAGTGCTGCACAGCCATTGGACAGATAGAAAATTCTCTTTAATCCATTTCTTTTTTGTATTTCAGATCATTTTTGTCCTCCAGAAGACAAAATTTAGTGCTACCAGGGACAAACCAACAAAGATCTAACTAGTGAGGTTAATGAGGGTGGGGCAAATACTGCTATGTCATCTGTCCCACCCAGATCTGATCCCTACCTGTCCAGAGACCGAACCAGCAACCCTCCAGTCACAAGTTCACATCCATAAACTTTAGGCCAGCACTGCCCCCAGTGAGTTAGCACTTAATATGTTTCGATGACACAGTAAAATCTTCTTCTTCTTTTAGATTTGATTGGCAATTGGCAACCAGCTTACAGGTGCATTACCGCCACTGACTTGATTATCATCACTCCACACCTCTGCACAAGGAGCTCCAAACAACTCCCCATCCACAGTAAAATCATATTACACGTAAAGCTCAATTTGGATGATCTCAGCCTGTCTCTATGGATCCCGGGGAAGTCAGATTTATTGGCCCAAGCACGTCAACTGCGCAACAATAGGTAGCGATATGCTCACTTTCAGCTTTTTTCAGTTGACTTGTAAGGTAATGGGGAAAAAAAAATCTGCAAAGCTTGTCGTTTGACAACTCAATCTGTATTCAGAAAAACAATCTAGTCAGCTATGAGTGCAGTTAACATAGAGGACTTTGCGGTGGTGTACATTTTGCGCATGTAGCATGCTTTGATTTGGGAAGAAGAAAAAAAATCCACTCTTTCCCCTTTTATTTGCATTTTCTTTGTCATCCAGGTCAAAGCCATGTGGGATGGGGAGAAGCAGGGGAGTAGGGAACTGTGGAGCATGCACAGAATGCCTAGATAAGAAATCTGATTCTTAAAGAACTACCCACTCCTGTTAATTAGATCAGACTTAGCTAAGACTGTTTTTATCACTATAAATTCAAGAAATCTCTGTTTGTGTGTGTGTGTGTGTCTCTGTGTGTCACGATCATAGGACATCATAAGATGGCCTATGATGTCCTTATGATGTCTGCATCATAGGAGAGCCTATGATGTCCCTATGATGTCTGCATCATAGGACATCATGCCTGCCTTCATGTCTTTATGATGTCATATACAGTGATGCCTGCCTGACAGCGTATGACATGATGCTGTCCTTGATGTCTTTAGGATGTCATATACAGTGAACATCAGGACTCGTCATGCTGTCATATACACAATAGGACACAGCACTTTAAACCACACCCATTCGAAGCAGTAAATCTGGAAATCTTAAAAAATATCACTCAATAAATTCAAGAAATCTCTGGCAGTTTGTGTGTAGCTCTGGAAATCTTACACCCATTCAAAGCAGTACATCATTGCTATGCCATCATCAAAGATCATAGGACATAGGACATCTTCAAAGATCAAACGCAGGCATGACTCACGATCATAGCACTCGCTATGACATCATCAAATATCATAGGACTCACAAAGACACCATCAAACATCAAAGGCAGGCATCAATGAATGAGTGCTGACATGCTTGCTTACACCCTTGCTTACACCTGCTTTCTACGGGCATGTAGAAATACTTGCTTATACTTGCTTTCTATGGCCATGCACGGGTATGTACTAGTATTGATAATTGCTTGTTACACATGATCTCTCAACATTATCTTACTGTGAGTACCACCACAAGGATCAAATCACATTACAGCTATAACTTAATACAACTGAATTCAGTGGAAATAGTGGGTAAGAGTTCCTTCCTTGAGTGAGTGGGCAGGCCAGGTGAGGAGGGTAGCAGGAGTCCACAGAGAGTGAATTGGCAACGAGAGTCCAAGGAGCATTCCAAAGCAAGTTTCCTAAAAAGACAGGAGTGTGTATCAGCAAAAGTTCAAAGAGCAAAAAATGTGAAACAATATTTCTGGATGTGTGTAGCTAGAGAATACCGTGATGAGTAGTACAGTTTAGCACCGTAGATCCAGAGAGAGCAGCTTAATTCTGAATGAGTGATGAGAGGCAGGTGTGCTCAAAGTGCTACTGTGGCCATGCCAGCCAGGACCGCTGCAAAACACAGATAAGGACTCAAGCAACAGAAACACAAAAACACAGGATGATGACAAGTTCAACATAGTTCGTGGATGAATGAACACCCAAAGAGAAGAAAGTCAATTTCTCCGTATTTTAGGAAATAAAATATTTTCTAAGTCAAGAAAGTACTAACATGTAAACAGTGTTGGGAGTAACGTGTTACGCGTTACTGTAACGCCACTACTTTTGCAGTAACGTGCTCTGTAACAAAATTACTGTTTAAAAATTCAGTAATACGTTACAGTTACTGAAATTTGATCAGATGTGTTACTCGCGTTACTCATTTTATTAATATGGATAGATATTTTTAGCGCAAATAAACTGACCCTATTATAGCTGGCGCAGCTGTCAGTCTCCTCCGCAAGTCGGTTTCCTGTCCTTCCGCAGTTCACGCTGCAGCCTGGTAGAAAGAAATGCTGTGGTGGTGGCGACTTCTCATATCGAGCCCTAATCGCCTGTTGTCCGAACGGTAAGTAGCCCTAACAGCTCCTACCTCTGTGGTTAAACATGAGTATTTTTTGAGCAAGAAGCTCGGATTTAATGGCTGCATTAAATGCATTTCAAGTTTTCTTACGCACAGACAAAAAGCGACTGTGATTTGTTGCAGTAAAGAACAGCTTCTTCTAAGCGGTGAACTTTCCTTTATCTCTGCTTTCGGTTTTATTTTATCTTATTTATTGATATGCTGTTGTGATATGCAATTATTTCATGGAAGTAAATCCTCTAAATATGCATTTTTAATGGGCTGGTCCAGGGGTCTCAAACATATGGCTCGTGGGCCAAAAATGGCCCACCAGGGGGTCCAAAATTTTCTCTGTGAATTTACAGCTTTATTTCTAGTAAATGTCTGACTTTCTACTGATTACAATAGTTTATGTAAATCTGAGACATTTTTTCTCTGTAAGATGAGACTTTTTTCTCATCAGTTTTCTTTTTCTTCTTTTTTCTGATGAGAACAAGGGGCCCTTGATCTTGCGATGTGTGCAAGAGGATTTAAGTATGCATTTAAAAGTAACATGAAAGTTACTTTTCCAAGTAACTAGTTACTTTAATCATGCAGTTGCTTTTGAAAAGAAGTAACTAGTTACTATTTTTTAGTAACTTGCCCAACAATGCACGTAAACGAACCACTCAGTGATAATCTTAAGATTATGGGTAAGTATAAAACTAGAACTTTAGATTACGCAGAAGAGATTTGTAGCTTGGAAAGGGGGATAAAACATTTTTCTTTCAATCCCATCAACCATGCAAATAAAACTGTCTTTGTTGACACAAATAAAAAAACAAATAAAACTGTTAAAACTCTCAACACATTTTTAACTGTAGTGAATGCATCACATTGTGAAACCGGTGTCATTAATCAAATGCCTTCCATGACACTGCTCTTCATTTTTTTTGTGCCTCAAATACCACCAGAGAAACAGATTAAAAATCCTTTTTCCCCCCTTGAAAACCACATGACATTTTTTTCAGGTTTGAAAAGTCCTTTTTGAACAGGGTCAGTGCTATTGAATGGCCTCCTGGAGCTCTAAAATAACTAGTCTTTTTCCCCTTAAAGATTGGTTTTCGTAGTTTAGCAACTGGAACTGAAGCTGACATAATGGGGAAAACTGGAGTTGGATGAAACATGCACTGGGGAATGAAAGAACAGAATGCTGTATCTGACTGTTTATCAAGCTGCTAGGGAGCCAGAGACTGTAATTACAACATGCCAGTGTGCAAATGTTTCTCTGCACACTTTCTCGGTGGTTGTGCGTGTCTTTGTGTGGTGTCATCTGAGCAGTGCTCGTTAGACTAATGGCTCCGCCCTCCACAGGATTGTTCTCTGTGGGAAACATGCATACATTTATCGCTGTTGGCAGTGCAACAATACAGATGCCATAGCAACTGTAGCCGGGATACAATACAGTAGGCACTGAGGTCCCTGGCAACCTGGGCAATTCCCCAAGAACTCCCAGTGAGAACGAAGGCAGCTGGAGCTGACACATGGCTACAGTGGCATACATGTGTGTGTGTGTGAGGGAGAGAGAGAGATCAACAAACCCTGTTAAAAGCTTTTATGATAGAAACTGCAGCTGAATGTTTGCCTGCGGCATCTTTTTGTCCTCTGCAGTTTCTGTGTATAGAGAGAATTAAAGGAGAGGCATAAAAGCTTCTGACATTGATTCTGTGTCACAAGATTGTCACTGACACTGATAAAAACAGGATGGAGACCAGTCAAAATGTTAAAAGATGATTTAAAAGAAAATGTTTCAAAGGATTTTTGAAATTAAATGTTTGGTTGAGGTATACTCTTATGTCTTTTATGAAGTTTATCTTACTAGTGGTAGGTACAGTGTCTACATATTTATGTTCCAGCATGTTTATATGTTATTAATTCTTTCCTACACTATTATAAATATTAGTGGATATATTTTATATGCTAGAGGGTATACAGAACAAGAATCATACAGTTTGCCAGATTTACAGTGCTTCTCCAGTCCAGCAGTCCATCCATCCATCCATCCATTTTCTACTGCTTTTCAGGAGCTGGGGGGCGCGAGGCAGCAGTTCAAGCAGAGAAGCTCAGACTTCCCTCTCCCCAGCCACCTGCTCCAGCTCTTCAGGGAGGATACCAAGGCTTTCCCAGACCCTCGGGGAGACGGTCTCTCCAGCGAGTCCTGGATCTCCCCCGGGGTCTCCTCCCAGAGGACCCGCCCGAAACACCTCAAGTAGGAGGCGTCCAGGAGGCATCCTGATCAGATGCCCATACCACCTCAACTGGCTCCTTTCAATGTGAAGGAGCAGCGGTTCTACTCTGAGCCTCCCCTGGATGACTGAGCTCCTCACCCTATCTCTGAGGGTGAGTCCAGCGATCCTACGAAGAAATTTCATTTCAGCCGCTTGTATCCACAATCTTGTTCTTTCGGTCATTACCCAAAGCTCATGACCATAGGTGAGAGTAGGAACGTAGATTGACTGGTAAATCGACAGCTTTGTCTTAGAGCTTAGCTCCCTCTTCACTACAACAGACCGGTACAACGTCTGCATTACTGCAGATGCTGCTTCGATCCATCTGTCAATCTCTCGCTCCACTCTCCCCTCATTCATGAATAAGACCCCAAGATACTTAAACTCCTCCACTTGGGGCAGGAGCCTGTCCCCAACCCGTAGGGGACAGTCCACCTTTTTCCGGCTGAGGCCCATGGACTTGGACTTGGAGGTACTGATTCTCATCCCAGCCGCTTCACACGCAGTGGCAAACCATCCCAGTAAGACCTGTAGGTCATTGCTGGATGAAGCCAGCAGGAGAACATCATCTGCAAACAACAAAGATGAGATCCTGTGGTCACCAAGCATGACACCCTCCATTCCCTGGCTGTGCCTAGAAATCCTTTCCATAAAAATTATGAACAGGATCGTGACAAAGGGCAGCCCTGGCGGAGTCCAACTCTCACTGGGAATTAGTCCGACCAAGTGTTGGCAATAAAAACCAAACTCTTACAACGGTCATACAGAGACCAAATAGCTCATAACAACAAGCCCGATACCCCACACTCCCAAAGTACCCCCCACAAAAAAACACGAGGGATGCGGTCAAATGCCTTCTCCAAGTCCACAAAACACATGTAAATTGGTTGAGAAAACTCCCACGAATCCTTGAGGATTCTCGAGAGGGTAAAGAGCTGGTCCCACGGCCAGGACGAAAACCACATTGCTCTTCCTGAATCCGAGGTTTGACCAACGGCCGGACTCTCCTCTCCAGTACCCTGGCATAGACCTTCCCAGGGAAGCTGAGGAGTGTGATCCCTCTAAAGTTGGAGCACACCCTCCGGTCCCCTTTTTTGAAGACAGGAACCACCACCCCGGTTTGCCATGCCAAAGGCACTGCCCCCGACCTCCACGCAATGTTGCAGAGGTGTGTCAACCATGACAGCCCTACAACATCCAGGACCTTGAGGTACTCAGGGTGAATCTCGTCCACCCGTGTTTTTTGCTGTAAATAAACTTCTTTTAAAATCTCTAATTAAGTTACAATTTATACCAAAACATCACTATTTATAGTCTTTAACATACTTAGCACTAAATCAATGAACTTACAGCATTGTCTTTATGATGTTCGATAGTGGATGGCAAATTCAGAGCATGCACAACATGTCTGCAATACTTCTCAGGAGAGCCAGGAAAAAGAAAGGAAGTAGCTTAACGGGATGTGATGTCAACTAATGTCTCATTTCAGAATAAAATTACCTTTACAAACAAATTAAAACTTTTACTGCAATCATTTAGTCTTTTAACCAAAATAAGTGACATAAGATCAATTAAAGAAAAATATGTAACTAAAAACTAAACAAATGCTTTAGGAACATCACACAAACTCTTTGCACATGTCTCAAGGAGACAGTATGTTGTTAGCAGACTCTTGCAGCTCCGGTGGTATGCGTTCCCTTCTTTTCTATTTCCCAAATCAGTCATAGGGATGACTTTATGATCCTGCAACAGAAACCAATCTAGGTAATTCCCTACAAATCTTGTCCACTTACACATTGTAGTGTTTCTTACAGTTATAATTTTCAGTGCATATTGAGGACTGTCTCAGTAGATTTTTTATTCTATCAGTGCAAAACAACAGCCCAGTGGTTCCATTCTGGACAGTGCCCTTGCTGTTATTTCGAGTGTTTAGTAACCAATGAAAGTATGCTAACTGTGGATATTTCCATTTAGTTTCTCCCTATAGGCAGGTTTGTGAGGTTGCTCTTATGGCGGTTATTCAGCTGCTTCTCAAGAGAGGTTGTTGTCAGGCAAAGTAACTCCACAATAATGGACTTTGGTGATCTGCTGCAAGCTGGAATAACCTTAACCCTAACCCTTACCAGAATCTAGTGGAGAAATTATTCATGTTTTGCTTGCTGCATTCATAGACAAAGAAAGTGGAGCTTTCTTACAGATAATTTCCTCGACAGGTCACTTATTATCACCCTGTTACTTATTGTCACAAAATTAAATATAATCATGTATTACTTAGCTTAAGAAAGTACAGTTGTGCCGTATGCTACATGAAGTCAGGCTTATGACCTCTGCCATTTTGAATACAGTCACGGCTTGACATTAATTTTTTGCTTACAAGCTATTGTTTCTAGTAGTTTTCCAAAGTTATGCTCTGAATTTTCACTAGCCATTTATTTGTAAGTTTTATTTCAGTGAAGTTTAGTATGGAGTTTTCTCATCACTGGTACTTTAAAATTTAATTATCTCCGCCAGGCCGCAGGCCAGGAGGTTATGTTTTTGCCGGGGTTTGTCTGTCTGTTTGTCTGTCTGTCTGTTGGTTAGCAAGATAACTCAAAAAGTTTTGGACGGATTTCGATGAAACTTTCAGGCGTTGTTGGAAATGGTACAAGGAAGAACTGATTAAATTTTGGGGATGATCCGGATCACCGTCTGGATCCAGGAATTTTTTAAAGGATTTTTTTAACATTGTGACATAGGGCCATTTTCAACATGTGCGCAGGCGCAATGGAGGGCGGTGGTCGTCGTGTCTGACGAACACGAACTCCGCGTTCTTCAAAGTTTTAGGCACAAAAGCACGCGGAAAACAGTGGTGGGCCGGGCCTGGCAGCGTGCCTGTGTTTGCGCTATGCTGCAAAAGCTGAGACGGGCTGCTGTCCGGCACGGGATTATTTGGCAGAAATTCCCCGGGCAGCCATAGGGGCTGCACAAAAACAAGCTCTCTGCCGGGGAAGCTTCCAAATCCTCTTTTGCCGCGGAGCGCAACCCCAATAAAACCCACGGCAACCTGTCTACCCAATTTGCATCCGTCAGTGAACCCCTGAGTGCTGCTTTCAGTGATCTATGAAAACGCTCACATAACCCATTGGCCTGTGGGTTGTACGCGGTTGTGCGATGAATTGCAACGCCCGCAGCCTGGGAGTTTGGAGATGGAGGAGATGGACACAACAGCAACACTTCAGTTTATTACCTCCGCCAAGGAGGTAATGCTTTTACTGCCATTTGTCTGTTTGTCTGTCTGTCTATCTGTTACCAACATAACTCAAAAAGTTATGAACGGATTTTGACGAAATTTTCAGGAAATGTGTGTAATGGCACAGGGAACAGATGATTAGATTTTGGTGATGATCTGAGAATGCATACCTCCACCAAGGGCTTTGTTTGTATTTGTGCAGCAGGATTACACAAAAACTACTGGATGGATTTGGATGACATTTTCACCAGAGGTGGTTCTTGGCCTACAGAGGAACCCATTACATTTTGGGGATGATCTGGGAATGCATACCTCAGCCAAGGCTCTTCTCACAGTCTTTCAGCCACAACACACAAGCCCATTACATTTTGGAGATGATCCATGAGAAACGGAAGGAGCCTTGGCGGAGGTATGCGCTCTATGAGTGCTTTTCTAGTTGTGTAATGATATGCACAGGTCCTCATGCCAGTTGTAGTATTGTAGAGTTGGAGGTGTAATGGATTTATTACTTCAGCAGTCTTTTGAGAAGATGAAGTGCCTAACAAGAGTGACTGTACAACAGAGTAGAGCTGGTTAAATCTGATATTTACCTCCGCCAAGGAGGTTATGTGATCATCGGCATTGGTTTGTCTGTTTGTTTGTTTGTCAGCTATCATTGTCAATCCAATTGCTAGTCATATGTTTTCATGGTCAAGGAATCTGAAAACGTACACACAAACACTGTATGGGGGAACTGTGGCGCTTGGCGGAGGTCTGCGCTCTCCGAGTGCTTTTCTAGTTAGTATCTGTATCAGGTTCAAACCAGGCAAAATGACTGGATTGTATGGGAGAGCAATAAAAAAAAAGGCAGTCCCTTAAAACATAAAATAAATCAATAAACTCCAAGTAAAGCTGCCAACATTCTGGAAAAATCTCTCACTCCCTCTGCAGCCGGTGGAACCTATGATACTGTCATGAGCCTCCTCGTGCACTTTTACGCAGCGCACGGAGTTGGGGAAGGAAGAACGGATTTACTCACAGGTTACACCACACACACATTTATTGACACAAAGGCAAAC
This sequence comes from Pholidichthys leucotaenia, assembly GCA_020510985.1. Lineage (NCBI taxonomy): Eukaryota > Metazoa > Chordata > Actinopteri > Cichliformes > Pholidichthyidae > Pholidichthys > Pholidichthys leucotaenia. Next base: position 288,685,406 of record CM035845.1, read on the forward strand.
AGTTCCAAAAATAAAGACATACAAGAAGGCTACGGGGTGCACTAAAGGACTCACACGATGACGTGCAGCAGGCAGACCACAGTGCACAGTGGCCACAATACAGACAGCACAAAATAATGTAAATAGCTCGGGTTACTTAGAGTCCTCCAGGACACTGTACTGATTCGGGAGGAAAAAACTGGGAAAAGTGCCAAAGCGTAGCAGCATCGCTGCAAGAGGACACGCCAACAGTTTGTACTCACAGAACAGGGGCAGTCCGAGTAGTCCCAGTATATCCCGCGAACAAACACAACCAGAAACCACACTGAGGGAAGTAGCGACAGTGCGGCTTCTGACTCTCTCGTTAGACAGTACATTCATATGACGATTCACATCCATGTGACTATGCACAATGGTCCAGCAATGCTTGACTGCAAAGGCCGCCTAAGTACAAGCACTGCTGGACAACAGATTGGGTGCACCTGGGCGAGGCGCGAGAAAAACAATTACCGGAGTGGAATCAGCTGGCTGTCAAGAAAGAGGGGGTGTGGTTGGACCGGCAAGTGTTAGACAACGCCCACACGAATGTAGGTCAAGGAGGCTGCCTAACAGCTGCCGGCCAGAGCGGTGACTACAGGCATGGAAAAAAAGAACAAAAGACATAGAAACTACAAGAACTCAAAAGAAAACAAAATACACAAATATACCAAACCTGAGCCACAGAGAACGGTCAGAACCGAGCCTGAAAGACAACACCGGCTCGGTTCGTGACAGATACAGGCTCCAGTGTGTGAACACTACATGTCAAATATGTAGTGTTACAGATAAGATAGCTGTTAACAACCATTTTTTAGGATTAAAAAACAGATGGAAAACTGAATAAAATATATGATTGCAAACAAAAACATTATTAAAAATAAATTAATTAATTAAATAGAAGACTTGTAGACAAATAGATAACTGATTTTATCTCTTCTGTATATTTAACTCCTCGTAAAATGTTTCAAGACTGACAGTGAATGATCCTGCTATAGAGAAGATCTCTGTTGGTTTGTCCCTGGTAGCACTAAATTTTGTCTTCTGGAGGATAAAAATGATCTGAAATACAAAACCCAAATGAATTAAAGAGAATTTTCTATCTGTCTGATGGCTGCGATTGTGAGGTGAGCTGTAAGTTTTTTAGGATGTTACTGACTTATTCTAAAAAAAATAGATTTTTATGTCAGTGTACAGTAGACATTGCTCTCTGAGATATTTCCTCAATCATAATTAGATGTTCCAGGAAGTGACTAAAATGTAACTTATGTCAGAAGTGTGATGGAGAACAGATGTCTGACCATTTATTAGGACTTCATACTGGACTCATCTAAATCATAGTGGATATAAACTCACATCTTTTATAAATGTATTTTTCCTGTGATATTTTCACAGCGTTCAGATGATGATGAGAGTTTATTAGGTGTCATTTCATATTAATGTCCATACTGCATATATTCTAATGACTGATCTGAATTTTAATCACGTATATTGATGCTGCTGTTTGGTGGTATTAAAATTAACGCAATGACCTTTCTCATGTTAACAATTTTATGCTGATATACAGTATGAATGTTACAACTTAACATCTTCTATTATCACTTTTATTAAAATAGAAATAAATATGAATTTATATGCCGAATAAATGACAAAATGTATGCATAAAAAACCTTAAAAGTTCAGTTGTAAGACTAGTTTTACAACTTTAACATCTCAAACTTTGAACACTTGCAGTAATACCACGGAGAGGAGTATGCTGAATTTATTCGGCCACAAGCTGCATATTGGTTTTGTATTGCTATCGGCCAATACCCAAATATAAAAAATATCTGATCCGGCATAAAAAAAGCTGTATTGTTAAATCCCTACAACAGGCCACTGCCTATTTCTGCGTGCAATGGGCTTGTGGCCCATGTTAATCACAGGGTTTCTGCTTCTTTGATCTTTAGTCTTCATTGATCTTGGCCACATGCAATATCTGACAAAAGTGAGTACACCCCTCACATTTTTGTAAATATTTTATTATATCTTTTCATGGGACAACACTGAAGATATGACACTTTGATACAATGTAAAGTAGTCAGTGTACAGCTTGTATAACAGTGTAAATTTGCTCTCCCCTCAAAATAACTCAACACACAGCCATTAATGTCTAAACCACTGGCAACAAAAGTGAGTACACCCCAAAGTGAAAATGTCCAAATTGTGCCCAAAGTGTCAATATTTTGTGTAGCCACCATTATTTTCCAGCACTGCCTTAACTTTCTTGGGCATGGAGTTCACTAGAGCTTCACAGGTTGCCACTGGAATCCTCTTCCACTCCTCCATGATGACATCACGGAGCTGGTGGATGTCAGAAACCTTGTGCTCCTCCACCTTCCGTTTAAGGATGCCCCACAGATGCTCAATAGGATTTAGGTCTGGAGACATGCTTAGCCAGTCCATCACCTTTACCCTCAGTTTCTTTAGCTAGGCAGTGGTCATCTTGGAGGTGTGTTTGGGATCGTTATGTTGGAATACTGCCCTGTGGCCCAGTTTCCGGAGGGAGGGGATCATGCTCTGCTTCAGTATGTCACAGTACATGTTGGCACTCATGGTTCCCTCAATGAACTGTAGCTTCCCAGTGCCGCCAGCACTCATGCAGCCCCAAACCATGACACTCCCACCACCATGCTTGACTGTAGGCAAGACACACTTGTCTTTGTACTCGTTGCCACCCCACATGCTTGACACCATCTGAATCAAATAAGTTTGTCTTGGTCTCATCAGTCCACAGGACATGTTTAAAGTAATCCATGTCCTTAGTCTGCTTGTCTTCAGCAAACTGTTTGTGGACTTTTCTTGTGCATCATCTTTTAAAGGGGCTTCCTTCTGGGATGACAGCCATGCAGACCAATTTGATGCAGTGTGCGACGTATGGTTTGAGCACTGACAGGCTAAGCCCCCACCCCTTCAACCTCTGCGGCATTGCTGGCAGCACTCATGCATCTATTTTCAAAAGACAACCTCTGGATATGACGCTGAGCACGTGCACTCAACTTCTTTGGTCGACCATGGCGAGGCCTGTTCTGAGTGGAACCTGTCCTGTTAAACCGCTGTATGGTCTTAGCCACCGTGCTGCAGCTCAGTTTCAGGGTGCTGGCAATCTTCTTATAGCCTAGGCAGCCTTTATGTAGAGCGACAATTCTTTTTTCAGATCCTCAGAGAGTTCTTTGCCATGAGGTGCCATGCTGAACTTCCAGTGACCAGTATGAGAGAGTGTGAGAGTGATAGCATCAGATTTTAACACACCTGCTCCCCATTCACACCTGAGACCTATAACACTAACAAGTCACATGACACCGGTGAGAGAAAATGGCTAATTGGGCACAATTTGGACATTTTTACTTAGGGGTGTACTGACTTTTGTTGCTAGTGGTTTAGACATTAATAGCTGTGTGTTGGGTTATTTTAAGGGGACAGCAAATTTACATTGTTATACAAGCTGTACACTGACTACTTTACATTGTATCAAAGTGTCATATCTTCAGTGTTGCCCCATGAAAAGATATAATAAAATATTTACAAAAATGTGAGCAGTGTACTCACTTTTGTGAGATACTGTACAAGTACACCTCAAAAAATTAGAATATCATGAAAAAGTTCAATATTTTTTGTTACTCATTTCAGAAAGTGAAATCCATATATTATATAGATTCATTACACAGAGAGTGAAATATTTCAAGTGTTTATTTATTTTTAATTTTGATGATTATGGCTTTCAGCCCATGAAAACCCCAAATTCAGTTTCTCAAAAAATTAGACTATTACATAAAATTAATTTTAAAAAATAGTTTTTTTTAATAGAAATGTTGGCCGACTGAAAAGTACGTCCATGTACACACTCAATACTTGGTCGGGGTCCTTTTGGATTAATTACTATATCAATGTGGCGTGGCATGGAGGTGATCAGCCTGTGGCACTGCTGAGGTGTTATGAAGGCCTAGGTTGCTTTGATAGTGACCTTCAGCTCATCTGGATTGTTGAGTCTGGTGTCTCTCATCTTCCTTTTGGCAATACTCCATAGATTCTCTATGGGCTTTAGGTCAGGCGAGTTTGCTGGCCAATCAAACACAGTGGTGCCATGGTAATTAAACCAGGTTTTGATACTTTTGGCAGTGTGGGCAGTTGCCAAATCCTGCTGGAAAATGAAATCAGGTTCTCCATAAAGCTTGTCAGCAGAGGGAGGCATGAAATGCTCTAAAATTTCCTGCTGACTTTGGTCTTGATAAAACACAGTGGACCAACACCAGCAGATGACCTCTGTTCAGATAAAAGTAAATTTTGCATTTCATTTGTAAATCAAAGTCCCAGAGTCTCGAGAAAGAGTGGAGAGGCACAGAATCTAAGTTGCTTGAGGTTTATTGTGAAGTTTCCAAGTCAATGCTGATTTGAGGAACCATGTCATCTGCTAGGTTCTGGTAAAAAGTATTGTGTCTGGCTCTTGGGTACCAGTTAGTTCCGGTGTTCCAGCATATTATTACTTGGTAGCTGGTAAATGACCTTAATTGGAAGCAGCCAATTAATACCATCAATTAGGTTCTAAATGCCCAAGTTCAAACCCTCCTTCAATCCCTGTAAAGAGTTTCAGTTTTTCCCATTCATTATATTGCCATTTGGAAGCAGGTTTGTGTTTAAATAAAGGCTATCCATTTGTTCCAGCATGAAATTAACTGGGTTTCAGGCTCCTTTACAATGGAGGCTTCCGCCAATTTCTGTATTGATATTAGTGTCTTGATAATAGGTAAGTGTTTGAGTCAAGGCTACCGATCAAGTGAGGCTTGGCTTTAGGTTAAAGCAGGGGTCTCAAACTCATTCCATGGAGGGCCAAGACCCTGCAGGTTTTACCTCCACCCAGTGTCTTCAACAGGTGATTTCACTGAATTTCTTCCCACTGATTGCTGATCATTGAAAACACCTGCTGAAGACATTGGGTGGAGGTAAAACCTACAGGGTTTTGGTCCTCCATGGAATGAGTTTGAGACCGCTGGGTTAAAGGCTCCTATAGATTGAAGCTCTCCATCAATTCATGTAGGCAGTTCCACTCTTGGTAGCAACCAACTGTTTCTTTGAGGTGATTTTCATTGAATATATAGAAGATGACCAAGTGGGCCCAAAGAACAGTGGATTCAGGCATTATAGTTGCCTTCCTTCAATTCCTTCAGGCAGTTACAGGTTAAATCCCTTCTTTTACATATCTTCACTATATTTTTGGTTCAGATTCTTGTATATATAAGTTGCCCAAAAGGGCCCTTGTTATGCCTTTTATATTCGAGTTGCGCTCAGCCAGGAGATGTCCGTTTACACGTGCTTCATTGCATTGGCCAGAAATCACATTGCATCAACACCCACCATGGGCCTTCACAATCAGTATACACAAATGGATGCAATGGGAGCAACTTAGGGTTCTGTGTCTTGCCGAAGGAAAGTTGGACACTGTGCTGGGCAGCCAGAAATTCAACTACAGCGTACTTTAAGTCTTGAACCCCTGTTACCCCAAGCTACAGTGAGACAGGCATTTTTTTTTTTTAAACTTGCATAGTATTTGCTCTGATGAAGCATGACAAGCATTTTATGGAATAGTTTGTTCCGCTTTAGCCACGGCTGCATCAAGTCTGTGTTTCTTTGCTTGGATTCTCCCTTATTACTGAAACATGTCTGTTGCTTGATGGATGGGGGCCTGCCTGATGACAAGCTATAACATTTCGAAAGTAAATTACACACATGGACAAAATTTTGCTGGTACCCCTCTGTTAATGAAAGAAAAACCCACAATGGTCACAGAAATAACTTGAATCTGACAAAAGTGGTAATAAATAAAAATTCTATGAAAATTAACCAATGAAAATCAGACAATGCTTTTGAATTGTGGTTCAACAGAATTATTTTAAAAAACAAACTCATGAAACAGGCCTGGACAAAAATGATGGTCCCCTTACCTTAATATTTTGTTGCACAATCTTTTGAGGCAATCACTGCTATCAAACAATTTCTGTAACTGTCAATGAGACTTCTGCACCTCTCAGCAGGTATTTTGGCCCACTCCTCATGAGCAAACTGCTCCAGTTGTCTCAGGTTTGAAGGGTGCCTTCTCCAGACGGCATGTTTCAGCTCCTTCCACAGATATTCAATAGGATTTCGATCGGGACTCATAGAAGGCCACTTTAGAATAGTCCAATGTTTCACTCTTAGCCATTTCTGGGTGTTTTTAGCTGTGTGTTTTGGGTCATTATCCTGTTGCAAGACCCATGACCGACTGAGACCAAGCTGTCTGACACTGGGCAGCACATTTCTCTCTAGAATACCTTGATAGTCTTGAGATTTCATTGTACCCTGCACAGATTCAAGACACCCTGTTCCAGATGCAGCAAAGCAGCCCCAGAACATAACAGAACCTCCTCCATGTTTCACAGTAGGGACAGTGTTCTTTTCCTGGTATGCTTCATTTTTGCGTCTGTGAACATAGAGCTGATGTGCCTTGCCAAAAAGTTCTAGTTTTGTCTAGTCTGTCCATAGGACATTCTCCCAGAAGCTTTGTGGCTTGTCAGCATGCAGTTTGGCAAATTCCAGTCTGGCTTTTTATGATTTGTTTTCAACAGTGGTGTCCTCCTTGGTCGTCTCCCATGAAGTCCACTTTGGCTCAAACAACGACCGATAGTGCAATCTGACACTGATGTACCTTGACCTTGGAGTTCACCTTGAATGTGTTTAGAGGTTGTTCTGGGCTCTTTTGTTACCATTCGTATTATCTGTCTCCTCCTGCGGCCACGTCCAGGGAGGTTGGCTACAGTCCCGAGGATCTTAAATTTCTGAATAATATGTGCAACTGTAGTCACAGGAACATCAGGCTGCTTGGAGATAGTCTTATAGCCTTTACCTTTAACATGCTTGTCTATAATTTTCTTTCTAATCTCCTGAGACAACTCTCTCCTTTGCTTCCTCTGGTCCATGTTTAGTGTGGTACACACCATGTCACCAAACAGCACAGTAACTACTTGTCACCCTTTAAATAGGCCGACTAACTGGTTACAAGTTTGTAGACACCTGTGATGTTAATTAGAGGACACATCTTGGTTGAACATGTTCCTATGGTCACATTATTTACAATCTTTTCTAGGGGTACCATCATTTTTGTCCAGGCCTGTTTCATGAGTTTGTTTTTTAAAGTAATTCTGTTGAACCACAATTCAAAAGCATTTGACATAACGCACGGCTCAGGAGACGCGCACACACAGGCTTAGAGTAGTTCAAAGAGTTTATTTACAGCAGGAGTGTATGAGTGTGTGTCTGCGGGATGTAGATGTGTTGGTGGTGGCGTCTGCTTCAGGCACAGAGGCAGATGACCGTTCGGCCGAGCAACCCTATGGAGAGAACACAGGGAGAGGGTGACGGGCATACACCAATACAGGATGAATTATGGCAAGAGAAGATCTTACTTGAGTTGTCAGGATAGCTGGCACAGCAAGGGGAACGTAGCCCGGGAGACAGCCACCTGGAGAGCTCCTTGCAGCAGCGAAGGATGGGCGATGGAACGGAGACGTCCGCCGCCGGGGAATCCACCTGTGCACAGGGGAGCAGACTGGAAAAGGAGGTAAGGGTTCTTACCCAGAATAGCGATGCTGAAGAAAGGAATGCTCACGACGGTGAGGGAACGAAGTCTGACGGCTTCAGGCCGAGCCTCCGGGCGAGGCGGCTTTTATCCCTCGCCGCTGATGAGGATCAGGTGTGTGAGCAAGTGGCGCCGCTGATGAATGGCGCGGCGTGACAGTACTCCCCCCTCTAGCAGCGCCTCCTGGCGATGGCTTATCCGGGTGCGCTCGGTGGAAGTCCGCGATGAGCGATGGGTCCAACACAAACGACGGGGGCACCCATTGTCGATGCTCGGGCCCATAGCCCTCCCAGTCCACCAAGTATTGCAACCCACGACCCCGGCGCCGGGAGTCCAGGATGGAGGAGACGGACCAGGCCGGATGGCCACCAATCATCCGGGGCGCGGGTTGCGCTGCAGGAGGAGGGCAAAGGGGGTCGGTGACTGCCAGCTTCACCTTTGATACGTGGAAAGTGGGATGGATGCGGAGGGAGGGGGGAATAGCCACGCGCACAGCCACCGGGTTGATGATCCGGGTGATGGGGAAGGGACCCATGAAGCGCTGTGCCAGCTTTCTCCTCTCGCCTTTTAGGGTGACGTCCTGGGTGGAAACGTAGACAAGTTGCCCAACTCTGTACGCCGGGGCAGGTCTTCTACGCCGGTCCGCCACGGTCTTGTTGCGCTCCGCTGTGCGTAAAAGCGCATGACGCGCGGCGGCCCAGGTGGAGCGGAACTGCCTCACGTGCGCCCTAACTGACGGAACAGTTACCTCGCTCTCCTGCGCTGGAAGCAGCGGGGGGTGGTAACCCAGGGACGCCTTGAAGGGGGACATCCCCGTTGCAGAAGAGCGGGCGGTGTTGTGGGCGTACTCCACCCAGGCGAGATGGTTGCTCCATGATGTCGGCTTGGATCTTGCAACACAGCGGAGCGCAGCCTCCAGCTCCTGATTGGTCCTCTCACACTGCCCGTTAGACTGGGGGTGATGGCCGGAGGAGAGGCTCACCTTGGCTCCGATGGCGTTGCAAAAGGATTTCCAAACCTCGGATGAAAATTGGGGGCCCCGGTCCGAGACCACGTCCACCGGGATCCCATGCAGCCTGACCACGTGTTGGACGAGGAAGCCCGCCGTCTCCAGGGCGGTAGGGAGACCTCGCAGGGGGACGAAGTGTGCCGCCTTGGAGAAACGGTCCACGACGGTCAGGATGGTGTCGAATGAGTTGGAAACTGGGAGCCCGGTGACGAAATCCAGTGCGATGTGCGACCATGGCCTGCCAGGGACGGGCAGAGGCTGGAGCAGACCCGCTGGAGGGGCGTTTCCCGATTTGCTGGTGGCACAAATTGGACAAGCCCGGGCGTAGCGGGCTGCATCCCTCCGCAGGCCCGGCCACCAAAAGGACCGTTGGAGGAGGCTGATCATCCGAGAGGTGCCGGGATGACAGGTGAGCCGGGAGGTGTGGAGCCAGTGGATGACCTCTCCTCGGACCGCAGACGGAACGAACAGTCTTCCTTCCGGTCCGCCGCCAGGATCAGGTTCCACCTCCTGTGCCTTCCGGATCTTGTCCACAATGTCCCAAGAGATAGCTCCCACGACGCACGACCTGGGCAGGATAGTGTGGGGCGCCTCCTCAGCCTCCACGGGGGTGAACTGTCTAGAGAGGGCGTCAGGCAGGCCGTTCTTGGAGCCTGGCCTGAAGGTGATAGAGAACCGGAACCTGGCGAAGAACAGAGACCAGCGCGCCTGGCGGGCATTCAGGCGCTTGGCAGATCGTAGGTACTCTAAATTCTTATGGTCCGTCAGGACCACAAACGGCAGGTCCGCCCCCTCTAGCCAGTGGCGCCACTCCTGTAGGGCGAGTTTAATGGCCAGGAGCTCTCTGTCCCCCACATCATAGTTCCTCTCCGCCGGGGACAGGCGCCGGGAGAAGAAGGCGCACGGTCGCTTGGCGCCATCGTCCGGTGATCGCTGGGATAACACTGCTCCCACTCCCGTGTCCGATGCGTCCACCTCCACAATGCACTGCAGCGCGGGGTCGACCTGGCGAAGGACCCGGGAGGAGGAGAACTCCGCCTTCAGCGCCTTAAAGGCAGCATCGACCTCTTCGGTCCACCGGAACGGGACCTTCGGGGACGTGAGGCGGGTCAGTGGTCCGACGATCCAGCTGAAATTCGGGACAAAACGGCGGTAAAAATTGGCGAAGCCAACAAACTGTTGCACCTGCTTCCGGGATGCGGGAGTAGGCCACTCCACCACCGCCTTCACCTTCTCTGGGTCCGGGAGCACCTGGTCTTGGGCGATGATGAATCCCAGGAAGGATGTGGTCCTAGCGTAAAACTCGCACTTCTCAGCCTTCACGTACAGACGATTCTCCAGCAGTCTTTGGAGGACCCGCCTCACATGGACCTGGTGCTCGTCTCTGGACTTAGAGAAGATCAGAATGTCGTCCAGGTAGACGAACACGAAGAGGCCGATGAAATCCCGGAGGACGTCATTGATGAGGCGCTGAAAGACGGCAGGAGCGTTGGTCAGCCCGAACGGCATGACGAGATACTCAAAGTGGCCGTTCGGGGTACGGAAGGCTGTTTTCCATTCATCTCCCTCCCGGATCCGGACGAGGTGGTAAGCGCTGCGGAGATCCAGCTTGGTAAACCAGGTCGCCCCCTGGAGGGAGTGGAAGGCAGTGTCCATGAGGGGCAGGGTGTAACGGTCCCTCTCAGTGATGTCATTAAGTGCTCGGTAGTCAATACAGGGACGGAGGGAACCGTCCTTCTTCCCTACAAAGAAAAACCCCGCCCCCACGGGTGATGACGATGGGCGGATAATCCCAGCGCTCAGTGATTCCTTCAGGTACGTATTCATAGTCTCCTTCTCCGGCGCCGACAGGCTGTAGAGCCGACCAGATGGCAGGGGGGGCCCCTGGCGGAGATTGATGGCACAGTCATATGGTCGATGCGGGGGAAGAGACATAGCTTTCGACTTGCTGAATACCATACCCAGGTCGTGAAAATCTGGGGGCACCAGTGACAGGTCCGGGGGTGCTGTATCCGCCACAGGAGGAGCCGCGGACGGGGAGCAGGCAGCGGACTGAAGGCAGGTGCCCATGCAGAAGGTACTCCACGCCGACACCCCAGCTGACCTCCAGTCCAGGACAGGATTGTGGAGGCGTAGCCAGGGATACCCCAGGATGACGGGCGACACAGAGTTGGGCAGGACGTAGAAAACCATTTCCTCCCGGTGGTTCCCTGAGATGATGACTGGGACAGGAATGGTTTGATGGGTAACTCTCCCAAGGGAGGCACGGGAGAGATGGACCAGGGAGATGGGGTGTTTGAGTGCCTGACAGCGGATTCCCAATCGGGTTGCCAGGCCTTGTGAAATGAAGCTGCCCTCTGCGCCCGAATCCACCAGTGCGTGGGTGAGGTGCCCAGTGGGATTGTGGCAAAAACGGATGGGCAGCTTTAATTGAGTGAGGGGACTTTGCCGATTGACGTCCGCGAGGCCCCCTACAGTGACTCGCGGACCCCGCCGTTTGGCTTTTGTGGGCAAAGCTCTACCGTGTGTTGACTGTCTCCGCAATACATGCAGAGACCCAACTCACGGCGGCGCTGTCTCTCTGCCGAGGAGAGCTTTGCCCAGCCCGTCACCATCGGCTCCGACTCCTCGGGGCACGATGGTGGCGGCGTCGCCAGGGGGCGAGCTTGGGGCAGGCGTAGCGGGACTCCTCGAGGGCGAGAAGCAGACGGCTTCCGTCCTGAGGAGCGCTCGCGCAGCCTGTTGTCCAAGCTGATTGCCAATGAGGTTAGCTCCGCTAACGTTCCGGGGATATCCCGTCCAGCCAGTTCATCCCTCAGATCACTATTGAGGCTGCGGAGAAACAGGCCGCAGAGGGAGCGCTCCTCCCAGCCCAGTTCCTCCGCCGCTACCCGGTATTCGATGGCATAATCCGCGGCCGACCGGTTTCCCTGCTGGAGAGCGAGAAGCCGATCGACCTGGACCGCCTCGGAACGGGAGTGATCAAACACCTCCAGGAAGCGCCTCACGAACTCGGCATAGGTGAGGGTGGCATAACTGGGTCTCGCCATAATAGCGTAGGCCCAAGTTAAAGCACGCCCCTCCAGGAGGTTCCCTATGTAGCCGATTCGGCTGTGATCTGAGGGAAAGTCTCCGGGCACACGGTCAAACACGGACTCGCACTGCATCACAAACCCCCGCGCTCCGCCGAGCTTTCCGCTAAAGCGGGCGGGGGTCGGAATTGGTGTGAGTCGGGCCGGTGCCACTGGAGCTGGCTGGACGGCCACCGGAACAGCAGGAGCTGCGCCACCCTGAGGAGCCGGGGGGAACGGCTGCTGGGGGTCCAGGCGGTCCAATCGGCCAGTGATAATTACCAATTGATTCAGGATGACCTGCTGTTGATAAGCAATTTGATCCACTCTAGCCTCGAGAGTGGTAAGCCGGTGTGCGAGCCCGCCGTCCGCCGAGCTGCTCTGCTGAAGCCGTACTGACATAACGCACGGCTCAGGAGACGCGCACACACAGGCTTAGAGTAGTTCAAAGAGTTTATTTACAGCAGGAGTGTATGAGTGTGTGTCTGCGGGATGTAGATGTGTTGGTGGTGGCGTCTGCTTCAGGCACAGAGGCAGATGACCGTTTGGCCGAGCAACCCTATGGAGAGAACACAGGGAGAGGGTGACGGGCATACACCAATACAGGATGAATTATGGCAAGAGAAGATCTTACTTGAGTTGTCAGGATAGCTGGCACAGCAAGGGGAACGTAGCCCGGGAGACAGCCACCTGGAGAGCTCCGTGCAGCAGCGAAGGATGGGCGATGGAACGGAGACGTCCGCCGCCGGGGAATCCACCTGTGCACAGGGGAGCAGACTGGAAAAGGAGGTAAGGGTTCTTACCCAGAATAGCGATGCTGAAGAAAGGAATGCTCACGACGGTGAGGGAACGAAGTCTGACGGCTTCAGGCCGAGCCTCCGGGCGAGGCGGCTTTTATCCCTCGCCGCTGATGAGGATCAGGTGTGTGAGCAGGTGGCGCCGCTGATGAATGGCGCGGCGTGACAGCATTGTCTGATTTTCATTGGTTAATTTTCATAGAATTTTTATTTATTACCACTTTTGTCAGATTGAAGTTATTTCTGTGACCATTGTGGGTTTTTCTTTCATTAACAGAGGGGTACCAACAATTTTGTCCACGGCTGTATCTCATTGTATGGCTTAATCAAGAAAACAGCTGATTAAGAGACCAAGTTTGGCATGCGTACTCACACGAGTACTCGTGCCCGCACGCACATGCGTGCACATACACAGACAGGTGCTTGGCATACAAACTCATACACTCTTTTTGTCCACACAGACACATTCCTATACATACCCTCCGCAGAACAGTCTCCTTAATGGCCCTCCTCTGAAGCTGCCAACTGCAATAAGTGAATTTTAATTAAGAGAATATTGAGAATTGTAATAAATTATTTTAATGACCTGCAAATGGTTTTGCTTCTCCATGGAGAGAAGGAGAAAGAGAGAGGACACAGACCAGTGGTTTCACCAGGGGACAGAGACAAAGTACATAGCTGTCGGGCAAAATTACAAAATCAGTTGATCTCTTCTCTGTTTTCTATCATAGTTTATGGACCATATACGTACATACATAATCAACATGATCAAAAATGAATATATTTCTCTTTTATATCGGTACCATTCATGCAAAATGTCCCACCGTTGTCTTTAGTTTTTCAATCCAACCGAAGAACTTAATTGGCACTGTTTATGCATAATGTCTTGTAAATAATACAGATTACTTAAGTATTTAACACTCTCTGTGTTCTCTCTGTCTCTGTGCGTGCATGCGTGCGTGTGTGTGTGTGTGTGTGTGTGTGTGTGTGTGTGTGTGTGTGTGTGTACATTTGTGCCAGCTTAACTAGGCAGCAGATTGCGGTGATTTTCAGCCAGCTGGTCCGGCTGTGTGCCTATCTGTCACCCCTGCCAGCACACAGACACAAACACACACTAACTTGTTTTCTCTTTCACACATGAGGAGGTCACCGTCAAACCAATCAAAACCCCGTAACGAGGTCCCTCAGCCAATGAGCAAGCGGGACCCCTGCCCTTTCCTGCACTGGCTGACTAATGGCTGCAGTTTACGACACTCGTGATCGCTGTAAATAAAAGCATATGTCTGGTCGATGAGGATGCGCCAATTTCGGGGGTTTGTGTGTCGTGTAGAAAGGCTCACTCAGCTGCTGGGGATGATGCACTGTGTTGTAGGATTCTGTTTCCCTCTTACATGTTTGGCACACAAGATGATGGCAAAACAACCGAGCCCAAAATAGAATTATGATATTCCCAATTCTGCTGAGGGATGATTTGAGAACAGGCTGGGGAAATAATTTTGGGCCAAAAAGAACAGTAACAATCTTGCAAACACAAAAGAAATTGTCATGCACAGAAGTTGAAAAAAAAAATCACTATTTTTGAGTTTTCAGGTTAAATAGCTTAGTTAAAACTAGCCAAAAATGTACTTTGCTAATATTGTATAGGCCCCTTTTCTTTTTGCCTTTATATCTCTGACTCATTAGTGCAAAGACAGGGGCCTCTTAGAATTTCATTGTGTAGCACTGCAAATGTTACAGATACGGTAGCTAGTTTTCGAGTATTGTTGCTAACACACTGTAAGAAGATAAGAGCCTTGGGTGAAATATGCGTTGTCAGATCATCACCAAAATGTAATGGTTTCCTCTCTAGCCCAAGAACCACCTCTGGTGAAAATTTCATCCAAATCCGTTGAAATTTTTTTTAGTTATTTTGTTAACAATCAGACAGACTAACAAATAAACTAACATTGACAAAAACAAAACCTCCTTGGCAGAGGTAATAACTCAAATTTCACAAATTGGGCATAAAGTCAGTCTTTGGGTTGAGTCCATCAACCCTGAATGAGATCCTCTGATGTGTGGCAGCAAATAATAGTTTGTGTCCTACCACAGTCCATAATATGAGTGAGGTTTCCTATCTCTGAGTGGTGTGTTGATGCAGCAGAGTACAAAACTGATGCTGCACAAAGTGCTTTCCTCCTAGGGGTGGCTCGCCATCTCAGTTCCTCAGTCTTAGGTGTGCAGGGCCAAGACCTCCAACCATCCAAAAAACCATGGCCTGTCATATAACAGTGCAACATAAAATGTTTTTGCTTAAAACATCTACACTTACAGACAGGTCAGCCAACATAAAACAAACAAACAAACAAAAATTGCACCTAGTAATGGTGACCTGATGTCTACTGTGCAGGCCACCGAGCCTAACACATGTTGAAACACTTAGCATGTTGCTTCACAGTTACACAGCAAAAATAACAAAACACATGACTAGAAATCCCAAAAATCAAGTTTAACTTATCAATATACCCATTTGGCAACACATTCGGTTATTAAGAAAAAAATAGAAATGCCACACTAATACACAGATACACGGAAAAATAAAAATAAAATTTGAACTCACTAAATCCTGGTACGATATGACAAAAATAAAGTGCAGCAACTTGAGCAGAAGCTGAACAGCAAATCCTCAAAGAACCATGTAGAGTAAAACAGTACTTATCACCAAAGTTATTCACGTTTTCTTTACTCCTTTCTCCCTTCTCCTGCAACATGCATCATTATCGGTCTCTAGCTCGCTTTCCTTCTATTGCATTTGTTTTCACCCACAAGAG
The DNA here is from genome assembly GCA_020510985.1 of Pholidichthys leucotaenia. Classification (NCBI taxonomy): domain Eukaryota; kingdom Metazoa; phylum Chordata; class Actinopteri; order Cichliformes; family Pholidichthyidae; genus Pholidichthys; species Pholidichthys leucotaenia. The sequence continues at coordinate 288,700,756 of CM035845.1, forward strand.
GCACTGTTTCTGCACAGAAAGGCTGATGCAGCAATATTTTTTCGAAGGAAACAATACATAACCAAAATATAAGTAAATTCTTTTTTTTAAAACTTTTACAACCAGAAATGCCATTTTGCAACCACAGTATAAATGCGTTACCTTTTCTTAATTATTATTATTATTTGGTTTCTGACCTGGGTTACAACTGTTTTATACCAGGATTTGAATATGGATCCTTTGGATCCTCAGCCAGCTTGGTTGGTTTTTGATGGGGCCTTTTTTTCCACATGTTGCACAATCCTGGGCAGTTTTTAGGGACATATTATGGTATGATGATGTCCGTCTGTTTGTATGCACAAGTTTGTCCAGCTAACTCCTACAGTTTTCAAGCTAGGACATGTTTATTTCAGTGTTTGCACATGTATTGAAGATGTCTATATTGTTGGGTTTTAAATTATTTTCTGATATTTTCTCAAAATTTATTCCACTTTGAATTGTAGATGGTTTACTTTGCTTAAACTCCTTGCAATGACATGGTTATTAGTATTATTACTGATCTATATTATATTGAATCTTGAATTTGGAATCAGTGTTTCTGGTGAATGTGTGCTACTTATGCACTACTGTGTGCAGTGCTCTTGCTGGTTGAAGGGATGCATTATTTGGCCTGGGGATGCTTCTTGCAACTGTACCGTGCAATAAATAATGTAATAAATGTTTTGCAATCAAAGCAGTAAGGTACCGTTTTCCTTTACCATTAATTTTTATATTTATTCATCTTCAACCGCTTAATCCTTTTCAGATCACTGGAGGTGGGGGAGGGGGGATGGGGCCTATCCCAGCATCTTTGGGCAAGAGGCAGGGTACACCCTGGACAGATTGCCAGTCCATCACAGGACCGACACAGAGAGACAGACAACCATTCATTCTCACATTCATACCTAAGGACAAATTAGAATCCCCAGTTGATGCCAATTAAGCTAACCTGCATGTCTTTGGCCTGTGGGAAGAAACCGGAATACTCGGAGTAAACCAAGCGTGTGGAGAACGTGCAAACTCCACACAGAAGGGTCACCAATGGTCAGGGGGTGGAATCGAACCCACAACCTTCTTGCTGTTCTCCCACAGTGCTAACCACTGTGCCACCGAGCCCTCCCATTTTTCAATAATGGGGCATTTTTATGTTCAGATGGTTAAATATGCTGCACCATGATAAGATACCGAGGCTGCGAAGCTAAGTTAAAGCATGCAATTCAACCCATCTTTATTCATATAACATGTCATGCACATCACAGAGGATCACGGATAATAAAATGATATAGAACATTGCAAATGCCCACGATTTTAATCTAGAATATTACTGTTAGAAAAATTCTTCTTAACCTTCAGTCAAAAACCAGGCGGGATCAGAGTTTCAGCAAATTTAATTACACTGGCCAGTGGAGAACAATACAAAAAAGTCTCAGAGCCTATTCGCACTTCATTCTGACTCAAACACACATCACTCAGTCCTTTAAGCCTTTCGTTATCCGAGAGGTGGAGGAAAAATTGTCGATGATTGGTTCAGTACATCTGGTCAAAACTTGGTGTACAGATTATCTCTTTCTCAGGAACCATGACGCTCACTCAGCACCAGTCACACAGGAACCGTACAAAATGAACTAAAGTAAAATGATAACAAAGTCCAGCTGCATCCTTGACACTTTCACAGACTCTGAGACAAAGCAAATCACAAATGTGAAACTTTTCTATCATTCTCCCCCCTTTGATGCCATGCAAGGCATGAAAAAAAAGAATGATTTATGGCATCTAAAACCCCATCTGGCAGCTATGCTAAGCTCCAATGCATTTGTATGCAACAGATCCTAACTAGCTATTGACGGGGAAAGTCAGCCATCTGCCCTGCTGCCCCAGGCACCGGCTAAAGTTTTAGTCCTTTAGGAGGAGAAATGGAACAATAAACTCATTAATTAATGATGAAAATAATCAGTGGTAAAAACAGTGAAAACAGAATGATAAAATAATAAAAACATAATAAGGATATATGTGTCATAGCTATGTGTTATTGCAGCTTATATAAAAATAAGCATAAAGGATAAAACAAAACAACAATAATAATAAAATGTAATAATAAAATGTAAAAACAAATAACTAACATAAAATAAAATAAAAGTAGAAATAATGTTTCAACTTCATAAATGTATTTACAAGTAGTATATTTCAACTTCACATCATGATCATGCAACTCCTTTCAGTTTGCTGCATGTCAGTCATACTTTTACTCTGTACTTGGGTCATGGAGAGACACCTTGAGCTCACGCTATTTGTTCATCATCCCCACCATCCCCAGCAACCGCTCCATGGTACATCACTAAGTTAACATGCACAAGTCTCATCATCATACTGCGGATGCAGGGAATGACACAAGAAAAGGCTAAAAATAATACCACAAAAATCATTAACAGGCTCATGATGAGACGTGTCCATGAAGAGATAACCAATTCAACCAGGTTTGTTCATCAGTAACATTGTCCTTGGTTACAGCAGCCTGCAAGGCAGTCAGGTTCTGTATGGCCGAGGCAATCACATGACCATCTGCATCATTTTCAGAGATAAAAGGGCTGCACGGTGGCGCAGTGGTTTAGCACTGTGGCAGCACAGTTTTACCCTTGGCCGGGGGGATCGCGGGGATCATGAGATCATGGGTTCGATCCCAGCCCCCGACCAACAGTGAGCTGTGTGGAGTTTGCATGTTCTCCCCGTGTTGCGCGGGTTTACTCCGGGATTTCTCCGGTTTCCTCCCGCACACCAAAAACATGTAGGTTTAGGGCGCTCGCGCACGCAGCGACCAGCAGCCGGTGGCTTGTCACCAGACTGCAAACCAAGTCTACCTACAGGTACAAATAAGTAACCAAAAAAAAAAAAAAAAAAGTACAACAATAATCACCTACAATTGCACACGTGCCCCCTCAGACGGCAGTTATTTGATCAAGAACCATTCTATTTTGGGTCAACATAAGCTTAAGAGCTGTTAATTCCTCATTTATACCAGAAAAAGCAGATAAAGAAAAAAATCACAAATGACTATAGTCTATAAATAGTTGTTTCAATCCACAAGGTGTTCTTAGCCACTCCTGCCCAAGGAAATAGGGAATGAAGTACCTTCTGCCCTGTAGTTTCTAACTTGAATTCTTTCGGCACATCTGTGCCCCAGATGGGATCATGTGGTGCAAAGGAGACATCTCTCTTCACCCTGCCCACCTGTCCTGCCGACAATATGATGGTATGGTCAGTCACAACTATGGGGGCACACACCCCTCCCCAGTTCGTGGGCAGGTGTGAGTAGGCATGATAGCCACACAGCCACCAGTCCCCTGTCACCATATGCATGCCGTACTTGTGAGAATCACAGATTGCAGTGCTACAGAGCTTCTGCAGGGTGACATTGCATTCCAGACTTTTAGACTGAAAAGAGGATCTTCAGGACACCTTTTGCCCACAATGCCGGTCCGGCAGGTAGCAGTACAGGGGCAAGACGTACTATGTACCATTGCACACTTAGAAAGTGATAAACTGCCCAAAGAGACGTTTCCACACCATTTTAGAGAACAGGAAAAATTCCCCGTCAAGGTTAACCTTGCCTTCACTCAGTAAGGGGTGTCAGCATGTCTCCGCTCAGTGGAGTCATAGGCAATGGGACAGGTGTGATTTAAATTAGTACTTGGTGTACTATTTCTATACATAGCCTCTTGCAAGAAACAAACAACTTCTGATAGTTCCATTGGTTTAGCAGTAACACATCTTTGGCCAGCTGAGAGTGGGAGCAAAGAACACACATAGCAATTTGAACGATTAGCTGATTTGGCTGTGTAATTAGCATACTTCCACCACACATTACCAACATAAATGTGATCCTCATAGCCTGGACCTTCTAGCCAGTCATGGTGTGTGTGAGTAATGTATCTAGCCGTGCGATAAATAGGTAATGGTGTCCCTAAAAATAACCAAAACAAAAGTGTCACCACAATGATGATGATGATGATGATGATGATGATGAAAAACAGCTGCCAGCCTTCTCTCTCTGGCATTTTGTCTCTCCATGGTAAACAACAGTTGTTTCGCTATACAAGCCGTTGCTGGACACCAACAAGGGCACCGTCAGTCGACACTTGTATAAAGAAACAGTTAAACAGTTAAACAATCACTTGTTGAGGTTGTTTTTTGTGGGGTAAAATTTGCAATGGGGATTAAACAGTCTCTTGTTGAGGGTTTTGAGTGGGGTAAAGTTTGCACTGTGTCAAATGCACTCAAGAGTCACATCCTTTGACTTTCACAGCTGTTGGTGTCGCCAGGATGACCCTGTGTGGTCCTTGCCAGGGAGCATCGGCCCAGTTTTTCTTTTTGATTACTTTGATAAGGACCAGATCCTCCGGTTTGGCCAAGATGGGTGCTTCACCGTGGTCCCTCCTGGGAAGAGCAGCATGAACAATATCTCTGTCACTCAACATTCTTCGCATGTAATCAGCTAAGCACACTTCCTCATCACCTGAATTAAATGGTCTTAATGGTGGGAGCAGGTAAAGTTTGCCATACATTATTTCAATTGCAGACAACCCCCCTTTGGTGGGAACTATTCTCATGTAAAAAAGAACTAAGGGTAGGCAATATATCCAATTTTGTCCTTTTTCTGCCATTGTTTTTCTAAGCCTTTCGTTAATGATTCCATTTGTGCATTCCACCAATCCTGCAGATTGTGGATGGTAGGCTGAATGGTTTTTCAGGTTAATGTTGAGTGCTGTGCCTAAGTGTGAAAATTTGTTCCATTATCTGAGTAAATCTTTTCAGGTATTTCAAATCTGGGTACAATTTCTGCTAACAATTTCTTTGCTACTGTAGCAGCATTTGGGCGAGTGCAAGGGATGGCTTCTGTCCATTTAGTAAATATGTCACAAATAACCAAACAATATTTTTTGCCTTCACATTTATCTAACTCAATGGAATCCATGCAAATGTTTTGAAATACATAAGATGATGCAGGGAAGGTGCCTTTTTCAGGCCTTAAGTTCCCTTGAGCATTGTTTTCTGCACAAATTAGGCATTTCCTTCAAAATTGAATAGCAAATTGGCTGAATCCATAAGCAGTAAAGGATTTGTTTAGCATAGAGAACATACCCCCCTTTGATACATGGGAAACCCCATGTAGCAGAGTGGAGGCCTGCTGAAACAGTTTGTGTGGTAAAATGGGTTTGTTTTTGCTGCATTTATAAAGATTGGAGGTGTTGTCAAAAATCACTCCTGTTTAGATCCATCTATAAATTTTGGCTTGTGGTGCTGTTTTCTGGGCCTCGGTGAGAATGTCATGTGATAAGTTTTCTGTCAGTGTTAAAAGAAGACCTGGTGTTGTGTCCTTTCCAGTAAGGCCAAGTGCAGCAGCCTTGGCTGTTTGATCTGCAAAGCTGTTGCCCTTAGAAACCAAATCTGTGCCATTGGTGTGTGCTCCACATTTGCATATGACTTATTTAGATGGAAGTTTTACACTGCATAACAGTTTTAAAATTAGGTCTTTGTGTTGGATTGGCTCCCCTGTTGATGTAATCATGCCTGTTTTCTTCCACTGTTGTGCAAAGTGATGGATGGTAGAAAAAGCATACTGACTGTCAGTATACACTGTGAGTGCTTTCCCTTGGCCTAATTTACAAGCTTCAGTAAGAGCAACGAATTCAACTGCCTGTGCAGAATAATGTGATGGTAGTTTTTGTACTTGTAAAACGGTGTCATGAGTGACAACTGCAAAACCGTATACGTTTGAACCAGTACAGTCACGTTTGGAGAAGCCGTCAACAAACAGTATAAGATCACACTTCTCCAAAGGTGAGTCCTGTAAATCGGGGTGTGATAATGTTTCATTCTCAATTTCTGTCAAACAGTCATGAGGTTCGCCTTCTGTTGAGATTGGCAAAAAGCTTGCTAGATTTGTTACCGTGCAACATTCAATGATTAGATGAGGCTGTGATAATAACACTGTCATGCATGCAAGGTGTCTGGATGGTGAGAGGACTATTTTACTTTGTGACAAGATGACTGATACTGCATGTGTGACCCTTAGGGTCAAGGGATGAAAAAGATCGAGCTTTGCTGAGGCCTGCACGCCATAGAGGTAGCTATGACAGCCTGCACACATGGCGAGAGTGCCCTCGCAACAGGGTCAAGTCATGTGGAATAATATGCTTCTGAGTGCATTTTTGTGCCATCTGGCTGAAGAAGGACTGACGTCATGTGCCCCTCTCTACAATCAACCATTTGCACAAATGGTTGCTTGTAATTGGGGAGTGTCAGGATGTCAGTGCTGACCAAAAGTTTTTTCATTTTAACAAATGCCTCTTCTGCCTCAGGTGTCCATCCAGTTTTGTCCACTTGAGCCATGGTGTTTTGTAGATGAGATCAGATAAGGGTTGCACTTCAAATGAGTAATTTGCAATCCAAGAGCGACAATAATTTAGAGTACCCAAAAATGACACCTTTTCTCTTTTTGTAATGGATTTTGGTGCTGACAAAATAGCTTGTTTTCAAGCTGGATCAACATGCCTGGCTGCTGCAGATAAAATATGGCCTAAATTTTTGACTTCTTTTTTCCACAATTGTAATTTTTCCTTTTTGACTTTGTGGCCTTTTTCTGCTAAAAATTGCAGTAAGGCAATGGTGTCTTGTTTGCATGTTTGCTCATCAGGTGATGCCAGCAAAATGTCATCAACATAAAGGAGCAACTGGCTGCCATTAGGAGTAATAAATTGTGCCAAATTTGCTGACATTGCCTGTGAAAAAACAGTTGGTGATTCACAGTAACCTTGTGGTAATCTGGTGAATGTGTACCTCTTATTTTCAAATGTGAATGCAAACCAAAACTAATAATCTGGATGTATTGGGATGCTGAAAAAGCATTGCTGATGTCTATCACTGTGAAATATTGCATGTGTGGTTGTAGGTCAGTCAACAAAGTGTGTGGGTCTGGGACTGAAACAGCTCTTGGGATGACTGCTTTGTTTACCGCCTGAAGGTCTTGGACCATTCACCGTCCGGAAGATGGTCCAGCCTTTCTCACAGAAAACAAAGGTGTGTTACATGGAGAAGTTGGTCATGGGGTAATGACGCCTGCTGCTTTCAGGTCTTCTATGACCGGTTTAATGCCTTCTTGGGCTTCAGGACATAGAAGATGGGTTTTTTTTTTGTATGGTCTATAATGTGATTTAGCATTTATTTTGACCAACTCTGCATTTTTTATTAAGCCTACATCTGCCTTTCCTGTTGACCACTGAGAATTTGGGATTTGTGAGAGTGCTTGTTCCTCACCTTGTGTTAATGTGTTAATGTAAAAAATGATCACATGGGTGAGTTGGGAACATCAGTGTGGACTTTTTTCTGCACTGTAGTCACCCAGTTCAAAGGCAGTGAGTAGGTGTCCAGTTTGGGGGAATATTGAACTCTTGGATCAGGAACTTGTTTCCAAGATTGACCACATTCCTCTGCTGTTGTTACAAACCGACCTACATCCTTCCAGTGCATGTGTTTGGGTTTAACTAGTGGGATGTGGGGAGCCTCCCAGTGTTTAAAATGTCTGTTGTTCTCATCACACAATACAACAGATGCTCCCACACAGCCTCTTGGTGACCAATACAGATTTTTAATGACCAATCTGGAGGATGGATTTGCAAGGAATGTTTTTTCATAATTTGGGTCTGGGCCACTCAAATGTCCGTCATATATACTGCAACAATATTAGTCTGTGGCCTGCTGTATGGTAGGGATGTTGGACTCAAAATGTTGCATAGCTTTTGTGTGCAGGTCTGATGTCACTGAGTGTGGTCTGGCCGAAACCAAACGCAGTGAGTAGCAGTACCTTGGCACATTGAAATCCTGCAATACATTCACTCCTGCCACATGTGGAAAATGTGATGCTCTCATACCATTCTCTGTTGGGATAATGGCAATACCGAGGGCTGTAAGCAAATCTCTTCCCAAAAGGTTAGTGGGACATACCTGTGATAATATGAAAGACCCTTCTGCAGTGTCACCTGTCACAGGATGTTTTACCTGTACAGTTTTGGAGAGGTGCTCTGTTTTTAGCTTACCCTTTGCAGATTTAACAGTTACTGTTTGATCTGATTTTGTGAAACCTCTGACACCTGTCCCTGCAGTTACTGATCTGCACGCACCTGTATCACAGAGAAACCTTGTGGGGATGCCTTAAACCTCCAGTGTCACTTCAGGTAAATACTGCATTGTTAGCATCAAGTCAAAATCAGGTAAATGAAAAATGTCTGCAGTGTCAGTGTCATGTGTTGTACTTAGCTTTGGGTTGGTTAGTCACATGTTGTGGTATTGTGGGTGCTGCGACGGCGGCTGGGTGCGAGGTCCTCCCTCTCCTCCCCACTGTGGTAGGTGCTTGGGGCAGTGCCTTTGCCAGTGCCGTCGTTGTCCACATTGGCGACAAGTGCTGTGTGCCCATGGCTGCGGGTAGGCGGCTCCGCGACCACGCCCTCTCCTTTGCCCTCCTCCTCCGCATGGTGGCCCTGGTAAAAGATAGAGGTGAGGGAAGCCTCGGCCTCCCCATGGCGTCAGCAATCATGTAAAAAGGGGTTGGTTGTGTTTTTGACTTTTTATCTTCCTTTTCCATCCTCTCCTCTTCTAATCGTTCTGCATGTTTAGCATATGTTAACACATCACCAAATGCACAAGTGTGATATGTAACCAAATGTTTGTGGATGTATTTAGTCAGATGTGGGTGCATGTTTTGTAAGAAAACACTTTTCAAATGCTGCCAATAAGGTTCTGCAACTGTGTCATTAGCAGGCTTAATTAAACTGGAATGGCTATCAAAAGTTTCTTGCAATCTGGTCCTGTAAGCTTCCACACCTTCACCTTTATTTTGAGTTGTATTTTGAATTCTTGTCCAATCATGTTTCACTCGCCATTTATTCCTAATGCGGCCATTCAGTTTTCTCACCTGTTGATGTAACTCTGCATTTATTGGAGACAAAACATTACCTGTAGTATCTTTTGCGCTCCAATTACCTGACACAGGACACCAATCAACTTTTAAAACTTTTCTGCAAGCATGTTCTGTCTTGGCACCATTTAGTTTAAAGCTGTCAAAGAGATTTGCCATCCCTTCAAAAACTGTGTGGGTTTATCTTTTGGATGTGGGATTTCTTTCACTGCCTCAGAGAAACCAGCATCAGTCCATGGTCTGTAAATTAAAATTGTGGGTTGAAACTGCGGGGCCTCTGGATTAGCCTCATCATGCCCAGGTGGCCTTGCATAAGCTGGATTTGAAAGTTCAATCATAGGGTATTGTTCAGTGACAGTATATACATCATAATTCTCAGGCTTAATAGGTTGAATTGTGGGAGAGTGTGGATGGTAAGAGTGTGCATATTTACTTAACTCTTTGGTGCCTCTGTGTGGCTGCTCCCTGGTACCCCAGTCCTTGTTGCTCTTCACTTTGGGTCCGACATTGGTAGGAGGAGGAGGAGACTCTTCGATGGAGGATTTGGCCGCCGCCATTTTGCTGAGGTCAGGATATAATGGAGAAGGGGTAGGGGGAGGAGTGCAACCCAGCGCCATCTCATCGGACTCGTCCGCTCGGAGATTGGAGGAGATAGGACACATGTTAGACAAGTCTCTTTTCGTACCATTGTCAGAATGTTGAGAGTCTTGAATTTTGTTCTTTACTGTCACAAGCTCTACGTCAGTCTGCTGCTTTCTTGCTGCTTCAAGCCATTTCTCTGCCTCTGCCAGACCATATTTGTCTTGCTTTTGTCTGCTGCCATCTGCTGCCTGTTTTATGTCATCTACAAGAGTTTGTCAGTCAGACACCTTTTCGCCTGCCTGTAAACCTGAACCTTTTTCTCCACTTTGCCAAAAACCGTGTACTACTCCTATCCTTCCTATGCATAAATTTACCATCACCTGACAACACAAAAATCTCATTCTCATCCTCTTGTGCTACACAACAAGACAAGCAACCTCGATTTCTGCCTCGCTGCCTAACTTCCACATTCTCATGGTCTATCCCTCTGCTGCAACAGTTACCCATTTTTTTTCACCAAAGTAAACCGTAAAACATTGAAAAGCACACCTGAACAAGCACGTGAATGACCAGACAAACAAACTGCAGTAATTTATTTAATGTATTTATTTTATTTTATTATAAGTAGAGGTTATTTTATCTTATATATATTTTTTAAGGGTTATTTTATTTTATTTTAGATCAGTTTTGAATTATGCCTTAAGGTATTTTGATTCTTATTATCACATTAAAATTAATTCTTATTATATTAGCGCTATTTATCTTTATTTTAAGGTTATCTCGTTATAACCTTTATTCTCTATTGTTTGTCTTTCATATTTTTATCTCCGCCATCACCAGCCGCTGTATTTTCCTGGGGTATCCTGCCGCAATACTCCCGCACACCCTTTTGTGTGTCCACTTACGCAGTAGAAATGCACTTCTTTTGTGGACTCGAACTGGGACACACCAAGCTTTACCTCATCCTCAACCGATGTAGACCTTATGGCTGGCGCCTAGCGGCTGCCCCGGCCTTGGGTGCGCTCTGCAGAGCATGCCCAAATGCCAAGTCACGTTTCGTTACCTTGTATTCATACATGTGTAATGACAATAAAGTTGAATCTCATCTCATCTCATCTCATGGTAACTCACGCTTGACTTTCAACTCTTTTGCGCATATCCTCAGACTGACGGCGGACTCGAACCAGACGTCATTAATAATTAAATTTACTCACTTCGATCCGCCTGTGGGTTGGCTCTATCACTCTCATTTCCGCTCCCAGCATCTCAGGACTGTGCCTCACTTCCACAAAACCAACCCGTTGGGGACGGATGGAGAGGACTTTCCTCCACAGCTGTGCACATTTGCTGTGGTCCCAGAACGGCGGAAGCATCAGGAGAGATATCTGGAGTCCCTGTAGCTCAGGCACCAAGTATGTTAGAAAAATTCTTCTTAACCTTCAGTCAGAAACCAGGCGAGATCAGAGTTTCAGCAAATTTAATTACACTGGCCAGTGGAGAACAATACAAAAACAGTCTCAGAGACTATTTGCACATCATTCTGGCTCAAACACACATTGCTCAGTCCTTTAAGCCCTTCGTTATCCGAGAGGTGGAGGAGAAATTGTCCATGATGATTGGTTCAGTACATCTGGTCAAAACTTGGTGTACAGATTATCTCTCTCAGGAACCATGACGCTCACTCAGCACCAGTCACACAGGAACCGTACAAAATGAACTAAAACAAAAATGATAAAGTCCAGCTGCATCCTTGACACTTTCACACAGACTCTGAGACAAAAGCAAATCACAAATATGAAACTTTTCTATCAATTACCAAACACTGCAATAATTAATTTGAACAGTAATAAATTATTAGAAAACAGAAGCAAATTGTGAATTACTTGTAACTGGAAAACATTTTTTATTTTTTGTGTCGGTTAACCAGATACAAAACCGATGCATGTAGCTGTTTTTTTACCTTTTTTTATGCTTCATGGCACAATATTTATTAGAATATTGAAACTCTTGAATATTACAAGCCTTCAGTTTCACACCTACTAATCTAAGGCATCTCACCAGGCTACTTGTTCACACAAATATCATACATGAGTCAAGTCAAAATCAACAGAGAGCACAATCTGTTGTGCCCACAAAGCAATGTGAAACACTATATTTTCCTCCAGGGCTGTTGAGCAGTTCAAAACAGACACTCTCCAGTTCTTGAAACGCAACTGGAAAAAACCCCAGGCATCCCAGAAGATCAGTCCAGCTGCCCTGTGGTTATTGGTAATCCTCTTCACCATCGGAGGGATAACCTGACAGCTGGAATATGTTGCAAGGAATCTCTGCACATTTTCTGCCTGGATTCCTGTTTCCCATCACTTTTCATCATCAAGCCAATTGCTTCACTGTGAGGCCATATCACATGTGTGCTGAGAATAGAAATGACTCCCGTGTGTGTTGAGATTATGCCCAGAAACAGTTGGCATGTGTGAAAATACAGGAAACACCTCTGGTGGACAATGAATTTAACTATCTCATGTTATTGTTCCAGAGAGAAGAGTACCTGTCCAACCAGCCCCATCATACCCCAGAAATATATTTGTGTTTGGTCAGAGCCCTTGGCGCCACTATATGAAGTGTGAAAGCTATCCTTTTGCCTTCACGCAGCGATGCACGGGGCTGAGGTATTAGTCATGTAGTTTCAAAGGTATCATTTCTAAATGCATATATGGACAGGAACCTTCCATGTATGTCCTTAGCAACTCTGTATTACATGATTAGAATGAGAATATTTTGATCCTACTATGCTATGGTTTGCAGCAGGCACAGAGGGAGGAGGACCTAAATCCAAGCAAATTCCAATTCACAAGGATTATTTATTATGCCATGATACCTGAAGAGTGCACCTGATGTGGTTTCACTGACTGCTTCACCATAAAAGAGGTCAGAGGTGATCTTTTTTAACCGACCTTTACCAGTGGAGGTGTACGCCAGGGGAGGAATCAAGTGCATCTGACGCGATCGATAGAAGTTAGGGTCTGTGGGGCTCTTTCCACAATACAGGCATTGTGGACTGATGGGAAGACGAAGCAACAGGTTACTGCTGGGTGGTGGGACACCGAAACTATAATTACATTTAAATATATTCACATTTATTTACTTTAATCTGCTCATATAACCCCTGTTGAAGTGTACACCAGTGATGGAATTGAGCGCACCTTGACCATTTGTGTCTGTCAGCTGCCATCATGTAACAATTTATATAATTATTAGAGTTAGAACAATTCATACAAATGTTTGGTGTCTGCTAACTTCCCCAGTTTTCTTTTGAATTCGGACTGCTGTTTATCCCACTTGCTTTGGATGTGCGGGAAATATAAAGGACACAATTTTCTTCAGTTAAAAACAATATTAACGTACTAGAGTATATCATATAGAATGTGTGAATTATTGTGGATTTAAAATGTTTGTAAACAGACCAAGGAAGATGTCTTTTTATGAAGTTCCATGTATCTATCCACCAAAACCTTTAAAATGGACCAAAAAGACTTTCCTTCCAACAAAAACATTAAAAAATAAAATCAGATCATCGTTAGGATCAGCAGAAAAAAGAAACTATTACAGAGAACAAAAATTTAACCCATCTTTTCTGAGCATTTAGTTTAGAGAAAAGTTTAAACTCTGTAAGAAATGTTGCAAATTTATCAAAGGCACAAATTTAAGTTGGAGAAAAGTCAAATTTTTGAGACAAAAGCAGCAAATTTACAAGAAACAAGTATCAAATTTCAGAAAATAAATTAATTTCACTAAAGCTAAACAATAGTAAGAATGAAAGGACATACTAGAGTAAAACACTACATAATGATGGAAGAATACATTATGTAAATGAGGTAAATGGGGTAAATAAATGCAAATTATGTGTGTAAAGTCTCCATGCTATTAGCCTGTGGTGCATTTTACTTTGTGCAATAAAAACCTAATATGAAGAAATATATGTTTAATGCTTTACATACTGTTGAGAATGTAGGAATATTGAAGCAATAACCCTCCTTGAAGGCTAAAAAAAAAAAAACGGTACATTACCAGCATTTGGAAACATCAGCTTTTTAAGTAAACACTCAACATGACGTTATGTAATGCCAACATTGTCACATGTAGGCCGCTGTCTGGGAAAGGGACCAATTATATTGAAGGCCATCCTATTCAAAATGTTGCTGCGACATGTAGTTACATTTCTGGAGAGATGCACATCAGGTCAACATAAGCTCAGAAGTTGCACTAGATTTTTTTGTTATCTCTCATTTTGACAGACAGGCTTGTAATCTATTATTATCTTACATTTAATTGACTTTAGTTAGATCACCCTCAGTGTAATTCATCAAATGACACTTTCAGAATTTTCAGTCATTGCTGAAAACAATCTGTCAATGAAGGACAGTTTTCAGTTAACACAACCGCTGCATAAGCTATGTATTATTGCAGCCCAGCTGAGCTCTGGGAGGGGAAGAAGTTGGCCAGCAGCCTTGATATTGCTGTTGTAGTATCATCAGTATCACCACATGCCCTATTCACTGGGTATTACTGCTAGTAGAAAATAAAAGTGCAGCACAGGGGCTGAAAACAAAGTAATCTAAACTTTAACACAAGAGAAATAACTAGGAAAATCATGGGAAGCAGAAACATAAGCAAACCTTAGAAACATGAGGAGTCAGGGAAATAAAGGAGCAAACTATATGTCTGTAACCGGTTACAGGTAATATTAATGTTGCCTTGAAGAGTAGTTGAATTCGTAAGGAACAAATGATTACACATGGAAAACAGTTGGGCGAACAGGTACAAGAAATCAAACTAACTACGAGATTACATAATCACAAAAACGTAAACTTTAATTCATGACCCAGGACCAACAGGAAGTACCCCTTCACCCAAAAACGGGAAGTAAAGTAACATTGTCGTGGACACAGTACACATGGCACTCCACCCAGGACAAAGAGGTTGGTGGGGGAGAAGATAGGGATGCTAATGGAGAAAGGTGAGGGGAGCCAAACAAGCAAAGATGTGGCTTTCGCCCCCCGCCGCACCAGATTCACACCTGAAGACGCAGGGGTGTGAATGTATGGTAGCAAAACTGTGATATGCGCCTCTACGAGGCAGAGGGAGTCAGACTCAGACGCTGGATACACTCATGACATTTATTAAAGAAAAGGAACAAAGTCCAAAAACTGAGCGAGATGCAAAAATATAAATAAAGACAACACTTACAGCTGGCGTCCCTGGGCCGACCTCGCCCAGTGGACGCAGGAGAAGATCAGGAGAAACACGGCTGAAACGGTAGAGTAGACATACAATAGTGCAGCCAGGATTGACTGAGACGAGCAGATTAAAAACAGCCAGATAACAAGGTGAATGATCACAGGTGTGGTGCACCTAAGCGAGGGGAAGGAGAGAACCATAACGGTGATTGGGACCAGCTGGTGAAGATGACAGGGAGACAGATCAAAAACTGACAACTGACAGGATACACCCACATGACGCTACACGCCTCCTGACAGCTGGCAAACAGGAAAGGGGACAATACAGAGATATAAAGGAATAAAATATCATACCCTAGTATAATTATAAATAAGTACAGAAAAATAAAAATATAACACTAGCAAACAGAAAAATGACAAATGATAAATACATGAACCCAAAGGCACAAAATACAACAGATGAGTGATAAACAGGGAAAAAGCCATGAAACCGAGTCTGGAGGAAAACTCCAGCCCTCGGTTCATGACAAATACCTGCTCTGTGATGTGTGTGTCAACGTTATGTTGATGTGTGTCCACAGGACTGCGCGCCAGAGGCTGAGTTTGTCTCCTGCCCAACTCAACAGCAAGAGGCTTTGGCCAGTCTGGCGACTCTACGTTACAGCCGTTATGGGCACCGGCTCAAGCCCAAGGTGCCAGAGGGTTAGAGCCCCTTCTGGGTGTTGGGGGGGTGGGGCGGGCTGTGTGGTGGACACAGTACACATGGCACTCCACCCAGGACAAAGGGGTTGGTGGGGGAGAAGATAGTTAGGGATGCTAATGGAGAAAGGTGAGAGGAGTCAAACAAACAAAGATGTGCGTTTCGCCCCCCAACGTGCCAGGTTCACACCTGAAGACACCGGGGTGTGAATGTATGGTAGCAAGACCTGCTCTGTGACTGTGTGTCAGTGTTATGTTGATGTGTGTGCATGTCTTTCACGTCTGTATGTTAATGTGTTTACCCTGTGTGCTGGAGGTGGGAATAAGTGTATAAAAGAGTTTGCTCAGGCACTCAGAACACAGTTGTTTTGTGTTGAATGTTGGAAGTTGAATAAAGTTTGAGTGTTGTCCAGCTCGCTGTCTTGTCTGTTTTCATCTTCCACAACATGAACCTAACCCCCAAAATAGGAAGCCACTTTCAGAATAAACTAGGATCACTAGAAACTAAACTAGATAAAAATAGCACAGGAGACATTTTCCACAAAAAGACCTGGCTAAACATGAATAGTTCATGATATTCATAAGTCCAGAATAACACAGAAACAACTCAAGGAGTGGGCATGATCACAGGTCATGCCCCAACATTACAGCAGAAGAAGGTCTTCTGTCACAAACCTTGAGCTACATTTCAAATTGTCCATGAATACTTGTCATGAAAAATTCACATGCATTATTGATCAGACTTAATAATTTAAGTATCTTTTTTTTAAATTCATAAGTGGCACAGAAAGCATTGAAATTGAAGATGTAGATATCAGCTGATAAAAATAATGCATTGCACAAGCACTCATCAGAAGATCAAACTGAGGTTATAGAACAATACTATAAAGAAACAAAACAAAGAAAGAAATATGTTCTGGATCTCTGGTACAAGGCATTAAAAATGGTTCCAGTATACACGTCTACAAACTACAAAGCTGTAATCTACTACTAAACATAGAACTTCTAAAAATACCTAATCATTAAATCTACAAATCATACATTCAGGCTGCACTCTGATGATCAGAAAACGGTGACACTTATGGCAGCACCAAAAAAAAAAAAAAAATTCAAGCTCTATGTAGTAAATCTATGTAAACTAGCATACATTCCTGAATTTCTGTCACCTTTTTTTGTATAATTTATTAATCCCCAGAGGGAAATTCAGGGCATCCACCTGGATGGATGAGGCAGCCACAGTGCGGTGCCAATCCCTTCACCATTCACACACACATTCACACCTAGGGCCACTTTAGAGTCTCCAGTTAACCTAACTTGCATGTTTTTGGCCTGTGGGAGGAAAACCAGAGTACCTGGGGTAAGCCCATGTAGACACGGGGAAAACATGCAAACTCCACAAAGAAAGGTCACCGATGATTGGGGGTGGGATCAAACCCACGATGGTCAGGGGTGGGAATTGATCCCATGACCTTTTACTGTGCTGCCACAGTGCTAACCACTGTTCCACCGAGCTTGTTGTGTTTCTCACTTCATCAGATTGACCAACTTTAATATAACCAGCTACTGTATATAGATGGCAGAATTAAGAATGGGCGTGTGACGTCACCCAATGGGAAAACTGCAAGGAATTGTGGGATAAGTGGTCTGCCTGTCTGTGCTTAGTAGTGAGCAATGAATGTGGTTAGGCTGTGTCCGCCAGATGCATTTTTTTCTGCTGTGGGTGACTATTTTCTGCTGATATTCTATGTAGTCCGGCATTTAATGCGCTAAGTGTCCTCAGCGCAAAAACGTTCTCAGCAGTCAGCGCTGTGCTCATGGTGCTGAAAGCTGAAAAGAGTTCAACTTTCGGAGTGCTGCAGCGCTCATCAGCTGCACACCTCTCTCACCAGCCGATCAGAATCAACCTAAAAGCACACCATGATCAATATTTAACAGCCAAAGCTTGGAGGGATGTGTATTTTCTTTCCAGTTTGATGTGATTTATTCCAGTGAGTGGAGCGTTTCAGAGCAAAATCTGAAATTCCCAGCACGCTTTGAGTGACAGGTCAAGTAGTTGCCAGGATACCGGGCAGAGTGCTTTTTTTAATATGCGCATGAAAAGCCCAGGAAAACAGGTTGAGAACATTTTTTACTTTACCTGTGGACACACAGCCTTATTAAAATGACGCTGAATATGTTATTCAAACATAGGAGATGTAAATATACATTTAAAACGTCATACAAAATCCAGGATGACACAAGAAAGTGAAAACACTTATTTCCAATGTGGTCCTTTCAATCACATTATTATTCCTCCGAATACCACGCAATATTAGAATGGGGAAGTTTTGCTGCCACGATTGGTGTGGAAAAAGATTGATAACGGTGTACACTTTTTTTAACTTCCCGACTTGGAAGAAAAGGAGTGAATCAGGTCTCTCAGCTAACAAAGAGGCGTGGGATGGAATGGATTGCAGCGGTCAGAAGGAAAGCAATCAGCTCCCACAATATTCCTGCACACATGGTCGTGTGTTCATGGCATTTTCACAAAGCTAAGTTGTGATTTTAAAAAATATTTAGAAGTGCAGAAAGACATCCCCTCTCCAGAGCAGCTGTCTTGCGTGCCGTGCCTTTGGCTGCAGCTCAGCCATCATCTCTCAGTGATGTGTAAAAATGCACAGGGCAAAATAAAATAATTTCCCCACACCATCTCTGCTATTCCCAATTTCTCTTGCTAATCTGGAGCAGTTTTTTTTAATGGGAGCATTTCGATGTTGCTGATTTTCTTTGATTTTGTCTTGAAATTGTGATTACTTGTTGCTTTCATTACTCATGGATTTAATATCAGCTGGTGACTGAAATCCATGATGTTTGGTATTGTTAAATTAAACAGATTCTCCTCTTTCAGGTGACTATAAAATGTCACTGTCCTGATTTAGGATGTCTTTTATAGCAGCTAATTATACCTGTAATGCTAATTATACCTGTCTGGTGTGCCAGCGCGATCAGCTGATTGGATCCACTTCCTCGGTGTTCTGATATTTTGGCATATTTATCAGAACAAAACTGGACAGCTGATGTTACAGACTGCAGTAAAAGGTCAAAATATTTATCCTGTAGCTTGAAAGTGCTCAGACACATCTCGACAGATCCCATTATATGAACAAGTACCTCTGTGTGTGTGTGTGTGTGTGTGTGTGTGTGTGTGTGTGTGTGTGTGTGTGTGTGTGTGTGTGCCGCAGGCAGCAGCAGAGCTCTGTACAAATCAAATCAAATCAAATCAACCTTTATTGTCATGTTGCTGTACATACAACTGTAGTGCAGGCAAGATGAAATTACGTTTCTCTAGGCATCCATATAAGTAAAAAGAACATAATTTAAGACACACTCACACACACCCTCACCCTCCACCCCAACACAGCCATTCACACATCCCTGAGACATACTTGAAACTAACTAGAACTATATACATATAATATACTGTACATAATGTCCATAAGGTGCAGTAGTATGTATGAAAGATTCCGGATCAACTGTTCAGCATCCTAACAGCTTGTGGAAGGATGCTGTTAATCAGTCTGGTGGTTCTGCCTCTGATGCGCCGGAATCGTTTGCCAGATGGCAGCAGTTCAAAGTGTTTATGCAGAGGGTGAGAGTGGTCCTTAACAATGTTCAGTGCCTGGCTCCTACAATGGTTCTGAAAAAGTTCTTGGACAGAGGGGAGGGAAACTCCAATTACCCTCTCAGCTCCCTTAACTATCCTCTGCAGGGCTTTTTTGTCTGACATACTGCAGCTGGAGTACCATGTTGCAATGCAGTACATTAGAACACTCTCCACCACACCTCTGTAGAAGGTCCTGAGGATGCAGATGAGGAGAGAGGCCTGTTTGAGTTTCCTCAAGAAGTGCAGTCTCTGCTGGGCCCGCTTCCTGATCCCCAAGGAATTCTTGCTCCAGGTCAGGTCCTGCGAGATTTGCAGTTCGAGGAACTTGATGTTCTCCACTCCCTCCACCAAACGGCCGCTGATGCTGAGAGGGACGTGTTCAGGCTGTGACCGCCAGAAGTCGATAATCATCTCCTTCATTTTGTCCACGTTGAGCACCAGATTGTTCTCCCTGCACCAGCCCTCCAGGTCTCTAACTTCTTCCCTGTACATTGATTCCTCATCCCTCTGAATAAGTCCCACCACTGTGGTGTCGTCTGCAAATTTAATAATCTGGTTCCCCTTGTGTCTGGATACACAGTCATGTGTTAGAAGTGTAAACAACAGTGGACTGAGTACGCAGCCTTGAGGGGATCCAGTGCTCAGCGTGATAGAGTTGGGGATGTTGTTTCCAACACAGACAGACTGAGGTCTCTCGGTCAGGAAGTCCAGGATCCAGAGGCATGTGGCGGTGTTCAGACCGAGAAGGAGTAATTTCTCCATCAGTCTCTGGGGAATAATGGTGTTGAATGCTGAACTGAAATCAATGTACAGGAGTCTGGCGTAGGTGTCTTTTTGATCCAGGTGGGTGATGACAGAGTGCAGGGTGGTGACTATAGCATCCTCCGTGGAGCGATTTGAATGATATGCAAACTGGAGCAGGTCATGTGATGCAGGGAGGCAGGCTGTGATGTGTGGTTTGACAAGCCGTTCAAAACACTTCATCACAATTGGTGTCAGTGCAACAGGACGATAGTCATTCAGACAGGACACAACTAGTTTCTTTGCCACCGGTACAATGGTAGAGGTCTTAAAGCATCTGGGAACGATGGCCTGACTCAGGGAGATGTTATAAATGTCAGTCAGGACATCCGCCAAATCGCTTGCGCAGACTTGGAGCACACATCCCTGGATGTTGTCCAGACCTGCAGCTTTACGTGGGTTGACCCTAATTAGGGTCCTCCATGTGTCCACTGCATTGACGATGATAGCTGGCCCAACAGATGGTGGAGATGGGCCAGCCCTCCCTCTGATTGTTGGGTTTGATGCTTCAAAGCGTGCAAAGAAGTTGTTGAGCTTGTCTGGAAGCGAAGCATCATCATCATCAACCCCCTGCCTAGACTTATAATCTATCAGCGCCCGAACTCCCTGCCACATCCATTTGGTGTTCCTTGTGTCCCAGAGGTGTCCCTGGATTTTCTAAGCATAGGCGCGTTTCGCCGTCTTAATTCCCTTTGAGAGCGCAGACCTGGCTGAGCAGAGGGCGATCCTGTCCTTCACTCTGAAGGCTGCATCTCTGGCTGTGAGCAGCGAGGGGACCTCTGCAGTCATCCAGGGTTTTAGTTGTGCCGTGCAGTGAAAGTCTTCACTATAGTGACATCCTCTGTGCACTTCACGATGTAGCTGGTGACCGTTTCAGTGTACTCCTCCACATCTGTCCTGTCTCCCTTGGAGGCTGCTATTTTGAAAACCTCCCAGTCTGTGTGCAGAAAACAGTCCTGAAGTGCCGAGGCTGCACCCTCTGGCCAAATTCTGATTTGTTTCTCTACTGGCCCGCTGCGCTTCAGTAAAGGTTTGTAGGCAGGCACTAGCATCACGGATAGGTGGTCAGAATGGCCGAGGTGGGGGCGAGATGTTGCCTTATATGCATCTGGGAATTTTGTGTACACCAAGTCCAACATATTCTCTCCTCTGGTCTTAAAGTCCACATATTGTTTGAACTTGGGGAGCACAGTCTTTAAATTGGTGTGATTAAAATCCCCCACAACCACCACAAAACTGTCCGGGTGTGAAGTTTGAAATTCACTGATAGCATCGTGCAGCTCTCCAAGTGCCTCATTAGCATTAGCTTTAGCATTAGCACTAGGAGCTATGTAAACAGCAGCTACCAACACTTTGGTGAATTCCCTCGGCAGATAGAATGGCCGGCAATTCACGATAAGGAACTCTGCCAACGGAGAGCAGTGTGTAGTTACTAACGTGGCGATAACACACCAGTTTTTGTTAATATAGATACATAGGCCCCCGCCTCGGCTCTTACCGGAGCTAGCAGCCTCCCTGTCCACCCGGAACGATGTCATCCCTTCCAGCTGAATGGCCGCTTCAGGGATGTTGTCGTGGAGCCATGTCTCCGTGAATGTAAACACACCGCATTCCCTCTATTCTCTCCGGGTTTCTCTCAGCAGACCAGTCAAGTCCAGCTTGTTGTCGAGGGAGCGGACATTGGAAAGTAGGCGCGACGGTACTGCTGGTCTGGAGGGGTTAGCCTTTAGCCTAGCATGAATCCCGGCTCTCTTTCTTCTCCTTTGTTTGCGTTCGCGCCGCTTACGCTTCCTCCTCTCCCAGGTAGCTGCCAGCGAAACCTCTGATAGTATTCCATGCTGGCGTAGAATGTCCAAGTCACACCCAAGCGCCGCAATTTTTGCAGCATGCATTACCTTGATGTTTAATAAGGTCTCACGGTTGTAAGTTTTACAGAATGTACGTCTGGGATGATTAAAACACTCAAAACTCTCACACTCACTGATGCCTAGAGGGGCCGCAGCGTCCATGCATGCCGCCATCATGCTGTATGCTGCAAATACACCATTATATGGTAGCTGTGAATTAGAAACCTGTTCAATAAGTTACACATGGGTTCAAAGAGCATTACTCATATGTTAGAAATAATTTTTGAGTACGCTAGACATTAATCTCGACGTATTTTGACTTTGTAGAAACCATGACTGCTTACCTTTATGTTAAACAACAGTTTTCTGGTTGTTCACCCGGAATATTTGGGGCGGCTGGATCCTTCCACTGATTAATTTAACATGTGCCTCTAATGATTTATAGTTTTTAAATTGCTCATGGGTTTATGCGCTCACCCCACAAACCAGGAAGCCAAACACATCTGGCAGCGTGACTCGAGGCAGTTGGTCGAGAGCCATGGTCCATTTCTTGTGCTCATATCGATTCAGCTTCTCTGAATAAGGAATTTGAATTTTCTGTTTGCTCCATTCCATTGCATGTATGTCTGTTCACGTTAGCAGTTGCCTAGACTACAGGTAAACAAAGAAGCCAGACCATGATGATGGTGACTACGGCCCAGAATGCAGTGCGGCATGATGTCAGTGCCCATTCTCTATACTCAAATTCAGTATGCAGATTAACTCGATCCATTGCTGATTTGCTGTCTAAAAATTCTTCAATCCTAGAAATTCAATGATTTATTAATAGCTGTTGAGGGCTTTTTTTCAGGATATGTAGTATTTTTTAATCAGTGGAAGTGATTATGTGGGAGTCTTATTTTTTAATTTTGTATCCCAGCTCTGGATTGCTTCAAGTTTAAAGTGAGAGCTTCCCAAGATATTCCTGATGATTTGTTATCCATCCATCACACATCTATCCATCACATATTCAATGTCCCAGCTTAGAAGTGTTCATTAATAAAATGGAGAATGAGTGGATTTGTCATCCAAGTGATGTGTGGAGGGCACTTTCTGCTAGGTGAAAAATATTTGGAAGAAAAAGAAAAAAGAAAGTTTTGACAATAATGACTTACTGGAAATGCTTTCAGATTTCATTATCCTGGTGGACTGGTAAGTTTTGGAAAATTAAAAACTTGTAATAAAAGGCTAGATTTTTTTTTTCAAACTTACTTTCTGTAAATTTTAATAAAGCATTCTGCATTTGTCTTCCTTTTAATCTGTGGAGTGATTGTAAAAGATCAGGTGTATATGTTTAAGCAATATTACGTGAAAAAAATATTTCAGTGAATATGGCACCATGGCAATAGAAAGTTTCACAAAGTATTTAAAATCTCTAAGCATAGCATGCTAAAACAAAACATAAACAAGGAAGTCTAATTTGACTTTGCATTCTATCATTTATGATACAGAAGTATGTGTCATATTTCAACCCAAGAGAGAGGCTCAAACAGTGAGCAACACCAGATGAACACTCAGACTCAGATGAGTAAAAGATTCACCACTTTAATGAAAGTGCAAAATCTAAAAATACACAAACCTAAATAAAGTGCAGCAACTAAGGAAAAGTGCACATAAAACAGGAGTATGCTGGAATGCACGCACCCTGTGGGGAGAGAGCAGAGAGAGAATTATTAGGGCGAGATTCTCCACAAGAGGAGAATAAGAAGAGAGATCACCCTTACTGTGATGAGCAGAGGACCCGGCAGGGAACTCTTGCATGGAACTGGGGGGAAGACTGGGTAAGGCAGATTACCTGGGTGGAGCGTCCGGTGTCTTCAGGATGAGGGTCAGGCAAGTGGAACCAGCCCCGGAGTACACACCGCTGAGGTGGCAGCAAACCTGAGGAGAATGAAAAAACACAGGGAGTAAGACTCCCAGATCAACCAAAATGAAAACAATACAACGACTTGATGGGGCAGCAATACCAATCGGTCCAGCGGCGCCGTATCCCCACACTGGACCTTAAATACACTGAGGAGCCAGAGGGCAGCAGGTGCAGCGAATCACACAGGTGTGTAGATTACTTCCGGAGCCAGGAAAACAGGAACAGGAGGGGAGGAGGAGCACGCTCGCCTGATCACCACAGTATGCTAAAGATTCTCAGGCAGCAACACAGCTACAATTCAGGATTTCACCTTTGGTTGCTTTTGCCAGCTTTTAACCTGGACTAAGAAAAGGGAACACACTTCCCCAGTTTTATCATCCTTTCACTGGCTGCCAGTCACTTTTAGATTTCATTTTAAGATTTTAGTTTTGATTTTTAGAGTTCTTAATGGCCAAGCCCCTTCATACATCTCAGCCCTCTTGACTCCATATGCAATGACACGATCATTAAGATCCTCAGACCAGAGACTCCTGGTGGTCCCTCATATCAAATTTAAAACCCATGGAGATCGGTCTTTCCAGGCCACTGCACCATAGTTTTGGAATGCACTTTCTGTGTCTTTGAGTTACTTTACCGATTACTGCATGATTAAAGTAATTAGTTACTTGGAAAAGTAACGTTCACGTTGCTGTTAAATGCATACGTAATCCCTTAGCATTCCTGCCAATTTCCAGCCAATGTGAAACGTTATGTGGGTGGAAAACTAGAATTTTAAGAGGCTAAGAAAGATCTTTCATTATTCACATTACACATTGTTGTCTGTCACACAGATAAGATGAAAACATTGCATGGCTAGATTAGAAAAAATGATGTAAATATTTTTTTGTAAATAAAATGTAATGATTCACTGCATCAATTTTTTTTAGGTCCAGTAAAACAGCTCCCACAACCTGACCTTGATCTACTGCCTTTTTTTTTGTTTTTAATTTGTTCAATCAATTAGGAGTTAACACTCTCAGCTGAATTTTTTTGGTCGGAAGCTACAGAGAGGGTGTAAGTAATTATTAGACTCCATATTCTCCAATAATTGTGTAGCAACAATTTTTTTTTCTAAAACTTTGGAGAAAATTGATAATATACTAACAGACACACACCTGATTTACAGCTCTAAATTTAAATCCCTTACCATTTTAGCCAGTGTTGAGCCAATGTAAAACGTTCCACGGGTGGGACATCTTGCACACATAGCAAGATAATTTAATTAATTGGTTACATTACAGGCTTATTAATGTCAGGCTAAAAACAGATTGTTTCAGACAGAGCTTTTAGAACGTGTTTTATCCTGCCTTGAGAGCTCTTATTGTGGGAAAAATCTGAAGAAAATCAATATGATATTGCCAGTAATTTCCTCATTTTAGAGTGAGAGTTACCAGTACTGCATAAAGCTGTCCATGTTTATTTTACCTTTATGATTATGGATTTAATCTGATATGCAGTGATCCAAAGAAAATGTCCATTATCCACAGTCCAAATGTTTGCTGTGACAGACATGATCCAGTCCCTCAAATTCCTTTTGGAGATCAAAGTCCATTTTTGAATAATCTTTATCCAAGTAGCAAGTAAATGCATTTTAATTTCAGTGGATCACAGTCCAGCTGTCTGATGGAAAGTGTTATCACGTTTTCAGTCTGGAATGGCATATCTGGCAATCAGTCGGTTTAATTCTTGCTGGGTCACAAACTGTCCAGATGCATACCTGTGCTTGAAATCCAGCCGTGGGTGTTCAGAATACAGTAGATCCACTTCACGGTATTGTTAGCATAGCATAGCACTAGCTTTGTTGTTGCTGAAGACTGCCGTAAGTCTCAACCGGCACTGTAGCTTTCAACCCACCAATATGCTTCTGTCTTTTACCATGACAAAGGAAAAATAATCTGACTATTTCCACAAAAACAAAGTAGCTTCATCTTTTCCTCAGTTCAGTAAATAAGACTCAGGCTCTCTGCAACAGGTCACGTTGACTGACGACTGTGTCAGCTACGTAGGGTCAATTTGCACATTCATTTATTTGCACTAAAAATATCTATTCATATTAATAAAACGAGTAACGAGTAATGCATCTGATCAGATTTCAGTAACTGTAATGCATTACTGAATTTTAAACAACTGCAACTTTTGCACTTTAACTGCAAAAGTAGTGGCATTACAGTAACACATTACTTTGTAACGCGTTACTCCCAACACTGATCATAACTGAGGAGAAGGTAGAGCTCTATATTCATAGCTAACATAGCGCTTGCTAACTGTTGACACTTAGGAGAGAATGAGGAATTCTTAGGCTGCCAGAGTAAATTATTGAGATGAAAACACATGTTAAGGTTTAACAGTGACATACTGGCATACTCATGAAATACTGGAATTTCATTAATTATCTAAACTAAGAGAGTAGTCAGTACCAAACACGCATGCATGCACACATACACGCGTGCATGCACACGCGCGTGCGCGCACACACACACAGACACAGACGAATGAACACACCCAAGGCCAAGTTCAAATTTGTAAAAGTTAAGCCTCAGACAGTCAGTTATTATGGGGGCAGAGCCAAGTAGACTCTTCCAAGGTTGAAAAATGAAACTAATGCAACGGTTCAAAAACTGTTAGTCCCAATGGCTGAGAATAGATACAAAAGTGTGTTTATTCCTCTCAAAAGATCATGTACTGCTGAAATATAGCATTTCAGTATATGAGGTATCAAAAATCAAAACTGACAGCTAATACATTTATGGAATTAACATTATAATGATCTTTAGAGTACTGGTGACTTTCTATGAAAAATATAAATCTGACATATGAAGTGAGGAAAGGTTTTTTTTCCCCCCATTTTGGGGTGCATCCAGAGATTAACTTTCTTCTGAAAATTATGTATAACTAGTAATAAAAATGCATAAATGTTCAGCCAATAATACGTCTGCTCTGCTGAGGCTCAGTTATATTCTCTTACTTTCAATTTGTAAATCTGCCAACCTCACCTCCTGCGTTTAAAAACTAATTCCATCACTTCAGAAGTACTGTGTCCCTGTGGGTATTATTAAAGTTCAGCCTCTCCCTCTGTCTTTACCTCTGTCTTTCCACATCATTAAGGGATGGTTTAAATGCTGGAATTTTCAGGGGGGGGGGGGGGGGGTTGGTGACAGCTGCTCCAGCCATGGATGCTAAAGTGGCCCAGATGTATCTTCTTTAATTGCATCTATAAATTCAAGAGAGTGGTAGAGGTTGTATAAGAAGAGGAATGGAGGAAGTGGTTCTTAACTTAAATGAAGACGCTTATAGAAGTTATGTTACTAGTAAATTTGTCTCAATCTAAGATAAAGAAGTTCTTGTCAGTGTGTTTGCATTTGCATTTCATCAAATCACTGTAGAATGCATATGACAACAGGTTTTGATAGACAAAATCCTACAGTGATGGACCCCAGTTAAAGCAGTAAAGAAGTTAGGGCCCCAGTGAGCTGGACCGTAAGTGCCAAAATTGTAACAAATATTGGAACTTGTAATGTGTAATGAATTGGCTCTTTTCAAATACAAAAATAATTTAAAGTGTCAATGAAGCCATCAAGACAAGGCATAGTTCAAGGAAGAAACAACTGATACAAGAACCAATTAGAAAACTTATTGAGAGGAAGAAAGTGAAGGGTATCAGAGACAGGTGAAGAACAGAAAAAGAGAACCATTTCATTTAATTGCCAATTGAAAAAGAGTTGCCATGCAGACCAAAGACTTTAGTTGTAACAGAAGAGTGCTGCAGCACAGGAAGTAGCAAGTGGAAATAATGAGAAGACTTTGTATTAAATTGTGCTGGAATTTACTGGAACAAATAGCAACTCAGATGTTTCTATAAAAGCCAAGAATGGGAAGAGCTTTCTAAAAAGCTCAAGTAGGTTCATTTTGTCTACTTTTAATTATTTACCTTTTGTTCTTATTAAAGACAAAAATAGAAAGGAGATGTTTTTATCTTCTTTAAATGTTTAGACTGTTTACTGCAGCCTTTGTCAGAAGTGTCAGCTGATTGCTGCGAGGTGTTATTTTATTAGCTGACTTTCATAGGTGGGGCCAGCCCAGCAGACCTGTCAGATCCACCGAGCTGGCCCCAAAAAAAGAAAAGGCAGAACAAGAAACATTAACATCAGCAATATCAGATCACTGCAAAAGAAATAATCACATCATGGACTGGGACAATGCAAAAATTATTGGATCGGAGAGCAACAGACACAAATGCTGGATCAAGGAAGCCATAGAAATCAGGAAACGGGGAAAAGATAGCATGAACCGAGATGAGGGGGCCTTTATGCTTTCTCACACCTGGGACTACATTCTCCAGAGACCATCAGACGGTGGAAAGTGGGGCCAGCTCGGTGGATCTGACAGGTCTGCCGGGCTGGCCCCGCCTATGAAAGTCAGCTGATAAAATGACACCTTGCAGCAATCAGCTGACACTTCTGACGAAGGCTGCAGTGAACAGTTGAAACATGTAAAGAAGGTAAACATCTCCTTTCTATTTTTGTCTTTAATAAGAACAAAAAGTAAATAAAAGCCTTCTAAAATCTCAAGAACAAGACCAACATTTGTTGGAGCACTTTAAAATAACTTTCAAAAAGCCAACTCCAACCACTCCGTATATTTTTGAAATCAAAGAAATAGAGACTCTTGTGAAGAACAAATCAGGGTGGAGGAAAATGCTGAGGCCCTCAAAGCAATGGAAAACAAGAAGGCAGCAAGAATGGGTGAAATATCAGCATGTTCAAGTATAGTGGCTGGATTATAGTAGCAATGCTGACCAAGCTGATGAACCACTGCTGGCAAGAAGGACAGGGGCACTGGGTTTGGCAAGAAGGAATGCCTGTAAGAAAGGTGACTTTTCAAACTGGAACAGCTGGTGAGGCATCAGTCTTTTATCTATTCTTGGAAAATATGTTCTTCTCTGTGCTCCTGAAAAGATTCCTTATTGGAAGATTAACAAGCTGGATTCCACAACAACCACTCTTGTACTGAACAGTTACACTTTGAAATGTCATTGACCAATGTCTGGAACCCCTTTAATCTTACATAAATTCCACTGACTTTAAGATGGCATTCAATGGCAGTAATCTCACTGGAAGATTGCCCTGTTATATGGCATCGACAAAAGCAATTTTATGAACATCTTTAAGAACCTCTATGGCAACTCAAGGTGCTCTGTCAGAACAAAAAGAGGAACAACAGATGTCTTGAACATTGATGTGTTCAACATCGAAACTACAGTATAAGGATATATCCTTTCTGCATTCATGTTTCTTCTGGCACTTGACTTTCTCCTGAGGAAGACTACAAGCACGTGCACAGAAAATATACCATGGAGGGAAGAAGCAAGATTGGCACATCTGGAATTGCTGATGGCATTTTCCTGCTGTTTGAGAACATTGAAGACCTGCAGAGATTGCATCAAATATGCAATATGTCTCAGACTCAGTTCAGAAAAAAGAAACAATGGTGATAAAGGTGGATAACCACACCAACCAGACACCATTCACTATCATCATCAACAGCCACATTGACAAAAGAGTGATGACATAGAACCTGATGTCCATTACAGAAGTGGGATAGTGGTACTAAGAAAGCAGTCCATTTGTACAGCAAACACCATCAAACTCCATAAAAAGCTGTGTCTTCAACAGTATCATCTTCCTAACAGCACTCTGTGCAAGTGAAACATGGAAATGCTTGAACAGACAAATCAAAAAGATGTTTTTCATCAGCAAAGATTCTGAAAGTGAGATTCAAGATTCAAAGACTTTATTATCATGTGCACAGTTAAGAAATGCTACATTTCCTGAGCAATTAAATTCTTGCTTTGCTCTCTGAACGAATGCCAAGGTAATAGGTACACAGCGATACTAATAAGGTAATAACACAATAACACAATAAAGCAAACCTAATACTAATGGATGCTAATAACACACACACCAACACACAGTTAAGGTGCGTTCACACCAAACGTGAATGGGCAAATTTTTCACGCGTCACGATTACATTATAACTCAATGTAAACACGTGAACAGACATGAATCCCCCTTCTGAGTGAGATGCAGACAGGCGAAGTTGCCTTTAAAACCTCTGCAGCTGTGTTCAACCTGCTGTGGAAATTCCCAAAATAACATCATGCTTATGTTTACATTTTCCAACCGGGGGCTTACCTGAAAATGTTTTCTCAAGCCTCCAAAAGTTCACAAGATGAGTGGTGTTTACGTTGCTATCTTGCTAGATTACTAGCTTGTCTGTGACAGGAAACCGGGGGTAAAATCAACATCCCGATTCAGTTGAAGGGCTCCCGGTCCTCCTGAGTCTCCAAGTGAGTGAGACCAATGTTCAAACTAGTTTACTCTGCAAAGGTGATACCTTTACTCCGGTGACGACAGAATCTCAAAGCTAGCAGTTAGCTAGCTAGCTAGCCTGGGACGCAAACACACGACTGCACAAATTCACACATACTCGTGTCTTCTCATTCACTTTGTATGGATTCGCGCCGCCTTTCAACCTCAACAACTTCTCCATCAGGCTCGTTTTCCCCCTCCGTCAGCGCCAGGAGCCTCTCTGCTCGCTCCTCCGCCGAGGGGGTGAATTGCTGGATGAGTGCAGCCTTCAATGCGCCGTATTTGTCGCTCTCCGGCGGATGGTCGATCAGGCTCTCCACATGCTGGGCTGTGTTGTTGTCCAGCTTTGCGACTACGTGGTAGAATTTTGTGACATCTACCGATATCCCCCGGAGGTTGAACTGCGCCTCAACTGCGTTGAACCAGGAGCACGGATTGTTCTGCCAGAAGTCCAGTAGCTGGACTGTAGCGGCGTTTGCTTGGCTGGGGGCTCCTGACGCGGCTGGCCCGGGGGAATTTCTTTCTTCCATGATACGTCTCAGGGTCACCAGTGTGGAAGATGTGAAAATGACGAGGCAGCGTTCTTTCTCAGAATCAGCTTTATTCACATCTCCATCATTTCAAAAGCAGAAAAAAGTGAGGACATGAAACAGTAACTCTAGTCCTTAAATATCAGGGACTTCACACCTCATAGATCACATGTCCCACAGACCACCTCACCACCTGGCATAATAAAGACAGTCACAATGCATTTCCCTCCATGATATCACTTCCACTGTCTCCCACGCATCCTTTAATCGACCCCCCACAGTTTCCAGCCTTGCATAACAAGGCTAAGCTTCTTGCCTTTGTTCTGACCTACAATGCGAGTCACAGAACCGGTCCAACAGGTCCATTGAGTGTTCACCACCGTCTGTGATTTGTTGAAGGCCTTGCCACATGTGCCCCAGGTCAGGAGTGGAGTAGAGGCTGTCCAGCTTTTCTCTGTACTGCCTCTTGGCTGTTGTTATAGCTTTTCTCAGTCCATACTTTGCAGCTTTGTACTCGACCTCACTGCCTGATTTAAATGCAAGAGAGCGAGCACGCAGCAGCTGTCGTACCTGACTGTTGATCCAGGGCTTCTGGTTGGGGAACTTCCTGACCTGTGTGGTGGGTACGATGGTATCAGTGCACGTGTTGATGTACCCAGTCACATATTCAGCATATTCCTGTATGTTTACAGAAGAGTCCTCTTGAGTGGCTGCAGCTTTAAACATACCCCAGTCTGTGCAGGCAAAACAGTCCAGCGCTTAATTTACTTAAAAACAGGTTTTTTTTGTTTCAGCTTTTATCTGTAGGCTGGGTATATAAACAGTGAGATGTGATCTGACTGTCCGAAGTGGGGTGGGGTGGCGCTCTGTAAGCGCCACGTATATTGGAGTAAACATGATCCAGTGTGCCTTTATTG
This sequence comes from Pholidichthys leucotaenia, assembly GCA_020510985.1. Classification (NCBI taxonomy): domain Eukaryota; kingdom Metazoa; phylum Chordata; class Actinopteri; order Cichliformes; family Pholidichthyidae; genus Pholidichthys; species Pholidichthys leucotaenia. The sequence goes on from CM035845.1 coordinate 288,732,311, forward strand.
CGGGTGGGAATGTCCACATGCTGGTAATATTTGGGGAGTATAGTCCGTAAATTGCACTTGTTAAAGTCGCCAGGAACAATAAAAACAGCATCGGGATGCTTCGTCTCTACTGCGCTGATGACTTCATGGAGTTTGTTTAGTGCTACTGTGTAGTTGCTTTGCGGACGGATGTAAACAGCAGCTATAATGTTGGTATAAGGTCTTGAGATGGCAAGACCTTATAACAAATAAAGAGATGTCGACCGTGATGTCATCGCACAGCAGAGAATATGTAAGATGGGCATATTCTGTGCTTGCCAGGTTGATGACACTCAAAAATTTCAGTGACCTGGATACTACTGGATGGCAAAAGGTGGACTGGAAGTTTGAAGAGCACCTGGTGTATGACATTGCTAGAAGATTTGGATAAAGCCTGTGCTTCTTGGAAAGTTGCAAAGAAAGATGCAGTTGAACCAAATGGCAATTACTTACTTCCCAGTGTGTGCCAGCGAGCCCAGGAGGCACCAAGTGTAAGTAAAAAGTTTTAGATGCTAGGACTTCCGGTTATGGCGGCCACGTAGGAAGACGTGCTTCACACTGCTCTGCTCGTGAAAATAAAAATTTTACTAAAACTCTCTCAATTGGAACAAAAACCCATCCCAACGTTTTGGCATGGACATGGTAAAGACCAAGGTTGGAAAATTAGGTGGAGGAAAAGGTAATTCGTCAAAACAACCCAAGCTAACAGACTTTCACGCTCGAGGCGAAACAGAGAAAACTCCAGAGGCAATGGCGGAGGAGGGAGGCAATGGCGGAGGAGGGAGCCAGCGGCGGAGCAGGAACAGCTGAAGAGGGGACAAACGTAGTGCTCACTGCCATTAACTCCATGAGAACAGAGTTTTCATCTAAATTCAATGGGATTATAACAGCGATAGAAGGTATGAGAAAGGAAATAAACGACTGCATGGAGCGAGTGTCACAGGCAGAGATCCGAATATCAAGCGCTGAAGATGGTGTTACCAGCCTGCAAACTAAACTGCAAACACTGGAATCAAAATGCAAAAGTCTGGAAGATAACGTCCTAGACTTGGAATCCCGCTCGTGACGGAATAATTTGAGGCTGGTGGGCCTCCCGGAGGGAACGGAGGGACGAGACCCATGTTCCTTTTTGGAAAAGTGGATTCCAGAAGCACTGAATAACGCGGATCTGCAGTCATTGGTCGTTTTAGAGAGAGCTCACCGAATCGGCCCACTGAGAGATAATAAGACACCACCGAGGACACTGATTATGAAGTTCCTCAACTACAAAGACAAGATGACAGTCACCGATGCGGTGTGAGCTAAAGGGGAAATTAAGTACCAGGACCAACAAGTGCGGTTCTACCCGGACTTGGCTGCAGGAATACAGCAACTGAGGAAACAGTTCAACCCGCTCCGCAAAGAGTTGCGCAACCTAGGGATTCATCACGGAGTAATTCATCCAGCAAGACTGCTGGTCACATATAAAGGGAGAACCCACATCTTCAAGACCCCTCAAGAGGCACAGGAGTTCATCAAGCAAATCTAAAAGGAGACTGGCGGGAGCTAAGCATGAACATGACAAAGGTAGAACATTTAAGCATACATACAGGCATCTGATTGATCTGAAACATAAACATGTCTACAAAATACAGACTGTTAAAAAATGTTATGATGTACAACGTTGCTATAAAACTTTGAAGTTATGTTGAAAAAGCCACAGAAGAGAGTGGCCACAGAAGAGAGATTTTTCACTTCAAGTGAAAAATGTAATTAGAGACAAATTTGACAGATATTTAATCATCCAAGGATCTTTGCTATCAGAACATATAAATCTGGTGAACTTCTACGGCCCCAATATTGATGATCATAACTTCTTTGTTAATCTATTCCTCACTTCATCATCACTTACAGGGCAGAATATAATAGCAGGGGATTTTAACTGTACATTGAATCCCAATATAGATAGATCAACAGGACTGGACTGTACGCACAATGGATGTAGGATGACCATTAACGATTTTATGGAAGAATTGAGATTGCTTGATATATGGAGAGAACTGAAACCACAAGTCAAAGCCTGTTCTTGTTATTCTAATACCCATAAGACATTCTCACGTATTGACTATTTTTTGATCTCTACAGAATTAAGGTCCAAGATTCAAAACTGTTTCTATGATAACATTGTGATCTCTGATCATGCACCCTGCTGTCTAATATATGTAGATAAGAAATTGACAAAGGACCCAGTTAGGTGGCATTTTCAACATAAATGGCTTCACGATGAGGAATTTGTTAAGTACATAGAAAAACAGATGAGTTCTTTGATATTAATACTACACAAACAACGGCATGTATAAAGTGGGAGGCTTTCAAAGCTTTTATTAGGGGGCATATTATTAGTTATACAGGTTCAAAATCTAAGAAGACCCGAGAGGAGAGAGTCCAATTGGAACATAAAATAAAAATTCTTCAAGAAAAGGTGTATGCAGGAAGCAACCCACAATTAGAGAACGAATTACTGATTCTGAGAGCTGAATATGACGAAAAATCAGCGAATAAAGCTGCCTCAAGTCTTCTAAGAGTGAAGCGAAGTTTTTATGAAGAAGGTGAAAAATCAGGAAAATTGTTGGCATGGCAGATTAAACAATTAGAATCTAAAACACCAATTACCAGTATTATAAGTAATGGACAGGTAGTTGTAGATCCTTTAGAAATAAATAGTGCCTTTAGAGATTATTATGAAAAACTATATGATACAAAAAATGAAACTGACTTAACAAAACTAAATGGGTTTTTGGGTGGATTATCTATACCATGTATTCCAAATGAAAACAGGGAGATACTGGAGTCCAAAATTAGTCAAGAAGAAGATGGGCAAGCCATTGATAATATGAAATCAGGAAAAAGAACAGGATGGTCTTCCAGTTGACCTCTATAAGATGGTCTTCCAGTTGACCTCTATAAAAAATTTTAAGAATAAATCAATAAAACCACTTTTGGAAATGGTTTTAGAAGCATTTCAAAATGGTAATTTACCACCATACATGAATAATGCCTTTATTATACTGTTACCAGAACCAGGTAAACCCCCTAATAAATGTGAAAATATGAGACCAATAAGCCTATTAAATGCTGATCTTAAAATAATTTGTAAAGTTTTAACAAAACGCCTACAAGATACATTACCAAATATTATTAACCGAGATCAGAATGGCTTTATAATGGGAAGACAAGGCTTCCATAATGTAAGAAGACTATTTAATATTATTTATTCCAATAAAGAAGCACCGGATACAGCTCTCCTATCACTGGACGCCGAAAAGGCCTTTGATAGGGTCGAATGGCCCTATCTTTTTGAAGTCCTACAAAGGTTTGGACTTGGAAATAATTTCATAAAATAGGTCCAGATAATATACAAGGATTCTACAGCAGAAATCCTAACAAACAGCAATATCTCAAAATCAATAAAAATCAATAGAGGATGTCGACAAGGCTGTCCACTTTCACCTTTATTGTTTACTATGGCAATTGAACCTTTAGCGATGGCAGTACATTCACATCCACAGTTATATGGAATTAAAGTAGGATCAACAGAACATAAAATCTCCCTGTGTGCCAATGACATAATTTTATTTCTGTTGAATCTTAAAAAATCAATTCCGATCTTGTTAAATTTAATAAAGAATTTTGTGGATATATCAAGATATAAAATAAACAAAACGAAATCTTCAATATTAATGCTAAATGAGACCCAGAGAAATCACCCAGCTCCTGAGGTAAACCAATTCAGTGTTGTAGATCAGTTTAAATATTTAGGAATTCAAATTTTGCCTAAGCTAGAATCAGTCACCAATGCCAACTATGAAGCCTTAATGACAGATATTAATGAGTTACTTCAGAGATGGATGCCACTACCAATGTCGATGGTCGGGAGAATTAATATACTTAAAAGTAATATCTTACCAAAAATACTTTAATTATTCCAAAACATCCCTTTACCACCACCTTCAGATCTATTCTCAAGAATTAAAAAAAAGTTAGTGGAATTTATATGGAACAATAGGAAGGCTAGACTACGTTTGTCCTTACTATACTTACCATTTGATCGTGGAGGTCTGAAATGTCCAATCTTTATGTTGTATTACTGGTCAGCACAACTGAGGTCTATGACATATTATTTTTCAACAAATGATCCTCCTCATTGGACTGAAATGGAATCATACAATTTACCTTTACCTCTTCCCTTATTCATATACTCAGACTCGGCTAAAAAATTACAGAAACAAGTTAAAAATCCAGTTGTAAAGCACATGATCAAAATATGGTGTGAAACCAAAAAATATTTAAAAGAACCACACTCACTGTCACAATTTAGCCCAGTATGAGGTAATCAATATTTTACACCAGGGAGAGCGGATACTGTATTTAAAGTATGGAATTTAAAAGGGATTCAAAAGATTCAAGACTTATATTTGTCACGCTCAGATAACATAATGTCTTTTGAAGAACTGAGGATTAAATTCAATCTTAATAGAACACATTTTTTTTTAAATATCTTCAGCTTAGAAATTTTATTCGATCAAATCAAAATAGTGCTCTCATCCGACCTACTTATTCATCTTTGGAAAAATTTTGATAAAAGATAGTCAGAGAAAGAGTATCATTTCAGAGTTTTATAACTCATTGACACTATTCTCATGTGAAAACTCACAGAAAAGACTGAATGACTGGAAAGAAGACCTGCAAATTGAAATTTCAGAGGAACAGTGGGAAATGGCTTGTGCAGGAGTTCAAACCAAATCAATAAATGCACGTCTTAAACTGATACATTTTAAATGGTTAATGGGGATGTATGTTACACCAGTGGAATTAAATAGATAAGCTAGCTCTGTCCTGGGGCAGCGCCTTGACCCAGTGGAGGAGATAGGAGAGAGAAGGACTGTGGCTAAACTGTCATCTCTGCTGGAGTCCGAGTTCCACCCTATGCAGGACATACTGAATGCACTGAGGAGCTCATTTAGCAGCAGACTACATCATCCCAGGTGCACAACCGAGAGGTTTCGCAGGTCCTTCCTACCAATGGCTGTCAGACTGTACAACCTAAGCAGGGCTGCTCACAGAGATAGCAAAAAGATGTAACAACCTAATAGTTTTGAATGCAAAAGATGCAATAGACTTACACAATGGTCCCCTCCGGCACACAACTAGGAAAATACCGGTCGCTATGGAGGGTGAGAATATGTATGGGTACATAATCATACCATGTAGGATAACTAAGTAGACGGTTGTGCTGTTTCATCCCATCTAGCAACAATGCTCTGCACTGTGTGTGTTTATATATTTACATATTTATTCCATCTAGCTACAATGCTCCACACTGTGTGTTTATATATCTACATATTATTCCATCTAGCTACAATGCTCCGCACTGTATGTGTTTATGTATTTACATATTTATTCCACCTAGCTGCAATGCTCCGTACTGTGTGTTTATATACTCATATATTTATTCCATCCAGCTACAATGCTCTGCACTGTGTGTCTGTATATATATATATATATATATATATATATATATATATATATATATATATATATATATATATATATATATATATATATATATATACAGTATATATATATATAGTAATATGTACATATGTATATTAGCAGCTCTTGCTTTTTTTGGGTTTTTTTTCTTGCCTTCTGATTGTTGCTCTGAGTGTTGCTATCCCTGTGCTGTTGCAATCCTGGAATTTCCCCATTGTGGGACTAATAAAGGCTTATCTTATCTTATCTTATCTTATCTTAGATATAACAAAAACATACCAGATACATGCACAAAATGTATGGAAAGTAAAGGAACCCTATTTCACTGTTTATGGGAATGTAGAAAAATCAGAATGTTTTGGGAAGAGGTGAGGGTAACAATTGAAAAAATAATTTCAAAACAAATCACATTGAACTCTAAACTGTTTTTGTTGGGTCTGTATCCAAAAAAACACAACTTCAATAAAAGTGAAAGAACATTCATAGACCTTGGTTTGCTTAATGCCAAAAAATGTATTGCACTACTGTGGTAAAAGACTCATAGACCAGATGTGACCCAGTGGTTAAGACAGATGTTAACAAACCTTCCACTAGAAAGAATAACATACATACTGAAATCAATGGAAAATGTGTTTGAGAATATATGGAGACCTTTCATTGATTATGTAAAGAAATTAAACATAACTTCTGAAGAAGAAGGTGAATGATATGTGTGGACCTTGCAAATTCCAAGCTGGTGATTTTTTTTTTTAAACTAAATCATTTTTTTTAATTGAAGAAGTTTGATATCTTGTTTCTATATATTATGTATTCTTATGTAATAGATTACCTAGACTAAACAGAGGAGCATTGTTGTTGACCTGTTTTTGTTAATGGCTGTTATTATTTTTATTATACATTTTTTTATTATCATTCTTTTTAATTTTTAAACTACTTTTGTGTTTATGTACAATTGTTTATGCCATATTTGTAAAAAAAAGTTCAATAAAAAATATTGTGAAAAAAAGTTCTAGATGATCCAGCAGTTCATCATTTTGTATGAGATTAGACAAAGACCTTGAATAAGATTAAAAACACTATTGATAAAATATGTCAAAATATGTTGTTGGATAAATATATTGGAAAATAATACCTTATTTTCAACAGACAAGTTGTGTTAGCCTTCTTTGAAAAATCTGTAAAAACAGTATTGTAGTAAGCAATAAACTAATTTTGCATTTGCACCATTGCCAGCTCAAATCAACTGTCAACATCTGGCCAGGAGTAAAAGAGAAATTCTTTCTCTTTAATAACCTCAAATCAAAAAGCTAACACTCACTTGGGAAATGGGCTTAGTGGTCAATGGAACAAAGCTGCGGTTCTACTGGACAAATCTTCCGGTTGAATGTGTGTGACTGTAACCTTTCTCCTTGCGGCCGCTGCAAACACCAACATGTTCTTATCAGAGGTGTACAGTCCTTACTTTTGTTCCCGTGTTTCTGATGACTTGTGACTCATCGAGGACTTTCGCTGTCACAAACAGTCTGCTGCTCTCACACCAGTCAGTGCATTATCCTGTCAGCAGAGTTTAATGTTGAATAGATAAGGCTGCACTTGGCAGAACTAGTTTTATATGACGGATCACTTTATTGCCATTGCAGACAAATGGTTTCAGCCTCCTGGCCTTCATCACTGGCTGTGAATAATAGTTGCTTTCCTGCTCTAATACAGGGACAATGAGTATTAACACTGATTCGGCTGTCACCTTAGGAGGAATCATCTAATAGGCAAAATGCAAATGTGAATTCAGTATTCATTTCTAGTTTTGAATGTATAGTACTGACATGCCACAGGAACACAATTCAGGCTTGGCGATATACATTAAAGAGTGAAGAATAGAACACATGAATTCCACACCCAAACGCTTTGGTTTAAGATAGGATACTGCAGCTTCCAGAGCCAAATGCAGTCTCTCTCGCTCTCTCTCGCTCTCGCCTTCTTTTAGATTTGATTGGCGGTTGGCAACCAGCTTACAGGGTCATTACTGCCACGTACTTGGTGTTGTTCACATTATAAGTTCACGCCACGTCAACTCTCTCCCTCTCTCTCTCTCTCACTCAAGCATGCAGAGAAACAGAATATTTATTAGAAAAAATGCCTTTTTTGTAAAAACCTCACATTGAGGACAAAATTGCAAATTTACAAGTAAAAAAGCATGCATTTAAAGTGGTCACTGACTGAAAAATTGTTTTTGTAGGTTTTAACCTTCTGAAATGCATCTGTTGGTCACATGATTATTTAAAAAAAATATCAAAACACTCTCTTCTCTTTAAAAAAACACACCACCTTTATATTGTTTCTGTCTCTGATTAGCCAGGTTTGTTCCTCTATGAAAAGAAAAAGTAAGCCCAGCCTTGATACCTGCCCCCATCTCTATCAGATAACTATCGTGCATATCTAGAGAACGTTGTAACTTGGGGTCATGCTAGTTTTCTTCACATAAATGCTAAGAAAATAAAATAATTGATTTTTGATTCAGGGTGGATCAGAAGACATGAGGCATATAAACAAGTGGCCATTGATGGTGACGGTACTGAGAATGTAAACGAGTATAAATATTTAGGGATAGAATTTGATGAAAAACTGCATTGGGATTCAAACACAGATGTCATTTACAGTAAAGGATTATAATGACTATATTTCTTGTGGAAGCTGTGACAGTTTGATGTAGAAAGACATATAGTGGTCCTTTGCTATTGTTCATTTTTAGAGTTTTGGCTTTCTGTTTTATTGCCTGGTATTTTTCTTTGTCTGTTGCAAATAGGAATAAACTTTCAAAGATTGTAAATATGTCAAGTAAGATTATTGGTCAACAAGAACACAGTACGATACAACTCTGTGAGTTCCGAGTGTTGAGAAAAGGGTGAGCGATTCTTAGCGATGCTTCTGCACCCTCTGTGTATAGTGAATATGACTTAATGCCATCAGGTCAAAGATTTATGACAAAATTTGTGCTGACTTCTTGAGCTCAGAGATCTTTTATACCCTTCAGTATAACTTTGTTGAACAAACTCAAATAATAGAATTGTGTGCTACTTGTATAGAGATTTGACTTGAATGTAGGTGACTAATCTGTAGTTGGTTTTGATAGGGGATATCGTTGATGTATGTAATATTTGTTCTCCATGTTGTGACTCTATTTGTCTGGTTAAGAACCTGTACTTACAGTATATAGCACTTTTTCTAGTCTCAAAGACCACTCAAAGTGCTTCACTAGTACTAACCCTGTATTCTAAGGGTCTATCAGAGATGGATACTTAGGGACAATTTAGAATCACCAATTAACCTAACATGCGATATCTTGGCATTGTGGGAGGAAACCGGAGCTCCCACAGTAAACCCACGCAGCACAGGGGGAACATGCAACCTCCACACAGAAAGGTTCCTACCCCTGCCACCCTGGGGATTCGAACCTGGAACCTTCTAGCTGTTAGGCAACAATGCTAACCACTGTGCTTCCTCACGGTGCTACAGTGTATCTGTTGTAGCCACAGATACAAGGGAAATTTTCAAAAAGATAATAGAGCTTCTAACTAACTATTATTGGCCAGCCAAGCTGTCTGCCTGCATATGTGTAGACGAACAGGGAACCTAAGCTTCAGAGCTAACAGTGCTACTAGGAGTTAGCTTATCAAGCACGATTTATATTCTTATTTTCTTCAGTTTTCAGTCACCTAAGTAGACACCTTGTCTCCACCTGGTTCACTAATCCACGGTCGATAATATACCTTGTGTAATTCTGGCTCATTTTGTTATATTTTCACCGTGATGCTACATCAAACCATTGTCATTATTTTCTCTAACAGAGACCCAAGGTGGCTAGCTGAAGCTAGCAGTTTAGCCACTCAATCACAAATGTTTCTGTGCTTATTATACTTCAGGGACAGGTCATATCCCGTCAACCACTAAAACCACACACCCCTGTCCACTAGTGATGCATTATTTCTTTCATTCTTTAAGACAAATTTACTTTAGTTGGCTCAGGCTCACTGTCCAAGCTAGGAGCCATGTAGCCAACATTAACAATATTGATGTAAGAGTCAGGGAGGAGTAAACTGTAATTCGGTAATTTCCCAGTTTGGGATCAATAAAGTACATCTATCTAAGTACATCTAATAAAAAAAAACACATTTACAAGAAAAATGACACACTTCAGAGAGAAAAGTTGCACATTCAAGAGGAAAAAATGCCTCTATTACTACTGTTATTAGGCAATTTAATGCTCAAATGTGTATGTTTTGACAGTGGAATTTTTTTTGTTTTGGTTAAAAATTATTCAATATAGCCCTTTTCATGGAAGTGGTTTCTGTAAGACTTTGGACAAAGAAAGAGTTCATCATTATTTTTCCTCTGCACATCATCAGAAGTGGCTTCATTTAATGTAAAAGCTTAATGTAAAAATGGCACATTGACCCTTTTTAATTACAGATGGTGAGTATGCTCTGTCTTCAGTCTGCACTCCCAGAACTGAATTGCATTGTCAGCTTGCTGAAAACTAATATATGACAATACCTGGAATGTTGTATAGCTGGCCAAAGCACCAAAACTTATCAAAGTCAAAGTCAACTTTATTGCCAATTCTGCCATATGTACAGCGCATAGAGAGGATTGAAATTATGTTACTCTGCGACCCACAGTGCAGCAAGGTAAACACTAAGTCAGAAATGTAATTATAAAGTATTACATCTAAACACCAAACATTAAACATCAAACACCAGTGCAAAGAAAACCAACCCACCAACCAAAAACTAAAAAAATACAAAGGGTGTGCAAAATAGCTAAATATGATTAAAAAAAAAAAATTAAGACAGCATGTAGTGACTTACGGTACATATCAAGTCACATAGACGGTTAAAGTGACATGTAGTGCAACGAGAGCAGTCCATTGCTGCATAAAGTGACTGGTGCAGCCCTGAGATCAGTGTGTGTGTGTGGGGGGGGGGCAGTACTTGGGGATGGTAGAGTTCAGTTGTTTGGGGGGGGTGTCACAGTCCAGGATTCGTGTGTGTGGGGGGCAGAAGGGGCAGAGGGGGCAGAGCAGGAAGAGAGTTGGGCTTCCTGACAGCCTGGTGGATGAAGCCGGAAGCTGCAAGCCTGGCAACACCAAATAAACTGGAATATGGACAACAACTAAAGTGGAAAATCACAGAATTATTTTCAAGGTGAAGAAAATAACTTCTCACAGTAGTAGAATTTACCTTGACAACCAAGCAAGTGCTTGCGGTTTGAAAGATCTAAGTCTGCCATGCTTTGAAACCAGACTTCTTTTAAAGACTAATGCATATCCGTGCATGCCTGTAGAAACCAAGTATTAGCAAGTATTTCTGCATGCCTGTAGAAAGCAGGTGTAAGCAAGCACATCACCACTTGTTCTTTGACAATGTCATAGCAAGTCCTATGATCTTTGATGATGTCATAGCAAGTCCTATGATCGTGAGTGATGCCTGCCTATGATGCCTGCCTTTGATCTTTGACGATGTCAGACACATGGTGTCTATATGACGTCATATAGATATCATATAGACATCATAGGCAAATCATAGGTGAATCATATGATCTTTTAGCGAGTCCTATGGTTGTGACAGACACACAGATAGATTTCTTGAATTATATATAGAGTGATGAAGTGATGAAACCAAGCTGAAGTACATTAAGAGGAGAGATCACTAGGAGGAGTGGAGGTTGGAAGCAAGGACAAGGATGTTTGGAGTTTGGTGGAGACTAAAAGAAGCAAACGTAAACGTAAAGAAAATCAATCAAGAGTGTTATCAAATGCTGATGAATCAGAAGGTGAAAAATCCCAGACTATACAGGAGTGTAAAGTAATCATTAAACTTACTCAGGAAGGAGCATAATTTTGTGAGTAGAACCCAATTAAGCTCACAAATGCAATTAATAGGTTACTTGGAGAAGTTTTAAATGCAAGAATTCTTCATAGTGGTTCGTTACTAGTTACATGTAAAGATAATGTTCAACAAGGAAAAGCAATCAGAGTCAATAAGAAGGAGGGGAAAATGTGCAGTGTTCAGTATTGGAAGGAAATAAGGCAATGCGTCCAGGACACAGTCCAAGGATGGATAATTTTTTCACACAGAAGGAGTTGTTCAGAACTCCTTGTACAAAGATATAGAGTGATGATAATCGGGTCAGTGTTGGTAATGCACATGTAAGCTGGTTGCCAACCACCAATCAAATCTAAAAGAAGAAGAAGAGAGGAGTGATACTGGGCATTTCAACGGCTGTCTCAACTGATGAAATAATGAAAAACTTAACTGGAGCAAAAGTGACAGAGGTGCAAAGATGGAAAACTAATTGAAATGGCGAAAAATGTGATAGTCTGTCGGTAATGTTAAAATTTGATGAAGCAAGACTGCCAAGTAAGGTGTATATTGGCTACATGAGCTATGAAGTCAGACTTTACATTCCTCCTCCACTCAGATGTTTCAAATGTCAAAAGTTTGGTCATGTAGCAGCGATATGCAAAGGTAGACAATGACGTGCCAGATGCTCCGGTGAACATGAATATGGAAAGTGTGAAAGAGGAGCCAAATTAAAGTGCTATAACTGCGGTGGTGAACATAAGGGCCTTTTCCACTAGCACGCTTTAGCGCGACACGGGACGGCTCAGCACGCTTTGTACGCTTTTCCACAAGCCCCAACACGGTTTAACAGCCGTGATTCTCAGCCCCGCTGAAGGGCAGGGTACAGCAGTGCTGAGCTGTGCCGTGTTGTGACGTTAACAGACTGGTCGCCGCTGATTGGTCAGGTCGTAACCGGCGCTGATTGGTCAGCTTGTAACCGCCCCTCTCCTCCTCCTCTTCTACCAAATCTTCACGACCTTCTCAATAAAGTTTTTGAAAAAAAAAAAAAAAAAAAAGAATCTTCACGACCTACTCAGCACGCAACCACTGTTGGCGGTTCCTTTTCAGTGTATTGCTGTGCTATTTTTCATTTATTCTCTATCAAAAATGGCTTCGCGTAATAAGGGTGTTCCATGGAGCAATAAGGGGGTGCAGTGTCTGCTCACTGCATTGTCAGACGAACGTATTCAGCGCGAGTTAGACGGAGCCGCCCGGAATGAAAAAATATACCGGGAGGTCTCGACATCGGAGTCCTTTAACGGTGAGATTTAATTTTTTTTTATTGTGCGTTTTTTCGCAAATATATTCGGTAAGACGCTCAGTTTATTTATGCAATAAAAAAGCTGTTCATTTGTGGATGGATCGCTGCTTAATTGCAGCACAATGCGGACTAAAGCTTTTATTGTAATTATTCATGTGAACAATACGCTGAAATAAGCTTATTTATTGTTGTTAAAAACTATTGTCTTTTCTGTATATATTTCGTGCTGTATTTTATTGTGTGCATTTTCCTTGTAGAATCATCCCACGCGTCCGCCGCGACAGCCCGTCCGGATTATTCAACCGAGCCTTCCTGACCCACAGCTGGCAGAGACGGATTAATTCTACCGAGCCTCAGCACTCAGTGGTCGGCGTGTATAAAATGTCGATTAACCTTCATGTTGTGTTGCAAAGTTTTTTTTTATTTTAATATTTTGTATATAATAAAATGGAATTGTTTTGGAAAGTGTGGTTTGTCTGTTATAACACTGGATTATAAAACAGTATAATTACATAGAAATTCCATTGCCTAGTCTGACCAAAATGATACTGAGGGTCAACCATTGTAAAGTTAATGTAATTTTTAACTAGACCAAAAAAGAAATCTTTTTGTACGCTTTCTGTTCTTTTTATTGAAATATCATAAAAAATTAGCACCAAGTCAAAGGTACAAGTATATGTAAATTGAATGTTCTATCGGCATTCCAAATTCAGAGATTTACAATACTTTAGAAGGAGTGTAGCATCATCTAAACGGAAAATAATAATACTGTTGTTCCAAACGTTGACCTGAAGGTGAAAAACATGAATTTTTTTAATTCAGTACATCCAAAATGCCCTAGGATGTGGTGTAGTCCAGTGTGCCACCGTCTCATTATTTAATACGAATAAAAACAAGTTTCAGCTCATTATTTCTAGGTCATTTGGCAGTTAATTCAAAACAAAAGTGACTTGTGCTGTTGCAGCTTAATTATGAGATAAAATTAATTGTGAGATAAAACCACAGAGTGTGCAAGGCAATAATCCTTGGATCCTCCATTTTTTGTCTCGTGTAAATAAGGACTCAGTCCGGTGCATAACATCAGGGAGTGTGGCCCCGCCTCGCTGAGAATCTGCTGCTGCCCCGCAGCACTGTGCTAATGGAGACAGAAGCGTTCCGAGCTGTACTGAAGTGAATCGAGCCGTACCAAGGTGTGCTGGGCTAGTGGAAAACAGGCTATAGCTCTGCATATCGAGGTTGTGAAGCCAGCGAAACGGCAGCAGAAATTCAGCAGGTAAAAGTCTTCCAGGGATTAACATATGCAGAAGCTGCAAAAAAGTTGCCTGCTAAAAAACTGGGAGTGGACTCGAACAGGGACAGTGTGCAGGTTTGCAGTGCATGCAGCAGAATTAAGGAAGATACTCTGGTTATGAAGGAAAATAATTTAGTCTTATTTGTGGTAGATGTGACAAACTGCACTGTGCAGACCTCCAAGAAAACAGAAAAAATCAAAATCATTGTGAAAGCAGCAGAAAAATATCTTGGCATTAAGGGGCTGCATTGGGAAGCAGTTGAGGACTTAAGTGGGGGATCTTTAAGTTCACAGACATCATGGGCTGGTGGATCAGCCGCCAATCAAATCTAAAAGAAGAAGAATGAGATGAGACGCAGATACAGACTACAGCTCCTGACCAGATGGAGTGATGATGTGGAGTGGGGTGCATGACGGTGATGCGCCTGTGGGCTGGTTGCCGGCCGCCGATCGAGTCTAAAAGATGAAGAAGAAGACGATTCTTCAGAACTCCCTATAAGAACTCCTTATACAAAGATATAGAGTGATGATAATCAAGTCAGTGGCGGGGATGCACCTGTGGGCTTGTTGCTAACCGCCAGTTAAATCTAAAAGAAGAAGAAGAAGGTATGCACAACACTGAACATCCAAGGATGGATAATTTTTTCACACACAAGGAGTTGTTCAGAACTCCTTATAAGAAGTCCTTACACAAAGATATAGAGTGATGATAATCAAGTCAGTGGTGGTAATGCACCTGTAACCTGGTTGCCAACCACCAATCAAATCTAAAAGAAGAAAAAGAAGCTGAACTTGTAGCTGAATGATGAGGAGAAAGGTGGAAGAGGAGAAATGGAGGAGCTCGCCAACCAAAGCAAACATCATCTACATCACGGTGAGGGCAGTGTTGTAGCACCGGCATGCACGGCTGCCAGTGGAAATGTGTCACTGGTGTTAACCTGATGAAGTGACTGCTGTCAGAAGTAGGATGAAATCTGAAGTGCAGAGACCTACTTTCTGATGCGAAACAGCATGTAGCAGGGCAGATGAATAATGATCCAGCACATAACCTGAAAGCAGCCCGAGAGCTTCTTAAAGGTAAAAATATTTAAAAATGACAGCCACCTGATTGCATCATAAATGAACACAGTTATCACTTACTGGTGACAAATCAGCACTTAATGGTTTTTAGATCTTACTACTATACAAACTGGACAAACTGTCTCAAAGGAGAAAATTAGACATGAGGAATTTTGCATGGACAATACTGTATATTGCAACTATTCTTTAAATACATCTATGTATTACTGGAAAATGGTAATGGTAAATGGCATTCACTTATATAGCACATTTTACTCATCTCTGGATGACCAAACCACTTTACAGATCCTGCTATCCACCCATTCGCGCACACATTGATGGCATCGGAGCTGCCGTGTACAGGTGCTGGCCTGACCCACCAGGAGCAACTGGGGGTTCACTGTCTTGCTCAAGGACACTTTGACATGCAGACTGAAGACGGAGCAGGAATCAAACCCCTCACCCTCCGATCAGTAATTGGCCACACTACACTTGCGCCACAGCCACTCCCACCTTAGAGTTCAGGACCTAAGGAGCTCAGTTATTTGAGAGAAGCTGAGACTAGAGCTACTGCTCATCTGCATCGAAAGAAGCCAGCTGAGGTGGTTTGAACATCTTACCCCAATGCAACCTGGCCATCATCCATGTGAGGTGTTTTGGGCACATGCCACAGGGAGGAGACCCCAGGACAGACCCAAAACATGCTGGAGAGACTATGGGCCCTATTACAGCAAGCACGTGCCATGCTTCTCATTTGTCAGTTTATGTCAGTGCATTGGATGCTTTTCATGCTTTGGTCACACTGTCTATTGTACGCTGTATGCTGCAAGGAGGAGCCTCTTTTAAGAAAGATGTGGCACAGGCACAATCTCAGGGCATTGGTATTTTCTTCTTCTTCTTCTTCTTCTTCTTCTTCTTCTTCTTCTTCTTCTTCTTCTTCTTCTTCTAGATTTGATTGACGGTTGGCAAGCAGCTTACAAGTGTGGTACATTTTATGACAATGTACTTTCCATCTGCAAAAAGCAAATCTACAGTCAGCAGTGCATTATTAACCACTATTTCAGCAGCAAGTTTAAAAGACATGTATGCCTGTTCCAACATTAGGGCTACAGTTTCTCAGTGTCTGTTATTTTGACAGACTGATTTCATAAAAATCTGACATAATCTCTTATCTGATCTTTCATTCATTCATTCAATCACTGGGGATCTGTCTAGGGTGCACCCCTGTTTATTAAAGGGAATTAGAGCAAAGACAGCAGTTGATCTACAGTATTTCATGTTATGCCCAAAACACACCTCAATAATTAAGAGCATTAGGACAGCCTCTTTGCATGTTCTGCCAGGTACAAAATTTGTTTTTGCACTGCAGTAATAGTGAAGTGAACTTGGACATGCCCATAAATGAACTTTGCATCTTAGAGAATATAGATTGTCGTAATACGGCCCTATGTCTCCTAGCTGTTCTCTGAATGGTTTGGTATCCTCCCTGAAGAGCTAGGTTAGGTGGCTGGGGAGAAGAAACTCTGCTTCAAGTGCTGCTTCCTCCACCCAGATCCCCTGGATAAATGGTAGATGGTTGGATGGATTTATACATATTCCCATTTACCTTTGGGCCTATAAAATTTTATAACTGTAAATAATTGCTAAATTCAGTTAATGCTATATTTTTGTTGTACTACTATAAATTGATTGGAGGTCCGTTATCTGGAAAACTTAATTTTAAAATGTTTTGTGTAAAAAAAGTACAACTTTAAAATTTGTGTCAGTCCAAAAGTAGATCATCAGGATGCCTGCATGAACTTAGTTTTTGTTAAATGCCTAAGATTTACATTTGGGATTTTTGCCAACGTATTGTGCTTTCTTTGTGATGGATTTGTTCATATTTGACATATCTTATAATGTATTTTTTTTTACTTAATGTATACTCACTGCCAACACAACACTGTAGAACAGTTTGATATTTTTACTAATTTTTATGGAAATGGTCAAGTAAACGATGCAAATTATTTTTAGACATCTTCAAAACAATGTCAGAGATTGACAAGTGAAAATCTGTGTGTCAACAATTTTCAAAATTGAACAAAACAGAAACACCCTGGCTTTCCAAAATCACAACAAAATGTCTGTCTTAAAATAACAAAATTCAATATGGACTATGGCCCTCCATTTGCATTAATGCAGGCAGTAATATACCTCCGAATGGACCTCACGAGCCGTCTGTTATGTTGCTGCAGGTATTCCCTGGTGACTTGAGCGGCATGTGGACGAGCGTTGTCCTTCTGGAACACAGCCACATCCTGGCATTGTTGAGATTTCACCACATAGTGCTATGCATTTTTGTTTATCTTTATATAGGGAAGATGTCCACTTCTTAAAACCACCCATTTTTTTTACTTCTGAGTGCCCAAAACAAACAAGGAGCTCAAAAAGATTACAGAGCCAGAGCTCAAGGGCAGTGAGTTGTGACAGTGAGTACAACCAGTGAAATGAGTTCTAGACTTATTTTGAGTCATACAAACACTGTTACTCAAGTTCAGATAGGATGGACCCAAAAATATTTATACAAAAATTGTGTTGCATTTTCATTGGCAGTGAGTATATAAAGTAGCACGAATCTGCTGTATGTACAACAAATTTCCTGTACAACAGAGGACAAAGCAAACATACATTTATTTAGAGTTTAAGTACAATATATGTAGCTTGTTTGCCAGGTATGTTTGGATAGAAATGCAGTTATTGTGTTACATTGTTTTGTTACACACATTAGACAACATGTTTTTATGAATATAATTGGCTGAGTCACTATGGATTTTAATTTGCATCAGTCCTGCATGCCATGCTGGTTATGTTTGGGGATCTGCTGTTCTTATACAGTGGGGGAAATAATTATTTGATCCCCTGCTGAATTTGTAAGTTTACCCCCTTACAAAGAAATGAAGAGTCCATAATATTTATGGGAGGTTTAGTTTAACAGAGACAGAAGATCAACAAAAAAATATGGAAAAAAACATCAAATAAGGTTTATAATTTAAATTGTATTTGATCGAGAGAAATAAGTATTTGATCCCCTACCAGCTAGCAAGAATTCTGACCCGCATAGACCAGTTATGTATCCATGAGGCACATAAATTAGTCCTGTACCTTTAGGAATGTACTCCTAATCTCAACTCGTTATCTGTATAAAAGGCCCCTGTCACAGAATCAGTCTCTTCAATTCAAACTTCTCCACCACCATGGGCAAGACCAAAGAGCTGTCAAAGGTCATCAGAGACAAGATTGTAGACCAGCACAAGGCTGGAATGGGCTACAAGACCCTGAGCTAGAAGCTTGGTGAGAAAGAGACAATTGTTGGTGTGATAATTCAAAAATGGAAGAAATATAAAATAACAGTCAATTGCTCTCACTCTAGAGTTCCAAGCAAGATTGCACGTCTTGGGGTAAGGATGATTCTGAGAAAGTTGAGGGATCAGTCCAGAATTACATGGGAGGAGCTTGTCAATGATCTCAAGGGAGCTGGGACCACAATCGCCAAGAAACCCATTGGTGGTAACACACTTCACCATAATGGATTGAGGTCCTGCAGTGCTTGCAAGATCCGCCTGCTCAACAAGGCACATGTACAGGCTCATCTGAAGTTTCCCAGTGAATACCTGAATTATTTAGAGAAGGCTTGGGAGAATGTGGTGTGATTAGATGAGACCAGAATTTGAGCTCTTTGGCATCAACTCCACTCACCATGTTTGGAGGCAGAGAAATGCTGAATATGACCCCAAGAACACCATCCCCACTGTCAAACATGGAGGTGGAAACATTGTGCTTTGGGACTGTTTCTCCGCTAAGGAAGGAAGAGAGGAAGACTTTACCACATTGAGGGGCCGAAGAAGGGGGCCATGTACCGTAGAATCTTTGATGACACTGATGATGGGTCGTGGATGGGTCTACCAGTATGACAATGACCCAAAACATATGACCAAGACAACAAAGAGGAGTGGCTCAATGGACTGTTCATGTCTTTGTTAGGTGGTAAACATACAAATTCAGCAGTGGGTCAAATAATTATTTTCCTCACTATATTGTCTTTCTTATATGTAAACATAAGACTGACTTATAGACTTTAATGTTTCTAACAGATAACAGATGCAAATGCTACCATAATGTGTATCTAACTCTAACATCCACTCTTTATTTTGGTCAGTTTTTCATTTCTACCAACTCCATCAGGTCGAGTTAATGTTGCCCTGGTTCCATAATTGTTATCCTAGTGTGGAGTTGTGCTGAAATTTATCTAAGTTTGTATGTCTGGTTTTGTTGACTTTTACAGCACTAGAAAGCTGCTTGATGATGATCTCTCATGGGGCGGGGGGGGGGGGGGGGGGGGGAATCTTGAGGCTTAAGCTTTTCTTCAACAATAGTTATGACTCACAATAATACTTTCAAATATAGCTGCAATATAATCCTCCATCCAAAAAAAAACTAATAAAGAAATACAAGTGTTGCTATTTTGTTTTACATTAATTTTTTTCTTAGTGGCCCCTCAATTTCTTCTTTTTAATTCTTCCAAATTAAAAAAAGTAAATGAGAGTACCTTGGGCTTTTAATTACAAAGAAACTTGCAGTGCAATTTAAAAGAAAGATTAACTACACACTTGGAGCACAAGCTCTAGTGTGTAAAGCAGCTTTTAATCACGTAACGCACAAAGCCCTCTCATTTAGTTTGATATTTTTCCTTGTGAGTTTAACCTTTCTTTGTGAGCTCTGTAGCTTTCTGTATAGTACATGTAAGAAAATGGTGTGCTGAAATGCCATAGTGGACCTGGTTTGCTTTTATGTACTTTTCTTGTACTATATGAGTTATTCTGGGATAAAACCTCCAGATTCACACCTATTTGTTTCTGCAATGTGCATCTGTCAGTAAAAACATTGTAGATAATCATGAACACTTATAATTCTGATGGGTTTTGAAATGGTTCTCAGTTGAAGTCGGATATTAAAATGTTCAGAACACAACAATTACCATAAAATTTACAATCTTAACTGGGTTGGTAATTACAAAAGTGTATAAAATATGTTGGAATCATGAAATAAGTCTGAATTAGGCTGAATAAGTATTGCTGTCATGACGCCGAGCACAGTGTACGCACTGTGCTCATGCTGTCAGTTTATTCCTGTTTATTTCCTGTATTTCCTCATTTCCGTGTTATTATTTGACCTTATGTTGTTGGATGTATTATGTGTTTGAATTTGCCATTTCCGATCTACGCTCTTGTTTTGACAGTGTGCTTTGTTGACTTCCTGTTTTAGCTCAAGTTCGCGGTATAGCACAGCTGTCATCATTCTGGTTAATTCTTCCTCACTCCTGTTCCACACCTGTTCCCACTTGTAGTCATTTCCTTTGCCGTATTTAAGGGGCTGTGCACGATTGTCCGGCACAACACCCGTCTCAATGAATGGACGTAAGTTCCTTTTTGCTCCTTTGTACCTTTGTGTATTTCATGTTAATTCTCTGTATCCAACCGGCATGTGTTCCACGCTTTCTCTGGTTGTCCCAGACGAGTGTTCCTCATCTTATTATTTCTCATTGTTGTATCCTGCCTTCGGTCTATGTTTAGTAAGCTTGCTCTCGTTATACTGTAGTGTTTTTGTGTTCTGCTGTTAATAAACAGGCAAACTCACAGCCGGCGTTTGGTACCTTTATCCTGCCTTGAAGGGCTTTTATGACAGAAGGGTGCTGCCAGTGTAGGTCACCAGCAGCTGTGAATTTGCTCTTTTGCTTTTTTCCCTCCCGCATTTTTGTTTTTGTCTGGAGTTTTTGGGTGTGATGACCACCATGGACTTCAGTTTATTTGGACTGAGTGAGGAGGAGTGTGGAGTGGAAGAACTCATTGTGAATTTTGCCTCAAAGGTTCAAGCCACTTACACTCCTGAAGTCGCCTTTGGATTTGTGGACAATGCGGCCCGGCTGATTGAGGCATGTCCCAGTCTCTGTAGCTACCCGGGTCTTACTGCTGTCCTCGCCATGGTGGTCGAGTCCCAGCAGTAACTCAGTGAGCGGGTGAGGGATTCCCCTTCGGTGCAACCTGGTCTGATGAAGAAGCATTCCCAGGTGCAGAAGACTTGTCCACCTCGCCAGGAACCCGTGCCTTCGCCCATCCACCAGATGACCCCCAGAGCTCCCAGAAGGACATTGTCTGGCTCTGAAACAGCAACTGATGTCATCACGCCCCAGGAATTCAGGCAAGTGCTTATTCATTCTCTTTCTCTTTCTGCTGAAACCTCTTGCCTAATTCCCGGTTGTGAGGCTTAGTCATTACAGCCCACTGAGTCCTCACCATCAGCTGCTGTTAGCATTTCCTCACCTGTATCTCCTGTCTCCCTGAAATGTCCCTCGGTCCTAGGAGGGAGCTGACAACAGAGGGGCCTGTGGATCCTGAGGGCCACGGTCCGGCCCCACCAGCACACCCTGCAAGGGAGAGAAGCGCCTTCTCCATCCTGAAGCCTGTGCCGACGAGGGAGTGTCCCCTGGTCTCGGCGTCGGGGGACCCGGCGCAATCAGTGAGGCGTTCTCTTGCTCTGCTTCTCGGGTTTAGGGGCTTACCTTTGTCGAGGTCTGCGCAGATGATCCAGCGTCTCCGGACTCCGACATCTCGCCAGATGAGCTCTGCTGCTCCTGGAAGAACAACATCTGGCTCATCGGCTGCAGCTTCCATCACGCCCTGGGAGGAAAGGCAAGTGTTTGGGGTTTTTTTTCATTCATTCCCTAATAATAAAGAGCTATCTTGCCTAACTCCCGGTGGTGAGACTCAGTTCCTGCAACCTGCTGAGTTCTCACCACCTGCTGCTGATGTTAATTCCTCACTTGCTCCCTCCGCGTCTCCTCCTATTTCCCCTGAGTGTTTGCTGGTCCCGGGATTGAGCTGCTGGATGATGGAGGAGCCTGCGGTCCTGGAGGACTTGGTTCTAGCCCCACAGCCACGGCAGGAATGGAGGGAGAACACTTCCTGTAACCTGAAGCCTGTACCGACAGCAGAGTGTCCCCTGACTTCAGCTACGCAGGACTTGCCGCTAGCGATGAGACGACCTCCAGCTGCCACTCCGGACGAGCCACCTGCATTGGCCGCTTCTGCTGGAGGTCCTGGTGTTGCACCCACCATCATGCCCACTGCTGGGGCCACTGCAGCAGGTTCACCGGAGTCCTGGACGGTGGTGGAGCTTAAGTCCAGTTAAGTACTCTGTTCTGTTCCTCCTTCTGCAGATTCAGAGAAATCTTGTCTGGCTCATGATGGGGGGATTCATTTGCAGATGTCCTCTGCTCCTAAGTTCCCCTTGCTGGGCTCCACTGCTGCTGGTGATTTTTCTCGAACCTCTTCTCTGTGTTTGTCTTCCAAAGTGACCACGCTGAGTGAATACACCCAGATGGAGGTACTCGAGTTCCCCCTGCCTGGATCGCCGGAGTCCTGGACGGCAGTGGAGTCCAAGACAAGGCAAGTGCTCTGTTCTGTTACCACCTCATCAGATCTAGAGATTTCTTGCCCTGCCTGGGGTGGAAAGAGCCAGTCGCAGCGGTCAACTGCTTCTGGTCTCTCCTCATCGGACTCCACTGCTGCCGCTGGTAATAACCCGGCGTGTGGTTTTTTTCTCCCCTGCTCGAGTCCTCGTCTGGGTCCGCTGATGGTCATCCTTCTCCGCCTGAGGCTGTTGTGAGTTCCTGTCCTTCAACCAGGGCCGTTGTGGGTTCCTGTCCTCCGCCCGAGGCCGTCGTGGGTTCTCCTTCTCTGCTTGAGGCCGTGGTGGGTTCTTCTCCGCCCGAGGCTGTGATGGGTTCTCCTTCTCCGCCTGAGGCCATGGTGGATCCATCCTCTCTGCCATAAGTCTCTGTGGGTCCTTCCTCCCTGCTAGAGGTCTCCATGGGTCCTTTCTCCCTGCCAGGGGTCTCTGTGGGTCCTTCCTCCTTG
Organism: Pholidichthys leucotaenia; assembly: GCA_020510985.1. Classification (NCBI taxonomy): domain Eukaryota; kingdom Metazoa; phylum Chordata; class Actinopteri; order Cichliformes; family Pholidichthyidae; genus Pholidichthys; species Pholidichthys leucotaenia. Next base: position 288,755,324 of record CM035845.1, read on the forward strand.
CCCGAGGTCTCTGTGGGTCCAAGCCTCTCTGCCCGAGATCTCTGTGTGTCCAGCGCTTCAGTCCGGGGCCTCCGTGGGTACTTCGCCTCAGGCTGAGGCCTCTGTAGGTACTGCGCCCCAGTCCAGGGTCTCTGTGGATGCTACACCTCGGTCCAAGACCACCGTGGGTGCTACGTTGCCTGTGGTCACCGTGGGTCTTCTCCCTTCACCTGTGGTCGCCGCGGGTCTTCCCTGTTTGCCATTGGTCACCTTTGCTCTGCAGTCATCGTCGGGTGTCTGGTCTCCCCAGCCTGTGACTCTCCTATTCCAAGCTGCTGTACCCACATTTAACCGTTCCTAAGCACACAATGAGCATAATACAGAATAAAATAGACTTATTGTCATTGCACACCCATATACAATGAAATTATACATAGTGCAAGACAAAAGCCATTGTCTACAGTGCTGATTTCTTATATTTTGTATATTTGTCACATTTAAATGTTTCAGATCATCAAACAAATTTTAATATTAAACAAAGATAACCTGAGTAAGTACAAAATGCAATTTTTAAATGTTGATCCCATCTATTAAGGGGAAAAAAAACTTTAATGGCCCGATATGAAATCACTTCAATAGAACCTGTCTGACCAAGTGAAGTAGGGTAAAACATCTTAAAACACATCATGCCACTATCTAAAAAAATTCAAGAACAGGTGTGAAACAAAAACCCAGAACAACATCTAGAGAACTGCAGGCCTCACTTGCCTCAGTTTGGACACTGGTCCATGATTCAACAATAGAAATGAGACTGGGCAAAAATGGTATTCATAGCAGAGTTCCATGGTGAAAACCACTGCTGACCAAAAAGAATACAAAGGCTTGTCTCACATTTGCCAAAAAAAAAAAAAAAAAAAAATCTTGATGAGCCCCAAGACTTTTGGGAAAATACTCTGTGGACTGACGAGACAAAAGTAGAACTTTTTGGAAGATGTGCATCCCATTACATCTGGCATAAAACTAACACAGCATTTCATAAAAATAACTACATACCAACAGTCAAACATGGTGGTGGTAGTGTGATCTTCGGGAGCTGCTTTCCTGCTTCAGGACCTGGACGACTTGCCGTAAATGATGAAACCATGAATTCTGCTTTCTACCAAAAGAAAACATGTCTGGTTTTATCTGTATGTATTTGGTGGCTGCATCCCCAAGTGCTCCAAGTGGAGGAATTTAAATATCTCAGGGTCTTACTCACAAGTAAAGGGAAAATGGAGAGTGAGATCAACAGACAAATCGGAGCAGCATCTGCAGTGATGCGGACATTGTACTGGTCTGTCGTGGTCGAAGAAGGAGCTAAGCTCTAAAGCAAAGCTGTCAAGTTACCACTTAATCTACCTTCCTACCCTCACTTATGATTATGAACTTTGGGTAATGACCAAAAGAATGAGATCATGGATGCAATTGGCTGAAATGAGCTTTCTCTGTAGGGTTGCTGGACTCACCCTTAGAGAGAGGGTGAGGAGCTCAGAGCAGAGCCACTGCTCCTCCACATTGAAAGGAGACAGTTAAGGTGGTTTGTGCCTCCTGGAAGCCTCCCATTTATGGTGTTTGAGACACGTACCACAAGGGACAGACCCAGGACACAGTGGAGAGACTATGTCTCCTAGATGGTATGGGAACACCTTGGTGTCCCCTCTGAAGAGCTGGAGGAGGTGGCTGTGGAGAGGAGAGTCTGGGCTTTTCTACTTGGACTGCTGCCTCCACGATACCCAGAAAAGTATGGATGGATGGATGGATGGATGGTGGCTGTATCAAGGGAGGCTTTAAGTCTTATGAAAAAAGCACATTTCCCATCTGCAGCATTTGGTTTTTGCAGCTGAACTGCTGCATATAATATCATTATGCATATGCACTATTGACTGACCAGAAATACCTGAAATAATTCACAAGTGACTTTTAAAGGTTTTTAAATTGTTCTTTTCTTCATTTTACTGTCTTTCTGAATATGGAGGATGCATGTGCTCAGTGTACCCTCAGCCCTTTGGGCAATTACCCAAGTAGACGATGACCCAGGAAATGAGCTGATATTCTATTCATGAGAAGAAAAATACACTTTGCAGCACTGTGCAGAGATCAAGTCACCCCAGTGCAGATCCTCACACTCGATAATTGTCCCTCATTTAAGTTTCATCTCATTTGGCTATTCCAAAATCAAATGCCGTTCTCCTAGCTGTTGGATTTGATGAATGTTTCAGAGCGCTGGAAGCTGCAAGGCTGCACATAAAGGCAGTCCAACATAGTTAAAAATCAACAGACTACTGTGAAGGCATAAATCAGGAATTTATAAAATGGAGGACAGGCCTGTGAAAAAAAACTGCCTTGAATTTTCTGCTTGAACCCCCTCCCCAACTTGAATTGTTTAATTTTTAAATGAGACGTACTTAAAAACTATGTACACTCATTCTCACAGAATGATTGTGAACAAGAAACTTATACTAACAGAGGCTCATTATTAAAGCCATTAGCTATGGGAAGGTGATTATTTACAAAGTACAACACTTTGGGTAATGCAGTCATTTATATTTTGGTAAAAGAGAAATTAACACCATCCATCATGACACTGAGCCTCCTAACAACCAGTAAAGTATTCAGCTAACCAAAATGGACTGGAAGAAGTGGAAATAATTATAAATTTCATTAAAGGTAATGGATTATTGATCAAGCAGGTAGTCTGCATTTTGGATTGTTTTGATTCTGAAGTGATTTTTATATGAATTCTGACTGAAAAAGAAGTCTGTAAGGCTGATGGATCAAGTCTTAACTTCAGTGAAAAACATCATGAGGCCCCATCTGCTGTTAATGCTGCTCACTTTCTTCTACATCGAGAAGAAACTTTGACAACAAGTGACTGATATTTGGTCCCAGATTATTGTAAAAATCACTGAATGTGAGAGTCAATGGTTGTCTGTCTCTCTGTGTTGGCCCTGTGATGAACTGGCGATCTGTCCAGGATGTACCCTGCCTCTCGCCCAAAGATGCTGGAATGCCCCCCCCCCCCCCCCGCAACCCGAAAAGGATTAAGTGGAAGAAGATGGATGGATGGATGGGCCCAGTCAATAAAGCCTATATGCCACATTTGGATAGTTTCTTTTTAATTTGCGGATACTTTTTCCTTCTCCAACATTTCTCAAGAAAAAAAAAACATTGTGCTTTCTCTGTTGTGGTTATTTTATGTTTTGCCCAAAACTTGAAAATTGTGATATCAAGCTTGCTTTACAAACTGGAGGCATAGAGTTTAAAATAGTTGGGCCCTTTCTAGTCAGGAATAGGATCATCTTGTTTTTGTCCCCACTGGGTCTAAAAATGTATACGAATGCATTCTAAAATAAAGAAGCCAGCAATGACCATGGCATGTCCTATGTTTTTCATTCTGTTTTCTTGAGATCATGAGTTGTTTTCCCAGAGCAGTAGATTAATTCATCCCATGATCATGAGAAAATGAGCCATCATCCCAAAATGATGTGATTTTCTTGTGCTCTCAAAAAACAACAACAAAAGATTGGCCATGGTTGGTCTTGGCTTCTGTAATAAAATGATATGATCCCATACATGAGCATCACACGGACACCTTTCATGTCAGTTTACAGTATTTAAAGACATGAAACAGTTGGATGTGGTCATCTTGTGAAATGATCAGTGTTATGCCTGGAAAATATGGAAAGACCAACAAAGAGTGGAGTTTGCTGAGAACACAAACTTTATTACAACATGCTAATTACGGTGGTGCAGAATGTTATTAGTTGGAAGGCCAAGTCAAAGAGATAGCTGAAAGAGGCTGTAAAATGGCTGTCCCTTACATTTATACGTTCGGCGTGATGACGTCACCGAGTGGCCGCATCATCACACCAACACTGACGAAATCTGCGGTTTCAGAACACCACATTCACCCACCCCCCCCCCAGAAAAGCAAAAAAACACTATCAATTTACCCTCCCTAATTTGGTAATTGTAAAGCCCCAGAACTAGCTAGCACCAACAGGTGGACTACCGCGTGGCCCAGCGCGGCTGAATGGTTTATTGTCCCACTTCTGTTGGCAGCCACACCCCTAGCTACACACAGTCCTTTTTTTTTTTCAGTCACGGAGTCACAGACTCTTCATCCTGCAACTCAGTGGTGGCTCCTGGAGGCTGCTTCTGGGCGTGGATTCGGAAGTAGTCCAGCCTCTTCTCCCCCTCTCCTGGGAAGTCTGGTCATGGCGATGTGTTGCTGTTGCCATTGGTAGAACCTGCACCAGGTTGTTGTGTCCCAGGGCTCCCGATAGACACAGACTCCCTCTCCTGCAGCTCTGCAGCAGCTCCCTGAGGCGTATGCTGGGCAAGGATCTGAGGCAAGTCCAGTCGCTGCCCCTCCTCCGGGCAGTGCTCCTCCTGTGAGCACGGGATGGCTGTACCCTTTGTTGTGTAGGGATTTGGCCCTTGGGGCTTGCCGTAGCCAACGCTGGGCGGTCGACTTGGTGACATCAGGCGGGCTATGGCCAGTGTGTATATTGTACCTGTTTTCCTTAATAAAGTTCAGTTCGTTGCTCGGTTCAACACGACTCCGGTCTCCCATTATTGAGGCATAACATTTTGGCGACGAGCATAAACCATGGGAGTGTGCATTAAACCGCCACTTCCATTTTTATCTTTTTCGGGTATACCAACTACCATGGTGCCGCTGTCGGGAGGCGTTTGAGGTGTATGCTACCGTGGCTGGCCTGGCGGTGCCAATGAAGAGAGACGGTGGAGCTTACTCGTTCACTGCCTCGGTGAGGAGGGCCAACGGATATTTTTCACGCTGGGTGGCAAGGGCTCATTGAAAGAGTGTCTGAACGTAATGGACAATTTCTTTATGGACCATTCCAACATTATGACACAAAGATATAAATTGTTCAACTGCCGACAACAAGCTGGTGAGTCCACCCAACACTTCATAATGGAAGTCTATAGCCTAGTAAGAACGTGCGCCTTTGGAACGATTGAGGAGGAGCTAGTCCAGGACAAGCTAGCATATGATACAAGCAACAAGTGGCTAAAAGAAATGCTAACGCTAACCACGGACATCTACGTGCTGGAGAAAGTGGTTGACTTGATCAGCCAGATAGAGTCCACTGCCCAGCTAGGTCTACAAGTGCTAACTAAGGAGAACTTAGCCACCCAAGTTTCCCCTCCACGTCAGGCTGCTAGCAACACAACGAACACTTTGGGGCGGACCCCCAAAAGGCAGCGAACTGTGACACGGGCAGGAGCGGGAACTAGGGGTCTGTGTGACAGCTGCGGCTACCCCCGTCACCGGGTGGGTTCGTCCATCTGCCTCGCCACAAGGAAAAAGGAAAAAGAATAACTGCAGCCGTTCTAATCACTGGGCCAGGACCTGCACCACCACTATTAAACCATTAGCAGCGGAGCCCGAAAGCATGACGCAGGTGTGTGTGGCGGGTGCCAGGAAGGGGCCCTTAAAGTGGTACGTCTTGCAGCTAGACGGGGTTGATGTGCCGCTTATGGTGGACTCAGGGGCCAGTAAGTCCATACTGAGTACAACTACATTGAAAAGACTTTTCCCGGGGAAAACCATCAAAGCAGGGGCAGTGAAAATGTTTTGGGTACGGTCACGCTAAAATTGACATGGCGGGCACGGTCAGCTTCTTGGGGAAATGTGGGTCAAGGATTATTCCCGCATTTACCTTCCAGATTTCGCGCCAGGGGGATGACTTGCTGGGAATCAATCTGCTTGGTGAACTAGGATTCTCCGTCACGGACCCAGCAGGCTCAACGATGCTGACGGTGTCGCCTGAATGGCATGTCCGCTGGTCGGCATTGTTCGTGGGCCTAGGATGCATTAAAGGGTTCTACCACCGCCCGCTCATCGACCCAAGTGTGACGCCCAAGATGCAACCATTACGGCGGCTTCCCCTCGCTCTGTGGGACGACAAAACGGCGGAACTGAATAAACTGCTTAAAGCCTGCATCATCGAGAAAGCGGAGGCCTCGCCCTGGATATCGAACATCGTGGAGGTCAAGAAGAAGACGGGTGGCATTCGGCCATGTATTGACCTTAGAATGGTTAATAAGGCAATTGTCCCAGACAAATACCCGCTCCCCACGATGGAGGAACTTACCACAACATTCAGTGGCTCAAGGGTGTTCACGAAGCTAAATCTCTGCCAGAGTCATCTACAGGTGCCCCTTCACCCAGCCAGCAGGGACCTGAGAGCGTTCGTGACCCACATGGGCGTTTTCAGGTCCACCCGCATGCCTTTTGGTCTGAGCTCAGCACCTAGCTGCTTTCAGAAGGTCATGTCCATGATTCTGACCGGCCTCAGGGGTGTAGTAATGTACCTGAACGACACTGTGGTCCACGACACGTCATGGGAGGAACACAACAGTCGTTTGAGACTGGTGATGGAGGTGCCGCTGGAGCATGGAGTCATGTTGAATGGGGAAAGTGCATTTTTGCAGCGGGCTCCATTGAGTTTGTGGGAATCTGGCTGGTGGCCAAAGGCCTGAGGCCCCTGCACTCAAACGTGGAGGTGGTCTTGTGTCTCCCAGATCCCATGACACCCACATAGATCTCCTTGTTCTTGGGCATGGTGAACTTTTATGGGCATTTTATTCCTCATTATTCAGAGACTATCGAACCACTCCAGGTCCTTCTGAAGCAGGACGCACCGTGGCAGTGGACCCCGGCCTACTCAGCAGCAGTCGCTAGGCTGAAGTCTCAACTCCCCTCCCCTCCAGTGTTGGCCCACTTTGATTCAAAATGGCCGACTTTTGTGACCTGTGATGCATCTGGTTCGGTAGTGGGGCTCTGGGTATGGTAATGGTAGCAGGGGTGGGGGTGGGAGGGTGGTCTGCCGGTCTTTCCACTCTCCAAGCACGGGACACAGTTCTTTACCATAGTTTCAATGTCCTTATCGATACCAGCCCACCAAACTGAATCCCTGCAATGCTGCTTCACCCTGACCACACCCAGGTGACCCTCGTGGAGCATCGCCAGAACTCGTGATCTCAGTCACACCGGGATCAATGTGCAGTGTCCACTTGCCACACACACACCGTTCCAACAACTCAGTTCGTCTCTGAGCCAGTGAAAAGTTGCTAGATCACCCTGTACTTTCGCAGGCCAATCCTCCCTGATGACCGAGCACAGCTGTGATAACATGGGGTCCTGTTCCGACTCTGCCCGGAGCTCCTGGAGGGATACCATGTCCTGGAGGGGTCGGTACAGCATGTTGACCAGATCCGCCTCCGTGGGGTCGTCGTCGTTGTCCAGTTGTACATGTTGGCCATGGCACGGGACAGGAAGTCCGTCACTATGTTCTCTTTTCCAAGAGTGAACTGGGTACTAAAGTTGTAGGCCCTCAGCTGCTCAGTCCACCTGTGGATCAGTAGGGGCCTGTGTCCCGAGCCTGTCGTCTCCAGCAGCGTTGTCAGCGCCCGGTAGTCCGTTTGCAGCATGAAGTGACGCCCGTAGAGGTAGATGTGCCACCGTTCACACGCCCAGACACAAGTTCAATTCAATTCAGTTCAGCTTTATTTATAATGCGCCACATCACAACAAAAGCCGTCTCGTGGCGCCACAGTGCAGATAAAAAAATCACACAGTCACAGAAAAACCCAGCAATCAGACGATCCCCTATGAGCAAGCACTAGGCGACAGTGGAGAGGAAAAACTCCCATTTGAAAGGAAGAAACCTCTAGCAGAACCAGGCTCAGAGAGGGGCAGTCGTCTGCTGTGACTGGCTGGGGATGAGGGGATAGGGAGGATGGAAGGACAGACATAAAGAACATAGCAGAACATAGCAGCACACAAGTGAGCGCCTCCTTCTCACCCATGGCATATTTCTATTCAGCCGCTGAAAGGGACCTTGACGCAAACACCACTGGGCGCTCGGTACCGTCTTGCACTTGAGACATAACCACGCCCCTGGAAACACATCCAATTGGACATCTGCAGTGAACTACATACGGCACCCCCGAACAGTCATTTTTTGCTAGTAGTCAACGATCTGTTCTCCAAATGGCTGGAGGTGTTGCCCACTAATTCAGTCACGACGGATGTGGTTAGGGTTTCCTCTCATTACTTTTCATCAGATGGGGGGGTCCCGGATGCCATCACTACAGACAATGGCCCACAGTTCACCTCTGGGGGGGTTGAGCAGTTTTTGGGTGTTAGGGGCGTGGAACACATCAAAACCATGTTCTACCACACCCAAGCCAATGGGGGCATGGAGTGTTTCAACAAGACTCTGAAAAACAGCCTGAGAGCCCATTTGGCGGACAGCTTCATGTTCCCTGATGCCCTCCAGAGCATACTCCTCCACTACAGGGCAACAGCTCACACCACCACAGGGTGCTTCCCAGCGAAACTCATGCTGGGGCATGAACTCCACCTGCCCCTGGACCAACTGAGGCCCCCCATAGCAGAAGATGAAACGATGTTTCAACAGGAAGCACAGGGTGAAGGCCCACGGACTCGATGTGTCGGACCAGGTCTAGATTAAGCACCCCAACTGCACGCATAAACTGCGGCCTTTCTAGACAGGACCACTTCAGATCATGAGGCAGTGGGGCCAGGACATGTTCGAGCTCTCGGACGGGTCACGGTGGCACTCCAGCCGACTCAGGAAGTCGTTGCCTGCACAGGGTCCAGGAACTGCGGCTGAGCAGACTGATGTGGGTTGGGACTTATCTGATGAGGATGTTAGGGACTTGCAGGTGCGGCCGACGGAGCCTAGAGCAGGTTCCCCTCTGGTGGGGCACTCGGCTAGGATGCGTCAGAGGCCCAAATACCTCGATGACTTTGTTCTGAAAGTGGCTTTAGCTTATACGTGTTGGGAATGGGCAGCAGAATAATTCACCCCAACACAGGAGGGTATCCTGGTAGTCTACCCAGGTGCCCATTTAGTTAGCTAGTTTTGTTTTTCTGTGTGTTTTAAAAACAAAAAGAAGAAACTGTATATTGCATGTGTTCTAAGGGGTTTTCTTGCTAAAGTTAAAGGGGTGGGGGGTTCCATCTTATATACTGTATATGTGTGTGTTATCTATGGTGCTTCCACGTTTTGTAAGGGGGGGGCGCTGTGTGGGGATTTGTCCCTTGGGGCTTGCCGTAGCCAACGCCGGGAGGTCAGCGTGGTGACGTCAGGTGGGCTACAGCCAGTGTGTGTATTGTCCCTGTTTTCCTTAATAAAGTTCAGTTTGTTGCTCGGTTCAACACAGCGCCGATCTCCCGTTATTGAGACATAACACCCTTGTTGTTGTCTGGGTGTGTCGCATGCCACTCGTCATTGTCGGTTAAACAGAGTCCGTTACTGTTGCGGATGGTGAAGCCCAGCTGATAGAACAGGTCATATCCTAGTATGTTGTCTCCATGCGTAGCCACTTGGAAGACGAAATCAGGAACGACTCTTGACGCGTAGCGGACCGTTAGCGTGATGGTCCCTACATTGCTGATGTGGTAGTTACCATAGCCGGACAGCTCCGCTGTATTTTTCCCGATCGGGTGGTTGGGGAAGAACTTCTTCACAGTGACCCAGTTCAGTATCAGTCTCACTGCGGCAATGTCAAGCAGGAGCGGTAAGCTGGCAGCATCCAGCCCCACCTTGCAGAATACGTATGCCGCACCTCCGGAACTCACCGTATGGATGGTAGTCGTGGGTGAGTGACTTGAATTGACCAGCGGGCTCAGTGGTGGTGCTAACCGGCAAACATTGGTGAAGTGGCTGAATTTGCCACATCGCTTACATTGTTGCCCCTTTGCTGGGGGAACATACTCTCTCTCGGTGCATCAAGGAGTCACTGTTGCCACATGGGAAGCACCTCGTAGCGTTCCTCTGATCTGTGGTGTTTACTTCGGCCTCTTCTGCCATGTCACCGAGCCCTTCTGTGGTTACCGTGTGTGCTAGCGGTGTGTGGCTTGGCTGCTGTTGTTGTTGCTGCTGCACATTTAGCTTCGATGCTAACCTGTTGGTGGCCTCTAGCTGGAATACTAGCTCAATGGTCCTGGCTAGCGTCATGTCATTTTGCTCCATTAACATCTTCGACTGCAGCCACAGGTTGCTAGTGTGCTCTGCCAACTGGTCCTGCACCACTTCATCCTCCAACAAACCAAATCTGCACATGCTAGCTAGGTGGCAAAGGTCCGCGACAAACTGTTGTGTCGTCTCTCCAGTCTTTTGTCGCCAATGGCGAAACATAATGCGCTGCGCCAACACGTTGTCGGGTGTGATGAAGTAGCTAGCTAGCAGCTCAACTGACTCAGCAAATGTTTCTGTTGGTCCTAGCGTGTAGAAAATACGTTGGCCTTCTATGCCCAGATTGTAAACCAGTAGAGCTCGCTTCCGTACCTTGTTTAGCTTGCCCAAGTCCAACACCGACACGTAGGTTTCGAAGACATTGAGCTAGCACAGCCACGGTATGGGCGGCTCACCAGGGGTCTCCAGAAATGGCTGTAGTGGCCCCAGACAAGCTTCCATAGTTTACTCTCGTCGCCAAATGTTATGTCTGGAAAACATGGAATAACCAACAGAGAGTGGAGCTTGCTGAGAACATGAACTTTATAACAACAAGCTAATTATGGTGGTACAGAATGTTGGTTGGGAAGCCGAGTCAAAGAGAGAGACGAAAGAGGCTGTACAATGGCCGTCCCTTACATTTATATGTTTGGCGTGATGACATCACTGACTGGCCGCGTCATCACACTGACACTGACCAAATCTGTGGTTTCAGAACACCACAATCGGCATATAGTGAAACATGCACTTTGATTAAGTTTGTTATTCAGACAAACTTTTTTGTTTTTAATTCCATGACTTTCTTACAAGAAGGCACTTACCCAACTGAACTTGCGGTGCAAAATTCAATCCAAAAGTGAGAAGACAGTCCACACAAAACTTCAAGACTTGACTATTTCCTAACTTGACCAGTTTATTTTGGCCATCAACAAAACAGGCAAATGTTTTGGCCAACTAACTGGGAAGCAGTCAAGCACTGATGTTTTATGTATTGTCTGTATTTTATGTATTGTGAAATTGATGGCTGAGTTTACTGAGTTTTGACGACCAGAAGAAATACTATGCAATTCCAATGTTGCTTGGTTACTATGTTCTCACATACACAGTACATTTAAGGGATATATTATGAACAAGGCCATTTTAAATTTTGATTTTGATTGGACTTATAAAGAGTCTTAATCTACTGACACATTTGGAAGTAAATACTGTATTAGTGCTTCTCAACAGACTAAACAAAAGAGAGAAAATGGCACAATACTGAGCCTGGTGGAACACTAAATATTCAAAACTAAAAGTGGCATGTACTGTATAGACAGCGCTTACATGCCAAATCAATTGTGACACTGCATGGCAAATGCAAAGGATATATGAAAATAGCTATTCTTTGCTTCTTCCTAATAGTCATGTGGCTATGCTTGCCTTTATTGATGGGCATGTTTTCATACAAATATGTTGCATATACTATATACAGTATCTCACAAAAGTGAGTACATCCCTCACATTTTTGTAAATATTTTATTATATCTTTTCATGGGACAAGACTGAAGATATGACACTTTGATACAATGTAAAGTAGTCAGTGAACAGCTTGTATAACAGCATAAATTTGCTGTCCCCTCAAAATAACTCAACATACAGCCATTAATGTCTAAACCGCTGGCAACAAAAGTGAGTACACCCCTAAGTGAAAATGTCCAAATTGTGCCCAATTAGCCATTTTCCCTCCCCTGTGTCATGTGACTCGTTAGTGTTACAAGGTCTCAGGTGTGAATGGGGAGCAGGTGTGTTAAATTTGGTGTTAATGCTCTCATACTGCGCTGTAGCTACAGTAGTAGCTTGCTGCTACCATTGTCTGTCTGGAGTGAATAAATAATGTATCTATTTGTAAAGCGTCTTTGAGTGTCTATGATAAAGCACTATATGAATCTGATGTATTATTATTATTATTATTATTATTATTATTATTATTGTACTGTCTCATACTGGTCACTGGAAGTTCAACATGGCACCTCAGGGCAAAGAACTCTCTGAGGATCTGAAAAAAAGAATTGTTGCTCTACATAAAGGTGGCCTAGGCAATAAGAAGGTTGCCAACACCCTGAAACTGAGCTGCAGCACAGTGGCCAAGACCATACAGTGGTTTAAAGGTCTGATGACATGATTTTGGCATTTTTAGCATGTTGTGTAAACCCAACAGTCATTGTCGATGATCAATATAATATTTACAACCGCGCCTGCATAAACTAGTTATTATCAAAAAACCGCAGCCTCTGACTGGACTGTGGTGCCACCCACCGAATGAAGGGCGGCACCACCATGACATAAGCGACAGAACGGACACTGGTGTTGTTGACTGGAATGACAGCAGCTTTGTAGCTCACAGTTTCTCTGTTTTTTTTGTTTTAATTTTATGGCTATGCCTTCGCGTTGTGTCACAAGCTTAGATAAACAGCAAGCCGTGAAAGACCACATCACACGCTTCAGCTCCAACTGTCATAAACCTCTTCATATGTTCCTCGTGCGCTTTTACGGAGGAGGAGCGCACGAGGAAGGGAAGGATTAATAGATTTACATGCAGCTTTGACCTACTTTCTGTGATCGCATGCTGACGCTCGCCGGTCCGGCCACGTCCCCTCTATCATTATCACCAGCTGATTCAAACTCCCACTGATCATGTTTCCCGGTCCTCGCCCAGGTGATTCTCATCACACCATCACCAGCAGTGCATGTACTTAGCGGCCGTTTGCCAGTCACGCACTGCTGGTCCATAGTATTGTCATCTGTGCTGTTAGTCTGCCAGTATTTTCAGCACTCTCACGAGGTGTTAGTCACTCCATGTTCGCCGTGGTTCTCATGTGTCCTTGAAGCAATGTCGGCTCTGGGGCGCACCTGTGGCTAACACATCTGCTCTCATTTGTTCTCTGGGTGATGCCGGCCCCCGAACGCCATCAGTATGTTTGTGTTTTTTATATGTCTTTTTGGGAATTGTCTGTCTTTTTGTATTAAATGTGCTGTGATGAACCCTGCATGTAAATCCTCATTATTTCATCCTCCCTCTCCTGCGTAAGAGCGCACGGAGGGTCATGATGAATGGATTTACACGCAGGATTCACCAGATAATACATAAATACATAAAGCTAATACATAATAAATCCGATGCCTGAGCCACAGAGGATACACTGCTATGATTTTATTGAAAAATCGGGTTTAAATAAATTACATTTATGAACAAATAACTTGTTGCAATATCTGTAACAAAAGCATAACAGTCTGTGTTCCCCTGCCGTGTGTTTATCACTGCATGCTGCGCTGGGCATGCGTGCCTCTCCACTGTCACTCTCTGAGTCTGACTCGCTAGGCACGGTGCCGGCTTGTAACGGCTCAAACCTATATGGTCTGATGCCCCCAGATTCTTCATTGTCATCCCATTCTTTGGAACTATAATCGTCTGAAGATTAGACAACACAAACCAATTCCAGACTACATGTGCTGGAACCATCATCGATGTTTTCTACCTCTTCCATCCTGTGTGTTCAATGGGCAGCCAAGCACTGTGTTCTGTCAATGACGTTACAACATGGCCGGGGGCTTTTCCAGCCACTGACGCAATTGGTGACGTGGCGTTCATGAAAACGTTGGATATTCATGTGAAAAAAAAAGCATGTTTGACTTAGAACTGCACAGACCAACCTATTTCGTCATATTGTATTATGTGTTGAAAAATTAGATGAAGTCAAAAACGTGTCATCAGACCTTTAACAGGACAGGTTCCACTCAGAGCAGGCCTCGCCATGGTTGACCAAAGAAGCTGAGTGCACGTGCTCAGCGCCATATCCAGAGGTTGTCTTTTGAAAATAGACATCTGAGTCCTGCCAGCATTGCTGCAGAGGTTGAAGGGATGGGGGGTCAGCCTGTCAATGCTCAGACCATACTCCGCACACTGCATCAAATTGGTCTGCATAGTTGTTGTCCCAGAAGGAAGGCCCATTTAAAGATGATGCACAAGAAAGCCTGCAAACAATTTGCTGAAGACAAGCAGACTAAGGACATGGATTACTGGAACCATGTCCTGTGGTCTGATGAGACCAAGATAAACTTATTTGGTTCAGATGGTGTCAGGTGTGTGTGGCGGCAACCAGGTGAGGAGCACAAAGACAAGGGTGTCTTGCCTACAGTAAAGCATGGTGGTGGGAGTGCCATGGTTTGGGGCTGCATGAGTGCTGCCAGCACTGGGGAGCTACAGTTCACTGAGGGAACCATGAATGCCATCATGTACTGTGACATACTGAAACAGAGCATGATTGCCTCCCTTGGGAAAATAAGATAAGATAAGATAAGATAAGCCTTTATTAGTCCCACAACGGGGAAATTCCAGGATTGCAACAGCACAGGGATAGCAACACTCAGAGCAACAATCAGAAGGCAAGAAAAAAAACAAGCAAGCAAGAGCAGCTAATATACATATGTACATATTACTATAAAATATATATATACACACACACACACACACACACACACACAGTGCAGAGCATTGTAGCTGGATGGAATAAATATATGAATATATGAACACACAGTGCAGAGCATTGTAGCTAGATGGAATAAATATGTAAATATATAAACACCCACAGTACGGAGCATTGCAGCTAGGTGGAATAAATATGCAAGTATATAAACACACACAGTGCGGAGCAATGTAGCTAGATGGAATAATATGTAGATATATAAAAACACAGTGCGGAGCATTGTAGCTAGATGGAATAAATATATAGATATATAAATATAAACACACCCAGTGCTGAGCATTGTAGCTAGATGGAATAAATATGTAAATATATAAACACACACAGTGCAGAGCATTGTTGCTAGATGGGATGAAACAGCATAACCGTCTACTTAGTTATCCTACATGGTATGATTATGTGCCCATACATATTCTCACCCTCCATAGCGACCGGTATGTTCCTAGTTGTATGCCGGAGAGGACCATTGTGTAAGTCTATTGCATCTTTTGCATTCAAAAAACTATTAGTTTGTTACGTCTTTTTGCTATCTCTGCGAGCAGCCCTGCTTAGGTTGTACAGTCTGACAGCCGTTGGTAGGAAGGACCTACGAAACCTCTCGGTTGTGCACCTGGGATGATGTAGTCTGCTGCTAAATGAGCTCCTCAGTGCATCCAGAATGTCCTGCATAGGGTGGAACTCGGACTACAGCAGAGATGACAGTTTAGCCACCACCAAAATGGGCCGCAGGGCAGTATTCCAACATGATAACGACTCCAAACACACCTCCAAGACAACCACCGCCTTGCTAAAGAAACTGAGGGTAAAGGTGATGGACTGGCCAAGCATGTCTCCAGACCTAAACCCTATTGAGCATCTGTGGGGCATCCTCAAACGGAAGGTGGAGGGGCACAAGGTCTCTAACATTCACCAGCTCCATGATGTCGTCATGGAGGAGTGGAAGAGGATTCCAGTGGCAACCTGTGAAGCTCTAGTGAACTCCATGCCCAAGAAAGTTACGGCAGTGCTGGAAAATAATGGTGGCCACACAAAATATTGACAATGGGCACAATTTGGACATTTTCACTTAGGGGTGTACTCATTTTTGTTGCCAGTGGTTTAGAAATTAATGGCTGTGTGTTGAGTTATTTTGAGGGGACAGCAAATTTATACTGTTATACAAGCTGTACACTGACTACATTGTATCAAAGTGTCATATCTTCAGTGTTGTCCCATGAAAAGATATAATAAAATATTTACAAAAATGGGAGGGGTGTACTCACTTTTGTGAGATACTGTATAAAATGTAATACATCAATATGAAATCATATACACTAGTTCTTTGTTCAAGAGGTTCAACAGAAATGTGCAATACAGTACATAGGTCCCATTCGCTGTCCTTTTCCCTCATTTTGACAGTTCCCACAGGTCTTATGTGACTTATTTTGGTCAACTTGTATTAAAATTATTGAATTATTGCACCATCATTGTGAAAGCTTATCTAGGAATCGCTGGTTTCAGTGCATGTCTCTTTAAATCCCAAAGAGAGTATTTAACTCTGGCCTCCATTTTAAGTCACGATTGCTAATCTAAGCTGACTAGCTCCAATCACTGATTGGGCCTGAGCCAACTAACATAAATTTGTCTTTCAGAATCCCTGGTGGACAGGAGTGTCTGGTTTCACTGGTCAATAAGATGTGACCAGTCCCTGGAGAACAATTAGCAGCACAGAAACATTTGTGAATGAGTGGCTAAAATGTTGGCTACAGCTAGCCACCAACCCCCTAGCCAAACTAACGCTAACAGATCGACATAGCGTCATGGCAAAAATATAACAAAATAAGCCAGAATGATGCAAGTTAAATTAGCTACTCTGGTTTAGTCAACCAGGTTGAAACAGTGATATTTATTATGGTGCCTGAAATCTAAAGCTCGGAAGCCAGTGCCTTGGCTGGGCGCCCTGCTCATAGACAGACAGCTGTGCTGTACAATAGTAGAGCAGTGGCATGTATCAAGGCTGGACTTACCTTCTCTTGACATAGAGGAAAAAACTGGGACCGTTAAAACAGATAATCAGACACAAAAACGGTAAAGACTGTTTTTTTTTTTTTAAAGAAAAGTGAGTGTTTTGATGTTTTTTAGATAATCACTTGACCAATAGATGCATTTCAGAATGTTAAAACCTCCAAAAACACATTTTTTTCAGTGAATAGGACCTTTAACCATTCTGCAACCATTGTGATAATTTCATACTACTGTAGCAGGAAGGATAGTGGCGAACAGTTATTCGTATTTTGTGGATAATATCAGCTTTAATTTAATTCTCAGTTTCATTCAAACTACACTGTAAAAGGTACCTTAAAAGTATACGCAAACTAAATTTAGTTCAAAAAACTTTCCAAGCCACAGAGTTAAGATATGCTTGTGATGTGACTTACAAACCGGAGTGGGAATGCTTAAAACTCATTACAATCTATCTATGAATGCAAGGAATCTATGTGTGTGTGTGTGTGTCTCTTCCTCGCATATCTCTCAAACCATTCAAACTGACCTAAGATTTGATACGTGTTTTGCTGAGTGTAACAGTCGCTCTTAGTTTACTCCCTATTTATGCCTTCATTACCTCTGCCAAGGAGGTTATGTTTTCATCGGTGTTGGTTTGTCTGTCTGTTTGTCTGTCTGTTTGTTTGTTTGTTAGCAAGATAACTCAAAAAGTTATGGACGGATTTTCATGAAAATTTCACAGATTGTCAGAAATGGGGAATCCTACAGATAATTAGATTTTGGTGGTGATCCGGATCACCGTCCACAAGAAAACCGCCATTACGGAAAATGCGATTTTCGTGAATAACTACTGAACCACTAATCCTATCATTGTGAATCCAATTGCTAGTCCTATGTTTTCATGGTCAAGGAATCTGAAAACGTACACACAAACACTGTATGGGGGGAACTGTGGCGCTTGGCGGAGGTCTGCGCTCTCTGAGTGCTTTTCTCCCACAATATCTTTATTGAACCTTTTTTTTTTTAACAAACATGATACAAACAATCAAACACTAACACTAAAGTACTACAAAAAAAAAATGTGCTAAAAACACCAACAACCACCAACAAAATCAAGTCTTCAACAATGCTCCTCTGTTTAGTCTAGACAATCCAATACATAAGTATACATATTATGTTCACCAGTTTGGAATTTACAAGGTCCACACACATCATTCACCTTCTTCTTCAAGAGTTATGTTTAAATTTTTTACATAATCAATAAAAGGTCTCCATATATTCTCAAACACAATTTCCTTTGATTTCAGTATATATGTTATTCTTTCTAATGGAAGGTTTGTTAACATCTGTCTTAACCACTGAGTCACATCTGGTCTATGAGTCTTTTTCCATAATAGTGCAATACATTTTTTGGCATTAAGCAAACTGAGGTCTATGAATGTTCTTTCACTTTTATTAAAATTATGCTTTTCTGGGTACAGACCCAACAAAAACAGTTTAGGATTCAATATGATTTGTTTTGAGATTATTTTTTCAATTGTTACCCTCACCTCTTCCCAAAACATTCTTATTAATCTACATTCCCATAAACAATGAAATAGGGTTCCTTTACTTTCCATGCATTTTGTGCATGTATCTGGTATATTTTTGTTATATCTATTTAACTCCTCCAGTGTAACATACATCCGCATTAACCATTTGAAATGTATCAATTTAAGGCGTACATTTATTGATTTGGTTTGAGCTTCTGTACAAGCCAATTCCCATTGTTCCTCTGAAATTTCAGTTTGCAGATCTTCTTTCCAGTAGTTTAATCTTTTCAGTGAATTTTCACTTGAAGATAGTGTCAATGAGTTATAAAACTCTGAAATAATACCCTTTCTTTTACTATCTTTCATCATCATTTTTTCCAAGGATGAGTAAATAGGTCGAGTGAGAGCTTTATTTTGATTTGATCGAATAAAGTTTCTAAGTTGAAGATATTTTAAAAAATGTGTTCTATTGAGATTAAATTTGATCCTCAGCTCTTCAAAAGACATTATGTTATCTGCACATGGCAAATATAAATCCTGAATCTTTTGTATCCCTTTTAAATTCCATACTTTAAATACAGCGTCCGCTCTCCCTGGTTTAAAATATTGATTACCCCATATTGGACTAAATTGTGACAATAACTGTGGTTCTTTTAAATAGTTTTTAGCTTCACACCATATTTTGATCATATGCTTTACAAATGGATTTTTAACTTGTTTTTGTAATTTTTTTGCCGAATCTGAGTATATGAATATGGGAAGAGGTAAAGGTAAATTGTATGATTCCATTTCAGTCCAGTGAGGGAGATCATTTGATGAAAAATAATATGTCATAGACCTCAGTTGTGCCGACCAATAATACAACATAAAATTTGGACATTTCAGACCTCCACGATCAAATGGTAAATATAATAAAGACAGACGTAATCTAGCCCTCCTGTTGTTCCATATAAATTCCACTAACTTTTTTTTTATTCTTGAGAATAGATCTAAAGGTGGTGATAAGGGAATGTATTGAAATAAATAAAGTATTTTAGGTAAAATATTACTTTTAAGTATATTGATTCTCCCGATCATCGACATTGGTAGTGACATCCATCTCTGAGTTAACTCATTGATATCTGACATTAAGGCTTCATAGTTGACACTGGCGACTGATTCTAGCTTAGGCACAATTTGGATTCCTAAATACTTAAACTGATTTACAACATTGAATTGATTTACCTCAGGGGCTGGGTAATTTCTCTGAGTCTCATTTAGCATTAATATTGAAGATTTAGTTTTATTTATTTTATATCCTGATATTTCCCCAAAATTCTTTATTAAATTCAACAAGGTTGGAATTGCTTTTTTTAGATTCGACATAAACAAAATTATGTCATCGGCGTACAGGGAGATTTTATGTTCTGTTGGTCCAACTTTAATTCCATATATTTGTGAATGTAAACGTATCGCTATCGCTAAAGGTTCAATTGCCATAGTAAACAGTAAAGGTGAAAGTGGACAGCCTTGTCGACATCCTCTATTGATTTTTATTGGTTTTGAAATATTGTTATTTGTTAGGATTTCTGCTGTAGCATTATTGTATATTATTTGAACCCATTTTATGAAATTATTTCCAAGTCCAAACCTTTGTAGGACTTCAAAAAGAAAGGGCCATTCAACTCTATCAAAGGCCTTTTCGGCGTCCAGTGATAGGAGAGCTGTATCCGGTGCTTCTTTATTAAAATAAATAATATTAAATAGTCTTCTTACATTATGGAAGCCTTGTCTACCCTTTATAAAGCCATTCTGATCTCGATTAATAATATTTGGTAAAATTTCTTGTATTCGTCTTGCTAAAATTTTACAGATTATCTTAAGGTCGGCGTTTAATAGGCTTATTGGTCTCATATTTTCACATTTATTAGAGGGCTTACCTGGTTTTGGCAGCAGTATAATTAAGGCATTATTTATGTATGATGGTAAATTATTATTTTGAAATGCTTCTAAAACCATTTCCAAAAAAGGTTTTATTAATTTATTCTTAAATTTTTTATAAAGGTCAACTGGAAGACCATCTGGTCCTGCACTTTTTCCTGATTTCATATTATCAATGGCTAGCCCAACTTCTTCTTGACTAATTTTAGACTCCAATATCTCCCTGTTTTCATTTGGAATACACGGTATAGATAGTTCGTTCAAAAACCCATTTAGTTTTGTTAAATCAGATTCATTTTTGGTATATAATTTTTCATAGTAATCTCTAAAGGCTCTGTTAATTTCTAAAGGATCTATAACTACCTGTCCATAACTTATAATACTGGTAATTGGTGTTTTAATTTCTAATTGTTTAATCTGCCATGCTAATAATTTTCCTGATTTTTCACCTTGTTCATAAAAAGATTGTTTCAATCTTAGAAGACTCGAGGCAGCTCTATTCGCTGATTTTTTGTCGTATTCAGCTCTCAAAATCAGTAATTCATTCTCCAACCTTGGGTCACTTCCTGCATACACTTTTTCCTGAAGACTTTTTATTTTATGTTCCAATTGGGCTCTCTCCTCTCGAGTCTTCTTAGATTTTGATCCTGTATAACTAATAATATGTCCCCTAATAAAAGCTTTGAAAGCCTCCCACTTTACACATGCTGATGTTTGTGTAGTATTGATGTCAAAGAACTCGTCTATCTGTTTTTCTATATACTTGACAAATTCCTCATCCTGAAGCCATTTATGCTGAAATTGCCATCTACCTGATTCCTTTGTCAATTTTTTATCTACATATATTAGACAACAGGGTGCATGATCAGAGATCACGATGTTATCATAAAAGCAGTTTTGAATCTTGGACCTTAATTCTGTGGAAATCAAAAAATAATCAATACGTGAGAATGTCTTGTAGGTACTGGAATAACAAGAATAGGCTTTAACTTGTGGTTTCATTTCTCTCCATATATCTAACAATCTCAATTCTTTCATAAAATGATTAATAGTCATCCTACATCCAATGTGCGTGCAATCCAGTCCTGTTGATCTATCTATACCTGGATTCAATGTACAATTAAAATCCCCTGCTATTATATGTTGCCCTGTAAGTGATGATAAGATAAGAAATAAATTAGCAAAGAACTTCTGATCATCTATATTGGGACCATATAAGTTCACAAGATTTATATTTTCTAATAGCAAAGAACCTTGAATGATTACATATCTTCCAAATTTGTCTCCAATTACATTTTTCACTTGAAAAGGAACTGATTTATGTATGAGAGTCATAACTTCCCTGGCCCGGGATGAGAATGATGAGGTGAAGACACTTCCTTGCCATCTACTCCTAATTCTTTTTATATCCTCCTCTATTAAATGAGTTTCTTGTAAAAACACAATTTTTGAACCCATGTCTTTTATTTTATTCATAACTTGTTTAAGTTTTTTTAAATTTTGTAGACCTCTGCAATTCCATGAAGTTAAATTAAGATTAACACTTTGGTTTATGATCAATAGAGAGTTTGGGATTACCTTGCAGTGTAAACATGCTCATACAGAGAAGCAAAAACATGAGTGGTTGAACATTCATCCTACAAACTACACACAAACAAATTTCCCCTTCCCACACTTGTGGGAAACCCCCCAAAATCAAAAGAAAAATTCCGTCTCCCGATATAGCCATCGACCGCTCCATACCCACGGGGAACAGCCTAAGCCACTCCTTCTTCATCCTCCCAATCACCCTAACTCTACTGCTTTTAATGACGTAACATTAACTCTCCTCTGTAGTTTTCCAACTTAACTCCAAAATTTTTAACAACTTTGTACATCATAGTTTTTTTTTGTTTGTTTTGTTTTTGTTTTTGTTTTTAATATATAATACAATCTATATTTTGTAAACTTACTATTTACTTCAAGTCAGTCAGATGCCTGTGCAAATGCTTAATTATTCTACCTTATATTTTGTTCATGCTTAGCTCCCACCAGTCTCTTCTTCTTCTTTGATCTTCTTGATGAACTCCTGCGCCTCCTCTGGGGTCTTGAAGATGTGGGTTCTGCCCTCATACGTGGTCAGCAGTCTCGCAGGATAGATTACACCATGACGAATCCCAAGGTTGCGCAGCTCCTTACGTATGGGATCAAACTGCTTCCTCAATTGTTGGATTCCTGTGGCCAAATCTGAGTAGAACCGCACCTGCTGGTCCTGGTGTTTAATCTCTCCTTTAGCTCGTGCAGCGTTGAAGATCTTCATCCTGTCTCTGTTGCTAAGAAACTTCATAATTAAGGTCCTCGGCGGTCCCTTATCTCTCCGTGGGCCAATACGATGTGCTTTTTCCAGAACCACTGCTGATTGCAACTCCTCGCTGCCCAGCACCTCCGGAATCCACTTTTCCAGAAAGGAACATACGTCCCGACCTTCTGATTCCTCTGGAAGACCCACCAGCCTCAAGTTATTCTGTCTCGACCGAGATTCCAAATCCAAAATATTATTTTCCAGAGATTTATTTTTTTTTTCCAAAGTGCGCACCTTTAATTGAAGACGGGTGACGTCATCTTCAGCACTAGCGAGACGGAGCTCCATCTGCGCCGTTCGTTCTACACAGTCACCCAATTCCTTTCTTATTCCTTCCAACGCTGTCATAATCCCATCAAATCTAGAGGAAAAGTCCCCTCTCATTGAACTCATGGCAGCCATCAGCGCATCTGCGCCATTCCCCGCAGACATCGCACCGTTGCCAGCCTCCTCCGCCATATATGGAGTTTTATTTGCTGCGTCACAGACCTGAAAGTCCGTTAATTTGGACTGTTTCGGCGGCTCGCTTTTTCCTTTACCTGGTCTTCCAGCCTTAGGCTTCGCCGACATATCCTTGCCCAGACGCTGGGATACGTTCTGTCCCAAATGAGAGAGTTATTTGCCGATTTTTTTTCTCCAGGAGCAGAGCAGAGTGAGACACATCCGTCCTACGTGGCAGCCATAACCGGAAGTCCCCTGAGTGCTTTTCTAGTTTAGTTATTTGTCTTTTCTCTTCACAACTGTGCCATCTAGTGGTCAATTTTAGTGTACACGGAACTATTTATCTGGCCTTAGGTTCCGCCCGACCTTAATTACCTGTACACTTCCGCCTAAGCAGTGCAGCACAGTTGCCACTTGCCGCCAAGCTCCGTAGATTGATGGAAAAACATGTGAAAGGGGCAATTAAAACAAAGAAAATAATACAAAAGAAGAAGGAGGACAAACAGAGGTTAAAAAGGATCATTTAGCCCCTCGTGGATGCCAGCTCACGAGGTTTGTGTAATGTTTTTATATGTTTTACTGCATGTTTTTGACATGTTTCAGGACCCAAGAGACAGACACAGACACGGGCAGATACAAAATAGTTATTCTTTATTGTTAAGTGAGAGTGAGTGTAGTGCAAGTGTGAGTGCAGATATAGTGGCCTGGTCTGGTTCCGTCTTCAACGCTCTCCGGACTTTGGTACAGATACCCCAGGACAGCGCGCCCACAACACAGGAGGGTGGTAGGATGGGTGCATCCTGATCCTCAGTAGATGGTGCGTCAAACTGTCGTGAGAGGGCATCCGGCTTACCGTTCTTGCTTCCTGGCCGATAGGTGATGGAGAAGTTGAAGCGGCCGAAGAAGAGAGACCAACGAGCTTGACGTGCGTTCAGCCGCTTCGCTGTCCTGAGATACTCCAGGTTGCGGTGGTCAGTCCATACAACGAACGGCTGAGCGGCCCCCTCAAGCCAATGTCTCCATTCCTCCAGGGCGAGCTTCACTGCTAACAGTTCCCTGTCCCCAATGCTGTAGTTCCTCTCTGCCGGTGACAAGCGACGGGAGAAATATGCACATGGCCGAATCTTGCCGTCCTCAGGAGAACGCTGGGAGAGTACCGCTCCCACCCCCGAATCAGAGGCATCTATTTCCACCAAGCACTGAAGATTCGGGTCCACCTGAGAGAGCACACGGGCCGAAGCAAACTCGTCCTTTAATTTCTTAAACGCCCTGGCTGCCTCCTCACTCCAGCAAAACGGGGTCTTAGGGGAGGTGAGCGCAGTCAAAGGGCGAGCCAGGTTCCCAAAATTGGGCACAAAATGGCGATAAAAATTAGCAAAGCCCAGGAACCCCTGGAGCTGTTTCCTAGAGGACGGAGTGGGCCAGTCCACTACCGCCTTAACCTTGGCCGGGTCAGGAAGCACCTGGTTCCAGGCAATGATGAACCCAAGGAAAGAGGTCTGGTTGGTGTGAAATTCACACTTCTCCGCTTTGACAAAGAGTTGATTCTCCAGGAGGCACTGTAACACTCTGCGCACGTGCACCTGGTGCTCTTCCAGAGTGCGGGAGAAGATCAATATATCATCTAAATACACAAACACAAAGGAGTTAAGGAAATCCCGCAGCACGTCGTTTATTAGCCGCTGGAAGACGGCCGGAGCGTTGGTCAACCCAAACGGCATTACCAGGTACTCAAAGTGGCCGCTTGGGGTCCTGAACGCCGTCTTCCACTCGTCACCCTCTCTGATGCGCACCAGGTGATAGGCATTGCGGAGATCAAGCTTAGTAAACCAATTCGCCCCCTGGAGGGAGTCAAAGGCAGTATTCATCAAAGGCAGAGTGTATTTATCTTTAATAGTGATTTCATTAAGCCCCCAGAAGTCGATGCAAGAGCGTAGCGACCCGTCCTTCTTACCAACAAAGAAGAAGCCGGCCCCCACGGCCGAGGACGACGGGCAGATGATACCTGAGGCCAGGGATTCTTTAATGTAGGTGTCCATGGCCTCGCGCTCCGGGGCTGACAGGCTGTACAGGCGGCTCGCAGGGAGAGGGGCCCCAGCCTTCAGATTTATTGCGCAGTCATACGGCTGATGAAGGGGTAGAGATAACGCCCGTGACTTGCTGAACACTAATCCTAAATCGTGGTAAACCTCTGGTACCTTGGACAGCTCCTGAGTAGGCGTCGAGGGGGGTGGCACCTTGACAGAGGGGGCGCATGCCGCCGATTGGAGGCAGGCGCTTAAGCAGAAGGTACTCCACGCTGTAATACTCCCTCCTTGCCAATCGATGGTGGGATTATGAAGGTGGAGCCAGGGGTAACCCAGGATGACAGGCGAAGAAGAGACAGGCAAGACTAAGAACCTAATCTCTTCTCTGTGATTCCCTGAGACAATCACGGACACTGGGGCCGTCTGATAGGCTATGGTGGTCAGTGATGCCTTAGATAACGTAATAAGCTTGACAGGTGGATCCAGGGACTGACAGCCGAGGCCGATCTGGGTTGCCAGGTTCTTAGAAACGAAGTTTTGCTCAGCTCCTGAATCCACTAAGGCTAACATGGAATGTTCTGCGTGTTTGTGGATAAGTCTAATGGGTATACGAAAACTCGTGAGGGGTCTTTCTAGGTCCGTGTCCGTGAATCCCCCTACTGCAATCCACGGACCCTCCCTTTTTGACCGACTTGGGCATTCAAAAACCCCATGTCATTCCTTTCCACAATAAAAACAAAGGCCTAGATCTCTGCGGCGCTGTCTCTCAGCCGCTGACACTTTAGATTGTCCTATTACCATAGCCTCCTGATCTAAAAGCTCCCCTGACGCTGGAAGAGCAAGCAGGGGAGAGCTGGTGGAACGAGGGCGGGGTTTTACAGGACGGACGGTAGACCGCCATTCTGCCGCTCGTTCCCTTAGTCTACTATCTATGCTTATGGCAAGGGCAATTAGCTCTCCCAAATTGTCAGGTTTGTCCCGTGCCGCTAACTCGTCTTTTAACTCCGCGTTGAGACTGCGGAGGAAAATACCGCACAGTGCCGGTTCCCCCCACCCAGTCTCAGCGGCAAGGACCCGGAAGTCTATTGCATAGTCAGCAGCTGATCTTGCACCCTGCTGCAGGCTCAACAGCCGTTCAGTCAATACCGCCCCCCTATCCGAATGATCAAACACGGACATAAACTCCGCCAAAAACTGCTTGTAAGTCAACATAGGATAACCTGGTCTCGCCATTACTGAGTATGCCCAATCTAAGGCTCTACCCCCCAGTAGGTTAATGATATATCCTATTTTGTTTGAGTCTATGGCGAAGTCCCCCGGGACTCGGAGAAAAACTGACTTGCATTGCAGAATAAATCCCCGAACCTCTCAGAGTTTACCACTGAAACGAGCAGGTGTGGGAACAGGGGTGAGACGAGATATGAACGTGGTGTTAGCTTGACTTGGTGCTAAACCTGCAGGGGTTGGAACACTAGCGACCAGGGGAAACGCCTGTTGTCCCTCCAGGCGATCCAGCCGGCCGTTAACTTGCGACAGCTGGTTTAGAATAACTGTTTGCTGATGTATGAGCATGTCTACCTGGGCGCTAAGAGTGTTAAGTCCGGACTTCCGGTTATGGCTGCCACGTAGGACGGACGTGTCTCGCTCTGCTCTGCTCCTGGAGAAAAAAAATCGGCAAATAACTCTCTCATTTGGGACAGAACGTATCCCAGCATTTGGGCGAGGATATGTCGGCGAAGCCTAAGGCTGGAAAACCAGGAAAAGGAAAAAGCGAGCCGCCGAAACAGTCCAAATTAACGGACTTTCAGGTCTGTGACGCAGCAAACAAAACTCCATATATGGCGGAGGAAGCTGGCGGCGGTGCGATGTTTGCGGGGAATGGCGCAGATGCGCTGATGGCTGCCATGAGTTCAATGAGAGCGGACTTTTCCTCTAGATTTGATGGGATTATGACAGCGTTGGAAGGAATAAGAAAGGAATTGGGTGACTGTGTAGAACGAACGGCGCAGATGGAGCTCCGTCTCGCTAGTGCTGAAGATGACGTCACCCGTCTTCAATTAAAGGTACGCACTTTGGAAAAAAAAAATAAATCTCTGGAAGATAATATTTTGGATTTGGAATCTCGGTCGAGACAGAATAATTTGAGGCTGGTGGGTCTTCCAGAGGAATCAGAAGGTCGGGACGTATGTTCCTTTCTGGAAAAGTGGATTCCGGAGGTGCTGGGCAGCGAGGAGTTGCAATCAGCAGTGGTTCTGGAAAAAGCACATCGTATTGGCCCACGGAGAGATAAGGGACCGCCGAGGACCTTAATTATGAAGTTTCTTAGCAACAGAGACAGGATGAAGATCTTCAACGCTGCACGTGCTAAAGGAGAGATTAAACACCAGGACCAGCAGGTGCGGTTCTACCCAGATTTGGCCACAGGAATCCAGCAATTGAGGAAGCAGTTTGATCCCGTACGTAAGGAGCTGCGCAACCTTGGGATTCGTCATGGTGTAATCTATCCTGCGAGACTGCTGACCACGTATGAGGGCAGAACCCACATTTTCAAGACCCCAGAGGAGGCGCAGGAGTTCATCAAGAAGATCAAAGAAGAAGAAGAGACTGGTGGGAGCTAAGCATGAACAAAATATAAGGTAGAATAATTAAGCATTTGCACAGGCATCTGACTGACTTGAAGTAAATAGTAAGTTTACAAAATATAGATTGTATTATATATTAAAAAAACAAAACAAAAACAAAACAAACAAAAAAAAAAACTATGATGTACAAAGTTGTTAAAAATTTTGGAGTTAAGTTGGAAAACTACAGAGGAGAGTTAATGTTACGTCATTAAAAGCAGTAGAGTTGGGGTGATTGGGAGGATGAAGAAGGAGTGGCTTAGGCTGTTCCCCGTGGGTGTGGAACAGTCGATGGCTATATCGGGAGACAGAATTTTTCTTTTGATTTTGGGGGGTTTGCCACAAGTGTGGGAAGGGGAAATTTGTTTGTGTGTAGTTTGTAGGATGAATGTTCAACCACTCATGTTTTTGCTTCTCTGTATGAGCATGTTTACACTGCAAGGTAATCCCAAACTCTCTATTGATCATGGACCAAAGTGTTAATCTTAATTTAACTTCATGGAATTGCAGAGGTCTACAAAATTTAAAAAAACTTAAACAAGTTATGAATAAAATAAAGGATATGGGTTCAAGAATTGTGTTTTTACAAGAAACTCATCTGATAGAGGAGGATGTTAAAAGAATTAGGAGTAGATGGCAGGGAAGTGTATTCACCTCTTCATTTTCATCCCGAGCCAGGGGAGTTATGACTCTCATACATAAATCAGTTCCTTTTCAGGTGAAAAATGTAATTGGAGACAAATTTGGAAGATATGTAATCATTCAAGGTTCTTTGCTATTAGAAAATATAAATCTTGTGAACTTATATGGTCCCAATATAGATGATCAGAAGTTCTTTGCTAATTTATTTCTCATCTTATCATCACTTACAGGGCAACATATAATAGCAGGGGATTTTAATTGTACATTGAATCCAGGTGTGGATAGATCAACAGGACTGGATTGTACGCACATTGGATGTAGGATGACTATTAATCATTTTATGAAAGAATTGAGATTGTTAGATATA
Organism: Pholidichthys leucotaenia; assembly: GCA_020510985.1. Lineage (NCBI taxonomy): Eukaryota > Metazoa > Chordata > Actinopteri > Cichliformes > Pholidichthyidae > Pholidichthys > Pholidichthys leucotaenia. The sequence goes on from CM035845.1 coordinate 288,783,752, forward strand.
TGGAGAGAAATGAAACCACAAGTTAAAGCCTATTCTTGTTATTCCAGTACCTACAAGACATTCTCACGTATTGATTATTTTTTGATTTCCACAGAATTAAGGTCCAAGATTCAAAACTGCTTTTATGATAACATCGTGATTTCTGATCAAGCACCCTGTTGTCTAATATATGTAGATAAAAAATTGACAAAGGAATCAGGTAGATGGCAATTTCAGCATAAATGGCTTCAGGATGAGGAATTTGTCAAGTATATAGAAAAACAGATAGACGAGTTCTTTGACATCAATACTACACAAACATCAGCATGTGTAAAGTGGGAGGCTTTCAAAGCTTTTATTAGGGGACATATTATTAGTTATACAGGATCAAAATCTAAGAAGACTCGAGAGGAGAGAGCTAAATTGGAACATAAAATAAAAAGTCTTCAGGAAAAAGTGTATGCAGGAAGTGACCCAAGGTTGGAGAATGAATTACTGATTTTGAGAGCTGAATACGACAAAAAATCAGCGAATAGAGCTGCCTCGAGTCTTCTAAGATTGAAACAATCTTTTTATGAACAAGGTGAAAAATCAGGAAAATTATTAGCATGGCAGATTAAACAATTGGAAATTAAAACACCAATTACCAGTATTATAAGTAACAGACAGGTAGTTATAGATCCTTTAGAAATTAATAGAGCCTTTAGAGATTACTATGAAAAATTATATGATACCAAAAATGAACCTGATTTAACAAAACTAAATGGGTTTTTGAACGAACTATCTATACCGTGTATTCCAAATGAAAACAGGGAGATATTGGAGTCTAAAATTAGTCAAGAAGAAGTTGGGCTAGCCATTGATAATATGAAATCAGGAAAAAGTGCAGGACCAGATGGTCTTCCAGTTGACCTTTATAAAAAATTTAAGAATAAATTAATAAAACCTTTTTTGGAAATGGTTTTAGAAGCATTTCAAAATAATAATTTACCATCATACATAAATAATGCCTTAATTATACTGTTGCCAAAACCAGGTAAGCCCTCTAATAAATGTGAAAATATGAGACCAATAAGCCTATTAAACGCCGACCTTAAGATAATCTGTAAAATTTTAGCAAGACGAATACAAGAAATTTTACCAAATATTATTAATCGAGATCAGAATGGCTTTATAAAGGGTAGACAAGGCTTCCATAATGTAAGAAGACTATTTAATATTATTTATTTTAATAAAGAAGCACCGGATACAGCTCTCCTATCATTGGACGCCGAAAAGGCCTTTGATAGAGTTGAATGGCCCTTTCTTTTTGAAGTCCTACAAAGGTTTGGACTTGGAAATAATTTCATAAAATGGGTTCAAATAATATACAATAATGCTACAGCAGAAATCCTAACAAATAACAATATTTCAAAACCAATAAAAATCAATAGAGGATGTCGACAAGGCTGTCCACTTTCACCTTTACTGTTTACTATGGCAATTGAACCTTTAGCGATAGCGATACGTTTACATTCACAAATATATGGAATTAAAGTTGGACCAACAGAACATAAAATCTCCCTGTACGCCGATGATATAATTTTGTTTATGTCGAATCTAAAAAAATCAATTCCAACCTTGTTGAATTTAATAAAGAATTTTGGGGAAATATCAGGATATAAAATAAATAAAACTAAATCTTCAATATTAATGCTAAATGAGACCCAGAGAAATTACCCAGCCCCTGAGGTAAATCAATTCAATGTTGTAAATCAGTTTAAATATTTAGGAATCCAAATTATGCCTAAGCTAGAATCAGTCGCCAGTGTCAACTATGAAGCCTTAATGTCAGATATCAATGAGTTAACTCAGAGATGGATGTCACTACCAATGTCGATGATCGGGAGAATCAATATACTTAAAAGTAATATTTTACCTAAAATACTTTATTTATTTCAATACATTCCCTTATCACCACCTTTAGATCTATTCTCAAGAATAAAAAAAAAGTTAGTGGAATTTATATGGAACAACAGGAGGGCTAGATTACGTTTGTCTTTATTATATTTACCATTTGATCGTGGAGGTCTGAAATGTCCAAATTTTATGTTGTATTATTGGTCGGCACAACTGAGGTCTATGACATATTATTTTTCATCAAATGATCTCCCTCACTGGACTGAAATGGAATCATACAATTTACCTTTACCTCTTCCCATATTCATATACTCAGATTCGGCAAAAAAATTACAAAAACAAGTTAAAAATCCATTTGTAAAGCATATGATCAAAATATGGTGTGAAGCTAAAAACTATTTAAAAGAACCACAGTTATTGTCACAATTTAGTCCAATATGGGGTAATCAATATTTTAAACCAGGGAGAGCGGACGCTGTATTTAAAGTATGGAATTTAAAAGGGATACAAAAGATTCAGGATTTATATTTGCCATGTGCAGACAACATAATGTCTTTTGAAGAGCTGAGGATCAAATTTAATCTCAATAGAACACATTTTTTTAAATATCTTCAACTTAGAAACTTTATTCGATCAAATCAAAATAAAGCTCTCACTCGACCTATTTATTCATCCTTGGAAAAAATGATGATGAAAGATAGTAAAAGAAAGGGTATTATTTCAGAGTTTTATAACTCATTGACACTATCTTCAAGTGAAAATTCACTGAAAAGATTAAACTACTGGAAAGAAGATCTGCAAATTGAAATTTCAGAGGAACAATGGGAATTGGCTTGTACAGAAGCTCAAACCAAATCAATAAATGCACGCCTTAAATTGATACATTTCAAATGGTTAATGCGGATGTATGTTACACCGGAGGAGTTAAATAGATATAACAAAAATATACCAGATACATGCACAAAATGCATGGAAAGTAAAGGAACCCTATTTCATTGTTTATGGGAATGTAGATTAATAAGAATGTTTTGGGAGGAGGTGAGGGTAACAATTGAAAAAATAATCTCAAAACAAATCATATTGAATCCTAAACTGTTTTTGTTGGGTCTGTACCCAGAAAAGCATAATTTCAATAAAAGTGAAAGAACATTCATAGACCTCAGTTTGCTTAATGCCAAAAAATGTATTGCACTATTATGGAAAAAGACTCATAGACCAGATGTGACTCAGTGGTTAAGACAGATGTTAACAAACCTTCCATTAGAAAGAATAACATATATACTGAAATCAAAGGAAATTGTGTTTGAGAATATATGGAGACCTTTTATTGATTATGTAAAAAATTTAAACATAACTCTTGAAGAAGAAGGTGAATGATGTGTGTGGACCTTGTAAATTCCAAACTGGTGAACATAATATGTATACTAATGTATTGGATTGTCTAGACTAAACAGAGGAGCATTGTTGAAGACTTGATTTTGTTGGTGGTTGTTGGTGTTTTTAGGTTTTTTTTTTTTTTTGTAGTACTTTAGTGTTAGTGTTTGATTGTTTGTATCATGTTTGTTAAAAGGATTGTCTAGACTAAACAGAGGAGCATTGTTGAAGATTTGATTTTGTTGGTGGTTGTTGGTGTTTTTTAGTGCATTTTTTTTTTGTAGTACTTTAGTGTTAGTGTTTGATTGTTTGTATCATGTTTGTTAAAAAAAAAAAAAGGTTCAATAAAGATATTGTGGAAAAAAAAAAGAGTGTTAAGTCCGTTTGGCTGTGTACTGCCTGTTGGGTCAACGTGACGGAGTCGTACTGACATGTTTCAGGACCCAAGAGACAGACACAGACACGGGCAGATACAAAATAGTTATTCTTTATTGTTAAGTGAGAGTGAGTGTAGTGCAAGTGTGAGTGCAGATATAGTGGCCTGGTCACCGGAGCTGAGCGATACAGATGACGACCTGGCAACCCTGGAACACACAAGCAGAAACCGTTAAGGCTGTTCAGCACAAAAGGACAAGTGCAGGTGTGAAGCTTACTTGAGGTTGTCACTGATTGTATCTTGCTGTTCCCCGATGTCCGTGGGCTGTGGTGGAGCTGGTGCTTGAGGCTGTGATGGTGATAACTCCTGTAACCGTGGTGGTGATCGTGGCGAGGGCAGTGATTGCACTGACAGCTGTGACGAGGACTGTTCCCGTAGCCGTGGAGGAGACAATGTCCGTAACCATGGTGATAGTGGCTCCTGTGGCTGAGAGAGTGAGAGTACCTGCAGCTGTAGTGATGAGAGTTCCTGAAGTAGCGATGGCCAGGAAGAGCTCCGGGAAGGAGAGGGAAATTCTCCGTCAGTTGGAGATTCCGGTCCGCCGCCTGGGAGGTCCACCTGTGCACAGGGGTAAAGGTTTGGCGTTGAAAAGCAAATGGTTTTCTTACGTGGTGAGTCTTGTCGTGGCGTTCCTGACTTGGCTGTGAAACGAAGCTCTGGCTCATACTCGGTCGAGGTAGACAGACGACTCCGTGCCGGGCTGTCAACGACGCTGGCTTTTAATAGCCGCTGATTAACACCTGCTGATCTGTGCGCAGCTGGAGCTGATGAGCGGGATGACAGCCCAGCGGCTGTCATGACAGTTTTATGTCTTTAATTTATTTTATCGATGTAATTGCAAAATGTAGTTTTATATTTATTTTAATGTATTTTCTTTTTGTGACCATTTCTCACGGGTTGTCAAAGATAGTCAAGAACAAGAATAAACCCCGTTTTACTCTAAACCTCATGTGTAAGCCAATCCTTGAGGGTGCTACAGTGAGAACTCCTCTGCTCCAATGCATGGGTGGATGAGTGACGTGCCAGAGCCAGGGATGAGAGGGTCGACAGCGCGGCGCCCCCATCTTGCCATGGCCCAACGCAAGACGCAGCAACCGCGGGAAATTCCAGGTTCCCAAAATGAATGTTGCCCTAAACAAGAGACTCATTAATATTATTTGATTTAAATATAAGTGAAGTCAAGAGGACGTTGTAACAAGAAATAAGATAATTTTCGCTTCTGCTGTGAATCAAGGACTAAAATATTTGCATTGAAATAATTTTCTTTATTTACATTTCTCCTGTTGAAGCTGAATTGATGATCATACAGTGTCCACGTCTGTGTTGTGCTGGGTAACCTTCATACTGTGTATATTCAGTGATTCTCAGTAACAGTAAGGATATTACTGGTTCATTCCTTACAGCTTATAGTGAATTGAGTTTGACTTAAAGTTACATTTGAAGAACAATAAGACTGTTTACTGTTTAAGTTAAAGTGACAGTAACATTTAACAAGATTAACATGTAACCATTTTATTATCAAACTCAACGCTAAGTTACTGCGTTAAATCTTTCATTTAAAGTAAACAAAGACAAACCAAAGCGAACAATGGCAGAGTTTGGAGTCAATTCAGAAGTCAGTGAAGATTGTTGTGATAAAGAGCAACTCTGTGCAGATGAGCAACCACAAGGAGCTGAAGGCACAGGAGATGATATCCCCACTACCTCACAAGAGCCACACAGGAGCCGTAGAAGTCGTAAGTTGATAGAAAAGGGCCAAGAGCTGCACGATGACCAGGTAAGGAAAACTGCACATCGTTTCATTACGTGCTATGAGAAGTGGAAGGCTGTCACTAAAGATGCCAAAAGAGCTATGAAACAGCAGTACTCACAAGATCTGCTAAATGAACATGTTGCTAAAGTTTCAAGTGCTGCAATAAATCTGAACACAGCTTATGATGAGTTGAGACAGACTGACTCTCCTGACCATGACACAAGATGTCGGATAGACATATGTGAAGCAGTGACAAAGACAATAATCAAAGCTGCTGAAAGGTGCCTAAAGGCTGAAAAGGTTGGAAGTCAAGAGTACAAAGAAATCTGGAAGGAGACAGAGTCTGTATTCAAGTGTGCAGCCTCAGTAAAGACAAGTGTTAAATCTCACCTTGCAAATCACTCTTCTCATTCAAAGATCCCATCCAAGCATTCATCCAGGCACTCTTCAAAAAGACAAGATGCAGCTACTGAAGTTGCAGCTAACGAAGCTGCCTTGGAAGTTCTGCTTGAACAGGAAAACCACATAAAGGAAATTGAAATGCAAGAAGCAGACATTGCACGGCAGCAAAGAGAGCTGGAAGCAAAGCGCAGAGAACTGGAGCGACTGGATACAGTAAAAAAACTGAAAGCTGCTAAAGCAAGACAGTGAGTGTATGAGCAAAGTGAATGTTCAGATGAAGAAATATACAACCTACTCCATCAACACAATTTGGATGAAGAAAATGAAGTCAAGTCTGAAAACAATGACCAGCACCTCAAACCGTGTTACCCACCACAAAACGCAACACATTCACAAGAAGTAAACACTACAGATCTTGTCCGAGCCTTTGCAGAGTCCCTCAGTGCAATTTATCTTCCTGTACTAGAATCAACGGTATTCAGTGGTGACCCACTCAGATACAATGACTGAAAGATCTCATTTCAGACACTCATTGACAGAAGGACTATACCAGCTGAAGAGAAGACATACTATCTGTGAAAGTATGTGAGTGGATCTGCAAGGAAAGTGATAGAGAGCTACTTTCTGCTAGGCACAGAGTCGGCCTACAATGCAGCATGGACAGTCCTTGGAGACAGGTATGGCAATCCATTCCTCATCACCAAAGCCTTCAGAGACAAACTCAATGCATGGCCCAAGATAAGCTCAAAAGGCAGTATGGAACTTCAAGAGTTCGCTGACTTCCTTCGTAGCTGTCAAGTGGCTATGTTACAGATTAAAGGACTTGAAGTGCTCAATGACTGCAACGAAAACCAAAAAATGCTTGCAAAACTTCCAGACTGGCTCACATCAAGGTGGAACAGAAAGGTTACAAAAGTGCAAGAAACGAGCCACACCTTTCCAAATTTCAGCCAGTTTGTAGAGTTCATCTCGCATGAAGCCAAAATTGCATGTAACCCCATAACATCTCTCCATGCTCTGAAACCAAATGAAGGTGAAAAGACAGAAAGGGAGATCCTCAAGAACAGAAGCCATGGAGCTAAGGTCCAAGCGACTAACTCAAATGAAAGAGTTGTCAATGCAAGTTGTGTCTACTGCGAGAAGGCAGGTCACGTTTTACAGAAGTGTCAGAAGTTCATGAATGAGAGCATCGATGAGAGACTCAAGTTCACACAAAAGAAGAAGTTTTGCTTTGGTTGCTTGAAGTCTGCCCATCGCTCAAAGGATTGCGCAAACAGAGAAACTTGTGATACCTACAAGAAAAAACATCCAACATGGCTTCATGATGATCAAACTAAAGAAGAAAGAATTCAGACAAAGATTAATAAAGTGAAAAGCACTGACAAGACAAGGTTAAGAACAGAGGTCCTGCAAGACAGTGTTACACCAACAACAAGTGGAGCGACGTCTAACAGAGTAATGCAGAAAGTCAAAGACACACAAACATCCTCCATCATTCCTGTATGGGTGTCAGCCGAAAGTGAACCAGAGCGTGAAGTTCTTTTGTATGCACTCCTTGACACACAAAGTGACACAACCTTCGTCCTCGAAGAAACGTCAAGAGCTCTGAACACCAAAAGTGAACCAGTTCAGCTAAAGCTTATTACTATGTCCTCAAGAAACACAGCTGTGTCCTGTCGCAAGCTAGCCGGTTTACAAGTAAGAGAGTTTTACTCCAACAAGACCATATTCCTGCCAGTGACGTATGCAAGAGACTTTATTCCAGCAAATCGAGATCATATTCCAACGCCAAGTACGGCAAAGGCATGGCCACATCTTGAACACATCGCAGGTGAGATTGCTCCACTCCAAAGTTATGACGTGGGCCTTCTAATTGGCTACAACTGTTCTCAAGCTCTTGTTGCCCGACAAGTTGTGTCCGGCAAGGAAAGTTAGCCATTTGCACAAAGGACTGATCTGGGATGGAGTATTGTGGGCTTCGGCAATCCATGTCTTGATCATGGAGATGTTGTTGGAGTGAGTCACCAAATCATTGTAAAGCAAGTGGTGCCAGGTATTCAGCCCTCTTCAAGCCTCACCAGCGAAGTTCATTATGTGTACAGAACTCAGATAAAGGAAATGGTCTCACCTGATGATGTGATCAAAATGTTGGAGTCAAATTTTGTGGAAAAGGCTTTTGAAGATGTAAAGATCTCCCAAGAAGATCTCAAATTGCTGACAAAGATCAAAGAAGGCATTAAACTCAAAGAGGATGGGCATTATGAGATGCCACTCCCATTCAAGAGTGAAAGGCCCAACATGCCTGACAACAAGACATGTGCCATTCATCGTCTCAAATGCTTGGAAAGAAAGCTGAGAAGGAACAAGCAGTACTACACAGACTACAAGAAGTTTATGGAAGAAATCATTGCTCATGGAGATGCTGAAAGAGTCCCAGAGCAAGACGTTGATAAGACCCCGGCTTGGTACATCCCACACCATGGGGTGTATCATCCACAAAAACCTGGAAAGATTTGCTTTGTGTTCGACGCCTCTGCCAAATTTCAAGGTACGTCCTTAAACGACCATCTCCTTACTGGCTCAGAGCTAACACCTTGCTTGGAGTCTTGTGTCATTTCTGAAGAGGCCCAGTGGTTATTATGTGTGGTATTGAACACATGTTCCATCAGTTCCACGTGTGCGCCAGTGACAAAGATTATTTAAGGTTCTTATGGTGGGAGAATGGCGACCTTGAAACCCCATATGCCATGTATTGGATGAAAATACACCTATTTGCTTCCTCCCCTGGTTGTGCCAACTACGGCCTCAAGCACCTTGCAACTGAAGGAGAAGGATGTTTCAGCAAAGACCCCGTCAAGTTCATTAAAACCAATTTCTATGTTGACGATGGGTTAGCAAATGTTGACACCGAAGGTCAATCAATACAGCTCATCAAAGAAGCCTGTGAGCTCTGCAATACAGGCAAGCTTCAGTTGCATAAGTTTATTTCCAACAGCACCAAGGTCCTAGCCTCGCTTCCAAAGGAAGAATGTGCTGTAGCCACCAAAGATCTGGACATGGCGCTGGGTGAAGTGCATATGGAGAGAGCACTCGGAGTGCAATGGTGTGTGGAATCAGACCAGTTCCACTTCAGAGTAACAGTAAAGGAAAATCCACACGAAGAGGAGTATTGTCCACAGTGGCTTCAGTGTTCAATCCACTTGAATTTGTCGCGCCCTTCTTTTTGCTGGGAAAGCAGATCTTGCAACAAATGTGTCGAGATAAACTCAGCTGGGATGACACCTTACCTGACAGTCTTCGACCCCAGTGGGAATCTTGGCTTCTTGACCTCAAGAACCTTGCAGATGTGAAAATTCAGAGATGCTACATTCCACCAGGCTTCAAGGCCCAGCACTATGAGTTGCATCATTTCTGTGATGCAAGTGTGTCTGGATACGGCATGTGTGCCTACCTCAGGGCAGTAAGCACATCTGGTGAAGTCCACTGTTCCTTGGTCATGGGAAGATCAAGAGTTCCACCTTCCAAAGTAACAACCATACCACGACTTGAGCTGTCAGCGGCTGTAGTTGCTGTTCGCACTGGTGACATGCTAAGAAAGGAACTTGAAGTACAAGTCTCACAAGAAACATACTGGACTGACTCCAAGGTTGTTCTTGGATACATCAACAATGAAGCCAGAAGGTTCCATGTGTTCGTTGCAAACCGAGTGGAACGCATCAAACAAAGCACAAAATCTACACAGTGAGAGATACGTGCGTCCAAAGAAAACCCGGCCGACCATGCCTCGAAAGGCCTCACAGCTGAGCAACTCATTGCCTCAAACTGGGTTGCAGGCGCAAACCTTCTCTGGCAACCAATCATATCCAGCAGTGAAATCAAGGTGGGAGCGCTATCAAGCAGTGACCCAGAGGTCAAGAAAGTTCAAGTTCACAAGACACAAGCTAAAGAACAATGGTCACTCTTAGAGTGCCTACACAAGTTCTCTGACTGGTCAAGAATGATCAAAGCCATTGCCAGACTAAAGCGCTATGTGAAAGAAGCAAAGGATTGCAAACCAAGGTCCTGCGAAGTTAGCAGCCTGGAAGAGAGAAGAGAAGCAGAGTTGACTATCATCAAGATGGTTCAAGAAAGAGCTTTCACACAAGAAATAAAGTTCCTTCAACCTCATAAAGTGATGCAAATCAAAGACAAGGCGAACAAGTTGCACAAGTTTTGCCCATTTCTGGATGATCAAGGCATTCTTCTAGTCGGAGAACGCCTCAAAGATGCTGCCTTACATCCCAGTGTTAAGCATCCAGCAGTCCTGCCAAGAGACAGCTATGTGTCAACATTGCTTGTCAAGCATTATCACGAGAGAATGTACCATCAAGAACGAGGGATCACCATGAACGAGCTTCGTGCTAATGGCCTTTGGATCCTCGGGTGCAGCAAAGTTGTGTCATCTCACATTTACAAGTGCAGAAAGTTCAGAAGATGTACCAAGCAGCAAAGGATGGCAGACCTTCCGGGAGATCGGATGGAGACCACCCCGCCATTCACCTACTGCGGGATGGACTGTTTTCGTCCTTTCTATGTCAAGGAAGGCAGGAAGGAGTTAAAACGCTATGGTTTGTTAATCACCTGCGTGTGCTCCAGGGCAGTACACATCGAGATGCTTGATGATTTGACTACTGACGCCTTCATCAATGCTCTGCGTGCATTCATCGCCATTCGAGGTGCAGTCCAGCAGATAAGATGTGATCAAGGCACAAATTTTGTCGGTGCCAGAAATGAGTTTGTTGAAGCACTCAAGGAAATGGATTAAACCACACTTGGAGAACAAGAATGCGAGTTTCTCATGAATACCCCAGCATCAAGTCATATGGGTGGTGTCTGGGAAAGACAAATTCGCATCATAAGAAGTATACTGACGTCAATCCTGGAACAATCAGCCAAACAACTTGACAGTTCCTCTCTAAGGACATTTCTTTACAAAGTCATGGCAGTGATCAACAGTAGACCACTCATTACTGACCAGCTATGTGATCCATCAAGCCCAGAACCCTTAACAACAAATCACATACTGACCATGAAGTCTACGATCATCTCCCCAGCTCCAGGAAAATTTGTTAAAGAGGATCTTTATCTCAGGATGAGATGGCGTCGTGTTCAACTTCTCGCCAATACATTCTGGACAAGGTGGAAAAAAGAGTACTTGTTAAATCTACAAAGTAGACAGAAATGGACTAAATAACACAGAAATGCCAAGATCAATGATATAGTCCTCCTACAAGATGAGATAACTCCAAGAAACCAGTGGAAGCTGGCCAAGATCATTGAAGTGTATCCTAGTAAGGATGGAAGAGTGAGGAAGGTGAAACTACTGATGAGTGATCCAAACCTGGATGGACATGGAAAGCAAATCTCCAAACCTGTCCACTTGGAAAGGCCCATTCAGAAGACAGTGATCCTGTTGGAAGCAGAATGAAGACCTCTCACCTCTCCCTCTGTCATTACAATGCTCATTCATAATTCATAACTTGTTCGTAATTAATCGTTAATAATCTGTTCGTTAGTTCATAAACGCTTGTCCTTAAAATCACAAGTGATTTGGTGGGAGTGTAACAGTCTCTCTTAATTTACTCCCTATTTATGCCTTCATTTAGTTATTTGTCTTTTCTCTTTGCAACTAATGCCATCTAGTGGTCAACTTTAGTGTACACGGAACTATTTATTTGGCCTTAGGTTCCGCCAGACCTTAATTACCTGCGCACTTCTGCCCAAGCAGTGCAGCACACTTGCCACTTGCCACCAAGCTCCATAGATTGATGGAAAAACATGTGAAAGGGACGATTAAAAGAAAATAATACAAAAGAAGAAGGAGGACAAACGGAGGTTAAAAAGGATCATTTAGCCCCTCGTGCCAGTTCACGAGGTTTGTCTAACGTTGTTATATGTTTTACTGCATGTTTTATGTCTTTAATTTATTTTATCGATGTAAATTGCTAAATGTAGTTTTATATTTATTTTAATGTATTTTCTTTTTGTGACCAGTTCTCTTGGGTTGTCAAAGATTGTCAAGAACAAGAATAAACCCCGTTTTACTCTAAACCTTGTGCGCAAGCCAATCCTTGAGGGTGCTACACTGAGGTTATGAGGGTGTGCATCCTGGAGTATGAAGTTGTTCAGATAAAATATGTAATTATTATCAATAAAAGTTTAGCCATCGTGCTGCCTCATCATGCCCAGGCTTCTAGAAGAGTGGGTTTTGGATTTACTCTGTGCTGACTGGATAATACACGGCATCATGACCAGTCACCACAGCACTCTGTGAACAAAACAAGGAAGTGAAAAGCAGCAAGTTGGACCAGAAAAAGATAATACTGAATGTTTAATGCTTCAAAAAGTAATAATATAATGTTGCCATGATTGCGTAGGGTGTAAATGATAATTCGGCATACTGTATGGGGTGGGGGTGGGGGGCTGAAAAGTTTATAGTGGTCAAACTTCACCTAATATGGTTTATTTTTCAACATATTCTCCCCTTCAGTCCACACACTTTTCCCATCGGTGTTGCAGCACTTGGATCCCTGCTGCTGAAAAATAAACCACATTTGGTCAAATTTCATCACCACCTTCTTGCCTATTCTTGACTATAGGGATATTATTTATAGGAATGCCTCTGCTCATTCTCTTCACTTGTTGGATACGGTCTATCATGAAGCACTGAGATTCATTATAGGATGTAAACCCCTCACACATCACTGCACTTTGTACTCCCTGTTCAGCTGGTCCTCATTGTCCATGCTCAGACTCTTGCACTGGTATAATTTCATCTACAAATCCATCCTAGGCCTGCTGCTCACATATTTATCATCTTACATGTTGCGTACTCAGTGCAGTCATAGTTTACGCCCCCAGGACTTCATTATCTTTACTGTCCACTCTGTTCGCACAGAGCTTGGCAAAAAGGCATTTTTCTACTCTGCTCCCTCAACTTGGAACTCGCCACAGAGGAGTCTGAAGTTGTCTAGCTTGATTCCCTTAGGGGATTTTAAACTTCTTATCAGGTCACTGGAGAAGGCATCACTGGGAAACTGTCCTTGTTCTTAGTATTGTAATTTGTTATCAATTGGCACTTTCTGAACATTTTCTTTATTGTTTTGTACTGTATAGCTTTTTTTTCCCTTAGTGTGGTATTGTTCAGGTCACTTAGTGTTGTCTATAACTCTGTGTTGTACTGTGTGTTGTCTTGACAGGTCTCTCTTGAAAATAAGACCTTGTGTCTCAGTGAGACTACCTGTATAAATAAAGGTTAATTAAAAAAATGAACTTTTCAGCCCCCCTTCATATGTGAAGAACACAAGGCACGTAAGTACACTGGAAAGAGCGCCAGTGGGGACTCGGGGTCTGGCAAAGAACACCAGTCTATCCAACACAGAGCACACCGTGAGAAGCAGCAGCCGGAACAGGTCGTTTGCATGGAGGCAAGCCTACACAGCCCGGTCCGCTGTAGACATAGTGTTATGTCTGGAAACCCAAAGAGACTTACAGAGAGTGATGCTGTTGTGAACACGGACTTTATAGCAAGAATGTCATTAATACAGCACACATGACTTAGCACTGAGTTCCTATCTGTCTGTGTGAGAGTGCCGGCAGAAAAGCCCCTAACATGGTCAGCTCCTCCCTTATGTATGTCAGTGTGATAACGGCACCAGCCGGCTACGTCATCACGCCGCTCTCTGTTATAAAATCCCTTTATAACATCCACCTGCCCCTTGGAAAAACACAGAACACTTTAATAATTATAACCCTCCCCAGTTTGGCATAGACAATAATCAGAATCAACAATACTAACTAGGGCTAGTGGGTGGACCGCCGCTCAACCCGACGCAGCTGAGTGGATTATTGTGCCACTCATCTTGGCAGCCACGCTCCTGACTAAAAAGTCACTTTTTTTCACACTCTTCTATGGGGAAGACTGCTGGAGGAGCCTTGTAGTAGGCTTGTGGTCGACGCGCCCCTGGCAGCGCCAATCTCTGCAGGCCTGGGCACCATCCCTCTGAAGCTATGGCACTCTTGTCAACAGTGTCCCGGCTCGGATCCCACACCAGCTGGATCAGCTCCAATGCCACATCCCAATCTGCAGCAGCTGCTCTCACCTCCCGTGGACGGCCATCCTGTCGTCCCGATCCTATTTCCAGCTGTGCCGCTATCTTCAAGTGTGTCGATGGTGGTGACGATGTAACAGCCGACTGTGAGCCCGGCTGCTTGGTTCTGTGGGCCAGAACCCAGTTCATCATTGTGAGAGGTGCTCTGTATGGCTGCATATGGCGTTATGGTTGTAATGGTGTGGTACTCACGATTGTCGCGGGGCGTCCATCAAGCTGTGGTGGTTCTGTCACATTGTCTTGGGTCATGGACTCTTCACCCAACACTACAGTGGCCGTCCCTGGAGGCCAATGCTGGTTGTGGATCCTGAAGACATCTGGCGTCTCTCTTGTGTAATTTGTGGTCACGGACTCTTCGTTGGTTCACCGGCTCTGGTAAACTGGTGCTGAGTGAGGACTCAGAAGCAATTCGGTTCTTTCTCACTTTCATCTGGTGCTGGTTTAGGTCGGGGTGATGTGTCGCTGTTCTCTGTGTGTGTGGGCTCCCTGTCCTGCAACTCTGCAGCGGCTTCCGTAAACTCCTGCTGGGTGAGGATCTGAGGTGAGTCCGGTCGCTGTTCTCCCTCCGTGTCACCTTTGTTCTCCATGTTGTGTTCACCCACAATGCTGTGGCTACTCTTTGTACTGAATTCTCCTCCTTCGTTGTGTTCCCTCTCTCTGCTGTGCTCTTCGGCTAGCTTGTCACGGGTTAGCTCATCTTCTAAAGGCCCGAGGGTGCATGTGCTCGCTAAGACTCTGAGCTCCATAGCATAACGTTGAGTTGACTCACCCACATGTTTTCCACTGTGTTGTTGTTCTGTGGTGTCCTGCTGTCTCACGGTGTCTATAACTCGGATCCCTCCCAAGAGGGTGTGGAGTCGGCGGGCTTAGCAACCGGGGCAACCATCCATGGGACAGTGAAATGTTTGGTCAGTGATGCCACGTAGTCGTCATACGTAGCCCCCTCATTTAAATTGTTGACTATCCACCGCCCCTCTTTACCCAGGTGACTGTATAGAACTGCTCGCATCCACCAGTCTCCGACTTTCTCCAGGTTTGCAGCCTCTGCGTAGCTGGTGAACCACTCAAACCAGTGGAGCCATGGAACACATAGCTCCCCGGGGTCTTCCTGAAACGGTCATGGTGGCCTCACACGCCTCCATGGTTTAACTCTGGTCGCCAAATGTTATGTCTGGAAACCTGGAGAGACTCACAGAGAGTGGTGCTGTTGTGAACATGAACTTTATTACAAGAATGTCATTAATACAGTACACACGACTGAGCACTGAGCTCCTATCTGTCTGTGTAAGAGTGCCGGCAGAAGAGACTATAACATTGTTTGCTCCCCCCTTATATATGTCGGTGTGATGACGGCACCAGCCGGCTATGCCATCACGCCACTCTCTGTTATAAAATCCCTTTATAGCAGACAGGAGTCCCGGCTGCTGCTTCACCCGTGTGGATACCACCATCCTTCCCAGGACTGTGAGTCCCCAGTGGCGCTCCTGCCGGTGTGCTCGCACGGCTATCTAAAAATCAAAAAGTTAATAATAATACCACCATGACTGTGAAGTGAATGGCCAGATCAATTGCATACCATATGCTGTCACATACACATGGCATTACTGTATTTATTATTATTCATTCATTCATTCATTCATTCACACAATCAAATAAATCTTAGTGCTGTTCCCTCCTGTTTATATTTGTCAAAGTTGAACATGTCTTGCCTACATTGCCTCCATGTGTGTCCCACTTTCAAAGACAGCCTACATTTGGGCATGTAAAAACTAATTAGGCTAGCTACCTGTTTTAGATGGGGATACTTGCTTTCTACGGGCAATGCACTGGTTAGCTGAAACTTCACTACTCATTCTGCTATGTTGACATTTATTGCAGAAAGAAGTTATACAGTGTAGGGTCATACTGATATAATCTGTAATGGCAATTTCAAGTTTATAATCATAAAAATATAAGTATACAAATATACTAGATAGCCATGTACTGTCTAGTATTATTATTATTATTATTATTATTAGCAGTAATAATAATAGTATTATATTGCATTCTCATTAATAAACAATATCAGACAACTCTAATATAGATAGATGATAGATAGGGCTGCAACAAATGAGTAATGTAATGATGACATATTATTATATGATAAGTTATGCAGAACAATGGCACAAAAATGTCTGATGTCACTTCAGATGTTTTATGCAGCACTATGCAACTTCTTCATAGTTTTAGCATGACACTAAAACTTTCACCAGAGAGAGAGAGAGAGAGAGAGAGAGAGAGAGAGAGAGAGAGAGGTAGAGAGAGAGGGAGAGAGAGGGAGAGAGAGGTAGAGTTTCAGTCCGCAGCTGTTGCATGTTGCTGGACCTCAGCAGACGGTGAGACCGTCGCCGCTGAAGGAGGAGTCTCGGTTGCTCTTGACAGCGCGCCAGGAAACTCTGAATCCGGTCACATCCTCGGGACTACTGCCGCTCCAGCGGAGGAGCGGTCGGAGCGCTTTCACTTTTTTTTTTTTTTTCCCCCCCAGTAGCCCTTCGTGTGCAGCTCCGATACTCCAACCAAAGGTAGTTTACCGCGGTTACCTGAGTAATCAGGAGGTCGGCTACGCGCCATTTGGGGAATTCGGGGAACACCTCCTGCCTTCACCTGTTCAGCTGCACCGGGATTAAAGGCGGCTGAGACGGCGAGTGGCTAGACTGACACGTTTCCAGGTAAGGGTGGTGGGGTGGGGGTCTGGACAAGCAACCTAAGAGGGGGCTGAGGATTCTTTTACCCCGGTGGCGTTTCCTGCGGTTTGAGCTCCAATTTATTTATTCCCTTCATCACCGAGGAAGTCCGGCAGACGCGCGCGCCGGCCCCACGCGCTGCCGGGGAAGCTGCAGGTGGGAGAGCAGTCCTGCGCGGAGTTTGCTGGAATCCTGCAGCCCGTCACCTGCTTGCGAGTGATGAACTGTGAGTGACAGCAGGCGGCCAGTGGCGCTGACGTGCGCGAGGTGTGTGTGGCATTCCTCAGCGTTTAGCGCGCGCGCGCGCGTGCTGGGGATTATTGTAAATCAGCAGGTAATGCCGTAATGGGACAAAAATTGATTCCGTATGGGGTTATTGGCGGCACGGGTTTCTTTGCTGTCGTCCCAATGAAGTGTAATTAAATTTAATCCAGGGATTGGGGGTGAGGGTGGGGGTGGGGGTGGGGGGGATTGGGCAGCCTTAGCTACTGAGGGCATCCAGACATAACTGCGCGCGTGTCCTGTCTCGCCCACACTACCAGCATCTCCCCATTTTAATCTGTTTTGTTTACTCTTTACACGAGGTAATGACAGCTCACTTTGAATCTGCTCGCTCTTAGAAATAAATCCCAGACCAGATTTAATGAACTCCTCATCTAAACAGCACCAGATGTCCTCAGATAACAAGAAACAACATCACAGTTTGCCTCTGTAAGCGGTTTTCCACGTTTCAGACAATGACTGACAGCCACTTTACTGAGCTGCGATACAGCAAGCCAACACAAAAACCGAAGGGAGATCTCACTGAGATTATGGTGGTCCCATGGGGATATAGAAATTGCAATGAAGGCTTGATCACGTAAATTCACTATAGACCTGGACAGGTTTTCTGAATCTGAATTATATCCATTCAGTATGTCAAAGCAGACTGAAATGGTCCATAAAAGAGCACCATAAAACCACCATTGAGCATTAGACAGCCAGTGTAGGACCCCTAAGGCGTATGTGCCACACACAGTCAGGCAAGATTTATTTGAGTCTCCAGAAATTTTAACTCATTTTAAAAAAGTTACAATTGTATATCACAGCTGTAGGCTGTTTCTTGCTGGGGGAATGCTCAAGTGATCCCAGGGACTTGAAAAAGGAATTCCTAACCAAAGATTAACATTAATCCAGTGCTGAGTATCTGTAGAAAGAAACAAAAATCACTGTCGTCTTGGCAGAGTGAGTAGAGTTCTGTTCTCGGTGGGTTCAAAGTTTTATACACGTTCATCTCAATAGATTAGAGTATCATCGAAAAGTAAATTTATGTCAGCAGTTTAATTCAAAAAGTGAAACTCATTATATAGCTTCATTACACACAGAGTGATACAGTGGATATAAAAAGTCTACACACCCCTGTTCAAATGCCAGGTTTTTGTGATGTAAAAAAAAATGAGACCAAGATAAATCATTTCAAAACTTTTTTCCACCATTAATGTGACCAATTGAAAAACAAACTGAAATCTTTTAAGGGGAAAAATAAAAAACAATAACCTGGTTGCATAAATATGCACACCCTTTAACTAATACTTTGTTGCAGTGCCTTTGGCTTTTATTACAGCACTCAATCTTTTTGGGTAGGAGTCTAGTCAGCGTGGCACATCTGTATGTGGCAATATTTGCCCACTCTTCTTTGCAAAAATGCTTCAAATCTGTCAGATTGCGAGAACATCTCCTGTGCACAGCCCTCTTCAGATCACCCCACAGATGTTCGGTCGGATTCAGGTCTGGACTCTGGCTGGGCATTTCCAAAACCTTAATCTTCTTCTGGTGAAGCCCTTCTTTTGTTGATTTGGATGTGTGCTTTGGGTCATTGTCGTGCCAAAATATGAAGTTTGTCTTCATCTTCAGCTTTCTAGCAGAAGCTTGAAGGTTTTGTGCCAACACTGACGGATATTTGGAGCTGTTCATAATTCCCTCCACCTTGACTAAGGCCCCAGTTCCAGCTGAAGAAAAACAGCCCCAAAGTATGATGCTGCCACCACCATGCTTCACTGTAGGTATGGTGTTCTTTTGGTGATGAGCAGTGTTGTGTTTGTGCCAAATACACCTTTTGGAATTATGGCCATAACGTTCAGCCTTGGTTTCATCGGATCATAACACATTTTCCCACATGCGTTTGAGAGATTTCAAATGCGTTTTTGCAAAATGTAGCCAGGCTTAGATGTTTTTCTTCATAAGATAAGGCTTCTGTCTTGCCACCCTACCCCATAGCCCAGACATATGAAGAAGATGGGAGATTGTTGTCACTTGTACTAAACAGCTAGTACTTGCCAGAAATTCCTGCAGCTCCTTCAATGTTGCTGTTGGCCTCTTGGCAGCCTCCCTGTCCAGTTTTCTTCTCGTCTTTTCATCAATTTTGGAGGGACGTCCAGTTCTTGGTAATGCTACTGTTGTGCCATATTTTCTCCACTTGATGATGACTGTCTTCACTGTGTTCCATGGTATAATTAATGCCTTGGAAATTCTTTTGTACCCTTCTCCTGACTGATGCCTTTGAACAATGAGATCCCTCTGATGCTTTGGAAGCTCTCTGCGGACCATGGCTTGTGCTGTAGGATGTGACTACAAAAATGTCAGGAAAAGCCTACTAGAACAGCTGAACTTTATTTGGGGTTAATCAGAGGCACTTTAAATGGTGGCAGGTGTGTGGTGACTCCCATTTAACATGAGTTTGAATGTGATTGGTTAATTCTGAACACAGCCACATCCCCAGTTATAATAGGGTGTGCATATTTATGCAACCAGGTTATAGTAAGTTTTTTATTTTATATTTTTCCCCTTAAAAGATTTCTGTTTGTTTTTCAATAGGGTTGTAGAGGTTATAGATCACATTAATGGTGGAAAAAGTTTTGAATTGATTTTCAGGATTCCAGGATTGCAATCCTGGAATTTCCCCATTGTGGGACTAATAAAGGCTTATCTTATCTTATCTTATCTTATCTTGGTCTCGTTTTTTTACATCACAAAAACCTGGCATTTGAACAGGGGTGTGTAGACTGTTTATACCCACTGTATATTTCTAGTGTTTATTTCTTTTAATTTTCATGTTTATTGCTGACAGCTCATGAAAATCCCAAATTCAGTTTCTCAAAAATTTTAATATCACATAACATCAATTGTTTTTATTATTTTTAATTGAAATGTTGGCTGACTGAAAAGTATGTCCATGTACACATGCATTACTTGGTCGGGGCTGCTTTTGCATGAATTACTGCATGGAGGCGATCAGCCTGTGGTACTGCTGAGGTGTTATGGAAGCCCAGGATGCTTTGATAGCAGCCTTCAGCTCGTCTGCATTGTTAGGTCTGTTGTCTTTCATCTTCCGCCTGGCAACAACGCATAGATTGCCACTGGGTTTAGGTCAGGAGAGTTTGCTGGCCAATCATATACAGTGATACCATGGTCATCACACCAGGTTTTGGTACTTTTGGCAGTATGGGCAGGTGTCAAGTTCTGCTGGAAATGAAATCAGCATCTCTATAAAGCTTGTCAGCAGAGAGAAGCATGAAGTGCTCTAAAAATTTCATTGTAGATAGCTGCGCTGACTTTGGACTTTATAAAACACAATGGACCAACACCAGCAGATGACATGGCTCCTCAAATCAGGTGCCAGGTCCTGTCATTTGGAAATCAAGTTCCCAGAGTGGAGAGACACAGAATCCAACTTGCTTGAGGTCCAGTGTGAAGTTTCCACACTGAGTGATTTGAGTTTGAGCTTAGATGCTCAGTTATTTCAGTGAATTTTCTTTCATTAAATTTATTTTATTCATAAATGACTTTCTTTGAAATCATTTTCTGTTCACTCCTTAAAATTTATGAGAAAGAATGCAAAGATATATGTAAAAAGTCATAATTTTAAAACAAATTGTTTCAAACTAATAAAAAATATTTTAGGGGTTAAAAAAATGCACAAATTTATGAGAAAAAGTCTCAAATGTACAAGAAAACAGTCATAAATGTACAAGGAGGTTGAGTTTGCATGTTCTTGCTGTTCCTGCACAGATCCAACGGTGTGCAGGTTAAGCTTATGGTGATTTGAAATCGGCTGCAGGCGTGAATGTGTGGTTGTCTGTCTGTCAGGGATGGTTTGCACTAGACTGGGTGAACCCCACTTCTCACCCTCTGACAGCTGGGATAGGCTCCAGCTCCCTGTGAGTCCGAGTTGGATGAGTGGTTAGTGAAACAGGTGAAGCTTACCTTAAACTTTTTACTTTCAATTGCGGTGTGGAATTGATAACCTTTTATTTTTTAGAGCCAAATGGGAAAGCAAAATCCAAGTTATGGCAAACCAGTTACACAAATTATATCAGGAAATGTGGTACAATTTAAAGGTTATTATACAGCGAGTAGAATGTAAGGTAATGGACTACACTTAAAAAAAGGTCCAAGGAAGTTACAATGACATAAAGTCATTATGTACCAATCAGGTGCTGAGAAATTTGCTGAGAGTTTATTTCTTCTCGGCAAGTGGTTGTGCAAACTTCTCATATATCACAATGAAACAACAAATGTTATTTTAGAACAAAACAGACAATATTTCAAGTCTTAAACTCTGTCGTTAAAAATAATGAGGACTTTGATGGGTTTCCTGGAGGAATAAACAATTGAAACATTTTGGATTGATAGAATGTTCAGAACAGCTGGAGTGGTGGACTAGTGGTAGAGAATTCACCCTACAGCCAGGTGGTTGTGGGTTCATGCTCCAAATGGGTCATGCCAAAGACCAGATAAAAATGGTACTTTTCACCATCTAGCTTGGTGCTCAGGATCATAGAATGGGGAAAGGACAGTTTGTTACCTAGCTACTAGGGGTGGGAATGACAAGGGACCTCACGATACAAAACACATCGTGGTACTTGGGTCATGATGCAATACCGTCACAATACTACAGTTCCTTAAGTATTGCAATACTGTATATTATATTTATAATTAACAAAAGCATGTACGTGCATTTAGGGATCGGTGCATCATTACCGGTATCAAGTATTGCAATACGTACCACACTGAATCAATTTTTTGCCCAATCCCTAGCACCATCTAGTGGACTGCAAAGTCAAATGGTTTTTATTATCCTGGTACCTAAATAGGTAAGTTTGCATTTACAACATTTATTCATATTTTTAAATAAAATATCACAATGCTGTGTCCCTGAATCGATACAGTATCACCACCACAAAGTATGGCGATACACCGATATATCGATTTCTTTTGTTTTTTCCCTCCACCCCTACTACCCACAGGGAGGAGCACAAGTCAGTGTACTCCTAGTGTTGGTACCAAGCCCGGATAAATGGGGAGGGTTGCCTCAGGAAGGGAATCTGTCATAAAATCCTTGCCAAATCATATACGGGGGGGGGGGGGGGCTGAAAAGTTCATAGTGGTCAAATTTGACCAAATGTGGTTTATTTTTCAACCACAGGGATCCAAGCACTGAAACACCGATGGAAGAAATGTGTGGACCGAAGGGGAGACTATGTTGAAAAATAAACCACATTTGGTCAAATTTGACCACTATGAACTTTTCAGCCTATGAACTTTTCAGCCCCCACCATTCACAGACCCATAATATGCTGTGGTGACCCTTCATATTGGGAGCAGCCGAGAGAAGAAGAACAGTGTTTAAAACAATAATTTGGCCTATAGTTGATACGAAATGGTTGTTTTGTGCTTGTTGATCTCTTTCACTTTAATGCCAGCAAAACTAAGAAATAACCAAACCATTTTAAAGTATTTCAGCCCTTCATCACACCATATGTGAATGAGTACAAATCCAATCATACAAATGTACGGAACAGCCATTATTGTTACCCTTGACATGTCAAAGGACACACCAGATGTACACCAGCCACTGCCATCGGCTGGTGTCAGACAGTGGTGAATTCTGGCTGATGTTAAGCTGATAGATCGCTGCATCCCGTAATACACAGATGGGTCATATAGCCGTCACTGTCTGTTGATGCTAATGCACATAAGACTGTGAGAAACACAGTTTTATTCTACTTCTGAATGTTGATAGAGTTCTCTTGAAATACAATTTTGTTCCAAAACGGCTTAATGAAGTGAAAATGTCCAGTTAGTTTGTATGATTAAAATCTATTCGTGCTAAAGACGGGATAAAAATGGGCCACGTTTCTAAAGCTGTTGGGTACCTTTAGCCCTTGGGACATTTCTTTCTTTTCTGCCAAATTGTGAATGATTAGATGATTCATTAAAATACCTTCTAAGTTTCCTATAAACTCACCTGAATTCCCAACAGTAATATCACAGCAGCATTGTGCGATATGTGACTTTTCCATTAAGAACTGACCATCCATCCGTTCTCCCCGGCTTACGAGCCTGCCAGTTGGGGCAGCTGAGCCTCCCTGAGCCCGTGACCATGAGCCAAACGTGACCAGTAAACAAACAGCACACACCTCCCAGTATTGTTTGTAGCCCTCTCTTTCCTGAGCTGTCAGCGTAACTGTAACATGGATTGGTGGAGAGCTCAGTGACACTAGGGCACCAGCTGAGCCCGGTCATTTTAGGTGAGGCTTTATTAGCCTGCAGGCTCGTCTGAGCGGGCTTTAGAGATGTAACATTCCCTCTCTCACTGTCATGATAACATCCAGTAGTAGTGTTTTGTGACAGATCAAACGTCTTGTGATAAAAGGGCCAGTTATGGGTGTTGTTGAGAGCAGCTGTAAGATAATGATGCATCTTTTTTACAGGGACATTTTTACTGTATTTTTGTTTTGATACGACAAATATTCCATTCATTTTATTTGTTTTTTTCAAATTTAATAGCATTGTGTAGTATCACAAATAACAAATTAAAAATCTCACCTCTCCCAGCTTGACAGATTTTACAGTTACAGTAAAATGAATTGATGGAAGAGATTAAAAAATAGATGGATCGGGTGAGATGGAGGCAGATGATCCACTGTGACAAATGCTTAAAAAAAGCTGATAGAAGATGAAGATTCTGTATCACAAACTGCATTTTTCCATCCACCTCCTGTGCCTGGATGTGTGTGTAGAAGTCTTCAGTGATCTTAACAGATGCTGCCTGTGTTCTGTGCTGTTCTTGGCTAACTGTGTCCTTGTATAAGTTGGCTGTGTAAAGTTATTCATGAGATTCTTAAACCAGTAAAAAAATATATTTTGTTACTTGTAGCATATCATGAAAAAAGGCAGCTATTATAATGGTTGCATACCATTACCCCCGTGACCTGTGTGTTGGTCTCATATATTTGTTTACATCAGGGCTATTCAATTACAAAATCAGTTGGGCCACAATTTGAAATCAAGCCATGAAACTGGGCTGCACATGTTCAGTGATCTGTTGAATATAATAAATTTCAAACCAACACAGATCAATATGATGAAAAATATGCACTTTTTATTCATGGGCTTGGTTTTAAATGTGTGCTTGGCACATAACAAAGGGACATAAAAAAGTGCATAAAAACACAATAACAGTGCTGGGATTGAGCAGAACTTGAAGTAGCAGAAATATTTTTCCTCTTGAACAACAACTAAATCAATATAATGAAAAATATAAAATTCTGTAAATAACTATTTTGGTCACATCTTACTCAGGCATATCTCAAAGTGCATAAAAACTCAATGTGCACTGTTGGTAGCATTAACATTTGTTTTTCCTTTTGAAATAAAATATACTACATCCTGGTCATAATTGACCTTGGCACATCACAAAGTGCATTTAGCTGAATAAAAAATGAACTGTCAAACACTTCAGTGCACAGACCCCCCCCCCCCAAGAAAAGATTGATAACATTAACAAACATTGCACATCCACTGTTGTGGTTTGTTTGTTTTAAATCACCACATGTGTGAGTAGGAACCTCTTTTTATAACTACACATTCCATTACACACACATATCAGTCCAGGCAAGGTTAAACAAGGTTAAAAGGTTAAACAAGGTTAAATGTGTGTGTGAATGGTTAAGGGATAGCGCCGTATCGTGGCTGCTTCATCCATCCAGGTGGTGGATGACCCTCAATTTCCCCTCTGGGGATCAATAAAGTATACTAAATCTAAAAAAAATTAAAAAAAACCTGACGATTTATATCATCAATTTTATGCTTTAGAGTTGACAATGACATGTTTTATGGTGGCTTCACACCAAATATGAACGGGCGACTTTTTCCTGTGGTGTGATCACATTATAACTCAATGTGAATAGAAATGAATACACCATCTGAGTGAGTTGCAGACAGGCGAAGTTGCCTTTATAACTTCTGCAGCAGTGTTCAATCTGCTGTTGAAATCCTCAAAATAACATCATGCTTAGGTTTACATAGTCCAACAGGGGGGCTCACCTGGGGGGGGGTTGTCCCTGCCTCCAGGGCTTCACGGGATGGTGGGTGTTTGCGTTGCTGGCCTTGTTGGCACGTCCGTGGCAGGAGTCTGTGGGTAGGTGGCAGCAGTGTCCCGATTCGGCTGGGGAGCTCCCAGTCCTTCTTTCTCCGGGTGGGTGGAAGTCTCATTTTTGAGCTGGTTTGCTCTCCAGTGTTGATGCTTTTGCTCCATTGATGGCGGAGTCTCAGGGCTGTCACTGTCCCTCGGACGCGAGTGCACGATTTTGCATGTGCTCACCTCTTTCCATTGACTTTGTGTGCATTCTCGCTGCCCGGTTACGTTTGGTGTGGGCTTGGTGTCTTGCCGCTGGTACAGCCACAGTCATAATAATAGAGCCCACACTTCGGGGCAGGTGTGCTGCGTTGTGGGTGGACGGTTTCTGGACTGTGCGGAGTGTTGCATTTGTGGTCTATGGTAATTGATGGATTTCTGCAGTTCTATGGGGCGTGTTGGCCTTTGCTTCTCTGGCTGGGCCACGGACTGGGCCTGGTCCACTCGGGGGTTGGTTCTGGGCTGCATGTGGCTCGTGGGCCGCTCATTGAATAGGCCTGGTTTACATGTTGACTGATGTGTTTTTTGTTCAGGTGAGGGTTCCAGTTGGGTAAGGTTGCTTGGAACAATTAAAACACCAGCCAAAGCATTTCAGCCCTGATTTGGACATTGGTTACAATGGGCGGAAACATTTCAAAGCTTATGGGCCAACATCACTTTATAGCAGTCAAAGTAATTAGAAAGTCCTTATTTTTTGATGACCAAGTAATAACCAGATGATAACAGGACAGGAAGTTATTACCTTTCATCTCGAGGGCGGCATGAATTTCGCTAGAATCCAGCAAGTCATTTTTGAGAAATTTATAGCAGTATTAAAAGTTTGACTGCATGTCTGACATTGTCATTGGCTTTAAACTAATTGATAATTATCTAGATATATGTAGATTATTCAATAATATTTTCACATAAAAAGCAGAATTGGGGTCTACAGTGAACAGTTGGGACATGAAAGCATTCAGATAGTTTGAAAATAGCAGATCTTATTCTAGTAAATGTGGACCTTTGTGTGTAATACGTTATTTTTAAAACTGTGACACATTTCTGAATATTTGCTGCATCACTCAGCCTCAGAACTTCTACCTGAAAGTCAGAATTTTACCATTTTTAATGCCACCAGGTTCTTTACCAAGTCTAGGAACGCCATCCCTCCGTTACGCAGCTGACCTCTGACCTCTGAGTGTCATCATCACTTATTGTTACTGAGCAGTGAGCACGTGTTACTCCCAGTGGGTAGTCCTCACAAATCTAGTCACAGGAAACTGTGTCAGGCTGTGCATGTTTGTCCTGTACAATGTTTCCCAACCAAATGATGAAGCTGAATGTGCGCCAGGTGCACACTGGGATTTGCCACACCAGGTCGGCTCAGCTCTACTCACCTCATTATCCTCTTTGGACAAGGACAGACGTAATCTCCGTGTGTATTTCCACCCCCTCACGTCCCCCCACTTTCCTCCTTTTTTGCTCCCTCTGTCCCACTATTGCATCATTTTCCTCTCCTCTCTTCTTGAATGCTCCTGTCTACCTGCATCTTGTTCTATTTTTGTCCCACCTCACTTTTTTGGTATACTGTATGTCACTTTTTCTTTTTTCCCAGTCTCTTACACCATCTCTTCACCACTGCTTTCTTTGCCTGTGGATTGATTAGTGGAGTCTGTTGCTCCTGCCGTCGGGTGATGGTGCCCACTCGTCACACTTGGTTTGCCGGGTTAGGGTAGCTCAAGGTGACGGAGGATGGTGGCAGTGTTGGGGTTGTCGAGGGGAAAATGTTGCCATCCGGCCATCCGTTAAACTGCAGAGCATGATTCGTGTTCTGTCACCCCTGGCGGTCTACCTCGCACCATCTAATCTGCCCCTGTCATGTCCCCAGGGGACTTGCCATGACTGAGCGAGCAGTACTTAAAAACCAGCTTATGTGTTGAGAGAAAGAATTTGATGAAACAGATTTTTAAAAAAAAATCTAATCAAACTTTTGTAGCGCCATAAGAAAAAAAAAAGAAGTTACAGATCTGTCACCTCTCACAGCTGACGTATTTCCCTGAGGGCGACTGGTATGTCATGCTAAATTTTTGTACCTTTTATAATTTCAAAAGAGGAGAAATACAGTCAGTTGTCAACAAAACCCAAATGCAGGTGTTATGAGTGGTGGCTAAAGGGTACAATAGTTTAAGTCAGAAATGCTAGCAACTCAAGAATGTTCCACATCACGAAAACACAAAACACATTTCATGCTGTTTACTTTGCTTAATGATCCCACTGAAGAAAATGTGTTTGTTTCTCTATGTTTGATGAAAAGACAGATTTTCACTTACAAGCAATGTAAACACAGGACATATCTTCTATACACTTACACTCAGTGATGTGCACAGACATTTCCAAACCTGTGTACCAAGTTTGGTGACCCTAACTTTCTTTGTTGTTGAGATATAGTTTAAATGGCAATTTGACTTTGACCTTATAATCCCAAAACCATAGTCAGAGGTCAGGGTTACAGGGTGAACCTGTGGACAAAGTCTGGTGACCCTAACTTTTCTCATTGTACAGTAATAAGGCATACTGAAAGCTAACATGTCCTTTGAACTTTTGACCCCAAACTAATAGATGTAGGTTGGGGTTCCATAGTAAACCTGTGTAACAAGTTTGGTGACCATAGCTTTATTTGTTCTATAGCAATAGGGCATAGTGAGACATAATCATGATCTTTGACCTTTTGACCACAAACCCAT
The DNA here is from genome assembly GCA_020510985.1 of Pholidichthys leucotaenia. NCBI lineage: Eukaryota > Metazoa > Chordata > Actinopteri > Cichliformes > Pholidichthyidae > Pholidichthys > Pholidichthys leucotaenia. The sequence goes on from CM035845.1 coordinate 288,811,649, forward strand.
ATTCAGAGGTCAGGGTGTTCTATTATAGGACTAGGTGGTCCAATCTTGTGTAGCCAGCATTATCCTGGAGTTTGTGTGCATGGGGAAAATACTGCTGGAATATAGTGAGGGGTGTAAAGCATCATAGGGGTCGTCAGGTGTGCACCGTTCTTCATAGGTGTTTTGATGACAAGCCCATTACACCTCCAGGGGGCTCATCAGCAACACCTGGTATCCCAGAAGTGCCCCCCTCTGCCTCTGCCTTTATTGTTGCTATTACTGTTGTTTTGGGGCCCAGATGGTGTCTCTTCTCTTTATCCAAAGCCAAACGACTAGCCTGTTCTGCAGCATTGGAGAGGGCTTTGATGGTTTGCCTCTGAACTCTCCCCTGAATGCCCATGTCCTTCAGCAGCCTAATGATTGACTTGCCCACAAATCCTCTGCAGCCAACTTCCACTGGACAAACTCTGGCCTTCCAGCCACATCGATCAGCGTCAATTACTTGCTTAGCATACTTTAGACTCTTGCGTTCATGGGCTTCCTCAACTGCCTCTTCCCAGGGCACCATCAATTCTACTAAGAAGGCATTTTGCAGTGAGGATGACCAAAGCACAATATCAGGTCTGAAACTTGTTATAATTTTCTCAGTTGGGAAGCACAGCTGTTGATTCAAATCTACTGACATCTTACAATCCCGTGCTCTGTTTAGCTGGCCCACGTAATGTGGGGATGTTTCAACTTTGCTCAGCACCGTGCCTGGCCTAACAAACGTAGTAGATGCTGCAGGATGGGATAAGGGAGCAGGTAGGGCATTGATGGCTGTCCGCCCACTTTCCAACGTAGCTGCAAGGCATTTCAGCACTTGATTATGTCGCCATGTATAGTGGCCTTGTGTCAGACTTGCCTTGCAGCCTACTAGAATGTGTTATACGCTGGCAGGCAATGCACATGCACACGTGTGCATTTGGGGTCCTCACCATACCACTGGTTAAGATTGATTGGAGATGGTAGGACATCAAAGGTGGCTCAAATGATGAAGCTGATTCGCTGCGCATCCATGTCCCACAAATCCTTCCAGGAAAACTTCCTCTTCTCAATCTCCTCCCATTTCATCCATTGCCCCTGCTTTGCTTGGGACACTGCCATTGCACACCTCTCTGCCTGTTCTTGTCGGCGTACTTCTTCAACCACAAGCTTTTGCCGTTCGGTTGGAGATGCCTTATACCAAGATGGATTGCTCTCTCCCAGGACAAAGCCTCCTCTTCCCAGATGTACTCGGCCAGCGATATCCCAGTGTTTGAGGGCAGACACTGCCTGCTGCATGGCCATGGTTGCTGACCATTTCCTACCAGTTTTGATAGCAGGGGCTGTTTGGGAAACAAATGGATCATGACTGTCCATTGTCATTTCCAGCCTTTCCTTGGAGCACTTATATTCCTCTGTAAGGCTGGATACTGGCAGTTCCAGAAGACCTTTACCGTACAATCCTATGTTGGTGATACACCTGGGAAGACCCAGCCATTTCTTGGCAAATGAACTGACAAGTCTCTCTAGTTTGATGACTGTTGTGAGTGGAAAATCATAGATGGTCAAGGGCCACAGAAGTTGGGGAAGAAGACCAAATTGGAAACACCAGAGCTTTATTCTGCCAGAAAGCAAAGATTTATTGATGGATTCTAGGCCTTTGATGGTATCTTGCGTGATCTGATGTACTTGATTTGTGTCCCTGAGGGTTACATCATACCAGCGTCCAAGGCTTTTAATTGGTTTCTCTGCTGCTGTTGGAATGGGATCTTCACCAATGTCGAAGCGTTACTGACATAGCTTTCCCTTAGTAATTGATATGCTCCTGGACTTGCTAGGATTTATCGTCGTCCGGGCCCACTCGATATTCTCCTGCAGCTTCTTTAGTAGTCTCTTAGTGTAGACTGTGGTTGTAGTAAGTATGGTCAAGTCATCCATATATGCCCTAATCGGAGGGAGGCGGTGTCCAGGTTTAAGCAGCTGTCCTCCAACTATCCAGCGAGAGGCACAGATGATAACCTCCATGGCCATTATGGAGGTTAATGGAGAGATCGTACATCCTGCCATGATGATCCTGCCATATTCAGAGGTCAGGCTATGATGTAAACCTGTGTACAAAGTTTGGTGACCCTAGCTTTACTAATTGTATAGAAAAAAGACATAGGGAAAGCTATCTGTGGCATTTGACCTTTTGACCCCAAACACATAATGAGAGGTCAGGGTCTCAGGGTGAACATGTGTACAAAGTTTGGTGACTGTAGCTTAACTCATTCTATATTAATAGTGCAGAGGCAATGTTAATATTAACCTTTGACCTTTTGACCCCAAAGCTAAAGTCAGAGAACAGTCTAGACCATCCAAGACTTGTCTTAGACATGACGATATTGATTTGAAAAGGCTACATCATTCGTTTGTGTAGTTATCGTGTTACAAGATTTTGGGAAAACTGACCTTTGAGGTCAGATATCATCCAAATTCAAACTCGTCCGAGATTTTTCATAGATACACCCATGGTATCAATTTGAAAAACCCACATCATTTCTTTCAATAGTTATCGTGTTCACAAGGTAGATGTTGACACTGCTGGTGGCACCACCGCTGCTGCCCATCCGCCCGGCGAGGTGATGACAATACTCTTTCAGCTTTTAGAGGCTGAGAGGTAAAAAAAAAGTGGTAATGCCTTTTGGATGTACAAATTCATATGTTGAAGCAGAATGGATTACATAACAAGTCACGATGATGGTTGGAACCATGGTTGGGCAATGTTACACTTAAAAGTAACCTATCAGGTGACTGGATTACTGTCCCTGAAAAGTAATCCATTACTTTACTGCATTATATGGCATGAAAAGTAGAAAAAGTAGGAGGTTACAATGGTGCAGTACTTCTCTGTTAGCATAAATGAAGTATTATTTGTTGATTAATTGATACTGTCCAGTGACTGAGTTGCCTGGTCAATGTTCACCCCTAATGTTTTTTTTGTTTTTTTTTACCTTATTTCGTGAAGAGTTGACATTAGTAGCATCCTGTTGGCATCCCATCTGCCTTGTAGTCATGAACAAGCTGTCAATATTTTCTGTGCTGTTAATAAGTATTAAACCAAATGTAGAAACAAACAAAAACTTTAACTTTTATTATGCTTTATCATCATTTTGTCATAATCTTACATTTAATTCAACACTTTTATAATATTACACTACATGTCTGGACTTCAGATTTAGCATATCAAGTAACTTACAAACATGAAAATGACGTAATAATTTAATGCAAATTAAAGTGATTATAAACTAATGGGTAGCTGTAATCCTAAAGGAGACACAGATCTTACATTCAACTCTGCAAAATCTGCTCTGCCAAGCCCAGCTTTCCTCTGGTATGACCAACTGGCTTTGATTGTGTCTCTTGTGTGTGTATCTGTCATCTTATGTTGAGTGGCCCACTTTTGGACTTTGATACAGGACTTTTTGGGAGAATGAGGAACAAAGCTTGGTACAATTAGGATTTAGCAGTGTTAAAACATCTGATATACAGGAGATGAGTCACAAGTAAAAAAAACCTCAAAACATTTATAGCATATAAAGAAGTTAAGTTTTACTTCTCTGCAACATTTTCTGGCAAGCTTTTTCATCTGTCATAACTCTCAACCGTGGCTATTTAAAGATGTAGTAGACAGTATTTTCATGAAAGCAAATTAGTGGTGTCACTTTAATCATGATTAATCTCAATTAATGGGTTAATCGTTTAATCACGATGAACACAATTTTTGCCATTGGCAGCACATAGGTGAGAGAGAGCTGGGTTGAGTGATTAATCGCACTAGGCAGTTAAAGTGCAATTAAACACACTAAAAATCTTATTAGTGTGATGTGATTCAGAAGAAGCGAGCTGCTCTGTCATCTAAATGTGATTAATCACGATTAAGTGACACCACTAAAACACATATTTAAAAACAATAATATATCAAAAAACCCAAAGTATTTAGAAAGGTGCAGAGTTAAAGCCTTTATATTCTTCAAAAAATAATATATTGATGAAAAAAATATTTTTATAATTTTTTACAGGTCCAAAACAATCATAGTATTTACATCTGAGAAGCTGGATGATGGGACTACAGTGGGCATTAGGGATGTCACAGCCAGTGATATAACTAGGTTCATGTCATGTTTCATTGCCTCATATTAAGTTCATACCACAAAACAGTTGACATGCTGTATTTGACTCTTAATCCTCAAAGAATTGAGATTGTCGATTAGTCTGCACTGTTGATGTTTGCCTCTACCAACCAGTTGGGGCAGGAGTACGTGTGACACCTGATTAGCCAGGAGATCGGAATGTGGTCTCTATCGCCTTTAAAGCACCCATATCTTTAATTCAACAGCATTCCAGTAACATATGTATTCTCACCAGTGTTGGGCAAGTTACTAAAAAATAGTAACTAGTTACAGTTACTAGTTACTTCTTTTTAAAAGTAACTGAGTTACTCTACCAATTACTGCATGATTAAAATAACTAGTGACTTGGAAAAGTAACTTTCAGGTTACTTTTCAGTGCATACTTAAATCATCTTGCACACATAGCAAGATAACTTAATTAATGGATTACATTACGGGCTTATTAATGTCAGGCTGAAAACAGACTGTTCAGACAGAGCTTTTAGAACATGTTCAGTCTGCTTTATCCTGCTTTGAGAGCTCTTATTGTGGGAAAAATCTGAAGAAAATCAACACAAAATTGCCAGTAATTTCCTTATTTTGGAGTGAGAAATAGGGTTTGTGGCGTGAGAGAGAGGGAAAAAGAGTGAGGACCACTCCAAAAGAGTGAGTTGGCAACACTGCATAAAGCTGTCAATGTTTCTTACCTTTATATTATGAATTTAATCCGATGTGCAGTGATCCAAAGAAAATGTCCATTATCCACAGTCCAAATGTCTGCTGTGACAGACACATGATCCAGTCCTTTAGATTCCTTTTGGCGATCAAATCCATTTTTGAATAATCTTTATCCAGGTAGCAGGTAAATGTGTTTTAACTTCAGCGAATCACAGTCTCAGCTGTCTGATGGAAAATCAGATCTTCATTCTGTAACGACGTATCTGGCAATCAGTCAGTTTAATTCTTGCTGGGTCACAAACTGTCCAGATGCATACCTGTGCTTGAAATCCAGCCGTGGGTGTTCAGATAACATAAATCCACTACACAGTGTTGTTAGCATAGCATAGCACTAGCTTTATTGGATGTTGTTGCTGTTCTTAGGCACTTCTGAAGATTGCAGTCGGTCTCAACTGCACTTTAGCTTGCAACCCACCAATATGCTTTTGTTCTTAACTGTGACAAAGGAAAAATAATCTGTCTATTTCCACAAAAACAAAGTAGCTTCATCTTTTCCCAGCAGGAGCAAGCTCCATTTGTGGCTGCTGGCTGCAGCAGTGAACAGGCTCTTTGCAACAGGTTACATTGACTGACAGCTGTGTTAGCTACGTAGGGTTAGTTTGTATTTATTTGCTCTAAAAATGTCTATCCATATTAATAAAACAAGTAATGCGAGTAACGCATCAGATCAAATTTCAGTAATTGTAACTCATTACTGAATTTTTAAACAGTAATTTTGTTACACAACACGTTACTGCAGAAGTAGTGGTGTTACAGTTGTGTTACTCCCAACACTGATTCTCACATTGGCCTTGGGATAAATTACAAAATGCTGTGTGTCCTGTAAAAAAGCCACAGTGACAGTGGTTTAGAAAAAGGAGACTTTTTTAACTTTGTATTTCTCACATTTTCATGACACACATTCACCATGAGGCCTCTCCAAGAATCGCCACCTTATCATGGGGGAAGAGTTTGAATGCCCTAATGATCCCAGGAGCTATGTTGTTGGTGGCAGCTTGTCCCTGGTAGGGTTTCCCCAGACAAACTGGTCCTGGGTGAAGGACCAGACCAAGAGTGGTTCAGTAGATCGCCATGAAAAAATTTACATCAAGAACTCAATGTATCCAAAGAAGCCACATGGATCCGCCCTCCAGGGGTTTCATCACCTGCAGGAAGGATCATAGGGATCATGGTGCTCTGCTTGGACTGGTGCCCCTGTGACCTGGACAACTGGATAAATGGTACAAGATGGATGGATGGAGTTACTGTTAGGAATGACATATGCTTGATTTCCACCTGCATGTTTCCCTTAAACTTAAGTTGCAGGTGAAAAGCTGGCCGTGCAAAGGCACAAAAATATTTGAAGAAGATCATAATAGCCAAAGCCACAGGTCTGGAGTAGAATTTGAAGTGACAACAGGTACCAGCATCTTGTAATGCAATTAATCATTTTCATTTAGCCTTAACCTCCTTAAACCTCCCAGTTGCAATAACTGTAAGGCTGGATGGAAAGTTAATAGTGAAACAAAAGCTGAAATTCCTTCAGTGTCAAATGCTTGGGCAGTAACGTTGTTTGTGCAGCTGCTGGGTTCTCACTGGAAAATATGATTTGTTTGTGTTTTGCTGCATCACCATACTGATTGCCAGACAACATAAAATTCAAATGGAAGTGTGATCCTTTATCTTGATAGCATTAGTCTTTTAGCAGCAAGACCTTCTGTGCAGAACTCACAATCTGTGCATCTGGGAAAGGTGGTGTGTATTCCCTCTGTAGAGCAAAATAGAAGATTGTAATCAGGCGTTGCAGCTGAGGTGTTTGGAAGTAGGTAGTAAACAAAGGATGGCAAGAGACCTGGCAAGAGATGGCCAAAGAGAGGGGAAAAGGGTGAAAGAGGGATTAAGGGTTAAAAGGAAGAGCTCAGATTCCTGCTCTTGTTTCTTGTCACTGGAGGACTGACCAGTTGGCTGGATACACCAGCGAAAGCAGATGGATAGAAGTCTGCATGTTGCCACATATCTAGCCAGCCAAATAGAGCAATGGATAGAGATAGAGCCGTTAATAGCTTAGCAGTTGCCTGTGAATGTGTGTGTTCTGGCAGAAGTGGCTATTGTATTGACAGCTAGCTTATTGTGGAGGCGCTGAGGCCTTAGTAAATCACCGACACTCCAGCCTGTGTGACTGTTTATGTGACATCACACGTGTGAGGTAAATAGAGTACGGCGTAATGGTGAATGTAAAGCATGGCGGGCATAATAGTGCATCAAATCGCTCATTTGGTTTCTTCAGATGAATAATAAAGTATGAAGAATTATGACTGTTAAAAGGGAACTGCACAAACAGCAGTGAAATGGATATTGCACTGAGTGTGGTGTCTTCAAAAGTTAAACAATGACACTAACCAGCTTCTTTCTTTCTTTCTCTCTTTCTTTCTTTCTTTGTTCATAGCATTTCTCTTTTACAAATTGTTTACGAGATGGATGGATAGATTGATGGGTCTTTATTGTCTGCTGTGGTGGAAATATTTCCTTTTAGCTACTACATTTTTATAATGTACTATATAATACAGTGATGCTCTACAGTGGTGCTTGAAAGTTTGTGAACCCTTAAGAATTTTCTATATTTCAGCATAAATACTGTATGACCTGAGATTGAGATTGAGATTCAACTTTATTGTCATTACACATGTATGAATACAAGGTAACGAAACGTGTTTGGCATTTGGGCACGCTCTGCAGAGCGCATCCAAGGCCGGGGCAGCCGCTAGGCGCCAGTCATAAGACATCATCCGATTTTCACACAAGTCCTAAATGCAGATATAGAGAACCCATTTTAAATAAATGCAGCACAAATATTTTACTTTGTCATGTATTTATTGAGGAAAACGATCCAATATTACATATCTGTGAGTGGCAAAAGAACCTCTAGGGCTAGCAGGTAGTTTGAAGATGAAATTAGAGTCAATCAGTGGGTTGATAATCAGGTGTGACGTGCCCCCTGTTTTATTTAAAGATTTAAGTGTCAACACCTTTGTGGAAGTGTATCATGGCATGAACAAAGGAGATTTCTGAGGACCTCATAAAAAGGGTAGTTGATGCTCATCAGGCTGGAAAAAGTTACAAAACTATCTCTAAACAGTTTGGACTCCACCAGTCCACAGTAAGATAGATTGTGTACAAAGATCATTGTTACCCTCCCCAGGAGTGGTCAACTAATGAAGATCACTTCAAGAGCAAGGCTTTTAATTGTCGACAAGGTCACAAGGGGGCGGCAGTGGCTCAGGAGTTAGAGCAGGTCGTCCAATAACCACATGGTTAGCGGTTCGAATCCTGCTGTTCCCAGGTATCCTGCCATTGTGTCCCTGGGCAAGACACTTCACCCCAATTGCTCCTGGTGGGTCTGGAAGCGCCATGTTAGGTAGCGTGCCGCCATCAGTGTGTGAATATGTGTGTGAATGGGTGGATAGCAGGATCTGTAAGCGCTTTGGGCATCAAGTGATGAGAATAAAAGCGCCATATAAGTGAATGCCATTTACCATTTACAAAGGACCCCAGGGTAACGTCTAAGCAACTGAAGGCCTCTCTTGCATTGGCTAGTGTTAATGTTCATGAGTCCACCATGAGGAGAACACTGAAAAATAATGGTGTGCATAGCAGGGTTGTAAGGAGAATGCAATTGCACTCCAAAAGGTTTGTCTGCAGTTTGTTAAAGATCACGTGGACAAGCCAGAAGGCTATTGGAAAAATGCTTTATGGACAGATGAGATCAAAATAGAACTTTTTGGTTTAAATGAGAAGCGTTATGTTTGGCAGAAAGAAGACACTGATTTCCAGCATAAGAACCTTATCCCATCTGTGAACCATGGTGGTGGTTATATCATGCTTTGGGCCTGTTTTGCTGCATCTGGGACAGAACTGCTTGCCATCATTAATGGAACAATGAATTCTGAATTACATCAGCAAATACTAAAGGAAAATATCAGGACATCTGTCCATGAAGTGAATCTCAAGAGAAAGTAGGTCATGCAGCAACACAATGATCCTAAGCACACAAGTGGTTCTACCAAAGAATGGTTAAAGGAGATTAAAGTCAATGTTTTGGAATGGTCGAGTTAAATTCCTGACCTTAATCTATTTGACACGTTGTAGAAAGACCTGAAGTGAGCAGTTCATGTGAAGAAACCCACCAACATCCCAGAGTTGAAGCTGTCCTGTACAGAGGAATGGGCTAAAATTTCTCCAAGCTGTTGTGCTTTTAGTTGCAGTTATTGCTGCAAAAGGGGGTCACACCAGATACTGAAATTAAAGGTTCACAAACTTTTGCCTCTCACAGATATGTAACATTGGATCATTTTCCTCAATAAATAAATGACAAAGTGCAATATTTTTGTCTCATTTATTTAACTGGGTTCTCTTTATCTACTTTTAGAACTTGTGTGAAAATCTTATGATGTTTTAGGTCATATTTATTAGGGCTCACAAACTTTCAAACACCACATTCATTCAGTGTTCAATCTTGAATTTTCAGCTTTGTCTTTCTTTAAAGCAAGGAATTGGAAGATACAATTATTATTTTTTTCTATAACTTTATTGATTTAGGACAACTTGGTTTATGAGGGCTGCTCATTAAAGATTTCCGCTGACCCGTTATTGTAGCAAGCCAAATTACACATGTATAATACATATCTCCATAGGTCACGTGGTAATTTGCAGCTCTGAACTCCTTAGAGTTTTTCTTTTATAGGTACTAAGGTGGAGTAAGGTGTGATAATGGAGCCAATTGAATTCAGAGCGTTCATGAGATTTCTGTACATGAGAGGCCACACACCACAGGAGATGTTCCATGAGAGGAAAGAGTCTTATGGGAGGATGCCCCATCGTATGATGTAGTCAAGCACTGGTATCAACAGGTCAAGTGTGGTCGGACATCAGTGAAAGCAGCACCCATTTCAGGGTGACCACAGTGCGCCATTTATGAAGACACTATCCGTTAAGTGGAGGCCATCATTTTGGAGGATTGCTGCATAACTGTTCACCAACTAGTCCAAAATGTCAAGATCAGTGTGGGGTCTGTGGAAAAAAATCATCCATGAACATTTGCACATGTGGATGTTTTCTGCACGATGGATTCCCTGGTTGCGCACACCTTTCCAGAAGTAAGAATGAGTCACATGCTCGCAGGCTGTTTTGGCCAAGTACCAAGAAAATTAGCAAGACTTCTTCGACAGACTAATCATGCAGGACGAAACATGGGTCCAATACTATGATCCAGAGACTAAAGCCCAGTTGAAGTAATGGACTCGCCCCCTCCGAAGAACACACGTGTGCAATCCTTGGCGGACAAGGTCGTTGTGCTGGATTTTTTTGTTTTACTAATAAAATGTCCCTTTTATCTGGTGAACAAAAACAAGCTGTAGTCCAAGATGCATGTTTTCTAAAGGCCCTGTCACACCTTGACAATTTAGGCAGCATTTGCCGATGTATCAAAGTTTCTCTAAAATGCTGGCGTACGGCCAAAGTTTTCAATTTTGGGTGTATGCATCGTGTATCCATAACGAGTTGGATGTATATGTAATGTATTAATAATTTATATAAAATGTTTTGATAACTTATAGATTACTTGTACCAACAAATGCTTAGTGTGTTGCCGGCGTGCACAGCTCATGTCCATTGATAGTCTAACTTATGCATAGCTTATCCTAACTTATGCACAGCGTGGTCATGCCAAACTGCAGTCGCCTCCCGATTTATGAATCCTAGGTGTGCAAGAGCATTAATGCTCCATCATCTCGCTCACAGGCACATAAAAAAGTTAATAAAAAAGTCAGTCTTGGTTTACCGAGATGATTCTCTCCTCCAAAGACTATTGCACGGTGGAGGGCGTGACCGGCCTGGCAGATCTGTCAAATCTGTCAGGCCAGTCATGCCTATGGAAAGAATAAAACAGCTGATGTCACACAACCCGAACATCAGATGACAGTCGAAACATGTCAAAGTATGAAACATCTCTTTACTTTGTCTGAATAGAAGAACAAGACCAGTTTGACAAGGACATCTGCTCACCATGAGTTGGCAAGGTCACAAAGGACCCCAGGGTAACGTTTAAGCAACTGAAGGCCTCTCTTGCATTGGCTAATGTTGATGTGTTCCTCCTGTGAACCAATGCTGCCAATGCGCCATTGTACGGTAGCTGTTAGTTAGAAACCCCTTCAGTAAGTTACACATAGGTTCAAAGCATGTTACTCATAGGTTAGAAATAAATTTTGGGTACGACAGACATTATCTCAACGTATTTCGACTTATGAGTAACTTACAAGTAACGTGTGTCAACGATCGCATAACTTACATATAACTTATGGCCCGCATATGTGGGACGTATGAGCCATACGCTGGATATGTCAAAAAATTTTGTGCACGCACAAAATTTTTAGATGACCTCGCCATCCTACAACATATACTAGCGTATTTCAGCATGCTCTTAACTTATACAAAACTTAACCTTGACTTATTAGACGTATGCCAGTGTGTTCGCCAACTTTTTTAAACGTCAGCATGTCAAACGTCAAGATGTGACAGGGGCTTAAAGTTTATTTTAGACAAAAGGAAAGACACGTAATGCTACAGCATCATGGGGAAAATTTTCAGTCTTTTGGCAGCGTGAGGAGCTTAATACATACAGATAAAGATGGAATGCTGAGCAATCAAAATACAGAGCCTAGCTGTCTGTGAAAGCTGTGTTTATGAGTTAGTCTTGGGTGCGGGACGCCATAAAAACATGATGTACTGTTTTTTTGGGGGGGGATTCAAAGATTTTTGGGGATCAAAGGGATAGATATTGTCATGAGTGGCCCCTCAGGGCAGAGAAAGACAGACCCAGGCGCCGACTGCAGTTTGTGGCATTTATTTACAAAACATCAAGTTCCAAAGAGCATGAACACAAAATTCCAAACAGGTAACAAGGAAAACTTACAGATCAAATAGCAGATTGACTCACCAGAACGGGGATGGGGTTCTGGTGGCGAGGAGAAAGTATCGTTAAGACTGCTGCGAAAATGAAATGAAAATGCAGTCCTAAATAGGGTCAGAACAAATAACTAAAGTGATGACAGGTGTGGGATCACATGAGCGGGCAAAAAGGTAACAATGAGTGATGATTGGGATCAGCTGCGACGTAATGAGAGGAGAGCGAAGAGAGTAGACAGCTGACAGGGCGACGCCCACATGGAGCACAATCCGGAAACGTCACTTGACAGCTGTAAACCCAAAGAAAGAACACAACAGTCTGAAATACAAGGAATAAAATATCAATAAATGCAGACAGAAATGCAGACAGAAAAATAATTACAAATTGATACAAAACATGAGCGTAAGAAAACTGAGACATAAACAGAAAAACAGAAAACAGTACGAGAATACTGAAACTCAAAAAGTGCGAAATATAACAAATATATAAATACAGAGAAAAGGCCCATGAGAGAGAGCATGGCGGAACCTCCAGGGCTCAGCTGGTGACAGAGCCCCCCTCTCAAGGGGTGTAGCCTAGACACCCCAGGGTAACATAAAAAAAAAGAAAAAGAAGGAACCCCCCCCCACCCCCAAACAGGAGCACAACAATAACCCACCCAGGGTGGATGGTGGGGGGAATAGGTTAGGAGGGAACAAAACAACCCCTCTCAGGACCCACACTAGTCAAAATCAAAGACTTAAGCCCCACAGACTAAAGAGCTAGTGAGGCGGCATGCAAAAATAAGCAGTGATGCTATGGTTTTAAGCAGGTTTTATTAATCATACCGCCGTCACGGGAACTCGGCTCCAGCCATAGCGTGAGCAGGCTGAAGCCGAATTCCTCAGGCTCTCAGTGAAGAGGGGACACAAAATCTGTGTCCTGCAGCAGGGTTGAAGTCAGATTGAGAGAGAGAGATTGCGTTACAGAGTTGCACCTTAAATACTTGATCATAACAATACATCAAAGAGACGTACCCCACAGTTTAGAATGATCAAAGGGACAACAGAACAGGCAGGAGGTATTTGCATTTGTAAGACATACATCACAATGGGCAGATTAGCTAGACCTCGCTCCAAGTGTCAGACAAAGAGGCTAACCAGCACATCTACATATTGATCTGAGTCTCTAGGTCACAGTAAGGGCAAAATGCATGAACACTTTAACTTTAAGGCTGTAAACTCAGCGTGCAGCGGAACAAACCCCAGGAGTGCGAGCTGACTGTCTCTGTGTTCTGTTTGTGTGTTGTGGGGGGTTTAATCAAACCGCTACACTGCTCCCCCCCAAGAGGGAAACGGTAGGGGACCGTGACCTCGATGTTGCAGTCTGGGCAGCGAGCAGGGAAAAGCTCTGTGCAGGAGGGGGGGGGGGGTAGTCGCACCAAAAGTGTTTGCTGCTCCGCGATGTGAATACCATGCATGAAAGGCAACGATTAACATCACATAGGTGAGACAGAAGAAACTCGTCTACCTGTAGACATTAATACACCAAAGCACATCTACATATGTAAGATGCTCAGAAAAAGCACAGTAAGGACAAGCCATATGCACACTATACCGAATGGCGCATTACATCACAATACATGCATGTTTGCATCACAAATACATGAATGGCACATTGCATCTCAGTAGTGTAGCAGGAAAACAGAGAAAAGAGGGCTGAGTGTCCTTAGTCTGTTGTGGGGTTAAAACGAACCGCCACACACGCTCCCCCCCAAGAGGGAAACGGTAGGGGGCCGCGACCTCGATGATCCATCTGTGTGAGCGAGCTGTGGGAGAAGCTCGCTGCAGGCGGAGGGGGAGGGAGGGGAGGGGTAGTAAGTGCCGGCAGGAGCTGTGAAATCGTCCTGAGCCGCGCAAAAATTGCTTGTGGGTCCGCAATGTCGAAGGGCTGGTCCCGTTGAACGTGCAGCGGTCCACAAGAAGAAAAATTAGTCTCTGACTCCTCTCGTGGCCATGAAGAAAAGCAGGAGCGGCTGTAAGAGAAAAAGTAAACAAAGCATAGGGACTGTTGGCTTTGGGTGCTGAAGCAACCCTAAAGCTCCTGGGAACAGCTGACGGCTGAAATCCCGTTGTGCCGTGGCTAAGACCATTAAAAAATCCAGTGGCGAGCTGCGTGCTTGCTTCAGGTGAACGAGCAACCCTGAAGGTTCTGTGGGCAGCGGCGGAGGACGATGGCGGTCTGTGGCGTGGCTGAGACTGTTAACAAATCCTTCCAGTATGCTGCATGCGTGCCTCAGGTGAGCGAGCAGCCCTGAAAGGCAGCGGCGAAGGAGGAAGGCAGTCTGTGGAGCCATTACTTGTCCCATGCGTGATGCGCCGTCCTTGTAACTCCCCGATGCGTGCGCGGGGGTTCAGTGCGTGGGTGGGCCGCTGGAGTGGTGAGTCAGGGTGCAGAAGCTTGGCGGAGATCAGCGCAGACGGCGCCAATAAAATCCAGGTTGAGCTGTTGCTGTAGATTTGGCCATGGTGCGTTGGAGCGTTGAGAGGAAATAGACGATCTTTAGTCCCTCAGGCCCGTGCAGAGGCGTTGGAGCGGCGGGAGGGAGGAGACGATCGTTGTCGCTCGTGCGGCCATGGTGCGTTCAGTTCCACGCGCTGCGCTCCCCGTCGGCCCTGGAGGTTGCCGTCGTGGAGAGAGGACGAGGTGCGTGCGCTCTCAGTGAGAGCGGCCGGTCCAGCGTGGTTGTGCAGATCTCAGGCGACGGAGCATTCATGCCCGGGTGTTGCGTTTGCTGGCCGCTCGTTTTTTTTAGCGTCGGTTCGCCAGCGTGGCCATCCAAAACAGAAGGCTGCGTTGCACAAAACGTGTGCGTCTTCAAGGGGCCACCAACGCAGCTGTGTGGCTGTCCAGCTCGGAAGGTTGCTTTCGCACAAAACGTGTGCGTGTTCGAGGGGTCACCAGTGAGGCGGCATGCAAAAATAAGCAGTGATGCTGTGGTTTTAAGCAGGTTTTATTAATCATACCGCCGTCACGGGAACTCGGCTCCAGCCATAGCGTGAGCAGGCTGAAGCCGAATTCCTCAGGCTCTCAGTGAAGAGGGGACACAAAATCTGTGTCCTGCAGCAGGGTTGAAGTCAGATTGAGAGAGAGAGATTGCGTTACAGAGTTGCACCTTAAATACTTGATCATAACAATACATCAAAGAGACGTACCCCACAGTTTAGAATGATCAAAGGGACAACAGAACAGGCAGGAGGTATTTGCATTTGTAAGACATACATCACAATGGGCAGATTAGCTAGACCTCGCTCCAAGTGTCAGACAAAGAGGCTAACCAGCACATCTACATATTGATCTGAGTCTCTAGGTCACAGTAAGGGCAAAATGCATGAACACTTTAACTTCAAGGCTGTAAACTCAGCGTGCAGCGGAACAAACCCCAGGAGTGCGAGCTGACTGTCTCTGTGTTCTGTTTGTGTGTTGTGGGGGGTTTAATCAAACCGCTACACTGCTCCCCCCCAAGAGGGAAACGGTAGGGGACCGTGACCTCGATGTTGCAGTCTGGGCAGCGAGCAGGGAAAAGCTCTGTGCAGGGGGGGGGGGGGTAGTCGCACCAAAAGTGTTTGCTGCTCCGCGATGTGAATACCATGCATGAAAGGCAACGATTAACATCACATAGGTGAGACAGAAGAAACTCGTCTACCTGTAGACATTAATACACCAAAGCACATCTACATATGTAAGATGCTCAGAAAAAGCACAGTAAGGACAAGCCATATGCACACTATACCGAATGGCGCATTACATCACAATACATGCATGTTTGCATCACAAATACATGAATGGCACATTGCATCTCAGTAGTGTAGCAGGAAAACAGAGAAAAGAGGGCTGAGTGTCCTTAGTCTGTTGTGGGGTTAAAACGAACCGCCACACTAGAAAGTTCAGGTGGGCGACCAAAGTCCCATCCCTGGCGGACGACAAGGTGTTATGAGTCGGGTCGCCTGCCTGAGAATATGGGCCACCCAACCCAATGGCTCAGTCCATCAGGTGGTCGACCAGAGTTTTTCAGCCACCTGAACAGCAAGGGTGGTCCAGGGGGTGGTTACCCAACAGGAAGAATCGATGGCGGGCAGGTTGGAGGAGTCGGGGAAACTATGACGATGTCAGGGTGAGGAGAGGGAACATGATGGTCTAGGGCAGAGAAGGGGGAACCACGACAACCTCAGGCGGAGAGAATCACGACGGCGTCTGGCACAGGAGGGGGAACCGTGATGGCATCTGGCACAGGAGGGGGAACCACAACGGTGTCTGGCACTGGAGGGGGAACCACAACCCCGTCGGATTGGCCTGTAGCACCCTCGGTAGTCCCGGACTGGGACATTGCAGCATCCACAGTGGCTCCAGGCTGGAGCGGAGCTGCACCCACGGTGGCTCTGGGCTGGATCAGAGCTGCACCCACGGTGGCTCCGGGCTGGAGCAGAGCTGCACCTGCGGTGGCTCCGGGCTGGAGCAGAGCTGCACCCGCGGAGGTCCCGGACTGGGTCATAGCTGCACCCTTGGTGGGCCCGGACTGGGACAAAGCTGCACACACGGTGGCTCCTGAGCTGGAGCGTAATGCCCATGGTGGGCTCGCACTGGAGTGCAGCACCCAAGTTGGTTTTAGGCTGGGGCGGAGCAACCACGACAGTCCCCGACTGGGACACAGCACCCACGGAGACCCGGACTGAGGAGGAACTGCACCCACGGAGTTCCTGGACTGGGACGGCGCACCTCTGACAAGCTCAGCAGGAGGGAGAACATCACCCACAGAGGTCCCAGGCAGGGACGGAATGCCCATGATGACCTCAGCAGGGGGAGCTGGACCCAAGGCCATCTCAAGCGGCGAGCCTGGACTCACGGAGACATCTGGCAAAGCTGGAACGTCCTCGGTGACCCTGGCGGAAAGCTCGGACAGGAGAGGTAGAAAAACATGGTCAGGGACACGGGCAGCAGCAGAGCCCAGCAAGGTGAGCTCAGGTGCAGCTGACGGCTGCATCTAGCTCTCCCCACCAAGAGCCAGACAAGATTTCTCCAAAACAGACACAAGAAAAACAAAGGCTAGCACTTGCCTGAGCTCGAGCTCCACCGCCATCCAGGACTCCGTCGATCCAGGCGATGGTTCCTCGGACCTGGCCCTCTGGAGGTCCAGCTTTGACTCTGCTGCGGCAACCCCTGCAGCAGGCATGGTGGTCGGTGCAGTCTTGGGGCCCCCAGTCGAAATGACCCACGCAGGTGGTTCGGCCGGCGTGGCAGCTGGGGGGTCGGCTCACCGCTGGTGCTGGATTCCATGTAGCCGAAGCCAGGGGACACTCTGCCATTGGTGCAGGCTCCGGTTCACTGGAAGCGCTCTCCCTCTGTCCAGACTGTGACTGCGGGGCTGGGGCCAGGTCCTTCAGGGCCGCAGGTTCCTCCTTCGTCCAGCGGCTCAATCCTGGGGCCGGCGGACACTCAGGGATGACAGGAGGAGACACGGAGAGGGCAGGTGAGAAATTAATAGCTTCAGCAGGCAGTGAGGGCCCAGTGGACTACAAACCCTAAGCCTCATTACCGAGAATCAGGCAAGGCACATTATCACAAGATGTTGAAAAATGAAATGATATCAGGAACAAAGTGTACAATTCAGGTATGCAATAAAGGAATATTTGACATCATGCTCAAGGTCTTTTGGGAGTATTTGGAGTATTGATGATGGATTTCCTGGCAAAGGGTACCACAGTTACCAGGACTTGCTACGGTTCACTGCTGAAGAAATTGTGGAAGGCCATTAAAACAGAGGCATGGCATGCTAACCAAAGGTGTCTGCCTCCTGCAAGTTAACACCTTGGTTCACAACTTGCATGTTACCTTGATGGAAGCACGGTCCTGCAGCTATGAAATGCTTCCTCACCACCCTTACTGTTCTGACATTGCACCATGTGACTTCCACAGTTTTCAAACATTGAAGTAATTTTTGAAGGGCAAGCACTTCCAAGTCGATGAAATGCTGATTTCTAAGATCAAGTTTGGCTTCTAGCTCAACCTGCAGACATCTACAGGTGATATCTCCACAGCTGCTTAAAGCGATGGGACAAGTCTGGGACTCTTGGTGGCACCTATGTAGATAAATACTAATTACTGTGCCAAGTTTGGTTCCTCTCAGTCCAAAGGAAATGAGTCAGGGGAAATGGTTAATAAGCAGCCCTCATACATAGGCCTTGGTAATTTGCATGTTGTTTCTCCCTTAGTGGTTTTGGTTCTTACAAAAGATTTAACACAAAATACTATATCTCCACTGCTACACATCAGCTCAAAACATGTTGCTGTTTGCTGCTGCTATTGTCCAGTTTTTAAAGAATCTACAGCATCCATTGTACTAGAGGAAAAAAATAATATTTAAGATTTTTGGATAAGGACTACAGTTGCAGGAATGGAATCATAGTCCTTAATCTTTGCCCTGACCCATGGCAGACCCAGGCTGACATGGAGGAGAATCTCCGTGGTCACTTTGAATCAGGTATTAACAGTATCACATTTTGTGTTGCCTGTATTGAGGTAAAGATGCCAGTCATGAGGTCCTTGGTGTTTAATTTGGTTTAGAAAAACTTTAGCGTATTGATGTGTGACCCTCAAAGCAGTTATCAGTAAAAAGATTAAAAGAAAAAAGTGTACATATCTCTTACTCTTTTGTTTTGAAACCAAATTCAATTCTCTTAGTTTTAAATGTTATTGTAGGATGGTGTTGATAGGTTTCTCCACATGAACGATTACCATTAACACTGTAATCATATGGCTACATGACTTATGGATGTGGGTGGGTGCATAATTCCCATCTTCTCTCGCTGTTCTTCACCTCCTAGATAACTTAGATGATCCATTTATTACTAAAACAAAGCAGGGATGATGAAAACTAAGCGGAGAGTGTGATCAGATGGAAAACCCCCTTTCTGCTGCACCGCATGTGTACAACCTATTGTATTTTGCTCTTTTGGGGGATCCCGATCGATTTTACAGCATATGAGTTCATAATGTTTAGTCTATAGGGCTGCAGCATGGTCACAGACCAGCGTTGAAAAGCCCTTATGGTTTACACTCAGATGACAAGAGGCATAAATTCCCCACATAAAAATATGTTTTAGCTGTCTTGCACTCTCATTCCTTGGCTTAAATTCAACAAAACCCTTTGACTGTGTCTGCATCTCCTTTCTTTCGTTTTCTTCTCATCAAGGTCAGTATGAATAGAAACAGGCCACTAAACAGAGAAGAATTTCCTTTGTGACTTGCCCTGTTGAATAAATGAGAGCTTGGCTGATGAAAAAAATTGCTCAGTATAAAGGAGAAGTGCCATAGTGACTTCTATCAAGGGTAGACAGGTTCAGAATGTGCTCAGAGTTTCACTAAGTCAAGATAACAAACATAGCTATACATGTCTTTCTGCATCTTTAAAATAAATGTTTCTCTGGTTTTAAAACTTAAAAACTGACTCTTAAGCAGAGGTGTGTCACATCTTTGTCCAATAACCGGAATAACCGGATGGTTGGCAGTTTGAATCCCGCTCTCCCCAGATATCCTACCATTGTGTCCCTGGGCAAGACACTTTACCCACCTTGCCTCCAGTGTCCATAACACTGGGTATG
Source organism: Pholidichthys leucotaenia (assembly GCA_020510985.1). Lineage (NCBI taxonomy): Eukaryota > Metazoa > Chordata > Actinopteri > Cichliformes > Pholidichthyidae > Pholidichthys > Pholidichthys leucotaenia. The sequence continues at coordinate 288,831,118 of CM035845.1, forward strand.
AAGGTGTATAAATGTTTGGTGGTGGCTGGAGAGGCTGTTGGCACGGATTGACAGCCACGTTTCTGTCAGTCTGCCCCAGGGCAGCTGTGGCTACAGTAGTAGCTTACCACTACCCTTGTCTGTCTGGAGTGAATGAATAATGTATCTATTTGTAAAGCGCTATATAAATCTGATGCATTATTATTATTATTATTATTATCGTACCGCTCACAGTAATCCCCATGTAAATTTTAATCCCAGGGTAAAACAGTATCGCAATATTCTGACTTGGCTGTATAATGATGTCACATTGTTACACTGCCGAAGTAAGTTACGTGCTATGCAAACATGACGCAGGAAATGGTAGCTGCTTTACTGTTAGAGTTACTTAAAAGAGGATGTACTTGTGTGGAAATATTTTGGCTTAAGGCTTTATTCACACCACTCAGGTGAAAAGTTTCTCATGTACAGAGTTCTGTTGTTGTTTTGCTTCAGTCACTTAGGCTGAATTTCTTCAGTCACCTTAAAGCAGCACTATGTAATTTTCTTGTTCTGGGTACAAACCTTTAAAAAGACTACAGTTCCCTTTCAATTATTTCACTTGGTACAACACATCAGTATGGGGATTGCTCCCCTCGCATTACCAACCTGAACAGTGTTTATCAACTCGCCTGTCAAGGTCAATGAGACTGCGGCATACCCGGGGAGCTCCGCCATCCTCTGAGGGTATAAATTATGCCGTCCAGTCTCATATCCTCATTCTACTTGCACTTCACCTTGCTAACCTGTGTAGTAGGACCCTTATTAGTGGCTTAACTGCCTGTCTTTGAGGTGAGCTAGCTCCCTGCCCAGGGCATCACTGCGAGGCTGTTCCTACTTTGCGCTTGTTTAGGTTGCTAACTTGTCGCATCCTCCAATGTTTAGCTTGCTAACGTTACATTATTGTTTAGTCTACCTAACAATTTCCCACTCGTTTAGCATGGTAACAGCTCTCCCCTTTTTCTTGTCGAGTGTTTAGCTTGCTAACATTCCCACCATCCAAAATGGCTTTGGGAAAAGGAGGAAAAATCGAGACAACTGCCAGCTTGTCTAGTAAGGCTAGCAGGTCTAGTAACCCTCGTTCTCAACTGTGCCTCAGCAGTTGTGGCTTCTCCCTCTCCGAGACAGACAGCCACGAGGCCTGCCCACTGTGTCTTGGCATGTTGCAAGCTAAGGCTGCACTTGCTAATCCTGAGACATGTGCATATTGCTGCCGTCTCAGGAGGTCAACCCTGGAAAGCCACGTCACTTTTCTGTCGAAGGTGTTGGAAGGCTCAGCCCCACCCCTTCTGTCCCAAGCCCAGGAGCCTCCTGAAGTGGAGCTCAAGGGAATGGAAGATGAAGTGGGGCATTCATGGAACGACCACATGGACCGCATTCTCCCTGTTGATATCACGGAGGACGAGCAGTCTGACTTGTCCATTACTATTCATACTGCAGACCCTCGTACCCCCACAGATGACAAAATTTCCCTCACAGCCTCCAGTGCCTTTTCTGAAGGTGAAGCGGAAGTTCAGGAGGAGGCTCTGGAACCAATACATCTGTTCAACATTGTTGACACCCCAGCGGAGGTAGATGGCTCCATTTACTCTTATCTCGACCGTATCGCAGGGCAGCTGAGCGAGTCAAGGTGCCATGGCCCACTCCTCCACCCCGTCAGCTCCAGACTAGACTTGCAGGGAATTATTTCCTCCTCAAGCAACAGTCCACAGTCAAGCATAAGTTTACCAGTGTTCCTGGACTTCCATGTGGAGCTCGCACGGTCCTGGGTATCCCCCAAGGCACTGCTGTCACAGCCCTTCTCATAGTTTCTGGATCTGGATGACATGGAGCAGGCAGGGCTCACTAGCATGCCCTCACTGGATGAGAATCTGGCGGTTCATTTGGCTCCTAAACCAAAAATGTTCACCAGCAGACCCACTCTCCCAAGCAAACAATGACATTTCTCAGCCTCTCAGCTAGAGAAAATTTACCACGCTTAGGGGCTAGCCACTCGTGTGCTAAACACGGCATCTATGCTGCATGCTTATCAGGCGGAGAAGTTACGAGAGCTGCATGATGCTTTGCACATGGAGGACAACCCGGCAGGACTGCTGGATGAGGTTTGCAGAGCAGCTGACTTTATTCTGAGGTTGCCAAACTCTATGGCCATGGCTTTGGGGAAAGGAATGGCGGAGACCGTGATAGCCCAACGGCACCTTTGGCTCACTCTCACAGAGCTTCCTGAAGTACAGCGATCGGAGTTCCTCCACCAGTCCATTAATCCCGCAGGGCTCTTCGGACTGGCTCTCGAGAAGATTCATGGTAAATGGCAAATGGCATTCACTTACATAGCACTTTTTCTTATCTCTGAATGACCAAAGCACTTCACTGATCCTGCTATCTACCCATTCACACACACATTCACACACCGATAGTGGCAGAGCTGCCATGCACCGGTGCTGGCCTGACCCACCAGCAGCAACTGGGGGTTCAATGTCTTGCTCAAGGACACTTCAACATGCAGACTGCAGACAGAGTGAGAATTGAACCCCTGACCCTCCAATCAGTAGTTGGACACACTACACCTGTGCCACAGCCACCCCCAGTCCCGCTGTGACCAAAGGGAAAAGCAGGAGGAAACTCTGAGGCTCAGCATGCCCAGGAGAGTTTACGCCCAGCCTCGAACCACTGATGAGCTGGGACTCACGCATCCCCGGGTTCACTTACTCTCCAGGCGCACGGCCTAGGAGAGACCCTATCCAGAGGCTATCTCTCTTCCTCCACAGGCACCTGCCTCAGACCATCAATCTCATCCACAGACAGACAAGTGGGTGCACCTTCGATCGGATCAGGCAGTTAAAGTGAAAAAGCAGCCGTCTGCCTAACAGCGCTGCCACCAAAGGCGGGGAAACCCGCTGCCTCCCTGTGTCACAGAGCCTCTCAACCCACAGGGCAAAACAGGAAGCCTCTCTTTTTCCAGCTGGCATCGAAGTCAAAGAAACCTCGGTTAAGCGAGCAGTTGCACTGAAGCACAAAATAGTTCCACTCATTGGCACACAAAATAAAGGGAAAACATTCCCCTAGTGTAAATTTAATAAAGGGTGGTTTTTCCCCATTATTGATTGATTGATTGATGCCTTTATTTCGAACATGTAAAATTAACATAAAAAATCAAAGTTAACAACAACAAAGTAGAGAGAAAAAAAGCAGTTGCAGAGCAATTCCATTCAAAATACCCATTTCCATCATACTCATGTCCCAAGAAGTCAATATATATACAATCCTACCCCATAATTTATTACTGTTATTTCAATGTTATCTACCTGTATGCAATCCCACCCAGTGATCCATTAATTATTTTTTTTAACTTTTTTGGTCAACAGCTCACATTTTGCCAGTGCAAGTAGCAGTATTATAATTATGTTTGTATTTACAAACTATATACATGACACCATGAATTCAAACACCCAGGTGATAATTGAACTCCCAGAACCCGACCAACCCTAGTGATTAACAAAGCCTTCTTCCTTCATGTACTGTATTTTGCTAATTTCTCCTTTTTGTACTTTATTTTAAAACTCAGAATGTTTAGACATTGTTTTAACTCTGTATTTAATCCATTCCATAATTTGACCCCACAGATGGAAACACAAAATCTTCTCCTTGTTGTTTGTGCACCCAACGCCTTTAAAAGTAACTCCCCCCTTAAGTGATAACCCTTTGTCTTTCAAAGAATATGTCTTTGATGTTGACTGGCTGTAAATTGTTCTTTACTTTGTACATTATTATTGCAGTTTTAAATTTCACCAGATCAAATAATTTTAAACTTTAAGACTGTAAAAATAAAAAAAATAGTGTGATCACGGAAACTAGCATTATGGATAATTCTTACTGCTCTTTTTGTAAAATAACAAGTGGCTGTGATGAACTTTTATATTTATTTCCCCAGACTTCTGAACAGTAATTTAAATATGGTAAAACCAGCAAACAATACAAAGTTTGGAGTGATTTCTGATCCAGTATGTGTTTTGTTCTGCTCATGACCGAAATACTTCTAGACAGTTTAGCTTGTACCATGCTTAGGGCAGCACGGTGGTGCAGTGGTTAGCACTGTTGCCTTACAGCTAGAAGGTTCCTGGTTCAAATCCCCAGGTTGGCAGGGGTTGGAACCTTTCTGTGTGGAGTTTGCATGTTCTCCCTGTGCTGTGTGGGTTTACTCCGGGAGCTCCGGTTTCCTCCCACAATCCAAAGACATACATGTTAGGTTAATTGGCTGTTTTAAATTGTCCCTAGATATCTGTTTCCTGTAGGCCCTTAGAATAGAGGGTTAGTATTAGTGAAAGCTCTTTGAGTGGTCTTTGTGACTAGAAAAGCGCTATATAAGTGCAGGTTAGTTAGTTAGTTGTACGTATTTAATCTGAGGTTTCCAGCTTTTTTTTGGATCTATAATTACACCTAGAAATTTATGGTCTTGAACTCTATCAATATTGATATTATCTATTTGTATCTTTGTTTGAATATTTGCCTTACCATTTCCAAATAGCATGAAGTTTGTTTTGCTCAAATTTAATGATAATTTATTTTTATTAAACCATTCTTTTATTTTACTGAATTTGGTAGTCATTATGTTCAAAAGTTGCTGTAGATCCTCACCAGTACTCAGAACTGCAAACATCACAATCTTCAACAGTTCAGGAACATTACAAATATCATCAATATATAAAATGAAAAGTTTAGGTCCCAACACTGACCCCTGGGGGACACCACAAGCAATGTCCAAACACTCAGATTTATATTGTCCCAGCTTAACGAATTGTTGCCTGTTTTATAGATAGTTTCTGACCCAATTCAATAATTACTCCCCTGAGTCCATACCTTTCCAATTTATTAAGTAATATTTCATGATTTAATGTGTCAAATGCTTTTTTAAATCAATAAATACTGCAACCATAAATTTCTTTCTGTCCATAGAATTAGTGATTTCTTCTATAACATCCATTAAAGCCACTGATGTACAGTGGTTGGTTCTAAATCCATACTGACTGTCTCTGAGTAATTTGTGTTTAGCTACGAACTTGTCTAATCTGTCATTAAATTTTTTTTTCTAGTATTTTTGAGAATTGAGGCTGAAGAGAAACAGGCCTGTAACTTGTGGTGTTTGTTTCCAGTTTTGTATAGAGGTATAACTTTAGCCATTTTCATTTTACTTGGAATTGAGCCAGTTTGGAATGATAAGTTTCAAATGTGTTTTAATGGTTTAGAAATTTCCTCAATAACCTTTTTTAACATTTACCATGTCAATGTCATCACAGTCAGTTGAAACTTTATTTCTGAATTTATATACAATCTCAGTGATTTCCCTCTCTTCCACTGCTGTTAAAAGCATTGAATTTGGATTTCTTTCGATTAATTTACTATTTCCCTTGTCAGTTATAAATGGATAAGGGATTTTTTCTGCTAATTTTGGTATAACATTTACAAAGAATTCATTGAATCTATTTACTGCATCACTTATACTATTAATAATAAGCACCTTAATTTAAAAACTGCATTTTGTGTTTACTTGTGTTATCTTTGTCTAATATTTAAATTTGTTTGATGATCTGAAACATTTAAGAGTGACAAATATACAAAAAAAAAAAGAAATCAGGGTGGGGGCAAATACTTTTTCACACCATTGTATGTCTGTGATTCTTCCTCAGTTCATTACTCAGGCTGGTTTGTAGGGTTGTATGAAATAGTTTCCATTCAGCCCATTTCTGTTACCCAAGGACTGACAGGGTTAATAACGATCCCGTTGGAAGTTCCAGTCTCAAGCTAATCAGTTGCAAAGGGTTGCCTCATTGTTTTTCCCATCCTTTCACCTCATTTCCTTCAGTGTTGTTGCCTGTCGCTTAAAAACTCTGAAACTGTCTTATTAGGACTTCATTGTTGCTGACAGTTGAAATGTTCCTTTTGCCAAAATATCCTACATACATTTCTGTTTGAATTGTCCCAAATAGTTTTGTTTTTATAGCAATTTACGATTTGTCTGGTATTCTGCACAGTACAAATATGTACCGATGTGTACAGCTATAAGTAGAGTCATCATAGGAAAACAGGATACAGATTTGCACACAGCCAGTCAATGAAATGAACCAGCTCAACAGATGGAGCCATCTATGGGCTGTTATGAGCTGCCATTAAATAGGCAGACATGAGTGTCGCCAAGAAAAGCTCCTGTCCCAGCCTCTCACCCAAGTTAGTGCACAACAGAGACATGGACCCAGATGGGAGGCAAGACGAAAGAAAGAGGGAGAGTTGAAAGGCAGTCTGCCTGTTTTTGGTTATTTTTTAAAGAGAATTTCCTTGAAGATCAAAGGAAAAGCGCCACAGAACACTTCTGGAATGGTATTTTACATTTCTTTCTCAGTTTTTTTTCTGGGCAGCATTTTGCTCTCAGGAGTTCCAGCAGAGCTGAATTTCATCCTCTGGTGTTGAATGCAGACACTGTAATTTTGTGGTACCATTCTTTTTTTTTATTCTTATAAGGTTGCAGAATGTTGTTGCTCTAATTTTCTTGCTCTAATTGAATAAATTCTTCAAAAACTGGAAATATTGCAGTCACTATGAATGCAGTGGAATACTTCAAAAGCAGCCCTGCAGTGTTTCTCTAGACTGTTGAATATGAAAATTAACAACCTTTACAACTCTTAAGAATCTAAATTAATCATATTTGTAAATATGTTTTATATTTAAAACACAGAAGCTATTGATATTTCAGAAGTTTACATGCTTTATTAAGATACTGTATATTTTAAATACTTACACTCCCTTTTTACAGGGGTGGAGATCGTTGAGTGATGAAAAAATGGCCAGATCCCTCAGTCATCTTTCGATGAGCAATCATCCAGCGATCACCAATATCTCTCAACCATCTCCCAGTGATCTTCCAGTGATCTCCATGGTCTCTTCAAAGTTTTGACTCAGTCCAAAACATACAAGAGATCTGACCAATTTTTGAGAGATTGGACCAATTTTTGATCTCTGAATCCTAACGATCCCTATGCTGTGTAAAGGGGCACTTCGGAAGTGGGTGTGTCTCCATCACCCTGTCATACTAGAGTCCACATGTTCAGGAGTGATGTCATATGTTGGGGGGTACAATGAGAGTTTAGAAAAAGCCAATGAATTCATATTGTTTTGTCTCACTAGAGTCTCAACACTGTGAAAACTCACTCGAGGGCGCTCAGAAAGTACATACCTCCACCAAGGCTGTTTGCCCACTGATTAAAATGCGATGGATGATGAATGTGTTAACTGACTGACTATGGCAGTGATTTCAAGTTGATTAGTTCATTATTTTTATGATACGGCAAAAATCTATTTTAAAAAACAATGTTGTGGTGGGATACTGATCCAGATCTGGCCCAAAATGTAATGGGGCCATACTTGGCCAAAAGGTCACCTCTGAAAATTTCTAAATACACTGAGTATTTTTTGTGTAAACCTTGTAGCAGACAAACAGATGATCAAACAAATGCACCAACAAACAGACCACAATGCTTACATAACCTCCTTGGTAGACGTAATTAGTCTAATTGTTGTATTGAATTTCACACACAAAGACAGCATGTCGACAATCTGTTTCCCCTGGGGCTGCACACATTTTAGCTAAGATTCATTTCTCTGCACACACAACTCTGGATAACACTTCGATAAAACTTTTTCAACAAATCAACAGCCTGCTCAACCTTTTATGCAAATAACTTCACAACTTCACTATTTCATAACGCTTACGGTGTGTTCCAGTTGCCCAGGGAAGAAATGAAGAACTGTTCATCAGTTCACAAGAAGTCAAAAAGATTACCCATAAGTTATTGTACCTCAAAAAGCATCTGATAATGTTGCTAATATGCTAAACTAATGTTGGTTAATATTTATATTAACAATATTAATACAAATATATTTGATTTAGTATTTCATTTAAGTAGCATAAAATGTCCACAGTAGTAACAGTGAATCCATGGTTATGGTGGTAAAAAATGTTATAATTAGTTATTATATATTATTGTGTTATTATAGTTACAGTTACTGTGGTTGCTTGGCAACCTCCGTGGGTGTGTCAACGCTGAGTGCCCCTCCAGGGCAGAATTCAGGGCCCAAACACCGGACGTAAAGTTTTAAAATTTTATTTTTAGCTGGTCGAACCCCAACACAGTTTGAGGCCTCAAAAACAAGACTTGACAAAATCCAAGTAATATTAAACGTGGCAGGACATACTGTAGGCCAGACGAGACTCAAACAAGACATGAAGCATGTACTCACGCAAAATGACAGTTAAGCACACCGGACAGAATAAAGGCAGACATGGGTTTAAATAAGGCAAGGGGTGATCACTGAATATCGAGCAGGTGAGGACGCTAATTAAGACTAACAACTGACACACGGGTAGAACAGTGATGACACATACGGGAAAACAGGACGGGCGGGGCAACGCATACAATCACTGACAGGAAAGGCAAAGAGACATGAACAGTAAAGCTGAGCATGGTGCTCCGCACATGCACAGATCCTCAGGTTGGCTTGTCAGTTGTAAGATATAACACTGTAGTTAAAATGACGGCCCTATGTGCAGGTGCATCTCCATAAATTAGAATCTCATCGAAAAGTTGATTTATTTCAATAATTCAATACAAAAAAAAATGAAACTCATATATTATGTAGATTCATTACACACAGAGTGATATATTTCAAGTGTTTATTTCTTTTAATTTTGATGATTATGGCTTACAGCTCATGAAAACCCCAAATTCAGTTTCTCATAAAATTAGAATATCACATAAAATACATTTTAAAAAATTGTTTTCAGTGGAAATGTTGGCTGACTGACAAGTACAGTCATGTGAAAAAATTAGGACACCCCATTAAAATATTCAGTTCTTTATTAAGAAATGTCACATATCTGTGTCTGACCTTGTTTTTGTTTTTATTTGCATTTTCTTAACATTTATTTTAGCCATTGTAAGTGGGGATGAATGTGGGGGTGTCCTAAAAAAGATGGGGGGTATCCTAATTTATTCCTCACTATTTGTTTAGAATTATATTTTACAGAAAATCTGAAAAAGTCTTTAATTCATTTTTGATTGTTTAGTTGTATTACATGAATCTCCCAGTATTTTTAACATTGATATTAAATATCCATCCATCCATCCATCCATTCATCTTCTACCGCTTTTCCAGAGGTCTGGGTCGCGGAGGCAGCAGTTCAAGCAGAGAAGCCCAGACTTCTCTCTCCCCAGCCACCTGCTCCAGCTCTTCAGAGAGGATACCAAGGTGTTCCCAGACCAGCTGGGAGACATAGTCTCTCCACCGAGTCCTGGGTCTGCCCCGGGGTCTCCTCCCAGTGGGGCGTGCCTGAAACACCTCAAGTGGGAGGCGTTCAGGAGGCATCCTAATCAGATGCCCATACCACCTCAACTGACTCCTTTCAATGTGGAGGAGCAGCGGTTCTACTCTGAGCCTCTCCCGGATGACTGAGCTCCTCACCCTATCTCTGAGGGTGAGTCCAGCAATCCTATGGAGAAAGCTCATTTCAGCCGCTTGTATCCGCGATCTTGTTCTTTCGGTCATTACCCAAAGCTCGTGACCATAGGTGAGAGTAGGAACGTAGATTGACTGGTAAATCGACAGCTTTGCCTTAGAACTAAGCTCCCTCTTCACCACAACAAACCGGTACAACGTCCGCATCACTGCAGCTGCTGGTCCAATCCGTCTGTCAATCTCTCGCTCCATTCTCCCCTCACTCATGAATAAGACCCCAAGATACTTAAACTCCTCCACTTGGGGCAGGAGCCTGTCCCCAACCCAGAGAGGACAATCCACCTTTCTCCGGCTGAGGACCATGGACTCGGACTTGGAGGTGCTGATTCTCATCCCAGCCGCTTCACACTCAGCGACAAACCATCCCAGCAAGTGCTGTAGGTCATTGCTGGATGAAGCCAACAGGACAACATCATCTGCAAACAACAGAGATGAGATCCTGTGGTCACCAAGCATGACACCCTCCGTTCCCTGGCTGCGCCTAGAAATCCTGTCCATAAAAATTATGAACAGGATCGGTGACAAAGGGCAGCCCTGGTGGAGTCCAACTCTCACTGGGAATGAGTCCAACCGAGTGTTGGCAATACGAACCAAACTCTCACAACGGTCGTACAGAGACCGAATAGCTCGTAACAACAAGCCCGATACCCCATACTCCCGAAGCACCTCCCACAAAAAACCACGAGGGACGCAGTCAAATGCCTTCTCCAAGTCCACAAAACACATGTAAACTGGTTGGGCAAACTCCTACGAACCCTCAAGAATTCTCGAGAGGGTAAAGAGCTGGTCCGATGTGCCACGGCCAGGACGAAAACCACATTGCTCCTCCTGAATCCGAAGTTCGACCAACGGCCGGACTCTCCTCTCCAGTACCTTGGCATAGACCTTTCCAGGGAGGCTGAGGAGTGTGATCCTCTCTAAAGTTGAAGCACACCCTCCAGTCCCCTTTTTTGAGAAGAGGAACCACCACCCCGGTTTGCCATGCCAAAGGCACTGCCCCCGACCTCCACGCAATGTTGCAGAGGTGTGTCAACCATGACAGCCCAACAACATCTCAGGGCCTTGAGGTACTCAGGGCGAATCTCGTTCACCCCTGGAGCCCGGCCACCAAGGAGATTTTTAACCACCTTGGCGACCTCAGCCCCTGTGATAGGTGAGTCATCCCCCTCGTCCATTCAATTCAATTCAATTCAATTCAACTTTATTTATATAGCGCCATTTCACAACAACAGTCATCTCATAGCACTATCAACTGTAGGGAGGACCCCCACAGTTGCAGAAAGACCCCAGCAATCAGGCGATCCCCTGTGAGCAAGCAAGCACTTGGCGACGGTGGAGAGGAAAAACTCCCTTTTAACAGGAAGAAACCTCCAGCAGAACCAGGCTCAGGGAGGGGCAGTCATCTGCTGCGACTGGCTGGGGGGTGAGGGGACAGAGAAGAAGAAAAGAACAGACATGTAGAGAGCAAACAGCACGATGGGGACTCAATCTATGGGAGAGAACAAACAAATGTTAATGACCAGCAAAAAAAAAAAAATATTTCATAGAGAGTGAGGAAAGGAGTGAGGCCCAGTGCATTACTGAAGGTCCCCCGGCTGACTAAACCTATTAGCAGCATAACTAAGGGAGGGTTCAGAAACACATGATCCCTCCCTAATTGTAGGCTATATCAAAAAGGTAGGTTTTAGCCCTATTCTTAAAAACAGAGATCGAGTCTGACTCCCGAATCCAGATTGGCAGCTGATTCCACAGGAGAGGAGCTTGATAACTAAAGGCTCTGCCTCCCATTGTACTTTTGGAGATTCTAGGTATTACAAGTAAACCTGCATTTTGGGAGCGTAGTGCTCTGTTAGGATGATACGGTAGTATCAGATCTTTTAAATAAAAAGGAGCCTGATTGTTTAGAGCTTTGTAAGTAAGAAGAAGGATTTTAAACTTAATTCTAAACTCTATGGGAAGCCAATGAAGGGAGGCCAGAACCGGAGAGATATGATCTCTCTTTCTAGTACCTGTTAAAACTCTTGCTGCAGCATTTTGGATCAGCTGAAGACTTTTTAAAGATGTTTTAGGACAGCCTGATAATAAAGAATTACAATAATCTAATCTCGAGCTAACAAAAGCGTGGATCAGCTTCTCAGCATCACTCTGAGACAAGATGCTCCTAATCTTGGCAATATTACGCAAATGATAGAAGGCAGTCTTAGAAACAAATTTAATATGTGAATTGAAGGACAAATCCTGATCAAAAATAACTCCAAGGTTCCTCACAGAGCTATTAAGAGAAAGAGTAACTGCATCCAAACTGAAAGTTTGATTTGGAAAGGAATTTCTAAGGTTTTTTGGACCAACAAGAATGACTTCAGTCTTATCTGAATTTAATAGCAGGAAATTACAAGTCATCCAAACTTTGATTTCCTTAAGACAGGCTTCTAACTTGGCTAATTGATTAGTATCATCTGGCTTCATTGACAGGTATAATTGTGTGTCATCTGCATAACAGTGAAAATGTATACAGTGCTTTCTAATAATGTTGCCTAACGGAAGCATATATAAACTAAAAAGAGTAGGGCCAAGCACAGATCCCTGTGGAACTCCATGACTAAGCTTTGAGCTGAGAGAAAACTCATCATTTACATGAACAAACTGGAACCTATCAGATAAATAAGATCTAAACCACTGCAACGAAGTTCCATTAAGTCCAACATAGTGTTCTAATCTATCAAGTAGAATATTATGATCAATAGTATCAAAAGCTGCACTAAGATCTAAAAGGACAAGTACAGAAACTAGTCCATTATCAGATGCAATGAGGAGGTCGTTAGTGACCTTCGCTAAGGCTGTTTCAGTGCTATGATGGATTCTAAACCCAGATTGAAACTCCTCAAATAAACCATTTCCCTGCAGGTGGTCAAATAATTGCGTAGCAACAACTCTTTCTAAGATTTTTGAAATGAAAGGGAGATTAGAGATTGGTCTATAGTTAGCTAAATCTCCTGGATCTAGCGTTGGCTTTTTGAGTAAGGGTTTAATTACAGCCGTTTTAAAAGCCTGCGGTACATGGCCTAAAGTTAATGAAGAATTGATTATATGAAGAATAAAGCTACCAATAAGTGGGAAGACTTCTTTAAATAACCTGGTAGGAATAGGGTCTAAAAGACAAGTTGAAGGTTTGGATGAGGAAACTATTTTGTCTAACTCACAAAGGTTGATTGGAGTAAACTCATCAAGACAGACATCAATAGAAGGAGTTGTAGTAGTTACAGTATTTAAGTTAACTGTGGGAAGAATCTGATTGATTTTATCTCTGATGGATGAAATTTTATTATTGAAAAAGTTCATAAAGTCCTGACTAGTAAGCTCTAAGGGGATGCTAGGATTGACAGAGTCCTGACTCTTTGTCAACCTGGCTACAGTGCTGAAAAGAAACCTGGGATTATTCTTGTTCTCTTCTATTAATGCAGAGTAATAACTCGTTCTAGCTTTTCTAAGAGATTTTTTATAAATTAAAAGATGATTTCTCCAAGCTAAATAGATTTCATCTAAATTAGTAGAGCGCCATTTTCTTTCTAATTGACGAGTCTTCTGTTTTAAGCTACGAGTTTCTGTGTTGAACCAAGGAGTTAAAAATCTCTGATTAGACTTTTTTCTTTTTTAAGGGGGCCACCAAGTCTAGAGCCTGATGCAGAGAAGCTGAAACACTATCCACCATGTTATCAATTACAGAAGGAGCAAGCTGTCTATAGCTCATTTCCGTTGTGTTGACACATGGCATAGAGGAAACAATCTGCATAAATTTGGAAACAGCATCATCTGAGAGGCATCTACTGTGATAATATTTTTCTTTAGGAGCCAAATAGTCAGAAATAGTAAAATCAAAGGTTAACAGACAATGGTCTGACAGTACAGGGTTATGAGGAGACACTACAAGATTTTCTATTTCTATGCCATATGTCAGAACAAGGTCCAATGTATGGTGGAGGTAATGAGTAGAATTTCCTACTTTCTGAGAAAACCCAATCGAGTCTAATATTGAATTAAATGCCATATTAAGGCAGTCACTATCTACATCCACATGTATATTAAAGTCCCCTACTATAATTATTCTATCAGATTTCAGCACTAAATCAGCTAAGAAATCAGGAAATTTGGATAAAAATTCTGAATAGGTTGATGGGGGACGATAAACTATGGCAAATAAAATTGGGTTTAACCTGGAATTGCTAAAGTGCCCAACACTGAGGACCAGGCCCTCAAAGGAATTATAACATGTTTTTTGCTTTACATTAACTAGTAATTTGGAATGGTAAATTGATGCTACTCCTCCTCCACGACCAGAACTTCTGGGATTTTGACAGTTTAAATAACCAGAGGGAGTTGATTCATTTAAACCAACATAATCCTCTTGTCCTAACCAAGTCTCTGTAAGGGAAATTAAATCAATCTGATGATCAATTAACAGATCATGGACTAACAGAGACTTGGGAGTTAGAGACCTAATATTTAATAAACCACATTTAATTTTTAAATGATGAGGAGGAACAGAGGCCAAATCATTCAATTTAGAGGCTTTATGTTTAATTTGAGTTTTACCAATATTTTGCTTTATCACTTTGGGATGCTTATACATTATATTTTTATTTACTTTGGAGGGAGCAGACAACGATTCTCTGATGGGGAAGACAGGGGCTAAGCTGAGGGGTGGCGGATGAAGAGGAGCTGCAGAGAGGCGTGTAAGACTGCGACTCTGCTTCCTGGTCCCAACTCTGAGTAGTCATGGTTTTGGAAATTTGGATAAAAAAGATGCCAGATTGTTAGATAAATGAGAAGCACCATCCAAAGTGGGATGGATGCTGTCTCGTCTCATAAGACCAGGTTTTCCCCAAAAAGAGCTCCAATTGTCAATGTAGCCCACGTCATTTTTAGGACACCACACAGACAGCCAGCGGTTCAAGGATGACGAGCGACTAAACATGTCATCACTGGTCAGATTGGGGAGGGGCCCAGAGAATACTACAGTGGCAGACATCGTTTTTGCAAAGTCACACACCGATTCTATATTAAGTTTCGTGACTTCCGACTGCCGGAGACGGATGTCATTAATGCCGGCGTGAATAACAATTGTGGAATATTTACAGTTACTTTTAGCCAGCATTTTCAAATTTGACTCGATGTCGCCTGCCCTGGCCCCAGGAATGCATTTGACTATGGCCGCTGGAGTCTCTAGGTTCACGTTTCTGACTACAGAGTCGCCAATGATCAGAGTTTTTTCCTCAGCGGGTGTGTCGCTGAGCGGGGAAAAACGATTAGAAACGTGAACAGGTTGGTGGTGAACCGGGGCTTTGCGACTAGGCTTCCTTCTCACCGTCACCCACCCAGTCTCCTCGCTGCAGAGGAGAGCCGGGGAACCGGTGACAGGGGGGGCTAAGTTAGCTAGCTCCGCTGCAGCTAATGGGCATCCGTCGAGATTAACTGGCGCAGACGGTGTTTCAATGCAGCGGAGCCGGGATTCCAAATCAGACAACCTCGCCTCGAGCGCCTCAAAAAGACAACATTTATTACATTTACCGTTATCACTAAAAGAGGCAGAGGTGTAGCTAAACATCTGACAGAGAGAGCACACCAGAGGAGGAGAGGAAAGAGAGGTAGTAGCCATAGCTAGTGGCTCGAGAGCTGGAGAGCAAACCACACAGGCAGACAGCAAAACAGGAAGTGACGATACGTTACCACAAGGAAGTGACGATCACCCAAGTCCATGGCTATTAAATATCCATATGTCCAAATATGTTTAAAAAAAACACACACAGGCTTATACAGGGTGTTTTTTTTCACGACTGTATGTCCATGTATACTCAATACTTGGTTTGGGCTCAGTAGTGGTCTAGTGTAGAGCATTCACTTCACAGCCAGAAGGTGACCAGATCATACCAAAGACCAGATAGAAATGGTAGTTTGGTATGAGCTGGTTGGTTACCCAGCCATGGGGGGAAGAACAAGCTAGTGTACTCCTTGTGCCGGTCTTTAAGCCCGGGTAGGGGCATTAGGAACTGGTTGATATGGATTGTTTAAGGCAACATGCCAAAGGTGATTATATATAAAGCAGAAGAGACGGTGAGAGGGACACCTGGGTGTTTGTCACTGTAATGCATGAAGCAATAAGCCGTTTCAAACAGGTCGGATGACACTCTATAATCCCAGTGAGGAATCCCATGACTCTAATCGAAGGCTTGATGAACAGCAAACTCTGAATATCTCATCATGTGATGAATGCTTTTAGAGGGCCAACAAGCAGTGTGTGGCCATATATGGCCTGAGGGCATTACTTTGGTGCCTCTTAGTGTGATCAAACCTTCTACATATTATATTCACCAAGTATTGGTCATTAGTGGTGTGAGGGCACATTTTTTTGGTTAATATTTGCTGACGCGCGCGTGTGTGTGTGTGTGTATGTGTGTGTGTGCATCAGTATTGTAAGTGTGTGTGTTGCAGAGAAGTAGCTCAGTCACTCAGCACCATCTATATTGCTTTTCCTATCAAAGAGGATGCTTTTAGCCCCCCGGCCAGCGCTTGCAATGCTCCTTTGTGTCTGTAAGTGGTAGACCGTGGACTGAATTTTCAAGCATTTGAGCACGTATGCATGTATGCCTCTCTGTGTGTGTGTGTGTGTGTGTGTATGTGTGTGTGCGGGTGAGTGATAGAGATAGACCCTCAGAGGAACCGACAGAGGAAAAAGAGTAAAGGGGAAAAAGACAGAAAGAAGAGATAGAGCGAGGGAGTGGAGGAGTGTGTGTGTGTGTGTGTGTGTGTGTGTGTTGTTAAACTCTGTGTTGAAAGTGCTCTAAAAGCAAAGTTTATCAAAGCGTATCCAGATGTTTGGTGAAGGGTGGAGAAGAAAGGAGAAGAAGAGGGATGTAAAGAGAGGAGCACAAAGAAAGGCGTGTGGGAAGGGTGGATATAAGACTTTGAATCTGTGCTGTCACAGGGTTCCCAGATTGCCCCGCATCCCCTGGAGACTCTAGATAGGATGACTTACTTCCTTCTTGTCCTCTCTCTCACTCGCTCTCACACACACACACACACACACACACACACACCCCAAAAGCAGAACCTCCAAACAGTCGTCTGACAAAAACTTCTTTCCTGTGAATAAGCAGAGATTTGTGAATACTGTTTCAGGATAAGGTTGTTCTCTCTGACTATGTAAGAAGTCACCTCATCATTACCATATGCAGTAGCTGTGGTTCACAATAAAGAGAAGCTGAATATAAAAGACAGATTTTACACAAAAAGGCCCTTTGAAATGCCGCCATATCTTTGCATTTGATTTTGAGGGCAGCATTTGTTTTAAATGGAAAGTTCACCTCATAAGGACAGACGTCAGTTCTGCTTTTCCTGCGAGCTTATTGCTTGATTAATAACTGCGCTCGCTGCACAGCCCCCTCCAAGCCCATGAGTTCAATTTATTTCAGTTCAGGGTCTTGCACAGGCGTGAAACTAAAGAGTAATGTTGCAAAGGCATGAGCATAAAACATCAAAATGCAGAGATGAAATCATTCCCCTCCTGTATCTCTGCATGCGCCATAAGAGACAAAAATGGATTTACACATTTCAGAAGGGAAACAAATGTAAAAGAGCACAAAACCATAAACTACAGCAAAAACATTGTTTTGTGTGAAAGCTCAGTGGGGACAATAATAAAGGAGAATGATAAAATTTTGTTATCTAATTTACTGTATAACTGGTATTTTTTAACCTCATAAATGGAAAAAGTCAAGAGTAAAATGCAGAGAATGTGTTTAGACCGATATGTTGAGT
The DNA here is from genome assembly GCA_020510985.1 of Pholidichthys leucotaenia. Taxonomy (NCBI): domain Eukaryota; kingdom Metazoa; phylum Chordata; class Actinopteri; order Cichliformes; family Pholidichthyidae; genus Pholidichthys; species Pholidichthys leucotaenia. The sequence goes on from CM035845.1 coordinate 288,848,512, forward strand.
CTCCTGTCTGATATAAGAAACCCAGCCTTATTGAAGGAGGACAATCTCACTCCTAAATGTCAGACATGTAACCTGCGCTCATTCAGGGGATGTAATATTCATGCTGCTGCTTGATCACACCTGTGATGCTTTTGGGCTTGTAATACACCCCAGTGCAAGCTGACCGCTTTAATATATGAACGATGGCTGGGGATGGGGCGGGGTGTTGAGGGGTTAATATCTGCTTTTAAAAGAGCCTTGTCCTCATGGTTAAGTTGGAGAGGTTGTTCCATTAAATCAGTGGTCTTTGATGCAGAAAATGTGAGTTCAGCCCCTCAACCCAATGATGGATTCCAGTTTTTACTTTCCCCTTTGCTTGCTCCTTAATTTTAGTCATTAAAACGACTTGCTTAGGGTGAGGAAAGGATCTTGGCAAATTAACAAACCTAAACTGAATATCATTTTTCAGCTGCTGGCAGATCTTGTTATAAACATAATTGTCTTCTCCATACTAATATATAGGGTCAGATTGCACTGTTTATCTGTATTTTATTTTTTTACAATAATAGTGTTTTCTGTTATTTCAAGAAGAAAGAATGATTCATTATCCACGCCAACAGAGTCGAGGCACAAGAAGGGCGGTCGCCTGAGTCTGCGTATCTTTCCATCTGCATATTGGTGCTCTAACTCAAGAAGAAATGATGCTAGGGTGACCAAACTGGTTGTACAGGTTGAACATGGGAGTACCACATTTGGCTATGCTTTTGGGATCAAGAGGTCAAAGGTCAAGGTCATAGGATCATAAAAGGTCAAAATCAGTTTTTGGCTTGTAGTGACTTTATTATGCTGGAACCACCAAATTTTAACACAAGCTAGTATAGGGTCTGGGACACCTCTTGAATGTCCAGTGACCATGGCTCCCCATCAGAATTGAAACAGAAAGTCAACCAGGGATTTTCCTTTTCATATGACGTTCCAACAGTAAGGTGTGGGTCTGCATGTCTGTTGAGTCCAATTTTAGTTACTTCTTTCACCATCCTCAGTAGGGATCAGAACAAAAAGCATCTGCCACTTCACATTATTAGTCTTACCTTTGTTTAGATTAGATTAGATTAGATTAGATTCAACTTTATTGTCATTACACATGTATGAATACAAGGTAACGAAACACAGTTTAGCATCCAATCAGAAGTGCAAAGGACAGCAGTGCAGTATATACGGTAATTAACAGTATGTGCAATTTAAGCAAATATATGCAAATATATGCAGCAGTGCAGAAAGTTAAAAGTACTGTTATGTGCAAATAATGTGCAATAAGTTAGATGTAGTTATGTAGTTATGCAGTTATGTACAGGTGAGGATGGTAAAAGATGATTGTAAGAGAGTCAGCGGGGAACTAAGTTCAATAACGTGACAGCTGTTGGAAAGAAACTGTTCCTAAACCTGCTGGTTCTAGTCCGAAGGCTTCTGAAACGTCTTCTGGAGGGGAGAAGCTGGAACAGTCCATGAGCAGGATGGTTGGAGTCCCTAAGAATGCTGCGTGCCCGGCGCAGACATCTTTTCCTGTAGACGTCCTCTATAGCTGGAAGTGGAGTCCCTGTGATGCGTTGGGCGGTTTTCACCACCCGCTGCAGCGCCTTGCGGTCAGCTACAGAGCAGCTCCCATACCAGACTGTGATACAGTTGGTCAGGGTGCTCTCTATCACGCAGCGGTAGAAGTTGCCCAGGATGTCAGTTGACAGATGGTTCTTCTTCAATGTCCTCAAGAAGAAGAGGCGCTGATGGGCCTTCTTGATCAGGCTGATGGTGTTAACTGACCAGGACAGGTCCTCCGAGATGTGGGTCCCCAGGAATTTGAAGCTGGGGACACGTTCAACAGCTATGCCATTGATATGGATGGGGTCATGTGTCTCTTCCCTCTCCTTCCTGTAGTCCACTATGAGCTCCTTGGTTTTGCTGGTGTTAAGGAGCAGGTTATTGTCAGCGCACCAAGTAGCCAAGTGCTCAACCTCTGCCCTGTAATCTGACTCGTCGTTGTCCCTGATGAGTCCAATCACCGTGGTGTCATCTGCAAACTTTATGATGAAATTGGATCCATACAGAGGCCTGCAGTCATGGGTGTAGAGGGAGTAGAGGAATGGGCTGAGCACACAGCCCTGTGGTACACCAGTGTTGAGTGTGATGACGGAAGAACTGTTGGGGCCTGACCTAACATGCTGGGGTCTGTTGGTCAGAAAATCCATGATCCAGTTGCAGGTGGAGGTACTGATTCCCAGGTCCCCAAGTTTGGTGAGCAACTTGGAGGGGATAACTGTGTTGAATGCTGAGCTGAAGTCAATAAACAGCATTCTTGCGTAGGTGTTCTTGTCATCCAGGTGTGAGAGTACATAGTGCAGCGCTATAGAAACCGCATCCTCTGTACTCCTGTTGCTCCGGTAGGCGAACTGATGAGGGTCCAGTGTTGGGGGCAGGCCTTTTTTGAGCTGTGCCAAGACCAGTCGCTTAAACCAGCACCACGGAACTTTCTTGTGCTGTGTAGGAACACTGAAAAGACTACAACTATAGCGATTATGACCTCAGTCCCAACAGCTCTTATGCATTTTGAAAATGCTTCTCCACAGCTGCCAGTCCTGGTCCAAGTGTTCGGTCGAGTGGGTGACAGCGCGTGGGTATCGGGAGACAATGCCGGCTTTTACTTTGGGGTTGGCACCTTTTCCTTGCAGATACTTAGTTGTTGGTGGCTAAAGTTGTACCTTGTGATTGACTGTTGGGACCGAGGTCAAAGTCGCCATAGTTGTAGTCTTTTCAGTGTTCCACAGAGCTGTTGCACACAATGTGGGCCCACTCACCACTCAGGCTATGTGGGAAGTGACATTCACTCAGTCATAGGTTGATGCATCAACAAAATAGATTTGGAAACATTATTTTCAGGTGAAAATCTTACATAGTGTTGCTTTAACTACACAGTAGTGTTGTAGTCAAAACCTCGTCAAGATCATTGTCTCCCAAGACCAAGTCGAGACCAAGACCTACACACACAGGGGTCTTGGTCTTGACCTTGGGAGACTTGTCTCAGTCTGGTCTCGGTCTTTTCTCGACTACAGCACTACTAAACAGGGCATTAAGAGCAGTCTTATTCACAACACCAGAACTGGAATTCCACAGTTAACCTAACATGCATGTCTTTGGACTGTGCCGGAGGAAACAAGCAAACTCCACACAGACAGGCCACAGCTGGCTGGCTGCTGAATTCAGTCCTTGGGCATTCTTGCTGTGAGGTGACAGGGTTAACCATCACACCACTGCGGTGCTGGTTTGATCCAGAGTGCAACGTTATTGGTGACTGGCTGAAGATTCAAAATCCAAGAAGTTACTAAAAGCAGCAGAGCTTAGACAGACAAAACCTGCTTTGACAAAAGACCAAACCTACAGCTGCATACTGATTATTTTAATATTAATGATTTCTTTATGTTCCTACCATCAAACACTTTATTGATTTTTTTCTTTTTTTCCAGACAACTGGTTGGTTTATTTTCTGAATTCCCGAGGGTGGAGCATGTGTTTGAGGCCAAGAAAGCAATCAGGCAAATAAAGCACTGAGATTTGTCCCACCTGAGTGGGAAGTATAAAAGCTTTGAGATTTTAATGTTGGTAAATAAAACAGTGGTGTTTTATTTTACGGGCACATGATCCCGGAGGTTTTCCAGAAAGAACAAATGTAGAGAACAAGGACACCAGGTTTTAGTATATCTTCAAGTTCACATAACTTTTCTACTGAAGCAGAACCTGCAAACATATAAATAATAGCTGAATAGCTGAGTAAAGTAAGCAGCAGAATATACTGTAGAGCCACATGAGAATGTACTCTTCATGCACATTTGAAAAACTTACAATTTTTCTATCGTATTATTTCTTGCACTGAATTCACAACGTCCACTCATTCTCTGTAGCATCCCTAATCACTGCCATTCTCCTGTAAATACACTGTAAATATGACACATTTACCCACCTTCTTCCCGATTTCATTGTTGCACCACGTTGTAGACTGAGCCCGAGTAGGACTCACAGTGATTCACTAGCGTGGAACGAAAACCTCATTGCAAACAGATGCTCTCCAGAGATTAGCCCAGTCTGCCCAGCACCTATTGTGGGAAACTTTTAGGCAGGATCAGCCTCCCTTCATTTGGTTCTGGATAAAAAGGAAAGAAGATTATTCCTGTGCTTTTTGTCCCTCAATCTGACTGAGCTTCACAAATTATACAGATTCTTTCTAATTCAATCTGATTGTATATTGATTTTGTGTCTTGTGGTGGACTCACGGTGGGGAAAGAGCTCCATTGTCATTTCAGTGGGCTGGCACTCGTCGTGGTGGCTGTGCAGTTCCGTGTGTGTGTTTGTGTATGCTGATGGGAAACATGGCAGAGAAAAGGACCCTGAAGGAAGCAAAAGAGCGTGTGAGTGAAGTGGATCTATTGTATTGACAGGAGTGCTTTGTGTGTGTACTGCATGTGTGTAATCATGTTTCTGGCTGTGAGGCTGTTTACACAGACCGGATATTGGCAAATAGATGCTCTTATCATGCTGTGTCGTACTGGTCTTAACTCAATCCAGGCTGAGAAAATCAATGTGTACATCTTGTTTTTGTCTTGATGAGTTTATTTTTACTGTTCCCTTCTTTAACCTCCTTCCACTCTCTACTCCCCTCCGTCCCCTTCTGCTCCCTGTTCTGTTTTCGGTTCCAGCAAAGTTGGGTGACAGGCGGCTGTAGGCACAGCACGTTCTTCTCTTATGGAAACAAAATGGAAGGTCAGCGGCCCCCTCCTCCTCAGATAATATCCCAAAGAATTCAGGTTGATTTACATTTATATGCTGAAAGACCAATAACGTAGTATGCAGGTCCAAGTGCATAGCCAGTCTCCATGCCTCCATCTATTTTTCTGCACTTATTGATTCAGTTTTACTGCTGCCTGTTTGAGGCGATTTAAGGGTGGGGGTAGGGGGGTATACTGCCTTCAGTGGTGACAGGAAAACAGCATTGTTATAAATTTAATAGAATGGCACGGTGGCTCCTGACAAATTAATTAATGATCTAAAAACACAATTGGTTACAGCTGCTGGCAGGGCTTCCTTGATGGGTATTGCAACACATTACATTGACAGTTTCTGGAGTTTCATCTGAAAATGTTATAAATATCGGCTCCTCTGGTGCCGAGGCACTCTCAGATCCTTTGTCAGGAAGCCAACTTGCATAATTTTGATAATAGTCACTTTACTCAAGCATTTTTGTTTGTTTTAATGTGGGGGAAAATTATTGTAATGTGGTACTTTTTATTAATCCTAGAGGGAAATTGATGACATAAAGTGCTTATTTAACTGGATGAGCCTTTTCTCATCTGGTGCCACATTAGTGGTTTAAGGCCAGGATAATATTACCACACTAAAGTAACTCAAATCCAACTTTTTACCCTAAGGTGACACTGAACTGATTTTTAAGGGTCTTTGACATATTTATTTATTTATTTTGAATATGTAACCTCAAGCATTCAGTGACGGTGATGTAGAAAACATTGTTAAGAAAAATAAAAATAAAATATATATCAAAACATAAGTCACCATACAAAACATAAGTTTCACTATGCACATAATTCACGTACATATCCGAAAAGGAGTGGGAAGAAGTCTGAACTTATTCAATCCCACCCCTTCTCCACAAATCATTGATTTCTATTCATTTTTTTTTCTAGCTATACACAACACACACACACACACACACACACACACACACACACACACATATATATTATCTCATTTAAATTAAATCATAGAAAATAATAATACATACATTTAATAAACAATATTCAGAAACAATTTTGTGCAAACACCTTCATCCTTGTACCTTGTGAAGATCTTTTTTATACACCCTTTTAAATTGTTTTATGTTTGGACATTGCTTCAGTTCATCATTCAGATTGTTAGATAATTTCACTCCACAGATGGATACACTGAAACATTTCCATGTTGTTCTTACATTTACTGTTTTAAAATTAAATAATCCCATTAAACTGTAACTGCCTTTCCTTTCTGTAAACAGGCCTAAAATATATTTTGGAAGTTGATTATTTTTGGCTCTAAACATGATTTGTCCAGTTTGGTATTTTACCTGATCCAAAAATTTTAATATATTTGACTGCAAAAACAATGGATTTGTGTGATCCCTATAACCAGCTTTATGAATAATTCTTACTACCGGTACTCTTTTTTGTAGCATAATCAGTGGCTGTAGCGTGCTTCTATAGTTACTGCCCCAAACCTCCGCACAGTAGCTGAAGTATGGTGAAACCAGTGATCTGTAAAGAATGAGGAGTGATCTGTGATCTAGAACATGTTTTGCTTTGTTTAAAATTGCAATCGTTCTTGATATTTTTGAGTTTAAATGTTTTAAATGCTGCTTCCAGTTAATTTTTATCATCAATTATTACCCCAAGTAATATGATTTCATTGACTCTTTCAATATCTGTTCCACCAGTTTGCATTTTTATTTGTATTGTTGTTCTACACTTGCCAAATAACATCATTTTTGTTTTGCCTAAGTTTAGTGGTAACTTGTTTATGTCAAACCACATCTATTATTATTATCTGTTATTTTTGATCAGGATTTGTCCTTCAATTCACATATTAAATTTGTTTCTAAGACTGCCTTCTATCATTTGCGTAATATTGCCAAGATTAGGAGCATCTTGTCTCAGAGTGATGCTGAGAAACTGATCCACGCTTTTGTTAGCTCGAGATTAGATTATTGTAATTCTTTATTATCAGGTTGTCCTAAAACATCTTTAAAAAGTCTTCAGCTGATCCAAAATGCTGCAGCAAGAGTTTTAACAGGTACTAGAAAGAGAGATCATATCTCTCCGGTTCTGGCCTCCCTTCATTGGCTTCCCATAGAGTTTAGAATTAAGTTTAAAATCCTTCTTCTTACTTACAAAGCTCTAAACAATCAGGCTCCTTTTTATTTAAAAGATCTGATACTACCGTATTATCCTAACAGAGCACTACGCTCCCAAAATGCAGGACTACTTGTAATACCTAGAATCTCCAAAAGTACAATGGGAGGCAGAGCCTTCAGTTATCAAGCTCCTCTCCTGTGGAATCAGCTGCCAATCTGGATTCGGGAGTCAGACTCGATCTCTGTTTTTAAGATTAGGGTTAAAACCTACCTTTTTGATATAGCCTACAATTAGGGAGGGATCATGTGTTTCTGAACCCTCCCTTAGTTATGCTGCTAATAGGTTTAGTCAGCCGGGGGACCTCCAGTAATGCACTGGGCCTCACTCCTTTCCTCACTCTCTATGAAATATTTTTTTTTGCTGGTCATTAACATTTGTTTGTTCTCTCCCATAGATTGAGTCCCCATCGTGCTGTTTGCTCCCTACATGTCTGTTCTTTTCATCTTCTCTGTCCCCTCACCCCCCAGCCAGTCGCAGCAGATGACTGCCCCTCCCTGAGCATGGTTCTGCTGGAGGTTTCTTCCTGTTAAAAGGGAGTTTTTCCTCTCCACCGTCGCCAAGTGCTTGCTCACAGGGGATCACCTGATTGCTGGGGTCTTTCTGCAACTGTGGGGGTTTCCCCCTACAGTTGATAGTGCTATGAGAAGACTGTTGTTGTGAAATGGTGCTATATAAATAAAGTTGAATTGAATTGAATCTTCAGTTTTTCAATTTCTGTGTTTATGTCATCCAGTAATTGCTGTAGGTCTTCTCCTGCACAAAAAATGTTTGTGTCATCAGCAAACAAAACCAGTTTTAATTTTTGTGACACTTTACAAATGTCATTGATATAAAGAATGAACAATTTTGGACCCAACACTGTCCCCTGGGGGACACCACAAACAATATCCAAACATAAAGAGCACCATTTACCCAAACTCACAAACTGTCTCCTATTACTCAAATAACTCTTTATCCAATGCAACACAACCCCTCTGATACCATATCTTTCCAATTTTCTTACTAATATATCGTAATTTATTATGTCAAATACCTTTTTTAGATCGATTAATAGTCCAACAGCATGTTTTTTTTCTGATCAGTGGAATGCGTTATATCCTCTATTGTATCTAATAATGCAAGTGATGTGGATCTGTTTGATCAGAACCCGTACTGACTGTCAGTGATTAAAATTGTGTTTATGTATGAATTTGTCCAGAAGGTTATTGAAAAGTTTTTCAAGAATTTTTGAAAACTGTGGAAGAAGTGAAACAGGTCTATAATTCGTGAAATGATGCTTATTACCAGATTTGTACAGTGGAATGACTTTAGCTGTTTTCATTTTATCAGGGAAAATACCAGTTTGAAATGATAAGTTAAATATATAGGTTAATGGCTTGGAAATCCCATCTATTACTGTACCTTTTTCACTGTTATCATGTCAGTGTCACCACAATCCGTTGACTTTTTGTTTTTACACTTCATAACAATATCAGTCACCTCTTTTTCATCCACAGAATTAAGAAACATTGAATTTGGATTCCTTTTTATCAGCTCAAAGATTGTCCTGGTTATACCTTGGTCAGGAATTTTTTCTGCCAGATCTGGACCAACATTGACAAAAAAAATTGTTAAAACTATTAACTACAACATCCTTATTATATTCATCCTTATCATTAACAACAAAAAACTATGGATCGTGTGAATGTCTAGAGCCATTCTTGATTATACTGTTCAATATGTCCCATATTCCTTTAATATTATCTTTGTTTTTATCTAGTATTCTCTTATAATAATCTTTCTTGTTATTCCTAATAATAGTAGTTAACTTATTTCTATAATTTTTGTATTTATTTTCTGCCTCTTTTGTTCTTTGTCTTATGAATCCTCTATACAGTGAGTTTTTCTTTTTGTAGGAATTTTGTAAACCTTTGGTTATCCATGGGCATTTTTTATATTTTACTTTTTTATTTATCTGAGTTATAGGACAATTTGTATTATATAAAAACATAAAAATTTAAGAAATTCCTCATATGTACCATCCACGTCTTTAATTTGATATATGTCATCCCAGTTATATGATATTAAGTCATGTTCTAGAGCAGCCAGCAATTCATCTGTTCTCGCTTGTTTGTTTATTTTAATTCTGTCAGATTTGGTTTTCTTATAGTTCTTGCCATAGACTGTAAAAATTGGCAGGTGATCACTAATGTTATTTATTAATAGTGTGCATGTTACATTATTTTCTATGTCATTAGTGAATATATATTGTCAATGAGAGTGGCAGAGTAAGATGTGATTCTGGAAGGTTGAGCTATTTTTGGATGTAATCCCATACTGTACATTATATTTATAAATCCATCTGTAGCTTTGTGATTGTTTGGGTTCAGCAAATCAATATTAAAATCTCCACAAATAAAAGTGGTTTTGTTTCTTAGTTTTGAAAAGGTTTCCTCAATCCAACCATTAAAGATTTCAACATCAGAGCCAGGTGCTCTGTAAACACAACTGACAATTTTATTTTTTGCTTTTCATTGCAAATTTCAACCGTGATACATTCCAATATATTATCAATTGCTGTTGTCATATTTTCCAGAATAATAACATAACAAATCTAATCTAAAATCCCACCTTTGAGATTTGATCTGAGCCACTTTCATGGTGCTAGATCAGATATGTATCCAATACATGGTTGCACAACTTCATTGAAAACATTCAGATCCAGATTCATACAACTTTTTATCTTTGTGCATGTGTGGGGCACTAATGTTGTCACTTAGTTCTGTTTTTTAGTATCCACACTAGCAAGTGCTGCTAAAACAGATCTCTGACTCCATCTGGGTTTCTTCCTTCTTCTGGACGTCACCACATAGAGCTAACTGCTGCAGTATTCCAGAGCAAAATCCCCAGCATGTCTTGACTATAATGGATCTGTTATTTCTATTTAAGCCCCCTTTACACAGGGATGATGATCATTGAGGGATCATTGAATGACATAAAAATGCCCAGATCTCTCAATGATCTTTCAATGATCTTCCAGTGATTTCCACAGTCACCACTGGCTCCTCAAAGTTTTGACTCAGTCCAAAACAATCTTTCAATGATTGCCAAGGGAAGTGATTGCTAAAGGAGCACTCAACAATCTGATGGATCTCCCAATGATCTCTCAGCGATCGTTCAGTAAACGGCAAATTTTTCCACCCCGAAGGTAGGGATGGCTGAGAGATCAGGGAGAGGATCTCTGAGCGTTCATTAAAAGACCAAAAGAGTCTATTGAAAGACCACGGCAGACATGACTGAGAGATCATTGCGTGATCAATTTCCGCTTGAAAGATTGTTGAGTGTTCATTGAGAGATTAGGGAGAGATTACCACTGTGATGGGAAGCATGGGATTGTGGCTATAATATTAATATTATTTATTTATTCATTTATTTATGTTTATTTATCAATATTTATTTATTTATATTATTTATTTATTATTATAGTTTACTGGAGTGGAGGCCTAGGCCTAGCCCCACAGCTGGAAGGTTGTGGGTTCAAACCCAGGCCAGGTTATGCCAAAGAGAGAGAGAGATAGGTACTGTACATACAGCTGCAACTGTTAACATATATAAACAAATATATCTAAGTATAGTTATATATGCAGTATTACACAAGAGGGAGTGCGGGATTAGTGTTTATACTGTATAATTGCAGTGATTTGCTTGTAAGCTTGACGCAAAGCAAAATAGACCTAGACATGCCCATAAATGATCTCTGCACTTTTCTTCTTCTTGCGTATGAGTCACTAAGCAGTGTTGTGCAGCAGTTGGAGCCATCTTCTAGTGGCAGGGTTGGGTTTGCTTAAGTCTACATGCTCAGATGGACTGAAGACAGGACAGTCATGGATGATATGTCGGGCTGTCTCTTGCGCCGCATCACATGTGCAAGCTGGAGATGGGCATAGCCCCCAGTGAAACATATTGGCGTTGAAGCGGCCTACTCTAGAACGTAGTCGGTTGAGAGTGGCCCACTCTCTCCTGGGTAGCTCTGCCCCTGGTGGTAGCTGCATCTGAGGAGCAACATCAAATTGAGCTGGTCTGGGGGTATGCTGCCAGGCTCTTCTCCATCTTTGCAGGACATCGAAATTGAGGTCCAATAGGGTGGCTGCTTGATGAGAAAAAGGCCAGCGAGATGTTAACCTCTGTCCTCCAAGATGCTGTGACTCCGGAACAATGTTGTGCAGTGGGTGTCCAGTGTTCTGGAGAGCCTTGGTAACTAATCTGTATGTGTGATGTTCCCTTCACAGGGCTGTGGGTGCAATACCTGACAGCACTGACAGGAATACTGTTGGGATAGCACAAAGGCAGCCAGTGACTAGTCTCATGGCTTCGTTAATGGTTGTGCCCAACTTCCTGATGTGTGAGCTCTGTATTCGGCGGCACTGTACACCAAGGCAAAGGAACTGGTGTGTAGAGTGGCTGTAGAAGCACCCCATGATGAGCCTGTCAGTCAACGTAGTTGGTTGTTCCTTTAAGAGACCTTGACATATAGGGATTCTGTGTGTTGCCTGTATGTGAGCTGCTGGTCGAGTTTCACACCAAGATAGGTTGGAGTTGGGTTTTAGGGCAATAGTGTCCCATCAGAGTGGACATTAAACTGGCATTAAACTCCTTGTATTGAGATGGAAGGCAGTTGATGCATTTTTTATTTTTTTTTGCCATGCTTAGCTTTAGCCGCCAAGTCTTGAGGTACTCTGCTATATGTGCCATGTCCGCAGTCAGAGTGTCGTCTATTTTTGCCCAATTTCGGTCAGAAAAAAGCAGGGCAAGGTCATCAGTGTAGCCATACTGCTGAGATGTTGTGAATCGTAAGTTACTGATGTACAGGTTGAAAAGCATTGGGGCCAGTACTGAGCCCTGGGGGACTCCGTATCTAAGGTGACGTGATCTGCTTGATTGTGCGTCGCTTGTCTTAAGGATAAAGCTGCGGTTGGAGATGATGTTACTGATGAATCGAGCAAGTTGACAGTCAGGGATGGTTCTTAGGAGCTGCAGGGTGAGGCCCTGGTGCCATACTGTGCCATAAGCTGCTGTTAGATGCACAAGTACGACACCTGCCTTATGTCCGCCTCTATGCAATTAACCTCTATGTTAATTGCCAGTCTCACAATCTGTTGGACGGTGCGCTGACCATGGCGGAATTCAGCCTGTGAGTCAGGCAGTTGACGGTCAACAACTGGCTCTAGTCAGGCAAGGAGAAGGCGCTCGAGGAACTTGAAGGGGACACAGAGGAGAGAGATGGGGTGATAGCTCTTTGGGTTGTCTACAGGTTTTGTTCGGCTTTGGCAAAGTGGTGATGGTTGCCCTCCTCCAGATTTTAGGTATTGCTTGGATGGTGAGGCAACATGAGTAAAAATCCCAGAGCCAGGCTTGGCAATTTGATCCGCAATGTATCAGGAACTCTGGGAAAATGTTGTCTGGGCCCTTTGCTTTTCCACTCTTCAGCTGGTGGATTGCACAGGAGAACTTTTCAGATGAAAAGAGAATTGTCAGGAGGCTGCTGGCTCCAGGGGAATGCCACAACTTGGTGGTTTCCTGTTTGATAAGGCATGCTTGATCTTTGTCTGCATCTTTGAAGTGTCTGTTAGCAAGGAGTTGTTCGGCAATAGCATTGGCAGTAACAAGGCACTGAGTTGGTTTAGAGGTTCTGCCAGTGAGACGATTTAATGTCTTTCATGCCTTTCTGCTTGAGTGGCTGAAATCTATTCCTTACACTGTTTCCTGCCAATGCTCTCTGTACTTCTTGTCAAGGCAGGAGGATGTTAAGTCTGATGCCTTGGAAGTGGCCTCATTGCCAGGATCAGCCTGCAGGAATTCTTTGTAGTGTGTATCACACTCCTCAGGCAGGAATGTAGTGCTGGCGTAAACTGTGTGGGATGTTTTTTTTGCAGCCCTGATGAGGAGCTTACAGAAATTTGAGTAGACATAGTAGACATAGTAGCATCCACGTTGTTTGGGGGGTGGAGGTGAACAGATTGGGTACTTCCGTGTCCAGCATTTCTGAATACGATTTCCAGTCAGCTTTGCGGAAGTTCCATCTCTTTACAGGCTTAGTGGGTATGGGTTCTATTGGGTTAGACGGGATAATGATGAATTACCTGTGTTGGGAGTTTGAGAAGTGATCCAGGATGACACGTTGAGGAGAGGGGTCATTCAAGTTAACAAAGACCAAATGAGGTTTTGAGGTATTGTTCCATCAACCTGAGTGGAAACTGTTGGGCTGTTTCGGATCGAAGAGAAGTCACATGCTGCTGATGCCCAGTCTTCAAGGACACAGCCATCTGGGGATGTGCATCTGTAGCCCCAGATAGTACTGTGGCATTTAAAGTCACCCGCATAGATGCATGTTCGATCATAGATGGGAATGGAATCAGCATCAAGCCTGTATATAGGAAGTTTGTAGACACTGATAATATTAAGAGCTTCAACTTCTACAACGGCCCATTCAATACTGGAATCTGCGGGGGAGGTGGCAATCACTTTCCACTTAGCCGTGTTTTTGATAAATGAGGCTATCCCATGGTTTTCACTCTCAGTATGCGCAGCCAAGGTGTAACCGGGTATCTTCAAGCGGGAGCTATCTGCTGAGTGAGTCTCCTGGAGGAGGACTGCTGTAACTTTGTGTGTTTGGAGAAGATATTCAAGCACATTGATCTTGGCCTTGGTGAGGCCTTCCACATTCAGATGCAGCACAATGATGCCATCCTGTAGGACATCATTTGTTGCCTGCCCTGATAAGGGTATGTGTTCCAGGTTGGCGTCAGGCTGGAATTGTTGAGAATGCATAAGTCACAAAAAAGTTGTTGCTACTGCTACTGTTGCTGTAGTAGTCTTGAGGTGTTTTCGTTCGCCTGACTGGATCAATTTCCAGGACTCACCACTTGGAGGTCGACAACCTGAGCCCCATCTCTGCACTTTTGACTAGATTGTTGTAATGTAGCCCCATATCTTGATTTTGAATTTAAATTGAAAATTGTACAAAAAATGCAATGGTTACTCTTTGACAGATGACAGTGTAGTCATAGGAGGTAAAGATTAGACACTTCTGACATCAGTAATTAACCTAACATAGAGAAACTATTTCTGTCATAAAGAGGAGGCTGAAGTTGATGTTTTTATGACATTTCTGTATAACAGTTCAGACTGACTTTTTTTTACATGACTCTTCTGCATTTAAATCTGCTCCATGTAAGAATGCCTGACACTAAAAAGAGTCAAGCAGCTCAAGTCTATGAAATTTAACAGAATCACTAGTATAAAAATTAACTCTCTACCAGTTCTGGCAAAGTCAAAGCTCATAAGCGACTTGAGTAAAGGATTTGTTATTACTGGCCACATTTGATGGAGGGCTAGACAAACCATACTTCCTTTCTACCCAGTCACATGACATCCCAGGAGACATCGCTACATGACCCACACCCCTCTCTTGTCCAGTGTAGCTTGACTGGCCAAACCACCTCCTCATTTTCTGTTCCTTGAGTCAAGGGTCCCCTCCAGTGACGGACCAATTCTCTGTGAGATAGTGATCTGTAGGAGAGGGGGAGATTTCCGGACCTTTTGGTTCTGTGTGTTTATCTGCTTCTCTGTTTGCCTTCTTACTGTTGCTGTGGGGTGTACATGTGTGGCAATCAATCAAGCCAATATTTATGATTAAACACATTTGCACAATGAAAAGATGGAGGAAAAATGTAGCATGAAAAAACTGAGTAATAGTATTGAAAAACAGATTATAAAATAATTCCAGCAGATTGTATGATTTGTTTGTCTTCCGATTGTGCCACATTTATTGAATTTTATACATGGAAGTGGCAGCCAATACGTGTGTGTTCTGTTGTGTATTTGTTAACTTCATGATCCCATGTGCAGAAACTCAACCACTGCGACCAATGTTTTCCCTGCGTGCAGATTGCCTGTTATGTGCTGCTGATAGGAAAGATACACCCACTTTTGTTCAGTGTGTGTATGTGCAAGCATCTCTGCCTTATTACAGTGTGTCTGTATCAGTAATAGGGAGTCTTGCTGCCAGCCTATGGCTCTCAAAGAAAACCACTTAGAGACATCCAGAGAATGCCTGGGCCTCGGTGTGGCTGCCTCAGCACTGTTCTGATACATCTCTGTGCACGCGCACACACACACACACACACACACAATCAGCACATGGTAAAGCAGGAAGCAAACCCTCACAAAGTTTTTCATAAACAAATAGGGACTCTTAAATACTAAAAGCTTGGTATGATTGCAGAAGCAGCTAGGCTCACCCTAACTGTGAATCAGTAGTAGTAAGTAACAGAGTGCAATTTTCACTTAAAGGGCCTATATCATGCTATTTTAAGCCTTTCAGAGTAAACTGTATGCATGTACAGTATGTGATAGTATATTACCTTTGGTACACTGGAGAATGAATTTCTTATGAAATATGAGTTATTTTCGCGAGCCCGGAAGTAAGATGCCTCGATCTCTGAGGCTCTGCCTCTCCTTCTTGTGGCTGCCGCCCATTTCATGACGTAACCCCTGAGCCGGCTGCTGCAGCATGTCGCTGGGTTCCGCCCACGAAAACAACATCTACAGTAAACTTTAGAAAAGATGGATAAGCATGTTGAACTCTTTAGCCTCCTGTTATTATTTTAGCCTATAATATTATTCTTATGTAGTATATGGTTAATCGCGTTTAATATTATGATTTTAGCCTCTGCATTCTGGTCTATTTTGACCATTTCTGACGAGTAGGCTCTTCTTTAGGAAGGCTGAACAAACTCCTAAATCTCTCACAGCCAAAGACACATTTACGCCACTTAGAAGACATTGTCTTACGTAAAAAAGCAAACAGTTGTTGTCACTGAGCAGATTAGGTGCGAGAGGAACTACTTCTTCACAGCGTCAATGCTAAAGTGAAAGAGTTTTGCCGATCACCGCTCCGTTTGCTGCGCAGAGAAAGTGGGTGTGTGCGTTAGCCTGGGGGCGGTGCTGGCAGCACAGGCTCTCCCACATTCATACGTATGAATGTGGGGACCCAGTCATTATCAGGGACAGGGCGGAGCAGCAGCTCAGAGAGCAGGGTTGAGGAGGAATACTCAGAGATGTGTGAATGGAGCAAAATACCACTTTGGGGGTGTTTTTGGTGAGGAATTAACATTATAACATGCTTAAAAGCTCAAAAAAGTCTATTTTGCATGATATAGGCCCTTAAAGATGTTCGGATGACTCAGATTTTAGACAACCCCACACAAATCTAACCAGCTACCATGTGATAAAGAATACTTAGTGAGATATTCTTCTATAAAGATATGTTGGTTTGGACTAAAGTGATGTGAGGGACGTTTGAAAATGTACAGGGCAGACTGCAGTAGAAACAGACAAAAAAATGTATGCGCCAAAACAATTATGCAATTGCATTGTTCAATTTTTAATTATGCAATGCCACAAAAAGTTGCCCAGAAGTTTTAAACTAGTGTTTAACCTTGTATATATAATTGGTGAAATAGTGTTTTCTCAAAAAAAGAAAAGAAAAAAGATATCCCCATCAACTGGTGATACAGGGTAAGCCGAGGCAAAAAGTTACATGGGGCTTGTTGTTAGACTACCCTCCTGCCCACATTGTGCATGCGTGCCATTTCTAATTTGAGACTCCGTGCATGCGCAATACACTCTATACCAGCGGGCACCAACTAAAGCTGCAAGAGACAGCTCAGGGCTCTCCTATCAGCAGCACATAACAACTATCTTAAATGATTCTCAACGCATTTTTTTTTCAGAATTTTTTTCCTCCCACTGTGTGACAGCTTGGTACTATTAAAGCCAAGTGTCAGCAATGACCAACAAATTTACTTCCAACATCTTTTAGTAAAACAGATGGAAGAGAAATGTGGCATGTCACCTGGCCAAATTTATATGAAAATGTGCTTGTATGAGCTGCCATCCTTTCTTCTTTCAGAAGACCACAGCTGTCTCCAGGCAGGCCAGTATCATTTGCTTTGCACATTATTTTATTAAACAGATGTTTTAGCTGCTTTTAGCTCTGTATAATTTTTTTAAACAAACAGTCAAATTCTTTGCATTTCAATCAAAACATGTAATAATTTAATCAGAATAATACAGGATAACACTAAATGTGTTTTTGACTCCAAATAAATAGCTATAGAATTCTAAAATCTTGACCTTAAATTTGTTCTTATTTGTATAGTGTTGTAGTTTTGAGTTGCAGTTCCTGTTATTTTATCCTTGGTTGATTTGTCACATATTCTGTATTGTTTCTTAGTATGATTTATTTTCCTATTTACGTTCATTATAGTTTTGTTATTTACATTTTTGAGATTACTTGTCTTTATTTGCTATTTCATTATATTTTTACTCTGTTATGTTCTTCCCCTGGGTTGACAGCTGTCAGTGGCTCTTCTGGGTTTTTGCTCCGTGTGGGCAGTGTCTCTGTCAGCTGTCAGCCCATTCTTCCCCCTCTCATTGGTCCCAGCTGGTCCAAATTGTAATCCTTGTTATCTCCTGCCTGCTCATGTGACCCACACCTGTTGTCATTTTGTTTCATTTGTGTTTAGCCTTATTTAAGAACTATTATGTTCATTCCTCTTTGCCGGCGTCTTGAGTTTCTCTTTCCTCATCTCCACCAGAATGCAGCCCTTGTTCTGGTGCACTTAATCCGTAAGTTTGCTTGCTTGTTTGAATTTTGTGTTAGAGCACTGTTTTGGACTTTGTGTTTTGTTGTTTTCAATAAATCTCACAAACTGCAGTCCAGCGCATGGGTCTCTTCTCTCTGCCCCGAGGCCAATTCATGACATATTTACCCACCTTGCCTCCAGTGTTCGTGACATTGGTGTATGAATGATTGTGAATAAATGTTTGATGGTGGTTGGAGAGGCTGTTGGTGCAGATTAGTAGCTATCTTTCCATCAGTCTGCCCCAGGGCAGCTGTGGCTACAGAGGTAGCTTATCACTATCAGTGTCTTGTCTGTAGAGTGAATCAATAATGGAGTCACTGTAAAGCACTTTGAGTGTCATGAAAATTGCTATATAAATCTAGTCCATTAATATTATTAAATAACCAGTCACTACAACTCAAGTATACAGAAGAGCATTTCTGAAGGCATTGACATTTACCCTTGAAGTAGATGAGCTACAGCAGCAGAAGACCTCAAATGGTGCCACTCCTGTCAGTTAAAAACAGGAAAATGAGGTTACAATTCACACAGGTTCAGCTAAACTGAACAATAGAAAACTGGGAAAACATTGCCTTGTCTGATTCTCTATTTTTGTTGCAGCATTTGGATGGTAGGGTCAAAATTTGGTGTGAAGGACAACATGAAAGCATGGATGCATGCAAGGAACGTTGTGGATGTGCAGCTAACAAATCTGCAGCCGCTATGTGGTGCTAGCTTATAAATATGGACCAATATCTCTGAGAAATGCTTACAACACCTTGTTGAACAACACCTTGATTCAAAACCTTGTTGAATCTCTGTATTGATTAAGTTAGGCAACCCATTAATAGCAAGATGTACTGTACCTATTGCAGTTGCTGGGGAGTATACAGTAA
The DNA here is from genome assembly GCA_020510985.1 of Pholidichthys leucotaenia. Classification (NCBI taxonomy): domain Eukaryota; kingdom Metazoa; phylum Chordata; class Actinopteri; order Cichliformes; family Pholidichthyidae; genus Pholidichthys; species Pholidichthys leucotaenia. The sequence continues at coordinate 288,867,058 of CM035845.1, forward strand.
TGGATTGGCAGTTCAGTTAAATATCTTGCTGCGGCCTACAGACCATTAGGTAAAATACAGGCTTAAGACAGTTTCTTTTTCTTTCTTTCTTTCTTTAGCTTTTTCAGCTTTTCTGATCAGACATGCAGTGAACATCAAAGTGCATGAAATTCATCCAGATTCTGAATTGCTCGTTTTTTTTTTCTTTTGTTTTTTTTTTTTCTTTTTGTGAAAGCTATGTCCTAAATGCTCCCTTAATAATGTTCCATGTCCCATGGACGGGACATTTTAGTGTTTCTGTTGCCATACAGTGAAGTGTGGTAGACATGTTTAGAGTAGATAGCAATGCCTTACATCATCTGAAAGCTTAGAATTTCTTCTCTTTGGTTATTAAAACAGATTTCAGACAAAATCGTGACACTGGCTTTAAATAGGGCATCAAACGAGCTAGCACAACACAGCAATATAGCATTTACTCCCCAAAGAAGCTTCCTTGTTGTCCTTGAATTAATGATAGTCCAACAAATATGGTCCGTTTGTATTGCAAAAGGTCCAATAGATCCATTTGAGTAAGATTTATTGTCCATCTAGATGATCACAGGGAAAACTGCCATAAAAATTAAAAAACCCATAAAAAATTGTAGCATTGTTTGAAAGTCAAGCCTGCTAACATTCTCCTTTTCTTGATTACACACTAAAAAAATGCTAATTTACTATATAGACAGTGCCATAAAAAGAAGCTCAAAAGAGTTGCGTGACTGTCTAGATTTGATTGATACCTAATTCAACCCAATAGGTCTTCCCTTTGTCTTTTCACAGCCTTCAATACTCAGTGAGTGCCTACTTAGCATGAAGGACCAGCCCCACGGCTAACGTGAACACAACAAGCCAATTGCAGCCAAGGAGCTCCTTGCAAGATTTCTGACAGAGGAGTCAAAAGAATTATCTGAAGAGTTATCCAAGAGCCAAAGACCACTCGCGGAGCCCTCCAGAGAGACCTAGAGTTAGCAGGCACTGCTGTTTCAAAGAAAACAGTAAGTAATGCACTAAACCAAGATGGGCTCTATACCCACTCACCTTGCTTGCAAGACTCCATTGTTGAAGAAAAAGCATGTTGAAGGTCGTTTAACGTTTGCTACACGACATTTGGGCAAGTCAATAAAATACTTGGAGAATATAGTCGGGTCAGATGAGAGCAAAATTGAACTTTTTGGATGCCACAACACACAGTATGTTTGGAGGAGAAATGGCACTGCACATCTCATCATGCTGTGGTTTTTTTTTTTTCAGCACATGGTACAGGCAGACTTCATATAATTGAAGGAAAGATGAATGGACAAATGTACAGAGACATCCTTGATAAGAACCTGCTGCCATCTGCCAAGATGCTGAAAATGAAACGAGGGTGGACATTTCAGCAAGACAATAATCACAAACACACAGCCAAGGAAACTCTCAACTGGCTCCAAAGAAGTTAAATAAAGCTGCTAGAATGGCCCTGTCAGTCACCTGACCTAAATCCAATTGAAAATCCATGGAACAAACTGAAGGTCAGAGTTCCTAGAAGACACCCACTGAACCTTCAAGACTTGAAGACAGTTTGTGTGGAAGAATGGGCTAAAAATCACTCCTGAGCAATGCCTGCGCCTAATTTCTCCATACAGGAGGCATCTAAAAGCTGTTATTACCAACAAAGGCTCTTCTACTGAATATTAAATTAATTTTACCAAGTGTGTTCAATACTTATTCCCCGTGTCATTCCACTTTATTAAATATAACTTGTTTTTTGAATACTGTTGCCTTGATTTCTTCATATGTATGGATTACTTGGGTTGTTATTGATATCTGATGAAAATCTCAGGTCAGTGGCTCCATCACACATATGTTTAATGAGATAATGAGATAATTTAAAATGCTGACGTGTTCAATACTTATTTCCCCCGCTGTATGCTCGCTTTGCATTGGCTCCACTAGAGGAACACAAGTGCGTGCAAATTGCTGACATACTGTAAAGTCACCGTAAATGTCTCAGACATGCAGCGCTCCAGTGCAGCTGTGGGAGGGGTGGACTGTTAAAAGATTCAGAGCATGGAGTGCCTGGCAGATCATTACAGACTTGGTGTGGGAATTGAGAGAGAGACACTGTGTGTTTCTGTATATTGTTGTCGTTCTCACATGCATATGTTTGCGTGGTGCCGAGTAGAGGATTATTATAAGGTCACAGCGGGAGTGTGAGAGCAAGGTAGATGGCTGGAGGAGAGTTCAATCACGGGTTGCCCAGTGGAGATTCACCCTGCAACATGGATGATCTAGTGTGTGAGAGAGAAACAGAAAAAGACTGCATTCAATACTCAGTTGCCCAGTGGGAATCACCCTGCAGTGAGTGTTTGTCTTAGTTTGTAAGGCAGAATGAGTGGGTGGAGACGTGGGGACGGGAAAGTGAGAGTGACATGAGGAACTCTCTGTGTGTGTGTGTGTGTGTGTGTGTGTGTGTGTGTGTGTGTGTGTGTGTGTGCTCCATCAACACCTTCATATCTAACACCCCTCATTATTGTACTTTTGAAGGCTGTGATCATTTTCAGGCACTTTGGTCTTTGTCCAAGCTCGCCAACTGGCAGGCTCATCTCTGTTATCTCTCCATTTATCCCTGGAGGAGTTTCTGTTTACAGCTGTTCCAGAAATATTTAATCAACTATGTGCAATTTGTTCCCCTAAAATAATATCAGGTGGGTAATTCAATATACTTCATGGCTTTTTCAGTTTTAGCAGAAGTTTAAAAAAAAAAAGTTTGGCAGTTCCTTGTAAATTAGGACTTAGCAAAATAAAGAAAGCCATCCAGAATTGATTTAAAATACCTATAAGGCTTAATTACTGCTCATAAAAATGTTTGTTATGGTTGTTTCTGCTGGAGGACAGCCTTGCAAAGTCTGGCAAAGTGCATGACATTTCTGAGCTGCATACAGATGCTTTGACTGACTGAATCCTGGTTTCCTTGGTAGATTCAAGAAATCATATGATTTGGGAAACTCGTGACTTCAGTCCCCTGTAATATTAGTGACATATACAGTGGTGTGAAAAAGTGTTTGCCCCCCTTCCTGATTTCTCAGTTTTTTGTGTGTTTGTCACACTTAAGGGTTTCAGATCATCAAACAAATTTAAATATTAGACAAAGATAACACAAGTAAACACAAAATGCAGTTTTTAAATGAAGGTGTTTATTATTAAGGGGGAAAAAAATCCAAACCTACATGGCTCTGTGTGAAAAAGTGATTGCCCCCTAAACCTAATAACTGGTTGGGCCACTCTTAGCAGCAACAACCGCAATCACGCATTTGCAATAACTGGCAATGAGTCTTCTACAGCGCTACAGGAATTTTGGCCCACTCATCTTTGCAGAATTGTTGTAATTCAGCCACATTGGAGGGTTTTTGAGGATGAACCACCTTTTTAAGGTTATGCCATAGCATCTCAATCAGATTTAGGTCAGGACTTTGATTATGCCTCTCCAAAGTCTTCATTTTATTTTTCTTAACCCCTTGCACTCCGGCCAATTTTCCTAAAAATGCCAAAAAATAATGTGCCCAAAGTAAATCGAAAGCTGTTATTCAACCCTTTGCAGCATCTTCATGGGGTTGGTCTCATTTAAAAGAAAACACTTTGAATTTTTTGGCAAAAAAAAACATGATCTCTCTAAGTGCTCCGGCCACTGAGTTACAGTCACCTAAACATAGTGAACTTGAAGAAAATAAATTTGGCCTGGGTGTTTTTTTGGATACAAATGCTTGCAAATAACACACAGCTTCAGATCCGGGCTGGAAAATGCAACAGAAATGTAGAACCAAGTGTTATCCAGCTGAGGTCCAAATTTTGTAACAATAACACAAAAAATGAATATATTACACAGCTTTGTTCTCAGGCTGTTCCCAGGCGTTTTGGAACTGTGCCAAATTGTGCCAAATGGCACAGTTTGGAAAAACGTCTGTAACTTTTGAATGATTAAATATAGAAGCTTCATTTTATGCTCTAATGAAAGGTCACACTCAGGGCTGTCTGTGTGTGTGTGGGGGGGGGCGTTGTCCCCCCTCCCCCGCTTGCTACAGAGGATGGACTTCGGCCATCGCTACACAATGGATTAGCCTCATGTGGTGATGTGGGACAGCAGCAAAAATCACCGCGGCTCCCCCCCCTCGCTGCAGAAGAATAGCGGGGGTGGGGGGGGCGTTCACAGTCTGTACGCGGCGAACAACCCCTTGTACAGCGGCACACGAACTGCGCCGCGAAGCACAGTTGTAATTTACCGATCGGTCAAAAGTCATTTTGGATTACAATTTTCAGGGATAAAAAATAATTTGGCTTATAACACCTTACCTCTTCACAGCCACATTGTCCTGGCCAACTTTTCTTCCTCATTGTCAGACGAACCGACGCTGGTCCGCTCTGGTTCTGGTCTCGCGACCCAATCAAAACATAATTCCATTATTGTGGTTTTGTGCTGCCATGATTGCGGTTTTTGGCGAACGATTTTTCAAAACAAATAACAGTAGTAATTAAAAAAAGACTGGCGAAGGCGTGTGTGTCACTCAGCCTTCGTCGTCAGCCTCCGTCGGTCTATGATGACCATGGAATAAATCATAACGTCTAATCCTTTTTTGATCCGCTCCAGCAGTCAGTCTTCACCCAGCCTTAAAAAAAAACAGCTCGCGAACTTCTCTGCTTCAATTGGCTCACTGCATTCACAGCAGGCAGGTCCTTCTGGCTAAGTTTTCAGTCATTGGCTCTTCAAGGTTTCAGAAACCCAATTCAAGGCTCTTATTAGTCAAATGAGACGTCAATCAGATGAACTAATCTGTTCGCGGCTGTGTCTGCAGCTTTTATTTTCAATGCGCGCTTGGAGGCCACACCACCTACATCACCATCATCAGTATCTCTATCATGCGTCATGCGTCCCAGAGCGCACGAGTGCGCTCTTGTGCACCCTCATGCGCCCTAGGACGCAGAGACTTGCCCGCGCGCGGTACAACGGAGTGCAAGAGGTTAAGCCATTCAGAGGTAGACTTGCTGGTGTGTTTTGTATCATTGTCTTGCTGCAGAACCCAAGTGTGCTTCAACTTGAGGTCACGAACAGATGGCCAGACATTCTCCTTCAGGATTTTTTGGTAGACAGCAGAATTCATGGTTCCATTTACCACAGCAAGTCTTTCAGGTCCTGAAACAGCAAAACAGCCCCAGGCTATCACACTACCACCACCGTGTTTTACTGTTGGTATGATGTTCCTTTTCTGAAATGCAGTGTTACTTTTACGCCAGATGTAATGGGACACACACCTTCCAAAAAGTTCAACTTTTGTCTCGTCAGTCCACAGAGTATTTTCCCAAAAGTCTTGGGGATCATCAAGATGTTTTCCAGCAAAACTTAGACGAGCCTTTATGCTCTTTTTGCTTAGCAGTGGTTTTCATCTTGGAACTCTGCCATGCAGGTCATTTTTGCCCAGTCTCTTTCTTATTGTGGAGTCATGAACAATGACCTTAACTGAAACAAATGAGGCCTGCAGTTCTTTGGATGTTGTTGTGGGGTCTTTTGTGACCTCTTGGATGAGTTGTCGCTGCACTCTTGGGGTAATTTTGGTCGTCCAGTGACTCCTGTGAAGGTTCACTACTGCTCCATGTTTTTGCCATTTGTGGATAATGGCTCTCACTGTGGTTCGCTGGAGTCCCAAAGCTTTAGTCAAAATCAAAAGTCAAAGTCAGAGTGCATTTACTGTCATTCCATTGCTAATAAACAATGCAACGAAATTGAGATACTGATCCCTAAAAACAAACTATCACTCTCACAGTTCACTCATGCATTTAACATTCTCATAATTACAACAATAAATAATGCTTGAAACAATATTACCTAAAAGTTGAATACAATATGTATGTACATAGCAATAATAAAAACATACTGAGCGATAACTATATAAGACCAGCTTATACACACAGGGTTATTGCCACAAAATAACCTAAAATAACATAAAATAATATCAGCAGTCTGTACGTGTTACATAAATCCGTTCAAAATACGTACTGCTGCTGGGAAAAAACAGGGATTAAACTTGGTAGTCTGGGTTTTATGGGATCTGTACCGCTTTCCTGAGGGGAGCAAGTGAAAGAAATCATGGTCTGGATGAGTGCAGTCTTTAATGATGGCAGTTGCTCTGTTGAGGTACCGAGACCTGGAAATCTCTTCCAGAGAAGGGAGAGAACAGCCAGTGATTTTTTGCGCAGTCTCGATCACTCTCTGGAAGGCTTTGCGGTCTGCGGCTGAACAGCCCTCATACCAAACTGTGATGCCATATGACAAAATGCTCTCAATTGCAGAGCGATAAAATAAAACCAGCAACTGTGCGTTCAGGCCATTCTTCTTGAGGAGCCTCAAAAAGTGTAGATGTTGTTGAGCCTTTTTTATCCTAGCTATGGTGTTATCTGCTCAGATAAGGTTGTGAGAAATATGAACACCCAGAAACTTAAAAGCCTCCACACACTCCTTGCCTATATATAGAGGAGGCGGCTCACTGCTATGCTTCCTAAAATCAATAATGAGTTCTTTTGGGGGGGTTTTTGTATTCAATAGCAGATTATTATCTGAGCACCATCTCACCAGTTTCTGGACCTCATCTCTGTATGCAGACTCATCTCCTCCTGATATGAGCCCCACTACTGTTGTGTCATCTGCAAACTTCACTATAATGTTTGTGGGATGAACAGGTATGCAGTCATATGTGTACAATGAATACAAAGTGGAGCTCAACACACAGCCCTGTGGCGAGCCTGTATTAAGCATGACTGTAGAGGAGGAATGGGGTCTGAGTCTAACAGTCTGTGTTCGGTTTGTTAGGAAGTCCTTAATCCAGCTGCAAGTGTGAGTAGGCAGACCAGGCTGAAGCAATTTGGTGATGAGAATGTTGTAGAAATGGCTTTATAACCTTTTCCATACTGATGGATCTCAATTACTTTGTTTCTCATTTGTTTCTGAATTTCTTTGGATGGCAGCATGTTGGCCTAGCTTTTGAGAATCTTTTGGTCTACTTCACTTTGTCAGGCAGATCCTATTCAAGTGATTTCTTGATTGAGAACAGGTGTAGCAGTAATGTGGCTAGAGAAATTGAACTCAGCTTTCCAAAGATGTGATAAACCACAGTTAATTTCTGTTTTAACAGGGGGGCAATCACTTTTTCACACAGGACCATGTAGGTTTGGATTTTTTCCCCCTTTAATAATAAATGCCTTCATTTAAAAACTGCATTTTGTGTTTACTTGTGTTATCTTTGTCTAATATTTAAATTTGTTTGATGATGTGAAACATGTAAGTGTGACAAACACAAAAAAATGAGAAATCAGGAAGGGAGAAAACACTTTTTCACACCACTGTATGATTCTTCTATTAATATTGTGATTTTTTTGACCTTCAAGTAGTTTAGGGAGAAATTTGAAATTAAGATGAAAGTATGTCCTTTTTTTTTCTTATGTCAGTCATTCAGTAAGCCATTTTTAGATAGATAGATAGATAGATAGATGTACTTTATTGATCCCAAACTGGGAGATTACAGCATGGATTTTAGACAGTGTTCTATGGCTTTAGCACTGATGGGAATTAAAGATCCTGATGCCTTCACTCACACATTTAATAGCCATTGTATGGCTATTTTAGACAAAGTGGGACCAGTGAAATCTGTCTTTGCTTCTCTTAAAAAAGCCTTATCCCTGAATAAGTGACTCCATTCGATCCTTTAGGAGAAACTGTCGTAAGGTAGAACTCTTATGGAAATCCACCCAACTGGAGGTTCACAGACTCTATCTAAGGGAACTTAGAGCCTCGTTAAATGACATACTGCGGGATGCCAGGAATCAGCATTTTTCAAAAATAATTTTCACAAATAAGAAAAATCCCAGAGTCTTATTTAACACAATTAACACTTTTGTCTCACCTGCTGCCCTCTAATTCCTGTGTTATGTAAAGCAGACAGTAACAAATTTCTTAATTTCTTTGTTGATAAGATCAGAGATATCAGGGAAAACATTTTGCCATCATCTTCTTTTAACTGTGCCAGTGTTATGCCCACACCTTGGACTTGGTCCACTTTTAACCCAGTGACCCTTCAGGACATCACGGCTCTGCTGCAGAAGATGAAATCTTCCTCTTCCCCTGCTGATGTTCTCCCTATTAAGTTGTTTTTAGCAGTTTTTGAGTCAACTGGTCCTTCAGTTGTTGAACTGATAAACATTTCACTTTCAGCTGAAGTGGTTCCCAGCCCCTTCAGGCATGCTGTGGTTGAACCAATACTTAAGAAGCTGAGTTTGGATCTATCACAGCCAAATAATTTTAGGCCAATCTCTAAACTCCCTTTCATATCAAAAATTCTGGAAAAGGTAGTGGCTGAGCAACTTATGTCATTTTTGGATAAAACTTATGTCATCATGGATAAATCATGGATAAATCATGGATAAATTTCAGTCAGGTTTTCGGAAAAATCATTCTACCGAAACAGCTTTAGTCAGAGTCTCCAGTGACATTATGATGGCGGCTGACACTGGTAAATACACAGTTCTGGTTTTATTGGATCTTTCTTCTGCCTTTGATACTGTTGATCACTGTATAATGATCAACAGACTCAAAGAGCTAGGGTTATCTGGTTCTGTTTTAAAATGGTTTTCATCATACCTCTCAGGAAGAACCTTTAATGTGTCCGTGAATGAGATCCTTTCTGAAATAGCACAGTATTCATGTGGGGTACCACAAGGATCAGTTCTAGGACCAATTTTATTTCTAACTCACATTTTGCCACTGGGGCGGGTAATTAGCCAGTCAGTGATATTTTTTATCAGCTTTATGCTGACGATATGCAGTTGTATTGCTCTTTTAAAGAATCTGAGTTTTACATGCTATCATCTTTAACTAACTGCTTGTCTAACATCAAACAGTGCAAACTTTTTACAGCTTAACTCAGACAAGACAGAGACATTAATTATCGCTCCTGAAAACAAGATCCCGCTTATTAAGCACCACATGGGTACACTATGTTCCTCTGTCCAGGCGAGTCTTCAGAATCTTGGTGTCAGTTTTGACTCGGCTATGTGTTTTGAGCACCACATTAATCAATTAATTAGAAATTGTTTCTTCCATCTGAAGAATATTTCAAAGTTGAGAACCCTGGTGTCAAAGGCAGAACTTGAGATGATTATTCATGCTTTATTTCTTCTCACTTAGACTATTGTAATAGTCTTTTTACTTGTCTGAGCCAAAAGCACCTTCAACGCCCCCAGGTTGTTCAAAATTCGGCTGCCATACTTTTAACTCATACTAAGAAAAGGACTCACATTACACCGGTTTTGGCAGCACTTCACTAGCTTCCAGTTGGTTTTAGGATTCAGTTTAAAATTTTAGTTCTTGTTTTTAGAGCTATTCATGATCAGGCCCCTAAATACATCACTGAGCTGCTTAATGTGTATAACCCCTCGTGGTCTTTGAGATCCTCAGATCAACTTTTACTGGCTGTCCCTCAAACCCATTTTAAAACTCGAGGTGATAGAGCCTTTCAGGCAGTGGCACCAAAGTTGTGGAATGCTCTACCATTGTCTTTGCACTCAGTAGACTCTGTCAGGGATTTTAAAAAGCAGCTGAAGACACTGCTGTTTAAACAGGCTTTTTAGTTTGATTTGGTTTTTATGTTTTTTTAATGTTTTTTATGCTTTTATTATTGTATTTGTGATGTTGTTTTATTTTATTGTGCAGCACTTTGTGATCCTTTCTGTGAAAAGTGCTATAGAAATAAATTTTACTTATTTACACTGATGAAAATGATAGAAGATGTTACCACAGCAGTAGAGAATTACACAACAGGAGTATTAATTGATTAAAAAACAGCATTTGATCCAATAGATCAAACCATTTTACTATCAAAAGGAATAAAATATGATATAAGCATGGAGTAGTCCTGGACTGGATATGTAGTTATTTAAAGAACAAAAAACAATCTGTTCAGTTTTCAGGTATAAAATCCATCTGTTTCCACACTGAATGTGGGGTGCCACAAGGTTCTATCCTTGGACCAAAACTTTTTATTTTGTATATAAATGAAATATATGAAGTGTCAAAATTTTGATTTATTTATTTGCACAGTTCAAAAATGTATGAAAATAGTAAAATAATAATATACAAAATATGCAGTGGGAGGCAGAAATCCAAAAGGGCTTAGTTGAAGCCTCCACCTAAATTCTAATACATAACAAATATATATATACACTACCGTTCAAAAGTTTGGGGTCACCCAGACAATTATTTTGTGTTTTCCATGAAAAGTCACACTTATTTACCACCATGAGTTGTAAAATGAATTGAAAATATAGTCAAGACATTGACAAGGTTAGAAATAATGATTTGTATTTGAAATAATATTTTTTTTCCAGATACTCAACCTGCTCAAAGGAAGGTCAGTTTTATAGCTTCTCTAACCAGCTAAACTGTTTTCAGCTGTGCTAACATGATTGCACAAGGGTTTTCTAATCATCCATTAGCCTTCTGATGCAATGAGCAAACACATTGTACCATTAGAACACTGGAGTGATAGTTGCTGGAAATGGGCCTCTATACACCTATGTAGATATTTCACCAAAAACCAGACATTTGCAGCTAGAATAGTCATTTGCCACATTAGCAATGTATATTAGATATTAGAGTGTATTTCTGATTAGTTTAAAGTTATCTTCATTGAAAAAAAACACTGCTTTTCTTTCAAAAATAAGGAAATTTCTAAGTGACCCCAAACTTTTGAACGGTAGTGTACATACATATTCATATAGATAGATACTTTATTTCGAACAAAAAAGTATAACAAAAACAAAACAAATGACAAATGCGATAAAGTAACAGTATACAGTGTTCGAAAGGGAGAAGGAAGAAGTAAACACTTATTAATTCCATCTCCTCTTTTCCATAAATACACCCATGTGAATTATATACAAATTACCACCTTTAAGACCCCAAGTAAACAATTTACTGTATTTTTTACATATCAACATTAACACCCATCCATCCTAACATACATTGATGTCCATACATCAAAACCAGCCTCAAACAACACAGATATACACAGTGCTGTCCCACCCACCATTCCATAGTGTCCCATAATGTCCCAGAGTGAGCATAGTGAATCGTACATATAAATACTACCCTTCTAACATATATCCTTTCAGCAAATAATGTTTATACCTCTTTTTGAATTGATTTCTGTTTGTACATAGTTTCAGTTCCGGCTCCAGACTGTTCCACAAATCCACCCCACAGACAGATATGCACATACTTTTCTTGGCTGTTCGTATCTTGGGTTTTGTAAAGTTTAAGTCTCCTCTCAAATTATGATCATTGTCTCTTTTTTAAATATTTTTTGTATATTAGTTGGGAGTTGATTATTAATTGCCCTGTACATTACTTGTGCTGTCTTAAATTTAACTAAATCGATGAACTTTATGACATGTGACTTTAAAAACAACGAATTGGTATGGTCTCTATATCCTACATTGTTTATTATCCTTATAGCTCTTTTTTGTGTATATATATACACATACATACATACATACATACATACATATTCAATAAAAAAGAGAAAGATATCAATATCATTACATACATAAAACAATATACTAAATTAAATACTGTATAGGTTCAAAAACCGTCACCCATCCACTTTATCTATAGCAACTTTAACTCAAGTATTTTGACAGAAGGATATTCTTGAGGTTTCTTTTGTATGCTGGCAGTGATATAGAGGAAACTTTTAAGTGTTTATATGTATTCCATAGCTTAACTCCATGATATCTAATTGACAGTTGCCCATGAGATGTTTTATGGAGAGGTAAATGAAGATCCTCCAACTGTCTAGTTGCATGACTATGAAAATGATATTTTTTTTTTTATTATTATTACTTATTTTGTACCCGTAGGTAGATTTGTTTTGCAGTCCGGTGACAAGCCACCAGCTGCCGGTCGCTGCGTGCGCAAGCGCCCCTTATCCCTAACCTGCATGTTTTTGGCATGTGGGAGGAAACTGGAGAAATCCCGGGGTAGACCCACGCAACACGGGGAGAACATGCAAACTCCACACAGATCACTGTTGGCCGGGGGCAGGGATCGAACCCACGATCTCACGATCCCCGTGATCCCCCGGCCGAGGGTAAATGTCACGCCGCGCCATTCATCAGCGGCGCCACCTGCTCACGCACCTGACAATCATCAGCGGCGAGGGATAAAGGCCGTCTCGCCCGGAGGCTCGGCCTGAAGCCGTCAGACTTCGTCCCTCACCGTTGTGAGCATACTTCCCTTCAGCGTCACCATTTTGGTAAGAAGATCGCTTACCTCTTTTCTTCAGTCTTCTCCCCTGTGCACAGGTGGATTCCCCAGCGGCGGACATCTCCACTCCATCGCCCAATCCTCGCTGCTGTACGGAGCTCTCCAGGTGGCTGTCTTCCGGGCTTCGCCCCCTTGTTGTGCCAGCTGTCCTGACCCACCAAGTAAGTCCTTCTCTCGCCATAAATCCCTCCTGTGTTGGTGTATGCCCGTCACCCTCTCCCTGTGCTCTCTCCATAGGGTTGCTCGGCTGTACGGTCACCTGCCTCTGTGCCTGGAGCAGACACCATCACCAACACATTTACATCCCGCAGACACACACTCATTCACTCCTGCTGTTAATAAACTCTTTGAACTACTCTAAGCCTGTGTGTGTGCGTCTCCTGAGCCGTGCGTTATGTCAGTACGGCTTCAGCAGAGCGGCTCGGCGGACGGCGGGCTCGCACACCGGTTTTCCACTCTCGAGGCTAGAGTGGATCAAATAGCTTATCAACAACAGGTGATCTTTAATCAATTATTGAATTTAACTAACCGGTTGGGCCGCTTGGATCCTCAACAGCCGTTCCCCCCGGCTCGTCAGGGTGGCGCGGCTCCTGCTGTTCCAGCGGCCGTCCAGCCGGCTCCGGTGGCACCGGTTCGGCTCACACCGATTCCGACCCCCGCCCGCTTTAGCGGTAAGCTCGGCGGAGCGCGGGGGTTCATTATGCAGTGTGAGTCCGTGTTCCACCGTGTGCCCGGAGATTTTCCCTCGGATCACAGTCGGATTGGTTACATAGGGAATCTTCTGGAGGGGCGTGCGTTAACTTGGACCTACGCCGTAATGGCGAGGCCCAGTTATGCCACCCTCACCTATGACCAGTTCGTGAGGCGCTTTCTGGAGGTCTTTGACCATTCTCAAACCGAGACGGTCCAGGTCGATCGGCTTCTTGCTCTCCAGCAGGGAGGCCGGTCGGCAGCGGACTACTCGGTCGACTTCCGGGTAGCGGCGGAGGAATTGGGCTGGGAGGATCGCTCCCTCTGTGGCCTGTTCCTCCGCAGCCTCAATAGTGATCTGAGGGATGAACTGGCTGGACGGGATATCCCTGGGACGCTAGCGGAGCTGACATCCTTAGCGATAAGTTTGGATAACAGGCTGCGCGAGCGCTCCTCGGGGCGGAAGTCTTCTTCTTCTCGCCCTCGTGGAGTCTCGCCGCACCTGTTCCAAGCTCGCCCCCTGGCGGCGCCGCCAGCATTGTGCCCCGAGGAGTCGGAGCCGATGGTGACGGGCTGGACCAAGCTTTCCCCTGCGGAGAAACAACGCCGCCGTGAGTTGGGCCTCTGCATGTATTGCGGAGGTGACCAACACACTGTGGAGCGTTGCCCGCGGAAAGCCAGTCGGCGGGGTCCGCGAATCGCTGTAGGGAGCCTCGCGGATCCCAACCGGTTAGACTCTCTCACTCAATTAAAGCTGCCCATCCGTTTTTGCCACAATCCCACTGGGCACCTCACCCACGCACTGGTGGATTCGGGCGCAGAGGGCAGCTTCATTTCACAAGGCCTGGCAACCCGATTGGGCATCCGCTGTCAGGCATTAAAACACCCCATCTCCCTGGTCCATCTCTCCCGTGCCTCCCTTGGGAGAGTTTCTCACCAAACCATGCCTGTCCCAGTCATCATCTCAGGGAACCACCGGGAGGAGATGGTATTTTACGTCCTGCCCAACTCTGTGTCGCCCGTCATCCTGGGGTATCCCTGGCTACGCCTCCACAACCCTGTCCTGGACTGGAGATCCGCTGGGGTATCGGCATGGAGTACCTTCTGTATGGGCACCTGCCTTCAGTCCGCTGCCTGCTCCCCATCCGCGGCTCCCCCTGTGGCGGATACAGCACCTCCGGACCTGTCACTGGTGCCTCCAGAATTTCACGACCTGGGTATGGTATTTAGCAAATCGAAAGCTATGTCTCTTCCCCCGCATCGACCATATGACTGTGCCATCAACCTCCGCCAGGGGGCTCCCCTGCCATCTGGTCGGCTCTACAGCCTGTCGGCGCCGGAGAAGGAGACCATGAATACATACCTGAAGGAATCTCTGAGCGCTGGGATTATTCGCCCATCGTCGTCACCCGTGGGGGCAGGGTTTTTCTTTGTCGGGAAAAAGGACGGATCCCTCCGCCCCTGCATAGACTACCGAGCGCTGAATGACATCACTGAGAGGGACCGTTACACCCTGCCCCTCATGGACACTGCCTTTCACTCCCTCCAGGGGGCGACCTGGTTTACCAAGCTGGATTTACGCAGCGCTTACCACCTCGTCCGGATCCGGGAGGGAGATGAATGGAAGACAGCCTTCCGTACCCCGAACGGCCACTTTGAGTATCTCGTCATGCCGTTCGGGCTGACCAACGCTCCTGCCGTCTTTCAGCGCCTCATTAATGACGTCCTCCGGGATTTCATCGGCCTTTTTGTGTTCGTCTACCTGGATGACATCCTTATCTTCTCCAGGTCCAGGGACGAGCACCAGGTCCATGTGAGGCGGGTCCTCCAAAGACTGCTGGAGAATCGTCTGTACGTGAAGGCTGAGAAATGCGAATTCTACGCTAGGACCACATCCTTCCTGGGATTCATCATCGCTCAAGATCAGGTGCTCCCAGACCCAGAGAAGGTGAAGGCGGTGGTGGAGTGGCCTACTCCCGCATCCCGGAAGCAGGTGCAACAGTTTGTTGGCTTCGCCAATTTTTACCGCCGCTTTGTCCCAAATTTCAGCTCGATCGTCGGACCGCTGACCCGCCTCACGTCCCCGAAGGTCCCGTTCCGGTGGACTGAAGAGGTCGCTGCTGCCTTTAGGGCGCTGAAGGCGGAGTTCTCCTCCTCCCGGGTCCTTCGCCAGGTCGACCCCGCGCTGCAGTGCATTGTGGAGGTGGACGCATCGGACACGGGAGTGGGAGCAGTGTTATCCCAGCGGTCACCTGACGATGGCGCCAAACGGCCGTGCGCCTTCTTCTCCCGGCGCCTGTCCCCGGCGGAGAGGAACTACGATGTGGGGGACAGAGAGCTCCTGGCCATTAAACTCGCCTTACAGGAGTGGCGCCACTGGCTAGAGGGGGTGGACCTGCCGTTTGTGGTCCTGACGGACCACAAGAACTTAGAGTATTTACGATCTGCCAAGCGCCTGAATGCCCGCCAGGCGCGCTGGTCTTTGTTCTTCGCCAGGTTCCGCTTCTCGATCACCTTCAGGCCGGGCTCCAAAAACGGCCTGCCTGACGCCCTCTCTAGGCAGTTCACCCCCGTGGAGGCTGAGGAGACGCCCCACACTATCCTGCCCAGGTCGTGCGTCCTCGGTGCCATCTCTTGGGACATTGAAGACAAGATCCGGAAGGCGCAGGAGGTGGAACCTGATCCTGGCGGCGGACCGGAGGGAAGACTGTTCGTCCCATCTGCGGTCCGAGGAGAGGTCATCCACTGGCTCCACACCTCCCGGCTCACCTGTCATCCCGGCACCTCTCGGATGATCAGCCTCCTCCAGCGGTCCTTTTGGTGGCCAGGCCTGCGGAGGGATGCAGCCCGCTACGCCCGGGCTTGCCCAATCTGTGCCACCAGCAAGTCGGGAAATGCCCCCCCAGCGGGTCTGCTCCAGCCTCTGCCCGTCCCCGGCAGGCCCTGGTCGCACATCGCACTGGACTTCGTCACCGGACTCCCCGTTTCCAACTCCTTTGACACCGTCCTGACCATTGTGGACCGTTTCTCCAAGGCGGCGCACTTCGTTCCCCTGCGAGGTCTCCCTACTGCCCTGGAGACGGCGGGCCTCCTCGTCCAACACGTGGTCAGGCTGCACGGGATTCCGGTGGACGTGGTCTCGGACCGGGGCCCCCAATTTTCATCCGAGGTTTGGAGATCCTTTTGTAACGCCATCGGAGCCAAGGTGAGCCTCTCCTCCGGCCATCACCCCCAGTCTAACGGGCAGTGTGAGAGGACCAATCAGGAGCTGGAGGCTGCGCTCCGCTGTGTTACTAGATCCAAGCCGACGTCCTGGAGCAACCATCTCGCCTGGGTGGAGTATGCCCACAACACCGCCCGCTCTTCTGCAACGGGGATGTCCCCCTTCAAGGCGTCCCTGGGTTACGACCCCCCGCTGTTTCCAGCGCAGGAGAACGAGGTGACTGTCCCCTCTGTTAGGGCGCACCTTAGGCAGTTCCGCTCCACCTGGGCTGCCGCGCGTCATGCGCTTTTACGCACGGCGGAGCGCAACAGGACCGTGGCGGACCGGCACAGAAGACCTGCCCCGGCGTACAGAGTTGGGCAACTCGTGTATGTGTCTACCCAGGACGTCACATTAAAAGGCGAGAGGAGGAAGCTGGCACAGCGATTCATGGGTCCCTTTCCCATCACCCGGATCATCAACCCGGTGGCTGTGCGCGTGGCTATTCCCCCCTCCCTCCGCATCCATTCCACTTTCCATGTGTCGAAGGTGAAACTGGCAGTCACTGACCCCCTTTGCCCTCCTCCTGCAGCGCAACCCGCGCCCCGGATGATTGGTGGCCATCCGGCCTGGTCCGTCTCCTCCATCCTGGACTCCCGGCGCCGAGGTCGTGGGTTGCAATACCTGGTGGACTGGGAGGGCTATGGGCCCGAGCATCGACAATGGGTGCCCCCGTCGTTTGTGTTGGACCCATCGCTCATCGCGGACTTCCACCGAGCGCACCCGGATAAGCCATCGCCAGGAGGCGCTGCTAGAGGGGGGAGTACTGTCACGCCGCGCCATTCATCAGCGGCGCCACCTGCTCACGCACCTGACAATCATCAGCGGCGAGGGATAAAGGCCGTCTCGCCCGGAGGCTCGGCCTGAAGCCGTCAGACTTCGTCCCTCACCGTTGTGAGCATACTTCCCTTCAGCGTCACCATTTTGGTAAGAAGATCGCTTACCTCTTTTCTTCAGTCTTCTCCCCTGTGCACAGGTGGATTCCCCAGCGGCGGACATCTCCACTCCATCGCCCAATCCTCGCTGCTGTACGGAGCTCTCCAGGTGGCTGTCTTCCGGGCTTCGCCCCCTTGTTGTGCCAGCTGTCCTGACCCACCAAGTAAGTCCTTCTCTCGCCATAAATCCCTCCTGTGTTGGTGTATGCCCGTCACCCTCTCCCTGTGCTCTCTCCATAGGGTTGCTCGGCTGTACGGTCACCTGCCTCTGTGCCTGGAGCAGACACCATCACCAACACATTTACATCCCGCAGACACACACTCATTCACTCCTGCTGTTAATAAACTCTTTGAACTACTCTAAGCCTGTGTGTGTGCGTCTCCTGAGCCGTGCGTTATGTCAGTAAACTGTGCTGCCACAGTGCTAACCACTGCGCCACCGTGCAGCCCCCATATTATTTGAAAAATAATATGTAAAAGGGAGTAGTACATCTTTGCTCTTTATAACGTTAAAGACAAATGCACGTTTGAAGAATATTAATATCAAAAATAGTCAATAACTTTAATTTATTAAAAAGAGGTGCACTTGAAACAGTGGGTTTTGAAAAAGCTGCTGCTCTAATAAACCATTTCTGTAGAAGAAGAATTTTATGCAAATATGTTGAAAAAGTATTTCCCCCAAACAATGTTACAGTATGTAAAATAAGGATAAACTAATGTATAATATAATTTTAAAAAACATGAACTACGAACCAAATGTCTAATTTACTTAAGATTCCAAGGGATTATGCAACCTTATTGCAGATGAGACCAACCTGTTTTCCCCATGTAAGTTTATCATCCAGCTGGATTCCCAAAAAGCATGTGGTTGAAACCTTCATTATTTCCTGATCATGATTATACAATTTAAATTGACCCTTGTTACATTTTTTATTTCCTGTAAATAACACAAAATTTGATTTTTTTTTAGATTTAACCCCTTGACGCCTGAATTTATTTCCAATTGTTAACAATTTTTTTTTCAATTTTTTTTTCATAATTGAAAATCGTTGGGGTTTTTTTTGTTTTTTTTTGTTTGATGCAAATTCGCGACAATAGGCGTCAAGGGGTTAATGATAATTTGTTTGTTTGAAACCATAGAGAATAATTATTAAGAGTGTAAAACTCATCAGAGAAATCCAGTGTTAAAAAAACAGAGATCACTCAAAGTTTTTCAAACCCTGAACCAGGCAAAACTAATTTGGGACCCTCAAAGTAAAAAAAAAAAAAAAAAAAAAAAAAAAAAGTTTGCTTGGGGGGCACTTAAATGTGCAGAGTATGATCTCCAAATGAGAACAACTGGAACATCTGCTGATAAACTCTAATATTGATTTTATGGGTCTGTCTGAAACCTGGTTATCATCCTCGTCACCTGAAATTGTTATTACCATGCCTGGCTATAATGTGTACAGGAAAGACTGGGAGCAAGGAAAAGGTGGAGGAGTTGTACTATATGTTAAAAACACCTTAAAATGTATCTCCCAGACTTATAACTTTTAACAAGACTGTATGGCCACAATATAATATTAGCAACAAGAAAACTTCCACGGAAACAGCTTTCAAATCCATTTAAGAAGTCATCAGGTAACACAGTAAATTATATAATCCCAAAAAGCCAACAACAAAATATAACAATGGCAATAAGCGAAATTGATTAGAAGTAAGTCACCTCTTCAAATGACATAAATCACAGCAATGAATTTTTTATAATGAAAATCAAAGAGGTTATCGCGGCATTTTCAAAAAAGCGAAATAGCAAAAAAAGAATCAACTTACCATGGTTCAACTCCGAATGTCTACAACTAATGAAGACCAGAGATCAATTTCTTAAAATAGTTCTAAACTCAAGTTTAACAACAGACAGACAAAAATTTATGTCTGCTAGAAATAAGGTAATACAAACTCTGAGGAAGGCTAAGGCAACATTTTTTATAACCATTATTGAAAATGCAAAAGAAGATGGCAAAAAAAAATTTGAATAATATTAACAACTTGACAAATAAACAGAACAAAAAAGATGACACAGACACAGAACTTAATATTAATAACAAATTGGTACAGAATCCCATGGTCATTGCTACAGAGTTTAACAACTTTTTCATAAACTCTGTGCTAGAAATATCCCATTCATTTAATCCATCTGGTCATAATTTTTGTCCTATTAACCCCTCACAACCAATTTTTAATATATTAGAAATAACTAAAAATGGAGTCACAAATATCATCAGCTCATTGAATAGCTCAAAAGCAAAGGATGAACATGGTCTTAACACCAATTTTTAAAAAAACAATCTGTCATTTGTCCAATTACTCATTTAATCAGTCTGTCAATCAAACATGCTGTTGTCCCAACTGCTTGGAAGGTAGGAGTGCTTAGACCAAAACAGGGATTAAAACTGATACAAGCAACTACAGACCATTCAGCAGCTTACTTGTCATCTCCAAAATAATTGAAAAATAGGTGGCCACACTATTATGTGAACATCTGAATTATGGGAGCATCCCCCTGGATCACGCACAGTTTGGGTTCCGTGCCCACCATTCAACAGAGTCTGCAATAAGCTTGTTTTTGGAGAAAACTAAATCTATAGTATTTTAGATAGAGTAAGTGCAATTGTGTAGGTTCTGCGTTCTTAGATCAGAAGAAGGTATTTGACACAGTTGACCACATCCTTTTAACCAGACTTACTCAGTTTAATTTTTCAGAACACGCTATCAAATGGATGAAATCCTATTTTCCCGACAGACAGCATTGTGTAATGGTCAACAGTGTCAAATCACCATATTTGAAATGTCAAATGGATGTCCCACAAGGCTTCATACTTGGACCAATCTTATTCTCCTTATACATAAATGATTTACCAAATGCATGCAGAAACATTCATATACAAATGTGACCCATGCTGGCAGAGTGAGTCACTTTGAGGAAATTATCAAAACTGAGGTAATGTTTTTTTTTCCATATTCTGTATTGAAAGACCTGCAAAATGATATTTAATTTGTAAGAAGTGCGCAAAAACAGACCCAGAAAAAGCAGATTTGTTTATATTTTTGCAAGGTTTAAAACTCGCGTTCAATCAGCCAGGAGTTACTTCTTCCACCAAAACATATGTATTTTTAGAAAGTACAATTTCTAAGCTTTACAATGATACCAGGCACTCATGGGGGTTTTCCCGGGACTTGCCGCTAGCAAACAAAGAAAGAGTCATGATTTATGACTTCTCCTGCCTGTAGCTCGTAATGACGCGGTGTGCATTCCGACTCATGTTACCAACACGGGTCACAAATGTATGCAGATGACACGGTAATATTCACACCTGTAAAAAACACACAAGAAGCTACCTATATTCTTACAACAGCGATGGCCCAAATCCATGACTGGCTGAATAATTCATGTCTCCTACTAAACACTAAAAAACTGTTTGCATGATGTTTATCAAACAACGATCAAATATTACAAACTCAAACATTTTTTTAAAAAGGGAGGAGCTGCAATTAGTCAAGGAATTTAAGTACCTCAGCGTGATTTTAGAGTCCTCATTAACCTTTAAAAAGTACATCAACAAAATCTCAAACATAATCAAATTCAATCTGAGAAATTTTAAACAAATTAGACCATCTCTGACAGTCAGTGCGTCCAAAATGTTCCTGCATGCAATCATCTTCTCACACATTGATTAATGTATTACCGACTGGTCACTCACTGGTATAACCATAATCAAACCCATTGAATCCTTATACAAAAAAGCCATGAAAATCTTTGATCAGAAAGATCACACAAATCATTGTTGTCACATTTACAAGAAATACAATTTTCTGTCTTTTGAAAATTATAAAACTCTCAAATTTGCCTGTTCGATTTATAAAATATTAAATGGCTATGCAACCCCCTTCCTTTCCTACAACCACCAGAGCAATCACTAGAGGAGACTGTGAGGTCCCCAAGACGCACCACATTTGCTCAATCTGTGCTATCAGTAAGGGGCACCAAGATCTGGAATAATATACCATCTGCAATCAGAGAACGTAGCACACTAAACACTTTTAAGACTCATTGTAAAAATTGGCTTTTAAACAACCAAAACTGTACCCATAACTAGTGGTTGCTCTGCGGCATGCGCATATATATATGTGCCTGTGCGTCACACACATATGTCCCGACTCTTGTTTGTTGCTGTTGTTTGTTGTTGCTGTGAGGTGCATGTGTGTGTACGCATACACAGCACTTCACTCATGTGACATTTGAATGTTTTATTTTGCAGCAGTTTAATTCTTGCACTTTAGCATATCCACTGTACAGTTTCATTGCAGATGTTCTTCTCGTGTATTACTGTGTGTTTTTGTGACCCATTGGGGGAATGCAGATACAAATTAGCAGTATTGCTAAATCTGGCATACTTACATTTGTATTAATGTTTATTATTAGTATGTAATAATGACCCTTTCAAATAAACATTAAACTAAACTATTTACTTCACTATTTAGGGCCACTAGACTGTTTTTAGAGACAAAAAGGTTAGTGTCATCTGTAAATAGTAATGGGACTACTCTATTGGAAACTGAAGAAAGATCATGTATATAAATAAGAAATAACAATGGACCTAATATTGATCCTTGTGGTACCCCACATTGTGTTACATTTATTTGCGTCAGAATTGTTGAAATTTGTGTTGTTTTCAGACAACACAATTTTTTTTTTTTTTTTTAGCTCTGGTGATAACTTCAAAGTTTCGGCAAGAAACATTGAGAAGAAACATGAAATGGTTATATTTATAAAATGTTTTGATAAAAATAAATTATCTTTAAATTTGAAGACATCAAAGTTCATAGTATTGGCAAATAAAATAAAAGAAGGAAAAGTTAAGATGTGTATGTTGTAGATGGAATTGTACTTGAAAGGGTGGCTGATTTTAGATTCCTTGGTGTAATTATAGATGATAAACTGTGATGGAGATCGCATATGTGACCCGTGGAGTTATGTCTTCCGACAAAACATATGTATTTTTAGAAAGTACGATTTCTAAGCTTTCCAATGATACCAAGCACTCATGTGGGTTTTCCCGGGACTTGCCACTAGCAAACAAATAAAGAGACATGATTTATGACTTCTCGTGCCTGTAGCTCGTAATGATGCGATGCACATTCCGACTCATTTTGTCAGCACAGGTCACATATACAGTACAATATGTAAAAACTACTGTACATTTTAAATTTAAATTTTATATTGTTTACCTTATTTTGCCATATTTGATTTACTGTGTAGAGATGTAGCTTAACCCCTTGCGCTCTGGTCAATTTCCCTAAAAACGCCTAAAAATAACGTACCCAAAGTAAATCAAAAGCTGTTCTTCAACCCTTTGCAGCATCTTCATGGGGTTGGTCTCATTTAAAAGAAAACACTTTGAATTTTTTGGCAAAACAGTCATAATCTCTCTAAGTGCTCCTGCCACTGAGTAACAGTCATCTAAACATACTGAACTTGAAGAAAATAAAGTTCGCCTGGTTGTTTTTTTTAGATACAAATGCTTGCAAATAACACACATCTGTCAGAAACGGGATGGAAAATGCAACAGAAATGTAGAACCAAGTGTTATCCAGCTGAGGTCAAAATTTGGTAACAATACCACAAAAAGTGAATATATTACACAGCTTTTTTCTCAGGTTGTTCCCAGGCGTTTTTGAACTGTGCCAAATTGTGCCAAATGGCACGGTTTGGAAAAATGTCTGTATCTTTTGAACGATTCAACATAGAAGCTTGATCTTGGGCTCACAGGAAAGGTCACACTCAGGGCTGTGTGTGTGTGTGTGGGGGGGGGGGTTGTTTATTCATTCATGAATGAATGAATGAACAAACAAGCCCCCCACACAAAGAAGCATGCCACGTAAAAAATGTGTGGCCTTTTTTTTACAAGAAAATATAACCTACAATGCAATAAAAATTATACTAAAATATCTGCAATGTAGAGGATAGCAACTCCCCCCCCCCCCGCTACAGAGGAGCGGGGCGCACAAAAAAACTGTCCGTCAACGGTCCATCATGTGGCAATGACGCACCGTTGTAATTTACCGATCGGTCAAAAGTCATTTTGATTACTATTTTCAGTGATAAAGAATAATTTAGCTCATAACACTTACCTGTCCACAACAGCAGTGTCGTTAGCGAACATCTGTTCCTCATTGTCAGACGAACATGAAGCTGGTCCGCTTGTTACGACTCGTGGTTCTGGTCACGCGACCCGGTCAAACCATGATTCCATTATTGCGGATTTGCGCTTCCATGATTGCGGTTTTGGCGAACGATTTTTCAAAACAAATAAGAACAGTAGTAATAAAAAAAGACTGGCGAACGCTACCGTTACACACAGTGGCTTACACAAAACAGATTTTACGCATGGGACACACACTTTCAATCGTCGAACTTCTCTGCTTCAGTTGGCTTGCTGTATTCGCAGCCGTTGGTAGGCGGGTCCTTCTTGCAAGGTTTTCAGTCATGGGTTCTTCAAGGTTTCAGAAACCCAATTCAAGGCTCTTATTAGTCAAATGAGAGGTCAATCAAATCTAAACCAATCAAAGCACTCCTTTGGCTTTCTGTTCGCGGCTGTGTCTGTAGTGGAAGAACGGAAATGCAGCTTTTTTTTTTTTTCAGTGCGCACTGAGACGCACAGTGCGCACTAGGACGCACGAGGACGCACTAGGATGCAGAGACGTGACCGCCCGCGGTATCCCGGGGTGCAAAAGGTTAATATATATAGGCATATAAAACCATTGGCTATTTTACAGAAAAAAACATCCATTCATTCATCTTCTACCACCCGTCTGGGGATCCGAGTCATGGGGGCATCATTCCAGAAAACCAAAAAACTGACCATCCCTCCTGGTTCTGTAGCTGCCTGGGAACAAGAATCACTGTCAGTAATAAACATGGCAGCTGCCTTACGGTTTACCTCACAACTTCAGTGCCCAGTTGTAGTTTTATTGCAGGCACATTTTCATTTAGCTGGACACTCTTGTCGTGCACGTATGATTCTTTACCATGGTTGAATGCACTAATTAGTATACGAGAATATGCACCATTTTTAACTGCTCTTGCAAAATCTGTAGCCTCTCGTGGTTTGTGTTGCAGAAGTTCAATATTGTGATTATGTTGCGTTCAGGTGAATTGTGCAGCCTGGAGGTCCCAGCACTGCTGTGAAATCCCCCCCGCTGTGTGTGCATATATTAGCTCAGTGCTGTGTGTAAACTTATTCAAGCTGATGCAAAAGGTTGTGCTCATACTAGGGACTTTTGCCTTGTAGAGTGTAACGTGTATTGCCTCGATTGCTCTCCCTCCCCAATTCTGTGCTTTGGGTGCAAATCTTCTCTTTTACTCCCCGTATTTTCAGTCTCGTGTGTATCCCATTCTGAAAGCAGCGCACTTCACTGTAATGACTGTGCTGAAGAGTTTATGATTAATTTTGCTTTGTGGCTTAGTTGTAATCATTTTCTGCTTGGTGAAACACCTGCCTTCTATATTTTTCAGACTTTTTCAAGCTGTGATAAATGCATAAAGAGCTTTGGACAGATGTAATCTCAAACTTCCTCCAAAATATCTCCTGATAATGACATGCATTTTGCTCTGTTTATCATCTGAATGTTCTGTCTGTCTTAATTTTATGTCTTTTTTGAAGTTCAGGTTGTTGTTGTCAGTGCAAAGACAGCAACATTTCCTTCAGAAATTTCTGCCATTGATGTCCACAAGAGTCTGCACTGGTTGTTTTAGTTGAAAGACCATGAGAAAGGCCTAGTCCTTGAGAGTTTTTCACATGAATGGGTGATGCTCCGGATTTTTCCAGAGCTTGTAAACCCAGCTCAGAGGGGCTGCAGTGGCATCGTTATGTTTTCAGGGATTTTTTTAATGAATTACTATATGCGTAAAAGTTTATTATTAGGCTTATCACCCCTCCAAAACAAATGATTTAACAATTTAGCAAAGCCAGATAACTCATCAACTTCCATCTGTCTTTTACAGGGTCAGCTTTTATTGAATACCTTCTCCAAGTTCCCCATTTGGGTGCAGTTACTCAGTCCACCAAATGTGTATGCTGCTGTAATCTAACTGTATACTGCAAAAGCGTGGGCCTTTGTTTTGAAGGCTATTAATTACTTGCAGTTCGGGCTTGGACATGGGAATGATAAAGAGTGGTCTTTTTACAGATCAATTTTTCATCTAACAGAATGAAACATTGGACAGTTTGTGTAAACCAACAAATCTTCTGAAATCTGTCACAAGTTTATTTTTTTCACAAAGATGAAATTCACCAGGGATGGAATTTGTAAACATGCCTAACAAAATGGATGAAAAGTGAGTATATACTGTACTTTCTGACCTTCAAAATCTGCTGGTGTTAAGTAGAATTCAGTAGCTACAGTAGGTACAGTTGCAATCAAAATCATTCAACCTCCACTGCAAATTAGGTTTATTGGTAAAATTTACAAACTAGCAGTTGTTTGCAGTAAACAAATCAAACAAGAACAATTTAAATAGCTCAACACAACTAATATTACAAGCTTCTTTGGTACTTAGTAGAGCACCCTTTCGCTGTTGTGACCTGCTGCAAAACAGAATGCATAGTCAGACACCAGCTTCTGGCAGCGGTCAGAGAAATCTCAGCCCATTTCTCATGGGCAAAGGCCTCCAGTTCACTAATATTCTTTGGTTTGTTCTTGTAGTTTTTAGAGCATTTTTATGTCTCCGGCTGAGAGTGATGACAGGATATAATGAGAGAGAAAAATGAGGACTGACATGCAGCAAAGCTCCCCAGCTCTCATGGTGGTGCCCTTTGTTGTCATTTGTAGAGGTGATCAGTACACGGCAGTGGGGAGCCTCGCCGGTGAATGTCAGCTCAGCTATGATTCACAGTATGGTACTTTAAAAAAAAAAAATAGAGGGCAGTTAAAGACAAAAAACCCTAGAGTCTCATAAAGGGTGGATGGGCTACTAAATTTCTATTGAAACATATCATCAGGGGTGTAGCACCAAATTTTGAGTTGTGTATGCTTCCTCCTCGCATCAACGGTTCAGGTTTTGGATGCCTGCTCTACTCAAATGTAGACCTGAGTGATGAAAGCAACCTAAACAAAAATAGACAAAACAGCTGGTTATTGGACAAATTGATAATTTGACAAATTATGCATTGTTGGTTGTGAAATATTTCTATATTTGCATCTGTCATTTGCCAATAAGGGAAGGCAACATTTATATGTATAGCCGGTATTAAGAGGAAAATAAGTTTTTCACAGTAAAAAAATAGAAGCACAGTGAATTGATCAACACAATCAGTTAAAAGCCTGTTTGCTAAAAAAAGCTTCAGAATTCGACTAAAAGAGGTCACATTTTTTTTGCCTCTCTAATGTCCTTCGTGGCTCAGACTGGAGTGGTGGCCTAGTGGTAGAGCATCCACTCCACTGTCGGGAGTTTGTGGGTTCAAGTCCCAGCTGGGCTATACCAAAGACTTTTAGAAAATGGTACATTCTGCCTTCTAGCTTGGTGCTCAGCATAAATAGAATGGGGAAAGGAAAGTTGGTTAACCAGCCACAGGGGAAACACAAAACCAGTGAACTCCTTGTGCTGGTCCCACGCCTGGGTAAATGGGGGTGTTGCGTGAGGAAGGGCATCCAGCATAAAATCTTTGCTAACTTAAATCTGCGGGCCCATGATCTGCTGTGGCCACCCCGAATAGGGAGCAGCCAAAAGTGTGTGCATGTGTGATGTCCTTCAGGACTCAAGCCCAGTGCCTATTGTCAACTGTGGAAGCTGCACCACCACTAGTTGCTTTTAACTTTGATTTAGGGACCACAAGAAGCCTCTGATTGGTGGATCGAAGGCTATTTGTGGACTGAGGGGTCAGGAGTTCATATACTCACTGTCAGTGAAAACGCAACACAATTTTTGTATCGATATTTTTGGGTCCATCCTATCTGATCTTGAGTAATATGTTTGTATGACTCAAAACTCATTTTCAGTGGTTGTACTCACTGCCTCTGAGCTCTGGCTCTGGCTCAGGCTCTATAGTCGTTTTGAGCTCCTTGTTTGTTTTGGGTACTCAAAAGTCAAAAATAGGTAATTTTAAGGAGTGGTCATATTCCCCCTATAAAGATGAACAAAAGTGCATAGCACTATGTTGTGAAATCTCCACAATGCCACAACGTGGCTGTGTTCCAGCAGGACAATGCTCGTCCACATGTCACCAGTCACCTGCTGGCCCAAGTCACTGGGGAGGACCTGCAGCAATAGAACTTTGATGTCCTTCCTTGGCCTTCTTATTCTTCAGATTTATCCCCCGTTGAACACTTGTGGCATCAACGTGGGTGACATGTTTCAGTTAGAGCACCGGCGCCGCAAAACAGACAGGAACTGGTCATAGCATTGCAGGAGGAGTGGCTAAATATCCCCCAGGACAGCATTAGATGGCTCATGGGGTCCATGCGGAGGTGTTTTACTGCCTGCATTAATGCAAATGGAGGTTATATTCCACATTGAACTTTGTTTTTAAGACAGATGTTTTGTTGTGATTTGAGAAAGTCAGGGTGCTTCTGTTTTCAATTTTGAAAATTGTTGACACAGATTTTCACTTGTCGATCGCTGATATTGTTTTGAAAATGTCTAAAAATAATTTGCATCCTTTAATTGACCATTTCCACAAAAATTAGTAAAAATATCAAACTGTTCTGAAGTGTTGCATTTTCATTGGCAGTGAGCATATACCGTATGGAATTGTGGCCAGCGTTATATGTAAACAATAAAATCTTAAAATCAACCCTAACTTTACAGGTAGTCATATGTAAAAAACAGAATGGAGATTTGATTAAAATAAAAAAAGCCTTGAGGTGACAAAATGGCAATTTAAGGACCAGTTTCTCTGCAGTTCTATCATGTACGTATACAGTATATATATATATATATATATATAGCAAATCTTTATATAATCACATTTCCATCCCAAAGATGTAGAAGCACCTCTTTTTTTTTTTGCTGTCTTACCCACAATCTTCTCCCTGCAGTGCATTCTGTTCTGAAGCCAGAGTGAGCAGATAAATTGGAATTCCAGCCTCTCAAATGATGGATTTCTCCTACTATGTCTTTGGGATATCAGCTCAAATTGATTAATCTAGAAAGGAACTCTCTGCTCTTTGACTCAGAGAGGTTGACAGCAATAGCCCGATGTTCACTGCTGATGTTTTATATTGCTGAAATATTGCTAAAAGTGCTATCAAACTCCATTGCTGTGCAGCTGTAAATATGTTGATGGAATGTGACATTTTCTGCATTTGGCCGCAGAAATGAGAAAAATAGCAATGCCAGGCAAACAATGAAAGAGGTCCTGGAAGTTAAAGGTGCATCATCATGAGTTTTCCCCCCCTCTTTCTCTGTCTGTTTCTATTGCGTTTCCAGCAGTACAGCAATGATGAGCAAGTGCACAATAAACAACATCAGATAGTTCATCAAAGACTGCTGTGGTCGAAGTGGATTCATTAGTGGGAAATTGACTTGACAAGCGTGACCAGGACGAGTGGGCTATTGATCAGCTGCTGTCATCAGTATAGGTGATTTGTGCTGGCAGGGGCAACGACGAGAGGGGAGAAGGAAAACCAGAAAGGTGTGGATAAAACTGCCAGATATCAAAATGGCCTTATCGAGAATGAGACAGACAGAGGTTGAAGTCAAAGAAACTGGCTTAATGGGAGAGCAGAAGGTTAATACTAACATTAAGAATAGATTACTTTATGCAGTATGAATGATTCCATTTAGACCATGTAGAAACAACTCTTTTCTTTCTAAATCGCACAAACATAGATGTAATTAGGACACATCTTAATAAACCTGATTTTTTTTTAACATCCATCCATCCATCCATCTTCTACCGCTTTTCCGAAGGTCGGGGTCACGGAGGCAGCAGCTCACGCAGAGAAGCCCAGACTTCCCTCTCCCCAGCCACCTGCTCCAGCTCTTCAGAGGGGATACCAAGATGTTCCCAGGCCAGCTGGGAGATGTAGTCTCTCCAGCATGTCCTGGGTCTGCCCCGGAG
This sequence comes from Pholidichthys leucotaenia, assembly GCA_020510985.1. NCBI lineage: Eukaryota > Metazoa > Chordata > Actinopteri > Cichliformes > Pholidichthyidae > Pholidichthys > Pholidichthys leucotaenia. Next base: position 288,896,413 of record CM035845.1, read on the forward strand.
TCTCCTCCCAGTGGGACGTGCCTGAAACTCCTCAAATGGGAGGTGTTCAGGAGGTATCCTAAGCAGATGCCCAAACCACCTCAACTGGCTCCTTTGGATGTAGAGGAGCAGCGGTTCTACTCTGAGCGTCTCCCGGATGACTGATATCCTCACCTTATTGCCAGCAATCCTATGGAGAAAGCTCATTTCAGCCACTTGTATTCGCGATCTCATTCTTTCGCGTGCTAGACGAAATCTTACTTTTTTGCACCATATAAGCTACACTTCATCCATCTCATTCCTGAGAATTCTGCTTGTGCCTTTCAGAGCCTGTCTGCTTTATGAAATTACTATCATAGCATAATAGATAACCTACAAACAATTTGCTAAAATCTTGGGGAATTCTGAACTACTTTTTCCTTGCTAATTCTTTACACTTTCTCTGTATTTTTTACCAAGAATACACTTACTAGTTAGGTTGAGTTACTCAAAACTATTTGCATTGGAATAAGCACCGAAGATCCAGTAGGTCATCTGTTCTAGATGCAGTATTTTTTTTTCAACATATGTTGAAACCCTCTTCACATCCCATTGAAATGCAATGTTTGGATGGCCTGCTTCCTATTTGCCTGCCCATCTGCATGCACCCTGGCTGTACTTTATTTGAGCACAGTCGGTCAGTCCCTTGACTTTGACACTCGTTGGGGGACCTGAGTGCAGAAGAAGTAGATGTCCTCCTCCATGCAGAAGGTTGGGCGTGGTTATGTTTGTCCATTCTTTTATGGTTGTCTAACCAGCTCTTCCTTTGATGTCCAAGCCTGCATCTGCCTTTGATGATGCCTTGTAGGATGGTCTTGGAAACTTACAGCATTGACGGTCCTTGCAACCTTTCTCAACGAGACTCTGTACATAGTCATTTGATTTGTGTTCTTTGTAGGAAATGTGAGTAGTTTCCTCAGGCACTTGGTCTCAAATGCCTGGATTCTTCTCTCAGCCAGAAATGTCCCTGTCTTGCATCTGTAAAGGAGGATTGAGACTGCCAGTGCTTTGTAGAGTTTGAATTTTATGGGAAGTTGATCTTACTTTTACATATCCTGTTGAGCCTGTCCATGGCTGATGTTGCTGCGGCAATCTGGATGTGGACTTCTGCTGTACAGGTGCCATCCTTAGACAGGGTAGCACCTAAGTATTTGAAGCTGGACACTTCTTCCAGAGGTTCACCATTCATGGCCATGCTTGCACTAGTGTTCTTTGTCCTAAATAAGGACGCTGCGATATAGAGAATAAGGCCACTAAGGATGAAATTGTCTATACCGCTCTTCCGGACTGAAAAGTGGCTGCCGGTAACCCAGCATATTTACCAACCTGCTATATGTCACATCCAGTGTCATCTAGAATGAGTTTAAGCCCTCCACTTATTAAGAGCAGATGAAGAAGTACCGGTGGAGGTGGATATTGTAGATATAACTTTATAGATCTCAAAGTCATCCTTTTTACATTTTACAATGGTATTGTGTGTCATGACTCACTCTGGGCTGTCACCTGCTTCAGCTGCGCGCACACCTGCTTCCAATTGCCCACGGGCTTTATAGCCTGCTCTGCCTGGGATTTGGCACGGAGCCGTCTGTCATTCTCCCAAAAAGTTACATCCTTCGCCTGACTGTCTACGACCAGGTCTCCTAACGCTTTATTGAAATCATCTCTTCGTCTCTAGTAAGCAGGGTGCTACTCACCTTCCTCTCAGTTTCTCCCCTGTGCACAGGTGGATTCCTCTGGCGGCGGAACCTGCCCTTCTCGGCGGAGGAACGTCCTCCCCTCGCCTCTACAGGCCAACCTGCTCACCTCTGGAGCGTGTAGCAGACGCTGTCTTCCTGGCTGGAGCTCTCCGGGCCAACCTGAGCACTCATCGTCCCACCTGCAAGTAAGCCCCAGTCATTACTTTGCTCATTCAGTAGTGGAAGACTCTAACATCTGTGCTTTGGCTCTGTTATAGGGTTGCCAGGCTGAACGGCGCTCTGCTTCACCCCCGGCCACGTCATCTCTACCATCACCACATACACACCACCACACATACATGCACCCACACACCCTCACTGTACAAATAAAGATAATTATATTTCACTCGAACCTGTGTGTGTGTTCCCTGGGTCCAGCATTATGTCAGTACGGCTCCGTCAGAGCGACCCAGCGAACAGCGGGCCCGCACACCAGATTAACAACTTGGAGGCTCGAGTGGACCAATTAACTTACCAACAGCAGGTCATTCTCAATCAATTAGCCCAAATAAACAGCCGGTTGGATTGCCTGGAAGGACAGCGGGCGTTTCCTCCGGTTTCTAGCAGTAGGCCAGCTCCCGTTAGCTCCCCTCCTAGCCAGGCTAGTCAGGCCCCCTTCACCCGACTCACTCCGGTTCCCACGCCCGCTTGCTTCAGCGGAAAACTTGGGGAGGCTCGTTGCTTTATTCTTCGGTGTGAGACCGTGTTTCAGCGGGTCCACCACAGCCGCATAGGTTACGTAGCTAATCTATTGGAGGGACGAGCGCTAGCATGGGCATATGCCGTGATAGCAAAACCTAGTTACGCTAACTTAAACCTACTCCCAATTCATCCATGATTTCCACGAGGTTTTTGATCATTCCGACCACGATAGTGTGCTCACCACCCAGCTATTAAATCTTCGACAGGGGGGCAGGTCTGTCGCGGACTATGCTGTCGATTTCCGGGTGGTGGCAGCGGAAGTGGGATGGGAGGATGCCTCGTTATGTAACATATTTATCAGAAGTCTGAGCCCTAGTTTGTGGGATGAGCTGGCCCGCTTAGACAAGCCTGAGCGGCTCACAGAGAGCTCATTTCATTGGCTATTAATCTAGACAACAGGCTGAGAGAGCGGGCTGCCGAGCGGAAGTCTTCCGGCCGCTCGGGCAGTCAGTTTCATCGCTCCTCTCAGTCATCTCTTCTGGCGTTGCCCGTGCTGGAGGCCGCAGACGGTCCCGAGGCAATGGTAGTGGGGCAGACTAAGCTCTTGTTAGCCGAGAGGCAGCATCGCAGGCAGTTAGGCCTGTGTATGTACTGTGGAAGTGAACAGCATGAGGTAGAGTTCTGCCTCGTTCGGCCAAAAGAGGGGGTCCGCGCGTTGCAGTAGGGGGACTCGCAGACTCATCCCGGCCTAATCCCCTCACAAAGTGTCTCCTTCCTATTAGATTTTGTTATAAACGTACTGAAATTCTCACACATGCACTGGTTGACTCGGGGGCTGAGCAGAGCTTCATCTCGGGGGAACTGGCAACCCGACTGGGGCTTCCCTGCCATACTCTCCCGACCCCCCTGAGGCTCGTTGCCCTGTCCAAGGCCCCTCTGGAGACGGTGTCACGTCAGACTGTTCTGGTGTCTGCTATTATCTCCGGCAACCATCGGGAGGACCTACGTCTGTTTGTTTTGTCCACCTCGGCCTCTCCCGTCATCCTAGGCTACCCCTGGCTCCACCTCCACAATCCAACCTTTGATTGGCGTACAGGCAGTGTCATCGCTTGGAGCCCTTTCTGCCTGAGTGCATGTTTACAGTCTGCAGCATGTTCACCTTTGGTGCCTCTGTCCCCCCCGCCCCCCCTCCTCCTGACCTGTCCAGGGTGCCGCCTGAATTTCATGACCTGGGATCTGTGTTCAGTAAGTCACAGGCGCTGTCCCCTCCCCCACCGCCCATACGACTGTGCCATCAATCTCCGGGCTGGCGCCCCGCTGCCATCAAGCTGCCTCTACAGCCTGTCGACTCCGGAGCGGGAAGCTATGGACGCTTTCATCAAGGAGTCTCTCAGCTCGGGCATCATCTGACCTTCCTCCTCGGCGGTGGGGGCGGGGTTCTTCTTCGTGGGTAAGAAGGATGGCTCCCTGCAGCCATGTACTGATTTCCGGGCTCTCAACGACATTACTATTAAAGACAAATACACCCTCCCGCTCATGGACACGGCATTTGACTCCCTCCAGGGGGCCTCCTGGTTCACTAAGTTGGATCTCCGCAATGCCTACCACCTTGTGCGGATCCGGGAGGGAGACGAGTGGAAGACGGGATTCCGGACCCCAAGCGGCCACTTCGAGTACCTCGTGATGCCGTTTGGGTTGGCCAACGCTCCGGCCATCTTCCAGAGCCTTATTAATGACGTTCTCCGGGACTTCCTTGGGTCTTTCTTCTTCGTATATCTGGACGATATTCTGATCTTCTCTCAGTCACGGGATGAGCATCAGGTCCACATGAGACGGGTCCTTCAACGGCTCCTGGAGAACAAATTGTTTGTGAAGGTGGAGAAGTGTGAGTTCTATGCCAACAAGACCTCCTTTCTCGGGTTCATTATCTCACACAACCAAATCATCCCCGACCGCGAGAAGGTTAAGGCGGTGGTGGATTGGCGCCCCCCCTCTTCGAGGAAGCAGCTGCAGTAGTTCCTGGGGTTCACCAATTTCTACCGCTGGTTTGTTCCTAACTCCAGCACAATCGCTCTCCCCTTGACCCGTCTCACCTCCCCCAAGGTGGCTTTCCGGTGGACGGAGGAGGCTGCGGCGGCATTCGCCACTCTTAAGACCAAATTTTCATCCTCTCATGTCCTGACGCAGGTGGATCCTTCTCTCCAGTGCCTGGTCGAGGTGGACGCTTCTGACTCTGGGGTGGGAGCGGTTCTGTTGCAGCGTTCTCCAGTGGACAGGGTGATCCGTCCCTGTGCCGTCTTCTCCCGGCGGCTGCCCCTGGCGAAGAGGAATTATGACATCAGCGACAGGGAGCTCCTGGTGGTGAAACTCGCTTTGGAGGAGTGGCGTCACTGGCTGGAGGGGCCCGCTCAACCTTTTGTAGTATGGACTGATCATAAGAACTTGGATTACCTGAGGACAGCGAAGCGTCTGAATGCCCGTCAGGCCTGTTGGTCCCTGTTCTTCGGGCGCTTCAGGTTTACCATCACTTATCGCCCCGGGGCTAAGAATGCCAAACCTGACGCCCTGTCCAGGCAGTTCGCTTCAGAGGCTGCTGAGGGACGTGAACACATCATCCTCCCCGCCTCGTGTGTCGTGGGCGCCCTCTCGTGGGACATCAGGGAGAAGGTCCTGAAGGCGCAGGAGGCTGAGCCGGATCCAGGCGGGGGGCCTACGGAGAGGCTGTTTGTTCCTTCATCTGTCCGGGGTGAGGTGATCCACTGGGCCCACTCCTCTAAGCTCGCTTGTCATCCAGGGGTTACTCGCACTGTGGAGATGCTCCAAAGGACGTTCTGGTGGCCGGGGCTTCGGAAGGACGTCATTGATTATGTCCGCGCCTGTCCTCAGTGCGCCACCGGGAAGACATCATCTTCTCCGCCGCCTGGTCTCCTCCACCCGTTGCCGGTCCCCAGCAGGCTATGGTCCCACATCGCCCTGGACTTCATGACTGGCCTTCCTCCATCCAATCATTTCACCACTGTCCTCACCGTCGTGGACCGTTTTTCTAAGGCCGCCCACTTTGTCAGATTACGAGGGCTCCCTGCGGCACGGGAAACGGCGGACCTATTGGTGCAGCACGTTGTGCGTCTTCATGGGATCCCCATCGACATCGTCTCCGATCGGGGTCCCCAATTTGTGTCCCGGGTTTGGAGGGCTTTCTGCAACGCGCTGGGGGCAACGATGAGCCTGTCCTGCGGTCATCACCCGCAGAGCAATGGGCAGTGCAAGCGGGCCAATCAGGAGCTGGAGGCCGCCCTGCGTTATGTCATCGCCTCTAGTCCCTTGTCTTGGAGCTGCCATCTCCCCTGGATCGAGTATGCCCACAATTCGACCGTGTCCTCGGCGATTGGCATGTCCCCCTTCAGGGCCTCTCTGGGTTACAACCCTCCGCTTTTTCCCAAGGAGGAGAGGGATGTGGCCGTACCTTCCATCCACGCCCACCTGAGGCGCTGTCGCCGGCTCTGTACGGCTACCCATCGGGCCCTTCTGTGCACGGCTGAGCGCAACTCTAGGACGGCGAACCGCCGCAGAAGACCAGCTCCTCAATACCAGGTGGGTCAGCAGGTATGGTTGTCGACTCAGCATATTGCCTTGAAGGCTGAGATAAGGAAGCTGGCTCAACGTTTTATTGGCCCCTTCCCCACTGTTCATATTGTGAATCCTGTGGCTGTACGCCTGCCCCCCCCCCGTGTTTGTCCTACATTTCACGTCTCCCAGGTCAATCCTGTCTGTTCCAGCCCTCTCTGCCCCTCTCCCAGGGCTCCACCTCCGCCAGTGTTGTTCGACAGCGACCCGGCGTGGAAGGTCAACTCCACCCTGGACATCCGCCACCGGGGTCGCGGCCTGCAGTACCTGGTGGACTGGGAGGGGTATGGCCCCGAGTGGAGATCCTGGGTGCATCCATCCTTCGTGTTGGATAAACACCTCATCAGGGACTTCTACCAGACGCACCCAGGTAGGCTGATGCCGGGAGGCACCGCTTGGGGGGGGGGGGGAAGTACTGTCATGACTCACTCTGGGCCGTCACCTGCTTCAGCTGCGCGCACACCTGCTTCCAGTCGCCCACGGGCTTTATATCCTGCTCTGCCTGGGATTCGGCACGGAGCCGTTTGTCATTCTCCCAAAGAGTTAGGTCTCTCGCCTGACTGTCTACGACCAGGTCTAACTCTTTATTGAAATTATCTCTTTGTCTCTAGTAAGCAGGGTGCTACTCACCTTCCTCTCAGTTTCTCCCCCGTGCACAGGTGGATTCCTCCGGCGGCGGAATCTGCCCTTCTCGGCGGCGGAACGTCCTCCCCTCGCCTCTACAGGCCAACCTGCTCACCTCTGGAGCACATAGCAGACGCTGTCTTCCTGGCTGGAACCCTCCGGGCCAACCTGAGCACTCATCGTTCCACCTGCAAGTAAGCCCCAGTCATTACTTTGCTCATTCAGTAGTGGAAGACTCTAACATCTGTGCTTTGGCTCTGTTATAGGGTTGCCAGGCTGAACGGCGCTCTGCTTCACCCCCGGCCATGTCATCTCTACCATCACCACATACACACCACACATACACACCCCCACACATCCTCACTGTACAAATAAAGATAATTATATTTCACTCGAGCCTGTGTGTGTGTTCCCTGGGTCCAGCATTATGTCATTGTGTGGATATACGTCATTGTGTGGATATACAACCCCAATTCCAGTGAAGTTGTGTAAAAATAAATAAAAAGAAAATAAAATGATTTAAAAATTCTTTTCATCCTATATTCAGTTGAATAAACTACAAAGACAAGAGGGGCAGATTTACTAACATGCTGCGCCATTGCAAAACCCTGTTTTGGCATTAGAAAAACTACTGTTAAGATTTACTAAAAGGCGCAGGGCAAAATTAGCGGTGGAAAGGCATGGACTATGTTAATTTTGCGCCTCGCCTCATTACATATGTATTTGTGGGAGCTGTCATGTCAACACGCAAATTTGAGTGAGGGGAGTACTAAAATTACTGGCGCAAGGTGATTTACTAAGGTTTCCGGTTGTCAGTCTCCTGCTAAATGCACCAGGATTTAACGCCCAAGAAAAGCTTGTCTTAATTCATCTGCGCCTGATGACAGCGATCGCTGGTGCCAAGACACCAGCGAGAACCGAGGGCATGTGGCCCTCGAGACAGAAGCTTCTCCCTGCGCATGACTTGATTTGGCATGACAGAACAGATTAATATAAACAGAAATGATCTCACAGAGATCAGTGTTGTGCTGAGCATCACAGCTGACATCAGCCGGCAGAGGATTTTTTTTTAAAAATTTCATTTGTTTATATATAGCCTAATAACAATAAAAAATTATTTTATTTATAATGCACTTTATATCTCGGAGCAAAATCTCTACACAAATAGGATTAAGAACAAGAATAAAAGCAAACAATAAGTACATACGATGACACACCAGGACATCCCTGGTGAAAATTGGTTCTCAAATATTTTACTTGGTAAAATAAAGGTCAAATAAATAAAATGAAAAAGCTTTCCTAAACAATGAATTGGTATCCATAAAATAGTACAGCCTTTCCTACCTGGAGTGGGCAGAAGGAGCACAGATCCATATATGTCCCCTGACATTGCAGCGTTGTAGTGACAGCAGTCTCTGCTGTGGCTGTCTGAGGAATAAGTGAAATTGTGTGTGTTTAATTTTATTATGTTCCAGACTTCAGAAAAGATAAAACGCACATACTGTGGAAGATGAAAACAGATGAGGCAGCGAGCTGGACAACACACAAACTTTATTCACCTTCCAACATCAAGTACAGAAAATACTCTCTCAGGGTCTCTGGGCGCCTCCTTTTTATACCCTTTATTTCTGCCCCATGAGACCCAGGGAGCAAAGACAATGCATTCATACATTCAGAGCACAAAGAATGCCTGGCACATCAACGTAGTACAACACTAGCCCTGCTTCTCACACCCTCTCTTCCTCTAGTGACTTCCAGTGTCTCCTGAACTCCCTGGGGGGCAGATAGTCCTTTCTGTTACATCTGAGACCCCCCTGGTGCCACTTCCTCCTTCAGTCCTCTGTTTCATCTCCCTCCCGGTTTCCGACTCTGGGTGGAGAACCCCCCCCCCCCCCACACACACACACACAGTGCCACCACAATGCAGTATTTATAAAAAGTCATGGACTGGGAGACCTGTAGATTTTGTTTAAACAAAGTTATTCACATAATAAAACCCCAGAGTCTCCATCAGACCATCTCGACAGTTCTTGTGTTAATAAAGTAAACACTTTGTTAATAATCAGTTTATTCATGAGTAGTCCTTAAATTATACATATTAAACAAAGGAGTCTGCCATGTGAAATGTAAAATTATGATGAACAAATATAAACTATTTTACTGGGGTTTGAGCTTAAACAAAAGCTTAAAAAAACTATATTATGCTCTTCCGAACTGGCTGTGCCTTTGTTCATGACCTGCTTCCTCAGGTGTGCCTGTGCATAATTTTATGGTGCTTTTGGTGGATGGGTAGTCATTATTGAAATGAAGTGTCTATGTCTGTGTTCATGATTTTGCGTGTTGTTAGTACATCACTGGCAAAAATTGGCCACTCCCTTAGGCACTCTGTCTAATTTGCACGCTTGCTAATTTGCACTGCCTTAGTAAATCTGCCCCTTAATGTTCAAACTGATAAACTTTGTTGTTGCAAATATTTTCTCATTTTGAATTTGATGCCTGCAACATGTTCCAAAAAAGCTGGGACAGGGACATTTTAACAACACTCAATAAGCATTTAGGAACTGAGGACTCTAATTGTTGAAACTTTGTAGATGGAAATCTCTCCCATTCTTGCTTGATGAACGACTTCAGTTGCTCAACAGTCCAGGGTCTTCATTGTTGTATCTTGTACTTCATAATGCACCACACATTTCCAATGGGAAACAGGTCTGGACTGCAGGCAGGCCAGTCAAGTACCCACACTTTTTTACGATGAAGCCACCCTGTTGTAACATATGCAGAAAGTGCCTTGGCATTGTCTTGCTGAAATAAGCAGGGACGTCCCTGAAAACAGTGTTGCTTGGATGCTTGCTTGCTTGGATGGCAGCATATGTTGCTCCAAAACCTGTATGTACTGTTCAGCATTAATGCTGCCTTCGCAGATGTGCAAGTTACCCATGCCATGAGCACTAGCACACTCCCATACCATCACAGATGCTGACTTTTGAACTTAACGCTGATAACAATCTGGATGGTTGGTTTTCCTCTTTCGCCTGAAGGACACAATGTCCATGATTTCCAAAAACAACTTGAAATGTGGACTCATCAGACCACAGCTCACTTTTCCACTTTGTGTCAGTCCATGTCAGATGAGCTCAGGTCCAGAGCAACCGACAGCGTTCTGGGTGTTGTTGATACGAGGTGGTGGTGGTGGAGGGGGGGCGGGGGGCTGAAAAGTTCACAGGCTGAAAAGTTCATAGTGTGAAATTTGACCAAATGTGGTTTATTTTTCAACCGCAGGGATCCAAGCGTTGCAACACTGATGGAAGAAGTGTGAGAACTGAAGGGGAGACTATGTTGAAAAATAAACCAAATTTGGGCAAATTTGACCACTATGAACTTTTCACACACACACACACACACCCCTTTCATATATGGCTTTGGCTTTGCATGGTAGAGTTTCATCTTGCACTTGTAGATGTAGCAACGAACTGTGTGAACTGAGTGGGAAGTGTTCCTGAGCCCACGTGGTAATGTCCTTTACAGAATGATGTTGGTTTTTAAAACAGTGCCACCTGAGGGATCAAAGGTCACGGGCATTCAATGCTGGTTTTTGGCCTTACCGCTTACATGCAGAAATTTCTAAAGATTCTCTGAATCTTTTGATGATATTATGGCCTGTAGATGATAAAATCCCTAAATTCCTTGCAACTGTACACTCAGAAATGTTCTTAAACTGTTGGACTATTTGCCCATGCAGTTGTTCGCAAAGTGATAAACCTCCCCCCATCCTTGCTTGTGAACAAGTGAGCCTTTTGGGGATGCTTTATTTTATACCCTACCATGACACTCCCAGTCTTTTCTTGCCCCTGTGCCAGCTTTTTTGGAACGCGTTGCAGCCATCATATTAAAAATGAGTGAATATTTGAAAAAAACCCAATAAAGTTTATCAGTTTGAACATTAAATGTCTTTTCTTTGTAGTGTACTCAATTGAATACACGTTTTACAATGTCCCAACATCACCGGAACTGGGCTTGTACCTTGATGGAAATAGTAATGGAAGGTTAGGGTTCATCAGAGGGGAAAAAAGATACCATTAGATAACCATTTATATCTGTTCACAGTTTTAATGAGCCAAAGTTGTAAAGGGACCAATGTTTCATGCAGTAGAGCTTTTGGACAATAGTTTACTGTAGTTTCACTAAATCTTTGGTTCAGCATCAGACATCAGTGTGTCTCAGGGATTACTCAGGTCTTCCTTGTGGCTGGTGTTTAATCAAGTGACAGACAGTCAGAATCAGCATGGGGACACTGATCCTACTTCCACCACAGCTTCTGTCTGCAACAGGCGAGTCCCAAGTTTGAGTCAGTGTTAGCATGTGAAGCACGGTCATTGAAAAGACCAGGGGAAGTGGACACTTCTTTCAATGCATTTGACATGCAGTCTGTTTTTATAATAATAATAATAATAATAATAATAATAATAGTAATAATAATAATAATAATAATAATGGTAAATGACTTCCACTTACATAGCACTTTTTCTCATTTCTAGATGACCAAAGTGCTTTACAGATCCTGCTATCCTATCTAATAATAATACTAATGGATTAGATTTATATGGCACTTGTCAAGTGAGATCTTAAAGCACTGCCAGTGAGTCCATTATTCATTCACTTCAGACAGACATTGATAATGGTAAGGTGCTTCTGTAGCCACAGCTGCCCCCTGGGCAGACTGACGGAAACGTGGCTGCCAATCTGTGCCAACGGGCTCTCTGACCACTACTGAGCATTTATACACATTCATTCCCAGTGTCATGGACACTGGAGGCAAGGTGGGTAAAGTGTCTTGCCCAGGGACACAACGACAGGATGGCTGGCGAGAGCGGGATTCGAACCGCCAACCCTCTAGTTATTGGACAACCTGCTCTATCTCCTGAGCCACTGCCACCCCGCCCTTATTAAAGCACAGCTAAAGTTCATGTTAGATTGTACCTTGGTTAGGTGAACAGTTGTGTAGTAAAAGCACAGAACTCCTAAATACGTTAAGAGTCAACACATTTTATTGGCCTACTTTTATATGTAAATATATGCAAAGAGTGAACACGCTGATATGTGTCTGTAATCTGCAGAAATAACTCCCTCAATGGTCCTGTGTGACCACTTTGGACTTCCTTGCTCCTTTAGCTTCTGATACCTCTTAATCTTCAAGTACTTCTATTTCCTGTCTCTGGGGGGCCTTTGCACTGCCTTCAGCTCGCTTCCTGTCTGCTGTGTTAGCCTCTGTTCTGTCATGACCTGATCCTTTGTACTGTCCTTGTACTGTACTGTGTTGCTGACCAACATGTAATGTATATACTCATCATTGTTCCAACTGGGCTATAGGTTACAGGTACTTAATAATTGCCCTGAAAGTCTGCTGTTTTGCATTCTGGCAATCACACACATTCAGTTTTCAGTATCTTCATTTTCCCTCTATTGCTATTGATCTATTTTAAGACTGGTAACCTTACTATGTTGGTATTCAAACATATCTTAATGTTACTCAAACACAGGTCTATGATGGGCCATAAGGCTAAATCCTGGTCAAGCTAAAGTTGTAAAGTGTGGGACTGCTGGGTGTGTTAACTCTGTGGAAGATAAAGACATAGAAAGAAAAACAACAAGAAAGATATATAAGGAGGAGCAAGGAAGCTGGAAGGGAACAGAGAGGAATGGGCTTCATAAACTGCTTGACGGAGCTGGGTGAGACAGCTGAAGTGGTAGAAGTATTTAATATTGAAGTAACTCATAGTGCTGTTTTTCTTCCTCCCTCTTGGTAGGAGTGCTGATATTTTTAGGTTCACTTACAGTATTTCTCAGCTGAGCAAGAAAAAAAAGAGAATGAAAGACAGGCAGATGGAGGGAGAATTGTAGTGAGAGACTGAAAGGTAGCAAGGCTCACAGGGTGCGCATGGAAATTGAAGGGAAGGCGGGTTGAGAGATGGACATAAAAGAAAGAGTACATGTGAACAAAGTAGATACAGCATAGTAAAAAGAGATGAAAAGGGTGTTGTTTTTTCTGTCTTTGCCCTCAAAAAGCTGCAAATGATAGCTTTTAAGAACACCCTAGGGGAATAAAGTAACATATCCAAAAGTACTGCTTTGTTCATATACAGTAAATGAGCACATTTTCATGTTTGCTGAAACCTTGGTACAAACCCCAGGTCTCCCTTGCCATGAAAAGCAAATTCAGAACTGTTGTAGTTCCACATAATATTTTTGTGATTGTCTGTGCTGTAATAAATTAACGGCCTACTCATAGTTTTAAGATGATGTCACACGGTGTCACACGACCAGTCGCTATATGGGCAGCCATGTTGGGAGGGAAGCTACAGGGGACAAGCTGAAAATTATGTAAATATAGTGCACTACTGTAGAATAATTAGTTGTACAAACACTGGTGGGAAGGAGAAAGTGTCATTTTATCGATTTCCTGCAATTATTTTAATCCAAGGCGAGTTAACTTGGGAGCTATCAGAGAAACAGGAGAATTTGGTTTTCTTGTATTAGTATTAGTGGAGCTGACTTGGCGCCTTCCTTGTGTCCCAACTTGTGGGTGTGTTCTGACCATTTTGTAATAGGTTTGTAGAAATAATTGACTAATAATATTGTTGAAGAGACTGTGATGCTCTCTGGACATTTTCACAGATTCACCTGCTCTTTGTTCTGATTAGCTCAGCTGCTGCCTGCAGCACATACACACAGAGAGAACTAAACATGCGTACTTAAGATAAGATAAGATAAGATAAGCCTTTATTAGTCCCACAATGGGGAAATTCCAGGATTGCAACAGCACAGGGATAGCAACACTCAGAGCAACAATCAGAAGGCAAGAAAAAACAAGAGCAGCTAGTATACATATGTACATATTACTATATATATATATATATATACACACACACACAGTGTGGAGCATTGTGGTTGGTGGATGTGCAGCAGTTGTGTGGTGGATGTGTACTTGTTCGTGTAACGGGAACTGTCAGGTCTGAGCCAACTTAAATGTAACACTTTCAAGCTACAGGATATTATGAAGATCCAAATCGCTGTTTAGCCCTCCTTGCCATGTTTTTACCTTTGACTGCAGTCTGTACCACCAGCTGTCCACACAGGCAAGACAGAGAATGGTGGCGTAGTTTGCTGTTCTGATGCCAGAATGTCAGGCTAATTAGCCTTTGGCTTTGAGGATTATTACAAGTAGGCGGGAGTCTACAAATCAACTGCTTATTGCTAACAATGACGATAACGATCAGACACCAAGACAATGATGTTTAACTTCATCTGAAAGCACATGGACAGGTGAGTGTACTGAAGCTAACCTTTAGCTAATGCTAAGTCAAATTAGATCACATATCAAAAAAAAAAAACAGAGGAAAAACAGAAAAAAACAAACAAGAAAAATTAAGTTGAGAGCTCTGTGGCTAATTTATGGGCTGATATATGGATAAACATGCATGATAAGAGAATTTTTACTGTCTTTATAAATATTGCTCTTTTTTTAAAACGTGTTGACTAGCCTACAGGGGCATGATAGTTTAATTTTAATTTATGTTTTTCTCAATTTTTACATGTTTAACATTTTAAAAAAAACAGCAGGTGCTTAGGCCCCAGTTTTACAGCCTTTAAGTATTTTGTGTAAAGCTTTACAAAATATTTGCAAGTGAACAACCTGATTTTTTTCTACTTTATCATCAAAAAAATCAAATGTTTTGTTTACCTTGGCTTGGGCACACAAAGGTTGTTGATTTCACACACTACACTTCTCAGACCCAGCTGCTTACAAACTGGTTGTAAGCTTCTAGACCTTTGTAGGATCTTAGTTGTTTCAGACTGTAAGCACTGGTACTGTACAGTAATAAATTATCGATGTCTGGACAGGTGATGTTAGCCCACTTCTCCATGTCTTTTGGCCAGTTTTGCTTTGGAATGAGATAGGGGGCCTGCTTCTCAATTAAAACTACATAATTTGTCATCATATCACTGTCCGATGTCATTATTAAGAGTTTCATAATAAATTTCAGACGTTTTCACATTTTTTTTGTTCATTTTCCTCCGTGATTATCCCCCCAACATGGCCAGTAATCTTATTCGACCCCGGCGGAAGTCTTCTTTCTTCTTCTTCTTCTTTTAGATTTGAATGGCGGTTGGCAACCAGCTTACAGGTGCATTACCGCCACTGACTTGATTATCATCACTCTATATCTTTGTATAAGGAGTTCTGAACAACTCCTTATGTGTGAAAAAAATATCTGTCCTTGGACTGTGTCCGAGGTGCGGCAGAAGTCACATGATCAAAAACTATGACTAAAGTTCGAAGATTGAAAATTAACACAAACCAGCTAAAACTTCTTCTCAACACTCCATCAGTGTGTGAATGTATGTGTGAATGGGTGGATAGCAGGATCTGTAAAGCACTTTGGCCATCAAGAGATGAGAATAAAAGCGCTATATAAGTGAATGCCATTTACCATTTACTCCGAAAACCTAATTTGGACCTGTGAGAAGCTAAAGAGACAAGACCTAGACTCAGACAGACATCTTTCTTCCTATTCAGTGTAGGAACTATTTTGCTAACTTGAGTCTGATTTATACTTCTGCATTAGCTTACAACAGTGGCCTACGCTGTTGTCAGCATTCATAATTGCGCTCTGGTTTGAAATGGTAAATGGCATTCACTTATATAGCGCTTTTATTCTCATCTCTTGATGACCAAAGCGCTTTACAGATCCTGCAATCCACCCATTCACACACACATTCACACACTGAATTCAGTGTTGCGCTGCTAAATTAAGTTTCTCTGAATATTTTATGTTATTTTGTTTTTGTTTATTATCTTTTTATTACTGTCACTGCAATGGAGAGAGGAAATGATAGAGGTATGAGAACTAAACTGTCTCCACTGCCACTTGAAAGTCTTTGTAATAGGGTGAGGATGAGTCATATAATTGTTCATACTTGTGAACTTCCTCGGTTAATTTCTCCTCAATTTGCTCAGTTTTTTTTAATCTAATTTGACTTGGAAATGGTGCCATGCAGGAGAGGAGAAGAAATTTGAGATGAGTGTGGGCAGAGATGATGCAGACCAGTCACAACTGGAGGTGGCAGAATTGAATATGCTAAGATTCTCATTGGGAGTGAGTATGAGGGACAGGATTAGAAATGAGTATATCAGAGGGACAGCTCAGGTAGAGCAGTTTGGAGACAAAGTAAGAGAGGTAAGGCTGAGATGGTCTGGACATGTGCAGAGGAGGGATAGTGGATATATTGGACAAAGGACTTTGAAGATGGAGCTGCCTGGCAGGAGGAAAAGGGAAAGACCACAGAGAAGATTCATGGATGTAGTGAAGGAGGACGTGGAGAAAGTTGGTGTTACAGAGGAAGATGCAGGGGATAGGGTGAGATGGAGACAGATGATCCACTGTAGTGACTCATAATTCTCAAGAAATTCATGCACAAAGATCATTAGGTCTGTCTGCATCATGGTTGTCCTGAAGGTCAGGGTCAAAGGTCAGGAGAATTCAGTACTTGTATGAGTTTTTTGAAAACTGTTGCCCTTCCTTTGTGATTGCTCTAATTCTCAACAAACTCACACACAATCATCCTCAGGTTTGTCTTTATCCAGGTTGAGCTCAAGGTCTTTGTCAAAGGTCAGGAGATCTGGGCATTTATGAAAAATTGTTACTAGCTCAAGTATGTTCATTTTGTCTTCTTTTTAATTATTAGCCTTTTGTTTTCTTATTCTGAAGAAGACTGCAGTGGACAGTCGAAACATGTAAAGGTAAAAACATCTCCTTTCTATCCTTGTCTTTAATAAGAAAACAAAAGGCTAAAAATTGTTACCCCTCCTAGGTAATTGTCCCAAAGTTTGGCAAACTCATGCACAATGATCATGGATTTGTCTGCATCAGGGCAATGTTAAGATCAAAGGTCAGGAGATCTGAGCACTGTTGGGTGAATTTTATCAGGCCGGAATGAGTTATTCTGTCACTGGTGGTCTGGTTTACCATTATGGTGTTATTGTGCTATGTCAGAGATGTAAGTGCATCGCTAATAAGGTCAGTACAAACATGATCCCTGCACAATCTTGCATTTTGATAATTCACCGTCATCCCTGATCTTTATTGCATCTCTTCTGCCTCTTCATCAGTTGGCCATGTTCTCTTTGCTTAAGAAACTTCTCGCAACTCCAAAGACTTTCTCACCTCAGGAGCTCTTTTAACGCTTTATAAATAACTTTTTTCTTTACTAGGGCATAATTGTGAGCAGAAACACTCACAATTTTAAGAACTTTCTAAGAATTTCATCGCTAGAAGCCGCTCTTTGCACTACAGACTTTTATGAACATGGTCCTGTTCTCCCAGGTGAGAGGCAAACATGTTAACTGCTACACTCGAATGAGCTGCAATAGGTGAAAAGAAAACAGTGAATAGGTTCTGCTTACTCCAGTGTTTGTAAAGAGATGGGCTGTCTCTGTGTGGATGCGGAAGAAATATTGTGAAGAAACGCCATAAAGTGTGTTGAGTGTGGCTCAAATTCAGCTCAGTCTGTTGAATCGTGTAGGGTCGTTTATCCTTTGGGCATTCAGACCATGTTGTCACTACCCACTCAGCTTATCCCTTGGTTCTTTGTCCTGTGTGGAAGCCCATTTACATTTGCTTGGGTAGACCTCAAACTCTATTTCAAACTTTCCTTGAAAAATGTCAAACTCAAATGTGCTGTGATACACTTGAGGCTTGACTCGGGGCTTGTTGAAACAACTACTGTCATGTGGTTGGGATTCTCCTAAAGTTTCTGCATCTCATAATCTGTGTGAAGATGGGTCACAGTGACAGGGTGCTCTTTGCCTCACAGTCGCTCAGCCAGTCAGTCTCTTAGCACTGTGTTCTGCCCTCCAGTCAAGTCAGTCTATTAGCCATTAGCTAAAAGAAGAAAAAAAAATAGCACATTGGCATTTCAGTGAGCATGGTGTAGAAGGCAAGATTAATTTGTGGTTCTACCTAAGCACAAAGCTGCTCACTGAGTTAAATGGCATTGCACGGGTGTAATTTCCTGCTGCTGGTAGAGCTTTGCTATCAGTCACCCGCTTCCTACTCAAACAGGCTCCTTCAGAGCAGCATTATGTGATTAGGAGAGCAACAAAATGTCAGCCTGTCCCCTTGACTCCACCACTGTCATAGCTATTTGGTGGAAAAAAGTGAAATGACATTAAATAAATAGAGACAAATGCAGGTGGAGAGATGTGAAAGGATGGGGAATACGGCAGTTCCCGTCTTCAACTCAACACACCACTGTAGGTAGAGTCCAACGCACTAGTGAGGGCCAAGTTCTGTTCCCACACAGCCATGTGGATCGCTCCAGTGTACTTACTCACTGTGCTGCTGTGACAGTGAAAAGAGCATCTTCCCAAACCCCCTTTATCTAAATGAATAGACTTCACACAGTAGGCGGGAAAAGTGGTTCGACTCAAACAGCACTTCTGAGACATGCCATCATGAGTCATTTAAAGTCTGACGTTGGTAAGATGTGGTTGTTCACTTGGACTTCTAACTTGCTACAAAGGTTTATTCATGCAACAAATGGTGGTTTGAGGTAGGCGGATAATTCTGTCCACTCCTTGACTACATAATGGAGCTGGGGAAAAAAATGTGGCCGTAACAATTACTCTACGGTCGCACTGCAGGCAAAAGTGGCCCAAATCCAACTTTTTTGCCCATTTGTGACCCATATCTGTTTTTTTTTTTTGTTTTTTTTTTTAGTAACAGTCTGAATAACACAAATCCAGCTTTTTTCAAATTAGACCCAGGCCACTTTCATATGTGGTCCTAAATCAGATATATATCTGATGATTTTCAAAGCAACCTCAGTCTGAATGGTCATGTCACATTTTATCCAGCTTTTATGTCATTGAACAGATGTAAACAATAGATGAAACAAGCATGGCAGACACCTTTGATGGAGCTAGTCAGTGAAAAGAAAGTGAGGTTATGGACTTAATTAATATTCGGGGTCACGATTCTGTTTAGCCACTGCTCCACAAAAGGCCATTGTTAAAATTTGTTCTCTCTTTTGTCTCAGTTTTCTTTTTCCCTTTATCACTTGATCATAATTTTGTTGGCTCCGGTTGCACAACAACTTCAAAATTGATACACACACCCTCGCACGTATAGCATCCATATTTACTTCCGTAAACACAGCGTGCTTCATGTGACCTCATAAGAGTCAAGGGAGATAAGGACCTGTACATATACAGCGCTTTTTCTAGTCACAAACACCACTCAAAGCGCTTAACTAGTAGCTACGCTAACCCTCTGTTCTAAGGGCCTATCAGAGACAGATACCTAGGGACAATTTAGAGTCACTCTTTAAGCTAACATGCATGTCTTTGGATTGTGGGAGGAAACTGGAGTCCCCCAGAGTAAGCCCACACAGCACAGGGAGAACATGCAAACTCCACACAGAAAGGTTCCTACCCCTGCAAGCTTGGAGATTCAAACCTGGAATGTTCTAGCTGTGAGGCAACAGTGCTAACCACTGTACCAATGTGCTGTCTTCTTTGCATTTAAATTATAATGTGAACAGCCACGCAAAAAAATTGGATCTGAGGAAAAGGTCTGAATTGAGCATTAAGGTTTTGAGTGTGACTGTTGCCGAATTGTGACATAAGACCTAGTGGTCAAGAGTGGTAAATATTTTTTGTCAATAAAACAGTTCAGATTTCCAAAGCTCTAACTTGAAAGTGGTAAGAAATAATGGCTTACTGTCAATTAGAAAGATGTAAAATATGGTCCAAAGTTTCAGATAGGAGTGATTTTACGCATCTAATTTGCATAATGCCATGGCAGCTATATTGAATTACATAACTCAGTCAAAAGTGGACTTTGGACATATTTACACAAAAAATAGTTCAGTCTTTTGACACCGTTTTGTGTACAGGGGTACGTTATCATCTTGTCTTCAAAGTATATGAACAAGAAGTCAGTACATTGTAAAACAAAAAAAAACAATGAAATTTGTCACTTACTGGCGGCTAAGGGGACTCACTCGCTGCCATGGTAGGTGCATTTTCATCCATCGTGGTCGTTATTTCCTGTTCTGTCGGTCATTTACACTCTCGACCATGTCTGCAAAGTCTTATGATTATCCCACATAAATTTCGCTTGTATCCCACGGCTATTTTCTGTGTACGAAGCCGTCTAAGTGACAGTGCATGACGATGGACAGCAGCCATATTAGCTTTCTGGGCTAAAAGGATGAAAACAGGAAAAGAAAATGAGGAGTTCTTCTTTGGTGTATTACGTGTCATCCATTGAGTCCTCCAACATGAGTCTGCCACCTTCTGAAACTGTCAGAACATTCATTCATTCATTCATCTTCTTCCGCTTAATCCTTTTCGGGTCGCGGGGGGGCTGGAGCCTATCCCAGCATCTTTGGGCGAGAGGCAGGGTACACCCTGGACAGATCGCCGTCCATCGCAGGGCCAACACAGAGAGACAGGCAACCATTCACTCTCACACTCATACCTAAGGACAATTTAGAATCCCCAGTTTTTGATACCAGTTAACCTAACTTGTATGTTTTTGGCATGTGGGAGGAAACCGGAGAAATCCCGGAGTAAACCCACGCAGACACGGGTCTGTACAAATCCTCAGTGCAGTCGGGGATGTCAGAGTGAGATGACAGGTGCAGCGCCACGCTCTGCCACTAGGGGCACGCAAAATCTCACACTCAAAGGGTTAAGACCTGCAGTGGGAATGTAGCCTTATTGAGGTTTTGCAGTTGTTGTCGCCGTATACGTCATGAGCAGAGTATGGCTCCACTGGACTCAAAGTGGCAGGAGAACACGGAGCAATCCTGTGAAAAATGAGGCCTATATTCATATAATGTTTCATGGAGAATAAGGCTTAATTGGAAGCTAGCACTGGATTAATTACGACTATAGACCACAGACCACAACTGTGCAACTGTAGGCTGTCAAAATTACATGAGAAAGAATGAGGGCCGTTTACAGATTTCCTGCTGAAACGATCAGACAGAGAAACTGATCTCAACATTGAAAAGAGCTGCCTCCTTCAACAAACATCATCATCATCATCACCATCATCATAGCAGTCTGTTGGAGGCCACAATGACTCTTTCATTTAGGTCTGATCAGATTCCTCCATGCAGCTCTGTCCTTTGCCTTCTGCTGCCAGGAACTCCTGACCTTGTTAACCCGGGCGATGTCAGAGCTGGTATGAGTTACTTTCTGACTGACCATTTCATGAAACTGCTTGCAAAGTATTTGAGTACCACTAGCTTTTGCTGGACTAGCGGCACATTCTTGGTAGATAGAGGTATTATCAGTGGCAAGGACAAGCCAAGACAAACTGAATCCAGTATCAGAAACCAGCAAAAACTGTTGAATACACAATAGCCATCATTTATCAAAAGTGCATAGAATCAGCACACATTTGGGTGTAAATATGATCGTACAAAAAGGTCTACATGGTATTTATGAAACCATGTGTATCTAGTCAACGTCAATCTGTTTGACTAAATGTTGTCCATGTTGTCATTTTTAAGCATATTGTCAAACATGATGATTTATTACTTACTATTTAGAAGCACAGAAAGATGTCCCAAACAGCTGTCTGATGCTGTGCACATTGGCTTAGCTCAGGTATATATAGATATAGCTATAGATGTACTTTATTGATCCCAAACTGGGAAATTACAGTGTAACAGCAGCATGACAGTAGACAACCAAAACAACAGAAACACACACAGCATAAAAGAAAAAGGAATTACCCAGGGAAAGTAAAACTGCCTATAACAGCAGCAACTGTAGTCTTTAAAGTAAATCGTCAAATGTCTCATCTAATTAGAATGCAAGGCAAAGATATCTCCTGAAAGGTTGCACTGCTCATTATAATTAGATATGATGAAATAATTCTCGGACACAGTAGGTTTCTCTGGTGGACGGGAGTCTACAGAGACTTGAAAATTTGCGCACCTCAACTCAGAACTGTGAGATTTGAGCGCCCGGTATCATGTTCAGATTGATAAATACCGAAGTGCCCATTAAAATGATTGTACGACCACTTTTTTGTCATACACATGTTTAATAAATGAGCCCCACTGAACATTTTGTGTGAGATAAGGATGCTTTTATTATATAATATGTCCTAGTATTCCAGTCCTAGCTTGATGTTAAACATGTACGTGGGTGCTTTCTACTCACTTTTGCAGACGCCACTAAGATTTTTAATAAAAGTAAACATATTTCTGCGATGCTGATTTTTTTTTTTTAACAGTGTTATATACTGTATAAAATATTTGGATATGCAGAAAGAGCTTACCTTGGTTGTAATGAGCACCAGAGACTTGTCAGGACGTTGCCTTAAATCTACAACAAAGCCAGAAAAGTACTGGTATCTATTTAGACTTTTGCATACTTCCAGAGTTTCTGCTGTATGAAGTGATTTTGAGTTCATTAGGTAGTTGTCAACATCACCATAGCGCAGCTCCATCTTGATACGATGCAAACACACGATCGACCATGAGATCCGAATCACATTTCAGACCGTTAACAGATAATTTCTCAACATACCAAAGCTTGTGCAGTTGTCATATGCTCCAACAAAGTCACACAACCCAATTTTAAGAAGTTTTGCTGACTGGATTGTGCTAAAATCTCATTTTAATAATGCATTGGTGTGTATGGGGTATCCATAACAACATGAAATTTTTCACTCCTGAGAACCCGGATCACTGTCGGAGGTCACTTGACTATAAAACGTCAATGCAAGGGGGAGCTGAAAAGTTCATAGTGGTCAAATTTGACCAAATGTGGTTTATTTTTCAACATATTCTCCCCTTCGGTCGACACACTTTTTCCATCGGTGTTGCAGCGCTTGGATCCCTGTGGCTGAAAAATAAACCACATTTGGTTAAATTTGACCACTATGAACTTCTCAGCCTATGAACTTTTCAGCCACCCCTCGTACACCCAGCAAAAGTCAGAGTGTATGGTGAGGGATTCCATCCATCCATCCATCTTCTACCACTTGCCCAGGGATCCGGGTCATGGGGGCATCAGTCCAGGCAGAGCAGCCCAGACTTCTGCCCAGTTCACATACAGTGGTGTGAAAAAGTGCTTGCCCCCGTCTTGATTTCTCATTTTTCTGTATGTTTGTCACACTTAAATGTTTCAGATCATCAAACAAATTGAAATATTAGACAAAGATAACACAAGTAAACACAAAATGCAGTTTTTAAATGAAGGTGTTTATTATTAAGGGGAAATAAAAATCCAAACCTACATGGCCCTGTGTGAAAAGGTGATTGCCCCCCCCCCCCCCCGTTAAAACATGAATTAAATGTGGTTTATCACATCTTTGGAAAGCTGAGTTCAATTTCTCTAGCCACACCTAGGCCTGATTACTGCCACACCTGTTCTCAATCAAGAAATCACTTAAATAGGACCTGCCCGACAAAGTGAAGTAGACCAAAAGATCCTCAAAAGCTAGATATCATGCTGCAATCCAAAGAAATTCAGGAGCAAATGAGAAACAAAGTAATTGAGATATATTAGTCTGGAAAATGTTATAAAGCCATTTCTAAAGCTTTGGGACTCCAGCAAACCACAGTGAGAGCCATTATCCACAAATGGCAAAAACATGGAATAGTGATGAACCTTCCCAGGAGTGGCTGGTTGACCAGAATTACCCCAAGAGTGCAAATTACCCCAAGAGGTCACAAAAGACCCCACAACAACATCCAAAGAACTGCAGGCCTCACTTGCCTCAGTTAAGGTCAGTGTTCATGACTCCACCATAAGAAAGAGACTGGGCAAAAATGGCCTGCATGGCAGAGTTCCAAGATGAAAACCACTGCTGAGCAAAAAGAACATAAAGGCTTGTCTCAGTTTTGCCAGAAAACATCTTGATGATCCCCAAGACTTTTGGGAAAATACTCTGTGGACTGACGAGACAAAAGTTGAACTTTCTGGAAGATATGTATCTCATTACATCCGGCGTAAAAGTAATAGAGCATTTCAGAAAAGGAACATCATACCAACAGTAAAATATGGAGGTGGTAGTGTGATGGTCTGGGGCTGTTTTGCTGCTTCAGGACCTGGAAGATGTGCTGTGGTAAATGGAAGCATGAATTCTGCTGTCTACCAAAAAATCCTGAAGGAGAATGTCTGGCCATCTGTTCGTGACCTCAAGCTGAAGTGCACTTGGGTTCTGCAGCAGGACAATGATCCAAAACACACCAGCAAGTCCACCTCTGAACAGCTTAAGAAAAACAAAATGAAGACTTCGGAGTGGCCTAGTCAAAGTCTTGGCCTGAATCCGATTGAGATGCTGGGGCATGACCTTAATAAGGCGGTTCATGCTCAAAAACCCTCCAGTGTGGCTGAATTACAATAATTCTACAAAGATGAGTGGGCCAAAATTCATCCACAGCGCTGTAAAAGACTCATTGCCAGTTATTGCAAACGCTTGATTGCAGTTGTTGCTGCCAAGGGTGGCCCAACCAGTTATTAGGATTAGGGGGCAATCCCTTTTTCACACAGGGCCACATAGGTTTGGATTTTTTGCTACCCTTCATGATAAACACCTAAATTTAAAAACTGCATTTTGTGTTTACTTGTGTTATCTTTGACTAATATTTAAATTTGTTTGATGATCTGAAACATTTAAGTGTGACAAACATACAAAAAAATGAGAAATCAGGAAGGGGGCAAACACTTTTTCACACCACTGTAGCACCATGATTTCCATGATCCCTCCTGCAGGTGGTGAGCCCACTGGAGGGTGGACCCATGTGCCTCCTTTAGAAACACTGGGTCCTTGAGGTAACGTTTTTCATGGAGATCCACTGGACTGCTCTTTGTCTGGCCTTTCACTCAAGACCTGTTTGCCTTGGGAAACCATAGCAGGGGCAAGTTGCCCACGGCAACATAGCTCTTAGGATCATTTAGGCACTCAAACCCCTACACCACGATAAAGTGACGATGCGCGGAGGGGTGATGGGGTAGGGATTCCTCATTAGGATTTTCTCTTCTATCAAGGAAGAATTTTAAAATCATGAACAGAGGTTGTTTTTTTAGAGATACTGATGAGCTACAATGAAGAATTTCTAGAAATACAAAATGGCACAATTCACACATTTATCAAATCTGTATCACTGCAGGGGTGATTTACAGCAGTGTGCCCTCTGGCTTAAAGACCTTGGCACGGTGGCAACATATTTTTCCCGGGGGTGGGGGGGCAGTAAACATACCAGAATATGTTAATTTTGTACTTTTTATTTCTTTAAATTTTTACACAGTAACGCTGCATATGGAACTTACCATTTGAAGTATTGTACAACCGAGGCTTGAATATCGGGCCAGTTGGGGTCCCACCCAGAAATCCTGTGTTTAGACTTTTTAGTGGTGTTATTCTTCTCTCCTTCCTCTGCCTGAACACTTTCCTCTCCTTGGCTCCTCTCTTCTGTCTCATCTTTCCCTCTCTAAGCGCTGTCTAATTCAGGTTCTCTCTGTCTATGGTGGTATACAAACAGGTTAGAAAATACCAAGTGTCATGTTTTGTCCTGCAGGATTTTTTTGGTCATGGTTTACATAAGTGACAAAACTATGTGTATTTTTTGTATTTTTATTAAGATAAGATAAGATAAGCCTTTATTAGTCCCACAACGGGGAAATTCCAGGATTGCAACAGCACAGGGATAGCAACACTCAGAGCAACAATCAGAAGGCAAGAAAAAAAAAAAAATTCTAGTATTATTATTATTATTATTATTATTATCTATTATTCTAGTGTTTCTTTTTTTTTCCATTGAGAGAGTAGGGAAGGGAAAGAAACATTCATAATAGTAATGTACTCATGCATACTTAAATTATATGATCAGGTGGGTATACTGTAGTAACCAGAAATTCTACTCATGTAAAAGCAGTGCTTTAAAATTAATAATTAAAAGTAGACAACCAAAAATTTCTAATTGGGTTAAGGGTACAAAGAGCACCCGCTTAAAAACTTGAGTAATTACTTCAGTCTTGAAGGTTTGAGGTTTTTCTCAAAAATTTATAACAATTTTCTTATAGTTTTCTACTTTTCTCTGTAAATGTAAAGATGAAACCATGTTCCTCAAATTTGTAATTTCCTCTTGTAAAACTGACTTTTCTTGTACATTTGAAACTTTATTATAAATTTGTGGATTATTTTATGACTAATTTTTGTCTGTTTTTTAAAATAAAATTAGTTTTTTTAGATAAATTTGAAACAGACTGTAGTAATTTTTTTCCTTTTTCCTTATAACAATTTACATTTTTGACCATAATTTTGCAGTTAGAACAGAACAATAATTTAACTCTGATTACAAAGAAAAAATATTGATAAAATTGTATTTAATGAAATAAATTAACTTAAATGACCAAGGATGCCGTTACTTCTGTTATAGTATTTCTTTGTATTTATAGTTTTTTTTAGAAATCTCCTCACCACCCAGACAGCAGGAAAAAATTCCCTTATTTTGAAATCAAATGTTGACACGTTTAGTTTGTCTGAAGGCTGCTGACGGATTAAAGTCATTGATTTCGTGAATTTTGGTCACTTTAACCTGCCAGGTACATAATAGGGAACTGTAGCGGATTCTAAAGACATAATTCACCACAATGTGTGTTCATGTACAGAATGATCTGTTTAAGCAGTTATAGTTGTGCGCTCAGGCTTTCTCATCAGGCACCTCTCGAGGCAGCCGCTGAAGGACCTCAGTTTAGAGCTAGCATTTTTAGCTGTTGCTTTTTGTCACTGCTGCTGGAGAATAAAAACGGCACGCCTGCTCGTGCGAGAAAAGAGAGAAATTGCCAGTCTCATAACTTAATATTGTAGTGGCTGGTGAAATATATCCTCAGCAATTCATCAGTCCCCTGCCTTTCCCTTCATATGAAGCCGGCTGCATATGAATTCTAACCACGTCTCTTAGCTAAGCGACTCTTTCATTATTGCTCCCGCTTCCAGCGGGTTAAAACCATGACAAACGCCTCCAGTGCTTACATACATACCTCTTCTGATTTTTTTCCACGTTTAAAGTACTTAAACAAACTCATGTTTTTGTCGACAGTCACACTTAGTGAGACACTGCCTGCTGACTGAGTCGAGAACTTGCATGGGCGAGGCTGATTAAAGTCATTGACTTCATGAATTTCGGTCACTTTAACCTGCCAGGTACATAATAGGGAACTGTAGCGGATTCTAAAGACATAATTCACCACAATGTGTGTTCATGTACAGAATGATCTTTTTAGGCAGTTATAGTTGTGCGCTCAGGCTTTCTCATCAGGCACTTCTCTAGGCAGCCGCTGAAGGACCTCAGTTTAGAGCTAGCGTTTTTAGCTGTTCCTTTGTCACTGCCACTGGAGAATAAAAACTGCACGCCTGCTCGTGCGAGAAAAGAGAGAAATTGCCAGTCTCATAACTTGATATTGTAGTGGCTGGTGAAATATATCCTCAGCAATTCATCAGTCCCCTGCCTTTCCCTTCATATGAAGCCGGCTGCATATGAATTCTAACCACATCTCTTAGCTTAGCGACTCTTCCATTATTGCTCCCGTTTCCAGTGGGTTAAAACCATGATAAACGCCTCCAGTGCTTACATACATACCTCTTCTTATTTTTTCTGCGTTTAAAGTACTTAAACAAACTCATGTTTTTGTCGACAGTCACGCTTAGTGAGACACTGCCTGCTGACTGAGTTGAGAACTCGCGTGGGCGGGGTGCTTCTAAACTCTGCGTGGATGACGGCCACGCGCATTGTTTCTTGTGCGCGCTTGCGGAAAGTCATTGCTTCATACATTTTTCTTAATAAAATCATATGGCGTGGCGGTACGATTTCTGGCGAGGCGACCCGCCGCGGAGAAATGTTACCAGAGGAAACCCTGAACAGTGGATATAAAAAGTCTACACACCCCTGTTCAAATGCCAGGTTTTTGTGATATAAAAAATGAGACCAAGATAAATCATTTCGAAACTTTTTCCACAATTAATGTGACCTATAACCTGTACAACCCAATTGAAAAACAAACTGAAATATTTTAAGGGGAAAAATAAAAAATAAAAAACTTACAGTAACCTTGTTGCATAAATATGCACACACTCTTATAACTTGGAATGTGGCTGTGTTCAGAATTAACCTGTCACATTCACACTCATGTTAAATGGGAGTCAGAAATTCATGTTTTTTTTCAAAAGCTGATAAACGCTGGAAGCATTTTTTTTTTTTTTTTTAAAAAGCAGATAACTCCACAGGGCAAATCAGTGCTTGGTATTTGGGTCACATGACTCATCTTGGCTGCCTTCCCGGTCTGCTCACTCTGACTGATTTCCCTGGCTGTGTTCGGAATGTTCATTCACTCACTCCCTCCCTACTCGCTATATAGTGAATTTAGATATAGTGGACTATACAGTAAACTCAATATAACAATAAAATTAACCGCTTTCGGACACTACTGGGCTTGTTTTCGCGGCACGGTTCATGACGTCGTCACGTTAGACAGTAAAATGTAACAGACTACCAGTGGTAAAAAAAATGAATACCTGCATGTAATTTGTAGTAAATATGTATTAAATCAAATTGTTTTTGCTGAATTATTGAATATAAATGCCGTAAGGTAGTTTTTGTTGTGATGTGACGCTTTTCTCTCGCTTCGTTGGCTGCGCATTCACTATATAGTTCACTATATGGAGAAGGAGTTTCTTTTTTTCCAGCCTTATTCCTTTTCTTTTTATACTGTGCACGCCAATGAAGAGAGAGAGAAACGCCATTTCAATTCTCCTGTAGGTCCTGTACGTATAGTAGTATTGACAATAAAATCTTTGAATCTTGAATCTTGAATTACAGCTTTATTATAGCTATATTATACCATTTTACTGCGTGGATATGCCTAAATCAGTGTGTCAATCATACTACATTGATGCTTATAGACATTCAAGTATGTTCCAGACAAACTAGCATGGTTTTTGGGACTTGTCTGTTTTTGCAAAAAAAAAAAAGTACTAATAAATTGCCAAAAAGTAACAATGAGTTGATGTTTGATTTTTTTGCTTTACTGTCTGAGATACTCATATTTCAAGAGACCATGTCTTAGAAGCTGATTTGGAAATACTAACACCTATAAACCTACAGATGAAAAAGTGGTTTCTCTCATTTTGAACTCAACTGGACTTATCTGTTTTTGCAGAAGAACTCTTCAGAATACACCAAGGCCACAAGAGACTAAACTATAAAAGGACAACACAAAGAATACTCTCAACATAAACCTTAGACAGAATGAGTCATAATAATTCTAAGTCAGAAATAATACACTGATTCAGAGTGCCCATGGACAAAAAAAAATCTGCTTGAGTGACATGTTAATGGGAATTTGCTCTAACACAGGGGTGTCCAATCATGTGCCATGGAGGGCCAAGACCTTGCAGGTTTTCTCTTCTACCCAGTCTCTTCAGCAGGTGTTTTCACTTATCAACAATCAGTGGAAGGAATTCAGTGAAATCTGCTGTTGAAGACAGTGGTTGGAGGTAAAGCCTGCAGGGTCTTGGCCCTCCATGGCACATGGTTGGACACCCCTGCGCTAACAATTTACACAACAGTGTAAATTGTTAGAGAAAAGTGAAGTCTATTTCTGTGATCACAGCATTAAAATCATGGCTATGAGGTTTGTTGATTTGGTTTCGTGAAGTTGCCACATCTTCACATATTGTGTAAACAGAAATAGGCAACTCCTGATATTTTAACCCATTGATCTAATAACGTTAGTTCAGGTTGACCTCCTTTGTGTGTCTGTGTACACAAAGGAGTGTCTGGCATTCACTTATATAGCGCTTTTATTCTCATCTCTTGATGACCAAAGCACTTTACAGATCATGCTATCCACCTATTCGCCTATTCGCACACACATTCACACACTGATGGCGGCATGCTACCTAACATGGTGCTTCCAGACGCACCAGGAGCAATTGGGGGTGAAGTGTCTTGCCCAGGGACACAACACCAGGATATCTGGGGAGAGCGGGATTCGAACCGCCAACCATGGGGTTATTGGATGACCTGCTCTACCTCCTGAGCCACTGCCGCCAGTGGCTCAACATCTTTCGGGATGTTGAAAGACTTTAGGTCTTTCTCTTGGTTACTCACCTTTCGCAAAGTGGATCAGAAAAGCACTTTTGTTTAGCTTTGTTGTTGTCACATCCTTTGTACACCCTTTGTTTTGTGCTGTCTGACTATGCAGACTCTTTCTATTCCAGGGCTCAGTTCAGTAATTTGAGAAGTTAGGTGTTTTATTTCCTGAGACAAAAGTTCATCAGTCTGACTCATTGCAGCATTTTCTTTGAGACAGTTTATAACAACTGGATGCTGCATACTATCAAATTATATTGTAAATCAGCACAACCAATACTATCTCGCTTGTGAATGTTATTTGTAAAAGGTGTTGGACCTTGTGTTATTGAACTCACTGAAGTTATGCTGGCACCATCTGGGGAAAGTGCTTGTAGCCACGACAGAAAAGTTCCTCTTTTGTATTCCGTCTTCTCTAAAGCTGATGCACATAGTGTGGAGAGATACTTGTGGATAATACCCAGCACAGTACAGTATAGTGACAAATAGGATTAAGCAAACAGGGGATCTTTGTCTCACTCCATGGTAACAAAATATGGAGCAATAGTTAAAGACACACACTTTTTCATTGTATAAAGGAATTGGACGTGCACTTAGAACAGGCGAATTGATACACTGATAGAAAAGAAAATGTTGTCACGAAATAGTTCTTGTGATCATTATTTCTGCTCTATATTGACATGGGTATTTCCATTATGAGGGTTGCATCTATAAAGAGTGAGATTCTGCTAAGAAGAGCTGTGGATTTATTTTTGCTCATCATTTATCTGCAGCTTATACTGTTTGGTCTCAGATCAAATCCCAGATGGGATTTAAACCTTACGTGGAAAATTGATGCCTTTCACTGTGTTTGGATTTATATGTTGATAACGAATCACGATATGGTACAGGTTGAATTACAGTTGTGGACAAATTTGTTGGTACCCTCTTACAAATAACAACAACAAAAAAACCCACAACTCTCTCTGAAATAACTTGAAATTGATGAAAGTTTAATGGCATATCTTATTGTTTATGTCATATTTAATTACAATCAGACTTTGCTTTTGATTATTGGTTCAGTTGAATATTTTATACAACTAAACGAATTAGGTTAACTGGCATCAACTGGGGATTCTAAATTGTCCTTAGGTATGAATGTGAGAGTGAATGCCATCCCACTGTGTCCTCTTTGTGTCTCCTAGGCTACATATCTTTATATTTTTGATTGAACTTTTTCACCGGTGGGTAGATTAGCCAGATGTTGTACTCAAGTAAAGGTGGCATTACCTCATGATAGCATTATAGTCAAGACTGAAGCAAGACCACACTGAGACCAGAGTGTAGAAAGACCAAGATCAAGACCACTGTGTATGTTTATAATCTTGTTTGCACTGATGTATGTGGTTATTGTTTATTCTGTTTTCATTTTTTCTTTTCCTTATCCTTCTTTCTTTTTACCTGTTTCTTCTTTCTAAAGCCCATCCAGGGACAAGAGTTGCAAATTAGCTAATAGCTATACACTCTTTGTGCAACACATTAGATTGATTGTCATTTGATTAATTGTCTATGTTTATTGCACTGTCCCTGTCAAATAAACAAATAAAATAAAATAAATAAATAAAGGGCTCGGTGTTGACTTAGACTTGACTTGGTCTTTGAAGACTCTGGTCTTGATGAGGTCTTGACTACAATACTGCCTCACGATATAAATCATTCAAGTACAAGTAAGAGCAGTCTCCCCCAAAATGACCTGAGAAAGAGTAAGAAAAAAGGTACTTGAGTCATCAAGCATGTATCTCATGGGGTGGTAAATGCTGACGAACATTGTGGAACTTTGCAGAACGTTGCAGTTTTGGGGGTTTGGTCAGGGTATGTAAGCGGTTGCACAGTTCTCCCACAGTTTTTATGGTTGCAAACAGTTACGTAAAAACCATAAAAACTGTTGGTGAACTGTTGTACATCCTTTTACAGTGTTCTGCAATGTTCATCAGCATTCGTTGCTCCATGAGAGACATCCTTAACAACTTTACTCTTGCCAGTAAATTAGTTTTTTCCTCACAAATTTCTGACGTTTTTCCTTTGAAATCAAATATTTTTGATTTTGTTATTATAAATTTGGGAATTTTTAATCCAAATTTGTAAATTGTAATTTTACACATAAATGTATATTTTTTTTTTTTGTAAATTTGGGCTTTTGTTCTCATAAATGTCTATTTTTAATCATAAATTTCATTTTTGGTGAACTTGCATTGCTGTTTGAGGTTCTTCTCTTAGATATGTTAAAATATAAACTGGCAGCCTCTGATATAATGTAAACTGTACACAGAAACAGCAAAAATAAATGTTTAAATATCAATATAATAAAAAGACCAGTGGTTTTAAATATGATAAGAAGAAAAATTGAGCAAAACTTGACTCTCATTCCTTTCAAGTCAGTGAAATGAAAAGTTACTCAAACAGTACAACCAAATGTTCTTGAGTAAAACTACAGGTTTTTCTTTGAATATTTACTCAAGTAAGAGTAAATGCTATCCTGTAATAAACCAACTCACTACAGTGTGTTTTGTGAAAAAGTTACTTGAGTACATGTGCTTCAATAAATGTAGCTACCACCCAGCTCTGACCTTTTTATCCTGATAGTTTACACCACACCTTTGGTTGTATAAATTGACATTGAAATTGTCTTAACTTGCTTATTACATGGTCATGCATTTGAGTCCTGTCTTCTGAACTGTGTCAAAAAAGCCAATACTGGTTGAGCTCTGCATAAAACACCTTGTGCAGTACTTAAATTTAAATTGTTTTAATTAGAATAATTGATCAGCAGTTTATCCCTGAACTGCAATGAGGATCTAAAGTGGTTTAAATTACACTAAGTCATTAAGATGACCAGATTACATTAAAGCAGCTAAAGCTAAAAGGTATTTGTGATAAAATGATTGTATTGCCAATATTTTTGGTAACATTCTGTCAGAGTTTGGTCTTTCAGCATAAACTGTGTTTGAGCTTCTGTGTGGCACAGCCAGCATAGGTCTGTGATTGTTTTATGTTAGCAGTGTATCGTTTGTTAAATCTAAAATGTAAAATACTTTCTCTATTCTGTTTACTGTAAACAAATGCAGTTAAAAAATTCATTATAGAAAATGACTGTTGAGAATGAAAAATACAAAGAAGATGCCCTGGGCTAATTGACCTGGGATCATTTCAGTAATTACTATAATAGGACAAAATCCTCTGATTAGATTCTTTCATTTCCTATATAGAGTTGTGGCCCAATACATTTTCAATAAGGACTCATTTATTATAGCCACTTACAAGATGATCAGTCCCTCCAGGATTTCGCAGGATGTTTTTATGATTGTTGTGGCCTAAAAAGCCCAAATGTGCAGGAGCATTTTTAAAAAGTTGCGATAAAAGTTGCGACGTTTGGAGAGGTTTTTTTGCACTAAAAGTTGTGGGAATAATTACAAATTTTAAAGCAGATGGTTTTTCCAGCTTACTACAGTGATATTCTATATAACAATACAAGAAAAGCACAGGATTGTTAAACATTTACTATTAGTGATTTGTAAATTAAGCAGAAACTTCTGCTATGCAGAAAAACTCTTGTGCAACAGCCAATACAGACTTTAACACAATATCCATTACAGCAGCTAAATTGCATTGAATGCATGTTTAAGAGTAGAGATGTGGAAATTATTTGCAGCGCCTTCATTTGAAAACTCCCTACGGTCCCCAAGTACTCGGTACTGAGTGGAAAGGAAAAAATAATTTGTTCTGTTAGTCTGTATTGTCTATTGGAGTCTGTGTTTTTCTAAAAAAGAAAAATGCAGACGATATTCCTATGCCTATCTCCTACCTATCTGTCTATCTCCTGCGCGTCTTCACACACACACACACACACACGTCTCACCAGACACACATCTTTCATTACGGGGGTAGCGGGGGGTTCTTTGCCTGTCTGGAGGGGCTTTGTCCATCTTCATAGATTCACACCTTTAAAGCTCATTGACAAGATGTAGTAATGATTTTACCTCTAAAGATGTATGAAATGATCAAACACTGGCTATAGTGTTAGACTTGCTTGTTTGCTTGTGATTTTATGGAGTCTCGTTACGTGCGCTCCAACAACGGGGTGCTTTTGAGGCAGGCGGACGTTTTTCAACACAAACCCAGCACTTCGTACATGCGGTCAGGACAGAGATGTCCACTGGCAGGCTGGGGGACATGGAGGAAAGGATAGTGTTGGAAACCTCACAGGTGAGTGTTTTTTTTTTAATCACACTGTTTTTTGCTGAAGCGTTCCGTGAATACTTACTGTAAACACGGAAGTGAATGCGATGTAGCGATGCATTTGATTGGTTAGACTGAGTGTTTCAGTGCCACTCAGCTGAAATTTGATTGGTGAAATTGGTGGAAGTTGACGAGGATTGGCCAAAATTACGGGAAAGTTGCAGTGATTAGATGAAGTCGCAAGGTCGTGCAATAATTGCACTGATTGGCTGATTTCGCGTGAATTGACGTAATCGCAACATTGCGAAATCCTAGAGGGACTGGATGATTGTGATTGCCACTAGAGGAACTTGAATTGAACATTTGCCAAAGTGAACAAAGGGATTTTTGTATTCCAGTTATATTCTAGTGGAGGGCAAAATCAA
The DNA here is from genome assembly GCA_020510985.1 of Pholidichthys leucotaenia. Lineage (NCBI taxonomy): Eukaryota > Metazoa > Chordata > Actinopteri > Cichliformes > Pholidichthyidae > Pholidichthys > Pholidichthys leucotaenia. The sequence goes on from CM035845.1 coordinate 288,930,881, forward strand.
ACTTTCCTGCAATTTGGTGTAGAAAAATTAAACCTTGCCACTAAGAAGTTGATACCTGCACAAGCAGAGTGTTGCATTGGCCAGTTTTGTTCACATAAATGTTTGAATCAGAATCTGGAAATGCATGACAAACTGGCAAAGTTGGGATAAAGTCTGAGAAAAACAGGAAGAAAATGGAAATAATGTTTGTAGAAAAAAATTTGACATTCCACGTCCCAAAAGCCAGTTTAGGAAGCCTGGGATCAGACCGCCAAGGTCTCTGCCTTTGACCGCCACCTGATAAGATAAGATAAGATAAGCCTTTATTAGTCCCACAATGGGGAAATTCCAGGATTGCAACTGCACAGGGATAGCAACACTCAGAGCAACAATCAGAAGGCAAGAAAAAACAAGAACATCTAGTAAACATATGTCCATATTACTATAAATGTATATATATAGACACACAGTGCGGAGCATTATGGTTGGTTGGTGAATGTGCAGCAGAAAGTCTAAGCTCTCTCTCCGCGGATGCGGCGGGCCAGCTGGAAGTCTTTGGGCATGATGGTGACCCTCTTGGCGAAGAAGAGACCCACCAGGTGGGCCTCGCTGGTCTCCTGCAGAGCCATGACGGCGAAGCTCAGGAAGCGCAGGACGGTCTTGAAGTCCTGAGCGATCTCCCTCACCAGGCGCTGGACGGGCAGTTTACGGATGAGCAGCTCCGTGGATTTCTGGTAGCGACGGATCTCTCTCAGAGCCACGGGCCTGTGACGGCGAGGCCTCTTCACTCTGCCGGTGGCCGGAGCGCCTCTCCGAGCAGCCCTGGTGGCTAGCTGTCTCCTGGGGGGCTTCTTCCTCCAGTAGATTTTACGGGCGGTCTGCTTGGTTCTTGCCATCGCTCTTTATTATTCTGTCTTATATTTCTTGCACGCCGCCTAAACTCCAGCCCGGCACCTGCGTCGTTTTCGCTACAGCTCCCGGTATGTCGAGTTTCTCATTAGCACCGGGCGGCGGTCAAGTGCTAGCTAGCACCAGCTCCTCCCCGCTGTAACGTCTCCCGCTGCAAACAGTGGCTCCGTCCGCCGACCCGGGAGAACCCCGGGGCGATCCGTGCGTCCGTGATAGATATACAGAGTGAAAGGTGTAGAAAGAAGAAGGAAGATAAAAAAAAAAGGCTGTTGCAACGGGCAGCCGACTCGTGTGGCGCCACCGGTCCGGCGGAACCGGAACCGGAAAAGCACCAGACATAGCACATAGCACCAGACCCCCATGATCCCTCCTGCAGGTGGTGAGCCCACTGGAGGGCGGACCCATGTAACTCCTTCGGGCTGAGCCCGGCCAGGTCCCATGGGCGGAAACCCAGCCACCAGACGCTAGCCATCGAGCCCCTCCCCCAGCCCTGGCTCCAGGATGGGGCCCCGGTAACCCTATACCGGGTGGGGTACACTGAATCCTTGTTCTGGTATTTTTCATGAGAGTCTGTTGGATCATTCTTAGTCTGGCCCTTCACCCAGAACCAGTTTGTCTTGGGTGACCCTACCAGAGGCCCCGGACAACATAGCTCTTGGGATCACTGGGGCACGCAAACCCCCCATCATGATAAGGTGACGATTTTTGAGGAGTAATGACCGAAAGAACGAGATCGTGGATACAAGCGGCTGAAATGAGCTTTCTTCATAGTATTGCTGGACTCACCCTCAGAGATAGGGTGAGGAGCTCAGTCATCCGGGAGAGGCTCAGAGTAGAACCGCTGCTCCTCCACATTGAAAGGAGCCAGTTGAGGTGGTATGGGCATCTGATCAGGATGCCTCCTGGACACCTCCCTCTTGAGGTGTTTCAGGCACATCCCTCTGGGAGGAGACCCTGGGGCAGACCCTGGACTCGCTGGCGAGACTACAACTCCCAGCTGGCCTGGGAACGCCTTGGTATCCTCTCTGAAGAGCTGGAGCAGGTGGCTGGGGAGAGGGAAGTCTGGGCTTCTCTGCTTGAACTGCTGCCTCCGCGACCTGGACCTCCGGAAAAGCGGTAGAAGATGGATGGATGGATGAATGTTTTCTATGAAGTAGACTTAAGCTAAATTTTAACACGTGAGGAAGGAAATGCCAGAGACATAATGGTTTAATGGTCACCTATACAGGTACATCTCAAAAAATTAGAATATCATGAAAATGTTCAATATTTTTTGTCACTCATTTCAGAAAGTGAAACCCATATATAGATTCATTACACATAGAGTGAAATATTTCAAGCCTTTATTTCTTGAAATTTTGATGATTATGGCTTACAAATAATGAAAACCCAAAATTCTGTGTCTCAGAAAGTTAGAATATTACATAGGATCAATAAAAAAAGGATATTTTAATCAGAAATGTCAGGCTTCTGAAAAGTATGTTCATTCCGATGCACTCAATACTTGGTTGGGCCTCCTTTTGCATGAATTACTGCATCAATGTGGCGTGGCATGGAGGTGATCAGCCTGTGGCACTGCTCAGGTGTAATGGAAGCCCAGGTTGCTTTGATAGCGGCCTTCAGGTCATCTGCATTGTTGGGTCTGGTGTCTCTCATCTTCCTCTTGACAATACCCCATAGATTCTCTATGGGGTTCAGGTCAGGCGAGTTTGCTGGCCAGTCAAGCACAGTAACACCATGGTCATTGAACCAGCTTTTGGTACCTTTGGCAGTGTGGGCAGGTGCCAAGCCCTGCTGGAAAATGAAATCAGCATCTCCATAAAGCTTGTCAGCAGAAGGAAGCATGAAGTGCTCTAACATTTCCTGGTAAGATAAGATAAGATAAGATAAGCCTTTATTAGTCCCACAACGGGGAAATTCCAGGATTGCAACAGCACAGGGATAGCAACACTCAGAGCAACAATCAGAAGGCAAGAAAAAAAACAAGCAAGCAAGAGCAGCTAATAAACATATGTACGTATTACTATAAAATATATATATATATACACACACACACAGACACACAGTGCAGAGCATTGTAGCTGGATGGAATAAATATATGAATATATGAACACACAGTGCAGAGCATTGTAGCTAGATGGAATAAATATGTAAATATATAAACACCCACAGTACGGAGCATTGCAGCTAGGTGGAATAAATATGCAAGTATATAAACACACACAGTGCGGAGCAATGTAGCTAGATGGAATAATATGTAGATATATAAATATATAAACACACCCAGTGCTGAGCATTGTAGCTAGATGGAATAAATATGCAAATATATAAACACACACAGTGCAGAGCATTGTTGCTAGATGGAATGAAACAGCATAACCGTCTACTTAGTTATCCTACATGGTATGATTATGTGCCCATACATATTCTCACCCTCCATAGCGACCGGTATGTTCCTAGTTGTATGCCGGAGGGGACCATTGTGTAAGTCTATTGCATCTTTTGCATTCAAAAAACTATTAGTTTGTTACGTCTTTTTGCTATCTCTGCGAGCAGCCCTGCTTAGGTTGTACAGTCTGACAGCCGTTGGTAGGAAGGACCTACGAAACCTCTCGGTTGTGCACCTGGGATGATGTAGTCTGCTGCTAAATGAGCTCCTCAGTGCATTCAGTATGTCCTGCATAGGGTGGAACTCGGACTCCAGCAGAGATGACAGTTTAGCCACCGTCCTTCTCTCTCCTATCTCCTCCATCGGATCAAGGCGCTGCCCCAGGACAGAGCTAGCTTTCTTAATCAGTTTGTTCAGTCTCTTCCTATCGGCTGCAGTAATGCCACTGCCCCAGCAGACCACTCCAAAAGTGATGGCTGATGCCACCACCGTGTCATAGAATGACTTCAGCAGCGCCCCTTGTACACCAAAAGACCTGAGTCTCCTCAGCAGGAACAGCCTGCGCTGTCCCTTCTTGTAGAGTGCATCAGTATTGTGTGACCAGTCTAGTTTATTGTTCAGATGAATACCCAGGTACTTATAGGATGTCACCATCTCGATGTCTGTTCCCTGTATATTTACTGGTACTGTGAGGGGCTGCCCATGCCTGCGGCAGTCCACCACCAGCTCCTTAGTTTTCCTCGCGTTGATCTGGAGGCAGTTCCGATGGCACCAGTCCACGAAGTCCTGGATAAGCCCTCTGTACTCAGCTTCATCTCCATTGGAGATGAGGCCAACGATCGCAGAGTCATCAGAGAACTTCTGTAGATGGCAGTGTGTTGTGTTGTGTGAGAAGTTCGCAGTATAAAGAATGAACAGGAAGGGAGCCAGCACCGTTCCCTGGGGGGCCCCCGTGCTACTGATGATCGTGTCGGACACACAGTCCCGGGTTCTCACAAACTGAGGCCGGTTCGTGAGGTAGTCCAGGATCCATGATGACAGGTGCTGGTCCACCCCTGCGCGCAGCAGCTTGTCCTTCAGGATCATCGGTTGGATGGTGTTGAAAGCACTGGAGAAGTCAAAGAACATGATCCTCACCATATTCCCGGGCTTCTCCAGGTGGGACAGAGAACGGTGAAGGAGGAAGATCACCGCATCCTCCACCCCAATGCCATGCTGGTAGGCGAACTGGAGTGGATCCATCGCTGGTTCCACCAGGGGGCGGAGGTGAGCAAGGAGCAGTCTCTCCAGGGTCTTCATCAAGTGGGACGTCAAGGCCACCGGTCTGTAGCTGTTCAGGTCTTTGGGGTGGGAAGTTTTTGGTACAGGTACCACACAAGATGTTTTCCACAGCTGTGGTACCCTCCCCAGTTTCAGGCTCATGTTGAAGATATACGTCACAATCCCACACAGCTGGTCTGCACAGGACTTGAGGAGCTTTGCGCTGATGCCGTCCGGTCCCGGCGCCTTCCATCGGTCCCGATGGTCATCTTGGTAGATGGCAGCGTTGACTGTGGACTTCAGAAAACACAGTGGACCAACACCAGCTGATGACATGGTAGAACAAATCATCACTGACTGTGGAAACTTCACACTGGACTTCAAGCAACGTGGATTCTGTGCCTCTCCACTCTTCCTCCAGACTCTGGCACCTTGATTTCCAAATGGCATGCAAAATTTACTTTCATCTGAAAAGAGGACTTTGGACCACTGAGCAACAGTCCAGTTCTTTTTCTCCACAGCCCAGGTAAGATGCTTCTGATGTTGTCTCTGGTTCAGGAGTGGCTTGACACGAGGAATGCAACATTTGTAGCCCATGTCTAGGATTTGTATGTGCATAGTGGCTCTTGATGCACTGGCTCCAGCCTCAGTCCACTCCTTGTGAAGCTCCCTCAAATTCTTGAATGGATTTTGCTTGACAATCCTCTCAAGGCTGCAGTTATCCCTTTTGCAGGTGCACCTTTTTCTACCACAGTTTTTTCCTTCCACTCAACTTTCTACGAATATGCGTGGATACAGCACTCTGTGAACAACCAGCTTCTTTGGCAATAACCTTTTGTTGCTTACCCTCCTTGTGGAGGGTGTTAATGACTGTCTTCTGGACATCTGTCAAGTCAGCAGTCTTCCCATTGATTGTTTAGCCTACTGACCCAGACTGAGAGACAATTTAAAGGCTCAGGAACATTTGCAGGTGTTTTGAGTTAATTAGCTGATTAGGGCGTGACACCATGACTTTCCAATATTGAACTTTTTCACAATATTGTAATTTTGTGAGACACTGAATTTTGGGTTTTCATTATCTGTAAGTCATAATCATCAACATTTCAACAAATAAAGGCTTGAAATATATGTGTAATGAATCTATATAATATATGGGTTTCACTTTCTGAAATGAGTGACAAAAAATATTGAACTTTTTTATGATATTCTAATTTTTTGAGATGTACCTGTAGTTAAGATCTCGCTAAGACACTCAAGTACAAGGGCTGTTAGACTCATTTTAGTTGGCTTCAATTAAAACGTGATATTCAGTATAATGCAGTTTGATGTGAACTGGTCAAACCAGTAAAACAAAAGTGCATGAAAAGCTATATTAGACTATAAAGAATTACAGCCTGAAAATTTTGATCCACCACATATTTACATATCTGAATATGTTGTAAAAAGCAAAAATGCAGAAGTTATTCACACAGAACCTCATAATAAACTGACTTGTACATGCTATCAGCAAACGTCACCACTGAGAGTCATTAATAAATGGGACACTGCATTGCAGAACTTTTGAAGTATTTCAAGTTTGTTAAAATCTTTTTAACCTCCACTACCATCCTAGAAGTCAGAAATGCCCCTTACTTTGCTGGTGAACAGTAGGTGACATTTAGTTCTGTCCTTCTGCTTCAGCGTTTAAAGTAGAATTGGTTTCCTGATCCTAAAATAATATTCAAGTTGATTTCCATCAACAAATTCTAATCAAATGCTCTTTGGCCAAATATATGTACACTGTGTCAAAAATGTAATTCCTGTGTTTTTCTCACTTTCTCTCAGGCTAGAAGTCTTAAATCCAATAAAGCAAAGTGTAAACAAAGCCTGCAATTTGGTGACAGGCCGTCATGCTGCACTTCCAGATTGGACACTTTATTTTCAGTCACTTGTGTTGTGTAATTTTAGACCTACTTTTCACTGAGGGTGTTGCTTTGTTTTCTGCTTTGGCTTGAGCTCCACCTATCTTCAAATCCCCTCAGATCCCCTCAAGCCAATTAGGAACCAGAGATGTAAAAATCAGGGAGCAAATTGGCCTTTTGACTAATCTCTCAAGGGAACGACAAGCAACAGAGTGACGGGGGGGGGGGGGGTGGCGTAGGAAAGAGAGGTGGAAGGTGACAGAGAGAGAAAGAATTTAAAAGAACAAGTGGCTGCATAATAAAAGGCACAGATGAGCAGAAAATGAAGGAAGGAGGAGTCAGGACAGACAGGAACAAGGAGGCGTGTGATCGCAGAAGTGTGCGCAAAACCTTAGCATATTTGTTTCCATACGCCGCAAATGTGTGCATTTGCATGTGCACGCTCACCCCCATGTACCTCCCATATGTCAGGTGATGTATCGCCGCCAGCTGTACCTTTGCATCATCTGCATTTTGCTCAGCCTGCCCCTAAAAACACACACACACACACACACACACAGTAAACACAGATGCTTCGAGTGGAAATGAAAAACAGCAGAAACAGATCTAAGAGGTGTACTACAGTCACGGCAGGCAATGACGTGATTATAGCAGGACACACACACACACACACACAGAGTAAAACATTATTCTATACATCACCAGACCTTACCTGCCCTCCAAACGCCACTTCAAGCCCAATACTATTCAGAGCAAGTGTGTTTAACAGATACAGTGATTTTGTAGATGCTAACTTTGTTTTAAAAGCTCTCTGAGATCATTTGTCTTGAAATGGCAGACAAGCGCACTGGGTCGAAAGGTTTCGCCCTTTGCCGCACGTGGTATAATGGTTTTTATTACCCATGCCAATAACGATATACAGCTTTTGAAATAAATACTACTTGCTAATCACTGAAATTAGATGAGATCCCGTCTCACCAACTTTACAAAGTCGTGATATATAAGAGCAAATACATTAAAGCAAGAAGGCTGCCTCAAGCTCAAGTTGTTGAGAGGTATAGCAGTAATATAAAGTGAATATTAGTATGATTGCACAACTGCTTACCACACCTTTATGAAACATTGTTGGCTCAGCTGAAATTTGAAAGGCCACAGCTTTTACACAACTCCTGACCACTATGACCACAGCAGTAACAACAGTCTACAATGCAAACACGAATTCAGTGAAGTTTGCTGATATTTTTTGCTTGTCTTACTGCCGAGGTGCAGAGCTGTCAGCATTTAATTTAACAGTCAGTGGCAGCGATCATTAGAGCCCCAATGCACACCTTTGTGTTATTACAGGGCAAGTTCCTTTTTTTTGCTTAGCTGCCGCTATTCAGCAGGGTCCTTCCCGGTAAATTATTTTCCCTTTGTCACAAATATAGTTTATCCCTGCTCCAGCATTCATCAGCACTTACCGACCATGGGTACCAGGTGTTTCTTTTTCAGGGAGCGTTTATCATCCAGTTATTACTAAGTACAAAACAGTAAAAAAGAAAAATAAAACAAAACTGAAACCTTTTCACACTGACCTAGAAGATTTCCTTGGGTTTGTGCATGCTTTTATGTGCTCAGTAGCTACTAAAAGTGTGGGGAATAAGCAGTAAAGGAGGATCAGATGTATCACCAACAGGCTGTTTTGTGTCTCCTGACTATACAAATAAAGTAATTTAGTCCCCAGGCAAAATATTAAAACCATTCTTAAAAGCATGTGGCAGTTGCACTGTGGGATGGAAGAGTCCCCCAATGTCCTCGGAACATAAATCCACCTGGTGACGCATTTTACTAGCAGGAATCGCAGCCCATAGCTACATGTATGAAAAAGAGTCCTCTAGTGGCTGTGGAAATAACTACATGAAGTGAGATGGTTCGCTCTAATCTTAAGTCATTTTAGCTGCAAACCCAAGCTATTACTATGCAGTGGAATGCGGTGACATGACTGCATCTCTTACCATTTTTATACGTTAGCACTTGGTGGACCATTTCCCTGTTAAACAAATGAAATGAAATTAAAACTATGACGTAAAGTTTCCACTCTCTTGAGACGGTCATTTATAAAAGTTGTAGGCGACGAGAGATGCGGCCGAGTGGATCGAGGTCGCCTTCTTTAATTGAAGCTAAATGATCACTGACTTGCCAAGGAACATTGGAGACCCTTGGCTGGCATTCTTTCGCATTCTCTACATGTTTGGATTGGAAGAGCGATCCCCACATATCGACCTCGCTCACTGAGATTTAGCAGCTGTGCTTTATGCTTAGAAATAAATTGTGCCTCAAGTGTCCACGCAAATCAGATTGCACCTGTCACTTTCCCCAGTCTAATAAGCACCAGTGAAAGACAAGCGTTTTTCATTACAATTTCCCTCACTCCTCTGAAGCAGCAGCAGAATGCGTTTACAGCAGAGTCGAGGTGAGGGGGAGGAAAGTTTATGCAGCCATTGTTAATGCGGTTTGACAGACTATAACTGGCTCTGTTTGTTCTGCATTCACAAATATGTAGCTGTGCTTTCAAAACTCTCTTAAAATATGAAAAGTTTTCTTTTATAAAAATAAAGTGAAACCTGAATAGTGAAACAACTCCGTGCTTAGAATATGAGGTGTTTTATGTATTTGGGCTTGGTGATTAATGCTAGCTGGCGTTAACGAGCTTTGGCTAGATCATCATGGTCCTGTTGCTGACACAAACGAGGCTGTGTTGTTTTTGCATATCACAGATGCATATTTTTGCTTTTATCACCAAAGCAGGATGTGAATAAACCATACATTTTCAGCAGACCTTTCAGGATTTGCCTGCCTGTGCTTCCATTAGAGTCGTTCCCATCAAAGCTGCTTAACGATGATACATTTAGAGCTGCTGTTCCCGAGACTCTGAGAAACACGGGGAATTTAACGGGCTGCTGTGCTGTAACTGACAGTGAGAGGGTGCACGTGGCTTCAGTTTGAATTTGGCTTACATCGCCACTCCTCTTTCGACATGAACATTAAGCTTGTCATGTACATTGTCTTGCCTGACCTAACAGGCAGTTAGCTTCGCATAAAGACTTAAACAAATAACTTTGCTCTGTCTTCAGATAAACGCATTTTACAGCGAGTTGTGCGCCACAGTTATTTAAAGGCCTTGTTTTTTACTGACTCCTGTGGCTAGTAAGTGAACTTCAGCCCAGTGCCTCTATTAATATCTTTCATGGACTCTGTTGGTTTGATTCTGCAGGTTCTTCTCATTTCCGTCTGCCACCCAGTTTCATATTAAGCTAAGTTAGTAAAATCTGCATATAAACCTTGTTACTTCTCCTCCCCTCATTTCAGATTAACTGTACTATAAAAAAGACTTAATATGGCTAAATGCTTGTCTCACCCTGTGGCCAATAATGCACCTTTAGATTTTTTTTAAATTTTTTAAATTTTTATTATTTTTTTTTTTTGCTTTTTGACACTGGGAGGTGGTTGGGAATTACAAATAAAAGGATTAAGGTCGATAGAAAGTCACTGTGGCGTGTTTTTGAAACAAAAACTTAAACCAGAACTTGGTTCAGCTTGAGATCATGTACAGTATGTGTTTATCATGTCTGAACAGGTTTGTATAGAGCTGGAAACTCTGTGTGTGTGTGCGCGCGTGCGCGTGTGTGTGTGTACGTATTTGTAAGTCAGTTTGTCATTTTGCTTTGCTGTGTTACAGATTGCTACTGGTATCAGTATTTGGATTTGGGCAATTTTCTGATATAATATCTTTTTTTTTTTTTTTTTTTGGCTCTGAGATGGGCCTGAAATCTGATGCCACCCCCAGTAATCCCCATTCAAAACAGATCTGATCAATTTTCCAATTATAGGGAGGGGAAAATACAGAGAGGCACTGTTGGATGATGAAAAAGAGCGGAGAGAGGACAGGGGGAGAATGTGTGTGAGACTGAAACAGCCCCCGGAATGAATAGACTGGCAGACAATCTGAGACAGCTGTGGCAGAGACAAACCTGGAGGTAGAATAAAATCTGAGCTCCCAGTCTCAGTTTTCATCTTGAATCTGAATCGAAAGCTGACTTGGTGTTGATGTGCTGGGAAAGCAGCTACTTGACCACGAGGGCCCTAAAAAGCATCAACAGCGCAACGTTCTTCAGTCTGACTTTTGGGGATGTTGTTGTTGTTGTTGTGTGTGTGTGTGTGTGTGCGCGCGCGCGCGCGCGCGCGCGCGCATATGTGTGTAAATGTCAGGAAAGGTGACATTTATTCAACTACAATGACAGCGTTTTGTCTTTCAGAGTGCAAAAATGCACCACTTCTGTTTAGTGCTGGAAAGAGACAGCACAGAAAAAGCCCTCGAAGGCTTCCTGTCTAATAAAACACAGCGGGAGAAAATTTTCCTATTCTTTATAGAAGAGGTAATTACAAGAAAGTCTCTTTTCATGAAGACGTAAATTGGCATGAGAAAGCGATAGGAGATGGAGGGGACACACTTGGGAAAGAAGAAAATATGCAGAGGTGGCCTCTGTGTTAGGGCTTGGCAGTTAATTGAAAACCCAACAGTCAGACCCTAAAACAGATGAGCTTTTGCCCGTGTTGATTATTTCAGTTTTGTCCCTGTGTGTGTGTGTGTGTGTTCATGCACTGTCTGCCTATAAGGGAGCTTAAATAAAGGCTTTATTAAATTCAGTATGAAATGATATTGCTCTGTGATTGGTACAAGCTGATATTTAATGTGTTCAATGAGTCTTTCAGATAGTGGAAGGAATGTAGAGTTGTTTTTTTTAGTGTTGGTGATAGCCGCTTTAGTTTCTCATTATGATTTTTTAAAATATTCTATTTGTAATATTTCTACTGATAAATTATTTTTTGGCATACCACTCTATGCCACCACAAGTAAATAAATAAAATGTAAAAAAAAAAAGAAATCATTGTAAAAAACAAAATCAGAGTAAATGGTTCAGTTAATGGTGATATTGATTTTAGGGTCACATCGTCCATCCCTACTTGTGACTGTGCGTTTGTAGTCATTTAGCTTTATTCTTCCTCTTTCTGTATCTGTTCACTACAACTTCCATATCATTTAAGTGTGTGTGTGCGTGTGTGTGTGCGTGCGCGTGTGCCTGCCCGCCCCGGTGCTTCCAGTGTATACGTGCGCTTACACGCGTGCTTAATCTTCATGTGTAGTTAGGTTAATCCTCACCTGGCAAAGGAGCACACGGGGTTAATGTGGAACAGGTGGGAGCTGTGTCATGACACAGGCACACTCACACGCACATGCATGCCGCCACGCTGGTTTATACACGGGTAGGTAGGTGTTTTTGTCATATCTTTACATCACACACATGATTGCACGGCTGTTCATTCAAATAAAAGCATTCATTTTTTTTCTGTTTTAACGTGGAATAAGATGTTTTGCTTGTTGCAAAACATTTGAATATTTTCCTTTTGTAGGATCTGCTCTATTCTAACTTACAACTTGCTGTTGAGCCGCTGTAGCACAGGAGTTTCCACCATGAGCTTTGATAACACTGGTCAACACCAAATTTATTGTCCAAGTTTTTTTTTTAGTTGATTTAGGACAATTTTGATGTGCTGAATCCAAAAATCACATTGGTTTTGCTCAGTCAGGTCAACTATTTGAACTATGGCCACATGTTGTTTACGTTTTTGTTTACATGTACGGGTATTTTCGCTTTAAATGATGCAAAATTCTTTTTTATTTCTTGAAATTCTCTAAATTTTGAACAATGACGATGTGACATTCGATTTACATGTACTTACTGTTATCAGTGTCTACTATTCAATGTACAGTACAACTGTACAACTGCTTATAACTTAACATAAAAACCTGACCTGATCGAGAGAAACGGATGTCATTTTCAGATTCAGCGGTGCAAAATTGTCTTAAATCAGTTGAAAAAACAGACAACTTACAAAAAAAATATTTTTGTTATGTGGTGTAATTTTATATTTTTATATCACAACTCCTAACTTGGTACAGTAAAGATTTTTTTTATTGCTATTATTTTTACCTCTGTAGTGTTTTTCAACCTGGTGTCCCAAGTCATGATATGGGAGCTGTCAGACCTCTCCCATATTTGCTGCTGCAGTAAGTCATTTCCAACGCATTTTCTGTTTGAAGTTAGAGCTGGGAACGTGAAAACATGGCCATGCAAAACTTCTTTTCACAGGATAATGATGAAGCAGGTAAGCGGCAAAGCACTACAGTATATATCTATATTTGTAGGCACTATAAATATATTAGTCTGCAAATCCAGATTAAAGCGACAGACAGCATTACTTTTTTTTATTCAGACAGTCCTTTGTTTATATCAAATGCTGACAAATTAATGGGAGCAAAAATAAGTTGGTTCAGAGCCTCATTTGTTCTGCTTTGCTCAGTTTAATTGTTCTCTAGGGGCTGAAAAAGTGTTTGGCGGATCGACTGCATTTTGCCTTTCAAGCAGGAGTACATTTGAATTAATAGAAAGAAGAGGGCGCTTAGCTCAGGCTTGTGCTGCTTTAGCAGGTGTAATGTCCTCAGGTGCTTTGGTCGTGTCTGCAGCCTCACATCCCTGCTGGGTGCCAGTGTCAGGGCTTTGAGTTCCACATTTCTGCAGAAATAGCAGCTAAATCAAATATCGATGCTCTCAAGTCACATCTCTCCCCTAACTGTGTTTGGCTGCAGGTGATGCACATGCGCCAGGCGCTTTGTCACACACCCCTTTGTGTCTTGCACCGACTGTCAGACGTTGCGCCTTGTTCCCACGCTCCCTTTAGAGTGTCGCACACCACCATATGCTTTTGTGAATGGGTGTGTGAAGTACGGCCTAACAGGGTTTACCAGCATTGCATTGCTCTCATCTCACCATTTTTCTACAGCTATACTCCTTCTTAAGTCAACTTTTCTGTCTTTTACTTATATTTTATGTTTTCTAGATTTTTTTGCATTCCTCCTTCCAGTCATTTATTGAAGTTCTTTGATTGTGAAAACATAGAAAAGGAGAGTGGCAGCTCTCTAAGCTCTTACAGTGTAATAACACACCGACTACTATCTGTAAAGTTTTTTTATTCTAATTGTTTTCCTACTAACAGATTCTGACTGACTGCATAATGAAGATTGTCATTTTTGTGTTGCTGTTAATGTCACTTTGCGGCTGGCGGTTTGAGGAACGGTTTCAATACAGATGGCTACTAAAAAGCCAAATGCTTTTCTCACGCTGAAGCTTTGCAGTTTTCCATGGTCTGTGTTTGTTGTTTCTCCTCTGCCTCACCTCTCGCTGTCTGGCTCCAGACGACGGCCATCAGCTCCACATTTTGGAGCCTGTAAGTGTATTTTTTTTTTTCCTGGGCATCTGCGCGCACACGCGGCCTGATGTACGCACGCACATGCACGCAAAGAGTACAGCAGTGGTAAAGCCCATCTGTGCCTCTCCAGCTCAAGAGAAAAAGGCCAGAGTACATCTGCGCCAGCCTTACTTTGAGTAGTCACACACACGCTCTCCTGCACATGTGCAGCTCCCCTTCTCCTCTGTGGTTATGACGCTCCAGAAGAATGACAGGATTTGGAGGTGTTTGTCACGTGTTTGTGTTCAGAAAAGGAAAGGTCAGTGGATTAGGTGAATATTACGGTTTGCATGGCATGAACTGAAATTGTGGCTGACATTATTTTGACTGGAAGAATGTTGGCGGTGATAATTGACGCTGAGGATGACATAAACCCATCTTCCATGCCTCTCACCTTGCTCTCTTCTTCCTCTCTCCTTTTTTCTCCTGGCACAACTCCATTTTCACGTTTCCACTCCATCCGACTCCTTACCTCTCTTTCGCCATCTGCCTCTCTACTTTCTGTCCTCTTTGCCAGCTATCTCTCTCACCATCTTCCTTCTCTCCATCACTTCCTCTCCATCTCATCTCTCTGTAATGACCTGATCTGATTAGATTCGGTCTCATATTCCTTCCGTGGCTAATAGCCGTGACCGTTGCTAGGCAGCCGGGCCAAAACAGTGGCAAACATGGCTGTTGCACTGGGCCACACTGATGGTGGAGATGGATCACTTGTTTGCCTTGTAGGCTTTTTTTGTTTACACTTTTACTGAGCTCCATTAGGGCGCTGACGAGCCTGTGGAGAGTGGCCTGTGATGGATCAGACACTCACCAGGGATTTTTCCATCCGTCACACGGGGCGTGAGTCAGGGAGAAGTGCAGTGTAAGAATGATGGGTATGGGGGTTTTGCATAATCGCTGGGCAGATGTGACATGTAAATGACATTGAGTGTCAGGCTCAGGTAATTATCATTTCATTTGAAACTGATCTCTGCTCTTCAGCAGTGTAACATTCACCATGATATCAGCCGAACTGCAAACACTGCTTATAGCATATTATATGCAGGCATAACCAAGAAGATTTAATAAAGCTACGGTTGAGTGCAGAATATCACATGTGTTTCTGATAATTACAAAGATTTGTAGCTGGAACTGAAGTACATCATGGCAGCCTGTGCAGGCTGAGACATAAAAAAAAGCTTTACCTCTTATGAGATGTCAAATTCATTTGCATAGCTGAACGGGATTACATTATGTGAGAAATCATAGCTAATATGGGGAGAACTGTGGTTTAATTTTCACTGTACCACTTGAACATCCATTCTTTTCAATCCAGGCCCCGTTACACAGATGGAGATTGTTGGGTGATCAGTGTGATCAAAAATTGACTTGGTCTCTTAATGATCTCCTCAAGCTTCAAAAAAGCGGTTTCTGCGTAAATGTTTTAGAGCTCAGTTAGACTGTAGAGAGGTTTTAGTTTAGTTTGGTTTAGTTTACTCACACACATACAGTACATCACACATTATCAACATTATCAACAGCATGAATGAATGAAGTACAGTATGAGTTACCAACAGCATGAACTGCAGTATACAATAAGCTTTTTTTCCACATTGATTTGGAGTGTGAAAGGGACACCCCAAGTAAGCTATTTAAAGCTTTTAGTGGGTATTGTAAAGGAGCACTCAACGATTTCATCAATCTGCCAATGATTTCTCAATAATCTTTCAATAAATGCCAAATTTTTCTACCCCAAAGGTAGAGATGGCTGAAAGATCAGTCAGGGATCACTGAGTGTTCAATGAAACACCGATAGAGTTTATTGAAACATTGCTGAGAGATCATTGATGGGATCATTGAGAGGTCATTGAGAGATTACTTTCCTTTGGTGAACATTGAGAGATTATTTTGGAATGAGTCACAACTTTGAGGACTGTGGAGACCACTGAAAGATCCCTAAGAGATCATTGAGAGAGCTCGGCGATCACTGGGAGATCATTGAAAGATCATTTGGAGAACTGCCCATTTTGTCATCACTCAATGATCTCTCAATGATCTCCACCCCTGTGTAAAGGGGGTATTATATTCGGATAGTGTATTTCTTGAGATGTATTTAACATGTCGTGACAAACCTGTGCCATGCTACAGTGGAGTTCTATGATATTAAGTCTGTGTACAGGAAAAAAAAAATCAGCTTTCTTAATACCTTCAGGGGGCTGACCCACAGAATATATATTATATATAATTATATATAATATATAATTATATATATATATTATATAATATATATACATTGCGCTCATAAGGTTTTTGGGGACAATTTAAGATTTTAGTGGAAGCATTTATTCGGATGCAATATCCAGAGTAGGACGGCATATTGATGTTTCTCGCTATTCTTTAACAATAACTAATTAACAGCAAAGACTGTTCTTATGATCGTTCTTCATATGATCACATCCCAAGAGACTTGATATATTGGAGTCTACAGAAACGGAACGTCCCAGAGAGACTGGTTAGATTAGTAAGAGCTACATATCATGAAGCACGAACAACAGTGAGGACCAAGTATGGAAGCACATTAAAGTTGGTCTGCATCAAGGCTCGGGCTTTAGTCCATTCCTGTTCACTGTTGTACTGGATGTTATCACTGATGAGCTTAGAGGAGGGCTGCTGTGGGAACTGCTGTTCGCAGATGACCTAGCCTTGATGGCAGAGAGCAAGGAAGAGATGCAAAAAAAGTGGTTGAGCTGGCAAAATGGGATGGAATCCAGAGGCGTGAAGGTTTACACTGAGAAGACAGCGGTAGTGGTCAGTAGTAGAAGAGAGACAAGAGCAGACATCAAAGACAGGAATAATGTCAGTCTGAAGCAGGTGAACAAGTTCAAGTATTTGGGAGTGACAGCTGATGAGAAAGGTGGATCTGAAGCAGCTGTAAGGGCAAGAGTGACTGCAGCATGGGTGAAATGGAGAGAACTGTCAGGGGTTATTACAGACAAGAAAATGCCAAGGAAGTTGAAAATAAAACTGTATAAGACCATCATATGACCAACCCTTCAGGATGGTGCAGAGTCATGGACAACAGGAAAGAAGAAAGAAAGGATATTGGAAGCAACAGAGATGAGGATGTTCAGGAGAATTAAGAGAGTAACACTGAAAGATAAAGAGAGAAGTGAAAACATTTGGAAAGAGCTAGGTGTAAATGATGTTAATGAGCAGGTGAGGGAGATCAGGATGAGATGGTATGGCCATGTGATGAGGATGGCTTGTAAATTGCTGTTTTTAAGGACAGTGCAAGATGATGAACGTTTATATCAATCAATGTAAACTTGCCAGATTGTAGCCAGTGGCTAATTTCCATCAGTTGGTCGTGGGTTACAGTTTTTCCTTTCCCCCATTCTATTATGCTGAGCACCAAGCTAGAGGGCAGGAAGTACCATTTTTACATAGTCTTCGGTATGACCTGGCCGGGGCTTGAACCCATGACCTCCCGGCTGAGGAGCGGCTGCCCTACCACAAGGCCACCACTCCGGGGAATGACGGAAACCCAGTGGAGAGTGTGGTGAACATCAAAACTGGAGGAAGAAGGCCAAGAGGAAGACCAAAGAAGAGATGAGTAGATGATGTTAGGAAAGATATGCGCCACTTCCAAGTGACACCAGAGGAAGACGTGAACAGACAGCTCTGGAAGACCAAGACGAGGACAGCCACCCCTGCAGGTTTGTGGGACTATGTGGCTTAGGAGAGAGAGAGAAAGCAAAGACTGTTCTTATTAGTAGCAGATGGTGGAGGAAGTTTAGGTTCGAAGACAACCATGTTACCTCATCATAGCAGTACATACAGGTAAACAAGCTCAGACAAGAATTAGGCCACATTTTGAAAGTCCCCACCTAGTGTGTGTCTCCCCTCTCTGGGCATCTCACTTTTCTCTTCTCAGCTGGAGATCAACATTGGAGCTTAACAACACGGTACTGCTCTGGCTCTACTCCAGGTTTCATCACCTGCAGCATTTCCACTCAGATTTATGAACGACGGACTGGGGAAAGTCACGGTACCCTCGGTGTGGATGACACCCAGCAACACTCCACAGCTTTTTTTGAACTACTTCTCCGGGGCTAGCATCCTTCTCAGCCATCCAGGATTAAATCAGAACTGCAGAGGAGATTATTGCTTATGCTGTTTCCTTGCTTGTGTTAAGCAGGCTGATATTATACGATTACTCCAGCAGCATTACATTTTCTACCCTGTGTTTAGCATTATCCCCTCATACTCATTATTCAGCCACTTGCATGAACCAGGGCCTGTTTTATTGTCACACTTTAGGTAAGCTATTCTCCACATGAGCCTCTGCTAAATGCATAAAATGTAAATGGAACATAATGACTCTGGCTGAAGTGTATTTATGAGTTTGCATTCACTCCCTACTGAGAGACTATTTTGTTCTTTTCCACTTTAGAAATACAAGCTATTAAAGAAGGCGAAAACAATGGCAAACTTGTTAAAACTTTAATCATTTTGTATATGGATGACCTCTAATGTGCAACTGCAAGTTTTCCTTCTGAGAGCTGGAGCCTGGAAATGACTACATAGAGATTTTTGGACTAGGAGAAGCACATGTGTAAATAGATCAATAATATAAGGTGGTTATGTTATGTTGCCCAGTAGAAACAGAGTAGTGTACAGAGCACTGTTTCTAATTTCACTTGTTAATTGGTCCAAAAAATGCAAACACTTTGCACACTTTGTGTATGGGTTGTGCAGGCACTCATGCACAACAACAGCAAATTATTTCCTTCTTTTTAACCAATTAACAAGTGCAATTAGACAATTTCCCACAGAAACCTGAACATGGGCACCCTGGTAGAAAAACACTGATTTATGTTTCTCTTTTATGTTTCTACCTATATAATGTACTGTATTTGACTTCCCAGAGGCTACATATGTTACCATGTGTATGCATAAGTAATGAAAGAAAACAATATGGTTGGTCACTGCTTTCAGTAGTGGGAGGTAATGCCTTACAACTGTTTCTGAAATGCACTGCTTTCCCTTCAGTCAGTTTGTTTTAAATTCACTTTTATTCCCATTATAGGTTCCAAACACTTTCCATGTCCACCTTTGGTGAATGTCCAGGTTGGAAACACTTGCTTAAACTGCCTTGGTCTTGGTTTGTAGCTTTGATGTATTCTTAGTTCTATGTATGTAATTCTTGGCTCTGGCTACATATTGTGATTGATTTCCCCTTAAGTCTGGGCGATATGGGTCAAAAAGTATATCTCAGTATAATTATTCTGTATCTCGATACAAGATACTACATATCTCAGTATATTTTTGGAGAGTGAACTGAATGACGAGTTGCCACCTTTTAATGTTTTTATTTGTAAAAAGTAAAAAAAAAAACTTAGTATGAAAGACATGAGTTTCATTCCATTTATGAAATAGTTGCATAATACTCAGAATGTTAATGAATAAGACAAATGGATAAAATAATGGCTCACCTCAGAGAGTGCTCGGTTTGCGCTTCACAGCATGTAAGTAAAGTGCAATTATGTTTTGATTTTCTCTTGCTTAACTAAACTCACTTTTGTACAAACGCAGCATGAACAATAAACAGACAACCGTCATGTAAACGTAAATTAAATCACAGCGGTCACACATAGACAGTACGTGGGTGGCCTGTAGCTCTATCAACAGATGCCAGGAGTTGCTTAATTTTGTTTTTAGTGTGTCAGAGACAACAAAGCAATCACTTATATGCCCCCATACTCTTACTTTGAAAGTTTGCTGAGACAAAATGAAAGCCATATGTTTTTATTTTGGATAGTCACGAACACAGACTTTTTCAACCAGTGTGGTGAGTTAAACTGATACGTATATGCTATACTGACCATCCTGTATCGCAGATGCTAAATTTCTTTATGGCAGCATGTTTCAGTTTGAAAGGTGGTTTTCCTTGCAGAGTTTGTTGTGTTTTTGCTCCATCCTTTGTACCATTCCCAGCCCTCATTGGCTGTATTGATTTCGTCTGATGGCAGATGTTAAGCTATTGCACACAGTACACACACGTTCTTTTAGTTCATCACTTACCTGGGCTGCATTTCCACAATGTGGTAAGAATAACACTTCCTTTTGTGCACATTTGCACAATTATACATCACTTTTTACCGAAAAACTCACAAAGAAAAAAGTTAAAAATCAATTATAGCGCTAGAACAATTCATTTTGTTTCACAGTTTGTAGCAACACTGTGACAATTTTGCTACCATTAATCTTCTAAAATGCTAACTCTGCAATAAGAATGCACTGTTGTTAAGACAGGGGATGTGTCCCAAAACACTCTCTCATTTTCTGCTCCTTACTCACTATAGTCAGTCCCTCCAGGATTTCGTGGGATGTTTTTATGATTGTTGCAGCCCAAAAAGCCTGAATTCACGGGAGCTTTTTTAAAAAGTTGGGATAAAAGTTTATATTTTTTAAAGTTTTTTTTTTTTCACTAAACATTGTGGGAAAAATTACAAATTTTAAAGCAAATGGTTTTTTTTCCATTTACTGCAGTGATATTCTATCTAACAATACAAGAAAAGCACAGGATTGTCAAAAATTTCCTATGACAGTGATTTGTAAATTCAGCAGAAACTTCTGTACAGAAAAACTCTTTTGTGCAACAGCAAATACAGACTTTAACACAATATCCATTACAACAGCTAAATTGCATTGAATACATGCTAAAGAGTAGAGATTTGGAAATTATTGGCAGAAACCTCATTTGAAAACTCCCTACGGTTCCCAACCACTCGGTACCGTGCGGAGAGGAAAAAATAAATCATTTATTCTGTTGCTCTATATTGTCTATCGGAGTTTGTGTTTTTCTGAAAAAAAAAATTACAGACAATATTCTCTCTCTCTTTCTGTGCCTAACTCCTACCTGTCTGTCTGCTGCGTGTCTTCACACACACACATCTTGGGGGGGGGGGGGGTGCTTTTGTCCGTGTCCATACCGAAGATTCACAGCTTTAAAGCTCATTGACAAGATGTAGTAATGATTTTACCTCTAAAGATGTATAAAATGTTCAAACACTGGCTGCATTGTTAGATTTGCTTGTTTTGTTTGTGGTTTTTTGGCATCTCTCCTCACGCGTGCTCCCGTGACGGGGTGCTTTTGGGTCAGGTGACGTTTTTCAACACTAACTCAGCACTTCATACACACGGTCAGGATGGAGACGTGGTGAGACGTCCACCGGCAGGCTGGGGGAGATGGAGGAAGGGACGATGTTGGAAACCTCGCGGGTGAGTGTTTTTATTTAAATCACACACTCTGTTTTTGCTGATGTGTTCCATTAATAATCACTGTAAACACGGAAGTGAACGCGGTGCAACGATGCATTTGATTGGTTAGACTGAGCATTTGTGTGCCACTCAGACACAAATTTGATTGGTGAAATTGGCGGAAGTTGATGAAGATTGGTCAAAATTGCAGGAAAGTTGTGGTGATTGGACAAAGTTGCAAGGTCGCGCAACAGTTGTGCTGATTGGCTGATTTCGCGTGAATCGACACAATTGCAACATCGCAAAATCCTGGAGTGACTGACTAGTCAGTTCAAATGTAGCTTACTATATAGTGAACTTTACAGAACACTCAACAATTGCACTTTCAAATACTACTCATTTGCTGTGAGTTGCATGGCGGGACATTGGCTAATCTGGTGTCCATCTGCGGACACCAGTTTTCAAGATTTATTGAGACATTTTGAGTGTGCTGTATCGGACTTAATCTGTAATCATTAAATATTTCAGACACCACAGAAAATATAGTACATAGTATTACTGAGTACAGAGTGCTATGAGACACAACTTACACTCCCTGATTTGTTCCCTGTGCATTTTGGATTTTGTTTGAGGTTTTTCTTTAACCCTGTGTAGCTTTTTTTTTTTTTTTGCCATCAAAGTATCACCGGCACTACCATAACTGTTAGGTTAAAATGAAAGTACTCTTTGCTTTCATTTTCTTTTACATTTCACGGATTAAATCAAATTTAAATCTTAATTATCACCTCCACCAAGGGGGTTGTGTTATGTCTGTTTGTCTGGAGTAGGATAAGAGCCTTTCTTTTACCATTATAATGTGCTATGTAAGACAACACAAGTGTTGTTTTATTTCTCTTCATTTTTCTTTCCCTCCCACCGCCCACCCCACACTTGACCACTTCATATCCCTTCAATTCCCTCTCCCATTCCCCCATCAGGTCCAACATAAATAAGGCCATTTAAATAAAGCATTAAAATTATTATACACCAAGAGTAGCCTATAAAAACAGTGTTTATATGAAATACGAGTAGCGCTCCTTTTGACAGAGTAAATGCGTTTGTCACAGTAAGGCAATCAGGTATATGTTCTGCTTGCCAAGCTGCTGGACAGGGCAGGTTAAAAATGTGTTATATAAATACAGTATCAATTTTTATCTACTGCAGTTTTGGTCATTTCAGCCATGTGCTTATAGAAAAAAATCTGATTCCACACATGCAAATTTTAAAACCTGGTTTGATTTCAGTGCTTTCATTTTCTTCTCCTGGCATGCCTCTCACAAAAGAAAATAAAGATCCAAACTATCAGGAAATTACAGCTAATTTTACCACAAATCAAAAGAGCCCCCCAGTTTCTGTCTCCATAATTATGTGAGAAACCGGTGGGTTGAAAGTACCCTTAGCGTTGGATCAAACTCCGCTGCTTCCCTCCTAGTTCCTCCAGACTTTCCTCGCTGAACACTTGATTTGATGTTGCTTCTCATGCTGTGGTCATTCTCAGCTCCACACTCCTTTTGTCTTTTTCTGATGTTTGTTCAATTCCGAGGTACTGTGGACACCAGGTGTGCTGCTGGTCTGCAAGACTTTCTCCGGATGTCTCACTACTGAGCTCATCTGCTAGTTGTGTACCCAGCACAGCCTCCTCCTCAACAGGAGATGTTCAACTGAGTCCCTCTAGAGAGAAGAGAGCTGTATTTTTGGAGATCAATGGTTTAGTCTTGTTCTATACCAGTATGAAGCCAAGATTATGTCTAGGGATTTAATTTGACAACTCACATTAGAAACGTGTGCTTCTTAAATGGCGGAATCTGTACCTATAAAAACTCTTGGCTGTAGCTGGACAGATCAAGGCTGCGTCATACTGGGAAGAAAAAAACTCATTTATTGCTTCATCACTGAGATTAAGAGAACCACGTTGCTCTTCCCCGCTTGATTAATTAAAAAAATAGTTTATTAAAAATTGAGGGATGCAATTAAAACTAGAAGTCAACGCTAAGGTGAGAACGAGACGTAGCCTGTGACTCCCAGTTCTGTTACATTTTGTTCCTCGATCATGAGTAGAAGTGCTGTGTAAAGTAGATTTTCTAGGAACCTGAATGCTAAAATTATGTTAACGAAGCTAAGACAGCAGTGGTGAGCAGCAGTTTCATACACCACTGACAGAACCTGGGAGACCCCCTTATTAACCACTTAGACTGTATTTCAGTCCTTAATCATTATCTAATCAGGCAATTTAATATTTACCAAATAATTCTTTGAGCTGTCGTTAGCAGAATAAGTGCATACTGCAGGTTCATGTGCTGCAGAATCTTTTTGCACAAGAAAAATATTTAGACCAACTAAAGATTTTTTGCACACTGATTAAATGTATTATGGATGCTGAGCTTCACTTTTATTTATCAGTTGATTTGCCCACTGTACAAAAGTTCTGTTCAAGGTAACACGGTGAGATAGTGGTCAGTACTGTTGCCTCACAGCACAAAGGTTCCGGATCATCCGTAGTTTTGAATGTGAGAATCAGTGGCTGTCTGTGTTGGCCCTTTAATGGACTGGTAAGCTATCCGGGCTGCACTTCGCACCGTGTGTCTTGCTAGAAGAAGCTAGGATACGTTCCATCCCCCCTTTGGTACGCAAAGAGCGTGGTTAAGAAAATAAATGAATGAATCTGCCCAGAATAATTCACTTCAGTGAAGGTTCTGATGTGAGTTTACAGCATTCAGTGTTTTGGTGCGACAAAATCCAGAAGGGAATGAAAAAAGTGAAAATTGAGCAATAGTGAAAAGACAAAATGAGAGCTGAGGGCATTTAAAATCCAGACTCTTGTTTTTTGCGCCGCTGATTCACATTTGCTGCGTGTCTGTGAACAGATGCGCTGTCCAGGGTGCTGATCCAGGAGTGCTGCTCAGCATTGTTCAGTCTGCAGCAGTTTACGAGAAAAAAATACTCATTTATTTAAACATCCACCTCAGGCATGCTTAACATAAATGAATATAGGCTGCTATAATGTGTAGACTTTTTCCCCCTGAAAAAAAGTTTAAAATTTCCTCTTATAAAACTTGAGCAACTTCTGTCTTGATGACAAATTGAAATCTATTAATGAACAAATCTGAAAGTTTTACATGCTTTTTCTTGATTTTCTTCTGATCCTTACTGTATGTTAGGAAAGTTGCTGAGACTGTGTGTAATTAATGGTTTATACTCACACAAAACATTGTGATTTCAGACAAACAACCAATAGCAAGGGATAGATGGAGTGGTGGCCTAGAGGTAGAACATCCGCCCCCCAGCCAGGTCATACCAAAGACCATATAAAAATGGTACTTTCCACCTTATAGCTTGGTGCTCAGTGTAACAGAATGGAGCAAGGAAAGTTGGTGACCCATCCAGTGCACTCCCAGTGCCAGTCCCAAGTCTGGATAAATGGGAAGGCTTGCATCAGGAAGGGCATCCGGTGTAAAAAAAAATCTCTTCCAAATCCCTAATTAACATATGGACCCTGCGGCTATGTTACAGCCTGCTTTACTGAACACGCATGACAGATGTGTGACTGTAACTGTATTTCTGCATCATTGGTTTCTATCCAGTGGAGCTACTGTGTTGTGCATTTAAAAGCCATTCTCCTCTTGACCAAAACAGTTTTCAGCCACGGAAATCTAACTGAGACTGATGCTGGCTCCTCCACATTTCTGCTCCTTTTCCTCTCTTAGTTGTCTCTGTCTCACACTGCTCCTTGACTTCTTCACTCTTTTCTTGCTCTCTCACTAAAGTTCCATTTCTTCTCTCATTAGGCTAGGCCTCGTCTAATCTGGGTTCTCTTGCTCTCCCCTCCCTGATATTTCTTCCTTGTTCTCATCACCATTCTTATTTGATTTCCATCACCCATCTCCTCTCGGTCGCCACACTCAAACTAAGATGATGCTGTTAAGGCTGGATTGTCTCTAATGAAATGCATGTGGCTGCATCCATGCGTCATGGCTCTGTTTGTGTGTGTCTGTGCATAACTCTTTGTGTAGCTGCTGAAGGTTTTAGTTGAAGAACAACAGTTTAAATGGGCTATTGATCGTACCTCCTTCGCCCCATCAGTGCCTAGCAGCACACACACACACACACACTCACGTGCAAACGTGCACAGTGTTCTCACACACGCCAGCCCATGCGGCCACAGCAGGAACCATAGATATGCCTATTGATCCACAACGGTGTTCACATTTGTGAGGGCTAAGAAGATGAGAAGTAGTCCCTCAGGGTCCCTCAGACCCCACAGGGTCCGGACAAATTGCCAGAGCGGTTCTCAAAATGAACTGGATTAGAAAGATTTGAGAGACTGCACTGGCTTTACTAAAATCATAATTGGGAACATAAATGTCACTTCCACTGATGCTGTGCAATAAACACCACTGTTCCTTTGGCTCCCTCATACAGATACCATTAGTATGCTATAGCTGATATACTGTGACACATCAGCACTGTTAAAAACTGCTCTTGATCAGTTCAACCCAAAAATATGAGCAAGCCTATAAAATGTGCCACTGAGGCAGGATCCTCATGGAAAACAACTTCAGTTTAACTATCGACGGTGGAATTCAGATGGAGCCTGCTATTGTGAACTGGCTCATGTGGGTCACCGTTGCAGCTACAGTTGAAAACAGAAGTTTACATACACTGTGTAAAAAGACACGTAACCTTTGTTTTCTCACTGTCTGACATTACATCAGACTAAACGCTTCTGGTTTTAGGTCAGTTAGGATTACCTAAATTATTTCTATTTGCTGAATAATTTTTATATTTGCTAAATTTTTTAGAGAATCTTTTTATCACTTTCTTCAAAGTCAGAAGCACATAAATATATATATATATATATATATATATATATATAAATATAAAAAATATTTAGCAAATAGAAATAATTTTGGTAATCCTAACTGACCTAAAACAGGGAAAGTTTAGTCTGATTTAATGTCAGACAGTGAGGGGGGGAAAGGCTATGTGTCTTTTTTACACCGTATGTAAACTTCTGGATTCAACTGTATGTAATTTTTAGTAGAAAATAAGAGTTAAAATGAAAATAAAACAGCTGTGTTGAAGAATAAACTGGCATTTTGTGTTTTGTAAATTTGTTTCTTCTACTAAAGTTGCAGCCATTATCAAAATGTTGAGACTTTTTCATATATCTGTCACTTTTTCTTTTAAATTTGTGACTTCCTACTTAAAGATTTTAAACTTTTTTGTAAATTTGAGATTTTCATATAAATGGTACTCTTTTCTTGCAAAGAGTACCTTTTCTTGTAGAGAAAACCTGTCCCATGACCACAGGTGTTTCTAATGAACCATTAGAGCGATAGATAGATAGCTAGATAGCTAGATAGATAGATAGATAGATAGATGTACTTTATTGATCCCAAACTGGGAAATTACAGTGTAACAGCAGCATGACACAGTAAGATGACAGAAACACACATAGCATAACAGAAGAAGGAGTTACCCAGAGAAGTAAAACAATCCTTAGATAACTTTATATACAACATAGGCTACTATTAGGTTAAATAGATGATGATCCTTATGAATCTATGGATAGTATTAACTGTACAAAGAAGGACTATCAGGCGCAGGGTGAAATGTGAGGTACCAGTTAGACTGTAAGGTGTGGTATGGCAGCATAGTTATGATCAAAATTCAACATCAGAGTGAGTTATTGTACAGTGAAATGGCATGTGGCAGGAAAGATTTCCAGTACCTGACCGTTCGGCAGCGGAGCTGTAGCAGTCTGTTGGAGAAAGTGCTCCGCTGTCTGTCCAGTGTGTGGTGGAGGGGGTGATCAGGATTGTCCATGATGGATTGCAGCTTGTTCAGTGTCCTCATCTCCACCACAGTCTCAAAGGTCTCCAGCCTGAGACCCATTACAGAGCCAGCCTTCTTGATAATCTTGTCAAGTCTATTTGTGTCACTGGCTCTGATACTGCAACCTCAGCAAAAAGCAGCAGAGAAGATGGCGCTGGCAACGACAGCCTGGTAGAAAAGCTCCAGCCTCTTTTTGCACACATTGAAGGATCTCAGCTTCCTTGGAAAGTGGAGTCTGCGCATCGCCTTCTTGTTCACAGCATCGGTGTTAGATGTCCAGTCCAGTCCATTGCTGACCACGATACCCAGGTATTTGTAGTCCTCCATTACCTCCACATCCTCCCCCAATCCGCAATGGCTGTGAAGGCTTCCTCTTCTTCCTGAAGTCAGTCACCATCTCTCTGGTCTTACCGACGTTCCGCCTCAGGTTCTTCTCACCCAACAGCAGTGGCTGGATGGTGTTAAAAGCACTGGAGAAATCAAAGAATGTGATTCTCACAGTGTCTCCTCCACCATCCAGGTGCAAATGAGCTCATTGCAGCAGATAGATGACAGCGTCTTCAACTCCTAAATTGGGCTGATGTGCCAACTGCAGAGGGTCCAGCCACATCTTCACTTGCGGCCTCAGGTGGGCTAAGACAAGTCTCTCCATGACCTTCATCACATGCGATGTGAGAACAGTTGGTTAAAGGTCTGTCAGATCCGATGGAGATGACTTCTTGGGGCCAGGAACCAGGCAGGACGTCTTCCACAGCACCGGTACTCTCTCCAGACTCAGGCTGAGGTTGTACAGGTGTTTCAGTACAGGAGAAAGCTGGTTGGCACAGATCCTCAGGATCCTAGCAGAGATGCCATCAGGGCCCGCAGCCTTCCACTGACGGAGTCTCTCCAGCTGTTTCCTAACCTGGTCTGTGGTCACAGTGATGTGAGGGTTGGTGCTGATGTCTTCAGTGGAGAGGAGAGGGAGTGAGGGGAGAGAGAGGTGCTGCATAGGGCAGTGAGGGGGAGGGGCGTGGGGGGGGGTCTGGCTGTGTTGTGGGGGGTGACAGATGGTGAGTTGAACCTGAAACAGGTTCAACTCATTGGCTCTCTCAAGGAACCCCGATGTCTGTCTGTCTATCCCACCCTTTACACCCAATGATGTGTTTTCCAGTCCAGTCCAAAGGACGGAGAGGTCATGTGATAAAAGTTTGGTATTGCCACTCACTCTCCACCCTATGATATCATCCTGAAGCAGTTAAGATCTCCTAAGGATGAAGACTCTATCACTGAACTCTGTGGGGTGGTTTACTATCTGGAGTGTGGTGATTGTGAATATTATTACATTGGAGAGTCTGAATGTCCATTCAGGAAGAGACTGGCTGAACACCACAGTGTCTTCTGCACTATTGGGCACCACTTGGCGCACGCAGGTCACCATCTGGCAAAGGAGAAGATCCTTGAAAGAGATGGTCAGTTCACATCAGGTCCTGCAAACTCTCCCTTAGCTGAGATCAAGGACGTCATCATCTCCCAAGCGTTTAAAGGTTTAATGACTCGTTAGAGACACCTGTGGTAATGTGGCAGGGTCCGCTACACAGTGAACAAGAGCTGCAGCTACAGCATGAAAGCTTTGTGTTTTGAAGTCTTTTTTTAGCAATGAGTTTTTTTAATAACAGTCTTTCCTTTACTGCCTACTTTTTTCTTATACATTTTTTCCTTTGCTAGTGAAGTTTTCCCCTTAAACTGACTCTTTACTCATAAATTAGCAGCTTTTTTCACATGCATTACAACCTTTTTTTTCACATATTTGCAACTTTACTCATCAATCTGCAACTTGTGGCTAGACCCATACAGGCAGCAACAGTAATCTTTAAAATAAATCATTTTAATTTCAAAGCGCTACAGGACACAGCACATGGCTGAACTGATTTGTTGCTCAGTTCTGTAACCGGTGCAAAGCTGATGTTTAAGCTAGAGTGAGTCTGTTGAATTCTGGGAACAGCTTGTTGTTGCAGTTTCCCAAAATGTCTGTGATCTGCCTTTAGTTGCCAAGTGCTACAGGACAGGATGATCTCTAACTGCTGCCGTGCCCCTTATGCTATATTTTTTGTGTCACAGGAAGCCACCAAGTCCTTTTAAGGTTGATGCTGGTAAAATAATTAAATGTGCAGTGTTTTATGTAGGAGATGTTTGCGTCCACTTTTATGACCTGTGGATTCTGCTCTTTCACTCTCAGTCTGTTGTTAGATTTAGGCTGTAAAACTACATGGTGACAGGTAGGAAAAGGTTGTGGTTTTGATCAGCCTTCAGCTGCCAAGTGTCTGGGACAGGATGATCTCTCGGCACGCCGTGTCTCACCTTTCTGTTTCTTGGTGTCTGGCTTTGTTTATTGGTGTATGTGTGGTGGTGTTGAAGGGCGTCATCCTTGCAATAGACAACAGAATGTGTGTTGGGATTTTTGAAGATGAGAGATCAGTTGTTGAAAAAAGATTAGAAAAAAAAAAGCCTATGAGCTATTGTTCCCCTCATATTTGTGGCCCTGTCCTTTGCTTGTATTGAGGTCTTGAAGCCGTCTGAGCTGAAGCGCTATCTGGCAAAGGAATCTTAAAGCTGTATCCATGAGAGGAAGGATGCATACACCTGCCAGAAAAAGCAAAGGGTTAATCTTCCCTCCTTTAACAAGAAGAGCTGGGAGTGTCTTATTTGGTGGGTCAGCAGAAGTAAAGGAAAAAGTCGCTCTACCAGCCAAGGGTTGAATCGTGCGACTCATCATTCTCAGTGCTGGCTGCAATAAAGACTGAGCACAGGACATGTCTGCAGGTGGAAAATGCTGAAGTCATACCTCCAAGATCTGAGAAACTGTAGTGACATTTAAGAGGGGTGTTTACATTTAAATTAAATTTACATATTTGCTTCTGAGTCCTGCATTTTTGTCATGTGCTGTATATCAGGATTATTTTTGTGAGATGTTCAGTTTATAAGATCTCAGTTGTGTCTCCCTCCCCTTCAGTGGAATTAAATTAAATGGTGCTGATGGAGCCAAAATTCAAAAGTCACAACACAGATTGAAGGCCTTTACATACTCCGCAAGAACAGAGAATTGTTTTCTTTTTCTTGACGTGGCAAGAGCAAAGGCAAAGTTCTTTCTGGCCAGGACATTTCATACTTCACAAGAAACTCAAGTGCAGAACTCCTGACAAATTCAAATTTCTGACCAATCACACAATAGTTCTTGGACACTATGCAAGAAAAAGGTTCTGCAACCATGGTGTGTCCAGAACATGCTGCAAGAACTCTCAAATCAGGGCTGCAAGAACAAAATAATGTCATTTTCTTCTTACAGCTGAGAGAGAGAACAAATTTTTCTGTTCTTGCAGAGTATGTAAAGACCTTTAAGCTGTCCCAAATATCAGTTTGTGGGCTCTGATTAATTGGGAACAGTCCAGTGCAAATATCTGAATATTTACTTTATCTTTTTTCTCCTTAGTGGACTGCATCAGTATCAGTGTTTTATAAATGTTTTTATGAAATTTGAATTTACTTCCTGTATGCAGTTTTTCTTTGTTAATTTGCAGCTTTTCTTGTAAATTTGAGATCTCTTCTTGTAACCTTATCTCTTGTAATTTTACAAGAATTTACTTTAATTTTAATACTGTTCTTGTAAGTTAGGTTTTCTTTTCATAAATTTGCTATCTTTTTTCTTTTATCTTTCATGTAATTGTTTTTAGTAAATGTTAAGACTTTATCATCAAGTTGCTATTTATTTCTTAAGAATTTGTAAGATTTTTCTCCTAAATTTAGGTTTTTTTCCTTTCAAATTTGGCGAAATTAAATTTGTAATTTGCCTCTGTGAAAACTGGAACAGTTTAGGGGAGAAAACCAGTGTGCAAATTCCAAATTTGAAAATGAAATACCAGTGGAATGAACAAATATAGAGATGAATATTCATGTGTAGTCCTCAAACCTACAGAGCAGAGGAATGCGATGTACAGTGGTGTGGAAAAAGTGTTTGCCCCCTTCCTGATTTCTCATTTTTTTGTGTTTGTCACACTTAAATGTTTCAGATCATCAAACAAAGTTAAATATTAGACAAAGATAACACAAGTAAACACAGAATGCAGTTTTTAAATGAATGTGTTTATTATTAAAGGTAAAAAAAAAAGTCCAAAACCTACATGGCCCTGTGTGAAAAAGCAAGTGCCCTCGCATTAAAATGTAAATTAACTGGTTTATCACATCTTTGGAAAGCTGAGTTCAATTTCTCTAGCCACACCCAGGCCCGATTACTGCCACACCTTTTCTCAATCAAGAAATCACTTAAATAGGACCTGCCTGACAAAGTGAAGTAGACCAAAAGATCCTCAAAAGCTAGACATCATGCTGCGATCCAAAGAAATTCAGGAACAAATGAGAAACAAAGTAATTGAGATCTATCAGTCTGGAAAAGGTTATAAAGCCATTTCTAAAGCTTTGGGACTCCAGCAAACCACAGTGAGAGCCATTATCCAAAAATGGCGAAAACATGGAACAGTGGTGAACCTTCCCAGGAGTATCCAGCCAACCAAAATTACCCCAAGAGCACAGCGACAACTCAACCAAGAGGTCACAAAAGACCCCACAACAACATCCAAAGAACTGCAGGTCTCACTCGCTTCAGTTAAGGTCAGTGTTCATGACTCCACCATAAGAAAGAGACTGGACAAAAATGGCCTGCATGGCAGAGTTCCAAAACTAAAACTACTGCTGAGCAAAAAGAACATAAAGGCTCGTCTCAGTTTTGCCAGAAAACATCTTGATGATCCCCAAGACTTTTGAGAAAATACTCTGTGGACCGACAAGACAAAAGTTGAACTTTTTGGAAGGTGTGTGTCCCATTACATCTGGCGTAAAAGTAACACAGCATTTCAGAAAAGGAACATCATACCAACAGTAAAATATGGTGGTGGTAGTGTTCTGCAGCAGGACAATGATCCAAAACACACCACCAAGTCCACCTCTGAATGGCTTAAGAAAAACAAAATGAAGACTTTGCGGAGGCCTAGTCAAAGTCCTGACCTGAATCCGATTGAGATGCTGTGGCATAACCTTAAAAAGCCAGTTCATGCTTGAAAACCCTCCAATGTGGCTGAATTACAACAGTTCTGCAAAGATGAGTGGGCCATAATTCCTCCACAGCACTGTAAAAGACTCATTGCCAGTTCTCGCAAATGCTTGATTGCAGTTGTTGCTGCTAAGGGTGGCCCAACCAGTCATTAGGTTTAGGGGCAATCACTTTTCACACAGGGCCATGTAGGTTTGGATTTTTTTTTCTTCTGAATAATAAACACCTTCATTTAAAAACTGTATTTTGTGTTTACTTGTGCTATCTTTGTCTAATATTTAAATTTGTTTGATGATCTGAAACATTTAAGTGTGACAAACATACAAAAAAATGAGAAATCAGGAAGGGGGCAAACACTTTTCACCCCACTGTGCATAAACCAGTCAGAACAGAAGTTGGCTGCTGTCTGACTTCCACATATCATCTTACAATAGTACCATTGAGGCAATGACACCATGGTTCTATTGTGTTGACTTTGATCTCTCTTTAAAGTGAAAGTGATCCTACTTTCTACACTGGAAGTGATGTCAGTGCTTGCTCTCCATCTTCATGGGTAGATGAAGCTGTTGTTCTGCACAGTGAGAAGGCTGACAGGTTTAGTTTGGCAGAAAGACAATAACTTGGGGTCATCTGATGCAGTCTGTGTGAGTTATTGTTAGTTAAAGCTGGACCTGCATTGCAGTACCTAAATACTTTGCTAGCATTTTTAAAGCCTAGTCTTGTTATAAAAGTGACTGAGTGCAGCCCCCACTTGTCGACTTGCAAGCATGACACCCCTGAAAACATGGGGAGATTAAATTGAAATGGCAGCACCCATAAATATGGGTCTGATACCGATAACAGCTGCAGCTCATGGCAGAACACGGGCTTCAATATGGCCAAATCACATCTGCACTGGATCCAGTAGCTGGTAGTGTGAGAATCAGTCAGGGATCTGAATAAGCAGGTTTCCAGTGTGTTATATATCATTTATCATACATCATGATCAAATATGACTGAGTTATTTCTGCCTGGGAAACAACAGAAATAACCCAATAAGCATGCACACATACAGCGGGGAAAATAAGTATTGAACACGTCAACATTTTTCTCATTCAACATATTTCTGATGGAGTCATTGGCCTGAGATTTTCACCAGATGTCAGTAACAACCCAAGTAATCCAAACATACAAAACATACAAAGAAATTAAGGTAACTGTGTTCACAAAACAAGTAATGTTTAATAAAGTGGAATGACACAAGGAATAAGTATTGAACACATGGAGAAAAAGCAGTGCGAAAAGGCATAGAAAGCCAAGAAACCCATTGAAATCCATCAGAACTTACCAATTTTGTTGGTATCAACAGCTTCCAGATGCCTCCTGTATGGAGAAACTAGGTGCAGGCATTCCTCAGGAGGGATTTTAGCCCATTCTTCCACACAAACTGTCTTCAAATCTTGAAGGTTCCATGGGTGTCTTCTATGAACTCTGATCTTCAGTTCGTTCCATAGATTTTTCAATTGAATTCAGGTCAGGTGACTGACTGGGCCATTCTAGCAGCTTTATTTTCCTTCCCTGGAGCCAGATGAGAGTTTCCTTGGCTGTGTGTTTGAGATCATTGTCTTGCTGAAATGTGTGCCCTTGTTTCATCTTCAGGATCTTGGCAGATGGCAACAGGTTCTTATCAAGGATGTTTCTCTAGATTTGTCCATTCATCTTTCCTTCAATTATATGAAGACTGCCTGTACCATGTGCTGAAAAAGACCCCCACACCATGATGGGATTTGCAGTGTCATTTCTCCTCCAAATATGCTGTGTTGTGGCATCCAAAAAGTTCAATTTTGCTCTCATCTGACCCGATTATATTCTCCCAGTATTTTACTGGCTTGCCCAAATGTTGTGCAGCAAACTTTAAATGAGCTTCAACATGCTTTTTCTTCAGTAATGGAGTCTTGTGAGGTGAGCGGGCCTAGATCCCATGTCAGTTGAGTGCATTACTTATTGTTTTCTTTGAAACAGCAGTACCTTCTAACTCCAGGTTTTTGGCCCTTGGATAGCTGTTGGGATAATTATTTTTGACTCCTCTGCCAGAAATCTTGCGAGGAGCTCCTAGTCATGGCCGGTTTATGGTAAAATGATGTTCTTTCTACTTCCAAATGATGGCTCTAACAGTGCTCACTGGAACATTCAGGAGTTAAGAAACGTGCCTTTAACCAATGCCATCATTGTGTTTTGCAACAGTAAGGTTGCGGAGGTCTAGAGAGAGTTCTTTGCTTCTGCCCATCATGAGTTCTTTGTGGTGTACAATTTGATATTCACAGACCTTTTAAAAAGCTATCAGTCAGGACTTAACCAGATGAAATTAATTTGCACTGATGGGGGATGGGATGGCTTCCTAAATTCTGATGGATTTCAGCTGGTTTCTTGGCCTTCTATGCCTTTTTGCACCTCTTTTTTGTCATGTGTTCAATATTTATTCCCTGTGTCATTCCACTTTATTAAATATAACTTGTTTTGTGAACACAGTTGCCTTGATTTCTTTGCATGTATGGATTACTTGGGTTGTTACTGATATCTGGTGAAAATCTCAGGTCAATGACTCCATCAGAAATATGTTTAATGAGA
Organism: Pholidichthys leucotaenia; assembly: GCA_020510985.1. NCBI lineage: Eukaryota > Metazoa > Chordata > Actinopteri > Cichliformes > Pholidichthyidae > Pholidichthys > Pholidichthys leucotaenia. Next base: position 288,965,472 of record CM035845.1, read on the forward strand.
AAAATGTTGACGTGTTCAATACTTACTTTCCCTGCTGTATATGGTACTGTATTTAAAGGTGCATTCAGAAGAACTTCATAGTGTCAGGGGTATCATGGGATGAGGGATGTGTGACACAGATTTACACATGCATATGGACTGCACCCACAGATGTGGATGGATTGCCTGTTACCGATGTGATAGCTCACTATTTATTCATGCTCCCCTGCCCTGTGTACGATTTTTCTCGCATCGGATAGATGTGCAAGCATGTATTTGGGACTGCCTGTTTGTGTGTGTGCATGTGCTCATTCCTCTGAGCACATGTTTGTGTGAGTGAATGTGTGTGTGTCCAGTGTCTCACTACAGTGCACTGCTCAATGCAGGACCTTTTAATTAAAGGAGAAGTTTCATTATCAGCTCCATTAGTCAATGCCTTGCTGGTATCAACATCTACACACACACACACACACACACACACACACACACACACACAATGAACAAGTCCTGTTAGCCGGTCTGGTTTAATGTTTAACCTGATGTTCTCTTTCAGGATGAGAGTGTAATTTATTATCCACAGCAAAGGGAAGTGACCCCATTTCCAGTCAAATGAGGGAGGTGGGGTAGAGGCGTTTCTAAGTCATCACGTCATTATTTCTATTGTAACATATGCCAAAGGCCACACTCCACCACTTTACTTACAGATTTAAAAAAAAAACACAACACAAGTACCAGTTGTGGCTTTTTCTAATTTTCTCAATCCCCATGTGAAGATTTCAGGGAAATGAGTGTAAACTGAAAGTCAGCAGTAATAATAAATATATCCTTTGCTTTCTTTGGTTACTTTAATTATCACTTTAAAAAAGACAAACTTGTTTTAGTGCTTATTTTGGAATATCAAATATCAGTTGTGGGGGTTGAAATCCTAAAAATTAGTTTTTTTTTCACTTTTTGGACAATCTGAAATATTACAAGATCTAAGTTGTTGGGAAAAATATGCCGCAACCTTGGCTCTTCTGAAAACTAATTAGTGGAAAATGTTCACTCATCGGGTGGTGAAAGCTGAGCTGCATTCTTTGTTCATTTGCAATGTTTCAGAAAGTTGACATTTCAGAGACAAGGTTATGAGAATGGCTTGTGTGAAAAGCTTGGATTTTCAAAACATCTGCCTCGTTTTCTTGCAGCTGCTTGAGTGAACTTGAGTTGTGTTCTGTTGTACCAGTTGTAAACTGCAGATGAAACATCCGCTCTGAGTGGGCAACACGAATGGGAAGGTCCTCTTATATATACACCAAACTACCATTTATTTGTATTCAGAGTTCATATTATTCTCCAAGTTTGATCAGTGGTATGACACTATAGACAGAGCTGGGAAATCCTGGCTCCAGTAAGTGAAACTCCAGTCTCTTACTAGTTCCAACCATTCATTAACCCAGGTGGTCCTGATAAGCACAACTCTAAAAGGTAAAAGTAATGAGCTCATGGACCTTGCTGTCGAGTTGTTCTTAGAAGACTCACTGGTGTTAGTGTGGAGCAAATATGGGACTGGATATTTACTTTCTGGAGCCAGAGCTTCCCAGCTTTGACGATAGAGAGTCATGAATGTCTTATTTTTGATATAGTCATGGCTACATGGAGCAAATGTCCCATCATGGTGTGGGCTTCTTGTTTTACCTCTGTGTCTTCTAGCACAATAAACACCATATGGACATTAAACACCAACAGAACCAGCACTCACGCCAATTTACTTATTAAAAACACTGCTGATGCTTGTGCTTCTACTGAAAATGGTACACATTGAAAAGATGACCATATCCATCTGTTAGAATTGTTATTACAGCTTTATCTGCGTACAGCCTCACATTGCTTATGCCTCTTGTGAAGCACATTCTGGTCTACTTCAAATACCATACTCATTTCTCTTGGCAGAGGTGTTATGTTTTTGCCTGCTTTCCTTATTTGTTTGCTTTTGTGTGTGTGTGTGTGTGTGTGTGTGTGTGTGTGTGTGTGTGTGTGTGTGTGTGTGTGTGTGTGTGTGTGTGCGCGCGTGCATGTGTGTGTCAACAGCATAACTCAAAAAGTTGCTAATGGATTTCACTGAAATTTAAGAAAGATTAGAAATGAACCACTGGCCAATTCATTAGATTCTGGCGATGATCCAGATTACTATGTGAATACAGGAATGTCAACAGCATGCTTTAACGTTGCTAGATAGTGTCATTTTTAATATCTTAGCTTGTAACTCAGCAATTAACAAAGAATCAAGAAATGTAAACATCAGAAAAGCAAAACCTGGTAAAATGCAAAGTTTTTTTATGTAAAAAATGAGACCATGATGAACAATTCCCAAACTTTTCACACCTTTCATAAAACCTTTACAATTCCAATTCTGTTGCATAAGTCAGCACACCCATAAACTAATGCATATAATTTGTTAAAGCACCTTTGAATTTAATTACAGTATTCAGTCTTTTGGGGTAGGAGCCTATCAGCATGCCAGATCTTGTCTTGGCAATATTTCTCCACTTCTCCATGCAAAAGCGCTCCAAATCTGTCAGACTGTGAGGCCATCTCTTGCACACCTCCTCAGGTCACCTTCACAGATTTTTAGGTTTGTCTGTAGTTCAAATGAATTGTGCAGGTTTGGAAATGATTTATTGTGATTTAATGATCATAAAAACCTGGTGTTTTTACAGTGGTGTGTGACATGGTTTCAGACCCAAAGAGCAGACACGACTCCAGAATAACACAATTAACCCTTTATTGAATATAGTGAGAGTGTGTGGGTGTGTGTATGCGTATCTGTAGATGTATGTAATGAGAAGATGAGTCAGCTGGGGCGAGCAGAGCACCGTGCAACCTGGCAACCCTATGAAGAAACAGAGGGAGTGTTAGAGGCAACCCTAGCAGGGAATGCACCAGAAAGTTCAGCGCTTACTATTTGCGGTGGCGAAGTGGAGCACAGGTTAAGCTCAGTAGCTCCGGCCAGGAGGACAGTGCCAACAGACCCACAGGAGATGTTGTGGACAGGTGAGTGGAGAAGATAAGTCCGCCGCCAGGTGGAAGGAGTCCGCCACCACGGATCTCTGCCTGTGCACAGGGGATCACGGAAAGGTGAGAGGAATAGATGGGTGCTTACTTGGAAGCTGGATGAAGATGAGTCCAGTTGGTGAAGGGCTGGACAGGGAACTTGACGAGGCTAGGAAGCTCGACGTGGGGATGGCGAGTGCAGGTCTCGTAGGAAGGAGACAGACGACTCCGCGCCAATCTCAGGACCTCACAGTATAAATAGCCAGGCCAGGATGAAGAGCAGATGTGCGCGCAGGTGCGGATGATCGGCAGCCATGACAGTACTCCCCCCCCCCCCCATGACACGCCTCTCATCGGTTGTTCCAGCCTTCCTGGGTGCGCCTGGTGGAAGTCCCTAATGAGCTGCTTGTCCAGCACGAAGGAGGGGCGCACCCAGGATCTCCACTCTGGCCCGTAGCCCTCCCAGTCCACCAGATACTGCAGGCCGCGACCCAGGCGTCGGACGTCCAGGATGGCAGTTACTGGCCACGCCGGTTTGCCGTTGATCACCATCAGTGGTGGTGGAGTCCTGGGAGGAGGACACAAAGGGCTGGAGCAGACGGGCTTGACCTGGGAGACGTGAAAAGTTGGACAGATGTGGAGGGAGGGGGGGAGAGTTAAGTGCACAGAGACAGGATTAATGACCCGGCTGATGGGAAAAGGCCCAATAAACCACTGCAACGTCTTTTTCCTCTCAGCCTTCAAGGTAATGTGTTTCGTAGAAAGCCATACCTGCTGGCCCACCCGATAGATGGGAGCCGGAACCCTGTAGCGGTTGCCCACCGAAGAGTTGCGCTCTGCTGTATGTTGTAGTGCCGCCCTGGTAGCCCTCCAGATCCGACGGCAGCACTTGAGATGCGCACGGACGGAAGAAACAGCGATGTCCCCCTCCTCTTCTGGGACCAGTGGGGGATTGTAGCCCAGCGAGGCCTCAAAGGGAGATATGCCGATTGCTGTAGAGATAGTGGTGTTGTGAGCATATTCAATCCAAGGAAGGTGGGAGCTCCATGACGATTGGTTGGTGGTGGCGACACACCCAAGCGCAGCCTCCAACTCTTGGTTCGCTCGTTCACACTGCCCATTGGTCTGTGGATGGTAGCCTGATGATGGACTCGCCGTAGCCCCCAGAGCATTACAGAACAACTTCCAGACTTGGGAAACAAACTGGGGACCCCGATCGGAGACGATGTCCAGGGGGATCCCATACAGCCTTACTACATGCTGGACAAGAAGGTCCGCCGTCTCCCTAGCCGTGGGCAGCCCCTGCAGGGGAACGAAATGGGCGGCCGTGGAGAATCTATCGACCAGGGTGAGGATTGCCGTGTACTGATTGGACAACAGGAGGACAGTGATAAAATCCAAAGCCACGTGGGACCGCGGTCTGCCGGGGATAAGAAGGGTGTGGAGCAGCCCAGCTGGTGGGGAAGAAGATGTCTTACCAGCGGCACACTGGGGACAGGCTCGGATGTAGTCCCCAATGTCCTTCTGGAGAGATGGCCACCAAAACGTCCTCTGGAGAAGGGCCACTGTACACGCCCTCCCAGGGGGACACGCAAACTTGGAAGCATGACCCCAATGAATAACTTCCCCCTGAACGGCCGATGGGACAAACAGTTTACCCGCTGGCCCCCCGCCCGGGTCGGACTTGTCCTCCTGTGCCCTCAAGACCCTGTCCTTGATACCCTAGAAGAGGGCGCCCATGACACACGATGAGGGAAGGATAGGGTGCTCAGTCATCTTCGCCGTCTCTGGGGCAAACTGTCAGGACAGGGCATCCGGCTTTGTATTCTTAGACCTGGGATGGTAGGTAATAGTGAAGTCGAACCGTCCAAAGAACAGGGACCAGCGAGCCTGTCGTGTGTTCAGATGCTTGGCCGTCCGGAGGTACTCCAGGTTTTTGTGATCAGTCCAAACGACGAACGGCTGGGAAGCGCCCTTCAGCCAGTGACGCCACTCCTCCAACGCGAGCTTGACAGCCGAGAGCTCCCTGTCGCCAATGTCATAATTGCGCTCAGCTGGGGATAGGCGACGGGAGAAGAACGCACAGGGTCGTATCTTGCCATCAGCCAGGGAGTGCTGAGATAGGACGGCTCCAACCCCAGAATCCAATGCGTCCACCTCCACCAGACATTGGAGAGCGGGGTCCACTTGCATCAATATAGGGGAGAATGAGAACCTGTCCTTCAGATGAGCAAAGGCCGCAGCTGCCTCCTCAGTCCACCGAGAGGGCACCTTGGGAGAGGTCAGACTGGTCAGAGCAAGAGCAATAAGACTGTAGTTTTGAATGAAGCGGCGGCAGAAATTAGCAGACCCCAGGAACTGCAGGAGCTGCTTTCTGGATGATGGAGTGGTCCACTCTACCACCGCTTTTACCTTAACCGGGTCGGGGATGATCTCGTTGTGGGCGATCATGAATCCAAGGAAAGATGTTCGGGGGACATGAAACTCACACTTTTCAGCCTTCACGAAGAGTTTATTCTCCAACAGTCACTGCAGTACCCGCCTCACGTGTACTTGATGCTCATTCAGGGACTGAGAAAAAATAAGAATATCGTCCAGGTAGACAAATACAAACGTGCCCAAAAAATCCCTCAGCACATCATTAATCAACTGCTGGAAGACGGCAGGGACATTGGTCAGCCCGAACGGCATGACCAGATATTCAAAATGCCCGCTAGGGGTCCGGAATGCTGTCTTCCATTCATCACCCTCCTGGATCCGCACCAGATGATAAGCGTTGCGCAGGTCCAACTTGGTAAACCAGGAGGCCCCCTGGAGGGAATCAAAAGCGGAGTTAATGAGTGGGAGAGGGTCTTTGTCTTTGATGGTTATATTATTCAACTCCCGAAAGTCAATACACTGTCTTAGCGAGCCATCCTTCTTGCCGACGAAAAAAACCCCCGCCCCCACTGCTGAGGATGACAGCCGGATTATGCCTGAGCTCAAGGACTCCTTGATGTACTTTTCCATCGCTGCTCGCTCCGGGACAGACCGTGGCCAAAGGGGCTTTAGACAGAGCAATAAGTTTTAAGGGGGTCTCCAGTAACTGGACGGGAAGCCCCAACCGGGTTGCCAGCTCCCCAGAAATAAAGCTCTGCTCGGCCCCCAAATCAATGAGTGCGTGTGTGATTGTCTCTCTGTGATTATAACTGAAGTGAATGGGAAGCAGAAAATGGGAGAGGGGATCATTGCGAGGCGAGTCCGTGAGTCCCCCTACTGCGACGCACGGACTCCCCCTTTTGGCCATTTGGGACATGACTCAATCTCATGCTCCTTGCTCCCGCAGTAGAGGCACAACCCCAACTCCCGGCAGTGCTGTTTCTCTGCCAATGACAACTTGAACCCACCCATCACCATAAGTTCCGGATCCTCCGGGGAATCAGCGGAGGGTAGGGCCAGCACGGGGGCTGTAGGGAGCAGTGGGACTGACCACCCAAGCGACCGGAAGTTTTCCGCTCGGCCGCCCGCTCCCTCAGTCTATTATCAAGGCTAATCGCTAGTGAGATTAGCTTATTTAAGTTAGTGGGCTTATCTAGGCGGGCTAACTCATCCCGCAGGCTAGGACACAGGCTCCTAATAAAAATGCTGCACAATGAGGCATCTTCCCAACCCACCTCCGTGGCCACCACCCGGAAGTCAACGGCGTAATCGGCAACGGCTCTAGCCCCTTGCCTAAGATTCAACGGCCAGGAGGTAAGCACACTATCCCGGTCGCAGTGGTCAAACACCTCCTTAAACTCGCTAACAAACTGTGTGTAGGTTAGGGACGCATAATTAGCCCTAGCCATAACAGCATATGCCCAAGCTAAAGCTCGCCCCTCTAACAAATTAATCACATAACCTATACGGCTATGGTCAGTGGGAAAATCCCCCGGCACCCGCTGAAACACAGTGTCACACTGCATGAGGAATCCCCTAGCTTCTCCTAATTTGCCACAAAAACGGGTGGGAGTTGGGATGGGAGTAAGCCATGAGGGGGGACCTGGTGTAGCCTGACTAGTGGCAGTGCTAGTCGGAGCAGAGGAGCTAACGGGAGCTGAAGGGAAAGCCTGTGGGCTAACCAGGCGATCCAACCGGTCAGTAACCCGAGCTAGCTGTGTAAGAATAATCTGCTGTTGGTAGGCTAACTGGTCAACTCGAGCCTCTAAGTTGTTAACCTTGCACGCTAAAGCGCTGTCTGCTGGGTCGTTATGGCGGAGTCGTACTGACATGGTTTCAGACCCAAAGAGCAGAGACGACTCAAGAATAACATAATTAACCCTTTATTGAATATGGTGAGAGTGTGTGGGTGTGTGTATGCGTATCTGTAGATGTATGTAATGAGAAGATGAGTCAGCTGGGGCTAGCAGAGCACCGTGCAACCTGGCAACCCTATGGAGAAACAGAGGGCGAATTTGAGGCAACCCTAGCAGGGTATGCACCAGAAAGTTCAGCGCTTACTATTTGCGGTGGCGAAGTGGAGCACAGGTTAAGATCAGTAGCTCCGGCCAGGAGGACAGTGCCAGCAGACCCGCAGGAGATGTTGTGGACAGGTGAGTGGAGAAGATGAGTCCGCCGCCAGGTGGAAGGAGTCCACTGCCACGGATCTCCGCCTGTGCACAGGGGATCACGGAAAGGTGAGAGGAATAGATGGGTGCTTACTTGGAAGCTGGATGAAGATGAGTCCAGTTGGTGAAGGGCTGGACAGGGAACTTGACGAGGCTAGGAAGCTCGACGTGGAGATAGCGAGTGCAGGTCTCATAGGAAGGAGACAGACGACTCCGCACCGATCTCAGGACCTCAAGGTATAAATAGCCAGGCCAAGATGAAGAAAAGGTGTGCGCGCAGGTGCGGATGATTGGCAGCCATGACAGTGTGTACACTTTTTATATCCAATATGGGCATAATTGCATTATAAGGGGGGGCACTGTGATGCCTTGGTAGAGATCTGTGTTCTGAGTGCTTTCTTGTTTCTGATTAAACTAGAATATCAATAACACTTATTTTTACTAATTTATTGACTGACTAAAATAGCAAAAGTTAGAGCTTACCTAAGAAAATGTATATTCTGGCTTGGTGAGGTGATTTTTCAGATACTAATTAGCTATATCTACTCCTGTAATGTACATTAATGTCTGGTTTTATTAATGAGGGAACAGATGTGTAAGTACTCTGAGCATTATTCTGGGGAAAAAACCATCTCTTTCCAGTTTGTCTTGTGGCAGTGACGGTCAGAAAGTGAAGGCTTGTAAGTGGCATGCTGATTGATATGATGAGGATGCAATTAGCCCTGAGCAAGATTAGAGGAGTCTCTTATGTATCATGCTAAGCACCTCTCACGTTTGTGTGGGTACGTGCATATGTGTGCGACAAAGTGTATTTGAGAGAGCGATTTAAACAGGCGTTTCTGTTCATATTGACAATACAAAGTCAAGTTTCAAATTTTCTACCAGCCCATGAAAAATAGGGAGTCTGGGAATAACCAATCTGTGGTGAAAGTGCTTTTTTTATGTTCTTTTATGCTGCCATTTGATTTGACTCTCAGATTGCCTTGATGAGCACACATGCACATACACATGCATGCTGCTCCTTTTTCCTCACCATGTTTGTTTTTGTTTTTCTCCTCACAGATGAAAGAGAAGACGTTCAGAAGAAGACTTTCACAAAATGGGTAAACTCACAGTTGGCTAAGGTAAGACAGCGTTCTGCTTCCTTCATTCGCTGCATATAGCACTACACCACTCATGTCCAGTTAGAGCATGTTTATGTCCTAAAAACATGCTTTGCTTTAATCAGCTGGTTCTTCAACTCCCTTTTGATCTAGTTTCAGTAACTCCTTGGAACTTTTGGAAAGTTATGTTTTAGTGACTTGTGGTTGCTAGGTAAGCGGCTTTATTACGTTTACCAGGCAGGTTATGTTTTAATTGGTGTTAGTTTGGTTATTTGTTTGTCTGTCTGTCTGTCTGCTAGTTAGCAAGATTGCACAAAATTACTTAATGTATTTCCCTAAAATTTGGAGGGAGGGTAGAGCTTGGCCCAGACTAGACTCCATTAAATTTTGGTGTGGATCCAGAGGAATGGTGTGGTGTGGATCCATATTCTATGGCTCTTCATAAAATAGGATTTTGGATTTTGGTATACTGTACATGGTATATATGAATGAGTGATACTCATTGAACTAGAATGACCAGAATAGCAGTGAACCAGATAAAAATATTCTTTTATTATATTTGTAGGTGGACTGTCATTTTTTCTTACTGCTGTTTGATGACAGATAAGGCTAGAAACTTGCAACTACCACTAACGTGTAGCTGAAATATTGGGGATTCAGTAGTGTGCCAGCAGTTTCACACCTGTCTTCCTGCTGGCATCAGGAAGACAATATAACAGCTCTTATCTTACACAAAATAGAAGCTGTTCAGTCCCTCCACGATTTTGCAATGTTGCAATTGCAATAATTCACGCGAAATCAGTGATTCGTCACATCTTTTGCATGACCTTGCAACTTTGTCCAATCACTGCAATTTTAGCCAATCCTTGTCAACTTCCGCCAATTTCACCAATCACATTTGTCCCTGAGTAGTTCTCATACGCTCAGTCTAACCAATCAAAGGCATTGCTGCACCGCACTCACTTCCGTGTTTACGTGAGTATTAATGGAACACGTCACAGTGTGATTTAAAAAAAAAAACCTGTCACCCACGTGTTTTCCAGCACCGTCCCTTCCTCTGTTTCCCGGGGCCTGCTGGTGGACGTCTTCCCACGTCTCCATCCTGACCGCATGTGTGAAGTGCCGGGTTTGTTTTGAAAAAAAAAAAGTCTGCCTGCCTGAAAAGCACCCTGTCGCGGGAACATGCATGAGGAGAGACACCATAAAACCACAAACAAACGACCAAATAAAACACTACAGCCAGTGTTTATCCATCTTTAGAGGTAAAATCATTACTACATCTTGTCAATGAGCTTTAAAGCTGTGAATCTCTGGTCTGGACATGGACCAACATGCACCCTTGGCAACCCCCCAAGGAGAGCCCCTTCTCCTAGTAAAACTCCCAGTAAAGGAAACATGAGTATCTGATGAGACATGTGTGTGTCAAGATGTGAAGCAGATAGACAGACAGGTAGGAGTCAGGCACAGAACGAGAGAAAATATTCAGTATTTTTTTCAGAAAAACAGACTTTGATAGACAACAGAATAAATAATTTTCTTCTCTGCACTCGGTACCGAGTGGTTGGGACTGCTGCGGTTAGGGAGTTTTCAAATGAAGGTGCTGCCATAATTTCCAAATCTATACTCTTTAACATGCAATCAATGCAATTTAGCTGCTGTAATGGATGTTGTGTTAAAATCTGTATTTGCTGTTGCACAAAAGAGTTTTTTTGTATAGCAGAAGTTTCTGCTTAATTTAAATGCACTGAAACCAGCTGTTCTGAAAAAGGTTGCAAAAGATGATTCACAAATGATGCTGCGATAATTAAATAATTAGGGTTAGGCAAACAACTAATTTGCATAATTTAACACCTGGGGGACTACTTTGACTCTTTCTCACTGCAGGCAGACCCAAATTTGATCCTCCTCTGGTACCTCCCACTGATGATGTCACTGAACAGAATCCAGCACGGAGGCTGTGGTGCTGCATTTTTAAACCTTTCTATTAAACCACTGTTTAATAGAAATTTTTGACAATCCTGTGCTTTTCTTGTGGTGTTATAGAATATGACTGCAGTAAACTACGGAAAAAAGCATCTGCTTTAAAATTTGTAATTCTTCCCACAACTTTTAGTGCAAAAAACCTCTCAAAGCATCACAACTTTTATTGCAACTTTTTGAAAAAGCTCCCCCAAATTCAGGCTTTTTGGGCCACAACAATCATTAAAAAAAAACATCCTGTGAAATCCTGGAGGGACTGGCTGTTATTCTTCCCGATGGAGAATATGATCACCTGCATTGTTTTGTTGGCTGTTACAAATCCAGTAACTTTCAGTCAAAAATCAGGCAGGATCAGTTTCAGCAAATTTAATTACACTGGCCAGTGGAGAACAATACAAAAACAGTCTCAGAGCCTGTTCGCGCATCATTCTGACTCAAACACACATCGCTCAGTCCTTTAAGCTTTCTGTTATCTGAGAGGTGGAGGAGAAAATGTCCATAGTGATTGGTTCAGTACATCTGGTCAGAACTTGGTGTACAGATTATCTCTTTCTCAGGAACCGTGACGCTCACTCAGCACTAGTTGCACAGGAACAGTACAAGTGAAATAAAACAAAGTGATAACAAAGTACAGCTGCATCAGCTCCTTCAGCACTTTCACACAGACTCAGACAAAGCAAATTACAAATATGAAACAAATATGAAACTTTTCTATCAGGCTGACTGAATTTGCACCTCGGCAGAGGTATGTACTCTACTGAGTGCCGTTTTCATCTACTCTGGTGGTAAATCTGAATGTAGGGAATGGAGCTGCACCAACAAGTGCCACTAAACACCAACTTTTCAAAATGTTTCTTGTGAAATCATCCAAAATATAATTCTGGCTGGTATTCCACCACTATTTTCATTATTTCCATCGATTACATGCATTGTTTGCTTAATAAGGCAACAAAGCATTTCCCTGTTTGTCATTTGTTTCAGACTATATTTTAAAACAGTGTGAACACATTTGTAAGAGGTCAAACTACATGGCATTAATTTGTTAATACTGGTACTGACTAGATAGCTTTGCATTCATAATTCACTGTGATATGAATTAAATGCTGTTTTTCACTTTCTTGAAAACAGGCTTTGGCTTGTTTTTGTCCAAAATTATTCATTAAAAACTGTGAATGAGCATAGTTTCATAGTTTTGTGCTTTGGCTGTATTTATTTTCCGTGTTATTTCTGTCTTTATTTTGTAATCCAGTTTGCTTTACACCCACTTAAGTTTTGGTTCCCCTGGTAGTTTTTGTCTCTGTTCACTAATGAGCTGCACCTGTGTTGAGTACCGCACTTGTGTTCATTTAGTTCATCATAGTCCCAGGATACACTACATACTCAGTGGCTTCAATTTGTCTGTTCTTTTTGAGCTCGGGTATAGTTTTCCCAAGGCTCTATAAATATTGGATATTTACTGTTTGAGTTTACAGCAGCCAGGGGTGAGGGAAAAATCAATAGAGCGTAAAATTGTGATGGTTTGTGGTTGTGGTACTGTATTGACACTAGTATCATGATACTTTATTAAAAATTATGAGTAAATGTTGCAAATGCACACTTACCTATTTAGGTACCAAAGTAATAAAAAAACGGCTGACTTTTCAGTCCACTAGATGGTGCTAAATGCTCACTGTCTGGTTGGGTCAGTGCAGAAAAAGAATGACTTCTGACATCAAGCCAAAAGTTGAACAAGACAATACTCAGCGTCCTGCAAAATTATGACAATATTGCATCTTGGCCCAAATATCATGACTGTATCATTTTGTGTGGCTTCTGATGATTCCCACCCCAAGGAGCAGCCCAAACGTTCTTCTGAGCATTGAGATATTTGCTGTGAGCAACAAGATGATCAGGACTTTTCCTAGGATTGTCTGAAGAGGAGAATCATGCTCAAAATTGACCAGATTATCTTACTCTCTCTCTCTCTCTGTGTGTGTGTGTGTGTGTGTGTGTGTGTGTGTAACTGCATTCAGCAAAGCTCATTTTTGTGAACCCTTTATGCCAAAAGCTGTTGCCATGAAACATTTGGCATTTCTTACTTTTTTTTTTCCACAATATCTTTATTGAACCTTTTTTTTTTTTAACAAACATGATACAAACAATCAAACACTAACGCTAAAGTACTACAAAAAAAAAAAAATGCACTAAAAACACCAACAACCACCAACAAAATCAAGTCTTCAGCAATGCTCCTCTGTTTAGTCTAGACAATCCAATACATAAGTATACATATTATGTTCACCAGTTTGGAATTTACAAGGTCCACACACATCATTCACCTTCTTCTTCAAGAGTTATGTTTAAATTTTTTACATAATCAATAAAAGGTCTCCATATATTCTCAAACACAATTTCCTTTGATTTCAGTATATATGTTATTCTTTCTAATGGAAGGTTTGTTAACATCTGTCTTAACCACTGAGTCACATCTGGTCTATGAGTCTTTTTCCATAATAGTGCAATACATTTTTTGGCATTAAGCAAACTGAGGTCTATGAATGTTCTTTCACTTTTATTAAAATTATGCTTTTCTGGGTACAGACCCAACAAAAACAGTTTAGGATTCAGTATGATTTGTTTTGAGATTATTTTTTCAATTGTTACCCTCACCTCTTCCCAAAACATTCTTATTAATCTACATTCCCATAAACAATGAAATAGGGTTCCTTTACTTTCCATGCATTTTGTGCATGTATCTGGTATATTTTTGTTATATCTATTTAACTCCTCCGGTGTAACATACATCCGCATTAACCATTTGAAATGTATCAATTTAAGGCGTGCATTTATTGATTTGGTTTGAGCTTCTGTACAAGCCAATTCCCATTGTTCCTCTGAAATTTCAATTTGCAGATCTTCTTTCCAGTAGTTTAATCTTTTCAGTGAATTTTCACTTGAAGATAGTGTCAATGAGTTATAAAACTCTGAAATAATACCCTTTCTTTTACTATCTTTCATCATCATTTTTTCCAAGGATGAATAAATAGGTCGAGTGAGAGCTTTATTTTGATTTGATCGAATAAAGTTTCTAAGTTGAAGATATTTAAAAAAATGTGTTCTATTGAGATTAAATTTGATCCTCAGCTCTTCAAAAGACATTATGTTGTCTGCACATGGCAAATATAAATCCTGAATCTTTTGTATCCCTTTTAAATTCCATACTTTAAATACAGCGTCCGCTCTCCCTGGTTTAAAATATTGATTACCCCATATTGGACTAAATTGTGACAATAACTGTGGTTCTTTTAAATAGTTTTTAGCTTCACACCATATTTTGATCATATGCTTTACAAATGGATTTTTAACTTGTTTTTGTAATTTTTTTGCCGAATCTGAGTATATGAATATGGGAAGAGGTAAAGGTAAATTGTATGATTCCATTTCAGTCCAGTGAGGGAGATCATTTGATGAAAAATAATATGTCATAGACCTCAGTTGTGCCGACCAATAATACAACATAAAATTTGGACATTTCAGACCTCCACGATCAAATGGTAAATATAATAAAGACAAACGTAATCTAGCCCTCCTGTTGTTCCATATAAATTCCACTAACTTTTTTTTTATTCTTGAGAATAGATCTAAAGGTGGTGATAAGGGAATGTATTGAAATAAATAAAGTATTTTAGGTAAAATATTACTTTTAAGTATATTGATTCTCCCGATCATCGACATTGGTAGTGACATCCATCTCTGAGTTAACTCATTGATATCTGACATTAAGGCTTCATAGTTGACGCTGGCGACTGATTCTAGCTTAGGCATAATTTGGATTCCTAAATATTTAAACTGATTTACAACATTGAATTGATTTGCCTCAGGGGCTGGGTAATTTCTCTGGGTCTCATTTAGCATTAATATTGAAGATTTAGTTTTATTTATTTTATATCCTGATATTTCCCCAAAATTCTTTATTAAATTCAACAAGGTTGGAATTGATTTTTTTAGATTCGACATAAACAAAATTATATCATCGGCGTACAGGGAGATTTTATGTTCTGTTGGTCCAACTTTAATTCCATATATTTGTGAATGTAAACGTATCGCTATCGCTAAAGGTTCAATTGCCATAGTAAACAGTAAAGGTGAAAGTGGACAGCCTTGTCGACATCCTCTATTGATTTTTATTGGTTTTGAAATATTGTTATTTGTTAGGATTTCTGCTGTAGCATTATTGTATATTATTTGAACCCATTTTATGAAATTATTTCCAAGTCCAAACCTTTGTAGGACTTCAAAAAGAAAGGGCCATTCAACTCTATCAAAGGCCTTTTCGGCGTCCAGTGATAGGAGAGCTGTATCCGGTGCTTCTTTATTAAAATAAATAATATTAAATAGTCTTCTTACATTATGGAAGCCTTGTCTACCCTTTATAAAGCCATTCTGATCTCGATTAGTAATATTTGGTAAAATTTCTTGTATTCGTCTTGCTAAAATTTTACAGATTATCTTAAGGTCGGCGTTTAATGGGCTTATTGGTCTCATATTTTCACATTTATTAGAGGGCTTACCTGGTTTTGGCAGCAGTATAATTAAGGCATTATTTATGTATGATGGTAAATTATTATTTTGAAATGCTTCTAAAACCATTTCCAAAAAAGGTTTTATTAATTTATTCTTAAATTTTTTATAAAGGTCAACTGGAAGACCATCTGGTCCTGCACTTTTTCCTGATTTCATATTATCAATGGCTAGCCCAACTTCTTCTTGACTAATTTTAGACTCCAATATCTCCCTGTTTTCATTTGGTATACACGGTATAGATAGTTCGTTCAAAAACCCATTTAGTTTTGTTAAATCAGGTTCATTTTTGGTATCATATAATTTTTCATAGTAATCTCTAAAGGCTCTATTAATTTCTAAAGGATCTATAACTACCTGTCCGTTACTTATAATACTGGTAATTGGTGTTTTAATTTCCAATTGTTTAATCTGCCATGCTAATAATTTTCCTGATTTTTCACCTTGTTCATAAAAAGATTGTTTCAATCTTAGAAGACTCGAGGCAGCTCTATTCGCTGATTTTTTGTCGTATTCAGCTCTCAAAATCAGTAATTCATTCTCCAACCTTGGGTCACTTCCTGCATACACTTTTTCCTGAAGACTTTTTATTTTATGTTCCAATTTAGCTCTCTCCTCTCGAGTCTTCTTAGATTTTGATCCTGTATAACTAATAATATGTCCCCTAATAAAAGCTTTGAAAGCCTCCCACTTTACACATGCTGATGTTTGTGTAGTATTGATGTCAAAGAACTCGTCTATCTGTTTTTCTATATACTTGACAAATTCCTCATCCTGAAGCCATTTATGCTGAAATTGCCATCTACCTGATTCCTTTGTCAATTTTTTATCTACATATATTAGACAACAGGGTGCATGATCAGAGATCACGATGTTATCATAAAAGCAGTTTTGAATCTTGGACCTTAATTCTGTGGAAATCAAAAAATAATCAATACGTGAGAATGTCTTGTAGGTACTGGAATAACAAGAATAGGCTTTAACTTGTGGTTTCATTTCTCTCCATATATCTAACAATCTCAATTCTTTCATAAAATGATTAATAGTCATCCTACATCCAATGTGCGTACAATCCAGTCCTGTTGATCTATCCACACCTGGATTCAATGTACAATTAAAATCCCCTGCTATTATATGTTGCCCTGTAAGTGATGATAAGATGAGAAATAAATTAGCAAAGAACTTCTGATCATCTATATTGGGACCATATAAGTTCACAAGATTTATATTTTCTAATAGCAAAGAACCTTGAATGATTACATATCTTCCAAATTTGTCTCCAATTACATTTTTCACTTGAAAAGGAACTGATTTATGTATGAGAGTCATAACTCCCCTGGCTCGGGATGAAAATGAAGAGGTGAATACACTTCCCTGCCATCTACTCCTAATTCTTTTAACATCCTCCTCTATCAGATGAGTTTCTTGTAAAAACACAATTCTTGAACCCATGTCCTTTATTTTATTCATAACTTGTTTAAGTTTTTTTAAATTTTGTAGACCTCTGCAATTCCATGAAGTTAAATTAAGATTAACACTTTGGTCCATGATCAATAGAGAGTTTGGGATTACCTTGCAGTGTAAACATGCTCATACAGAGAAGCAAAAACATGAGTGGTTGAACATTCATCCTACAAACTACACACAAACAAATTTCCCCTTCCCACACTTGTGGCAAACCCCCCAAAATCAAAAGAAAAATTCTGTCTCCCGATATAGCCATCGACCGTTCCACACCCACGGGGAACAGCCTAAGCCACTCCTTCTTCATCCTCCCAATCACCCTAACTCTACTGCTTTTAATGACGTAACATTAACTCTCCTCTGTAGTTTTCCAACTTAACTCCAAAATTTTTAACAACTTTGTACATCATAGTTTTTTTTTTGTTTGTTTGTTTTGTTTTTGTTTTGTTTTTTTAATATATAATACAATCTATATTTTGTAAACTTACTATTTACTTCAAGTCAGTCAGATGCCTGTGCAAATGCTTAATTATTCTACCTTATATTTTGTTCATGCTTAGCTCCCACCAGTCTCTTCTTCTTCTTTGATCTTCTTGATGAACTCCTGCGCCTCCTCTGGGGTCTTGAAGATGTGGGTTCTGCCCTCATACGTGGTCAGCAGTCTCGCAGGATAGATTACACCATGACGAATCCCAAGGTTGCGCAGCTCCTTAGGTACGGGATCAAACTGCTTCCTCAATTGCTGGATTCCTGTGGCCAAATCTGGGTAGAACCGCACCTGCTGGTCCTGGTGTTTAATCTCTCCTTTTTTAGCTCGTGCAGCGTTGAAGATCTTCATCCTGTCTCTGTTGCTAAGAAACTTCATAATTAAGGTCCTCGGCGGTCCCTTATCTCTCCGTGGGCCAATACGATGTGCTTTTTCCAGAACCACTGCTGATTGCAACTCCTCGCTGCCCAGCACCTCCGGAATCCACTTTTCCAGAAAGGAACATACGTCCCGACCTTCTGATTCCTCTGGAAGACCCACCAGCCTCAAATTATTCTGTCTCGACCGAGATTCCAAATCCAAAATATTATCTTCCAGAGATTTATTTTTTTTTTCCAAAGTGCGCACCTTTAATTGAAGACGGGTGACGTCATCTTCAGCACTAGCGAGACGGAGCTCCATCTGCGCCGTTCGTTCTACACAGTCACCCAATTCCTTTCTTATTCCTTCCAACGCTGTCATAATCCCATCAAATCTAGAGGAAAAGTCCGCTCTCATTGAACTCATGGCAGCCATCAGCGCATCTGCGCCATTCCCCGCAGATATCGCAGCGTTGCCAGCCTCCTCCGCCATATATGGAGTTTTGTTTACTGCGTCACAGACCTGAAAGTCCGTTAATTTGGACTGTTTCGGCGGCTCGCTTTTTCCTTTTCCTGGTTTTCCAGCCTTAGGCTTCGCCGACATATCTTCGCCCAAATGCTGGGATACGTTCTGTCCCAAATGAGAGAGTTATTTGCCGATTTTTTTTTTTCCAAGAGCAGAGCAGAGCGAGACACGTCCGTCCTACGTGGCAGCCATAACCGGAAGTCGGCATTTCTTACTTTTGATTTGGTGGAATTTAAACATTTCACTGACCCTGAAATAAGAAAAAAAATCAGTAGGTTTTTACAGTAAATACTAATGCACTAGTTATCTAACATGTGATAATCATGATGCATTCATAACTCTGAAATGGGACTAAGAATTATGAGCTTTTCAGCTGAAGACCGGGTATAGTTGGTATAATCCACCACCACTCTCACTGCCTTGTCAGTCTTTAAACTATAACATGAAATCAGCAAATGGTTTCGATTAGTAACATCATTTTACAGAGTTACTCTTTTCTTATACTGTATTGTTTGCGGTTGCTTTATTGTGAGGAAGGTCCCAGAAACCTTACTAATCTGTTTATTTTCTGTCCACTTCAATACTGAACTTGTATTCCTCTGTTTTCCCTGCCTCCTTTGTTTTGTTTTCATTTACTTCCTCTTCCTGCTTCGAAAAAAATGGACAACAGGGAAAGACTTGCTGTTTTTTCCGCTGACAGCATCTTCCTCCCCCTTTTATCTAGAGCCCGTCTCTCAGAGTCACCAACAGTTTTAGAGGCATTTCCTTTTACGCCCACGGCTCAAGCTCTCACAGAGGCACACCAAGATTATTCCCACCACGTTCATTCTCTCTGGAGAGTTAGGTAGGCAAAGCCAGATGAAGAACAACCCGAGCAAGGCATATTGCTGCTCATTTTTTTGTTCGCATATTTTGTTTTGTTTATTTTTGGGGGGGAGGGGGGGTGTTACGCGATTTGGTGGTGGGTTTATGTGCTGTATTTGAATTTTTTTTTTTTCAAGAAAATATTGATTGTACTGCATTTTCTTTAGAAAACCCTTTGCCTTTGGTTTCTTTGCTTCTTGCTGCTCGATTGTAAACTGTTGCATCATAACTCTATTAGTTGGGGACTGAATTGCTCGCTTTGATTAGTGCGTGTGCGTGCATGCGTATGTTTTATGTGTGCCAACAGATCACTTCTGTTCCTGTTTCCAAAGTTGATTACAATGGCGCTAGAGGTGTGCTGTTACCATGGCAAAGGAGACATGCGTGCATGCGTGCTTGTGTGTGAAGCAAAGTTAGTTATAACTAAAAGACAGACACGCCCCACATTTCCACTTCTCCGCCTGTCTACTCTCTTCCTCCTCTTCTTACCATTTTGACTTTTTTCTTTTTCATCCATTTTCCTTCCATCCATCACAGGACCTCTTTGTTATCCATACTGTTAAAACTTTGTCTCTGTTTTTCTTATCTCCTCCTTTTGTTTCTGGCCACATCCTCTTTGTATGGCCTGCTTTCTTTACATAACTTCTCCTTGCTTCTTCTGTTCTGTCTCCGTCGCTAATCGAATTTTTGATCATCTTTCACCTCCCATCCTTGTGTTTTTCTCCATCTCTACTTTAGTTGTAGATATTTTTGTCCTCTATTCCATTTCCCCTAACCTTTCCCTTCTTTACTCATCTGTTCCTTTTATTCTTTTCTGTTTCTTTTTTTTGGCACCCTTTCCCAGCTGCATCTCATTTCTCTTTTCCCTCTTAGCTGTGTGCTCTGTTCCCTCTTCTGGTCTCCTGTTATCATCTCACTTTTCTTCCTTCCTTGCTTTAAGTTATGAATTGCTTTCAAGTCCCGCTGACCACTCAAAGCACCTGGAACTACTTGTGATATTCATTTCAGCTCTAACTTACCTGCCGCTTTTTATCTCTTTTTATCTGCCATCATCTGCTTTGTTTGCTCTCATCCTCTCCCCCTTTTTTCTCTACACTTTTTCAATTTTCCTTCTCAGCTTCTTCTGTCCAACTTTCTTCCAGTGTTAGTTGTAGGGATATTTAATAAAATATTGTGTGATAAGGTACAGGAATTATTTATTTTATTCAACAGTGGGTGTGCGAGTGCCATCCATCCATCCATCTTCTACCGCTTTTCCGGAGGTCCGGGTCGCGGAGGCAGCAGTTCAAGCAGAGAAGCCCAGACTTCCCTCTCCCCAGCCACTTGCTCCAGCTCTTCAGAGGGGATACCAAGGCGTTCCCAGACCAGCTGGGAGACATAGTCTCTCCACCGAGTCCTGGGTCTGCCCCGGGGTCTCCTCCCAGTGGGACGTGCCTGAAACACCTCAAGTGGGAGGCGTCCAGGAGGCATCCTAATCAGATGCCCATACCACCTCAACTGACTCCTTTCAATGTGGAGGAGCAGCGGTTCTACTCTGAGCCTCTCCTGGATGACTGAGCTCCTCACCCTATCTCTGAGGGTGAGTCCAGCAATCCTACGGAGAAAGCTCATTTCAGCCGCTTGTATCCGGGATCTTGTTCTTTCGGTCATTACCCAAAGCTCGTGACCATAGGTGAGAGTAGGAACGTAGATTGACTGGTAAATCGACAGCTTTGCCTTAGAACTAAGCTCCCTCTTCACCACAACAGACCGGTACAACGTCCGCATCACTGCAGATGCTGCTCCAATCCGTCTGTCGATCTCTCGCTCCATTTTCCCCTCACTCGTGAACAAGACCCCAAGATCCTTAAACTCCTCCACTTGGGGCAGGAGCCTGTCCCCAACCCGGAGAGGACAATCCATCTTTTTCCGGCTGAGGACCATGGACTCGGACTTGGAGGTGCTGATTCTCATCTCAGCCGCTTCACACTCAGCGGCAAACCATCCCAGCAAGAGCTGTAGGTCATTGCTGGATGAAGCCAACAGGACAACATCATCTGCAAACAACAGAGATGAGATCCTGTGGTCACCAAGCATGACACCCTCCATTCCCTGGCTGTGCCTAGAAATCCTGTCCATAAAAATTATGAACAGGATCGGTGACAAAGGGCAGCCCTGGCGGAGTCCAACTCTCACTGGGAATGACTCCGACCGAGTGTTGGCAATATGAACCAAACTCTCACAACGGTCGTACAGAGACCGAATAGCTCGTAACAACAAGCCCGATACCCCATACTCCCGAAGCACCCCCCACAAAAATCCACAAGGGACGCAGTCAAATGCCTTCTCCAAGTCCACAAAACACATGTAAACTGGTTGGGCAAACTCCCACGAACCCTCAAGAATTCTCGAGAGGGTAAAGAGGGTGTGCGAGTGGACGGAGTTAAACCGTCACTCCTGCACTTGCTAAATAAGATAAATAAGCACTCATAAAAAGGGGCACCAGTCCTAAAGGACACTTATATTAAACTTAGTTTTAATTAATTTTGTACCTTCAATTACTTAATGGATCAGTCTCAAAATTTAAGGGAGTTCTTTTCCTGCCGTGATCTGGGAAACATATACTGTGTATGCGAAAGGAAAACGCTTCAACTTCTCTCATTCACCTTTTGTTAAACTCATTCAGGTTACATGATATGGCATTCAAATGATGGATAAACAGATTCAACTGATAACAGGTGTCTAATATCACATCAACTGTTGTTGATTCCTGAACATAAAATCTAGCATTAAACCTTTGTAGAACCAAGGAGAAACCAGACTTACGTTTCAACGGTAAATGAAGGCTGAAATGTCTAACAAAAACAGAACACAATTTTATGGGGAAAATTCATAAGCTGATTATCTGAAAATGAACTTCTGAATTAATCTACAAAAATGAAGGGAGGTTACTTAAAAATGAATAAGAGTCTTCCTTCAGTTTATAGCTTTATCCTATGGCTGGGAGACTAATTGTACCATGAAATACTGGTTATGTTCAATTGTAATTTAAATTTTAGGACATCACGTTTAACCCAGCAGATAGGAAAATGGGAGTCTCACTTACGAACAGCTGTAGGTCCACGTGCTCAGCGGGTCAGTGCCGGCTGGGGTTTGACCATTGGGACCCAGAGATGGAGCGACCGCTGCAAGGCTCCTTGATGTTCACAACCCACCGTAAGAAGTGCAGACTCAGCCGGGGGGGGGGGGGGTAGGACTCACATAGACGGACAGTGGAGAGCTGTCTCAGAGCGGTGTGAAGAGTCCTTGGGCAACAAGTCCGAATTTGTGAGGTCTCTGGCCGCGGGATAGACCAAAAAAACTGAAGGAAAACTTCTCAGTCAGGCGGGTATGCGGCCGGAGGGAAAGTCCAAAAACACAATCTCTGTTCACTTTAAATTAGGAAAATTAAAGGTCCACTTTAACGGCGTGAAAAGTCAGAAAATCTAAGAAAAACATTTACTAGGATAAGAATAGCTTCTGAGGTGAAGAAAAAAAGATTTCAAGAGTTTGATTCTCTTTAAGACGAGCTCGTAAGAAAAAGATGGTTTCTCCTCAGTAACCAGAAAAATGAGAAAACTAACGCAGGATTTGACAAACTTCACACACAAAAGGTTTCTTAAATTTTACGGAACAATTAGACAAAGAAACTGCAAGAAACTTTGAAGGAGTGAAACAAAAACTTCCCTCTTAGATCTAGATTTCTATTCTGCTTCTTTCATCTTAATCTTAAACTTCTTCTTCTCCTTCTAACATATTCTTTCTTTCCTTCTGTATTCTGCTCTACATGCATAAATTCTTCATCATCTCTCTAAGCTGCAGGGTGGCTCCTCACTTTTTTAACTGAGCATACCATTGGGTCATAAAACAGGGGCCAGTCGCAAGACAGACCAATCAGCTTTCATAAAGAGGAGTCTGAACAGGCCTTTGTCCAATGCGAAAACATTTCTTTGTTTGGGAGCAGCCAATCAAATGAAAAGGCATTATCCCGTGAAAGGTAGAGAGGAGTGGTTTACCAAGACTGATATCGTACAAGGACTAATACCCATAGAGCTCTTATGAAATTATGTACTCAATCTAAAATCTAACTAATTTAAATGACTCGGCTAATATTCAGCAATCATGCATTTCTACCATTACTAATAACATCAAAATTCATTTGAATAACACTCACGAAAATAAACATTCCTAATACATGTTCCTAATACATGCACTTCACACTTAGATCAAGGATAAATGAATGACTGCAAACCCTGGTTGGTGATCAAAAGGATGATTTTCATTGTCCTTAGGATCCTGGGAAGATGATAGCTGGAAATTAGAAAAAACTTAAATGTTTAGTAACCTTAACACAAGGAAACATATTCAGTAGATGTCCACTAGGAGGTACTGTTGAGCGGTAGGTAATGTCTTTAGGTCTCTGATATCTGAACAGGGGTCTTTAAGTCTCTGGTATCTGTCACAGGAAAGGAAGGCCATATACCTGTCTGGTTAAGAAGTTTATGACCGTTTAAGAGCATTAGTTTCCTGTAGGGCAGATGCTATCCACATGAACTGTCCACGTTGGGGATCAGGACTCCAGAGTTTTTATGGTCCATTTAAGCCTTTAAAAGCAAATTCTGATCCTTACCATCTCTGCAAGAGGCAACTGTTTACATTGGGGTCCTGGGAAAGGCACAGCATTCTTGGCCAGGCCTTGAGTGGAGGTGTTTTAATATGAAGAAAAGTGAGATTCCTGTAGAATGAAGAATGATCTTCTGGATTAGTCTGAGGGGACGTTGATGCTACATATTACAAAAAAGGATGAGAGGAACAAGAGCTGGGAAAAAAGCAAGGGAAGATTGGTCCTGTCTATTTTCACTTTCATCACATCTTTTCTTAGTGTGGTATAAATCTGATGCATTATTATTATTATTATTATTATTATTATTATTATTATTATTATCCAGTATCTGCCCCACTTTTGTTCCCTTTTTTCTTTTCCTTTCCTCTCACCTCTCCCAGCTTTATTTCTTCCTCATCACTGCCTCATCACCACCTGTCCTAACTTTTTTATCCCGTTCTTTAACTTGAAACTCTTCTATTTATTCCCCTCCTTTCTTGTCCTCCTTTAATTTTATCTTTTGTTTCCATTTTGAAGTTATTAGTCTTACTGTTTTATTTAACCAACTTTTAACCAACTTCCTCCTATTCTCCTTACATATATTTTTCTTACTTCTCTTCCTGTCATCTTTCCTTTTATTTCCCCCTTCTCATAGCAAT
The DNA here is from genome assembly GCA_020510985.1 of Pholidichthys leucotaenia. Classification (NCBI taxonomy): domain Eukaryota; kingdom Metazoa; phylum Chordata; class Actinopteri; order Cichliformes; family Pholidichthyidae; genus Pholidichthys; species Pholidichthys leucotaenia. The sequence goes on from CM035845.1 coordinate 288,989,690, forward strand.
TCAATCGATAACTTTTCCTTTCATCAATGACGCCCGTATTTCAAGTTTGATCTCCTCTATGACAACCAGGGAAGTGTGGAAAGAAGATGAGTGATACACAGATAGCTAGGACTGATGGCGAGATGCAGGGAAGGGTAAAGAGAGTCCCGCTCATCCATGCTAACACACATCATTCCCTCAATCACCTCAAGAGGCACGGAGAGGTAGTGAGACGGCAGGTGGGATGGCTGAGATTACACACGGACAAGAAATGAAAGAAGTCGGGGAAGATAACTAATGTGAAAATGAGTAAAGAGAAACTAAAGAAAAACAAAGGAATTAAAAAGAGGCAGAATTTCACAGGAAAGGAGAAAGGAGACAGTGAGGTGGAGGGTTTGGTTATGACAGAGAGAGAGAGGAATGGGTGGCAGCAGAGCAGCATGTCTGATTTTAGTGTGATTTGCTACTGAGCGAACCATAAAAAAAACCACTTCAGGAATATATGATGATCCATCACTGGGGTAGGAAACTGAGCTTTTTTTCCCCCCCTTTTCTTTCTCTGGCTTGTTTACCGACCACAGCTGGTACTTTATCAGAAGCCAATCCTATTGCTCAGCATCATACTTTTATATCTCAGTGTGTCATCTATAATTTACAGATTACTTACTTACAAATTCATTACAGCTGATTTGTCTTTTTATATCCAACATTGGTGTTTACTACATTTCCCACAATGTCTTCAAATGTGTCCAGTTTCTTGAAGTGTTTAGTGATGTAGCAGACTCCAGCCAGATGGAACTCTGCAATTCCCTTCTCATGAACATTGCTTTCTCCATTTATGAAGTTTGAAGACTGTTTTAACTCTGCTCTCAGTCTCATCACCCCACAGGATCCAAACAGTATCACTGGAGGCTTTCCATGCCCCCCCCCCCCAACAACACAGACCTTTTATGCATAGGTCTCTCATAAGATGTAACAATATATTGCACATAATTTAGTTACCTGTTTATTAATTTGATTTTATATTTACTTATTTTTGTAGGTTTTTTATTGGAGTTCTAAATCTTTTATTGGGTTTTAGACTTTTGAGTTTTTAACCTCTTTGACTAGTCTTTAACTTTTTAATATGACCCTTCTCTCTTAAGTCCTTATTTTTTCTCTTATCTCTTTGTCCTATGTCCTGATTGGGGGAACCTTGAGTACTTTTATCATGTTTATAGTCAGCTTCATGTGTGCCTGTGTTTGTGTTCATGTTGAATGTAATTGTGGTTTGTAAATATGGATGTCACCTGACTGCAAAACAAATCTACCTACGGGTACAAATAAAGTAACCTGAACCTGAACCTGATAGGTGTCAGGATCTGAACAAAGCACCTCCTACTGAGACCTCTTTGGTTTCATGACACCAGCTATGCTAGAGAAGCTCCTGAAGCCCACACTGACTCTGTTTACATTATTTCTATGTCATAAACATTTGTGCATGCTTTACCTATTATGACTCTTATAGAGTAGAAAATCATGTAGGAATGTTGTTGTAGGCCAAAATCTGGCAGTAACTATTAGTTTTGTGCCTAGCTTTGTGATAATTAGGCACTTATGAGAATTTAGTCATGTATTCCTGTGGGGCTTGCCGTGGTCCACAGTAAGCCCCACCCCAGTGGGGTGATCATATGACTGAGGCACATTGGCCTCTGCAGCAGACAGTGGAGGTGCACCGGCTTCAGCAGCAGACAACAGAGGTGCATTGGCCTCAGTAGCAGACGGTGGGGGCGCGCCGGTCCCTGGATGCAATGACTGAGGTGCACTGGCCTCAGTAAAGCAGGTGGAGGTGCACTGGCCTCTGCAGGAGATGACGGAGGCTCACCGGCCTCTGGAACAAATGACGGAGGCACACTGGCTTCAGGAACAGACGGCAAATGCACGCCTGCCTCAGGAACAGACAGCAAAGGCGTACCAGCCTCAGGAACAGACAGCGAAGGTGCGCCAGCTTCAGGAACACATGCCAGAGGTGCACCAGCCTCAGGAACAGGTGACGGAGGCTCACCAGCCTCCGGAACAAACAATGGGGGCTTGCTGGCCTCAGGAACAAACAATGGAGGCACACCAGCCTCCGGAGCATACGCCTGAGGCACACCAACCTTCGGAGTGGATGACTGAAGCACACCGGCCTCAGGAACTGATGGTTGGAGCACACTGACCTCAGGCGTTGACGGCTGGAGCGCACTTACCTCAGGAGCTGATGACTGAAGTGTGCCTAACTCAAGAACAGCTGATGGAGGCTCACCGGCCTCGGGAACAGACGGTGGCTGGGAAGCACTAACCACCAGTGACAGCTGCTGAGGTGTAAGAGCATCCAGCCCAGACATCTGAAGAGCCAGCTTTGTTGCAGCCACCTCAGACGAGGGAGAAAGGTGGGGAGAGAGTGAGGTGACACTGAAATCTCCAGAGCAAGGCAAGTCTTTTCTAATATTGGTGTAATTAATGAAATGAAAAGAATTACCTTAGCTCCTGATCCTCTGCTGACAGGGTGACCACTGTAGCATCAATCCCTTTGGCTTCGATCTATAAAATCACTTTTCACTTGAAAGAAATTGTTTCACCCAAAATTCTTGTCAAGAATTGTTTTTTCACCAAAGCACCACAGCTTGAAAACACATTCCATAGTAAAAGAGATGATAAGGATCCCATTTCGTGCCAGGAACGGATTAGTCTGCAATCATAAATCCCAGAACTTCCTCCCCAACCAGACAGTTTTATGCTTCAAGAACTGTTTGAAACATTCCAGATATTGACCACATTCCATAGGTTTCTAGGAATTATCCACAGCTCAACATTACCCCCTGTGGACAACTCCGGAATATGTTCACTGTTTCCTCTGCAAGCTGAACTGTGGTTACTAAATGAAATGACTTTCTTTTAACAAAAACTCTCAATTTTCAGACTTTCTTTTTCAGGACACCCTGGAAAATCAAGCGAGACGCTGACATACCATTCTGGTTTGAAATGTTTCATTAATCATTGGTTTAAATATATTGCATGTTTGAAAATGCTTAAATCAACATTATTCTAATGCATGCTAATTATAGAAGGACAAGTTTATGAAAGTGCATGTTTAATGTAGCAAGAATGAAAATTAGTCATGTAGCGTTGACCTTGCGTTCCAATCTATAAAATCATTCTTTGCTGAAGAAAAATTGTTTCAACTCAAAACTCTGGTCATGAACTGCTTCTATCATCCAAGGACCAGAGCTGTAACACTATTCATCGGCCATAAAGTGGAAGTTAATCCCTTCTCCAGGACTTAGTCATTCTACCTTTTCTACACTGGCAAAGGAACGTTTCAAATCGACAGATTTATGGTTGATATGATCCAGATGTGGGAGTCAAGATTCTCCAGTAAACAACCGGAAAGTTTCACAGTGCCATCTGGTGGACAAATCAGGAATATTTAATTTTTTTCTCTTTGCAGAGGATTTTATGCATTATGGACAAATAAATTAATTCATATTTTTTCTCTCAAGACAGTATGCGCTGCTGAAGACATGATTGAACTCTTGGGATGGACATTGTGGTTTCAAATGCTTTTATTGCTATGATTTGATATGTGTTGCTTTATTTTCAGGAAAAAATAATTTTTGCACGCTTACTATCGCAAATTAATTACAGTTGCAATGTGGAGACATTGTATGTTCCCTTATTATTGAGAAGAATATCTTAGTCACTAAAGTTGAAGGAATTTATGCTTTATTCAGGACACATACTTTAGGAGAATTTCACTCTTCATATCAAATGTCTGTATCTCTGCTCTGTGGGAGACCCCCACCTCAGAAATTTGAACTGATCAATGGGCTCCCAAACCTATCTTCATTGCCTTTTTAGTCAGTTTTTGACTTCTGCCAAACAAAGAAGCTCAAATGTAATTGGTTCAGCTCAGTTCCATGAAATTCAGTGAGATTCTGCCACATCTAGGAAAAAACTTTCCTTTGTTTCAGTTTTGGGGCAGTGGCCGAGCCTCCTCTGCTCTTCAATTTTTTTTCTATCTTCCAATTAAGGCCCAGAGCCTGTCATGCTCTGTGAAAATTCTTTTTCTTTTCTTTAGACTTTAAGACCAGAGGAGAGAATATGTTGGACTTGGTGTACACAAACACAGATGCATATAAGGCAACACCTCGCCCCCACCTCAGCCTTTCTGACCACATATCCGTGATGTTGGTGCCTGCCTACAAACCTTTACTGAAGCACAGCAGGCCAGTAGTGAAACAAATCAGGATTTGGCCAGAGAGTGCAACCTCTGCACTGAAAGACTGTTTTCTGCACACAGACTGGGAGGTCTTCAAAACAGCAGCCTCCCAGGAAGACAAGACAGATGTGGAGGAGTATGCTGAAACGGTCACCAGCTACATCGCGAAGTGCACAGAGGATGTCACTATAGTGAAGACTATCACTGTATGGGGAAACCATAAGCCCTGGATGACTGCAGAGGTGCGTTCGCTGCTCACAGCCAGAGATGCAGCCTTCAGAGTGAAGGATAGGATCGCCCTCCGCTCAGCCAGGTCTGCACTCTCAAAGGGAATTAAGACGGCGAAGCGCGCCTATGAAGAGAAAATCCAGGGACACCTCTGTGACACTAGGAAGCAAGCAACCAAGCAGATGTGGCAGGGAGTTCGGACACTGACGGGCTATAAGTCTAGGCAGGGGGTCGATGATGACAACGCTTCACTTCCAGACAGGCTCAACGACTTCTTTGCACGTTTTGAAGCATCAAACCCGACAATCAGAGGGAGGGCTGGCTCATCCCCACCATCGGTTGGGCCAGCTATCACCATCAACACAGCGGACACACGGAGGACCCTAACCAGGGTCAACCCACGTAAAGCTGCAGGTCCGGACAACATCCCAGGATGTGTGCTCCGAGACTGCGCGAGCGAGTTGGCAGATGTCCTGACTGACATTTATAACATCTCCCTGAGTCAGGCCATTGTTCCCAGATACTTTTAAGACCTCTACCATAGTACCAGTGACAAAGAAACCAGTTGTGTCCTGTCTGAATGACTGTCGTCCTATTGCACTGACACCAATTGTGATGAAGTGTTTTGAATGGCTTGTCAAACCACACATCACAGCCTGCCTCCCTGCATCACATGACCCACTCCAGTTTGCATATCGTTCAAACCGCTCCACGAAGGATGCTATAGTCACCACCCTGCACTCTGCCATCACCCACCTAGATCAGAAAGACACCTATGCCAGACTCCTGTACATTGATTTCAGTTCAGCATTCAACACCATTATTCCCCAGAGACTGATGGAGAAATTACTCCTTCTTGGTCTGAACACCGCCACATGTCTCTGGATCCTGGAGTTCCTGATTGAGAGACCTCAGTCTGTCTGGGTTGGAAACAACATCTCCAACTCTATCACGCTGAGCACCAGATCCTCTCAAGGCTGCGTACTCAGTCCACTGTTGTTTACACTTCTGACACATGACTGTGTATCCAGACACGAGGGGAACCAGATTATTAAGTTTGCAGATGACACCACAGTGGTGGGACTTATTCAGAGGGATGAGGAATCAATGTACAGGGAAGAAGTGAGAGACCTGGAGGGCTGGTGCAGGGAGAACAATCTGGTGCTCAACGTGGACAAAACGAAGGAGATGATTATTGACTTCCGGCGATCACAGCCTGGACACGTCCCTCTCAGCATCAGTGGCCATTTAGTGGAGAGAGTGGAGAACATCAAGTTCCTCAGAGTGCAGATCTCGCAGGACCTGACCTGGAGCAAGAATTCCTTGGGGATCAGGAAGCGGGCCCAGCAGAGACTGCACTTCTTGAGGAAACTCAAACAGGCCTCTCTCCCCATCTGCATCCTCAGGACCTTCTGCAGAGGTGTGGTGGAGAGTGTTCTGACGTACTGCATTGCTACATGGTACTCCAGCTGCAGTGTGTCAGACAAAAAAGCCTTGCAGAAGATAGTTAAGGGAGCTGAGAGGGTAATTGGAGTCTCCCTCCCCTCTGTCCAAGAACTTTTTCAGAACCGTTGTAAGAGCAGGACATTGAACATTGTCAAGGACCGTTCTCACCCTCTGCATAAACACTTTGAACTGCTGCCATCTGGCAAACGATTCCGGCGCATCAGAGGCAGAACCACCAGACTGATTAACAGCTTCCTTCCACAAGCTGTTAGGATGCTGAACAGTTGATCCGGAATCTCTCATACATACTACTGCACCTACAGACACTATGTATATTATTTGTATATTATAGTTCTGGTTAGTTTTCAAGTATGTCTCAGGGAAGTGTGAATGGCTGTGGTGGGGTGGGGGGTGAGGGTATGTGTGAGTGCGTCTTAAATCATGTTCTTTTTACTTATATGGATGCCGAGAGAAACGCAATTTCATCTTGCCTGCACTACAGTTGTATGTACAGTAATATGACAATAAAGGTTGATTTGATTTGATTAAAGTTCACTTTTTCCTTATTTTAATCCTTTCCTTTAAATCACCGTGCAAGAAGATTTTGTTTGAGTTTTTCTAAGCTTAAACCAACTCATTTGAATCACCAACATCGGAAGAAACAGATTTGTTTGTCTTTGCCTCAGTTTTAATTTCTGATGGAACTTTGTACAGTAAACCAATTCCTTCTTCAGTGCATAAGAGATGACCGCAGCCAGACTGCTTAAGAACCAGCCTTTGTGATCTCGGGAGTAGGCCATAACCGTGGTAAGGAGCCTGTCTGCCAGTCTTTCACAGAACCCACACTGGTCCAGTTGAAATAGATTCCAGTGGACTGCTTGCTACCTACTGGGATGCAATGCTTCTGCTTGGCTGACGGTCTGTTATTTAATTTAAACTTAATTTTTCAGAATATCCCTGGTATACGTAAGTTCTTTAAACTTAATTTCATGCAAGCCCCCATCAGAATTTCAAAATGCATTTTGTCCTTTCATTAATTTACGTCCTTTTTCAGAGTAAAACAAATTTTCCTTTTTTCTAGATAGTTTACTCATCATTTTCTTCATAAAATTGCATCCACTTTTCTTAACCAATGATATTTTATGGTTTTCCAATTTCCAGTATACTGACAAGTTAAACTGTGTTTTATTTGGTTCCACAAATGCTTGATTCATAAGTAACTCAGTAATAGTCTATAATGCCCATAATACTTGTCGAATTCTCTGTTTTAAAGTTATCCAAATGTGTTAAGCTATTCTGACATTTCTTATTAAATTATTGAAAGACATATGGTAGTTATTATTTGATTTCATGTCCATCTTCTTGATTATCAGCAGACAAGAACTCACAAGGGTTTTTTTTTTTTTTTTGAGACTGATTCATAATTGGTACAAATTAAGAATTGTAAATAAATTGTCGATTATCTGGACTGGTGCCATATGAGGATATTGTCTATGTAAGGAAAGGACATTTTTATCCCTACTCACATTCATATTTACATTAATACCTGTACCAACAATAAAACACCTATAAAACCCATAAATCTGCTACATATTTTATAATGGTGCTGCCGTGTGAGGCTCTGCTAGAAATCTAGAAATGGACATGAAATTATGATTTCACAAGCTTTGTGGGTATAGTCAAATCTGATCTTTTGCATGGTAAAACTTTGTTTTTTTTCTCTGTATCTAAATGGCCGCTCAGCCAGTGTTTAACCCCCCCCCCCCATCTGCCTGAGCCTAGCAGTGTCTGTGTGTGGGAGCACAGAGAGGGGAAGAGGGAATTTGTCCTGCTCAGCCGAGGTCTTCGTGAAGAAACAGCAAAGGGGAGGGGTCGTAGACCCCACTCAAACTGCTGCACAGACTGTTTTTTTAAAGCATGCTATAAGTTCAGAAAAGCGTTGACATATGCTGAATTAATTAAAATAATGCCTGAAAAGACAGAAGTGCTACGAAATCCAATCCATTTCTTTTGTTAATTCACCGCTGACTCCAAAAATGACATCCGTTTCTCTTGCTCAGATGCTCAGTAAAAACCTGTACTTACTTAGTACTTGCTTAGTACTGTGCATGTACTTACCTTTATATAAAGGTAAGTACATGTAAATTGAATGTTATGTCATCATTGTTCAAAATTCAGACAATTTCAAGACATAAAAAGAATTTTGCAGCATATAAAGTGAAAATACCCGTACATGTAAACAAAAACATATAAAACAACATGTGGCCATAATTCAAAAAGTTGACCTGATTGAGCAAAACCAATGTGATTTTTGGATTCAGCACGTCAAAATTGTCCTAAATCAGCTAAAAAACTTAGACAATAAAGTTGGTGTTGACCAGTGTAATCTGCAGAATTACTAGAATAGTGACTGGAGTTTTGCTCATGACAGCCCGGTTTAAAGGGAGCCATCCTCCATTCTTTTAAAAAGTTGTTGGCAGAAACAAGCCAGTAGAAGTGGGAAACTTCTACTGGCTTGTTTCAGCAGGCCGTGTTTACATCCCGGGTGACCGAGTTGTCACGTGCACGTCCCATTCTGCTTGTGGGAACTGCACATGCACAGATTAAGCAGTGCAGATGCCATTTTAAAAACCTCCAGGGTGAGTCACCCTAAATGCCATTTTAGAGCTGAGACAGATAGACCGCCTCCGAGCAATGGCACTGTGTCTCATCCTCCTTGAGTGCAGAAGGAACTGCCTACATCTTGTGGTCAACCATAAGAACTGCATCCTTTAATAAAATCACATCTAAAACTTTTAATCCGTTAAGCCGATTTATAACCAAATCAAGCTTCCAAATTAATTTCAAAGCAATCCATATTATTCAGAACAACCTAAATTTAAAACCAATTTAAAGTTTCTTTGCCAAAAGCAGAGAAAAAGAAACTTGTTGGCTGTTGAAGGTTTATTCACATTTGGTGAATCATTGGCCCAATATAAATTAATACCACAAGGGCAAGAAGCATACACTTTGTATTTAATTACTTATGTTAACCACACATTTTAATCTCTAAAGTTAAAAGAAGATGTATTTACACATTGTAAGCAACGATTGCAAACTTTTGAAACTATATATTGTCATGGCTGGCGCTCACGAGCCAGCATAAGACGCCACAAACCAGTTAAGTTGCACTTAGTTTATTTATAGGTTAAAGGCTAGGACAAGGTAGCTAGCCGCGTGGGCTAGGCAGCAAGATTAATCATAGCACTACAGAGATTAATGACGGCTGAGACGAGGAACGCTCGCTCACCGTTAAACAAGGAAGAAGGCAAGGAATACACACGATAACGGCGACGATAAACACACTTACATCATGGATGAACATAGGGAGAATGTAGACGAGAATGTAGATGAGGCAACCGCAAGATGCAGCCGCTGGCGCCGGCATTTAAAGCCGGCTGCCCACGATTGCAAATGCAGCGCAGCTGCTCAGACTCTGACAGCGGGGAATTCCCGAGCGTTTGACCAATCAGAGCCCGGGAAGCCAGAATGACAACACCTGCTGTCAAAGCCTGACAGGGATGATGTATAACCCGAGCGCGGACAAAGTAGCGCTCGGGATATGACAGGACCCCCCCCCCTCAAGGCGAACTCCCGGTCGCCTATAACATCCACACACCGCAACCCCACCCCAGGGCGGGTGGATGGGGAAGCAGGCAGAGGGGGGACAGGATCAACCTGACAAAAAATACGACAAATACCACACCAATCAATGACGAAAAGGCAGGGGCAGAAAAACAAACAGGGGGTAAATACACAGGGGAGGGGGAGAGAGAAACAAAAAAATCTGTACATGAACACAAAACACAAAGAAGAACAGCTTAACAAAGTACAAATGACATCACAACACTGGATACCGGACCGTTACAGGGGAAGAGAAAAAGAAGGAAAAAGAAACTCAACTCATGAATTAGCAGCAAATCCCCCCAAAAAAACAAAAACCCATCAGTGATGAACCAAACACAGACGTGGCTGAACTGGTACTTAACCATTCAAAAAAGCTGCTGCACGTGATAAACCAAAACACTGAATGAAGCATTTCCCACATATTTTACAAGACTAAAGCTTCCAGCTGGTGTGAATTCTCATGTGTCTCAACAAAAATGCTCATGATGTCCATGCATCGAACACATTAAAGATTAGAGGTCTAAGGGGTCCAAAGCAGAGTGAATAAACAGAAGAATTGATAATACCTCCTTCTCAAAAATTTATACTTACAGTAAAGCCTCAGAAATTTAAAGAACAATTCAATCACAACAAAAGAAACCTAGTCCTGAAAATAAAGATCTGCAGAGTTTCCTGGGCTACAGCACCTCAACTGTGGGTTCTGCTGAAGTGACCATCACCTTAAAACAGTCAGACTGCCGGTATTACGCAATCAGAAGGAAAAAAAGAAAAAAATCTACTCTAAAGATTCCTTGATCTAAGACACAATAAACAGACAACATTCTACTAACTCAAAAATGTGCGAATTGACATGACAAGGGTATATATATTCACAAAATAGGGGTAATATAAACGATAACCAAAATAGACCCAAACATTGAAGGAAAATGCTAACGAAATCAAATAAACTCGGTTGTCTTCAAAGCCAAAAGGTCAAACAAGAGAGAGAAAAAAAAACCTCAGTGTATAAACAAGACTGAATGGAGGGAAAAAAAACAGAGGCCAAGTCACATATCGGAGTACCACATGAGATCCTGTCTGCGGAGTATTCCAGTCCAAAAAACCCCAAAACACAGAAATTACTGAGAGGCAAAAGGAAGGGGGAAAAAAAAAACACACCAGGAAGACAGTCATAATATACAGTTCAGGGGCCTCCCAGCCCGCAGCATCCAAACCGCTCACAGGGGCAACGGAACGTGTTCAGGTGGCCTACCCGAATCCCGGGCCGAGGATGACCATGCCTCCGGCGGCCGGACCAGGGTGCCAAATGTACAGTTCTGTTTATCGGGAGGCTGGCCCCGGATGCCAAACGGGAAGAGCAGGTTTCCAGGTGGTCGAGCCGCATCAACCTGCCAACAAGACGACTGGAGAGAGATCGGCAACGGTCTTCCAACGGCGGGGGAAAGCCAGGGCGAACCGGGCCAACTACGATTAATTCCCGCGGTTCCAGATGCGGGGGAGGGAGAAACATGACGAGGGTAGGGGATTAATTGGAGATTGTTTGGCGGTGGATCTGCAGCACCATCTCCGGATCCCACCCAAACAGAAACTGGCAGGGGCGGAACCAATCAGGTAGGGAATCCTGACTGGACCGATGCTGCACCCACGGTGGGCCCGGATTGGGCCAGAACCCCCCTGGGGACGAACTTTGACCGAGCTGATGCTACAGCCGTGTCAGACCCTGATTGGGTCAGAACCACCCCGGTGACGAACTCTGGTTCAGTCGACGCTGCTCCCGCATCGGACCCTGATTGGGTCTGAACCATCTCGGTGACGAACTCTGACTGGGTCGACACTGCACCCGCGCTGGACCCCGATTGGGTCTGAACCGCTTCGGTGATGAACTCCTACTGAGCGGTACCTGCACCCGCGTCGGACCCCGATTGGGTCAGAACCACTTGAGTGACGAATTCCGACTGAGCGGAAGCTGCACCCGCGTCGGACCCCGATTGGGTCTGGGCCGCACCAGTACCGACCTCCAACTCCGAACCTGGAACCTCCGGCACAAGGATTGACGTCTGTTCTGTACCGGCGACCTTGGGCAAGGGCTCAGAAGAAGAAGAAAAAGAAGAACCGGGATCAGGGACACCGGTAGCACCAGAACCCGGCGAGGCAAGTTCGTATGCAGTGGACGGCTGCGCTCGGCTCGCCTCCCCAAGAGACAGGCAAAAATGCTCAATAATAGAAAAGAAAAAGACAACACTGAGCACTTGCCTGATCTCAAGTTCGGACGCCGTCCAGGACTTCAATGATCCGGGCTCAGACGGGAGGAGGTTGTCTTCTGGCTCCCATTCAGCCGTGTCGTCATCTGCCTCTGGCAAAGAGGCTTCCGCAGCCTGAGGACCCTCCGACGCTATCGTCCACGCTGGCAACTCATACGGCGTGGTGGCCGGGGGCTCCTGGCCCGCTGGGTCGGACTGCTCATCCGTGGAGACCCGGGGATGCTCCGTCGTCGGCGCAGGCTCCAAACAGTAGATTGATCCCTTCCTCTGTCCTTGATGTGGCCGTGGGGCTGGGATCTTCTGCTCCAGGACCGCAGGCCTCCTCCTCATCTGATGACGCTCGACAGACGTCAACAAGCGCTCAACGGGGGGAGACACAGAGGCAGCAGGTTTAGTAATTACCTCAGCAGGTGGTGGAGGCTCGGGGGGCTGCGAACCCCCAACCTCACCCCCAGGAGTCAGACAAGACAAATCACTATTAGAGGGAAAGGAGTGAACTTGTACTCGCCTGTCTTCCGGAGGGAAGATGGAGCCTGCTGCAGGGAACATTGCTCCTTCCTCTCCCCGTCGGATGGTGGCAGAGGGCTCCCTGGAAGGAAGAGGGGGGGGCACTTGAGATGGAATCTCCGCGGGGCTCGCCGGAGCAGGACTCCTCATACACCCAGCAGCTGGAGGGGGCGTCGGAGAGGAGGGGGTGACAGCCGAGTCGGGCCGGGCACGACACGCTGACGGGACAGCGGGGAAAGACGGCCCGGGGAGAGAGGCTGCGGAAGCTCCCTCCTGGTGAGACGCTGAACAGACAGCTGTCGGGTTGAAGGGGTCAGTCCAGCGAACCGGAGCAGGATCCGGACGCGATTCTTGCTGAGAATGTCTCTGGCCGCGACGCCGACGTCTTCGACGGGCCACAGGTGGTGCGAACTCCTGGACTGGATCGAGGAAGGGATCAGGATCCCAAAGCGGGCAGCGGGGATTCCGTCTCCTCCGCCTCTGGGCTTCTTCTTCCTCATACATCTGGAGTATCTGGCGTTGGGCGGCGATGTCAAGTCTCCTCACGTTGACTTCTGGGTGGTCGTCGTAGCGGGGAGGCAGTTGGTCGAGCACATCCTCAGCCCGGTCTAGGTACCAGTGCACGTCGGGCTGATAGCCGAGGAGGGGAGGGGCGATGAGGGTATCAGGATTAAAATCGAGGTCGGAGGTGGCGATGAGGATTTCATTTACTTGCTCCAGCACCTTGGTCAGCTGGTCGCTGGAACCCCGATTGCGACCCCTCCGCGACGGCATAATTCCAGTACTGTACCCAGACAGGAAAGAGCAGAGTTCTTCTAAATGCAACTTTTACTGCGAACGGCGTCTCCTTCTGGCGGTTGCCTACTGTCACGGCTGGCCCTCACGAGCCAGCATAAGACGCCACGAACCAGTTAAGTTGCACTTAGTTTATTTATAGGTCAAGGCTAGGACAAGGTAGCTAGCCACGTGGGCTAAGCAGCAAGATTAATCATAGCACTACAGAGATTAAAGATGAGATGAGATGAGATTCAACTTTATTGTCATTACACATGTATGAGCAATACAAGGTAACGAAACGTGACTTGGCATTTGGGCACACTCTGCAGAGCGCATCCAAGGCCGGGGCAGCCGCTAGGCGCCAGTCAGACAGCTGAGACGAGGAACGCTCGCTCACCGTTAAACAAGGAAGAAGGCAAGGAATACACACGATAACGGTGACGATAAACACACTTACATCATGGATGAACATAGGGAGAATGTAGACGGGAATGTAGATGAGAATGTAGACGAGGCAACCGCAAGATGCAGTCGCTGGCGCCGGCATTTAAAGCCGGCTGCTCACGATTGCAAATGCAGCGCAGCTGCTCAGACACTGACAGCGGGGAATTCCCGAGCGTTTGACCAGTCAGAGCCTGGCAAGCCAGAATGACAACACCTGCTGTCAAAGCCTGACAGGGATGATGTATAACCCGAGCGCGGACAAAGTAGCGCTCGGGATATGACATGTGTGTTTTAAACTGCGTTATTTGATCCCTTCCACAGGAAGCCCAGTTCAACTGAAGGATCCAAATACTGTAAATGACAATGTTTATTCAAAAGTGACCTTAAAGTAATGTTAACCCTGTGCATGCTGGTAAAGGGTTTATTGATTCACTGAATATTTACCAAAATTTTTCAAAGTAGGAAACCACATTAATCAATTAACACTAAAAGCTCTAAGTGTTATCTAAAGTCATTGGGCTATTCTCGGTTCATGTTTTTTCTCCACAGGAAAAGGAAAACATTAACCAACTCCCTACTTTTCACCAGGATTTAAAAGAGAAAAGTCAAAAGGTGGAAACATTGATTATTCTGTAAATAAAAACTTTATAGATAACAATAAAGTAAATCACCATTAGCTTTAATCCTAAGAAATCCTTGGTAGCAAAATACACAGAAACAATTCACTTGTGTTTCCTAATCTGTAAGTATTAAAACATTTAAAGCTTCAAATGAAAATAGGCTTTAACAAATAAAAACAAAAGTCAGCCTTAACTTTAAGATAAAATGAAAGCTTATAACCTTAAATCTCTGAAGCATTTAACCTTTTCTGTTTTTGTTGTTTCCCTTTTTGTAAATAATCACTTTAAAGTGACATTCAACAAACTTCCAAAGGTAGTTTTGATGACAATTCCAATACTAGGCTTTGAAAATTTAAGTAAAGAAGTCAGTCCACACAAATTTCAAACTACAAATCAAAATACAGTTTCAACATCCATCCATCCATCTTCTACCGCTTTTCCGGAGGTCCGGGTCGCGGAGGCAGCAGTTCAAGCAGAGAAGCCCAGACTTCCCTCTCCCCGGCCACCTGCTCCAGCTCTTCAGAGGGGATACCAAGGCGTTCCCAGACCAGCTGGGAGACATAGTCTCTCCACCGAGTCCTGGGTCTGCCCCGGGGTCTCCTCCCAGTGGGACGTGCCTGAAACACCTCAAGTGGGAGGCGTCCAGGAGGCATCCTAATCAGATGCCCATACCACCTCAACTGACTCCTTTCAATGTGGAGGAGCAGCGGTTCTACTCTGAGCCTCTCCCGGATGACTGAGCTCCTCACCCTATCTCTCACCCTCCTCATGGATCGTCACCTTATCGTGGTGGGGGGGTTTGCGTGCCCCAGTGATCCCAGGAGCTATGTTGTCCGGGGGCAGTTTGCCTCTGATAGGGTCTCCCAAGACAAACTGGTCCTGGGTGAAGGGCCAGACTAAGAATGATCCAACAGACTCTCATGATAAATTGTATATCAAGGATTCAGTGTACCCCGCCCGGTATGGGGTTACCGGGGCCCCACCCTGGAGCCAGGCCTGGGGGAGGGGCTCGAAGGCTAGCGTCTGGTGGCCGGGTTTCCACCCATGGGACCCGGCCGGGCTCAGCCCGAAGGAGTTACATGGGTCCGCCCTCCAGTGGGTTCACCACCTGCAGGAGGGATCATGGGGGTCCGGTGCTATGTGGATTAGGTGGCGGTCAAAGGCGGAGACCTTGGCGGACAGTTTCAACAAACAAGTAAATTAAAACATCGCTATGTTTGTACAATAATTCCAAAATTCTACGTCCCTTCTTACAAGCCTGTAAGTTTGGAACAAGTTCTAAAAAGAACTTATAACTACCACTAATATACAGTAAAATAACAATCAAGGTTAACCCTTGACTCACAAATTTAGCTACAATCAACAAGTTGATTTTTAAGCTACCTGGTAAACAACAGTAAAACATAGCAGGTCTACGAACAACCGACCGATTTACCAAACTGGATGAACTTCAAGTAACATTGGAAGAATGGACTTCTAATTTTATATCTAGCTTCACAACACGGGTCAAGAAAACACAGCCCGAAGATCTGAAGCAACTCACTGAAGAACTTTTGGACAGTTATCCAGAAAACCCACCAAAAGGGAAGAATCTCCCCAGCGCGTTGGGAAAGTTTGCGATAGCATTAGTCACGAGATTAAAAGTAGCTGAAGCTAAAGCGCTATGCACCGAGAATGAGCTAAGGAATCAGCAATCAACAACCTTCTCTCTCCTGGAAGAGAACAAATCATTAAAGAAGAAACTGGAACAATCTCAAAATGAAAACAACGATACTCAAGCTCAACTTGATTACGCGTTACAAGATTTGAACCAGGCAAAACCAGAAAAGCAACGGTTGACTCATGACAACAACTTCCTTCGCAAAGAGTACAGTGAACTTGAAGATGCGCTTGAGGACACGAAGAATGAACTCAGAAGAGTTGAAGGTTAACTTGAAAACGTGAAGTCTGACTACAAAGAATGTCAACTGCTTCTACAGGAAGCACATTAACATCTAAAAGATTTAAAAGAAGAAGTGGAGGAATACCAACAACAAAAGGAAGCAAGACCACATTTGCTTCCATGACCTCCAGAAACTCCAGCTGCTCCCCAACCGAGGCCATGAACTGCGAACAGGTGGGGTAGGCCGAAAGGAGACCGCATCTCACCAGACTGGGAATTCCACCACGCCCTATCGCCCGCTTCCCATTTCAAGTACGGACGATCGTGTGGACAGCGTGTGTGTGCCCCTTCAGACCGCAACTTTGATAAGATTGCACAAAATCTCACGAAATTTGATCCAGGCCCTACCGGTTCACCTGATACCAAAGCCTATTTACAAGACAGTGACTACTACCTGCGTAAGTACCCTGATGCTACGGTTGATGATCACATCTATTTGATTAAACTAACATCTAACAGGTCAGTATTAAAATTTATAGACAGACAGCCGACAGACATCAGGACGGATGACATGCGACTCTGCGAAGCCATCAACAAGGCAGACGACTGCCTACAGTCAGGGCTATCGGCAGCCCTGGCTGTGAAGCATGGTCACTCAGAGCCTACACAGGCCTACTATCAGCAACTTCTTCTTGCATATTTCGGATCTCAAAATACACCAGGGATGGAAGAAGACCACAATTTTAAGGCCCTCTTCATCCAGAACCTCCACCACACTGTGAGTCACCACCTTGAAGTTACAGCTAACCCAAGGTCAAGCTCAATAAGTCAGCTTAGAGAGTTTGCACATTATGCGTTCCAAAAACAGCAACAAAGTTGCAACAACCATGCTGAGCCTGCCACTGTGCTAGCTATCAGCAGTGCTTCTAACACCCTGGAGTTGGAAGGAGCCCCGCCACCCTACTCCATCTCCTACACCGCGATCACATGAAAATCCGAGACGTTTCCCAACCAACCTTATCAAGGTCAAAACCAAAATAGGTCCTCTGGATCCCACTCAGGACCAACTTCACGAAAGCCTGACTACCGTCGTAGGCCAAATGCACCAGATAGATTGCGAGAATATGGTATGGACTCTCAAGATAATAGATACCGATACGAATACATGCCGCGGCAAATGGTCTCCACCTCGTCATAGAAGCTCAGAAGCAGAGACAAATCAGAAGCCTTGGAAGAAGAAAGAAACTCCTACTCGCAGTAGAGAAGACATAGAAGCTCTCAAACATCTCCTAGCGAAGATTCAAAACAACAGAGAAGATGAAACACCTGACATCCTAGCTATCGCAGCTATGCCAACTCAGAAGAAATGCTCTAAATCATGAAGAAAAGGCAAAAAGAAAACCCCTCCTACAAATGGAGAACCAAAGGACCCAATGTAGTGCTGTGCTGTTCTGGCAGCCCAACCACAAGCCAAAGACCACACCTCTAAAAACGGCATTTCGGAAATCCGTGTTGAACCACCGGTTCCACAATTTCTGTGCAATTTAAACGAGAGGGGAGTGGCGTGAAAATTCTATCTTCCACTGACCTTTGAAGACGTAATGTGTCAGGACGCTGTTTTAGACACCGCCGCTGACATCACTCTTATGTCACACAGTCTTTTTGACCAACTACGTGTAGCTGCTAAACACGCTCACAAAGACTTAAAACTGGAACCTTGTTCATTAGCCATTCGACCCTCCGCGCCCACTAATACAACTCTGTTGGGTGTGTCACTGATCAGAGTCTCTATTGGTCCCATGACCTTGACACATCCGGTCTATGTATCCAAGCTTGACTCCATTCCATTGCTCGTCAGCAAAGACCTACTGAATCACTTTGAGCCACTGATTGACTTCAAGAATCTCAAACAATGGGCTCAAACTCGACACCCTCACCCGTTCGACCTACCAAGGACAACTGAATTACAGTGCTTTGTTCTTGACACTTCAGGCACCCAGAGTCTCACACAACTAGCGCTGTTGGAACAACTGAAAGCAATTGAAAGCGACCATAAAAACCAAGGTGAACACTGTCCTCAAGAAGTCAAAAGGTTACCTTCAAACACAAGGTCAAGACAAAGAATCGAATGACCGTGGAAACTCACTGGCCAAACGTCACTTTCTGAATCCCACCCACCCACCCCTGCGGCCTGTGTGGTCACAGGAGCCAAATCAACCAGCTCCCCGGACCCTCTGCAACCTAAGGGTTATGCATCGGTGGACCCAACTTTTGCAAACACTAGGCATGCCTCTACTCAAGCCCGTGACTTCATGGTCCATAAAACTCCATGGTCCATAAAACCGTCAAACACCGGTCCCCATGTCAAA
This sequence comes from Pholidichthys leucotaenia, assembly GCA_020510985.1. Taxonomy (NCBI): domain Eukaryota; kingdom Metazoa; phylum Chordata; class Actinopteri; order Cichliformes; family Pholidichthyidae; genus Pholidichthys; species Pholidichthys leucotaenia. Next base: position 289,008,109 of record CM035845.1, read on the forward strand.
TTCCTTGAACATAACGAAATTGAAAACACTTCCTGTGATGCAACCTTCTCTGCAGCTATGCAATGGCACTCCTATTCCTGCTTCCGATGAACAATCAGAGTAAACTTTACCAAAACCCCATGGGACTTGTCGGGTACAATACTGTCACACAAAGTCCATAAATAAGATTAAAATCAGGCCTAAGTCCGAGAAATAACCATCAGCTAACTATTAGCCTCAGGTTCACTCGGTCACATTTCTCCAAACCAGTCAGTTAAGTGCATCAAAACTTCCAAAAGAAAAAAAGGGTAAATTAAAACCAAATTATCCCTTAAACTAATCTTAAAGGCCTCTGTAAAATTCTAATCAATTTCAATCAACTTACTATTATCAAATAGTACACACAAAACATCCAATACCATTAGCTTGAACAGCATCAAAATTCCCATTAAAGGTGATAAACTATCTAAGGTTTAGAGTTCAATCTCTAAAAGAAATTGTTCTACGTCTGAGAATAATTTTCATCTGCCTCTCAGGTGTCTAAAGAAAAACCAACAAGAAGGTCAAGATTAAAATCACTCACTTCTATTTGTTTGCCAGGATGATGGCCCTCCTGTTTTTCAATTTAGCCCTCTATCTACCAATCACACCTACTGTCACTCAGTCAGAACTGGGCAGAGCCAAGACAAAAAGTCAGCAATCCTTAGGTGGTTTCTCAGTAACAGCCTCATCGTTAGGGCCACTTGTTAGCCTTAGCACGTCCACTGTTAACTCGATCAACACCGCCACACCGAAACGCCAGGTAGTTTAACCACAAACCGTTACCAAAACTTCGCAACATACTGTGTTGGTTTTGAATGTTTGCTCCAAAGCTTCAGTCAAACTCAACAAGGTCTTGAACTTGTTGCTCTTCATGTTAAAGGTTGACTATGTTCACACACAGCTGGTGTCTTTGTTACTCCCAGAGGTAGCTAGAAACATTAGCTTTTCAGTAAACACTTTAGCGATGAGCCTGATTTCACCTCATCTTGCCCTTTTTCCAGTGGTCCAAATTTACTCTTCGTTGCCATTCAAAGAACAATGATAACATTCCGTGTTCAACCAGTTTTCCAAACCAAAGGTCCCAAACACCCTATGACTCAGACATCGATGGAACCATGGTTTAGTCCAGCTAAACCAGTCCAATTTGAACCGCCTTGAGTTATCTCAATATCACTTAGCTGAAACATTTACCTCAAGTATGTAAAATTTACATGCTTTTTATTTTTGTACTTTGTTACTCAGAATTTTCTTTTTGTTCTTGGGTACCTGGAATTTTTGAGTCTTTGCATGCATATACAATATATTTTAGACAATTTTACAGTTTTTACATCTGTCCATATTCAAATTATTTTTTTGTTGAAGATTTTTAAAAGTTTGTTTTTTGTAAACCAACCCCAAAGATCTATACTCAGGAATGGATTCTGTTTACAAGCTAGTGCTGATGGACATCAGAACTGTTAGCTCTGCAGTTGAGTCAGGAGTCGCCAGTTGGAACCAGGCGCCAAGGATGTGTACCAAAGCTGACTGAAGCTCACCATCGATACCTTTACCAGTCCCTCCAGGATTTCATAGGATGTCTTTATGATTGCTGTGGCCCAAAAAGCCTGAATTTGCGGGAGGTTTTTTAAAAAATTGCGATAAAAGTTGCAATGTTTTGAGAGTTTTTTTAACTAAAAGTTGTGAGAGGAATTACAAATTTACAAGCAGATGTTTTTTTCCAGTTTAGTGCAGTGATATTCTATATAATAATACAAGAAAAGCATAGGATTGTCAAATTTTTCTATTACAGTGATTTGTAAATTAAACAGACACTTCTGCTATACAGAAAAACTCTTTTGTGCAACAGCAAATACAGACTTTAACAAAAATATCCATTACAACAGCTAAATTGCACTAAATGCATATTAAAGAGTATAGATTTGGAAATTATTGGCAACACCTTCATTTGAAAACTCCCTACGATCCCCAACCACTCGGTACCGAGCCGAGAGGAAAAAAGAAATAATTTATTCTGCTGCTCTGGAGTCTGTGTTTTTCTGAAAAAAGTTACAAACATTCTTTCTTTCCGTGCCTAACTCCTACCTGTCTATCTGCTACGCGTCTTGACACACACTTGTCTCTTCAGGCACACATCTTTCATTTACGGCGGGGGGAGGGGGTGTTTGTCCGCGTCCAGAATAGAGATTCACAGCATTAAAGCTCATTGACAAGATGTAGTAACGATTTTACCTCTAAAGATGTATAAAATGTTCAAACACTGGCTGTAGTGTTAGATTTGCTGGTTTTGTTTGTGGTTTTATGGCGTCAGTCCTCACGCGCAGTCTCATGACGGGTTGCTATTGGGGCAGGCGGATGTTTTTCAACACAAACCCAGTGCTTCGTACACATGGTCAGGACAGAGACATGGCGAGACGTCCACCGGCAGGGTGGGGGAGACGGAGGAAGGGACGGTGTTGGAAACCTTGCGGGTGAGTGGTTTTTTTTTTTAATCACACACTCTGTTTCTACTGATGTGTTTCGTTAATGTTCACACGGCAGTGAACGTGGTGCAGTGATGCATTTGATTGGTTAGACTGAACATTTGCGTGCCAGTCAGAGGAAAATTTGATTGGTGAAATTGGCGGACGTTGACGAGGATTGGCCAAAATTGTGGGAAAGTTGCAGTGATTGGACAAAGTTGCAAGATTGCACAATAGTTGCGCTGATTGGCTGACTTTGCGTGAATTGATGCAATCGCAACATCGCGAAATCCTGGAGGGACTGCCTTACAGTGAGAAGGTTCCCAAGTCAAGACCCTGGGCAGAGAACCACTGAGACTAACCCTGCCATCAAGGCCCTATCGCTAACCCAAGTTGGACAAAGCCGTGCTGCCAGAAGCCCAATCCTCCAATGTCTGCGACCCAATAAGGCTTGACTATTTCATCCTGATTTTGGTCTCAGTCTTCTGAGAATCCAGCCACTCTAAGAAAGTAAGGCACCCAACAGCCTTAGTTTCAGGGACAGACCTTTATCCACCTCAGCCATAAGCTTTTCTGTAACCACTGTTCCTTCTTCCTATGTCAATCTTAAGGTGTAGATTTCTTTTGTGAGATAGACCCCCAATACCATCACCAAATGCCAAAAACTATTTTGAGGATAAATTTGGGCCAAATCCTGTGGACTAAACAGCCCAATTATTAGACTGTTTTTTGGCTATTATGATAAGGCACAGCCCAATTCTCAACAACTATTTTCTGGCTAAATATGGTCCATATAAAGGTGCCTTCACACCAAACACGAACGGGTGAATTTTTCATGCAACACGATTACATTATAACACAATGTAAACACATGAATAGACATGAATTCACCATCTGGGTGAGATGCAGACAGGAGAAGTTGCCTTTATAACTTCTGCAGCAGTGTTCAACCTGCTGTGGAAATCCTCAAAATAACATCATGCTTCGGTTTACATTATCTGACGGGGGGGGAACTCACCTGAAAAAGTTGTCCCTGCCTCGAAAACTTGATGGGTTTTTACATTGCTAGCTTGATAGCCTTGTTAGCATGTCCATGGCAGGAATCTGTGGGTAAATAACTCATTCATTCATTCATTCATTCATTCATCTTCCCCTTAATCCTGTTCGGGTTGCGGGGGGGCTGGAGCCTATTCCAGCATCTTTGGGCGAGAGGCAGGGTACACCCTGGACAGATGCCAGTCCATCACAGGGCCAACACAGAGAGACAGACAACCATTCACTGTCACAGTCATACCTAAGGACAATTTAGAATCCCCAGTTTTGATGCCAATTAACCTAACTTGCATGTTTTTGGCATGTGGGAGGAAACCGGAGAAATCCCGGAGTAAACCCACGCAGACACGGGGAGAACATGCAAACTCCACACAGATCACTGTTGGTTGGGGGCTGGGATCGAATCCAGGATCCCCCGGCCAAGGGTGAGTTGCTGTGCTGCTGCAGTGCTAACCACTCCCCCACCATCCCAATTCAGCTGAAGAGTTCCAGGTGAGTGTCAGTCTCATTTTCAAACTAGTTTACTCTCCAATGTTGATACTTTTACTCCAGTGATGGCAGAATCTCAAAGTTAGCACTATCCCTTGGACATGAACGCGCGATTTTGCATGTGCTTGCCTCTTTCCATTGACTTTGCATGTATTTGAGCTGCCCATTTGCATTTGGTGTGAAGGCACCTTTAGACTGACGAAACAAAGGCCAATTTTCAACATCTCTTTTTGAGCTAAGTTAAGGCTTTTATGGACAAACCTGATTTAGCCCAAAATGCGACATCTAAATTACAGTTTGTGCTGGGGGAAAATGTGTATGTGTGTGTGTGTGTGTGTGTGTGGGGGGGGGTAAGTACTGTAGTGTTTAAAAATTAACATGAACTTTGCATTATTTGATCAAAAAGCAACATATTTTTGCTGTTTTGGTCAATTGGGCTGCACGGTGGCGCAGTGGTTTAGCACTGCGGCAGCACAGTTTACCCTCGGCCGGGGGATCGCGGGGATCATGAGATCGTGGGTTCGATCCCAGCCCCTGACCAACAGTGAGCTGTGTGGAGTTTGCATGTTCTCCCCGTGTTGCGTGGGTTTACTCCGGGATTTCTCCGGTTTCCTCTCGCATACCAAAAACATGTAGGTTTAGGGCGCTCGTGCACGCAGCGACCGGCAGCCGGTGGCTTGTCACCAGACTGCAAACCAAATCTACCTACGGGTACAAATAAGTAACAAAAAAAAAAAAAAAAATTGTCATTTTCTCTAAATAAATACTATAAATGATGATATTTTAACTTTGAATCTGAGTGAGTTGTTTTGAGTAGGTTAGAGAACAAAACAAAATTGCTCATTTTACCCAAACACATACATATAAATAGTAAAACTAAATAAAGTGATAATTTTGGCAGGGGTCTCTTTGGTCTCATGATTTTTTTCCCCCCAAAACTGCATATCCTGCACTTTAATGTTAGTAAGCCCCTAGTCTGATTGGGTAAAAGTTTTCTGAGTGAGCCAATCACAAGTAACAGGGCCTTCAGGGTATGTTTGTTTTGCTAATTTAAGTTGCAGAAGGGGCTTGTTGGTTTATGACATTATGAAACCCATTAAGTTCAATCTGCTCTTTTTTTTAAAAGCTTCTTTAAATAAAGGCCGTATGTCTTTCTTTGTGAGTGAACATTTTAATATTTAAATGTGTAAAGTACTGTGCAAAAGTCTTAAGCCACCCCTTGTTGCTTCATATTTCCTGGAAAATGGTAAATGGGTGCAGTGATTTATTTTAACACGTGCAAACACCCAAACCCCAATTTTGCACAGTATGGGCGCTTTAGAAAAGATAAAGCATTTTCTCAAGCTAGTGCTCTTGATTGATCGCATGACAAGAAATCCAAACCAAAATTGTTCTCCTTTTAAATTATAGTTGTGCTTCTTTTAAAGGGTTTTTCCAAATGAGTCCATGCTAATGATGCATCATTTAACTTGTCATAATTATTAAATATTTGGTACAGGGCTATGAATGAATGTCTTGTGCTTTAATTCATCTGAGAGAGGGCAAGAAGAGAGAAGAAATAAGGAGAATTTGGAAGAAGTCCCAAAGACAATGGAAGGCAGCATTTATCAGTGTCTGAGCTTGATTTCACATTTTGACTATCACTGTTTGCTCAGCTCCTCAAAACAGCAGTAGGGCTGTGACAGGAGAAGGGAAAGATGGGGTGTGAAAGAACAATGGAGCAGATGGGTGGAGAATAAAATATGAGATTCTTTTTTTGATGTAAAGATTGCAGCAGTAACTAGTCATTCTGGATGCCTCATTATGCTGATGATGGTGTAAATACTTTGCCAATGGCTGTAATGTTACACAAATGATATAATTAAATATTAATGATCTAGGTGATCATTGCCAGTCTCAGACGGTTAACTAGCAGGTGATTAACTTGGTGATAATGTGGTGTAATTGACAAACAGCTGGCGGACAGAAGCGTCAGAATCTCCCAGCTGAACTTGTAAGCACGTAGCATCGTCGTTCAAAGCTCATCAGCCTAAAAGCTGTGTCTACTTCAGGATTCAGGACAATGAAGCAGCATATCCTTTATCATCATTCACTCACACGATAGCATTATGAAGAGACAAACAGCTCTCAGGTCCGAATATGGACAATTATCACTGTCCTCCTTTCAGTGTTGAGGTCCAACCTGATTCCTTGTATCATAATTCAGGAAGCTACAGAATTATTTTGAATTTTTCTCTATTTTTAATTACTTTTACTTTCACTCGCTGTTTAGATTCCCTTTCACCATGATAAATTTTATGATCAATAAACTTAAGTATTGCTTTTTGTGTAATTTTATTTTCGCTGTCATTTTTTAACCAACAAAGTGTAAAATTTTTACCCTGAATTACAGGCTTTGCTATGAAGGAAGATCGATTTCAGTACTATTGGAATTGAAAAAGTAAAAAGAAGAAAAAGAAGATGACTTGTGAAATATAAATAGAATAGAATATGGTTTATTGTCATCGTATAGTTGTACAGTACAGCGAAATTGTGGGTGCTCCACCAGGCTACTGTGCAACTAAGTATGAGAGAAGGATTAGATAAAACACGGTTACACAACACATGATTAAACACACGACTGAAATAAAAAATAGCCCATGATTATGGAAATATACACAGGTATGGCAGTGGCTTCACGGATGAAACAATGTACATGAGAGTGCGGAGTGCAGAACACACAATTGAACACACGATTGAATAAAACAGCCCAGGATTATAGAAAAATATACACAGGAATGGTAGTGGTTTCACTGATGGGTTAATATACGTACATAAAAGTGAGGAGTGCAAAGACAGATGTGTTACTGTGATAATTAAAAGGTCCTCAGTTCTGTGCATGTGAGCATTTGGAGGGAGAGGGGTGGGGCCTCTGACTGTTTGCAGTTTGGATGGCCTAGGTGGAGAAACTGTCACTCTGGAGGTGTGGGACGTGATTGATCTGAACCGTCATTCAGAGGGAAGCAGGTCAAACAGGTGGTGGGCGGGATGTGAGGGGTCTCCTGTGATGGCCTTGATCTTTCTGAGACAGGAGAATCTGGAGATGTCCTCCAGGGAGGGCAGATGGCCGCCGATGATTTTTTGGGCGGTTTTGATGACCCTCTGCACAGCCGTACCAAACACCCAGGCAGTAGGTGAGCACGATCGCCAATGAGCAGCGATAGAAGGCCAGCAGCAGCTTCTGATCTAGGTTGCTCTTCCTCAGGACATGGAGGAAGTGCAACTGCTGCTGGGCTTTTTTCACCAGGGCCTTGATGTTGACAGACCAGGAAAGGTCAGAGGAGATGTGGGTGCCCAGGAACCTGAAGGTGGGGATGTTTTCCATGCGGTCACCATTTATGAAGGGGGGGGGGGGGTAGTCCTGTCTGTTCTTTCTGAAGTCCAGTATGAGTTCTTTGTTTTTTTGGACATTCAGTTTCAGGTTCTTTGTTTGGCAGCAGATTCAGGAGCAGATTCTCTACCTCCACCCTGTATGCCTTCTCATCGTCATCAGTGATGAACCCGACCAAGGTGGTATTGTCCGCGTACTTCACAATGATGGTGGTTGAGTGGGTTGGAATGCAGTCAAAGGTATACAGGGAGTACAGTAGAGGGCTTAGCACACAGCCCTGGGGGAAGCCAGTGCTGAGAGACAGTGTGGAGGAGTGGTGGGGACTAAATCTGACTGTTTGTGGGGGGTTCCCGAGAAAGTTTTTTATCCAGGAGCAGGTGGAGGAGGAGGTCTGGAGGAGGTGCAGTTTGTTGGTCAGGATGTCCGGGATGATGGTGTTGAAAGCTGAGCTGTAGTTCACAAAAACATCCTCACGTAGCTCCTTGGGTTCTCCAGGTGGTTCAGCACTCTGTGGAGTGTGGTGTCAATGGTGTCTTCCCTGGACCTGTTCTTCCTGTAGGCGAACTGGTGGGGGTCAAAGGAGGGGGGGAAGACAGTCCCTGATTTGCTGGGACATCAGTCGCTCAAAGCACTTCATGACTACAGACGTGAGTACTATGGATCTTTAGTCATTCAGGCTGTCAGTTGCAGACTTTTTGGGGATGGGGATGATGATGGAGGCCTTGAGGCAAGAGGGGATGGTGACATGTGTCAGGGAGAGGTTGAACAGCCTTGTGAGGATCTCTTCCAGCTGGTCTGCACATGCTTTGACCACCGCTCCTGGGATGCCGTCAGGGCCAGCAGCTCTGCGGGGGTTCACTGCTTTCAGTTTCCTCCTCACCTCGTACACCTGTAGAGAGAGAGGGGAGGGAGAGGGGGAGGGGGTGAGTTGGGGGGTGCTCAAACCAAGCAAAGAAGCTGTTAAGCTCCTCTGCCAGAGTGAAGCTGCCGTCCGATGTTCGGGGGCCCTGGCCCCTGTAGTTGGATAGAGCCTAGATGCCTCTCCACATCTGTCGAGGGTTGTTGTCTGTGAGGAAGCCCTTCACCTTCCACCTGTAGGCATTCTTAGCGAGTTTTATGCTTCTTCTCGGGTTGGCTGTAGCAGTGCTGTACAGAGAGCTGTTCCTCTGCCTGAAGGCTGAGTTAAGGGCTCTGATCAGAACCCGGACCTCACTGGTCATCCAGGGTTTCCGGTTTGGAAAGACCCGGATGTGTTTGGTGACTGTCACATTTTCTACACAGCATTTAATGTAGAAAAGGACAGACTCAGTGTAGGAGTCTAGGGCCTGCTGTTCCAGTCTATGCAGCTAAAGCAGTCCTGTAGCTGGAGGAGAGTATTTTCAGGCCAGGTTTTAAATGTTTGTTTGGTTGGGGGTGATCGCTTCCTGAGAGGGGTGTAAGCAGGTATTAGAAGCAGGGAGAGATGGTCTGATTGTCCAAGGTGAGAGAAGGGGGTGGCTCTGTAGGCATACTTAATGTTCCTGTAAACACAATCCAGTGTTATTTCCCCTCTTGTGGGACACTTAACGTGTTGGTGGAATTTGGGGAGTACAGTCTTTAAGCATGCTTTGTTAAAGTACCCAGCAATAATGTGGACTGTGTCAGAGTGATCTCTCTGCTGCCTGCTGACATTGTGCTGGAGGTGGCTGAGTGCTAAGCTAATGCTAGAGTCAGGAGGAATGTAAACAGCTGTTACAACTACTGCAGATAGCTCGCGGAGGAGGTAGAAAGACCTATACCGAAAGGACATGGCCTCTCAGTCCAGTGAACAGTGGCTATGAATTATTCTGCTGTTATTACACCAAGACTGGAGCACAAAGACACAGAGCCCTCCACCCCTTCCCTTTGGCGTCTGGGATAAGCAGGTGAAGCCAAGACTTGGTCACAATCAGAATACCACAGTCCCAGACATAGTGATTGTAGACAATCTCCGATCACAGTTCATCCATTTTGTTGGCGAGGGATCTGGCGTTGGTGAGGAAAATTGATGGTAACGGTGATTTGGAGCATAGTTTGCACAGTTGGGCACGGAGGCCAGCCCTGCAGCCTCGTTTCTGCTTCCTCTCTCGTCACTGTCGGCACCGCTTGCGGGGCTCAATAACAGTCCATGGAGCACCCAGAGGTCTGACGATCTCTTCAGAGATGTGGTATTGATTACTGGAATAAGCGCTGGTGATGTCGGAGTTAAGTTGGCGGCCAATGCCTAGAAGTTCCTGGCAACTGTAGGCAATTAGTCTGTCGCAGAAGGGGGACAGAAAAGGCAGAAAAACACAAAAATGAGCACAATACTCCAGAGTGTCTAGTCGCAGCATGTGAACGCACTGCCATTTTTATAAAACTACCTCTTTAAACATCAGAGAGCAATTGCAAAAGAATGAATCTGTGCACATGCAAATGCTTAAAAAGTGCTATTTCAAGTCCAGTGTTTCCTCTGGCTGAAAGACCTTGGCGCGGTGGCAACATATTTCAATTTTAGACTATTTATTTCTTTTTAAAATTTTACACAGTAACATTGCATATGGAACTTACCGTTTGAAATATTCTACAACCGAGGCTTGAATATTGGGCCAGTTGGGGTCCCACCCAGACATCCTGTGTTTAGACTTTTTAGTGGTGTTATCCTTCTCTCCTTCCTCTGCCTGAACACTTTCCTCTCCTTTGCTCCTCCCTTCTGTGTCATCTTTCCCTCTCTGAGCCCTGTCTAATTGAGGTTCTCTCTCTGTCTATGGTGGTATACAAACAGGTTAGAAAATATCAAGTGTCATGTTTTGTCCTGCAGGATTTTTTTTGTCATGGTTTACATAAATGACAAAAATATGTGTATTTTTTGTATTTTTATTCTAGTGTTTCTTTTTTTCTATTGAGAAAATAGGGAAGGGAAAGAAACATTCATAATAGTAATGTACTCATGTATACTTAAATTATTTGATCAAGTGGGTAAAGTAACCAGAAATTCTGCTCATGTAAAAGCAGTGCTTTGAAATTAATAATTAAAAGTAGACAACCAAAAATGTCTTGTAGCGTTAAGGGTACAAAGAGTACCGACTTAAAAACTTGAGCAGTGACTTCAGTCTTGAAGGTTTGAGGTTTTTCTCAAAAATTTATAATAATTTTCTTATAGTTTTCTACTTTTCTCTGTAAATCTAAAGTCGAAACCATGTTCCTCAAATTTGTAATTTCCTCTTGTAAAATTGACTTTTCTTGTACATTTGAAACTTTATTATAAATTTGTGGATTATTTTATGACAAATTTTTGTCTGTTTTTCAAAATAAAATTACTGGGTTTTTTAGATAAATTTGCAAAAGACTGTGGTATTTTTTTTTTACGTTTTCCTAATAACAATTTACATTTTTGACTATAACTTTGCAGTCAGAACAGAATAATAATTTAACTCTGATTACAAAGAAAAAATATTGATGAAATTGTATTTAATGAAATAAATTAACTTAAATGACCAAGGATGCCGATACTTCTGTTATAACATTTCTTTATATTTATAGGTTTTTTGAGAAATCTCCTCACCACCCAGACAACAGGAAAAACCTTCCTTATTTTGAAATCAGATGTTGGCACATTTAGTTTGTCTGAAGGCTGCTGACAGATTAAAGTCATTGACTTCGTGAATTTCGGTCGTCTTAACCTGCCAGGTACATAATAGGGAACTGCAGCGGACTCTAAAGACATAATTCACCACAATATGTGTTCATGTACAGAATGATCTGTTTAGGCAGTTATAGTTGTGTGCTCAGGCTTTCTCATCAGGCACCTCTCTAGGCAGCCGCTGAAGGACCTCAGTTTAGAGCTAGCGTTTTTAGCTGTTGCTTTTTGTCACTGCTGCTGGAGAATAAAAACGGCACGCCTGCTCTTGCGAGAAAAGAGAGAAATTGCCAGTCTCTTCATTCCTACAATTTCTACAGAACATAACTTATTATTGTAGTGGCTGGTGAAATATATCCTCAGCAATTCATCAGTCCCCCTTGCCTTTCCCTTCATATGAAGCCGGCTGCATATGAATTCTAACCACATCTCTTAGCTAAGCGACTCTTCCATTATTACCCCCGTTTCCAGTGGGTTAAAACCATCATAAACGCCAGTGCTTACATACCTCTTATGATTTTTTTCCACATTTTTAAAGTACTTTAACCCCTTGCACTCTGGTCAATTTCCCTAAAAATTTTGAGGTCCCGAGCTGGGACGGAGCACCCGCGACAACCTCAACTGGAGGGGGAGTAGCATCCACGGAGGTCCCGGGCTGGGACAGAGCACCCACGATGACCTCAGCAGGTGGGGGGGCAGCACCCATGGAGGTCCCGGGCTGGGACGGAGTGCCCGCGATGACCTCAGTGGGAGGGGCTGGACCCATGGGGATCTTAGGTGATGAGCTGAAACCCACGGAGACTTCTGGCAGAATTGGATGATCCTCGGTGACCCTGAGGAAAAGCTCAGACAAGAGAGGCAAAGACTCTCTTGTCTCCGGTGTCGCCGGTGACTCAGGGTCACCGGCGGCAGTGGAGCCCAGCGAGGTGAACTCAGGTGCAGCTGATGGCTACACTTGGCTCTCTCCACCAAGAGCCCGACAAGATCTCTCCAAAATTGAGACAATAAAAACAAAGGAGAGCACTTGCCTGAGCTCGGGCTCCACCGCCGTCCAGGACTCCATCGATCCAGGCGACGATGTTTCGGGTCTGGTTCTCTGGAGATCCAGCTTGAACTCTGCTGTGGTGGCCCCAGCAGCAGGCATGATGGTTGTTGCAGTCCCGAGACCCCCCAGTGATGTGACCCACGCAGGTGGCTCACCAGGAGGTCCGTTCCCTGTAGGTGCTGGATCCGGGACAGCTGAGGCCCGGGGATGCTCCATAGTCGGCGCAGATGTCAGCTCAGTACCAGCGTTCTCCCTCCGTCTAGACTATGGCTGTGGGGCTGGGACTAGGGCCTCCAGGATGCCTAATTTAACGCGTTAAATTTCCTCCAGGACCGCGGGCTCCCAGGACCAGCCTGGGACGTGGCTGCACCCGTGATGGTCCCGGCCCGGGATATGGCTGCACCCACGATGGTCCTGGCCCGGGACGTGGCTGCATCGGCGGTGGACTCTGGCTGGAGCTCTGCTGCACCGGCGGTGGACTCTAGCTGGAGATCTGCTGCACCTGTGGTGGGCTCCAGTTGGAACACCGTTGCACCTGTGGTGACCCCCATCAGATGCCTCATTGCTCCCATGGAGGCCTCCCCAGCAAGGGAGGTAATGCTCCTTGGTAATGCAAGGGAGGTAATGCTCCGTCACCTGATGCTGGACCCCGATCCTCGGTGGCCTTTGACAAGACAAGCAGCTCTCTGGTGACCCCGGCCCGGGGCTCCAAACCCAAAGGGAGAAAAAGAGAAACCGGGTCAGGGTCGCCGGCAGCGGCAGAGCCCGGTGTGGTGGCCCTGGGGGCTACTGTGAGCTGCCCCGGGTCCACCTCACCATGAGTCAGGCAGTGTGACATAGACATTGACATTACTGACATAAGGAAACACACTTGCCTGAACTCTGGCTCCACCGCCGTCCAGGACTTCAGCAATTTAGGGTGCGCGGGTCTCCCCCGATCCGTCGGGTGCTTCACTCCTGTTGGCCTCCTCCGAGAAAACTGGACCCACCTTGTCATCTGTGGGCCACCCAGGTTGTGGCAGTTCCTCTCCGGTGACCCTAGGATGGAGCTCGAAGGGGATAGGAGAGGAGGAACGGTTAGGGTCGCCGCCGGCGGCAGAGCCCAGTGAGGGGGGGTCCAGATGTGGCTGAGAGCCACACCTGACTCCCCTCCCCAAGAGCCAGACAACATCCCTCCACCATAGACAAATGAACTACAGGAGAGATTACTTGCCTGTGCTTAAACTCTGCCGCCGTCCAGGACTCCGACGTGTGTGTGTGGGGGGGTTGTTTATTCATTCATGAATGAATGAATGAACAAACAAGCCCCCCACACACAAAGAAGCATGCCACGTAAAAAATGTGTGGCCTTTTTTTACAAGAAAAAATAGCCTACAGTGCAATAAAAATTATACTAAAATATCTGCAATATAGAGGATAACAACTCCCCCCCCACTACAGAGGAGCACGGCGCACAAAAAAACGGTCCGTCAACAGTCCGTCATGTGGCGATGATGCACAGTTGTAATCATCGATCAGTCAAAAGTCATTTTGATTACTATTTTCAGTGATAAAGAATAATTTAGCTTATAACACTTACCTGTCCCCAACAGCAGTGTCGCTGGCGAACATCTGTTCCTCATTGTCAGACGAACATGACGCTGGTCCGCTTGTTACGACTCGTGGTTCTGGTCATGCGACCCAGTCAAACCATGATTCCACTATTGCGGTTTTGCGCTTCCATGATTGCGGTTTTGGCGAATGATTTTTCAAAACAAATAAGAACAGTAGTAATAAAAAAAGACTGGCGAATGCTACCGTTACACACAGCGGCTTACACAAAACAAATTTTACGCACGGAGCGCAGGCTTTCAGTCGTTGAACTTCTCTGCTTCAATTGGCTCGTTGTATTCGCAGTCGTTGGTAGGCGGGTCCTTCTTGCTAGGTTTTCAGTCATTGGTTTTTCAAGGTTTCAGAAACCCAATTCAAGGCTCTTATTAGTCGAATGAGAGGTCAATCAAATCTAAACCAATCAAAGCACTCCTTTGGCTTTCTGTTCGCGGCTGTGTCTGTAGTGGAAGAACGGAAATGCAGCTTTTTTTTTTTTTCAGTGCGCACTGAGACACATGAGGACGCACTAGGACGCAGAGACGTGACCGCCCACGGTATCCCGGAGTGCAAGAGGTTAATAAACTCATGTTTCTGTCGGACAGTCACACTTAGCGAGACACTGTTTGCTGATTGACTGGAAAACTCGCGTGAGCGGGGCGCTACTAAACTTCACGCAGATGACGGCCACGCGCGTTGTTCGTGTGCGCGCTTGCAGAAAGCCATTGCTTCATATATTTTTCTTAAGAAATTCATATCGCCTTGGGGTGGCGGTAAAATTTCTGGTGAGGCGGGCGCCACGGAGAAATGTTACCAGAGGAAACCCTGAAGTCTGTAAAGATCAGATAGATGCATCAATCAATCAAATTTTATTTGTATAGCACCTTTTGTACAAGTTGAGGAAATTCAAAGTGCTTCACAAATGACTAAGTGACAGAAAGGTCTAGTATGTGAAGGAAATGGAGTAAAATAACAATATATTCAGTATCAAAATATAGTAAAATAAGAAATAAAATGACAATTGGAAAATAAAAACACACAACTTGGTTATAAACAAGATAAAACCAATGAAATTAATTAAAAACAACATAATAATCATAACACAGGGTTACAAAAATAATTTTTTTGTAAGTTGTCTGTGTTTTTTCAACTTATTTAAGACAATTTTGCACCGCTGAATCCAAAAATTACATCCGTTTCTCTTGATCAGGTGCTACAGTAAGTAAAAACCTGTACTTACTTAGTACCTACTTAGTACTGTGCATGTACTTTATATAAAGGTAAGTACATGTAAACTGAATGTTATGTCATCATTGTTCAAAATTCAGATAATTTCAAGACATAAAAAAGAATTTTGCATCATATAAAGCAAAATACCCGTACATGTAAACAAAAATGTGTAAAACCACATGTGGCCATAATTCAAAAAGTTGAATGATTGAGCAAAACCAGTGTGATTTTTGGATTCAGCACATCAAAATTGTCCTAAATCAGCTAAAAAAAACTTAGACAATAAATTTGGTGTTGACCAGTGTAATAATAAGATCACTGATAAAATTTACTAAACTAAAAATAAATAAGAGTGATAAAAAAATAAAAAATAATAAAATTAAACTTAAAAAACATTAAGACATTATTCTTAATCAAAAGCAAGTCTAAAGAGGTAGGTTTTGAGATTACGTTTAAAAACATCACCACTTCCAGATGACCTCAGATCCTCAGGTAGAGTATTCCAGAGGCTCGGAGCATAAATACTGAAGGCTCCCTCGCCAAAGGTTTTGGTGCTACTTTGCGACAATTAAAAGTTTGGAACCTGAGGATCTGAGGGGCCATACTGGTTCATACACTCTCAGCGTCTCAGACAAGTATGTTGGCGTGAGACCATGAAGTGCTTTAAGAACAAGTAAAGTAATTTTAAAATCAATACGGAAACTGATAGGCAACCAATGTACGGACTTTAGAACTTGAGTGATGTGTTCTTTCCTTCTGGTTTTAGTTAGCACCCTGGCTGCAGAGTTCTGGATCAGCTGAAGTGGATTGACAATGCAAGAGTAATGTGCAAAAACAAATGCTTACATTACAAAACCAGAAAAGGTCAAATATCAAAAACAGTGAACAAACAAAAAAAATCTGCAAATCTTACTTCCACTTCATGTATTTTTTCAAATGTGCTGGCTGCACTGCACACATCAAAGTTACAAAAACTGACAGTTGCACAATCAACTGAAATGACACAAAAAGTGGACCAAGTGATACCAGCTGTGGTATCATTTTTTGCGTGCAACTCTTAACATACCAACTATTAACAATGCTTCAGGGTAGTGTCTCACTGAGACATTTTTGTTTGTTACTATCTGGTGAACAAAATGCTACGCTTATGCACTGTTGCCCAGCTTCTTCTCCCGTGCCAGTCGAGCGTCCTGGAGGACTCTTAAGTTTCACCCGAGCTGTCTATGTTATTGGAGTCTGTCTATTTGTGTATCAATAAATGTGTGTTTGGTGTAACCCTGCGCTTAAGTCCGTCCTTCCTTCTCCTCCTCCATGTGCTGTGGAAAAGCGCACGGAGAAGTTTATGACATCTTCTTTTTCTCTCTCCCAAGTGAGGACATAAAATGTAATATTAGGAGGAAAGCAACAACAAAATTGGGAAAAAAACACACATTGAAAACATCCCTGGAAAATAAAACTCCTTATATGGGTATAATTTCTTATGTGGCTATAGCTGTGACCAGCTGTGGTCATAGGACCAGCTGTGGTCAGGTGACCACAGTTATTGTAGTAACTCCTTTTATGGACATAATTCCTTATATGGTTATAGCCGTGATTAACTGTGGTCTAATTGACAGCAAGTGGCAGTTCAAGGAATACGTGCCCCAAATTGTGTGTTTTATTTTAATACATTCCAGACTTCAGAAAACATGATACACACGTTTAGGAAAAGTCATGGACTTGGAAACCTATAGATTTTGTTCAAACAAAGTTATTCACATAATAAAACCTAAAACTGTCAGATCGTCTAGTGTTTTTTTACTAGTGTTCACTACTTGGTGAACCAAAAAGAATTATAGCTACGTGTGTTACAGCCATTTACAAATGCTTACAACTATTTTACAAACATTTGCAACTTTTTGCAGAAAAATACTTAAACGAAAAACTGTTTGGGGCCTTAAAAACTGCATACTGTTTGGCAAAATTTGACGAACCCTGACAAAACCCTAAAATCCCCACTTTTGCCAGTATTCATCGCTTCTTGAGATGTAGGGGTAAGGAGCCTGTCATAAACTCCCCTGTGTGCCCTTCATTGCGCACGGTTGAGAGAAAGAAGAAACAAGGATTTAAATGCTGGGATACCACACACATTTATTGAGCACAGTTCAGGGCAAACCATACAAATGGCTAGGCTGCAGAGCTAACACAGAGTCCACTTGAAACTAGGCTGAGTAGGGGAAAGCGGGAAGCAGTTGTGCCACACTCAGAAACCTTACCAGCGTGGCGGCACAACTGAACAGAGAAGCACTAGGATTACTCACAGCCTAAGCGGAACAGGTCCTCCAGTAGAACGGCGAGCCAAAAACCCTTCAGTGACTTTGACGGTTAGATGGCGAAGCACAGCTGTCTAACATGTACAATGATCCAGCGGCGTCTGTCCAGCAAAGAGACGCTTTAGTACAGATGCCGCTGGCATGGCAAATAAGGAACACCTGGGCGAGACGCGGGGGAGATGATTACCGGGGTAGGAAACAGCTGATGGAGTCAAGGGAGAGCGAGGAGGCGTGGCTGGACCGACAGACTGTCAGCAGCGAGAGAAAATAGGTCACAGACGCAGACTAACAGCTGCCGGTCAGGCAGTGGCAAGGATAAGGGAGTCAGTACAATAAATACACAAAAATGCACATAACCAGTGACCACAAACCCCCAAAGCGATCGAGACCGAGCCGGGGAAAGCCAAGCCGGCTCAGCTCGTGACAGAGCCAGATTGTTTTGCTCCTTTGGCAGCCGCAGATGCTGGTCATTTGATAGAATGCATGCTTAAGGTGCTTCTGTATTGACCTCACTTTTCATACCATTTAATTTAAGGGTCTAACGCTGAAACTTTTTCTTAGGTTTGGATTTTATTTTTCTGTACATCCCAGCTGTCATGTTTTACTCAAATCATTCCACACAGGTACATTTGCTTAAAATGGTCAGGAACAAAAGGTCACCCCTTATCTCCACACACAGTGATTATTAGAGTGACAGCTGGCTCATGAATGGATATAAAGTTGTTCAAATGCTTTTTCAATAGACTCACAAAGTGCATGCAAAAGAGGTAGAGCCACAGGTCACCAAAGACAGCATATACTCAAGTCAGGCAAATATGCAAATGAAATAAAACTGTCCTCCTTTTTTGGTTGCTCAACCATACATAGCTGCTTTGTATGTCTGAGTCTACTGTTGAACTAAAGGTTTAATTTTATTGTCTTACAGTGGAGTAGTAGCAGTAGTAGTAGTAATATCCCTCAGCTAAAGAAGGTTTATTAGGGTTGAGGCAGATTTTTGTGTGCCTCAAGGTGTAGTCACATAGCACAAGACAGTGGATCCTGGGATTCACAGGAAGAGATGATTTGAAACATGCTTTGTTGGCTGATTCCTATTGTCATGGCCACAAACTGTAGTGGGCAGTAACCAAAAGAATAACATCAAGCAGTAGAAATGGACTTTCTCTGAAAGGTGTTCGCAATCACCTAGAGATGAAGAGTTTGGTCATCCTCTAAAACAGCTCCCAGAAGCCTCCCCACTGATGCTTTTTCAGGCATTGCCGACAGGGAGGAGACTCCAGGGAAGTCCCAGGACATGCCGCAGAGAAAATATTTTTTTGCTCGGAATACCCCAAAAGAGCTGGAGGACAGTGTCTTGGTGTCTCTACTGAGACTGCTGCCCCTGATATATGCACTATATGTACACTGTTTAGCATGATTTCATATCAAACGCTGGCTTTCCTCGGGGATTGGTTGCCTTCATTGACTGCAAAAGCATTTCTCCTGGGATTTCTGACTAGGTTTGAATCAAGCTGTTAAATTGAAAAAGTATAATCAACTCAACTCATCAAAAATTATTTCTAGAGTGCTTTGACAGATGCTGTAGATTATAAGGTCTTTTTAGAAATGTTGTCAAGCTCATAAACATGTTGATTGCATTTTAAATGTCAGTTCTTCTTTTCAAGGGGATTTGGGGTCTCTGTCCATTGTGCTAATCTGTTATAGTGCATTATTATCCTGGTTGGCTGGCTGCCAACTGCATTTTGATTGGATTTTTGGAAGCTGCTGTGAGAAATTGTAGCATTATAATTAAAAAAAATATGGATGCTGTGTTTTCACCCTTTTGTTAGTGACATGAAAGTTAAGTCCAAATATTGGTTTCATTTCAGCATACTGTATCATAATTTATTTTCTCACATTTCTATACAATAATTTAGCAAAGTGACAAATTTTCTTATGAACACTATACTGTATGCTCAGTAAACTGTGTGCATAGACTCACTTTCATGAATTACATCTTCACGTTCTCTGATGCCTGAGAAGATTGCCTTTGAATAAATGTTAAGTTCCTGTCAGTCAGCTTACCTGAGCTGAAGAAAGCAGACCCTCACACTCATCCACATATCCCAGGGTGATCATATGCTCTGGTGATGCATGTCAACACTGTAGTTTGAAACAAGCTAGTAGCTGTCATGAGGCTGAGCACAGTATTTCACCGGGCTCAGGCTCTTAATTTATTTCTGAATATTTTCTGTATTTTTCCAGCTTTGTGTTGTTTCCCTGTGTATTGAGTTATGATGTCTCCTTAGTGGTTTATCATTATTTATGTCTTTAGTATTAGTATTGTTTTGTCAGTTCCTGTAGTTTAGGATTTATATTTTTGTTTTTATGTGACATGACTGCCTTACCTCCTCTTCCAGACACTCCCATCCTCTCATCTGCTCACTAGTCATCTCAGCTGTGAGTAGTTGCATAATCAGGTCACCTGCTCACTCATGCTCCCCGCACCTGCTGCCTATTGTTCCCCTGCTATTTAAAGACTGTCATATTGTTTCCTCACTGCAGCAGTCTTGTTTTACTGTCTTCCTCATCGCCACCAGAGCCCAATTCCCGCTCTGGTGAGTTTATCCGGAATCATCTTCGCCTGTAAGTTTTTTCCTCAGTGTCTGATTTTGGACTTTGTTTGTGTGCACTTCTTGGGATTTGTGTTGTTTTCTTTGTGTGTGTAATAAATTCCACTAACTGCAGTTCAGCGTGTGGGTCTCGTTTCTCTGCCCTGAGAGGTATTTCATGACAGTAACACTACGTCGTATCAGCCTCACATCTAAATGCTAATTTACGCCGTGCAGTTTGTAGTTTATTCTGCTGGTCTTCGCAGTCATGACACTCATGCTGTGGACACACATATATTAGTGGTGCGAAGTAATTACTCATATGCCTTTATCTCTAGTATTTGTCTTCATGTCTTCATGAGGAAAACCCTGCTGCCATCTTAAAACAGCATGCAGGTAAGCGTTTAGATTGACTGCCAGGAGAAATACTTCAGGCCTTCATGGTTTACAGAGGTCAAAACCAAGTTAACATTTATTTGGCTTGTATTTCAGAAGTTTGGATTAATTATACACTCATTGTTAGGTTGGGAATTTGGGTTGCTTTAGTTTTCCTAATTTGTATTGTATACTGTCTGGCCCAAAAAAGTCACCACTTGGATTTATATAAGCACATAGAAAAGGGCCTTCCAGTGGATAATAACTACAGTGATTAACATACAGTATTGCAACTGGCCTTTGGCCCATACCTGCTCAGGAGAGAGTGATGCCTAAGTATATTGGCCTAATATAATTTCATCTGGCAACAAGTTATTTGACCCTTCTTGTGGCAAGATTTCATGGACAGATAGCGCCCCCACTGCCACAGGCGCAGCGCTGCGCCTGTCATGTGATGTTATATGACGTGGCCAAAAACTCCACAGTTGTACAAAGGATTCCACCTCACAAGGTGGCAGACACATATAACTTACTGCTCTTGCCTTGGAGGACTTATGGCGGTCATAGAACCATCCTGAAACCTCACCAGAGAAGAAGAGTTTGTAAACAAATCTAGATCTTACTCGATTGCAAGACTGAGGAAGCATTTGCTCCCGAATTTGCCAACTATTATTCTAAAAAGAGATTATTTAGCTTATGAAGGTAAATATCTACATTTTGTTATAACAGAGGGTGGGCGAAGCTGGTTGATGTTCACCTGCTATCGACGCCATCGCCATGTGACTCGGTAGAACAATTGCGCCGGTTTCATGTCGTCATATACGATAAATAGCGGCGGAATAAAAGTGAAATTGAGGTGGAATAATCATAACTGTTTCTGGATGTGGGAGAGAAAGCGCAAATGACCGACAGAAGGCAAAATAACTACCAGGATGGACGAAGATGGATGAAGTGAGAGCCAGCTTGCCAGCGATAAGTGACGAATTTGTTTGTTTACATTGTAACTGATTTTCTGGTTCATATACTTTGAAGATAATATAATAAAATGCCCAAAACAAAAAACGGTGACAAAAAACAAAACCATTCTTTGTGTAAATATGTCCAAAGTCCACTTTTGACTGAAAGTTGGGTAATTTGATATGGCTGCTGTGGCATTATGCAAATTAGATGCATAAATTTACTCCTATCTCAAACTTTGGATCATATTCTACATCTTTCAAAATTGACAGTAAGCCATTATCTCTTACCACTTTCAAGTTATAGCCTTGGAAATCTCTGACATCTGAACTGAATATTTTCTTGAAAAAAATCTTGACCACTAGGAGCTTATGGTGCAACGGAGCGCCTGTGGCAGTCATTGGGTTTTAACTCTAACTTGTGCAGTGAGTAGCTTCTCATTACTTAAACAACCATGTTGGTTGTGGACAACATCTTACTATAGCTCACAATGGTTAAATCACTGACCTGCATCAAGCAAAGAAAACAACTAAGAAGTTTGCTGAAACTTCTAAAATTGGGTAAAGAACTGTCAAATGTATTTTTAAACCATTATGTTTGATGAAGAAATTTAGTTAAAAGTACAAGCTCTTGTGAAAATTTTATCTGGCAGGAAATGTAACATTTGTGCTTAAAAACGTATTGAAACAGATTTTTCAGAGCCAACCATCCATCCATTTTCTGCCGCTTTTCCAGAGATCTGGATCATGGAGACAACAGCTCAAGAAGAGAAGCCCAGACTTCCCTCTCCCCGGCCACCTGTTCCAGCTATTTAGAGAGGATACCAAGACATTCCTAGACCAGCTGGGAGATGTAGTCTCTCCAGCATGTCCTGGGTCTTCCCCGGCGTCTCCCCCCAGTGGGACGTACCCAAAACACCTCAAGTGGAAGGCGTCCAGGAGGCATCCTGATCAGATGCCCAAACCACCTCAACTGGCTCCTTTCGATGTGGAGGAGCTGCATTTCTACTCTGCCTCTCCCGGATGACTAAACTCCTCACCCTATTTCTAAGGGTGAGTCCAGCAATCCTGCAGAGAAAGCTCATTTCAGCTTTCGGTCATTACCCAAAGCTCATGACCATAGGGTGAGGGTAGAAACGTTGATTGACTGGTAAATCGGTAGCTTTGCTTTAGAGCTCAGCTCCCTCTTCACCACAACAGACTGGTACAACATCCGCATCGCTGCAGATGCTGCTCCAATCTGTCTGTCAATCTCCCGCTCCATTCTCCCCTCATTCATGAATGAGACTCCGAGAGACTTAAACTCCTTCACTTGGGGCAGGAGCTTGTCCCCAACCCGGAGAGGACAGTTCATCCTTTTCCAGCTGAGGACCATGGACTTGGAGGTGCTGATTCTCATCCCAGCCGCTTCCCACTCAGTAGCAAACTGTCCCAGCAAGGCCTGTAGGTCATTGCTCAATGAAGCCAACAGGACAACATAATCTGCAAACAGCAGAGATGAGGTTATATGATCACCAAACATGACACCCTCCGTTCCTTGGCTGCATCTAGATATCCTGTCCATAAAAATTATGAACAGAATTGTGACAAAGGGCAGCCCTGACGGTGTCCAACTCTCACCTGAAACGAGTTCGACTGGGTGTTGGCAATACTAACCAAACTCTTGCAATGGTCGTATAGGGACCGGATAGCTCGTAACAACAAGCCTGATACCCCATACTCCCGCAGCACCTCCCACAAGAGACCACGAGGGATGCGGTTAAATGCTTTCTCCAAGTCCACGAAACACATGTGGACTGGTTGGCCAAACTCCCACAAACCCTTGAGGATTCTCGCGAGGGTAAAGAGTTGGTCCGATGTGCCACGGCCAGGCCGAAAACCACACTGGTCCTCCTAAATCTGAGGTTCAACCAGCGGCTGCACTCTACTCTCCAGTACTCTTGCATAGACTTTCCCAGGGAGGCTGAAGAGTGTGATCCCCCTAAAGTTGAAACACGCCCTCCGGTCCCCCTTCTTGAAGAGAGGAACCACCACCCCAGTTTTCCATGCCAAAAGCATTGTCCCAGGCTTCCACGCAATGTTGCAGAGGTGTGTCAGCCATGACAGCCCTACAACATCCAGTGCCTTGAGGTACTCAGGGTGAATCTCGTCCACTCCTGGGGCCCGGCCACCAAAGAGTTTTTTAACCACTTCGGCAACCTCAGCCCCTGTGATAGATGAGTCATCCCCCTCATCCTCAAACTCTGCTTCCTCTGTGGAATGCATGTCAGTAGGATTGAGGAGATCCTCAAAGTATTCCTTCCACTACCTGATGATATTCCTAGAAGTCAGCAGCACCCATCCGCACCATACACAGTGTGGGCAGGGAGCTGCTTCCCCCTCTTAAGTCGCCGGACAGTTTGCCAGAATCTCTTTGAGGCCGACCGAAAGTCTTGTTCCATGGCCTCACCAATCTCCTCCCACACCCGAGTTTTGCTTCAGCATCCACCCAAGCCGCACTCGCCATCGAGCCCCTCCCCAGGTCTGGCTCCGGGGCAGGGCGCTGGTAACCCCACACCAGGCTGGGTACACTGAATCCTTGATTTTATATTCATCATGAGAGTCTGTTGGGTCGTTCTTAGTCCTGGCCCTTCACCCAGGACCAGTTTATCTTGGGTGAACCTACCAGAGGCAAATTGCCTTGGACAGCATAGCTCCTGGAATCACTAGGATACGCAAAGCTCCCACCATGATGAGGTGACAATCTATGACAAACACTCAACCAATTGGATTGGTCAAACACTAATATACTATGCAATTGCACTTGGATGTTTAACTATAGGCATCACTTCCCCACATAGATTGTGACCCAGTCATGGCTGAATGAATGTATTCCTGCTGCCGCTGTGGAATTACCTGTCTGAACTACACACCATTTCAACCGCAACGCTGATTCTGGTAAGGGAAGGGGTGGAGGGCTCTGTGCCTATGTGCTTCAGACTTGGTGAATAACAGCAGAATAATTCATAACCACTATTCTCCGGTCTTAGAGGCCATGTCCTTCCTGTGTAGGCCTTTTTACCTTCCCCGCAAGCTAATGCAGTGATTGCAACAGCCTTTGCCTTCCTCCAGACGCTAACGCTAGCTTAGCACTCAATCACCTCCAGCACATTGTCAGCAGGTAGCAAAAAGACCACCCCGATGCAGTCCACATTATTGCTGGGGATTTTAACAAAGCATGCTTAAAGACTGTACTCTCCAAATTCCAGCAACATGTTAAGTGTCCCACTAGAGGGGAAAAAACACTGGATCATGTTTACAGCAACATTAAGCACGCCTACAGAGCCACCCCCTCCCCCACCTTGGACAATCAGACCATCTCTCTCTGCTTCTAATACCTGCTTACACCCCTCTCAGGAAGTGATCACCCCCGACCAAACAAACAATCAAAGCTTGGCCTGAAAATGCTGTCCTCTAGCTACAAGACTGCTTTGCCTGTACAGATTGGAGCATTTTTGAACAGCAGGACCTGGACTCCTACACCGAGTCTGTCCTTTTCTACATCAAATGCTTTGTAGAAAATGTAACAGTCACCAAACACATCCGAGTATTTCCAAACTGTAAATCCTGGATGACCAGTGAAGTCCAGGCCCTGATCAGAGCCCTTAACTCAGCCTTCAGACAGAGGGACAGCTCTCTGTACAGCACTGCCAGAGCCAGCCTGAGGAGAGGCCTAAAACTTGCAAAGAACGCCTATAGGAGGAAATTGGAGGACTTGCTCAGAGATAACAACCTCCAACAGATGTGGAGAGGTATCCAGGCCCTCACCAACTACAGGGCCCAGGGCCCCCCAACATCAGACAGCAGCCTCACTCTAGCAGAGGAGCTTAACAGCTTCTTTGCCTGGTTTGAGCACACACACCTAATCCTTCTCCCTTACTTTATTGCGCAGTAGCCTGGTGGAGCACCCACAGTTTCGTTGTACTGTACTACTGTACAATAACAATAAAGCCTATTCTATTCTATTCTATTCTATTCTATTCTATTCTAGATGTTCTAATAATTAATTACACTGCCATGCACTAGTTTAATATTATATTGTAACAAACTACATTAAAAACTTTTCTTTTTTTGGAAATGGGATTTGCGTTTATATTTGAGAAGAAAAGAAGCCAGGATACTTCCATCCAAATCTCAGTGTGCTTACATGATATCAATCATGATATCTATCATTTGAGAAGAGCAGAAGTTAAGCTAACACTGTAAGAAAAACAGTGTGGGTTTAGATTACTATACTGAGAGGAGTAAATGATGGAGCTGTGTACTGCTAGATCAGGCTATTACCTCACTGGATTCACATACTATATGCTACCAAAACAACTCTCAAACTTTTTCTTTGGTTAAACAGTAAATGGAAACATACAGATAATTTTTACATGAAATAAGTAGCAGGCCATGGCCTGCTGACTTGCATGAAGTAAGTTAGCCTGTTGATTGTTTGTAATGCTCATTGTTTGTGTTGCTGAGCACCATTCAAATCATGATGCAGATGTGGAACTACAGTAATTGTGTTGGCAAAGCCAAATAACTGGTTGAATAAACAAACAAATCATGATCTGATGCCTATCACTAATAAATGATGTTTGTAAAATTGTTGTTGAAAAGCAATATCACACTCAGTGTTCAGCTGTTATACTGAATATCTGTGCTGTAGCTCATTAAATTTGGCCAACTGACCCTGGAGTCTCCCACATGCCTTTGGGCAAGGTCTAATTGAGATTTGATACGTGCTGTCTTCAACAGTGGCTTTGTCTATGCCACACTCCCACAAAGCTTTGACTTGTGAAGAGTTGTATCATTCTCTCAAAACTCAGTTCAGTTCACTTTAGATCATGCAGCCCTGCATTTTAAAGGCAACGACAGGAGCACGCCTACGTGTTGCACCACCCAAAACACACTGCACAAATAAGGGTCAGGACAGCCCCTTTGTTTCTTCCACTGCAATAGTAAAATGGGCTTGGTCATGCCTGTAAATGCACTTTGCACTTTAGACAGTAAACTGCTGACTAGATTATCGTAATAATCCCATACTCTTTAATAACCTTTTTCCTGAGTTGGAGTAGGGCTGTATGATATGACCAAAATTTCATATCACAATATAAGTAATCTTATATCATGATAATGATATACAGTATATCACAATATATATTTTCTGTAAATTCTACAGTTAAGATATAATACATAGAAATTACCATCTCTTTTTTAACACGTTTTTACATGCACATTTTTCCTCAATTTTGCAGTGTTGTTATAAAATGTTTTTTTAATATGCATTTGAGACTTGATTCTCATAAATTTGAGGTTTTTCTTCTAAATCATATCATATGAATAATAAAAAAAAATAAACATGAATAAGTTAAATATTTCCTGAGCCAGAGGAGAATAGCAGTAACTTAAAAAATGTCAGTCTGAAAATGAGAAAATTACCCATCGCTGCCATTTACAGATATACATTAGCTTGTAGTTTAAATCAATGAAAATTTAAGTCTAGATCCACAGCCTGAAGACTACCATTCTGGCCTGATTTAACCATTTTCTGTCATTGTAAAAATATTTCAGATTGGTCATAATCTTAAAAGCAAAGGCACAAAAGGTAATGTAATGAAATACATGTGATGACTTTAACTTTATTCATTATCGGTACTGGATTAATTAAAATTATTAGAAATAAAGTAAATTACATTCAGAGCCAAGTTGCTCCTTCGGCCCATTATATTTATTGATCTTTTTGTATATGTGCCACCATCACACACTTTTGCACCTTTAATAACAGTTTTTCAGACAAAAATAAGAAACTCAGCAGTAATTTAAAGCAAAGAAACGATGGTCTGATACACAAAATGTTTCCAAATAGTGACAACTTAGCATCGTCATTTAACATTTGCTGTTTTATAATAAAAGTGAGATGGGGTTAACGTGACTTACCTCCAATTAAAATGGGGTTAGCGAACTATCCTCTGATGCAGCACGGTGGAAAACAGTCCCACATCACTGGCTAACAGAAATAGCGACTATTTGACAAAGTCATTAGTTGGGAGTTAGCTGTTGTGCTAACCACAGGAATGAAGCCTAGCAACCCTTTTACACTAACTTCTCAGTCCCATTTACACCTGTTCTGCTGCGCACACTGTGGGGAAGAGGCAGAGTGCTGACAAGTAGTGTGTGAGGAACTTTGCTGAAGAAACGGGAGTATGTGTATTTTAAATCTCAATATAAACGATTGAGTTTTTTATGAAACGATAGACATTTTTATTTCATCATCCAATATATATTGTCATATTGCACAGCCCTAAGTTGGAGTGTTTTTTTTTTTTTTGTCTTCAGGATATAAGTATAATCAAGAATACTGATTGACCATTGGCTGGGTTTGGCCGGGTCTCATTGACAGTTACAGAAACGGTTTCTGTAACTGTCAATGAGACTTCTGCACCTCTCAGCAGGTATTTTGGCCCACTCCTCATGAGCAAACTGCTCCGGTTGTCTCAGGTTTGAAGGGTACCTTCTCCAGACGGCATGTTTCAGCTCCTTCCACAGATGTTCAATAGGATTTAGATCAGGGTTCATAGAAGGCTACTTTAGAATAGTCCAATGTTTCGCTCTTAACCATTCTTGGGTGTTTTTAGCTGTGTGTTTTGGGTCATTATCCTGTTGCAAGACCCATGACCTGTGACTGAGACCAAGCTGTCTGACACTGGGCAGCACATTTCTCTCTAGAATACCCTGATAGTCTTGAGATTTCATTGTACCCTGCACAGATTCAAGACACCCTGTGCCAGATGCAGCAAAGCAGCCCCAGAACATAACAGAACCTCCTCCATGTTTCATGTTTTGTTCATGTTTCACAGTAGGGACAGTGTTCTTTTCTTGGTATGCTTCATTTTTGCGTCTGTGAACATAGAGCTGATGTGCCTTGCCAAAAAGTTGCAGTTTTGTCTCATCTGTCCATAGGACATTCTCCCAGAAGCTTTGTGGCTTGTCAACATGTAGTTTGGCAAATTCCAGTCTGGCTTTTTTATGATTTGTTTTCAACAGTGGTGTCCTCCTTGGTCATCTCCCATGAAGTCCATTTTGGCTCAAACAGTGACGGATGGTGCGATCTGACACTGATGTACCTTGACCTTGGAGTTCACCATGAATGTGTTTAGAGGTTGTTGTGGGCTCTTTTGTTACCATTCGTATTATCCGTCTCCTCCTGCGGCCACATCCAGGGAGGTTGGCTACAGTCCCGTGGATCTTAAATTTCTGAATAATATGTGCAACTGTAGTCACAGGAACATCAAGCTGCTTGGAGATGGTCTTATAGCCTTTACCTTTAACATACTTGTCTATAAATTTCTTTCTAATCTCCTGAGACAACTCTCTCCTTTGCTTCCTCTGGTCCATGTTTAGTGTGGTACACACCATGTCAACAAACAGCACAGTGACTACTTGTCACCCTTTAAATAGGCCGACTGACTGATTACAAGTTTGTAGACACCTGTGATGTTAATTAGAGGACACATCATGGTTGAACATGTCCCTATGGTCACATTATTTTCAATCTTTTCTAGGGGTGCCATAATTTTTGTCCAGGCCTGTTTCGTGAGTTTGTTTTTTTAAAATAATCCCGTTGAACCAAATTCAAAAGTATTGTCTGATTTTCATTGGTTAATTTTCATAGAATTTTTATTTATTACCACTTTTGTCAGATTCAAGTTATTTCTGTGACCACTGTGGGTTTTTCTTTCATTAACAGAGGGGTACCAACAATTTTGTCCACGTGTGCATATGATTAGCTTGTGGCACATATGTTGGTTACATATCCTCCACAAATGTGTTGCTGTATGTTTATTGTGTGCTTCACATCTCATGGAACAAAAGGGACTGAGACTCTGGGATTCGGCAGAAGAGTGTGAGATTCGGCCTTTGTTTCCAGAAGACGACCGGGGAAGATTTCTGGACCACAGAGACTAGAGGACAATGGTGTGAGATCAAAGGGGTTACTTTGTGATTGAGATTAAGTACCATGTGACTGTATGTTTGATTAAACACCATGTGACTGCTGTTTCGTGCCCGGGGTATAAAACCCCTGATGTGAGATGAAAACTTCCTCTTGACTGGCTTTGAGATTTGTTGGAGATGTGATCTGTGAATAAAGTTGAATCTGAGGAATAAACTCAGTCTCATCCTTGAACACATTCTCCACACTGGTGACCTTACGACGTAAAATGAGCAGAAATAATTCTCCCGAGCGGGGCTCGGCAGAAGCCAGCCTGATGGCTGCCTCCACACTCCGGCTGCCCGACTTCTGGCACCATAGTCCGCGCTCCTGGTTTAGCGCAGTCGAGGCGCAGTTCAACCTCCGGAGAATCTCGAAGGACGACACGAGATTCTACCATGTGGTGGCGAAGCTGGACAGCCACAGAGTCCAGAGGGTGGAAGACCTGGTTAACCAACCACCGGACAGCGACAAATATGGCGCCTTGAAAGCTGCGCTTATCAGCCATTTCACCCCCTCCGTGCAACAGCGAGCGGAGGGGCTCCTGGTGTTGACGGAGTCGGAGAACGACAGACCCATAGACCTGATGGTCAAAATGCTGAGGCTGAAAGACTCCGAGGACTGTGAATTTATCTTCGCCCACCTTTTCCTCCGGACCCTGCCGCCAGCGGTGAGAGTTACCCTGGCAGATTCACCCCGGTTGGCCAAGCGAGACTACCACGGGCTGAGCAAGGAGGCGCAGCAACTCGTCGATGCCCACAAGCGGAGCGCAGTTTCGGCTGCAACAGCGGAGCTAGGAGTGACGCCCGGAGACGGCATGGGGCCAGTGGTTGCAGCACCAGACGCGCCGACGACGGCAGCAGTCAGCACCAAGCGACAGGGAGCGGGCGACGTCTTTTGCTTCTATCATCGCTGTTTTGCAGAGAGGGCACACAAGTGCCTCCCACCGTGCCACTTCAAGCGTTCGGGAAACACCAAAACCGAGGGTCGGTAGTGGCTGCGGCCCTCGGGTACGAGAACAAGCTGCTTTACCTGACGGATGCACGTTCGGGGAGACAATTCCTCATGGACACAGGCTCCCAGATGAGCTTCATCATGCCTTCCTACGCGGACCGGCTGATGCCGTCCAAGGTTCCCTAGGTGTCAGTGTCAGCAGCTAACGGCTCAGCTATTAAGACCTTCGGTGAGAGGACTCTGCTTCTGTCTTTGCAGGGTCGTTCATTTGAGTGGACTTTTGTTGTAGCTGCAGTCAGTTTCAACATGTTAGGGGCTGATTTCTTGTGCTCACATGGTTTATTGGTTGATCTTGCTAATAGACATCTGGTTAATGCACTGTCTTTTCACTCTATTCCCTGCACAGCACGAGTGGCACCGCCAACTGCACAAGCCAACATCACATCTGCGGGTGGTAAGTTCCACGCACTTCTCACTCAGTTCCCAGCACTAACAGTCCCAACGTTTTCGGCGACAGTGGCCAAACATGGGGTGGAGCATTATATCACTACCACCGGGCCGCCCGTTTTTGCAAAAGCTCGGCGCCTGGACTCAGCTAAACTGACCATAGCGCGCGAGGAGTTTGCCAACCTGGAAAAACTGGGCATCATCAGACGTTCGAAAAGCCCCTGGGCTTCACCATTGAACATGGTCCCAAAGACTGATGGCTCGTGGCGACCTTGCGGTGATTTCCGCAGGTTGAATAACGCCACTGCACACGACCGCTACCCGATCCCACACATTCAAGATTTTTCAGTTCATTTGGCGGGGGCGTGCATTTTTTCTAAAATAGATTTAGTGCGTGGCTACCATCAGGTTCCAGTGCGCGCCCAGGACATACCCAAAACAGCGGTAATAACTCCTTTCGGGCTTTTTGAGTTTTTGCGCATGCCTTTTGGACTCAAGGGGGCCGCGCAGACGTTCCAGTGCATAATGGACGCAGTGCTGCACGACCTCCCTTTCGTGTTCGTCTACTTAGATGACATTTTAGTAGCCTTCACTTCCAAAGACGAACACGAAAACCTCCTCACGGCAGTTTTCCGGAGGCTGGCAGAGCACGGGTTAATAATTAACCCAGCAAAGTGTCAGTTT
This sequence comes from Pholidichthys leucotaenia, assembly GCA_020510985.1. Lineage (NCBI taxonomy): Eukaryota > Metazoa > Chordata > Actinopteri > Cichliformes > Pholidichthyidae > Pholidichthys > Pholidichthys leucotaenia. The sequence goes on from CM035845.1 coordinate 289,039,333, forward strand.
GGGGTAGCGCAGATTGATTTTTTGGGGCATCGCGTTTCGCCAGAAGGGGCGGTCCCTCTGCCCGATAAAGTGCGGCCAATAACAAATTTTCCCCAACCTCAAACGGTCAAAGCGTTACAGGAGTTTTTGGGAATGGTTATTTTTATAACCGTGTCTTCCCAAGCACAGCGCGGTTCATGCAACCATTGTACGTGGCACTAAAAAAACAAAAACCCACAAATAAAATCGAATGGTCTCCTGAGCGGGAGCGCGCATTCTCTCAAGTCAAAACAGCGCTGGCAAACGCGGCTTTGTTGGCACATCCAGTTCCAACAGCCCGCATGGCCCTCACCACTGACGCGTCCGATTTAGCGGTAGGGGCGGTCGTTGAACAGTTTGTAGCGGGGACCTGGCAACCGCTCGCGTTTTTCAGCAAAACCTTGCGCGATAGCGAGCGAAAATACAGCGCGTTCGACAGAGAGTTGTTGGCCCTACACTTGGCCATCCGCCATTTCCAGTTCTGGCTGGAAGGGCGCCGTTTCACCGCGTTCGTGGACCACAAGCCGCTGACTTTTGCGATGGCCAAGATTTCGGAACCTTGTTTGGGCCGGCAGCAAAGACAGCTGGCCGCGATATCAGAGTTCACCACCGATATCCAGCATGTCGCAGGTAAACATAATGTAGTGGCAGACTGCCTCTCGCGTGCTGTGCTGGCGCCAGACCACGTGAGGGCAGATTTTGCAGCCATGGCCGCGGGCCAGGGTAGCGACGCGGGAGCGTGCGCGGCCCTGGTCCGCGTAGGTTTAGATTATGCAGCCATGGCCGCGGAGCAGGTTAGCGATGCGGACGTGCGCGCGCTCCAGTCTGGACCAACAGGGTCAAGGCTGGAGCACAGGGTGCTGCAAATGGGTATGCCTCCCCTAATCTGCGATGTCTCCACGGGACGGCCGCGCCCCATGGTACCAGCTGCGTGGCGCCGCCGCGTTTTTGACTCGATCCATTCTCTGGCGCACCCGGGGGTGCGCGCATCGGTCAAAATGGTGGGGGAGAAATTTGTATGGCCGGGGTTGCGCAGGCAGGTCAAGGAATGGGCGACAGCCTGCGTAGCGTGTCAGTGAGCCAAAATACACAAACACACTAGAGCTCCTTTGGAGCCTTTTCACATTCCTGCTAAGCGCTTTGATCATGTGCATGTCAACTTGGTAGGCCCCCTTCCGTCGTCACAGGGGTACACACACCTTTTGACAATGGTGAACCGCACCACGCGTTGGCCGGAAGCAGTTCCTCTGGCATCAACCACAGCGGAGGAAGTGGCGCACGCGTTTTTAACAGCTTGGGTAGCGCGTTTTGGAGTTCTGTCAGACATAACGTCGGACAGAGGTCCTCAATTTGTTTCCGAACTCTGGTCGTCGATGGCCCGCAGCCTAGGGGTAAAGATCCACCGCACCACCGCTTACATCCCCCAGGCTAACGGTTTATGCGAGCGTTTTCATAGGTCATTGAAAGCGGCCCTCAGAGCGTCGCTTACGGATACAAATTGGGTTGACAAGTTACCATGGGTCTTATTGGGGTTGCGTTCCACACCTAAGGAGGATTTGCAAGCCTCTCCAGCGGAATTAGTTTTTGCACAGCCTCTCCGTCTGCCAGGGGAATTTCTCCCCGATAATCCTGCCCCAAATTGCCCCCCCGCTCAGCGGTTGCAGAGCGGCACAGGATCAAACACGCTTCCTGGCCCGGTTCATCACAGTTTCCCACGCGTTTTTGTGCCGAAGGCTTTAAAAAATGCGGAATTTGTTTTTGTGAGACATGATGCTTGTCGCCCCAGCCTGCGCCCGCCTTACGATGGACCGTACAAGGTGCTGGAAACAGGAGAGAAGCATTTTTTGCTACATTTGGGAGACAGAAAAGAATTGATTTGTATAAACAGACTCAAACCCGCTTTTGTTTTGGCGGATGAAGAGGTACAGTTGGCGAGAGCCCCCCGTCGCGGTAGACCCCCTAGAGGGCATTCTACAGGACTCCCACAGAGATTGGCTAACAGTTCTAATCCACAGGTGCAGCGGGACGCTGCAGAAGCAGTAAAGCCGGCTTTCAGCAGATACGGCAGGAGACTGAGAGTTAAGCAACTGGTGGATTGATGTGTAGTAATGTTATTATGTCATGTGTCTCTGGTTATGTTTGTCCCATTTTAGACGTTTGGGGGGGGGTCATGTGGCACATATGTTGGTTACATATCCTCCACAAATGTGTTGCTGTATGTTTATTGTGTGCTTCACGTCTCATGGAACAAAAGGGACTGAGACTCTGGGATTCGGCAGAAGAGTGTGAGATTCGGCCTTTGTTTCCGGGAGACGACCGGGGAAGATTTCCGGACCACAGAGACTAGAGGACAATGGCGTGAGATCAAAGGGGTTACTTTGTGATTGAGATTAAGTACCATGTTACTGTATGTTTGATTAAACACCATGTGACTGCTGTTTTGTGCCCGGGGTATAAAACCCCTGATGTGAGATGAAAACTTCCTCTTGACTGGCTTTGAGATTTGTTGGAGATGTGATCTGTGAATAAAGCTGAATCTGAGGAATAAACTCAGCCTCATCCTTGAACACATTCTCCACAAGCTGACGATTAAACATGCTAAAATCATGATCCTATCAATTTAATAAAAAAAAAAAATCTTTTTGCCCTGCTGAGATGGGAACTTTTGATGTTCTCTGACAAAGCCATGATGTTCTCTTGAATTTGTTTCAGTGGACTAGAAACAGAAGAAAATATACTCTGTTCAAGCTCAGATACACTCTTTAGCCTGGCTTATGCGTTCTCAATAACTACTGAAAGAAGCGTTAAATCCATATGAAATGTTGCAATTTAGCTATGAGTCACCTATTAGAAGCCGTTTTAAAAGCAACAAGAGAATCTGAATCAGTTGAATTTTGATACTGGGGACACACACTAAATGCCATTTTAAATGTTCTGCTCGAAATAATGGAAAATCTGTCTGGGTCTGACAATATGCTCTGTCCTTGACTGAAAAATCACTGCATGTTTTTCTGCATGTCTGGGTCAGCATTTCTGTTCCTTCTTCAATCTAGGCTCATAGCCAGAAAGATAACTTTAATAAATTTTGCACTTTTTGCAAACATATTTTGAACTGCCTCCACCTCCATGGATTTTCTCTTGTTTTGGTAGCTGCTTTTGAAGAATGATTTTGGGCAACTTCAAATGAAGCCTGTCTCTTTATTACAGCTTCTGTTGAAGGGCCACAGATGCTTTTAGTCTGCTCCAGAATTCTGCCTCCATACAACTTCAGTAGAAATTAGCTCTGACTTACAGTGCTGTGAAAAAGTATTTGCTCCCTTCCTGATTTTTTTATATTTTTGCACATTTGTCACACTTTAATGTTTCAGATCATTAAACAAATTTTAATATTAGACAAAGATAACCTGAGTAAATGCAAAATGCAGTTTTTAAATGATAATTTTATTTATTAAGGGGAAAAAGCTATCCAAATCTACCTGGCATTATGTGAAAAAGTAATTACACCCTAAACTTAATAACTGGAAAGTCACCCTTGGTGGCAGCGACTGCAATTAAGCATTTGCAATAACTGGCAATGAGTGTTTTACATCACTGTTGAGGAATTTTGGTCCACTCTGATTTGCAGAATTGTTTTAATTCAGCCACATTGGAGAGCTTGAGCTTGGGGAGCTTGAGGTCACGAACTGATGGCCAGACATTCTCCTTTTTCTGGTGAAGAGCAGAACTCATGGTTCCATCAATTATGACAAGTCACCCAGATCTTGAAGCAGCAAAGCAACCCCAGACTATCACACTACCATCACCATGTTTGACTGTTGGTATGGTGTTCTTTTTATGAAATGCTGTGTTAGTGTGTTAGTTTTATACCAGATGTAATGGGACACACGCCTGCCAAAACATTCAACTTTCGTCTCATCAGTCCATAGAATATTTTCTCAACAGTTCTGCGAATCATCAAGATGTTTTTTTGGCAAATATGAGATGAGCCTTTGTGTTCTTTTTGGTCCACATTGATTTTTTGCATTGGAACCATGGATGCCATTTTGGCCCAGTCTCTTTCATATTGTTGAATCATGGAACAGTGTCCAACCTGAGGCATCAAAAGTACAAAATTGTACTCATGTAAAAGCGCTGTTATCTTGTGAAATTAATAATTAAGAGTAGACACCCCAAAAATTACTAGTTGAATAAGAGTACAAAAGCACCCTCTTAAAAATACTAGTATTGACTTGGTCTTGAAGGCTTAAGGTTTTTCTCCTAAATTTATAACCATTTTCTTGTAGTTTTCTACTTCTCTGTAAACTTGTTTTCACCTAAATTTGCAACTATTTTCCTCATAAATATGTAATTTCTTCCAGTAAATTTTTGACTGTTCTTGTACATTTGAGACTTTATTATCATTAATTTGTGGATTATTTTATGATTAATTTTTTGCCTATTTTTATAATGAAATTACTGCTTTACTGCTGTTTTTAATTACTGGTAAAATTTTTGACTTCTTTCTCATGCGTGCTCAACTACTGTCTGGGTGTGTGGTACGCCAGCTCCACGGCTGAGAACAGGAAGGCTGTGCAGAGGGTCATCAACACCGCCCAAAAAATTATCGGCAGCCCTCTGCCCCCCACTGGAAGACATCTCCAGAGCCTCCTGTCTCAGAAGGACCAAAGCCATCACAGGAGACCCCTCACATCCTGCCCACCACCTGCTTGACCTGCTTCCCTCTGGACGGCGGTTCAGATCGATCATGTCCCACACCTCCAGACTGACAGTTTTTTCCCCTGGGCCATCTGAACTGCAAACAGTCAGAGGCCCCACCCCCTCCCTCTGAATGCTCACATGCACAGAACTGAGGACCTTTTTAATTATCACTATAACTCACCTGTCTTTGCACTCCTCATTGTCATGTATATTGACCCATCTGTGAAATCATGACTGTGCATATTTTCCATAATCCTTGGGCCATTTTACTCTATTATGTGTTCTGCATGCCACACTCTTATGTACATAGTTCCACCTGTGAAGCCACTACGGTATCTGTGTATATACCAATGGGCTATTTGTGTTTTTACTTTTACTTTTACTTCAGTCGTATGGTTAATCGTGTGTTCTGTAACTGTTTTATTTCAAATTCTTTTCACTTACTTTATTGTGCAGTAGCCTGGTGGAACACCCACAATTTCGTTGTACTGTACAACTGTACAATGACAATAAAGCCTATTCTATTCTATTTGATTTGATTTGATATAATGGAAACTTTTGATGATAATTTTGCAGAGCCAGAATAGCGCAATAATTTCAACTCTGATTTCAAAGAAATAAAAGTATTAATAACATATTTAATGAAATAAAATTAACTAAAACAAAGATGCAGTTATTTTTGTCATAATATTTCTCTACATTTACAGTTTTTTTAGAACACTCCTTGCTAAACAGACAGCAGGAAAAACCTCCCATATTTTGAAATCCAAATGTTGGCAGGTTTAGTTTGTCTGAAGGCTGGAGGATGTTAACGGATTAATGTTACTGACTTCATGAATTTCGGTCATTATAACTCTCCAGGTAGTGCTTGGTGAATTAAATCCTCAACAATTCGGTCATCCTTGCCTCTGCCTTAATTAGCCTACATATCAAACCTAACCACACCTGTTAGCCAAGAAACTCATTGTCCCTGTTAGTAGGTTGAAACCACGATAAGTGCCTCCACTTAGTGGTGGGCAGGTGACGCCTCAATGAAGCTCTGAGGCTTTCCTTCTAATTGTGCCAAAAAAGATTCAAAGCTTCGAGGCTTCAGTCTGAACAGTGGCATCTGGTGGCCAACTGAGGCCATAACAACCTCTCAAGATCACAACTGAAGCGCTGACACATTACAATACTATGCCAGCAATAAAAGTTCATCAAAGACTGTGTGGTTGTTTTAATCTGCTGATATTTTTCTTCATTCATACCAGTAGCTCTTGAATTTTTTTTCTTTTATTTCCCACTTTGGGGAGGCAGGTGATCACCAAGCCCCCCCCCCCCCCACACACACACACACACACGCAGACAGACAGACACACACAGGGCTTTCTCTGCCACCTCCAGATCCAAAAGGAATCCAAAACCAAGCTAAGCCTCATATTTCCTTGTCTTCCTGGCTTTTTAGTTAATTACCAACAGGAAGACTTATTTAAGCCAGGTTAAGAGGAGAGGTGATAATCAGTGAGCAGCAGTATGGTTTCTTGCCAAGAAAGAGTACTACAGATGCAATGTTTGCTTTAAGGGTGCTGATGGACAAGTATAGAAAAGGTCAGAAGGAGTTGCACTGTCTTTGTGGATTTACAGAAAGCATATGATAGGGTGCCAAGAGAGAAAGTGTGGTACGGCTATGGCCAAGAAAGATAATTTTTTTCACACGTAAGGAGTTGTTCAGAATTCATTATAAGAACTCCTTATACAAAGATATAGAGTGATGATAATCAAGTGGCAGTAATGCACCTGTGGGCTGATTGCCAACCGCCAATCAGATCTAAAAGAAGAAGAAGTGTTAAGAAATGTCAAGAACACATCTGGTAGGTGGTGGTAATGCACCTATAAGCTGGTTGCCAACCGCTAATCAAATCTAAAAGAATAAGAAGTCAGGAGTGGTAGAGAAGTATGTGAGGGTGGCACACGACATGTATGAGCAGGACTATATACAGTGCGACGTGAAAATTGGTTTGTGCTCAGAATGAATGAACAGATGTTGCAGTGGTGCGATTAGAAACAGACCAGTTTGTGTGTATAGCCACTTTCAAACTACAATTGGCGAGCTGCAGTCACAAGTTCCATCAGCCTAAATTCACACCTCAACAATCTTCCGCAGATAACAGTGCATTTCTCCTGGATATCAAGTTTCATGCTCTTCCATCGCTGATTGCATCGGTGTTCCGGTCAGCCCACAAGCACACAGGCTGCTGTGGAGAGTCACTGGCATTTTTATGTCTTCCCATGTTGTTGCCTCATGTTAAACTCAACGCAGATCAGCAGTGAAATACACCGATATATAGAGTTCAATCGTTCCTGCTCTTTGTCCTCCGTTACAAAAGAAAGAACTGCAAAATGCACCCGACTTTTTTTTTTGTCATGATGGCGCTTAACAGCTTTCACATTTACAAGAACAGACACCGTGTGCTTGCATTGGAAGGCTGCACTTTTGACACAAAGTGGGATATGCTTTATTTGAGAGAGAGGCTGTCACGGGAAAAAAAGAGGAGCAGAGGATATGCAAGCTGCTCTGGGATGCATAGCTTGCTCCTCGCCAACAGGAGAGGCTGGTCTCTTCTCCGCTGCTCCCTCAGAGCTGCTGCTTTGAGGGAGTGACTGAAAAATTCTCTTATAAAAGAAATGTTTTGTTTTTTTTCCATTTCTTCCGGCTTCTCCTGGGCCCACAGTGGGTTCATTTTGCATGGGTCTCTGGAGGAGTGCGATGGAGAAAGACGAAGCTCCATGGGGCAACATAGGCAATTTTTATGGTTTATGGTGTCAAACATATGGCTTGTGGGCCAAAACAGGCCCGTTTGGGGTGGCAGTGGCTCAGGCAGTAGAGCGGGTCCTCCAATAACCAGAGGGTTGGTAGCTCAAATACCGCTGTCCCCAGCCGTCCTGCTGTTGTGTCCCTGGGCAAGATGCTATACTCACCTTGCCTTCAATGTCCATAGCACTGGGTATGAATGTGTATAAATGTTCGGTAGTGGTTGGAGAGGCCGTTGGCGCAGATTGGCAACCATGTTTCCATCAGTCTGCCCCAGGGCAGCTGTGGCTACAGCAGTAGCTTACCACTACCATTGTCTGTGGAGTGAATGAATAATGTAACCATTGTAAAGCATCTTTGAGTGTCATGAAAAACGCTATATAAATCGATGCATTAGTATTATTATAAACTATATAAAGGCTCTGTGTGTGTGTGTGTGTGTGTTTAAGACAAGTGAGTGTTTTGATATTTTTTCAATAGTCACATAATCAATAGATGCATTTCAGAAGGTTAAGACTGACAAAAACAATTTTTCAGTCAATGACCCCTTTAAAAATTAAGGAAGCGCTGGTGGAATTGTGAGAGGAAAATGTTTCTCTAAATTCAGTCCTGCAAGATCTATTTTCCTGTGATCAGAATGTTCCTTTACGTGCTCCAGATTGAAGCACAAAATAACTCCCTACCTGGTGATTTACCATAATTAAAACTGCTTGTTTACGGCAAAGGAGCATTCTGACAAATTAAAATCAACTTGTAATGGACACTAAATATCACCTGTTTATAAAGGTGTATTAGTCCTTTTGTTTTATTTTTTTTTCTCTCAGAAACTTACTGGTCCAGAGTTACTTGTTATGTAAGTAGTTTGTGGCAATTTAATTACATGTATTAATGGAATTTTATATGTACCTAGGGATATTACAACCACAAGGTAATTGCTTACTTTGCCTTGGGTATTGCAGGGAGTCATGCATGCAGAAGTACACATAAAGTAAAAGTTAAGTGCACACATTAGGCCCAAAACTAAGATAATTATTTTTGTAGCATTTTCCAGCATGCATTTTTTCCCATTATGCAAATACAATCAGTCAGCTAACTTTTTAGACAGCTGATGTCAGTGATCAAAACAGAGCAACGAATAAAAGAGTGTGACTCAACACAACCATTTATCTGTCACAGCTTGCTGCTGGAAGAAGACATTACTGTTAACTGTGTCAGGATGACCGTTATCTCAGTAAAATCGAGACACTTCTACAATGAAGATAAGTGAATGGTAGGCAGACTGAAAAGAAGTGTTGTTTATTTGGAGTCGGACATTTACCCAATCGGTGGAATGAAAGGTTGTTTTCCCCCTTTTCACTTCTCAGATTAGATTGTGCAGGTTACATCCTGTCTTTTGTGTCATCTCTCCCCTTTGGGATTATGAGTCGAGTCACCCAAGAGGACCTGTTAGAAAACTCAATTACACTGGCTGACATCTTAAAATGTCCTTGCCTTTGATTTGTTTTCATAGCTGGCTGTGAGGTTTTGTCTAACATGGGATGGAAGGTGAATCTTTTAATACATATTTTTACCCTTCAAAAACAGTGACACACATGGATTGTTTCATTTGTTTTTTTTTTATTATTTTGCAGCATTTGTTGTCTAAGTATTAAAATTAGCAAAATTAAAATTAATAATTGAGCTCTAAACAAAAGGTAGGATTCAAAGAATATTTTTTTAAATTCTTAATTAACCTTCTGTGCTGGTTAACCCTGAGTGATGTAAAGATATATATTTTTTTTTTTTTACCTAGGAAATTATAATGAAACCTGCCACTTCAAGGATTTCACTGACAATAAAGGAACTGGGCTTAAACATGCTCCTTGTGACTCCGGAACCCAGACCTTTAGACCTTCAATGATGGAGTAGCTCATTCTTCGTGAGCATACCAAGACGCTTTGCTTCTCTCTCTCTCCATACATGTAGAATACGTATAGCCTACAACTACTGAAAGTTGAAATGACATGAATTTATCTTATGAGTGAACTGTGGTCTGCCCTCTCCTTCTATTTTTGATGTGGATGTCAGGTAAGATTCTTTGCCAAAGCAGCTGACTTTGTGAACATGGAATATATTTTATAGTTCACTAAATTACCATTTCTGTCATCAATAACAAGCTCTTTTCAGGTTGTATCAAATATCCGTATCTTGTAGAATTACATGAGTGACCTGAGAGGGTTCGAATCAGCCTTTCGAAACACTATTAAGGGATGATTCAACGCCCCCGATCTGATTGTAGTACGTACTACATTTTTGTAACGTTTTAAGTTGTATCTCAAAAGTAGAGGTGGTGTCTTTCTCCTTAACCCAGAGTGGTTCCACCTGATTCCATAGGAGATTAGCCTGATACCTGCAGCTCTTCCTCCCATAGAACCTTTGGAACCACTATGATTCATATGTTTTGTCTCAGCAGAACAAAATACACTTTGAGCATATTACGGAAATATGGGCATTTTTGTTGCCCTGCACTGAAAGAGAATCGTGCAACAATGTAGTCAGCTGACAGGCTGCATTAACAGTGGGGGCTGTTGGGAACTCTCTGTTGTTTTTGACAACTAGGGAGTTCAGCATGGAGAGTTTGTCAGACTATCATGCTACTTTCTTTTCTGAGTGATGCATTTCTGAACCATTTCTTTGTCTTGAGAAACTCCTGGGTTGCCTTTACTGTGTTTTGTCAAACAACTTGTGCTTGTTTTAAGCCTGCAAACACAAAGTGCCTTTTATATACTAGAATCTATCGTACCATTTTTATCAGCAGTCACATTATCACTAAACACCAGTTGTACAGTTGGTATAAGTTATTCTGTCCCAGCTTACTTATACAATTACCTACAAAATATGGTGCCTGCTGTCCCGTCTAGTGTTTATACACAGTGGGAGAAATAATTATTTGATCTCCTGCTGAATTTGTAAGTTTACCCCCATACAAAGAAATGAACAGTCCATATTTTTTATAGTAGGTTTATTTTAACAGAGAGACGGAAGATCAACAACAACAAAAAAAAAATAGAAAAAAGACTATCAGGTAAGGGTTATAAATTAATTTGCATTTGATTGAGAAAAATAAGTATTTGATCCCCTACCAACCAGCACGAATTATGACCCGCACAGACCGGTTATGTATCCATGAGGCACATAAATTAGTCCTGTACCTTTACGAAAGTACTCCTAATCTCAACTCGTTATGTATATAAAAGATTCCTGTCAAAGAATCAGTCTCTTCAATTCAAACTTCTCCACCACCATGGGCAAGACCAAAGAGCTGTCAAAGGATGTCAGAGACAAGATTGTAGACCAGCATAAGGCTGGAATGGGCTACAAGACTCTGAGCAAGAAGCTTGGTGAGGAAGAGACCACTGTTGATGTGATAATTCGAAAGTGGAAGAAATATACTGTAAGATAACAGTCAATCGCCCTTGCCCTGGAGCTCCATACATGATTGCACTGTGTGGGGTAAGCATGATTCTGAGAAAGGTGAGGGATCAGCCCAGAATTACACGGGAGGAGCTTGTTAATGACCTCAAGGGAGCTGGGACCACAATCACCAAGAAACCCGTTGGTAACACACTTTGCCATAATGGATTGAGATCCTGCAGTGCCCGCAAGGTCCCCCTGCTCAAGAAGGCACATTTGAAGTTTACCAATGAACACCTGAATGATTCAGAGAAGGCTTGGGAGAATGTGGTGTGGTCAGATGAGACCAAAATTTGAACTCTTTGACATCAACTCGACTCGCTGTTTGGAAGCAGAGAAATGCTGAATATGACCCCAAGAACACCCTCCTCACTGTCAAACATGGAGGTGGAAACATTGCGCTTTGGGGCTATTTCTCTGCTAAGAGTACAGGAAGACTTCACCACATTAAGGGGCCGATGAATGGGGCCATGTACCGTAGAATCTTGGATGAGAACCTCCTGGCCTCAGCCAGAACACTTATGATGGGTCGTGGATAGGTCTTCCAGTATGACAGTGACCCAAAACATAGAGCCATGGCATAAAAAAAAGAGTGGATCAAGAAGATTAAGGTCCTGGAGTGGCCTAGCTAGTCTCTGGACTTAATCCCACAGAAAATCGGTGGAGAGAGCTGAAACTTTGAGTTGCCAAGCGACAGCCTTGAAACCTTCAGGATTTGGAGAGTATCTGTAAAGAGGAGTAAGAGCAAAATCCCTTCTGAGGTGTGTGCAAACCTGTTGACCAACTACAAGAAATGTCTGACCTCCGTGCTTGCCAACAAGGGTTTCTCCACCAAGTACTAAGTCACATTTTGCTTGAGGATCAAATACAAAAAAAAAAAAAAAAAAAAAAAAAAAATCAAATGCAAATTAATTTATAACCCTTATTTAATGATTTTTTTTCTGGATTTTTTGTTGATCTTCTGTCTCTCTCTGTTAAAATAAACCTACCATAAAAATTATGGATCGTTCATTTCTTTGTAAGGGGGTAAACTTACAAATTTAGCAGGAGATCAAATAATTATTTCCCCCACTGTATATCTATATTACCGGCCACTGGAGTCTCATCACCCAGCTGCTCGGATGTAAATATTATGATTATTTTGGACCCATAAACATTTTTAAAGTATTTTTTTCATCAGTATATTATTTTTTCAATAATATAAAGACCTTAATTCTGCACCTTTCTAAACATTTTGTTAATGTATTATTTTTATTTATTTATTTGTTTTCATAAAATACTGTCTAGTTCACTTTTAACCAACAATGAAGAGATTCAGCAGCAAGACATTTTAGAAGTTCTGGTCTTCCCAATATCTTACTATTACTAAACTCACCTGCGCGGTTGATATATTTAATAATGACCAAAATTGCTGCATTGTCCATTTTTGTCCACACTTTTTTTTAATTGTAATGAATGCCTCCTACATTTGTAATTATACCTCTTTGGAACACATATTGAGCTCCACTGAACAACTGTAGGAGTAAATTGAGCATTAATGAAAGAGATTTTATCACGTTAACTTGCTATGAAATAATAGGAAACAGCTCAGACCTAGTCATGAAACTGCTTATCAGCCAGCTGTTCAATTACTTTTTAACCTGTAATTACATGTGTTTTAAAAAGTGTAGTATCCAGTAAATACCATGCAATAATTTTGTCAAACTTCTATAATTAAAACTGAAAGACTGCAATTCAATCATTGGCCAGTATATTTGGAAAATTAAACTTCCAATCCCAATAATTATGCATGCACAATTAAGAATTAATATTTAGCAATAAGCTGTTTTTTAGCAATGCCAAAAAACAGTTAACCACTATAAAAATATGAGATGTAAAAATAGTAACCATTTTGACAGCTGTCCTCCCAAGCTGAACATTTAAATATACGACTGTCTGGAATGAAACATTTTGACAAGAGAAGCCTCTTTGGGGTGATTAAGCTGACTCAGATGGCTGCCGAGTGTGTGTGAGATGATTGTCAGGACATGGCATGCAGCAGCTACACTCATTTTGCCATAAGTGGCACATTTAGCTTTAAAAGTGTAGGCTTTAGCCAGCTGTTGAACTATACTGCATGTAGGCCAAATAATAAAAAATAAATAATGTTTAAATTTGAATATGAGAGGACCACAACATTTTCATATGCTCTTACATGACAACATTGAGTGCATAGGGAATCAAACTTTGAAGCTTAAAAATACTAATATTAAAGCACCTGGGGAAAGAAAGCATAATGCATTATTTTCAGTCACCTAACTTGGCTCCAGGACTGTAAGAAAATGTTGGACTTATTATGTACAGTATTTGTTGTATTTGTCTGGTTTTATTAAAGGTACATTACTCATTGCCAGTGGTGGGTGGAGTATTTTACACCTGGGCCTTCAGGTGACCCTGTGAGTCTGAAATAAAGTGTAATAATGATAATACGAGTGGTGCTCTACCTGTGTGAGATCCAGAGGCCACATAATTTTAATTGATTCTTGATTGCTTGACCACAGCAATATTTGTACTTTGTCTTTTCTTCAATATAATTGATTAAAAAAGGGGATGAAATGGATGAAATCCTATTTAACTGACAGATAGCAATGTGTAATGGTCAATGGTGTCAAATTGCCATATTTGAAATGTCAAATGGATGTCCCACAAGGATCCATACTTAGACCAGTATTATTCTCCCTATACATAAATGATCTACCAAATGCATGCAGAAACATTCATATACAAATGTATGCAGATGACACGCTAATATTCACACCTGCAAAAAACACAAGAAGCCGCCTGTATTCTTACAAAGGTGAGGAGCTGCAACTAGTCGAGGAATTTAAGTACCTCGGTGTGATTTTAGACTCCTCATTAACTTTTAAAAAAACATCAAAAAAATCTCAAACATAATCAAATTCAGTGTAAGAAATTTTAAACAAATTAGACCATCGCTGACAGTTAATGCGGCCAGAATGTTTCTGCATGCAATGATCTTCTCACACGTCGATTACTATTTTACCAACTGGTCACTTACTGGTGTAACCATAATCAAACCCACTGAATCTTTATACAAAAAAGTCATAAAAATCCTTGACAAGAAATATCCCACATATCATTGCTGTCACTTTTACAAAAAATACAATCTTCTGTCTTTTGAAAATTATAAAACTCTCAAATTTGCCTGTTCAATTTATAAAATATTAAATTGCTATGCACCACCTCCCCCTAGGAGAATATGTTAAACTGAGGACTGTCACCAGTACAACCACCAGAGCAATCACTAGAGGAGACTGTGAGGTTCCCCACAGACGCACCACATTTGCTCAATCTGTGCTATCAGTGAGGGGCACCAAGATCTGGACTAACATACCACCTGCAATCAGAGAACATACCATACTAAACACTTTTAAGACTCATTGTAAAAATTGGCTTTTAAACAACCAAAACTGTACCCATAACTAGTGGTTGCTCTGTGGCATACGCATATATATGTGCCCGTGCATCACACACATATGCCCCGCCTCTTGTTTGTTGGTGTCTCTTGCTGTGAGGTGCTTGGGTGCATGTGTGTGTATGCATACACAACACTTCACTTGTGTGACATTTGAATATTTTGTTTTGTAGCACCTTAACTCTTGCACTTTAGCATATCCACTGTACAGTTTCATTGCAGTTGTTCTGCTCATGTATGATTGTTTGTGTGTTTTTGTGACCCGCCGGGGGACTAGAGATGCAAATTAGCAGTATTGCTAAATCTGGCATACTTACATTTGTATTAATGCTCATTAGTATGTAATGTCCCTCTCAAATAAACATTAAACTAAACTAAACTAAACTAAACTGAGGGGGCCTGGCAAAACACACAAGCTGCACCTCATTGATCAACACATCCTCTGGTGGGTGGTTTGTCAAGTCTGTTCATGCATGTCCAAGATGGCACCTGGACAGTAAACTCTCTTCTATATCTTCAAAAGTAAACAATGAAACATGTTTCTGAAAACAATCAAAGTGAGAAATAAATGGTGTAGTTGCTGAAATGTGCTTCCTTTATACTAACAACTGCTGTTTTAAAAGTTTGGCGGGGGAAGCTTTTGCCTCCATGCATCCACATCCTACATAGACAATAAATTGGAAAAGGAAAAACGCTTGGCTAGGTGGACAGGTACCATCAATCCACCCAGGATGTGGTGCCAGCAGTTGCTGATGTCAAATAACAATGGCTTCATTAACTGCACCTACTATTTCTCACCTCAGATGTTGTTAGAAACACTTTTTGCTGGTTTGTTTTAAAGATGTCAGTGTTTTGTTTTGTTTTTTTTTTCCCCCACAATATTTTTTATTGATCCCTTTTTTTTACAAACATGGTGCAAACAATCAAACACTAACACTAAAGTAATTTAAAAATAAAAAAACACTAACTACAAAAAAAAATGTACTAAAAACACCAACAACCATTAACAAAGGCAAGTCAAGTATACATTCACCAATTTGCAAGGTCTACACATATCATTCACCTTCTTCTTCAGAAGTTATGTTTAATTTCTTTACATAATCAATGAAAGGTCTCCATATATTCTCAAACACATTTTCCTTTGATTTCAGTATGTATGTTATTCTTTCTAGTGGAAGGTTTGTTAACATCTGTCTTAACCACTGAGTCACATCTGGTCTATGAGTCTTTTTCCACAATAGTGCAATACGTTTTTTGGCATTAAGCAAACCAAGGTCTATGAATGCTCTTTCACTCTTATTAAAGCTATGTTTTTCTGGATACAGACCCAACAAAAGCAGTTTAGGGTTCAATGTGAATTGTTTTGAAAATTGTTTTTGAAATTATTTTTTCAATTGTTACCCTCACCTCTTCCCAAAACATTCTGATTTTTCTACATTCCCATAAACAGTGAAATAGGGTTCCTTTACTTTCCATACATTTTGTGCATGTATCTGGTATGTTTTTGTTATATCTATTTAACTCCAATGGTGTAACATACATCCGCATTAACCATTTAAAATGTATCAGTTTAAGACGTACATTTATTGATTTGGTTTGAGCTTCTGCACAAGCCATTTCCCGTTGTTCGTCTGAAATTTCAATTTGCAGGTCTTCTTTCCAATAATTCAGTCTTTTCTGTGAGTTTTCACTTGAGAATAGTGTCAATGACTTATAAAACTCTGAAATAATACCCTTTCTCTTACTATCTTTCGTCAAAATTTTTTCCAAGGATGAATAAGTAGGCCGGGTGAGAGCATTATTTTGATTTGATCGAATAAAATTTCTAAGCTGAAGATATTTTAAAAAAAAAAATGTGTTCTATTAAGATTGAATTTAATCCTCAGTTCTTCAAAAGACATTATGTTATCTGAACGTGACAAATATAAGTCTCGAATCTTTTGAATCCCTTTTAAATTCCATACTTTAAATACAGCATCTGCTCTCCCTGGTGTAAAATATTGATTACCCCATATTGGGCTAAATTGTGACAATAAGTGTGGTTCTTTTAAATATTTTTTGGTTTCACACCATATTTTGATCATGTGCTTTACAATTGGATTTTTAACTTGTTTCTGTAATTTTTTAGCCGAGTCTGAGTATATGAATAAGGGAAGAGGTAAAGGCAAGTTGTATGATTCCATTTCAGTCCAGTGAGGCAGATCATTTGATGAAAAATAATATGTCATAGACCTCAGTTGTGCTGACCAGTAATACAACATAAAGTTTGGACATTTCAGACCTCCATGATCAAATGGTAAATATAGTAAGGACAAACATAATCTAGCCTTCCTATTGTTCCATATAAATTCCACTAACTTTTTTTTAATTCTTGAGAATAGATCTGAAGGTGGTGGTAAAGGAATATATTGAAATAAATAAAGTATTTTGGGTAAGATATTACTTTTAAGTATATTAATTCTCCCGATCATCGACATTGTCAGTGACATCCATCTCTAAAGTAACTCATTAATATCTGTCATTAAGGCTTCATAGTTGGCACTGATGACTGATTCTAGCTTAGGGACAATTTGAATTCCTAAATATTTAAACTGATTTACAACATTGAATTGATTTACCTCAGGAACTGGGTGATTTCTCTGGGTCTCATTTAGCATTAATATTGAAGATTTAGTTTTATTTATTTTATATCCTGATATTTCCCCCAAATTCTTTATTAATTTCAACAAGGTCGGTATTGATTTTTTAAGATTCGACATAAACAAAATTATGTCATCGGCATACAGGGAGATTTTATGTTCTGTTGGTCCTACTTTAATTCCATATATTTGTGGATGTAAACATACTGCCATCGCTAAAGGTTCAATTGCCATAGTAAACAGTAAAGGTGAAAGTGAACAGCCTTGTCGACATCCTCTATTGATATTTATTGATTTTGAGATATTGCTGTTTGTTAGGATTTCTGCTGTAGCATTATTGTATATTATCTGAACCCATTTTATGAAATTATTTCCAAGTCCAAACCCTTGTAGGACTTCAAAAAGAAAGGGCCATTCGACCCTATCAAAGGCCTTTTCAGCGTTCAATGATAGGAGAGCTGTATCCGGTGCTTCTTTATTAGAATAAATAATATTAAATAGTCTTCTTACATTATGGAAGCCTTGTCTTCCCATTATAAAGCCATTCTGATCTCGGTTAATAATATTTGGTAATATTTCTTGTAGTTGTCTTGCTAAAATTTTACAGATTATCTTAAGGTCAGCATTTAATAGACTTATTGGTCTCATGTTTTCACATTTATTAGAGGGTTTACCTGGTTTTGGCAACAGTGTAATTAAGGCATTATTCATGTATGGTGGTAAATTACTATTTTGAAATGCTTCTAAAACCATTTCCAAAAATGGTTTTATTAATTTATTCTTAAATTTTTTTATAGAGGTCAACTGGAAGACCATCTGGTCCTGCACTTTTTCCTGATTTCATATTATCAATGGCTAGCCCAACTTCTTCTTGACTAATTTTAGACTCCAGCATCTCCCTGTTTTCATTTGGAATACACGGTATAGATAATCCGTCCAAAAACTCATTTAGCTTTGTTAAGTCAGTTTCATTTTTTGTATCATATAGTTTTTCATAATAATCTCTAAAGGCACTGTTAATTTCTAAAGGATCTACAACTACCTGTCCGTTACTTATAATACTCGTAATTGGTGTTTTAAATTGTAATTGTTTAATCTGCCATGCCAATAATTTCCCTGATTTTTCACCTTATTCATAAAAAGATTGCTTCAATCTTAGAAGACTCGAGGCAGCTCTATTCGCTGATTTTTTTTGTCATATTCAGCTCTCAGAATCAGTAATTCGTTCTCTAACTTTGGGTCACTTCCTGCATACACTTTTTCTTGAAGAATTTTTATTTTATGTTCCAATTGGACTCTCTCCTCTCGAGTCTTCTTAGATTTTGAACCTGTATAACTAATAATATGTCCCCTAATAAAAGCTTTGAAAACCTCCCACTTTATACATGCTGATGTTTGTGTAGTATTGATATCAAAGAACTCATCTGTTTTTCTATGTACCTAACAAATTCCTCATCCTGAAGCTATTTATGCTGAAATTGCCACCTACCTGGTTCCTTTGTCAATTTCTTATCTACATATATTAGACAGCAGGGTGCATGATCAGAGATCACAATGTTATCATAGAGACAGTTTTGAATCTTGGACCTTAATTCTGTGGAGATCAAAAAATAGTCAATACGTGAGAATGTCTTGTAGATATTAGAATAACAAGAGTAGGCTTTAACTTGTGGTTTCATTTCTCTCCATAAATCTAGCAATCTCAGTTCTTTCATAAAATGATTAATGGTCATCCTGCATCCATTGTGCGTACAGTCCAGTCCTGTTGATCTATCTATACTGGGATTCAATGTACAATTAAAATCCCCTGCTATTATATGTTGCCCTGTAAGTGATGATAAAATAAGAAATAAATTAGCAAAGAAGTTTTGATCATCTATACTGGGACCGTATAAGTTCACCAGATTTATATTTTCTAATAACAAAGATCATTGGATGATTAGATATCTTCCTAATTTGTCTCCATTTACATTTTTCACTTGAAATGGGACTGATTTATGTATGAGAGTCATAACTCCCCTAGATCAGGATGAAAATGATGAGGTGAACACACTTCCCTGCCATCTTCTCCTAATTCTTTTTACATCTTCCTCTATTAGATGAGTTTCTTGTAAAAAATACAATTTTTGAACCTATGTCTTTTATTTTATTCATAACTTGTTTAAGTTTTTTTAAATTTTGTAGACCTCTGCAATTCCATGAAGTTAAATTAAGATTAACACTTTGGTCTATGATCAATAAGGAGTTTGAGATTACCTCGCAATATAAACATGCTCATACAGAGAAGCAAAAACGTGAGTTGTTGAACATTCGTCCCACAAACTACACACAAACAAATTCCCCCTCCCCACATTCGTGGTAATCCCCCCAAAATAAAAAAAAAAATTCCGTCCCCCGCTATAGCCATTGACTGCTCCACACCCGCGGGAATCAGTCAAACCACTCTTTCTTTCTCCTCTCAATCTCCCTGACTCTACTGCTTTTAATGACATAACATTAACTCTCTTCTGTAGTTTTTCCAACTAACTCCAAAATTTTATAGCAACTTTGTACATCATAGTTTTTTTTTATATATGTATAATACAATCTATATTTTGTAAACTTGATATACTGTATGTTTCAGATCAGTCAAATGCATGTGCAAATGCTTAAATATTCTACCTTTATATCTTGTTCATACTTCATGCTTAGCTCCCACCAGTCTCTTCTTGGATCTGCTTGATAAGCACCTGCGCCTCCTGAGGGGTCTTGAAGGTGTGGGTTCTCCCTTTATATGTGACCAGCAGTCTTGCCAGATGAATCACTCCGTGACGAATCCCGAGACTGCGCAGCTCTTTACGAGCGGGGTCAAACTGTTTCCTTAATTGTTGGATTCCTGTGGCCAAATCTGAGTAGAACCGCACCTGTTGATCCTGGTATTTAATTTCTCCTTTAGCACGTGCTGCGTTGGAGACCGTCATCTTGTCTCTGTAGCTGAGGAACTTCATAATCAGCGTCCTCGGTGGTGCCTTATTTTCTCTCGGTTGGGCCGATTCGGTGAGCGCTCTATAAAACGACCGATGACTGCAGCTCCGCGTTGTTCAGCACTTCTGGAATCCACTTTTCCAAAAAGGAACATGTGTCCTGTCCTTCCGTTCCCTCCGGGAGGCCCACCAGCCTCGGATTGTTCCGTCTCGACCGGGATTCTAAGTCCAGGACACTATCTTCCAGACGTTTATTTTTTAATTCCAATGTGCGCACCTTTAACTGTAGGCTGGTGACGTCATCCTCAGCGCTGGAAATTCGGAGCTCCGCCTGCGATATTCGTTCCATACAGTCGCTTATTTCCTTTCTCATTCCTTCTATCACTGCTATAATCCCATCAAATTTAGAGGAAAAGTCTGCTCTCATTGAGCTAATGGCAGCGAGCACCGCACTCGTGCCTTCCCCAGCAGTCACTGCTCCGCCGCTAGCTTGCTCCGCCATAGTCTCTGGAGCTTTTTCTGCTTCGTCACGAGCGTGGAAGTCTGTTAACTTGGACTGTTTCGACGATTCAGTTTTTCCTCCACCTAATTTCTCAGCCTTAGGCTTTACCATATCTGCGCCCAAACGCTGGGATAGGTTTTGTTCCAATTGAGAGAGTTATTTGCCAACTTTTTATTTTTAGGAGCAGAGCAGAGTGAAACACGTCTTCCTACGTGGCCGCCATAACCGGAAGTCAGAACCGCACCTGTTGATCCTGGTATTTAATTTCCCCTTTAGCTCGCGCCGCGTTGGTGACCGTCATCTTGTCCCTAAAGTTGAGGAACTTCATAATCAGCGTCCTCGGTGGTGCCTTATTATCTCTCGGTGGGCTGATTCGGTGGGCGCTCTCTAAGACCACCAATGACTGCAGGTCCGCGTTGTTCAGCGCTTCTGGAATCCACTTTTCCAAAAAGGAACATGGGTCCCGTCCCTCTGGGAGACCCACCAGCCTCAAATTATTCCGTCGTGAGCGGGATTCTAAGTCCAGGACGTTATCTTCCAGACGTTTCCATTTTAATTCCAGTGTTTGCAACTTTGATTGTAGGCTGGTGACGTCATCTTCAGCGCTTGAAATTCGGAGCTCCGCCTGCGATACTCGTTCCATACAGTCGCTTATTTCCTTTCTCATTCCTTCTATCGCTGCTATAATCACATCAAATTTAGACGAAAAGTCTGCTCTCATGGAGCTGATGGCAGCGAGCACCGTGCTTGTCCCCTCCTCAGCAGTTCCCGCTCTGCCGCTGGCTACATCCTCCGCCATAGTCTCTGGAGTTTTTTCTGCTTCATCACGAGCGTGGAAGTCTGTTAGTTTGGATTGTTTTGTCGAATTACTTTTTCCTCCGACTAATTTCCCAGCCTTGGTCTTTACCATATCCGCGCCTAAACGCTGGGATGGGTTTTTGTTCCAATTAAGAGAGTTTTAGCCAACTTTTTATTTTTAGGAGCAGAGCAGTGTGAAACACGTCTTCCTACGTGGACGCGATAACCGGAAGTCCAAAGATGTCAATGTTTGCTCACAATCCTCACTTTTACTGTTGATTTAGAATTATGTCAGTCATTTTCTGTCACTCCACCTGGTCATGCACCATCCCTACACTCAACACATCCCCTAATGTGATTCCTTCCATCAAAAAAACAGACCAGTGAACACTACTGTCAGAGCCTCGGACCATCCAAAGTACGTGAAAATGCCAAGTCTATGGTGAGCCTACTAGATAGCACTGTGTGGCAAGCTCGAAATCTGATAAACTGCTAAACTAATAGTCTAATGAGTATTAATTTCAAGCTACAGACACCTGCACTGTTGGACTCTCAAGGCCACAAGCCAGATTTCTTTGACCCTGACAACACATGATGGTTGAAATATGACTGGACAAAAATTCTGACATGCACTACACCACTGGAAGTAGTGCATGCAATAATTTAATACATCCTCATGGAACACATATAAGAATGTAGCGCTCGGGTGAAAATGTATGTCAATGATTATGATGCATTTAGGCCTTGCTGGCCCTGATGGCCCCACTACTGGCCAATGCCAAATACCTTCTACCTATAAATGTTTTATTTTTCATTGCACTGTAGAATAAGGGGTGTGTGTGCACCCTACAGTGCCACTGCTCTTATTTAGCAACAAAGCTGTCTCACTGACGGTATTGGGCAAATTCTTCTTCTTTTAGATTTGATTGGCGGTTGGCAACCAGCCTACTGTTGTGTTATTAATACACTGCGTGAGTCCAACTGTAGTTTTTAACGTCACTTTTTTTATTGAACCATGTCAACCTCGCTGCTAGTCTGTCACTCTCCCACCAGTCGCCCCCTGACGTCATTACTGCGCGACATTGTTGTTCTTTTCCAAGTAACTCAATTACACCACATCTCCCCTTTCTAGTATCAGTGGGTAGACTGCCATTGATTCAACAGACAGAGGATTATTCTGCCTCTGTGGCTGGAAGATCTGGTCCTATCTAATACCATTCACACACACAACAGACACACTGCAGTTTTCCCTTAGCACTGAACAATATGTGCAAAATCAAGTACAATACTTCCATCCTTAACCCTGTACTGTTCTGTCCTCACTCTAAACTCTGAACTAGAACATTTACATAGAAAAGAGTGCAAAATCAGAAAAATAGTGCAATACATTTGCAACCTTTTTTTTTCACTATTATTTTCAAACGTTCAATCTTCATAATTGTTTATAAGTCCAACCGGGTTGGTTTTACAACCGCTCTCCCAGATCTGGTTCTAGGAGTAGGAGTAGATGGTGGTTCAGGAACATTCTGCTGTGATGATGTTGCTGCAGGTTGTTCTGCTGAAGGTGGTTCTGGAACACCTTCCGGGAACTGCTCAGCTGCAGCACTGTTGCTCTGCTCCGATGAGGAGTTCCAGGGGATGAGATGACGACGGTTTCGCCTGATGGTCCCATGGGGTCCCTCCACCTGATAAGAGCGCGGTGTGGTGTGATTTCCGATGACAGCACCTGCTGCTCCTTGATCGGTGACCCACACGTCCTGTCCTGGAGTGAGTCTATTGAGATGCTTTGCACGGTGTCTCAGGTTGTAGCGTTGCACATCTTTCATTTTCCTCTTCCCTTCGTTCAGCATAACAGCATTTCTATCGGGAAGAGCAGGACTTAACAACACAAGAAGAATAGGCACAGTTGTATGAAGCCTCCTTCCCATGAGCAGTTGAGCTGGGCTATACCCATTTTGGAGAGGGGTAGCCCTGTAGGCCAGTAAAGCAAGATAGGGGTCATCTGACTTCTTCAAAAGCCCCTTCACTGTCTGCACTGCACGTTCAGCTTCAGCATTGCCCTGGGGATATTTTAGGCTGCTGGTTACATGCTGGAACCCGTACAACTTTGCAAATGCTGCAAAAGCTGCTCCGGAGAATTGTGGCCCATTGTCTGTCACCAGGGTCTCACAGATCCCATGACGTGCAAAGATTGACTTAAGGTGGTGGATCACATCATTAGATCTTGTGGGAGTTAGCAGGGCAATCTCCACATATCTTGACATGTAGTCCACTACTAGCAGGTAGGTCTTGCTCCCTAACATGAACAAGTCTGCTCCCAACTTCTGCCATGGTCTGTCTGGGTATGGTGTCGGCATCAGTGGCTCCCTGTGGTTCTCTCTCTCCTGACAGCATGCTCTACAGTTGAGAACCAACTCATTCAGCTGCTGACTCAACCCCGGCCACCATACTGACTGTCGTGCCCGTACTGTACACTTAACCACACCCTGGTGTCCTTCGTGCAGCTTAGCAAGAACATCATTTCTCATGGTTGAGGGTATGACAAGCCTATCTCCCTTTAGCAGTAGACCATCCTGGACAGTAAGGAATGCCCTGTCAGTCCAGTATAGCTTGAGTGCAGGTTCATTTATGCCATGAGCTGGCCAGCCTTCAGCCCACAGCTGCATCACTCGAGCACACACACTGTCCCTCTGCAGCTGCTCTCTCAGCTCCTCCAGATAGGCAGTGCTTGCAGGTAGGTTCTCCATCACCATATCCACGTAGATATTTGTGTCCTCGAACAGCTCTTTGTCAGCTGGTGTCCCTTTACTTGTGACAGGCGCTCGCGACAATGTATCAGCTGTCCACAGGCACTTCCCTGGCACATGAGATATGGAGTAGGAATAGTGCATAAGACGCATTCAAAAGCGTTGGATCCGAGGGGGTAGAGCATCCAGTGCTTGAGACCCCAGGAGACTCAGGAGAGGCTTGTGATCTGTCTCCAACTGGAAGTGTTTTCCAATGAGGAAGTTGCTGAGCCTCTCGCAAGCCCAGGTCAGGCTCAAAGCCTCCTTTTCCACTTGCGCATATCTCTGCTCGGTGGGTGTGAGAGACCGCGACATGAAGGCTACTGGTCTCCACTCCTCACCCCTGTTTTGTAGCAGGACTCCTCCAAGTCCGTAAGACGACGCGCCTGCCATAACTTTGCATTCTCTGTTAGGATCATATACAGCTAGCACCGGCGGTGACGTCAGGGCATCCTTTAAGTCCTGGAAGGATTTAGCTTGGTCAGCGCCCCACACCCAGCAGTTCTTCTTCGAAAGGAGATCTCTGAGGGCTTTATCCCTCTCAGCTAGCTGCGGGATAAACTTGCCTAGCTGGTTTACCATTCCAAGGAAAGACCTTAGTTCACTCACTGTTTTTGGCTCAGGCATTTCCCTCACAGCCTCCGTCTTGCTCGGGTCTGGACTGATGCCGCTGGCGGAGATCACGTGGCCTAGGAAAGTCACCTCAGACTTTGACAGATCACACTTGCCAATGTTAAGTGTGATACCTGCCTTCTGAATCTTTCTTAGCACGGTATGCAGGCGAGCATCATGCTCCTGTTGCGTACGACCCCACACCAGCACGTCGTCAATGTGACAAACCACGCCTTCGAGCCCTTCTGTGACCTCCGTCACCATTCTGTTCTGAAAGTGTTCAGGGGCGGACACAATGCCAAAAGGTAGCCGTTTGAAATAATAGCGTCCAAAGGGCGTGATGAACGTTGTCAGTTTCGCTGAATCTTCTGTCAATGGGTTTTGCCAAAACCCCATATTTGCATCCAGCTTGCTAAATATTTTGGCTCCAGCCAGCCTCCCAAGTATTTCCTCTACTGATGGTAGAATGAACTTCTCTCTACACATGGACTCATTGAGGTTAGTGAGGTGACACATATTCGCACAGGATCCATCTTATTCTTTCTGAGCACTACCACGATGCCATCACACCAGTCTGTAGGCTCCTCGATTCTGCATATCACCCCGAGGCTTTCCATGCGGGACAGCTCTTGCTTGACTTTTTCCATTAGTGGCAATGGGATCCTCCTTGGTGTCTTGAGTGAAAATGGTTTGGCACCTGGTTTGAGCTTGATGGCATATGCCTGGCGCACCTCACCTAGTCCGCTGAATAGCTTTGGATAGTTCTCCTTTAATATCTCTATAATGACACTGTCAAGGCGTGCAACCAGCCCTAGTCTGCAGCTCACGGACCTCTCTAGCAGGGCAGTGTGCACATAACGGACAACATACACCTCCTCCATCTCCTCTTTCCCACCAATTCTCAGCAACAGCTTGGCAACGCCCACAACATCAAGTGGCTTCCTCCCCGGTCCCAGGAGCAGCTTAGGTGCTTTGTGGAGTGCAGGTGGGTTTTCTCTGAATATTTTCTGGAACACAGCATGTGGCAAAACTGTGACATCGGCACCCGTGTCAATTTTGAACGTCACGCTGCTGTCATGAATGTCAATGTTGACCATCCAAGGATCACCGTCTGTTGTAACACTGCCGAGGAAGATGGCATCCTCATCCTCTTCCACCTCAAGTACAGATTTTAAGGTCTTGCACGCACGTTTATAATGACCCTTTCTCCCACAAGCATGACAGTTCACTTCATTTGCAGGACACTCCTATTTTGAATGTGATGGAGAGCTGCCACATTTATGACATTTTGACTGTGTCCCCTTTTCCTTGCTATTCTGAGTACTGTGTGGTTTGTGAGCACGCTGAGGTTTGTTTTTAGCAGGCTTGCTACTTCCCTTGAACACTCTATCAACAGACATTGCCTCACTTGCCTGAGTTCTGGTGTCCCCTCTCAGAGAAGCTTGCTGCTTTTTCACCTCCTCACTCTGCTGTGCCATCCTGATTGCTTTCTTCAAAGTCAGCTCTGCATCTAGCTGCATGCGTTCAGACAGCCTCTTGTCTAACAGACCGACGACGAGTCTGTCCCGAAGTAGCTCATCATGCAGCACACCGTAATTGCAATGTTCATCCAGCGCATATAGTGCAGTGACAAAAGAATCTACTGTCTCACTTTCTCGCTGTTTTCGCAGGTTGAATTTGGCACACTCATAAATTACATTCTTTTTAACCACAAAGAAGCCTTGAAAGCCATCACGCACTGCTTCGTACGAGCTGCGTTGAGCATCAGTCAGAGCCAGCCCACGTAAAACATCATCCGCCTCGTCTCCCACGCAATATATCAGAGTATTAACTTGATTCTCTTCAGAGCTTGCATACAGATTACTTGCCAGGCGAAATCTGTTGAATCTCCGGATCCATTTGGCCCACTCCTGCGGCTTAGAAAAGTCGAAGGGCTCTGGCGGATGGATGTTAAACGTAGCGCATGGACCCGCTGCCACAGCGGCTCCCGGAGCAGTTGCTATCCCTCCATTTGTGTCGCCGTCTTCACTCATCGTGTCCGCAAACTCCCCTCTCTTCCTCCGCGGTGTACAAACGATCCTTTCTCTGTCTGGGCTTACCTCTCTACGTTAACTACAGGACTTCTGACACCATGTCGTGTTATTAAAACACTGCGTGAGTCCAACTGTAGGTTTTAACGTCACTTTTTTATTGAACCATGTCAACCTCACTGCTAGTCTGTCACTCTCCCACCAGTCGCCCCCCTGACGTCATTACTGCGCGACTTTGTAGATCTTTTCCAAGTAACTCAATTACACCACACCTTCAGGTGCATTCTTCTTCTTCTTCTTCCTGTAGATTTGATTGTCGGTTGGCAACCAGCTTACTGGTGCATTACCGCCACTGACTTGATTATCATCACTCTATATCTTTGTACAAGGAGTTTTTATAACTGTCATGGACTGGCTTTGGACTTTTTCCAAGCCCAGCTTCATGACGTTGTGGCTGTATTCTCTCCTGTGTTATTTTTGTGCCAGTGCCTGCCAGCTGTATGCTATAATCATTTGCGTCTGCCACTCTACACTCTCTCTCTCTCTCACTCACTCACTCACTCACTCACTCACTCACTCACTCACTCACTCACTCACTCACTCACACACACACACACACACACACACACACACACACACACACACACACACACCTGCACTCACTCAGTCCTACCAACGCGCTCTCTCTCTCTCTCTCTTTCACTCACTCACTCACTCACACTCTCACACACACACACACACACACAGAGCCAGACCCCAGCCATCACATCAGAAGAGCCTCCTGCGTGGGTCACTCCAACTGGGGCCGATTGGACTGCATTGACCATCATGCCTGCTACGGAGGCTGCCGTAGCAGAGTCAATGCCTGAGCGGGACCTCCAGGAGGCTGAGCCCGAGACTGCATCACCCGGATCGTCGGAGTCCTGGACGGTGGTGGAGCTCGAGCTCAGGCAAGTGCTCTGCTTTGTCTTTCTACTTTCTATATTAGAGCATTCTTGCCTGGCTCTTGGTGAAGAGAGCCAGGTGCAGTCGCCCGCTGCACCTGAGCTTGCCTCGCTGGGCTCTGCCACTGCCGGTGATCCTGACCTCTCTTCTCTCTGTCCTTTGTCTGAGTCCTCTCTCAGGGTCAGCGGAGAAAACCTAACATCGCCGGACGTGTCCGAGGATCCAGGCTCACCACTGGAGGCTACCTTGGGTCCTGCTTCCCCCGCTGTGGAGGCCGCTGTGGGTGCCACTCGTCCTCTGCCTGAGGCTGTAATCTGGGTTCCTTCTCAGCCCGAAGCTCCATGGGTGCTGCATCCCGACCGGGGACCGTTGTGGGTGCTGTGCCCCAGCATCAGTCCCACGAGGGTACTGTGCTCCAGTTTTGGTCCGCCATGGGCACCGTGCCTCAGCCTGGGGCCAAGCGAGGGTGCAGCATTGGCCCAGTCCGGGTCCACCAAGGTTGCAGCGTTGGCCCAGTCTGGGTCCACCACGGGTGCAGCTGAGCTCCAGCCCGGAGCCACCGAGGGTGCAGCCAAGTCCCAAGCTGGGACCACTGTGGGTGCAATGACATCTCTTCCTGAGACCACCAAAGACGTTGTACCCCCTCCCTCACCACCTGACATCTCTGAGGAACCAGGGTTACTGCTTAAGGGTAATCTGCATCCAGCCTCTCCCAAGGAGGCAGCTGTCTCCCAGTCCCAGACCACTGAGGGTATAGTAGTCCCCCCTTCGTTGTTGCCCAACGCTGGGGTTCCGTCTCCTCGGCTCTCCCCTCCTGGGAGGGAGGCCATCACCCGGGCCTCCTCTCCCGAACTAGTGGCTGATGGACCCAGGCCGGCCACCTGATGAACTGCGCAGTCGGGTTGGGTGGCCAAATTTCCCTAGCAGGCCACCCGACTCATTCTCCCTGACCGTCCAACTGGCCTGGGATGCAGGCAGACCACCAGACCGGCCTCACCTTGCTGACTTTGGTGTCTGGGACTTTTGGCGGCCTCCTGAGACTCTTGCTTCAGAACGCGGGGGTGGGGGGACTTTGTGTTCCTTTGTGGTATTCTTGAAGCTGTATTGTTTTTTGTTCTCTCCTGACCTGTTTCCCCCACCACCTGCCCTGGGTAGTTGTGGGGTGTGTGTGTGTGTGGGGGGGCAGGTTTCTTCTCCTTGTTATCCTTTTGATGTCACGGCGGGTGTCTGGTTCCACCCGTTGGGGGGGGGGGGGGAACCCCTGTCATGGACTGGGTTTGGGCTTTTTCCAAACCCAGCTTCATGACATTGGGGCTGTATTCTCTCCTGTGTTATTTTTGTGCCAGTGCCTGCCGGCTGTATGCTATAATCATTTGTGTCTGCCACTCTACCCACACACACATGCATTCGCCCACACCTGCACTCACTCAGTAATACCCATGCTCACGCACACACATACATACACACACACACACACACACACATGCATCCGCCACACCTGTGTTCACTTGACCAATTATATTATCAATATTTAAATCCTGTCTGTTCATCTGTATCTCGTTGGTTCATTGGATTGTCATCCCCACTCCAGAGCACGGCCCGCTCTGTCGAGTTATCTGTAAGTACTGTTGCTTACCGTTCCTCAGTTCTGTCTGGGAAAGCCGTGGTTTTCTCTTTCCCCCTTCCTCCGCTCCTCAGTTCCATCTGAGAGCGTGTGGAGGCCCTTCCTCTCACACCAATGAACCGTAGAGTACAGATGACCATTTCCCTGTAACCTACTCTATTCACTCGTTCAAGTTGTTGTTTTTTCACTTTGTGCTCAATAAATTCACACACCATCCTGCGTTTGGGTATTATCTCTTTCCCTCCGTGCGCTACGTAAAAGCGCACAGATATGACAGACAGGAATTCTGAACAACTCCTTAATGTGTGAAAATGTGAAAAAATGTGAAAATTATCCATCCTTCAGAGGAGCCTGCTATATCTTTGTATATGGAGTTCTTATAAGGAGCTTACAGGTGCAATCTTCTTCTTCTTCTTCTAGATTTGATTGGGGGTTGGCAACCAGCTTACAGGTGGATTACTGCCACGTACTTCACTCTATATCATCACTGTATCTGGTCAGGAGCTATAATCCTTACCGCCACGTACTTCGCTCAGTAAACATCACTCTGTGTATCAAAAGTCAGAATTCTCGGTTGGCAACCTCTTCTTCATCTTCTTCACGCTATATCTTTGTATAAGTAGTTCTTATAAGGAGTTCTGAACAATCTTCTTCTTCTTCTTCTTCTTCTTCAAACAGTGAGATTTCCATGTCTGCATGCTATCCGCGTCCCTGAACATAATCACTTTAATTAATCCATTTACACACTCCATATACAGTATGTCTCTTCTTCTTCTTCTTTTAGATTTGACTGGCAGTTGACAACCAGCTTACAGGTGCATTACCGCCTTGTATTTCACTCTATATTATCACTCTATCTGGTCAGGAGCTGTAGTCCTCCTATCATCATTGCTGTGTCCAATCACTCTTCTTCGTCTCCTCCTACATCACTCTATATCATCACTTCACTCTATATCATTACTCTACACATCTTGGCCTTGGCAACTGCCATGGCCAAGATGTTATCACTCTATATATGTCTCACATCACATCACTCTATATATAATTCAAGAAATCTGTATGTCTGTGTGTTTTCACTCCACCACACACTCTGTATATCAATTTCCATGTCTTCTTCTTTTAGATTTGATTGGTGGTTGACAACCAGCTTACATGTGCATTACTGCCACATACTTCACTCTGTATCATCACTCTGTATAATTCCCTGTCTGTGTGTCTGTCTCTTCTTCTTCACTCTATATCATCATTCTGTATATCTTGGCCGTGGCAACTGCCAACTTGACGTCCTTCACTCTTCTTCTTCTAGATTTGACCAGTACTGCACCTGTACGCAACCAGCATACAGGTGCATTACCACCACTGACTTGATTATCATTACTCTGTATCTTTGTATAAAGAGTTCTGAACAACTCCTTATGTGTGAAAAAAATATTTGTCCTTGGACTGGGTCCAAGGTGCGGCTAGGTCAGCAGTACTTCTTCTTCTTCTTCTTCTTCTTTTATATTTGATTGGTGGTTGGCAACCAGCTTACAGGTGCATTACTGCCACTGACTTGGTTATCATCACTGTATACCTTTGTATAAGGAGTTCTTATAAGGAGTTCTGAACAACTCCTTATGTGTGAAAAAAATTATCCATCCTTGAACTGTGTCCTCGGCGGCGTCAATAGCTGTGCCAGCCAGCCGGCCAGCTACCGCCATACACTCTATATATGTCTGTGTGTCTGTTTTTCCTTATAACTTTGACGTTTTCCTCATAACTTTGTGACGTTTTCATCATAGCTTTGTGATGTTTTCCTCATAGCTTTGTGATCTTCTTCTTCTTCTTCTTCTTTAATCTCGTATCTGCATCTCATCTCATTATTCTCCTTCTTTTAGATTTGCTTGGTGGCTGATCCACCATCCCATGATGTCTGTGAACTTAAAGATCCCCCACTTAACAAATCCTCAACTGCTTCCCAATATAGCCTCTTAATGCCAAGATATTTTTCTGCTGCTTTCACAATGATTTTTGATTTTTTTATTTTCTTGGAAGTCTGCACAGTGCAGTTTATCACATCTACCACAAATAAAACAAAATTATTTACCTTCATAACCAGAGAATCTTCCTTAACCCTTTAACTGCCCAGATTAAATGGATGGGTCGCGTGCCCCCAGTGGCACAGCGCAGCAACTGCACGTGTCAACTTATTGACTGAGTTATGTAATTTATATAGCTGCCGCGACATTATGCAAATTAGATACATAAATTTATTCCTATCTGAAACTTTGGATCATATTCTACATCTTTCTAATTGACAGTAAGTCATTATCTTTTGTAACTTTCAAGTTATAGCCTTGGAACACTGAACTATTTTATTGACAAATTTTTTACCACTCTTGACCACTGGGGGGGGGGGCTTGAGTTGCCTTGCATTGCCCCAGGCACCACATGGCACCTAGGGCAGTTAAAGTGTTAATTCTGCTGCATGGACTGCAAGCCTGCACACGTTCCCTGTTGGAGTCCACTCCCACTTTTTTAGCTGGCACCTTTTTCGCAGCTTCTGCGTATGTTAATCCCTGGAAGACTTTTATCTGCTGAATTTCTGCTGCTCTTTTGCTGGATTCACAACCTTGATATGCAGAGCTATATTCACCACCGCAGTTACAGCACTTTAATTTGGCTCCTCCTGCCATATTCATGTTCACCGGAGCATCTGGCACATTGTTGTCTACCTTTGCATATCGCTGCTACATGACCAAACTTTTGACATTTGAAACATCTGAGTGGAGGAGGAACGTAAAGTCTGACTTCACAGCCCGTGTGGTTTAGTCTCTAAGCCCGGCGGAACTGCTTTTACTAATAGGAGAAGGGGCGAGGGCGGATCTCTGGCGCCTTAAAACCAGATGCTTTGGGTAGATGGTGGCTCATCAACCTGGGAAGGTAACCCATCTAGGGGAAGGTAAGCCCTGATTTCAAACCTCCGCTGCCTTGCGGCACACCCAGTCACGGGAAAGGCTTCGGGAGTCAACCCTGAGGAAAAATCCGGAGTCGGAGCCCCTAAGGCAGTTCTCTGTTGTGCTCAACATCGTTCTGGCAGCTCCTGCGACGGCGCTGGTGTCAAACTTTAGCAGTCCTGCTGTTCCTTTGGATTCATCAGTGACGTGGAGAGGGGGGACATGCTGCATGGGTAACATCTTGTCCTCCATATCTTCCTGCCCAGGCTTCAATCCTACCAACGCCCAACGCTGGAAGGTAGAACACCGATGCGCATCGGCCTGTTCAGCCACAGGCGGTGCTGTTCCAGCAGAGTAGACATTTAGGATTCTCTTCCATGGTCATCATAGACCGACGGAGGCCGACGACTTCACAGCTCATGTAGCCAATATACACCTTACTTGGCAGTCTTGCTTCATCAAACGTTACCGACAGACTCACATTTTTTGCCATTTCTATTAGTTTTCAATCTTTGTACCTCTGTCACTTTTGCTCCAGTTAAGTTTTTCATTATTTCATCAGTTGAGACAGCTGTTGAAATGCCCGATATCACTCCTCTCCTTGCCTTATTTCCTTCCAGTACTGAACACTGCACATTTTTCCTCTCCATCTTATTGACTCTGATTGCTTTTCCTTGTTGAACATTATCTTTACATGTAACTAGTAACAAACCACTACGAATTCTTGCATCTAAAACTTCTCCAAGTAACCCATTAATTGCATTTGTGAGCTTAATTGGGTTCCACTCACAAAATGATGCTCCTTCCTGAGTAAGTTTAATGATTACTTTACACTCCTTCTGTTTATTTCGGGATAGTTCATCTTCTGATTCATCAGCACTTGATAGCGCTCTGGAGTGAATTTCTTCACGTTTACATTTGCTTTTTTTAGACTCCACCGAACTCCAAACATCCTCCCTCCCACCTCCCACCTCCCACCTCCATTCCTTCCTCTTTTTCCCTTCTTCTTCTTCTTCTTCTTCTTTCAGATTTGATTTCCAGAAATCTCCTTCACTCTATATATGCTTGATACAGTTTGCTATGATGTATGTGATGTAGGGGGCAGCTTCCAATTAAGCCTCACGCTTTTTTCTTCTTCGTTTAGATTTTCTTATCTATTGGGCAAATTACTGAAAATCAGTAACTAATTACAGTTACTAGTTATTAGAGACAGTGGCATCAAACAAGGGTTACATTAGTGCTGGGTTCACTTCTTCAATCTCGAGCTGCTTTTATGTTTAAATGCTTTGCTGTTTTCACAGTTAAACTAACTAACTAACTAACTAACTAACTAACCTGCACTTATATAGCGCTTTTAGTTTAGCGTTAAACTAAAGAAAGTGTAAATAACACATTCATTTATGCAGTAAGTTCAAATTAAGTTAAAGCTAGTGCTAGTATCCCGTCTGACAGACCTGCCATGATATGAGCTTAAGTGACTGTAAAGTCTTAACAATTAGAAACTTTAATGGGGGCAGCTCGGTGAACCAGTGGTTAGCACTGTGGCAACACAGCAAGAAGGTCGTGGGATCGATTCCACCCCTGACCATCAGTGACCCTTCTGTGTGACGTTTGCATGTTCTCCTCGTGTCTGCATGGGTTTACTCCAGGTACTCCGGTTTCCTCCCACAGGCCAAAGACATCCATGTCAGGCTAATTGGCATCAACTGTGGATTCTAAATTGTCTTTAGGTATGAATGTGAGAGTGAATGGTTGTCTGTTTCTCTGTGTTGGTCCTGTGATGGACTGGTGATCTGTCCAGGGCATACCCTACCTCTCGCTCAAAGATGCTGGGATAGGCTCCAGCCACCCCTGCGACCTTAAAAGCATTAAGCGGTAGAAGATGGATGAACTTAAACAGGCTGCACTAAGGAGTGGACCATCCCAAACAGTGACATCTGTTCTGTAAAAACAATCTTTGACCATAACCATCATCAAGAAGTAGGAATAATGAAGTATTGAACCACAACCGATGTTATTGCAGGAGACAGAAAAGTCTAATCAGTAAATATGAAGTGTAAAAATACCTCCTCAGTAAATGTAAAGACAGTCAAGCAGCAGCATACAACAATATAGAATGAATGAATGACTAAAATATGAAGAGCAACAGACAGAAGAGCAGACAAATCTCTGTGAATGAGTCATGTGACAGTCTGGATCTTTATCATCACTTCTGTTACTGATTTTTATTTATTTTAATACATCTGCCAAGGCAATTACGTTGTTGCCAATTCTCTGTTTGTTTGCATGCTTGTCTTTTAGCAGGATTATTCAAAAACTTTGGTCCGGATTAGAGTGAAATGTGGTGAAAGGAGGACGCTTGGCCCATAGAAGAACTCATTCAATTTAGTAAGGGATCCAACCCAATGTCTGCACCAAGGAGATTTTCTCCTGCTTTTTTAAAAAAATATATTAATTATATAATTTAAATATAATAAATTCCTCTGAGAATTTTGTCTGTATGGAGGTTAACAGAAAACAAACTATCTGAAGGTGGATATCTGTATATGTGGTCTGGATCCAAATAAAAGTCTAGACCTCGCTCTTACATTGGGTGTGAGGAGGTACAGTATGTCTTCTAAGAACTTTCTCATTTATGAAGAAAGATGCACAGAGGAGGAGAGGTGCACGTCGGCTATGCAAGCTGAGCTGTGATTGGGCCGCTTTCTCCTCCTTCACATTTCATGGTTCTCGCCGCTGCGCTGCCTGTTCACAGAGGCTCAACTTCCAAAGTGAGTCGGTTAAACAACGGTCCACATTCAAAAGAATATTGAGGAAGTGAGCACATACAGAGCATTTTGTGGCTCGTCATGACCCCAGTAATTACACAGATTGTCAAGTAATAGCAGCGGTGGTGGTCGCACGCACCATTTTCTCCGACTTCTTCTCTTTTCCTCTGTGCAAAGATTGTATTAAAAGTTGCTTTTTCTTAACATTTATTAGCTCCAACTTCATCACAATCTGCTCTTGTCCGTCACTATTTCATAAACAAAAACACACGATGAACACAAACCACTACACACATTGGCTGAAACCCGTTTTGGCAACGGAATAAAGCATTTCACCCAACACACAAGAAAACAACTGATGATCACTGCATCAGCGACGGACGTCGGTAATGGCATCGACGTGATGCGGGTGCATAAATCCTGCTTAAAGCCCCTCAGTCACTAGGGGCCCATAGCATATGTGTAGACTGTCCTATGGAGGAAACGACTATGCCAGCTGTGTTGTGTTCTGTATGTTGTCATGACTGCAATGTGGTGATAAAGCTGAATAGACATAATAGAGTAAGTAAAATTTGAATGGTAGTTTAGTGCATAGAAGATGCATTTAAGTTCACTCTTCTTTTATAACTCAGTTTACTCAGCTGATAAAATTAGATGTGCTTGAAGGGTTGAGTTAACAAACTTAAATGATTCAAGGCAATCGGTTTCTTCAAACCCTTTGAGTTGAACTAACTCTTCAGGTTTTACAGTGAACCAGCGTGCATGTCAGATTTGCATGTAAAAGTTGTTCACTAAAAACAATGCCATCTAGCAACAAAAATGGGAAAAAAAATAAAAGAGGAAACCACATCTATTAGTCAGATTATTTCCAAATCTCTGGAAACTCAAAGGAGATATTTCATATTATGGGCCATACATCTTTTACATAAAAAAACCACAACACCCTTATGTTTGAGCATGGCTGCTGTAGTGTTGTGTGTCTCTACCAAATAAAGCACAAATCAGCTCACATCCTCATGATGGACTTTGTCTTATTTTTAGACTGTTACCCTGGAGCATATGTTCTTCTTTTTAGTTGAAAAGGGACTAATTGCCCTTTGTGGGGCAGGTCCAGGCTCACCTGTGTGTGGTTTTGAAGAAACTGATGCTGACATTGAAACTCACACACAAACACCAGAACAGAAGACACGAGTCAGCGGTGTTTGGCCTTCTGTTCACGTGCTGGCAGAGGTCACTGTGCTCATTGCTATCAGTTTTTACTGAAGATGAAAGCAGATTTCTGTGTGCGTTTGTCGCCATCACTTCTGCCCTCCTCCCACCACTTACTTGTAGATAGGTAGAAAATATTTAAATTCGGACATGATGGTGCATTACTCCCAAGCGCTGGGCCTGAATGTAAATTGTTGTTTTGTGCAAGGAGAAGATGAAAAGATACTTGAGTGCTACAGCAGATTAAGACGGAACATTTCACAGAAGCAGCTTCTGATTTCACACTTATTTGTTGGCAGATGTAGAGAACAGGCTGCCCTTCCCATTACCCCAAAATCTGAGGACACAGCACTTCATTTAATCTTTTTTCCCTTCTATTTCCCACCTTCTGCCTAATCAGGATGCATCCTTTTTAGGTTGAATTACAGTGCCATCCTCTGAATGGTAGTTCTGACATTTATAGTCATTACCACATTCAGAATAGAAAGCCTAAGAATAAAGGTGCCAAGAGTGTCATGTCACATGTTACACATACAAAGAGCAAAGTGCAAAAAACATGATCAGAGGGCTTGATTACTGTCGCTGTAATTTTCCAGATTCGTTGTTTCCATACTGGCAGTTACTTTTTCATCATGAAAATAGAAGTAACACTGAATAGAAATTAACATTTTGTAGCATGAAAAATTGATTTGATCTTTCAACGATTGCCTGAAGAACTTGAAAAAGTTGTTTCTGTGTAAATGTTTGGTAGATGGTTCAGCAATTTTCATGGTGATCTATAGGAGTGGGGACCATTGAGAGATTGTTGAAAGATGGAAAAAAATGGCCAGATCTCTCAACAATCTTTCAGTGATCTTTGAGTGATCTCTCCAGTCTCCTCAGTCTCCTTAACAGTCTCTCAACAATCACCAAAGGGGGCTCTCAAGGGACAGTCAACAAGCTCATCCATCTCCCTATCATATATTGTGCAGGCACAGAGGAGAGATGACCCACACGCATACAGAATCCAGCTCACAAGATTTATTAATGACAAAACAAAAAGTGCAGCACAGTGGCTGGAAAGAAACACTAAACTGAACTTAAACTCAGGCGCAAATAAACTAAGAAGGAACTAAAGGTTACAAACCAGCACACTCAAAGACACGGAGGATGACACCATAACAGGGATTAATGTCGCCACACTTGATCAACAGGTGCGAACTCAACTTATACTAAAATTAATGATTAAACATACAGAACAGCTGGGACACACAAAGGCAAATGATCAGGGTAAATGAGGTTACATAACAAATGTAAATCACAACGAGAAAACAGGATGGGACACAGCTGTCATAACGGCTCGGCAGGGGCGGAATGAACACCCAAATGCTGGAGCTGTGAGTTGCTAACGTTTAATGTAAACACAAAAATCCAAACAAGACAAAAACAAAAACTTAAAGACACAGGCAGGAGTAGATGCAGGTAAGGGCGTGTGGAAACGCCAGGATGCATGAAGACATAAAGTTGAATAGCTTCACGCTAAGACGTGGAGTGCACGTCAGATAACAGAGAGAGAATTAGACTTTGAACTTACATCTGGACACTGAAGGACGCTGCACTGAACTGCAGTGCAGTGGCCCTTAAATAAGACTAAGGGGGATAATAACAAATGATAACAGGTGTGGGTCACAGAAGCGAGGATAATCAAACAAGATAGCAAACAGCTGGGATAGGCCAAGAACTTGAGCTAAAGGGGAAGTAAATAAAGAGCACTGTCAAAATAAAAGCGCAGACTGGGAATGAATGCCTCAGGTAACTAACAAAGAAATAAGAAATGTTACAAAAGGAGAAACAAACCGGATGATACAAAACAAGGGGAAAATGACCCATCAAGATAAATACAAAACCCAAGAGATGCAAAGAAAACAATACTAATATCAGCATTACCAAAAGAGGACTGAAGGTAAAGGTGAGGGTAGACTCATATCTCAACAGGCTAATAATATTAATAATACAAAACTAGATGGTCATAGACACATAATGTAAATAGACGGGACTAGAAATAACTGAACTAAGAAACAGGAACTCTCATGAACAGACAGATACAAAAGGCAAACGCAAATAACATAACACAACCAAAACCAACCAGATTAAATACTAAACTGAAGTGGGAAATGAACAGAAAAATAATCAGAACAGAAAAAGTGAGCACGGTTCCCCAACCATGCTCCGCATCTCGACAACACCAATAAAACTAAACCAGAACAAACAGGAAATACTTCAAAATAAAACCCAACATAAAAAGACAACTAAAAAAACAGGAAGGTAGACATGAGTGATGTATGAACTAAGAACCTAGAATAAATCATAATGATAACAATAAACTCACAACACACTCAAAGGGTGAAGCAAGATCAAAAATCATCCTTCCCTGATGCTCCCAATGATGTCCCAGTGATCTCTCATCTTTCAGTATCTTTCAATGAACTCTATTGGTCTTTCAATGAAAGCTCAGTGATCCCTCACTGATCTCTCAGCCATCTCTACCTTCAGGGTGGAAAAATTTAGGTTCATTAAAAGAGCACTGAGGGATCATTGGGAGATTGATGAGATCGTTGAGCACTCCTTGAGCCTTCATTCAGTCAGTAGTGTGTACTCCTCTTTGGACACTGCTCTTTCCTCACAATTTCCTCACAAAAGGCTAGTAGTGAAAACTAATCATAAACTACTGACAAATTGGTGGTAGAAACCCATGTAGTCACACATGTCAGAAAGTTATTCAACAGTCAGGAACCAGTGACTGTTTTCAACACAAATGGTGTCTTGAAACAGCCACATGATGGTCTGATAATATCTGATGTTTTACCATTAACTGTCAACACATAGGTGCATTTTAGTGTCTTTTTTTTTGCACAAAAATGTTTATCAAGACTAATATAATTACAGTGCGGCATCCAGACTTTGGCTAATTTTAATATCCTGGCGTCAGTCTTTGCATCAGCCTAACACCGAGCTTCAGCTTGATATAGTCGAGTCAGACAAAATACAGCCAACATTAAAACAATGTCTTAGTTGCACAAAAAATGTTTAATGGTTGAAAAGTTATTTTTTTTCCACAATATCTTTATTGAACCTTTTTTTTTAACAAACATAACACAAACAATCAAACACTAACACTAAAGTACTACAAAAAAAATGCACTAAAAACACCTACAACCACCAACAAAATCAAGTCTTCAACAATGCTCCTCTGTTTAGTCTAGACAATCCATTACATAAGTATACATATTATGTTCACCAGTTTGGAATTTACAAGGTCCACACACATCATTCACCTTCTTCTTCAAGAGTTATGTTTAAATTTTTTACATAATCAATAAAAGGTCTCCATATATTCTCAAACACACTTTCCTTTGATTTCAGTATATATGTTATTCTTTCTAATGGAAGGTTTGTTAACATCTGTCTTAACCACTGAGTCACATCTGGTCTATGAGTCTTTTTCCACAGTAATGCAATACATTTTTTGGCATTAAGCAAACTGAGGTCTATGAATGTTCTTTCACTTTTATTAAAGTTATGCTTTTTTGGGTACAGACCCAACAAAAACAGTTTAGGATTCAATATGATGTGTTTTGAAATTATTTTTTCAATTGTTACCCTCACCTCTTCCCAAAACATTCTAATTATTCTACATTCCCATAAACAATGAAATAGGGTTCCTTTACTTTCCATGCATTTTGTGCATGTATCTGGTATGTTTTTGTTATATCTATTTAACTCCTCCGGTGTAACATACATCCGCATTAACCATTTAAAATGTATCAATTTAAGACGTACATTTATTGATTTGGTTTGAGCTTCTGTACAAGCCAATTCCCATTGTTCCTCTGAAATTTCAGTTTGCAGATCTTCTTTCCAGTAGTTTAATCTTTTCTGTGAGTTTTCACTTGAGGATAGTGTCAATGAGTTATAAAACTCTGAAATAATACCCTTTCTTTTACTATCTTTCATCAACATTTTTTCCAAGGATGAATAAATAGGTCGAGTGAGAGCATTATTTTGGTTTGATCGAATAAAGTTCCTAAGTTGAAGATATTTAAAAAAATGTGTTCTATTAAGATTAAATTTGATCCTCAGCTCTTCAAAAGACATTATGTTATCTGAACATGACAAATATAAATCTTGAATTTTTTGGATCCCTTTTAAACTCCATACTTTAAACACAGCATCCGCTCTCCCTGGTGTAAAATATTGATTACCCCATATTGGACTAAATTGTGACAGTAAGTGTGGTTCTTTTAAATATTTTTTAGTTTCACACCATATTTTAATCATATGTTTTACAAATGGGTTTTTAACTTGTTTCTGTAATTTTTTTGCCGAGTCTGAATATATGAATATGGGAAGAGGTAAAGGCAAATTGTATGATTCCATTTCAGTCCAGTGAGGGAGATCATTTGATGAAAAATAATATGTCATAGACCTCAGTTGTGCCGACCAATAATACAACATAAAATTTGGACATTTCAGACCTCCACGATCAAATGGTAAATATAATAAAGACAAACGTAATCTAGCCCTCCTGTTGTTCCATATAAATTCCACTAACTTTTTTTTAATTCTTGAGAATAAATCTAAAGGTGGTGGTAAGGGAATGTATTGAAATAAATAAAGTATTTTAGGTAAGATATTACTTTTAAGTATATTGATTCTCCCGATCATCGACATTGGTAGTGACATCCATCTCTGAAGTAACTCATTAATATCTGTCATTAAGGATTCATAATTGACACTGGCGACTGATTCTAGCTTAGGCACAATTTGGATTCCTAAATATTTAAACTGATTTACAACATTGAATTGATTTACCTCAGGGGCTGGGTAATTTCTCTGGGTCTCATTTAGCATTAATATTGAAGATTTAGTTTTATTTATTTTATATCCTGATATTTCCCCAAAATTCTTTATTAAATTCAACAAGGTCGGAATTGATTTTTTAAGATTCGACATAAACAAAATTATGTCATCGGCATACAGGGAGATTTTATGTTCTGTTGGTCCAACTTTAATTCCATATATTTGTGACTGTAGACGTATCGCCATCGCTAAAGGTTCAATTGCCATAGTAAACAGTAAAGGTGAAAGTGGACAGCCTTGTCGACATCCTCTATTGATTTTTATTGATTTTGAAATATTGTTATTTGTTAGGATTTCTGCTGTAGCATTATTATATATTATCTGAACCCATTTTATGAAATTATTTCCAAGTCCAAACCTTTGTAAGACTTCAAAAAGAAAGGGCCATTCGACTCTATCAAAAGCCTTTTCGGCGTCCAGTGATAGGACAGCTGTATCCGGTGCTTCTTTATTAGAATAAATAATATTAAATAGTCTTCTTACATTATAGAAGCCTTGTCTTCCCTTTATAAAGCCATTCTGATCTCGATTAATAATATTTGGTAAAATTTCTTGTATTCGTCTTGCTAAAATTTTACAGATTATCTTAAGGTCGGCATTTAATAGGCTTATTGGTCTCATATTTTCACATTTATTAGAGGGTTTACCTGGTTTTGGCAACAGTATAATTAAGGCATTATTCATGTATGATGGTAAATTACTATTTTGAAATGCTTCTAAAACCATTTCCAAAAAAGGTTTTATTAATTTATTCTTAAATTTTTTATAAAGGTCAACTGGAAGACCATCTGGTCCTGCACTTTTTCCTGATTTCATATTATCAATGGCTAGCCCAACTTCTTCTTGACTAATTTTAGACTCCAGTATCTCCCTGTTTTCATTTGAAATACACGGTATAGATAGTTCGTTCAAAAACCCATTTAGTTTTGTTAAGTCAGATTCATTTTTGGTATCATATAATTTTTCATAGTAATCTCTAAAGGCTCTATTAAATTCTAAAGGATCTATAACTACCTGTCCGTTACTTATAATATTGGTAATTGGTGTTTTAAATTCTAATTGTTTAATCTGCCATGCCAATAATTTTCCTGATTTTTCACCTTGTTCATAAAAAGATTGTTTCAATCTTAGAAGACTCGAGGCAGCTCTATTCGCTGATTTTTTGTCATATTCAGCTCTCAAAATCAGTAATTCGTTCTCCAACCTTGGATCACTTCCTGCATATACTTTTTCTTGAAGAATTTTTATTTTATGTTCTAATTGAACTCTCTCCTCTCGAGTCTTCTTAGATTTTGAACCTGTATAACTAATAATATGTCCCCTAATAAAAGCTTTGAAAGCCTCCCACTTTACACATGCTGATGTTTGTGTAGTATTGATATCAAAGAACTCATCTATCTGTTTTTCTATGTACTTAACAAATTCCTCATCCTGAAGCCATTTATGCTGAAATTGCCATCTACCTGGTTCCTTTGTCAATTTCTTATCTACATATATTAGACAGCAGGGTGCATGATCAGAGATCACGATGTTGTCATAAAAGCAGTTTTGAATCTTGGACCTTAATTCTACGGAGATCAAAAAATAATCAATACGTGAGAAAGTCTTGTAGGTATTGGAATAACAAGAGTAGGCTTTAACTTGTGGATTCATTTCTCTCCATATATCTAGCAATCTCAGTTCTTTCATAAAATGAATAATGGTCATCCTACATCCATTGTGTGTACAGTCCAGTCCTGTTGATCTATCTATACTGGGATTCAATGTACAATTAAAATCCCCTGCTATTATATGTTGCCCTGTAAGTGATGATAAGATAAGAAATAAATTAGCAAAGAACTTTTGATCATCTATATTGGGACCATATAGGTTTACCAAATTTATATTTTCTAATAACAAAGATCCTTGAATGATTAAATATCTTCCAAATTTGTCTCCAATTACATTTTTCACTTGAAATGGGACTGATTTATGTATGAGAGTCATAACTCCCCTGGCTCGGGATGAAAATGATGAGGTGAAAACACTTCCTTGCCATCTACTCCTAATTCTTTTTACATCCTCCTCTATTAGATGAGTTTCTTGTAAAAACACAATTTTTGAACCCATATCTTTTATTTTATTCATAACTTGTTTAAGTTTTTTTAATTTTTGTAGACCTCTGCAATTCCATGAAGTTAAATTAAGATTAACGCTTTGGTTTATGATCAATAGGGAGTTTAGGATTACCTTGCAGTATAAACATGCTCATACAGAGAAGCAAAAACATGAGTGGTTGAACATTCATCCTACAAACTACACACAAACAAATTCCCCCTTCCCACATTTGTGGTAATCCCCCCAAAATCAAAAAAAAAATTCCGTCTCCCGATATAGCCATCGACCGTTCCACACCCACGAGGATCAGCCAAAGCCACTCCTTCTTCATCCTCCCAATCACCCTAACTCTGCTACTTTTAATGACATAACATTAACTCTCTTCTGTAGTTTTCCAACTTAACTCCAAAATTTTTAGCAGCTTTGTACATCATAGTTTTTTTTTTTTTTTAATATATAATACAATCTATATTTTGTAAACTTGCTATTTGCTTCAAGTCAGTCAGATGCCTGTGCAAATGCTTAAATATTCTACCTTATATTTTGTTCATGCTTAGCTCCCACCAGTCTCTTCTTGGATCTTCTTGATGAACTCCTGCACCTCCTCTGGGGTCTTGAAGATGTCGGTTCTGCCCTCATACGTGGTCAACAGTCTCGCAGGATAGATTACACCATGACGAATCCCAAGGTTGCGCAGCTCTTTACGTACGGGATCAAACTGCTTCCTCAATTGTTGGATTCCTGTGGCCAAATCTGGGTAGAACCACACCTGCTGGTCCTGGTGTTTAATTTGGCCTTTAGCTCGCGCAGCGTTGAAGATCTTCATCCTGTCTCTGTTGCTGATAAACTTCATAATAATCGTCCTCGGTGGTCCCTTATCTCTCCGTG
Organism: Pholidichthys leucotaenia; assembly: GCA_020510985.1. Classification (NCBI taxonomy): domain Eukaryota; kingdom Metazoa; phylum Chordata; class Actinopteri; order Cichliformes; family Pholidichthyidae; genus Pholidichthys; species Pholidichthys leucotaenia. The sequence continues at coordinate 289,083,464 of CM035845.1, forward strand.
GGCTGATACGATATGCGCTTTCCAGAACGACTGCTGATTGCAGCTCCGCGCTGCCCAGCGCCTCCGGAATCCACTTTTCCAAAAAGGAACATGTGTCCCGACTTTCGGATTCCTCCGGTAGACCCACCAGCCTCAAGTTGTTCCGTCTCGACCGGGATTCCAAGTCCAAGACATTATTTTCCAGACTTTTATTTTTTTTTTCCAAAGTGCGCACCTTTAATTGAAGACAGGTGACGTCATCTTCAGCACTAGCGACACGAAGCTCTACCTGCGCCATTCGTTCTACACAGTCACCCAATTCTTTTCTCATTCCTTCCAACGCTGCCATAATCCCATCAAATTTAGCGGAAAAGTCCGCTCTCATTGAACTAATGGCGTTAAGCACCGCACCTGTGCCGTTTCCCACATTCACCGCACCGCTGCTCGCTTCCTCCGCCATATATGGAGCTTCTTTATCTGCTGCGTCACAGACGTGAAAGTCCGTTAATTTAGACTGTTTCGGCGGCTCGCTTTTTCCTCTACCTGGTTTTCCAGCCTTAGGCTTCACCGACATATCCTCATCCAAATGCTGGGATAGGTTCTGTCCCAAATGAGAGAGTTATTTGCCGTTTTTTCGTCTCCAGGAGCAGAGCAGAGCGAGACGTGTCCCCCTCACGTGGCCGCCATAACCGGAAGTCCTGAAAAGTAATTTTTATTTTTCAAAACTGAGTTATCTGACAGATAACGCTGGACTCTTTTTAATGCCAAAGCATTTTATTTTCTGTATGTGCTGTACTGTATCTAACCCCTTCTTCCATGTGGAACTACTGCATTTCAGTTTCAACACTGACACTTTGTGGCCACCCAGTCCTGTTGAGATGTTAAGATAATTAACCCAAACTATGATGCATGTAATTATGCAGCTTTTGTTGCTAAAAATTGAACAGTGTACTTGTTTTGTGCTCTTCTGACAGTTTGTTTGATTTTGCAATTTTCCTCTGCCTTTGTAATTGTTTTGATATCTGTAAAGCTGTCTAGGAATTGTTGGTCCCTGTCTGCATGTTTCTCACTTCTCCTTGTGCTCCTGAATCACACTGTATTTGCCAGCACCTCATCAGATTTATGTCCCTGTTTGGACTGATCAGGGTATGACCATTGTTCAGTTTAGGCTTCTGCATGCTCCATGTTGCCCCCTTTGTCATTGTGTTTTGATTCTTCTAAAAATTGTTACCAGCTGTTAATATAATAATAACAATAGTCAAATGCAAGACACAAACGCCTAAGTCCCCATATGATGCCGACACTTCATCATATAACTTAAGGGCTTTGTGACAGCTGTTTTAACATCTAGTCGTCTTTTTACATTGGTGATTACTGAAAACCTGCCTCTGTTGATTTTGTCAGGTTATGAAAGAACACGGCCTCATGATTCAAATACACTAAGCAACACCATGGCAAGAATGGTTTCTTTATGTGTACTGCAAAATGTTACTTTCTAGTTTTGATTTTGCCATCTTTATGAGTATGTATTTGCTGAATATTGCTGCTTTTACTCTTTCATGGTGTACAACTTTGCATTAACATTACCCTACTAAATGGTTTATAAATAGTTTATAAGTGGGTTAATACGCTGTTTTAGCACATGAGATAACGAGGAATAGTGACCCGTTTCTTGCCAAATAGTGTGCCCACACATATCAGTTCTCTCAAATCTCAGATATTACTTTATTTAGGCTACTCTGTTTTCTCGTCACCTAGAATTTCACTGTCAGATATTTGTCCTTATGCAACAGTTAGTTCCGACCGAGCAATTTGAATGGGCAATAAGGATTCCAGGAATTACTATATTCCATGATAATTGCACTGTAATTTCACTGGACATGTATCACTCCGCTTCAAAGGTGTTCATGTAACCATTAATTACTAACAGTAATTTACTATCAACTCTCTGAGAATTGCAGTACTGTTTTGGATACCTTAATTTCCACAGTGAGGTGGTTTGACAAGAAATTATACATTTGTGACCTGGAAGTCCCACCCTTCTGAAAAAAACAAAACAAAACAAACTTTTTCCTTCTGCCTGTCATTAAGCTCATTAAGCCATTTCATGTCTGTTTAAAAAAAAATAGGCAGTGCTAGAGTTTGATTTATTTTCTCGATTAGCAAACCATAATACTTTTGTGGTGATGGACTCTTTATTTCATCTGAAAATGTGAAGAAAAGCGAGCAAAGTATGCTAAATCGCTAGCATGTGCTAAATCGCTAGCATGCTAACTACTAGCTACCAGCTAGATGTCAGAACACTGGCATTGGATACTTTTTGATCTGGGGTCTTATGCAGTACTGACTCAACAGGTATGTGTTTTATAAACACTTATTACTTTTGCACTTGACAATATTTAATTTGTTTACAATTCGTGTGTGAAATGATAATAGATATCTTCATGCTGATTGAGATGTTTAGCAACAGTTACTGACTACATTTAGAAGGGACTATTTTTTCTCAGCTGCACAAAATAACTGGTTAAACAAACAAAGCATAATAGTTTTTTCCAATATTGCAGTCATTTAATAAATTGTGCTTGCCAGAACTGTTGTATAAAAGCAATATTACACTCAACGTCGTTACGGTATCAATTTCTATACTAACTACTGGTGTGATACTCTAATGCCCTCCGCTATGTGGAGGGCATTGCCGCATCAAAACCTGCAGGTACTGTATAAATTGATAGTGTACTCCGTCTTGTGTAATATTGCTTCAATAAGTTATGAGGATTTAAGCGCCACAGCATTTCCAGCGAGAAGGTCTTGTGGTCCTGTCAAATAGTACAGTGGCCTGGAGAACTTGTCCAAATGCAAAAGCCACAGCACATATAGCATTAGTGTTGATGTTAGCATTGATGCTAACATTAGCATGTTAGCATTAGCATTGATGCTATTTGTGTTGTGGCTTTTGTATTTTAGTGAGCCCTCTGGGCCACCATAAAATAGGGACCCCACATCAGCTGTAAGAAATATGTCTTTGAACCTTTTATTAGGTAATGATTTATAACACATTTACATATAACCTAATAAAATACAGTACTTATGAGCTGCTTATAACACCTTAATGTAAAGTGTTTCCTTTATTCAAGATTAACCGAGAATTTAGGTCTCCTCTGTAGATCGCCACCTTATCATGGTGGACAGGTTTGTGTGCGCTAGTGATCCCAGGAGCTATGTTGTCGGGGGCTAAATTGCCCCTGGTAGGGTCTCCCAAGACAACCTTTTCCTGGGTAAAGGGCCAGACCAAGAGCGGTCCAGTAGATCTCTGGGAAAAAAAGTTACATCAGGGACCCAGTGTACCCAAAGGAGTCACATGGGTCCATCGTTACATGGGCTCACCACCTGCAGGATGGATAATCTGGATCATGGGTGCTATGTGAACTGGGTGGCAATCTGGGCTGCTTGAACTGCTGCCCCCATGACCCGGACCCCTGGACAAGTGGTAGAAGACGGATGAGAATTTAAGCTGAAAATATACATTTCAAAAAGTGTCATGGAATGGAGCTGAGGCAGGCTAGGGAGGACTCTGACATGGGCACCAATCAGGAGGAGCAGGGATTTATGTAATAGTAAACAGAAAATCGAGGTAGAAAACTGGGGATAGATAGATAGATAGATAGATAGATAGATTGATAGATTGATTGATTTTGTTGTTTCACTTTGTTGATCCCAAACTGGGAAATTGCAGTGTAACAGCAGCATGACAGTAGACAACCGAACAACAGAAACACATGCATGACAGACAAAGGGATTACCCATGGAAAATAAAACTAACACTACTATACAAAAAAAGCCTATCTACATCATAGCTGAATAGATGGTGACCTGTATAGACACATGAATCATACCCGCTGTACAATGCAGGACTATCAGGAGCAGAGTGAAATGTGAGGTACCAATTACACTGTAAGGTGCAGTATGGCAGCATAGCTATGACCAGAGTACAACATCAGAGTGAGTTATTGTACAGTGAAATGGCATACAGCAGGAAAGATTTCCTGTACCTAACCGTTCAACAGTGAAGCTGTAGCAGTCTACTGGAGAAAGTGCTCCGCTGTCTGTCCAGTATGTGGTGGAGGGGGTCATCAGGATTGTCCATGATGGATCACAGTTTATTTAGTGTCCTCTTCTCCACCACTGTCTCAAAGGTCTCTGGCCTGAGACCAATTACAGAGCCAGCCCTCTTGATAATCTTGTCAAGTCTGTTGGTGTTGCTGGCTCTGATACTGCTACCCCAACAGACAGCAGCAAAGAAGATGGTGCTGGCGACCGACAACGGTCTGGTAGAAAAGCTCCAGCATCCCGCTACACACGTTGAAGGATCTAAGCTTCCTCAGGAAGTAGAGTCTGCTCATCCCCTTCTTGTGCGCAGCATTGGCACTGGATCTCCAATCCAGCCCACTGCTGATCCTGACACCCAGATATCTGTAGTCCTCGACCACCCCCACATCCTCCCCCCTAATCTCCAGTGGCTGAGAAGGCGTCCTCTTCTTCCTGAAGTCAATCACCATCTCTCTGGTTTTGCTGACATTCGGCCTCAGGTGATTCTGCTCTGTCCATTCCACAAATCTGTCTATCAGCGCCCTGTACTCTCCCTCCTCTCCTACTCTTATACACCCAACAACAGCTGAGTCATCAGAGAATTTCTGCAGGTGGCATGACTCAGTGTAGTACTGAAAGTCAGTGGTGTATAAGGTGAAGAGAAAAGGAGAGCGCACAGTCCCCTGTGGAGCTCCCGTATCACTAACCACCACGTCAGGCAAGACACTGCCCAGCCGGACAAACTGTGGCCTGTCTGTCAGGTAGCCAGTAATCCAGGAGATCACAGAGCTGTTGACCCCCATCACCCGCAGCTTCTCACCCAGCAGCAGTGACTGGATGGTGTTAAAGGCACTGGAGAAATCAAAGAATGTGATTCTGACAGTGTCTCCTCCGCCATCCAGGCGCAGATGGGCTCGTTGCAGCAGGTAGATGACAGTGTCTTCAACTCCTAAATGGGGCTGATATGCAAACTGCAGAGGGTCCAGCCACATCTTCACCTGCAGTTTCGGGTGGGCTAAGACCAGTCTCTCCAGGACCTTCATCGCATTAGATGTGAGGGCAACTGGTCGATAGTTATTCAGGTCCGATGGAGATGACTTCTTGGGGACAGGAACCAGGCAGGACATCTTCCACAGCACTGGTACTCTCTCCAGACTCAGGCTCAGCTTTTACAGGTGTTTCAGTACCCGAGCTAGCTGGTTGGCACAGGTCCTCAGGATCCTGGGGGAGATGCCATCAGGGCCCGCAGCCTTCCACTGACGGAGTCTCTCCAGCTGTTTCTTAACCTGGTCTGTAGTCACAGTGATGTAAGGGAGGGGATGAGGGGGGAGATGGAGAGAGGTGCTGCACAGGAAGGTGGGAGGGAGGGATGTGTGGGGTCTGGCTGCGTAGTCAGGGTGACAGACTGTGAGTTGAACCTATTAAAAAACAGATTCAGTTCATCAGCTCTCTCTTGGCTCCCAGATGTCTGTCTGACTCTCCCCTTGCACCCCGTTATTTGTTTCATTCCCATCCACACATCTTTAGCATTGTTTGGCCTGAGTTTATCTTCCAACTTCCTCCTATAATTGTCTTTGCATCTTCTCAGCATCTCTCTCAGCTCATGCTGCAATCTCCTCAGCTTCCCCTTGTCTCCGGACCTAAAAGCTCTCTTCTTCTTGTTCAGAAGTGCTTTCAGGTCACTGTTGATCCATGGTCTGTTGTTGGGGAGACAGTGTACAGTCTGAGCTGGCATGGTCGTGTCTTCACAGAATCTAATGTTTTCTGTGATGCAGTCGGTCATATTGTCAGTGTCCACCCCATGTGGTTCACAGAGTACGCCCCAGTCCGTCATCTTGAAGCAGTTCTGTAGTGCATCAGCAGCCTCCTGTGTCCACCGCCTCACAGTCCGTGTATAAGCAGGCTGCCTTTGCACTAGGGGAATGTACTTGGGTGAAAACATGATCATGCAGTGATCTGATTTGCCAATGGGGGGTAGAGCTGTTGCACTATATGCATCTCTGACATTGGCATATAGTAAATCCAGTGTTTTATTTTCTCTGGTGGGCCAGTCAACAAACTGGTGAATGTTTGGTCAGGTTTTTCCCAGTGAGACATGATTAGAATCACCCATGATAGCCATAAATGCGTCCAGGTGCTTCTCCAGTAATGTGGCCGTAGTGGAGCTGATGACATCACAGGCCACCGCTGCGTCAGCTGATGGCGGGACATAGACGATAATTACCAAGGCACACGTCATTTCTCACGGCATATAATAAGGTCGCATACTCACAGCCAGCAGTTCAATGTCCGGGCTGCAGCACTTTTGCTTCACATAAATGTGTCCAAGATTACACCACCTTTCATTCACAGAAGTACCACTCCCCCTCCCCTCTTTTTCCTGCTACTTATCACATCTCTGTCCCCCTGGACAGTCTTAAAGCCAGGTATCACTATGCTAACATCTGGGATCTGTGAGTGTAACCACGTCTCTGTGAAACACATGATACTACACTCATAATATTCCTTTTGCGTCCTGACCAGCACTGTAAGCTCATCTGTTTTGCTCCCTAGTGATCACACGTTCCTGGTGATGAACATGGGTACAGCCGGCTTATGAATCAGAATCAGAATCAGAATCAGGTTTATTGCCATTGTTCATGTAGTACACAAGCTAGGAATTTGTCTCGGTACAATGCTGCAACATTAAACATGATAAGATAAGAGAAATAAACTATACATGTAATAAAGTGTAGGATAAGATTAAGTGATACTAGTCAACAGTTAAAATATATATTAGCCAGCAGCAGATACTGTGGAGAACTATATAGTGCAGTCGGTAATGCAGGAAGAAAACAGTGATGATTGACATGAGTCTGGTTGAGCTGCTGTACATGGTGCACGAGAGTCAATAAGTCACTTAGTGTTCAGCAGTCTAATGGCAGAGGGGAAGAAGCTGTTCATGTGACGGGAGGTTTTAGTCTGAATGGACCGAAGTCTTCTACCAGAGGGGAGGGGGGCAAACAGTACGTGACCAGGGTGTGAGGGATCGGCTATGATCCGGCCAGCACGCCTCCGGGTCCTGGAGATGTACAGATCCAGGAGAGATGGGAGCTTGCAGCCGATCACCTTCTCAGCAGTGCGCACGACGCGCTGCAGCCTTAGTCTGTCCCTGGCAGTGGCTCCTGCGTACCACACGGTTATGGAGGTGGTGAGGATGGACTCGATGATGGCTGTGTAGAACTGCACTAACATCTTGGTGGGTAGCTTGAGCTTCCTCAGCTGCCGCAGGAAGAACATCCTCTGCTGGGCTTTTTTGATGAGTGAGCTGATGGTCAGCTCCCATTTGAGGTCCCTGGTGATGGTAGTGCCTAGGAAGCGGAAGGAATCAGCAGTGGTGATGGGAGAGCCTGAGAGGGTGAGGGGGGGCAGAGGAGTAGTGACTTTCCTGAAGTCTACAATCATCTCCACTGTCTTCAGAGCGTTCAGCTGCAGGTTGTTATTGCTGCACCAGGACGCCAGCTGGGCCACCTCTCTCCTGTAGGCGGACTCGTCGCCGTTGGAGATGAGCCCGATGAGGGTGGTGTCGTCCGCAAACTTGATCAACTTGACAGACTGGTGGCTGGAGGTGCAGGAGTTGGTGTAAAGGGAGAAGAGTAGGGGGGAAAGTACACAGCCCTGGGGTGATCCGGTGCTGATGCTAGTATAGTCTGAGACAGTCTTTCCCAGCCGCACATGCTGCCTCCGGTCCGTCAGGAAGTCGATGATCCACCTGCAGAGGGAGTCAGGCACGTTGAGCAGGGACAGCTTGTCCCGGAGCAGAGCGAGGCGGATGGTGTTGAATGCGGAGCTGAAGTCCACAAACAGGATCCTGGCGTAGGTTCCCGGGGAGTCCAGGTGCTGCAGGATGGAGTGGAGGGCCAGGTTGACTGCATCGTCTACAGACCTGTTGGCTCGGTAGGCAAACTGCAGCGGGTCCAGGAGAGGGGTGGTGATGGACTTGAGGTGGGACAGGACCAGGCGCTCAAAGGACTTCATGACTACAGAGGTGAGCGCTACAGGTCTGTAGTCATTAAGTCCAGTGATCCGTGGCTTCTTGGGGACAGGGATGATTGTGGAGGATTTGAGGCAGGACGGCACGTGGCATAACTTAAGGGAGGTGTTAAAAATGTCTGTGAATACAGGAGCCAGCTGTTTCGCACAGAGTCTCAGGGTGGAGGGAGACACGCCGTCTGGGCCGGGGGCCTTGCGCGGGTTCAGTCTGGAGAACTGTTTGAGCACATCCTGCTCACTGATGATAAGGGGAGGGGGGGAGGAGGGGGGGATGCCTTAAATGAAGTAGGGAATGTGGAGGCTGTGGAGCTGGAGGGAGGGGGGGAGTTGGACACAGATGACGAGGTGTCAAAACGGGCATAGTGTTGGGACAGTCTTTGACAAAGGGCTTTGTCATCCTGACCTTTAGGAGCCTTAGGTCGATAGTTGGTGATTTGCCTCAGTCCTCTCCACACGGAAGTCGAATCATTAGCAGTGAACTGCTGCTGGAGTCTCTCTGAGTATAGAGATTTAGCCCTCTTCAGCTCTCTGTTAAACCGGTATTTAACCTCCCTGTAGCAGTCCCTGTCTCCACTTTTCAGCGCTGCTTCCTTCTCCTTCCTGATCTGTCTGAGCTTAGCTGTGAACCAGGGTTTGTCATTAGAGTAACTCACCCTGGTGCGTGATGGAAGAATGTTCTCTTCACAAAAGTGGATATATGAGTTCACAGTGTCCGTGTACTCATCCAGATCATGCGTGGCTCCTTTAAGCATGCCCCAGTCAGATATTTCCATGCACGTTTCCAGCTTCTCCTCAGCATCACTGGTCCGTATCTTCGTAGTGCTCACAACAGGTTTAGTGAGCTTCAATCTCTGTCTGTATGTGGGAATGAGGTGAACCATCACGTGATCAGATAATCCCAGCGCAGCACGAGGGACAGCGCGATATGCGTCTTTCACTGTGGTGTAACAGTGATCCAGTGTGTTTAATTCTCTGGTGGGGCATTTAATAAACTGTTTGTAGCGGGGGAGATCGTGGCTCAGATTGCACTGATTAAAGTCGCCAGCCACAATAATCAGCGAGTCTGGAAAACTCCGCTCTGTGTGTTGAATGTGATCCGCGAGCACGCGCTGAGCTTCGCGCGTGTCCGCGTCGGGAGGGGCGTACACAGCGATCATTATGAAAGAAGCAAACTCCCGCGGGGAATAGAAGGGCTTGCAATTGATAACAAGAAATTCCAAGGCAGGAGAACAGTGTTTGGAAATTACCGTTACATCAGAGCACCAGCTGCAGTTGATGTAGAAGCAGACACCGCCTCCTGTGGTCTTGCCGGAAAGCTCTGTGTCACGATCAGCACGGAAGAGCTGAAAGCCGTCGAGGCGCAGCGCGCTGTCCGGTATATTTTCCCGGAGCCAGGTCTCAGTAAAGCAGAGGACAGCTGAGGAGGCGAGGTCCTTAAAACGCATCAGCAGTCTCAGTTCATCTACCTTGTTAGAGAGAGAGTTGGTATTGGACAGAAATATGCCAGGCAGCGCCGTTCGCGAGCCTCTCCTGCGAAGTCGTACGAGAGCGCCCGCTCGTCTTCCTCTCTTCCGCCGTCTCACTTTCCGAGCCAAACAATAAACCAGATCGGCGGCAGGGGCTAGAAAAACTGGGAGGAGGTCCGTGGGGGTGAAAGTCCTGATATTTAGAAGTTCTTCACGGGTATAAGTGCAAGCAGACACACAATTGACAAACAAAAACAAACAAAGAGCACAGCGAAGCACCATGTCGACCGCTGTGGGCGCCATCTTGGATCTAAGCCTTTATGCCTCCTCCTCCTCCTCCTCACCTTAGCTCCAGCCCTTCTTCTGCGGCATTTCCTCCTGAGCTCATGTGGGATGAGGTGCTTCATTGCCGGCTGCAGCGCTCCAGGTGCCGGCCTCCTCAGTGCGAACAGCTGGTTGTGTGTGTAAACAATGCATCTACCCCCACCTCTGTTGATCTCCATGGCCCGATGAAGAGAAAAAAAATAAGAGAAAGACCAGGCTAAAATAGAAAAAACTTGAGGCAGTCGTTAATCCAACTCTTCCTACCGAGCCCTGGTTAAAAAGAGACACTTTATACAAGAATAAGCAGATAAAAACATAAAGACATGAGAGAGTTGCTGCTGGTACAGTCGCCCTCCTTCCGCTGCCATTACCCACTTCTGATATATAATAGATAGATCATATATATATACTGCTCAAAAAAATAAAGGGAACACTTTGAAAACACATCAGATTTTAATGGGAAAAAATAAGCTGGATATCGAAATTGTGGCAGGCTAGTCCAGCTTACTCAGATTAAAGGAACACATTTTTCGGTCCAAAATGAACAAGGATCTCCCAAACGATCCTCAAGATTAGGAATTGGCCCAGTCTTTCACCGATCTCCATGTTGTGTAAAGGGGCCCTACAAAACTAAACAATGAAAATAGCAAAACAAAACTGCATGAGGGCAGAACAACAAGAATCTAAACAAACCTGGAAATTGGGAACAAGGAGCAGGAATGAGGGGAACACAGGGGAATTCAACACGGGACGCTCGGGAAGAGCAGAGGACGTGACACTGAGAAGGGAGACTGAACAGAATATAAAGGGAAGGAGGCAATCGAGGAATGGGTAACGGGTGGACACAGTCAGGCAGGTGAGGGGAATGACACCAACGAGAGAGACAGCGATGCACATTCAAAACAATCAATGATCAGCCCACCGCTGATCATGCCCATCAAAACAAAAAGCCATTTTCTAAATTATGGTTAACTGGGTTTCAATCCAACTTTTCTTTGCAATTTTGAAGAATACAGTAATTCAGATTACTTAATTAAAGAAAATAACAAGTATTTCAGTGAGGATATGCAAATTAAATAAAAAGTTTTCCATATAGACTAATTCTATATGCTGTTTTTAATTAAATATAGACCACAGAATAAAAATGTACCACCTAAATAACAAATAAAATAATTGGTGTGGAAAGAATACTAAATTTAAGATAAGCCTTTATTAGTCCCACAACGGGGAAATTCCAGGATTGCAACAGCACAGGGATAGCAACACTCAGAGCAACAATCAGAAGGCAAAAAAAAAAAAACAAGCAAGCAAGAGCAGCTAATATACATATGTACATATTACTATAAATATATATATATATACACACACAGACACACAGTGTAGAGCATTGTAGCTGGATGGGATAAATATATGAGTATATAAACACACAGTACGGAGCATTGTAGCTAGATGGAATAAATATGTAAATATATAAACACAGTGCGGAGCAATGTAGCTAGATGGAATAATATGTAGATACATAAACACACAGTACGTATGATTTATGCTGCGATCCTGAAGTAAATTTCATCTATTGTTTCATACAGTGCGTGACCCCATTGTTAATGTAGAAAACAAACAAAAAACATTCCCATCAGCTTTTTTTTTTTGTGTGTGTATGTGTTTTCCTAAGCAAATCATTAATCAATAATTCTCTCCAAATGTGTACATAACAATTCAAGCTTTGGTTTTTATGCAGTCATTAGGTTTTATCATCCACACGTCGTTCTTGTTTTTTAATGCATGTTCAAAATGTACAAAATGTAGCTGGATAAAAACCCCATATTTAAATCATGCTGTGCTTGGAAGTTTATATTATAAAAGGATCCGTGTGTACACATTTTTTTTTTTATGATTGATGCAAAATACAGCCCAGTTTCTTGAGCTGAAGAGGTTTCCAAGAGAGCTCTAATTAGGAAAACATCCCTTCTACTCAAAGTACACCTCAAGACTTTTCTTTGCCAGAGAGTGGAAATGTGAAGAGGTCATCACTAAATGGGCAAGAGGGAGATTTTTAATGGATCTGAGTGGGCAGGAAAGAGACAGACAAGTGTCTATGTTGTTTATGTGTAGTCTCTACTCATACTGTATGTTGTTGGGTGTCTTTTTACCTTTTTTTCTTTTCCTGTTTTTCGTTTTTTTTTTTTATCGGTGTTCATCTGTGTTTCCTCACTTATCATCACCTTCTACTAACTTTTCCACAGCTCATTCATACAGTACTGCAGGTGTAAATTAAAGGTAGTGTTTCACTGGGCTGCAACAGCTCACAATTAGATGGAGATTGGAAGAAAAAAAAGTTCAAATTAGTGACAGTTTTCACTTGGGATCACACTGACTTGGCACATTTGCCTATGCTGCACAAATATTGCGCAAATGTCACACAAACTCCCAGAAATCCTCAGGCCAAAATTTGCCAGGAGTTTGCATACGTGCCATGCACGTGTTGCATGACATTTGTGCAAACTGTGCATTTTTTTTTTAGCACTTATGACTGTCGCACAATGGCTGTGCAAATCCTGTGCCACATTTGCATGACAGCTGTCCATGGCAATTGCAAAATCGGGACCATGTCTCCCCGTTCCAGCAGTCATTTTACCATCAGACGTCACGCGAGATCAATCACAGAGAAGAAGTGCAGAGACAGCTGGATGAGGAGGCTGCCTCTGAGTCCTCTGCATCAGACACATCAGGCCCTGGGACCAGCTCCGCTTCCTCTGTAGGGGCCCGTGCAGCAGGGACAGCAGTCCTCCTACCGCCCGTCTTGCCTTTGGGTGGTATGGTGACACTGTCTGCTGTAGCTGTGTCAGCGTGTCCTGATGTGGAATGTCTTGTCCTTTTTGTATTACGTCAGTCGCAATGTAGTTTCAGAGGTCCCCAACCCCTCGCAAAGTTTCAGGCACGTTCGGACTCGCATGAACTAAATTGAGGAGGGTTCGAGATGGATTTGAGACACCCGTGACAACTCTGAGTATTTGGGGAGAAAGTTTATCGCACACATTTTTTTGAACTGTTGAAAATTGCTGCAACACGAGAGCGAGGCCCTGCAACACACGAGAGGAAAGTGTGAACCAGCATGAATGAGAGATGTCTCCAACTGCTCACCAGCTGCTGCAGCCCAGTGAGATACTGCGTTAAGGAAAGGATGGGGGACATACTGCCCCCCCCCCCCCAAAAAAAACTTTTTTTCTTAGAACTTTGCAACCTTTTCTCATATTTTACTGCTTTTTTGTAAATTTGTTCTTTTTTCTCATAAATTTGTGCCACTTTTTCTTGTAAATTTCCAACTTTTTTCTTTTTCTGTGGTGCTTTTTTGTTAATTTTTATTTTTGTCCTGTATATCTGCAGCATTACTATAGATGCTGATTAAATTTTTATTCTATGTAATGTTTTAAATTTTTTTTTGTTTATCTAGAAAATGACCTATATTTGTTTTTAAATGTGTTTTTTTGGGATGCAGGGCTGTGCAATAAATCAATTTAAATTGAAATTTGAGGGTTTTTTTTTCCTTTGGACTACGTCAAAAAATGAATATCATAAAAATCAATTTTCCCTCTCAAAAAAATAAATATAGCAACCTCCAACTCTAACCCCCTCCCTCACCCTTAAAAGTTATTTTTATAGAAGTCAAGTTGGAGCTTTATTAATCAGTAATGTGTTGATTCATCTTTGTTTGATCAAATCTTGTGCTGTAGAAAGGTTTGCACTTTATATCTAATGGGGAATCATGTTTATTTGGGTGGGGGTGGGGGGCGCTATTTTAAATAATTATTTGTCTTCTGTCAAAAATATCAATTCACATTAAATCTGAATGTGCTGTGAAAAAGATCTGGGATTTTCTTGTCAGCTATATTGCCTAACCCCTTTGGGAGGGTAGAGATTGTTTTTCCCATTTTAAAGCTACTAAACTCTTTCCCATTACAAAGACATGGGTCTCCAAACACCCTGACTACAATAAAACTTACTCAATATTTACTAGAGAAAACGTTCTGTTTATCGGCCCCCCGCTCCCCACCCACTCAATACACACACACACACACACACACACACACACACACACACACACACACACACACACAGAGTGAGTGAAAAAAGAAGAGGGAAAATGGACAAAGGAATAAAAATAAGAACATAAGAGAGCAAGAATAAAGAGTGAGAGGCAGTGGGTATAAAATATATTAGAAGACTGAATTGACAACGAAGGGAAAATGAGGCACTGATACGAGAAGGTTACTGCTCAAAAGATTGATGGCTGATTTTTTTCATTCTACAAAAGTATAGCTTCATTCTCTTTTCATGCTACCTATATTGACTTATTTTTTTTCCTGCGTAGTTCTGGTCATTTGTACTTTTACTTCATTTTTTCTATTCATGCTAATGCCTTTTAGATGCAGGAGTTGGAGCTTCTGCACGGCAGATGTCATTGTAATAATGCATGATCGATGCAGGAAAAGAGATTTCTGCCACAGTAACCAGGAGCATAATAATGCTGCAAAGATTCATGATGCCATTTGTACATGATGCTGCTGGCAGAACATGAAGAGGAAAATGGTTTCTTTCTTTAGAGAGGATTGTTTTTACTTTGTTTACTTATTGCCTATGTCCTCTCTGTCTCTTGTCACCACCAGTTTCACTGGCTCTTTCTCATAATTACTTTCTTCAGTGGGCTTTTCAAATAGGACCATTTGCCATGCACAATAAAGCACCGCCTGAAAATTTTGTCCAAAATTATTTGAAGATTAGTTTAGTTTAAGCTAATTTGTTATGGCATGTCTAATAAACTGTACACATGAAGGTCATTTACAAAATGCAAGTTAAACTGACTGATTAGAGCAGGGGCCCTTGCAACACTAATGTGAGAAGTAACTTAAAAATGAACATTTTATATGTATCCAATGTTGAAATAACCTCCTCCTCCTCCTCCTGGTTCTGGGGTCAAGTTCCCAGAAAGTCTTATTTTTCTAAACAGCTGAAGTAAAACATGCCTCTCCTCACATTTTCAAACCTAATGTGTAGTTGTCAGAGTTGGTGGACACGGGACTCAAGCACAGGCAGGATACAGTGCAAAATGACAATTTATTAAACTAAACTCAAATACAAATAAATGCCAGCACGTGGACTGAAAACCAAACTAAGCAAGACAAAACTGACAGGCAAGGCAAGGCTAGGCTAGGCAAAAACACTGAAGCTAGGCAGCAAACTTACATGGAAGACACAACTAGGACTGATGTTGAACGTTAACCCTTTGAGTGTGAGATTTCACCTGCCCCTAGTGGCAGAGCGCGGCGCTGCGCCTGTCAACTAATTCTGACATCTCTGTATTCCCCAGCTATATTGACGACTTGTACTGATTGTGGCAGTTCAGAAGGTGGCAGACACGTGTTGGAGGAATCATGGCTGACATATAATACACCAAAGAAGAAGAACTCCTTATTTCCTTTTCCTGTATTCCCTTCTTTTAGCTCAGAAAACTAATATGGCCGCCGTCCATCGTTGTGCACCATCACTTAGACGGCTTCGTACATGGAAAATAGCCACAGGATACAAGCAAAATTTATGTGGGATAATCATGAGACTTTGTAGATGTGGTAGAGAGCGTAAATGACCGACAGAACGGAAAATAATGACCACAATGAACGAAAACGCACTGACTACGGCAATGAGTGAGTCCCCTTAGCCGCAGGTAAGTGACGAATTTCTTTTTTTTTCTTTTTTTACATTGTACTGATTTCTTTTTCATATACTTTAAAGATAAGATGATAACATACCCCTGTACAAAAAATGGTGTCAAAAGACTGAACCTTTCTTTGTGTAAATATGTCCAAAGGCCGCCTTTGTCTGAGTTATGTAGTTCAGTATAGCTGCCGTGGCATTATGCAAATTAGATGCGTAAAATCACTCCTATCTGAAACTTTGGATCATATTTTACATCTTTCTAATTGACAGTAAGCCATTGTCTCTTACCACTTTCAAGTTATAGCCTTGGAAATCTGAACTATTTTGTTGACAAAAAATATTTACCACTCTTGACCACTAGGGGTTATGTCTCAATTCGGTGACAGTCACACTCAAAGCCTTAATGACACCACACAGGACTGAGACTGACACAGACTTAAATAGACGGGGGGGGGGGGGCAATCAAGACAATGCACAACAAGTGGGGCAACTAACCAGGACTGACAGCAGACACATGGGGAAAACAGTGTCAATGGGTATGGAAACAGGACGGGCTGGGATGAACAGACAGCCAAGGACAGAGGATACACCTGAAACACACACAGGATTAGGTGAGACATGACCACAAACAGGACATGACTGACAAGAACAAGAATACCAAAAAACCACGATGACAATGAAGATAAAGACCAAACAACACAGAAGCTAAAGCAGGGATAGTAGAACACAAACAAAAACAGAATCATAACACACATGAGACAATCAGGAGCTAAGGATAAAGCATGGGAAGTGACAAGACAAAACTAAGACCATACGATAATAATAATGATTATAACCAAGACTAAACATAGAAATACATGCAATAACAAAACTTATGCAAGAGTGTGGGCTGAGCTCATGCCCCGGTAATCACAGAATATCCAAGTATAAACATAAAACGAGGACATGAGCACAGCCCACGTCCAAACCCTTAACACTGTAGCACATATTAGGTTTTAATTCTTGTTGGTAAACTACAAAATCTTGAAGTCTACCGATGATTGATGCTTAGGGCTATTTTTTCAGATACAAACTGATTTTGGCATATGGACCCATTAATAGTGTGTGAATAAAAATTCTCACTCTAGGGGTTCTTACTCAGATCGTAATACATGTCTATAACATCCATTCGGTTCCCACTGGGTTTTGCCCCGTTCTGCCAAATTTTCCAGAAGGTACTGAGAACTACCACAGTGTGATGGACCCCTAAGAATGACACTTTATCCCAATTAAATGCTGACCATTGCAGTTATGAAGCTGTGGGAGTGGCATCTTTCTCCTGTAGCTAGCGTCTTCAGATTAGAACTTCTCAGCAGCTTACAGAAATCAAAATCAAAAGTCAAAATCAAATCAAAAATCAAAAGAAATCAAATCTTGAAAACAAATGAATAAATCATTTTATAAACACGGTGCTTACCAGGTTGTTAGATATGAACCATTCAAATCTGTCAGCAATCACTTCAATTTGTACTAGGTCATCTAAATTCCTCTGGACTAGTTCTAATCAACTACTATTTTTCAAGTGAACTGATATGTCTTCATCAGACCCTGTTTTCAGGACAGAGTTCATATCAGTTTCAGACTTAATCCCAGTATTACCAACACCCAGTGTTAGCAGTGCACGTGTGAATGCTTATGGGAAGGCCTCTGCTCAGCTACTTCATGGTAAAAATCAAAACTAATGGAAAGAACTGTACAGCTCAAAAACTTTGAGGAGATATACTTAGCTGATAACAGCTCAAGAGTTAAGCTATATACTGATGAGTACACTACTCCTTTTTCTATTACTGCTTTTCTATTTTCTATTCACATGTAGCTCTTCTTTCTTTTTTCTTTGGGTGTCTAACGGAATGTTGTTTGCCCTGTGATGTAGTGTCCTGATCACTCCTAGTTTCTGCTGTAAGGGATGGTGTGAATCAAACAATAAGTACTGGTCTGTACTGGTGGATTTTCTGTAGATGTCAATACTGAGTTTTCTGTCATCAGCAATGTGAACCTCACAGTCCAAGAAGGCAATTTTATGATCATTGGTGTCTTGTGAATTGGATGTTACTGTCTATGTTGTTGATGTGGTCTGTGAAGGCTTGCATTTCATGACATTTAACCTTCACCCACGTGTCATCTACGTATCTGAACCAATGAACTGGTGCTTCTCCATGGAAAAAGTTGAGGGCACTCTTAACTTCTTCCCTGTATAGGATTGGCTACAATAGGACAGATTGGGGAACCCGGGGAACCCAGGGCACAGCCGTGTTTCTGTCAGTAGAACTGTCCTCTGTAGGTGAAGTGTGTGGTGTTAAGGCACAAGTCCAGTAGTGTACAGATTTGGTCAGGGTTAAGATTGGTTCTTGTATACAATGTGTCATCTTCTTCTATCTTTATATAAGATAAGCCTTTATTAGTCCCACAATGGGGAAATTCCAGGATTGCAACAGCACAGGGATAGCAACACTCAGAGCAACAATCAGAAGGCAAGAAAAAACAAGAGCAGCGAGTATACATATGTACATATAAATATATAAATATATAGACACACAGTGCAGAGCATTGTAGCTAGATGGAATAAATATATAACTAGAAAAGCACTCGGAGAGCGCAGACCTCCGCCAAGCGCCACAGTTCCCCCCATACAGTGTTTGTGTGTATGTTGTCAGATTCCTTGACCATGAAAACATCTGAGTAGCAATTGGATTCACAATGATAGGATTAGTGGTTCAGTAGTAAAAGCATTACCTCCTTGGCAGAGGTAATAAACTGAAGTGTTGGTGTTGTGTCCATGTCCTGCATTTGCAAACTCCCAGGCTGGGGGCGTTGCAATTGAATGAATGAATTAATTAATCTTTATTTCGAATAGATTAAGAGTACAGGTTAAAAGAAAGTGAATAATATAACAAAGGGGGTAATAAAATCCAACAAGGTGAAATTAGACAATAGCTCCTCTGATTATACAATTAAACATAACACTAGCTTCCTGTTGCCTTCAGAGAGAGCAGTCGCATTTTTTCCTCCCTCCTCCTATCCTGCCTCCTGTTTTGGCTTTACGATCACAGGATTTCTGCTGATTGGGCTTTGGAGTTCTCCTGGTGTATCGAAAATTTAACTGGAAGAGCTAATCAAAATGCGGACCCGGCGGAGCTGCTTCTCAATAATTCGACCAGATGGGGAGTGCACGAAATAGCGGCAAATGACCAACATGGAATTTACCATCTGCATGCACTGTAGAGAGATGGACTCTACCGGACATGTTCATCTGTGTTTAGAAGGGGAAACATCTGGAGTCGCTTCGTGCTCTCCAGGGAATGATATGAATTTAAAGCCAGTGAATGTTAATTTGAATTGTAAGCTCAGAATATGAGAACAAGGAAAATCCTATACTCTGTCTGTGCAGATTCGGCCTTGAATCTGCGCCCCTGGATAACTCACTCCTCCAGAGTTGAGATAAGCGGATGTGTCAGCTGGCTCTGCTAACCCAAACACCGCTGCGGTGCAATAAACAGAACTCTTCAGGGACAGCGTTCATGAACTATAACATCTATCGTTGCCTAGGAGACTATTTGTTGTACTCCAGTAACTGATACACTCAACACTGCACACACACACTGACATCATCATACTGATATACACACACTGCTCTCTCTCCCTCTGCTGTGTGATCTGTCTACTAAATGTCTGCTAAATATGCATTGAGGTTTTTTTTGCCTGCAATCAAAATTTCGCTTACTCATTAAGCGTCAATTTGATAAAACATGTTTTTTTCTCTCGCCTATTGTGTCATATCCTCTCTCTTTTCTTTTTTTCCTTTCTTCTTTATGACTGGCGCCTAGCGGCTGCCCCGGCCTTGGATGCGCTCTGCAGAGCGTGCCCAAGTGCCAAGTCACGTTTCGTTACCTTGTATTCATACATGTTGTAATGACAATAAAGTTGAATCTCATCTCATCTCAAACATAAGTTATCCGAAATATGTGATGGCTGAATCCGCAGCTTATATTGGCCACCCATGTTCCATCCAAGAATTCAAAAGAAAAAACAAATGAAGTCATGACACAACTGCGTACAACCCACAGGCCAATGGGTTATGCGAGCGTTTTAGATCACTGAAAGCAGCACTGAGGGCTTCACTGACGGATGCCAATTAGGTAGACGGGTTGGCGTGGGTTGTATTCAAAATTCAAACGTTTATTTCAAACTCAGGGTTCATATTAAATGCAGAACTAAAAGGAGTAGAAAATAAATAAATAAATAAATAAATAAATAAAAGTATATACAGATCAGCAGACAGTCGGCGGTCTTGTAACAACAATAACATCAGAATCAGAATCAGGTTTATTGCCATTGTTCATGTAGTACACAAACTAGGAATTTGTCTCGGTACAATGCTGCAACATTAAACATGATAAGATAAGAGAAATAAACTATACATGTAATAAAGTGTAGGATAAGATTAAGTGATACTGGTCAACAGTTAAAATATATATTAGCCAGCAGCAGATACTGTGGAGAACTATATAGTGCAGTCGGTAATGCAGGAAGAAAACAGTGATGATTGACATGAGTCTGGTTGAGCTGCTGTACATGGTGCACGAGAGTCACTTAGTGTTCAGCAGTCTAATGGCAGAGGGGAAGAAGCTGTTCATGTGACGGGAGGTTTTAGTCTGGATGGACCGAAGTCTTCTACCAGAGGGGAGGGGGGCAAACAGTACATGACCAGGGTGTGAGGGATCGGCTATGATCCGGCCAGCACGCCTCCGGGTCCTGGAGATGTACAGATCCTGGAGAGATGGGAGCTTGCAGCCGATCACCTTCTCAGCAGTGCGCACGACGCGCTGCAGCCTTAGTCTGTCCCTGGCAGTGGCTCCTGCGTACCACACGGTTATGGAGGTGGTGAGGATGGACTCGATGATGGCTGTGTAGAACTGCACTAACATCTTGGTGGGTAGCTTGAGCTTCCTCAGCTGCCGCAGGAAGAACATCCTCTGCTGGGCTTTTTTGATGAGTGAGCTGATGGTCAGCTCCCATTTGAGGTCCCTGGTGATGGTAGTGCCTAGGAAGCGGAAGGAATCAGCAGTGGTGATGGGAGAGCCTGAGAGGGTGAGGGGGGGCAGAGGAGTAGTGACTTTCCTGAAGTCTACAATCATCTCCACTGTCTTCAGAGCGTTCAGCTGCAGGTTGTTATTGCTGCACCAGGACGCCAGCTGGGCCACCTCTCTCCTGTAGGCGGACTCGTCGCCGTTGGAGATGAGCCCGATGAGGGTGGTGTCGTCCGCAAACTTGATCAACTTGACAGACTGGTGGCTGGAGGTGCAGGAGTTGGTGTAAAGGGAGAAGAGTAGGGGGGAAAGTACACAGCCCTGGAGTGATCCGGTGCTGATGCTAGTATAATTCAATTCAATTCAATTCAACTTTATTTATATAGCGCCATTTCACAACAACAGTCATCTCATAGCACTATCAACTGTAGGGAGGGCCCCCACAGTTGCAGAAAGACCCCAGCAATCAGGCGATCCCCTGTGAGCAAGCACTTGGCGACAGTGGAGAGGAAAAACTCCCTTTTAACAGGAAGAAACCTCCAGCAGAACCAGGCTCAGGGAGGGGCAGTCATCTGCTGCGACTGGCTGGGGGGTGAGGGGATAGAGAAGAAGAAAAGAACAGACATGTAGAGAGCAAACAGCACGATAGTATAGTCTGAGACAGTCTTTCCCAGCCGCACATGCTGCCTCCGGTCCGTCAGGAAGTCGATGATCCACCTGCAGAGGGAGTCAGGCACGTTGAGCAGGGACAGCTTGTCCCGGAGCAGAGCGGGGCGGATGGTGTTGAATGCGGAGCTGAAGTCCACAAACAGGATCCTGGCGTAGGTTCCCGGGGAGTCCAGGTGCTGCAGGATGGAGTGGAGGGCCAGGTTGACTGCATCGTCTACAGACCTGTTGGCTCGGTAGGCAAACTGCAGCGGGTCCAGGAGAGGGGTGGTGATGGACTTGAGGTGGGACAGGACCAGGCGCTCAAAGGACTTCATGACTACAGAGGTGAGCGCTACAGGTCTGTAGTCATTAAGTCCAGTGATCCGTGGCTTCTTGGGGACAGGGATGATGGTGGAGGATTTGAGGCAGGACGGCACGTGGCATAACTTAAGGGAGGTGTTAAAAATGTCTGTGAATACAGGAGCCAGCTGTTTCGCACAGAGTCTCAGGGTGGAGGGAGACACGCCGTCTGGGCCGGGGGCCTTGCGCGGGTTCAGTCTGGAGAACTGTTTGAGCACATCCTGCTCACTGATGATAAGGGGAGGGGGGGAGGTGGGGGGGGGTGCCTTAAATGAAGTAGGGAATGTGGAGGCTGTGGAGCTGGAGGGAGGGGGGGAGTTGGACACAGATGACGAGGTGTCAAAACGGGCATAGTGTTGGGACAGTCTCTGACAAAGGGCTTTGTCATCCTGACCTTTAGGAGCCTGAGGCCGGTAGTTGGTGATCTGCCTCAGTCCTCTCCACACGGAAGCCGAATCATTAGCAGTGAACTGCTGCTGGAGTCTCTCTGAGTACACAGATTTAGCCCTCTTCAGCTCTCTGTTAAACCGGTATTTAACCTCCCTGTAGCAGTCCCTGTCTCCACTTTTCAGCGCTGCTTCCTTCTCCTTCCTGATCTGTCTGAGCTTAGCTGTGAACCAGGGTTTGTCATTAGAGTAACTCACCCTGGTGCGTGATGGACTACATACATACATACATACAATATTGGACTCAGTATAAAATGGAACGCCACCACTTCCAAATGCTGGAGTGAAGTGTGAGTGACGAGTTGACAATTGCTGATATAAGATGATTGTTACATGGCAGCAACCTTCTCATCAAACTGTAAACATTGTTACGTATCAACTCGCCAAAAGACGGAATGTTCACAGACACAAACATCTTGCTTGCACTCGACCTTCATGGTACATCTAATCTTTATCTTTATTGGGGTTGCGCTCCGCGGCCAAAGATGATTTGGAAACTTCCCCGGCAGAGAGCTTCTTTTTGCGGAGCTACTATGGCTGACCGGGGAATTTCTGCCAAATAATCCAGCGGCGGACAGCTGGCCGTCTGAGCTTTTGCAGCGTTGCGCAAACACAGGCACACAGCACGCTGCCGAGCAGCTCGTTTTTGCGCAGCGCCTATGGCTGGCCGGGGAATTTCTGCCAAATAATCCGGCGGCGGACAGCTGCCCGTCTCAGCTTTTGCAGCGTCGCGCAAACACAGGCATGGTGGCGGGACCAGCCCACCAGTGTTTTTCGCGTGCTTTTGCGCCTAAAACGTTGAAGAACGCGGAGTTTATGTTGGTCAGACACGATGACCAGCGCCCTCCATTGCGCCTGCGCACATGTTGAAAATAGCCGTATGTCACAGTGTTAAAGAATGCTTTAAAAAATTCCTGTATCCTGACGGTGATCCGGATCATCCCCAAAATTTAATCAGTTCTTCCTTGTACCATTTCCAACAACGCCTGAAAGTTTCATGGAAATCCGTCCAAGACTTTTTGAGTTATCTTGCTAACCAACAGACAGACAGACAGACAGACAGACAGACAAACAGACAAACACACAGACAAACCCCGGCAAAAACATTACCTCCTCCTGGCCTTTTCGGCCTGGCGGAGGTAAATATATAAACAAACACAGTGCGGAGCATTGTAGCTAGATGGAATAAATATGTAAATATATAAACACACACAGTGTGGAGCATTGTCGCTAGATGGAATAAAAATATATAAACTAGAAAAGCACTCGGAGAGCGCAGACCTCCGCCAAGCGCCACAATTCCCCCCATACAGTGTTTGTGTGTACGTTGTCAGATTCCTTGAGCATGTAAACATATGACTAGCAATTGGATTCACAATGATTATTTGTTTATTTGACAGGGACAGTGCAATAAACACACAATTAATCAATGACAATCAATCTGATAGTGATAGGATTAGTGGTTCAGTAGTAAAAGCATTGCCTCCTTGGCGGAGGTAATAGACTGAAGTGTTGCTGTTGTGTCCATCTCCTCCACTGACGGATGCAAATTGGGTAGACAGGTTGCCGTGGGTTTTATATTATATTATTTTGGGGTTGCGCTCCGCGGCAAACGAGAATTTAGAAGCTTCGCCGGCAGAGAGCTCGTTTTTGCGCAGCGCCTATGGCTGGCCGGTGAATTTCTGCCAAATGCGCAGCTCCTATGGCTGGCCGGGGAATTTCTGCCAAAGAATCCGTTGGCGGACAGCTGCCCGTGTGAGGTTTTGCAGTTGCGTGCAAACACAGGCACACTGGCGGGCCCAGGCCAGCAGTGTTTTCCGCGTGCTTTTGTGCCTAAAACGTTGAAGAACGCGGAGTTTGTGTTGCAGACACGACGACCAGCGCCCTCCATTGCGCCTGCGCACATGTTGAAAATGGCTGTATGTCACAGTGTTGAAAAATGCTTTAAAAAATTCCTGTATCCAGACGGTGAACCGGATCACCCCCAAAATTTAATCAGTTCTTCCTTGTACCATTTCCAACAACGCCTGAAAGTTTCATGGAAATCCGTCCAAGACTTTTTGAGTTATCTTGCTAACCAACAGACAAACAGACAGACAGACAGACAGACAGACAAACAAACACACAGACAAACCCCGGCAAAAACATAACCTCCTCCTGGCCTTTTCGGCCTGGCAGAGGTAACTAGAAAAGCACTCGGAGAGCGCAGACCTCCGCCAAGCGCCACAATTCCCCCCATACAGTGTTTGTGTGTACGTTGTCAGATTCCTTGAGCATGTAAACATATGACTAGCAATTGGATTCACAATGATTATTTGTTTATTTGACAGGGACAGTGCAATAAACACACAATTAATCAATGACAATCAATCTGATAGTGATAGGATTAGTGGTTCAGTAGTAAAAGCATTGCCTCCTTGGCGGAGGTAATAAACTGAAGTGTTGCTGTTGTGTCCATCTCCTCCACTGACGGATGCAAATTGGGTAGACAGGTTGCCGTGGGTTTTATATTATATTATTTTGGGGTTGCGCTCTGCGGCAAACGAGAATTTAGAAGTTTCGCCGGCAGAGAGCTCGTTTTTGCGCAGCGCCTATGGCTGGCCGGTGAATTTCTGCCAAATGCGCAGCTCCTATGGCTGGCCGGTGAATTTCTGCCAAATGCGCAGCTCCTATGGCTGGCCGGGGAATTTCTGCCAAAGAATCCGTCGGCGGACAGCTGCCCGTGTGAGGTTTTGCAGTTGCGCGCAAACACAGGCACGCTGGCGGGCCCAGGCCAGCAGTGTTTTCCGCGTGCTTTTGTGCCTAAAACGTTGAAGAACGCGGAGTTTGTGTTGCAGACACGACGACCAGCGCCCTCCATTGCGCCTGCGCACATGTTGAAAATGGCTGTATGTCACAGTGTTGAAAAATGCTTTAAAAAATTCCTGTATCCAGACGGTGAACCGGATCACCCCCAAAATTTACTCAGTTCTTCCTTGTACCATTTCCAACAACGCCTGAAAGTTTCATGGAAATCCGTCCAAGACTTTTTGAGTTATCTTGCTAACCAACAGACAAACAGACAGACAGACAGACAGACAAACAAACACACAGACAAACCCCGGCAAAAACATAACCTCCTCCTGGCCTTTTCGGCCTAGCGGAGGTAATAAATAACTAGAAAAGCACTCGGAGAGCGCAGACCTCCGCCAAGCTCCACAGTTCCCCCCCATACAATGTTTGTGTGTACATTTTCAGATTCCTTGACCATGAAAACATATGACTAGCATTTGGATTCACAATGATAGGATTAGTGGTTCAGTAGTAAAAGCATTACTTCCTTGGCGGAGGTAATAAACTCAAGTGTTGCTGTTGTGTCCATCTCGTCCATCTGCAAAGTCCCAGGCTGCAAGCGTTTTCATAGATCATTGAAAGCAGCACTGAGGGCTTCACTGACGGATGCAAATTGGGTTGACAGGTTGCCGTGGGTTTTATATTGGGGTTGCGCTCCGCGGCAAAAGAGGATTTGGAAGCTTCCCCGGCACAGAGCTCGTTTTTGCGCAGCCACTATGACTGCCTGGGGAATTTCTGCCAAATAATCCCGCGCCGGACAGCTGCCCGTCTCAGCTTTTGCAGCATAGCGCAAACACAGGCACGCTGCCGGGCCCTCCCCACCAGTGTTTTCCGCGTGCTTTTGTGCCTAAAACTTTGAAGAACGCGGAGTTTGTGTTCGTCAGACACGACAACCAGCACCCTCCATTGGCCCTGCACACATGTTGAAAATGGCCGTATCTCACAATGTTAAAGAATCCTTTAAAAAATTCCTGTATCCAGACGGTGATCCGGATCATCCCCAAAATTTAATCAGTTCTTCCTTGTACCATTTCCAACAACGCCTGAAAGTTTCATTGAAATCCATCCAAAACTTTTTGAGTTATCTTGCTAACCAACAGACAGACAAACAGACAGACAGACAAACAGACAAATGCTGGCAAAAACATAACCTCCTGGCCTGCGGCCTGGCGGAGGTAAATATATAAACACACACAGTGCGGAGCATTGTAGCTAGGTGGAATGAAACAGCATAACCGTCTACTTAGTTATCCTACATGGTATGATTATGTACCCATACATATTGCCCCTTCCGCGTAGCGACCGGTATTTTCCTAGTGGTATACCGGAGGGGACCATTGTGTAAGTCTATTGTGTCTTTTGCATTCAATACTATTAGGTTGTCACATCTTTTTGCTATCTCTGCGAGCAGCCCTGCTTAGGTTGTACAGTCTGACAGCCGTAGGTAGGAAGGACCTGCGAAACCTCTCGGTTTTGCACCTAGGATGATGTAGTGTGCTGCTAAATGAGCTCCTCAGTGTGTTCAGTATGTCCTGCATAGGGTGGAACTCGGACTCCAGCAGAGATGACAGTTTAGCCACCATCCTTCTCTCTCCTATCTCCTCCGCTGGGTCAAGGCACTGCCCCAGGACAGAGCTAGCATTCTTGATCAGTTTGTTCAGTCTCTTCCTATCAGCTGCTGTAACGCCACTGCCCCAGCAGACCACTCCAAAAGTGATGGCTGATGCCACCACCGTGTCGTAGAATGACTTCAGCAGTGCCCCTTGTACACCAAAAGACCTGAGTCTCCTCAGTAGGAACAGCCTGCGCTGTCCCTTCTTGTAGAGTGCGTCAGTATTGTGTGACCAGTCTAGTTTATTGTTCAGATGAACACCCAGGTACTTGTAGGATGTCACCATCTCGACTGCCTGTGGCAGTCCACCACCAGCTCCTTAGTTTTCCTCGCGTTGATCTGGAGGCAGTTCCGATGGCACCAGTCCACAAAGTCCTGGATAAGCCCTCTGTACTCAGCTTCATCTCCGTTGGAGATGAGGCCAACGATCACAGAGTCATCGGAGAACTTCTGTAGATGGCAGTGTGTTGTGTTGTGTGAGAAGTCCACAGTATAAAGGGTATATGTCTGTAATTTCCAGATTTGGATCAATAAAATACATCTATCTATCTATCTATCTATCTATCTATCTATCTATCTATCTATCTATCTATAGTATTTGTTAACATCCTCCTGTACATTCATTCCCTACTAATGAAGCCATTTGGATGAGTGATGAAACCTTTCAGAGTAAAAATATTTTAATCCATTTGACTTGACTGAGCTTTCATACAGTATATATGCTGAAAATTTAATTTATGGCTCTTAAATTTGTATTATTTATTGACTTTTATGGTTTAAGCTCAGTAGCATTAGTTGCTCTAAACTGTAAACATAGCAGTGTCAAACAGATTTTTGTCTACAGATGCAGCACCTTCTTTCCATTTTTTTCCCGACACCCTGACACCACCCGCAGCCTGTTCCCATGTGAACCAACTTCTAGCTTGTAATCCTTTACTTGTCAGCCCTGATAAAGTGTAACCTCTTGGGTATAAAGTAATATCTTCACATTTAACACAGGGTTGGCTTGCGATTACTCAAGAGATGTCTCTCTGTACTCCACTCAACTCTTTTGTTGCAGTGACCAGTGAGGAGCACAGTTAGAATTGAATATTTGACCTTTATACTGAGCAAGGAAAAGTGACCTCATCATTGCACCTCTGGAGTTGTTGTGCTGAGCTCAGATTTAGCTGGTTCCCACCTCAAAGCTCTTATTTAATAATGTTACATACTTGCATAATACACACTCAGCATGTTTAATTTTAATAATAATTGGGTTTGCAGTAATAGTCGTTTTTGCATCTGTGTTTTAGACAGGGAAACCACCTGTGGAGGATCTGTTCTCAGATCTGTGTGATGGACGACGCTTACTGGAGCTGCTAGAGGGGCTGACGGGACATGAGCTGGTGAGACATACATGCACACTGATGCTTTACATGCAGATGTGCGTGTACAGATAACCTTAACGGTTTTCAGAATTGACAGACTGCACCAGAGCCACTTTATGAAGCAATACCTAGAGGACAGTTTATCAGGAAATACACCTACCTAAAATTGTACAGCACTAGTGTGAAAAAAAATCAATCATGATCTTCTGTTTTTATCAAGCTTTTCTAATCCCAGTGAATACTCAATATGCTTTTAACTGTTAGCCACATTCTTCCACACTTTTTCTATAGGCAAGAAAGCAAGGGAGAGAGAGAGAGAGAGCGAGAGAGATGCTTAAAACCCATTTTAGTCCCCACTTCAATGAATTCACACTACCTGGGTTCGTCAGCACACACATGGCTGTACAGTGCTGTGAAAAGTATTTGCCCCCTTCCTGATTTCTTATATTTTTGCACATTTGTTGCACTTAAATGTTTCAGATCATCAAATAATTTTTTATTATTAGACAAAGATAATATGAATAAATACAAAATGCAGTTTTTAAATGATGATTTCATTTATTAAGGGAAAAAAAGCTATCCAAATATACCTGGCCCAATGTGGACAAAGTAATAGTCCCCTAAATGACTCCCTAAACTTAATAACTGGTTGTGCCACCCTTGGTGGCAACAACTGCAATCAAGCATTTGCAATAACTGGCAATGAGTCTTTTTTATCACTGTTGAGGAATTTTGACCCACTCTTCTTTGCAAAATTGTTTTAATTCAGCCACACTGGAGGACTTGAGCTTGAGGTCATGAACTGATGGCCGGACATTCTCCTTCAGGATTTTCTGGTAGAGAAGCATAATTCATGGTTCTGTCAATTACAGCAAGTTGTCCAGGTTCTGAAACAGCAAAACAACCCCAGACCATCACACTATCACCACCATGTTTGACTGTTGGTATGATGTAATTTTTATGAAATGCTCTGTTAATTTTATGCCAGATGTAACGGGACACACGCCTTCTAAAAAGTTCAGCTTTTGTCTTATCAGTCCACAGAGTATTTTCTCAAAAGTCTTGAAGATCATCAAGATTTTTTGGGGGTGCAAATGTGAGATGAGCCTTTATGTTATTTTAGATCAGCGGTGGTTTTCACTCCAGAAAAGGAGTGAAAACTGTCTTGGACACCCGGGTAAAGAGAGGTGCAGAGCTGTCAACTGATCACCACCTGGTGGTGAGTTGGATCCGATGGCAGCGGAGGAAGCCATTCAGACCTGGTAGACCCAAACGTATAGTGAGGGTGTGCTGGGAACGTCTGGCTGAGGCCCCTGTCCGGGAGGTCTTCAACTCCCACCTCCGGAAGAACTTCAACCACATACTGAGGGAGTCTGGAGACATGGCGTCTGAATGGGCCATGTTCTCCACCTCTGTTGTTGAAGCGGCGGCCCAAAGCTGCGGCCGCAAGGTGGTCGGTG
Source organism: Pholidichthys leucotaenia (assembly GCA_020510985.1). Classification (NCBI taxonomy): domain Eukaryota; kingdom Metazoa; phylum Chordata; class Actinopteri; order Cichliformes; family Pholidichthyidae; genus Pholidichthys; species Pholidichthys leucotaenia. Next base: position 289,112,854 of record CM035845.1, read on the forward strand.
CATCTCGTGGTGGCAACCCCCGAACCAAGTGGTGGACACCAGTGGTGAGGGGGGCCATTAAGCTGAAGAAGGAGTCCTATCAAGCTTGGTTGGCTTGTGGGACTCCCGAAGCAGCTGAGGTGTACCGGCAGGCCAAGCGGAGTGCAGCTCAGGTGGTTGCTGAAGCAAAAACCCGGGTATGGGAGGAGTTCGGTGAGGCCATGGAACAAGACTTTCAGTCGGCCTCGAAGAGATTCTGGCAAACTGTCCGGCGGCTCAGGAGGGGAAAGCAGCTCCCTGTCCACACTGTGTATGGTGCGGATGGGACACTGTTGACTTCGACTGGGGATATTGTTGGGCGGTGGAAGGAATACTTCGAGGATCTCCTCAATCCCGCTGATACGCCTTCCACAGAGGAAGCAGGGTTTGTGGACGAGGGGGATGACTCGCCTATCACAGGGGCTGAGGTCGCCAAGGTGGTTAAAAATCTCCTTGATGGCCGGGCCCCGGGGGTGGACGAGATTCGCCCCGAGTACCTCAAGGCCCTGGATGTTGTAGGGCTGTCATGGTTGACACGCCTCTGCAACATTGCGTGGAGGTCAAGGGCAGTGCCTTTGGCATGGCAAACCGGGATGGTGGTTCCTCTTTCCAAAAAAGGGGACCGGAGGGTGTGCTCCAACTTTAGAGGGATCACACTCCTCAGCCTCCCTGGGAAGGTCTATGCCAAGGTACTGGAGAGGAGAGTCGAGCCGTTGGTCGAACCTCGGATTCAGGAGGAGCAATGTGGTTTTCGTCCTGGCCGTGGCACATTGGACCAGCTCTTTATCCTCTTGAGAATTCTTGAGGGTTCGTGGGAGTTTGCCCAACCAGTTTACATGTGTTTTGTGGACTTGGAGAAGGCATTTTACCGCGTCCCTCGTGGTGTTTTGTGGGAGGTGCTTTGGGAGTATGGGGTATCAGGCTTGTTGTTACGAGCTATTCGGTCTCTGTACGACCGTTGTGAGAGTTTGGTTCATATTGCCAACACTCGGTCGGAGTCATTCCCAGTGAGAGTTGGACTCCGCCAGGGCTGCCCTTTGTCACCGATCCTGTTCATAATTTTTATGGACAGGATTTCTAGGCCACAGTCACAGTTAACACAGTTAACCACAGTCTGTCCATAACGAACACCATGTTCAAGCATAAGGGTGTCCATATGTGCACCTGGCACCAGGACACCCTAGGTCGCAGGTCGATGATCGATTTTGTTATCGTGTCATCAGACCTGCGACCGTATGTCTTGGACACCCGAGTAAAGAGAGGTGCAGAGCTGTCAACTGATCACCACCTGGTGGTGAGTTGGATCCGATGGCAGGGGAGGAAGCTATTCAGACCTGGTAGACCCAAACGTATAGTGAGGGTGTGCTGGGAGCGTCTGGCTGAGGCCCCTGTCCGGGAGGTCTTCAACTCCCACCTCCGGAAGAACTTCAACCACATTCCGAGGGAGTCTGGAGACATGGAGTCTGAATGGGCCATGTTCTCCACCTCTGTTGTTGAAGCGGCTGCCCAGAGCTGCGGCCGCAAGGTGGTCGGTGCATCTCGTGGTGGCAACCCCCGAACCAAGTGGTGGACACCAGTGGTGAGGGGGGCCATTAAGCTGAAGAAGGAGTCCTATCAAGCTTGGTTGGCTTGTGGGACTCCCGAAGCAGCTGAGGTGTACCGGCAGGCCAAGCGGAGTGCAGTTCGGGTGGTTGCTGAAGCAAAAACCCGGGTATGGGAGGAGTTTGGTGAGGCCATGGAACAAGACTTTCGGTCGGCCTCAAAGAGATTCTGGCAAACTGTCCGGCGGCTCAGGAGGGGAAAGCAGCTCCCCGTCCACACTGTGTATGGTGCGGATGGGATACTGTTGACTTCGACTGGGGACATCGTCGGGCGGTGGAAGGAATACTTCGAGGATCTCCTCAATCCCACTGATATGCCTTCCACAGAGGAAGCAGGGTTTGTGGACGAGGGGGATGACTCGCCTATCACAGGGGCTGAGGTCGCCAAGGTGGTTAAAAATCTCCTTGGTGGCCGGGCCCCAGGGGTGGACGAGATTCGCCCCGAGTACCTCAAGGCCCTGGATGTTGTTGGGTTGTCATGGTTGACACGCCTCTGCAACATTGCGTGGAGGTCGGGGGCAGTGCCTTTGGCATGGCAAACCGGGGTGGTGGTTCCTCTCTTTATAAAAGGGGACCGGAGGGTGTGCTCCAACTTTAGAGGGATCACACTCCTCAGCCTCCCTGGGAAGGTATATGCCAAGGTACTGGAGAGGAGAGTCCGGCCGTTGGTCGAACCTCGGATTCAGGAGGAGCAATGTGGTTTTCGTCCTGGCCGTGGCACATCGGACCAGCTCTTTACCCTCTCGAGAATTCTCCAGGGTTCGTGGGAGTTTGCCCAACCAGTTTACATGTGTTTTGTGGACTTGGAGAAGGCATTTGACCGCGTCCCTCGTGGATTTTTGTGGGGGGTGCTTCGGGAGTATGGGGTATCAGGCTTGTTGTTACGAGCTATTCGGTCTCTGTATGACCGTTGTGAGAGTTTGGTTCGTATTGCCAACACTCGGACGGAGTCATTCCCAGTGAGAGTTGGACTCCGCCAGGGCTGCCCTTTGTCACCGATCCTGTTCATAATTTTTATGGATAGGATTTCTAGGGGCAGCCAGGGAATGGAGGGTGTCATGCTTGGTGACCACAGGATCTCATCTCTGTTGTTTGCAGATGATGTTGTCCTTTTGGCTTCATCCAGCAATGACCTACAGCTCTTGCTGGGACGGTTTGCCGCTGAGTGTGAAGCGGCTGGGATGAGAATCAGCACCTCCAAGTCCGAGTCCATGGTCCTCAGCCGGAAAAAGGTGGATTGTCCTCTCTGGGTTGGGGACAGGCTCCTGCCCCAAGTGGAGGAGTTTAAGTATCTTGGGGTCTTGTTCACGAGTGAGGGGAGAATGGAGCGAGAGATCGACAGACGGATTGGAGCAGCATCTGCAGTGATGCGGACGTTGTACCGGTCTGTTGTGGTGAAGAGGGAGCTTAGTTCTAAGACAAAGCTGTCGATTTATCAGTCAATCTACGTTCCTACTCTCACCTATGGTCACGAGCTTTGGGTAATGACCGAAAGAACGAGATCGCGGATACAAGCGGCTGAAATGAGCTTTCTCCGTAGGATTGCTGGACTCACCCTCAGAGATAGGGTGAGGAGCTCAGTCATCCGGGAGAGGCTCAGAGTAGAACCGCTGCTCCTCCACATTGAAAGGAGTCAGTTGAGGTGGTATGGGCATCTGATTAGGATGCCTCCTGGACGCCTCCCACTTGAGGTGTTTCAGGCACGTCCCACTGGGAGGAGACCCCGGGGCAGACCCAGGACTCGGTGGAGAGACTATGTCTCCCAGCTGGTCTGGGAACGCCTTGGTATCCCCTCTGAAGAGCTGGAGCAGGTGGCTGGGGAGAGGGAAGTCTGGGCTTCTCTGCTTGAACTGCTGCCTCCGCGACCCGGACCTCCGGAAAAGCGGTAGAAGATGGATGGATGGATGGATTTCTAGGCGCAGCCAGGGAATGGAGGGTGCCATGCTTGGTGACCACAGGATCTCATCTCTGTTGTTTGCAGATGATGTTGTCCTTTTGGCTTCATCCAGCAATGACCTACAGCTCTTGCTGGGACAGTTTGCTGCTGAGTGTGAAGCGGCTGAGATGAGAATCAGCACCTCCAAGTCTGAGTCCATGGTCGTCAGCCGGAAAAAGGTGGATTGTCCTCTCTGGGTTGGGGACAGGCTCCTGCCCCAAGTGGAGGAGTTTAAGTATCTTGGGGTCTTGTTCACGAGTGAGGGAAAATGGAGCGAGAGATTGACAGACGGATTGGAACACCATCTGCAGTGATGCGGACGTTGTACCGGTCTGTTGTGGTGAAGAGGGAGCTGAGTTCTAAGACAAAGCTGTCGATTTACCAGTCAATCTACGTTCCTACTCTCACCTATGGTCACGAGCTTTGGGTAATGACCGAAAGAACAAGATTGCGGATACAAGTGGCTGAAATGAGCTTTCTCCGTAGGATTGCTGGACTCACCCTCAGAGATAGGGTGAGGAGCTCAGTCATCCGGGAGAGGCTCAGAGTAGAACCACTGCTCCTCCACATTGAAAGGAGTCAGTTGAGGTGGTATGGGCATCTGATTAGGATGCCTCCTGGACACCTCCCACTTGAGGTGTTTCGGGCACGTCCCACTGGGAGGAGACCCCGGGGCAGACCCAGGACTCGGTGGAGAGACTATGTCTCCCAGCTGGTCTGGGAACGCCTTGGTATCCTCTCTGAAGAGCTGGAGCAGGTGGCTGGGGAGAGGGAAGTCTGGGCTTCTCTGCTTGAACTGCTGCCTCCGCGACCCGGACCTCTGGAAAAGCGGTAGAAGATGGATGGATGGATGGATGGTGGTTTTCACTTTGAAACTTTCTCAAGGATGCCATTTTGGCCCAGTCTCTTTCTTATTGTTGAATGATGCACCACTGTCTAAACTGAGGCCAGTGAGGCCTGCAGTTCTGTAGATGTTTTTCTGGGGTTGTTTCTCATGTGTTCTTGAATTTCTTTAGATCATGGCATATGTTGCTTTTTGCGATCTTTTAACCTTCTTGACTTTTTCAGACTGGTTCTATTTAAGGGCCCCTTTACACAGCACAGAGGTCACTGAGCAATTGGGTCAATTTTTTTTTTTAATCTTTGGGATTGTTTTGAAGATTCTTGTGTGTTTTGTACTGAGTCAAACCTTTGAGGGGACCATGGAGACCATGGCGATAACTGAAGATCATTGACAGATCAAAAACTGGCCAGATCACACAATGATCTTCCAATGAACTCCACCCCTGTGTCAAAGGATTATAAGTAAGTTCTTGATTCAACAGGTAATCAGTACACAGTACAACAGTAATCAGGCCTTGATCTGAAACATTTAATTGTGACAAATATGCAAAAATATAAGACATCAGGAAGGAAGTAAATACTTTTTCACAGCACTGTATATCATCATGAAACATTCTTTTCTTTACAAGAAAGCTTGCAAAGAAAATATAGGGATCCCTGGCGCTAGTCAATGAAACTGGAAAATGGGCACAGTAGGACTGTCTCGTGTGAAAGCACCCTAACATGCATGTCTTTGGAATGTGAATGAAAGTAAGAGTAAAAGCACACAGAATATGAGATGGAAGTCAGTAACCTGCCACACGATGAAGCAATGCTATTGACAAAGGTCATTTTGCTAGGAAAACCTAGATCCCAGTCATTTAAGGATTTGTTTAATTTATTTTTTCTGAAATTATACCTAAAGACAACATCACATGGAAGCCTATACTGACAGGTTATAGATAGATAGATAGATAGATAGATAGATAGATAGATAGATAGATAGATAGATAGATAGATGTACTTTATTGATCCCAAACTAGGAAATTACAGTGTAACAGCAGCATGACAGTAGACAACCAAGAAAAGAAGCACACACATGACAGACAAAGGGATTACCCATGGAAAGTAAAAACTAAAACAACTATAAAACCTATATACATCATAGCTTAATATATAATTACCCATATAAACACATGAATCATCCCATTGTACAAAGAAGGACTATCAGGAGCAGAGTGAAATGTGAGGTACCAGTTAGTCTGTAAGGTGCAGTGTGGCAGCATTATTATGTTGCATATTATGTTGACTTAGCTAGATGTCTGCACAAAACAGGTTAAACAAAGTGCACATAAATACATTTAAACAAATCATATCAGCTGTTTCTAATGTGGCTCCTTCTAAATAGATTAGCCCCATGTTTTGCTGTGCCCCATGGTCATTAGTTATCAATCTTAGCTGTTTTTCATGTACAGTATATCCAGTAGGTCTAGTAATGGAGGATTCTGGTTTTATAAAGGTGCTGAGTAAACTTAATAATTTTGTAACATTAACACGAATGATTACACGAACATCCTCACCCTGTTTCAAACGTATTTTGCGCTCATGGTTACTCCAATATTCCTCTTTTTTCTTTATTATCATGACTTGAAACAGGAGTGGAATCAGTAGCAGTCTGTTAGCACAATATGGAAAGTAGGTAAGCGTTCCTTTATACAGTCAGAGATCGTTGGATGACCATTGAGAGCTCAAAAATTGACCCGATCTCTCAATGATTTTCTATAGTCTCAAAAAAGCCATTTCTGTGTAAATGTTTGGGAGATCATTGTACAGTTTTCATGGCGATCTATAGAGCTCTTTGAAAGGCCCTTGAGACTTCATGGCAAGACTAGGCGAGATCACTGAGGGATCATTGAAACTTCCTTGGGTGACCAAAGAGGTGTATATACAGCGGGGCAAATAAGTATTGAACACATCAACATTTTTCTCATTAAAGACATTTCTGATGGAGCCAATGACCTGAGACTTTCACCAGATACAGTAACAACCCAGCTAATCCATACATACAAAGAAATCAAGGCAACTGTGCACAACCCAACTAATCCATACATACAAAGAAATCAAGGCAGCTGTGTTCACAAAGTAAGTTATATTTAATAAAGTGGAATGACACGGGGAATAAGTATTGAACACACTTGGGGAAATTCATTTAATATTTAGTAGAAAAGCCTTTGTTGGTAATAACGGCTTCCAGATGCCTCCTGTATGGAGAAACTAGGCGCAGGCATTGCTCAGGACTGATTTTAGCCCATTCTTCCACACAAACTGTCTTCAAATCTTGAAGGTTCCGTGGGTGTCTTCTATGAACTCTGATCTTCAGTTCGTTCCATGGATTTTCAATTGGATGTCAGGTCAGGTGACTGACTGGGCCATTCCAGCAGCTTTAGCTTCCTTTTCTGCAGCCAAGTGAGAGTTTCCTTGACTGTGTGTTTGGGATCATTGTCTTGCTGAAATGTCCACCCTCATTGCATCTTCAACATCTTGGCAGATTGGCAACAGGTTCTTATCAAGGATGTCTCTGTACATTTGTCCATTCACCTTTCCTTCAATTATATGAAGTCTGCCTGTACCATGTGCTGAAAAAGACCCCCACACCATGATGGGACCCCCACACCAGTGCCATTTCTCCTCCAAACATGCTGTGTGTTGTGGCATCCAAAAAGTTTAATTTTGGTCTCATCTGACCAGACTATATTCTCCCAGTATTTTACTGGCTTGCCCAAATGTTGTGGAGCAAACTTTAAATGAGCTTCAGCATGCTTTTTCTTCAGCAATGGAGTCTTGCGAGGTGAGCAGGCATAGAGCCCATGTCAGTTGAGTGCATTACTGATTGTTTTCTTTGAAACAACAGTACCTGTTAACTCCAGGTCTTTCTGGAGCTCTCTACGAGTGGTCTTTGGCTCTTGGATAACTCTTCTGATAATTCTTTTGACTTCTCTGTCAGAAATCTTGTGAGGAGCTCCTGGTCGTGGCTAGTTTATGGTAAAATGATGTTCTTTCCACTCTCGAATTATGGCTCCAACAGTGCTCACTGGCCCCCTCATGGATCGTCACCTTATCGTGGTGGGGGGGTTTGTGTGCCCCAGTGATCCCAGGAGCTATGTTGTCCGGGGCAATTTGCCTCTGATAGGGTCACCCAAGACAAACTGGTCCTGGGTGAAGGGCCAGACTAAGAACGATCCAACAGACTCTCATGATAAATTCTAGATCAAGGATTCAGTGTACCCCGCCCGGTATAGGGGTTACCGGGGCCCCACCCTGGAGCCAGGCCTGCGAGAGGGGCTTGATGGCTAGCGTCTGGTGGCCGGGTTTCCACCCATGGGACCCAGCCGGGCTCAGCCCGAAGGAGTTACATGGGTCCACCCTCCAGTGGGCTCACCACCTGCAGGAGGGATCATGGGGGTCCGGTGCTATGTGGATTAGGTGGCGGTCAAAGGCGGAGACCTTGGCAAACTGATCCCAAGCTCTCTAAACTGGCTTTTGGTACGTGGAATGTCACCTCTCTGGTGGGGAAGGAGTCTGTGCTGGTGTACAACTTTGAGAGATACCAGCTAGATATAGTCGCCCTCACCTCAACACGCAGCTCCGGTTCTGGAACCAGTCTCCTGGGGAGGGGCTGGAGCTTGGCCTTTTCTGGAGTTGCCCCGGGCGAGAGGCGATGAATAGGGGTGGGTATTCTTGTATCCCCCCACCTTTCTGCCTCTATATTGGAGTTTTCCCCGGTGGATGAAAAGGTTGCTTCCCTGCACCTTCGGGTTGGGAAATGGGTCCTGACCATCATTTGTGCCTATGCACCAAATGATGTTTCAGAGTACCCACTCTTTTTGGAGTCTGTGACTGGGGTGCTGGAGGGTGCTTCTCTTGAAGACTCCATTGTCCTACTGGGGAACTTCAATGCGCACGTGGGCAACGACAGTGAAACCTGGAGGGGAGTGATTGGGAGGAACGGCCTGCCTGATCTGAACCCGAGTGGTGTTCAGTTATTGGACTTCTTTGCTAACCACAGTTTGTCCATAACGAACACCATGTTCAAGTATAAGGGTGTCCATATGCACACCTGGCACCAGGACACCCTAGGTTGCAGGTCAATGATTGATTTTGTTATCGTGTCATCAGACCTGCGACCGTATGTCTTGGACACTCGGGTAAAGAGAGGTGCAGAGCTGTCAACTGATCACCACCTGGTGGTGAGTTGGATCCGATGGCAGGGGAGGAAGCCATTCAGACCTGGTAGACCCAAACGTATAGTGAGGGTGTGCTGGGAACATCTGGCTGAGGCCCCTGTCCGGGAGGTCTTCAACTCCCACCTCCAGAAGAACTTCAACCACATTCCGAGGGAGTCTGGAGACATGGAGTCTGAATGGGCCATGTTCTCCACCTCTGTTGTTGAAGCGGCGGCCCAGAGTTGCGGCTGCAAGGTGGTCGGTGCATCTCGTGGTGGCAACCCCCGAACCAAGTGGTGGACACCAGTGGTGAGGGGGGCCATTAAGCTGAAGAAGGAGTCCTATCAAGCTTGGTTGGCTTGTGGGACTCCCGAAGCAGCTGAGGTGTACCGGCAGGCCAAGCGGAGTGCAGCTCGGGTGGTTGCTGAAGCAAAAACCCGGGTATGGGAGGAGTTCGGTGAGGCCATGGAACAAGACTTTCGGTCGGCCTCGAAGAGATTCTGGCAAACTGTCTGGCGCCTCAGGAGGGGAAAGGAGCTCCCTGTCCACACTGTATATGGTGTGGATGGGGTGCTGTTGACTTCGACTGGGGATATCGTCGGGCGGTGGAAGGAATACTTCGAGGATCTCCTCAATCCCACTGATACGCCTTCCACAGAGGAAGCAGGGTTTGTGGACGAGGGGGATGACTCGCCTATCACAGGTCTGAGGTCGCCAAGGTGGTTAAAAATCTCCTTGGTGCCCGGGCCCCGGGAGTGGACGAGATTCGCCCTGAGTACCTCAAGGCCCTGGATGTTGTAGGGCTGTCATGGTTGACACGCCTCTGCAACATTGCGTGGAGGTCGGGGGCAGTGCCTTTGGCATGGCAAACCGGGGTGGTGGTTCCTCTCTTCAAAAAAGGGGACCGGAGGGTGTGCTCCAACTTTAGAGGGATCACACTCCTCAGCCTCCCTGGGAAGGTCTATGCCAAGGTACCGGAGAGGAGAGTCCAGCCATTGGTCGAACCTCGGATTCAGGAGAAGCAATGTGGTTTTCGTCCTGGCCGTGGCACATCGGACCAGCTCTTTACCCTCTCGAGAATTCTTGAGGGTTTGTGGGAGTTTGCCCAACCAGTTTATATGTGTTTTGTGGACTTGGAGAAGGCATTTGACCGAGTCCCTCGTGGTTTTTTGTGGGGGGTGCTTTGGGAGTATGGGGTATCGGGCTTGTTGTTACGAGCTATTCGGTCTCTGTACGACCGTTGTGAGAGTTTAGTTCGTATTGCCAACACTCAGTCAGACTCATTCCCAGTGAGAGTTGGACTCTGCCAGGGCTGCCCTTTGTCACCGATCCTGTTCATAATTTTTATGGACAGGATTTCTAGGCGCAGCCAGGGAATGGGGGGTGTCATGCTTGGTGACCACAGGATCTCATCTCTGTTGTTTGCAGATGATGTTGTCCTTTTGGCTTCATCCAGCAATGACCTACAACTCTTGCTGGCATGGTTTGCCGCTGAGTTTGAAGCGGCTGGGATGAGAATCAGCACCTCCAAGTCTGAGTCCATGGTCCTCAGCCGGAAAAAGGTGGATTGTCCTCTCCGGGTTGGGGACAGGCTCCTGCCCCGAGTGGAGGAGTTTAAGTATCTTGGGGTCTTATTCATGAGTGAGGGGAAAAAGGAGCGAGAGATTGACAGACGGATCGGATCAGCATCTGCAGTGATGTGAACGTTGTACCGGTCTGTTGTGGTGAAGAGGGAGCTGAGTTCTAAGGCAAAGCTGTCAATTTACCAGTCAATCTACGTTCCTACTCTCACCTATGGTCATGAGCTTCGGGTAATGACCGAAAGAACAAGATCGCGGATACAGGCGGCTGAAATGAGCTTTCTCCGTAGGATTGCTGGACTCACCCTCAGAGATAGGGTGAGGAGCTCAGTCATCCCGGAGAGGCTCAGAGTAGAACCGCTGCTCCTTCACATTGAAAGGAGTCAGTTGAGGTGGTATGGGCATCTGATTAGGAGGCCTCCTAGACGCCTCCCACTTGAGGTGTTTTGGGTACGTCCCACTGGGAGGAGACCCCGGGGCAGACCCAGGACTCGGTGGAGAGACTATGTCTCCCAGCTGGTCTGGGAACGCCTTGGTATCCTCTCTGAAGAGAGCTGGAGCAGGTGGCTGGGGAGAGGAAAGTCTGGGCTTCTCTGCTTGAACTGCTGCCTCCGCGACCCAGACCTCCGGAAAAGCAGTAAAAGATGGATGGATGGATGGAGTGCTCACTGGAACATTCAGCAGTTTAGAAATGGGCCTGTAACCAATGCAATCATTATGTTTTGCAACAATAAGGCTGCGAAGGTCTAAAGAGAGCTCTTTGCTTCTACCCATCATAATTTTTTTTGTGGTATAACAATCTGATATTCACAGACTTTTTTTAAAGGGTATCAGTCAGGATTTATCCAGCTGAAATGAATTTGCACTGATGGGGGATGCGATGGGTGTCATGTGCGTGCGTAATTGCGCACACACAAATAAGTTAATGTGAGCCCAAAGTGCAAGTGAAGTAAACATGTTTATTAAACAAAGGGAAAATAACATACAAAGTGTCCATGTAACAGTCCAACAATGAGTAATAATGGAGAGATGACTGGCTGCAAACTCTGTTGGTCGGAGGAGAAATGCCACACGCGCTCCCAGGCAGGACTGGAGCGGAGAGAAAGGGCAGTAATTAGCAATGAGGAAGACTTACATGAATGTCGGAGTGGAACAGGCTCTGGAAACAACGACACCATCTCAGTCCAAAGGAAGGGAAACCAACAGCAGTGAGCCTGGACATCAAATGTTGACTGACGCCAACACACCGAGTGTTCCCACTGCCACACATAAAAACTCCCATAGACTAATGAGTGGCAAGTGGAAACAGGTGCGCCGCGGGAGTCCGTGCATGGGTGTGTGTCAGCATATAAAAGTGAGTGTGTGTGTATGTGCATGTATGAGAGAGTGTGTGCATGTGTGTGTATGTATGTGGAAGTGAGAAACCCCCAGGTGATGGTAATCAGCTGGTGAGTGCCTGGCCGAGAGAGAGAGAGAGAGAGGAGGGAGAGGAGGAGATGTGGCCATAGACTGGCAGAAAGCCAGTTTCAGAGGCTCTGATAATCTGCCAGCTGGAAATAATTAACAACAATTAAGACCTACAGCCACAGATCATGGGTGAGGTTGGAGATATCCACCCCCAGCCCATGACAATGAGTTCCTAAATTCTGATGGATTTCAGCTTGTTTCTTGACTTTCTATGCCTTTTTGCACCTCTTTTTCTTCATGTGTTCAATATTTATTTGATGTTTCATTCCACTTTATTAAATATAACTTGTTTTATGAACACAGTTGCCTTGATTTCTTTGTATGTATGATTTACTTGGGTTGTTACTGATTTCTGGTGAAATTCTCAGGTCAGTGGCTCCATCAGAAATATGTTTAATGAAAAAAATGTTGATGTGTTCAATACTTATTTTTCCCGTGGTATATTTGAAAGGTTTCTAGTGCTCTTCTACCTCGTTTACACCGGGGTTGAGATCATTGAGAGATCGATGTATGATGTAAAAATGACCAGATCTCTCAACAATCTTTCAATGATTTGTCAGTTATTGCCTAGACCTCTCAATGATCCTCCAGTGACCTTCATGGTCGCCACAGTTGAAAGATTGTTTTGACTGTCCAAAACAAGAGCTAAAACTGTATATTTGACACTGTACAGTGCTGCATGAAACTCAAAACTACAATTTTAAAGACAACTCCGGTTGTGGCCTAGTTGATAGAGCATCTGCCCCACAACTTGGAGGTTGGGGGTTCAAGTCCCGGCCAGGTCATACCATAGACCATATAAAAATGGTACTTCCCGCCTTCTAGCTTGGTGCTCAGTGTAATAGAATGGGGGATGGAAAAGTTGTTTGTGGCAGTGCCTTGCATGGCAGCGGCCCCTCTGATTCTAGATGTGATTAACATTGTAGATAGGAGAAAGGTAATTTCGTTCTACTGTACATGATGGACTGAATGACAATAGAGAGGGATTCTTCTAAAACCACCAAAAACAATTGTGTATTGCCCAAAATAGCATATTGTGGCTTTTTATACACCAAAAAAAAAGGCATTGCCTTAGAATTGCTTGGAAAGAGCTTTTACATCTTCCCCCTACTTAAGTATGCACCACCTGTTTTTTGGGGGGGGGGGGTTTGGGGTGTGGGTGGGGGGTTCCCTCACTGGAAATTCACAGCAGAAAAACAGACTTGGGGCTGCGGTGAGATTTTGCTCTGGATATGTCTTGTAAGTCACAAACATGTTACAGACATGTTAACAACAGAAAAAAATTGATTTTTGCTGGAGTGTCACTTTAAAATATAGCTGCAAGTGGTGATCATCGGGCTCCAAGCAAGTGGGGACTTCAAGGTCTTGTATTACTTAACAACAGCATTTAAAACCTAAGGTCTGCTACACATTAGTTTTTAAAGCAGCACTATGTAACTTTCTTGTTCCTTGTAGTAACACTGAAAAGACCACAACCACACAACCCCAGTCCCAACAGCCAATCGTAGGGTTCTTTGTTGTTAGTGGCTGAAGTCGTGTCCTGTGATTCGCTGCTGGGACCGAGGCCACAGACCAAGGCCACATCTGCTGTCCCCCCAGTAATGACACCAAAAAAAGAGCTGTTGAAGGCAATGTGGGCCCACTCAGGCTATGAATGAAGTGACACTTGGTCAAATCTTGGTGTACCATCAAAATAATTTGCAAGCTTTGTCTTGAAGTGAGAATCTAACATAGTGCTGCATTAAAATGTACAGAAGAGCCATGCTGTACTTGTTTAAAAGAACAAGACCTCTCAAATGCACAGAAGAGGTATGTTATACTTCAGAAGAACAACACATTACTGGAAGGATCTGAACACAGGCCACCTGCATGACAGACAAGTGTCTTAACCCCTACATCACACTGCTGCTTTGAGTGATGCACTGACTTCCTCACACAATAACAAAATATTGCACTGATAGACATTTCATAAACATGATTTTTTTTAACATTAACAGAATTGCGTGATATTTGCTGGTAAGCTGAAGAATACTATCCTTATTGAGTCACAAGTTTCATGAAATTTGAATCAGTATATCTACAACTACCAAATATCTATAACTACATGTCAAAGAGAACCTGTACAAGTTGATTGGCCTAGAAAATCAAAACGGATTGACATTTTAGGATAATTTTAACAGCTTTTCATTATCAATGTCTGTAGATGATCTCTGCTTAATTTCAAGCAGCTTGGATGAATGATATAGGAGTTTATTTTGAGTTCATTTGCACATTTTTTTTAAATATGGTGCAGAAAACTTCATTTTCATGCACTTTTAGGAGAAAAAAAATAATAAGAAGAAGAGTCAGAACAAAAATTATTGGTTTCCCACACCACAGCTGCTTGGAACCCTAATGAACAGTTCAAACAGTGAATATGTGTCGTGAATGGCCCCTTGCGGCAGAGAGACAGACCCACGCGCTGAACTGTGAGTTGTGAGATTTATTGAAAATAATAAAAACATAAAGCCCAAAACGGCACTCAAACACAAAATTCCAACAGGAGAAGGTAACTTACAAATTACGCACCAGAGCGGGTGGCCCCGGACTGGAGCGAAGCAGCACCCGCGGTGGCCCCAGGCCGGAGCAAAGGAGCACCCGCAGTGGCCCCGGGCTGGAGCAAAGCAGCACTCGCAGTGGCCCCGGGCTGGAGCAAAGCAGCGCCTGTGGTAGCCCTGGGCTAGAGCAAAGCAGAACCCACGGTGGCCCAGGCTGGAGCAAAGCAGCACCCTCGGTGGCTCCAGACTGGGCCAAAGCTGCACCTGCTGTGGGCCCGGACTGGGCTAAAGCTGCCCCCTCGGAGGCTCCGGGCTGGAACGGAGCACCCGTGATGATCTCCACTGGAAGGAAAGCTGCACCCTTGGTGGGCCCGGACTGGGCCACGGCTGCACCCTCAGTGGACCCGGACTGGGCCAATGCTGCACCCCTGGAGGCCCCGGGCTGGAACGGAGCACCCGCGATGACCTCCACTGGAAGGAAAGCTGCACCCTTGGTGGGCCCGGACTGGGCCACAGCTGCACCCTCAGTGGACCCGGACTGGGCCAATGCTGCACCCACGGAGTTCCTGGGCTGGGACGGAGTGTCCGCGATGCCCTCAGTGGGAGGAGCTGGACCAATGATGATTTCAGGCGGCGAGCATGGATACACAGCGACATCTGGCAACACTGGAACCTCCTCGGTGACCCTTGGGGAGAGCTCAGGCAAGACAGGCAGAGAAACAGGGTCAGGGTCACCGGCAGCAGTGGAGCCCGGCGAGATGAGCTCAGGTGCAGCTGACGGCTGCACCCAACTCTCCCCACTAAGAGCCAGACAAGATCTCTCCAAAACAGAAGCAATGAAAACAAAGGAGAGCACTTACCTGAGCTTGAGCTCCACCGCTGTCCAGGACTCCGTCAATCTAAGCGATGGTTGTTTGGGCCCGGCCATCTGGAGGTCCAGCAGCCCCTGCAGCAGGCATGGTGGTCAAAGCAGCCCTGGGACCCCCCAGTGAGGCGACCCATGCCGGTGGATCGTCCGGCGTGGATTCAGGAGGTTTATTTCCTGCTGGCGCTGGATTCAGTTCAACTGAGGCCTAGGAATGCTCCTTCGTCAGCACAGATGTCAGCTCAGTCTCAGGCTCCTCCAACGTCCGGCAGCATGATCCTAGGGCTGGTGGACACTCAGGGAGAGTAGGAAGAGGCACGGAGAAGGCAGGTGAGAAATTGATAGCTGCAACAGGCAGTGAGGGCTCAGGGGGCTGCAAACACTGAGCCTCACCACCAGGAATCAGGCAAGGCATATTATCATAAGATGTTGAGAAATGAAAAGACAGTTGCCTGTTTTCCTGGAGTACGATGTTTCCTGCTGCCGATGATCTGAAGTTGCCCCTCTCCGTGGCTACAGTGGACGTGGGCCCCTCAGTGGATCGTGGAGGAGCCACCCCCGCCGACACGGAGACAGGTGAAGCCGGGAAGGACACAGCAGGCCTCTCAGCAGCGGGAAGAATCGCTGAGGGGAAGCAGGGAACAGCAGCTGCGCAGAGAGAAGAAGCTGACGATTCAGCTGGAGAGAAAAGGCACAGAGGGTGCACTGCTGCGGGAGTCTTTTGCCTCGGCGAAAGAGAAACTGCTGCCTGAGAGGTGGAGGCGTTCCTCCGGAGGGATTTCCCTGGGTGGCGGTGTTCTGGAGCAGGTGGAGTGGGAGCGGGAACGGGTGCCAGAGACTGGTGAGGGACCGATACTTCAGAGGCCCGAGAACGCCTCCCCTTCGGCGCAGCTCCAGGTCTCCTCGTGGAGTTCCTCACCATCTCCCTGTTCTCTCGTTGCAGCACTGCCACCAGAGAAATCCTCTCTACCCCTTCAGCATGCTCCAGAATTTGGGGGCACTGGTGAGCAGCTGCCTCTGCGAGGCCCAGGTACCATAATGCATCCTTTGAGGCAGGACCGATACGTGCTGCGGAGATTAGTTCATCGATCTCCATAAGGGCTTTGCAGCACTCCCACCCCACGCTCTTCGGGTAACTGTGTCCCCCTGCAGAGTCCGACATGATATGCTCCAGGGAAGCAGGTGAGTGATTAAAAAAAGGGGAAAATTCACAACTCACAGCAGCTGGGTCTTTTACTGGCCACTGTCTTCTGTCATGAATGGCCCCTCGGGGCAGAGAGACAGACCCACACGCTGAACTGTGAGTTGTGAGATTTATTGAAAATAACAAAAACATAAAGCCCAAAATGGCGCTCACACACAAAATTCCAGCAGGAGAAGGTAACTTAGAAATTACGCACCAGAGCAGGGACAGGGCTCTGGTGGAGTTGAGAAGAACTCAGGTATTCTCAGGTGAACTCAAGACAGCGGCAACATGAAAAGAAAATACTGTCCTTAAATAGGGTCAGAACAAATAACACAAGTAGTTCCAGGTGTGGGGTCACATGAGCGGGCAGAAGGAAACAATGATTAATAATTTGGATCAGCTGGAGGTAATGAGAGGAGAGCGACCGGCTGGCAGCTGACAGGGCTACGCCCACGCGGAGCACCAACCAGGAAATGCCCTGACAGCTGTCAACTGCAATAATAAGGAATTAGAAGAATAAAATATAAACAAGTACAAACTGAGAAATAGATACCAATAGATACAGAATCAGAACACAGTAAAACTAAGACATCAACAGGAAAATAAAAAAACATTGCAGGGATAACAAAAACCAAAAGTCACAAAAATACAACAAATATATAAATACAGAGAAAAGCCACAAGACTGAGCATGGCAGAACCTCCAGTGCTCAGCTCGTGACAATGTGTGCTTTATCTCACATTTTATTAACGCCACACCACTACAATTTGCAAATAAGTCTGAAAATTTCCTATTATAACTTTTATTGAGGCACAGCCAATTAGCTCTTTTCTCTAGTTAGATTTTCTCATGTGCCACACTGTTTCCCCTCATTGGTACTCCTTCTGATCTTATTGATGAATAATCAACTCCATGATAGAGGATTTATTCTTTGTGCTGATATATTTTCTTTTTGGTAACACAAGATTGAATAGTTCAAAATCTTAATATCATGTATAATCTGTCTTGCATGACATGAACTTTGTTTTGTCTCACTGTACCACTGAAATCTTCTTGAAACACAGATGTTAGATGTACTGTATCGGGGGAAAGTGCCATTTTTTGTTCCTTATCTCACACTGTCTATTAATCGTTCCATAATCATCTCCTCCCTTGCCTCTGTCTCTTAGTATCTTATAGAGAGACATTATCACCTCTGTCCTTGGTTCGATGCTATCTCCTTATTGTAATCATCTTTTTACACACCCATTCAAGCACTCAAATGTTTCCATTTGTAGCACTCAGGGCTGTCTCTGAGTGAGCTCTGTTTATGCCTCAATGATCTTCTGTCTTGTGTGTGCATGTGTAGGTGAAGTTGGAGAGAGGATTCACACGCGTCCACTCGCTCAACAATGTCAACCGAGCTCTGCAGATCCTGCAGAAGAACAATGTGAGCGTTCACACACCAGCATCGTTCTCTTTATTCAGATCTCATTATTCATTCATGGATTTCACAGAATCAATAGACATTGAATAAATCTGCAGTGAGACTTAGTAACTTTGACAATGAAATAAAATCAAACAACTTTTCTGGGTTCTCTTTTCCTCTTTTTCTTCCTTTATTTACTGCTGACTTATCTATGTGTTTTACTTCTCCATTAGATTTGTCTTCTTTTTGTCTCATTTTGCATTCTGCCTTTGTTTTTGTTTTTGTTTCTAAAATAGCCTTTTTCTTTTTAAGTTGTAAGATCCTTTTAGTCATATATTTGCGTATGCAGTATATGCCTCCTTATTTAACAGGAAGCAATATTTGTTTTTACATGGGTTAATAATTGAAATTACTATTTTGCATGTGAGCCTGTTTAAAAAATGTTGCACATCAGTTTCAGTGTGCAAAGAGTGTTTCAACCTAGCTTTATGTAATTTTCAGGGATAATCTGAATTTAAACATTTACATTTTAAAGCATCAACCTGTCACTAAGATTGTGGCCATCATTTGTCAAAAGTGCGTAGAAATCGGCACACATTCGGTGTAGAAATGATAAAGGTCCACGTGGTATTTATTAAACTGTGCGTATTTGGTCAATCTTGTTGTGCGATTGATCACTGATCACTGATTGATAAATCTGACAGCTGGAAATGATCGTCATTTAAATACCATGCCCCTGCCTCACCCCCCAGCATTTAGGACATGGGGGAACATACGGTAAGATGGGAAAAAGTGAAACTTTCCCACAGTAGAAATTGACATTATTATAAGAGAAGTGAAAAAATAATGAAGTGGTGTTGTGTGGCAACCTCAAAAGTCACAATAAATTCAAAAGAACCACGTTGTGGACAGGATCAGCGCTGCGCCACACTGTTGGTTTGACCAGCTGATCTCCAGCTGAGTGTTGTAATTTAAATCTTTACAAAAGTGATTTAACTGTGTATTTGGGTTATATTACCTATATAATCACAATTATTTAATTTGAGGTAAAAAAAAAAAAAAGTGGTCTGTGGACTATGTCCCAGAGGCAAGAGCATGTCTTCATTGGTTACTACAGACAGAAATGGGGATAAGTAAATAAAGTGTACTAGAGAGTATTTTCATGACATTTTTTTTAAATACAGCAACAATGTTTAGAAAGGTGCAGAACTGACATTTGTATGTTCTTCAAAAATAATATGTTGGTCAAAAAATACTTCTAAAAATTTATGCGTCCAAAACAATCATAATATTTACATGTAAGCACTTGAATGACCAGACTATAGCGGCTGATAAGGATCTCACAGCCAATAGCATAACTGGGTTGATGTCACATGTCTCTACCAAACAAGCAGGGCAAGAGTAAGTGCAACATTTACTGGACAGGAGGTCAGAATATTGACTCTATTACCTTTAAATGCTGTCCGCCTGGTCAGTTTAAAGCATACCTGTCAAACATAAGAATTTATTACTTACATTTTGAAGTCCAAAAAGAAGTCCCACCTCCCACACAGCTGTGTGCTCGATACTGTGCGTAGTGCTTCTGATTGGCCACAACTCTTTGGCACCCGATAATATTGTGCAGAAACACACAGGACAAAATAAAATAATTTCATCACACTTACTCTAGTGCAGTATTTTTCAACCATGGGTACCTGGAACATTCAGGTTTCTATGGGAAATTTTCTAATTTCACTTCTTAATTGGTCCAGTAATTACAAATAATTTGTGATTGTTGTGCATGGGTTCTGCAGACACCCAATTTAGACCTGTCGTGGGATTTGAGTGTGCCATACAATCACATCCAGACTGATAAATATAGATGTTTGTGTTGAAATGATCATACCACCACTTTTCTGTCTTATGTATTTGATAAATGAGGGTTGTGTCTGTCTGTGTGTTCACCAGGTTGAACTGGTGAATATCGGAGCAGCGGACATTGTTGATGGCAATCACAAACTGATTCTCGGGCTCATCTGGAGCATCATTCTCCACTGGCAGGTGCGATTCTACATATGTGTATGTTTAAATGAGTCATTGTTCCTCATGCTAGAGCCATGTGTACAGTCAGATTTATAAGTAAACTTGACTTCCAATCAATTTAAGTGAACTTGTGGCATTCACCAATTGTTAGTATTTTGAAATTTCACATGGGTTCGAACAAAACTTAAGAATGGTCCAGACCAGTGGTTCCTAACCATTTTTCCATAACACTCCCCTTGTTAGTGTCCAAGATTATGCAGCTCCCCCCCCCCCCCACACACACACACCAAAGAATAAAGCAATTCTTTAAAAATCTTTATATGCAAAACACAGTACGTTTAAGGCTGTACCCAAACGTTCAGTTATCTGGATATTTGTTTGTTACATTACCGTTCAGTTTTCAAATGTGGTATTCAGGTATTTCCCCCTCCCTCCTTCTTCTTGATTTTAATAAAGGTAAATAAAAAAATTTACCTTTACCAAATTTGCCAGAAAAAAAATGAGGAGAAGATGGTATAAATTTACAGGAAAAATGTAGAAACTTGATAGTCAAGAATGAATCAAAAACGTTGTAAATGTACAGTGCGATGAAAAAGTGTTTGCCCCCTTCCTGATTTCTCATTTTTTTTGTGTTTGTCACACTTAAATGTTCCAGATCAGCAAACAATTTTAAATATTAGACAAAGATAACACAAGTAAACACAAAATGCAGTTTTTAAATGAAGGTGTTTATTATTAACGGGAAATAAAAATCCAAACCTACATGGCCCTGTGTGAAAAAGTGATTGCCTCCCCGTTAAAACATAAATTAACTGTGGTTTATCACATCTTTGGAAAGCTGAGTTCAATTTCTCTAGCCACACCCAGGCCTGATTACTGCCATACCTGTTCTCAAGCAAGAAATCAGTTAAATAGGACCTGCCTGACAAAGTGAAGTAGACCAGAAGATCCTCAAAAGCTAGACATCATGCTGCGATCCAAAGAAATTCAGGAACAAATGAGAAACAAAGTAATTGAGATCTATCAGTCTGGAAAAGGTTATAAAGCCATTTCTAAAGCTTTGGAACTCCAGTGAACCACAGTAAGAGCCATTATCCACAAATGGCAAAAACATAGAACAGTGGTGAATCTTCCTAGGAGTGGCCGACCAAAATTATCCCAAGAGCGCAGCAACGACTCATCCAAGAGGCCACAAAAGATCCCACAACAACATCCAAAGAACTGCAGGTCTCACTTTCCTCAGTTAAGGTTGGTGTTCATGACTCCACCATAAGAAAGAGACTGGACAAAAATGGCCTGCATGGCAGAGTTCCAAGACGAAAACCACTGCTAAGCAAAAAAAACATAAAGGCTCACGGCCGTGGGCTGCACGGTGGCGCAGTGGTTAGCACTGTGGCAGCACAGTTTTACCCTCGGCCGGGGGATCGCGGGGACCGTGAGATCGTGGGTTCGATCCCTGCCCCCGGCCAACAGTGATCTGTGTGGAGTTTGCATGTTCTCCCCGTGTTTGCGTGGGTTTACTCCGGGATTTCTCCGGTTTCCTCCCACATGCCAAAAACATGCAGGTTAGGGAGTTAAGGGGTGCTTGCGCACGCAGCGACCGGCAGCTGGTGGTCTGTCACCAGACTGCAAAACAAATCTACCTACGGGTACAAAATAAGTAATTAAAAAAAAAAAAAAGGCTCATCTCAGTTTTGCCAGAAAACATATTGATGATTGCCAAGACTTTTGGGAAAATACTCTGTGGACTGATGAGACAAAAGTTGAACTTTTTGGAAGGTGTGTGTCCAATTACATCCGACATAAAAGTAACACAGCATTTCAGAAAAGGAACATCATACCAACAGTAAAATATGGTGGTGTTAGTGTGATGGTCTGGGGCTGTTTTGCTGCTTCAGGACCTGGAAGACTTGCTGTGGTAAATGGAACCATGAATTCTGCTGTCTACCAAAAAATCCAGAAGGAGAATGTCCAGCCATCTGTTTGTGACCTCAAGCTGAAGCGCACTTGGGTTCTGCAGCAGGACAATGATCCAAAACATGCCAGCAAGTCCACCTCTGAATGGCTTAAGAAAAACAAAATGAAGACTTTGGAGTGGCCTCGTTAAAGTCCTGACCTGAATCTGATTGGGATGCTGTGGCATGACCTTAAAAAGTTGGTTAATGCTTGAAAACCCTCCAATGTGGCTGAATTACAACAACTCTGCAAAGATGAGTGGGCCAAAATTCCTCTACAGCGCTGTAAAAGACTCATTGCCAGTTATGGCAAACGCTTGATTGCAGTTGTTGCTGCTAAGGGTGACCCAACCAGTTATTAGGTTTAGGGGGCAATCACTTTTTCACACAGGGCCATGTAGGTTTGGATTTTTTCCCCTTAATAATAAACACCTTCATTTAAAAACTACATTTTGTGTTTACTTGTGTTATCTTTGTCTAATATTTAAATTTGTTTGATGATCTGAAACATTTAAGTATGACAAACATACAAAACAATGAGAAATCAGGAAGGGGGCAAACTCTTTTTCACACCACTGTATGCTTTCAGTTGTTTTATACAGACTTTTCATTGTCTCGCTGGGTGTGCAGTTATGATTTTTTTGTATTTAAAATGCACAAATAATTTTGTCAACCTCTGAGCAGACAAAGCCTTGAAAGTCAATATCTATTATGATCATGTTTATTCTTCAACACAGCCTGAGCTCTTCTAGACAGACAGATGCATAGATGGATGGATGGATGTTCTTTATTGATCTCAAACTGGGAAATTACAGTGTAACAGCAGCATGACAGTAGACGACCAAAATGACACACACAGGATAAAAGATAAAGGGATTACCCAGGGGAATTAAAACTGCCTAAATAACATGTATACATCGCAGATGAATAGATGATGACCCGTATAGATACATAAATCATACCCGCTGTACAATGCAGGACTATCAGGCACAGGGTGAAATGTGAGGTACCAATTAGTCTGCAAGGTGCAGTATGGCAGCATTGTTATGACCAGAAATCATTAGAGTGAGTTATTACACTGTGAAATGGCATGTGGCAGGAAAGATTTCCAGTACCTGATCGTTTGGCAGTGGAGCTGTAGCAGTCTACTGGAGAAAGTGCTCCGCTGTCTGTCCAGTGTGTGGTGGAGGGGGTGATCAGGATTGTCAATGATGGATCGCAGTTTATTTAGTGTCCTCCTTGCCACCATAGTCTCAAAGGTCTCCAGCCTGAGACCCATTACAGAACCAGCCCTCTTGATAATTTTGTTAACTCTGTTGGTGTTGCTGGCTCTGATACTGCTACCCCAACAGACAGCAGCAAAGAAGATAGCGCTGGTGACAACAGCCTGATAGAAAAGCTTCAGCATCCTGTTGCACACGTTGAAGCATCTCAGCTTCTTCAGAAAGTAGAGTCTGCTCATCCCCTTCTTGTACACAGCATCAGTGATAGATTTCCAGTCCAGCCTGTTGCTGATCGTGACACCCAGGTATTTGTAGTCCTCCACTACCTCCACATCCTTCCTCCTAATCCGTAATGGCTGTGAAGGCATCCTCTTCTTCCTGAAGTCAGTCACCATCTCTCTGGTCTTGCTGACATTCAGCCTCAGATGATTCTGCTCGGTCCACTCCACAAATCTGTCTGTCAGTGCCCTGTACTTGCCCTTTTCTCCCCTTCTTATACACCCAACAACAGCTGAGTCATCAGAGAATTTCTGCAGGTGGCATGACTCCGTGTTGTACTTAAAGTCAGAGGTGTATTAGGTGACTAGAAAAAGAGAAAGCACAGTCCCCCGTGGAGCTCCTTTATCACTAACCACCACATCAGACAAGACACTGCCCAGCTGGACAAGCTGTAGCCTGCCTGTCAAGTCATCAGTAATCCAGGAGATCACAGAGCTGTTGACCCCCATCACCTGCAGCTTCTCACCCAGCAGCAGTGACTGGATGGTGTTAAAGGCACTGGAGAAATCAAAGAACGTGATTCTCACAGTGTCTTCTCCGCCATCCAGGTGCAGATGGGCTCGTTGCAGCAGGTAAATGACAGTGTCTTCAACTCCAAAATAGGGCTAATATGCAAACTGCAGAGGGTCCAGCCACGTTTTCACCTGCAGTCTCAGGTGGGCTAAGACTAGTCTCTCCAGGACCTTCATCACATGAGATGTGAGGGCAACTGGTCGATAGTCATTCAGGTCAGATGGAGATGACTTCTTAGGAACAGGAACCAGGCAGGACGTCTTCCACAGCACCGGTACTCTCTCCAGACGTACAGGAGAAAACTGCTTGGCGCAGGTCCTCAGGATGTTGGCGGAGATGTCATCAGGGCCCACAGCCTTCTGCTGACAGTCTCTCCAGCTGTTTCTGATTTTTCTTTTTTTTTTTCCTTTCCTTTCCAGCTGTTTCTTAACCTGGTCTGTGGTTACAGTGATTTTGGGAGGGGCGGGGTGGTGGTGGCTGGTGCTGATGTCCTCAGAGGAGGGTGAGGGGGCAAAGAGAGAGGTGCTGCACAGGAGCGTGAAGGTCTGGCTGTGTTGTGGGAGTGACAGATGGTGAGTTGAACCTATTAAAAAACAGATTCAGCTCCTCAGCTCTCTCAAGGCTCCCTGATGTCTGTCTGTCTCTCCCCTTACACCCAGTGATGTGTTTCATTCCCACCCAGACATCCTTCACATTGCTTTGCTGTAGTTTATCCTCCAACCTCCTCCTGTAATTGTGTTTACACCTCCTTAGCATCTCTGTCAGTTCACACTGCTCTCTTCTCAGTTTCTCCCTGTCTCCAGACCTAAAAGCCCTCTTCTTCTTGTTAAGAAGTGCTTTCAGGTCACTGGTGATCCATGGTTTATTGTTGAGGAAACAGCGCACTTTTAGCAAGTCCTCCTTGTAATTTCTTTAAGTAGTCTTCAGGAATAGTTCTTCACGATTCTTGAAGCACATTCCAGAGTTCCTCCTTGGATGAGGACTATTTTTCCATTCTTTATCAAAATGATCCTACATTTCACATTTGGATTTATCACTCTATAAAATCTGCTGCTACTGATTTTCAGGTCAGTTCTTGTGTAATTTGGCATACCTCATCCTTTTTTCATGTTTGAATTCCTTAAAGGACTTACACTGAGAAAATGGTGTTTTTGTGAGTTTAAGCATTTTAAATATGTCCATAGTTTATGTGTAAACAGTTAAAAAATAAAAACTTCAAATACTGTTCAACTGGTATAGCTTTTTTTACCTGCCACTTCTCTTGTCTTTTACTCCACAAGGGCTGGACTGAAAAAGAGTGAAAAGGCAGCAAATGTTCAAGAAAAATACTTTAAAAGACCTTTAGCAAGTCTGGAGAACTACTGAAATACAGTATGATTTAAAATATTATATAAAATACACGTTTACTGTTTGTTGTACTGAAATTCAAACAGCCTAAATTTTGGTCATATACAAATTTAAAAGCTTTTAGTAGATGGGAGCGGCACTGGGGTTAAGCTCCCAGTGCTCATAAAATGCTCCTTATGGCGTGCGTCTCGAAAAGCCTCTGACAACTAAGTCCAACTCCTAGCCTGCCCGTGTGGTTTAGTCTCTAAGCCCGGCGGAACTGCTTTTACTAATAGGAGAAGGGGCGAGGGCAGATCTCTGGCGCCTTAAAACCAGATGCTTT
Source organism: Pholidichthys leucotaenia (assembly GCA_020510985.1). Taxonomy (NCBI): domain Eukaryota; kingdom Metazoa; phylum Chordata; class Actinopteri; order Cichliformes; family Pholidichthyidae; genus Pholidichthys; species Pholidichthys leucotaenia. Next base: position 289,138,158 of record CM035845.1, read on the forward strand.
GGGTAGATGGTGGCTCATCAACCTGGGAAGGTAGCCCATCTAGGGGAAGGTAAACCCTGATTTCAAACCTCCGCTGCCTTGCGGCACACCCGGTCACGGGAAAGGCTTCGGGAGTCAACCCTGAGGAAAAATCCGGAGTCAGAGCTCCTAAGGCAGTTCTCTGTTGTGCTCAACATCGTTCTGGCAGCTCCTGCGACGGCGCTGGTGCCAAACTATAGCAGCCCTGCTGTTCCTTTGGATTCATCAGTGACGTGGAGAGGGGGGACATGCTACATGGGTAACATCTTGTCCTCCATATCTTCCTGCCCAGGCTTGAATCCTACCAACGCCCAACGCTGGAAGGTAGAACACCGGTGCACATCGGCCTGTTCCAGCAGAGTAGACGTTTAGGATTCTCTTCCATGGTCATCATAGACCGACGGAGGCCACCGCCGAGTAGATTGCAGCACTGAACATTGAAAATGACCAGTTTTAACTCTTGTACCCTTTTTTATCCCCCAGTAACATGATAAATAAGACTGTTGTGATAGGACAACAAGGGGCAGATTTACTAACGTGCTGTACCATTGCAAAACCATGTTTTGGCATTAAAAAACTACTGTTGAGATTAACTAAAGGACGCAGGGCAAAATTAGCTCTGGAAATGTCATGAATTGCCCAAACGGCAGGGAGGAGAGACCCAGGCGCTGAACTGCAGTTTGTGGTATTTATTAGAAAAACACAAAAGTCCAAACTGTGCACAACCAAAAATACAAACAGAGCACAAAGCAAAAACTTACAAACAAAGGCAGCAACAGAGAAAACAGGATTCGCAAAGATAATAAACGTCTGAACGGGGAAAGGGTTCAGACGCAGACGATACTACAGACTCCAGCAATACAAGAACGAAATAACCGCCCTTAAATACTGAACGCACAATATGTATGGGTACATATTCATACTATGTAGGATAACTAACTATCTTAAATAGGGCCAGAAACAAATAAACACAAATGGTAACAAGTGTGAATCACATGAGCGGGCTGGAGGAGAGGGTGATGACAATCAGCTGTGAAGCATGAGGAGAGGAGACAGGGCTTACAGCTTGACAGAGGCACCGCCCACAGCCAGGGAAAAAACCCGGAAGTGCCTCTGACAGCTGCAACCCCAGAGAGAGAAAGAAAGAGAAGAAAACCGGCAAGAAAAGAATACAGCGTGATAACAAATAAAGACAAGTAAACCCAAATATGTAAGTAACAAATCTACAAGTCATGGATGGCCCTTGTGGGCCATTAATGAGATAGGCCAGCCGATGAGTTTGCATATTTATTAACGAAAGGTACAAGTCACAAAATTAACAGCCACATGGGGCAAAAACACGAACATAGACTAGATACTAGATAGCAGACTCTGAGGAAAACACTTACTGAGAACACGATGAATCAAAAGGGAGACTGGAGTCGGGGTTAGGCACTCCAGCCGAACGTTGTGTGGTTCCAACGTTATGCGAGGTCGCAGCCCGGAGAAACCTCAGCTGCTCCCTTAAATAAGGCACTTAGATTAATCAGGAAATGAGAATGTAATCAAAGGAATGTGATCCAGCTGTCACGCCACAGCTCGGCTCTGACAGCTGGAAGTCCCGCCGTGACGCTGTCACAATAAAAGCCTTGGAAGGCCATATGACAACAGAACAGGGAAAATACCAGACAGCCCGAGCACGGACAGAATCAGCGCTCAGACCATGACAGTACTGCCCGCTCAAAAGGCGCATTCCAGGCGCAAACATAACATCCAAGCGCCCCCCCCCTACTCCCCCCCCAAACCAGAAGGCTACCAGGGCCAACCCAGGGAGGGCGGAGGGGGAAACAGGCTAGGAGGGCGAGAACCAAAAAGGGAAAAACACTATAACCAGGGGGGAAAAAAATGGAACAGGCAAAGATGACTAATAAAATGAGTCTAATAAAATGATGCTTAAACACAGAAAGCAAAAACAGAACATGCTACGAAGAATACTCGGGCACAGTTGAATCAAAACAACAAAAACATACATAGCATCCTGCCTGGTAAGGAACACGAGGAAACTCAAATATAGGTACATATCCAAACAATACACACGTACCATAAACACCAGGAAAAAACTCAAAAACGACAAAGTAGAGCAGCAATACAACAAATATAGTCCACTATTATAAACAGGTAAAGACAAAAAAACAACCAAAAGAGCATCCCTTCAAATTACAGAAAAAAAAAAAAAACACTCACAGGGATGTCGGCAGGCAGAGCACAGAGGGGAAAAAAAAAATAAAACAGTTTGGGAGGTCTACCCGCATCCAGAGTCCAGATCGCTGGCAGGGGAAAAAGAAACATTTCAGGTGGTCTACCCCAGTCCCAGGCCCGGAGAAACAGTACCTCAGGCGGCCGGACCAGGTCGCCCAACAAACAGGGCAGTCCGTCAGGTGGCCGACCCAGAACGCCTAACCGGCGAAGCAGTCTCCCGGGCGGCCGACTCGCGTCCTTAGGCCACCAGAACCGGAGGGGAGAACTCGGTGGCGGCCTCCCTACTGAGAGGGATAGTGAGGGAAAGCCGAGCCGAATCCAGAGAACCCCAGCAGCACCCGGTGGAGGAAGAAACGGGGAAAGAAGATGGGCCAGTCCGACGTCAGATGGCGGAGAATCTGCAGCTCCTTCACCGACCTCGAACCGAACCGGCGCTGCGCCCTTGCTGGACCCCGATCGGGATAGCGCTGCACCCACGACGGACCCCGACTGGGCCGGCACAGCACCAGGAATGACCTCCGAGCACGAACCTGGAACCGCCACGACGATGACCGGAACAGGCTCGTCACCGGTGACCCTGGGAGAAGGCTCAGAGGAAGAAAGAAAACCGGCAGTCCGCCCTCCTCCTCTGCCTGTGACGTGGCTGTGGGGCTGGCACCAGGCTCTCCAGGGCCGCCGGCTCCTTCCTCGTCCAGCGGTGTATTCCTGGCACCGGGGTACGCTCAGGGGAAGGAGACACAGAGGATGCAGGTTCACAATTGATGACTGGAGCAGGTGGAGGAAGCTCGGGGGACTGTGGGCCCCGAACTCCACCCCCAGGAGTCAGACAAGGCAATTCACAATATGAAGGAAGAGAATGAAATAGCACTTGCCTGCTCAGCTGAGGGCCGATGGAAACTGCTGCAGCGGGCTTGGTTCTTTCATTTCCCCTCTGGATGGTGACGGAGGGCCCCCTAGGAAGACGAAGAGGAGCCACGTGCACAGGATCAGGAATGGGGACAGCCGGAGTCGGACTCGTGGAGCTCACAGCAGCTGGGGAGAGCATTGAGGAGGAGGGAGGAGCAGCCGAGGCAATCCGGGGACAAGGAGCTGACGGAACAGCGGAAACAGAAGACCCGGAGGTGGAGGCTGCTGTCTCTCCCTTTCGTCGTGACGCAGGGGCAACAGCTGACAGGGAGGCAGAGTTCTTACGGCTACCCGGAACTGGATCCAGACGGGGATGTCGCTGAGGCTTATTACAAGCAGGGTGACGACATTTACCAGCAGAGGGCGAGGCAAAGGTTCGGTCTGGGAAACGCTGCTCCTGCGCGGAGACAGAGGCTAGCAGATCAGCGTACTCAGGGTAATCATGGAGTTTGGGACTGACCTCTACCAGTCTGACTGCCGCCACCACATGCTTCATAATCTGAGTAGGATGGACGGCAGAGCGAGCCTCAGCCACACGGCCCTGGATGAGCTCAGCTGTCCACTGCGTCTCTTCTGGGGGAATCCTGGCTGATCTCCTCCTCCGCTGTGGACGGGAACGACACCTGGGTGACGTGGACTCCTGAGCTGGATGGGTGACAGGAACTGGATCTCGAGGCGAGGAACGGGGATGCCTCACCTTCGGCTTCCTGCCCGAATTCCCCTCCGGTCCACGGTTTTTCTCCCGGAGTGCCGTGATTTCCGCCATCCTCATTTTACTGCCCTCCCATCGAGTTTCCCAGTGTTCGACTGGTAGACAGCAAGCTAACACGTGTGGGGCAGGCCTCAATGATGACAAGATGCATTCCTTTTATCTCGTTTATTGAAGCTACCCCACAAGGAACTTAACGTGATGTACACTCGTCTTTTTGGTTTTACATCCGTTTACATTCGTTCCTACATCTGTGTAAAACTGCAACAAAGTAAACATATACACGCCGTCAATGATATGGTCACCGTATTTAGCTTAGCACATGTTAGCGTTAGCTCTAGCTTAGCTGGTAAGAATGTTGGCCACGGACTAGACAGTCGCTTAAAATACACCAATACAACCATGCAGTTCTCATTGTAGCTGTTAACACTGTCAAACCATGCAGATACTCACGGACTAATGATGTCCAAGGCGCCGATAATTGAACAACATTCACAGCGTTCGTACATTGAGTGAAGCTCTGACCGGTCTCCCGTTATATCATTACTGCGCATGTGCAACACTTTGTGTATCAGTTCAAAACGATGCTTTTACTACACCACTAGAGGGAACCAAACTCACTTACATGAAATGCTGTAATGGGAGCCGCTTAACTTTAATACATGGAGGCAGCATACTCATCCTGACCTCGGCATGGTCGGCATGGCAAGGATTGCGGTCAATTGCCACCTCTGCGAGGTCCAAGTACCAGCATGAGGCATCAGGAGTGACGCTGCAACGAGCATTCGAGAGCAGGCCATCTAGCTCTATAAGAAACACGATCAGCTCGTAGCCCAAGCTCCTGGAATAGCCTTTTCCTGGTGACGTCATCTCCTAACACGCTGGTACACGGAAAAAGGAAAAACTACAAGCCCCAAAAACAAACTCACAGTGACCAGCGTCTCGTTTTGGCTGCGACCTACTGTCATGGATGGCCCTCACGGGCCATTAATGAGACACTATAGGCCAGCCGATGAGTTTGCGTATTTATTAACGAAAGGTACAAGTGACAAAATAAACAGCCACATGGGACAAAAACACAAACATAGACTAGACACTAGATAACAGACTCTGAGGAAAATACTTAGTGAGAACACGATGAATCAAAAGGGAGACTGGAGTCGGGGTTAGGCACTCCAGCCAAGCGTTGTGTGGTTCCAACGTTATGCAAGGTCGCAGCCCGGAGAAACCTTGGCTGCTCCCTTAAATAAGGCACTTAGATTAATCAGGAAATGAGAATGTAATCAAAGGAATGTGATCCAGCTGTCATGCCACAGCTCGGCTCTGACAGCCGGAAGTCCCACTGTGACGTTGTCACAATAAAAGCCCTGGAAGGCCATATGACAACAGAACAGGGAAAATACCAGACAGCCCGAGTGTGGACAGAATCAGTGCTCAGACCATGGCACAATGAACATAAACAGGAAAATAAGTCATGCTAAGAAACAAAACAGAATATGTGAAAACCAACCGAGGATAACATAACAGGGATAGAACTCAAAAAATACAACACTATACAAATATGTAAAGAATGGCAAAGAGACAGAGCATGGCGAAATCCCCCTGTGCTCAGATTGTGACAGGAAAGGCGTGGACAATGTTAATTTTGTGCCTGATCTCACTGTATATGTATTTGTAGGATTTATCATGTCAAAGTGCAAATTTGAGAGAGGAGAGTATTTAAATGACTGCCACAAGGTGATTTACTAAGGATTACAGTTGTCGATTTCCTGCTATTTGTTCCAGGATTTAACGCCCAAAAAAGGCATGTCTTAATTCATCTGCGCCTGAAATGGCAGCGATCGTTGGTGCCAGGAGACACTGGCAAGAACTGGGGGCGTGTGGCCCAAGAGACAGAATCTTCTCTCTGCCTGTGACTTTATTTGGCACAGTAGAACAGATTATATGAACAGAAACAATCTCACAGAGATCGGTATTGTGCTGAACTGGACATCAGCTGGCAGGTTGTTTTTTTTTTTAAATTTCATTTGTTTATATACAGCCTATGAAATGAATTTGTATCCATAAAGTAGGATACAATAGGATAGCCCTTCCTGCCTGGAGTAAAAATACAGATGTGCCAGCAGACAGTGACTTTTTTTTTCTTTTCTGTGGAGGTTCACATTCGGAGTCCAGAGTTTCCTCTCCTCTCCTTCCATCAGACTCCCCCTTGCTCTTGAAACAAAAGCTCTTCCGCATTGTCAATTTTCTTCATTTTTTTTTCTCTAGGCATATTTCTATATTTGCTTCATTTTGCAGTCCATAAAACAGCAATTCAGTTCTCTCTTCTTTTCTCTCTTCCAGTTCAGGGTACACAATAGGACGAAAACAGCAACACGATTATTAAAAAAAAAAAGAGCACAGACCCATAGAAACATCCCCCAAAATTGCAACATCATAATAACTTAATGACAGCAGTCTCTGCTGTGGTGGTCTGAGGAATAAGTGAAATTGTGTGTGTTTAATTTTATTATGTTCCAGACTTCAGAAAACATAAAACGCACATTTATAAAAAGTCATGGACTGGGAGGTCTGTAGATTTTGTTAAAAAAAAGTTATTCACATAATAAAACCCCAGAGTCTTCATCAGACCATCTTGGCGGTTCTTGTATTAATAAAATAAACATGTTGGTCAAATAATCAATTTATTCATGAGTAGTCCTTTTTTAAATTATATATAAATACTTAATTTATACATATTAAACAAAAGAGTCTGCCATGTGAAATGACAATCAAAACTTTGAAATATGACGATCAAAAATAAAATATTTTACTGGGTTTTGCATTTAACCAAAACTTTAAAAAAAAAAAAAAGAAAAAAGCTTAAAAAACTCCTATATTATGCTCCTCCGAACTGGCTGTGCCTGTGTTGATGACCCGCTTCCTCAGGTGTGCCTGTGCACAATTTTGTGCTGGTCTGGGTGGATGGGTGGTCATTATTGAAGTGAAGTGACTGCATCTGTGTTCATAATTTTGCGTGCTGTTAGATCACTCACAAAAATTGGCCACTCCCTTAGGCACTTTAATTTGCGCACTCGCTAATTTGCTCTGCCTTAGTAAATCTGCCCCCAAGAGTGATAATTATTTAAAAGTACATTGGGTAAGAAATGAAAGAATTGCTCAGAACTTTGTCACAGTATTTGCTGTCGAACTCTCCATCATTTCCTGCTGTTTATCTGGGGTTCTAGATGCAAGGGACACAGTCTAAGCAAAGCTGGACAGATACTCATCTCTCTCCACTGTGTCTGAAGAGTGTGCCCAGGTTTCTTTCCCACTGGATGATACCTGAACAGCCAAATGAGTGTATCACCTCAGTTGACTTCTTTGATGCATCAGAGCATTTGCTCAGCATTTAGCCTCACCCAGATAACCGAGTTCTTCATAATTTCAGTCCAGCCACCTTACAAAGAAAACTAATTTTGGCCATGCATATCTCTGATGTCAGTTTTTTGGTCTCTACCCACAGTTTGTGGCCATTGGTGAGGGTAGCATAGATAACCCAGTAAGTAAATCATCAGTTTTGCAGTCAGGTTCAGTGCTGTCTTTGCCACAACAGTGCAATACTGCGAATCCTATGCAGATATGTCTGTCAATCTCCCAACTACTCACCCTGTACTTTAGAAAAACATCTTGAGATACATGCCTGCTTGAGGCAACACACTATCTCCAACCTGGATTGCCACTGTATGTTTATGCACCCCTGGCCTGTTCATCCCTAAACGTTAGTTGGCAAGGTGCCCTTGTGGCAAAAATTGATATTTTGCATGTTTGTTCCTCCCCAAGAAACCCTCCAGGTTTTATCATTTTTTTTAAATGATTGTTAAAGTATTGAGGAGAAAAAAAATGAATTGTTAGATGGAGCATCAAGGAAGGATTGGAGACTGTCTAAAAGGCATAATCATGTAGAGCGTTTTCACAAGCAGGAATTACACTTTAATGTTGAATGTTTATTAAAAACACGACTATCCAGCTACCATGCCACATGTGGGCCCACTATAGGTTAAATCTGGTCTGTCTAATGGATCCCATGTGGGTTTGTCCATGGGTTCCATGTTGGCCCCGTCTGTATTTGCCCACATGAACTTTACCTGTGGTACAGGTGAATAGGTAATCTGCTTGCCCACTTTAAACTCAACTGGGCCTCACATGGGTTTATTGTGGGTGAGCAGGTTTTAGTAACACTGGTGCCACAGGTGAAGTCCATGTGGGCAAATACTGATGGGGCCTACATGGAACCCATGGACAAACCCGCTTGGGACCCATAAGACAGACCAGATTTAACCTATGGTGGGGCCCTCATGGGCATGGTGGCTGGGTAGTGGTTGTGAAAGTACCTGCAGTGAGACAGTGATGTTGAGTCTCCTCGGCAACAAGTGTTCCTTTCGATAGCTTATACAGGACAGGGGTCGCCACTCCTCTCTGCCCACCTTTCCCTGTTCTATTATGCTGAGCACCAAGCTAGAGGGCGGAAAGTACCATTTTTACCTGGTCTTTGGTATGACCCGGCCGGGATTTGAACCCCAGCCTCCCGGTTATGGAGCGGATGCTCTACTAGCTAGGCCACCACTCCGATAGTGAAGAGTGAGAGGTGTAATCTGTTTAAAATAGTTTCTCACCCTCCCTTAACCCTTATCCTACATTTTCTTTAACCTCAACCAAAAGGTTTCAGTGTCAAACCTGTCAGATCATGTATTTTTGTTCCTCTGTACCGCGATGAATTCACAATCAGTATGCAGCAGCATGGTGTCTTTGTGATCACAAATATGTGAACATGTTCCTGTTTATAAAAACGCATTGCCTCTTCCCCATGCACATGAATGAGGTCATCACTGAATTGTTTGCATTCTTTATCACTTCCACACATCTTCTATCTTTTGTGAGGTTGAAGTAATATGGCTGTTATTTGAGTATGAGATATACATAAAATTATGTTTACATTATTTCAAATATGCCATAACTGCTGAGGCTCATGTTAAGGAGGTATATCTCGCTATTTATTACCTTCATCTAGGTGTCTGCTTAATCTGATCTAGCATTCAGCTGAGTGGCCCCTTAGCTAAACACCTTATTCGCTACACCTGTTATTGGTAACTCTTCTGTCTACTTGTTGCTCTTGTTACAATTGCTAGATTAAGGCTGTGTGTCCACCAAATGCATTTTTGTCGCCCAACCACCCTGAACGTCTTTTTTTCAGCATTTGTGCGCTGCTCTCTGGAAAAAAAAAAGTCTGTGCCCTGTATCCCAGCAACAGCTTGTCACTCACAGCTCAGCACTTCCGCTTTTCCTATGACCAGACTTTCTGTTTATTTTTTAATAGCAGTCTCTAAATAACAATGGACAGGAAACATATTCTAGCGTTGATAGCAGCTCTGGATGCAAAATATGATGACACGGAAAACAGGAATCTGAGTACAGACTGTACTGGCGTCCTATGTTATTCTGATTGGCTGCTTAGAAAGGTCTGACATTGATGAGCTCAGCTGCAGTCTGAAAAGTTGAAATTTTTTCAGCTCTGAACACCCAGAGTGCCACGACAAAAAGCAGCCACCACCGAGAGTGTTTCAGCGCCGAGGGCGCTCAGCGCTGTAAACACTGGACTACATAGAGAATTAATAGAAAATAGTTGCCCACAGCTAAAAAAAATAAGCATTTGGTGGACACACAGCCTAAGATTTAGAAGAAGAAGAAGCCAGCTTTATAATCATTCAGTCCATACAGCCAATCATGTACAGCAGAACAAAATCACGTTTCTCCTATCTACAGTGTTAATCACATCTAGAATCAGAGGGGCCTCTGCCATGCAAGGTGCCACCGCAAACAACTTTTCCTTCCCCCATTCTATCATGCTGAGCACCAAGCTACAAGGTGGGAAATACCATTTTTATATGGTGTTTGGTATGACGCGGCCAGGGCTTAAAACCCCCAACCTCCCGGTTGTGGGGCGGATGCTCTATCAACCAGGCCACCACTTCAGTCGCCTTATTCAGGCTCCAAGGACATGTAACATTTTAGAGGGCCAGAAATATCCATGCAAAACTCTATATAGGTGGTATGCACTCAAATAACTTGTTTATAATCAGAGAAGAACCACAGGGGGGAAAAAAGACAACTTTCACTTTAATTGCAGGATAAAAATTTAGTGAGGAAATTAGGCTAGGAACAGCTTAAGCAAAGAATCAGCATTAAAACAATAACCAATTTTACTAAATAAAGATAAAATTGTAAAATAACTTGAAATTACCATTTGATCTGAAGCTGAGTGGGAAAATAATTGCTTGGCTTCCACTTTGATTCTTCCCTCCCAAGGTTTGGCTCAACGTCTTGCTGTTTTCGTATTTCAGTTATCACGGCGAGCTGGGTGTTCCTCCACCACTGAATTTAATTCACAGCTCAGGTGAACATTGATAAACAGCTCTAGCTGGGACTTCTAGGGGTTTACCCACTCTGGCCATGAATACCAGAATTATCTTCAATGCTGGAAACATGGGCTTCAGCACAGGCTCTTGCTTTTATTTTTCAAGAGGGTTAAAATACCCCACAGTCACACAAAGCCAGCGGGCCAGACAACAGCTTTAGTGTCCTCAGAGTGTGTGCTGGCAGCTGGCAGGAGTTTTTCAGCACCTCTTTAGCCTCTCCCTGAAGCTAAGGAAAGTGCCCTACCTGTGGAAGACCGCTGCATTGTTCCAGTACCAAAGAAAAGCTGTCCCAGTGCTCTTGTGACTACAGGCCTGTGGTACTAACATCAATCGTCATGAAGACTTTTGAGAGGCTGGTTCTTTGACACCTAATGGCACAGCTCACGGCTTTCAAGGACCTACTGCAGTATGCATACAGCAGTGTGGAGGACGCTATCCTCTTCATGACCCTCAGGGCCCTGTCACACCTGAAGAAACAGAGCATCACTGTGATAGCCATTGTTTTTGACTTCTCCAGTGCTTTTAACACCATCCAGCCCTGCTTCCTTAGGGACAAGCTGCTGACCATGCAGTTGCACTCAGACACCACAGCCCAGATCATGAGCTACCGCAGTGGATGCCCACAGTATGTCAGAGTGGATGGCTGTGACTCTGACACTGTGACAAGCAACACTGGAGCACCCCAAGGAACTGTCCTGGCACAATTCCTCTTCACTTTGTACTCATCTGACTTCCAGTTCGACTCCGAATCCTGCCATCTCCAAAAGTTTTCCAACGACTCCTCCATTCTTGGCTGTATCAGCAGTTGTGACGAGGAGGAGGACAGAGGTCTGATCAAGAGCTTCGTCTCATGGTGCAACAGCAACCACTTGAAGCTCAGCATTAACAAGACAAATAAGGTGGGGGTGGACTACCGGAGGAACAGGAGCCCACAAGCCCCAGTCACCATCCAGGGTGAGGAAGTGGAGAGGGCGGACTCCTACAGATACCTTGGGGTCTATATTAACCATAAACTGAACTGGTCTGACAACATGGATGTCCTCTTCAGTAAGGGACAGAGCAGGCTGTTCTCCCTAAGGAGACTCAGATCATCCGGCATGTGTAGCAGGCTGATGAAGATCTACCAATCTGTGGTGGCCGCCGCACTTTTCTATGCTGTAGTGTGCTGGTGGGGTGGAACCAAGATGAGTGAGATCAACAGGCTGAGCAAACTAGTGGGGAAGGCTCACTTGGTGGTTGGACTGGAGCTGGAAAGCCTGGAGACAGTGGCTGAGAGGATAATGGACAAATTCAAATCCATCTTGGATAACTCCTTCCACCCTCTTCATGATGAACTGTTGCAGATGGGCAGCTCATTCAGCCATCCGTTCATCCCATCCAGGTGTAAAATGAATGCTTCAGGCTCTCCTAGTGCCCAATGCCATAAGATTACACAGTGAGAACCACAGACTGACACAGCACTGACCCCTGACAGACTGAATCTGTAGTCTTGTTTTTATCTTTTATCAGTCCCTCCAGGATTTTGCGGTCTGTTTTTGTGATTGTTGCGGCCCAAAAAGCCTGAATTTGTGGGAGCTTTTCCAAAAAGTTGCGATAAAAGTTGTGATACTTTTTAGAGATTTTTTGCACTAAACGTTGTGTGAGGAAGTGCAGATTTTAAAGTAGCTGCTTTTTCCATAGTTTGCAGCAATGCTATTCTGTGTAACACCATAAGAAAAGCACAGGATTGCCAAGAATCCCCTGTTAAACAGTGATTTATTTAGAGTTAAATGCTCAGTAAAGTTGTCAAAAAAATGATCAACAATGTATTCTTGCTGAGAACTTAAATAAAAAAGATAAATAAAAGAATTAGCCATTACAACAACTAAATTGCATTGAATGCGTGTTAGAGTATGGGGCAAATTATAGCAGCATCTTATTGAGTCTTTAATATGAAAGCTAAGACCCCTGAAAATTTTGAGGTCTTCTATTGTAAAATCCACAACAAGGCAGGGATGGCTCTTCCACTGACAACCTCTTCCCTTCAGAACGTCTCGGTGCAGGATGGACCTTGGCGTGGAAACCCAGTCTTCATAGATCTGAAGGGGATATGAAAAGGAGAATATATTTCAAAGTAAAATTAATAATCATATTTTTAAATCCCCACACCACAGTAGGGTTTAATAATTTAGTTTCATTTAGTTTTTGTTGTTTATATTTTAATTATAAATTAACTTTCAATTTTTGAAAAGGGTTTCAATTCATTTCCTGGGAAGACTTGTTCATTTCAGTTTAGTTCCATTGGATAAAAATGCCTCATTGTACTGTAGCCTTTATTAATTATGCCATTTTAATTTTACTGTGATTATTATTATTATCATCAAATCTCTCAAGTGCTAGAAGTCCAAAATTAAATGTGTCACTCAATCCAAATGTTACATGAAGGCAGCTGCTTCTGTCATGAAGCCCTGAAGTCCGGACTAAAAACACATCCAACATTTTCATTATATTCTAATTCCATAAAATATACCTTTATTCTTAGTGCATTTATTTACAGCTCTTAACCAACAGTTAACTGCTGTATGCATAGTTTGTAAAAGAAAATGCCATCATGCTGGTTGAATTATTAATTTACGACACAAATATTTTTTTTAAAAATTATATTTTCCTTACCCGGACTCTCTCAGCAGCTGTAACAGTCTCCCTCTCTGGTCTGTTGTCCACGAGTTTCAGCCATTCTCTGTGTTTTCCATTTGAAAAGTGTTTATCTATCATTGACTTTTGTTTATGTTCCAGCAGAGCACTGCACATAGTACAAACCAGTTTATCCCCGCTTTATGAAAAATATTTGGAAACTGTTTAGCACAGTCTTTAGTGGTGACTTTTGTACACCTGTCATGTAAACACAGAAGTAAAGACATGGGCATGCGGTGCAGGGACACATTTGATTGGTTAGACTGATTGCGTACGTGTTTGAGCTTGACCCAGGAAAAATTTGATTGGTGAAATTAATGGAAAATGATCATGATTGGCCAAAATTTTGAGAATGTTGTGGAGATTGGACAAAGTTGCAGGGTCACGCAAAATTTGTCCTTACTTTATTGCGCAGTGGCCTGGTGGAGCACCCACAGTTTTGTTGTGCTGTACAGTTGTCATCATCATCATCATAGCAGTCTGTCGGGGGCAACAATGACTGTTTCATTTAGGTCTGATCAGATTCCTCCACACAGCTCTGTCCTTTGCCTTCCGCTACCTGGAACCCCCGACCTTGTTAACCCGGGCGATGTCCGAACTGGTATGAGTTGCTTTCTGACTGACCATTTCATGAAACTGCTTTCAAAGTATTTGAGTACCGCTAGCTTTTGCTGGACTAGCGGCACATTCTTGGCAGATAGAGGTATTATAAGTGGCAAGGACAGGCCAAGACAAACTGACTCCAGTGCCTGTTGCAGTGACTGACCAGATGATAGGTTTGTTTATCTCTGCTCTTTGTGTAGTGCATGTCACAATGCACCAACTGGCACAGTCCACCACAGACCTTGAGACAGATGTGCTTATCTGCCAGGATGTCCAGTCTCACCCCGTGTAACTGGGAGTGGTCCACCACAGACCTGTGACAGATATTGTTTTTAGTTCTGCCAGCATGCCCAATTTCACCCTCCACTCCCTCAGAAGGGCGGGGTTGCCAGTTTAGTCACCGACGGCCCGACCCATGAGACAGATAGTACCGGTTTTCATGGTTATCCAGTAGCAAGCAAACCAGTGCCTGACCTGACAATTGCTGTACAATTGTACAATGAAAATAAAGCCTATTCTATTCTAATCTAAAATTTGCAAGGAATGGCTGATTTTTTTTTTTTGGACTTATTTTGTACCCGTAGGTAGATTTGTTCTGCAGTCCGGTGACAAGCCACCAGCTGCTGGTCGCTGCGTGCGCAAGCGCCCCATATCCCTAACCTGCATGTTTTTGACATGTGGGAGGAAACCAGAGAAATCCCGGAGTAAACCCACGCAACACGGGGAGAACATGCAAACTCCACACAGATCGTGGGTTCAATCCCTGCCCCCGGCCAACAGTGATCTGTTGATTTGCAAGGAATGGCTGATTTTGCATGAGCTGGTGCAGGAGCAACATGGCGAAATCCTGGAGGGACTGCTTTATCTTATCTTTCATATATTTAACATATGTATTGGGTTTTTTTTTGTTATATTCTGTTATGTTCCTGACGTCCTGCTGTTGTAACACCTGAATTTGACAAATGGAGATCAATAAAGGATTATCTTATCTTATCTTATCGCATCTTTTCTTATCTTATATTATCTTTTGTTATTTTACAGTATCTTATCCCCACAGTCCAGTGGATCTGTCCTTTGGGGGTGAGCTATCCAATCTGATGGAGAAACGCCATCATGGCTCACTTCTCCTTACCTTCTTTTTCCCCTGACCAGACTGGGACAAACTTCTTCTTCTTTTTGATTTGATTGGCGGTTGGTAACCAGCTTACAGGTGCATTACCGCCACGTACTTCACTCTATATCATCACTGTATATCTTTGTATCAGGAGTTCTTATAAGGACTTCTGAACAACTCCCTGTGTGTGAAAAAAATATCCATCCTTGGACTGTGTCCTCGGCGTTGTCAGTAGCTCTGTTTTGCACGACTTTATAAAGCCAAACCTTGCAGTAATTCTTCTCTCTCTCTCTCTCTCTCTACCCAGCTTGCTCAGATGAGGTACATACTGTCTACTCATGTGCACACACATTGAACTGTTCACACACATTCATGTGTTTTTTCTAACATTCAGTACTACTGTATTCAGAAAATTATCTATAAATTCAAGAAATCTCTGTGTGTGTGTGTGTGTCTGTAACGATCATATGACATCATAGGACAGCCTATGATGCTCATATGATGTCTTCATCATAGGACGTCATGCCTGCCTTGATGTCTTTATGATGTCATATATAGTGATGGCTGCCTTGATGTTGAAGTCATATAGACCATGAGGTCCTATGCCTGCCTTGATGTCTTTATGATGACCACCAGGAATCCCGTTGCCGTCATATAGACAATAGGATGATGCCATCATATACACAATAGCACTGGCTACCTATGATGTACGCATGATGTCCTAGGATGCCTTGAAAATGGTGATCATGCTACTGCAAAACTTTAATGTAGACCATTAGGACTCGCAATGCCGTCATATAGACAATAGGATGATGACGTCATATACACAATAGGACTGGCTACCAATGATGGAAGCATGCTGTCCTATGATGTCCGAGGATGCCTGCCTTGCAAATGGTCATCATGCTACTGCGAAACTTTGACCAACAAAACGGACATTGCAATGCCTGAAGATACATCATTGAACAAATACAGCCTCACCTGTTGGTTGCAACATCTGTGATTAGTGTCAGTGCTGGACACACTCTCCTCATTCCACGAATCGCACTCACACCATCTCACAACATGTTGCCATTCACCTTGCTTTACAGCGCGTTGGTCTTTTCTGTACAACAGATTGCTTCAGTCATGTCCAATTCTACCTTGCCGCAGGCAGAGTTGCCAGATCAAGCACTCTTCATATTCTTGCTCAAGAAGAAGAAACTAAGCAAAAGCGTCACTTTCTGAGCAATGTTGTTTTAAAAGAGGTGCTGACACAGTAAAAATGTGGAACCTTGAAGAATGCCAGTCTACACTACAAATCTGTAAAATGCCAAGCAAAGCACTGATTTTATCTGGTTGCTCCGGTTTCTTGGTTTCTACGGGCACGCACGGGTCTGGCAGAACATGGTCCAAAGCCACTTTTTGCTCAGATCAATTTCTGGGATCCTCTCCATGAACTGAAAATACGACACACCTATCCCTCAACCAGTGGTCTGAACGAAGAAGAAGAAGAAGACTAACCAGATGGAGAGCAATACAGTGAGGAGAACTGCTGCACGTCAGAAAAGATGCTGTGAAGATGAAACACCTCAGGTTCGAGCAGTATGCTGCAGGCATGACTGTGAACAACACAGCCGTCTGAGACAGGAGGAGACACTTCAGCAACGGGCATGCAGAAATACTTGCTTATACTTGGTTTCTACGGGCATGGACAGGTATGAACAGGTATGTACTAGTTATAAATAGATTATGTTTACAGATTTAAGAACAGTTTAAGCATTTTTATGCTGTACTATATTTCCACACATGATTATACAGTCCTTAACACAGCAGTCCTCCCCTGTGGCTATCTACAGTACAAGCTCAGTCCAATTAAGCACCTATTAACACAGTTAATGAGTAAAAGAAGTGAACTGCTGGAGTGAACACAGTGTAATGGTAAGATTTGAACCCCTTCTGCATTGGAGCATTATTTTGATTACCACCCACCATCTTTCACTCACTTCTATAATCAGATTTGACTGTTTTGTTTTGTTGTTTTTAATGGGAAACAGTTTCTTGTCTCTTGTTTATTAGATCCCCATGAATCTTTGCATAGCATTGGCTATTCTTCCTGGGGTCAAGCACATTTCATTGTGACAGTACACATCACCTCCTCCCTCATAACAACATACTGTACAATAAACACAAACAATATAAAACCACAAATACAAAAGAAAATTAATCACAAACAATAAATTATGAGCTTCTCAACACACATAATCTTCTAAACTTTTTTCCATTCAAATTAACATTTTGCACTGGTCAACACCAAATTTATTGTTTAAGTTTTTTTAGCTGATTTAGGACAATTTTGATGTGCTGAATCCAAAAATCACACTGGTTTTGCTCAATCAGGTCAACTTTTTGAGTTATGGCCACATGTTGTTTTATACTTATGTATAAAACATGTTATGTTTTACACTATGTGAAACACACTTATGTTTTAAAACATAAGTCTGTTTTTTCAAAATACACAAATTATTTGCAGAATCGTCTGGCACTGTTTATTACTCAAGAAGTCACTCAGCTTCAACACTCAGCTGATCCCGTTCATAATCCTTGTCTGTTATTATATTTTTGAATATCTGTATTTTGATTGTGTTGGATTGTTTGTCAAGGTGAAGGCAGTTGTCATGTTAAACAGAGGTCAAAGCAAAAGACAAAGAAAGACAAGAAAAGTGGAGCTTCACTGTAATCAAGAAATGCACATAAAAACTCAAGATTTAAAAGAAACTAGCTTTAAAGTGTTGGTCATGCACTAATTCTGTGCTGCTGGCTTTACTACTGTCAATAGTACCTCTTGAAATGGTTTCTGAATATAGTCAGTAACTGTGTTCCTATATTTGATTGCTGTTTCAGTCTGCTGTATTTTTGAGTTCTCATTTGGTTAAAAATTGGAATCTTCCCTTTTTTCTAAGATCCTGGATATTCATACAGTATTTCTCATTATGCTTTGTTTTACCACTGTGGTGTTGGACTGATGGTGTTAATGAGGTGATACCCTCACCTTTTTCTTCTTCTTGCAATGTCAGACTCTTACAAGTTCCTTTGGATAAAAAGCTAGCGGCCGTTGCGTGTCTAATAGTGAGAAATCTCTTCTGTCTGTCCTCTCATCCATAAAGGTCTAATTGATGGAGAGCTGGATAATTGTTCCGCTTAAAGGTTATATAATGACCTTGTAGGAACTCTGAATCTCTTTAATAGACTTTTTGACTCCAAGGTACATGCCAGACTGAGGTGCTTGTGACATAACGTTCGGCTCAGGAGACGCACACACACAGGCTCAGAGTAGTTCAAACTGTTTATTAACAACAGGGATGTTTGGGTGCGTGTCTGCGGAATGTTAATGTGTTGGTGGTGGCGTCTGCTTCGGACCCAGAGGCAGGAGACCGTTCAGCCGGCAACCCTATGGGAGAAATTGGACACAGGGTGATGAGCACACACCAACACAGGAGGAGAATAGGCGAGGGAGAGAAGCTTACTTGTTTGGGCAGATGACTGGCGCTTCAAGGATGGAAGCCCGGGAGACAGCCACCTGCAGGGCTCGGTGCAGCAGCGAGGAGAGACGAGGTTGTCCGCCGCCGAGGAATCCACCTGTGCACAGGGGAGCAGACTGGAGAGATGAGGTAAGTGAACTTCTTACCGGTAAAGAGGATGCTGAAGAGAGTGTGGTAGAAGTCCATGCAAGGAAAATGAAGTCTACGGCTTCAGGCCGACGCTCAGGGCGAGGCGGCTTTTATCCTTCGCCGCTGACGAGTAGCAGGTGCGTGAGCAGGTGGCGCCGCTGATGAATGGCGCGGCGTGACAGTACTCCCCCCTCTAGCAGCGCCTCCTGGCGATGGCTTATCCGGGTGCGCTCGGTGGAAGTCCGCGATGAGCGATGGGTCCAACACAAACGACGGGGGCACCCACTGTCGATGCTCGGGCCCATAGCCCTCCCAGTCCACCAAGTATTGCAACCCACGACCCCGGCGCCGGGAGTCCAGGATGGAGGAGGCGGACCAGGCCGGATGGCCACCAATCATCCGGGGCGCGGGTTGTGCTGCAGGAGGAGGGCAAAGGGGGT
Organism: Pholidichthys leucotaenia; assembly: GCA_020510985.1. NCBI lineage: Eukaryota > Metazoa > Chordata > Actinopteri > Cichliformes > Pholidichthyidae > Pholidichthys > Pholidichthys leucotaenia. Next base: position 289,156,964 of record CM035845.1, read on the forward strand.
CAGTAACCGCCAGTTTCACCTTCGACACGTGGAAAGTAGGATGAATGCGGAGGGAGGGGGGAATAGCCACGCGCACAGCCACCGGGTTGATGATCCGGGTGATGGGGTAGGGACCCATGAAGCGCTGTGCCAGCTTTCTCCTCTCGCCCTTTAGAGTGACGTCCTGGGTGGAAATGTAAACAAGCTGCCCAACTCTGTACGCCGGGGCAGGTCCCCTACGCCGGTCCGCCACAGTCCTGTTGCGCTCCGCTGTGCGCAATAGCGCATGGCGCGCGGCAGCCCAGGTGGAGCGGAACTGCCTGAGATGGGCCCTAACTGACGGGACAGTTACCTCACTCTCCTGCTCCGGAAACAGCGGGGGGTCGTAACCCAGGGACGCTTTGAAGGGGGACATCCCTGTAGCAGAAGAGCGAGCGGTGTTGTGGGCATATTCAACCCAGGCAAGATGGTTGCTCCAGGACGCGGGTTTGGATCTGGACACACAGCGGAGCGCAGCCTCCAGCTCCTGGTTGGTCCTCTCACACTGCCCGTTGGATTGGGGGTGATGGCCAGAGGAGAGGCTCACCTTGGCTCCGATGGCGTTGCAGAAAGACCTCCAAACCTCAGATGAAAACTGGGGGCCCCGGTCCGAGACCACGTCCACCGGAATCCCATGCAGCCTGACCACGTGTTGGACGAGGAGGTCCGCCGTCTCCAGGGCAGTAGGGAGGCCTCGCAGGGGGACGAAGTGCACGGCCTTGGAGAAGCGGTCCACGATGGTCAGGATGGTGTCATAGGAATTGGAGATGGGGAGTCCGGTGACGAAATCCAGAGCGATGTGCGACCAGGGCCTGCCAGGGACGGGCAGGGGCTGGAGCAGACCCGCTGGAGGGGCATTTCCCGACTTGCAGGTGGCACAGATTGGGCAAGCCCGGGCGTAGCGGGCTGCATCCCTCCGCAGGCCTGGCCACCAAAAGGACCGTTGGAGGAGATCTATCATCCGGGAGGTGCCAGGGTGACAGGTGAGCTTGGAGGTGTGGAGCCAGTGGATGACCTCTCCTCGGACCGCGGATGGCACGAACAGCCTCCCCTCCGGTCCGCCGCCAGGGTCAGGTTCCACCTCCTGTGCCTTCCGGATCTTGCTCTCAATGTCCCACGAGATGGCTCCCACGACGCACGACCTGGGCAGGATGGAGTGGGGCGCCTCCTCCGACTCCACGGGGGCGAACTGCCTGGAGAGGGCGTCAGGCAGGACGTTCTTAGAGCCAGGCCTGAAGGTGATGGAAAATTGGAACCTGGCGAAGAACAGGGACCAGCGCGCCTGGCGGGCGTTCAGGCGCTTGGCAGACCGTAAGTATTCCAGGTTCTTGTGGTCCGTGAGGACCACAAACGGCAGGCTTGCCCCCTCCAACCAGTGGCGCCACTCCTGCAGGGCGAGCTTGATGGCCAAGAGCTCTCTGTCCCCCACATCATAGTTTCTCTCCGCCGGGGACAAGCGCCGGGAGAAGAAGGCGCACGGTCGCTTGGCGCCATCGTCCGGTGACCGCTGGGACAGCACTGCTCCCACTCCCGTGTCCGAGGCGTCTACCTCTACTATGCACTGCAGCGCGGGGTCGACCTGGCGAAGGACCCGGGAGGAGGAGAATTCCGCCTTCAGCGCCTCAAAGGCGGCAGCGACCTCTTCGGTCCACCGGAACGGGACCTTCGGGGACGTGAGGCGGGTCAGTGGTCCCACGATGGCACTGAAGTTGGGAACAAAGCGGCGGTAGAAATTGGCGAAGCCAACAAATTGCTGCACCTGCTTCCGGGATGCAGGTGTAGGCCATTCCACCACCGCCTTTACCTTCTCTGGGTCGGGGAGCACCTTATCGTGGGCGATGATGAACCCCAGGAAGGACGTACTCCTGGCGTAAAATTCACACTTTTCCGCCTTAACGTACAGACGGTTCTCCAGCAGCCTTTGGAGGACCCGCCTCACGTGGACCTGGTGCTCATCCCTGGACTTGGAGAAGATGAGGATATCGTCCAGGTAGACGAACACGAAAAGGCCAATGAAGTCCCGGAGGACGTCATTAATGAGGCGCTGGAAGACTGCAGGAGCGTTGGTCAACCCGAACGGCATCACCAGATATTCAAAGTGGCCGTTCGGGGTACGGAAGGCCGTTTTCCACTCATCTCCCTCCCGGATCCGGACGAGGTGGTAAGCGCTGCGTAGGTCCAGCTTGGTGAACCAGGTCGCCCCCTGGAGGGAGTGGAAAGCAGTGTCCATGAGAGGCAGGGTGTAACGGTCCCTCTCCGTGATATTGTTGAGGGCCCGGTAGTCGATACAAGGGCGGAGGGACCCATCCTTTTTCCCCACGAAGAAGAACCCTGCCCCCACGGGTGACGATGATGGGCGGATAATCCCAGCACTTAATGATTCCTTCAGGTAGGCGTTCATCGTCTCCTTCTCCGGCGCAGACAGGCTGTAAAGGCGACCAGAAGGTAAGGGAGCCCCCTGGCGGAGGTTGATGGCGCAGTCATAGGGCCGATGAGGGGGAAGAGACATAGCTTTCGCTTTGCTGAACACCATGCCCAGGTCGTGAAATTCTGGGGGCACCAGAGACAGGTCCGGGGGTGCAGCGTCCGTCGCAGGGGGAGGAGCGGACGGAGAGCAGGCAGCGGACTGAAGGCAGGTGCCCATACAGAACGTACTCCATGCCGAGATCCCAGCTGATTTCCAATCCAGGACCGGATTGTGAAGGCGGAGCCAGGGATACCCCAGGATGACGGGCGACACAGAGTTGGGAAGGACGTAAAAGGTCATCTCCTCCCGGTGGTTTCCCGAGATGATGACCGGTAGGGGAACAGTTTGATGTGTCACTCTCCCGAGGGTGGCACGGGAGAGGTGGATCAGGGAGAGGGGAGTGTTGAGTGCCTGGCAGCGGATGCCCAATCGGGTTGCCAGGCTTTGTGAAATGAAGCTGCCTTCTGCGCCCGAATCCACCAGTGCGTGGGTGAGGTGCCCAGTAGAGTTATGGCAGAAACGGATGGGCAGCTTCAATTGAGAAAGTGATCCTAACCGATTGACATCCGCGAGGCTTCCAACAGTGACTCGCGGACCCCACCGACTGGCTTTCCGTGGACAACGCTCCACGGTGTGTTGGTCGCCTCCGCAATACATGCAGAGGCCCAACTCACGGCGGCGTTGTTTCTCCACAGGGGAAAGTTTAGTCCAGGCCGTCACCATCGGCTCCGACTCCTCGGGGCGCGATGCTGGCGGCGCCGCCAGGGGGCGAGCTTGGAACAGGTGCGGCGAGGCTCCACGAGGGCGAGAAGAAGAAGACCTCCGCCCCGAGGAGCGCTCGCGCAGCCTGTTATCCAAACTTATCGCTAAGGATGTCAGCTCCGCTAGCGTCCCAGGGATATCCCGACCAGCCAGTTCATCCCTCAGATCACTATTGAGGCTGCGGAGGAACAGGCCACAGAGGGAGCGTTCCTCCCAGCCCAATTCCTCCGCCGCTACCCGGAAGTCGACCGAGTGGTCCGCTGCCGACCGGCTTCCCTGCTGGAGAGCGAGAAGCCGATCGACCTGGACCGTTTCGGTTTGTGAGTGGTCAAAGACCTCCAGAAAGCGCCTCACGAATTGGTCATAGGTGAGGGTGGCATAACTGGGCCTCGCCATTACGGCGTAGGTCCAAGTTAACGCACGCCCCTCCAGAAGATTCCCTATGTAACCAATTCGGCTGTGATCCGAGGGAAAATCTCCGGGCACACGGTGGAACACGGACTCACACTGCATAATAAACCCCCGCGCTCCGCCGAGCTTACCGCTAAAGCGGGCGGGGGTCGGAATCGGCGTGAGCCGAACCGGTGCCACTGGAGCCGGCTGGACGGCCGCTGGAACAGCAGGAGCCGCGCCACCCTGGTGAGTCGGGAGGAACGGCTGTTGGGGGTCCAAGCGGTTCAATCGGTTAGTCAGTTCTAATAATTGATGAAGAACCACCTGTTGCTGATAAACAATCTGATCCACCCGAGCCTCGAGGATGGTAAACCGGTGTGCGAGCCCGCCGTCTGCCGAGCCGCTCTGCTGAAGCCGTACTGACATAACGTTCGGCTCAGGAGACGCACACACACAGGCTCAGAGTAGTTCAAACTGTTTATTAACAACAGGGATGTTTGGGTGCGTGTCTGCGGAATGTTAATGTGTTGGTGGTGGCGTCTGCTTCGGACCCAGAGGCAGGAGACCGTTCAGCCGGCAACCCTATGGGAGAAATTGGACACAGGGTGATGAGCACACACCAACACAGGAGGAGAATAGGCGAGGGAGAGAAGCTTACTTGTTTGGGCAGATGACTGGCGCTTCAAGGATGGAAGCCCGGGAGACAGCCACCTGCAGGGCTCGGTGCAGCAGCGAGGAGAGACGAGGGACGGGGTTGTCCGCCGCCGAGGAATCCACCTGTGCACAGGGGAGCAGACTGGAGAGATGAGGTAAGTGAACTTCTTACCGGTAAAGAGGATGCTGAAGAGAGTGTGGTAGAAGTCCATGCAAGGAAAATGAAGTCTACGGCTTCAGGCCGACGCTCAGGGCGAGGCGGCTTTTATCCTTCGCCGCTGACGAGTAGCAGGTGCGTGAGCAGGTGGCGCCGCTGATGAATGGCGCGGCGTGACAGCTTGTTCCAGATTACTTGGCTAGGCTGAACAGCCTCGAGGTTGTTTTGAATATGATAGAAGCCATCAAGTGTGAAAGCAGTACTCTATAGACAGCTGCATGTCTTTCCTAATCAGGTCAAACATTGGTGTGACAGTTAGCATTGTCACCTCACAGTTAGATAGGTGCCTGTGGGGATTATTTTGGTTTCTTCCCACAATATACAGACTTCTTTGTTTTGCTACTATTTCATTATAAATTGTCCTCAGATGTGTTGGTCCAGTGATGGACTGGTAAGTTCAGGGTGTAGCCCATCTATCTCCTGGAATAGCCATTGTGATCCTGAACAGGAATAGCAATATGCATAGTTTCTTAAAAAAAAAAAAAAAAAAGAAAGCTCTTAATGTGAAACATTTTGCTTAAATGGTACTTATTGTTATTTCAGGGGCAGAAAGGTGAAATGTGAGCTCTTCAGATACATTTGAACTCTTCCAGCCACCAGTGTAACACTGTATATTTGATTTTGTATGTTAATGGATAAGCACTTTTTTCTGGCTTCATGTTTGTCTGTCTTCCTAATGACAAAACATGAGACGTACTTGAATCATAACTTAAAGGGGTCTTTGATTGACTTTTTTCTGTATCTTACCAGCTCACACATCTTAATGAAATGTTTGTGACATATTTTGTTCAAATGTTCTTTCTTTAATTATTGCAGAAAATTTGTTTTTAATTTTTCCCACCTTTCTGGGAACAACTGGTTTCAATGCTTGTTTGTGAGACGACATTCAACTCCGCCCTCCCTCTTACGTCACTATTGCTAACATTAGCTGCTTGTAGCTGCCTAGTTCGGAGCCATCTGACATAAACTTGTCTCAAAGAAGGAATGAAATAATTCATAACTGGTGGACAGGGGTGTGTAGTTTCAGTGGTCAATGGGATATGACCAGCCCTGGAGTAAAATAAGCACAGAAACATATGTGAATGAGTGGCTAAACTGCTAGCTTCAGGTGGGAGCAGGTCATGTCGGTCCCCCCAAATTGGCCCTGGGATCTGGTGCTGAGTGTATCTTGGCTTGAAAAAATAACACTTTAGCAAAGCTAAAATAACATCTAAGAAAGAAATACAGTATATGATCAAGTGCTGTTAGATGAACAAAGATTCCAGTGGGACTGAATAGAATTCTTTTTAAAACTGGCCAGATCCAACCAGCCTGTCCGTCATCTTCACCCCGTGAGCTGTGTCAGGGTACAGTGATCGCCTTGGATGGCCGAGCACACTAGTACTAATAGTTTAATGTAAAATCTTCTTCTTCTTTCGGCTGCTCCCTTTAGGGGTTGCCACAACAGATCATCTGTCTCCATCTCACTCTATCCCTTACTTCTTCCTCTGTAACACCAACCCTCTCCATGTCCTCCTTCACTACATCCATGAATCTTCTCTGTGGTCTTGCTCTTTTCCTCCTACCTGGCAGCTCCATCTTCAACATCCTTTGTCCAATATATCCACTATCCCTCCTCTGCACATGTCCAAACCATCTCAGCTTTGCCTCTCTTACTTTGTCTCCAAACCACTCAACCTGAGCTGTCCCTCTGATATACTCATCTCTAATCTTGACCCTCCTAGTCACTCCCACTGAAAATCTTAGTATCTTCAACTCTGCCACCTCCAGCTCCACCTCCTGTCTTTTTTCAGCACCACCATCTCTAAACCATACATCCTGACAGGTCTCACTACTGTCTTGTAAATCTTCCCTTTCACTCTTGCTGTTACCTTTCTGTCACAAATCACCCCTGACACTCGTCTCCACCCACTCTACCCTGCCTATACTCTCTTCTTCACCTCTCTTTTGTATTTTCCATTGCTTTGGATGGTTGAGCCCAAGTATTTAAACTCATCTACTTTCACTACTGCTACTCCTTCCATCTTTACCGTTGCACCTTCCTCCCTCTCATTCACACTCATCTATTCTGTCTTGCTTCTACTGACTTTCATTCTTCTTCTTTCCAGAGCATACCTCTACCTCGCCAGGTTCTCTTCCACCTGCTCCCTACTCTCATTGCAGATCATAATGTCATCTGTAAACATCATGGTCCACGGAGACTCCTGCCTGACCTCATCTGTCAGCCTGTCCATCACCTTGGCAAACAACAAAGGGCTCAGAGCCAATCCCTGATGTAATCCCACCCCCATCTTGAATCCATCTGTCACTCCTACAGCGCACTTGACCACTGTCTCACTGTCCTCATACATGTTCTGCACCACCCTCACATACTTCTCTGCCACTTCTAACTTTCTCACACAGTACCACACTTCCTCTCTTGGCACCCTATCATCTGCTTTCTCTAGATCCACAAAGACACAGTGTAACTCCTTCTGACCTGCTCTATACTTCTCCATCAACACTCTTAGAGCAAACATTGCATCTGTAGTACTCTTTCTTGGCATGAAACCATACTGCTGCTCACTGATTGTCACCTCTCCTCTTAACCTGGCTTCAACAACTCTTTCTCATATCTTCATAGTGTGGCTGATCAACTTTATGCCTCTGTAGTTACTACAGCTCTGAGCATCACCTTTGTTCTTGAAAACTGGTGCCAAAACACTTTTTTTCTCCACTCCTCAGGCATCCTCTGACTCTCCAAGACTGTGTTAAACAATCTGGTTAAAAAGCCCACTGCCATCTTTCCTAAACATCTCCATACCTCCACAGATATGTCATCTGGACCAACCGCCTTTCCATTCTTCATCCTCTTCAAACCTGCCCTCTCTGTCTAGCCAGTCAATGCAAGTCCTTTTCTCCTTCCTTAGTGTCCAGCCTCTCATACAACTCACTATATACCTTACCCTTTGCCTTTGCCACCTCTCTCTTTGCCATGCGCCTAGATTCCAAATACTCCTGTCTACTTTCTTCATCTCCCTGACTATCCAACTTTTTCTTTGTTAATCTCTTCCTCTGGATACTTTCCTGTACCTCCTTATTCCATCACCAAGTCTTCTTGTCTTCCTTCCTCTGTCCACTGGATACACCACATACCTTTCAACCTGTTTCCCTCAATACTTTTGTTGTGCTTTCTCAGTCATCTGATAATTCTTCCCTACCACCCAGAGCCTGTATCAACTCCTTCCTAAACTCTGTGCGACCTTCTTCCTTCTGTAACTTCCCCCATGTAATCTTTGACTCTGCCTTCACTGTTTTCCTCTTCTTGCTTTCCAAAGTCATCTCACAGACTACCATCTGATGCTGTCTAGCTACATTCTCCCCTGCCACCACCTTGCAGTCTCCTATTGCTTACAGATTTCTCCTTCTGCATAAGATGTAGTCCACCTGTGTGCACCTTCCTTCACTCTTGTAAGTCTCCCTATGTTCCTCTCTCTTCTTAAAGTACACCACAGCCATTTCCATCCTTTTAGCAAAATCCACAACCATCTGTCCTTCTACATTTCTCTCCTTAAGATCGTACCTACCCAGGACCTCCTCAACACCTCTGGTCCCTTTACCTACATGTCCATTAAAGTCCGCTCCAATCACCACTCTCTCCCCACTGGGAGCACTCTCTATCACTTCATCCAACTTACTCCAGAATTCCTCTTTCTCTTCTACCTGACATCCAACTTGTTGGGCATATGCACTGACAACATTCAGCATCACACCTTTGACTTCTAGCTTCAAACTCATGATTCTGTCTGACTCCCTCTTTACCTCCTAAACACTTCACATACTCTTCTGTCAAGATTACTCCTACTCCATTTCTCTTCCTATCTACACCATGGTACAACAGTTTCAATCCACCTCCAATGCCCCCAGCCTTGCTTCCCTTCCATCTAGTTTCTTGAACACACAGTGTATCTGCCTTTCTTCTCTCCATCATATCAGCCAACTCTCTGCCTTTACCAGCCATAGTCCCAACATTTAACATCGCTACTCTCACCTCCACACTTCTACCTTTCCTTTTCTCTCTCTCTGTCTCCTAACACTCCTTCCCTCTCTCCTCCTCCTTGATCTTCAGCAAACAGTAGCCCAATTTCCACCAGCACCTTGTCAGTTAACAGCACCGGTGGTGGTCGTTGTTAACCCAGGCCTCGACTGATCCGGTATGAAAGTCTCATTCGTCATGATCCACATGTTTGATTTGGCAAAGGTTTTATGTTGGATGCCCTTGCTGACACAACCCTCCCCATTTACCCGGGCTTGGGACTGGCACTAGGAGTACATTGACTTGTGCACCCCCTGTGGCTGGGTTTCAATGTAAAATCGAGGTGAAGATATAACAAAATAAGCCACAATGACACGAGATTTGTTATCAACTGTGGATTAGTGAAGCAGGTGGAAACAGGGATGCTTATTAGGGTGACCAAAATCTAAAGAAAATAACAATATAAACCACACTTGGTGCAAGCTTCCTATTACCACTGTTAGCTTGGAAAGTTAATGTCTCTTGCTCCCCTCCATATATGTGGCCAATAATAGAGCAGTGGACGGGTATCAAGGACAGCGTTGGGCTGGGTTTACCATTTAATAACATCCCGAGGTGAACCTCGAAGAGTCAAAATGGCTTCTTGGAGTGAAAAACAATATAAATGCTGTGTGTTTGTTATGGTCTGTGAGCTGATATTGTCCGCGCTTGGATCATGCAGTATTTTCTTCCTGTTTCTGTTAGTCTCCTTATGGCCTTCCGGGCTCTTATTTTGACAGCGTCTCTGCGGGGCTTCCAGCTGTCAGAGCCGAGCTGCGCAGTGACAGCTGGATTACATTCCACTGATTAATGCTCATTATCTGTTTATTCCTCTAAGCCCTATTTAAGGGAGCAGCCGAGGTTACTCGGGGCTGCAACCTCACACACGCGTAACGTTGGTCTCCCTAACGTTCGGCTGGAGTCCCTATGCCGGGCTTCTTGATCTTTACGTTCTCAGTAAGTTTATTCCTTAGTCTGAGTATTTCTTCATTGTGTCTTAGCCGAAGTTCTTGTTTGTGTTTTTGCCCCACGTGACTCATCATTTTGTAATCGTCATCTTTCATTAATAAATATGCAAACTCATCAGCTGCCTATAGCGTCTCATTAATGGCCCGCGAGGGCCACCCATGACAGTTTTTTTAAGAGAAGTGAGTGTTTTGATTTTTTTTATAATCTCTTGAGCAATAGATGTATTTTAGAAGGTTAAAACCTACAAACACACCATTTACTGGTTAATGACCCCTTAAAGGTCTATTATCTGCAAAGTAGTGTTTTTGTAGGATTTAATCAAAGACAATATGGACAGGTGTCACAGTTAATAATAATAATAATAATAATAATAATAATAATAATAATAATGGATAAGATTTATATGGCACTTTACATGTCAAGTGACATCTCAAAGCGCTTACAGTGAGTCCATTATTCATTCACTCCAGAGAAGACTGTTATGGAACGCCCCTTGCAGGGCATTCATGAGACGGCAGAGACCAACAGTAAGTTTGCTTATTTATTTGACAAAAGACAAGGGTAACAAAAATAAACAGCCACGTGGGGCAAAACACGAACATAAACTAGACACAAGAAAACAGACTCTGGAGATAAACTATGAGAGGCAGTGAGGACGGAGCCTATGCTGAACAATAGACACTTACAGGAAGAAGGACGAAGAGAATCACAGGGGTGACTGGAGTCGGGGGTAAGAACTCCAGTCGCGTACATGGAAGTGCCCAATCATGTTGTAGGTCGCAGCGAGGAGTAAGCCTCAGTTGCTCCCTTAAATACAGAACAAAACCAATCAAAGAGGGGAAAAGTAATCAGTGGAATGACACACAGCTGTCACCGCACCGGCTTGGCTTTGACAGCCGGAAGTCCCGCTGTGACGCTGTCAAAATAAAAGCCCTGGAGAAGACCACATGACAAGACCCAAAATGAGATAAAACAGGGGAAATACTGGACAACCCGAGCGTGGATGGGATCAGCGCTCAGGCCACCACAAAGACATTGATAGTGGTAAGCTACTACTGTAGCCACAGCTGCCCTGCGGCAGATTGACAGAAACGTGGCTGCCAATCTGCACCAACGGCCACTCCGACCACTACCGAACATTTATACACATTCATACTCAGTGTCATGAACACTGGAGGCAAGGTGGGTAAAGTGTCTTGCCCAGGGACACAACGGCAGGATGAATGAAGAGAGCGAGATTCAAACCGCCAACGCTCTGGTTATTGGATGACCCGCTCTACCTCCTGAGCCACTGTTAAAATATTAAAATGTTCATTTAGTTAAACAAATGCACAGTGCCTCTGTATAGTGCAGCTATCAGACAAAGACTGGATTGCATTTCCTATGTGATCCACCTAATTTAATAAATAAACGCCCCCCTACCTCATTATTTGTGATTGGTCCACTCAGACGACCTTTATGCAGTCAGATGAAAGCTGACTTTTGTATGCTGAACTTTAAAGGCAGTTTTTTGATGATCTGTAAAAACAACAGGACAAAAAAGATTCTTAGTTTCATAGTTACATGCTTCCTTTACAATGTCAAAAAGTTCAAATTAATTTCTGGAAAATGCACAAAATTGGCTTGCATAAGAGGGGTAACAGTTACCCCAGTGGTTGTTTTTTTTTTTTTTTGCAATATCTTTGTAATTTTAATTTTTTATCATTTAATCTTCCATGTATTCCTCAAATAGGTTGTGTTTGACATGAGGCCATTTGGATTTGTATCTAATTGTTATATTTTTTTAAGTAATAGCATTTTTGGTATCAGTACCACACTTTTCCATATGTGGGGTCAAAAATGACCAGAAGCTTTTCCCCAGCTGTCCCCTTTTGAATCTCACCACGGTTATCAGTAACACTGTAGACGCTGCAATTAGCATCTCAGACTGGATGCCGAGGGTAAACAGAGAGGGTAAACAGATGAGGACATAGGTTTTTTTTTAGATGTATATGTGGGGTCAAAAATGACCCCAAGCTTCTCCCAAGCTGTCCCCTTTTCAATTTCACCACGGTTATAAGTAATACTGTAGACGCTGCAATTTGCATCTCAGAATGGATGCCGAGGGTAAACAGAGAGGGTAAACAGATGAGGACAATACAGTGTATACAGTGAGGACAATGTAGGTATTGTTACATGCAGGGGTCAAAAATGCCCGAGCGGTTGTTTTTTTTGCAATATCTTTGTAATTTTAATTTTTTATCATTTAATCTTCCATGTATTCCTCAAATAGGTTGTGTTTGACACGAGGCCATTTGGATTTGTATCTAATTGTTATATTTTTTAATTGCATTTTTTGTATCAGTACCACACTTTTCCATATGTGGGGTCAAAAATTACCCCAAGCTGTCCCCTTCTTTTGTTGACCAAAATATAATTTAAAATAATAATAATAATAATAATAATAATCACCCAGACTTCCGGTTATGGCGGCCACGTAGGAAGACGTGTTTCACACTGCTCTGCTCTTGAAAATAAAAAAAATTACTAAAACTCTCTTAATTGGAACAAAAACCCATCCTAACGTTTTGGCGCGGATATGGTAAAGACTAAGGTTGGAAAATTAGGTGGAGGAAAAGGTAACTTGACAAAACAACCCAAGCTAACACACTTCCACACTAGAGGCGAAACAGAGAAAACTCCAGAGGCAATGGTGGAGGAGGGAGCCAGCAGCGGAGCGGGAACAGTTGAAGAGGGGACAAACGTAGTGCTCACTGCCATCAACTCCATGAGAACAGAGTTTTCGTCTAAATTCGACGGGATTATAGCAGCGATAGAAGGTATGAGAAAAGAAATAAACGACTGCATGGAGCGAGTGTCGCAGGCGGAGCTCCGAATTTCAAGCGCTGAAGATGACGTCAGCAGCCTGCAAACTAAACTGCAAACACTGGAATTAAAATGCAAACGTCTGGAAGATAACATCCTAGACTTGGAATCCCACTTGCGACGGAATAATTTGAGGCTGGTGGGCCTCCCGGAGGGAACGGAAGGACGGCACCTGTGTTCCTTTTTGGAAAAGTGGATTCCAGAAGTGCTGAATAACGCGGATTTGCAGTCATCGGTCGTTTTAGAGAGAGCTCACCGAATCGGCCCACCGAGAGATAATAAGACACCACCAAGGACACTGATTATGAAGTTCCTCAACTACAGAGACAAGATGACAGTCACCAATGCGGCGCGAGCTAAAGGGGAAATTAAATACCAGGACCAACAGGTGCGATTCTACCCAGATTTGGCCACAGGAATACAACAGTTGAGAAAACAGTTCGACCCGGCCCGCAAAGAGCTGCGCAACCTAGGGATTCGTCACAGAGTAATTCATCCGGCAAGACTGCTGGTCACATATAAGGGGAGAACCCACACCTTCAAGACCCCTCAAGAGGCGCAGGAGCTCATCAAGCAGATCCAAAAGGAGACTGGCGGGAGCTAATCATGAACATGACAAAGGTAGAACATTTAAGCATATGTACAGGCATCTGATTGATCTGAAACATATAACATGTCTACAAAATACATACTGTATTAAAACAAAAGCTATGATGTACATCGTTGCTATAAAACTTTGAAGTTATGTTGAAAAAACTAAAGAAGAGAGTTAATGTCATAAGAATAGTAGTAGTGTCAGGGTGATTGAGAGGAGAAAGAGAGAGTGGTTTGACTGATCCTCGCAGGTGTGGAACAGTCACTAGCTATAACGGAAGATGGAATTTTTTGATTTGGGGGGGATTACCACGAATGTGGGGAAAAGGAATCTGTTTTTGTTTAGTTTGTAGGATGAATGTTCTATCATCCATGTTTTTGCTTCTCTGTAAGAGTATGTTCATATTGCAAGGTAATCTCAAACTCCTTATTGATCATAGATCAAAGCGTTAATCTTAATTTAACTTCATGGAATTGCAGAGGTCTACAAAATCTTAAAAAACTTAAACAAGTCATGAATAAAATAAAAGACATAGATTCAAAAATTGTATTTTTACAAGAAACTCATCTATTAGAGGAGGATGTAAAAAGAATTAGGAGAAGATGGCAAGGTAACGTGTTCACCTCATCATTTTCATCCTGAGCTAGGGGAGTTATGATTCTCATACATAAAACAGTTCCATTTCAAACGAAAAATGTAATTAGAGACAAATTTGGAAGATATCTAATTATCCAAGGATCTTTGTTATTAGAAAATATAAATCTGGTGAACTTATACGGCCCCAATATTGACGATCAAAACTTCTTTGTTAATTTATTCCTCACTTTATCATCACTTACAGGGCAACATATAATAGCAGGGGATTTTAATTGTACATTGAATCCCAGTATAAATAGATCAACAGGACTGGACTGTACGCACAATGGATGTAGGATGACCATTAATCGTTTTATGAAAGAATTGAGATTACTAGATATATGGAGAGAAATGAAACCACAAGTCAAAGCCTATTCTTGTTATTCTAATACCTATAAGACATTCTCACGTATTGACTACTTTTTGATCTCTACAGAATTAAGGTCCAAGATTTAAAACTGTTTCTATGATAACACTGTGATCTCTGATTATGCACCCTGCTGTCTAGTATATGTAGGTAAGAAATTGACAAAGGGCCCAATTTGGTGGCATTTTCAACATAAATGGCTTCAGGATGAGGAATTTGTTAAGTACATAGAAAAACAGATAGATGAGTTCTTTGGTATCAATACTACACAAACAATGGCATGTATAAAGTGGGAGGCTTTCAAAACTTTTATTAGGGGGCATATTATTAGTTATACAGGTTCAAAAAGACCCGAGAGGAGAGAGTCCTCCAAAACTTCCAAATGTGAGGCCACTCGATGTCGTGGTTGTTGCTGGTGCGGCTGTTGCTGCTGGCTGAGAAACAGGAAGAAGAACCGCAGCTCTGCGTCTTCTTGGTTTGGGTTTTCTCAAACCTGTGGTGCCACGAGACGGCTTTTGTTGTGATGTTGTGCATTATAAATAAAGCTGAATTGAATTGAATTGAATTGGAACGTAAAATAAAAATTCTTCAAGAAAAGGTGTATGCAGGAAGTAACCCACAGTTAGAGAACAAATTACTGATTCTGAGAGCTGAATATGACAAAAAAAAATCAGCGAATAGAGCTGCCTCGAGTCTTCTAAGATTGAAGCAAACTTTTTATGAACAAGGTGAAAAATCAGGAAAATTATTGGCATGGCAGGTTAAACAATTAGAATCTAAAACACCAATTACCAGTATTATAAGTAACGGACAGGTAGTTATAGATCCTTTAGAAATTAATAGTGCCTTTAGAGATTATTATGAAAAACTATATGATACAAAAAATGAAACTGACTTAACAAAACTAAATGGGTTTTTGGGTGGATTATCCATACCAGGTATTCCAAATGAAAACAGGGAGATACTGGAGTCTAAAATTAGTCAAGAAGAAGTTGGGCAAGCCATTGATAATATGAAATCAGGAAAAGGAGCAGGACCAGATGGTCTTCCAGTCGATCTCTATAAAAAATTTAAGAATAAATGAATAAAACCACTTTTGGAAATGGTTTTAGAAGCATTTCAAAATGGTAATTTACCACCATACATGAATAATGTCTTAATTATACTGTTGCCAAAACCAGGTAAACCCTCTAATAAATGTGAAAACATGAGACCAATAAGCCTATTAAATGCTGATCTTAAAATAATCTGTAAGCAAAATGACTACAAGAAATATTACCAAATATTATTAACCAAGATCAGTATGGCTTTATAATGGGAAGACAAGGCTTCCACAATGTAAGAAGACTATTTAATATTATTTATTCCAATAAAGAAGCACCGGATGCAGCTCTCCTATCATTGGATGCCAAAAAGGCCTTTGATAGGGTCGAATGGCCCTATCTTTTTGAAGTCCTACAAAGGTTTGGACTTGGAAATAATTTCATAAAATGGGTCCAGATAATATACAATAATGCTACAGCAGAAATCCTAACAAACAGCAATATCTCAAAATCAATAAAAATCAATAGAGGATGTTGACAAGGCTGTCCACTTTCACCTTTATTGTTTACTATGGCAATTGAACCTTTAGCGATGGCAGTACGTTTACATCCACAAATATATGAAATTAAAGTAGGACCAACAGAACATAAAATCTCCCTGTATACCGATGACATAATTTTGTTTATGTCGAATTTTAAAAAAAATCAATTCTGACCTTGTTAAATTTAATAAAGAACTTCGGGGATATATCAGGATATAAAATAAACAAAACAAAATCCTCAATATTAATGTTAAATGAGACCCAGAGAAATCATCCATCTCCTGAGGTAAACCAATTCAATGCTGTAGATCAGTTTAAATATTTAGGAATTCAAATTGAGCCTAAGCTAGAATCAGTTGCCAATGCCAACTATGAAGCCTTAATGACAAATATTAATGAGTTGCTTCAGAGATGGATGGAAAAATACTCTATTTATTTCAAAACATTTCTTTACCACCACCTTCAGATCTATTCTCAAGAATTAAAAAAAAGTTAGTGGAATTTATATGGAACAATAGGAAGGCTAGATTACGTTTGTCCTTACTATACTTACCATTTGATCGTGGAGGTCTGAAATGTCCAAACTTTATGTTGTATTACTGGTCAGCACAACTGAGGTCTATGACATATTATTTTTCATCAAATGACCCTCCTCACTGGACTGAAATGGAATCATACAATTTACCTTTACCTCTTCCCTTATTCATATACTCAGACTTGGCTAAAAAAATTACAGAAACAAGTTAAAAATCCAATTGTAAAGCACATGATCAAAATATGGTGTGAAACTAAAAAATATTTAAAAGAACCACACTCACTGTCACAATTTAGCCCATTATGGGGTAATCAATATTTTACACCAGGGAGAGCGGATATTGTATTTAAAGTATGGAATTTAAAAAGGATTCAAAAGATTCAAGACTTATATTTGTCACGCTCAGATAACATAATGTCTTTTGAAGAACTGAGGATTAAATTCAATCTTAATAGAACACACTTTTTTAAATATCTTCAGCTTAGAAATTTTATTCGTTCAAATCAAAATAATGCTGTCACCCGACCTACTTATTCAACTTTTGAAAAAATTTTGACGAAAGATAGTAAGAGAAAGGGTATTATTTCAGAGTTTTATAACTCATTGACACTATTCTCAAGTGAAAACTCACAGAAAAGATTGAATTATTGGAAAGAAGACCTGCGAACTGAAATTTCAGAGGAACAATGGGAAATGGCTTGTGCAGGAGCTCAAACCAAATCAATAAATGTACGTCTTAAATTGATACATTTTAAATGGTTAATGCGGATGTATGTTACACCAGTGGAATTAAATAGATATAACAAAAACATACCAGATACATGCACAAAATGTATGGAAAGTAAAGGAACCCTATTTCACTGTTTATGGAAATGTAGAAAAATCAGAATGTTTTGGGAAGAGGTGAGGGTAACAATTGAAAAAATAATTTCACAACAAATCATATTGAACCCTAAACTGTTTTTGTTGGGTCTGTATCCAGAAAAACATAACTTTAATAAGAGTGAAAGAGCATTCATAGACCTCAGTTTGCTTAATGCCAAAAAATGTATTGCACTACTGTGGAAAAAGACTCATCGACCAGATGTGACTCAGTGGTTTAGACAGATGTTAACAAACCTTCCACTAGAAAGAATAACATACATACTGAAATCAAAGGAAAATGTGTTTGAGAATATTTGGAGACCTTTCATTGATTATGTAAAGAAATTAAACATAACTTCTGAAGAAGAAGGTGAATGATATGCGTGGACCTTGCAAATTCCAAGCTGGTGAATGTATATTATGTATTCTTATGTAATAGATTACCTAGACTAAACAGAGGAGCATTGTTATTGACCTGTTTTTGTTAATGGCTGTTGTTGTTTTTATTACACATTTTTTTTGTTATTTTGTTATTCATTATTGTTCTTTTTAATTTTTAAATTACTTTTGTGTTAGTGTCTGGCTGTGTGTGCTATGTTTGTAAAAAAAATAAAAAGGTTCAATAAAAAATATTGTGGAAAAAAATAATAATCACCCAAAATATAATAAAAATAGTCATCTTTAACCAAAATGAAAGAAATTTCTTAAGTTTACAGCATAAAACACACATTCTAGTTGGGGTCATTTTGGCCACACTCATGGAAGAGTGTTGGAATTGGTTGGTCAGGCATCTAAGGGTTAAAAACAAAGTACATC
Organism: Pholidichthys leucotaenia; assembly: GCA_020510985.1. Lineage (NCBI taxonomy): Eukaryota > Metazoa > Chordata > Actinopteri > Cichliformes > Pholidichthyidae > Pholidichthys > Pholidichthys leucotaenia. The sequence continues at coordinate 289,174,761 of CM035845.1, forward strand.
CACCAATGTAAGTATACAACCGGTGAGTTTTGTTTTTTTTTCATTTTATCTTTTTTTTTTAAACTTCTGCAGTTCATATCAAACCTCCGCTACTGGCTGCATCTTCCTTTAAGCTGTATTTAAAGTTTGGAATATGCTTTGTTATGAACTGAGTGATTTAAACCCAACTTCATATAAAGTCAGTAGTTTTAATAGCTAACATTATAATACATTTTAATCATGCTTCATTCCTCATTAAGTTGAATAGAAGCTAATGTTTCGATCCCACTAGTTTAAGCAAAGACTTAATGATGCGATTAATAGCAAAACACAATACTTTAATGAGGTACGTGCATTGGTTAAGTGCGCATTCTTGAGGGCAGTGGGTGCATGTGAGATGGTCTGTGCCCGTAGTCTGTGAAAACGTCTGTCAAAAGCAGTTACACCTTGGAGGATAAGTGGGTATGTATGCCAGTCTGTGAGGGCCTGAGTGCATGTGCGTGTGTGCGTGCGTGTGTGTGCATGCACAGGCAAGTGTGTATGTCATTGTGGAAGTGTATACAGCAGTCTTTGTCCAAGTGCCCCTCCAATTAAAGTGGAAATGCATGCAGTGACCTACTCCCAAATGAGTCCCCTTTTTACCTGGCAGGCCACATTCTATGAGGAATCGCTAACAAACCTTTGTGTGTGTGCTCGTGTGTGTGTGTGTGTGTGTGTGCGCGTGTGTGTGTGTGTGTGTGTGTACGCATGCGGGAGAGCTTCGTGAGTCCCCTTGCTGGGAACTCAGCTCAACACCAAATTAAACCGAACTCTATTAATAGGTTTAGTGTGGACTCTCTCTCTTTCTCATTCTGTTAGTGTACATCTCTGGGAGACGCTGTGTGTGTGTGTGTGTGTGTGTGTGTGTGTGTGTGTGTGTGTGTATATGTGTGTTCAATTTAACTTTATTTACAGTGAATATAAAAAGTCTACACACCCCTGTTCAAATGCCAGGTTTTTGTGATGTAAAAAAATGAGACCGAGATAAATCATTTCAAAACTTTTTCCACCATTAATGTGACCTATAGCCTGTGCAACCCAATTGAAAAACAAACTGAAATCTTTTAAGTGGAAAAATAAAAAACTTCCAATAACCTGGTTGCATAAATATGCACACCCTGTTATAACTGGGGATGTGGCTGTGTTCAGAATTAACCAATCACATTCAAACTCATTTTTATATCCACTGTATATCACACCAATCCACAGCAACAGTTATCTCATAGCTCTTTCAGTAGCAGGGCAAAAGGCCCCACAATAATCAGGTGATCCCTGTGAGCAAGCACTTGGTGACGGTGTCTGTTTTAGTAGATAGAAATCTCCAGCAGAACCACAATGAGGGAGGGACAGTCGTCTGATGCCACTAGTTTGGGGGGTGGGGGTGAGGGTATAGAGAAGAAAAAGAAAAAATAAAGGAACAGTGAGAACAAACAACATGCCAGGAACTCAATCTATGGGAGACATCTGACATATTTCAATGAGCAGTGAGAGGGTAGATTTTTGTTTGCTTTGTTGCCTGGATTTATAGCTTGGCCATCCACTCATTTGTTAAACTTCTGATCGGAGCTCTACTTTCAGATTAATATTTAATTATCTCATTTCATGTTCTTTAATTGAAAACAGTTTAACCATATAAAAGGTTTTAGATCTGTCATGGATGGCCCTCACGAGCCATCATAAGACGCCACAAATCACCGGTGAGTTTGCACAGTTTTATTAAAGGAACAGAAAAGGACACAAAATAACAAGCCACGGGGGGCTAAAACTCACTACAACGAAATACAGTCCATGACAGGGAAGAAGGGATACATAAAGAGGCACACTTACGATCATAGAAGAATAATGGTCAACGTCCGAACAGAGGAATGCTCGCTAACGTCAAACAAGGGGAAGGTTTTGACAAGACTGCTGCGCCTTTTCGTTCTCAGCTGCCCTCTTAAGTGGAGAGCAGCTGATGAGGCGAAATGCGGCTCAGCTGTAAAGTCTGACAGCCGGAAGCCCCTCCGAGCGCTGTTACAATAAAGGCTCGGGGAGCAAGAAGAGGCACACAGCCGTCAGATGGCCGAAAATAGTGCATGGCTCGAGCGCGGACGAGATCGGCGCTCAAACCATAACAAGATCAAGGTAATATGAAATCTTGTTTCACAAATGATTTCCTCAATTATACATACATTTCTGTCAATCAATATTGTTAGTAGTATATCTTTATTACTTCCCAAGATACATCGTATGCAGCTTAAGTCATCTACCGCTCTGGAAAAAAAATAACAGACCACTGCAAAATCTTTCCTAAATTAGCATCTCTACATGTATGGCAGCTATTCAGTTTGACAATCTGTTGAATTCCAACACAAGGTCGCCTCAATCTATGTAAGGAGGTACTGATTAGTGGATCATCTAAGCATGGTAAGAACCATGAAAGCTGTGAATAAAATCAGTTTTTCCACAAATGTAGATGTCAGAGTTCTTCCTAAGTTTTAATAGATAACATATATTTGACAATTATTGATCCACAAATTACATTAACTGTATTAAAACTACCAATACTCCAATCATGGGTAGTTTATCAGTTTTTACACATTTTAGACATTGAAAAGTAATGAAAACAGGAGATGTAAGCCTTTGCAACACTTTTAAATATTTATTATGGAAATAAGACCTCTTTGCCTAACCATGGACTGCCCAACCAATCCAATCCAAATAGCTCAATCAAAATACCTTTACCTAATCTTACTTTGTTATCTGATGAGATGCAGATTGCAAGAAACATATATACTTTTTATGAGAAAAAGAAACTAGATATACAGCTCTGTAAAAAATTAAGAGAACAAAGAGTCCAGTTTATCTGGTTTTACTATTTATATGTACTAGTGCATAGCCGTGCATGCCCATAGAGAGCAAGTATAAGCAAGCATTTCTGCATGCCCGTAGAAAGTTACTGTTACCAATGCAACGGTAACCATGGTGATGCCTGCCTTTGATCTTTGGCATGGTTAAGCAAGTATTTCTGCATGCCCGTAGAAAGTAAGTGTAAGCAAGCATTTCTGCATGCCTGCTTTTGATCTTTGACATGGTTACCATGGGAACAGCAACCATGGTGAAACCTTCCTTTGATCTTTGACATCAACACTCATTCAGTGATGCCTGCCTTTGATCTATGACATCACCACTCATTCTGTGATGCCTACCTTTGATCTTTGATGCTGTCATAGCGAGTCCTATGATGTCATAGCCATGTTTAACTAGGGGAAATCTTTAATGAACACTCATAGCCCCAATAAGGACGTTCACTAAAGATTTCCTTTCCTAAAGTTCCGCATATCCAGGGAGGCTGAAATTTGGGGATGCACACCCTCGTAACCTCAGCACAGCACGTATAAAATCTGAGCCCAGTCCGACGAACGGTTTGGGAGGTACGTGCGGAACTGACAGACAGACACACAGACAGAGATTTCTTAAATTAATAGATACAGTCATGTGAAAAAATTAGGATACCCTGTATAAGCCTGTGTTTTTTAAACATATTTGGGCATATGGCTATTTAATTTCAGTGTTTAAAATAATGGGAGATTGATGTAGTAGTGATGTATGAGATAGATGTAATACAACTAAACAATTAAAAATGAATTAAAGACTTTTTTTCAAATTTTCTGTAAAATATAATTCTAAACAAATAGTGAGGAATAAATTAGGATACCCCCTATCTTTTTTAGGACACCCCCACATTCATTCCCACTTAAAATGGCTAAAATAAATGTTAAAAAATTCAAATAAAAACAAAAACAAGGTTAGACTGTCATAATTACCCTTCAGGGCAGAGAATAAGGCTCCACGTGCAGGCTGTGAGTTTTCAGATTTATTGGAAAAAAGAAAAAAACACTGAGTTGCAAAGAACTTGTGACAGGGAGAAATACAGGTCAGCAAAATAGCTAAAGCTAAGGCGAGTGATGTCGCCGGCTAAACCTGGAGCTAAACAACTCAAGAACAGGCAAGCAAGATAGCAGAAGCTAAGGCGAGTGAAATTGCCGGCTAAACCTGATGGACTAGTCGAGGGACACACGCTAGGGAATAAAATAGAATGGAAAGAAACACTTGTGGCTCGCGAAAAAAGCTGCAAGTTGCCAGTTGCAAGTAGGGTGCTGTGCAGGACAAAAGTGTACAACCCCTTAAATAGTGATCAGAACCCATTAACACAATAAATAACAGGTGTGGGCATCTGAACGGGCAGGAGAAAGCGCGGATGCATGATTGGGATCAGCTGAGGCAGTGAGAGGGAGGCAAATCCATACTGACAGCTGACAGGGTACGCCCATACGAAGCTTCACGCCCCTGGCAGCTGTCAACAGTAGAAAGAACCATACTGGAATATAAAGAATAAAAATAACATGTCAAAGTATAATTATAAATAAGTACAAAAATAAAATTATAACATTAACACAAACTTAAAAATGGCAAGCAGAACAATAATACATAAATCCAAAAAGGCATAAGTGCAACACATAAGTAGATAAGCAGAAAAAGCCATGAGACCGAGTCTGGCGGACATCTCAAGCACTCGGCTCATGACAGACATAGATATGTGAACATTTCTTTTTTTTTTCCACAATATCTTTATTGAACCTTTTTTTTTTTAACAAACATAATACAAACAATCAAACACTAACGCTAAAGTACTACAAAAAAAAAAATGCACTAAAAACACCAACAACCACCAACAAAATCAAGTCTTCAACAATGCTCCTCTGTTTAGTCTAGACAATCCAATACATAAGTATACATATTATGTTCACCAGTTTGGAATTTACAAGGTCCACACACATCATTCACCTTCTTCTTCAAGAGTTATGTTTAAATTTTTTACATAATCAATAAAAGGTCTCCATATATTCTCAAACACAATTTCCTTTGATTTCAGTATATATGTTATTCTTTCTAATGGAAGGTTTGTTAACATCTGTCTTAACCACTGAGTCACATCTGGTCTATGAGTCTTTTTCCATAATAGTGCAATACATTTTTTGGCATTAAGCAAACTGAGGTCTATGAATGTTCTTTCACTTTTATTAAAATTATGCTTTTCTGGGTACAGACCCAACAAAAACAGTTTAGGATTCAGTATGATTTGTTTTGAGATTATTTTTTCAATTGTTACCCTCACCTCTTCCCAAAACATTCTTATTAATCTACATTCCCATAAACAATGAAATAGGGTTCCTTTACTTTCCATGCATTTTGTGCATGTATCTGGTATATTTTTGTTATATCTATTTAACTCCTCCGGTGTAACATACATCCGCATTAACCATTTGAAATGTATCAATTTAAGGCGTGCATTTATTGATTTGGTTTGAGCTTCTGTACAAGCCAATTCCCATTGTTCCTCCGAAATTTCAATTTGCAGATCTTCTTTCCAGTAGTTTAATCTTTTCAGTGAATTTTCACTTGAAGATAGTGTCAATGAGTTATAAAACTCTGAAATAATACCCTTTCTTTTACTATCTTTCATCATCATTTTTTCCAAGGATGAATAAATAGGTCGAGTGAGAGCTTTATTTTGATTTGATCGAATAAAGTTTCTAAGTTGAAGATATTTAAAAAAATGTGTTCTATTGAGATTAAATTTGATCCTCAGCTCTTCAAAAGACATTATGTTGTCTGCACATGGCAAATATAAATCCTGAATCTTTTGTATCCCTTTTAAATTCCATACTTTAAATACAGCGTCTGCTCTCCCTGGTTTAAAATATTGATTACCCCATATTGGACTAAATTGTGACAATAACTGTGGTTCTTTTAAATAGTTTTTAGCTTCACACCATATTTTGATCATATGCTTTACAAATGGATTTTTAACTTGTTTTTGTAATTTTTTTGCCGAATCTGAGTATATGAATATGGGAAGAGGTAAAGGCAAATTGTATGATTCCATTTCAGTCCAGTGAGGGAGATCATTTGATGAAAAATAATATGTCATAGACCTCAGTTGTGCCGACCAATAATACAACATAAAATTTGGACATTTCAGACCTCCACGATCAAATGGTAAATATAATAAAGACAGACGTAATCTAGCCCTCCTGTTGTTCCATATAAATTCCACTAACTTTTTTTTTATTCTTGAGAATAGATCTAAAGGTGGTGATAAGGGAATGTATTGAAATAAATAAAGTATTTTAGGTAAAATATTACTTTTAAGTATATTGATTCTCCCGATCATCGACATTGGTAGTGACATCCATCTCTGAGTTAACTCACTGATATCTGACATTAAGGCTTCATAGTTGACGCTGGCGACTGATTCTAGCTTAGGCATAATTTGGATTCCTAAATATTTAAACTGATTTACAACATTGAATTGATTTGCCTCAGGGGCTGGGTAATTTCTCTGGGTCTCATTTAGCATTAATATTGAAGATTTAGTTTTATTTATTTTATATCCTGATATTTCCCCAAAATTCTTTATTAAATTCAACAAGGTTGGAATTGATTTTTTTAGATTTGACATAAACAAAATTATATCATCGGCGTACAGGGAGATTTTATGTTCTGTTGGTCCAACTTTAATTCCATATATTTGTGAATGTAAACGTATCGCTATCGCTAAAGGTTCAATTGCCATAGTAAACAGTAAAGGTGAAAGTGGACAGCCTTGTCGACATCCTCTATTGATTTTTATTGGTTTTGAAATATTGTTATTTGTTAGGATTTCTGCTGTAGCATTATTGTATATTATTTGAACCCATTTTATGAAATTATTTCCAAGTCCAAACCTTTGTAGGACTTCAAAAAGAAAGGGCCATTCAACTCTATCAAAGGCCTTTTCGGCGTCCAATGATAGGAGAGCTGTATCCGGTGCTTCTTTATTAAAATAAATAATATTAAATAGTCTTCTTACATTATGGAAGCCTTGTCTACCCTTTATAAAGCCATTCTGATCTCGATTAATAATATTTGGTAAAATTTCTTGTATTCGTCTTGCTAAAATTTTACAGATTATCTTAAGGTCGGCGTTTAATAGGCTTATTGGTCTCATATTTTCACATTTATTAGAGGGCTTACCTGGTTTTGGCAGCAGTATAATTAAGGCATTATTTATGTATGATGGTAAATTATTATTTTGAAATGCTTCTAAAACCATTTCCAAAAAAGGTTTTATTAATTTATTCTTAAATTTTTTATAAAGGTCAACTGGAAGACCATCTGGTCCTGCACTTTTTCCTGATTTCATATTATCAATGGCTAGCCCAACTTCTTCTTGACTAATTTTAGACTCCAATATCTCCCTGTTTTCATTTGGTATACACGGTATAGATAGTTCGTTCAAAAACCCATTTAGTTTTGTTAAATCAGGTTCATTTTTGGTATCATATAATTTTTCATAGTAATCTCTAAAGGCTCTATTAATTTCTAAAGGATCTATAACTACCTGTCCATTACTTATAATACTGGTAATTGGTGTTTTAATTTCCAATTGTTTAATCTGCCATGCTAATAATTTTCCTGATTTTTCACCTTGTTCATAAAAAGATTGTTTCAATCTTAGAAGACTCGAGGCAGCTCTATTCGCTGATTTTTTGTCGTATTCAGCTCTCAAAATCAGTAATTCATTCTCCAACCTTGGGTCACTTCCTGCATACACTTTTTCCTGAAGACTTTTTATTTTATGTTCCAATTTAGCTCTCTCCTCTCGAGTCTTCTTAGATTTTGATCCTGTATAACTAATAATATGTCCCCTAATAAAAGCTTTGAAAGCCTCCCACTTTACACATGCTGATGTTTGTGTAGTATTGATGTCAAAGAACTCGTCTATCTGTTTTTCTATATACTTGACAAATTCCTCATCCTGAAGCCATTTATGCTGAAATTGCCATCTACCTGATTCCTTTGTCAATTTTTTATCTACATATATTAGACAACAGGGTGCATGATCAGAGATCACGATGTTATCATAAAAGCAGTTTTGAATCTTGGACCTTAATTCTGTGGAAATCAAAAAATAATCAATACGTGAGAATGTCTTGTAGGTACTGGAATAACAAGAATAGGCTTTAACTTGTGGTTTCATTTCTCTCCATATATCTAACAATCTCAATTCTTTCATAAAATGATTAATAGTCATCCTACATCCAATGTGCGTACAATCCAGTCCTGTTGATCTATCCACACCTGGATTCAATGTACAATTAAAATCCCCTGCTATTATATGTTGCCCTGTAAGTGATGATAAGATGAGAAATAAATTAGCAAAGAACTTCTGATCATCTATATTGGGACCATATAAGTTCACAAGATTTATATTTTCTAATAGCAAAGAACCTTGAATGATTACATATCTTCCAAATTTGTCTCCAATTACATTTTTCACTTGAAAAGGAACTGATTTATGTATGAGAGTCATAACTCCCCTGGCTCGGGATGAAAATGAAGAGGTGAATACACTTCCCTGCCATCTACTCCTAATTCTTTTAACATCCTCCTCTATCAGATGAGTTTCTTGTAAAAACACAATTCTTGAACCCATGTCCTTTATTTTATTCATAACTTGTTTAAGTTTTTTTAAATTTTGTAGACCTCTGCAATTCCATGAAGTTAAATTAAGATTAACACTTTGGTCCATGATCAATAGAGAGTTTGGGATTACCTTGCAGTGTAAACATGCTCATACAGAGAAGCAAAAACATGAGTGGTTGAACATTCATCCTACAAACTACACACAAACAAATTTCCCCTTCCCACACTTGTGGCAAACCCCCCAAAATCAAAAGAAAAATTCTGTCTCCCGATATAGCCATCGACCGTTCCACACCCACGGGGAACAGCCTAAGCCACTCCTTCTTCATCCTCCCAATCACCCTAACTCTACTGCTTTTAATGACGTAACATTAACTCTCCTCTGTAGTTTTCCAACTTAACTCCAAAATTTTTAACAACTTTGTACATCATAGTTTTTTTTTTTGTTTGTTTTGTTTGTTTTGTTTTGTTTTTTTAATATATAATACAATCTATATTTTGTAAACTTACTATTTACTTCAAGTCAGTCAGATGCCTGTGCAAATGCTTAATTATTCTACCTTATATTTTGTTCATGCTTAGCTCCCACCAGTCTCTTCTTCTTCTTTGATCTTCTTGATGAACTCCTGCGCCTCCTCTGGGGTCTTGAAGATGTGGGTTCTGCCCTCATACGTGGTCAGCAGTCTCGCAGGATAGATTACACCATGACGAATCCCAAGGTTGCGCAGCTCCTTACGTATGGGATCAAACTGCTTCCTCAATTGCTGGATTCCTGTGGCCAAATCTGGGTAGAACCGCACCTGCTGGTCCTGGTGTTTAATCTCTCCTTTTTTAGCTCGTGCAGCGTTGAAGATCTTCATCCTGTCTCTGTTGCTAAGAAACTTCATAATTAAGGTCCTCGGCGGTCCCTTATCTCTCCGTGGGCCAATACGATGTGCTTTTTCCAGAACCACTGCTGATTGCAACTCCTCGCTGCCCAGCACCTCCGGAATCCACTTTTCCAGAAAGGAACATACGTCCCGACCTTCTGATTCCTCTGGAAGACCCACCAGCCTCAAATTATTCTGTCTCGACCGAGATTCCAAATCCAAAATATTATCTTCCAGAGATTTATTTTTTTTTTCCAAAGTGCGCACCTTTAATTGAAGACGGGTGACGTCATCTTCAGCACTAGCGAGACGGAGCTCCATCTGCGCCGTTCGTTCTACACAGTCACCCAATTCCTTTCTTATTCCTTCCAACGCTGTCATAATCCCATCAAATCTAGAGGAAAAGTCCGCTCTCATTGAACTCATGGCAGCCATCAGCGCATCTGTGCCATTCCCCGCAGATATCGCAGCGTTGCCAGCCTCCTCCGCCATATATGGAGTTTTGTTTACTGCGTCACAGACCTGAAAGTCCGTTAATTTGGACTGTTTCGGCGGCTCGCTTTTTCCTTTTCCTGGTTTTCCAGCCTTAGGCTTCACCGACATATCTTCTCCCAAATGCTGGGATACGTTCTGTCCCAAATGAGAGAGTTATTTGCCGATTTTTTTTTTCCAGGAGCAGAGCAGAGCGAGACACGTCCGTCCTACGTGGCAGCCATAACCGGAAGATGTGAACATTTCTTAATAAAGAACTGAATATTTAATGGGGTATCCTAATTTTTTCACAACTCTAGATGTGTTTGAGTAAAATGAACAATATTGTGTCATGAGCCAAGCCGGGGAAAACCAAGCCCTGATCTCTCTGTGGGTTTTGGCTTCATTGTTTATGTGCATTTTATGTATTCATTCCATCATCTTAGCCACTGCCCGACCGGCAGCTGTTAGTCAGCCTCTGATCTTTTTCCCACACTGCTCACAGTCTGTCAGTTCTACCATGCCCCCTCGCTCTCCATAATTCCACCAGCTGTCCCAGCCCCGGTAGTTATCTTTCCCGCGCCTCAGGTGTTCCCAATTTGTGTGACCAGCGGCGTTTGGATTTAAGCAGCTCGTCGCTAGACAAACACCGCTGGGTCATTGAACAAATCACTCTCATTTTCCTCGGGGGAACCGTCACGTCAGGAAGGATTATTATTTGTGCTCGCCAAGAGAAATGGACTTTTCGGGACTGCTCCAACTCGTGAGTAAATTGTAGCGTTTCTTGGTATGGTTAGTTGCTACGCTGAACCAAAAGCGTTTCTCCCTGCAGTATTCTGCTACGCTTCTGGCAGCGTTTCTTTTCGCAGCATAACTGCTACGCTTAGGCTGTGCCCAGTTTACGTTCCCCCCAAGTTTGTTGAGCTACCCGCTGTCTTCCCTGCTCTCTCAAGCGCAGCCATATTGTATCACAATTCACTTGTTTGTCTGTATCTGTATACTGGCAATCAATAAATGTGTGTGTGGTGAACTCCTGCATTTAAATCCTTTCATCCTTCTCCTCCTCCACGCGCAATGGAAAAAGCACACGGAGAGTTTATGACAGAATGACCCAGCCAGTCAAAAGGATTTAGCGGGTTCACCCACACATCCCTTTTTTTCCCCCTCTTTTTGTGTCATTTTTTTTTAAACTGTCTTTTCACTCACCGATGGTGGCGCGCACAATGCCCCAGTCTCGTCGACCTCGTCTGAGGAGAGGAGGATCGGCTGCACATAGCTTCCACATAGCTTCAGATGTCGACAAGTTTCTCACTGCCAGCAGACCCGAGCGGGATTGGTTGTGCGTTCACGGAGCGGTGGAGATTTTGGAGGCACACCCCGGGCTATGGATCTACCCACAATACGCCGACCTGCTCTCCACAGTCTGCTCGCTCCAGCGCTCCTCCCCAGGCCTGGTATTTTCCGCGACACCGGAATGGAGGCCCACTTCCCTGCAAACTGGCAGCCTTCGTGGTGCGTTGCTCAACCCTCCACTTGCTCCAGCACGGTCGATCCGGGCACGGAAAGGACAGCGTCGTCCCACAGGGGGATGCCCTCTTCTTCTCCAGTGGTCATCATTGCTTCAGCCGCCGAGAGATCCGCTGTATTCACCCCGGCCACGCCTACCTCTGTCGTCAGGGAGACGGCTCCTCCAATAGCCTGCGGAGGGGTCCAAATCTTCGCTGGCATGGAGAGGGGCGAACTCCTGCCTTCTGCAGCTGCAGATGTCATCAACTGGGATGATAGGCAAGTATTTTTTCATTCTGAATCATTCTTTAACACTGAATCTTGCCTGTCTCCCGAGGGGGAGGCCCAGTATCAGCAGCCCACTGGGTCCTCTACTCCAGCTGCAAGTAATAATTGTTTCCTTCCCCTCTCCGTGTCTCCTCCCATTCTCCCTGACGGCTTGCCGGACCAAGAACCGGGCTGCCAGACAATGGAGGAGGTTGACACCCTGGATGATCCTGACCAGGAGCCTGCATGGAGGCGTTCCCCCGCTACCACTCTGGCCAACGAGGAGTGGGCGAGTCTGCTCGCCTTTGTCAACCGCCGGGTTGAGGAGGTGCGCCGTGAGTGGGAAGTCCAAGGACGCACTTCCCCGGCTGTGAGGGATTCACCTCCTACGCCTGCTCTGTCCACGGATGCACCATCCGACGAAGAGTGGGCAAACCGGATCGCCACAGTCAACCGCCAGGTCGAAGAGGAGCACCTGAGGACTTCAGGCAAGTGTGCTCCATTACGTCAATTCCTCATTTGTCTATGTCACACTGCCCAACTCATGGTGAGGAGGACCCAGGGCAGCTCGTAGTAGCCCTCGCGGCTGCCTCACTGGGCTCTGCCGCTGCCGGCAACCGTGACCCGGTCTCTTTTTCTGTCCCTCCGGGATTGGAGCCCCCAGCCAGGGTGGCTGGAGAGCAGCTGATTTCACCAGAAGCCGCCGAGGATCAGGATCCAGCGCCAGGTGGCGTTAGTAGCACCACCTCCCTCGCTGGGGAGGCCACCGTGGGAGCAATGAGGCCCCCAATGGGGGTTACTGCTAGTGCAACGGTGCTCCACCCGGAGCCCATCGTGGGTGCAGCCACGTCCCAGACCGGGACCATCATGGGCGCAGCTCTGGCCCAATTGGGCCCACCGCGGGCGCTGTGGCGTCGCCACTGGAGGGCATCGAGGGTCTGGCCCTGCCAAGGGAGGACGTCGCCACTTCTGCCCCTCCTGCCCCTCCTGCCAAGGTCATCAGGGCTCCCCCCATCGATCGTCTCCTCAGCCTGGTGTTGCTGCGGGTCGGCCCTCTCACCGCGGGTGCAGCTTTGACCCAATCGGGGTCCACCGTGGGTGCAGCACAGCCTCAGCCAGAGGCCATCGTGGGTGTAGCGGAGCCGGCCCATTTGGGGGCCATCGTGGGTGCAGCTGAGCCTCAGCCAGTGGTCACCACGGGTGCAGTTAGGCTCCCGCTGGAGTCCATTGTGGGTGCAGCGGAGCCGGCCCGGTCAGGGGCCACCGTGGGCACAGCTAGGCTCCTGCTGGAGTCCATCGTGGGTGCAGCGGAGCCGGTCCAGTCAGGGGCCACTGTGGGCACAGCTAGGCTCCCGCTGGAGTCCATCATGGGTGCAGCAGAGCCGGTCCAGTTGGGGGCCAATGCGGGTGCCACTACGGACCACCCTGAGGACGCTGTGGAGGTTCTCTCTCCCTGGTCTGGTTGCTCACCAGTCAGTCTTCCGGTGGGCAGGCTGCCTCCTGCTTCACCCCTTCAGTCCTGGTGGCTGAGCAACATTGGCCGGCCGCCAGAAGAATTGTTTTCCCAGGTCAGGTGGCTCATGTTTTCCAGCAGACTGCCAGACTTCATCCACCGGACCTTCTACTGGGCCTGGGATTCTGGGCGGCCTCCTGAGCCTCAATGCCCGTGGACTTGGGGGGGTTAATTGTGGGCCCTGGGTGGGGCATTGTGTTCCCTCCTTCCTGTTCCCCCTTCCGGCCACCCAGGTTCGTGTTGTTTGTTGTTGTTGTTGCAACTGTTGGGGGGGGGGGGGACTTCTTGATGTTACCCTGGGTGTCTGGAATTCCACCCCTTAGAGGAGGGGCTCTGTCATAAGCCGAGCCGGCTTGGTTTTCCCCGGCTCGATCTCTCTGTGGGTTTTGGCTTCATTGTTTATGTGCATTTTATGTATTCATTCCATCATCTTAGCCACTGCCCGACCGGCAGCTGTTAGTCAGCCTTTGATCTTTTTCCCACACTGCTCACAGTCTGTCGGTTCTACCACGCCCCCTCACTCTCCATAATTCCACCAGCTGTCCCAGCCCCGGTAATTATCTTTCCCGCGTCTCAGGTGTTCCCAGTTTGTGTGACCAGCAGCGTTTGTATTTAAGCAGCTCGTCGCTAGACAAACGCCACTGGGTCATTGAATGAATCACTCTTGTTTTCCTCGGGGTGACCGTCACGTCAAGAAGGACGATTATTTGTGCTCGCCAAGAGAAATGGACTTTTCAGGACTGCTCCAACTCATGAGTAAACTGTAGCGTTTCTTGGTGTGGTTAGTTGCTACACTGGACCAGAAGCGTTTCTTCCTGCAGTATTTTGCTACGCTTCTGGCAGCGTTTCTTTTCGCAGCATAACTGCTATGCTTAGGCTGTGCCCAGTTTACGTTCCCCCCGAGTGTGTTGAGCTACCCGCTGTCTTTCTTGCTCTCCCGAGCGCAGCCATATTGTATCACAATTCACTTGTTCGTCTGTATCGGTATACTGGCAATCAATAAATGTTTGTGTGGTGAACTCCTGCATTTAAATCCTGTCATCCTTCTCCTCCTTCGTACGCAATGGAAAAAGCATACAGAGAGTTTATGACATATTGTTTTATTCGCTGACCTACTGAAAACAACTCACACAAATTCCAAGTGAAGATGTTGTCATTTACAGCATTTATTTACAGAAAATGACAACTGGCCAAACAGCAAAAAAGATGTTGCTTTTTGATCAAATAATGCATAGAAAACAAGTTCATGTTCATTCTTAAGCACTACAATACTTCAATTTTAACTTATTTTGTCAAGAAGAAAATCTTAAGTTTGTGTGTCAGAGCGCAGAAAGTGCAGTAGCTGAGGAAAAAGAAAAGTTGAATAGAGTAAAGAAGAATGAGCAGAGAACACTGGGGGGAAGTGAAAGAGAGACGTTGAAGTGAAGGATACATAAACTTGTGTGTGTGCATGTGTGTGTTTGAGAGAAAAGTGAACGTAAGATGCATAAGTCATCCAGAGCTGGGCAGTGAAAAGAATAACGCCCACCCCGTTTCCCCAAGCACTGAAGGAGTGCTCCAAAACTGTCACTCACTCCTGCCAAAATTCAGCCTGTGAGGATGCAGCCTCACTCAGGCTCCTGTGGCGATATGTGTGTGTGTGTGTGTGTGTGTGTGTGTGTGTGTGTGTGTGTGTGTGTGTGTGTGTGTGTGCACGTTGCCAGTTGGCGGTCTGGCTGGGTGAAAATGCAAAGTATCCGCTGACAGACCACATTATAGCTTTGCAACAGAACAGCTGAAATTTTGAAAAAGAACGTTTCTTCACAGAAATGTTACATCAGCCTGTATCATATCCGTGTGGATTTCACTATCTGCTGTCAGGGGACTTCTTTAAAATGTGCTGTTGAGCAAGTTTGTGGGGTGAAATCGTGAAGGTAGCTAGCAGGTACATATGTACACGTGTCCTATCTCATTGCAGTATAATGACATTTTATTGTGTGTGTGTGTGTGTGTGTGTGTGTGTGTGTGTGTGTGTGTGTGTGTGTGTGTGTGTGTGTGTTTCTCCCCCTGTTAAACCATCCCAAATGAGTTGGTTACCACCACTTGTCTGTTACATGTCTGTTTATTTCTGTAAACAACCTAGAAGTGACATTAAGGCCACGGAATCACCATAATCAGTAGGATTCTTCTGCAGGAGACACTTGTATGTGTGTATAAAAATATAACAAGTGTTCAGAATGATTTAACCAAACCTAAAAATGACTTTCTCATAGTTTATTCTGAAAGAAGCATGAGTTATATTTTTTTTCCATGACTTCCATGCTTTCATTAAATTCTGTACTGAATATGAAAAAAATAATGAAAATGCACCATGTTAACAAATCTAATGACCTTTTTTAATTTAATGGAAGCGTAATTTATGTTGCATCACTGACTTTTTTTTTTTTTAAACAAAGCTTCTTTGTCTGAACTGTATAGTTGTGAAATTTGCTTTGGTTATTTACATTATTTTTGAGATAAACACTTAAAATCCCAGAATCCATCTTAAAGATCAGATCTTTGGTCACAAAACATTTCTGACACGTACAATTTAATGGACAGATTGTTATGAAATTGATCAGACACATTAATTTTTCAATGAAAATATGCTTTTTTTAACTATAACCCCAATTTCAGTGAAGTTGAGACACTGTGTAAAATGTAAATAAAAACAAAATACAATAATTTAAAAATCTTTTTCAACCTACATTCAACTGAATGCTCTACAAAGACAAGATATTTAACGTTCAAACTGATAAACTTTATTTATTTATTTATTTTTTGCTAATATTAACTCATTTTGAATTTGATGCATGCATCATGTTCCAAAAAAGCTGGGACAGGGGCATGTTTACAACTGTGTTACATCACCTTTCCTTTAAACAACACTCAGTAAGTGTTTAGGAACTGAGGACACTAATTGTTGAAGAAAGTGGTTTTCCAAAGTGTTCCTGAGTCCACGTGGTAATATCCTTTTATAGAATGATGTATGTTTTTAATGCAGTGCCACCTGAGGAATCGAAGGTCACAGTCATTCACTGTTGGTTTTCAGCCTTGCTTCTTACAAGCAGAGATTCCTCCAGATTCTCTGAATATTTTGATGATATTATGGACTGTAGATGATGAAATCCCTAAATTCCTTGTAGTTGGACATTGAGAAATGTTGCTGTTAAACTGCTAAAGTGTTTGCCCACACAGTTGTTCACAGAGTGGTGAACCTCTCCCCATTCTTGCTTGTGAAAGACTGAGCCTTTTGGGAATGCTCCTTTTATACCGAATCATGACACACACCTGTTTCCAGTTAATCTGTTCACCTGTGGAATGTTCCAAAAAGGTGTTTTTTTTGGAGCATTCTTCAACTTTCCCAGTCTTTTCTTGCCCCTGTAGGGTTTTATATGTAGTGTAGTTTATTGATATTAGGTACAAAGATTATTTAATTTATATACAGTATATGTGTGGGTGGGAATGCAGATTTCTTTTCATTAGCAACATGCATAAGCTCGTGGGGCACCAGTCCAAAAGAATGGACAATTTTATTAATAATTCTGTATTTGTAGCAATAATTAATCAGACTCAAAAACCTGTGAATTCTTGTCTGCTTTTAATCAAGAAGACGGACATGAAATCAAACAATAACTCCCATATGTCTTTTTAATAATTTACTAAGAAATTTCAGGATAGATGAATACATTCAGATGACTTTAAGACAGTGAATTCAACATGTATCATGAGCACATAAGACTGTTATTGGATTACTGAGCATAAAGTGTATTATCAAACATTTGTGGAACCAAAGAAAACCATAGCTTAAATTGGCACTGCAATGGACAATGAGAAACCCTAAAATAGCATTGGTTAAGAAAATTGAACACAATTTTTATGAAGAAAATGATGATTAAACTATTTTATAAAAAATAAAATTTGCGTTACTCTGAATTGGAACAGAGATTAATGAAAAGATAAATGCATTTGAAGTTCTGAAAGGAGTTCGAAGATATTAAGTTTATAGAACTTATACCAAGAATATTCTGAAGAACTGAATCTAATTTGGACAACAGACCTTCAGTACAGCAGAGTCAGATTGTGTCCCCTGGTGGAGGCAGGCAGTCCGGATGGATGTGCGTGGATTCTGTTGAGAGAAAATGGCAGGCAGGTTCTGCCCCAACACGGCTCGGACCTATTCCTGGGGATCACAAACGTAGAAGCTGGATGCTTATCATGCTGGCCGATGTCTATTTATGCACAGGAAAAAGGAATTTGGCCAGGTTGCGAAATTCCAGATATTTGTTTATCTTTCAAAGTCCGATCAGAAAATCAAACTTGATAAATTAAAAAAAAAACAACCACAAAACTGTTTCTTCCGATTTGTTATGGTCAGAATAAAGTTGATTCAAGCTTGGTAAAACTCATACAAAGTCTTCTTAGCATAGTAATTTAAGGAAAAAAGGAGTAAAATAGGAAAAGGTGAATTTTAAAGAAAAAAGGAAAAAGTTACACAGAGCATAGCTCCAGACCTGCTTAGATAAAAGGGAAGAGCAGAAACTGCTTCTTCAAGAGACAACACCCAACCTGCAACTGGGAGAACAAAGGAAAGTTTTTCCACTGTGTGGCAGGATGGCACAATAAATTTTATGACAACTGAGCTTAACCAATTACATTCACAGATCAGGATTGGATCTGCCCATTAGCATAAACTTTTGACCAATTGCGCTGAGTTTCTTTGTTCAACAGAGGTCGTAAAACTGACTAAAAAAGGAGATGTGCGGAGACTTGGAAGCTGATTGGTCAGTTCACAGTTTTTGGAATGTACCCAGAGAGAGATAGAAGGATGCATAAGATTTGATAGGAAAAGTGCAATTATCCTAAAACATATATACTGCCTATTAAAGCATAAATTCTTTAAAACTTTAGTGACTAAGATATTCTACTTAATAAAGAAACCATGTGTCTACATTGTAGAAATTCCAGGATTGCAACAGCACAGGGATAGCAACACTCAGAGCAACAATCAGAAGGCAAGAAAAAACAACATCTAGTAAACATACTGTATGTCCATATTACTATAAATGTATATATATAGACACACAGTGCAGAGCATTATGGTTGGTTGGTGAATGTGCAGCAGAAAGTCTAAGCTCTCTCTCCGCGGATGCGGCGGGCCAGCTGGAAGTCTTTGGGCATGATGGTGACCCCCTTAGCGAAGAAGAGACCACCAGGTGGGCCTCGCTGGTCTCCTGCAGAGCCATGACGGCGAAGCTCAGGAAACGCAGGACGGTCTTGAAGTCCTGAGTGATCTCCCTCACCAGGCGCTGGACGGGCAGCTTACGGATGAGCAGCTCCGTGGATTTCTGGTAGCGATGGATCTCTCTCAGAGCCACGGGCCTGTGACGGTGAGGCCTCTTCACTCTGCCGGTGGCCGGAGCGCCTCTCCGAGCAGCCCTGGTGGCTAGCTGTCTCCTGGGGGGCTTCTTCCTCCAGTAGATTTTACGGGCAGTCTGCTTGGTTCTTGCCATCGCTCTTTATTATTCTGTCTTATATTTCTTGCACGCCGCCTAAACTCCAGCCCGGCACCCACGTCGTTTTCGCTACAGCTCCCGGTATGTCGAGTTTCCCATTAGCACCGGGCGGCGGCCAAGTGCTAGCTAGCACTAGCTCCTCCCCGCTGTAACGTCTCCCGCTGCAAACCGTGGCTCCGTCCGCCGACCCGGGAGACCCCCGGGGTGATCCGTGCGTCCGTGATGTATATACAGAGTGAAAGGTGTAGAAAGAAGAAGGAAGATAAAAAAGGCTGTTGCAACGGGCAGCCTACCGGTGGCACCGGACAACATCAATAGTTGATGTTGTCTGTGGAGAAGGATAAGTTGTTTCATTGTTCACAATTCGTAGTTTAACTTCAGAGAGAAAACATTCCATCCTAAAGAGAAATATTCCTGTGTTATCCATTGGAGGGCAATGTTGGACTTTTGAGTTTCAATGAGGAGTCTTAGTGGTTGAGTCTGCGGAACATCAGGCCATAAACCTGTCATTTTGGCATTCTTTTAGCAAATGGATTTGAGGTGAAATGACTCCAAGTCTTGAGCAGGGATTAACTTATTCACTTTATGGCTGATGGCATAGGGTTTCACAGCTCCAATCTTGGGTGAAGAGAAGGGGTTTATGATCAGACTTTTGGGTGAAACAGTTTCTCCTCAGCAAAGAATAATTTTATAAATTGGAATACAACGGTTGATGCTACACCCCTGTCCCAGCTTTTTTGGAACTTGTTGCAGACATCAAATTCAAACAATAAAGTTTATCAGTTTGAGCATTAAATATCTCTTCTTTGTAGTGTATCCAATTGAATATAGGTTGAAAATAATTTTTAAATCATTGTATTTTGCTTTTAATTACATTTGACACAACATCCCAACTTCAATGGAATTGGGGCTGTAGAATGATCTCAAATAAGTCATCTGCAAAATACAACTGCTATATTACCTTGTTACTTTCTTTTATTTAGAACTTTTTGTCATGAGCTCTAATGGATGTTTAAACACTGGGTGCAAAGAAAGCAATATGCAAAATAAATGCATGCCCTCCATAGTCAGAATTGCTATTAAAGCAACTGCTTTGTGTATGTGTGCAGGTAAAGGATGTGATGAAGGATGTGATGGCGGACCTACAGCAGACCAACAGTGAGAAGATTCTGCTGAGTTGGGTTCGTCAGAACACTCGCCAGTATCCTCAGGTAAACACTTCTTTTTTCTCACTCAGACAGAAACAGTTCTCTCCCACAGCACTGTCTACTGTGAAACCGCAGAAAGGATCTGCCTAAGCGCCTGTGTTAATGTGAAGTAACTCGGTCTCCATTTTTAAGCAGTAGCCTGAGGTTTAATGAGCAGTGACATCCATTTGTCTGGCCGGCGATCTCAGACCATTTGTGGGTAGATTTTAGCATTTGATGAGAAGATAAAGACTTAATTGAGTTTTGATGGTGGTCAAGATCGGTGATTGGTACCATCAGATGATAATGATTTTAGTGCTGATATTAAAATTACAGACTTTAAACCAATGAATGAGTTTTATGGATTTTTCAAATATTATTTTCATTTTATTTGAGCAGTGGGGGCATGCTTTTATTTATAAGGATTTATGCTCAAAATTGTGATAGAAACACAAAAAGAAACAAAAGTGCTGTAGAACCTGACTTAACCTTGACCTTTATGTTTAGCTCAGGTTTTGGAAAATGGAATTATATGAAATTTGGGGGGGCTGAAAAGTTCATAGGCTGACCATGATGCCGTGGTCAAATTTAACCAAATGTGGTTTATTTTTCAACATAGTCTCCCCTTCGGTCCACACGCTTCTTCCATCGGTGTTGCAGTGCTTGGATCCCTGTGGTATAGAAGCTCTCTTCGTGATCCTCAAAAGCATAACTCCGTCTTAGTCAGCCTATGAACTTTTCAGCCACCCCTCATGCCTGTGAGAAGTTACTGAATTGTTCTTTGGTAGTCAGAGCTACAATTGTGCTTTATATACTCATTTTTAAAGCAAATGTTCACTATCTAAAAATCCGGAAACTTCAAGAACTTCACATCAGTTTGAGAGATCTCAAATTTATTTATACTATATTCATGTTTCCATCAAGCAGCACTTTACTTTAAAACATGCCTGTGATGTCTGTCTGTCATCAATTTTGTTTGTGTTGCACAGCATTTTACAGTAGCTGCCCATTGTATTAAAACATGAAGTGGTATAAATACAGTGGTGTGAAAAAATTGTTTGCCCCCTTCCTGATTTCTCTTTCTTTTCTGTTTGTCACACTTAAATGTTTCAGATCATCAAACAAATTTAAATATTAGACAAAGAAAACACAAGTAAACACAAAATGCAGTTTTTAAATGAAGGTGTTTATTATTAAGGGGGGAACAAATCCAAACCTACATGGCCCTGTGTGAAAAAGTGATTGCCCCCCCCCCTTTTAAAACATAAATTAACTGTGGTTTATCACATCTTTGGAAAGCAGAGTTCAGTTTCTCTAGCCACACCCAGGCCTGATTACTGCCATACCTGTTTTCAATCAAGAAATCACTTAAATAGGACCTGTCTGACAAAGTGAAGTAGACCAAAAGATCCTCAAAAGCTAGACATCAATGTTGTGATCCAAAGAAATTTCAGGAATAAATCAGAAACAAAGTAATTGAGATCTATCAGTCTGGAAAAGGTTATAAAGCCATTCCTAAAGCTCTGGGACTCCAGCGAACCACAGTGAGAACCATTATCCACAAATGGAGAAAACATGGAACAGTAGTGAACCTTCCCAGGAGTGTCCGGCCAACCAAAATTACCCCAAGAGTGGAGCGACGACTCATCCAAGAGGTCACAAAAGACCCCACAACAACATCCAAAGAACTGCAGGTCTCACTTGCCTCAGTTAAGGTCAGTGTTCATGACTCCACCATAAGAAAGAGAACATACCAACAGTAAAATATGGTGGTGGTAGTGTGATGGTCTGGGGCTGTTTTGCTGCTTCAGGACCTGGAAGACTTGCTGTGGTGAATGGAACCATGAATTCTGCTGTCTACCAAGAAATCCTGAAGGAGAATGTCTGGACATCTGTTCACAACCTCAAGCTGAAGCGCACTTGGGTTCTACAGCAGGACAATGATCCAAAACACATAAGCAAGTCCACCTCTGAATGGCTTAAGAAAAGCAAAATGAAGACTTTGGAGTGGCCTAGTCAAAGTCCTGACCTGAATCCGATTGGGATGCTGTGGCATGACTTTTAAAAGGTGGTTCATGCTCGAAAACCCTCCAGTGTGGCTTAATTACAACAATTCTGCAAAGATGAGTGGGCCAAAATTCCTCCATAGCACTGTAAATGTTATGACCGAGCGCCGATCTCGTCCGCGCTCGGGCCATGCATCATCTCTGCCGGCCTTGACAGCTGTGGATTACATTCTGGCTCCACCGGGCTCTAATTGTGACAGCGCTCGGTGGGGTTTCCGGCTGTCAAAGTCGATCAGCTGTTCGGCATCACCGCTCGTTAGCTGCCAGCATTATTAGCAGGCGCTGACAGCTGGCTGATGCTGGAGTATCGTCAATCATTCCTGGTCCTCATCATGTCAGGTTCGTGCTTATCATTGTTCATGTCTTGTTCATAGTTAAGGTCGTAGTAGCTGGGGTTAGCTCTACGACCCCTTGTACCCTGTAGTGTGTGTTTTTTGCCCACAGTGGCTCATAGTCTCGTATTTGTGTCTTGTCTTGTTAATAAAACATCAAATGCAAAGCTCACTGGCGTCTTTTGGCGTCTTATGGTGACCTGCGAGGGTCACCGCATGACAGTAAATGACTCATTGCCAGTTATGGCAAATGCTTGATTGCAGTTGTTGCTGCTAAGGGTGGCCCAACCAGTTATTAGGTTTAGGGGGGCAATCACTTTTTCACACAGGGCCATGTAGGTTTGGATTTTTCCCCCCCCTTAATAATAAACACTTTCATTTAAAAACTGTATTTTGTGTTTACTTGTGTTATCTTTGTCTAATATTTAAATTTGTTTGATGATCTGAAACATTTAAGTATGACAAAAAAATGAGAAATCAGGAAGGGGGCAAACACTTTTCCACACCACTGTAAGTTTGAGACACCACTCTCAAACAACTGGTTTAAAACTGATTACAAACCTTACAAAACTGCCATGAGTACTCTGTCTTCCCAAGCCCAGGAAGACCTACTGATTAGACTCATAGACCTATAAAAGAATAGATGTCACTTTTGGATCTAAATAATTTCAAACACATTTTTCTTCTACTGGCTAACATGCAGATGTTTTATTTATGATATCTAATTAACAATATCAACATTTCAATAACAGAAATGCATTAAAACAAGTGCATATGTTAATCTTTTTGTACGGTTTATCAGAGCTGAATTAATAATGTGTATCCTTTTGATCCTTTTGATCACCTTTATGCATATACCACGTGCCAAATTATTATGCAAATATGATTTTAGTGTCATAAACATTCAATTTTTTTGGTTTTTCAATTAAACTCATAGATGGCATTGTGTCTCAGGACTCTTTGGATCACAGATATCAATCTCAGACACGTGTCATTATTAGTTTGCCAGGTGAGCCCAATTAAAAGAAAACTACTTAAGAAGGATGTTCCACATTATTAAGCATGCCACAGGTTTCAAGCAATATGGGAACGCAAAAGGATCTCTGCTGCTGAAAAGCATCAAATAGTGCAATGCCTTGGACAAGGTATGAAAACAGATATTTCACGAAAACGTAAGCGTGATCATTGTACTGTGAAGAAATTTGTGGCTGATTCAGGGAACAGACGGGTTCGTACAGATAAAAGCATAATGAGGAATGTTTCTGCTAGACAAGTTCATCGGATTAAGAGAGCAGCTACTAAAATGCCATTACAAAGCAGCAAACAGATATTTGAAGCTGCTGATGCCTCTGGAGTCCCACGAACCTTATGGTGTAAGAGCCTCCAGATTCTTGCAGTTGTGCATAAACCTCCTATTCAGCCACTCCTAACCAATGCTCACAAGCAGAAATGGTTGCAGTGGGCCAGGAAATACATGAAGACTAATTTTCAAACAGTCTTGTTTACTGATGAGTGCCATGCAACCCTGGATGGTCCAGATGGATGGAGTAGTGGATGGTTGGTGGATGGCCACCATGTCCCAACAAGGCTGCGACATCAGCAAGGAAGTGGCAGAGTCATGTTTTGGGCCGGAATCATGGGGAGAGAGCTGGTAGGCCCCTTTAGGGTCCCTGAAGGTGTGAAAATGACCTCGGCAAAGTACATAGACTTTCTGACTGACCACTTTCTTCCATGGTACAAAAAGAAGAACCATGTCTTCTGTAGCAAAATTATCTTCATGCATGACGATGCACCATCTCATGCTGCAAAGAATACCTCTGTGTCATTGGCTGCTATGGCCATAAAAGGAGAGAAACTCATGGTGTGGCCCCCATCCTCCCATGACCGCAACCCTATTGAGAACCTTTGGAGCATCTTCAAGCAAAAGATCTATGAGAGTGGGAGGTAGTTCACATCAAAACAGCAGCTGTAAGATGCTATTCTGACATCTTGCAAAGAAATTCAAGCAGAAACTCTCCAAAAACTCACAAGTTCAAAGGATGCAAGAATTGTGAAGGTTGTATCAAAGAAGGGGTCCTATGAGTCCTGATGGCCTGGCGTGGGTTTACTCCGGGATTTCTCCGGTTTCCTCCCACATGCCAAAAACATGCATGTTAGGTTAATTGGCTGTTCTAAATTGTCCCTAGATATTTGTTTCCTATAGGCCCTTAGAATAGAGGGTTAGTATTAATGAAAGCGCTTTGAGTGGTCTTTGTGACTAGAAAAGCGCTATATAAGTGCAGGTTAGTTAGTTAGTTAGTTAGTGAACAAAGCTGTTTAACAGTCTTGTGGAGCAGGCTCGGAGGCTCTGGTACCTTTTCCCTGAGGGTAAGAGGCTGAAGAGGGAGTGTGAGGGGTGGGAGGTGTCACCTGCGATGTTGATGGCTCTGCGGTAGATGGTTGCAAGATGCAAGATGGTTACATTATCCCAATCAACAATAATTATTATCATTACTTGACTATAGAATTAGGTCTATATATATTTGGACACTGACACAAGTTTTGTTATTTTTGTTGTTTACCAAAACATATTCAGCATACAGTTATATAATCTATAGGGCTTAAAGTGCAGACTCTCAGCTTTAAATTGAGTGTAGTCATGTCCAAATTAGACTTACAGTTTATAAACTGCAACCATTTTATTCAAAATCTCATTTCAGGGCCTCAAAAGTAATTGGACAGTTGGCTCAAAACCTATTTCATTGGCTGTGTGGGCTATGTCTTCATCATCAAATATCTGGAGTTGATTCAAGATGTGGCATATGCATTTGGAAGCTGTTGCTGTGAACCCACAACATGTTGTCAAAGGAGCTCTCAATGGAAGTGAAACTGGGGGAAAAAAGAAGAAATCAGAGACATAGCATAAATGTTAGAAGTGACCAAATCAATAGGTCTATAAAAGGCAGTATTTAATGTATGTAAGAAGCAGTTTTGGTGTTTTGCCACCCTTTGACAATAAAATGTATATATGCCCAGCTTGAGAAAAGGCTTGACAGGAGTAGCAGCTGTAACTAATGGGGCAAGGCTTAGTGAACACTTGGTTGCCTCCTCAGTATACTTCCTGGGCTTTGTAGTCCATTCATAACCTATTTCTGCCTAATGGGCCATCACTTTGTGTGTTAAATTCTCTAGGCTGGGAATTTGATAGTGAAAAGATGTCTTCAAATCAATGAGTTCCTATGAAAATGGAAGTCTGTATTGGAATGACAGGGTTTCATCTGTCGGTGTCATACAGGATACAGGTTGGTTCTTTATTATCCATTATCTGTGTCCTCAGGTCAATGTGGTTAACTTCTCCAGCAGCTGGAATGATGGATTGGCCTTCAGTGCCCTCATCCACAGCCACAGGTGCAGTAGACATGTGGGTGTGTGTGTGTGGGGGGGGGGGGGGGTCGAGAAGAAAAACAGAAAATGAGGCATGAACTGGCGTGAGTGTATCTACAGGAAATGTCAAAGGGGGAAAGCAGACAGTATCACATATTCTATAGATGTGTTCTCCCTTTACAGGCAATACTCGGTACAGGGAGGCAAAAAGGATACAGTCTATGATTATAACAAGCTGCAAGTCCTATTCAATCAATCAATCAAACTTTATTTGTATAGCACTTTTTAAACATTAGATGCTGCGCAAAGTGCTTTACGTAGATAAAAACAGTAGACGCATCTAGTTACATATTTTACATGATACATCCCCACCCCTTCCAACCCTCCCATAAACATACCCACAAACACAACACACACAGACACAAACAACACCCCTACTTCTCTTACACACATATAAAATAAAAGAGACATTGCTCGGCACTGAGGCACCACGTGAAGGATATTCTTGTTTGTAAGTTCTTATTGAGTCAGATGTAATGTCACTTCACAGCCTAGCCAGTTTGTCTCTTATTTTTCACAAATCAAATACACACTGAAATGTCCATGAATTTTGCACATCTTACCTGGTCAACATTAGCGTCTAAGCTAAGTCAAAGGAAAGATGTTTGCTAAGATGCAAGCTTACATCCGCCGCTGCCTAAATACTGAAAACCCTTAAAGACATATAATTAGCAACATACTAAAAAGTAAAATGATGATGACTGGATTTACATACTGTATATAACAATCTTGGGTACATCCAGCATCACTTCACATTCATGACTACACATACTAGGTGTCACAGAGCAGATATTTTAAGATCATGATTTGGCTCACTTTGACGAATAATCCTATCCATTGCAGCAGCCTTGGTTGTATTTACAGTCGTGCTACAGACATGACAGACAACTGATTGCATAAGAGTAGTCTGAGATTAATACATAAAAACCAGTGACTAATAAGTGATAAAAGATTAGTAATCAGGTTTTGTTTTGTTTTTTTGCCAATGGGTACATTTTGGCTGTATATGTATTATTCTTTTTTTTAGCGTAACAAGACCTTTCAGTAGGAGTATGATATACAAACATTACAGATTATTCATTTACTTATTAGTTCTACCAAAGACATAGTCACCATTTATCAAAATATGTGGAAATCACTGCACATTTGGGTGTAGAAATTATCGTACATCAGAGCTCACCCGGCATTTTTGAAACTGTGCATATCTGGTCGATCTCACTGTATGATTGATCACTCATTGATAAATGGGACGACTGAAAGTGATTGTCTTTTAAATACCAAACCCCTGCATCATTTACGACTCAATGGAATGTAAGACAGCTCCAAAATGAAATGAAAACTGACATTATTAGAAGAGAAGTAAAAAATAATAAAGTAGTGCTGTGTGGCAAGCTCAAACGTGGCATTGAATGCAAAAGAACCATGTTTTGGAGATCAGTGCTACATAACAGCTTTTGTTTGACCAGCTGATCTTGTCATGATCTGAGCACGGCGAAATCCCCGTGCTCAGTCCCATGGCCTTTTTCTATATTTGTATATTTGTTGTATTTTGAGTTCTTAGGTTCCTGTCATTTTATCCTTGGTTTTCTTATATCATTCTATCTATTCATTCTCCTGTTCATGTCGTCATAATCTTGCTACTTATTTATTTGGTATTTGTTTGTATTTATCCCTCAGTCTTTATTTGTTGGCATTTAGTTCTCGCTTTATAATTGTACTGTGGTGTTCTCTCTCTCTCTCTCTCTCTCTCTCTCTCTCTCTCTCTCTCTCTCTCTCTCTCTCTCTCCTTGGCTGCAGCTGTCAGTGGCACTTCCTGGGTTTTTGCTCTGTTGTGGGCGGTGCTCCTGCCAGCTGTCAGCCCCGTTTTCTCTGCTCTCATTATTCTCAGCTGACCCCAGTTTGTAATCACCGTCACCTCCTGCCCGCTCATATAATTCACACCTGGTATCATTTGCTATGATTGTATTCCTGCCTTATTTAAGAGGGGTCTCTTCATTCACCCATTGTCAGAGTCTCATCAACTTCAGCATCATCTTCGTTACTACCTACTCCGTTAGAACCTGGTCCTGTTCTAATGCCATCATGTTCGCTTCCCGTTTTTTGTCTCATTGTAAGTCTATGTTCATGCACTGTTTAAATTTGTGTTTTCTTAACCAATTAACTGTGTATGTCGCCAAACTGCGACAAAACCCCTAGTGGTCAACAGTGGCAAAGATTTTTTTCAAGAAAATATTCAGATCAGATGTCAGAACTTTCCAAGGCTATAACTTGAAAGTGGTAAGAGATAATGGCTTACTGTCAATTAGAAAGATGTAGAAAATGATCCAAAGTTTCAGATAGGAGTAAATTTACACATCTAATTTGCATACAAACAAACAAAGACATTCGTCACTTACGCTGGCAAGGTGGCGTGTTTTTGTGGCATTCTGGTCATAATTTTGTCCTCTCACAGTCATTTTAGCTTTCTCTCCTACATCCAGAAACTGTTATGGATTATTCCACCGTAATTTCACTTTTATTCTACGGCAATTTATGTTATATGACGACATGCAACTGGCGATTGCTTTATAGTCACGTGGCGCTCTGGGCGCCAGCAGGTGAAATCAATGAGCTTCATGCTCCCTGTGTTATAAGAACATGTAAACATCTACCTTCATAAGCTAAATAATCTCTTTTTAGAATCATAATTGGCAAATTCGGGACCAAATCCTCCAAATTTGCTTCTCCGTCTGCAGTCGCATATGTCCACAACGATGTGTGTTGTCCGGTTTGCTTTGTAATCTCAAAGACAAAGAAGGATTTCTTCCTCTTTGGTGTATTACGCTCATCCATAAGTCCTCCAACATGTGTCTGCCACCTTGTGAACTGGCATGATCAGTACAAATCCTCAGTACAGCCAGGCAGTGTTTCTGTTCGTCATATCAGTTGACAGGTGCAGCGCCGCACTCTACCACTAGGGGCAAAAAGAAATCACACAGCTTAAAGGTTAATAAATACCCCAAACAAGGCAGCTGGTGAAAAAGTCCGTCGTCTGTGTGTCTGTTTTTATGCACTTTAATGTGTTTTTAACGAAATTCTCTGTGTTGTTTCTGTCCTGGAATGTTTGTGGACTGTATGGCGAAGAGCTCCCCGGTTCCATCAATGTGGATTTCCTCCCCTTTTTTGCACTGCTGCTACTTTTTCCTCCGGCTCTTTGTCTCTGAGGTAAGCGCGATTGGGATCATGGCGGGCAGAATACATTATTCCAGGGACATGTTGCTGCATTTAAACACGGTTGATGCAGCGTCTGTGATTGAGTCTAAGATGCAACTGCCGGACTTTATTTTGAGAGACATTCATGGACACGCAGTGAAAAGAGAGACAGGAGAAGGAAACGCGGAAAGCGTGGAGGCGTGAAATTACGCCTGAGAAGACGTCAGTTTGGTAACATTCCTCTTCCTTCTATGATTTTTGGGAACGTACAATCTCTGAGGAACAAGGTAGATGAAATTCAAGGGAATGTACGCTACCAGAAGGACTTTAAGAACTGCTGTGTCATGGCTTATACCAAGTCTTGGCTTAATGCGCATGACCGGGATGCGGACCTGTGGATTGACGGCTTTGGAGCCCCACTCCGCTCTGATCGGCAAGAAGAGGTAACGGGGAAGCGTCAGGGGGGCGGAGTATGTTTATATATTAACCACTTGCGTTCCGTTGTTCCGCGGGCGGGCAAGTCTCTGCATCCTATGACGCACGAGGGCGCACGAGAGCGCGCTCGTGCGCCCTCGTGCGCATGACGCATGATAAGGATATTGATGGTGATGATGTAGGTGGTGTGCCCTCCAAGCGCCACTGAAAAAAAAATCTGCAAACACAGCCGCAAACAGATTAGTTCATCTGATTGACCTCTCATTCGACTAATAAGAGCCTTGAATTGGGTTTCTGAAACCTTGAGGAGCCAATGAATGAAAATCTAGGAAGGAGGACCCGCCTACTGTGAACGCAGGAGCCAATTGAAGCACAGAAATTCAGGCTGGGTGAAGCGATATTTACTGCTGCAGAAGGACTCTGTACGAATCTACTACAGACCCAGGCTCACCCAGCAGCATGGAAAACACCCACAAGTGGGACTTGCACTCATTCCAGCAGAATAGACGGAGGCCGACGACAAAAGTCGTAAATCATTCGCCAAAACGGCAATAATGGAATTATGTTGATCGGGATCCACGAGCGGAGCAGCGTCGCGTTCGTCTGACGCGTGGGAAGAGCTGTTCGCCACGACTCTGCTGCTTTGAAGAGGTAAGGTGTTATAAGCTAAATTATTATTTATCCCTGAAAACTGTAATCCAAAAATGACTTTTGACCGATCGGTAAATTCCAACTGTATTGCGCACGAAGTGCGTGTGCTGCGATAAACGGTTCATTTGCCGTGTTCGGACCGTGAACGCCCCCCCCCCCCCCCGCTGCAGAAGAGGAGCGGGGGGGGGGGGCGTTCACGGTCCGAATGCTCCCCGGTCCGCGGGGGGAAGCATATCAGTCTATTCCATCATGTAGCGATGGCCCTCTTCTGTAGCGAGGGGGGGGGGGGCGTTCACGGTCCGTTCACGGTTCCCCCCCACACACACACACACACAGTAGCGAGGGGGGGGGAGCCGCTGTGAAAACATGCAAGGAAAAAAAAAAAAAAAGAGTGTATTCTGTCATGTAGCGAGGGCCGAATTTGGTCCTTGGTAGCGGGGGGGGGGGGGAACGACCCCCCGCCCACACACACACACACAGGCACAGCCCTGAGTGTGACCTTTCATTAGAGCCTAAAATGAAGATTCTACATTGAATTATTCAAAAGTTACAGACGTTTTTCCAAACTGTGCCATTTGGCACAATTTGGCACAGTTCCATAACGCCTGGGAACAGCCTGAGAACAAAGCTGTGTAAAATATTCATTTTTTGTGGTATTGTTACCAAATTTGGATCTCAGCTGGATAACACTTGGTTCTACATTTCTGTTGTATTTTCCAGCCGGATCGGACAGCTGTGTGTTATTTACAAGCATTTGTATCCAAAAAAACACTGTGTCCAATTTTTTTTTCTTCAAGTTCAGTATGTTTAGATGACTGTAACTCAGTGGCCGGAGCATGTAGAGAGATTATGTTTTTTTTGCCAAAAAATTCAAAGTGTTTTCTTTTAAATGAGACCAACCCCATGAAGATGCTGCAAAGGGTTGAATAACAGCTTTCGATTTACTTTGGGCACGTTATTTTTTGGCATTTTTAGGAAAATTGCCCGGAGTGCAAGTGGTTAATAAGCAGTACTGCACATCTGTCACGGTCAGAGAGCGCATCTGTACACCCGATGTGGAGCTGCTGTCTGTGTCACTACGCCCCTTTTATTTGCCTCGCGAGTTCCCCCAGCTCTTTATCACGACTGTGTACATTCACCCGAGGGCAGACGCTGACTCCGCCTCCAACACCATCTTTGATGTGGTGCAGCGGCTGCAGTCAATTTCCCCAGAGGCGCCAAACTTTATTCTTGGGGATTTTAACCATGTTTCTTTAAAGAAGACACTTAAAAACTTTTATCAGTATGTCTCCTGCCCAACCAGGCGAAAAAAGACATTGGACCTGTGCGATGGATCCATAGAGAGGGCCTATAAATCACTCCCCCTTCCTCCTTTAGGATCCTCAGATCACAACTGTTTACATTTGCTGCCCACATATAAAACTGCTCTCAGAAGAGGCAAGGTGGAGACCAGAGACATACATGTGTGGACAGAGGATTCAGTGCACTGCCTCCAGGAATGCTTTAACTGTACAGACTGGGAGGTGTTCACACTGTCCTGCAGGGATGATTTGGACTCTTTGGTGGACGTCAGATGCTCATACATGGCTTTCTGTAAAAATACAATCGTTCCACGTAAACGTGTAAAAATATATCCCAACAACAAGCCATGGGTTACAAAATCAGTTAAATCCTGCTTACAGAGGAAAACACTTGCCTTTAAACAGGGGTCTGTTTCTGAGCTACAGGTTGCCACAAAAGAGCTGAAGGCCGAAATTTTAAGAGCAAAACAGAATTATAAATCAGAGTTGGAAAGCAAGATAGCAACAAAGAAACTTGGTTCAGCCTGGGCCAGTATGAAAACTATTGCAGGCCTTCAGAGGACAGAGCGCAGTAATCGTGTGTTTTTAGATGGTTTTAATTCATACACAGAGCTGGCTAATGCTCTGAATTGTTTTTATGGTCGTTTTGACTCCTTTGATTTTAGCACTGAAACCCAAGATTTGAAACAGAAACTCAAAGACAATCAGCACTTTAATATTGAGGTGCAGGATGTTAAAAGGGAGTTCTGCGCTGTAAAAGTGAACAAAAGTCAGGGCCCTGATAATATATGTGGGCGCTTGGTAAAGTCCTGTGCACATGAACTGAATCCTGTATTTCATTACATTTTCAATAAGTCCTTACAGACACAACATGTGCCTAAGATCTAGAAAGAAGCTGTGGTTGTTCCCGTTCCAAAATCCAGCTGTCCTAAAACGGTAAACAACTTTAGACCAGTTGCTTTGACTTCAATTTTAATGAAAATTTTTGAAAAACTGGTCAGATTCTTCTTCTTCTGGCTTTCAGAGAGAGCAGACGCATTTCTCTCCTCTCCTTTCCTCCTCCCTTGATACTGATCCCAGCTTGCTGTGTCCTGTCTGTGTTCGCTCTTCTTCTGCTGCATCTCGATCCAAATGGAAATTATGGAAATTATGGAATTGTGGGCTTTAATGCAATTGACACCACTTTTTAACAGTAAATCGGGCCAGGGGGAGCCCAAGTGGAGAGACTCATGGAACAATTGGAACTCATGTGTCTGCGTGATTCGACTGAAGATGTGGAAGACATCTATCTGTTTTGGAATGATCACAGGATTTCACTTTTTGGCTCTGGAGTTTTTCCTGGTGTATCGAAAATTATGGAAGTTGGATGAGCTAATCAAAATGCGGACCCGACGTAGCTCCCTCAACAAATTTGACCAGCTGGGGAGAGCACTGATAGCGGCGAATGTGACTAACATGGAATTCACCATCTGGCATGCACTGAAGAGAGACGGACTCTGTGGACATGTTTATCTATGTTTCGGTAGGTGGATAACATCTTGGAGTTGCCGAGTGCTCTCCAGGGAATGATTTTAAAGCCTGTATGGAAATTATGTAGCACAGAATCGCATGAGAGATGAAAATTCTATGCTCTAAGTGAACTGTGCCTATTAGACCTTGATTTGGCGCCCTGAAGATTTCATTCCTCCTGGAGGAAGATAAGGCAGAAGGGAGTTTTGGCTTGGCTTCTCCCTAACCCAAACAACCGGTGTGCAGTATCTGAACTCTCAAGGACAGCGTCATGTGACTAGCATGGAAATTACCATTGGACATGCACTGAGAGAATGAACTCTTGTGGACATGCTATCTATGTTTTAGGACACTAAAGACATAACATCTAAACGCTGCTCAGGGAGGATTTTGCTGTTCACCAGTAACTGATACACACACTGCATACAACATTACATGACTGATACACATACACTGACATACACACACACACACACTGTCTCTCTCAACTTTTGCTACTTTGTTAATGTGTGATTTGTATTGTCTGCTAATTGTGCATTAGAGGTTTTTTTTCTATGTGATCACAATTTTGCTCATACGAGCTTTATTTTGATAAACTATGTTTTTTCTCTCTGCCCAATGTGTCATCCCCCCTCCCCCTCTTTACCCCCCACTGCATGACAGGCGCCTTGCATGGCTGCCGCGTCATTAGGAAGCGCTTATCGAGCGCACCTAATGTCAAGTCAAATTCCTCGTATGTGTAAAAACATGCTTGGCAATAAAGCTTATTCTGATTCTGATTCTGATTCAGATGTGAGGTCCTAAAGCAGACTGAGCATGCATTGGATCCTCTGCAGTTTGCCTATAGGCCTCACAGAGGAGTGGAGGATGCCACTGTCACTCTGTTTAACATGCTTTTTAAACATCTGGATTTTAATGGGACACATGCCAGGCTTTTATTTGTGGACTTTTCCTCCACCTTTAATACAATCCAACCTCATATCTTAGTTGAAAGGCTCCTGCAACAATTTGATTTGAGCAATAATCTGGTGGGTTGGATTCTGGATTTCTTAACCAACAGGACGCAGAGAGTAAGGGTCAATGGTACATTGTCTGACCTAAAGTGCTCTTCTACTGGCTCTCCTCAGGGGTGTGTGTTGTCACCATTACTCTTCATCCTGTACACAAACATGTATCGGAGCAGACATGACAACAGACACATTATAAAGTATGCTGATGACTCAGTTATTGTCAGTCTCCTCCAGGATGGTGAGAGTGGCCACGGCCCAGTAGTTGATAATTTTGTTCACTGGTGTGAGGATTCCTACCTGCAGCTGAATACGACAAAAACTAAAGACATAATTATTGACTTTAGGAGGAAAACTCCCAGGCACAAAGTCACCGTACTAAAAGGCCAGACCACCGAATGTGTACAATCCTACAAATATCTTGGGACGATTATTGATAGTAATTTAAACTTTGAAGAGAACTGTGAAAGGGTGTGCAAAAAGGGTCAGCAACATTTGCATTGCTTGAGAAAACTTGCACGCTTCAAAATTGACCGAACCATAATGACAGTGTTTTATCGGGCTTTTATTGAATCTGTTTTATCCTTTTCTTTAGTGTCATGGTTTGGTCAGATAAAACTGAAACAGAGGAAATCCTTGGATCAGGTAGTTAGATGGTCCAGTCGCTTGCTTGGTGAGTCACAGCTGAGCCTGACATCCCTGTACACCAGACAAGTACAGAGGATGGCTACCTCCATTTTAAATGATGACTCCCACCCTTTGCACTGCAACTTTCAGCTTCTTCCCTCAAGACGGAGGTTTGCTGTCCCAAAAAGTAAAACCCAGCGCTACAAAAACAGCTTTGTTCCTGCTGCTGTCAAAGAGTTGAACAAGTTGTAACAATATATTGCACATAATTTAGGTACCTATTTATTAACTCCATTTTAAATTTACTTATTTTTGTAGGATGTTATCTGGGTTCTAAATATTTTATTGGGTGTTAGACCTTTGAGTTTTTAACCTCTTTGACTAGTTTTTAACCTTTTAATATGACCCTTCTCTCTTACTTCTGATTTTTCTCTCATTTCTTTGTCTTTATACCCTGATTGATGGAGTCTTGAGTATTTTTATCATGTTTATAGTCAGCTTCATGTGTGCCTGTGTTTGTGTCTATGTTGAATGTAATTGTGGCTTGTAAATATGGATGTCACCAGACTGCAAAACAAATCTACCTACGGGTGCAAATAAAGTAACCTGAACCTGAACCTGAAACTGCAGTCCAGTGCTTCGGTCTCTCTCTCTGCCCAACGGGGGCAATTCACGACAGATCTCCAGCTGAGGGTCGTAATTTAAATCTTTACAGCCATGATTTAAGTGTGTATTTTGGTTATATTACCTATAGAATCACAATCATTTATACTGCGGTTAAAAAAAATGTGGTCAGACTTTAACCCACACAAATGAGTGTCTGCCCTCATTAGTTACTGTATTTAATGAGCAGAAGATGGAATAAACAAAGTGGTTGACTAAATGTAGTTCATCTGGTCATTTTAAATCAATACACAGTCATTGTGCAGCTGTGTGCTTCTGTGGTGCAGCGCCTGCTGTGATGTGGGTTTACCACGGGAGTTAGATAGATAGATAGATAGATAGATAGACAGGTAGATAGATAGATCCCAAACTGGGAAATTACAGTGTAACAGCAGCATGACAGTTGACAACCAAACGACAGAAACACACACGACAGACAAAGGGATTACCCGTGAAAAGTAAAAACTAACATGACTATAAAAACTATATACAGTTAACCAGATAATCGGTAGTGGATACCAGTTATTAATTAGTACATAATACCAGTCTTTGTTAAAGAACTATCTGTTTAGAATATTTATTATAGTATTAGTTTACCACAGTACTCACAGTAGAGGTGGCTCCCAGCAATGTGGTGCACATAATAAGAGGAAATTACAATCTTTGAAACCAGTAAACCAAGAAGTCCCGAGGATTAGCAAGGAGAAAGTGAGGGCAGCTTTGAAGAGGATGAAGAATGGAAAGGCGGTTGTTCTAGATGACATACTTGTGGAGGTATGG
This sequence comes from Pholidichthys leucotaenia, assembly GCA_020510985.1. NCBI lineage: Eukaryota > Metazoa > Chordata > Actinopteri > Cichliformes > Pholidichthyidae > Pholidichthys > Pholidichthys leucotaenia. Next base: position 289,210,623 of record CM035845.1, read on the forward strand.
AGATGTTTAGGAGAGATGGTAGTGAACTTTTTTAACTAGATTGTTTCACACAATCTTGTAGAGTGAGAGCATGTCTGAGGAGTGGAGAAGAAGTGTTTTGGCACCAGTTTTCAAGAACAAAGGTGATGCTCAGAGATGTAGTAACTACAGAGGCATAAAGTTGACCAGCCACACTATGGTGGCATCGGTATAGGTGGCATCACTGTAATGTTTTAAAAAAATACAACCTATTGAGTTTTGAGAGCTTCATTGACCTCTGTCTTCTGAAATTAACGTTCAAATGTTTCCATAAATCAGCACCCGAGCCACTTGCTGGTTTCGTCCAAAGACAGGACAGCAGCAGAGCCACCAGGAGTTCTGTTAACAATAACTGTAAAATATTCCACCGCAGAACCACATTTGGACAAACAGCTTTCTCTATAAAGGGCAGTCACATCTGGAACACAATGCCAAATGAAATTAAAATAATAACGGACTTTAAAACATTCACTAAAAATGTTAAAAACTGGCTGAAAAATAAACAAGAATGTACTCATGTATGAATTATTTGTCTGCAAAGTGAGAGTGAATGAAGGGAAGGAATAAATGTGTTTGTTTATAGTGAGTGACGGAGGGAGGAAGGCCTGAAATAGGCAAATGTGAGTTATGTTATATGTGTTAAATGTGAGTCAGGCTGTTATATTTGTGTATTTTTAATATTTATGTTAAAGGTGAGTCAGGCTGTTATATTTGTGTATTTATAATATTTATAATATTTATAATTGTGTATTTATAATTTTTCTGCATTGATGTATGTGGTTATTGTGTATATTTTTATCTTGATTCTTTTTTCTAAAGCCCATCCAGGGACAAGAGTTGCAAATTAGCTAATAGCTATACACTCTATGTGCAACACATCAGATTGATTGTCTTTGATTAATTGTCTATGTTTATTGCACTGTCCCTGTCAAATAAACTAATCTACTACTACTATGAAGATATGGGAAAGAGTTGCTGAAGCCAGGTTAAGAGGACAGGTCATAATCGGTGAGCAGCAGTATGGTTTCATGCCAAGAAAGAGTACTACAGATGCAATGTTTGCTCTAAGAGTGTTGGTGGAGAAGTATAGAGAAGGTCAGAAGGAGCTGCACTGTGTCTTTGTGAATCTAGAGAAAGCATATGATAGGGTGCCAAGAGAGGAAGTGTGGTACTGTATGAGGAAATCAAGAGTGGCAGAGAAGTATGTGAGGGTGGTGCAGGACATGTATGAGGACAGTGAGACAGTGGTGAGGTGTGCTGTAGGAGTGACAGATGTATAGAAGGTGGGGGTGGGATTACATCAGGGATCAGCTCTGAGCCCCTTCTTGTTTGCTATAGTGCTAGACAGGCTGACAGACAAGGTCAGGCAAGAGTCTCCGTGGACCATGATGTTTGCAGACAACATTGTGATCTGGAGTGAGAGTAGGGAGCAAGTGGAAGAGAACCTGGAGAGGTGGATGTATGCTCTAGAGAGAGGAGGAATGAAAGTCAGTAGAAGCAAGACAGAATACAGTGGTGTAAAAAAAGTGTTTGCCCCCTTCCTGATTTCTCATTTTTTGTATGTCTGGCACACTTACTGTAAATGTTTCAGATCATCAAACAAATTTAAATATTAGACAAAGATAACAAGTAAACACAAAGTGCAGTTTTTAAATGAAGGTGTTTATTATTTAGGGAAAAAAAAATCCAAACCTACATGGCCCTGTGTGAAAAAGTGATTGCCCCCTAAACCTAATAACTGGTTGGGCCACCCTTAGCAGCAACAACTGCAATCAAGCGTTTGCGATAACTGGCAATGAGTCTTTTACAGCGCTGTGGAGGAATTCTGGCCCACTCATCTTTGCAGAATTGTTGTAATTAAGCCACACTGGAGGGTTTTTCGAGCATGAACCACCTTTTTAAGGTCATGCCACAGCATCTCAATCAGATTCAGGTCAGGACTTTGACTAGGCTACTCCAAAGTCTTCATTTTGTTTTCTTGAGCCATTCAGAGGTGGACTTGCCAGTGTGCTTTGGATCATTGTCCTGCTGTAGAACCCAAGTGCACTTCAGCTTGAGGTCATAGACAGATGGCCAGACATTCTCCTTCAGGATTTTTTTGGTAGACAGCAGAATTCATGGTTCCATTTACCACAGCAAGTCTTCCAGGTCCTGAAGCAGCAAAACAGCCCCAGACCATCACACTACCGCCACCATATTTTACTGTTGGTATGATGTTCCTTTTCTGAAATTCTGTGTTACTTTTATGCTGGATGTAATGGGACACACACCTTCCAAAAAGTTCAGCTTTTTTCTTGTTTTCTGGCAAAACTGAGACGAGCCTTTATGTTCTTTTTGCTCAGCAGTGGTTTTCGTTTTGGAACTCTGCCATGCAGGCTATTTTTACCCAGTCTCTTTCTTATGGTGGAGTTATGAACACTGACCTTAACTGAGGCAAGTGAGGCCTGCAGTTCTTTGGATGTTGTTGTGGGATCTTTTGTAACCTCTTGGATGAGTCGTCGCTGCGCTCTTGGGGTAATTTTGGTCAGCCGGCCACTTCTGGGAAGGTTCACCACTGTTTCATGTTTTTGCCATTTGTGGATAACAGCTCTCACTGCGATTCGCTGGAGTCCCAAAGCTTTAGAAATGGCTTTATAACCTTTTCCAGACTGATAGCTCTCAATTACTTTGTTTCTCATTTGTTCCTGAATTTCTTTGATGATGTCTAGCTTTTGAGAATCCGTTGGTCTACTTCACTTTGTCAGGCAGGTCCTGTTTAACTGATTTCTTGATTGAGAACAGGTGTGGCAGTAATCAGGCCTGGGTGTGGCTAGAGAAATTGAACTCAGCTTTTAATTTATGTTTTAACAGAGGGGGGCAATCACTTTTTCACACAGACCCATGTAGGTTTGGATTTTTTTTTACCCTTAATAATAACCACCTTCATTTAAAAACTGCATTTTGTGTTTACTTGTGTTCTCTCTGTCTAATGTTTAAATTTGTTTGATGATCTGAAAGATTAAAGTGTGACAAACATACAATAAAATGAGAAATCAGGAAGGGGCAAACACTTTTTCACACCACTGTAGATGAGTGTGAATGAAAGGGAGGCAGGTGTAATGGTGAAGATGGAAGGAACAGAGGTAGTGAAAGTAGTTGAGTGTAAATACCTGGGGTCAGCCATCCAAAGCAATGGAAAATGCACAAGAGAGGTGAAGAAGAGAGCGCAGGCAGGGTGGAGTGGGTGGAGATGAGTTTCAGGGGTGATTTGTGGCTGAAGGATAACAGCTAGAGTGAAAGGGAAGATTTTCAAGATGGTAGTATGCTATGATGTATGGTTTGGAGACGGTGGCACTGATAAAAAGACAGGAGGCAGAGCTGGAGGTGGCAGAATTGAAGATGCTAAGACTCTCATTGGGAGTGACTAGGAAGGACAAAATTAGAAACGAGTATATCAGAGGGACAGCTCAGGTTGAGCAGTTTGGAGACAAAGTAAGAGAGGCAAGGCTGAGATTGTTTGGACATGTGCAGAGGAGGGGTAGTGGATATATTGGACAAAGGATGTTGGAGATGGAGCTGCCAGGCAAGAGAAAAGAGGAAGACCACAGAGAAGCTTCATGGATGTAGTGAAGGAGGACATGGAGAGGGTTGGTGTTACAGAGGAAGATGCAAGGGTTAGGGTGAGATGGAGGCAGATGATCTGCTGTAGTGACCCCTAAAAGGAGCAGCTGGAAGAAGAAGACGACACCCCAGAGGTTTTTTTTAATACTGTGCTTAAATTTGCTATATTGGCTGCAGTGACATAAATGCGTATGGAAAGATGCAGGTATTTTCCAGTCACAAGGAAGATTTATTAAAATAATAATCAGACATACACTGAGGCAAAAACATGAAAACGATTGAGCTAACTTAAACACTGGATTAACTGAAAACAAAACGGCAGCATGGGAGCTGAAAACAACATACAGTCATGTGAAAAAATTAGGACAGCCTGTATAAGCCTGTGGGTTTTTTTTTTCCACAATATTTTTTATTGAACCTTTTTTAACAAACATGACACAAACAATCAAACACTAACACTAAAGTAATTTAAAAATAAAGGAAAAGAAAAAAAAATGTACTAAAAACACCAACAACCATTAACAAAAGCAAGTCTTCAACAATGATCCTCTGTTTAGCCTAGGTAATCCATTACATAAGTATACATATTATACATTCACCAATTTGGAATTTACAAGGTCCACACACATCATTCACCTTCTTCTTCAGAAGTTATGTTTAATTTCTTTACATAATCAATGAAAGGTCTCCATATATTCTCGAACACATTTTCCTTTGATTTCAGTATGTATGTTATTCTTTCTAGTGGAAGGTTTGTTAACATCTGTCTTAACCACTGAGTCACATCTGGTCTATGAGTCTTTTTCCACAGTAGTGCAATACATATTTTGGCATTAAGCAAACTGAGGTCTATGAATGCTCCATCCATCCATCCATCCATCCATCTTCTACCGCTTTTCCAGAGGTCCAGGTCGCGGAGGCAGCAGTTCAAGCAGAGAAGCCCAGACTTCCCTCTCCCCAGCCACCTGCTCCAGCTCTTCAGAGGGGATACCAAGGTGTTCCCAGACCAGCTGGGAGACATAGTCTCTCCACCGAGTCCTGGGTCTGCCCCGGGGTCTCCTCCCAGTGAGACGTGCCTGAAACACCTCAAGTGGGAGGCGTCCAGGAGGCATCCTAATCAGATGCCCATACCACCTCATCTGACTCCTTTCAATGTGGAGGAGCAGCGGTTCTACTCTGAGCCTCTCCCGGATGACTGAGCTCCTCACCCTATCTCTGAGGGTGAGTCCAGCAATCCTACGGAGAAAGCTCATTTCAGCCGCTTGTATCCACAATCTCGTTCTTTCGGTCATTACCCAAAGCTCGTGACCATAGGTGAGAGTAGGAACGTAGATTGACTGGTAAATCGACAGCTTTGCCTTAGAACTAAGCTCCCTCTTCACCACAACAGACCGGTACAATGTCTGCATCACTGCAGATGCTGCTCCAATCCGTCTGTTGATCTCTCGCTCCATTTTCCCCTCACTCGTGAACAAGACCCCAAGATACTTAAACTCCTCCACTTGGGGCAGGAGCCTGTCCCCAACCCGGAGAGGACAATCCACCTTTTTCCAGCTGAGGACCATGGACTCGGACTTGGAGGTGCTGATTCTCATCCCAGCCGCTTCACACTCAGCGGCAAACCGTCCCAGCAAGAGCTGTCGGTCGTTGCTGGATGAAGCCAACAGGACAACATCATCTGCAAACAACAGAGATGAGATCCTGTGGTCACCAAGCATGACACCCTCCATTCCCTGGCTGCGCCTAGAAATCCTGTCCATAAAAATTATGAACAGGATCGGTGACAGAGGGCAGCCCTGGCGGAGTCCAACTCTCACTGGGAATGACTCCGACCGAGTGTTGGCAATACGAACCAAACTCTCACAACGGTCGTACAGAGACCGAATAGCTTGTAACAACAAGCCCAATACCCCATACTCCCAAAGCACCCCCCACAAAAATCCACGAGGGACGCGGTCAAATGCCTTCTCCAAGTCCACAAAACACATGTAAACTGGTTGGGCAAACTCCCACGAACCCTCAAGAATTCTCGAGAGGGTAAAGAGCTGGTCCGATGTGCCACGGCCAGGACGAAAACCACATTGCTCCTCCTGAATCTGGGGTTCGACCAACGGCCGGACTCTCCTCTCCAGTACCTTGGCATAGACCTTCTCAGGGAGGCTGAGGAGTGTGATCCCTCTAAAGTTGGAGCACACCCTCCGGTCCCCTTTTTTGAAGAGAGGAACCACCACCCCGGTTTGCCATGCCAAAGGCACTGCCCCCGACCTCCACGCAATGTTGCAGAGGCGTGTCAACCATGACAACCCAACAACATCCAGGGCCTTGAGGTACTCAGGGCGAATCTCGTCCACCCCCGGGGCCCGGCCACCAAGGAGATTTTTAACCACCTTGGTGACCTCAGCCCCTGTGATAGGCGAGTCATCCCCCTCGTCCCCAAACCTTGCTTCCTCTTTGGAAGGTGTATCAGTGGGATTGAGGAGATCCTCGAAGTATTCCTTCCACCGCCCGACGATATCCCCAGTCGAAGTCAACAGTGTCCCATCCGCACCTTACACAGTGTGGACGGGGAGCTGCTTTCCCCTCCTGAGCCGCCGGACAGTTTGCCAGAATCTCTTTGAGGCCGACCGAAAGTCTTGTTCCATGGCCTCACTGAACTCCTCCCATACCCGGGTTTTTGCTTCAGCAACCACCCGAACTGCACTCTGCTTGGCCTGCCGGTACACCTCAGCTGCTTCGGGAGTCCCACAAGCCAACCAAGCTTGATAGGACTCCTTCTTCAGCTTAATGGCCCCCCTCATCACTGGTGTCCACCACTTGGTTCGGGGGTTGCCACCACGAGATGCACCGACCACCTTGCGGCCGCAGCTCTGGGCCGCCGCTTCAACAACAGAGGTGGAGAACATGGCCCATTCAGACTCCATGTCTCCAGACTCCCTCGGAATGTGGTTGAAGTTCTTCCAGAGGTGGGAGTTGAAGACCTCCCGGACAGGGGCCTCAGCCAGATGCTCCCAGCACACCCTCACTATACGTTTGGGTCTACCAGGTCTGAATGGCTTCCTCCCCTGCCATCGAGATCCATCTCACCACCAGGTGGTGATCAGTTGACAGCTCTGCACCTCTCTTTACTCGGGTGTCCAAGACATACGGTCGCAGGTCTGATGATACGATAACAAAATCGATCATCGACCTGCGACCTAGGGTGTCCTGGTGCCAGGTGCACATATGGACACCCTTATGCTTGAACATGGTGTTCGTTATGGACAGACTGTGGTTAGCACAGAAGTCCAATAACTGAACACCACTCGGGTTCAGATCGGGCAGGCCGTTCCTCCCAATCACCCCCCTCCAGGTTTCACTGTCGTTGCCCACGTGCGCATTGAAGTCCCCCAGTAGGACAATGGAGTCTCCAAGAGGAGCACCCTCCAGCACCCCAGTCACAGACTCCAAAAAGAGTGGGTACTCTGAAACATCATTTGGTGCATAGGCACAAATGATGGTCAGGACCCGTTTCCCAACCCGAAGGCGCAGGGAAGCAACCCTTTCATCCACCGGGGAAAACTCCAATATAGAGGCAGCAAGGTGGGGCGATACAAGAATACCCACCCCTGCTCGTCGCCTCTCGCCCGGGGCAACTCCAGAAAAGGCCAAGCTCCAGCCCCTCTCCAGGAGACTGGTTCCGGAACCGTAGCTGTGTGTTGAGGTGAGGCCGACTACGTATATCTAGCCGGTATCTCTCAACCTCGTACACCAGCTCAGGCTCCTTCCCCACCAGAGAAGTGACATTCCACGTACCAAAAGCCAGTACAACAGTTTCAATCCACCTCCAATGCCCCTAGCCTTGCTTCCCTTCCATCTAGTTTCTTGAACACACAGTGTACCTGCCTTTCTTCTCTCCATCATATCAGCCAACTCTCTGCCTTTACCAGCCATAGTCCCAACATTTAACATCTCACCTCCACACTTCTACCTTTCCTTTTCTCTCTCTCTCTGTCTCCTAACACTCCTTCCCTCTCTCCTCCTCCTTGATCAAACAGTAGCCCAATTTCCACCAGCACCTTGTCAGTTAACAGCACCGGTGGTGGTCGTTGTTAACCCGGGCCTCGACTGATCCGGTATGAAAGTCTCATTCGTCATGATCCACATGTTTGATTTAGCAAAGGTTTCATGTTGGATGCCCTTGCTGACACAACCCTCCCCATTTACCCGGGCTTGGGACTGGCACTAGGAGTACATTGACTTGTGCACCCCCTGTGGCTGGGTTTCAATGTAAAATCGAGGTGAAGATATAACAAAATAAGCCACAATGACACGAGATTTGTTATCAACTGTGGATTAGTGAAGCAGGTGGAAACAGGGACCCCATTCCGGGCGGGGTACACTGAATCCTTGATATAGAATTTATTTATAAGAGTGAATGCTCTTTCACTCTTATTAAAGTTATGTTTTTTCTGGATACAGACCCAACAAAAACAATTTAGGGTTCAGTGTGAATTGTTTTGAAATTATTTTTTCTATTGTTACCCTCACCTCTTCCCAAAACATTCTAGTTTTTCTACATTCCCATAAACAATGAAATAGGGTTCCTTTACTTTCCATACATTTTGTGCACCTATCTGGTATGTTTTTGTTATATCTATTTAACTCCACCGGTGTAACATACATCCACATTAACCATTTAAAATGTATCAATTTAAGACGTACATTTATTGATTTGGTTTGAGCTTCTGTGCAAGCCAGTTCCCATTGTTCCTCTGAAATTTCAGTTTGCAGGTCTTCTTTCCAATAATTCATTCTTTTCTGTGAGTTTTCACTTGAGGATAATGTCAATGAGTTATAAAACTCTGAAATAATACCCTTTCTCTTACTATTTTTCGTCAAAATTTTTTCCAAGGATGAATAAGTAGGTCGGGTGAGAGCATTATTTTGATTTGATCGAATAAAATTCCTAAGCTGAAGATATTTAAAAAAAAATGTGTTCTATTAAGATTAAATTTGATCCTCAGTTCTTCAAAAGACATTATATTATATGAACGTGACAAATATAAGTCTTGAATCTTTTGAATCCCTTTTAAATTCCATACTTTAAATACAGCATCCGCTCTCCCTGGTGTAAAATATTGATTACCCCATATTGGGCTAAATTGTGACAGTAAGTGTTGTTCTTTTAAATATTTTTTGATTTCACACCATATTTTGATCATATGCTTTACAATAGGATTTTTGACTTGTTTCTGTAATTTTTTAGCCGAATCTGAGTATATGAATAAGGGAAGAGGTAAAGGTAAATTATATGATTCCATTTCAGTCCAGTGAGGGAGATCATTTGATGAAAAATAATATGTCATAGACCTCAGTTGTGCTGACCAGTAATACAACATAAAGTTTGGACATTTCAGCCCTCCACGATCAAATGGTAAATATAGTAAGGACAGACGTAATCTAGCCTTCCTATTGTTCCATATAAATTCCACTAACTTTTTTTTAATTCTTGAGAATAGATCTGAAGGTGGTGGTAAAGGAATATATTGAAATAAATAAAGTATTTTGGGTAAGATATTACATTTAAGTATATTAATTCTCCCGATCATCGACATTCGTAGTGACATCCATCTCTGAAGCAACTCATTAATATCTGTCATTAAGGCTTCATAGTTGACACTGGCGACTGATTCTAACTTAGGCACAATTTGAATTCCTAAATATTTAAACTGATTTACAACATTGAATTGATTTACCTCAGGAGCTGGGTGATTTCTCTGGGTCTCATTTAGCATTAATATTGAAGATTTAGTTTTATTTATTTTATATCCTGATATTTCCCCAAAGTTCTTTATTAAATTTAACAAGGTCGGAATTGATTTTTTAAGATTCGATATAAACAAAATTATGTCACCAGCATACAGGGAAATTTTATGTTCTGTTGGTCCTACTTTAATTCCATATATTTGTGGATGTAAACGTACTGCCATCGCTAAAGGTTCAATTGTCATAGTAAACAGTAAAGGTGATAGTGGACAGCCTTGTCCACATCCTCTATTGATTTTTATTGATTTTGAGATATTGCTATTTGTTAGGATTTCTGCTGTAGCATTATTGTATATTATCTGAACCCATTTTATGAAATTATTTCCAAGTCCAAACCTTTGTAGGACTTCAAAAAGAAAGGGCCATTCGACCCTATCAAAGGCCTTTTCAGCGTCCAGTGATAGGAGAGCTGTATCCGGTTCTTCTTTATTAGAATAAATAATATTAAAAAGTCTTCTTACATTATGGAAGCCTTGTCTTCCCATTATAAAGCCATTCTGATCTCGGTTAATAATATTTGGTAAAATTTCTTGTAGTCGTCTTGCTAAAATTTTACAGATTATCTTAAGGTCAGCATTTAATAGGCTTATTGGTCTCATGTTTTCACATTTATTAGAGGGTTTACCTGGTTTTGGCAACAGTATAATTAAGGCATTATTCATGTATGGTGGTAAATTACTATTTTGAAATGCTTCTAAAACCATTTCCAAAAATGGTTTTATTAATTTATTCTTAAATTTTTTATAGAGGTCAACTGGAAGACCATCTGGTCCCGCACTTTTTCCTGATTTCATATTATCAATGGCTAGCCCAACTTCTTCTTGACTAATTTTTGACTCCAGTATCTCCCTATTTTCGTTTGGAATACATGGTATAGATAATCCGTCCAAAAACCCATTTAGTTTTGTTAAGTCAGTTTCACTTTTTGTATCATATAGTTTTTCATAATAATCTCTAAAGACACTATTTATTGCTAAAGGATCTACAACTGCCTGTCCGTTACTTATAATACTGGTAATTGGTGTTTTAAATTCTAATTGTTTAATCTGCCATGCCAATAATTTTCCTGATTTTTCACCTTGTTCATAAAAGGTTTGCTTCAATCTTAGAAGACTCGAGGCAGCTCTATTCGCTGATTTTTTGTCATATTCAGCTCTCAGAATCAGTAATTTGTTCTCTAATTTTGGATAACTTCCTGCATACACTTTTTCTTGAAGAATTTTTATTTTACGTTCCAATTGGACTCTCTCCTCTCGAGTCTTCCTAGATTTTGATCCTGTATAACTAATAATATGCCCCCTAATAAAAGCTTTGAAAGCTTCCCACTTTATACATGCTGATGTTTGTGTAGTATTGATATCAAAGAACTCATCTATCTGTTTTTCTATGTACTTAACAAATTCCTCATCCTGAAGCCATTTATGCTGAAATTGCCACCTACCTGGAACCTTTGTCAGTTTCTTATCTACATATATTAGACAGCAGGGTGCGTGATCAGATATCACGTTGTTATCATAGAAACAGTTTTGAATCTTGGACCTTAATTCTGTGGAGATCAAAAAATAATCAATACGTGAAAATGTCTTGTAGGTATTAGAATAACAAGAATAGGCTTTGACTTGTGGTTTCATTTCTCTCCATATATCTAGCAATCTCAATTCTTTCATAAAACGATTAATGGTCATCCTGCATCCATTGTGCGTACAGTCCAGTCCTGTTGATCTATCTATACTGGGATTCAGTGTACAATTAAAATCCCTTGCTATTATATGTTGCCCTGTTAGTGATGCTAAAGTAAGAAATAAATTGACAAAGAAGTTTTGATCATCTATATTGGGACCGTATAAGTTCACCAGATTTATATTTTCTAATAACAAAGATCCTTGGATGATTAGATGTCTTCCCAATTTGTCTCCAATTACATTTTTCACTTGAAATGGGACTGTTTTATGTATGAGAGTCATAACTCCCCTGGCTCGGGATGAAAATGATGAGGTGAACACACTTCCCTGCCATCTTTTCCTTATTCTTTTTACATCCTCCTCTATTAGATGAGTTTCTTGTAAAAACACAATTTTTGAACCTATGTCTTTTATTTTGTTCATAACTTGTTTAAGTTTTTTTAGATTTTGTAGACCTCTGCAATTCCATGAAGTTAAATTAAGATTAACGCTTTGGTCTATGATCAATAAAGACTTTGAAATTACCTTGCAAAATAAGCTTGCTCATACAGAGAAGCAAAAACATGGATGGTTGAACATTCATGCCACAAACTACACAAAAACAAATTCCCCCTCCCCACATTCGTGGTAATCCCCCCAAAATCAAAAAAAAAATTCCGTCTCCCGCTATAGCCATTGGCTGCTCCTCACTCACGAGGATCAGTCAAACCACTCACTCTTTTCTCCTTTCAATCACCCTTAATTCAGTTCAATTCAACTTTATTTATATAGCGCCATTTCACAACAACAGTCATCTCATAGCACTATCAACTGTAGTGCAACTTACTCTGCTACTTTAAATGACATGACAATAACTCTCTTCTGTAGTTTTTCCGACTTAACTCCAAAATTTTATAGCAACTTTGTACATCATAACTTTTTTTTAAATATATATAATACAGTCTATATTTTGTAGACATTCTATATGTTTCAAATCAGTCAGATACTTGTACACATGCTTAAATATTCTACCTTTATATCTTGTTCTTGCTTCATGCTTAGCTCCCACCAGTCTCTCCTTGGATCTGCTTGATAAGCTCCTGTGCCTCCTCAGGGGTCTTGAAGGTGTGGGTTCTCCCTTTATATGTGACCAGCAGTCTTGCCGGATGAATCACTCCATGACGGATCCCGAGGCTGCGCAGCTCTTTACGGGCGGGGTCAAACTGTTTCCTTAATTGTTGGATTCCCGTGGCCAAATCTGAGTAGAACCGCACCTGTTGATCCTGGTATTTGATTTCTCCTTTCGTACGTGCTGCTTTGGTGACCGTTATCTTGTCTCTGTAGTTGAGGAACTTCATAATCAGCATCCTCAGTGGTGTCTTCTTATCTCTTGGTGGGCCGATTCGGTGTGCGCTCTTCAAGACGATCGATGACTGCAGATCTGCGTTGTTCAGCGCTTCTGGAATCCACTTTTCCAAAAAGGAACTCATATCCTGTCCCTCGGTACCCTCCGGGAGGCCCACCAGCCTTAAATTATTCCGTCGCGACCTAGATTCTAAGTCCAGGACGTTATCTTCCAGACGTTTATTTTTTAATTCCAATGTTTGCACCTTTAATTGTAGGCTGGTGACGTCATCCTCAGCGTTGGAGATTCGGAGCTCCAACTGCGAAACTCGTTCCATACAGTCGCATATTTCTTTTCTCATTCCTTCTATCGCTGCTATAATCCCATCAAACTTAGATGAAAAGTCTGCTCTCATGGAGCTGATAGCAGCCAGCACCGCATTCGTGCCTTCTTCAGCAGACGCCGCTCCGCCGTGAGCTTCCTCCGCCGTGAGCTTCCTCCGCCATAGTCTCTGGAGATTTACCTGCTTCGTCACAAGCGTGGAAGTCTGTTAGCTTGGATTGTTTCGAAGAATAGCTTTTTCCTCCGCCTAATTTCCCAGCCTTCGTCTTTACCATATCCGCGCCTAAACGCTGGGATAGGTTTTTGTTCCAATTGAGAGAGTTTTAGCCTTCTTTTTATTTTTAGGAGCAGAGCAGAGTGAAACACGTCTTCCTTCGTGGCCGCCATAACCGGAAGTCCCTGCCTGTGTATTTTTTAACATATTTGTACATATGGATATTTAATATCTATGGTAAAAATACTGGGAGATTCACGTAATACAACTAAACAATTAAAAGTGAATTAAAGACTTTGTTCCAAATTTTCTGTAAAATGCAATTCTAAACAAAGAGTGAGGAATACATTAGGACACCCCCATCACTTTTAGGACACCCCTACATTCATTCCCACTTACAATGGCTAAAATAAATTTTAAAAATATCAGATAAAATAAAAACCAAGTTAGAACTAGATGCGTGAATATTTCTTAATAAAGAACTGAATATTTAAAGGGGTGTCCAAATTTTTTCACATGACTGTACCTGGACTTAAACACAAGAGGAACTAGAAAAGCACTCAGAGAGTACATACCTCCACGATGGCTGTTTCAAGGTCCTTGGTGGAGGTATGCAGTCTCAGATCATCACCAAAATTTAATGATTTAATTTAATGGTTAATCTAGGGCTGGGCGATATGAGAAAATTCGAGCCACGATAAATTTTTCCCATATTGATCGATATCAGTATATATTGCGATATTTATCAATTCACTGTTTCTGTCAAGCTTAAAGGTTCCTTTTTACTCGTGAGGTGTGAAGCTATAACAAGATTAAGTTTAAATATTTACTTTCTGTCAGAAGTTGAACGACAAGTGTAGTGTAGAACATTATACAATTGTATTTCAAATAATTATAAAACATAAAATATAAATATTTTATAATATTCTGCTCATCAACTTACCAATAGGTGAGTGAAGTACATGGCCAAATGTAGCAGCCGTTACAGTCCAGCTGTCATCCATGTGAAATGATAAGTCTCCCCAATGCAAGTGTGGAGAAGGACTGTTGCAGCCAAACAACACTGGTTAGTATTTGGATTAAACAAAGAACGTGTCCGAACGGGACACAAAACTTTGAAATTATTAAATTAAATTTCAAGGAGTATATTACAGTGGGTCTGGAATATTTGTAGACATGTCCGTTTGTTCTGCTCTGCGATCTGACTCTCTGCGATCTGCGCTCTGATCTGCTCAGATCTGCGATCTGACTCGTTTGTTGAGCTCTGCGATCCACATGGTGAGGACATCGATGGCCTCATTCACACCTTCACAGGCTACCTCAGCTTCTGTGTGGACAAATCCGTTCCCACCAAGACCATACGGCGTCACTCAAACAACAAACCCTGGATCAACCCTGAGATAAAAACACTTCTGAGAGAGAAGAAGAGGATCTTCAGGTCAGGGAACAGGGAGATGCTGAAGTCCGTACAGAGGGAGCTGAGGAGAAAGATCAGAGAAGGCAAGGACAGCTTCAGGAAGAAGATGGAGGACAAGCTGCAACAGAGCGACATCAGTGGGGTCTGGAGAAACCTCAAAACCATCTCGGGGCTCCAGAATACCTCCCCCCAGGCCACAGGGGGCAGGGAGTGGGCGAACAACCTGAATCTGTTTTTCAATAGATTTGACCAACCGCCCTCCCCCCTGACTGCACAACAACCACTGCTGCCTCTAAAGAAATCAAGTCCTGCTGCCCACTCCCCACTCCACCAACACCCCCCCACTCCCAACACACAGCCCCCCATCCTGACCCTGACCAGGACCCAGATGAGGACGGAGCTGAGGAAGATCAAGGCGAGGAAGGCGCCGGGACCGGACGGCATCAGCGCAAAGCTCCTCAAGTCCTGTGCAGACCAGCTGTGTGGGATTGTGACGTATATCTTCAACATGAGCCTGAAACTGGGGAGGGTACCACAGCTGTGGAAAACATCTTGTGTGGTACCTGTACCAAAAACTTCCCACCCCAAAGACCTGAACAGCTACAGACCGGTGGCCTTGACGTCCCACTTGATGAAGACCCTGGAGAGACTGCTCCTTGCTCACCTCCGCCCCCTGGTGGAACCAGCGATGGATCCACTCCAGTTCGCCTACCAGCATGGCATTGGGGTGGAGGATGCGGTGATCTTCCTCCTTCACCGTTCTCTGTCCCACCTGGAGAAGCCCGGGAATATGGTGAGGATCATGTTCTTTGACTTCTCCAGTGCTTTCAACACCATCCAACCGATGATCCTGAAGGACAAGCTGCTGCGCGCAGGGGTGGACCAGCACCTGTCATCATGGATCCTGGACTACCTCACGAACCGGCCTCAGTTTGTGAGAACCCGGGACTGTGTGTCCGACACGATCATCAGTAGCACGGGGGCCCCCCAGGGAACGGTGCTGGCTCCCTTCCTGTTCACTCTTTATACTGCGGACTTCTCACACAACACAACACACTGCCATCTACAGAAGTTCTCTGATGACTCTGCGATCGTTGGCCTCATCTCCAATGGAGATGAAGCTGAGTACAGAGGGCTTATCCAGGACTTCGTGGACTGGTGCCATCGGAACTGCCTCCAGATCAACGCGAGGAAAACTAAGGAGCTGGTGGTGGACTGCCGCAGGCATGGGCAGCCCCTCACAGTACCAGTAAATATACAGGGAACAGACATCGAGATGGTGACATCCTATAAGTACCTGGGTATTCATCTGAACAATAAACTAGACTGGTCACACAATACTGATGCACTCTACAAGAAGGGACAGCGCAGGCTGTTCCTGCTGAGGAGACTCAGGTCTTTTGGTGTACAAGGGGCGCTGCTGAAGTCATTCTATGACACGGTGGTGGCATCAGCCATCACTTTTGGAGTGGTCTGCTGGGGCAGTGGCATTACTGCAGCCGATAGGAAGAGACTGAACAAACTGATTAAGAAAGCTAGCTCTGTCCTGGGGCAGCGCCTTGATCCGATGGAGGAGATAGGAGAGAGAAGGACGGTGGCTAAACTGTCATCTCTGCTGGAGTCCGAGTTCCACCCTATGCAGGACATACTGAATGCACTGAGGAGCTCATTTAGCAGCAGACTACATCATCCCAGGTGCACAACCGAGAGGTTTCGTAGGTCCTTCCTACCAACGGCTGTCAGACTGTACAACCTAAGCAGGGCTGCTCGCAGAGATAGCAAAAAGACGTAACAAACTAATAGTTTTTTGAATGCAAAAGATGCAATAGACTTACACAATGGTCCCCTCCGGCATACAACTAGGAACATACCGGTCGCTATGGAGGGTGAGAATATGTATGGGCACATAATCATACCATGTAGGATAACTAAGTAGACGGTTATGCTGTTTCATTCCATCTAGCAACAATGCTCTGCACTGTGTGTGTTTATATATTTGCATATTTATTCCATCTAGCTACAATGCTCAGCACTGGGTGTGTTTATATATTTATATATCTACATATTATTCCATCTAGCTACATTGCTCCGCACTGTGTGTGTTTATATACTTGCATATTTATTCCACCTAGCTGCAATGCTCCGTACTGTGGGTGTTTATATATTTACATATTTATTCCATCTAGCTACAATGCTCTGCACTGTGTGTTCATATATTCATATATTTATTCCATCCAGCTACAATGCTCTGCACTGTGTGTCTGTGTGTGTGTGTATATATATATATTTTATAGTAATACGTACATATGTTTATTAGCTGCTCTTGCTTGCTTGTTTTTTTTCTTGCCTTCTGATTGTTGCTCTGAGTGTTGCTATCCCTGTGCTGTTGCAATCCTGGAATTTCCCCGTTGTGGGACTAATAAAGGCTTATCTTATCTTATCTTATCTTGTTGACTTGATGTCACTTGGTCCCATTAGATATCATTTAATGTGCTATTTGGGCATTTTGTGTAACGCTAGTTACTAAAAGAATGGCTATTTGTCATTAAATATTAGAATAAAAATGACTTTATTGATTTTTGGGGCATTTGATGTCCCATAAAAAATGATTTAATTTATTATTTGGATATTTTCTAGGGGGTTGGGGTCACGGGAGTCCCATTTGGTCCCGTTTGCTGTTTAGTACAACGCTGCTCAACAGGATGGTACTGCTTCAGATGGTAAAAAGATTTGTGGAATGACCTGATTTTGTGGGAACGTGCTTGACAGTTCGCAGTGCATGCTAAGCTGCTTCCTGTCAGACTTTGCCGTGTCACTGGAAATGCAGGTTCATTTTTCTGTGTCAAGTCAAATCCCTCGTATGTTATCAGTATCTGTTAATGTACTTGGCAATAAATCTTTTTCTGATTTCTGATTTCTGATTTGATTTTCTGACTTTAAATAGCCAAAATATCTCCACATTACTGAATTCCTCAGACCGTTTTTTTTCAATAATCTCCTCATCTATTGAACATTGAATGGCGTTCGTTTTGGTGTCTTCTTTCGTAATGCTGTCACTGGACTTTTCATTAATGCTTTCTGTCGTCTGCTACACGGCTGTGCTAGCCCAAACATTAGCACGTGTGCTAGGCTAAGCCTCGGCTACGTGCTGGTCGTACGCGCCTGCGCACGCTGCTGTGTACATCAATCGAGCATGACTTCCAGCCACATGATTGGTTCGGTGTGGTGTAATCTTTATTTTCTTTGGCTGTTCGTGTTGTCTGTCAAAACACGGAACCAATGAGTTCTATCGAAGTTCTATCGAATGTTTTATGTCTCTATAGAGGAAAAGTTATTTCGCGATAATTATCGTTATAGTTTTATCGCCCAGCCCAAGATTCATCCTCGGCCCAAGGGCTACCTCTGGTGAAAATTTCATCAAAATATGTCTTGTAGTTTTTGCCTAATCCTGCTAATAAACAGACAGACAGACAAACTACCTCGATTGCATTACCTCCTTTGTGGAAGTAATAATGATTCACACCATGGAGAAATGAGGAGCCAGGAGGCCACAAGGCAAAGTAGGGCAGAATTAAGCAATATTACAGGAGACGAAGTTACGGTATCGTGATTATAATAACTGCAGCTGTGATAATAGCCATAGTATAATCATGATACCACAATGACATTGAGTGTAATGTTGCTTTAATACAACAGTTACGGCAAGCAAAATTTATTAAATGACAGCAATACTGGACAAAATATTATGATTTGTTTGTTTAACCAGTTATTTTGTGCAGCTGAGAAAAAAAAATAGTCCCTAAATCTAGCCAGTAACTGTTGCTAAACATCTCAGTCAGCATGAAGACGTCTATTGTCATTTCACACACATGTAAACAAATTAAATATTGTCAAGTGTAAAAGTAATAAGTGTTCATACAACATATACAGTACCTGCTGAGTCGGTACTGTGAAAGACCGGAGATCAAAACGTGGCCATTACACCGGTAGCTAGCCGATGGCTCGTAGTTAGAATTCTAGCGATTTCTTCGGCACACTTTGCTCGCTTTTCTTGGCATTTTCAGATGAAACAAAGAGTCCATCACCACAGAAGTGTTGTGGTTTTACTGTTATCCTCGTTTTTGCATTTCTCCAGATTGTCCAAGTCAGCTGATGAAATTCTTGCATACCAGGAGGTTTCCATGGAAATAGCCTGACTTCTTCCTTTCTCCTCCTCCTCCTCTTCTGATGACCATTCATAATTTAAATCAAATGTTATATTCAGAAAAATGTCCATTGTTTTGCCGTATTCCATTAATGTGGCCATAAAGTGCCGACCAGGAGTCGACCGTAAATAAAGGTTACTGATTAACAGATACCTTTGAAGTGGAGTGACACATATCCAGTGAAACTGGGGTGCAATTATTGGAGATTACTGTATAATAACTCCTGGAATCCCTATTGTCCAATCAAATCGCTCGGTTGGAACTAACTGTTGCATAACTAAATTTATACACGGACTAATAATTGGACATAGAAAACAGAGCTGGTGAGCACAGGGATGGGACCAAATTAATTGGGTTGCATAACAGCACAAGTAAACTAGGGATCGTTGTCATGATCCTGGGGCACGGGTTAGAGCCGTGCCCAGTTTCTCTGCTCAGTGAGCATTTTTCTGTTTGTTTACTGTTATCTTTAAGATTATTATGATGGTTTTTGAGTTATGTTGTGTTTGTATTTTTATGTTTCGCTTCATGACAGAAGGACATGGCCAGTGTGGACACCAGCTGCTGTAGGTTTTGGCATTTTCTCTTTTTTGTGTTTTTTTGTCTGAGGTGTAGTGGGGCATTACCACCATAAACTTTAGGATTTTGGGGTTGAGTGAGAAGGCGTGTGCAGTGGCAGAACTTGCTGTGGATTTAGCCTCTAAGGCTCAGATCACTCACACTCCCGAGGTCGTTTTTGGCTTCGTGAATAATGCAGCCGGGTTAATTGAGACTTGCCCCAATCTCTGGAGCTACCCAGGTCTGACTCCTCTTCTCACAATGATATTCGAAACCGGACGACGTATCGGGGAGTTGTTGGAAGATTCTCCCTCAGTGCAACCCGGGCTGAAGAAGCACTCACGGGGGCGGAGGGCTCGCCACTCCCGCCTCAAGCCCACGCTGTCACCCTCCACCCAGGCAGCTCTCAAGACTCCCGGAGAGACAGAGCCTGACCCCGGAGCAGCAGCTGACTCCATCACCTCCCAGGCAGTTCAGGCAAGTGAACTCTTGTTTTCCATTACTAAAAAAGGAATATTCTTGCCTGGTTCCTGGAGAGAAAAACCAGTCCCTGCAGTCCACTGGGTTTTCTCCACCTGCTGCAGTAAATAATTCTTCACCTGTCCTCTCCGTCTCCTCCGTCTGTCCCTGAGTGTCCGCCAGTTCCTGAACTGAGCCACCGGATGAGGGAGGAGCCTGTGGCCCTGGAGGACCCTATTCCAGTGCCAGCGCGGAGCCGACCCCCAGTTGCCACGCCGGACGAGCCACCAGCATGGGCCCCTGCATCTGGGGAGACAAGGACTGCAACCACCATCATGCTTCTGTGGAGGCCGCTGCAGCAGAGTTTGAGGCTGAGCTGGACCTCCAAGAGACCGAGCCCGAGACATCTTTGTCTGGATTGACGGAGTCCTGGATGGTGGGGGAGCTCGAGCCCAGGCAAGTACACTCCTCTGTCTGTCTCTCTTTCGGAGAAATCTTGCCTGGCTCTTGGTGAGGAGAGTCGGGTGCAGCCGACAGCCACAACTGAGCTCACCTCGCTGGGTTCCGCTGCTGTCGGTGACCCTGACCTTGTTTTCTCGCTTGTATTGTTTGAGCTGTCCCCTAGGGTCACCAAGGGTGTGCCAACTATGCCAGATGTCTCCGTGGGTCCAGACTTGCCACCTCAGATCGTCATGGGTCCAGCTCCCCCTGCTGAGGTCTTTGCGAACGTTCCATTCCAGCTCTGGACCTCTGTGGGTGCTGCCCCCCCTCCAGCTGAGATCGTCATGGGTACTCCACTCCAGCCCGGGGCCTCCAAGGCTGCAGCCGCGGTCCAGTCTGGGTCCACCGTGGATGCAGCCATGGCCCAATCCGGGTCCACCATGGGTGCAGCCATGGCCCATTCTGGGTCCACCGTGGGCGCAGCCATGGCCCAGCCCGGAGCCACCGCAGGTGCTGCAGAGCTCCAGCCCGGAGCCACCGCGGGTGCAGCAGAGCTCCAGCCCGGAGCCGCCGCGGGTGCAGCTCCACTCCAGCCCGGAGCCACCGCGGGTGCAGCTCTGCCCCAGCCTGGGGCCTCCGTGGGTGCATCCCGAGAGGTTCACGCTGAACAGCTGCCCTTTGCTGAAGGATGCTGCCTTCTAGTTCCCATGGCTCGTCGGCCGAGGGATGCTGGGAGGCCGCCTGAGGGGCTGCTTCTTCTGTTTTGCTGGTTCTTAGGCACGGGAAGGTCACCCGACGGGTCCCAGCACAGATGCCGTGGTCTTGGGAATTAAGGAGACCGCCTGAACTGCTCCGGCTACTTCGTTGGTTCTGGGACACGGGGAGGCCACCTGACACGTTCCAGCACAGGTGCTGGTGGTCATTGGACTTGGGAAGACCACCTGAACTGCTCTGCCCTCTGATCGGTCGGGCTTAGAGCCCCATGTTGCCACCTGGTGGACAGAGTGTAGTTCATGCGTGTTTTCTTTTGGTTTTCTTTTTGTTTTTTGCTCTGGTTATGGTCCCGCCGTGCCTGGGTTCCCCCTCCTTCTCCCCCAGGGTGGGTCATTTCTATGTGTGCAGGAGGTTTTGTTTTTTCTGTGATGTTACCCTGGGGTCTCTGGGATCCACCCCTTGAGGAGGGGGCTCTGTCATGATCCTGGGGCACGGGTTAGAGCCATGCCCAATTTCTCTGCCCAGTGAGCATTTTTCTGTTTTACTGTTATCTTTAAGATTATTTTAATGGTTTTTGAGTTATGTTGTGTTTGTATTTTTATGTTTCCGGTTTGTTGTTTTTGATAGCGCTGTGCAGCTTCCAGCTGTCAATTCCTTCTGGGCTGCACAGCTGCTGCCCATTCTACCACTCATGAATTACACCTGTCTCTGATTATTTGTGTGTATTTAAGGGACACGGCAACCTCTGCTGTTGCCGTGTCCTTCTTCTCTTCTTGTGTATTCCTGCCCGCTGACTGCAACCGTAGGTGAAGGTCCTGCTGTCGAGGTGTCTTTGGTGTGCTCCGTCCTGGTGCCTTTTTTCCTGGTGTCTCAGCCGTCGAGCCCCACTGCTTCTCGGGGTCCTCCAGCTGAGTTTCGCCCTGGTCAGGCATTCCCTGACTTTGTACCTTTGGACTTTGAGCCCCACTCTCCTCCAGCGTATTGTTCACATTTCTTTATTATCGTTTTCTCCTCATTTTTTGAAATGGTATGAAATTGTTCTTGGTTGTGTTTTGTTAATAAATGGGTCAACCTATAGCGAGCGTTTGATGTCCTATCCTTCATGACAATTGTGAGCAATGGAAAATGGTAAGTACATTTACAAAATAAACAGGAAGATACCAGCTAAACCAGAACATAACAATTTAGAAATAAAACTAAGAACACTGGAAATTAACTGGACAAGACTAGACTAAGGACAAGGGATACTGACTAGACAAGGATGGCATGAGGAGAACTCATAACAACCTAGCACAGAATAAATCATCATAATAATCATAAGATCAAAATAATCAATACCTCAAGGGATGGGGCATGTTCACAAAACAAATATAACTAGAAAATCACTCAGAGAGCGCATACCTCCGCTAAGGCTCCTTCCATCCCTCATGGATCACTTCCAAAATGTAATGGGTTTGTTTTGGAGTATTCTTGCTAACACAGTGTAAGAAGATAAGGTCCTTGGTGGAGGTATGTACTCTCAGATAATCACCAAAATTTAATGGGTTCATCCTTGGCCCAAGCGCTACCTCTGTTAAAAATTTCATCAAAATCTATGTAGTAGTTTTTGTGTAATTCTGCTAACGGACAGACAAACAGACGGTCAAACGGATAGACAGAGAGACAAACCACCCCGATTACATGACCTCTTTGGCGGAGGTAATTAAGTAATATTACACAAGAGGGAGTACAAACTCCAGTGTAATATTGCTTTTATACAACAGTTCCGCAAGCACAGATTATTAAATGACAGCAATACAGGACAAAATATTATGATTTGTTTGTTAAACCAGTTATTTTGCGCAGCTGAGAAAAAAAATAGTCCCTTCTAAATGTACCCAGTTGAGTCGGTACGGCCAAAGGGCCGAGCTCAATGCTGGTGACTCATTGGCATGCTAGCCATTTGGCTTTGGCACACTTCACTTGCTTTTTCTTGGCATTTTCAGATTAAACAAAGAGTCCATCACCACAAAGGTATTATGGTTTTCTAATCCAGTCAATAAACTTAACTCTAGCCTGTCTGCTTTGTTTAAACAGATGTAAAATATGTCGCTATGTAGAGAGAATGATCAACAATGAGCTGGATCAACACAGACTTTATTTTCTCTCTAACAAGTCAGGATCACATACGAGCTCCCAGGCCACAGTGCATCTCACTTATATACCTTTAATCATTTGCATAGTGGCCCAGGGCTCCGACATCATAACTATTACATAACAAAGCCTGTGCGGTGCATTAACATAACATTATGCTGGTGCGGCACTTCACTCCTCTCCTGGCGGCCCAGCGTCTCTTCTTCTCCCCGGGGGGTGCCCAACCATGCTGTTCTGTCTGGACCCCCCGGCGAACTCTCTTCTCATGGTCCATAGCTCTCTGGGTGGAGAAGCCTAACACCTTGCCCCCCTCAGCTGGATGTTTAAAAGGACAGGGCTTCTGGATCAGAGATGGCTGGGTTGACACTGTCTAGTTGCTTTTCAAACAGTGCTTCACTGTGGAAATTAAGGTATCCAACACAGTATTGCATTTCTCACGTCTGCAAACTTGACAGTGAATTACTGTTAGTAAGTAGCTGTTCCTAGAACAGCTTTGAAGCAGAGTGATATATATCCAGTGAGACATTGGAGTGCAATTATTGTGGAATATAGTAACTCCTGGAATCCCTTCTGTCCAATCAAATTGCTCAGTCGGAACTAACTGTTATATACTTTGATATAATCAAACACTTCTCCCACACCACCAGGTTTCTCTGGTGTACAGCAAGTCTAACACGAGGTCAGACCTATCATGTGATTTGAGCGTTCCATACGATCACATTCAGATTGGTAAATATTCATCTGTGTTGCAATGATCATATAACGACTTTTCTGTTCTATGCACCTTTGATAAATGAGAGCCAGTGTGTCCATTGCAGTTTGTTTGTCTGATTGTTAGCAGGGTTACTGTCATTGCCACCCCCCCCAAAAAAAAAGATAGACAAAGTTTAGTGTGTTTTATAAGTGGATTATTTACAAATAAATGAGCTCAACTCCAGGCTGAACCAAGGTCAAAATAACAGACATAACCCAATCTGTCTTAGTCAGATGAGGGCTATTTATGTGAAACAAAAACAACAAATATACAATACTAAACCTAACTCCCTAAAATAAGCAAAAATAGTAAGAAAAAGAAAGTGAAACTGACATAAAATAAGTCCATCTTTAGCCAGTCAAGCTTTGTTCGTGCTGTGCTTTCATGGGGGAGTGCAGTCCTAAGTTCAGACAGGCACAATAGTATTGGGAAAAATATCAAACCCATGGTAAGATGGAGAACTGAAACCAAAATGAAAAACAAAAGTATATTCTGAGGAATCACTATCTTAATAAATTCATTCACACTTTGAGTTTCACATAATTTAATAAAAAAAAATAATCAGTATTTGTATTGAGATAATCGTTACACTGCATATCCCCATAGTGTGGCTGCAAAAATACCAGCCAAGTTCACCAGAATTATCGTCAAGTCGAATAAATTATGATGGTTTTCATCAAAGTTTATTTGTTAAAATAAGTTCACAGGGTCGAGGAGCGCTCTTATCGTGATCATTTTGGTCAGACTGACTTAATCAGTCTGATCACTGTGATTCTCACATAATAGTACTGCTGTGACACTCCTGCACAAAGCTGCTGGCTGGGAACGTGATATTGGCAGCAATTCAGGCCAGTATGGAGAACAATGGTGAGAATGAGAGTGGGATGGAAGCGCATTGTGGCCAGTGACGTCCAGCACCAGGGTCCTATATAAATGAGGACCCTGGTGCTGTCAGACTTTTGTCTCTGGTTATCTTTGGTTGCTCGATAATTAAGACAGCACACCCTGAGCCTCCCTCACTGTGTGGTGTAGGATCACCATTTTTAGGCATGACTAAAGATGTCATGTTGGTCATCTTTTAACTGGGACAGCTCAAAACTGCATAGAAAGTTGTTTTGTTTTGTTTTTTTCGACTGTATTTATGTATTTGTGCTCTTGTAACAAAATAAACACTGAGACAAGAACATACCCAAGATGCTTTGCATGAAGGTGTGATTTGTGAGTTACATAGTACACATAATATTCAGTTAAACCAAAGAAGTCCTCAGCTGTTTTGGGAGATCCAGAAGGGGTGTCAGATGTTTTTTGATAGTTTGACAGCTGTCAGAACTGCTACACATCAGTTTATTAAAACAGTCATTTCCCAGTAGAACAAGATAAACACGCCACAGGCAGTCTTTAATTAACGACTATCAATTAATGACAGCGATCATCAAAAATTCCCTTTTTTTTTTTTACATTTATGGGACAACCTACCCTCTACAAGTGAGCAGTGCAGAGATGAGGATGGACACGTTTCTGATGACAGTCTAAAGAGTAAAGCTATTAACAGTATGTATGCTGTGTCATTAGCTTGTTTTGACATCTTTTGTGTAATTATTATTGTTATGAAACAGAGGGGAACGGTGAAAGTTCCACATTACAGGCCCAACCAAGTCCTAAGGTCTAAATCACAGGCTTATCACGAGATTGCAGTTCACCCGATAGGTTCCAGCAGCTTGTGTTGGGCACAGTAATGCATTGCAGTTATGTTAGGGAAAATTGTGCATTCCGTGCTCATTTCTCCCCCAACCATTTCCCCACAACTTTGATGGGGTCTATAAATTTAGCACTTCAAGAATTCATTGAAACTTTTGTCTGTCCTCATCAGAAAACTGAATACTAATCCAGTGTACAATGATCTAAATAAAACCAGTATCCTCTATGCCACTGCCTTTTAAATAACACAGACCAGAAGCAGAATAGGATGAATTAAAATCCCCACAAATGTTTATCCATCTAAGTTAAAGCCCCAGCAGGTAATCCATTCACAAAGCAAGAGAAATCTGGCCTCCGACAGCTGTCCAGAGCTACTCATGACGATGTGTCATCACGACACACACGTGTCTTGGACGACTCGTGTAGTCGTGGGCCGGCTGTTCTAGGATCAAAATTGTTCAACAGGTCTGCAGTAAACTTTCTGACATCTATAATAAGCTGTTTAGTTGTGGAATCTGTTTTTGTTTGAGATGAACACCTGCTGGTTGATACATATTTAAAGAATCCAGCTGTGCCACTCCTAGAATGCACTTCGAATCATTTTGCATGGGCAGTGAATGAGAGAAGAAGAAACTATAAATCCAGATGACAGGAACACAGCCAGAATACTGTGTATGCAGGTGGACAGATAAAGAGGTAAACAAGTAGACTGTACAGTGTGTTCGGGATGAATGCAGTGATTGGCTGGCTTGTCACAATGGATTAATTTTTGATTGATAGCTGTTGGTCTCATAGAAAAGGTGGCCTGCTGTGGCTTTCAGTGTGTACTCCTACTCCTACTAGGCAATTGCCTTGATGCTTTTGAAACTCACACACAGCGACCCTCAGGTGGGTCTTCACCCAGGCTTTGTTTAAGGTCAGGGTTCAGGCTTACAAGATATGAGTATGTATCTTGGGCTGTGTCATCAGGCTGGAATAAACTACTCTGTCATAGATGGTCTGGCTTTTTATACTGTTATATGTGTATACAGTACTAATGTTCATCTGTTTAGTATAAGTAAACTTTTAAGAACTGCATAAGCCTGTAGCAAATGTGAAGTGGCGGTGTTAGTATACTCCATGAATAAATTAATGATTAATTCAAAGAGTAAACAAATGAGGAATTAGTAAATGGATAAAGGGTGAAAGGCTGGATGATTAGATGAGTAAATGACTTTTGTTGAGGTGATACGCAGCTAATCTGCCTTTCTGGACACCAAGGAGAATTTGGGTCTTCAGCCTGGACTCATTTAATTAGGAATTAAACCACGGTTAGATCACATGAACATCTGTTTACAGCGTCCTTAGAGGAATACGGGGGGGGGGGGGGTACCAAAGCCATCTCCCTGCTCATCATCAGCTCTTGTGCTCCATGCCAACATTATGTCCCCTAATCATGGAAGTGTAGCAGCTTTCACAGAGCATACTGTAACATGTTTTATTCCATTGTATTGGTTTAATTTCAGTTTTCACTATGGAAATAAAGGTAGTATCCATCCATCCATCCATCTTCTACCGCTTTTCCGGAGGTCCGGGTCGCGGAGGCAGCAGTTCAAGCAGAGAAGCCCAGACTTCCCTCTCCCCAGCCACCTGCTCCAGCTCTTCAGAGGGGATACCAAGGCGTTCCCAGACTAGCTGGGAGACATAGTCTCTCCACCGAGTCCTGGGTCTGCCCCGGGGTCTCCTCCCAGTGGGACGTGCCTGAAACACCTCAAGTGGGAGGCGTCCAGGAGGCATCCTAATCAGATGCCCATACCACCTCAACTGACTCCTTTCAATGTGGAGGAGCAGCGGTTCTACTCTGAGCCTCTCCCGGATGACTGAGCTCCTCACCCTATCTCTGAGGGTGAGTCCAGCAATCCTACGGAGAAAGCTCATTTCAGCCGCTTGTATCCGCGATCTCGTTCTTTCGGTCATTACCCAAAGCTCGTGACCATAGGTGAGAGTAGGAACGTAGATTGACTGGTAAATCGACAGCTTTGCCTTAGAACTAAGCTCCCTCTTCACCACAACAGACCGGTACAACGTCCGCATCACTGCAGATGCTGCTCCAATCCGTCTGTCGATCTCTCGCTCCATTTTCCCCTCACTCGTGAACAAGACCCCAAGATACTTAAACTCCTCCACTTGGGGCAGGAGCCTGTCCCCAACCCGGAGAGGACAATCCACCTTTTTCCGGCTGAGGACCATGGACTCGGACTTGGAGGTGCTGATTCTCATCCCAGCCGCTTCACACTCAGCGGCAAACCGTCCCAGCAAGAGCTGTAGGTCATTGCTGGATGAAGCCAACAGGACAACATCATCTGCAAACAACAGAGATGAGATCCTGTGGTCACCAAGCATGACACCCTCCATTCCCTGGCTGCGCCTAGAAATCCTGTCCATAAAAATTATGAACAGGACCGGTGACAAAGGGCAGCCCTGGCGGAGTCCAACTCTCACTGGGAATGACTCCGACCGAGTGTTGGCAATGCGAACTAAACTCTCACAACGGTCGTACAGAGACCGAATAGCTCGTAACAACAAGCCCGATACCCCATACCCCATAAAGGTAGTATATGACTTTGATTATCTCTAAATATCACTGCACAGCAAATGACTTTGCAAACTCTTAAGGGCTCCAAAAATAAACCTGACTAAATCAGCTGGAGTGAGTTAATTACACTGTATTTCATTGTAAAGAGAATTAATTTATGGGCTATGTGATAAAAGGAACAAACTTCTTTATAGCTGCTTTGTCAGCGGGTTTACTTTTTACAAGGCTATTTCTTTCCTTTGACTCAATGTATGATATAGACTTTCCATAAAGTACCAAAGATAATGATAAACCAGGGACAATATCTAGCAAATACTTGGGGTATTGTTCATGTTTGGCTAAATTAAAACACAGATAAAGTAGATGCATCATCCTTGTTTATTTCTCTGTCGTCTTGGCAGGCCTGAGCTTTTTGATTGGAGCACAGTGGAGAAGATGATGTCAGCAGTTGACAGACTGGACCATGCCTTTAGTATGGCTGAGCAACACCTGGGGATAGAGAGACTGCTGGATCCTGAAGGTAACTGTCATCCATCTTATGCCTCACTACAAGCATAAAAACTCACCTGTTATCCAAGAGGGGATGATTGAGGTACACTAAAGCTTCATTCTGCACAATTACAATAAACACCCTGACAGGGTTCACAGGGACTACAAAAAAATATAAAAAAAAAAAGTCTATGGCCTTTCGTGAAGTTTTGTTTTAGGGAATATTTTTTTCAACCAGGATACCATTCTTGACGTTAAGAGCCTCTTTTGTGAGTGTCTGTGGCCAGGATTGGCAGTATTAAACTGATACTGCATGTTGTTTGATGGAGGGAGAATCTGGAGCACCTAGAGAAAACCAAGCATCCAAGCATGTCAAGAATATGCACATTCCACACAGAATGGACAGACCTAGGCGGGAACCACACACCTTCTTGCTGTTGAAAAAAGTCATAAACAGCACCTGTAAAGGCTGAAGGAGTTTTGTCATCACACCAACTAGCGACTTGCAGCATCTATACACTAACACTTGAGTTGTTAGAATGATTGCTCTTGACTGGACAAACCTAGGGTCACCAAATTTATACCAAAGGTACATCAGGCCTATACCTCAGTTCAGTTGGAAAATGACGGACCTTGACCTCAAGGTCAGAGGTAAGAGTTCAGTGAAGAGGAACAATGCTGTTTTTTCCTGGTTGTGATTACTGCTCATGCTCTTTATGCTATTGCCGGTATTTTATCCCAACATGTGTTTTTCTACATGTGTTTTGCTGACTCGGAGAGGATTTTTGACCATTTTTCTTAAGGAAGGGTGGTTGCTGCAGAAGTGTGCCGTGTTATGCCCACAGCCACTAGCTCTTCAGCTCTGCATTGACTTGATAGCTTTATTTTTTACCAAAAGATTTACAAACACTAAAAGAATGGATTGCACTTGTACTTTTGTAAATTGTACATTTTCTTCAAATATGTGAAGGCTTTAAAAAAAGTTTGTTAGAATTGGGCTGACTGTATGTGAAATGTGGTGGAAATGATGCATTGTGCATGGAGAGAGGTGAAACGAGGAATCCCAGTGAGGTAATTTTATGTGTTTTAATGTGCAGAGTTGGTCAGCCTTGGAGAGTTGCCGTGTCTCTGAGACCTGGTGCACATGACGGCGTTTTCGTTTAGATCCAGGGAGAAACATTTGTGTGCACACAACACCTCACAGAAGCAATGGCGCGTGCACACGGATCCAACAAAGATGTGAAAACTGCTGTTAGAACTAACAGATGACAAGTAGAAGTTTTACTAGGGCCTTTGGATTATAACTATAAATGCCAGATTCCATCTGCAATAAATATTTATATTAATTTCCGTTAAGCTGTAAGAATGAGGGAGTAATAAATAATTAAATAGCACATTGAGATGACGTTTGTTGTGATTAGGCATTATACAAAGTTGAAATGAATTAAATAAATAACCTGTATAATTGCAGGCAATAAAAACATCTGACTTACTGACAGCTGGTTTGAATATTTGATAAGGAGTCTTCAGTCATAACTTTTATAAAAACATTACAAGAAAAAATAGTGATATGAGGAACTGTCAGGCTGCAGCCATATCACTTATGCAGCACAAAACTGGATTTGAAATATCAGCAGTTTTACAGACACCATTAAGAGCCCATTTTTAACCTGATCCAAACTATAAACACATCAGGCTTAAAGTTTAATCACGGAACTTGTATTTCTGTGAGAAAAGAAGTACAAGCTCCATATTTGTATTTCTCTGTAAGAAATAAATGCTCCTTGGTGTATGGATTGGCTAAAATCTGTTGTAAATTGGGGCTCTATCATGCCATAGGTCTTTTTTTGTGCGTATAGACACGCTTAAACAGCGCTGTGAAAACCTCTCCACTCTGGAGGCTGGTTTCAAATCTCTACACTTTCACACCTCCAAATACCCAGCGTAGTATGCACGGACAGCTAAACTGGGGGCAAACTTCCACGGTTTGGGTAAAAACGTTGTCATGTGCGACAGCGACATGCGTGAGGCTTGTAGGCGGTGAGGGACTGGCTCTTTCAAAGCCAGATGTACAAACATATGAACACAATAGCATAAGCTTGAATTTAATTTCAGTTGAAATTAAAATCATAGTGGCTCAGACAGTGCATTTGCTGTGCACCCTGTAGCGCCACAATTCAATACAAATTCAAGTACGAGGGGGAGCTGAAAAGGCTGCCTAAGAAGGGGTTGTCTTTGAGGATCAAGAAGAGAGCTTCGATACGGCAGGGATCCAAGCACTGCAACACTGATGGAAGAAGTATTTGGACCGAAGGGGAGACTATGTTGAAAAACAAACCACATTTGGTCAAATTTGACCACTGCGTCGTAGAATAGAATAGCTTTATTGTCACTGCGGCGGCTGTGGCGCAGGTGTAGTGTGGCCGACTACTGATTGGAGGGTCAGGGGTTCGATTCCCGCTCTGTCTGCAGTCTGCATGTTGAAGTGCCCTTGAGCAAGACACTGAACCCCCAGTTGCTCCTGGTGGGTCAGGCCAGCACCTGTGCATGGCAGCTCCGCCGCCATCAGTGTGTGATTGTGTGGATAGCAGGACCTCTGAAGTGCTTTGGTTATCTAGAGATGAGGAAAAAGCGCTATATAAGTGAACACCATTTACCATTGCACAGCACACTGGCACAATGAAATTAATGTGCATCCCCAATCTCTAGTTAATGACATTCACACTCAGATACATCACACACATCCGTGATAAATAGATAAAAATAATAAACATAGTAAAAATACTGAATAAATATGCAATAAAATATGCCAGCAGTAGAATAATGACCCAGGTTATATATGTTTTACACTGTAAATAAAATATACAGTAAAAAGGGCAGCAGTGAAATAAGGCCCAGATTATTTACATAAGTATAATATTCCACAAAGAGTAATACATTATCGCATGGGGAATGGTTGTAAGATTTTACAGAATTTTACCAGAATGTCATTGCAGTTTATGCATATTCATTGTTTCAATGGCCCAGGGAAATAAGCTATTTGACATCCTGGCTGTGCGGGCTTTGATCGACCTCTGTCGTCTACCAGAGGAGAGCAGGTCGAACAGGTGGTGGGCTGGATGGAAGGGGTCAGACAGGATGGCTTTGCTTGGTCATGGTCAGCTTATGAACTTTTCAGTTCCCCCTATTTACTTTTCAGCCCCCCCCTTCCCCCCTTGTATATAAAACAAGTATGCATGGTCTTACCTTTACTTGTAAATGAAATCCATCCACCTATACCTCTGGACAAAAATCTCCATGACTTTGTTGTAAAAGTCCTCCTTGTCTTTTTTTAAAAGTTTCTGTCTCAATTGAGATTACTGCCAGTTTTGATTGAATGTCCAATTTTGAGAATTCTTCAAGTTTGCTGTAGCTATAAAATCTTCCAGTTTCGGTCTGTATAAAATAGAAGCACAAACGGAGTCCTCGGTACACTTGACTTTTCTGATTTTATCTTTAGCTAAATCTTTAGGCGTAAAGGAAGAACAAGAAGTAAACTCCTGTACCTACGGTGCTCAGCCCCCCCACCCCCCCAGTCATTGAGGCAACATTACTGCACAGCTTCTGACTGTGATTTTTAACTAAAGTTTTACGTCAGATTAAGAAGGCTAAATGTGTTATACACACACATTAAGTATATTAAATAGATTATGGAAAAGGAGGACACACAATAAAAGCTCCTACAAACATTACATTTCTGTTAGCTGTCACCATTAACGCGCATCTTGCACGAGCTCTAACCAGGCTGTGGAGGATTGCACAATCCTTTTGAGGCTGCATTTGTTGCTGCTTCACCTGACCTCTCTCCTTGTATTTGAACAGGAAATGCACAGATTCAGCGATTTTAAATATATACTGTACATATTGTTAAAAGGATTAGAATCATTGAGAAATTACATTTAGACATACAAGACAAATTAGTGGACAAATAAAAATATATTTATAATTCTTTATTACAGGGCTTTATTACTGTACAGGGCTCCTTCCTGGTTGTGTCAGAACTAAATGGCAATGATGGGGCAAGTTGTTACAGAGATTAAAGGGGCATGTTGTTACAGTGTAGCTACTATATGGCATCATGGATTACTGTCAAGTTTTTTTTCCACAATATCTTTATTGAACCTTTTTTTTTTTTTAACAAACATGATACAAACAATCAAACACTAACGCTAAAGTACTACAAAAAAAAAAAAAAATGCACTAAAAACACCAACAACCACCAACAAAATCAAGTCTTCAACAATGCTCCTCTGTTTAGTCTAGACAATCCAATACATAAGTATACATATTATGTTCACCAGTTTGGAATTTACAAGGTCCACACACATCATTCACCTTCTTCTTCAAGAGTTATGTTTAAATTTTTTACATAATCAATAAAAGGTCTCCATATATTCTCAAACACAATTTCCTTTGATTTCAGTATATATGTTATTCTTTCTAATGGAAGGTTTGTTAACATCTGTCTTAACCACTGAGTCACATCTGGTCTATGAGTCTTTTTCCATAATAGTGCAATACATTTTTTGGCATTAAGCAAACTGAGGTCTATGAATGTTCTTTCACTTTTATTAAAATTATGCTTTTCTGGGTACAGACCCAACAAAAACAGTTTAGGATTCAGTATGATTTGTTTTGAGATTATTTTTTCAATTGTTACCCTCACCTCTTCCCAAAACATTCTTATTAATCTACATTCCCATAAACAATGAAATAGGGTTCCTTTACTTTCCATGCATTTTGTGCATGTATCTGGTATATTTTTGTTATATCTATTTAACTCCTCCGGTGTAACATACATCCGCATTAACCATTTGAAATGTATCAATTTAAGGCGTGCATTTATTGATTTGGTTTCAGCTTCTGTACAAGCCAGTTCCCATTGTTCCTCTGAAATTTCAATTTGCAGATCTTCTTTCCAGTAGTTTAATCTTTTCAGTGAATTTTCACTTGAAGATAGTGTCAATGAGTTATAAAACTCTGAAATAATACCCTTTCTTTTACTATCTTTCATCATCATTTTTTCCAAGGATGAATAAATAGGTCGAGTGAGAGCTTTATTTTGATTTGATCGAATAAAGTTTCTAAGTTGAAGATATTTAAAAAAATGTGTTCTATTGAGATTAAATTTGATCCTCAGCTCTTCAAAAGACATTATGTTGTCTGCACATGGCAAATATAAATCCTGAATCTTTTGTATCCCTTTTAAATTCCATACTTTAAATACAGCGTCCGCTCTCCCTGGTTTAAAATATTGATTACCCCATATTGGACTAAATTGTGACAATAACTGTGGTTCTTTTAAATAGTTTTTAGCTTCACACCATATTTTGATCATATGCTTTACAAATGGATTTTTAACTTGTTTTTGTAATTTTTTTGCCGAATCTGAGTATATGAATATGGGAAGAGGTAAAGGTAAATTGTATGATTCCATTTCAGTCCAGTGAGGGAGATCATTTGATGAAAAATAATATGTCATAGACCTCAGTTGTGCCGACCAATAATACAACATAAAATTTGGACATTTCAGACCTCCACGATCAAATGGTAAATATAATAAAGACAGACGTAATCTAGCCCTCCTGTTGTTCCATATAAATTCCACTAACTTTTTTTTTATTCTTGAGAATAGATCTAAAGGTGGTGATAAGGGAATGTATTGAAATAAATAAAGTATTTTAGGTAAAATATTACTTTTAAGTATATTGATTCTCCCGATCATCGACATTGGTAGTGACATCCATCTCTGAGTTAACTCATTGATATCTGACATTAAGGCTTCATAGTTGACGCTGGCGACTGATTCTAGCTTAGGCATAATTTGGATTCCTAAATATTTAAACTGATTTACAACATTGAATTGATTTGCCTCAGGGGCTGGGTAATTTCTCTGGGTCTCATTTAGCATTAATATTGAAGATTTAGTTTTATTTATTTTATATCCTGATATTTCCCCAAAATTCTTTATTAAATTCAACAAGGTTGGAATTGATTTTTTTAGATTCGACATAAAC
The DNA here is from genome assembly GCA_020510985.1 of Pholidichthys leucotaenia. Lineage (NCBI taxonomy): Eukaryota > Metazoa > Chordata > Actinopteri > Cichliformes > Pholidichthyidae > Pholidichthys > Pholidichthys leucotaenia. Next base: position 289,245,107 of record CM035845.1, read on the forward strand.
AAAATTATATCATCGGCGTACAGGGAGATTTTATGTTCTATTGGTCCAACTTTAATTCCATATATTTGTGAATGTAAACGTATCGCTATCGCTAAAGGTTCAATTGCCATAGTAAACAGTAAAGGTGAAAGTGGACAGCCTTGTCGACATCCTCTATTGATTTTTATTGGTTTTGAAATATTGTTATTTGTTAGGATTTCTGCTGTAGCATTATTGTATATTATTTGAACCCATTTTATGAAATTATTTCCAAGTCCAAACCTTTGTAGGACTTCAAAAAGAAAGGGCCATTCAACTCTATCAAAGGCCTTTTCGGCGTCCAATGATAGGAGAGCTGTATCCGGTGCTTCTTTATTAAAATAAATAATATTAAATAGTCTTCTTACATTATGGAAGCCTTGTCTACCCTTTATAAAGCCATTCTGATCTCGATTAATAATATTTGGTAAAATTTCTTGTATTCGTCTTGCTAAAATTTTACAGATTATCTTAAGGTCGGCGTTTAATAGGCTTATTGGTCTCATATTTTCACATTTATTAGAGGGCTTACCTGGTTTTGGCAGCAGTATAATTAAGGCATTATTTATGTATGATGGTAAATTATTATAAGATAAGATAAGCCTTTATTAGTCCCACAATGGGGAAATTCCAGGATTGAAATGCTTCTAAAACCATTTCCAAAAAAGGTTTTATTAATTTATTCTTAAATTTTTTATAAAGGTCAACTGGAAGACCATCTGGTCCTGCACTTTTTCCTGATTTCATATTAGGATTTCCTGATTTCATATTACTTATAATACTGGTAATTGGTGTTTTAATTTCCAATTGTTTAATCTGCCATGCTAATAATTTTCCTGATTTTTCACCTTGTTCATAAAAAGATTGTTTCAATCTTAGAAGACTCGAGGCAGCTCTATTCGCTGATTTTTTGTCGTATTCAGCTCTCAAAATCAGTAATTCATTCTCCAACCTTGGGTCACTTCCTGCATACACTTTTTCCTGAAGACTTTTTATTTTATGTTCCAATTTAGCTCTCTCCTCTCGAGTCTTCTTAGATTTTGATCCTGTATAACTAATAATATGTCCCCTAATAAAAGCTTTGAAAGCCTCCCACTTTACACATGCTGATGTTTGTGTAGTATTGATGTCAAAGAACTCGTCTATCTGTTTTTCTATATACTTGACAAATTCCTCATCCTGAAGCCATTTATGCTGAAATTGCCATCTACCTGATTCCTTTGTCAATTTTTTATCTACATATATTAGACAACAGGGTGCATGATCAGAGATCACAATGTTATCATAAAAGCAGTTTTGAATCTTGGACCTTAATTCTGTGGAAATCAAAAAATAATCAATACGTGAGAATGTCTTGTAGGTACTGGAATAACAAGAATAGGCTTTAACTTGTGGTTTCATTTCTCTCCATATATCTAACAATCTCAATTCTTTCATAAAATGATTAATAGTCATCCTACATCCAATGTGCGTACAATCCAGTCCTGTTGATCTATCCACACCTGGATTCAATGTACAATTAAAATCCCCTGCTATTATATGTTGCCCTGTAAGTGATGATAAGATGAGAAATAAATTAGCAAAGAACTTCTGATCATCTATATTGGGACCATATAAGTTCACAAGATTTATATTTTCTAATAGCAAAGAACCTTGAATGATTACATATCTTCCAAATTTGTCTCCAATTACATTTTTCACTTGAAAAGGAACTGATTTATGTATGAGAGTCATAACTCCCCTGGCTCGGGATGAAAATGAAGAGGTGAATACACTTCCCTGCCATCTACTCCTAATTCTTTTAACATCCTCCTCTATCAGATGAGTTTCTTGTAAAAACACAATTCTTGAACCCATGTCCTTTATTTTATTCATAACTTGTTTAAGTTTTTTTAAATTTTGTAGACCTCTGCAATTCCATGAAGTTAAATTAAGATTAACACTTTGGTCCATGATCAATAGAGAGTTTGGGATTACCTTGCAGTGTAAACATGCTCATACAGAGAAGCAAAAACATGAGTGGTTGAACATTCATCCTACAAACTACACACAAACAAATTTCCCCTTCCCACACTTGTGGCAAACCCCCCAAAATCAAAAGAAAAATTCTGTCTCCCGATATAGCCATCGACCGTTCCACACCCACGGGGAACAGCCTAAGCCACTCCTTCTTCATCCTCCCAATCACCCTAACTCTACTGCTTTTAATGACGTAACATTAACTCTCCTCTGTAGTTTTCCAACTTAACTCCAAAATTTTTAACAACTTTGTACATCATAGTTTTTTTTTTGTTTGTTTTGTTTTTGTTTTGTTTTTTTAATATATAATACAATCTATATTTTGTAAACTTACTATTTACTTCAAGTCAGTCAGATGCCTGTGCAAATGCTTAATTATTCTACCTTATATTTTGTTCATGCTTAGCTCCCACCAGTCTCTTCTTCTTCTTTGATCTTCTTGATGAACTCCTGCGCCTCCTCTGGGGTCTTGAAGATGTGGGTTCTGCCCTCATACGTGGTCAGCAGTCTCGCAGGATAGATTACACCATGACGAATCCCAAGGTTGCGCAGCTCCTTACGTACGGGATCAAACTGCTTCCTCAATTGCTGGATTCCTGTGGCCAAATCTGGGTAGAACCGCACCTGCTGGTCCTGGTGTTTAATCTCTCCTTTTTTAGCTCGTGCAGCGTTGAAGATCTTCATCCTGTCTCTGTTGCTAAGAAACTTCATAATTAAGGTCCTCGGCGGTCCCTTATCTCTCCGTGGGCCAATACGATGTGCTTTTTCCAGAACCACTGCTGATTGCAACTCCTCGCTGCCCAGCACCTCCGGAATCCACTTTTCCAGAAAGGAACATACGTCCCGACCTTCTGATTCCTCTGGAAGACCCACCAGCCTCAAATTATTCTGTCTCGACCGAGATTCCAAATCCAAAATATTATCTTCCAGAGATTTATTTTTTTTTTCCAAAGTGCGCACCTTTAATTGAAGACGGGTGACGTCATCTTCAGCACTAGCGAGACGGAGCTCCATCTGCGCCGTTCGTTCTACACAGTCACCCAATTCCTTTCTTATTCCTTCCAACGCTGTCATAATCCCATCAAATCTAGAGGAAAAGTCCGCTCTCATTGAACTCATGGCAGCCATCAGCGCATCTGCGCCATTCCCCGCAGATATCGCAGCGTTGCCAGCCTCCTCCGCCATATATGGAGTTTTGTTTACTGCGTCACAGACCTGAAAGTCCGTTAATTTGGACTGTTTCGGCGGCTCGCTTTTTCCTTTTCCTGGTTTTCCAGCCTTAGGCTTCGCCGACATATCTTCGCCCAAATGCTGGGATACGTTCTGTCCCAAATGAGAGAGTTATTTGCCGATTTTTTTTTTTCCAGGAGCAGAGCAGAGCGAGACACGTCCGTCCTACGTGGCAGCCATAACCGGAAGTCGGATTACTGTCAAGTTGATATTTTTTAATATGGTGTAATTATGTAAAAAAGCTTATAAACGTTTTACATATGATCAAATAAACAATTTATTTACAGAAATAATCATCACAATACGTGTTAAAGATTTGAATTTATTAGTTATATACTGTGTTATTAAGGTATAGAGTGGGGAAAATAAGTATTGAACACATTGTGGAGAAAGGAAGCAGGTGAGGCAATGAGCTGGACGACACAGAACTTTATTCTTTCTCCAACATGAAGTACAGCAAACAGCAATCCCGGGTCTCTGTGCATTCCACTTTTGTCTCTTTATTTCCATGCATTGAGACCTGGATCTTCCGACCATAACACATTGTTGTTTGAACAAAGGAATGTGTGGCACATTAACATGACATTACATCCTTCTACCCTCAGCGGCTCCGGCCACTCTCACTCTCCCTGGGGAGCGGATAGACCCAACAGTCTATCCAGCGTCTATCCAGTGCCCTTAGCGACTGTAGCAGGGGGTCGCCAGTCCAGTCAAACCACCCTGGTGGCAAGGTGTACAGGAGGGCACATCAGTCTGTGGAGGGAAAAAAGGGAGGGGAGGAAAACACATTATCTTCGTGAGCGCAGGTCCCTGCTGAGAGATTACCAATCTGCGGAGCCACCAACGGTGGGCATCCACGCCGGGGAGCTTTGGCCAACATCACCTGCTTGTCTGCCAACACAAAAGCGGGATTCAGCCTGTCAATGCAGACAGTCTCCCTACATCCCACAAAGTCTAACACACAATGCTTCGCCCCAGGTTCCAACACCCTGAATGGTCCATCATACGGTGGACGCATCGTGCCTGACGAAAACAAAACGGGCATTCTGCAAGCTTTTTCGGACGAATGTGCGGGGAAAACAATGGTGGGCCAGGCCCGGTACACTCAAAACCTTTGTACTGTGTAAAAATTGCACGGGCAGATCAGCCTTGGGTGTGGGGTTTTCTGGTAAAAACTCTCCGAGGATCTGCAGCGGCTGAGAAAAAATGAGTTCTGCTGGGGAGGCTGCCAAATCCTCCTTAGGTGCAGAGCGCAACCCTTAAAGAACCCAGGGCAGGCGGTTGACCCAATTTGTGTCTGTGAGCAAAGCTCTGAGCGCTGCTTTAAGCGACCTATGAAAACGCTCACATAACCCGTTAGCCTGGTGGTTGTACGCAGTAGTGCGGTGAATTTTGACCCCAGGCTCTGTGCCATCGCGGACCAGAGTTCCGACATGAATTGTGAACCCCTGTCAGACGTGATGTCCCAATGGAGATCCAAAACGTGCAACCCAGGCCGACAAAAAAGCGCGAGCCACTTCCGCGGACGGGGTAGAAGCCAGCGGGATCACTTCAGACCAGCGCATGGTGTGGTCCACGACCATCAAAAGGTGTGTGAAACCTTGTGACAGCACCACCCTGCTCTCCAGCCTTAACCCAGTTGGCGCAGACTGGAGCGCGCAAATGTCCTCGTCCCCGGCTTGCTCCGCAGCCATGGCAGGGAAATCTATTCCCATGCAGACCGGGGTGATTAATGAGTGTGACAGGCAATTGGCCACGACGTTGAGCTTCCCGGCAACGTGTTGAAAGTTGGTTGTAAACTCCGAAATTGCGGCCAAATGCTGTTGCTGCCAGGCCGACCACTGTTCCGAGACCTTGGCCATTGTGTACGTCAGCGGCTTATTGTCCATGAACGTGGTGAACTCACGCCCCTCCAGCCAGAACTGGAAATGGTGCGTCGCCAGGTGGACAGCCAGCAATTCTCTATCGAATGTGCTGTATTTGCGTTCGTTGTCACGCAAAGTTCGGCTAAAAAATGCAAGCGACTGCCACGAACTTGAGACTCATTGCTCCACCACAGTGAGCACTATCCGTGCAGACGGATCCGGGTGGGCTAGTTTGGGCATCTGTAAAAGCCTGGTCTCGCTCGGGAGTCCAGTCAACGGTTTCCGCAGGCTTCTTTTTTTTAAGCGCGACATACAATGGTTGCATCAGCTGGGCTGCCCGGGGAAGGAAACGGTTATAAAAATTAACCATTCCCAAAAACTCCTGTAGTGCTCTCACGGTCTGCGGATGTAGAAAATCCGACACAGCGTGCACCTTATCCGGCAACGGGATCGCCCCCTCCAGCAAAATGCAGTGGCCCAAAAAATCAATCACTGGCACACCGAACTGGCACTTCGCTGGGTTAACTATCAGCCTGTGCACTTCCAACCTCTGGAAAACTGTCTCAAGATGGGCAATGTGCTCCTTCTTGGATGCACTGTCTACCAAAATGTTGTCCAAGTAGACAAAAACGAAGGACAAACTGCGAAACACTGCGTCCATCATCCTCTGGAAAGTCTGCGCCATGCCTTTTAATTCGAACGGCATGCGTAAAAACTTAAAAAGGCCGAAAGTATTTATTACTGCTGTTTTTGGGACGTCTTCCGTGCGCACCGGGGCCTGATGATATCCGCGGACCAGATCCACGTTTGAAAAAACGCGCACCCCCAGCCAGGTGCATGGAAAAATCCTGGATGTGCGGAATGGGATAACGATCGTGTTCCATGGCGTTATTCAAGTGCCAGAAATCGCTGCACGGTTGCCATGACCCGTCAGCTTTAGGCACCATGTGTAGCGGGGATGCCCACAGGCTGTTGGAGCGCCTGACGATGCCCAACCGCTGTAACTTGGCAAACTCCTCTCACGCGCTGGCCAGGTTAACTGTGTCCAAGCACCGAGATCGCGAACACCAGTGGGCCTTTTGTCGTTATGAAGTGTTTGACCCCGTGTTTCGTTACCGTAGCCGAAAAAGTTGGGACCGTGAGTGCCAGGAACTGTGCGAGCAACTGTTGCTACTTACTTCCTGGAGCTATAACGTTAGCCAACGTTGTCGACCCAGCTCCCCGAGCTGTACAGGGCAGTGAGGTGAAAGAGACAGCATCCACTAATCTCCTATTAGCAACATCGACTAACAACCCATATGCACATAAAATATCTACACCTAGAATGGGGCCGGAACATGCAGCTATCACAAAGTCCCACTGAAAGTTGCGTCCGTGTAAGTATATCGTCAGTGTCCGCTTGCCAAATGTCCTGATGGTAGATCCGTTAGCAGCCGTGAGCTTGGGACCACTGCCTCCTACCACCCTGTCTGCGTTGACCGCAGAAACCATGCGGTCGGGTTGTGAAGCCAGAAGTCTGGGAGCTTGACTGAGCCGGCGCATGTGGCGCTGGTGCTGTTCCTCCAGGTAGTCTCCGGGGCGACGCTCGGCTCGCTTTCCATGGCACGTCTTAGGGTCATCAATGTGGAGAAAGGAGGCAGGCGAGGCAACGAGCTGGACGACACAGATCTTTATTCTTTCTCCAACATGAAGTACAGCAAACAGCGATCCCGGGTCTCTGTGCTTTCCACTTTTATCTCTTTATTTCCATGCATCGAGACCCGGAACTTCCAACCATAACATGTTGTTTGAACAAAGGAATGTGTGGCATTCCTTTGTTCTTTACACAATCTTTACAATCATTTACACCCTTCTACCCTCACTCTCCCAGGGGGGCGCATAGACCCAACAGTCCCGTCTGATCCCCCCCGGTGACACCTCCTCCTTCGGTCCATTGTTCCCTCTTCCCCCTGCCCTCTCTGGGTGGAGAAAACCCCCACTGTGCTCAACATTTTTGTCATTAAACATATTTCTAATGGAGCCAGTGACCTGAGATTTTCACCAGATATCATAACAACCCAAGTTATCCATCCATACAAAGAAGTCAAGGCAGCTGTGTTCACGAAACAAGTTATATTTAATAAAGTGGAATGACACAAGGAATAAGTATTGAACACACTTGATGAAATTAATTTAATATTTAGTAGAAAAGCCTTTGTTGGTAATAACAGCTTCCAGACGTCTCCTGTATGGAGAAACTAGGTGCAGGCATTGCTCAGGAGTGATTTTAGCCCATTCTTCCACACAAACTGTCTTCAAATCTTGAAGGTTCTGTGGGTCTCTTCTGTGAACTCTGATCTTCAGTTCGTTCCATAGATTTTCAATTGGATTCAGGTCAGGTGACTCACTAGGGCATTCTAGCAGCTTTATTTTCCTTCTCTGGAGCTAGTTGAGAGTTTCCTTGGCTGTGTGTTTGGGATCTTTGTCTTGATAAAATGTCCACCGTCGTTTCATCTTCAGCATCTTGGCAGATGGCAACAGGTTCTTATCAAGAATGTCTCTGTACATTTGTCCATTCATCTTTTCTTCAATTATATGAAGTCTGCTTGTACAACATGCTGAAAAACACCCCCACACCATGATGCTCCCACCTCCAAACTTCACCGTTGGTATGGTGTTTTGGGGTTGATGTGCAGTGCCATTTCTCCTCCAAACATGGTGTGTGTTGTAGCATCCAAAAAGTTCAAATTTGATCTCATCTGACCAGACTATAGTCTCCCAGTATTTTACTGGCTTGCCCAAATGTTGTGCAGCAACCTTTAAACGAGCTTCAATATGCTTCAGCAATGAAGTCTTGTGAGATGACTGGGAATAGGGCTCATGTCGGTTGAGTGCATTACTTATTGTTTTCTTTGAAACAGCAGTACCTGCTAACTCCAGGTCTTTCTGGAGCCCTCTATGAGTGGTCTTTGGCTCTTGGATAACTCTTCTGATAATTCTTTTCACTCCCCTGTCAGAAATCTTACAAGGAGCTCCTGGTCATGGCCGGTTTATGGCAAAATGATGTTCTTTCCACTTCTGAATGATGGTTCCAACAGTGCTCACTGAGCCATTCAGCAGTTTAGAAATGCACCTGTAACCAATGCCATCATTATGTTTTGCAGCAATAAGGTTGTGAAGCCCATGCTCAGACTCTGACAGAAAGCTAGGGTCACCAGACCTAGTACACAGCTTTACTCTGAGACCATGACCTCTGATTAGGTTTGGGGTCCAATGGTCAAGGTTGGCACTCCCTATACACTCTCACTATAGAACGTATAAAGCTCTCTAGGGTCACTAAACTTGCTACACAGGTTCACCTTGGGATCCTGACCTACAACAATGGGTTGTATACTTTGTTGTATATTCATGGATAATGAGCTTATCATAATTTGGTTCTGCCACAATAATTATATTGAAAAGTTGAAAACTGCTTTCCATCAGTAAGTACTGGGATCTTCAAAGAAAACGGAGGCGGGGATATTGCACTGGCCTCAGAGTGGTGTTGTTTGCTTTCTCATCCTCAACTCAAACCAGACATTGAGCTGCAGCTTTGAAGCTTTGGCCTCAAATTTTGACTCTTGGAAGCCATATTTTTTAGGTGGCACAACAGCAAACTTTATAATATTGTATAGTTGTGGTTCCTGTGGTCAAAACAATCATTTCAATTTTTAGAAAATCTGAACTAAGCATGTGAGGCAACTTAGAAAAATCCCGAATGAAGGAATTGCCCAAAGTTGAGTATTGGCTTCTGGAAATATTTTCTCAGGAATAATATGAGAACTATGTTAATCCCAGGTATTGACTTTTTTGTGTTTCCTGAGACGGGTGTAATTCCAGTAAGGCACCGGCACACATATACTGTAGCACTGTGGTAATTCACATTGGTAATTCACATTGTAATGCACACACACACACATACAGCCTTTGTACTGTATGCACAAAGGCTTTGTGGCGTGTGAGATATGTGTGTCTGGGATGCCGTGCCCACCCACAGGGTGACGTTAGACGGGCACGGCCCACTCTGTATATAAACCTCAGTTCTGTGTAATAAAGTTGGTTGTTTGCTGCATGAAGACTCGCCTCCTTCTCCGTCATTTCTCAAACATAACAGGCTGGTCCACCTGCCTTGACTCATACATATGCATATTCATGTAGGGCAGCTGTGTTGAAATGATAATGACGGAGATCTTGAGACAAAAATAGTGTGGACCAAACAAGTGGTGGAGTGCATACACACACTTACAGATGGCAACATTATTTATGGAGCTGTTTGTACTGCTCAGACAAACAATAAGACGCTGCGATTTCTCTGTGATAAATCAGTGCTCCACAGCCAAATATGTGACTTCTACTCTAGCTTTATCTTTTTTCAGTCACACACAGTTCTTCTCACACATCGCTGCTGGCAAGGGTTCACGTACACTTTCTCCTTGTTTTGGTCTTTCTGTGTTGTCTTCTGTCTCTTTCACCTTTATGCTTTTCATTATTCGTGTGTGCTTGTTATCAGCTAACAGCACTGCACATGTCTCTGCCATACTGCACACAACCATGAGTTCATTAGCACTCCGTCTGTGGTTTCCTTCCCCCTCCTCCTCTCTGACCACGTCTCAGTGTCTCATGGTGTTCATTTATCTGCTGTGTCTCAGCCCCACGGTGATCTGTCTCCATTAGAGTTGCCCTGGGCCGACTGGTTGGGTCACAGCGCTTTTGGCCATACTTACTAAAATCTCTCCTCTGCTTTGCTCAGCCTTAATTTAGCTATAAGATGTGGTGCAGACAGGCTGACTGACATGCGCCGACGCCATGGGGAATTAGAAGTGGTGTAAACAGAGGCCTCTGGATATTCATGAGCATAAAGAAAAATGGCTTAATCTGTTCTTGTGTTAAGATAATCTACCACGTCACCCTGCAGCCTTTAAGATACTGTGCACCTGTGCATCACATATAAATGTGTACTCCATTCTGGTAGAAGGGGTTTTAAGTTCCCTCTGGGAATTCTGAGATTTATAGGTGTTTTTCCTTCCAAACCTGACTTTATGTTACATTTACCTTTTTTCCATACACTGTGTGGTAAAGATAAGGTTTAAATGGCAGGTTTAGGTCAGTATGTTTGTGGTAAACATAACATGGGCAACATTGTGAAAAGCCCCTTTTTATGTCACTTGGTCAGAGGTAGTAACTAGTTACATTTACTGAAATACATGTACTCAAGTACAGTGCTGTGAAAAAGTATTTGCCCCTTCCTGATTTCTTATATTTTTGCATATTTGTTACACCTAAATGTTTCAGACCATCAAACAAATTTTAATATTAGACAAAGATAACCTGAGTAATTACAAAATGCAGTTCTTAGATGATGATTTCATTTATTAAGGGAAAAAAGCTATCCAAACCTACCTGGCCCTATGTGAAAAAAATAATTGCCCCCTAACTGCCCCCTAAACCTAATAACTGGTTGTGCTATCATTGGTGTCACCAACTGTCAGTAAGTCTTTTACATTGCTGTTGAGGAATTTTGACACACTCTTCTGTGCAAAATTGTTTAAATTCAGTCAAATTGGAGGGCTTCATGAACTGATGGCCGGACATTCTCCTTCAGGATTTTTTGGTAGAGATCAATTAGGGCAAGTTGTCCAGGTCCTGAAGCAGCAAAGCAGCCCCAGACCACGACACTACCACCACCATGTTTGACTGTTGATACAATGTTCTTTTTATGAAATTCTGTGTTAGTTTTATGCCAGATAAAACAGGACACGTCTTCCAAAAAGTTCAACTTTTGTCTCGTCAGTCCCCAGAATATTTTCCCAAAAGTCTTGAGGATCATCTAGATGTTTTCTGGCAAAAGTGAGACGAGTCTTTTTGTTCTTTTTGTCCAGCAGTGGTTTTTGTCTTGGAACTCTCCCATGGTTGCCATTTTTGCCTAGTCTCTTTCTTATTGTTCCATCGTGGACCAGTGTCCAAGCTGAGGCTAGTGAGGCCTGCAGTTCTTTAGATGTTGTTTTGGGTTTTTGTTTCTCATCTGTTCTTGAATTTCTTTAGATCACAGTGGGATGTGTTGCTTTTTGAGATCTTTTAGCCTACTTCAGGTTGTCAGACAGGTTCTATTTAAGTGATTTCTTGACTGAGCAAGCCTGGCAGTAATCATGCTTGGGTGTAGCCACTGAAATTGAACTCAGCTTTCCAAAAAATGTAGTTAATCACAGTTAATTCATGGTGTAACACTGGGGGCAATTACTTTTTCACATAAGGCCAGGCAGGTTTAGATAGGTTTTTTTTTCCTTTAATAAATGAAATCATCATTTGAAAACTGCATTTTGTGTTTATTCAGGTTATCTTTGTCTGATATTGAAATTTGATGATCTGAAACATTAAAGTGTGGCAAATATGCAAAAATATAAGAAATCAGGGAGGGGCAAATACTTTTTCACAGCACACACCATCACAAAAATGTCCTTAAAGGAGTAGTTTATTTGCGTGATAATTTTTATTCTTAATTGCATACATGTTTTAGAAAAAATACTTTTTGGTTTCATTAATTTGAAAACTAGTTACAAGTATGCTTGCTTGTATTGTAATAACTTATTCTGAGCAGAAATGACTGCATATTTAGTCATGTTAGTGCATTTGTAAGCTTATTTCATTGACATTGTTGTTGATATCAGTGTGCTCTTTCGGCCCAGTTGCAAAAGAAATGACAAATAAACTAGTAAATTTATGAGAAAATCATTGCAGATTTATGAGTAAAAAGTTGCATGGAAAAACGTCAGTGTTAAAAAGTGGGGAAAAAAGTTTAACATTTCAAGATCATTCATAGATCAAAAATTGTCCAGATCTCTCAACGGTATCTACTTCTATGTAAAGGGGGTGTTAAGAATCACCAAAGGGAAGCATTCTCTCAACAGACTCTCAAGGAGTGCTCAGCGATCTCAGTGATTTCCCAATGATCTAAGCTGCAGTGCCCTACAACTAGGCCACCACTCCAGTGGTGAAGAAGCCATAGTAATTTTCTTAGGGCTGGTTCCTTTATATTTTTTGTTTGTTTGTTTATTTTTTGTAGGGGCTACCTGGGATGTTGAGAGTGATTCTTAATGCATTCTTCATATTATAGTGGATAACATCTCAAGTGGTGAAATAAATCAGTGGTAGTGCGACATCATTTGCACAAAACTGTATTTTATTCAGATTTAACCTTCAGAGCTGGTCCTTTTTAATCCTTTTGTTCAAGTCAGCTGCATTGCAGCCGGTATGCATGTGTGTCATTTCATTTTTTCCCCTCTCCCCGCACTCTGCAAGTGTTGCCAGATTGTGCATAAAAAAACAAGCGTCTTTGCTCCCCCAAAACAGGCTCAAAAGAAGCAGTTTCTTAAGAAAAAAATTGTGAGAAATAAACAAACCTGGCAATGACCCTAAAATGAAACATGGCGCAGGGAGGTGGGGTGAAGCGCCTGAGTGCAGCTCTATGGTGCAGCTGTGTGAGAGAGGAGAAGAGAATGCTCGAGCTTCGTGTTAAAAACATTTTTTGTATCGCTCATAGTAGAATGTATCGATATAATGAATATATTCGTTGTATCGCCCAGCCCTACTTCAAATTACCTGCTAATCCTAGAGGTTCACAAACTACTGCCACTCACAGATATGTAATATCGGATCATTTTCCTCAGTAACTAAATGACAAAGCGAAATATTTTTGTCTTATTTATTTAACTGCGTTCTCTTTATCTAGTTTTAGGACTTGTGTGAAAATCTGATGATGTCTTAGGTCATATTTATGCAGAAATGTAGAAAATTCTAAAGGGTTCACAAAGTTTCAAGCACCACTGCAGTTACCATCCTATTAAAGCGTTTGAAGTACAGAGGTGGGTAGAGTAGTCAAAACTTGTACTGAAGTAAATGTAACATTACCTTATGATGTTAATTATTAAAGTATACGTAATAGCAGCTACAAAAAAGATTAGTTGTGTAAGCTGATCAAGAAAGCTAGCTCTGTCCTGGGGCAGCACCTTGACCCAGTGGAGGAGATAGGAGAGAGAAGATGGTGGCTAAGCTGTCATCTCTGCTGGAGTCCGAGTCCCACCCTATGCAGGATATACTGAACACACTGAGGAGCTCATTTAGCAGTAGGCTACATCATCCTAGGTGTGCGACCAAGAGGTTTCGCAGGTCCTTCCTACCTACGGCTGTCAGACTTTATAACCTAAGCAGGGCTGCTTGCAGAGATAGCAAAAAAAACGTTAAGACCTAATAGTATTGAATGCAAAAGACGCAACAGACTTACACAAAATGGTCCCCTCCAGTATACAACTAGGACAATATCAGTCGCTACGGAGGTGACAATATGTATGGGTACATATTCATACTACGTGGGGTAACTAAATAGACTGTTATGCTGTTTATTCCATCTAGCTACAATGCTCCACACTGTGTATGTAATACATATATATATATATATATATATATATATATATATATATATATATATATATATATATATATATATATATATATATATACAGTATATATACAGTATATATGTGTGTGTGTGTGTGTGTGTGTATACATATGTATATATGTGTGTGTATACATATGTATATTCACTGCTCTTATTTTCTTATCTTCTTAATTATTGCTCTGAGTGTTGCTATCTCTGTGCTGTTGCAATCCTGGAATTTCCCCATTGTGGGACTAATAAAGGCTTATCTTATCTTATCTAAAAGAAAATTTATTCTAAAAGGTTATTTAAGTAGTGATACACCCTTTACAAAGGGGTGAAATTCATTGAGAGATCATTGAGTGATGAAAAAATGGCCAGATCTCTCAGTGATCTCCATGGTCCTCAAATTTTGACTCAGTCCAAAACAATCTCTAAGGGCCCCTTTGAACAGCACAGAGATTGCTGAGAGATTAAACAACTTTTTGATGTTTGGGATCGTTTGGGAGATCCTTGTCTGTTCTGGACTGACTCAAAACCTTGAGGAGACCGTAGTAACTGTGAGTGGCAGTAGTTTGTGAACCTCTAGGATTAGCAGGTCATTTGAAGTAGGGCTGGGCGATACAACGAATATATTCATTATATCGATACATTCTACTATGCGCGATACAAAAATTGTTTTTAACACGAAGCTCAAGCATTCTCTTCTCCTCTCTCACACAGCTGCACCATAGAGCTGCACTCAGGCGCTTCACCCCACCTCCCCGCGCCATTTTTCACTTCAGGGTCATTGCCAGGTTTGTTTTTTTCTCACAATTTTTTTTTTAAGAAACTGCTTCTTTTGAGCCTGTTTTGGGGGAGCAAAGACACTTGTTTTTTTTATGCACAATCTGGCAACACTTGCAGAGTGCGGGGAGAGGGGAAAAAATGAAATGACACACATGCATACCGGCTGCAATGCAGCTGACTTGAACAAAAGGATTAAAAAGGGCCAGCTCCGAAGGTTAAATTTGAGTAAAATACAGTTTTGGTCAAATGATGTCGCACTACCACTGATTTATTTCACCACTTGAGATGTCATCCACTATAATATGAAGAATGCATTAAGAATCGCTCTCAACATCCCAGGTAGCCCCTACAAAAAATAAACAAACAAACAAAAAATATAAAGGAACCAGCCCTAAGAAAATGACTATGGCTTCTTCATCACTAGACTGGTGGCCTAGTTGTAGAGCATCCGCCCCACAGCCAGGAGGTCATGGGTTCAAGCCCCGGCCAGGTCATACCAAAGCCCATATAAAAAAAATGGTACTTCCCGCCTTCTAACTTCGAGCTCAGCATAATAGAATGGGGGAAGGAAAAGTTGTTTGTGGCTGTGCCTTGCAGGGCAGCGGCCACTCCTGATTTTAGATGCGATTAACATTGTAGATAGGAGAAACGTAATTTCATTCTACTGTACTTGATTGGGGTCGGCGCAGTGGTTAGCACTGTGGCAGCACAGCAAGAAGGTCAGGGGATTAATCCAACTCCCTGACCACTGGTGACCCTTCTGTGTGGAGTTTGCATGTTCTCCCTGTGTTGGTATGGGTTTCTCCAGGTACTCCGGTTTCCTCCCACAGGCCAAAGACATGCAGTTTAGGTTAATTGGCTTCAACTGGAGATTCTAAATTGTCCTTAGGTATGAGTGCGAGAGTGAATGGTTGTCTGTCTCTCTGTGTTGGCTCTGCGATGGACTAGCTATCTGTCCAGGATGTACCATGCCTCTTGCCCAGAGATGCTGAGATAGGCTCCAGCCTCCTCGTGACCTGAAAAGGATTAAGCAGTGGAAGATGGATGGATGGATGTACTTGATTGGCTGTATGGACTGAATGGCAATAAAGTTGGCTTCTTCTTCTTCATTTGGAAAATTTATCCCATACAACACAAGTGCAAAATAGAAAGAGATCACAAATGCCGTCACAAATTATACTGCCAAAGACATGGCTCTTATTGTTAAAAACGCGACCAAACAGAAAAAGTGGACTTTAATTTATATGGTTTTAAAATATCTTTCTCTAGAATTCTTGCTTAATGCACTTTTTATTGTGTTGAGTCCTTTTGTTTTGTTTTGTTTGTAATAGTTTTATTACAGGCCATAGTAGTGTAGGGGAAATTAGTTATAAGGTGCAAAGATTATTTAATTTATACCTATAGGTGTGTGTGGAAACGAAGGTTTGCTTCGGGTCCACGCACACACTGAAAAAAAAAATTGTTTTTAGGGCACCAGTCCAAAACTTGGACAATTTATTCGTAACTAATCTTTATACCTTCAATCAATCAGTCTTAAATATTTGTGAATTCTCCTGGGTGACTTTAGAAACAGACACAGGAAAAAGAAATCAACAGAAACTTCCATATACCATTTGCAGTTTTAATGATCAGACTCAGATTAAATGACATTACATTCAACGGACTTGTTGGTCAGGTGAAATGATCAAGTATCAAGCGTCGCATTCAACTTGTAACTGATTATTGAGCAAAAGAGTGTAATAACATTTGTGGAACCAAGGAAACCTTAGCGTGAATTAGTAACTGTGATGAAAATGGAGGCTGAAATAACTGTAATCAAAATATGAAGAAAATTGGATGCAAATTTTATGAAGAAAATGATAAAAACTGATTATATGGAAGAAATAAATTCTGGTTTACTCTAAAAAGTAAAAACGGAATTTAATGAAAGAGGAATAATATTTTTCTTTCATTCTATAGCTCCGATCGGAGTTATGAACTAGTTTAAACCTGAGACAAATTATGACATATTTGAAGGCGATGGACATTGCATTTCTCAGCAGATGAAACAAAGGAATCTTGCTCACATGACCTTTGCTTTCCAGCTGGATCCTCCGCTGAAGCTTTAGTTGATAATACTGGAAATTATCTGCTAGCAGATAATTTCTTCCCAGAGGTAAACAGTCAGGAGCTGAGATCCAGCAACAATGATGAGAGGCTGCTGCTGGCCGCTGAAGCAGTATGTCATGGGGACAACACGAGAAGGTTTTTTTTTCAGCAGCTCTCCCGGGTCCAAATAAATTGATGGGATAGTTCAGTCTGCTCAAAGTCACACAATCGGAGAATCAATAATAATAAAAAAAAAAATATTCAAGCCACGAAATCCAAGTTCTTCAGATGTTGTGGGGACTGGCAAAAACAACTTCCAGTGTGAGAAAAAAAGATCAGTCCACTTTAAAACACGGTGAGTTAAGGAAAATCAATAGAAAAAGTTTAACAAAGTAAAATATGTGAAAAAAATGTCTGAGAACACAGAGTTTCACTCCATATAAGAGAGAAGTTTGAGCTCAAAACGAAAAAAAAAGTATTTTTCCCAGACGTTTAAAGGAAGGAGAGAATTCAAGGCAGGACACACAGACAACTTAGACAAACTTTCAGAAAGAACAACTGCCTGAACTAGTGCATTCCTCACTTAAACTGAGTAGTTTTTCAGGGGAAAAACTTGACTGACATGAAAGGGAACCAGTTGTCTCCCATCGCGGGAGGTTTGAATGAACTCTGGTCCAGTAAAAAAGCAGTCCTTTGTCTGTAACTGACCAATAGAATGAAAGGGGGTGTTGTCCAACAGAGACTGGCTGGTGATTGGCTGGCACCAGTCAGATGACTTGAGTAAGCTTTTCAAATAAGATGAAACGCATCTTGATTAAAATGAAAATTCACTTTGTGTGTAAGCTAAACTAACTTCAGTGATCCATGACTAATTTTCATTCTTTCTACATTAAACATGCACTTTCATAAACTTGTCCTTCTATAATTAACATGCATTAGAATAACGTTTGTTTAAGCATTTTCAAACATGCAGTACATTTAAACCAGTGATTAATGAAAACATTTCAAACCAGAATGGTATATCAGAGTCCTGCTTGATTTTCCAGGGTATCCTGAAAAGAAAATAATCTGAAAATTGAGAGTTTTTGTTAAAAGGAAGCCATTTCATGCAGTAACCACAGTTCAGCTTGCAGAGGCAACAGTGAACATATTCCGGAGTTGTCCACAAGGGGGTAATGTTGAGCTGTGGATAATTCCTAGAGACCTGTGGAATGTGGTCAATGTATCTGGAAGGTTTCAAACAGTTTTCGAAGCATAAAACTGCCTGGTTGGGGAGGAAGTTCTGGGATTTATGATTGCAGAGTAATCCGTTTCTGGCATGAAATGTGATCCTTATCGTCCCTTTTACCATGGAATGTGTTTTCAAACTGTGATTCTTAGGTGAAGGAAACAATTCTTGACCAGACTTTTAGGTGAAACAATTTCTTTAAAGTGAAGAGTGATTTTATAGATTGGAGCCAAAGGGATTGACGCTACAGTAGGAAGGCCTACCATTATTTATACTGATTTGTTGCAAATTTATGAGTGGGGTTGTCTGACTGGTTCATTAAAGTTTGCTAAATTTAACTTGATTTACCCCCCCCCCCCATATGTAAAACAATGCAATACGTGGGGCTGTTTCTGTTATCATGCTGGTGTCATTTTATGCAAAGGTTTTACATTTATACAGTGGTTTGAAGGAGATCTCAAGACATTGTGATATATATATATATCGTGTATCACGATAAAACCCTAAATGTATCACAATACATGTTAAAAGCCATATCGCCCAGCCCAAGTTTGAAGGTGAAATTACTTAGGTGTTTTCAGTCAGTGGGATGACAATCAGGTGTGAGTGGGCAAGAATCTTTTACTTAAAGATCTATCAAAGTGTCATCACATGTTTAAGGAAGTGTATCCTGGCATGAACAACAGAGACTTCTGAGGACCTCAGAAAAAGGGTTGAAAGGAGAAAGCCACTGCTCTCCAAAATGAACATTGCTGCTCATCTGCAGTTTGCTAAAGATCATGTGGACAAGCCAGAAGGCTATTGGTAAAATGTCTTGTGGGCGGATGAGATCAAAATAGAACTTTTTGGTATGAAGGAGAAGCATATGTTTGGATAATCCAATCTGACCATTGATGACATGTTTAGCCGCTCGTCATCCTTGAACCGCTGGCTGTCTGTGTGGTGTCCTGCAAATAACGTGGGCTACATTGACAATTGGAGCTCATTTTGGGGAAAACCTGGTCTTATGAGACGAGACAGCATTCATCCCACTTTGGATGGTGCTTCTCATTTATCTAACAATCTGGCATCTTTTTTATCCAAATTTCCAAAACCTTGACTACTCAGAGTTGGGACCAGGAAGCAGAGTCGCAGTCTTACACGCCTCTCTGCAGCTCCTCTTCATCCGCCACCCCTCAGCTTAGCCCCTGTCTTCCCCATCAGAGAATCGTTGTCTGCTCCCTCCAAAGTAAATAAAAATATAATGTATAAGCATCCCAAAGTGATAAAGAAAAATTTTGGTAAAACTCAAATTAAACATAAAGCCTCTAAATTGAATGATTTGGCCTCTGTTCCTCCTCATAATTTAAAAATTAAATGTGGTTTATTAAATATTAGGTCTCTAACTCCCAAGTCTCTGTTAGTCCATGATCTGTTAATTGATCATCAGATTGATTTAATTTCCCTTACAGAGACTTGGTTAGGGCAAGAGGATTATGTTGGTTTAAATGAATCAACTCCCTCTGGTTATTTAAACTGTCAAAATCCCAGAAGTTCTGGTCGTGGAGGAGGAGTAGCAACAATTTACCATTCTAAATTACTAGTTAATGTAAAGCAAAAAACATGTTATAATTCCTTTGAGGGCCTGGTCCTCAGTATTGGGCACTTTAGCAATTTTAGGTTAAACCCAATTTTATTTGCCATAGTTTATCATCCCCCATCAACCTACTCAGAATTTTTATCCAAATTTGCTGATTTTTTAGCTGATTTAGTGCTGAAATCTAATAGAATAATTATAGTAGGGGACTTTAATATACATGTGGATGTAGATAGTGACTGCCTTAATGTTGCATTTAATTCAATATTAGACTCGATTGGGTTTTCTCAGAAAGTAGGAAATTCTACTCATTACCTCCACCATACATTGGACCTTGTTCTGACATATGGCATAGAAATAGAAAATCTTGTAGTGTCTCCTCATAACCCTGTACTGTCAGACCATTGTCTGTTAACCTTTGATTTTACTATTTCTATTTGGCTTCTAAAGAAAAATATTATTACAATAGATGCCTCTCAGATGATGCTGTTACCAAGTTTATGCAGATTGTTTCCTCTATGCCATGTGTCAGCACAACGGAAATAAGCTATAGACAGCTTGCTCCTTCTGTAATTGATAACATGGTGGATAGTGTTTCAGCTTCTCTGCATCAGATTCTAGACTTGGTGGCCCCCTTAAAAAAGAAAAAGTCTAATCAGAGATTTCTAACTCCTTGGTTCAACACAGAAACTCGTAGCTTAAAACAGAAGACTCGTCAATTAGAAAGAAAATGGCGCTCCACTAATTTAGATGAAATCTATTTAGCTTGGAGAAATCATCTTTTAATTTATAAAAAATCTCTTAGAAAAGCTAGAACGAGTTATTACTCTGCATTAATAGAAGAGAACAAGAATAATCCCAGGTTTCTTTTCAGTACTGTAGCCAGGTTGACAAAGAGTCAGGACTCTGTCAATCCTAGCATTCCCTTAGAGCTTACTAGTCAGGACTTTATGAACTTTTTCAATAATAAAATTTCATCCATCAGAGATAAAATCAATCAGATTCTTCCCACAGTTAACTTAAATACTGTAACTACTACAACTACTTCTATTGATGTCTGTCTTGATGAGTTTACTCCAATCAACCTTTGTGAGTTAGACAAAATAGTTTCTTCATCCAAACCTTCAACTTGTCTTTTAGACCCTATTCCTACCAGGTTATTTAAAGAAGTCTTCCCACTTATTGGTAGCTTTTTTCTTCATATAATCAATTCTTCATTAACTTTAGGCCATGTACCGCAGGCTGTAATTAAACCCTTACTCAAAAAGCCAACGCTAGATCCAGGAGCTTTAGCTAACTATAGACCAATCTCTAATCTCCCTTTCATTTCAAAAATCTTAGAAAGAGTTGTTGCTACGCAATTATTTGACCACCTGCAGGGAAATGGTTTACTTGAAGAGTTTCAATCTGGGTTTAGAATCCATCATAGTACTGAAACAGCCTTAGCGAAGGTCACTAACGACCTCCTCATTGCATCTGATAATGGACTAGTTTCTGTACTTGTCCTTTTAGACCTTAGTGCAGCTTTTGATACTATCGATCATAATATTCTACTTGATAGATTAGAACACTATGTTGGACTTAATGGAACTTTGTTGCAGTGGTTTAGATCTTATTTATCTGATAGGTTCCAGTTTGTTCATGTAAATAATGAGTTTTCTTTCAACTCAAAGCTTAGTCATGGAGTTCCACAGGGATCTGTGCTAGACCCTACTCTTTTTAGTTTATATATGCTTCCGTTAGGCAACATTATTAGAAAGCACTGTATATATTTTCATTGTTATGCAGATGACACACAATTATACCTGTCAGTGAAGCCCGATGATAGTAATCAATTAGCCAAGTTAGAAGCCTGTCTTAAGGAAATCAAAGCTTGGATGACTTGTAATTTCCTGCTATTAAATTCAGATAAGAATGAAGTCATTCTTGTTGGTCCAAAAAACCTTAGAAATTCCTTTCCAAATCAAACTTTCAGTTTGGATGCGGTTACTCTTTCTCTTAATAGCTCTGTGAGGAACCTTGGAATTATTTTTGATCAGGATCTGTCCTTCAATTCACATATTAAATTTGTTTCTAAGACTGCCTTCTATCATTTGCGTAATATTGCCAAGATTAGGAGCATCTTGTCTCAGAGTGATGCTGAGAAACTGATCCACGCTTTTGTTAGCTCGAGATTAGATTATTGTAATTCTTTATTATCAGGCTGTCCTAAAACATCTTTAAAAAGTCTCCAGCTGATCCAAAATGCTGCAGCAAGAGTTTTAACAGGTACTAGAAAGAGAGATCATATCTCTCCGGTTCTGGCCTCCCTTCATTGGCTTCCCATAGAGTTTAGAATTAAGTTTAAAATCCTTCTTCTTACTTACAAAGCTCTAAACAATCAGGCTCCTTTTTATTTAAAAGATCTGATACTACCGTATTATCCTAACAGAGCACTACGCTCCCAAAATGCAGGATTACTTGTAATACCTAGAATCTCCAAAAGTACAATGGGAGGCAGAGCCTTCAGTTATCAAGCTCCTCTCCTGTGGAACCAGCTGCCAATCTGGATTCGGGAGTCAGACTCGATCTCTGTTTTTAAGAATAGGGCTAAAACCTACCTTTTTGATATAGCCTACAATTAGGGAGGGATCATGTGTTTCTGAACCCTCCCTTAGTTATGCTGCTAATAGGTTTAGTCAGCCGGGGGACCTCCAGTAATGCACTGGGCCTCACTCCTTTCCTCACTCTCAATGAAATATTTTTTTTGCTGGTCATTAACATTTGTTTGTTCTCTCCCATAGATTGAGTCCCCATCGTGCTGTTTGCTTTCTACATGTCTGTTCTTTTCTTCTTCTGTATCCCCTCACCCCCCAGCCAGTCACAGCAGATGACTGCCCCTCCCAGAGCCTGGTTCTGCTGGAGGTTTCTTCCTGTTAAAAGGGAGTTTTTCCTCTCCACCCTCGCCAAGTGCTTGCTCACAGGGGATTGCCTGATTGCTGGGGTCTTTCTGCATCTGTGGGGGTTCCCCCTACAGTTGATAGTGCTATGAGATGACTGTTGTTGTGAAATGGCGCTATATAAATAAAGTTGAATTGAACTGAATTGAATTGGATAAAGGAAGACACTGAATTACTGCATAAGAACCTTATCCCATCTACGAAACATGGTGGTGGTAGTATCATGGTTTGGACCTGTTTTGCTGCATCTGGCAAGGACAGCTTGCTATCATTGATGGAACAATGAATTTTGAATTATACCAGCAAATACTGAAGGAAAATGTCAGGACATCTGTCCATGAACTGAATCTCAAGAGAAAGTGGGTCATGCAGCGAGACAGCAATCCTAAGCACACAAGTCATTCTACCAAAGAATGGTTAAAGAATAAAGTTAAAGGCACTATATCATGCTATTTTAAGCCTTTCAAAGTAAACTATATGCATGTATGTGATAGTATATTACCTTTGGTACACTGGAGAATGAATTTCTTATGAAATATGAGTTATTTTCGCGAGCTACTTTTCCAACCCGGAAGTAAGATGCCTCAATCTCTGAGGCTCTGCCTCTCCTTCTTGTGGCTGCCGCCCATTTCATGACGTAACCCCTGAGCCGGCTGCTGCAGCGTGTCACTGGGTTCCGCCCACAAAAACAACATCTACAGTAAACTTTAGAAAAGATGGATGAGCATGTTGTGGAGCCTTACACTCTTGACCCAGAGTCCGATCGGGAATTTGAGGTGCAGGAGATACCACAGTGACCTCAAAGACGTTTACAGGAAGTTTCTGACTGGTAAATGAAAAGCTAAGAGAAATGTCTTTCATAGTGTTGTATTTATTATAGAACTTTGTATAGTGATGCTGCTGTCTGTATTTGTAGGTGCTCATGTGGGAATTGCCAAACAATACCCACTGAAGAGGAGAACGTTTGCTGCTAGGAAAGCAGGTTAGGTGCGAGAGGAACTACTTCTTCACAGCGTCAATGCTAGAGTGAAAGAGTTTTGCCGATCACCGCTCCGTTAGCTGCGCGGAGAAAGTGGGTGTGTGCGTTAGCCTGGGGGCGGAGCTTACAGCACAGGCACTTCCTGGAGTGGGCGGCTCACCCACGTTCATACGTATGAACGTGGGGACCCAATCATTATCAGGGACAGGGCGGAGCAGCAGCTCAGAGAGCAGGGTTGAGGAGGAATACTCAGAGATGCGTGAATGGAGCAAAATACCATTTTGGGGGTGTTTTTGGTGAGGAATTAACATTATAACATGCTTAAAAGCTCAAAAAAGTCGATTTTGCATGATATAGGCCCTTTAATGTTTTGGAATGGCCAAGTCAAAGTCCTGACCTTAATTCAGTTGAGATGTTGTGGAAGGACCTGAAGTGAGCAGTTCATACGAGGAAACCCACCAACATCCCAGAGTTGAAGTTGTCCTGTAGGGAGGAATGGGCTAAAATTCCTCCAAGCTGATGTGTATTTAGTTGCAGTTATTTCTGTAAAAGGGGGTCAGACCAGATACTGAAATCAAAGGGTCACAAACTTCTGCTGCTCACGTAATATTGGATCATGTTCGTCAATAAATAAATGAAGGAGTTAAATATTTTTGTCTTATTTATTTAACTGGGTTCTCTTTATCTACTTTTAGGACTTGTGTGAAAATCTGATGATGTTTTGCAGTAGATCATATTTATGCAGAAATGTAGAGAATTCTAAAGGGTTTACAAACTTTCAAGCACCACTATAGTTCAAAAATTATAAATTATGAGTATTAGTTGTTTTCATTTATGGTATTCATTGACTTCTTGGGCTCGAGCAGCAGACTCTTCTGGTCAGGTCAGTCCGGATCTGAATGCGTGTCACGTTGTTACCAACTTTGCTGCACTGCCAAAGTGACTGAATATGTCACCATTGCGTTACAGTACCACTGATTTATGAAGAGAACCAGTCCCCCTCTACAGCTTTTCCCAGTGATCTCTGTTAACCGGTCAAACTGAAAGGGGCTCAAACATGCTTAAAATCAGATCCTCATTCCGGTCTGTTTCACTAAGCTACATTTCAGTCTACATCATAGGCCTCCTGTCCTTCCTCTGCCTTGATGATGGGTCCAGCAAGAACATTTTCTTTTTTTCTCCAAGGTGTATGGTGAGTACAGCTCATTTGGTGTTCCAGCCGGTATTTGTCCTTTATTTGAGGTCCACAATGAAAGAAGGAGATCGAGTAAGGTGGCTCCGAGCTGCTGGCCGCTTCACGACAGTAGAGCGCCAGCAAGAATGTTGTCACAAATAAAAGTGCATAAATCCGTGCAACCAAGCCCATAGTCCACATACTGAACCCAGACAATAAAAGTTAAAACAAATGTAAAAACAAGGAAAAAGAGTTGAAAACTAATTTTTAAAAAAAAGCTAGATCCAGGCCAGGTACACTGTTTGGGTTGCACATTGTGAGGCACCCCCACTTGTAAAAAGTTGTATTCACTGTTTCTCTTATGGTATGGACCAGGGTTGGCCCTTGCCATTTTGGCGTCCTTGGCGAGATTAGGGCACCCACACACAAACACAACCCCAAACATTATACCCTCTCAGGTCCTGAAGTCCCCGATTCCAGCAAGAGACCAGGGAACGCATGTTAAAAATGCTTATCAAAAAAAAAAAATTGCATAAGCCACAGATGACGCAGGCTAAATGACCCTGTAAGCAGCATGGGTCGTTGACCACGTCACCTCAGCTCAGCGGACATTTGAATAGGAAACAGATAAACGGGCAGAGACAAAGAGTGGAAATTAATCAGAAGGCCGTCTGTCATTATTCTGACAGATTATATTAATTTCAAAGCTGCAACAGACAACTGTGTGTGCCACAAATATCACAGTGGCTGAGAGTGAGAGCTTCAGCCGACAGTCAGCGTCTCCTGCAGCTCTGACAGTCCCCTGGCTGCTGTGGAGCTGATACAAGCCTGTCCTGTGTTTAGCTCTACTCTGTGCTCATTCTCTTTTCTATTTAGTCAGCCTGCATATTTATTTAATTTTACAGATCTCATCAAGTTCCTCTCCATGATTTGTTTACATAGGAAGTGCACTGATACAGGAATGAGGGGTGAGGTTGGGGCCGCCTCAGGCCTACCACGGTCATTACAAACTCTTCACACTGTCACTGCTGAAGTTATTCAAAATTGGTGAGCCTCGAAGGCCTCCTGCTGGTCTGGGGCTGTCAGCATTTGTCTGCCTTGTCTGTCAGCACAGTGCCTCTATTATGAATTTTATTTTATTAATTTAAAAAAAAATGCCCCTCCAGCAGGTGATGCCCTAGGCAACCGCCTATATGGCCTATGCCTTAGGCAGGCACTGGTATGGACAGCTTGGTGGCTTTTATTTTTTTCAGCATGACATAGGTGTAAGTCAAGGTGGGGCAGAGGAACATGTCCTCCCTCAACCTGGAAAAAAAAGAGAGAATTGTCCCCTGCAAATCATCATATGAGGGGGGCTGAAAAGTTTATAGCGGTCAAATTTGACCAATTGTGCTTTATTTTTCAACATAGTGTCCCCTTTGGTCCACACACTTCTTCCATCGGTGTTGCTGTTATGTCGGAATTATCTCAGTAATGACAAGGCCAGGTGCACAGTTGAACTTCACTTTATTAAGGAGTTGCACACACACAATACAGCAACCAGGCAGGGGCATCGGCAAAGAGGCCAGATAAAGATGCCCGCTGGTATTTATAGGGTGGTGCAGTGGTGGAAGAGAAAGTGGCTGCCACTACACCGCACTTCATAATAAAACACAATACTACCCCCCCCCCATACAAAGTCCAAAAACACACATGCAATTGAGACCCTCCCAAATTTAGGACCCGAATCACGCACTAAAAAAAACTAGAATTGAAATCATTAAAGGGCCTATCACATTCACACAACAAACCTAAGGTAGGGTGGACGGGTGGACTACCCCCCCCCCCCCATACGGCAAGGTAGGTTACTCTGCCACCTGAAAACTAGTCCAAAAGTCCATCTATAATGAGAACATTGCTGTGCTCCTAAAATAAAACATACCCAGAACAATAACAGATTTTTTAATTTTTTTTTTACACACACAAATGTATGAACATTGGAACTTACTTTATTTTTTTCAAAACCACACTACTGTCCTTCTGGCAGAAAGGATTAGAACTGGCTTGTGGGGGGCTCAGAGCAGCCCCTCAGTAGACCCGCACCTGGAAGCAGCATGCCCCCAGGATCCCAGCTGACCTCATAGACGAGAGCTCCTCTTCTCTTCACCATTGACTACCTCTCTCGTCCGGACCCGCCATCTGCAGCCTCCTCCCGAGCACGCCACAACTCATTGGCGTGTCTCCACGAGCCGTCCAACAGCTGGAAGTAGGCTGCGCCCCACTTAGCCACAATGCGCAGCTGCTCCTGGTGACCCTCTGACTGTTGTTTGGCGTCACTTGCCGACGCAGGTGCCTCACCGCCACGCTCGGTACCTTCTTCTACCATACCCCGAGCGCCGCCACTGAGACCCTCCTGTGTCGAGCCTGAGTGAGACTGGTCCTGCTTGACTTCTGGGGTTCCGAATAAATCTTCTCCCCACACCGCGTCATCCTCCACCAACAGAACCGGATGGTTCCGCTGGCCACAACCAGTCCATTCTTCCCCAGCGTTGTCTCTAATGGTGAACCCCAGTCCATAAAACAGGTCACAGCCCATGATGTTGTCGCCTCGGGCCATCACGTGAAACTTGCAGTCAGCCATCACCATCTACTTGTACTGAGCCGTTAACTCCAGCGTTCCAACCGTGCGCAGTCTGCCACCTCCATAACTGTAGAGCAGCACTGGGTTACCTCTTATTTTGTAGTGGGGGAAAAATTTCCTCACCGTGGCCCAATTCAACAACAATTCCTCCGATCCCATGTCGATCAGCAGTGGCACCTCCTCACCATCCAGCGTCATCTTGCAAAACGTGAACCCGTTGGTACTTGGGGACACCGCATGGACAGTTGTCAGGGCGGGTGAAATTGTTTTTCTCTGTGGGCTCTCCGGCTCGGACACACGACACACCCTGGCATAATGGTTCAAGCGACCACACTTGCCATAGCGCTTCCCTCTAGCCTGGCATTCACTAGCCTTGTGTTGGTGCTTCGCGGAACTCACAACCCATACACAAGGGTTTTTTTCAGGGCAGACCTCAGGTTGATAGCGCTGGTTTCCGCATTGTGCCCGGTTGCACTAACCTCGCTGTCAGAGTCCGCTACTAATGCTGCGGTGGCAGGCCCTATCTGCAGTTGTGATTGGTGCCACTTCAGCTCCGAAGTTAGCTTGTCTGTGGTTTCCATTTTGAGAGCTAGCTCGACAGCTTTGGATAACATCAGGTCACTCAGCGCCGAGAGTAGCGTAGCTCATAAAGCATTGCTGGTTGTGTGCTCCACCAGCTGGTCACATACCATTCCCTCCTGCAATGGCCCAAAACAACACTCACTAGCCAGTTGCCGCAGGTTGGCAACAATCTGGCGGACAGGCTCACCCACTCGCTGGTGTCAGTAATGGAACCGAATCCTCTGGACGGTGGTGTTGTCCGGGGTGTGGAAATGGCGGGTTAGCAACCTGACCACATCCTCATATGAGTCGGTAGCCCCGAGTGTGCATAGGATACACTGGCCTTCAATCACCAAATTATGCACCAGAAGCGCACGTGCCCTCAGCTTATCCAGCTTACCCAGGTCGAGCGCCACGATGTAGTCCTGAAAGGCGGCAAACCATCTTGGCCAGGGCACAGGTGGCTCGCCCGGGAGCTCCAGGAAGTTCCGAAGCAGTGAAACGCACACCTCCATGTTTATTCTTGTCGCCAAAATGTTATGTCGGAATTTCCTCAGTAATGACGAGGCCAGGTGCACAGTTGAACTTCACTTTAAGCAGTTGCGCACACATAATACAGCCACCTGTCATGAACCCTCCCGTGTGCTTCTCCATTGTGCACGGCGAGGGGTGAAAGGACAAGGATTTATACGCTAGAGTTATACCACACACATGTATTGAACACGTATTGTATTGGACAAGATTTCTAGGTGCAGCCAGGGAATGGAGGGTACCATGCTTGGTGACCACAGGATCTCATCTCTGTTGTTTGCAGATGATGTTGTCCTGTTGGCTTCATCCAGCAATGACTTACAGTTCTTGCTGGGACGGTTTGCTAATGAGTATGAAGCGGCTGGGATGAGAATCAGCACCTCCAAGTCCGAGTCCATGGTCCTCAGCCGGAAAAAGGTGGATTGTCCTCTCTGGGTTGGGGATAGGTTCCTGCCCCAAGTGGAGGAGTTTAAGTATCTTGGGGTCTTATTCACGAGTGAGGGGAGAATGGAGTGAGAGATTGACAGACGGATTGGAGCAGCATCTGCAGTGATGCGGACGTTGTACCGGTCTGTTGTGGTGAAGAGGGAGCTGAGTTCTAAGGCAAAGCTGTCGATTTACCAGTCAATCTACGTTCCTACCCTCACCTATGGTCACGAGCTTTGGGTAATGACCGAAAGAACGAGATCACAGATACAAGCAGCTGAAATGAACTTTCTCCGTAGGATTGCTGGACTCACCCTCAGAGATAGGGTGAGGAGCTCAGTCATCCGGGAGAAGCTCAGAGTAGAACCGCTGCTCCTCCACATTGAAAGGAGTCAGTTGAGGTGGTATGGGCATCTGATTAGGATGCCTTCTGGACGCCTCCCACTTGAGGTGTTTTGGGCACGTCCCACTGGGAGGAGACCCTGGGGCAGACCCAGGACTCAGTGGAGAGACTATGTCTCCCAGCTGGTCTGGGAATGCCTTGGTATCCTCTCTGAAGAGCAGGAGCAGGTGGCTGGGCAGAGGGAAGTCTGGGCTTCTCTGCTTGAACTGCTGCCTTTGCAACCCGGACCTCCAGTAAAGCGGTAGAAGATGGATGGATGGATGTATTGAACATGAAGACAAACAGTCCCAAAGAAGGTGCAGACATACAAAAAGACAAAACACTTACATTTGGCGTCCCTGGGCCGACATCGCCCAGCAAACACATGAGGAGAAGTATTTAACCACCAAAGCGTCCCAGAGCCGACATCGCTCAAAGGGCGCTGCAAACCACGGCAGCAGCGAAGGTGGCTAATACTTTGCAGCACACAGTAAACACACAACTATGTACCTCCGTAGACAATCCATTGACCCAGCAGTGCGTTACTGGCTAAAGGCACCTAAGTACATGCACTGCTGGTGATGATGTAATTAGGAACACCTGGGCGAGGCACGGGAAGATGGCAAACAGGCATGGGAACAGCTGATGGTAATTAGAGAGACGGCGTGGTCGGACCAGCAGACAGTCAGACAGCCCTCACACTAGCGTGAGCCAAAGGGCTGCCTCACCGCTGCCGGCCAGAAAGCAGTGGCTATGGGTAAGGAAGCAGCACAGAATACATAATGTGCACATATACAGTGGCACCTAGACCCACAGAGAGATCAGGACCGAGCCGGGGGAAACCAAGCCGGCTCGGCTCCTGACAGAGCCTCCCCTTTAAAAGGTGGATTCCCAGACACCCAAGGTAACATTGCGATGACCCCTTCCCCCCCCCCCCAACAGGAACAACAGCAAAAAATAACCCCAGGGTGGGAGGTAGGCGGAACAGGAAGGAGAGAACATAATACCCCGCCCAGGGCACACAATTACCCCCCCCCCCAAGTCCACGGGTGTTTGGGCTCAGGAGGCCGCCCAGAGTCCCAGGCCCAGCAGAAGGTCAGGTGGACGGAGTCCGGTGGCCTGCCGGAAAACATGGGTTACCTGAACTGGGGAGTCAGTCCTTCCGGCGGCCTGCCCACGCCGTAAAGCCACCAAGACCAGAGAGGAGCGACAAGGGCCAAGATGGCATCCGGCGGAGGGGTGTAGGCCCCGGCATCCTCAAGCTAGTTGGCCGTGCCCCCAACGACCTTGACCCAGGAGGAAGTAGCACCTGTGGTGGTCCCGACCTGAGGTCTCGTAGTACTCGCAGCGGGGCCCGACTCGACCAGGGCTGCACCCGCGGTGGACTCCGGCAAGAGCCTTGCTGCACCCGCGGTGGAACCCAGTTGAGTCCCTGCTGCACCTGCAGTGGAACCCGGTTGAGTCCCTGCCGCACCCGTGGTAGACTCCAGCTTGAGCCTAGCAGCCCCCATGACGAGCGTCCCAACCCACAGGAGCACCAGGCTGAGGAGGTGATCGATGGGGGGAACACTGACGACCCTGGCAGGAGGACCTGGAGCAGTGGTGTCTTCCTCCGGCTGGACCGGATGCTCGGCGACCTCTGGCAACGACACACCATTCTTTGGTGACCCTAAGCAAAGGCTCGGATACAGCAGAAAAAGAGAGATAGTTAGGGGCAGCGGCAGAGCCCGGCGAGACGAGTTCAGATGCAGCCCTTGGCTGCATCTGACTCTCCTTCCCAAGAGCCAGGCAAGATATCTCAAGTACAGACATAAGAAAAACAAGAGAGAGAACTTGCCTGAGCTGGAGCTCCACCGCCGTCCAGGACTCCATCGAACTTGACGATGACTGCCTGGGTCCGGCCTCGAGGAGGTCCATCTCCAGCTCCCACTCCACTGCAGCAGCCTCCACAGCAGGCAAGATGGTTATAGCAGTCCCTTTGTTCCCCTGCAGCGGCTCCAACGCAGTGGACTCCACTGGCGTGGCCACAGGGAAACACCTCTGCGCTGGCTCCAGAGCGGAATCCTCCAAAGCCACCGGCTCCTCCCCTGTCCGACGGCTCTGATCCTGGACCAATGGACACTCAGGAGAAAATGGAGGAGACACAGAGAGGGTTGGGAAAGAGTTATTAGCTGCAGCTGGAGGAGGGAGCCCAGTGGACCGCTAAAACTGGGTCCCTCTCCTGGGAGACAGACAAGGTTTGTTACTATCACAATGAATTGAATGAGAAAACACTTGCCTGTCATCCCGATCTTTGATGTTAACAGCTGCAGCTGGCAGGCAGTCATCCCTCTCTGTGTCCATGGTGATTTAGCCCTTTTCAACGGGTCGTGGAGGAGCCATCTCCATGGCAACGGAGGTGGATGTTCCCGGGGCTGCCCCATCTAACCTCGCAGCATGATGATGGCAGCTGATGGAGGAGAAGGCCTCTCCCGGTGCTTCCATGCGGGACGACGCTGTCCCTTGTTTACTGGTGCAGACAGTGCTGGAGCGAGAGGAGGGTCGGGTGAAGAGTCACAGAGGACACAGTCTGCAGATTACGGGGCCTCTGTCTTGACGCCGTGGGAAACGCCAAACAGGGGAAAGAGTGCTGGAGCGAGCAGGTCGGCGAACTGTGGGTAGTCCCATAACCCGGGATGCACCTCCAGGATCCCTACTGCTCCATCCAGGCATTCCAGGGTCTTCTTCGGTCCCCAGGCAGCGAGGGCTTCATCCACAACGTTCTGGATAAACTCGGCGGCCCATCCCTCCGCCACCGTGGGAAACCCTGCTGCCATTCCTCTTCTGCCTCGGTGAGACCGGGGCATGGTGCTTTCCAGAAACAGGTTAGTCCAAAAAAAAACAGTTCAAAAAGGAAAAGAATGATGTGTGGGTGTACCCGCTAAATCCTCCTTTGGTTGTGTCATTCTGTCATGAGCCCTCCCGTGCGCTTCTCCATTGCACATGGCGAGGGGTGAAAGGACAAGGATTTACGCGCTAGAGTTATACCACACACATTTATTAAACATGAAGACAAACGGTCCCAAAGAAGGTGTAGACATACAAAAAGACAAAACACTTACATTTGGCATTCCTGGGCCGATATCGCCCAGCGAATGTGTGAGGAGAAGTATTTAACCATCAAAGCGTCCCAGAGTCGCATCGCTCAAAGGGTGCTGTGAGCCACGGCAGCAGTGGAGGTGGCTAATACTTTGCAGCACACAGTAAACACACAACTATGTACCTCAGTAGAACACCTGGGCAAGGAGTGGGAAGATGGCAAACGGGCATGGGAACAGCTGATGGTAATTAGAGAGGGGGCGTGGTCGGACCGGCAGACAGTCAGACAGCGCTCACACCAGCGTGAGCCAAAGGGGCTGCCTCACCGCTGCCAGCCAGAAAGCAGTGGCTGTGGGTAAGGAAGCAGCACAGAATACATAATATGCACGTATACAGTGGGACCTAGACCCACAGAGAGATCAGGACCGAGCTGGGGGAAACCAAGCTGGCTCAGCTCCTGACACCACCAGGCAGGGGCATTGGCAATGGCTATGTTTACATGGACACAAGTAACCGGATTAAAAGGCTGATCGGAATAAAAATGCTTCATGTAAACATGCCAATCTGAATATTCTAACCCGATCACGCTCATTCGGATCAAAATTTCATTCCATTGAGAGGGGTGGGTTATGCCGATTGTTAATCCGAATGGTGCGTATGAAAACACTTATTCCGAACGTAGGGCAGAAAATATGTTTACTGCGCATGTCTGTACACCAGCCGCACGTCGACGTGACGCATTTCCGCCTTAGCAGCAGCTAGCAGAAAACATAGAGGGAGTAAAACAAAACTGGTCTGTATCGTCCTGCTGTCTCCCTCTGTTCATCATATGCAGAAGTATGTACTTGTAGCTTCATTACGGAGACCAGCAGAAGCAAAAGTACAGTCTTAATAACACAATACAGGTCAATTTTGACACGAAGCGGGGCTTGCTAACACCAGAAGTTGCTTCTTCTTCTACTATTTTTGGAATGTCGAAATGTCGATGTGCGCATGTCAAAATGATTTATTCCGTTCAAAAGTGTGACACGTGGAAACGCACGTCCTAATCAGATCAGCTTGTTCAGGATCCATGTAAACAGTAAAATTCTGGTCTGAATTGTAATCAGATTGATGAAATTTTGCCCATGTAACCGTGGCCAATGAGGCCAGATAAAGATACCCGCTGGTATTTATAGGGCGGTGCAGTGGCGGAAGAGGAAGTGGCCGCCATTACACCGCACTTCATAATAAAACATAATACCACAGTTGCAGCGCTTGGATCCCTGTGGTTGAAAAATAAACCACATTTGGTCAAATTTGACCACTATGAACTTTTCAGCCCTCCCCTTGTATACCTTTCTACAGTATATCATGTTACATACCTGAGTAAAATGCATTTGAGACTTCCGGTTATGGCGGCCACGTAGAAGGACACGTATCACTCTGCTCTGCTCCTAGAGAAAAAAAATCCGCAAATAACTCTCTCAATTGGAACAGAACCTATCCCAGCGTTTGGGCGAGGATATGCCGGTGAAGCCTAAGGCTGGAAAATCAGGTGGAGGAAAAATTGAACTGCCGAAACAGTCCAAATTAGCGGACTTTCACGTCCGTGACGCAGCAGATAAAGCTTCAGATATGGCGGAGGAAGCTAGCAGCAGTGCGGTGACTGCGGGCGACGGCACAGGTGCAGTGCTCGCTGCCATTAGTTCAATGAGAGCAGACTTTTCCGCTAAATTTGATGGGATTATGGCAGCGTTGGAAAGAATGAGAAAAGAATTGGGTGACTGTATGGAACGAGTGGCACAGGTGGAGCTTCGAGTTTCCAGTGCTGAAGATGACGTCGCCAGCCTTCAATTAAAGGTGCGCACTTTGGAAAAAAAAATAAATGTCTGGAAGATAATGTCCTGGACTTGGAGTCCCGGTCGAGATGGAACAACCTGAGGCTGGTGGGTCTACTGGAGGGAACCGAGGGTCGGGACCCATTTTCCTTTTTGGAAAAGTGGATTCCAGAAGCGCTGAACAACGCAGAGCTGCAATCATCAGTTGTTTTAGAAAGCGCCCACCGAATTGGACCACAGAGAGATAATACGGCAGCACCGAGGACGTTAATTATGAAGTTCCTCAGCTACAGAGACAGGATGAAGATCTTCGACGCGACGCGAGCCAAAGGAGAAATTAAATACCAGGATCAACAGGTGCGGTTCTACCCAGATTTGGCCACAGGAATTCAACGGTTGAGGAAGCAGTTTGACCCCGTCCGTAAAGAGCTGCGCAACCTTGGGATTCGTCATGGAGTAATTCACCCTGCAAGACTGTTGGTCATGTATGGGGGTGGAACACACATCTTCAAGACCCCTGAGGAGGCGCAGGAGTTCATCGGGAAGATCCAAGAGGAGACTGGTGGGAGCTAAGCATGAACAAAATATAAGGTAGAATATTTAAGCATTTGCACAGGCATCTAACTGATTTGAAGCATATAGCAAGTTTACAAAATATAGATTGTATTACATATTAAAAAAAAACAAAAAAAACCCTATGATGTACAAAGTTGCTATAAAATTTTGGAGTTAAGTTGGAAAACTACAGAAGAGAGTTAATGTTACGTCATTTAATGCAGTAGAGTTGGGGTGATTGGGAGGATGAAGAGGGAGTGGCTTTGGCTGGTCCTCGTGGGTGTGGAGCGGTCAATGGCTATATCGGGAGACGGAGTTTTTTTTTTTGATTTTGGGGGATCACCACAAATGTGGGAAGGGGGAATTTGTTTTTGTGTAGTTTGTAGGATGAATGTTCAACCACTCATGTTTTTGCTTCTCTGTATGAGCATGTTTATATTGCGAGGTAATCCCAAACTCCCTATTGATCATAGACCAAAGCGTTAATCTTAATTTAACTTCATGGAATTGCAGAGGTCTACAAATTTTAAAAAAACTTAAACAAGTTATGAATAAAATAAAAGACATAGGTTCAAAAATTGTGTTTTTACAAGAAACTCATCTAATAGAGGAAGATGTAAAAAGAATTAGGAGTAGATGGCAAGGAAGTGTATTCACCTCATCATTTTCATCCCGAGCCAGGGGAGTTATGACTCTCATACATAAATCAGTCCCATTTCAAGTGAAAAATGTAATTGGAGACAAATTTGGAAGATATCTAATTATTCAAGGATCTTTGCTATTAGAAAATATAAATCTGGTGAACTTATACGGCCCCAATATAGATGATCAAAAGTTCTTTGCTAATTTATTTCTTATCTTATCATCACTTACAGGGCAACATATAATAGCAGGGGATTTTAATTGTACATTGAACCCCAATATAGATAGATCAACAGGACTGGACTGTACGCACAATGGATGCAGGATGATCATTAAGCATTTTATGAAAGAATTGAGATTGCTAGATATATGGAGAGAAATGAAACCACAAGTTAAAGCCTACTCTTGTTATTCTAATACCTATAAGACATTCTCACCTATTGACTATTTTTTGATCTCCACAGAATTAAGGTCCAAGATTCAAAACTGCTTTTATGATAATATTGTGATCTCTGATCATGCACCCTGTTGTCTCATATATGTAGATAAGAAATTGACAAAGGAACCAGGAAGGTGGCAATTTCAGCATGAATGGCTTCAGGATGAGGAATTTGTTAAGTACATAGAAAAACAGATAGATGAGTTCTTTGATATCAATACTACACAAACAATGGCATGTATAAAGTGGGAGGCTTTCAAAGCTTTTATTAGGTGACATATTATTAGTTATACAGGTTCAAAATCTAAGAAGACTCGAGAGGAGAGAGTCCAATTGCAACATAAACTAAAAATTCTTCAAGAAAAAGTGTATGCAGGAAGTGACCCAAAGTTAGAGAATGAATTACTGATTCTGAGAGCTGAATATGACAAAAAATCAGCGAATAGCGCTGCCTCGAGCCTTCTAAGATTGAAGCAATCTTTTTATGAACAAGGTGAAAAATCAGGAAAATTATTGGCATGGCAGATTAAACAATTAGAATTTAAAACACCAATCACCAGTATTATAAGTAACGGACAGGTAGTTGTAGATCCTTTTAGAAATTAATAGAGCCTTTAGAGATTACTATGAAAAATTATATGATACAAAAAATGAAACTGACTTAACAAAACTAAAAGGGTTTTTGGATGGACTATCTATACCGTGTATTCCAAATGAAAACAGGGAGATACTGGGTTCTAAAATTAGTCAAGAAGAAGTTGGGCTAGCCATTGATAATATGAAATCAGGAAAAAGTGCAGGACCAGATGGTCTTCCAGTTGACCTCTATAAAAAATTTAAGAATAAATTAATAAAACCATTTTTGTAAATGGTTTTAGAAGCATTTCAAAATAGTAATTTACCACCATACATGAATAATGCCTTAATTATACTGTTGCCAAAACCAGGTAAACCCTCTAATAAATGTGAAAATATGAGACCAATAAGTCTATTAAATGCTGACCTTAAGATAATCTGCAAAATTTTAGCAAGACGACTACAAGAAATATTACCAAATATTATTAACAGAGATCAGAATGGCTTTATAAAGGGAAGACTAGGCTTCCATAATGTAAGAAGACTATTTAATATTATTTATTCTAATAAAGAAGCACCGGATACAGCTCTCCTATCATTGGACGCCGAAAAGGCCTTTGATAGGGTCGAATGCCCCTATCTTTTTGAAGTCTTACAAAGGTTTGGACTTGGAAATAATTTCATAAAATGGATTCAGATAATATACAATAATGCTACAGCAGAAATCCTAACAAACAGCAATATCTCAAAATCAATAAAGATCAATAGAGGATGTCGACAAGGCTGTCCACTTTCACCTTTATTGTTTACTATGGCAATTGAACCTTTAGCGATGGCAGTACATTTACATCCACAAATATATGGAATTAAATTTGGACCAACAGAACATAAAATCTCCCTGTATGCCGATGACATAATTTTGTTTATGTCGAATCTTAAAAAATCAATTCCGACCTTGTTGAATTTAATAAAGAATTTTGGGGAAATATCAGGATATAAAATAAATAAAACTAAATCTTCAATATTAATGCTAAATGAGACCCAGAGAAATTACCCAGCTTCTGAGGTAAATCAATTCAATGTTGTAAATCAGTTTAAATATTTAGGAATTCAAATTGTGCCTAAGCTAGAATTAGTCGCCAGTGCCAACTATGAAGCCTTAATGACAGACATTAATGAGTTAATTCAGAGATGGATGTCGCTACCAATGTCGATGATAGGGAGAATCAATATACTTAAAAGTAATATCTTACCTAAAATACTTTATTTATTTCAATACATTCCATTGCCACCACCTTCAGATCTATTCTCAAGAATTAAAAAAAAGTTAGTGGAATTTTTATGGAACAATAGGAAGGCTAGATTACGTCTGTCCTTACTATATTTACCATTTGATCGTGGAGGTCTGAAATGTCCGAACTTTATGTTGTATTACTGGTCAGCACAACTGAGGTCTATGACATATTATTTTTCATCAAATGATCTCCCTCATTGGACTGAAATGGAATCATACAATTTACCTTTACCTCTTCCCATATTCATATACTCAGACTTGGCAAAAAAATTACAGAAACAAGTTAAAAATCCATTTGTAAAGCATATGATCAAAATATGGTGTGAAATTAAAAAATATTTAAAAGAACCACATTTACTGTCACAATTTAGCCCAATATGGGGTAATCAATATTTTAAACCAGGGAGAGCGGATGCTGTATTTAAAGTATGGAATTTAAAAGGGATTCAAAAGATTCAAGATTTATATCTGTCATGTTCAGATAACATAATGTCTTTTGAAGAGCTGAGGATCAAATTTAATCTTAATAGAACACATTTTTTTAAATATCTTCAGCTTAGGAACTTTATTCGATCAAATCAAAACAATGCTCTCACTCGACCTATTTATTCATCCTTGGAAAAAATTTTGACGAAAGATAGTAAGACAAAGAGTATTATTTCAGAGTTTTATAATTCATTGACACTATCTTCAAGTGAAAACTCACAGAAAAGATTAAATTATTGGAAAGAAGACCTGCAAATTGAAATTTCAGAGGAACAATGGGAATTGGCTTGTACAGAAGCTCAAACCAAATCAATAAATGTACGTCTTAAATTGATGCATTTTAAATGGTTAATGCGGATGTATGTTACACCGGTGGAATTAAATAGATATAACAAAAACATACCAGATACGTGCACAAAATGTATGGAAAGTAAAGGAACCTTATTTCATTGTGTATGGGAATGTAGGAAAATTAGAGTGTTTTGGGAAGAGGAGAGGGTAACAATTGAAAAAATAATTTCAAAACAAATCATATTGAATCCTAAATTGTTTTTGTTGGGTCTGTATACAGAAAAGCATAATTTTAATAAAAGTGAAAGAGCATTCATAGACCTCAGTTTGCTTAACTCCAAAAAATGTATTGCACTATTGTGGAAAAAGACTCATAGACCAGTTGTGACTCAGTGGTTAAGACAGATGTTAACAAACCTTCCATTAGAAAGAATAACATACATACTGAAATCAAAGGAAAATGTGTTTGAGAATATATGGAGACCTTTCATTGATTATGTAAAGAATTTAAACATAACTTTTGAAGAAGAAGGTGAATGATGTGTGTGGACCTTGTAAATTCCAAACTGGTGAATGTATAATATGTATACTTATGTAATGGATTGCCTAGACTAAACAGAGGAGCATTGTTGAAGACCTGTTCTTGTTCATGGTTGTTGGTGTTTTTTTTTAGTATTTTTTTTTATTACTTTAGTGTTAGTGTCTGATTGTTTGTGTTATGTTTGTAAAAAGGTTCAATAAAAATATTGTGGAAAAAAAATGCATTTGAAGCAGCAAAGTTAAGCCTAAATGCATTTTTTTTTCTTAAATTTACAGCTTTTCTCAAAAATGTGTAACCATTTCCTCTATTTTACAATTTATTCATAAATTTTCTACTTTTTTCTTGTAAATCAACAAATTTGTGCATCTTAAATTTCAAACTTTTTCTTGTAAATTTTTGACTTTTTTGTGAATTGCAACTTTTTTCTTGTAAACATGACACTTTCATTTGCCACTTTTTTCCTGTAAATTTGCTATTTTCTTCTCAAAAATCTGCTGCTTTTTGCATCTTACAGACGTGGACAAAATTGTTGGTACCCCTCTGTTAATGAAAGAAAAACCCACAATGGTCACAGAAATAACTTGAATCTGACAAAAGTGGTAATAAATAAAAAGTCTATGAAAATTAACCAATGAAAATCAGACAATGCTTTTGAATTGTGGTTCAACAGAATTATTTTTAAAAACAAACTCATGAAACAGGCCTGGACAAAAATGACGGTACCCTTAGCTTAATATTTTGTTGCACAATCTTTTGAGGCAATCACTGCAATCAAACGATTTCTGTAACTGTCAATGAGACTTCTGCACCTCTCAGCAGGTATTTTGGCATTTTGGCCCACAAATCATGGGCAAACTGCTCCAGTTGTCTCAGGTTTGAAGGCTGCCTTCTCCAGACGGCATGTTTCAGCTCCTTCCACAGATGTTCAATAGGATTTAGATCAGGGCTCATAGAAAGCCACTTTAGAATAGCCCAATGTTTCACTCTTAGCCATTCTTGGGTGTTTTTAGCTGTGTGTTTTGGGTCATTATCCTGTTGCAAGACCCATGACCTGTGACTGAGACCAAGCTGTCTGACACTGGGCAGCACATTTGTCTCTAGAATACCTTGATAGTCTTGAGATTTCATTGTACCCTGCACAGATTCAAGACACCCTGTGCCAGATGCAGCAAAGCAGCCCCAGAACATAACAGAAGCTCCTCCATGTTTCACAGTAGGGACAGTGTCCTTTTCTTGGTATGCTTCATTTTTTGCGTCTGTGAACATAGAGCTGATGTGCCTTGCCAAAAAGTTGCAGTTTTGTCTCATCTGTCCATAGGACATTCTCCCAGAAGCTTTGTAAATGCAGAACATGCAGTTTGGCAAATTCCAGTCTGGCTTTTTTATGATTTGTTTTCCACAGTGGTGTCCTCCTTGGTCGTCTCCCATGAAGTCCACTTTGGCTCAAACAACGACGGATGGTGCGATCTGACACTGATGTACCTTGACCTTGGAGTTCACCATGAATGTGTTTAGAGGTTGTTCTGGGCTCTTTTGTTACCATTCATATTATCCGTCTCCTCCTGCGGCCACATCCAGGGAGGTTGGCTACGGTCCTGTGGATCTTAAATTTCTGAATAATATGTGCAACTGTAGTCACAGGAACATCAAGCTGCTTGGAGATGGTCTTATAGCCTTTACCTTTAACATGCTTGTCTATAATTTTCTTTCTAATCTCCTGAGACAACTCTCTCCTTTGCTTCCTGTGGTCCATGTTTAGTGTGGTACACACCATGTCAACAAACAGCACAGTGACTACTTCCATCCATCCATCTTCTTCCGCTTAATCCTTTTCGGGTCACGGGGGTGCTGGAGCTTATCCCAGCATCTTGTCACCCTTTAAATAGGCCGACTGACTGATTACAAGTTTGTAGACACCTGTGATGTTAATTAGAGGACACATCTTGGTTGAACATGTCCCTATGGTCACATTATTTTCAATCTTTTCTAGGGATACCATCATTTTTGTCCAGGCCTGTTTCATGAGTTTGTTTTTTAAAATAATTCTGTTGAACCACAATTTAAAAGCATTGTCTGATTTTCATTGGTTAATTTTCATAGACTTTTTATTTATTACCACTTTTGTCAGATTCAAGTTATTTCTGTGACCACTGTGGGTTTTTCTTTCATTAACACAGGGGTACCAACAATTTTGTCCACCTCTGTAAATCTGCAGTTTTTTCTTTTATATTTGCAGCCTTTTTAAAATAAATGTGCCCCTTTTTTCCTAGTAAAGTTGACTTTTTGTAAATTTCATGAAGTTTTTCTTGTAAATGTGTAACTTTTTTCCTATAAGTGCACCTTTTTTTTCTCGTAAATTTGTTGATAACTACAATAATTCTTATAGTGTCCCCTCAGTATTTACTTGGGAGAAAATGTTCTGTTTATTGCCTCCCCCCAACAGGGAAATGAAATATCCACCTATGCAGCATGTTGGCATTGTTCTGGACATCTGGCCCACTGGAAAAAATAAGTGTGGACCTTTCATAAAAAGCTTGAGTACCCCTGCTTTAGAACATTATATGGTATTTAGAGCGAATAAACACAGGAACACTTACATTAAGGTGGTTAAAAATTGTATCTTTTGAAGAGCTAGTTAGCATGATATGTTTATTGCTACTTGGCTGGTTGAGGGCAATAATATTTGGTATTTTCTATTTTAATTAGTCTCAAGGCTGCCTTATATTTTAATTATACTGTATATCTCTCAATGGGTGTACATTCTTTTGTTTTTTTTTTCCTAATGAGGAAAAGGACTGTTCATTAACTTTATTTTTCTCCTTCCCCAATCTTCAGATGTGGCAGTGCCTCACCCTGACAAAAAGAGCGTCATCATGTACGTGACGTCGCTCTTCAGGGTGCTACCCCAAAAAGTTTCTATGGAAGCCCTCCAAGAAGTGGAGACCCTGCCACGGGTGTCAGCGGCCAACGTTACCCGGGTAACAACGGAGGAGCACTACCAGATCCAGACCCAGCAGCGCTTTTCCCAGCAGGTTGGACTCATTCACACTCACTCACACACACCAACACACTTACAGTCCCTGCCATTGCTGTCAGCTGGCAACAGTGGATGTGTCACTACGGCTATCATGTGACTCTGTTATGGCTCATTGTTCTTTTCTTTTTGTCATTCAAGTTCATATATTGACCCAAAATGCATTTGCTTTCAATATCTTGCATTATTAATATATTATTATATAAATTATGTGTTGTGATGTATCTAAAATTCTCTGAAATGCTTCTTTATGTTGGTGCAATGTTGGAGTAGCATGTTGGGTGTCTTTAGCATTCAGCCCTCCAGCAATCTTTAAATGTCATCAGATTATTGTAAAGCCTTTAGCAATACAAGCTAAAAATACCAACTTCAAGTCCACAAGTCGATAATCTCCTTTAATACATTTTAATACACGTAATACTTTTTCCACTGATCCAGATCTTAAGGAACCAGTGTTGTCTACCTTTTCAATTTTTAACATTTAGCTTCTCCTTAATAAAAAAAGAAAAAAAAATGCTCTTGAGATTAAAGACAATTCTGATTGTTTTCCACAAATCTAATTTTAAGCAAAAGCATAAGAGATCTGTTTTCTTTTTCTGTAAAAAAAAAACAACCCATAATGAACAAGGATGGAGAGCAGTTGTGCTTCTCCATACTCAACATCCTTGCACCAAAAATAGGAAGAAAACTATAAATAATGAGCCCTCAGCATTGTCATAGAAGCATGGCTGTTAATGGCATCAGAGTTTTTGCACATGTTGGGTACCACCTTCATGTTGGCTAGTGTGATTTTGTTGTCTGCACCACAATAGCTGATTAGTGTATCGTTCTTGGCTTCTGCTATGACAGCAAGATGCCTTGGTTTGTAACATGTTGCTTGGTGTCTGCGCTCTGCTTCCTGCGTTGTGTACTTCCTGTCCAGAGTTCCTTTCATTGCTTTGTCGTTAGCTTCAAAGGTGCAGTTGTTTCTAGGCAGCCTATCATCAGAACTTCAACAGGATTATCTAATCCAGTTACAAAATTCTCTCCTTCCAGCAGCACTCCCATCCACTTGTACTATCCAACTTAGTGCTTTGTCGAGATTACTAAGTGGGCTTGGGAAATTCCCCGTAGGACCAGCTGTATTGTTGCATTATAGTAGAACCAAAGGGACGAAAGAATCTGAGGGGATGATCCCTGCTCTCAAATGTGTTTTCTTTGAAAAGGTCTCAATAGAAGCAACACTAAGAAAAAAAAAATCAAAGAAATTCTGCAGAGATTTGTAAATCTTTCTGCATAAATGAGACGACAAAGGAGTAGCTAACTGCTTTACTGTGGAGACGCTTAACTTTTACATCCTGGAATGCACAAAATCATTACTGGACAGTTTGAAAGTCCAATTTTTCACTGCAATAAAACAAAATACAATTAAATTGCTAACCAGCAGTTACACAGGCTCACAGGCATGCTTTAAAAAAATCTGTTTTTAATGATGAAATAGATAATGAACAGTTTGATAATTCATTCTCAGTGGTGCTTCAAATAAAGCAGGGCTATTTTTTTTTTGACCTTTAATAACTTTAATAATGTTGAGAAAGCAATTATTGGGATGAGTGGAATTTAAGACATATACTGTATGAGCAGACAGACAGGTTAATGTGCAGGATTTGACA
Organism: Pholidichthys leucotaenia; assembly: GCA_020510985.1. Taxonomy (NCBI): domain Eukaryota; kingdom Metazoa; phylum Chordata; class Actinopteri; order Cichliformes; family Pholidichthyidae; genus Pholidichthys; species Pholidichthys leucotaenia. The sequence goes on from CM035845.1 coordinate 289,288,389, forward strand.
TTTTATTACCTCCACCAAGGAGGTAATGTTTTTTTTTTTTTAATATATATTTTATTCAGTTTTTTTGAAAATAAGACAGAACAATAAACAATAAACACTGCCAGTGCTCAAGAAAATACACAAAGAAATAAGTGATTGTTACACAAAGCCCATATAACTGCAAAAGTGTAAGCAGTCCATGCTAAGCAAGTTTCATAATACAATCCTTTCATGTTACAGGCTGAGTCTTCTTTTTCTTAATGTGATCCATAAGTGGTCCCCAAATTTTAGTAAACATATCTTGAGTATTAGACAAATGATATCGAATCTCTTCAAGGTACAAGCAGGATGCCAAATCGTTAAGCCAGTTAATATAACTGGGCGGCGTATTGGCCTTCCATTCTTTCAGGATGACCCTCTTCGCAACAATCATGCCAAACCTAATAGCATGCTGAAGTGACTGTGAGCAGAGCAAAGTTTGATCTGAACAACCAAGTATTACTGTTAAGACATCAGGTATTATGACTTTTTTATATATAACACTGTACAAATTAAAAATCTGAGACCAAAAATTTTTAAGCGAGGGGCAGGAGAAAAATAAATGACATAAAGTACCATCACTTATTTTACACTTGTCACATAGTGGTGAAATGGTCGGAAAAAGTCTATTAAGGCGAGTCTTAGAGTAATGTAATCGATGTATTACTTTAAATTGTATTAGCTGAAGTCTGGCATTTACTGAACATGAATGAATACCAACTAAGGCTCTTTCCCATAGATCATTTGAGATCTCTATACCTGCATCCCTCGTCCATGCCTCCTTGACATGGGTCGGAGACGTTGGCCTAGAGAAAAGATTAACGAATTCTGAAACTAAATGCTTGGAGGTTGGGTGTTTTCTCAAAACCTCATAGAAATCATGTTGTACAGGAAGTTTGACAAAATGGGTTAAAGACTGTTGTACAAAATGTCTAATCTGCAGGTACCTGAAAAAATGATCAGGTGGGAGATTGAACTTCATTTGTAATTGTGTAAAAGATGCAAAGCCCTTGTTGATATACAGGTCTTTTATTAAAAGAATACCTTTATTTGACCATTGCCTGAACACAGGATCTGATAAAGCTGGTTTGAAGGCAGGGTTTTGGCATATAGGTGCATATATAGAAAGGTCAGGAAGATGCAATATCTTCTTAATTTGTTTCAGAATTCTGAAGGAATTGTGCAGCACAAAGTCATGTCTGAACACATTCAGAGGGACGTCGACCTTGCTAAATAATAAAGCAGATAAAGATGTACCAATGAGGGATTGACAGTTATGAGATTCAAGTGCAGGCCAACACGGTATTTGATCCACATTATGATTATCTTGGGACCAGAAGACCAAGGCCCTAGCGTTGCAGGCCCAATAATAATGTCTCATAATAGGCAACCCAAGACCACCCTCGACCGAGGATTTTTGGAGATGTAATTTAGAGACACGGGGGTTTTTGCCAGCCCAAATAAAGGAGATGATAATGGAATCAACTAATTTAAAAAAAGATGCTGTAAGAAAAATTGGCAGATTCTGAAATAAATATATAAATTTAGGAAGTACAATCATTTTGACAATATTTACTCGTCCAATTAGAGAAATTGGTAGTAATTTCCATTTCTCAATCATGCCCCTAATCTTATTTAATAGTTCTGTAAAATTCAATTTGAAAATAAGTTTGGGATTCCTAGGGATGGTGATTCCTAAATATTCAAAGTGCTCATTTGATATTTTAAAAGGTAATGTGTTGAGAAATGTTTTATCTAGACCATCTGAAAGAGGCATGAGAACACTTTTCTCCCAGTTAACGGTAAAACCAGAGAACTGACCAAATTCCCTAATGATCTCGAGAAGAGGTGGAAGAGACTGTCTAATGTCAGACAGTGTCAAAATGACATCATCAGCGTACAAGCCAATAGTGCATTCAGATGCGCTATATCTAAACCCAACTATTTCAGGCTCCATCCTGATGGCAACAGCAAGTGGTTCAAGCGCCAGAGCAAAAAACATTGGCGATAGGCAACAGCCCTGCCTGGTCCCGCGATGTAATAAAAATGGGGCAGATTTATTGTTGTTAGTAAGTACATATGATCTAGGACGTGCATAAAGCATTTTTGCGATAGCTATAAATCTGTCACCAAAGCCAAATCTTTTAAGAGTAATAAACATATACTCCCACTCAATTTGATCGAAGGCCTGCTGTGCATCCAAGGAGACAACAGCAGAATATGGTGGGTTGTTAGAATACATGACGTTCAGAAATCTACGAGTATTCGAAAATGCAAACCTTTCGGGGATAAACCCGGTTTGGTCACTATGAATTAAGGAACCAATGTGTTCGTTCAAGCGGTTTGCCAAAACTTTTGCAACAATTTTCTGGTCACTATTTAAAAGGCTGAGAGGGCGATAAGAAGCTAGATTTGTTTCATCTTTACCCTTCTTCAACAGTAGACAAATGTTCGCATCGTATAATGTCTCTGGGAATAATCCTTCCTTCACGGAAGAGTTTATCATACGAAGCAACAATGGAGCAAGTTTATCAATGTGAATTTTATAAAATTCAATGCCAAATCCGTCAGGGCCACAAGCCTTACCATTTGGAAATGAACGGATGGCAGCTTTGATCTCCTCTAGTGTGAAGTCAGCATCCAACTGTTGTTTGGCATTTTCACTCAATGTGGGCATATCCAATCTATTTAAGAACCCCCATATGTCTTCCTTTGATGACGATGATTTAGAGGTATATAAGTTTTTATAATATTCATAAAAGGTGTTATTTATCTGTAAAGGGTCAGTTATTAGTTCTCCATTAGATACAATTTTATAAATTGCCCGTTCAGCTTGAACGCCTCTCAACTGCCTAGCGAGTACGCTGTGTGCTTTATCACCAAGCTGAAATTGCTTTTGTTTAAGCTTTCGTATATAATTACAAACATGCTCACCAAGAATGCGGTTGTATTCAAGTCTTGCAGATACAATATTCTTTAGTATTTCATCTGATTTTGAGATACGAAATGATTCCTCCAACAAAGGGAGTTGGGCCTGTATTTCAGACATACGCTTCTGTTTAACCTTTTTATTATAAGACTGGTACGAGATAATATCACCCCTAATAACAGATTTAAATGTTTCCCACAGTGTGGAATTAGATACCTCACCATTATCATTAAAGTGTAAGAAATCTGTAATTTTGTTTGAGATGCTTTCACAAAAAGCTTTATCTGAATTTAATGCCGGATTGTATTTCCAATTATATGAGTGCACAAGCATGTTGAAGTTTATTTTAACAGACACAGGGGCATGATCAGAAATTAAAATATTGTTATAATCTGAACTGACAACTTTGGTAATTAAATTGGAATCAACGAGAAAATAATCAATCCTAGTAAAACTGCCATGTACCTGGGAGAAAAAGGAGTACTGTCTGTCCAAGGGATGTTGATGCCTCCAAATATCCACTAAATTTAGCGATTTAATAAGATTATTTAGGACTGGCACAGATTTTAACATGGGAGCAGTTGTAGTGGAAGATCTACCAAGATGAGGGTCTAGGAAACAATTAAAATCACCTCCTATAATGATGTTACAGTTATTCTGTTCCGCAACAAGACGAAAGATTTTACAGAAGAAATCCGGACTGTCATAATTTGGAGCATATACATTTAAAAGGGCCAATGGCATAGAGTTTATGGTACCTGTTACAAGCACAAATCTCCCACCTGGATCGGTCACCATAGACTTGAATACAAAAGGTATAGTTCTGCACACTAAGATGGCCACTCCTCTGGCCTTTGAGGAAAAGGTAGATTGATAGACCTGGGATATCCATAAGGCTCTCAACCGTCTCTGTTCTGTGGGGAGAATATGGGTTTCCTGTAAGAAGATTATATCAGAGGACAATGATTTCAGATGTGAAAATACTTTTACTCTTTTGAGAGCTTTCCCCAAACCCCTACAGTTCCATGATGTGAACGTGAGATGACTCACACCTGATCCAGAAGAACCAGCTTGCATTCAAAAATTAAATTTAAAAAATATATGGGCTTAGGCAGTAAATGGCTACACTGGCAGGCAAAACAAACCAAACAAAGAACAAATTAAAAAAGAAAAGCATATTATAAAAACCCATTCCCTTAACGCCGCAAAAAACAGGAACAAAGCGGCAAAACCCACTAATACTTGGGAGACTGCTGGGTAACGGACACAGTTTTGCATTTCAGCAAACCACCAATGGAGCCACGCAGTCTTCTAATGTAAATCAATTAACTGAAAAAAAAAGCTACACACAAAGACAATATAATTAACTTGAAATATGCCATCAAAAAAGGACGAGGCAGAATAAAGTGCAGTATTAGAGTGGCGTCAACAGCTGTATAATTTAAACAATGTGCACTTCGCCAGTTATACACTGTCAGTCAGGGAGTTGGCAAACCTCTCTGCATTCGTCGGAGTGTTAAACACTTTAACTTCTCTGTTGTGGAGGACCTGAAGTTTGGCTGGAAACCGTAGAGAACACTTGGCGCCGGCATCAGTCAGCTTCTTCTTGACGTTGTTAAAGGCTTGACGCTGTGATGCAACCTCCGCCGTGTAGTCCGGGAAGATGTACACTTTGTTGCCTTGATAACGGAGTGGACCCTGTTGTCTGCTGAGTTTAAAAATATTGGCCAAGTCGTGGTCATTGTGGACTTTGGCGATGATCATCCGTGGGCGCTTGTTGTCCAGAGGCTTAGGTTTGAGGCTGCGGTGGGCACGGTCAATTTTAACGGGCTTGGTCAGGTTGTTCGGGCCAAGCAGCTCCGGTAGCAGTCGTGTCACAAACTCCGTGGGATTGCCCTTCTCTTCTCCTTCTTTGATCCCCACGATCCTGATGTTTAACCTCCGCGAGCGCCCCTCCAAGTCATTTAGCTTAGCCTTGAGCCGACCATTTTCCACCTGCAACTCACGGTAGCTAGCTTCCAGTGCCGTGATGCGAACATCTGCGTCGGAGAGTGCCACATCCATACTATCCAAGCGTTGTTCAGTCTGATTATGTTCATTCTGTAATGTGCCCAAATGCGTCTCCACTGTGCTTAAGCGACCCTCCACGGACTTTTTCAACTCTTCCATCTGCGCTGAAACTTTAGCTAGCTCAGCGCCATATTTGTTAACTGCAGCTAATATAGCTTCGTTGCTAGCGCTAGCCGAGGTTGAATTTGATGGTTTTACCTCGTCTCTCTTGGGTGGCATGATTGGAGGTTAGTTAGAAACAGCTCTGACGATAAGTAGGCAAAAAGTTGGTAAGTAGGTGTAGCAAAGATAAACAAAATTTAGAAGTCTGCGACGGAGCCTCGTGGAAACACGTCTACTCCATTACTGCGCACGAGCGCCCCCCCCCCCCATTTTTTTCTTTTTGAGAGGAAGCAGCAGGTGCAGATTATCGCCAGCATTTTAATCACAAGACAAGTTTAGGAGGATAAATTGTATCAAATATAGTGGAGATATTATGATTTTATCAGCTGACCTTCCAGCACACAAACCAAAAATTACACACCACAAAGGCCACAACCCTTCAGTTTTAATGCTCCTGACATGATTAGGCAGGAAAAAAAACACTTCAGGTTGATCTTTGTATTTGAAGGTTACCATTGTGTAGAAGCGTACTTTGTAAATGGTTTTATCTGTCTGTGTTGAGCCTGTGGAATTTTTTACAAATAGACATTGTCCAATGTAGCTGAACGCTAATTCTTCAGAGCTCTTTTACCTGCTGTTGAACCTTGCAAATCTTAGTTTTGAAAGTGGAGTTGCATAAATCAGTCCCTCCAGGATTTCGCGGGCTGTTTTTTTGATTGCTGTGGCCCAAAAAGCCTAAATTCACGGGAGCTTTTTTAAAAAGTTGCGATAAAAGTTGCAATGTTTTTAGAGTGTTTTTTTTTTCACTAAAAGTTGTGGGAAGAATTACAAATTTTAAAGCAGATGGCTTTTTACAGTTTACTGCAGTGATATTCTATATAACAATACAAGAAAAGCACAGGATTGTCAAAAATTTCCTATTATAGTGATTTGTAAATTAAGCAGAAACTTCTGCTATACAGAAAAACTCTTTTGTGCAGCAGCCAATACAGACTTTAACACAATATCCATTACAACAGCTAAACTGCATTGAATGCATGTTAAAGAGTAGAGATTTGGAAATTATTTGCAGCACCTTCATTTGAAAACTCCCTACGGTCCCCAACCACTCAGTACTGAGAGTAGAGGAAAAAATAAATGATTTAATCTGTTGGTCTGTATTGTCTATTGGAGTCTGTGTTTTTCTGAAAAAAAAAAAAGTTACAGACAATATTCTATCGCTTTCCTTGCCTAACTCCTACCTGTCTGTCTGCTGCACATATTGACACACACAATTGTCTCTTCAGACACACATCTTTCATTTATGGTGGGACGGCGGGGTGGGTTGGGGGTGGGGGTGTATGTGTGTGCGTTTGTCCGTCCAGACCAGAGGTTCACAGCTTAAAAGCTCATTGACAAGATGTAGTAATGATTTTACCTCTAAAGATGTATAAAATGTTTAAACACTGGCTGTAGTGTTAGATTTGCGCATCGTGTTTGTGGTTTTATGGCCTTTGTCCTCACACATGCTCTTGCGACGGGGTGCTTTTGGGGCAGACGGACGTTTTTCAACACAAACCCAGTGCTTCGTACACATGGTCAGGATGGAGACATGACGAGATGTCCACCGGCAGGCTGGGGGAGACGGAGGGAGGGACGGTATCGGAAACTTTGCGGGTGAGTGCTTTTTTAAAATCACACAGTCTGTTTGCTGATGTGTTCCGTTAATACTTACTGTAAACACGGAAGTGAACGCGGTGCAGCGATGCATTTGCTTGGTTAGACTGAGCGCCAGTCAGAGACAAATTTGATTGGTGAAATTGGCGGAAGATGACGAGGATTGGCCAAACTTGCAGGAAAGTTGTAGCGATTGGACAGAGTTGCAAGGACACGCAATAGTTGCGCCGACTGGCTGATTTTGCGGAATTGATGTGATCGCAACATTGTGAAATCCTGGAGGGACTGGTAAAAAGAAAGAATGTAGAAAATAGAGAATGTCAGAACCTCTCCAGGCCAAAACAGGTTTTTAAAATGTTTACTTTCCTTTTGAAGGCAGATTTAGGATTGTTGGGGTTTTGGTGAGGGAATATTACTAGTGCTGAACTACAAAGACAACAAAACTAATGGCATGGAAGATAATTTGGACACTTTATATACACTCCGAGAAAAACGAGATAAAGGCTGTGGGTCTTTTTTAAGAGAACTGACTGTGTTGATATTTTTTGGATAATTGTGTGACCAATAGACACATTTCTGACAGTTAAAACCTACAAACAGACAATTTTTCAGTTGATGACCCCTTTAATATTTTAACTGTGTATATACAGCTCTGGAAAAATTAAGAGACCAAAGAGACCATCATTTTATCTGTTTTCCTATTTTTCTGGTTTTACTATAAATACTGCACGTATGTGTTTGAGTAAATTGAACACTTTTGTTTTGTTCTCTAACCTACTGAAAGCAACTCACAAAAATTACAAGTTTATGTATTTACAGAGAATGACAACTGGCCAAAACAACAAAAAAGATGTTGCTTTTCAATTAAATAATGTAAAGAAGGGACTTCCGGTTATGGCGGCCACGTAGGAAGACGTGTTTCACACTGCTCTGCTCCTAAAAATAAAAAGTTTACTAAAACTCTCTTAATTGGAACAAAAACCCATCCCAGCGTTTAGGCGTGGATATGGTAAAGACCAAGGCTGGGAAATTAGGTGGAGTAAAAAGCAATTCAACAAAACAACCTAAGCTAACAGACTTCCACGCTCAAGGCGAAACAGAAAAAACTCCAGAGACTATGGCGGAGGAGGGAGCCAGCTGCGGAGCGGGAACTGCTGAAGAGGGGACAAACGCAGTGCTCACTGCCATCAACTCCATGAGAACAGAGTTTTCGTCTAAATTTGATGGAATTATAGCAGCGATAGAAGGAATGAGAAAGGAAATAAGTGACTGTATGGAACGAGTATCGCAGGCGGAGCTCCGAATTTCAAGCGCTGAAGATGACGTCACCAGCCTACAATCAAAGTTGCAAACACTGGAATTAAAATGGAAACGTCTGGAAGATAACGTCCTGGACTTGGATTCCTGCTCGCGACGGAATAATTTGAGGCTGGTGGGCCTCCCGGAGGGAGTGGAGGGACGGGACTCATGTTCCTTTTTGGAAAAGTGGATTCCAGAAGCGCTGAACAACGCGGACCTGCAGTCATCGGTTGTCTTAGAGAGCGTTCACCGAATCGGCCCACCGAGAGATAATAAGACACCACCGAGAACGCTGATTATGAAGTTCCTCAACTACAGAGACAAGATGACGGTCACCAACGCGGCGCGAGCTAAAGGGGAAATTAAATACCAGGATCAACAGGTGCGGTTCTACCCAGACTTTGCCACAGGAATTCAACAATTAAGGAGGCAGTTCGACGCCGCCCGCAAAGAGCTGCGCAACGTCGGGATTCGTCACGGAGTGATTCATCCGGCAAGACTGCTGGTCACATATAAAGGGAGAACCCACATCTTCAAGACCCCTCAAGAGGCGCAGGAGCTCATTAAGCAGATCCAAAAGGAGACTGGTGGGAGCTAAGCATGAACATGACAAAGGTAGAACATTTAAGCATTTGTACAGGCATCTGATTGATCTGAAACATTTAATAAGTCTATAAAATACAGACTGTATTTAAAAAAAAGAGCTATGATGCACAAAGCTGCTATAAAACTTTGAAGTTATGTTGAAAAAACTACAGAAGAGAGTTAATGTTATGTCATAAAAATAGTAGAGTCAGGGTGATTGAGAGGAGAAAGAGAGAGTGGTTTGACTGATCCTCGCAGGTGTGGAACAGTCACTAGCTATAACGGGAGACAGATTTTTTTTTATTTTGGGGGGATAACTACAAATGTGGGGAAGGGGAATTTGTTTTTGTTTTTGTTTGGTTTGTAGGATGAATGTTCTATCATCCATGTTTTTGCTTCTCTGTATGAGCATGTTCTTATTGCAAGGTAATCTCAAACTCCTTATTGATCATAGATCAAAGCGTTAATCTTAATTTAACTTCATGGAATTGCAGAGGTCTACAAAATCTAAAAAAAACTTAAACAAGTTATGAATAAAATAAAAGACATAGATTCAGAAATTGTATTTTTACAAGAAACTCATCTAATAGAGGAGGATGTAAAAAGAATTAGGAGAAGATGGCAAGGTAACGTGTTCACCTCATCATTTTCATCCCGAGCTAGGGGAGTTATGATTCTCATACACAAAACAGTCCCATTTCAAGTGAAAAATGTAATTGGAGACAAATTAGGAAGATATCTAATCATCCAAGGATCTTTGTTATTAGAAAATATAAATCTGGTGAACTTATATGGCCCCAATATTGATGATCAAAACTTCTTTGTTAATTTATTCCTTACTTTATCATCACTTACAGGGCAATATATAATAGCAGGGGATTTTAATTGTACATTGAATCCCAGTATAGATAGATCAACAGGACTGGACTGTACGCACAATGGATGTAGGGTGACTATTAATCATTTAATGAAAGAATTGAGATTGCTAGATATATGGAGAGAAATGAAACCACAAGTCAAAGCCTATTCTTGTTATTCTAATACCTATAAGACATTCTCACGTATTGACTACTTTTTGATCTCTATGGAATTAAGGTCCAAGATTCAAAGTTGTTTCTATGATAACATTGTGATCTCTGATCATGCACCCTGCTGTCTAATATACGTAGATAAGAAATTGACAAAGGATCCAGGTAGGTGGCATTTTCAGCATAAATGGCTTCAGGATGAGGAATTTGTTAAGTACATAGAAAAACAGATAGATGAGTTCTTTGATATTAATACTACACAAACAATGGCATGTATAAAGTGGGAGGCTTTCAAAGCTTTTATTAGGGGGCATATTATTAGTTATACAGGTTCAAAATCTAAGAAGACCTGAGAGGAGAGAGTCCAATTGGAACGTAAAATAAAAATTCTTCAAGAAAAGGTGTATGCAGGAAGTAACCCACTGTTAGAGAACGAATTACTGATTCTGAGAGCTGAATATGATAAAAAAAAATCAGCGAATAGAGCTGCCTCGAGTCTTCTAAGATTGAAGCAAACTTTTTATGAACAAGGTGAAAAATCAGGAAAATTATTGGCATGGCAGATTAAACAATTAGAATTGAAAACACCAATTACCAGTATTATAAGTAATGGACAGGTAGTTATAGATCCTTTAGCAATTAATAGATTATTATGAAAAACTATATGATACAAAAAATGAAACTGACTTAACAAAATTAAATGGGTTTTTGGGTGGATTATCTATACCGTGTATTCCAAATGAAAACAGGGAGATACTGGAGTCTAAAATTAGTCAAGAAGAAGTTGGGCAAGCCATTGATAATGTGAAATTAGGAAAAAGAGCAGGACCAGATGGTCTTCCAGTTGACCTCTATAAAAAATTTAAGAATAAATTAATTTAAAACCACTTTTGGAAATGGTTTTAGAAGCATTTCAAAATGGTAATTTACCACCATACATGAATAATGCCTTAATTATACTGTTGCCAAAACCAGGTAAACTCCCTAATAAATGTGAAAACATGAGACCAATAAGCCTATTAAATGCTGATCTTAAAATAATCTGTAAAATTTTAGCAAGACGACTACAAGAAATATTACCAAATATTATTAACCGAGATCAGAATGGCTTTATAATGGGAAGACAAGGCTTCCATAATGTAAGAAGATTATTTAATATTATTTATTCCAATAAAGAAGCCCTGGATACAGCTCTCCTATCATCGGACGCCGAAAAGGCCTTTGATGGGGTCGAATGGCCCTATCTTTTCGAAGTCCTACAAAGGTTTGGACTTGGAAATAATTTCATAAAATGGGTTCAGATAATATACAATAATGCTACAGCAGAAATCCTAACAAACTGCAATATCTCAAAATCAATAAAAATCAATAGAGGATGTCGACAAGGCTGTCCACTTTCACCCTTATTGTTTACTATGGCAATTGAACCTTTAGCGATGGCAGTACGTTTACATCCACAAATATATGGAATTAAAGTAGGACCAACAGAACATAAAATCTCCCTGTATGCCGATGACATAATTTTGTTTATGTCGAATTTTAAAAAATCAATTCCCACCTTGTTAAATTTAATAAAGAACTTTGGGGAAATATCAGGATATAAAATAAATAAAACAAAATCTTCAATATTAATGCTAAATGAGACCCAGAGAAATCACCCAGCTCCTGAGGTAAATCAATTCAAAGTTGTAAATCAGTTTAAATATTTAGGAATTCAAATTTTGCCTAAGCTAGAATCAGTCGCCAATGCCAACTATGAAGCCTTAATGACAGATATTAATGAGTTACTTCAGGGATGGATGTCACTACCAATGTCGATGATCGGGAGAATTAATATACTTAAAAGTAATATCTTACCTAAAATACTTTATTTATTTCAAAACTTTCCTTTACCACCACCTTCAGATCTATTCTCAAGAATTAAAAAAAAGTTAGTGGAATTTATATAGAACAATAGGAAGGCTAGATTACGTTTGTCCTTACTATATTTACCATTTGATCGTGGAGGTCGGAAATGTCCAAACTTTATGTTGTATTACTGGTCAGCACAACTGAGGTCTATGACATATTATTTTTCATCAAATGATCCTCCTCACTGGACTGAAATGGAATCATACAATTTACCTTTACCTCTTCCCTTATTCATATACTCAGACTCGGCTAAAAAAAATACAGAGACAAGTTAAAAATCCAATTGTAAAGCACATGATCAAAATATGGTGTGAAACTAAAAAATATTTAAAAGAACCACACTTACTGTCACAATTTAGCCCATTATGGGGTAATCAATATTTTACACCAGGGAGAGTGGATGCTGTATTTAAAGTATGGAATTTAAAAGGGATTCAAAAGATTCAAGACTTATATTTGTCACGTTCAGATAACATAATGTCTTTTGAAGAACTGAGGATTAAATTCAATCTTAATAGAACACATTTTTTAAAATATCTTCAGCTTAGAAATTTTATTCGATCAAATCAAAATAATGCTCTCACCCGACCTACTTATTCATCCTTGGAAAAAATTTTGACGAAAGATAGTAAGAGAAAGGGTATTATTTCAGAGTTTTATAACTCATTGACACTGTTCTCAAGTGAAAACTCACAGAAAAGACTGAATTATTGGAAAGAAGACCTGCAAATTGAAATTTCAGAGGAACAATGGGAAATGGCTTGTGCAGAAGCTTAAACCAAATCGGTAAATGTATGTCTTAAACTGATACATTTTAAATGGTTAATGCGGATGTATGTTACACCAGTGGAATTAAATAGATATAACAAAAACATACCAGATACATGCACAAAATGTATGGAAAGTAAAGGAACCCTATTTCACTGTTTATGGGAATGTAGAAAAATCAGAATGTTTTGGGAAGAGGTGAGGGTAACAATTGAGAAAATAATTTCAAAATAATTCACATTGAACCCCAAACTGTTTTTGTTGGGTCTGTATCCAGAAAAACATAATTTTAATAAGAGTGAAAGAGCATTCACAGACCTCAGTTTGCTTAATGCCAAAAAATGTATTGCACTACTGTGGAAAAAGACTCATAGACCAGATGTGACTCAGTGGTTAAGACAAATGTTAACAAACCTTCCACTAGAAAGAATAACATACATACTGAAATCAAAGGAAGGTGTGTTTGAGAATATATGGAGACCTTTCATTGATTATGTAAAGAAATTAAACATAACTTCTGAAGAAGAAGGTGAATGATATGTGTGGACCTTGCAAATTCCAAACTGGTGAATGTATATTATGTATTCTTATGTAATAGATTACCTAGACTAAACAGAGGAGCATTGTTGTTGATTTGCTTTTGTTAATGGTTGTTGTTGTTTTTAGTACATTTTTTTTGTTGTTGTTGTTAGTGGGGTTTTTTTTAATTTTTAAATTACTTTAGTGTTAGTGTTTGACTGTTTGTGCCATGTTTGTAAAGAAAGGTTCAATAAAAAATATTGTGGAAAAAAAAATAATGTTAAGAAAACAAGTTCATGTTCATTCTTAAACACAATACTTAAGTTCTAACTTTAGGAAGAACTCAGAAATCTGTATTTGTGTAATAACACTGATGATTATTCACAGCTTTCATGCACCTTACAATGTTTAGATGATCATTTAATCAGTACCTCCTTAAGTTGACTGACATTTCCTTCTGTTGGAATTCAACAGATATTCAAACTGAATGGCTTTTGCAGTGGTCTCTATTTTTTTTCTCGAGCTGTGTATATTTAACCCATAACCATATTTTTTTTACAAAAATAAAATCCAGGCTAACCTAATTTTATACAATATGAGAGCCATTAACAACTAAGAACTGATTGGCTGTTGGGGCTGAGCTCATAGTTGCCATAGTTGTAGTCTTTTCAGTGTTCCTACCAGAGCAGGAAAATTACATAGTGCTGCTTTAAGCTTCTAACAGTGGATTTGTGATGGAGACTAATACAAACTGGGGAGTATTTATTAAATAAAATTGTTTAAATTCTAATGCTAATTTCAAAAAGAAAAAAAGTCTGTTTCAGAAACCCATTGAAGCTAACTTTTTGTTTGCTGTAAAATCAAAACCTGGACAGAGAATGAGAAGCAGATGGAATTATTGTCCTCACTAATTTCCTGCTGCTTCATTCTAGGAAATGTGGTAAAATAATCCCTTCATTCCCTGTGTGAACTTTGTATCAGAAGCAAAATTGACCTCTAAATTGAGACAAAACCCCTGAATAAAAAAATCTTGTCACAAGTGGGAGAGACTGGCTGTGACCTTTAGAGGTGAGTTAAGATGAGGTCAGTGTCACGCTATCGCACCCAATCGCAGCAGGCTGGAGCGAGCTTCCTGGAGTAATAGCTGGTAATGTTATTATCTCACTGCGTTTAATAGCCGCATCAACCCCTCCTCCACCCTATCAGCTGTCTGAGTGCAGCGAAAAACCACAAGCCTTTACCTTCAGGGGAATCAGACAGAGGTGGGGAAAGAAAGAGAAGAAAGCCACCACTTTGGCGTGGAGAATATATGAAGCAGGGAGGTGTAAAGATATATAAAGATACACAGAACGAGGAGGGGGAAATGAAGTGTGAGAGGCTGCAGACAAATGTGGCGGTGAGGAGAACAAGTGAGATGGCAATAAAACGAGAAGAAGGAAAAAGTAACTGACAGTGGCTATTATGTGCCTCCTTCCTCATCTGTCATCATCAAAGCGGCTCTGTCACAGCGCCCCTTACATCAACATCGCACTATCACCACCTGGGATCCAGCCAGGAGGGTAGACTGCTTTCCAATAAAAAAAAAAAAAAAAGTAGAACAAGTGACTGAATCCAAAGTTTGTGACACATGCTTGCAAGTCTGAGTCGCTCTGACATTATCTGAGCTCAACACTTCACCAGTCTGGCACAGAGAGCAGATGGAAAACAAACTAGCTACTAGCTGTTCACCCGTCGCTGTTTGATCCGGGGGCTGGGTGGCCTCTGGCTGTCTGCTCAGTACAACAGGAAAACCACCTAATCCACCTTGAAAGAGGGGAAGGGGAAAAACGAGGGATTGGTAAAACAGGAGCCTTGAAAAGAATGACAGACAGGTAAAGGAAAAAAGAGGAGAGGCGAATGATGGAGGTGAAAATGGAGATTGATAGACGGGGAGAGGGAGCTGAGACGGGGAGACATTAAACTTTTATGACGTCTGCAGTGGGAAGGCTGGCCTGGTTTTAGCAATGCAGCAGCTCACCTGGCTGGCTTGAAATGTCACATGAGAATCAATTAAAACTTGTTTGTCCATTGACTATAAGAGTTGACACTGTTTGACGGCTTCATTACATAATATAAATCCTTCACATGTACAGTACACACAATCCTGCTCTTGCATGGCTGGTAAACTGTTGTGTTTTTTATGCTATTGTAGCAAAAATCTTTGTCATATTGCACAGTTAAATAGATGACAAGAAGTACGTGGGTTGTGGTATGGTAGCGACTAGGATGCACCAATTGTGAAACTTTGGACCAATACTGATGCTAAAAACAAAATAATTTGGCCAACAGTCATGACTAATTGTTTGTTTGCTTTTGTTGTTCTCTATTTGCTCTTCACTGCCACTGAAACACAGCACTTCATCACACTTCATATGATTGACAACAAATTCAATAATACAAATACAGACGTGGACAAAATTGTTGGTACCCCTCTGTTAATGAAAGAAAAACCCACAATAGTCACAGAAATAACTTGAATCTGACAAAAGTGGTAATAAATAAAAATAAAAATTCTATGAAAATTAACCAATGAAAATCAGACAATGCTTTTGAATTGTGGTTCAACAGAATTATTTTAAAAAACAAACTCATGAAACAGGCCTGGATAAAAATGATGGTACCCTTAACTTAATATTTTGTTGCACAAGCTTTTGAGGCAATCACTGCAATCAAATGATTTCTGTAACTGTCAATGAGACTTCTGCACCTCTCAGCAGGTATTTTGGCCCACTCCTCATGAACAAACTGCTTCAGTTGTCTCGGGTTTGAAGGGTGTCTTCTCCAGACGGCAAGTTTCAGCTCCTTCCACAGATGTTCAATAGGATTTAGATGAGGGCTCACTGAAGGCCACTTTAGAATAGTCCAAGGTTTCGCTCTTAGCCATTCTTGGGTGTTTTTAGCTGTGTGTTTTGGGTCATTATCCTGTTACAAGACCCATGACCTGCGACTGAGACGAAGCTGTCTGACACTGGGCAGCACATTTCTCTCTAGGATACGTTGATAGTCTTGAGATTTCATTGTACCCTGCACAGATTCATGACACCCTGTGCCAGATGCAGCAAAGCAGCCCCAGAACATAACAGAAGCTCCTCCATGTTTCACAGTAGGGACAGTGTTCTTTTCTTGGTATGCTTCATTTTTGTGTCTGTGAACATAGAGCTGATGTGCCTTGCCAAAAAGTTGCAGTTTTGTCTCGTCTGTCCATAGGACATTCTCCCAGAAGCTTTGTGGCTTGTCAGCATGCAGTTTGGCAAATTCCAGTCTGGCTTTTTTATGATTTGTTTTCCACAGTGGTGTCCTCCTTGGTCGTCTCCCATGAAGTCCACTTTGGCTCAAACAATGACGGATGGTGCGATCTGACACTGATGTACCTTGACCTTGGAGTTCATCATGAATGTGTTTAGAGGTTGTTCTGGGCTCTTTTGTTACCATTCGTATTATCCGTCTCCTCCTGCGGCCACGTCCAGGGAGGTTGGCTACAGTCCTGTGGATCTTAAATTTCTGAATAATATGTGCAACTGTAGTCACAGGAACATCAAGCTGCTTGGAGACGGTCTTATAGCCTTTACCTTTAACATGCTTGTCTAAAATTTTCTTTCTAATCTCCTGAGACATCTCTCTCCTTTGCTTCCTCTGGTCCATGTTTAGTGTGGTACCATGTCACCAAACAGCACAGTGACTACTTGTCACCCTTTAAATAGGCCGACTGACTGATTACAAGTTTGTAGACACCTGTGATGTTAATTAGAGGACACATCTTGGTTGAACATGTCCCTATGGTCACATTATTTTCAATCTTTTCTAGGGGTACCATCATTTTTGTCCAGGTCTGTTTCATGAGTTTGTTTTTTAAATAATTCTGTTGAACCACAATTCAAAAGCATTGTCTGATTTTCATTGGTTAATTTTCATAGACTTTTTATTTATTACCACTTTTGTCAGATTCAAGTTATTTCTGTGACCACTGTGGGTTTTTCTTTCATTAACACAGGGGTACCAACAATTTTGTCCACATCTGTATATGAAGCAACTTTTATAACCTTTCACATAGCAAAGGACACACTAGATGAACATGCACCGAGGAAGACAGCTTATGTACTACAGATAAAGATGCTTTTAGACCAGAGGTTCTCAACCCATTTTGGTCTCCTCTCCTCCACTGATACCATTTTCATAAATATTTACAAAATTAAAATTGATTACAAAAAATGTGCTACGAACACCCAGTTCCACTGATGTTGGGGCGTTGTATAAAAATGTAAATAAAAATAGAATACTCTGATTTGGAAATCCTTTTCAACCTTATTTGAATGCACTATAAAGACAAGGGGCCATATTACAAGGACGTGGTCAGTCATCTGTTGTCAGTGACGCAGAACACATTTATGGGTGTTTCCAAGTTAATTTTCTTCTCACAGCAACGCAGAAACAAATTTTCCGCCAGGCGCAAGGGGCAAAGAGGCTCGACTAATTATTCAGAGGTGTGTTTTGGATAATCCAATCCAAAGCACTCCTGTCCATCCCTTTAATCCACAAAGACACATTATCTAAAGTGAACTCTGATCATGACCGCTTTGTTTAAGACAAGTTTTGCTCTGGCCAAAGCCCATGCATGTGAGCAAAAATGCATGTGATAGTAATGCTGCTTGGTAATAAGGAAGACATCAATCACAGTTAATACCCAGTTAGTTATTTTAGAGAGAATAAACGGATAAGAATGGGCTGAAAAATTAAGCTGAGTGGTTTACTGTAGTGTGCATGGGTGCAACACACAGACATGAATGGGTCTGAAACTTGGTTTCAGGTGGTTGGGGTGGGGGGGTCTGGAGTAGGTGCAGTTTGTTGATCAGGATGTCCTGGATGATGGTGTTGAAAGCTGAGCTGTAGTCCACAAAGAGCATCCTCACGTAGCTTCTTGGGTTCTCCAGGTGGCTCAGCGCTCTGTGGAGAGTGGTGACGATGGCGTCTTCTGTAGACCGGTTCTACCTGTAGGTGAACTGGTGGGGGGTCAAAGAAGAGGGGAAGACAGTTCCTGATGTGCTGGGACACTAGTCGCTCAAAACACTTAATGACTATAGACGTGAGTGCTATGGGTCTGTAGTCATTCAGGCTGTCAATTGTGGACTTTTTGGGGATGGGGATGATGGCGGAGGCCTTGAGGCAGGAGGGGACAGTGCCTTTTTGATAACGATGCCAACAGTCCTTTAAAATTTGACAAGATACCTGAAGCTTATCCTTCTTCCACCTGGGCTCAGCTTTGCGGCACTCCCTTCTGACTGCCCGAGTTCTGTCATTGAACCATGGCACGAGTTTGGCTCTGGGCTGCTTAATTTTTAATGGAGCCACAGACTCTAGGATGGTTTGGCAGGAGGAATAAAACCAGGAATTTAGCTTCTCCGTATCAGAGAGAATCTCAGGGGGAGCACAGAGCTGGGTAAAAGCAGACGGAAACTGACCAGCTGTGGAGGGGTTAAAAATACAACAGCGCCGAGTAGGAGCACAGGTTTGAACTTTGGTACATGAGAAGGCAGCATCTGCGTATGATCAGAGAGCACATTGTCACAGATCTCCAGGTTAAACACAGATAAATCATGTGAAAGAACAAGGTCAAGGCAAAGTCATTCATAAAATCCTTATTGTATTTGGGGGGGGGGGGGTGTCGGTAAATGACAGTGACCAGCACTGGTTCAGAGTGACCCACCTCAAATAAAGTCATTTCAAAACTGGAAAAAAATATGATAAAAAAACCACTGCTAATAGTCGCCATTCCTCCTCCTCGACCCAATGTCCGCAGGGATTTAAAATAAGGACAACCAGCCGGTAAAAGTTTAGAAAAAGCGCTACAGTCACCAATGCTCAACCAAGTCTCACATACAGAGGAAATCCAGACCATGGGAGTTGAAGAAATCCCTGAGGATAAAAGTTTTATTTACCAGTGATCTGGCATTTACCAGGCCAATCCTGGCAGGAGCTGGAGCCTGTGGTGGAGCGAACCGGGGAGCCCAGGACAGCGGCCTCAGGTTCCAGAGGTTTATTCTGCACTGGCGGAACCGAGGAGAGCAGGGGCAGCGGGGCCGGAGCACCTGGTTGAAGCCGGCCACAGGTGCCAGGCAGTCATCAATGGGATCCAGGGGGCGCCGAGACACGAATAGATGAGAAGATAATCCATACTCTGTTCGGGAAACAGCAGAGCACGCCAGAGAGAGCTTAAGTTTCACCAGCCGACCACCGCGTTTACCTCAGTGACGGTGATGCTTCCACTGGGAAGGTGGAGCAGCCGGGACCCAGTAAAGGTGAGATGGGATTCCCAATAGGAACAAGAGCAAGGCTTTCTGTCCACCAGACTCAATTATAATGAAGTTTTCAGCAGAGCTCCAAAGAGCCAGAAGAGTTTGGTGATCATATATTAGCAGCGCTTTGATTTGTTGTGTGCCATAGGTTAAAAACAACAAACACACAAACAAGTCTCAGTGACAGACGAGCAGCCACACACACTGGTGTCATCTTGTCATTAGAATAAATGCAGTATGGACATTAATATCAAATAACACCTCATGAACTTTATAAGTTTTTTAAATCAGTCAGTCACAGTAGTAGGTATCTGTTGATTAGTAGTGCCCTGTATATCCGGGTGAGTACAGCGTCTGCTGTGACTGTAGACTCCGATGCAGGAATGACAGTCCCGGCCGTAGCACCCACAAATAAACACTGAGGCAGGTCTATCCGCTGGTGGCTGAGTCTTTCTCTGGAGTCTCTTCTTTTCCGCCTGCCGCATCAGTTTGCTCTTGAACTGCTGGAGTCCTATCCGAACTTGGTGCCTCCAGGTGGATTTGTCTGCAGCTACTGCATGCCAGGTGTTGATGTCAATGGCAAGTGCCTTGAGGTCCCGTTTGCTGGTGTCTTTGAAGCGCAGCTGGGGTCTTCCGGTTGGCCTCTTTCCAGACGCCAGTTCTCCGTAAAGGAGATCCTTACCGATGCGTCCGTCCTCCATGCGGGTGACATGGCCCAGCCAGTGCAAGCATCTCTGTTTCAGGCGGACAAACATGGAGGGAACTTCTGCCCTCTCAAGCACTGTGCTGTTGGTGACATGGTCTCTACACGAAATACCCAGCATGCGCCGCAGGCAGCACATGTGGAAGGTGCTAAGTTGTCTCTCCTGGTGAAAATGCAACGTCCATGTTTTGCTGCTGTAAAGGAGCGTGCTCACAACACATGCCGTGTAGACCTGCGCCTTAGTGCTACAGGTCCTCTTCTGTGTGCGTGGTAATTGCAGCATCATCGGCGAAAAGGAAATCTCTGAGGAGTCTCGTCTGTACTTTAATCTTGGCTCATTGTCGGGAGACATTTAAGAGGTTCTCGTCAGACCTAGTATGAAGACAGCTTCCCTCTGGGGCTGTTCCAAAGGCATGTATCAGCAAGAAGGAAAAGAAAATACCAAATAGGGTCACTGCAAAGACACAGCCTTGTTTGACACCACTGACGATCTTAAATGGCTCGGATGTTGTACTGTCATATACAACAGTGCCCCTCATGCCATCATGGAATGATCGTACCGGGATGAGCAGTGTAGGTGGGCAGCCAATCTTGGCCAAGATCTTAAAAAGTCCATCCCTGCTGCCAAGATCAAAGGCCTTTGTTAGGTCAATGAAGGCCTTTCTCTGCTCCCTGCACTTTTCTTGAAGTTGTCTCAGGGACAACACCATGTTGATGGTTGACCTCTTGGCTCAGAACCCACACTGTGACTCAGGGTACACTCTTTCAGCAAGAATCTGTAGCCTGCCAAAATTTTACTCTGGCAAAAAGCTTGCCAACAGTGCTGCGGAGCGAGTTGCCACGATAGTCGTTGCAATCACTCCTGTCCCCTTTGTTTTTGTAGAGGGTGATGATGTTTGCATCTCTCTTGTCTTGGGGCAGTGAGCCTTCCCTCCAGCACTGACACGGAGGTTTGTGGAGCTCTGCGATGAGGGACCAGTCAGTCAATAAATTGTAAAGAACAGTCTGAGCTCTGTGAAAACATCACAGGAAAAATGAATTTCACAGCATGTACTTATGATTGATGAAATGTGTCAGTGGAGAGATACCTGCTGTATTAGGCCTGAACACAACATTAAAAAAAAACAACTTTTTCAGTTAATAATAATTAACAGCTCACTTCACCACACAGCCATCACATGGATGGGAGCTTCTCTTGAATCCTACTGTTGTTTGAAATGATTTTGGAGTGTTTTCATAGAAAACAAGTTGGGTTTTTTTCAATCCGAAATCCCAACATAGTTTTCTATTTCTTACCACAACCTTATCCTTACCCCTACATTTGACCCCTTGGCTCAACTTCATTCCCACTCCTAACTTTAATCATCACATCCCATATGATGGTGTCTTCTATACAGTTTCAAGTAAGAGAAAAAAAATAACCAAAACTTAGAATTATTCACCCCATTGAAAAGAAGTGGGTCAACAGTGCTTTTCTCATTTTAACCGCATGAGAATATGTATTTAATGCAGAAGAAAGTAAATCATCATACTGGAAATGCACCTAGAATGAGGAAGGGAAAATAAACAGACGGTCGTGACAGAAAGTAAAAATAGGGACAGAAACCCGAGACTCCAGGGTGGCAGCTCACTTTTAAAGCCATCCCCATCAGCACCTGATGCAGAATCAGGAGCTTCTGAAATGGGTCAGCCACTAAAAATATTGATTAAAGAAAAGGTGCAGGTGTTGTTTGTGTAGTTCTAAGCCTCCACCATGTTTCTTCATGTATAATTAACAAGACCACACTTGCTTGTAAAAGTGATCAAATGGGGCGTTTTATTTTGAGGGCATTATTATTTCCTAAATATGAATTAACATCTGTCCCAATTCTTCCAAGGTAGAGCATTTTTGCCTTCCCCACAGCTCTGTTTCCAACTGTACTAACACAAGACTGTGAGATTTACTCTATCTACCACTGATTCAACAAGACAAACTCAGTCCATCCAGCAACTCAGTGTGGTTCATGTTCTGCTTACCACACTTTTACATCAGCCAGCATAATGATCCTCCTGGAAACAAAGCCACATGTCTGTGATGTTTAGCGAGTGCTGCTGTGAGAATTACAAAGAGCAAATATGCAGCAGAATTTGCTCCTCAAACCCTTTCAGCTCCACCGTCACAGCAGTCCATATCGAAACGTTTTTTTGGTTTTTTTTGCTGCATGTCCACTTCTCACCCTGATTGGGCAGCCCTGCGGAGATGTGAAGATCTCTAGTTCCAATGCTCTTTTTCTCTTTGCTGTGCTCCAGTTGGTCGCATCTTTTTGTGCAAAGATCCACGTGCATCACAACAGCAATCTCCCTTGAAATCCACTGTGAATTCATCATTGCTCGTATCTGTAGCCAAGTTTTAGTGCCTCATGTGTGGTTATTCTGAATAATGATGAATACCTCTGATCTGTGCCCGAAGAACCAATTCTGAGCGAGGATAAGCACGTGGCCGATCCCGCACGGTTGCTGCTTCTCTGCTGCTTTGTCACGGCCTGCAAGACGGCACTGCCGGAGCTTATAATTGTGATACAAAGATTGGCGTATCCGATAAGGCTACCATACTGTGGCTATATGCAGACGCAACAGGTTGAATAGATTAAGGTTATTTTTTAAGTAAAGTTCAAGTGACAAGCTGTGTTTAATGCCGGCAAATCCATGTAGCAGGTTCAGTAAAAGAGCAAGACTCAGTGCCCTAATGGTTACATATTGGTTGATAATGGGTTAGTTCTGGTTATGTATAATATGTGTTGAAGCTAAATGATGAGTATTTTCAGTCACAAACAATTTTTAAGTAGCTTTGATTAAACCAGGAGTATTATACAAACACTGTGGGCTTTTCTCTGCCTTGCAGTTTGTGTTCTGTTTTTTGGCTGCCTGTGAGTCATCCACTGACTAATGAAGTATTATAATTGCCTCTGTCTTTGATGGACCATGTTATGTGTTAATGCACATCAAGATGAAGAGCTGAAAAACACAATCACACTCCCAAAAGGAAAAACACACTCATCTCCCACTTGAAGACACCCATCTAAACAATGTACATTAGCTGAAAATCCCGTCCAGAAAAGCTTCATCTAAAAATGGTGTGTTTGTCTCACACTTACTGACTCATTAGTGGGCTCATTTCCATTAACAAACTCTTGATGTTTTCATCATACAGTACATGCAGGACATTTTGAGAGGTCATTACTAACCCCGTTACACAGGGGTGGAGATCGTTGAAAGATGAAAAAATGGCCAGATCTCTCCAGTGATCTTCCAGTGATCTCCACTGTCTCAAAGTTTTGACTCAGTCAAAAACAATTTCTCATTGATCACCAAAGGGAAGCGGTCTCTCAAGGAGTGCTCAATGATCTCATCGATCTCCCAGTGATCTCATGGCAATCTTTCAATGAATGAATTTTTTTTCCCACCCAGAAGGTAGAGATGGGTGAGAGATCAATGTGGGATCACTGAGCACTCAATGAAAGACCAATAGGGTTAATTGAAAGACCATGGCGAAGATGGCTGAGAGATCATTGGGAGATCAACAAGTGCTCCTTGAGAGCTCTTTGAGAGATCACTTCCCTTTGGTGATCTTTAAAACTTTGTGTCAAAATTTTGAGGAGAATCCTGGAAATTATTGAGAGATCTTGCCGATTGCTGAGAGATTGTTAAAAGAATGTTAGATATCTGGACATTTTTTCATCTTTTAATGATCTCTCAGTGATCTCCACTCCTGTGTAAAGGGGGTAGAAGAGCACAAGAAATCTCTCAACAATCCCTCAGCTAGTTCTCCTGGTCTCTCAGTGATCTCTCAAGAATCTTTCAAACATCTCTCAAGATCGCCATGAATGTTGCCATAAATTGAATTTTTAATTACACAATGATTTCCCAAACATTTACACAGAAATGGAGATACTCACTGAGATACGGGCATTTTATGGTGGCAAACAGTTTTTCTTGTCTCAGAAGAATTTTGAACATGTTTAAAATTTGTTGTAGAACTGTTTGTTCTGCAAGAGGAAAAACTCTTTGCCACCATAAAAGCTGTTGCTGAACTATTGTGCAGCCTTCTAGGAACCCTGACGAAACCTCAACAATCACAATGTTTGTGAACGTTCCTCAGCAGTCCTCGCTCCGTGAAATACTGCCCTTAGGAGATTGTTGAGAGATTGGGACCACTTTTGATTGCTCAATGGTCACCCAACAATCTCCATGCTGAGTAAAGGGGCCTTTCACAAAAAAAAATAAAAAAAAAAATAGTGAAAATATCAGGATAAAAAAAAAATTATTTCACTTTTACGTCTTGAGGTAGTTGTCCTGACATTCTCCAGATGTAGTACAATAGACCATCTAAAAAAATCTTACTTATCAGCATGCTTTATCATTAACTAAATTTACTTGGTATTTTTTATTGTCTGGACCAACCCATTTAAGCTTTAACTAAACATGTCTTCAAATAAAAAAACAAACAGAATGAAAAGCACAGTCCCAGACTAGATTATTTAATGAATTTTGAGTTTTGCTTCGAAGTTTTGTTTTCACTTTACTGTTTGATTACTTTTAGGTATGAACACTTAGGGAACCAGTCCATGACTTTTTATAAATGTGCCTTTTATGTTTTCTGAAGTCTGGAACATAATAAAATTGAACACACACAATTTCACTTATTCCTCAGCCCACCACAGCAGAGACTGCTGTCATTGAGTTGCTACGATGTTGCAGTGTCGGGGGATGTTTCTATGGGTCTGTGCTCTTCTTTTATAATCTCATTGTTGTTTTCCTCCTATTGTGTATCCTGAACTGGGAGAGAGATGAGAAGGGAACTGAATTTCCATTTTATGCACAGCAAAAAGAAACAAATATAGGAATATGGATAGAGGAAAAAAATGAAAAAATTGACAATGTGGAAGAGCTTTTGTTTCAAGA
This sequence comes from Pholidichthys leucotaenia, assembly GCA_020510985.1. Classification (NCBI taxonomy): domain Eukaryota; kingdom Metazoa; phylum Chordata; class Actinopteri; order Cichliformes; family Pholidichthyidae; genus Pholidichthys; species Pholidichthys leucotaenia. The sequence goes on from CM035845.1 coordinate 289,313,247, forward strand.
GCGAGGGGGAGTCTGATGGAAGGAGAGGAAATTCCAGACTCCGAGTGTGAACCTCCACAGAAAAGAAAAAAAAGTCACTGTCCACTGATACTGTACATCTGTATGTCCACTCCAGGTAGGAAGGGCTATCCAAGTTTATGGATACAAATTCATTGTTTAGGAGAGCTTTTTAATGTCCTGATGTGTCATTGTATGTACTATCTCTTAATGTTTGCTTTTATTCTTGTTCTTAATCCTATTGGTAAGATAAGATAAGATAAGATAAGCCTTTATTAGTCCCACAACGGGGAAATTCCAGGATTGCAACAGCACAGGGATAGCAACACTCAGAGCAACAATCAGAAGGCAAGAAAAAAAACAAGCAAGCAAGAGCAGCTAATAAACATATGTACGTATTACTATAAAATATATATATATACACACACACACAGACACACAGTGCAGAGCATTGTAGCTGGATGGAATAAATATATGAATATATGAACACACAGTGCAGAGCATTGTAGCTAGATGGAATAAATATGTAAATATATAAACACCCACAGTACGGAGCATTGCAGCTAGGTGGAATAAATATGCAAGTATATAAACACACACAGTGCGGAGCAATGTAGCTAGATGGAATAATATGTAGATATATAAATATATAAACACACCCAGTGCTGAGCATTGTAGCTAGATGGAATAAATATGCAAATATATAAACACACACAGTGCAGAGCATTGTTGCTAGATGGAATGAAACAGCATAACCGTCTACTTAGTTATCCTACATGGTATGATTATGTGCCCATACATATTCTCACCCTCCATAGCGACCGGTATGTTCCTAGTTGTATGCCGGAGGGGACCATTGTGTAAGTCTATTGCATCTTTTGCATTCAAAAAACTATTAGTTTGTTACGTCTTTTTGCTATCTCTGCGAGCAGCCCTGCTTAGGTTGTACAGTCTGACAGCCGTTGGTAGGAAGGACCTACGAAACCTCTCGGTTGTGCACCTGGGATGATGTAGTCTGCTGCTAAATGAGCTCCTCAGTGCATTCAGTATGTCCTGCATAGGGTGGAACTCGGACTCCAGCAGAGATGACAGTTTAGCCACCGTCCTTCTCTCTCCTATCTCCTCCATCGGATCAAGGCGCTGCCCCAGGACAGAGCTAGCTTTCTTAATCAGTTTGTTCAGTCTCTTCCTATCGGCTGCAGTAATGCCACTGCCCCAGCAGACCACTCCAAAAGTGATGGCTGATGCCACCACCGTGTCATAGAATGACTTCAGCAGCGCCCCTTGTACACCAAAAGACCTGAGTCTCCTCAGCAGGAACAGCCTGCGCTGTCCCTTCTTGTAGAGTGCATCAGTATTGTGTGACCAGTCTAGTTTATTGTTCAGATGAATACCCAGGTACTTATAGGATGTCACCATCTCGATGTCTGTTCCCTGTATATTTACTGGTACTGTGAGGGGCTGCCCATGCCTGCGGCAGTCCACCACCAGCTCCTTAGTTTTCCTCGCGTTGATCTGGAGGCAGTTCCGATGGCACCAGTCCACGAAGTCCTGGATAAGCCCTCTGTACTCAGCTTCATCTCCATTGGAGATGAGGCCAACGATCGCAGAGTCATCAGAGAACTTCTGTAGATGGCAGTGTGTTGTGTTGTGTGAGAAGTCCGCAGTATAAAGAGTGAACAGGAAGGGAGCCAGCACCGTTCCCTGGGGGGCCCCCGTGCTACTGATGATCGTGTCGGACACACAGTCCCGGGTTCTCACAAACTGAGGCCGGTTCGTGAGGTAGTCCAGGATCCATGATGACAGGTGCTGGTCCACCCCTGCGCGCAGCAGCTTGTCCTTCAGGATCATCGGTTGGATGGTGTTGAAAGCACTGGAGAAGTCAAAGAACATGATCCTCACCATATTCCCGGGCTTCTCCAGGTGGGACAGAGAACGGTGAAGGAGGAAGATCACCGCATCCTCCACCCCAATGCCATGCTGGTAGGCGAACTGGAGTGGATCCATCGCTGGTTCCACCAGGGGGCGGAGGTGAGCAAGGAGCAGTCTCTCCAGGGTCTTCATCAAGTGGGACGTCAAGGCCACCGGTCTGTAGCTGTTCAGGTCTTTGGGGTGGGAAGTTTTTGGTACAGGTACCACACAAGATGTTTTCCACAGCTGTGGTACCCTCCCCAGTTTCAGGCTCATGTTGAAGATATACGTCACAATCCCACACAGCTGGTCTGCACAGGACTTGAGGAGCTTTGCGCTGATGCCGTCCGGTCCTGGCGCCTTCCTCGCCTTGATCTTCCTCAGCTCCGTCCTCACCTGGGTCCTGGTCAGGGTCAGGATGGGGGGCTGTGTGTTGGGAGTGGGGGGGTGTTGGTGGAGTGGGGAGTGGGCAGCAGGACTTGATTTCTTTAGAGGCAGCAGTGGTTGTTGTGCAGTCAGGGGGGAGGGCGGTTGGTCAAATCTATTGAAAAACAGATTCAGGTTGTTCGCCCACTCCCTGCCCCCTGTGGCCTGGGGGGAGGTATTCTGGAGCCCCGAGATGGTTTTGAGGTTTCTCCAGACCCCGCTGATGTCGCTCTGTTGCAGCTTGTCCTCCATCTTCTTCCTGAAGCTGTCCTTGCCTTCTCTGATCTTTCTCCTCAGCTCCCTCTGTACGGACTTCAGCATCTCCCTGTTCCCTGACCTGAAGATCCTCTTCTTCTCTCTCAGAAGTGTTTTTATCTCAGGGTTGATCCAGGGTTTGTTGTTTGAGTGACGCCGTATGGTCTTGGTGGGAACGGATTTGTCCACACAGAAGCTGAGGTAGCCCGTGAAGGTGTGAATGAGGCCATCGATGTCCTCACCATGTGGATCGCAGAGCTGCTTCCAGGCGGTGGCTTCAAAACAGCCCTTTAGGGTGTCCATTGTCTCCTCAGACCATAACTCCACAGTGTGCATGGCCGGAGGTTGTCTGTGCACTAGGGGTTTGTACACCGGCCGGAGATGAACCAAGTTGTGATCCGATCTCCCGAGTGGGGGGAGTTGTGATGAGGTGTACGCCTCCTTAGTGTTTGCGTAGAATAAATCCAGTGTTTTATTGTCTCTAGTGTGGCATGTGACATACTGGGTGAACGTGGGTAGAATGGGAGACAGTGAAACATGGTTGAAATCGCCTGAGATGAGGAGAAGAGCATCTGGGTGTTCTGTCTGCAGCCTGCTGGTTACTGAATGGATGACGTCACGTGCTGTCCCAGCGTTCGCCGTCGGATTTGCATAAACAACAATGCAGATCACGTGTGAGTGTTCTCTCGGGAGATATGTAGGCCTCATGCTAACAGCTAGCAACTCAATGTCTTTGCTGCAGTGTCGTTGTTTAACAGTGATATGTCCCGGTCTGCACCAGTTGTTGTTAACATACATTATCACTCCACCGCCCCTAGCCTTGCCACTGTCTGGTGTTCGGTCAGCTCGTATCATGTGAAAACCCTCCAGCTCAATGTTAGCATCTGCTGCTAGTTCAGTTAGCCACGTCTCAGTAAACAAAAGGAGAGAGCACTCCCGGTATGTGCTATCATAACGGGAGATAGCCGCTAGCTCATCTAACTTTCCCAGTATCGACCGTACATTTCCCATGACAACAGATGGAAGGGAGGGTCTGTACCTTATATTTTTTGTCCTCCGCCTTACTCCAGCCCGGCAGCCGCGGCGTTTTCGCCTCAGTTCTCTCGGTATGTCGAGTTTTTCCAATGGGACCGGGTGGCGGTTGAATGCTAGCAGCTGTTCTCTGCTGTATCGTATCCTGCTATAGACAGTGGCTCCGTCCACCGGCTCAGGAGACATTTAGGACGATCTGTGTGTCCGTGATATAAGTGGGGTGAAAAAAAAAAGACGGATCAAAAGAGAGAGGAAGGGAAAAAGACTCGGAATCGAGCCGCTGTTGCAAAAGGCAGCCGACTCGTGTGGCGCCGAGAGAAAAAAAAAAAAAAAAAAAAGCACTTTGAGATTTTGCTCCGAAATGTAAAGTGCGTTATAAGTGAAATAAATAATAGTTATTATTATAATAATAATAACAATAATAATATTAATAATAATAATAATTATTATTATTATTAGGCTATATATAAATAAATGAAATTTTAAAAAAAACTCTGCCGGCTGATGTCCAGTTCAGCACAACACCGATCTCTGTGAGATTGTTTCTGTTCATATAATCTGTTCTGTCATGCCAAATAAAGTCACACTGTCTCTTCAGCCGCGTGCCCTCAGTTCTCGCCGGTGTCTCAGCACCAACGATCGCTGCCATGTCATGCATAGATGAATTAAGGCATGCTGTTTTGAATGTTAATTCCTGGCACATTTAGCAGGAGATTGACAACCACAAACCTTAGTAAATCACCTTGCGCCAGTCATTTAAATACTCCCCTCCCTCAAATTTGCACTTTGACATGCCAACTCCCACAAATACATATGCAAGGCGCAAAATTAACATAGTCCACGCCTTTCCAGAGCTAACTTTGCCCTGCACCCTTTAGTAAATCTCAACAGTAGTTTTTTTTTTAATGCCAGAAGAGGGCTTTGCACTGGCACAGCATGTTAGTAAATCTGCCCGTTAGTTGTTTGGGGGCACATTTTATAAAGCATTTCAAGTTCAGCTTGAGTTCATCACTAATTTCACCACATTTAATATTAAAAGCGCTAATTCCCATTTTACACAGTGTTGTAGGTCAGTATAATTACTACCTCAAACAATTTGATTTAATGGTTTCTGTCATAAACGTCCCTGTGCGCTTTTCCACAGCGCACGGAGGAAGAGAAGGATAGATGAGGATTTACACACAGGGTTCACAGAACACACATTTATTGACATAAACAGTTCAAAGACTTACAGAAATGAACAGTTGTGCACATAAAGGCTGACGCTAACAGCGGGCAGCGGGCCGACCACTGTGCACTGTGGCCACAAAAACTAACATGACAAAATGCTCGAGTACACTTAGAGTTCTCAAGGACGCTCGACTGGCACGGGAGAAGAGCTGGGCATCAGTGCCTGAGTGTAGCAGTTGTGCTGCAAAGGGGGAAACACTACAGACAAGCGTAGCAGCACAACTGCAAACAGAAACGCGGAAAAGCTCTTACTCACCGTGCAGGAACAGTCCGAGTCGTCCAAGGCTGACAGCGAGCACAAACACAAAGATCCTTCGGGACGTGACGGTCAGACGGCGGCGAATAACGTCTAACCCGTACAATGGTCCAGCCGTCTTTGTCTAGCAAGGAGCCGCTTAAGTACAAACACCGCTGGCCACGCAAATTGGGCACACCTGGGCGAGACGCAGGAAAGATAATTTCCGGGGCTGGGAACAGCTGATGGAAACCAGAGGGAGAGCGAGGGGGCGTGGCTGGACCGGCAGACTGTCAGCAGCGTGGGAGAAAGTAGGTCACAGAGGCTGTCTAACAGCTGCTGGTCAGGCAGTGGCTATGGAAGGGAAAAAGTACAAAAATACACAAACATGATGGAACCAAAACCCACAGAGAGATCGAGGCCGAGCCGGGGAGAGCCAAGCCGGCTCAGCTCGTGACAGTTTCATAATTAAAATCATTCACTGAAATATAAATTTACCAACAAAGAGACACACAGTTAAGATTTTTACTGTTTCTGAAGCAGTAAACCAATGAAAACTTTTCAGGCTCAAAAATGTGCTTCACAACTCTTAGATTCTTTTTAATGCTTCCACAGCTTTTTGTACACTAGTGCCATGGAAGTTAATTTCATAGCGCTGTTGTTTCCAAGCCTTTTGCTACTATTTAGCCCTCTAGGACTAAAAGGATATAGATCCAGCAAATAGAGGACAGACGCTGGCATGCACTGCAAAAGATGGCTGTTCTCCAAACTGCTGGTGGTTGGGATAAATTTACGAGGAACAAAATGAAAATGTTGAAGAACAGACTTTGACTCCTCAGCTGGCAGGTGTTTGGATGGCTGTGGTGATGGGGAGGAAGTTGACTGTTGAACCTGGGCTTGGAGTCTGTGCTGCTGTGTGTTCTATGCTGTCTACATCTGCTGCATCACACATCTCTCTCCATGTCTGTCTCTGCCTCTTTCTTATATCTGTGGCATCCAAAGCTGGGTTTCCATCCAAGGCAGCATTACATTTGAAAACTATCATTTCTTCTCGGAATACATGGTGTCATCTTAATAACAAAACAAGCTTTTTGTTTTGTAGCTTTTATTCATTGGTACATTGTATTAAATTGAAGAGCTCAAAGGAAAATGTCATGTAACATTTTTTTCCCAAATATAGGACTTTGTTTTTTTTAAATGGCTGAGAGCAGTGTCTCTCTGCTTCTTATTCTGTTGTTTTCTTTCCATCATTCAGCAGTAGCTGTGGCTGTAATATACTGCATATATTTGAGATATGAATCTTTTTGACATATGAACCATTGTTATGTGGCCATATGGCTTTGATGAAATTATGGTAAATTTTGCAACATGTTGTGGTGAAGTCAGGAAATTAGTATTGTCAGTGACATCATGATACAACGTTGTTCTTTCTAAAGTTTTATTGTTATATTCGCCACCATGAGCTACTCGTCACATGGAACAGTGAACGAAGGGTGAAGCAGCAAAATTTTAGTTACACAGGTGGAATGTGTTAGTTCCAAAATGGACATCTGTACAGTACGAATTTAAAGCAGTATGACTCGGGCTGGGCAATTTGACCTTAAATCAGTATCACGGTTATTTGAAGCTGTCAAGTCACTTTTGTATTGGGGCGATTTTTCTCCCTCCTTTTTTCTCCCTTGTTGTTCACTGGCAAGACTCGGAATTAAGCCACAAGAGTACAGCCTTGGTGAATATATCACTGTAGTGTTTTAGCTGTAAATGAACACAATATAATAAAGAATAGGCACACTGTCACCCCACACACACATGCAACTTAACTGAATACTGTCCAGTGCAGAAGTCAGTGTCCACACATACGGTACCTGTTGGGCTACATGAGCCCTTTACGCAGCCACGACCATACCATCACCACAGAGAAACCACCGATGTCCGACTGGTTTCCTACATACAGCCTTTGCTCATCCACCCTGTCATCCCCCCACCCCCCCACTGCAAAACAGTTGATAACATGGACAGCGATCCAGCCTCTGCACACCCCGCTCGCCCCCTCCCAGCATCCCCAGATGAAACAAAGTGTCAGTCATCCCATACTATATGAACGGACACCGTATTTCTTTTTAATTTTTCCGCTGTGTTCTGCTGCTTCCATACAGCGCAGACTGAACTGCTTCCAGGTTGTGGAGTCATGTGACCACACACACAGCCGATGTCTTAAAGGGACGGTCCAAGAAAGCGCTCATGTACACACACACACAACAGCAGGAAGGGAAGAACCAAAAAAATGATTTAAAAAAAAATAAACAACATGAGCAAGATTACATCGGTTTTATGTTTTATTTCTGTTAATCGCCCAGCCCTAAATATGACTCGAGTCTAATGTAATCTGTTGCTTAAATGACCAAGATCAATTAGTTTCAAACACAGGAGCCTCACCCATATTCTGAGTGGCTCACTTTGTCCTTATTTCTTAACAATGAAATAGTTATGGTCATATGGACGTTTGTTAAACTTTCAGTCACATGTTTTGAGTCGTAGTTAAATTAGTTTGGGATACATTTGCCTCGCTTGTTTCACAGTATCATGTGCAAAACATTTCTTGACACTACCTCCAGGGACTTATTCGTGTAAACTTTATAATCTGGGTGTCTGGTAAATGAGTAGAATGACTGGCATTCATCCATTACTGGGTGCAGCATCATTTTCAAAGAGCTGAGTAAGGCCGTTTAATGTGCTGATTCCAGGTGAAGCAGGGGAACATTTGTTACTCACACTTCATCAAGACATTTCTTTATTATGACTCTGATGGTTTGCCATGGCTGTAGTCTGATTGTTAATCATTTTAGAGATCAAACATTACACTGTTGCAACACATGACATTTGATGAAATTAAATTTAATAACTACTGAGCCAAAGTTAATCTTCAGTCCTTTTCATTTTTCTGGTGAATCTGTTTTGCAACACCTGTGTGATGGAAATACACCTGATCAGCAATTCATTTTCATTCGATTCCCTCACAAAAGTTCACCTAAAAGGAGCTTGACATTTGGATGGAAACGGAGCTGATGTAAGATTATTCATGTTTATTTTTTTTCTCCTCTTTTTCTGCTCCTGTTTCTTCTCTCTCCACATCCTGGTTCTCCACCACCATTTGCTCCCCTACGCCTCCACCACTCTTCTCCATCCTTCTGCGTCCTCCTCTGCTTTTTATTTGGGTATTGGACCTGTTGCTCTTTGTTTTGCATCATTTCCTTTCCCTCTTCCTCTCTATCATTTCCGACCGCCCTCTGTCTCTGTCCTTTTCTTTCTCTCTCTCAGATCACACTGAATGTGGCTCAGGGGCGAGTGCGGAGCCCCTCCCCTCAGCCTCGCTATAAAAGCTATGCCTATACCCAGGCTGCATATGTCAAGTCGCCCGAGCAAAAGAGGAGGCGTTTTACTGATCAGGTCCGTGTCTTACAGAGCTAACACTTCACGCCAAAATGTCCATCTGTCTGTGCATGTTGTGGCTGAGCACCTCTCCTCTTTGTCCGCTCTTGTTTGCCTGCTACATTGACAAAAAATATGTCCACCACAACAAAGTCACATGCTTTACAGATTTTCTGAGAATAGAGATAAATTGTTGCGTGGGCTTTTTTTTTTTTCAGTGTTCCTAAACTACATTGAGTTTTAATGTCATTTACAAAAGCAGTGCAGTGATTTTTTCTCTCTCCATAGCAACTGTTTATTTTAACAAAATCAAGTTGGAGATTATAATTTTCACCTTGTGGTAAATCTAGGAAAAAAAATTTTAAATCAACAATTTGAAAGTTTGATGGTTAATTTGGCTCAATGTGTATATAGATTATTCACATTAAAAATGCTTGAAATAATGTAGTTTTAAAGCATAGAGAATGCATTTTGTATTTCCTCAAATGAAGTCAGACCTTATAATGGCGAGGGAGAGATTTGACATGAATAAAAAAAAAACAACAAAGGTCTCTTTTCAAGTATAGGATGGAAAAAGTTGAATGTTGAACAACCCCAAATCAAAAAAGACACTGCTGTAAAATGCAAAAATGGAGTGCTTATAAAATTTCTTTTCACCTGTATTTTACTGCAGACAATACAAACCCAAGATATTTCATGTTTTGGCTGTCCATTCATTCCAAAAATAAAGATGTTTAAAACACATAAAAGAATTCTGTGGTTTTGAGGTTCTGAGGATACCAAAGAAGTGTTTCAGGTGTTGATTTGTACCATTCTTCCCATAAACATGTCTTAAAATGTGTACAAATCTGTGTACTCTTTGTTCTTTCATTGTTTCAATAAATTAGCACAATATAAATTGTAAAGGCACATGTTTTGCTGTAACTTCCAGCTCTTACTCATGGCTGTGACCAAAACAATAAAATGGAAAACCACTGATGCAGAACATATTTATGAGTGTTTCCAAGTTCATTTCCTTATCACAGCAACACAAAAATGAATTTTCCGCTGGGCACAAGGTGTAAAAGAAGCTGGTCTAATTATTCAGAGGTGTGCTTTGGATAATAGAATCCAAAGCACTCCTACCTATCCCTTTAATGCACAGAGGCACATTATCTAAAGTGAACGCTGATCATGATGGCATGTTTAAAATGGGTTTTGCGCTGGTTAAAGGGCGTGTATGTGAGCAAAAATGCACACGGTAGTAATGCTGCTTGATAATAAGGAATACATCAGCCTCTGTTGATACCCAGTTAGTTATTTCAGAGAGAACAAGTGGGCAAGAGATAATGCTGGGCTGAAAGATCAAGTGGAATGGCTGAATGTAGCACACACAGATGCAACATGCAGACATGAATGGTTTGAAACTTCAGCAAAACAGGATGATGCCTGTGCAAACCTTCATAAAACGGAAGGATCATTAACGGTGGCACAGAAGTCGCTCCTGGCCCATGGGGTGATGGAGGGCTCCCTCTCCTGTTGCTTTCGCCAAACAAGGGTCTCTCCCATCCCGTGCGGGGCTCTGCTGATGTCTGTAGCTCTGTGTCCCAGTCCCTCCTGAGCTGGAAGGAAGGAGGAGATCCAATGCAGCTTCCCGTCCGCAGCTGACCCCCGCCACAAAGTGAGCCCGCTCTCCTTGGCCCTTCCGGGAGGCTGACGAATGATAGTTGGGGCACCTGCAGCTAAAGAACCCTGACCGCAGGAGTGCAGTGTGGGCAGCCTCGGTCCGGCTGGAAACCTTAGGGCGCACGGCCACAGGCAGATGTGGACACATCTCCTGTCTCTCTGTGGCATTACAGTGAAAAGTAAAATCCTGTTCAGTCATTCCTTCATTCCCATAAAAATAAACCCATTAATCCCTAATAAGTCCGTGATGAAAATGAAAATGTGGATGGAGTAAAATCTTCAGACTGACATGTCTGCCCCATCCACCGCATCCACACCAGAACACACACATGCCCCCTGTTCATTCTTTCATTCTTCAAAAAAAAAATCATACATTAATGGCTAATCTGTAGATTCCAACGGTAAGTCCGCAATCAAAATGAGAGTGAATGGAATAAAAAAAAAAACTATTTAGTGTATCATCATATAAATAAAATGACGGGCGATTATATCATGACTGTTACAACTCTCTCCATTAAAATAATAGAAAATCCCAGCGCATGCTTGTTTCCTCATGAGCTCTGGAACTGCGTGATTTCAAAACACGCCACTGAAAAAGCCTTAAACAATGCGCTTCTGATGACAGACCTCATTTTTCCTGATTAAAGCACATTGTCATAACATGCACCATAATATCGGTGCACATGAGATTGCGTGCCACCACACTTATTTGAAATTATTCTCCGCCTCTCAGTGCAAAGCAGGTGCACTGTCTACTGGTAATTAGATGACATGATGCAAAGCATAAAAAACAGACAATGCACTGACAGAAACTAACAAAAGCACTGGCATACGGCAGGAAGTCTGGTGCAAAAGTCCACTGATGATCATCAAAATAGGGTCCTCAGTCTTTCATGGATACTGCTGCTGTACCAAATCATGATAACAATCACTTATCGGCATCACCTGTTTGAATTTTTTATTTATTTTTTTAAATTGATTTTTATTTTATCTTATAACTTGTCCTATGGTACCCCACCCCATCAGAGCTGTTTTTCAATGTGTTGTAGGGCTAACATGCAGGAATGGACATGTGATACGATGAAGCTGACCAAAAAAGCCTGAAATATCTTGGGTTCATAGCATTCATTTATTCAATCATCCATTTGTTCATTGGGTTCATAGCATCTACAATAAAAGTCAAAGTACGAGGAGAGGGGCTGAAAAGTTCATAGTGGTCAAATTTGACCAAATACGGTTTATTTTTCATTATATTCGCCCCTTTGGTCCCCACACTTCTTCCATTGGTGTTGCAGCGCTTGGATCCCTGCAGTTGAAAAATAAACCACATTTGGTCAAATTTGACCACTATGAACTTTTCAGCCTCACTTCGTAATTTCAGAGTTGTTGCCTTTATTTTCTGTGTCCCAACTTTTCAGATTTTGAGGTTGTATTTCTCCATCTCCCACCCTCATCTTATTCATCTCATGCCTTTAGTTCTTTTCTGAACTGCAGTCAGAGCTCCTACATAAAATCTACATAAAGTTAGGTTGTAATTGCATATAATTAAGTGGAGGAAATACTGTTTATCATTAGATTTTGATGAAAGATTAGCTATGCAATCTCTCAGAGACAGAAAAAATTAAAGTTGTGTCATGCTACCGTAACATTATGCTTGGATCACAAACATAATTTTCCCTCATTTCATTATCTTCACACATCATAGGAATATTTATTTGCCCAAGTCTCTGTACAGAGCTCCTATGATTGTCATCAGCTGTTCATCAGTAAAGCTCATAAGTTCAGCATTTCCAAAACAAATAATTGCTCACCTCAGCACCACTGCTATCAGACAAATTGAAGCGTTTGACTCCTCAACCTTATTTGGGCTCTTTCACAAAGGTTTACAGCCTCTTCCAGAAGCTTCAAATAAAATTCTGTTGATATAGTCAGTATTTGAGTTAATACCAATTACTTACTTCCATTAAAGGTCCCATTCAGTGAAAAATTCTGTTTTTGAAACCAATTTATTGACCTCATGATAATCGAAAAAACACCAAAATGCTCACTTCTTTTAAGCAACAACAAAAACAGCCTTTATATTGTTTTGTGTCTGTTTAACCGTTTTAACTCTTCCGGGTTTTTCCTCTACGTCAAAAGGTAAGCCCAGTCTTGATACGTGCTGCTGCTCTGTTATTGGCCAGCCAAGGATTTACCATCAGACCTATGGAGTTTGCTTACCAAACATGGTTTACAGCGGGGAAAATAAGTATTGAACACGTAAACATTTTTCTCATTAAACATACACTACCGTTCAAAAGTTTGGGGTCACCCAGACAATTATTTTGTGTTTTCCATGAAAAGTCACACTTATTTACCACCATGAGTTGTAAAATGAATAGAAAATATAGTCAAGACATTGACAAGGTTAGAAATAATGATTTGTATTTGAAATAATAATTTTTTCCTTCAAACTTTGCTTTCGTCAAAGAATCCTCCATTTGCAGCAGTTACAGCATTGCTGACCTAACATGATTGCACAAGGGTTTTCTAATCATCCATTAGCCTTCTGACACAATGAGCAAACACATTGTACCATTAGAACACTGGAGTGATAGTTGCTGGAAATGGGCCTCTATACACCTATCTAGATATTGCACCAAAAACCAGACATTTGCAGCTAGAATAGTCATTTACCACATTAGCAATGTATAGAGTGTATTTCTGATTAGTTTAAAGTTATCTTCATTGAAAAAAAGTGCTTTTCTTTCAAAAATAAGGAAATTTCTAAGTGACCCCAAACTTTTGAACGGTAGTGTATTTCTGATGGAGCCACTCACCTGAGATTTTCACCAGATATCAGAAACAACCCAAGTAATCCATACATATAAAGAAATCACGGAAACTGTGTTACAAAACAAGTTATATAAAGTGGAATGACACAGGGAATAAGTATTGAACACCCTTGGTGAAATTCATTTAATATTTAGTAGAAAAGCCTTTGTTGGTAATAACAGCTTCCAGACACCTCCTGTATGGCAAAACTAGGCGTTGTCATAGCTACCTCTGGTAGGCGAGGGTGACAAGTAGAACTCCAGCGTAACATGGTGATTTATTAATAAACACAAATGAACAAACAAAATAGCAGCATGGGAGCTGGAACACAAACAACTAAGGATATGACTGGCAGAATAACTTACAGGAATACTGGGTTACCGGCAGGGAGAACAGACGGACTATGCTACACCAGACAGACACTGAACACTGATATATATATATGGTGATGATTAATTACAGATGAGAGACAGCTGGGGAACAATCAAGTGTAGCTGGGAAGTGGCTGCCAGTGAGGAGACAGGATGGGCAGAGATGTACAAATAATCACAAACGGGATGCACATGAAACATGACAATGAACATACAGGATGACCATACAGGAGTAATACAGAGAGGGCAGTGGCTAGGGATACGGAAAACATAGGGAGTTGGAACAATAGATAAACAGATATACACACATACCCAGGACCAAGCAGGGGATGACACAGCAAACAATGACAGAGTGCTCAGGGGAACACAGAGGGCAATAAATGCAAATGATAATCATACATAATCACAGAAAGAACAATAACGGAACACAAAGCGTGGGCTTGATTTTAAGATCAAACCCAGATTATGACAGGCGCAGGCATTGCTCAGGAGTGATTTTAGCCCATTCTTCCGCACAAACTGTCTTCAAATCTTGACGGTTCCATGGGTGTCTTCTAAGAACTCTGATCTTCAGTTTGTTCCATAGATTTTCAATTGGATTCAGGTCAGGTGGCTGACTGGGCCATTCTAGCAGTTTTATTTCCTTCCCTGGAGCCAGTTGAGTTTCCTTGGCTGTGTGTTTGGGATCATTGTCTTGCTGAAATGTCCACCCTTGTTTCACCTTCAGCATCTTGGCTGATGACAGCAGGTCCTTATCAAGGATGTCTCTGTACATTTGTCCATTCATCTTTCCTTCAATTATATGAAGTCTGCCTGTACCATGTGCCGAAAAACACTCCCACACCATGATGCTCCCACCTCCAAACTTCACTGTTGGTATGGTGTTTTGGGGCTGATGTGCAGTACCATTTCTCCTTCAAACATACTGTGTGTTTTGGCATCCAAAAAGTTCAGTTTTGGTCTCATCTGACCAGACTTTATTCTCCCAGTATTTTACTGGCTTTCCCAAAAATGTTATACAGCAAACTTTAAACAAGCTTCAATATGCTTCAGCAATGGATTCTTGCAAGGTGAGTGGGCATACAGCCCATGTCAGATGAGTGCATTACTTATTGTTTTCTTAGAAACAGCAATAACTGCAAACTACAGATCTTTCTGGAGCTCTCCGCGAGTGGTCTTTCATCTTGAATAACTTCTGATAATTCTTTTGACTCCTCTGTCAGAAATCTTGTGAGGAGCTCCTGGTCGTGGCCGGTTTATGGTAAAATGATGTTCTTTCCACCTCCAAATGATGGCTCCAACAGTGCTTACTGGAACATTCAGCAGTTTAGAAATACACCTGTAACAAATGCCATCATTATGTTTTGCAATAATAAGGTTGTGAAGGTCTAGAGAGAGTTCTTTGCTTCCTCCTGTTGTTAGTTCTTTGTGGTGTTACAATCTGATGTCCACAGGCCTTTTTAAAGGCTATCAGTCAGGACTTAACCAGCTGAAATTAATTTGCACTGATGGGGGATGGGATGACTTCCTAAATCCTGATGGAGTTCAGCTGGCTTCTTGGCTTTCTATGCCTTTTTGCATCTCTTTTTCCTCTTGTGTTCAATACTTATTCCCTTTGTCATTCCACTTTATTAAATATAAGTTGTTTTGTGAACACAGTTGCCTTGATTTCTTTGCATGTATGGATTACTTGGGTTGTTACTGATATCTGGTGAAAATTTTAGGGCAATGGCTCCATCAGAAATATGTTTAATGAGAAAAATGTTGACGTGTTCAATATTTATTTTCCCCGCTATATATTTTTTATTTTCTTTAGATTTCAGTCACCCTAAAAAACATCCCTGTTTTCTTCCAGTCCACCAATCCACAGTCAATAAAATATCTTGGGTCATTCTGGCTTATTTAGTTATAGTTTTGCTATGATGCTACATTGATCTCTTAGCATTAGCTTGGCAGGAGAGTCAGGGGCTAACTGATGCTAGCAGTTTAGCCACTCATTCACAAGTGTTTCTGTACTTAATGTACTCCAGAGACCAGTCATATCCCCAAAACCAATGAAAACCATTGAAACCACGCACCCCTGTCCACTAGTGATGCTTTATTTTATTAATTCTGTGACACAAATTTTCATTAGTTGGCTAGATTAGCTAAGATTAGCAATAGTGATATGAGAGGGAGGGTGGAGTTAAACTTGGCTCATAGGAATTTAAAGAGACATGCACTATATGAGCCATTCTGAGTAAGGCTGCAAAAGATGATTCACAATGATGCTGCAATAAATAGATATTTAAAGATAATTTGATGAAAATATGTCGCAAACATCACGTTAAGATCTGTGGGAATTGTCAAAATGTGGGAAAAGTGCAGTGAATGGGACCTTTAAAAAGTCCATTAACTATGGTGGGCATGGCTAAACAGCTTTAATAGCCGCACATTTTATCACCTTTAAAGTTTGTCAGCACATTATATTTATTTTTGCTCAACCACTATAGTTACAAAAAACCAAATGCAAATGTACAGTATAATCAGTACTTGTATTGCGATCGAGCCCCCAGCCAAATGATTGGCTTTAAAATAGTGTACTGTACTTCAGCAATATTACTTCAGACAGATTTGAGGCCTGTACATACTCCACAAGAGCAGAGAAATTTGTTCTTTTTCTTCATTTTTTCTTGCAGCACTGGGGGAGAGAAATTTCTTTGTTCTTGCAAAGTATATACAGGCCTTTACTTTTTGATTCATTTAGTCCACCCATATTGGGACAGTCTTGAGTCCTGCGGTTGCATGAGCACACATTGTGCCTCAGCATGGCTCAAAAATGTGAAAACAAGAAGGGGACTTTTATTGGTGTACATGGCTAATAGAAATGAATGAAGTACTGCTATTTCTATTCCTGCTAATGATGTCCACCGCTCTCAGTCAAAGACTTAAGAGAGTGTAAAGTAATCTGAGGCAAATTTACAATTGACTGTTGAATTACCATAATTTATATCACAACCCCCCTTCCTTTATTATAAAGAGTTTGAGGACGGATGAATTAATAATGCCTCCTGGATTTTTGTGATCCTCACATCCTTGTGGCTTTACTTGGATTACACAAGCAAATCTTCCAGCATGTTCAGCACCAACCAAAGAAGCTTACAGGCACAGAGGCTGTATTAGCTATAATTAAGATGCTATCTTACAGGCAACACCAACAATACATTTGATGATATTGCTTAATAGGTTCATATTATAAAGAAGTTACCAACACATTTTTGCAGACTTTTAATGATTTTGCAGCTTGCCTTTGTGGGAAAAAAATGAGCTTATAGCTGTGCCCTCTTAATTACCTAATTTGAATCAATTTACAGCAACAAACTCAAAAAAACCCCACAGCATAGTATTTACATAGAGGCGTTAGATGCAATTTGTTTAGGTGGGCAAGCTGTTTTCACTTATATGGACTTTGCTCTTTAGCTCATTTGTTACAAGACTCAAACTGTGAAAAGTACACTACCGTTCAAAAGTTTGGGGTCACTTAGAAATTTCCTTATTTTTGAAAGAAAAGCACTTTTTTTCAATGAAGATAACTTTAAACTAATCAGAAATACACTCTATACATTGCTAATGTGGTAAATGACTATTCTAGCTGCAAATGTCTGTTTTTTGGTGCAATATCTACATAGGTGTATAGAGGCCCATTTCCAGCAACTATCACTCCAGTGTTCTAATGGTACAATGTGTTTGCTCATTGCTTCAGAAGGCTAATGGATGATTAGAAAACCCTTGTGCAATCATGTTAGGTCTGCAATGCTGTAATTGCTGCAAATGGAGGATTCTTTGACGAAAGCAAAGTTTGAAGGAAAAAATTATTATTTCAAATACAAATCATTATTTCTAACCTTGTCAATGTCTTGACTATATTTTCTATTCATTTTACAACTCATGGTGGTAAATAAGTGTGACTTTTCATGGAAAACCCAAAATAATTGTCTGGGTGACCCCAAACTTTTGAACGGTAGTGTAAGTAAATTATCTTTATTTTTGAGCTAATGTCCATATGAAAGTCTAAATTTCTGCACTGTTGCTGATGAAACTATAGGTTGCTTTGCGTGTCACTTCTCTCACTCCAGTCAATATCTCCTCTTGCTTCTAAATCATGACATTTAAAAAAATATATTAAGTTCAGTTTTCAAAGCCGTCACCCTGCTCAGCGGAGCTGGATATAGCCCATAATTTGCTCTGTGTCATAAACGCCTTCCAAGGCAGGGAAAAAGGCACAAAACGCCGGCTGTGAGTTTGCAAATTTATTGACAGAACAAAACTGAATAACAAAAAACTTGTGTTGAAAAAGAAACACAGGTCAGCAAGAATAACTAAGGCTAAGGCGAGAGCATCGCCGGCTAAATGGGGAGACTAATCTCAAAGAACAGGCAAGCAAAAATAGCCCAGCTAAGACAAGGGCATCGCCGACTAACCTGGAGATTAATAGCAAACACGTAGCACAACAACAAATGACTTACGTGTAGGAGCAAGAAGAAAATGGTAGTCTGAAGTAGGGTGCTGCGCTGGACAACAGTGTGCAGCCCCTTAAATAAGGCAAAAAACAAATTATAACAAGTGATAACCGGTGTGGGCAATCCGGGCAGGAGAAAACAAAAGATACAATCCGGGCGAGCTGGGAATGATAAGAGAAAGGGGCAGTCGGTGCTGACAGCTGACAGGGCCATGCCCACGCAGAGCGAAACCCCAGAAGCCGCTGACAGCTGTCAACCTCGGAAGAAAGAGAACATAACAAAATACAAATATAAAAATATGGCAAAAATTAGATGTAATAAATGTACATGGGAAAATAAATCATACTAAGAAACAATATGGAATAAATGGCAACTCAAAATGACAACAGAGTACAAATATGGGAAAAAGGCAAACAAGGTGAGCCCAGTGGAATCCCCCCCCACGTTCAGAACATGACAGAGCCCCCCCCCCAAGGGGTGGATACGAGAAACCCTGGGGTAACATCAAAATAAAAAGAACCCACACACACAGAACTCCCACCCCAACAAGAAAACAACCCAACCCTGGGTGGGAGGAGGGGGATCCAGGCACGGAGGGACCAAACCAGACCAAAAGAAACAAGAAAAACCCTCAGGATAGCATCCCAGAAAGGCCCATACTGCAGAGGAACAAAATAAAACCCAGCTCATGACCCACACAGAATTGGGTACCTAGGCCCCCCTAGATCAAAGAACAACCAGTTTCGGCAGGTGGCCGAAGTCCCAGGTTTGACAGACGGTGAGGGGGTTGGAGTTGAGCGGTCTGACAGAGAACATGAACCACCCGGCCCAATGGTGACGCCTGTCAGGCGGTCGGCCAGAGTTCTTTAACCACCAAAGAGATGGTGGTCCAGGGGGTGGCTGCCCAACTGAAATGACCAGGGGACGAGGCACCATGACGACATCTGGCAGAGGAAGGGGGACCACGACGGTGTCTAGCAAGGGACCAACGGGGCCAAGATGCCCACGGGCTGGCCTGCAGCACCCTCGGAAGTCCCGGACTGGGATATAGTTGCACCCGTGGTGGCTCCGGGTTGGAACAAAGCCGCACCCTTGGCGGCTCCAGACTGGAGCGGAGTTGCACCCTCGGTGGCTCCGGGCTGGAGTGGAGTTGCACCCTTGGTGACTCTGGGCAGGAGTGGAGTTGCACCCTCGGTGGCTCTGGGCAGGAGTGGAGTTGCATCCTCAGTGGCTCCGGGCAGGAGTGGAGTTGCACCCTTGGTGGCTCCGGGCAGGGGCGAAGTTGCACCCTCGGTGGCTCCTGGCAGGAGTGAAGCTGCACCCTTGGTGGCTCCGGGCAGAAGCAATGCAGCACCCGCGGTGGCTCTGGGCTGGAGCAATGCGGCACCCGCAGTGGCTCCAGGCTGGAGCAATGCAGCACCTGCAGTGGCTTCGGGCTGGAATAATGGAGCACCCACGGTGGGCCCGGACTGAACCAGAGCTGCACCCATGGTGATCTCAGCCAGAGTGGGAGCAGCACCCACAGAGGTCCCGGACTGGGACGGAAAGCCCGCGATGACCTCAGCAAGGGGAGCTGGACCCACGGCGATCTCAGATGGCAAGTCTGGATCCATGGAGACGTCTGGCATAGGTGGATCATCCTCAGTGACCTTGGGAAAAAACTCAGACAGAAGATGCACAGGGTCAGGGTCACGGGTGGTGGTGGAGCCCGGCAAGGTGAGCTCAGTTGCAGCTGACGGCTGCACTTGGCTCTCCCCACCTAGATCCAGGCAAGATTTCTCAAAAAGGGGAACAGAGACAAAGGAGTGTACTTGCCTGTTCTCTATCTCCATCGCCGCCCAGGACTCCAATGATCCAGGTGACGATGTTGCTTCGGGCTCGGTCCTCTGGGGTCCAGCTCCTACTCTGCTGCAGTGGCTCCTGCAGCAGGCATGGGGGATGGTTCAGTCTTAAGACTCCCAGGCGAGGTAACCCACATAGAAGGCTCGTTCAGTGTGGCGGCTGGGGGTTGGCTCATTGTTGACGCAGGACTCGGCGTAGTCGAAACCTGGAGACTCTCCTTGGTCGGCTTGGGCTTCAGAATCAGAATAAACTTTATTGCCAAGCATGTAAAAAAACACACGAGGAATTTGACTTGACATTGGTGCGCGTACAAGCGCGACACAACGACACAGCAGCCATGATAGATTCAGCTTGGGTTCAGCGCCTTTTCTCTGTCCATAATGTAGCTGTGGGGCTGGAACCAGGTCCTCTTGAGCCGCAGGCTCCTCCATCATCCGGCGGTTGAATTCAGGGGCCGGTGGACGCTCAGGGGTGAGAGGAGGAGACACAGAGTGGGCAGGTCAGAAGTTAGTTGCTGCAGCAATTGGTGAGGACTCGGCGGACTGCGCCGTATGAACCTCACCACCAGGAATCAGACAAGGTAATTCATGTGTGAGAGATTGAGAATGAAAAAACACTTGCCTGTTTTCCTGGGGCGTGATGTCTTCTGCAGTAGCTGGCATTAGGTCACCCCTCTCCATGACTACAGTGGATATAGGTACCTCAGAGGATTGTGGAGGGGCAGCCTCAGTGGACACAGAGGTGGGCGAAGCTGGAGGTGACTTCTCAGGAGCATTCCTCCAGCCGGTCTTCCCAGAACAGCAGCGAGGAGCAGGAGGCAGAGGCGTTGGCTCACGGTGGAGAGGGAGAGGCTCCGGAGTCAGGGGATGCGCGATCTTCGGCTCCAAGTCCAGTTCCCTTGGTGAGAACTCCTCTAAATCATGAACCAAATCCGGGAGGAGCCATGGTTTAACCTCCAGGAGGAGGTTGGTTTCTGCCAATAACACCTGCCTGTGCTCCTCCAGCTCCTCGGCCGATGGAGTGGGCCAAGGCTTGGGAGAAGGAGGCGGAGCCACCACCGGAGAGTGGCGAGAGGCTGGAGGTTTCTTTTTGCGCGAGCGCTTGTTCTTTGTTGGTGCAGGTGCTGGCGTCGGAGTTGTCTCCCCCAGTTTATTGCTCAATGATGAAAGGAGGAGTATGGGGAGAAGTACATTGATGAGCTCCGGGTGGTCCCACAGGCTTGGGCATGCCTTAAGCACCTGCGCCGCGCCCTCCATACACTCTTGGGCTGCCTCAGGGGTATAAAAGCCTTGAGCCTGCAGTAGGATATCCTCCAGCACGCTCACTGTCCACCGCCCCATTTCGTTTAATCCTATGGTGAACTTCACCAGGATCCCAGACATGGTAATCTCAGTATAGAAAAAGAGAGAAACCAAAAGGGAAAAAGAAAATGGAAAAACCAGCGAGCTTTGCCACTGACAAATGAAAGAAACAAAAAAACAACAAACTCACAACAGCTGGTGCCTGCACTGGCAGCACACTTCTGTCATAAATGCCTTCCAAGGCAGGGAAAAAGGCACCAAACGCCAGCTGTGAGTTTGCAAATTTATTGACAGAACAAAACTGAATAACAAAAAACTTGTGGTGAAAAAGAAACACCTAGGTCAGCAAGGATAACTAAGGCTAAGGTGAGAGCATCGCTGGCTATACCTGGAGACTAATCTCAAAGAACAGGTAAGCAGAGATAGCCCAGCTAAGGTGAGGACATCACCGACTAACCTGGAGATTAATAGCAAACACGTAGCACAACAACAAACAACTTACGTGTAGGAGCAAGAAGAAAGTGGTTGTTTGAAGTAGGGTGCTGCGCTGGACAACAGTGCACAGCCCCTTAAATAAGGCAAAAAACAAATTATAACAAGTGATAACCAGTGTGGGCAATCCGGGCAGAAGAAAACAAAAAATGCAATTCGGGCGAGCTGGGAATGATAAAAGCGAAAGGGGCAGTCAGTGCTGACAGCTGACAGGACCACGCCCACGCAGAGTGAAACCCCAGAAGCCACTGACAGCTGTCAACCTCGGAAGAAAGAGAACACAACAAAATACAAATATTAAAATATGGCAAAAATTAGATGTAAGTAAACTCAGAAATACAATAAGCAAACTATAATAAACGTACACGGGAAAATAAATCATACTAAGAAACAATATGGAATAAATGGCAACTCAAAATGACAACAGAGTACAAATATGGGAAAAAGGCAAACAAACTGAGCCCGGTGGAATCCCCCCCGCGCTCAGAACGTGACACTCTGACTCGTCTGGAGTGCATTCAGAGGCTCTGTCAAATATTTAACGTGCCAGCAGGTTATTTAAGGAACCTGGCTTCCACCTTAGGTGACTTCACGAGAAAGAAAGATCACATTTCAGTAAAGTTTACAAGAAGAGCTTCCACTATCCTTTTGAAATGCAGCATGTAAAGCAGAAGGAAGCATGGCAGGTTTATCTTTTAAGTGTTCCCAAACCCAGCAGTGGTATTGTACAATGAGCTGTCATCACTTTGCCTCCATTAAACATTATTTTTATGGGTAACTTTGTGCGTGATTACACAGTTTGATCATTCTGAAATGCCAAGGGCTTAAATATTCAGCATATACTTTGTTCTGGATTATGAAAGAAGCCCAAGTGTCTATCAGACAAAACCAAACGCATTTGTAATACAAAACAGTGGCACTGACTGAGGCTGACAGTTATCAGTTCGGCAGACGGATCCTGTGTATCTCTTCAGAAGCTTATTACGGGAGAGGAGAATGAAGAGAGAGGAGGAGCGCTGAGCGGAGATAAAAAAAAAAAAGAGAGAAGTTGTTAGTGTCCAGATCAGTAGTGGGTACATAAAGAGAGATATGGGGAAGGAGAGGGCTGGTGAGAGAAAGGGGACACGCTGTAAAGTTGGAGGAAAGCCAGAACTGCTTGTCGTCACCGGTAATAGCCAACACTAACAGACCCCGTCCCTGTCTCTCTTTATCTTCTCTGCTTCACACCTTTCATGCTGCCTGTGATTCCCCCCCTCCACACCCCTTTTTCCTCACTTGACACACTGCCCGTTTCCTCCCTCTATCTCCTTCTTTATTTCAATCTACTTCTTAACCTCCTGACTCTTACACCTTCTGTTCCTCCTCACATCCTTCTCTGCTGTCTCCCTCATCTGTGCTTGTTATCGGCCCCACGTCCCCTCCCTCTTTAGTTCCTGGGTCCCAGCCAAGAGGAGCTGCAGCGGGGTCTCAGTCCTCTGCCTCCTGGCTCCACCAGCCTAGAGAGTTACCAGGCAGCACTGGAGGAGGTGAGAGACCAGTTGCCAATATAGAAATGTTAACCTCTTTGTCTTGTATTAAAATGAAAATGACAACTATGTGTAAATATGAATTTATTTCCTTAACTGTTGATAAAATATTTTTTTAACCTCTTGAATTTAAGCTGAAAATTTGTGCTTCAGTTGTATTTTGACAGTTTTAAAACCTGCTTTGGTGGTGTACAGTAATAAACTTACAAAACAGTTCTCATTGTTCAAATATCCATGGATCCAATCGTGCACCTGTCTTTTATACTATAAGCACTCTTAATGAAATCTGCCACTATTCCCATGGACCAATCAGAGTCCACTGAGTTTTTGGGAAGGAGGACCATAGACAGTTGCTAGAATGTGGCCTTTCAGATAGAAAAAGAGGTAAATGTGCAGTGATAAAACTAGACTGCTGTTTGGGGACTTTTGGGAATATACAGGAGCAATCCAGAGTAAATATTAGAATATTCTCGATAATCTTCCCCCCCCCCCCTTCAGTAAACTGATTCGGCATTTTTTTTTTTCAGGAATATGACTTTTTAAAATAAATCTCAAACTTTTTATGTTTATTTGTAGTTTTTTCTTAAATTGAAAGCTTTTTTTGTAATTTCTGGAGCATTTTTTTCATGTAAATTTACATTTTTAATTAGAAATGTGCATCATTTATTTTATAGATTTAAAATTTTTTCCCCTTCATTTTAGGACTTTTTTTCCTCATAATTTTGTGATGTGTCATGCTGAATGAATTTGTGCAGTTTGGGGAAAAGAATGAATGTCTGAATATCAAATTTGAAAACTGAATATGGATGTAATGAACAAATAATTGAATACTTGGGTACAGCTCTGGAGAAATGTAATGTGATCTTTGATCATTAATGCATGTTAACCCATTGTAGTGGAGCATCCCCAAAATAAAAGTTAAAGGCTGTAACTTGGATTATTAAACTCTAGAAGCTGCAGTTTTGTTTGCCCCACAGACCCTCCAGCAAGTCCAAAAAAGTGTAAATTCAGACACTGTGTTTTTCTGCCGTCTGGTGGGTCAACAATGCTACTGCAAATTAAAACATCAATTTGACATTGTTCTACATTTTTTGAGCTTTCCAAAGATGTATGACTTGTGCAGTTTTACCTTTTTTTGCATTGTTTACATTTTAATTTATATTGAAAATATTTTATTCATTAATCTATTTATATAGTAAAAACAATAATAAAACTGTGCAGAATCTGTGCATAAAGTGTCAGTTCTATTTAATTTGGTCCATTTGCAGTCAAGAAGTTGCCTCATTGATTCAGTGGCATCTGTGCAGATAGATTTATTGTTGTAATGATGTTTTAAACATTGAAATAATAAAACAAAGAATTAGGCGAGGATCCATCCATCCATCCACCCATCCATCCATCCATCTTCTACCACTTTTCCGGAGGTGCGGCTCGTGGAGGCAACAGTTGAAGCAAAAGAACCCAGACTTCGCTCTCCCCAGCCACCTGCTTCAGCTCTTCAGAGAAGATGCCAAGACGTTCCCAGACCAGCTGGGAAACATGGCCTCTCCAGCGTATCCTGAGTCTGCTCTGGGGTCTCCTCGCAGTGGAATGTGCCCAGAGCACCTCAAGTGGGAGGCGTTCAGGAGGCATCCCAATGAGAAACCCAAACCACCTCAACTGGCTCCTTTCGATGTGGAAGAGCAGCAGTTCTACTCTGAGCCTCTCCTGGATGGCTGAGCTCCTCACCCTATCTCTAAGGGTGAGTCCAGCAATCCTATGGGGAAAGCTCATTTCAGCTGCTTGTACCCGTGATCTCATTCTTTCGGTCATTACCCAAAGCTCATGACCATAGGTGAGGGTAGGAGTGTATATTGACTGGTAAATTGACAGCTTTGCGTTGAGAGCTCAGCTCCCTCTTCACCACAACAGACCAGTACAACGTCTGCATCACTGCAGAGGCTGCTCCGGTCCATCTGTCAATCTCCCGCTCCATTCTCCCTTCACTCGTGAATAAGACACCGAGATATTTAAACTCCTCCACTTGGGGCAGGATCTCATCCCCAACCCAGAGAGGACAATCCACCCTTTTCCGGCTGAGCATCATGGACTCAGACTTGGAGGTACTGATTCTCATTCCAGCCGCTTCACACTCAGTAGCAAACCATCCCAGCAAGACCTGTAGGTCATTGCTCGATGAAGCCAACAGGACAACATCGTCTACAAACAGCAGAGATGAGATCCTGTAGTCACCGAACATGACATGCTCCATGTCTTGGCTGTGCCCAGAAATCCTGTCCATAATTGGTCTAATGTGCCACGGCCAGGACAAAAACCACATTGCTCCTTCTGAATCCGAGGTTCGACCAATGGCCAGACTCTCCTCTCCAGTACCCTGGCATAGACCTTCCCAGGGAGGCTGAGGAGTGTGATCCCCCTAAAGCTGGAGCACACCCTCCGGTCCCCTTTCTTGAAGAGAGGAACCACCACCCTGGTTTGCCATGCTAAAGGTACTGTCCCTGACTTCCACACAATGTTGCAGAGGCGTGTCATGACAGCCCTACAACATCCAGGGCCTTGAGGTACTCAGGGCGAATCTCGTCCACCCCCGGGGCCCAGCCACCGAAGAGTTTTTAACCACTTCAGCAACCTCAGCCCCTGAGATGGGCGAGTCAACCTGCTTGTCCTCAAGCTCTGCTTCCTCGGCGGAAGGCATGTCAGTGGGATTGAGGAGATCCTCGAAGTATTCCTTCCACTGCCGGACAATGTCCCCAGTCGAAGTCAGGAGCGCCCCATCCACACCATACACAGTGTGGACAGAGAACTGCTTCCCCCTCCTGAGTCGCCGGACAGGATCTCTTTGAGGTCAACTGAAAGTCTTGTTCCATGGCCTCACCAAACTCCTCCCACACCCGAGTTTTTGCTTCAGCAACCACCTGAGCTGCACCCCGCTTGTCCTGCCGGTACACCTCAGCTGCTTTGGGAATCCCACAAACCAACCAAGCTTGATAGAACTCCTTCAGCTTGATGGCCCCCCTTACCACTGGTGTCCACCGCTTGGCTCAGGGGTTACCACCACGAGATGCCCCAACAACCTTGCGGCCACAGCTCTAGGCAGCTACTTCAACAATGGACGTGGAGAACATGGCCCATTCAGGCTCCATGTCTCCAGACTCCTTCGGAATGTGGTTGAAGTTCTTCTGGAGGTGGGAATTGAGGACCTCCTGGACAGGGGCCTCAGCCAGACATTCCCAGTACACCCTCACTATACATTTTGGTCTACCAGGTCTGAATGGCATCCTTCCCTGCCATCGGATCCAACTCACCATCAGGTGGTGATCAGTTGACAGCTCTGCACCTCTCTTTACCCGAGTGTCCAAGACATGTAGTCGCAGATCTGATGACACGATAGCAAAATTGATCATTGACCTGCGACCTCAGGTGTCCTGGTGCCAGGTGCGCATATGGACACACTTATGCTTGAACATGGTGTTCGTTATGGACAAACTGTGGTTAGCACAGAAGTCCTATGACTGAACACCACTCGGGTTCAGATCGGGAAGATCGTTCCTCCCAATCAAAGCTCTCCAAGTTTCACTGTCGTTGCCCACATGTGCATTGAAGTCCCCCAGTAGGACAATGGAGTCTCCGAGAGAGCCACTTTCCAGCACCCCAGTCAGCGACTCCAAAAAATGTGGGTTCTCTGAACCAACATTGGGTGCAGAGACACAAATGATGGTCAGAACCCATTTCCTAACCCAAAGGCGCAGGGAGATAACCCTTTCATCCACTGGGGAAACTCCAGTATAGAGGCAGCAAGTTGGGGGGATACAAGAATACCCACCCCTGCTTGCTGCCTCTCGCCCGGGGCAACTGCAGAGTAGGCCAAGCTACAGCTCTTCTCCAGGAGACTGGTTCCAGAACCAGAGCTGTGTGTTGAGGTGAGCCTGACCAAATCTAAATGGTATCTTTCAAGCTTGTGCACCAGCTGAGGCTCCATCCCCACCAGAGGGGTGATGTTCCACGTCCCAAAAGCCAGTTTAGGAAGCCGGGGATCAGATCGCCAAAGTGTCTGCCTACGACTGTCACCTGCTCTGCATAGCACCGGACCCCCATGGTCCCTCCTGCAGGTGGTGAGCCCACTGGAGGACAGACCATGTAGCTCCTTCGGGCTGAGCCCGGCCAGGTCCCATGGGCAGAAACCTGGCCACCAGGCACTAGCCATCGAGCTCCTCCCTCAGGCCTGGCTCCAGGGTGGGGCCCCGGTAACCCCTTACCTGGTGGGATACACTGAATCCTTGTTGTAGCATTCATCATGAGAGTCTTTTGGAGGATAATGTTTTTAGGCAAGGATAAAAAAAAATAACTTCTGCTTTGGTTTATCACAATTTCTTCAGACATAGTACGTAGAATATACAATGCTAATTATACTAGAGGAGATTTTTGTGAGATCTTGCCTATCTGTGTAGATCAAGATTATGCATGCAGACCTTAGACTTGTGGAGTTGTAATAGATTAATTTTGGGGATGTCTGTTTAGGCGAGGAACACCGTGCACCTTGGGCTGCATGGTGGTGCAGTGGTTAACACTGTGGCAGCACAGTTTACCCTCGGCTGGGGGATCGTGGGGATCGTGAGAACGTGGGTTCGATCTCTGCCCCCGACCAACAGTGATCTGTGTGGAGTTTGCATGTTCTCCCCGTGTTGTGTGGGTTTACTCCGGGATTTCTCCGGTTTCCTCCCACATGCTAAAAACATGCAGGTTAGGGATACGGGGCGCTTGCGCACGCAGCGACCGGCAGCTGGTGGCTTGTCACCAGACTGCAAAACAAATCTACCTACGGGTACAAAACAAGTAACCAAAAAAAAAAAAAAAATCTTGACCAATTCAAGTAATGTGTTCAGTTCTCTGTTCTGGTAAATATTTACGTATAATTTCAAGTCATTTGTCCCTTTTTTCATGAACTTTGTCAATACTTTTATTGGAAAGCCTTTTTATTAAACACAGACTATGTTTTTTTAATGTAGTATCAGACAGACTAATATACCGTTTTGTGAATTAAACTCTGATTTTAAAGGTGTTGACATGGCTGCTGTCGGCTGAAGATGGTCTCCATGCTCAACCTCCCATCTCCAACCATGTAGAGGAAGTGAAGGAGCAGTTCCACACACATGAGGTAGGACCTGATCCTGGAAAGTCCTTTGAAATTATGTGCAAATCGTGTTATTTGTCCTTTGAGCCAAGTTACCTTTATCTTGATTGCTTTATCTCTTACGTCCAAATTGTTGTACAGTTATGCTGCTGCTATTACCATAACTATTGTTATTTTTATTTTGCTAATGCAAAGAATATCAGATGAAAAAATGTGGGTTTTAAAGATGCACGCCAGTGGACATAAATCCCCTATAAAAACAAATCTACATTGTCTAAAATGGTATCTTGTGCCCCTTCTTCTGCAAAAAAAATCTTTCATTGTCTTACAGTTGTGCCAAAATCTTTTCACTTTTCCTCCTCCTTCAAAAACCAGGATCTGTCCACCCACAACCCCACAAGGCTAATAGTGACTAACGCTACATTAAACAGAATAAATCCTGTGATACAAAGACTTACCAGTAGAAGGACATGCCCAGTTGTATGCATAGTGGCCCAGGATAATGACTGAAACTGCATCAGTCCTTAAAATACTGATGACATGTTTTTGACATTTTTTAGGATGTTGTGTAAACCCAAAAGTCGTTGTCGATGATCAATATAATATTTACAACCACGCCTGCATAAACTAGTTATCAAAAAACCGCAGCCGCTGACTGGACTGTGGTGCCGCCCACTGAATTAAGGGCGGCACCCCCATGACGTCAGCGACAGAACGAACTCCGGTGTTGTTGACTGGAATGACAGCAGCTTTGTAGCTCACAGTTTCTCTGGTGTCTTGTTTTGATTTTACGGCTGTGCCTTCGCATTGTGTCGCAGGCTTAGATAAACAGCAGGCGTGAAAGACCATATCACACTCTTCAGCTCCAACTGTCATAAGCCTCCTCGTGCGCTTTTATGCAGGAGGAGCACACGAGGGGAAGGATTAATGGATTTACACACAGTTTTGACCTACTTTCTGTGATCACATGCTGACTCTTGCTGGTCCGGCCACGTCCCCTCTGTCATTATCACCAGCTGATTCCCCTCCCACTGATCATGTTTCCCGGTCCTTGCCCAGGTGCTTCTCATCACACCATCACCAGCAGTGCGTGTATTTCGCGGCCCTTTGCCAGTCATCTGTGCTGTTTGTCTGCCAGTATTTTCAGCACTCTCACGATGTGTTAGTCACTCCATGTTCGCCATGGTTCCCGTGCATCCTTGAAGCGATGTCGGCTCTGGGGCGCACCTGTGGCTAACACGTTCCCTCTCATTTGTTCTCTGGGAGATGCCGGCCCCCGAACACCATCAGTAAGTGTGTTTGTGTTTTTTGTACATCTTCACCTTTTTGGGAATTGTCTGTTGTTCTATATTAAATGTGCTGTGGTGAACCCTGCACGTAAATCATTGTTATTTCATGCTCCCTCTCCATACCCTGTGTAAGAGTACATAGAGAGGGAGGATTTACGCGTAAATAATGAGGATTTACATGAGGATTTACGGGTAGGATTCACTACAGCTCATGTATTGAACATAAAGACTGATCCCAAAAGGTGATGACTTACAAAAATACACAGAAACACAAACAGTAGGCGTTCAGGGCCGACATTGCCCAGCGAACATGGAGAGGAGACGTGTTAACCACGGTTGCGCCCCAGAGCCGACATCGCTACAAGGGGTGCAACAGAACCACGGCTGTGTGGAGTGGCTAACACGTCGTGATAGTGTTGGCAATATTGGCTGGCTGACAACACGGCAGATGATGCACACAAAACATGAACAGCTGACTGTCACTGAGTCTGACTCGCTAGGCACAATGCCCACTTGGCACGGCTCAAACCTATGCCCCCAGATTCTTCATTGTCATCCCATTCTTCGGAACTATAATCATCTGAAGATTGGACAACACAAACCAATTCCAGACTACATGTGCTGGAACCATGGTCGATGTTTTCAACCACTTCCAGCCTGTGTGTACAAAGGGCAACCAAGCGCTGTGTTCCATTGATGACGTTACAACATGGCCGGGAGGTTTTCCAGCCACTGACACAATGGGTGACGTGGCGCTCATGAAAACGTTGGATATTCGTGTGAAAAAAAAGCGTGTTTGACTTAGAACTGCACAGACCAACCTATTTCATCATATTATGTGTTGAAAAATTAGAGGAAGTCAAAAACGTGTCATCAGCACTTTAAGCAGTTTAATGGTAAAACCCTTCTTAATTTGGGTCAGGTTTTCAAAGCAGCAGGCCAAAATGCTAACTGGTCCTGGAGGCTAACTTCAGTTAGGCCAGAGAGTTCTGATTGGTATCAACACTCCAGACCCATTACAGTTACGTCACCAAAAATATTCTGTCCAAATTCACCTTTTTTCAGGGGGCAGGGCTTAAGTGGGGAAAAAAAAAACAAAAACAGATACATGAGACATTTGAGTGATTTTGCTCTTGATATGTCTTGTAAATCATAAAAAACATGTTACAGACATGTTAACAAGAAAAAAAAACTTAATTTTTGGTAGAGTGTCACTTTAAGATGCACAGTAAAACACATTTTTAAAAGCTTCCATCACAGGTAAATACGTTTTTCATTTTACGCAGGGCATTAATACACACTTTATCAAATTAAGTTTGTAATATTTATGACCTGGAATGATCCTTATGATTAGAAAACAGGTTTGGGGGAATATATTATTCTCTAAGAGTGCACATGTTTGTGTACCAGCCCCAAGGTTTGGAAAACAGGTGTAATCCATCAGCAGCAGTGCCTGATGCTAACCTGCTATAGATGTTGTACATCTTGTTTATTAAATATTTTAGCATTTTTTTCCCTGACAGATTATGCCCTCCTGGTTTGCATCTGGCCAATCCACATTTATTATTGAGTCATAATTTTTCATACAGATGTTTCTTTATTCCTACCATGTGGCCCCTGGGGTTTACATATGTTTGATACCACAGAGTTGTCTTTAGCAAGAAAGGGACATGAATAATAATATAGATGGATAGAAATTTTGCAAAAATCCTATTATGGTGACACAGCTGCTGCAAACAGAATAGACAGAGATGTTTGTTTTTGGTTTTTGGTTTTGTTTTTTGTTTTTTTTTTCCATTTTTTGCATTGTAGACAAAATCAAGCCAAGAAAGTATCAGAGGTTGAATAGCTGCGAAATTGTGCTAGAAAAAAAAATCTTTGTTGCTTGTTGGTAGAATTTAATTATTACTGTCTGTAAAAGGGCAACACGTCACTTGATAGGGAAAAAATATATTTTAGTAATAACAATATTGTTATTTGGGGTTTTTTTCTCTCCCCTAATAGAGCTCAGTGCAGCTGTTGTAAACTTCTACTGAATGTGTAAACTCTGATGGATCGAGCCTTCCAGGAACACTCTCTCTCTATCCACTTTGATGCTCTCAAAATCTAATTAAACCTGACCATTTTGCCTTGTGAGACCCTGGGTGGATTACATTAGAGTAGAGTGTTCAGAGAAAAAATGAGATTAAGCACTGAGGTGAGAAGCAAATGTATATTTGAGAGCTTTTAAAGTGAAGGAGGGAGGACCAGTCAGCAATTCTCTTCAGAGAAAAGTGGAATTACTGTAAATATGAGTGTGAAATATTTCCATCTATCGCCACACTAGGGATACATGGTGGAGCTCACCACTCACCAGGGCAGCGTAGGGCGTGTCCTGCGGGCTGGCGCTGCCCTGCTGAGAGAAGGAAACCTGAGTGATGAAGAAGACTCGGAAGTCCGGGAACAGATGAACCTCCTCAACTCCCGGTGGGAGCACCTGAGAGTGGCTAGCATGGAGAGACAGAGCAGGTGAAACAGAGAAATCAGAAATAAACACCTGGTCACTTTTTAACACCTGGTGTTAACATTGTTTTTGGACAGTTTCAAGAGTAATGCGTGAAAGAGAATGCTTGTGTGCGAGACGTTACATATCCGCTAAACCAGCAGATTTCACCTACACCGTGTTCCAAATTATTATGCAAATGATATTTGTCTCTGATTTTCCTAAATAGTCGATGCAAATGACAGTCAGTATAATTTTCAAGTCATCCACCGTTAGAGCACAATTCAAATTTTATTGAACAAACCTCCCAATGATAACTATTTTTTTGCAAAAGTAAAAAAACCTCAAAATACACCGTTCCAAATTATTATGCACAACAGAGTTTCAAAACATTTCATTGGTTGTAAAGAACAGAAAATGGTCATTTGTTGAATTTGCAGCATTAGGAGGTCATATTTACTGAAATCAAAAGCTATTTGTTTTTTAAAGTAATTCTGTTGAACCACAATTCAAAAGCATTGTCTGATTTCCATTGGTTAATTTTCATAGAATTTTTTATTTATTACCACTTCTGTCAGATTCAAGTTATTTCTGTGACCATTGTGGGTTTTTCTTTCATTAACAGCAACAACATACACTACCGTTCAAAAGTTTGGGGTCACTTAGAAATTTCCTTATTTTTGAAAGAAAAGCACTTTTTTTCAATGAAGATAACTTTAAACTAATCAGAAATACACTTTATACATTGCTAATGTGGTAAATGACTATTCTAGCTGCAAATGTCTGTTTTTTGGTGCAATATCTAGATAGGTGTATAGAGGCCCATTTCCAGCAACTATCACTCCAGTGTTCTAATGGTACAATGTGTTAGCTCATTGCATCAGAAGGCTAATGGATAATTAGAAAACCCTTGTGCAATCATGTTAGGTCTGCAATGCTGTAATTGCTGCAAATGGAGGATTCTTTGACGAAAGCAAAGTTTGAAGGAAAAAATTATTATTTCAAATACAAATCATTATTTCTAACCTTGTCAATGTCTTGACTATATTTTCTATTCATTTTACAACTCATGGTGGTAAATAAAAGTGTGACTTTTCATGGAAAACACAAAAATTGTCTGGGTGACCCCAAACTTTTGAACAGTAGTGTATATTTATATATATTATATTTCATTAACAGCAACAGTGTGTGTGTGTGTGTGTGTGTGTGTGTGTGTGTGTGTGTGTGTGTGTGTGTGTGTGTGTGTGTGTGTCTGTGTGTGTGTGATTTCTAATCAAAATGTAAGTAAAACCAAATTTTAAAGGATATTCAGTATACAGAATACATATCGTGATATGCTTCATGTATCGTGATATCGAGAAATTATATTGTGATACATTTTTTTGAGTTATATCACCCAGCCCTAAAAAACTGGTTGTTTGTTTGTTCTGAATTCACTGTTAGGGTGTGTATTAGTAAGTACTGTGTGGTTGTCAGGGTTCAAGTCTGGACCAAATATAAATTAAAAAAAATTGTGAAGGTGGCAGCTCAGGTAAACTGTACATTCAACCAAGACCTGACCAATAATGAAGGAAAGACACCAGGCTAATTACACTGAGGGTAATTAGGTGGATCAAACACAGGTGGTGATGAGTAACAGATAAATACAACAGAAACACCAAAACTCACAATGCAAAAACTGTAACTCAGAATACTGAAACCAAACATAACTATAAACCAAAACAAGATAAAAACAAATGAAGTGATTAATATAAATCTGAAATAATTAAAGTGTACGGGTGATGACTTTCCTGTTTGGCTTCTTAGCCTGCTACACCTCCTCCGGTGCCCTTCAGGTCAGCTGCAGGGTTGTCAGCTGGAACCACCGATCACTGATGTTTCGCCCCCCTATCCAGTACATCTCCCGGTAGGGGGGCTGTGGCCGAATGGGACGTCTCCCCGCCACCCCCTGCAACTGACCCTACTGGAGTACCTTACTCCACATGCTATCACTCCTCCCAAGCCACAGCCAGTGACTTGCCTTCTCAAGCCTGTTCTGCCAGTTCTTTGACGACCCTCCGTCACCTTTCCCCTGAGAGACTGACTTCCTGCAGGAGCTGAATCATTCACCTGCCCACAAAGCCCCTTCATCCAACTTCCACTGGATGGATTGTTGCAGCCCAGCCTACTTCCCTACACTCTGTTGCTAGCTTTGTGTATTTGAGCAGCTTACTGTCGTTAGCTGCTGGTATCCCCTCCTCCCAAGAGACAGTGAGTTTGATGATGGCTACCTTGCGTATAATTGAGGGCAACATGACACAGTCTGGTCTGAGCATTGTCTCGATAATCTCTGATGGAAAAACCAGCTGTATGCCCAGGTCAACCTTCATTCCCCATCCCTTTCCAGGGGTCAGCAATAATGTTCCTCCTTTTCCTGGCTTCTGATGGACCTTCCCTGCGCTTACAAAATGCACAAGCTTTTGCTGGGCTGGTGTGGCATTTGCAGTAACCCTGCTCTTCTCCAGGAACTCCACTAGCTTCGACAGCACCTGGTTATGTCTCTGCCTGTAGTGCCCCTGTGTCAACACCACCTTACACCCTGACAGGATGTGTTGGAGTCCTGTGCCGATGATACTGCACAAGCGGCACTTGTCCTCATTTTTGTACCAGCAAGATAGGTTGCAGGGCCATGGCAACGTGTCATTAGCTGCTCTTTTCATGAAGCTCAGCCGTACCTGAGGACTTCGCCAGATGTCTGCCCAGCTGATGGCTCTTGTTGGTTGCTGGCCTTGGGCCACTGCCTTACCGTAAAGGCACATTTGCTCTGCCTGTGTCACCTCCTCCACCACCATTTGTTTCCTCTTCTCCCTCATAGCTTTCGACCAGAACAGTGTCATCCCCCCACCTCAAGCCTGCCCGGTTGCTTTGCACCTTGCCAAGGATCTCCTTCTGCTGCAATCTGCTTATGGCTTGGTACACCTCTGTCTCTGCTCTCCACCTTCGTCCTGTGCGTACCTCTGCCCCTGCTCCAGCCTGTCCCTTGATTCCCGCAACTCCAGTGCTAGACGTGTCTTCTCCTGTTTGGACCCAAGGCTGATGGACTTTAGTGGAAGCTGCAATATGTTGCTGCCAAAGAGGCCGGTGTCTGAGAAGCAGTGAGGGAGCCCCAGCCACTTCCTGGCGAAAGAGTTGGAAATGCAGTCCAGCCTGCTGGCTGCTGATGTTGCTATTTCACACACTTTGAGTGGCCATATTATCCGCTGGTAGAGAGTGAACTGGTGGCACCATATCTTGTATTTCCCTGGCAGTTGACTGCTATCTATCCTTGTCAGTCCTTAGACCAGCTGTTCCTGTGCCAGTCTTCCCATTTGTTTGTTTTAAAAAAACAGGACTGCTACAGAATACAATAAAATGGTGAAGTAAAGGATTAACTAAATCAGAAATAAACAGTAAACCTAATAAAATAGCATAAGTCTTCATTGTTAAACTTGTTCAGAGTCATAAAATCATTCACTGGACTACTAAACACTGCTTTGACATTAACTGGCGGTGGGCCATTACCACTCCTTAAGGTTCTCCAATTTCCTGTTTTTACTACCATACAATATACTGTATCCAGATCACCGTTATGAGATGGGAAGCTTAGGCATATCCCAGCTACACAGAACGAGAAGCATGTTCTTTATCTGTTTTGGCTAAGTGCTTACCAGCGGCTGAATTGTATCTCACACACAGACTTCATGAGGTTTTGATGGACCTTCAGCACCAGCAGCTGCAGCAGCTCACCAACTGGTTGGACGTGACAGAGGCTCGCATTAAGAGGATGGGAGCTCAACCACTTGGTCCAGACCTGGAGGACGTCAAGCACCAAGTGGAGGAGCACAAGGTGTGTAGTCTCACTTAAACTGCTGCTATCATTTATTCTACCTATAATGTTTCAAAAGAAAACACTTTGGCGATCAGCACTTACAGTCAGTTGGTGTTATTGTCAGCTTACTAGTACTGATAAAGCTAATTTGAATTTTGAAATTCAGGATTTTTAGCAATTTTCACTCAAATTTTTGATTAACCCTTGGTAAGAGAAGCAAGACTATACCTAGCCATCAAATATATTGACAGTTATCTTACCATGAATGAACTCTTGAGATTAAAAGTCTCTGGAGTGTTCTAGTTGAGATATGTATAATCTTGAAAAGAGACAGTGTGATGGGAAAGTGAAATTCAAATTTTGGAAGAATAAACAATTTGTTTTCGAGAGCATTTAATACAAGTGTTCAGGTAGCAAATCTTTGTTATAGAAATGAGAGACATTTACAGTGCATCTGGAAAGTATTTGCGGCGCTTCACTTTTTCCACATTTTGTTATGTTACAGCCTTATTCCAAAAGGGATTAAATTTATTTTTTTCCTCAAAATTCTACACAAAGCACCTCATAATGACAATGCAAAAAAAGTTTTTTTTTTTTTTTAGATTTTAGCAATTTTATTAAAAATAAAAAACTAAGAAATCACATGTACGTAAGTATTCACAGCTTTTGCCATGAAGCTCAAAATTGAGCTCAGGTGCATCCTGTTTCCACTGATCATCCTTGAGATGTTTCTACAGTTTAATTTTAGTCCACCTGTGGTAAATTCAGTTGATTGGACATTATTTGGAAAGGCACACACCTGTCTATATAAGGTCCCACAGCTGACAGTGCATGTCAGAGCACAAACCAAGTATGAAGTCAAAGGAATTGTCTGTAGACCTCCGAGACAGGGTTGTCTCGAGGCACAAATCTGGGGAAGGGTACTGAAAAATTTCTGCTGCTTTGAAGGTCCCAATGAGCACAGTGGCCTCCAACATCCATAAATGGAAGAAGTTCGGAACCACCAGGACTCTTCCTAGAGCTGTCCGGCCATCTAAACTGAGCAATCGGGGGAGAAGGGCCTTAGTCAGGGAGGTGACCAGGAACCCGATGGTCACTCTGTCAGAGCTGCAGCGTTCCTCTGTGGAGAGAGGAGAACCTCCCAGAAGGACAACCATCTCTGCAGCAGTCCACTAATCAGGCCTGTATGGTAGAGTGGCCAGACGGAAGCCATTCCTTAGTAAAAGGAACATGGCAGCCTGCCTGGAGTTTACCAAAAGGCACCTGAAGGACTCTCAAACCATGAGAAACAAAATTCTCTGGTCTGATGAGACAAAGATTGAATTCTTTGGCGTGAATGCCAGGCATCATGTTTGGAGGAAACCAGGCACCGCTCATCACAAGGCCAATACCATCCCTACAGTCAAGCATGATGGTGGCAACATCATGCTGCAGGGATGTTTTTCATCAGCAGGAACCGGGAGACTAGTCAGGATAGAGGGAAAGATGAATGCAGCAATGTACAGAGACATCCTGGATGAAAACCTGCTCCAGAGCGCTCTTGACTTCAGACTGGTGTGATGGTTCATCTTTCAGCAGGACAACGACCCTAAGCACCCAGCCAAGATATCAAAGGAGTGGCTTCAGGACAACTCTGTAAATGTCCTTGAGTGGCCCAGTCAGAGCCCAGACTTGAATCCAATTGAACATCTCTGGAGAGATCTGAAAATGGCTGTGCACCGACACTTCCCATCCAACCTGATGGAGCTTGAGAGGTGCTGCAAAGAGGAATGGGTGAAACTGCCCAAAGATACCGTAGGTGTGCCAAGCTTGTGGCATCATATTCAAAAAGACTTGAGGCTGTAATTGTTGCCAAAGGTGCATCAACAAAGTACTGAGCAATGACTATGAATACTTCTGTACATGTGATTTCTTAGTTTTTTGTCTTTAATAAATTTGCAAAAATCTAAAAACAAAAACAAAAATCACCCTGTCATTATGGGGTATTGTGTGTAGAATTTTGAGGAAATAAAATGAATTTAATGCATTTTGGAATAAGGCTGTAAAATAAGAAAATGTGAAAAAAGTGAAGCGCTGTGAATACTTTATGGATGCACTGTAGTTAAAGGTCCCATTTATTACAGTTCCCAGGCATCAATTTTATTTTACATTTTGGAGTAGTTTTAAAGACCAAAAATCACTCCTGTGTTTTTTCACAGCTCAGTAAAACCACTGCCGTATCTCTCGTTCTCAAGCACTTATTTTTCTGCCTGCTTATTAATATGTATGAGGGCCTTATCTGATTGGGCAAAGTTTTTGGCGTAATATACAATAAGATCAGCTGCTAACTGCTGACACCAACTGCTAAGTTATATTTGGATTGCCTGTCTCACCAGCTGGCATGTGCTGCAGGACAGCAGTAATTCCAACAATTAATAAATATAAAACCCAACAAATACAGTCATAGATGGCAAAGGATACATGCCATCCCTTATTTTAACAACATAGTGCTAGCCTAACAGCAGCTTCAACAGCAACGACCTCCTGTTACTTGGCATTGCCAATATTCAAATAATTTACTTACAGGTTGTGGGTCTGAAGTACAGCTCAACAGTGGGTATGCAGCAGCATAGTTTCTCATTTAAACTCAAACTTGGTTGAAGTCAAGCCTTTAGTACTGACGTTAGCTGTGATGCCAACAGATCCCTGGCTCTGAGTGAAGGCTCTTTGGCTGAGGTGGCGACGGGTGGATCATGATGTTTGACTGAATAAATGATACAGCAGGAGCCTCTTCTGTGGATTTTTTACCAGTATAACAAGTGATCACCTACTGTGTTCAGGACCGCTTTGCTTATCAATACATAACTCCACACAGCTGGATAAAGAATGATTCTCTTTCCAGTAGAACATGTGAAGGTTTTTTTTTTTTCTTTGGCCCCCCAAGTGGTGCTGTTAGTGCTGTTGTGACCAGGCTGCTAAGAGCCTTGCTTTAGATTGCAAATCTGTTACTGCAGGATTGTGAGCTTGAAATGGATCAATATCACAGCCAATGCCACAGTGATGGGTATTAGCTGGGGCAGATTTTTCTTTTAGTGACAGTTTGTTTTTCACTTTAGCTAGTTTGCCCCCATGACAACATTTAAATTTCTGAAACAATTTGTTGGATATAAAAATGTGTGGTGACAAGAGTAGCAGGATAGCTGATACTACAGTTGCTGTTTACTGGTATGCATGTTCTGTTTGTTTTCATGAAGATCATCACGCTGCCAGATCTAAATGCTGCTGTTGGTTTTCAACTATTGTGCATTGGAATTCTCGGTTCATACTTGGCACACTGCTGGTCTTCACACAGGGAAGCACTTGATCCATCTGTGGATGAATTTGTATGCGCTGAAGTTGTCTAAATGGTTTCCAAACCTTGTTGACCAAAAATAGGTCTGGGGTATCCTGGGATTCAAATGCAGTGATCCCTGGTTTGATTGCTAGCCAGAGTCTCTGCTGCTTCTATCATGACAAAACTTGTTGGTGGAGGTCTTGCTTTTTTTTTGGGGGGGGGGAGTGCGGTGGGGGGGGGAAAGAAGACCTTTGGGTTAAAATGCATATGCTTGATTGCCTGGTTTGCTTTGCTCACTGTTGGTAATTAAACAAGGAAACAGCATGATATTAAAGAGACATGAGATACCACCAGAAACAATCAGCAGCACTTTATCTGACCTATTACTCACAGCAGAGAAGACAGAAAAGGAAAAAGATTTAATTCGTAGATGGCAAATTGTAGTCATGTCATTTCTACCATACTATTGATGCATGCCATTGATTGTTGTGTTTTTTCGGGTCTTATGGATTTTTATGGCCGAGAGCAATGTCAGGTTTAGCTTTGAAAGTTTAACAATAAAATGTTAGGTCTTTCATTACTGGAGCAGATTTTAGTCAAGTCATACACACCTGTACTTGTACTACACACTCTGTTGGATAAAAATTCCCATATAAAAACAAATTTACGTTGTCTACAATTGTATCTTGTGCCCTTTTTTCTACAAAAAACTTTCATTGTCTTCCAGTTTTGTCTTTTGTGTTTTCACTTTCCTTCCTCCTTCAAATGCCAGGATCTGTGAATGGGCCCACCCACATTCCTTGAGGCTAATGGTGGCTAGCACCACATTAAACAGAATGAACCCTGTTGTAAAAGACTTACTGGTTGAAGGACATGCCCAGTTGTATGCCTGGTGGCCCAGGATAATGACTGAAGCTGCACTGGTCCTTAAAAGCAGTTTAGTGGTAAAACCCATCTTAATTTGTGTCAAGTTTTTACAGTAGTTTATTAAAAAATGCTAACTAGCCTGGAGGATAATTTCAGTCTTTAGTTCCGCCCTCTTCTGCCAAGGCTAGGGACAGGTTTTAGTCCTGATTGGCTCAAATACTATAGACCTGTTATGTTGATGTCATCAAAAATGCTCTGTCTAAACTTGTCTTTTTCCAAGGGGAGGAGCTTAACTGAAATTTCACAGCAAAAAAGCACAGACATGACACATTTGAGTAATTTCCTTCTTGATATTTCTTGTAAGGCATAAAAATCCCATGGATATTTAGAAGGTAAAGATGCTATTCACACCAAACATGATAATGATAACTATAAATTATAGTTTTAAAAATCATTCTAAGTGAGACTTCCGGTTATGGCGGCCATGTAGGAAGACGTGTTTCACACTGCTCTGCTTCTAAAAATAAAAAGTAGGCTAAAACTCTCTTAATTGGAACAAAAACCTATCCCAGCGTTTAGGCGCGGATATGGTAAAGACTAAGGCTGGGAAATTAGGCGGAGGAAAAAGTAATTCGACAGAACAATCCAAACTAACAGACTTCCACGCTCGTGACGAAGCAGAAAAATCTCCAGAGACTATGGCGGAGGATGTAGCCAGCGGCGGAGCGGGAACTGCTGAGGAGGGGACAAGTGCGGTGCTTGCTGCCATCAGCTCCATGAGAGCAGACTTTTCATCTAAATTTGATGGGATTATAGCAGCAGTAGAAGGAATGAGAAAGGAAATAAGTGACTGTATGGAACAAGTATCGCAGGCGGAGCTCCGAATTTCAAGCGCTGAAGATGACATCACCAGCCTACAATCAAAGGTGCAAACACTGGAATTAAAATGTAAACGTCTGGAAGATAATGTCTTGGACTTAGAATCCCAC
This sequence comes from Pholidichthys leucotaenia, assembly GCA_020510985.1. Classification (NCBI taxonomy): domain Eukaryota; kingdom Metazoa; phylum Chordata; class Actinopteri; order Cichliformes; family Pholidichthyidae; genus Pholidichthys; species Pholidichthys leucotaenia. Next base: position 289,354,190 of record CM035845.1, read on the forward strand.
TCGCGACGGAATAATTTGAGGCTGGTAGGTCTCCCGGAGGGAGCGGAGGGACGGGACCCATGTTCCTTTTTGGAAAAGTGGATTCCAGAAGCGCTGAACAACACGGACCTGCAGTCATCGGTCGTCTTAGAGAGCGCTCACCGAATCGGCCCACCGAGAGATAATAAGACACCACCGAGGACGCTGATTATGAAGTTCCTCAGCTACAGAGACAAGATGACGGTCACCAACTCGGCACGAGCTAAAGGGGAAATTAAATACCAGGATCAACAGGTGCGGTTCTACCCAGATTTGGCCACAGCAATTCAACAATTAAGGAGGCAGTTTGACCCTGCCCGTAAAGAGCTGCGCAACCTCGGGATTCGTCACGGAGTGATTCATCCGGCAAGACTGCTGGTCACATATAAGGGCAGAACCCACACCTTCAAGACCCCTCAAGAGGCGCAGGAGCTCATTAAGCAGATCCAAAAGGAAACTGGTGGGAGCTAAGCATGAACATGATAAAGGTAGAACATTTAAGCATTTGTACAGGCATCTGATTGATCTGAAACATATAACATGTCTACAAAATACAGATTGTATTATTAAAAAAAAGCTATGATGTACAAAGTTGCTATAAAACTTTGAAGTTATGTTGAAAAAACTACAGAAGAGAGTTAATGTCATTAAAAATAGTAGTAGAGTCAGGGTGATTGAGAGGAGAAAGAGAGAGTGGTTTGACTGATCCTCGCAGGTGTGGAACAGTCACTAGCTATAACGGGAGACAGAATTTTTTTGATTTTGGGGGGATTACCACGAATGTGGGGAAAGGGAATTTGTTTTTGTAGGATGGATGTTCAACCATCCATGTTTTTGCTTCTCTGTATGAAACATGTTTATATTGCAAGGTAATCTTAAACTCCTTATTGATCATAGATCAAAGCGTTAATCTTAATTTAACTTCATGGAATTGCAGAGATCTACAAAATCTAAAAAAACTTAAACAAGTTATAAATAAAATAAAAGACATAGATTCAAAAATTGTATTTTTACAAGAAACTCATCTAATAGAGGAGGATGTAAAAAGAATTAGGAGAAGATGGCAAGGAAATGTGTTCACCTCATCATTTTCATCCTGAGCCAGGGGAGTTATGACTCTCATACATAAAACAGTCCTATTTCAAGTGAAAAATGTAATTGGAGACAAATTAGGAAGATATCTAATCATCCAAGGATCTTTGTTATTAGAAAATATAAATCTGGTGAACTTATACGGTCCCAATACTGATGATCAAAACTTCTTCGTTAATTTATTTCTTACTTTATCATCATTGGTTCCAAGGTTGTCATAGCCAGGAGCGGCACTGGGGTTAAGCTCCCAGTGCTCATAAAATGCTCCTTATGGCATGCGTCTCGAAAAGCCTCTGACAACTAAGTCCAACTCCTAGCCTGCCCGTGTGGTTTAGTCTCTAAGCCCGGCGGAACTGCTTTCACTAATAGGAGAAGGGGCGAGGGCGGATCTCTGGCGCCTTAAAACCAGATGCTTCGGGTAGATGGTGGCTCGTCAACCTGGGAAGGTAGCCCATCTAGGGGAAGGTAAACCCTGATTTCAAACCTCCGCTGCCTTGCGACATACCCGGTCACGGGAAAGGCTTCGGGAGTCAACCCTGAGGAAAAATCCGGAGTCGGAGCCCCTAAGGCAGTTCTATGTTGTGCTCAACATCGTTCTGGCAGCTCCTGCAACAGCGCTGGTGCCAAACTGTAGCAGCCCTGCTGTTCCTTTGGATTCATCAGTGACGTGGAGAGGGGGAACATGCTGCATGGGCAACATCTTGTCCTCCATATCTTCCTGCCCAGGCTTGAATCCTACCAACGCCCAATGCTGGAAAGTAGAACACCGGATCACTGGAGAGGACACTCCAGCTTCGCCTTTGGCGTAGACAAAACATGGGGAATGACAGTTACCGGTTATAAGCCATCGTTCAATTGGCGTAGAGCGCGGCGCCAGGGGTTGTTCCCGACGGTGGGAGGGATCATCAGATCTCACTGGACAGCTACCGCCCGCCTCAAGCTGGGCAACCCCCAGCCAATAAGGTGTTGTCCCGCCACAGCTTGCTTTCCTCATTGGGTGCATGGGGATAAAGAGAAGTCCGAACAGCAGGCTGAGAACCTTCGCACCAGGCAAGACAATAAAACAAAAGAGACCAACTCTAAAACTGGAAACTTGGAACGTCCGCACTATGATGACAGGACTCGCTGCTAACCTCAAGGACATCAATGACACCAGGAAGACTGCCATCATCAATAATGAGCTGAAGAGACTGGGAGTGGATATCGCCACTCTCCAGGAAACACGGTTGGCTGACGCAGGCACACTGAGAGAGAAGGACTACACGTTCTACTGGCAGGGAAAGGGCAGTGACGAACACAGGGAACACGGAGTGGGCTTCGCAGTGAAAAACACCTTGCTGAAGATGGTGGAACCGGGCAGCACTGGCTCTGCACGACTCCTCACCCTCCGCCTGAACACCACTCAAGGCCCAGTCACCCTCGTCAGTGTGTATGCCCCAACACTGACAGCCACACCAGAGGCAAAAGACGAGTTCTAGGAGAACCTCACAACAACTGTCAGGATCATCCCCAACTCTGAACAACTCATTCTCCTTGGAGACTTCAATGCCAGAGTGGGTGCTGACCACGACTCCTGGCCCTCCTGTCTTGGACCTTTTGGCGTGGGCAGAATGAACGACAACGGACAGCGGCTGCTCGAGTTCTGCACATATCACGATCTGTGCATCACAAACTCGTTCTTCAAGACTAAGCCCCAACACAAGGTTTCCTGGCAACATCCGCGCTCAAAGCACTGGCACCAGCTGGACTTGATCCTGACCAGGCGCACCTCACTGAAGAACGTGCTAATCACCTGTTCGTTCCAGAGTGCAGATTGCGACACAGACCATTCATTGGTGTGTTGCAAGGTCAAGCTGCAGCTGAAGAAATTCCATCGTGCTAGACAGCCTGGAAAGGCACGGATTGACACCAGTAAGATGGCCCAACCAGAACTTGTTGAACAGTTTGCCTCCACCTTTGAGAAGGAACTTGGTGTATCACAAGAAGGAGAATCTGCAAAGCAGAAGTGGGAAGTGCTGCGAAACACCATCCACTGCACAGCCTTGGCTACCTTTGGGAGGAAGACCTCGAAGTCACAGGACTGGTTTGATGCCAAGTTGACCGAGATGACCCCCATCATTGAAGCCAAGCGCTCAGCACTTGCTGAGTACAAGAAGTACCCAAACGAGAAGAATCTCCAGATTCTCAGGGCTGCGAGAAGCAAAGTTCAGCAGACTGCTCGGCGCTGTGCCAACGAGTACTGGACTCAGCTCAGCCAAGACATTCAAACCGCTGCCATAACAGGGAACATCCGTGGTATGTACGATGGCATCAAGAAAGCACTTGGTCCGGCTCAGAGCAAGACGGCCCCCCTCAAATCTTCCACTGGGGAGATGATCACAGAAAAGAACAAGCAGATGGAGAGATGGGTGGAACATGCGCACGCAGCGACCAGCAGCTTGGTGATATAGTGCGTGTGTGCGTGTGTGTGTTTTTTGTACTTTTTTACGTTTTTAGAAAATCCTCTGTGTCGTTTCTGCCCTGGAGCGTTGGTGGAATATATGGCGAACAGCTCCCTGGTATCTGCAACATGGATTTCCTGTCATATCTCGCACTACTGCTTTCTGTGCTGTGGCTCTTTGTCTCTGAGGTAAACGCGTTCGGCTCCATGGCGAGCAGAATAGCGGGCAGAATACAATATTCCAGGGACATGTTGCTGCGCTTTAACACAGCTGGTGCAGAGTCTCTGATTGCGCCCAGATTTCAGCTGCCGGACTTTATTTTGAGAGACGGACACAGCGGTGAAAAGAGAAGCGGCAGGAGGAAGCGTGGAAGACGTGGAGGTGTGAAATTGCGCCTTAGGAGACGTCAGTTTGGTAACATTCCTCTTCCTTCGATCATTTTTGGGAATGCACAGTCTGTGAGAAACAAGGTGGAGGAAATTCAAGGCAACGTACGTTACCAGAAGGATTTTAAGAACTGCTGCGTCATGGCTTTCACTGAATCTTGGCTTACTGCGCATGATCGAGACGCAGACCTGTGGATTGACGGCTTTGGAGCTCCGCTGCGCTCGGATCGGCAGGAAGAGGTAACGGGGAAACGTCAGGGGGGCGGAGTATGTTTATATATTAATAAGCAGTACTGCACATCTGTCACGGTCAGAGAGCGCATCTGTACACCCCATGTGGAGCTGCTGTCTGTGTCGCTTCGCCCCTTTTATTTGCCTCGAGAGTTTCCCCAACTTTTCATCACAGTTGTGTACATTCATCCGAGGGCAGACGCTGACTCCGCCTCCAGCACCATCTCTGATGTGATCCAGCGGCTGCAGTCAATTTCTCCAGAGGCGCCAAACTTCATTCTTGGGGATTTTAACCATGTTTCTTTAAAGAAGACACTTAAAAACTTTCATCAGTATGTCTCCTGCCCAACCAGGCGAAAAAAGACATTGGACCTGTGCTATGGATCCATAGAGAGGGCCTATAAATCACTCCCCCTTCCTCCTTTAGGATCATCAGATCACAACTGTGTTCATTTGCTGCCCACATATAAAACTGCTCTCAGAAGAGGCAAGGTGGAGATGAGAGACATTGATGTGTGGACAGAAGATTCAGAGCACAGCCTCCAGGAATGCTTTGACTGTACAGACTGGAAGATGTTCATAATGGCCTGCGGGGATGATTTGGACTCTCTGGCTGAGCTCACATGCTCATACATGGCTCACTGTCAAAATAAGTTTGTTCCACGTAAACGTGTCAAAATATATCCCAACAACAAACCATGGGTTACTAAATCAGTTAAATCCTGCTTACAGAGGAAAGCACTTGCCTTTAAACAGGGGTCTGTTTCTGCGCTACAGGTTGCCACTAAGGAGCTAAAGGCCGAAATTTTAAGAGCAAAACAGAATTATAAATCAGAATTGGAAAGCAAGATGGCAGCAAATAAACTTGGTTCGGCCTGGGCCAGTATGAAAAAAATTGCAGGCCTTCAGAGCACAGAGCGCAGTAATCGTGTGTTTTTAGATGGTTTTAGTTCAGACACAGAGCTGGCTAATGCTCTTAATTGTTTTTATGGTCGTTTTGACTCCTTTGATTTTAGCACAGAAATCCAAGATTTGAAACAGAAACTCAAAGACAATCAGCACTTTAATATTGAGATGCAGGATGTTGAAAGGGAGTTCCGCGCTGTAAAAGTGAACAAAAGTCAGGGCCCTGATAATATATGTGGACGCCTGGTAAAGTCCTGTGCACATGAACTGAGTCCTATATTTCACTACATTTTCAATAAGTCCTTACAGACACAACATGTGCCTAAGATCTGGAAAGATGCCGTGGTTGTTCCCGTTCCAAAATCCAGCTGTCCTAAAACGGTAAATGACTTTAGACCAGTTGCTTTGACTTCAATTTTAATGAAAATTTTTGAAAAACTGGTCAGATGTGAGGTCCTAAAGCAGACTGAACATGCATTGGATCCTCTGCAGTTTGCCTATAGGCCTCACAGAGGAGTGGAGGATGCCACTGTCACTCTGTTTAACATGCTTTTTAAACATCTGGATTTTAATGGGACACACGCCAGGCTTTTATTTGTGGACTTTTCTTCTGCCTTTAATACAATCCAACCTCATATTTTAGTTGAAAGGCTCCTGCAACAATTTGATTTAAGCAATAATCTGGTGGGTTGGATTCTGGATTTCTTAACCAACAGGACGCAGAGAGTAAGGGTCAATGGTACATTGTCTGACCTAAAGTGCTCTTCTACTGGCTCTCCTCAGGGGTGTGTGTTGTCACCACTACTCTTCATCCTGTACACAAACATGTGTCGGAGCAGACATGACAACAGACACATTATAAAGTATGCTGATGACTCAGTCATTGTCAGTCTCCTCCAGGATGGTGAGAGTGGCCACGGCCCAGTAGTTGATGACTTTGTTCACTGGTGTGAGGATTCCTACCTGCAGCTGAATACAACAAAAACGAAAGATATGATTATTGACTTTAGGAGGAAAACTCCCAGGCACAAAGTCACCATACTAAAAGGCCAGACCACCAAATGTGTACAATCGTACAAATATCTTGGGACGATTATTGATAGTGGATTGAACTTTGAGGTGAACTGTGAAAGGGTGTGCAAAAAGGGTCAGCAAAATTTGCATTGTTTGAGGAAACTTGCACGCTTCCAAATTGACCGAACCATAATGACTATGTTCTATCGGGCTTTTATTGAATCTGTTTTATCCTTTTCTTTAATGTCATGGTTTGGTCAGATAAAACTGAAACAGAGGAAATCCTTGGATCAGGTAGTCAGATGGTCCAGTCGTTTGCTTGGTGAGTCACAGCTGAGCCTGACATCCCTGTACACCAGACAAGTACAGAGGATGGCCGACTCGATTTTAAATGATGACTCCCACCCTTTGCACTGCAACTTTCAGCTTCTTCCCTCCAGACGGAGGTTTGCTGTCCCAAAAAGTAGAACCCAGCGCTACAAAAACAGCTTTGTCCCTGCTGCTGTCAAAGAGTTGAACAAGCTATAAAAATTATATTGTACATATTTTATATTTACCTATTTTGTAAGATGTGTGCCTGTGTTTGTGTCTATGTTGAATGTAATTGTGGCTTGTAAATATGGATGTCACCAACTGCAAAACAAATCTACCTACGGGTACAAATAAAGTAACCTGAACCTGAACCTGAACACTACTCCGACCTCTACTCTAGACAGAACACCATGACACCATCAGCCCTTGATGCCATCGACTGCCTGCCATCCATGGACGAACTTGACGCCGAGCCACCCATCGACGAACTCAGCAAGGCCATTGATAGCTTGACCGCTGGCAAGGCACCCAGCAACGACGGCATAAGATAAGATAAGATAAGATAAGATAAGCCTTTATTAGTCCCACAACGGGGAAATTCCAGGATTGCAACAGCACAGGGATAGCAACACTCAGAGCAACAATCAGAAGGCAAGAAAAAAAAAAAACAAAAACAAGCAAGCAAGAGCAGCTAATAAACATATGTACGTATTACTATAAAATATATATATATACACACACACACAGACACACAGTGCAGAGCATTGTAGCTGGATGGAATAAATATATGAATATATGAACACACAGTGCAGAGCATACCCCCTGACCTGATCAAGCACTGCAAGACTGCCCTACTGCTGCCATTGCATGACGTCCTCTGCCAGTGCTGGAAGGAAGGTGCCGTACCACAGGACATGAGGGACGCCAAGATCATCACTCTCTACAAAAACAAAGGGGAGAGAAGCGACTGCAACAACTACAGGGGCATCTCCCTCCTCAGCGTTGTTGGCAAAGTCTACGCACGAGTTGTTCTCATTCGTGTACAGAAACTTGCCGACCGTGTCTACCCCGAGTCTCAGTGTGGCTTCCGCGCTGAGCGATCGACGGTAGACATGATATTCTCCATCCGCCAACTCCAGGAGAAATGCAGAGAACAGAACATGCCTCTGTACATCGCCTTCATCGACCTCACCAAAGCGTTCGATCTGGTCAGCAGAGAGGGCCTTTTCAAGATCCTGCCAAAGATAGGATGCCCACCAAAGTTGCAAAGCCTCATCGAATCGTTTCACACCAACATGCAGGGGATAGTGCAGCACGATGGCAACGTCTCAGAGCCATTCAACATACGCAGCGGAGTGAAACAGGGCTGTGTACTTGCGCCAACCCTCTTTGGGATTTTCTTTGCTATGCTCCTGAGGCATGCCTTCAGCACAGCAATAGAGGGAATCTACCTGCACACAAGATCTGACGGCAGGCTTTTCAACCTCGCCCGCCTGAAAGCCAGAACCAAAGTACGCGAGGCTCTAATCAGAGACATGCTGTTCGCAGACGACGCTGCAGTCACGACCCACACACAGCAGGAGCTTCAGACCCTGATGGACTGCTTCTCCCAGGCATGCAAGGACTTTGGGCTTACCATCAGCCTGAAGAAGACTAACGTGTTGGCGCAAGGTACGGAAGCACCACCAACCATCACCATCGACGACTACAAGCTGGAGGTCGTGAATCAGTTCACGTACCTGGGGTCCACGATCAGCAACAACCTCTCCCTTGATACAGAGATCAACAAGAGGATTGGAAAATCAGCCTTCACACTCGCTCGCCTCACCACACGAGTGTGGGAGAATCCCAAACTCTCTGTCAAGACGAAGATGGCAGTGTACAATGCCTGCGTCATCAGCACACTGCTCTATGGGAGTGAGACGTGGACAACATATGCCCGGCAGGAAAAGAGACTGAACTCCTTTCACTTGCGCTGCATTCACCACATCCTGGACATATCCTGGCAGGACAAAGTGCCCAACACAGAAGTTCTGTCCCGCGCCGGCCTTCCCTCCATGTTCACTCTACTCAGGCAGTGCAGGCTCCGCTGGCTAGGCCACGTTCACCGTATGGAGGATGGCAGAATCCCCAAAGACGTCCTCTACGGAGAACTGGCAACTGGCAGGAGAGACATTGGCCGCCCACAGCTGCGCTTTAGAGACGTCTGCAAGAGAGACATGAAGGCCCTGGATATCAACACAGAGCGCTGGGAGGACCTTGCAACGGACCGCACCAAATGGAGAGGCACCCTGACCAGACAGCTCAAGGCGGGTGAAGAGAGACTGACTGCTGCAGCAGATGGAAAAAGGACTTGCAGGAAGAACCGCCACAGACCCAGCAGCACGGAGACCACCCACAAGTGCGACCTGTGTGACAGGGACTGTCATTCGCGCATCGGCCTGTTCAGCCACAGGCGGTGCTGTTCCAGCAGAGTAGACGTTTTAGGATTCTCTTCCATGGTCATCATAGACCGACGGAGGCCGACTTGACTTTATCATCACTTATAGGGCAACATATAATAGCAGGGGATTTTAATTGTACATTGAATCCCAGTATAGCTTGATCAACAGGACTGGACTGTACGCACAATGGATGCAGGATGACCATTAATCATTTTATGAAAGAATTGAGATTGCTAGATATATGGAGAGAAATGAAACCACAAGTCAAAGCCTATTCTTGTTATTCTAATACCTATAAGACATTCTCACGTATTGACTACTTTTTGATCTCCACAGAACTAAGGTCCAAGATTCAAAACTGTTTCTATGATAACATTGTGATCTCTGATCATGCACCCTGCTGTCTAATATATGTACATAAGAAATTGACAAAGGATCCAGGTAGGTGGCATTTTCAGCATAAATGGCTTCAGGATGAGGAATTTGTTAGGTACATAGAAAAACAGATAGATGAGTTCTTTGATATGAATACTACACAAACATCAGCATGTATAAATTGGGAGGCTTTCAAAGCTTTTATTAGGGGGCATATTATTAGTTATACAGGTTCAAAATCTAAGAAGACTTGAGAGGAGAGAGTCCAATTGGAACGTAAAATAAAAATTCTTCAAGAAAAAGTGTATGCAGGAAGTAACCCACAATTAGAGAACGAATTACTGATTCTGAGAGCTGAATATGACAAAAAAATCAGCGAATAGAGCTGCCTCGAGTCTTCTAAGATTGAAGCAAACTTTTTATGAACAAGGTGAAAAATCAGGAAAATTATTGGCATGGCAGATTAAACACTTAGAATTTAAAACACCAATTACCAGTATTATAAGTAATGGACATGCAGTTATAGATCCTTTAGAAATTAATAGTGCCTTTAGAGATTATTATGAAAAACTATACGATACAAAAAATGAAACTGACTTAACAAAACTAAATGGGGTTTTGGGTGGATTATCTATACTGTGTATTCCAAATGAAAACAGGGAGATAGTGGAGTCTAAAATTAGTCAAGAAGAAGTTGGGATAGCCATTGATAATATGAAATCAGGAAAAAGAGCAGGACCAGATGGTCTTCCAGCTGACCTCTATAAAAAAAATTAAGAATAAATGAATAAAACCACTTTTGGAAATGGTTTTAGAAGCATTTCAAAATAGTAATTTACCACCATACATGAATAATGCCTTAATTATACTGTTGTCAAAACCAGGTAAACCCCCTAATAAATGTGAAAGCATGAGACCAATAAGCCTATTAAATACTGACCTTAAGATAATCTGTAAAATTTTAGCAAGACGGCTACAAGAAATATTACCAAATATTATTAACCGAGATCAGAATGGCTTTATAATGGGAAGACAAGGCTTCCATAATGTAAGCAGACTATTTAATATTATTTATTCCAATAAAGAAGCACCGGATACAGCTCTCCTATCATTGGACGCCGAAAAGGCCTTTGATAGGGTCGAATGGCCCTATCTTTTTTAAGTCTTACAAAGGTTTGGACTTGGAAATAATTTCATAAAATGGGTTCAGATAATATACAATAATGCTACAGCAGAAATCCTAACAAACAGCAATATCTCAAAATCAATAAAAATCAATAGAGGATGTCGACAAGGCTGTCCACTTTCACCTTTATTGTTTACTATGGCAATTGAACTTTTTGCGATGGCAGTACGTTGACATCCACAAATATATGGAATATAAAGTAGGACCAACAGAACATAAAATCTCCCTGTATGCCGATGACATAATTTTGTTTATGTTGAATTTTAAAAAATCAATTCCGACCTTGTTTTTTTTTTTCCACAATATCTTTATTGAACCTTTTTTTTTTTTTAACAAACATGATACAAACAATCAAACACTAACACTAAAGTACTACAAAAAAAAAAAATACCCTAAAAACACCAACAACCACCAACAAAATCAAGTCTTCAACAATGCTCCTCTGTTTAGTCTAGACAATCCAATACATTAGTATACATATTATGTTCACCAGTTTGGAATTTACAAGGTCCACACACATCATTCACCTTCTTCTTCAAGAGTTATGTTTAAATTTTTTACATAATCAATAAAAGGTCTCCATATATTCTCAAACACAATTTCCTTTGATTTCAGTATATATGTTATTCTTTCTAATGGAAGGTTTGTTAACATCTGTCTTAACCACTGAGTCACATCTGGTCTATGAGTCTTTTTCCATAATAGTGCAATACATTTTTTGGCATTAAGCAAACTGAGGTCTATGAATGTTCTTTCACTTTTATTGAAATTATGCTTTTCTGGGTACAGACCCAACAAAAACAGTTTAGGATTCAATATGATTTGTTTTGAGATTATTTTTTCAATTGTTACCCTCACCTCCTCCCAAAACATTCTTATTAATCTACATTCCCATAAACAATGAAATAGGGTTCCTTTACTTTCCATGCATTTTGTGCATGTATCTGGTATATTTTTGTTATATCTATTTAACTCCTCCGGTGTAACATACATCCGCATTAACCATTTGAAATGTATCAATTTAAGGCGTGCATTTATTGATTTGGTTTGAGCTTCTGTACAAGCCAATTCCCATTGTTCCTCTGAAATTTCAATTTGCAGATCTTCTTTCCAGTAGTTTAATCTTTTCAGTGAATTTTCACTTGAAGATAGTGTCAATGAGTTATAAAACTCTGAAATAATACCCTTTCTTTTACTATCTTTCATCATCATTTTTTCCAAGGATGAGTAAATAGGTCGAGTGAGAGCTTTATTTTGATTTGATCGAATAAAGTTTCTAAGTTGAAGATATTTAAAAAAATGTGTTCTATTGAGATTAAATTTGATCCTCAGCTCTTCAAAAGACATTATGTTGTCTGCACATGGCAAATATAAATCCTGAATCTTTTGTATCCCTTTTAAATTCCATACTTTAAATACAGCGTCCGCTCTCCCTGGTTTAAAATATTGATTACCCCATATTGGACTAAATTGTGACAATAACTGTGGTTCTTTTAAATAGTTTTTAGCTTCACACCATATTTTGATCATATGCTTTACAAATGGATTTTTAACTTGTTTTTGTAATTTTTTTGCCGAATCTGAGTATATGAATATGGGAAGAGGTAAAGGTAAATTGTATGATTCCATTTCAGTCCAGTGAGGGAGATCATTTGATGAAAAATAATATGTCATAGACCTCAGTTGTGCCGACCAATAATACAACATAAAATTTGGACATTTCAGACCTCCACGATCAAATGGTAAATATAATAAAGACAAACGTAATCTAGCCCTCCTGTTGTTCCATATAAATTCCACTAACTTTTTTTTAATTCTTGAGAATAGATCTAAAGGTGGTGATAAGGGAATGTATTGAAATAAATAAAGTATTTTAGGTAAAATATTACTTTTAAGTATATTGATTCTCCCGATCATCGACATTGGTAGTGACATCCATCTCTGAGTTAACTCATTGATATCTGACATTAAGGCTTCATAGTTGACACTGGCGACTGATTCTAGCTTAGGCATAATTTGGATTCCTAAATATTTAAACTGATTTACAACATTGAATTGATTTACCTCAGGGTCTGGGTAATTTCTCTGGGTCTCATTTAGCATTAATATTGAAGATTTAGTTTTATTTATTTTATATCCTGATATTTCCCCAAAATTCTTTATTAAATTCAACAAGGTTGGAATTGATTTTTTTAGATTCGACATAAACAAAATTATATCATCGGCGTACAGGGAGATTTTATGTTCTGTTGGTCCAACTTTAATTCCATATATTTGTGAATGTAAACGTATCGCTATCGCTAAAGGTTCAATTGCCATAGTAAACAGTAAAGGTGAAAGTGGACAGCCTTGTCGACATCCTCTATTGATTTTTATTGGTTTTGAAATATTGTTATTTGTTAGGATTTCTGCTGTAGCATTATTGTATATTATTTGAACCCATTTTATGAAATTATTTCCAAGTCCAAACCTTTGTAGGACTTCAAAAAGAAAGGGCCATTCAACTCTATCAAAGGCCTTTTCGGCGTCCAATGATAGGAGAGCTGTATCCGGTGCTTCTTTATTAAAATAAATAATATTAAATAGTCTTCTTACATTATGGAAGCCTTGTCTACCCTTTATAAAGCCATTCTGATCTCGATTAATAATATTTGGTAAAATTTCTTGTATTCGTCTTGCTAAAATTTTACAGATTATCTTAAGGTCGGCGTTTAATAGGCTTATTGGTCTCATATTTTCACATTTATTAGAGGGCTTACCTGGTTTTGGCAACAGTATAATTAAGGCATTATTTATGTATGATGGTAAATTATTATTTTGAAATGCTTCTAAAACCATTTCCAAAAAAGGTTTTATTAATTTATTCTTAAATTTTTTATAAAGGTCAACTGGAAGACCATCTGGTCCTGCACTTTTTCCTGATTTCATATTATCAATGGCTAGCCCAACTTCTTCTTGACTAATTTTAGACTCCAATATCTCCCTGTTTTCATTTGGAATACACGGTATAGATAGTTCGTTCGAAAACCCATTTAGTTTTGTTAAATCAGGTTCATTTTTGGTATCATATAATTTTTCATAGTAATCTCTAAAGGCTCTATTAATTTCTAAAGGATCTATAACTACCTGTCCTTTACTTATAATACTGGTAATTGGTGTTTTAATTTCCAATTGTTTAATCTGCCATGCTAATAATTTTCCTGATTTTTCACCTTGTTCATAAAAAGATTGTTTCAATCTTAGAAGACTCGAGGCAGCTCTATTCGCTGATTTTTTGTCGTATTCAGCTCTCAAAATCAGTAATTCATTCTCCAACCTTGGGTCACTTCCTGCATACACTTTTTCCTGAAGACTTTTTATTTTATGTTCCAATTTAGCTCTCTCCTCTCGAGTCTTCTTAGATTTTGATCCTGTATAACTAATAATATGTCCCCTAATAAAAGCTTTGAAAGCCTCCCACTTTACACATGCTGATGTTTGTGTAGTATTGATGTCAAAGAACTCGTCTATCTGTTTTTCTATATACTTGACAAATTCCTCATCCTGAAGCCATTTATGCTGAAATTGCCATCTACCTGATTCCTTTGTCAATTTTTTATCTACATATATTAGACAACAGGGTGCATGATCAGAAATCACGATGTTATCATAAAAGCAGTTTTGAATCTTGGACCTTAATTCTGTGGAAATCAAAAAATAATCAATACGTGAGAATGTCTTGGAGGTACTGGAATAACAAGAATAGGCTTTAACTTGTGGTTTCATTTCTCTCCATATATCTAACAATCTCAATTCTTTCATAAAATGATTAATAGTCATCCTACATCCAATGTGCGTACAATCCAGTCCTGTTGATCTATCCACACCTGGATTCAATGTACAATTAAAATCCCCTGCTATTATATGTTGCCCTGTAAGTGATGATAAGATGAGAAATAAATTAGCAAAGAACTTCTGATCATCTATATTGGGACCATATAAGTTCACAAGATTTATATTTTCTAATAGCAAAGAACCTTGAATGATTACATATCTTCCAAATTTGTCTCCAATTACATTTTTCACCTGAAAAGGAACTGATTTATGTATGAGAGTCATAACTCCCCTGGCTCGGGATGAAAATGAAGAGGTGAATACACTTCCCTGCCATCTACTCCTAATTCTTTTAACATCCTCCTCTATCAGATGAGTTTCTTGTAAAAACACAATTCTTGAACCCATGTCCTTTATTTTATTCATAACTTGTTTAAGTTTTTTTAAATTTTGTAGACCTCTGCAATTCCATGAAGTTAAATTAAGATTAACACTTTTGTCCATGATCAATAGAGAGTTTGGGATTACCTTGCAGTGTAAACATGCTCATACAGAGAAGCAAAAACATGAGTGGTTGAACATTCATCCTACAAACTACACACAAACAAATTTCCCCTTCCCACACTTGTGGCAAACCCCCCAAAATCAAAAGAAAAATTCTGTCTCCCGATATAGCCATCGACTGTTCCACACCCACGGGGAACAGCCTAAGCCACTCCTTCTTCATCCTCCCAATCACCCCAACTCTACTGCTTTTAATGACGTAACATTAACTCTCCTCTGTAGTTTTCCAACTTAACTCCAAAATTTTTAACAACTTTGTACATCATAGTTTTTTTTTTGTTTGTTTTCTTTTTGTTTTGTTTTTTTAATATATAATACAATCTATATTTTGTAAACTTACTATTTACTTCAAGTCAGTCAGATGCCTGTGCAAATGCTTAATTATTCTACCTTATATTTTGTTCATGCTTAGCTCCCACCAGTCTCTTCTTCTTCTTTGATCTTCTTGATGAACTCCTGCGCCTCCTCTGGGGTCTTGAAAATGTGGGTTCTGCCCTCATACGTGGTCAGCAGTCTCGCAGGATAGATTACACCATGACGAATCCCAAGGTTGCGCAGCTCCTTACGTACGGGATCAAACTGCTTCCTCAATTGCTGGATTCCTGTGGCCAAATCTGGGTAGAACCGCACCTGCTGGTCCTGGTGTTTAATCTCTCCTTTAGCACGTGCAGCGTTGAAGATCTTCATCCTGTCTCTGTTGCTAAGAAACTTCATAATTAAGGTCCTCGGCGGTCCCTTATCTCTCCGTGGGCCAATACGATGTGCTTTTTCCAGAACCACTGCTGATTGCAACTCCTCGCTGCCCAGCACCTCCGGAATCCACTTTTCCAGAAAGGAACATACGCCCCGACCTTCTGATTCCTCTGGAAGACCCACCAGCCTCAAATTATTCTGTCTCGACCGAGATTCCAAATCCAAAATATTATCTTCCAGAGATTTATTTTTTTTTCCAAAGTGCGCACCTTTAATTGAAGACGGGTGACGTCATCTTCAGCACTAGCGAGACGGAGCTCCATCTGCGCCGTTCGTTCTACACAGTCACCCAATTCCTTTCTTATTCCTTCCAACGCTGTCATAATCCCAACAAATCTAGAGGAAAAGTCCGCTCTCATTGAACTCATGGCAGCCATCAGCGCATCTGCGCCATTCCCCGCAAACATCGCACCGCCGCCAGCTTCCTCCGCCATATATGGAGTTTTGTTTGCTGCGTCACAGACCTGAAAGTCTGTTAATTTGGACTGTTTCGGCGGCTCGCTTTTTCCTTTTCCTGGTTTTCCAGCCTTAGGCTTCGCCGACATATCCTCGCCCAAATGCTGGGATACGTTCTGTCCCAAATGAGAGAGTTATTTGCCGATTTTTTTCTCCAGGAGCAGAGCAGAGCGAGACACGTCCGTCCTACGTGGCAGCCATAACCGGAAGTCAATTCCGACCTTGTTAAATTTAATAAAGAACTTTGGGGAAATATCAGGATATAAAATAAATAAAACTAAACCTTCAATATTAATGCTAAATGAGACCCAGAGAAATCACCCAATTCCTGAGGTAAATCAATTCAATGTTGTAAATCAGTTTAAATATTTAGGAATTCAAATTGAGCCTAAGCTAGAATCAGTCGCCAGTGCCAACTATGAAGCCTTAATGACAGATATTAATGAGTTACTTCAGAGATGGATGTCACTACCAATGTCGATGATCGGGAGAATTAATATACTTAAAAGTAATATCTTACCAAAAATACTTTTTTTATTTCAATACATTCCTTTACCACCACCTTCAGATCTATTCTCAAGAATTAAAAAAAAAGTTAGTGGAATTTATATGGAACAATAGGAAGGCTAGATTGCGTCTGTCCTTACTATATTTACCATTTGATCGTGGAGGTCTGAAATGTCCAAACTTTATGTTGTTTTACTGGTCAGCACAACTGAGGTCTATGACATATTATTTTTCATCAAATGATCTCCCTCACTGGACTGAAATGGAATCATACAATTTACCTTTACCTCTTCCCTTATTCATGTACTCAGACTCAGCTAAAAAATTACAGAAACAAGTTAAAAATCCAATTGTAAAGCATATGATCAAAATATGGTGTGAAACCAAAAAATATTTAAAAGAACCACACTTATTGTCACAATTTAGCCCAATATGGGGTAATCAATATTTTACACCAGGGAGAGCGGATGCTGTATTTAAAGTATGGAATTTAAAAGGGATTCAAAAGATTCAAGACTTACATTTGTCATGTTCAGATAACATAATGTCTTTTGAAGAACTGAGGATCAATTTCAATCTTAATAGAACACATTTTTTTAAATATCTTCAGCTTAGGGATTTTATTCGATCAAATCAAAATAATGCTCTCACCCGACCTACTTATTCATCCTTGGAAAATTTTTGACGAAAGATAGTAAGAGAAAGGGTATTATTTCAGAGTTTTATAACTCATTGACACTATTCTCAAGTGAAAACTCACAGAAGAGACTGAATTATTGGAAAGAAGACCTGCAAATTGAAATTTCAGAGGAACAATGGGAATTGGCCTTTACAGAAGCTCAAACCAAATCAATAAATGTACGTCTTAAATTGATACATTTTAAATGGTTAATGTGGATGTATGTTACACCAGTGGAGTTAAATAGATATAACAAAAACATACCAGATACATGCACAAAATGTATGGAACCCTATTTCACTGTTTATGGGAATGTAGAAAAATCAGAATGTTTTGGGAAGAGGTGAGTGTAACAATTGAAAAAATAATTTCAAAACAGTTCACATTGAACCCTAAACTGTTTTTGTTGGGTCTGTATCCAGAAAAGCATAACTTTAATAAGAGTGAAAGAGCATTCATAGACCTCAGTTTGCTTAATGCCAAAAAATGTATTGCACTACTGTGGAAAAAGACTCATAGACCAGATGTGACTCAGTGGTTAAGACAGATGTAAACAAACCTTCCACTAGAAAGAATAACATACATACTGAAATCAAAGGAAAATGTGTTTGAGAATATATGGAGACCTTCCATTGATTATGTAAAGAAATTAAACATAACTTCTGAAGAAGAAGGTGAATGATATGTGTGGACCTTGCAAATTCCAAACTGGTGAATGTATAATATGTATACTTATGTAATAGATTACCTAGACTAAACAGAGGAGCATTATTGATGACTTGCCTTTGTTAGTGGTTGTTGGTGGTTTTAATACTTTTTTTTGTAGTTAGTGGTTTTTTTTTAAATTACTTTAGTGTTAGTGTTTGATTGTTTGTGCTATGTTTGTAAAAAAAAAAGTTTCAATAAAAAATATTGTGGAAAAAAAAAATCGTTCTAAGTAAATATCCACACCAATTAATGATATCACTCTAACACCAGAGCCAAACAAGAGCTGCACACGCCGCACCAGCATCACCTCGGCGCTGAAACACTCTTGGTGGTGGCCATTTTTTGTCACAGCGCTCAGGGCACTCAGAGTTGAAAAAAGTTCAACTTTTCAGAGACTGCAGCTGAGCTCGTCAGTGTCAGACCTTAAGCAGCCAATCAGAACTGCAGCGTGGGCGGGACATAGGACGCCGGTACTAGTCTGTACTCAGACTCCTGCTTTCCTTGCCATCATATTTTGCATCCAGAGCTGCTAGAAAACATTTCCTGTCCATTGTTATTTAGAGACTGCTATTAAAAAAATCAGTAGAAAGTCTGACAATAGGAAAAGCGGAAGTGCTGAGCTGAGAGTGACAAGCTGTTGCAGGGATACAGGGCACAGACTTTTTCCCCCCAGAGTGCTGCATACAAACGCTGAAAAAAAAAAAAAAAAGCTCAGGGCAGTCAGGAGACCAAAAACGCGTTTGGTGGACTCACAGCCTAAGGTCTGACATTGACAAGCTCAGCTGCAGTCTCTGAAAAGTTGAACTTTTTTCAGCTCTGACCGCCTTGAGCACCGCGACAAAAAACGGCCATCGCTGAGAGCGTTTCAGCACTGAGGGTGCTCAGCGCTGTCAACACTGGACTACATAGAGAATGAATGGAAAATAGTCACCCAGAGTGGAAAAAATTCGTTTTCTGTCGCCCGGCTGCCCTGAATGTTTTTTTTTCAGCGTTTGTGTGCTGCGCTCTGGAAATAAAGTCTGTGCCCTGTATCCCTGCAACAGCTTGTCACTCTCAGCTCATCACTCCCACTTTTCCTATTGTCAGACTTTCTACAGATTTTTTAATAGCAGTCTCTAAATAACAATGGACACGAAACGTTTTCTAGCAGCTCTGGATGTAAAATATGATGACACTGAAAGCAGGAGTCTGAGTACAGACTAGTACCGGTGTCCTATGTCCCGCCCACGCTGCAGTTCTGATTGGCTGCTTAAGGTCTGACATTGACGAGCTCAGATGCAGTCTCTGAAAAGTTGAACTTTTTTCAACTCTGAGCGCCCTGAGCGCTGTGACAAAAAACGGCCACCACCAAGAGCGTTTCTCAGCACTGTAAACGCTGGACTACATAGAGAATGAATGGAAAATAGCCACCCAGAGCTGAAAAAAACCCGTTTGGTGGGCTCGCAGTCTTATGCATCCATATACAGTCTATGATCATTCCTCCTCCTCCTCCACCTACTACGTACTCAGATCCTGCTGAAAGCAGGTAGATAAACATCCACAGCCTCTGTCATTTATTTCAGCCCTGCTGTCAATACAGATGACAGTGATGGTCAGAGGTTTTTTTGATTGGCTGAAAGTGTTTTTATCGTTAAAAAAATTGGGAATTGTAGTTTTGTAGTCTCACATTGCAATAGGTTTATTATTTATTTAAGAAAGCTACAGCCCACCAGAGTGGCTAGTGGGAGTGGCCATCTTACCTGCCACAAGTAAAATCTACCCGTCATTGGTGGGTTAGCTGGTGTTAATGTCAAGCCCTGATGGTGCCCCTTGCAGAGGTCAGCGCTGGTGGGTATCTTCAGCTGTCGATCAACCTCATCACAAACTAAATCCAATTCTTCTGAAGATAATCATTTTTCAGAATTATCAGTGACACCTTGAGTTCTTTTGGAGTGTCACTGGCAGATTTCTGGCCAGGCCGAATTTTCAGCTGTAAAGCAGTGTCATTGTAGACCAATTTCACTATTACCGCAATTTTCCAAGATACTTGAAAAAATATTCTATGAGAGAATTGACAACTTCATACTGAAGAATGATTTATTATGTGAGCAGCAATATGGGTTCAGACACAAGAGGACAACTGCATATGCCCTAATGGAATTTACAGAAAAAATATCAACAGCCATTGAAAATAAAGAGTATTCAGTTGGAGTATTCCTAGATCTTAAAAAAGCATTTGATACAGTAGATCATAATTTATTATTAAAGAAACTACAAAATTCTGGTATTAGAGGGGTAGCACTGTCCTGGTTAAGTAGTTACTTAAAGAATAGATATCAGTATGTATGTGTTAGCAACAAAAACTCAGAGTTGCTGAAGGTCACCTGTGGAGTCCCACAGGGTTCAGTTTTGGGACCATTATTATTCAATATGTATATAAACGATATATGTAAAGTCTCAGAAAAAATGGACTTAATATTGTTTGCCGATGACACTAATCTGCTATGCAGTGGAAACAATTTGGAACAACTTTTGGATACACTCGGGAAGGAATTAGGAAAGCTTAAACTGTGGTTTGATTCAAACAAATTAACGCTCAATTTAAGTAAGACAAAATTTATAGTCTTTAACAACCATCACAACAATCCAGTACCCAAACTCAGTGTAAATGGTGTAGAGATTGAAAGGGTATCGGAAACTAAATTCCTTGGAGTAATAATTGATAACAAACTGTGTTGGAAGTCACATATTAATTATATCAAAGGTAAAGTTTCCAAATCAATTGCAATATTACACAGAGTGAAATATTTGCTGAATCAACCCACACTATACACCTTGTATCATTCATTAATACTCCCATACATGACATATTATACTGAAGTATGGGGAAATACATACAAAACAAACATATATCCACTCTTTATGCTTCAAAAGAGAGCTATTAGAATAATCAACAAAGCAGCTTACAGGGAACCAACAAACCCACTTTTTCTTAAACAAAAAACTCTCAAGTTGAAAGATCTGGTTGACTTTAAAACCGCAATAATAATGTTCAAAGTGAAGAATTTATCACTGCCCGCAAATATCCAAAAGTTGTTCCAAACAAGGGAGAAACGATATCACTTCAGAGGAACATGTACAGTATATTTCAAAAGTCTACAGTGAGAACAACCACCAAGCAACACTGTATTTCAGTGCAAGGAGTCAGATTATGGAACGATTATGGACCTGAATTAAAATCATGTACAACGCTTGGACAATTTAAACAAAAACTAAAGGAAGAAATACTCCAAACATATTTACAAGACGACATGTAAACTCACATAAGGACTGACATATCCAGCCTGTGTTGTGTTGTAGCTTAGTTTTTTTTTTTTTTTTTCTCTCTCTGTGACATTCTGTCTTAGATTTGTCTTGGATAGTAACCGCTTAACTTAGCTTAGCTTTCTTTTTTTTCTTTTTTTTTTTTTTTTCTCTCAGTCACATTCTGTCTTAGCTTTGTTCTAAATTGTAATCACTCTTGTCTTGTTTACTCTTTTTTCTTTGAATTCTTGGATGGAATATGGGTGGGCAATATAAGCTGCGGCTTCAGCCATCACCCATTTCGGATAACTCACGTGGAATCGTTTAGTAGAAGGAGTCTTTGTCTAATTTGACCTTGTTGTTATATTATACAGTTTCTTTTAACCTGTACTGTATTATCCGAAAATAAAATTCATTCAAATTGTCTGAAAACTGCTAATCAATAATAAGTTCACTTTTATGAATAAAATCTCATCATTTGCTTTAGAAAGACTATAGTGCTGAAAATCCTGTTAAGTGTCAAATGAATGATCTGTGCTTCTACGGTACGTTTTTATCTTACTGACTGAGATTTTAACTACCAACAGTACACGCATGAAGCACATACTTCATCTGTTATAAACACACACACAAAAATTGATTCCCACTGCTGAACAGCATTCTCCTGACCCCGGACTACAGCTCAATTTGTGGAGAAAAGTGTGATATAAACACTGGCTGTAGAACAGATTGTAAATGGATCTTGGTCAAGGATGGTTTGACAGCTGCTTTTTCCAAGTTTTTCCTCACAGATATCATAACTACAGTGTGCTCAGCTGAGATTGATTTAACATGGTGGATCTTATAAAACAAATCCATCTGTTTTGTGGTTTCACATCGCTATAAATCTAAAAGCGTCAAACTGCCCAACTGTTTTCAAAATCCTGTCAAAACAATATGTCATTTTGGGGTTTCATTTTTTCCTCACGGCAGGAGGCTTTGTCCGACTCCAGCTCCCACAAATAATCAGCAGAGTATGGCCAAGTCAGTTTCACCATATAGAGGCTGATTCAATTAATGGCTAAAATACTTTTTTTTTTCTTCTTCTTCCTAAAATACTTAAGCATCATGATGGTTTTAATTTAGATACACAGATGATCAGGACATGTTGACAGCAGTGATTGTAAATGTTGAGTGTGGTTTTCTCATTTAGAAGAGGAAAACTGGCTTAGACTTGATAAATTAGTACCAGTTATACAACTTGGTAATTTCCCCCAGGAACAAAAAGACAAACTCAAAACAACTTGCTGAAATTCGCAATTAAAGATTATTTTGGCAGAGCTGTCCTACTTTCCAATTTAGTTTTCCTTGTCTTGTTTTATTTTCACGTGTTCCTCACAAAGATGGAAATGAAACTTTAAGAATTGTGTCCTGTTATAAGCAGCGGTGAAGTGACTGTGTTTTAGTGTCAGATGTCCTCACCACTAAAAAAAAAGGCACTTTGAATATTTTACATGGACCCAGTGGTGAAATATGCAGCTGTTGAAATCTATTCATGCAGTAAGTTAAGTGTGTTTGTGATAAATTAAACTGAAGTGTCAGTTTAACTGAGAGAGCGTTGAGTGAGGTGGAGTATCATCTAATCAAAACTTAAGTTGAAGTGCAGGAAGTGTTTGGACTTTAATGGATAAGAGACTATTGAAATGAGAAGAACTGGATTTGGAGGTGTCAGCGCTGTGTCAGGCTGTATCTCTGGCTGTTATGCAGTCTAATAGGAGTGGGCACAGAGGTTGACAAGAACAGATGCCTGTTTAGGACAATGGTCATAAATGGCCTGTTTCACAATAAAGTGGGACAAAGTGTTACATCCCTTCCACAGCATGTGGGACACCATATGGTAGCACCTATCTCCGTTATACTGACCCTAAGCCACACAGCTACTGTGAGTAGTGAAAGCTACAGTGGGGGGTCAGTCCTCTGGTAGCTCTGCGCATAAACTTTTCTTTCCCCATTCTGAGCATCAAGCTAGAAGGTGGAAAGTACCATTTTTATATGGTCTTTGGTATGACCCAGCTGGGATTTGAACCCACGACCTCCCGGTTGTGCTACCAACTAGGACACCACTCTGGTGCAAAGTGTAACATAGAGGCTAAAAATTCAAATTATGTTTGCCTGTTTATTAGGACTGAATTTAATTCACAAATATATAAATTTTGATCATTTATTACATTTGACCGTATTTCCCCTTGTGTTCTTTCCATTCTACATCTGAATCTATCAGTTCTTGAACAAAATATTTTTAAATAAAACATTATTTTTATAAGGCAGAACTCAACATTACTATGGATAAATTATGTGAAACTTGAAAATAACGATAAATATCATTTTGGTGAAGTGAAGAGATTGTTTGTGGATGCCATGCATATCATTTTATTTCCATAAATGCAATTAGCTGAAGAAAAACTGGATTGACTGACAAGAAATTGTTTTTTTTTTTTACCATAGAGAAATGTTACACGTCACTTGCAACTTAATTTCTTATTTATTTGAACCATCAAACCAAACCAAGACAAATGCATTACTTATGCGACATAATGTTCCAAAGTTTAAATTTTCTGGCCCAGGTGCAAGGCCCCCGGGCCGGACGGTGTGTCTCCCTCCACCCTGAGACACTGTGCGAAAGAGCTGGCTCCTGTCTTCACAGACATTTTTAACACCTCCCTTAAGCAATGTCACGTGCCGACCTGCCTCAAATCCTCCACCATCATCCCTGTCCCCAAGAAGCCACGGATTACTGGACTTAACGACTACAGACCTGTAGCGCTCACCTCTGTAGTCATGAAGTCCTTTGAGCGCCTGGTCCTGTCTCACCTCAAGTCCATCACCACACCCCTCCTAGACCCGCTGCAGTTTGCCTACCGTGCTAACAGGTCTGTGGATGACGCAGTCAACCTGGCCCTCCACTCCATCCTGCAGCACCTGGACTCCCCGGGAACCTACGCCAGGATTCTGTTTGTGGACTTCAGCTCCGCATTCAACACCATCTGCCCCGATCTGCTCCAGGACAAGCTGTCCCTGCTCAACGTGCCTGACTCCCTCTGCAGGTGGATCACCGACTTCCTGACGGACCGGAGACAGCATGTGCGGCTGGGGAAGTCTGTCTCAGACTCTGTTAGCATCAGCATTGGATCACCCCAGGGCTGTGTACTTTCCCCCCTACTCTTCTCCCTTTATACCAACTCCTGCACCTCCTCCCACCAGTCTGTTAAGCTGATTAAGTTTGCGGACGACACCACCCTCATCGGGCTCATCTCCAACGGCGACGAGTCCACCTACAGGGAAGAGGTGGCCCAGCTGGCGTCCTGGTGCAGCCACAACAACCTGCAGCTGAATGCTCTGAAGACAGCGGAGATGATTGTGGACTTCAGGAAAGTCACAACCCCACTGCCCCCCCTCACCATCACAGGCTCTCCCATCACCATTGCAGATTCCTTCCGCTTCTTGGGCACCACCATCACCCGTGACCTCAAATGGGAGCCAACCATCAGCTCCCTCATCAAAAAGGCCCAGCAGAGGATGTTCTTTCTGCGGCAGCTGAGGAAGCTCAAGCTACCCACCAAGATGTTAGCGCAGTTCTACACGGCCATCATCGAGTCCATCCTCACCTCCTCCATAACTGTGTGGTATGCAGGAGCCACTGCCAGGGACAGACTAAGGCTGCAGCGCGTCGTGCGCACTGCTGAGAAGGTGATAGGCTGCGAGCTCCCATCTCTCCAGGACCTGTACATCTCCAGGACCCGGAGGCGTGCTGGCCGGATCATAGCCGATCCTTCACATCCTGGTCACGTACTGTTTGCTCCCCTCCCCTCAGGTAGAAGACTTCGGTCCATTCGGACTAAAACCTCCCGGCACATGAACAGCTTTTTCCCCTCTGCCATCAGACTGCTGAACATTAAGTGACTTTTTGACTCTCGTGCACTATATACAGCAGCTCAACCAGACTCACGTCATTCATCACTGTTTTCTGTTGCATTATCAACTGCACTATGTGGTACTTCACATTATCTGCTACTTGCTAATTTTTTAAAACTACCTTGACTAGTACTACTCATTATTACTAGTATTGTTATTATTATTATTATCATTATTACTTATTATTACTTATTTTTCTACACTTCTTGCACGTTTTCAGTCCTTTAGTTTTTTAGTTTATCTCTTTTTCTCATCATGTTTTTAATGTTGCAGCATGGCATCGAGACAAATTCCTAGTTTGTGTACTACATGAACAATGGCAATAAATCTGATTCTGATTCTGATTCTGATTAAATTACATGTCAAAAAGCTTAATCATATCAGTGTATACTAAAAGTCTGAACAAATGTAGTTTACGTTTAAATGTACTGACATTATCCATCAACTGTGAGCCAGCTTGTAACTTAGCTTCAGCTGTGAACATAGTGAAGTAACTGAATCCATACAAACACACCTATGTCTAATGTCTAAAAAACAACCATAAATAACATAAATCCTCCTAGGATGAAGTTATAAATATAAATGTTACCCATAAAGCTGTACAAAGTAATACTGTAGTTGTAAAATTTATATGTCCATCTGGCTATTTAAATGTAAAATTACTTTCTATTACTTGCGGGACTTTACATTCTCCGACATCCAGAGCTTAACCACTTAAAGCCTAAATATATTTACAATTATATAGTGTTTTTGCTGTCAAACAGATGCCAAGTTAAATGGAAATTGTCAATTTGAATATATCACATACAATATATAAATGTAGCTATGATGCAAAATAACATTAGGCACAAATTTGCCAATCTTGGGTATGTAGGTTATTTTATTGAACAAGCTATGGCAGAAACAGGGCTTTGAAATTCAATAATATGTTCATGAACCATCATTACTGTTCGATCATCAGTCACAAAAAAGTCACGTGTCATGTACTGAGTTTGAGATTTCCCCCAAATTCAGCTTCATGACTTCCTTGTTTATTCTTATTGGTCTACCATGCTGTTATGTCTTGTGTGTTCCTTACTGCCCTCTGTGTCATTTTACTTTTGTTTTGTCCTGTGTTTCCTTTTCTGTTTCGACAGTGGTCAGGGTTATCAGGCTCGTGTGGGCTGTTATGTGTGGGATTTGGGTGTCTGGGATGCCGTGCCCACCCACAGGGTGACGTCAGGCAGGCTCGGCTCACTCTGTATATAGTTGAGTGTTCGGCCTAATAAAGTTTAGTTGGATATCCCTCAAGAAGTTCTCCATTGTAGGTCATTTCACAATATAACATTTGACGATGACGAGACTAATGGGAGCGTGCTGGCTTAATCAGCGACTGTTGCCGTTTCTGGAGAACCCGGGTGAGCTGTTGATTTCGTGGCCGCAATGGAGACATGACTTTGAAGAATATGTCAACTCACTGGGTCTCCCTCGGCTTGACGGGAGACAGTGATGGGCCCTCCTGGCCCATAACCTTGGCACGGAGGGCCGAAGGATTCTCGACTCGCTGGGCACGAGTGAGGGCTACATGGAGGCCATCGGGCACATGGAAGCGCATTTCATGGAGCGGACGAGGGCCAGAGAGATGCGGGCGAAGAGGCTGGTAGTGCGAGACACGGTGGAGCTAGTTAGCTTGGGAGAGCTAACAGCTCAGTCAAAGCCTATGGACAAGCTAGCTGACAGGCTAGTTTTGCACCGAAACAGAGCTAAGGGCATGGAGCTGGGCCTCAAAGCAGAACCGGGGCCACATGTGGAGGATCCCCTGGCCACTAGCGACAGCAGACAAGGTGTCAACATCGTGCGCCCCGAAGAATAGTTGGGACCGCAACGGGTGGTGAAGCTGGACGGTGTGAGGGTGCCCATGCTGATAGCCACCGCCACCACGCGCTCCATCGTGAGTGAGGCCTGGGTTCGGAGGCTCACACCTCGGCACCCGGGTGTGGCGGAACTGCCGGACGACGAGGACTTCGGTAACGACAGGAGTATCATGCTGACAGTGCAGTACGGTGAAAAGACCCTTTCTGTGTTCAGGTTCCAGGTGGCATGCCGGGGTGAAAATGTGATGGGGTGGGACCTGTTCGATGAGCTGGGTTTCACTCTCAAAATCGGTGGACAGACGGTCAGCGGCCCAGGACCAGTTTACACGGGCCTTAAGGATGTGGGTGCGGCCGAGGATCACAGTGAGAGTGAAACAGACAGTGAATGGGACATGGCGAATGACTACAGCTCGGATGATGAAGATGACATGGAGGATGAGCAGGACCTGGAATTACCCCCACCCCTTGAGCAGCCAGAACCTGAGCAGAGATGGAGGGAGCTCAAGTTAAGTGAAACTAACACCGGCGGAGAGGTGGCGCAGCAGCAGTTAGCCCCGCCGCTGGAGGCCATACAGAGGGAGAGCACGTTTGGCACCGCACGACACCACCTCGGGATGAACCCAATGCCAGTTCTCATGCTGCCCTGGAAGAGGGTGCTGGACGGCACACCGGGACCCCCAGGGTGGCCTTTAAGGACGAGGTGCCCACACCAAAAGCAGGCGAGTGAGGCCAGGCAGGCTGACGGCCCCAGGGAGGAGCAGCAGCCACAGGACACGGTGACAGCGCAGCAGAACACCAACACAGAGAGCACTAGATGCAGCGGTGAGGAGCCCAGATCGGTGAGCGGGCCCGGCGAGGGTGATGGTGCATGTCCCGGAGGTGAGCAGCAGCCAAATACAGAGGCTACACAGCAAGAAACGTGGAGCGAGGGGGCCAAGAGCAGTGATGACATGCCCAGGTCGGGAGACGGAGCCAATGGGAGTGTCACAGAGAGCCCCGACGGACAGCAACTAGAGCCAGACGGGGCTGACAGCGCGGTTCTGCAGAGCACCAAACGCCCTCGTCGGGGTAAGGGTTTGGACCGGGTGGGCGGGATGGCATGATGCAGGGAGAACGTCTTGAGACGACATGGCGGGCACGGGAGACCGGGTCGGGCTCCCCTGCGGGTCGGCGGTGGGGTCCGGCCCAGAGAAGAAAAACAAGTTTTGGCGGTTAGAGACATTTTGGGCAGGGAGGGGTGTTTTGACCCTGGGGGGAGGCAGCGGCCGGACTTAATGATGCTGTGGGGATGCCCAAGCCCTCCGTGGCTGTATAGAAGATGGTGGCAGCAAAAGGGCATGTTCGCAAGGGAGGGGGGTTTCGACCCTGGAGGTGGACGGAGGCTAGGGGCGCATATGCTGTGGGGGTGCCCGGGGCCTCCGAGGCAGTTTTCTGGATGGTGGCTACCCAGAGACATTGGGGTTACCTGAAATTTTATTTTTCCTGATGTGAATACCTGCATATATATGTGAATGAATGTGTGTAGTTTTGCTCCTGTTTTAATGCCCTGGTTTGAACCAAAAGGAAATATATAAATGATACGTGAATGGCATTTTATAGGTGAAATTTTGGTGATCTATACTGTGTTTTGGAATTTTGTTAGCCGTGGGGAAATGATTTATTAACTGGCCATTTACATTGACTATGGTGCCCAACACAGATTACTCTTGTGTGCCTGCTGTGGGGTGGGTGTTGGGGTGGGGGCTGCCAGTAGCATGTATGTGTATATTGTGATTTGGTGTGTCTTGTTTAGGTAACACTGTTTATGGGGTTGTTTTAGTTAGAAACACGGTTTTATTTTATTTGACCTGAACTGTTCTCTTTGGCGGCAGAATAACCCACCCAGCCGGGTTGGGTGTGCTGGTAGTCTACCCGGCCCCAGCCTTGGTTGTATGAATGGATAGGAGTTTGTTTCTTTTGTACATATTTTTTTCACTTTAGAGCGTGAGTCGGGAGACAAATTAGAGTGGGTTGTCTGTGTGCTTGGCATTTTTTTTGACATATGACATATGACAGCTGCTGTGAGTTTGTGCATTTTTTCACTTTTGTGTTTTTCTCCCACCTGAGTCCAGAGCACAATGTCCTACTTGGATGACAAGGAGCTGTGTGCGCTGGGCATCCTGGAGGACATTTTTTTCATGGACATTGGAACCCTGTTCACCCTTCACTTCCGCTCTTCAAGGAGAGTAGACGCTTCTCTCTTTTCTCTCTGCTCTAGCTCCCCACTTCCCTATTAACTGGACCCCAGCTTGCTGTTGTCTGCGTCTACTGCTGATTATCGAAAGAAATTATGGAATTGATAAGCTGGGCTTTGAACGCAATTGACACTATTTTTTCAACAAGGAATAATGCTCCGGGGGAAGCTGTTTGCCCCGCAGGGACGGCTCCAGCGGGCTATTTACGGGTGACAAGTGTTTGGAGGATCTTGTGCCTGAGTAATCTCTCTATCGAAGATATTGAAGATTTGTATATCTTCGTAATAATGGTGACTGGGATCGTTCTGATTGGAACTGGGATTGTCCTGGTGTACCGCAAATTGCTGAAGATGGATACAACCTATCAAAATGCTGGCCACGCGAGGTGCATCCATCAAATTGGAAAAATGGAGGAGACTTTGATAGCGACAAATGGATAACTGTCTCGGAAGGTGGATTTCATCATGGTTACGCTTAAGTCTATCCACGACGGACTCAAAGCCCCGCAATGAAGGATTAAGCACTGAATCTGCAGAAGAAAATAAAGTTCTTTCTCTGTGTTCAGTCTATTTGGTTCAATTTCCCTTACAAAAATCCTCCTGATAATCCCCAGTCTTTGTTTTTCAAAACACTGAGCACATGGCCTCTGGACAGTAGCTGCTTGGGACAATTGCCAAGGACAATTGCTGCAGCCAGACAAAACATCTTCTGCCAAAGTGTCCTTGTGCTCATATTGATACAACATTGCTTCAACACTACATCCACACTGACCCAGAAACTGACAACAAGATAACATTCACTGCTCTCCTTGTGTCCTGTGAACTCTGGTCTTGAATGTGCATCGTGGGCTTTTTTTGTCTTTGTAATCATAATATTGATTACTTATGGTCAATATTCTGAATTCAATGATTTTTTTGCTCCTTCCTATTGTATGATTTCTTATCTGTACCATCCTGTTGGCAGGCGCGTTCCCGATGCAGCCGTGTCACTGGAAATGCAGGTTCATTTTCTGTGTCAAGTCAAATTCTCTCGTATGTTATCAGTGATCTGTTAATGTACTTGGCAATAAATCTTTTTCTGATTCTGATTTCTGATTCTGAAAGTAGTTCAACAGGCTTGGGACGGGGGTGCGGAAATTATGGAGGGGTATCCCAGCCTTTGGGACTACCCGGAGGCAACTGAAATTCTCCACTCCATATACTCTCTGCCATGTGAGGAGCTGAAGGAGGAGGTTTCAACGTCCGAGCTGTCTCCAGTGAAGAGAAAGCGCTCCCGCCGCAGAAAGCCTTCAGCCTCTCCCACGGCAGCTTCGCCTCCTCCTCCAGAGCCCTGGCCCGCTCCATCCGCTGAGGAGCTGGAAGAGCGAAGACAGGTGTTGCTGGCAGAGACAGGCTTTCTTCTGCAGGTGAAGCCATGGCTCCTCCCGGACTTGATCCACGAGGTGGAGGAGTTTTTCCTGAGTGAGCCAGAGCTGGAGCCGGTGACCAAGCGCGCCCTGACCGTGAAGCCTCTCCTCCCTGACGAGCCGACGTCTCCTACTTCCCCTCGTCACCACTGATCCCAGAGATCTTGGCAGAAGAAAACTACCATCCCTCAGACCGCAGCCCCACCTTCACAGGAGGAGAAGAAATCCGCAGCAGAGCCTGTCCACTTATTTCCCCATTTAGCTGCCTCGCCAGCAGTTACGCCCTCCGCAGCTGCTGCATCCTTCTTCTCTGCACTTTTTTCCGGTGTAGAGGGTGTGGCCGTTTCTTCCCCAACTTCGCTTGCCTCTGTGCCTGCTGAGAGGGTCCCTCCACAATCCTCTGAGGAACCCATACACACGGAGAGGGATAGCTACACGCATGCTGCAGCAGATAACATCAGACACCATGAGAACAGGCAAGTGTCATTTATTTCCTCTTCTGTTAATGATTATGTACCTTGCCTGATTCCCGGTGATGAGGCTCAGGGGTTGCAGCCCCCTGAGTTCTCGCTGCCTGCTGCAGCCACCCACTGCTCACCTGTCCCCTCTGTGTTTCCTCTATTTTCCCTTGAGTGCCTGTAAGACACGGGACAGAGCATGCGGACGCGGGAGGAGCCAGAGGTCCTGGGAGACCTGACTCCAGTACCAACAGTGAGCCATTGCCCAGCTACCACGCCGGAGGAACTTCCAGCGTGGGTCACGTCACTGAGGGGAACTGTGATTGCAACCGCCATCATGCCTGCTGTGGAGGCCACCGCAGCAGGGTCAGCACCAGTGCTGGACCTCCAACTGACAGGACCTGAGACATCATCATCCACCGGATCGACGGAGTCCTGGACGGCAGTGCAGCTCGAGCTCAAGCTAGTAATCTCCTTTGTTTTTCTTTTCTCTGTCTTGTAGAAATCTTGCCTGACTCTTGGTGAGGGGAGTCGGGTGCAGCCAACCGCTGCACCTGAGCTCGCCTCGCCAGGCTTCGCCGCTGCCTGTGACCCTGATGCTCCTCCTGTGTGTTTCTCTGAGCCTTCCCCCAGGGTCACCGGAGATGATCCAGCACATCCTGAGGCCTCCGAAGATCCAAGTTCGCCACCCAAGGTCGCTGAGGGTCCAGCTTCCACTGCTGTGGGGTCCACCAGGGTGCAGCCATGACCCAGCTTGGGTCCACCATGGGTGCAGCCGTGGCCCAGCCGGGGTCCACCATGGGTGCAGCCGTGGCCCAACCGGCGTCCACCGTGGGTGCAGCCATGGCTCAGCCGGGGTCCACCATGGGTGCTGCAGAGCTCCAGCCCGGAGCCACCGCAGGTGCAGCTATGTCCCAGACCAGGACCCCCACGGGTGCTACCATTCTCCTTCATGAGACCAGCGAAGGCGCCGTCCCTCCTCCAAGGCCGGACGCTGATGTGGGTCCTTCTCCTTCGCTGCCAGACGGCATCATGGTTCCTCCATCCTCACTGCCAGACGGCATCATGGTTCCTCCTTCCTCACTGCCAGACGCCATCATGGTTCCTCCTCCTTGCTGCCAGATGCCATCATGGTTCCTTCCTCTTCGCTGCCAGACGCCGTCATGGTTCCTTCCTCCTCGTTGCCGGACGCCGTCTTGGTTCCCTCCTTCTCCTCGGAGAAGGAGGGAACCGGACGCTGAAGCTCCCCATCCTCAACTCCCCTTCTCCGTTGTGGGTCTCCATGTAGGGGAGCCGCCTCCTGGGCCACCTTGCCTGTTCTGGTGGCTGAAGAACTCAGGCCGGCCACCCAATAAACTGTGCCATTGGGTTGGGTGGCCAGTTTTTCCTGGCAGGCCACCAGACCCATTCCACCTGGTTGTGTGGCTGGCCTGGGATGCGGGCAGGCCACCAGACTGGGCGGACTTTACCATCGGCTGGGCCTGGGACTCTGGGTGGCCTCCCAAGCCTCCCAGCCTCTGGACTGGGTGGGGGGGGGGGGTGAATTCTTTTTTCTCCGGTGTAGGCCTTGACTAGGTTGTTTTTTGTTCCCTCCTGGCCTGTTTTCCCCCACCGCCCGCCCTGGGTAGATTGTGGTAGTTCCTGCTGATTTCTGCAGGTGTTGATTTGTATTATCCATCCATCCATCTTCTTCCACTTAATCCTTTTCGGGTCGCCGGGGGGCTGGAGCCTATCCCAGCATCTTTGGGTGAGAGGCAGGGTACACCCTGGACAGATCGCCAGTGCATTGCAGGGCCAACACAGAGAGACAGACAACCATTCACTCTCACACTCATACCTAAGGACAATTTACAATCCCCAGTTTTGATGCCAATTAACCTAACTTGCATGCTTTTGGCATGTGGGAGGAAACCGGAGAAATCCCGGAGTAAACCCACTGCTACCGCAGTGCTAACCACTCCACGATTTGTATTATTTTGGATGTCATTTTACTTTTGTTTTTTTTCCCTGTGTTTCCTTTTCTCTTTTGACAGCGGTCAGGGTTGTCAGGCTCGTGTGGACGTACCCTGCCACTTGTCAAACTGCCAGCTGCCCCTCCCTCACCTGCTTTACCGGCAGCCGCTCTTCCTCATTATTATTACCAGCTGTTCTCAATTGTTTGTCATTACTGCCTTCACTTACTCAGGTCAGCCCACATCTATTCCTCATTATAATCAGTTGGATCCTTATTTATAGGAGATTGTTTGCTATGTTCTTTGTCGCTGCAACATCATCATCATCATTGCTGTAAGGACTGTTCACCCTTGCCTCCGCCAGAGCCATCTCGCTCTGGTGTGCCTCAATTGTAAGTTGCCTTCTCTTTACTCCACCATTTGCTCACTTTGTGCATTTTTGTTGCTTTTTCAGTAATAAACTCACAAGCTCACAGTTCAGCGACTGGGTTGTTTTTTTCCCCCCGTGCGCCGCGGAGAGGCGCACATATGACAACATGAGGAAAAACAATTACTCCTGGGTATGTGTTGAATATGTATCAACCACCATTATGGAACACCTACACCACCTCATCAACTGTCTCTTTCAAAGTTCATTTCCTTATTACACTAATGCAAAAACAAATTTTTTGCCGGGCACAAAGTGTGAAGAGGCTGTCCTAATGCTGTAATTATTCAGAGGTTTAATAAACGGGAGCAAGATCAAAAGCTTAATATTAACATGACAGTGTTTAAATGGGAGGACAATTCTTTCTCCTACATTGTTCCCTGTCCCACTTGGAGGCCTGGGAGCACTGTGAGGCTCATGTTCTTTGAGTTCTCCAGTACTTTCAACACCATCCAACCAGTGATCCTGAGGGACACGCTGCTGTGTGCAGGGGTGGACCAGCACCTGTCATCGTGGATCCTGGACTACCTTACAGACTGGCCACAGTTTGTGAGAACCCAGGACTGTGTGTCTGACACCATGATCTGCAGTATGGGGGGCCCCCAGGGAACAGTTCTGGCTCCCTTCCTGTTCACCCTCTACACTGCTGACTTTTCACACAACACACCACACTGCCATCTACAGAAGTTTTCTGATGACTGCGATCGTTGGCCTCATCTCCGATGGGGATGACGCGGAGTGCAGAGGACTTATCCAGGACTTTGTGGACTGGTGCCTGTGGAACTGCCTCCAGATCAGTGCAAGGAAAACCAAGGAACTGGTGGTGGACTGCCACAGGCGTGGACAAACCCCACACAACACTGGTAAACATCCAGGGAACAGACATTGAGATGGTGACATACAAGTACCTGGGTGTTCACCTGAACAATAAGCTGGACTGGGCACACAACACCAACGGGCTCTACAAGAAGAGGCAGCGCAGGCTGTTCCTCCTGAGGAGACTCAGGTCCTTTGGAGTGCAAGGGGAACTCGTGAAGACATTCTACGATTCTGTGGTAGCATCAGCCATCACATTTGGAGTGGTCTGCTGGGGCAGCAGCATCACGGCAGCCGACAGGAAGAGATTGAACAGGCTGATCAAAAAAGCTAGCCCTGCACCGCCTTGACCCAGTGGAGGAGCTACGAGAGAGGAGGATGTGGGGCTAAACTGTCATCTGTGCTGGAGTCCGAGTCCCAAATCAGTTTTTAGAATTTTTTAACTTCATTCACTATCAAATGTTCTTAAAAAAGAATTCAAAATGAGAGTACCTGACAGTTGTTTTGAGTTAAAACACAACAATTTTGCATTCAACAGAGATTAATGGAACAGCTCGTCTTTCTCTTCTTTCTTTAAAAATAAATCCAGATGAATGATATATACAGTGGGGCAAAAAAGTATTTAGTCAGCCACCAATTGTGCAAGTTCTCCCACATAAAAGATGAGAGAGGTCTCCAATTTTCATCATTGGTATACCTCAACTATGAGAGACAAAATGAGAAAAAAAAATCCAAGAAAATCACATTGAAGGATTTTTAATGAATTAATTGTCAAGTTCCTCAGTAAAATAAGTATTTGGTCACCTACAAACAAGCAAGATTTCTGGCTCTCACAGACCTGTAACTTCTTCTTTAAGAGGCTCCTCTGTCCTCCACTCGTTACCTGTATTAATGGCACCTGTTTGAACTCGTTATCAGTATAAAAGACACCTGTCCACAACCTCAAACAGTGAGACTCCAAACTCCACTATGGCCAAGACCAAAGAGCTGTCAAAGGACACCAGAAACAAAATTGTAGACCTGCACCAGGCTGGGAAGACTGAATCTGCAATAGGTAAGCAGCTTGGTGTGAAGAAATCAACTGTGGGAGCAATTATTAGAAAATGGAAGACATACAAGACCACTGATAATCTCCCTCGATCTGGGGCTCCACGCAAGATCTCACCCCGTGGGGTCAAAATGATCACGAGAACGGTGAGCAAAAATCCCAGAACCACACGGGGGGACCTAGTGAATGACCTGCAGAGAGCTGGGACCAAAGTAACAAAGGCTACATCAGAAACACACTACGCCGCCAGGGACTCAAATCCTGCAGTGCCAGACATGTCCCCCTGCTTAAGCCAGTACATATCCAGGCCCGTCTGAAGTTTGCTAGAGAGCATTTGGGTGATCCAGAAGAGGATTGGGAGAATGTCATATGGTCAGATGAAACCAAAATAGAACTTTTTGGTAAAACCTCAACTTGTGTTTGGAGGAGAAAGAACACCATACCTACTGTGAAGCATGGGGTGGAAACATCATACTTTGGGGCTGTTTTTCTGCAAAGGGACCAGGATGACTGATCCGTGTAAAGGAAAGAATGAATGGGGCCATGTATCGTGAGATTTTGAGTGAAAACCTCCTTCCACCAGCAAGGGCATTGAAGATGAAACGTGGCTGGGTCTTTCAGTATGACAATGATCCCAAACACACCGCCCGGGCAACGAAGGAGTGGCTTCGTAAGAAGCATTTCAAGGTCCTGGAGTGGCCTAGCCAGTCTCCAGATCTCAACCCCATAGAAAATCTTTGGAGGGAGTTGAAGGTCCGTGTTGTTCAGCGACAGCCCCAAAACATCACTGCTCTAGAGGAGATCTGCGTGGAGGAATGGGCCAAAATACCAGCAACAGTGTGTGAAAACCTTGTGAAAACTTACAGAAAACGTTTGACCTCTGTCATTGCCAACAAAGGGTATATAACAAAGTATTGAGATGAACTTTTGTTATTGACCAAATACTTATTTTACCAAGGAATTTACCAATTAATTCATTAAAAATCCTTCAATGTGATTTTCTGGATTTTTTTTTTTCTCATTTTGTCTCTCATAGTTGAGGTATACCTATGATGAAAATTGGAGACCTCTCTCATCTTTTAAGTGGGAGAACTTGCACAATTGGTGGCTGACTAAATACTTTTTTAACCCCACTGTAATTGAAGGAAATTTTACAACTCTGTCAAAATCATGAACAAGGAGAAACACTGGCATAATCTGTGAACTGTTGCTTGCAGCTTTCATCCATGCATAATTATGATGACATCTCCCAATGGCAGCATAGTGAAGGAGGTTAAGCAAAAACAACAGCTGAATATGTGTTTTTCATTAAATGGGATGTGCAAGCACAAACTGACACAAGATATGATGACACATACCTTAAATTAGTGGACAGAATACTTTGTCATGAAGAGGTTTGCAGTTTAAAATCTTCAGACTGACAGTAGGTCAGTCTGAAGTAGGTCCCTCCAGTATGCCCTGGAATGCACACACACTCCCTGTTCATTCATTCATTCATTTACTCATTCATTCATTCCCTTAAAACATTAATACATTAATGCCTAATCTATAAACTTCGTCAGTAAGTCCACAATTAAAATGAGAATGTGGATTGAATAAAAATGTATCATTATGGTAAATGGCACTCACTTATATAGCGCTTTTATTCTCATCTCTTGATGACCAAAGCGCTTTACAGATCCTGCTATTTACCCATTCACACACAGATGGTGGTATGCTGCCTAACATGGCGCTTCCAGACCCACCAGGGGCAATTGGGGTGAAGTGTCTTGCCCAGAGACACAACAGCAGGATATCTGGGGAGAGCGGGATTTGAACTGCCGACCATGTGGTTATTGGATGACCTGCTCTACCTCCTGAGCCACTGCCATCCCCGATTTAATTATATTATAATTAAAATGATGGGGATTAAATTATAACTTGTTACAACTCTCTCCATTAAAATACAGAAAATCCCAGAACATGCTGTTTCCTCATGAATTCTGGAGCTGTGTGATTTCAAGACACACCACTGAAATAGCATTAAACAATGCTCTTCTGACAACAGACCTCCTTTTTCCTGTTCAAAGTGCATTGTCATAAAATGTACCAAAATACAGATGCGCATGAGATTGCATGCTGCTACACCTCTTTGAAATGACCGCCACTCCTCCCAGCACAAAGCTGGTACACTGTCTAATAGTAATTAGATGGTATGACACAAAGTGTAACGAAACAGAAAATGGGCTGACAGAAACTAAGAAAACCACTGGCATAAGGTGGTAAGTCTGGTGCAAAAACACACTGAGGATTCTCATAATAGGGCCCGAAATGTCTCACGACTCCTCCGCTTGCTTGAGCTCATTTCATAAATTTTTCAAGCGCTCTCAAAGACAAAATTAATAACTAACTAGAGGGCACTCAGAGAGTGCATGCCTCTGCCAAGGCTCCCTCCCTCCCTTTGTCCTCCCCTCCATCTCTTTGTCCGTCCATATCGCCATCCATCTGTACATTGCGAGATAGGGCCTTGGCAGAGTATGCACTCATGGATCACTTCTAACATGTAATGAGTTCATCTTTGGGCCAAGGGCCATATCTGGTGAAAATGTCATCCAAATCCATCAATCAGTTTTTGCGTGATCCTGCTAACAGACAGAAATGGCAGCAAAAACAACTAGAAAAGCACTCTGAGAGCGCAGACCTCCAGCAGGCAGCTCATTTCCCCCAAATGACATTGTTAGAAATCCAGCAGTTTTCTAAATGCAACATTTCTACATTTGATATTGATGAAAAAAATAATAATTCAAGTTTCCTTCTAGAACATTTATTGAAATAACAAATAAATAGTATTGGTAACTTAGCTACAGAGATTCTGGTGTACCAGCAAAAGTAAAATTAACCAAGATGATAGTAATTCTTCCTAAAAAAAAAATTCCTGTATCCAGGTGGTAATCATCTGTTCCCCTTGCCATTACACACCTTTCCTGAAAATTTAATCAAAATCTGTTCATAAATTTTGGAGTAATGTTGCTAAGAGACAGACAGACAAAGCAATGCTGGTGTCGTGGCAAAAAGTGATCAGCTGCCAAAAATTGATCACCAGGTGCCATACTGTAGTTATGGGGTTATATTAGCCATAAAATATATATTTCTGTCATAAACTCCCCGTGCGCTTTGCCACAGCGCACGGAGGAGGAGAAGGACAAATGGACTTAAGTGCAGGGTTACACCAAACACACATTTATTGATATCAAACAGTTCAAAAATAAAGACTTACAGAAATGTGACAGTTGTACACAAAAGGGCTCACACAAATTGCGTGCAGCGGGCAGACCACTGTGCACCGTGGCCACAAAAACAGACATGACAGCTCGGGGTAAACTCAGAGTTCTCCAGGATGCTCGACTGGCATGGGAGAAGAGCTGGGCAACAGTGCCAAAGCACAGTAGTTGTGCCGCAAGGGGAAACGCTACAGACAAGTGTAGCAGCACAACTGCAAACAGAAACACAGACAGCTCTTACTCACCGTGCAGGAACAGTCCAAGTTGTCCAAGTCCACCTGCGAGCACAAACACAAACGATCCTTCATGACGTGAAGAACAACCATATGAGCACGTACAATGGTCCAGCGGTGTTTGACTAGCAAAGAGCTGCTTAAGTACAAACACTGCTGGCACAATAGGCGAGGCCTAGGTGTTCCCAATTTATTGTGCCAGCAGTGTTTGTACTTAAGCAGCTCTTTGCTAGTCAAACACCGCTGGACCATTGTACGTGCTCATATGGTTGTTCTTCACGTCATGAAGGATCGTTTGTGTTTGTGCTCGCAGGTGGACTTGGACAACTTGGACTGTTCCTGCACGGTGAGTAAGAGCTGTCTGTGTTTCTGTTTGCAGTTGTGCTGCTACACTTGTCTGTAGCGTTTCCCCTTGCGGCACAACTACTGTGCTTTGGCACTGTTGCCCAGCTCTTCTCCCATGCCAGTCGAGCATCCTGGAGAACTCTGAGTTTACCCCGAGCTGTCATGTCTGTTTTTGTGGCCACGGTGCACAGTGGTCTGCCCGCTGCACGCAATTTGTGTGAGCCCTTTTGTGTACAACTGTCACATTTCTGTAAGTCTTTATTTTTGAACTGTTTGATATCAATAAATGTGTGTTTGGTGTAACCCTGCACTTAAGTCCATTTGTCCTTCTCCTCCTCCGTGCGCTGTGGCAAAGCGCACGGGGAGTGCGCTTGAACACCAGTCTCCAGATCTCAACCCCATAGAAAATCGTTGGAGGGAGTTGAAAGTCCGTGTTGCCTAGCGACAGCCCCAAAACATCACTGCTCTAGAGGAGATCTGCGTGGAGGAATGGGCCAAAATACCAGCAACAGTGTCTGAAAACCTTGTGAAGACTTACAGAAAACGTTTGGCCTATGTCATTGCCAACAAAGGGTATATAACAAAGTATTGAGATGAACTTTTGTTATTGACCAAATACTTATTTTCCACCATAATTTGCAAATAAATTCTTTAAAAATCCTTCAATGTGATTTTCTGGATTTTTTTTTCTCATTTTGTCTCTCATAGTTGAGGTATACCTATGATGAAAATTGGAGACTTCTCTCATCTTTTACGTAAGTCGGAGAACTTGCACAATTGGTGGCTGACTAAAAACTTTTTCGCCCCACTCTATATTTAACACTTGTAATGCATTTTGAATCAGAAACACACATGATGTAGGATTAAAAGCAATTAAAATAATGCAGTCACAAGGTTACATGGAAAAATATGTACATAGATTTGCTGGCTATGTACATGTAGATACTCTATAAATACATATTCTGTGTGTCAGCAATGGACAGTTACAATGTAATTTTTGGCATGACACCAGGCAAATGAAACATTGTCCAGTGCTGTGTATTTACATACCATGTGGGTAACGTGCCTCACAAGACATCCTTTGCTTGTCTGCTGGTACTGTGTTTCTCGTGTCATTACACACCTTTCCTTAAAATGTCATCAAAATCCATTCATAAACCA
Organism: Pholidichthys leucotaenia; assembly: GCA_020510985.1. NCBI lineage: Eukaryota > Metazoa > Chordata > Actinopteri > Cichliformes > Pholidichthyidae > Pholidichthys > Pholidichthys leucotaenia. Next base: position 289,394,500 of record CM035845.1, read on the forward strand.
CACAGTTTGCTTGCTTTTTCTTGGCATCTTCTGATGAAATAATGTCAGCCATCACATACTGTGTATGGGTGCGGAGGTGAACATAACTCCGTGGACACGCCTTAAAGGGGAAGCTCAATATTATTATTAATTTCCACCAAAAAAATTCCTGCATGCACATTGTGATCCGGATCACCACCAAAATCTAATCATCTGTTCCCCGTGCCATTGCACACCTTTTCTGAAAATGTCATCAAAATCCGTTCAAAACTTTTTGAGTTATGTTGCTAACAGACAGACAAACCAACACCGGTAAAAACATTACCTCCTCGGTGGAGGTAATAATAATTATTCTCCTATAGGTGTGGCACAGAGAGCTTGTGTGTGTAAGAGCATTCACTCTGTCTTTAATCATAATGAGCAATGTTTCATACAGATAATATGAAAAAATCATGCTCAGAATAGAATAAGAGCTGTCCAACCTTTCATCCATAATTCCAGTTTTTTGTTGAATATATATTTGTGATGACGGTTGTTATGCATTTCATTGCTGTTAACAGTGATAGATTTTTATTTACAATAGATTTTGTCTGGTTTTCTTCCATGAAAAATGGTTATTGATAAACATTTTTTGTCATATATTTGTGCTGTTTCTTTTCACAAACTGAATGTGTAAACTGAAATGCCATTGATGCTGACTTTTTCAATAAATGAGGGGCTTGATGCTTCTCCCCATTTGCCGCGGCCAGTGTGAGTGCACGACAAGGAAGATAAAAGCATCTATCAAACACCAAGAGTGTGTGAGCTCACAACCCTGATTTATGAAAGCTTTGTGGCTGTGAGCTGAGGAGATGTAACCATGCTGTAGTTTGCTTTATTAGCTTTTTGCTTCTGGCCATTGCATAGACAGTGATGTAAAAAGCTTGTGGAAAAAGTCTCATTGGCTTTTTGTGTTGTTGTGGGTCTATAAAATAATTTCTGAAACACACTACAGGTGCATCTCAATAAATTAGAATGTCATCAAAAAGTTAAAAAAAAATGAAACTCTATTATATAGATTCATTACACAGAGTGATATATTTCAAGTTTTTATTTCTTTTAATTTTGATGGTTATGGTTTACAGTTCATGAAAACCCCAAATTCAGTTTCTCAGAAAACATATTTTTAATAGAAATGTTGGCCAAAGGAAAAGTATGTCCATGTACACGTTGACTACTTGGTCGGGGCTCCTTCTGCATGAATTACTGCATCATTGACCCTGGTTACATGGTTACATGGTCAATATACAGATTGCTGGGAATAAACCAATAATGGCAATAATCAGTTTTCTTGTGTTTACATGCACTGAATAAGTGGATTATTAGAGGGTAAACCACTTGAGTTAATGACCTTACATGGCCTTTATTGGATTATTCTGTTTACATGGCCATTTAAATAATTGGATAACTCTAGAGCTCCAGTCATAGCCAGTTTATTCAATCAATCAATCATTAAGTGAATAAATTGATCAACTTTATTTATAAAGCACTTTAAAAAGCAACACTCATTACACAAAGTGCTGTACAACAGAAAAGCACAAAAAATAAGGTTCAGGACACTAACACAAGAACAATATAAAAACAACATAAAACTCAGTGCAAGCAGTAACCACAGTAAAAAAAAGTAAAAAAAAACAATAAAATATAAGGTAAAAGAAGTAAATAAAAACAAAATAAAAATCCATTTCATTCAATAAAATCAATGTCTCACCCTGGGTCGAGGGCCAGGAAGTAAAAGTGCATTTTAAGACAGGTTTTAAAAATGAACAGTGAAGGTACTTATCTAATGTTCAGGGGTATTATGAGGTGTTATGAAGGCCCAGGTTGCTTTGATAGTGACCTTTAGCTCGTCTGCATTGTTGGGTCTGGTGTGTCTCATCTTCCTCTTAACAACACCCCACAGATTCTCTATGGGGTTTAGGTCAGGAAAGTTTGCTGGCCAATAAAGCACAGTGATACCATGGTCATTAAGACAGGTTTTGGTACTTTTGGCAGTGTGGGCAGGTGTCAAGTCCTGCTGGAAAAGGAAATCAGCATCTCCGTAAAGCTTGACAGCAGAGGGAAGCATGAAGTGCTCTAAAATTTCATGGTGGATGGCTGCACTGACTTTGGACTTGATTAAACACAGTGGACCAACAGCAGCAGATGACATGGCTCTCCAAATCATCACTGACTGTGGAAACTTCACACTGGACCTCAAGCAGCTTGGATTCTGTGCCTCTCCATTCTTCCTCCAGACTCTGGGACAGTGATTTCCAAATGAAGTGCAAAATTTACATTCATCTGAAAAGGGGTCATCTGCCGCTGTTGGTCCACTGTGCTTTATCATGTCCAAAGCACAGTCATCTCCCAGGAAATTTTAGAGCACTTCATGCTTCCCTCTGCTGACAAGCTTTATGGAGAAGCTGATTTCCTTTTCCAGCAGAACTTAGTATCTGCCCACACTGCCAAAAGTACCACAACCTGGTTTAATGACCTTGATATCACTGTGTTTAATTGGCTAGCAAACTCTCCTGACATAAGTCCCACAGAGAATCTGTGGGGTATTGTCAGGAAAAAGATAAGAGACACCAGACCCAACAATGCAGATGAGCTTTCAAAGCAACCTGGGCCTTCATAACACCTCAGCAGTGCCACAGGCCGATCCCCTCCATGCTATACCACAATGATGCATTAATTCATGCAAAAGGAGCTCTGGCCAAGTATTGAGTGTATGTGGACATACTTTTCAGTCGGCCAACATTTCTATAAAAAAAAAATCATTTTTTTTAAAATTACGGAATATTCTGATTTTTTTGAGAAAATGAATTTGGGGTTTTCATGAGCTGTGAGCCATAATCATCAAAATTCAAAGAAATAAACACTTGAAATATATCAATCTGTGTGTAATGAATCTATACAATATAGGAGTTTCATTTTTTTTACTGAATTACTGAAATAAATTAACTTTTTGCTGACATTCTAATTTATTGAGATGCACCTCTATAGAAAGAGATCAACTTGTTTAAAGAGTACAAAAAGTGATATTTTAATTATGGAGTCTATAGCATTTTTGTCAGTTGCAAATTGACATAGATACAAAAAGGCATGTACTGTTAGTTATTTATAAAATACTTTTTTTTTTGCAATCCTCCATGTAGTTTTAACAATGTTTTTTATTTCCCACTCCGTGCTTGTGTGCACCTTTTCTGCTGTATTCATGTGTCTGCTCCTGTGTGTGTCGTAGCTCCTGCAGGAGGACCTGGAGCTGGAGCAGGTGAGGGTGAACTCTCTGACCCACATGGTGGTGGTGGTGGATGAGAGCTGCGGAGACAGCGCCACAGCCGCTTTGGAGAGCAAACTGCAGGCAAGTGTGCCCACAAATCCACACTCACATTGCAGGCACTTGCTGGAGCCAATTTTCAGAAAACAAATATCCCACAGGTTCATTTTTGGTTTTAATTCTTCTCTCCATCTTTCCCCTGGTTTCCTAACTAGCTCACTTGTTTCCTCTCAGTGGGAGCGAGCTCAGGCGTTGTTTGTTGAGGAAAACAGATTGAACGGAAGATAGTTTTGTCTTTGGTTTTGTGCAGTAATTAGACCTAGTGACGGAGATGCACTTTTGCCGTGCGTCTTTGTTGTAGCTTTCTGCTGATTTTGTTTACTGTATATGTTATCATTACACAGATACCAGCCAGCAGCCAGACTTTGCTTCCTATCTGTGTGGTTAATTCTCCATGCCCGTGTTATCCTCTGATGCATGGGCCTTTGTTCCTCTTGTTAACTCCCATACACTGCAAAGAATGAAGCAGAAATCTACTAAAATTGCATTTGCTGAGTTTCTCAGCTTTCTGATTCACCAGCTGTAATTTAAGTGTGTTAGCCTGTGTTGACGCACCATCACACTAATTGCTGTCATTGTCCAGGATTCACATACGCAAAGGTATTTCTCTCAAACTGATTGGGCAAGCTATTGGTACAAGAAAGGTAGGTGAACAAATAGACTGGTGTGAAGCATTGCTATTCTGCTATGAAGCCTGAGGTTTGCCTTTGCACTGGAGAGAAAAAGGCTTTTGCTGGGAAAACTTGAGTTAAGAGATCTCAAAATGTCAAGTATGGATTAATTTATATAAACGACCTAAAATCCTTACGAATTAATGTGTTATTCCTGGATTATGAGAATCAACACATCTAGGTTGGGCCATTAATTTTGTCAGTGTTTGGGGACCATAAAGGTTTTTTTAGCTCATTCTGGCAGAGCTGAAAGGAGCTAATTCGAGTACACATTGTCCATCCATCTGCCCGTCTGTCTGTCCACATTTTACGGGAATCACTACTCCTAGGCATTTTCCCCAATAGTCATCAAACTCACTCACAATGGTCCTCAGATGGGTTTGCATCCATGTTGTGCTCAAGGTCAATGTCAAGGTTAAAGGTCAGGTGATCTGAGCACTTATGTGATTTAAAAAAAATCGCTACTCCTCCTAGGCAACTGCCTCGATGCTCACCAAACTCGCTTACAATGATCCTCTTGTGGGAGTGCATACAGGGTGTGCTCAAGGTCAAGGTCAGTAGGAGGCAATCTGGGCACTTATGATTTCTCAATTTCTCAATTTATGATTAGTCAATTTCCCCAATGTTTGCCAAACTCATTCACAATGATCCTCCAGTGTGTTTGTGTCCTGGTTATGCTCAGTGTCAAGGTCAAACATCAGATGATTTGGGCACTTGGGTGATTTCATGAAAATTGCTAGGTTAAAGGTCAGGTGATCTGAGCACTTATGTGATTTTTAAAAAAATCACTCCTCCTCCTAGGCAATTGCATCGATGCTCACCAAAATCACTCACAAGGATCCTCAGGTAGGTCTGCATCCAAGTTGAGGTCAAGGTCATTGTCAAAGGTCAGGAGATCTGGGCATTTATGATTTCACAACAATTGTTGCTCCTCCTAGACAATTCACCAGTTATTTGGTTTGGGGGCAATTACTTTTTAGCTTTGTTTCTTTAATAAATACAATCATCATTTAGAAACTGCATTTTGGATTTACTCAGCTTATCTTTGTCTAATATTAAAATCTGTTTGATCTGAAACATTAAGTGTGACAAATATTCAGAAATATTAGAAATCAAGAAAGTGGCAATTGACTTCCGGTTATGGCGGCCACGTAGGAAGACGTGTTTCACTCTGCTCTGCTCCTAATAATAAAAAATAGGCTAAAACTCTCTCAATTGGAGCAAAAACCTATCCTAGCGTTTAGGCGCGGATATGGTAAAAACCAAGGCTGTGAAATCAGGCGAAGGAAAAACTGATTCGTCGAGACAATCCAAGTTAACAGACTTCCACGCTCGTGACGAAGCAGAAAAATCTCCGGAGACCATGGCTGAGGACGGAGCTGGCGGCGGAGCGGTGACTGCCGAAGGAACAAATGTGGTCCTTGCTGCTATCAGCGCTATGAGAGCAGACTTTTCATCTAAGTTTGATGGGATTATAGCAGCGATAGAAGGCATGAGAAAAGAAATAAGCGACTGTATGGAACGAGTTTCGCAGGCGGAGCGCCGAATCTCCAACGCTGAAGATGACGTCACCAGCCTACAACTAAAGGTCCAAACATTGGAATTAAAAAATAAACGTCTGGAAGATAATGTCCTGGACTTAGAATCCCGGTCGAGACGGGATAATTTAAGGCTGGTGGGCCTCCCGGAGAGTACAGAGGGACAGGATGCATGTTCCTTTTTGGAAAAGTGGATTCCAGAAGCGCTGAACAACGCAGATCTGCAGTCATCAGTCGTCTTGGAGAGCGCACACCGAATCGGCCCACCGAGAGATAATAAGACAACACCAAGGACGCTGATTATGAAGTTCCTCAACTACAAAGACAAGATGACGGTCTCCAACGCAGCGCGTACTAAAGGAGAAATCAAATACCAGGATCATCAGGTGCGGTTCTACCCAGATTTGGCCACAGGAATCCAACAATTAAGAAACAGTTTGACCCCGCCCGTAAAGAGCTGCACAGCCTCGGGATTCGTCACGGAGTGATTCATCCAGCATGACTGCTGGTCACATATAAAGGGAGAACCCATATCTTCAAGACCCCTAAGGAGGCGCAGGAACTCATTAAACAGATCCAAGGAGAGACTGGCTGGAGCTAAGCATAAAGCAAGAACAAGATATAAAGGTAGAATATTTAAGCATGTGTACAAGTATCTGACTGATCTGAAACATATAGCATGTCTACAAAATATAGATTGTATTATATAAAAAAAAGCTATGATGTACAAAGTTGCTATAAAATTTTGGAGTTAAGTTGGAAAAACTACAGAAGAGAGTTATTGTCATGTCATTAAAAGTAGCAGAGTCAGGGTGATTGAGAGGAGAAAGAGTGAGTGGTTTAGACTGAACCTCGCGGGTGAGGAGCAGCCACTGGCTATAACGGGAGACAGAATTTTTTTTTTTTTGATTTTGGGGGGATTACCACAAATGTGGGGAGGGGGAATTTGTTTTTGTGTAGTTTGTGGGATGAATGTTCAACCATCCATGTTTTTGCTTCTCTGTATGAGCATGCTTATTTTGCAAGGTAATTTCAAACTCTTTATTGATCATAGACCAAAGTGTTAATCTTAATTTAACATCATGTAATTGCAGAGGTCTACAAAATCTAAAAAAAACTTAAACAAGTTTTGAATAAAATAAAAGATATAGGTTCAAAAATTGTGTTTTTACAAGAAACTCATCTAATAGAGGAGGATGTAAAAAGAATAAGGAGAAGGTGGCAGGGAAGTGTGTTCACCTCATCATTTTCATCCCGAGCCAGGGGAGTTATGACTCTCATACATAAAACAGTTCCATTTCAAGTGAAAAATGTAATTGGAGATAAATTGGGAAGATATCTAATCATCCAAGGATCTTTGTTATTAGAAAATATAAATCTGGTGAACTTATATGGTCCCAATATAGATGATCAAAACTTCTTCGTTAATTTATTTCTTACTTTATCATCACTCACAGGGCAACATATAATAGCAGGGGATTTTAATTGTACATTGAATCCTAGTATAGATAGATCAACAGGACAGGACTGTACGCACAATGGATGTAGGATGACCATTAACCATTTTATGAAAGAATTGAGATTGCTAGATATATGGAGAGAAATGAAACCACAAGTCAAAGCCTATTCTTGCTATTCTAATACCTACAAGACATTTTCACGTATTGACTATTTTTTGATCTCCACAGAATTAAGGTCCAAAATTCAAAATTGTTTCTATGATAACATCATGATATCTGATCATGCACCCTGCTGTCTAATATATGTAGATAAGCAACTGACAAAGGTTCCAGGTAGGTGGCATTTTCAGCATAAATGGCTTCAGGATGAGGAATTTGTTAAGTACATAGAAAAACAGATAGATGAGTTCTTTGATATCAATACTACACAAACATCAGCATGTATAAAGTGGGAGGCTTTCAAAGCTTTTATTAGCGGGCATATTATTAGTTATACAGGTTCAAAATCTAGGAAGACTCGAGAGGAGAGAGTCCAATTGGAACGTAAAATAAAAATTCTTCAAGAAAAAGTGTATGCAGGAAGTAATCCAAAATTAGAGAACGAATTACAGATTCTGAAAGCTGAATATGACAAAAAATCAGCGAATAGAGCTGCCTCGAGTCTTCTAAGATTGAAGCAAACCTTTTATGAACAAGGTGAAAAATCAGGAAAATTATTGGCATGGCAGATTAAACAATTAGAATTTAAAACAACAATTACCAGTATTATAAGTAACGGACAGGCAGTTGTAGATCCTTTAGAAATTAATAGAGCCTTTAGAGATTATTATGAAAAATTATATGATACAAAAAATGAAACTGACTTAACAAAACTAAATGGGTTTTTGGACGGATTATCTATACCATGCATTCCAAATGAAAATATGGAGATACTGGAGTCAAAAATTAGTCAAGAAGAAGTTGGGCAAGCCATTGATAATATGAAATCAGGAAAAAGTGCGGGACCGGATGGTCTTCCAGTTGACCTCTATAAAAAATTTAAGAATATATTAATAAAACCATTTTTGGAAATGGTTTTAGAAGCAAAAAAAATAAGCAAAATAAACAAAAACTTATGACCAACTCGAGTAGACATCAATTATCCCCAGCTGGAGGAAGTCATCTGACACAGAGTGAGGAAACTCAAACTCTGAAAATATGCCACTATGCTGAACATAAACCACAAGAGATGGAGAATGATATTGATCCTGATAACCACTTTTTCAATAATATTCATAACCACTGTGAATATTACACTGAAAAGCAATTCAAAAGTCAAGTGCAGTTAGATGGTAAACTGTCAATAATACACTTCAATAGCAGAAGTCTTAACAAAAACTTTCCACAGATTCAGGACTATTTAAAACAGCTAGACAGAAAATTCACAGCTATTGCAGTCTCTGAAACCTGGCTTAATGAAGAACAGGCTCCCCTGATGGCAATAGAGGGATATCAGATGTTTTATATTAACAGAACTCAAAAAAAGGGTGGTGGTGTTGCACTGTATATTGATGACCTGTATAGGTGTAAGCTTGTAAATGAAATGTCCTTTGCACTACCAGGGATCTTGGAATGTGTTACTGTTGAGATTGACCTAGACAAAACAAAAAATCTAATCATAAGCTGCATATATAGAACGCCGGGAACTTGCATTGAGACATTCAGAGATAAATTAGTCGAGCTGTACAATAATATTACTAGTAAGAAAATGGTAGCAATTTGTGGAGATTTCAATATTGATTTACTGAATCCACATCAACAAAATGTAGTTACAGAGTTCATGAACTCTATGTACAGCATGAGTCTATATCCCACAATAACACATCCCAGTAGAATCACAGTTCACTCTGCTACACTTATTGACAACCTGTTTGTCAATGTTATCGATAAGAAAATAGAAAGTGGATTATTGATAAATGATATAAGTGACCACTTGCCAACCTTTGCACTTATGCATGGCCACACGGGGCCCAACGCAGAAAAAATTTCAAAATCGTTCAGATACAAATCACCAAATGCAATCAATTCTTTTAAAGAGGACTTGCTGAAGCAAGACTGGACAGAAGTCTATGTATCAGATGTAAATGAAGCCTATGACACATTTATAAACATTGTAACCACTCTTTATGAAAAAAACTGCCCATTAGTAAAAAAGAAGCTTAAACACAAATTTGCTGATAAGCCATGGTTAACCAAAGGACTACAAAAGGCGTGTAAAAAGAAAAATTTATTATATAAAGCTTTCCTAAAGAAAAGGACAAAAGAAGCAGAGCAGCGGTATAAAACATACAAAAATAAGTTAACATATATAATAAGATGTAGTAAAAGAGACTATTACAGTAAAGAACTGGAGAAAAACAAAGACAATATCAAAAATACATGGACAATACTCAACAGTATCCTTGGAAATAAAAGCAGAAATACAAGCAACCCAACTAATATTCCAAAAAATAATAAAACGACTCAGAGTGTGAATATAGCTTCACCTGCAGATGAATTTTTTTTCCACAATATCTTTATTGAACCTTTTTTTTAAACAAACATGACACAAACAATCAAACACTAACACTAAAGTACTACAAAAAAAATGCACTAAAAACACCAACAACCACCAACAAAATCAAATCTTCAACAATGCTCATCTGTTTAGTCTAGACAATCCATTACATAAGTATACATAATATGTTCACCAGTTTGGAATTTACAAGGTCCACACACATCATTCACCTTCTTCTTCAAGAGTTATGTTTAAATTTTTTACATAATCAATAAAAGGTCTCCATATATTCTCAAACACAGTTTCCTTTGATTTCAGTATGTATGTTATTCTTTCTAATGGAAGGTTTGTTAACATCTGTCTTAACCACTGAGTCACATCTGGTCTATGAGTCTTTTTCCACAGTAGTGCAATACATTTTTTGGCATTAAGCAAACTGAGGTCTATGAATGTTCTTTCACTTTTATTAAAGTTATGCTTTTCTGGGTACAGACCCAACAAAAAACAGTTTAGGATTCAATATGATTTGTTTTGAGATTATTTTTTCAATTGTTACCCTCACCTCTTCCCAAAACATTCTAATTATTCTACATTCCCATACACAATGAAATAGGGTTCCTTTACTTTCCATGCATTTTGTGCATGTATCTGGTATGTTTTTGTTATATCTATTTAACTCCTCCGGTGTAACATACATCCACATTAACCATTTAAAATGTATCAATTTAAGACGTACATTTATTGATTTGGTTTGATCTTCTGTACAAGCTAATTCCCATTGTTCCTCCGAAATTTCAGTTTGCAGATCTTCTTTCCAGTAGTTTAATCTTTTCTGTGAGTTTTCACATGAGGATAGTGTCAATGAGTTATAAAACTCTAAAATAATACCCTTTCTTTTACGATCTTTCATCAACATTTTTTCCAAGGATGAATAAATAGGTCGAGTGACAGCTTTATTTTGATTTGATCGAATAAAGTTTCTAAGTTGAAGATATTTAAAAAATTGTGTTCTATTAAGATTAAATTTGATCCTCAGCTCTTCAAAAGACATTATGTTATCTGCACATGGCAAATATAAATCTTGAATCTTTTGAATCCCTTTTAAATTCCATACTTTAAATACAGCATCCGCTCTCCCTAGTTTAAAATATTGATTACCCCATATTGGGCTAAATTGTGACAATAAGTGTGGTTCTTTTAAATAGTTTTTAGTTTCACACCATATTTTGATCATATGCTTTACAAATGGATTTTTAACTTGTTTTTGTAATTTTTTTGCCGAATCTGAGTATATGAATATGGGAAGAGGTAAAGGTAAATTGTATGATTCCATTTTAGTCCAGTGAGGGAGATCATTTAATGAAAAATAATATGTCATAGACCTCAGTTGTGCCGACCAATAATACAACATAAAATTTGGACATTTCAGACCTCCACGATCAAATGGTAAATATAATAAAGACAGACGTAATCTAGCCCTCCTGTTGTTCCATATAAATTCCACTAACTTTTTTTAAATTCTTGAGAATAAATGTAAAGGTGGTGGTAAGGGAATGTATTGAAATAAATAAAGTATTTTAGGTAAAATATTACTTTTAAGTATATTGATTCTCCCGATCATCGACATTGGTAGTGACATCCATCTCTGAATTAACTCATTAATATCTGTCATTAAGGCTTCATAGTTGACACTGGCGACTGATTCTAGCTTAGGCACAATTTGGATTCCTAAATATTTAAACTGATTTACAACGTTGAATTGATTTACCTCAGGGGCTGGGTAATTTTTCTGGGTCTCATTTAGCATTAATATTGAAGATTTAGTTTTATTTATTTTATATCCTGATATTTCCCCAAAATTCTTTATTAAATTCAACAAGGTCGGAATTGATTTTTTAAGATTCGACATAAACAAAATTATGTCATCGGCGTACAGGGAGATTTTATGTTCTGTTGGTCCAACTTTAATTCCATATATTTGTGAATGTAAACATATCGCCATCGCTAAAGGTTCAATTGCCATAGTAAACAGTAAAGGTGAAAGTGGACAGCCTTGTCGACATCCTCTATTGATTTTTATTGATTTTGAAATATTGTTATTTGTTAGGATTTCTGCTGTACCATTATTGTATATTATCTGAACCCATTTTATGAAATTATTTCCAAGTCCAAACCTTTGTAAGACTTCAAAAAGAAAGGGTCATTCGACTCTATCAAGGGCCTTTTCGGCGTCCAGTGATAGGAGTGTCATGGCGGCCTCTGGGCCGTCATTGGCATCATTATCTCCAGCTGTGCACAGATCCACAGGTGTTAATCACCAGCTGTTAAAAGCCAGCGTTGCTGACAGCTCAGTACGGAGTCGTCTGTCCTCCTCGTCTGAGAAAGAACCAGAACTCCGCTCTCTGGCCTCGTCAAGGTATTCTCTTGTCTCGTCAGAAACTATCTCGTCAAGAACTGTCTTGTCTAACACTGACTCGTCAGAATCTGTCTCGTCAAGAACTGTCTTGTCAAAAACTGTCTCGTCAGAGTCTGTCTCGTCAGGAAGCTCTCTGGCCTCGTCAAGGACCTCTCCTGCCTCGCCTAGGACTTCTGTTCAAAGTCAAGCACGTAAGAGAGCTGTTTGTTACTCTACACCCAACCTCTATCCCTGTGCACAGGTGGACCCCCTTGGTGGCGGACCTGCGTCCCCAGCTGACGGGGTAACGCCAACACGCTCACGTAGCGGTTCGCTACCACCACGACTACCGGTACGTCTTGCTCCACAAATTCCTGAACTGTTACTGTATCAGTTACAGGAGTACTGGCCACCGTTACCGGTGGAGTTTGTGTCATCGTCATCTGTCGTGTCATCGTCACCACGTTCTGTGGAATCACTCACCTCGTCCTCATCTGGATTGTCATGGTCACCACGCTCAGTGGAGTCACTCGTCTTGTCATCAGCTGGATTATCATCGTCACCACATTCTGTGGAATCACTGGTCTTGTCATCAGATGGTTTGTCATCGTCCCGGTCTGTGGTGTCACAGCCGGAGTCTCTGGAAGACCTGTCCTCGCCACAGTCACAGGTGGAAGCCTCAGCACGTTCACGGACGCCTTCACCTCCACGTTGCATGGCCGCTGGTTCTCAGCAGGATGTAACCTGTGCTTCTCCCAAGTAAGCCTCACTACTGATAGCCGGTCATTAGTGTGGGACAAAAGTAATTGTCTGTGCCTATATGTTCCAGGGTTGCCGCGTCTCCATCCAGAGTGCTCAGCTCCAGTGACCAGGATACTATCCACGCTCTCACATTTGCACTACACACCCTTTCACTATAATAAAGATTATTGTTCACTAATTTACCCGTGTCAGTGTCTGTCTCCTGGGTCCCGAAACATGTCAAGGAGAGCTGTATCCGGTGCTTCTTTATTAGAATAAATAATATTAAATAGTCTTCTTACATTATGGAAGCCTCGTCTTCCCTTTATAAAGCCATTCTGATCTCGATTAATAATATTTGGTAAAATTTCTTGTATTCGTCTTGCTAAAATTTTACAGATTATCTTAAGGTCGGCATTTAATAGGCTTATTGGTCTCATATTTTCACATTTATTAGAGGGTTTACCTGGTTTTGGCAACAGTATAATTAAGGCATTATTCATGTATGATGGTAAATTACTATTTTGAAATGCTTCTAAAACCATTTCCAAAAAAGGTTTTATTAATTTATTCTTAAATTTTTTTATAAAGGTCAACTGGAAGACCATCTGGTCCTGCACTTTTTCCTGATTTCATATTATCAGTGGCTAGCCCAACTTCTTCTTGACTAATTTTAGACTCCAGTATCTCCCTGTTTTCATTTGGAATACACGGTATAGATAGTTCGTTCAAAAACCCATTTAGTTTTGTTAAGTCAGATTCATTTTTGGTATCATATAATTTTTCGTAGTAATCTCTAAAGGCTCTATTAATTTCTAAAGGATCTATAACTACCTGTCCGTTACTTATAATACTGGTAATTGGTGTTTTAAATTCTAATTGTTTAATCTGCCATGCCAATAATTTTCCTGATTTTTCACCTTGTTCATAAAAAGATTGTTTCAATCTTAGAAGACTCGAGGCAGCTCTATTCGCTGATTTTTTGTCATATTCAGCTCTCAGAATCAGTAATTCGTTCTCCAACCTTGGATCACTTCCTGCATACACTTTTTCTTGAAGACTTTTTATTTTATGTTCCAATTAGGCTCTCTCCTCTCGAGTCTTCTTAGATTTTGAACCTGTATAACTAATAATATGTCCCCTAATAAAAGCTTTGAAAGCCTCCCACTTTACACATGCTGATGTTTGTGTAGTATTGATGTCAAAGAACTCATCTATCTGTTTTTCTATGTACTTAACAAATTCCTCATCCTGAAGCCATTTATGCTGAAATTGCCATCTACCTGATTCCTTTGTCAATTTCTTATCTACATATATTAGACAGCAGGGTGCATGATCAGAGATCACGATGTTATCATAAAAACAGTTTTGAATCTTGGACCTTAATTCTCTGGAGATCAAAAAATAATCAATACGTGAGAATGTCTTGTAGGTATTGGAATAACAAGAGTAGGCTTTAACTTGTGGTTTCATTTCTCTCCATATATCTAGCAATCTCAATTCTTTCATAAAATGATTAATGGTCATCCTACATCCATTGTGCGTACAGTCCAGTCCTGTTGATCTATCTATACCGGGATTCAATGTACAATTAAAATCCCCTGCTATTATATGTTGCCCTGTAAGTGATGATAAGATAAGAAATAAATTCGCAAAGAACTTTTGATAATCTATACTGGGACCATATAAGTTCACCAAATTTATATTTTCTAATAGCAAAGATCCTTGAATGATTAAATATCTTCCAAATTTGTCTCCAATTACATTTTTCACTTGAAATGGGACTGATTTATGTATGAGAGTCATAACTCCCCTGGCTCGGGATGAAAATGATGAGGTGAAAACACTTCCTTGCCATCTACTCCTAATTCTTTTTACATCCTCCTCTATTAGATGAGTTTCTTGTAAAAACACAATTTTTGAACCCATGTCTTTTATTTTATTCATAACTTGTTTAAGTTTTTTTAAATTTTGTAGACCTCTGCAATTCCATGAAGTTAAATTAAGATTAACGCTTTGGTTTATGATCAATAGGGAGTTTGGGATTACCTTGCAGTGTAAACATGCTCATACAGTGAAGCAAAAAAATGAGTGGTTGAACATTCATCCTACAAACTACACAAAAACAAATTCCCCCTCCCCACATTTGTGGCGATCCCCCCAAAAGCAAAAGAAAAATTCCATCTCCCGATATAGCCATCGACCGCTCCACACCCACGAGGAACAGCCAAAGCCACTCCTTCTTCATCCTCCCAATCACCCTAACTCTACTGCTTTTAATGACGTAACATTAACTCTCCTCTGTAGTTTTCCAACTTAACTCCAAAATTTTTAGCAACTTTGTACATCATAGTTTTTTTTTTTAAATATATAATACAATCTATATTTTTGTAAACTTGCTATTTGCTTCAAGTCAGTCAGATGCCTGTGCAAATGCTTAAATATTCTACCTTATACTGTATTTTGTTCATGCTTAGCTCCCACCAGTCTCTTCTTGGATCTTCTTGATGAACTCCTGCGCCTCCTCTGGGGTCTTGAAGATGTGTGTTCTGCCCCCATACGTGGTCAACAGTCTCGCAGGATAAATTACACCATGACAAATCCCAAGGTTGCGCAGCTCTTTACGTACGGGATCAAACTGCTTCCTCAATTGTTGGATTCCTGTGGCCAAATCTGGGTAGAACCGCACCTGCTGGTCCTGGTGTTTAATCTGTCCTTTAGCTCGTGCAGCGTTGAAGATCTTCATCCTGTCTCTGTTGCTGAGGAACTTCATAATTAGGGTCCTCGGTGGTCCCTTATCTCTCCGTGGGCCAATACGGTGTGCGCTTTCCAGAACCACTGCTGATTGCAGCTCCGCGCTGCCCAGTGCCTCCGGAATCCACGTTTCCAGAAAGGAACATGAGTCCCGACCTTCGGATTCCTCCGGTAGACCCACCAGCCTCAAGTTGTTCCGTCTCGACCGGGACTCCAAATCCAGGACATTATCTTCCAGACATTTAATTTTTTTTCCAAAGTGCGCACCTTTAATTGAAGACCGGTGACGTCATCCTCAGCACTA
Source organism: Pholidichthys leucotaenia (assembly GCA_020510985.1). Classification (NCBI taxonomy): domain Eukaryota; kingdom Metazoa; phylum Chordata; class Actinopteri; order Cichliformes; family Pholidichthyidae; genus Pholidichthys; species Pholidichthys leucotaenia. The sequence goes on from CM035845.1 coordinate 289,410,239, forward strand.
GAGACACGAAGCTCCACCTGCGCCATTCGTTCTACACAGTCACCCAATTCCTTTCTCATTCCTTCCAACGCTGCCATAATCCCATCAAATTTAGAGGAAAAGTCTGCTCTCATTGAACTTATGGCAGCTAGCACCGCACCTGTGCCGTTTCCCGCAGATACCGCACCGCTGCTAGCTTCCTCCGCCATATATGGAGCTTTATCTACTGCGTCACAGACGTGAAAGTCCGTTAATTTGGACTGTTTCGGCGGCTCGCTTTTTCCTCAACCTGGTTTTCCAGCCTTAGGCTTCACCGACATATCCTCGCCCAAACGCTGGGATACGTTCTGTCCCAAATGAGAGAGTTATTTGCCGATTTTTTTTCTCCAGGAGCAGAGCAGAGTGAGACGTGTCCTTCTCACGTGGCAGCCATAACCGGAAGTCCCCTGCAGATGAATTTAATAATTTTTTTGTTAACATTGGACCTAATCTTTAAAGTATGGAATTTAAAAGGGATCCAAAAAATTCAAGATTTATATTTGTCATGTTCAGATAACATAATGTCTTTTGAAGAGCTGAGGATCAAATTTAATCTTAATAGAACATATTTTTTTAAATATCTTCAGATTAGGAACTTTATTCGATCAAATCAAAACAATGCTCTCACTCGACCTATTTATTGATCCTTGGAAAAAATCTTGACGAAAGATAGTAAGAGAAAGGGTATTATTTCAGAGTTTTATAACTCATTGACATTATTTTCAAGTGAAAACTCACAGAAAAGACTGAATTATTGGAAAGAAGACCTGCAAACTGAAATCTCAGAGGAACAATGGGAATTGGCTTGTACAGAAGCTCAAACCAAATCAGTAAATGTACGTCTAAAATTGATACATTTTAAATGGTTAATGTGGATGTATGTTACACCGGTGGAATTAAATAGATATAACAAAAACATACCAGATACATGCACAAAATGTATGGAAAGTAAAGAAACCTTATTTCATTGTTTATGGGAATGTAGGAAAATTAGAATGCTTTGGGAAGAGGTGAGGGGAACAATTGAAAAAATAATTTCAAAACAAATCATATTGAATCCTAAATTGGTTTTTTTTGGGGGTCTGCATCCAGAAAAGCACAACTTTAATAAAAGTGAAAGAGCATTCATAGACCTCAGTTTGCTTAACGCCAAAAAATGTATTGCACTATTGTGGAAAAAGACTCATAGACCAGATGTGACTCAGTGGTTAAGACAGATGTTAACAAACCTTCCACTAGAAAGAATAACATACATACTGAAATCAAAGGAAACTGTGTTTGAGAATATATGGAGACCTTTTATTGATTATGTAAAGAATTTAAACATAACTTTTGAAGAAGAAGGTGAATGATGTGTGTGGACCTTATAAATTCCAAACTGGTGAATGTATAATATGTATACTTATGTAATGGATTGCCTAGACTAAACAGAGGGGCATTGTTGAAGACCTGTTCCTGTTAGTGGTTGTTGGTGTGTTTTAGTGCATTTTTTTATTACTTTGGTGTTAGAGTTTGATTGTTTGTGTTATGTTTGTAAAAAAGGTTCAATAAAAATATTGTGGAAAAAAAAAACATTGGACCTAATCTGGCCGGAGAAATACCCACTACGGTGCCTACAGGTGATACAATATGCAATAACACTGCTGTAAAAGACTCCATCTTCATAAAGAACACAGACGAAAGAGAGGTCATTGAAATTGTTAAATCGTTCAAAAGTAAAACATCTACGGACTGTGATGGTATTGACATGCTATTAGTCAAAACTGTTATCGAATGCATAGTAAAACCACTGACTTATATCTGTAACCTGGCTCTCCAATCAGGTATATTTCCCAATGCAATGAAAATAGCTCAAGTAATTCCGATATACAAGACGGGCGACAGAGGGGAACTCTCAAACTATAGACCAATTTCACTATTACCGCAATTTTCCAAGATGCTTGAAAAAATATTCTATGAGAGAATTGACAACTTCATACCGAAGAATGATTTATTGTGTGAGCAGCAATATGGGTTCAGACACAAGAGGACAACTGCATATGCCCTAATGGAATTTACAGAAAAAATATCAACAGCCATTGAAAATAAAGAGTATTCAGTTGGAGTATTCCTAGATCTTAAAAAAGCATTTGATACAGTAGATCACAATTTATTATTAAAGAAACTACAAAATTGTGGTATTAGAGGGGTAGCACTGTCCTGGTTAAGTAGTTACTTAAAGAATAGATATCAGTATGTATGTGTTAGCAACAAAAACTCAGAGTTACTGAAGGTCACCTGTGGAGTCCCACAGGGTTCAGTTTTGGGACCATTATTATTCAATATGTATATAAACGATATATGTAAAGTTTCAGAAAAAATGGACTTAATATTGTTTGCCGATGACACTAATCTGCTATGCAGTGGAAACAATTTGGAACAACTTCTGGATACACTCGGAAAGGAATTAGGAAAGCTTAAACTGTGGTTTGATTCAAACAAATTAACGCTCAATTTAAGTAAGACAAAATTTATAGTCTTTAACAACCATCACAACAACCCAGTACCCAAACTCAGTGTAAATGGTGTAGAGATTGAAAGGGTATCTGAAACTAAATTTCTTGGAGTAATAAATGATAACAAACTGTGTTGGAAGTCACATATTAATTATATTAAAGGTAAAGTATCCAAATCAATTGCAATATTACACAGAGTGAAATATTTGCTGAATCAACCCACACTATACACCTTGTATCATTCATTAATACTCCCATACATGACATATTGTAATGAAGTATGGGGAAATACATATAAAACAAACATATATCCACTCTTTATGCTTCAAAAGAGAGCTATTAGAATAATAAACAAAGCAGCTTACAGGGAACCAACAAACCCACTTTTTCTTAAACAAAAAACTCTCAAGTTTAAAGATGTGGTTGACTTTAAAACCGCAATAATAATGTTCAAAGTGAAGAATTTATCACTGCCCGCAAATATCCAAAAGTTGTTCCAAACAAGGGAGAAACGATATCACCTCAGAGGAACATGTATATTTCAAAAGCCTACAGTGAGAACAACCACCAAGCAACACTGTATTTCAGTGCAAGGAGTCAGATTATGGAACGATTTTGGACCTGAATTAAAATCATGTACAACGCTTGGACAATTTAAACAAAAACTAAAGGAAGAAATACTCCAAACATATTTACAAGACGACATGTAAACTCACATAAGGATTGACATATCCAGCCTGTGTTGTGTTGTAGCTTAGTTTTTTTTTTCTTTTTTTCTCTGTCACATTTTGTCTTAGATTTGTTTTTGAATAGTAACCGCTTAGCTTAGCCTAGCTTAGTTTTCTTTTTTCTCTCAGTCACATTTGTCTTAGCTTTGTTTTGAATTGTAATCGCTCTTGTCTTGTTTTCTCTTTTTTCTCTTTTGAATTCTTGGATGGAATATGGGTGGGCAATATAAGCTGCAGCTTCAGCCATCACCCATTTCGGATAACTTACGTGGAATTGTATAATAAGAGGAGTCTTTGTCTAATTTGACCTTGTTGTTATAATATTCAGTTTCTTTTAACCTGTACTGTACTATCCGAAATAAATTCATTCATTCATTCATTCATTCAGTCAAGCATTTCAAAATAGTAATTTACCACCATACATGAATAATGCCTTAATTATACTGTTGCCAAAACCAGGTAAACCCTCTAATAAATGTGAAAACATGAGACCAATAAGCCTATTAAATGCTGACCTTAAGATAATCTGTAAAATTTTAGCAAGACGACTACAAGAAATATTACCAAATATTATTAACCGAGATCAGAATGGCTTTATAATGGGAAGACAAGGCTTCCATAATGTAAGAAGACTATTTAATATTATTTATTCTAATAAAGAAGCACCGGATACAGCTCTCCTATCATTGGACGCCGAAAAGGCCTTTGATAGGGTCGAATGGCCCTTTCTTTTTGAAGTCCTACAAAGGTTTGGACTTGGAAATAATTTCATAAAATGGGTTCAGATAATATACAATAATGGTACAGCAGAAATCCTAAGAAATAGCAATATTTCAAAATCAATAAAAGTCAAAAGAGGATGTCGACAAGGCTGTCCACTTTCACCTTTACTGTTCACTATGGCAATTGAACCTTTAGCGATGGCAGTACGTTTACATCCACAAATATATGGAATTAAAGTAGGACCAACAGAATATAAAATCTCCCTGTATGCTGATGACATAATTTTGTTTATGTCGAATCTTAAAAAATCAATTCCGACCTTGTTAAATTTAATAAAGAACTTTGGGGAAATATCAGGATATAAAATAAATAAAACTAAATCTTCAATATTAATGCTAAATGAGACCCAGAGAAATCACCCAGCTCCTGAGGTAAATCAATTCAATGTTGTAAATCAGTTTAAATATTTAGGAATTCAAATTGTGCCTAAGCTAGAATCAGTCGCCAGTGCCAACTATGAAGCCTTTATGACAGATATTAATGAGTTGCTTCAGAGATGGATGTCAGTACCAATGTTGTTGATCGGGAGAATCAATATACTTAAAAGTAATATTTTACCCAAAATATTATATTTATTTCAATACATTCCTTTACCACCACCTTCAGATCTATTCTCAAGAATTAAAAAAAAGTTAGTGGAATTTATATGGAACAATAGGAAGGCTAGATTATGTCTGTCCTTACTATATTTACCATTTGATCGTGGAGGTCTGAAATGTCCAGACTTTATGTTGTATTACTGGTCAGCACAACTGAGGTCTATGACATTATTTTTCATCAAATGATCTCCCTCACTGGATTGAAATGGAATCATACAATTTACCTTTACCTCTTCCCTTATTCATATACTCAGACTCGGCTAAAAAATTACAGAAACAAGTTAAAAATCCTATTGTAAAGCATATGATCAAAATATGGTGTGAAATCAAAAAATATTTAAAAGAACCACACTTATTGTCACAATTTAGCCCAATATGGGGTAATCAATATTTTACACCAGGGAGAGCGGATGCTGTATTTAAATTATGGAATTTAAAAGGGATTCAAAAGATTCAAGACTTATATTTGTCACGTTCAGATAACATAATGTCTTTTGAAGAACTGAGAGTCAAATTTAATCTTAATAGAACACATTTTTTTTAAATATCTTCAGCTTAGGAATTTTATTTGATCAAATCAAAATAATGTTCTCACCCGACCTACTTATTCATCCTTAGAAAAAATTTTGACGAAAGATAGTAAGAGAAAGGGTATTATTTCAGAGTTTTATAACTCATTGACACTATCCTCAAGTGAAAACTCAGAAAAGAATGAATTATTGGAAAGAAGACCTGCAAATTGAAATTTCAGAGGAACAATGGGAATTGGCTTGCACAGAAGTTCAAACCAAATCAATAAATGTACGTCTTAAATTGATACATTTTAAATGGTTAATGCGGATGTATGTTACACTGGTGGAGTTAAATAGATATAACAAAAACATACCAGATACGTGCACAAAATGTATGGAAAGTAAAGGAACCCTATTTCATTGTTTATGGGAATGTAGAAAAATTAGAATGTTTTGGGAAGAGGTGAGGGTAACAATTGAAAAAATAATTTCAAAACAATTCATATTGAACTCTAAACTGTTTTTGTTGGGTCTGTATCCAGAAAAGCATAATTTTAATAAGAGTGAAAGAACATTCATAGACCTCAGTTTGCTTAATGCCAAAAAATGTATTGCACTACTGTGGAAAAAGACTCATAGACCAGATGTGACTCAGTGGCTAAGACAGATGTTAACAAACCTTCCCATAGAAAGAATAACATACATACTGAAATCAAAGGAAAATGTGTTTGAGAATATATGGAGACCTTTCATTGATTATGTAAAGAAATTAAACATAACTTCTGAAGAAGAAGGTGAATGATGTGTGTGGACCTTGTAAATTCCAAATTGGTGAATGTATAATATGTATACCTATGTAATGGATTACCTAGACTAAACAGAGGAGCATTGTTTGACTTGCTTTTGTTAATGGTTGTTGGTGTTTTTAGTATATTTTTTTATTTTATTTTTAAATTACTTTAGTGTTCGTGTTTGATTGTTCGTGTCATGTTTGTTAAAAAAGGTTCAATAAAAATATTGTGGAAAAAAAAAAGAAAGAGGCAATTACTTTGCCATGGCTCTTTGAAATAAAATATGAATCCTGATATTCTAAGTTTTTAGATGTACTAGTACAGTGATCCCCAACTATGTGCCATGGAGGGCCAAGAAGCTGCAGGTTTTCTCTTCCACCCAGTCTCTTCAGCAGGTGTTTTCAATGATCAGCAATCAGTGGAAGAAATTCAGAGATATCACCTGTTGAAGAGGATAGTTGGAGGTAAAACCTGCAGGGTCTTGGACCACTACACTTGTACACTGTTACAGATCCATGTCTTACTACATCCAGAACTAATTAAGTTAAATCTAGTGATGGCCAGATGAGACTTTCTGGAGGACTTGAGGCCTTTCATCAAAATGGCTCATATAGACGAGGACTCATGTGAAACTTCTTTTCCTCTACCAGGGCATCTAGTGGACAAAATGTATACAACATGAAGATTTTTAAAAGGGTATTATTGGTTTAATGTGTATTTTTTTCATTTCAGTAAATGCACAGTCTTTTAAGAAAGATCAATGATCATAAGGGAAAAAAGAAATAATAAAACTGAGGTGACTACAGTGAATGCACTTGTGCTACTTATCCATTTTTTAAAAAGAAATAATAACTTTTCAACAGTCTTTGGACTAAGGCAGTTTCTGTTGTTTTTTTATAGATTACTTCTCCAGCTTTGGTGAATACTCTCTCAGAGCACAGAGGATGTAGGTGTGCAAAGGGAGGCTACTGCAAGTTAGGATACACATTTCTGTCTTTCCCAGTACATTCATCTCTGTCCTTATTGCCATGCAGGGCACAATAGTGCCTCAGCATAATGACGTGTTATTGTTGTATCCAAGATTTTTGAAACACAACAGACGCTTCATCTTGCAAATAAAAATAAATTATAAGACTATCCCCACTAGGTCTTGAACACCAGCTCTCCAGCCACAAAACAGATGTTTTACCTCTAGGCTGCCACTTAGTGATGGTCAGATAAGGCTTTCTTGAAGACTTGAGTCTTTCCATCAAAATGGTTCATAAAGACGAAGCCTCATGTGAAACTTCATTTGCTCTACTAGGCAATGTAGTTGGCAAAAAGTATACAGCATGCAGATTTTTACAAGGGCATTATTGGTTTAATGTGTATTTTTTCAATTTCAATAAATGTGCTGTCTTTTAAGAAACATCAATGATCATAAGGGAAAAAAGAAATAATAAAACTGGGGTGACTACAGTGAATGTGCCTGTGCTACTTGGTGTGCTTGTACTATTTATCCATTTTTATTAAGAAATAATAACAGTCTTATACTGTCTTTCCCAGTATATTCATCTCTGTCCTTAATCTCATGCAGGGCACAATGGCAATAGTGCCTCAGCATAATGATGCATAATAATGATACAAGCGCTTTGAAACACAACAGACACTTCACCTCGCAAATAAAAATGAAATTACAAGAATGATCCAGCTGGGATTTGAACCCCAACCTCCCACTTGCAGAGCAGATGCTTTACTGCTCAGCCATCACCTCAGTTACAATAAATATCCACTATTTGTAGAAAATGCATCAATGGGAGAAATGTGCTCAAACTGTTCCCAAACAGGAGAAGTCCATGTTTTTGGTGCTGCCTCTATCTGAAAATTGGCTGTGACAAATCCCTTACACAGTCAAACATGGGCATTACAAAACGAGAGGGATGGAGATTTCCATTGTGTATCACTGCTCACTTTATTTCATGTTGCGAACAAAATTATGAATGGCTTCCTGACCCAGTCACATGGTATAACATCAGCAATCACACATCGAAATGTGCTTTGCCAAATATTTCCTGGACAAGCTCGGAGCACCCTTGAAGCTCTGGAGCCTGCTATCCCATCACTAGTGAAATCCACAGGTAAGATTCTGCATTTTATTTTCCTTCATAAAGGAAAACACAGGGTGGAGTGCTGGAATGAAATCAAGTTGTGGAGAAGACATGACTTGATGGAAAACAAGAAGGAAGACATCCTGAATGCATCTCTACAGGCTGCTCCCTTTCTGGATACCAAAGGTGTGCAGCAGCATCCATAGACAAGAAATGATGAAATTTGATAATTGGATGCAACTCCCTTAGGGAGAAAAGCTTTGAGGAGCTCTAGAAAAAGCTGAGCTCCCGAGTAAGAAAAGCAGATTATCTAAAAACGAGAATCTCTCCTTCTTAATTTTAGTCATGAACTCATTCTAAATAAAAAGTAATTTACACAAATACATTAATGACACTGCTGCTGTGAGTCTCATAAATTATTCACCAAGTCATTCTGAGCAGTTACAATGCAGAGCACACATTGACTGTGCTACTTGCAAAGTATAATCACACTTAATGTCATTACAAACCAACTTCTTATTTGGATCTCTTTTGAACAATTGGAGGTTTCGCTGGCGTTGCTTCCTGGAGTGCCGTTTATTACTGAATGCAAGATAAGGAAGATAAATAGATGAGAGCACATTGTGTGCTGGAATGTAAAAATGCAAATAGAAGGTACCTTCCCTGGTTTCTTCCTGCTGTTGAACTGTCACTTGATTAATTACAGGCCATTCATCTTAAGATTAACCTGCTAAGCCTCTCTCTCTGCCTGTCTGTACCTTCTTGCTTGTCTCTCATTTCTTTTTTACATCTCATTGTCGTTTAATTTCCTGACCTCTCTCTCCATCCAACCCCCTTTGCTCTGTCACTTTGATGACTTTGTTGAGTGGACAAACCATGTTTTTTTTTTTATTTGCCAGTTAAACAGAACAAAAGAGTGTCTCCCCTGTTTGACCCAGCCCACTGCTTGCTGTCAATATGTCAGTACAGTGCAGTGAAGAAAAGCACCTTTTACAGAACACAAACTCTGTGTGTGCATAAGTGCTCTCACATAGTTTAGGACCTTGTTTTACAACAAGGTGGCCTAGGACCCCAGGGGGTCCTTCAAAGAATGTTCAGGGGTCCTCAGGAAATTGTCTAATTTCAGTTCTTAATTGGTTCAAAAAATTGCAAATAATTTGCCTCTGTTATGGGTGTTTTTATTTATTAGGGGTCCAATGTGTGACATTGGTGGCAAAATTTAAAATTGATCAAATCTGCACATGAAATTGACTAATCACTATCCAATTGTGTCAGGTTTATGAAACTATTAACTATTTTCGTAACGGCATTCGCGTTCAGGAACTCTTGAGGATGAGCGCTTACTTCAACTACTTGTAAATGGAGAAGTAAACGGGACACTCGGGCTTTTGTTTCCCCGTGTGCCAATGCACTTTGCAATGGCACACGTTTTACACGAAACAACTTCAACACTTCCAGTATTTTTCACGCATCAAAACTCATCAACAGCTACATTTTCATGACATATTAAGATGTGATAACGTGTATACATACCTTCAAATTCTCCCTGTTTGTTGGATAAGACGTAAAATCACAAAAGGCGTAAATACGGGACACGGAAGTTTGGACCTTCGATAACTTCAATATAAAGTGACCACGGTTAATCCTCTCCACATGGGTTGAGCACATCCGGGGTAGAGAAAATAAAAGTGCTTTCCCAGGGCGCTCACCTCGTCAGACGGGGCTGCGCGCGGCCGACCAAGACCGAAGACGTAAATTTTTTAAATGACACCATATTCGATGTGTCATAAATGTTTGAGATTTTATTGAAATATTCTACATCTGAGCTTCACAAAGACTGATCTCCTTTTTACGTGTATGGTTTGGGATTTGAAAGGTGCAAAGTGAAAAGCATCAGCACTTCCTGTTTTCTGGTTACTTTACCAAATAACTTGCATGTTGCTGCGTAAATTTGGGGACACGGAAATTTACGTCGTACGAGTAAATTTGCAGGGGTCGCCGTACAAAAACCATAGATCCGATCACATTGGGGAATGTTTTATTTTGAATTTGCATTACAACTCTGTTATCTCTTGCATTTTGAGTAGAAAGAGTTACTCAGAGATCACGTTACAGTACTTTGAAATTGATGCGATTTTCATGTCACACAAAAACTGGGAAAAATGAGGGGACACGACCAATAGTTTCGATTCTAACGGCAAAATCAATGATTTTTTTTAAATTGCAATGCAAGTCTGAAACTCTTTTATGTTCCCTTGCATATTATAAAAACGAAACCGACATCTGCAAATTACAGAAAAAGAGAGAGTGCTTGAAAGTCGGATACCCCTGATATAGTGCACTGGACACCCCCCCCCCCCAAAAAAAAGAACACCCTTATACATTTTTTTTTTTTTTTTTTTTGTTACTTATTTGTACCCGTAGGTAGATTTGGTTTGCAGTCTGGTCACAAGCCACCGGCTGCTGGTCGCTGCGTGCGCGAGCGCCCTAAACCTACATGTTTTTGGTGTGCGGGAGGAAACCGGAGAAATCCCGGAGTAAACCCACGCAACACGGGGAGAACATGCAAACTCCACACAGCTTACCGTTGGTCGGGGGCTGGGATCGAACCCATGATCTCATGATCCCCGCGATCCCCCGGCCGAGGGTAAAACTGTGCTGCCACAGTGCTAAACCACTGCGCCACCGTGCAGCCATTGGTGACTGTAGCGGCTCTTCCATGCCAGAAGGTGGCAGTATGAACGCAATAATAATGGCTCTCATCTTCTTTCTGTTCGTTCTGTGTTTTATTAAGGCTAATGACCTCATTAAGGCTGCGTGTCCACCAAACACGTTTTTTTTTTAGCTCTGGGCGGCTCTTTTCCATTCATTGTTTATGTAGTTCAGCGTTTACAGCGCTGAGCGCCGATGGTGCTGAAACACTCTCGGCATTGGCCGTTTTTTGTTGCGGCGCTCAGAGTTGAAAAAAGTTCAGCTTTTCAGAGACTGCAGCTGAGCTTTCCTGAAACGTTTCCTGTCCATTGTTATTTAGAGACTGCTATTAAAAAATCTGTAGAAAGTCTGACAATAGAAAAAGCGGGAGTGATGAGCTGAGAATGACAAGCTGTTTCAGGGATACAAGGCACAGACTTTTTTCCCACAGAGCGCAGTGTACAAATGCTGAAAAAAAAAAGCTCAGGGCAGTTGGGCGATAAAAAATGCGTTTGGTGGACACGCAGCCTAAGATGTGCAAAAGGTCACGGTGACTAGATAAAAAACAGTGATGGATAAATATTTTAATAGGTAAGACTCAGACTCGGACTGGGCCCTGTACTGATGGAGAAACTGCCATGGTCGGGTGCAGCAAAGACTTTGCTAGCAGAGTGAAAGAGAGACACCCAGATGTTGTAACACACCATGTTTTGCATCATGAGGTGCTCATTGCCAAGGCTTTACCAGCATACTTAGCTCCTTTATTAGATGATGTTGTGTGGATGCTAAACTTTGTAAAGACAAGACCTCTGAAAAGCTACACATTTGCATCTTTATGTGAGGAAATGGGAGAAGAGCAAAGAACCTTTTTTACTCCATACTGAGGTCTGATGGTTGTCACGTGGTTAAGTGCTGGCCCAGCTGCATGAACTTTTTTCATTTTGTAGCATTTTTGCTTAGTGGGGTTCCCTGAGATTTTTTCAATGTGAAAAGGGTTCCTTGGCTCAAAAAGGGTTGAGAAAACACTGGTTTAGGGGGGCACTTAGGCTGGTCTAAGTAAATAAACTAGCGCTGCCAAAATTATGCATGATTAAAGAGCTATCATAATCCCACTTAAAACCGCTAACTTTTTTGACATGCAATTAATATGTGCACATTCTGTGTCCCTCAGCCTTCAACCTAGTCATAGCCATCAGCCAAAGCTTTCTGGTCTGTTCACTAATCACCAGATTTAAACAGGATTTATCCTAGAGAAGAGCGGTAGCTTGGATGAGGGAAGAGTATATTGTAACCACCTGCTGCACCAAACTATGGCAAGTAAATAGAGCCAAAAATAATGATTTTGAGAATACCTTTATTCATTAAAAAAAAAGCACACCACATTTAATGGCATTGTTGAACATTGCAACAGTGTATTTCATGAAATTTCATCAACTGTTTTTTATCAAGTGACAGCACTAAAATAAACTATATTATGAAAAATGTGACCAAAAGACATCAAAGGCCACCAGAAACTACGTGGTGTTAAGGTATAGGAGCATGGAAGGGGGAAAAGGATATGTTTAAAATGTTTTACATGCACGTTGATCTGAGGATAAAATAATCCAATAACATGTTGCTGCAATTGCCTATTATTTATAATGATTTGCCAGTTTGGTATAATTACTGTTTCAAGGTAGTGCTATTTTTCCAGACCTGAAGATCTTTAATCAGTGAATGACATACGTATCTCTGTTGTGTGTGGTCAACATGACATCTACAGTAGAAAGGTTAATGGAAATTTGGACCATGACAAATGTTTTAATTGGGAGCTGTAAGCTATAATGAATTTCATGCAAATTATAAATAACCTGTATTTATGTGTTCTGTCAACAGAATGGCTCAAGATAAAGAGTTGTTTACTTGTAATTTCAGCTTCACTTTTTCTGTTTGTGTTAAGGCGATTCACGCTGTAACGTTTGGACCGACTTTTACTGACATTTTGGCAAACGTCAGGCTCTGCTGGCAAAAGTTAATGATTGCTGGTGTTTGTTGGCAAACGCTGGTGAAAGCTGTGTTCTTTGAAAATTTTCAGCCTACTGAAAATTTACCGACTTTTGGAAATACATGCTGGTGAAAGTTGAGCTCATTTTGTGAAAGTTCCTGAGCACTGAGCTAAGTTATGCAGAGTTTACCTATGTCAGCCCAAGTTAAAGCTGGGTTCACTCTATAACGTTTGGACCGACTTTTACAGACATTTTGAAAAATCAGAGAAATACTCAGCGCAGATCAGCTGACATCAGCGTCAGGCAACGCTCATATAAAGATTAGCGTTTGTGGAGGCTTCTTGCCATTCTGCTTCTGGAATGAACACATCTCCCGTAGGCATACGTTTCAGTATTTATTGTCGTTTGATGTTCCTATGTAGTTACTTCTGCATACCCTTTTCCCCTGTTCATTCATTCATCTAAAAAAAATAAAATAAAATAATGCTGTAGACTCCAACACTAAGTCCACAATTAAAATATGAATGTGGATGGAATTAAAAAAAATAATGCATCATCATATAAATAAAATGACGGGTGATTATATTTTGACTGTTACAACTCTCTCAATTAAAATAACATAAAATCCTGTTAAATGTCATTTACTTTTTGACACCACATCAGTGCTGTTTGATTCCCACAATGGAAGTGAACCAATACATCCTGGAGCAGAAAATTAAGAACAGTAAATTTCTTAATGAGGAGATTTTTTTTTCTTTTGGGCTGTCACATTTTTGGGATATATATATATCCCATACATTAAATTTTTTAAAAAAAACATGTCATACACACCATGTTATCACCAAACAAATACTCTACATTGTCCTGTTACATACTGTATATATTTTCTTTTTTTAAACTCCCCCTTCTCTCCATTTCTCTTTCGTTCCTGCATGTCTGAACTCTGAACTGAGTCTTCATTTTACGTCAACATGTAAAAACATGTTTTCACCAGCATTTCAGTCAACGTTTGCTGAAGGACCTCAACTTAGGCTGACTTAGGCGAACTCTGCATAACTTAGCCCAGCACTCAGGAACTATTACACATTGAGCACAATTTTCTCCGTTTATTTCCAAACGTCAGCAAATTTTCAGCATGCTGAAAATTCTCAACGTATACAACTTTCGCCAGCATTTGCCAACACACACCAACTATCATTAACTTTTATCAACTTTTGCCAGCAGAGCCAAACACTTGCCAAAACGTTAGTAAAAGTTGGTCCTAACGTTGTAGTGTGAATCCATCCAAAATAGCAGGTCCAGAATGGCAGGAAGCCTCCACAAAGACTGATCTTTATATGAGCATCACCTGACGTTGATGTCAGCTGAAATGCACTGAGTATTCCTTTGCTTAAGTTAACCTAAGTTGGCAACTGCTACACATACACTAGCCTAAGTTGGCAAAAGTTTGACAACGCTGAATGCAACACTGGGAAATGCTAGCAAAAGTTCGTAAAAGTTGGTGTGTGCTCACGAACGTAATTTCACCAATGTTTGGACTGATTTCTCTGATTTTTCAAAACGTCAGTAAAAGTCGGTCCAAATGTTATAGTGTTAGCCCAGCTTTAGGTTTACTGTCACTTTGTGGGAGCTGTTGTTGTATAAAAGGTGCTATATAAATAAAATAAAGTTTTTAAGCTGATTTGCTAGAGCCATTTTTTAAAAAGTGTCCCTATTTTTGCTACTTTTTCCACATGTTGACACAGCTCCCAGAGATGTTAAAGCTGAACAATGTAACTTTCTTGTTCTGGTAGGAACACTGAAAAGACTACAACTATAGCGACGATGACCTCAGCCCCACCAACAGCAGAGTGCTTTGTTGTTGGTGGCTAAAGCTGTGCCCTGTGGCTAGTTGTCGGGACTCAGGTCAAAGCTGCCATAGTTGTAGTATTTTCAGTGTCCCTAGCAAGCACAGAACTGCTGCAGGCATTGCAGGCCCTCAAGCTTTGGGGGCAGTGACATTCACCCGGTCAAAGATTGATGTACTGTTTAAATAATATTGGAGATGTTATGTTAAGGTGAAAATCTTACATAGTGCTGCTTTAATGAAATGTCTTTGACATGCTTTGGTCAAAACAATTCAAGGTTTAAATATTGCTGTGCCATTTTACACACGGGAAATGAACTCTCCTCACAGCAGGCTGTTTGATCACATACTCCTTTAAATGTTAATGCGCCCCAGCTCACCCCACCCTCGCTCTTTTATTATTACCCCGAGAGTTACAGTATGTTTAGACAGTGGAACCATGTTTGAGGCTAATGTTAGCTTTTAGCTTGGGATGTCAGTCTAAGTAACATATTAACAAATACTGGCTGAATGTTAGAGTTTTAAAAGCCCAAATAGAACATTATCAGAGACAGAGGTGTGTGGTTTGAGTGGTCCATAGCATGTGACTGGTCCCTAGGGTGTAATAAGCACAGACACAACCTTGAATAAGTAAATGACTAATTATGCTAATTGTGTTCCAGGGAAAAAAATAACAATATAGGCCAGAATGATGCAAGATAATTTATCAGTTGTGGATTGACAAATGAGCTGGGACCACAGATGGCTCATGGAGTAACAAGAATTTACAGAGAAAAGTTGTAAAAACTGGGGTCATCCGCTAGTTAGCTTGCTGGCTAAGCTAGCTGCACTTTAGCTATGTAAGCTTTGAAGCTCAGGGGGAAGTTTCCTCTTCTCTGAGGAGAACGTGTGCAGACTTGCTACAGGGCAGATCTGTATCAGTCGTCACAGAAGAGAAAAGCAAATCAATTAAAGTGTTTCAGGGAGAGTTATAGTCCTAAAATTTTGTTGGACAGGAGAACTCCTGTGCAGGCAGTCTTGGGCTGTTTGGGTGTGCAGACCGTAATGTCACAAAAATGCTCCATAGCCCACTAAAATAAAGGGGAAACCACAAAAAAAGCATTATACTGACTCTTGTCATCCTGGATTTTTGTGTTTATCAGTGAGTTTGTATTTCAGTCTGAGTAATGGCATCTCAATGAAATATATAATTGACCATTTCTAGGAAAGCATGAAACACATC
The DNA here is from genome assembly GCA_020510985.1 of Pholidichthys leucotaenia. Classification (NCBI taxonomy): domain Eukaryota; kingdom Metazoa; phylum Chordata; class Actinopteri; order Cichliformes; family Pholidichthyidae; genus Pholidichthys; species Pholidichthys leucotaenia. The sequence continues at coordinate 289,425,996 of CM035845.1, forward strand.
TACCTGCTTTTAATTTCCATTTAACAAATCTGCTAGTAACACATGTGGTGTTTATTCTGATATTAAAATCAACAGTTAAAATGGAACACCATCAACATTAGCTTCCCAATTAATGCAGATTAGTTGATTATGTCTGAAGAGAATAGCTGAGCAAATCTCTTTGATATTGTTCTCACATGAATAAAGTGAGCCAGTTTGGACTTCTTTCACAAAGTTTTGTAATTGCATTCAGAATTATTCAACCCCCATGACAAATTATGCTTATTTTCAAAATGTGCAAACACTGAGCTGTTTGAAAATAAAACAGATCGAACAAGAAAATTTCAATAGTTTTACATTTTAACCATTTAAATATTTTTGTGTTGTTATTAGCTTTTTTTCTAACAGCTCAAAGTTTGCTAATCCAGTGAGTGAACAACACTCTGTATATGCTGAGCCACAGTAATGGCAGCTATACTGGAGTAACAAGTCTTTGACTGTGTGATTTTATTACTTTTGCTTATAGGGTTTTAGATATTTTTTTTCATGTTTTCTGTAAATTCCGACTTCTCTAGTTTACCCTGGGAGAGCACCGAGTGAGAATCAAAATCCTTTTTCTTGGCAGCTTAAAAAATCCACTGGCAAGTGTGAATGTGAGGTCATTAACCTTTCAGAGAGTGTAATGAAAATGTTTCCATCTCTCAGGGGGAATATTGTATAATGAATTTTGTTCTAATGGCACATGTACTGTGTTTTCATGTGCGTGCAGGTGCTTGGTGACCGCTGGGCTGCCATTTGTAGGTGGACAGAAGAACGATGGATTCTCTTGCAAGAGATTCTACTAAAATGGCAGCATTTCACTAACGAACAGGTAATTCTGTGTGTGTGTGTGCGTGTGTGTGTGCACGCACGCGCACCCACACAGTATGATCCATTATTCAGTGGTCTTAAAATGCCTCAGAATGAAGGATTGCTAGACTTTCTTGCACTGTACGTTGAAACCTTTGCATCATATTAATTTTGCAAATCTATAGTTACTGTAATCATGTGAAAGTGAAAGTTGAATTTGAGATAGACTTATAACCTGAAATTTGCAATGTAGTTGAGGTAATTTCCAGTCCCAATGTACAGCGGGGAAAATAAATATTGAACACATTTTTCTCCATCCATCCATCTTCTACCACTTATCCAGGGACCCGGGTCACGGGGGCATCAATCCAGACAGATTAGCTCAGACTTCTGCCGAGTTCGCATAACACCATGATTTCCATGATGCCTCCTGCAGGTGGTGAGCCCACTGGAGGGTGGACCCATGTGCCTCCTTTAGAGACACTCGGTCCTTGATGTAATGTTTTTCGTGGAGATCCGCTGGACTCCATGAAGACTCTTAGTCTGGCCCTTCACCCAGGACCAGTTTGCCTTGGGAGACCCTACCAGGGGCAAGTTGCCCCTAACAACATAGCTCTTGGGATCATTTAGGCACTCAAACCCCTCCACCACGATAAGATGGTGATCCACGGAGGGGAACATTTTCCTCATTAAACAACATTAGTTTCAGCCAGTTAATTCCTGACTGATAGCCTTTAAAAAGGTCTGTGAATATCAGATTGTCACACCACAAAGAACTCATGATGGGTAGAAACAAAGAGCTCTGTCTAGACCTTTGCAACCTTATTGTTGCAAAACATAATGATGGCATTGGTTACAGACCCATTTCTAAACTGCTGAATGTTCCAGTGAGCACTGTTGGAGCCGTCATTCAGAAGTGGAAAGAACATCATTTAACCATAAACTGATCATGACCAGAAGCTCCTTGCAAGATTTCTGGCAGAAGAGTCAAAGGAATTATTAAAAGAGTTATCCAAGAGCCAAAGACCACTTATGGAGAGCTCCAGAAAGACCTGGAATTAGCAGGTACTGCAGTTTAAAAAAAAACCCAAAACATTAAGTAATGCACTCAACCAACATGGGCTCTATGCCCGTTCACCTCGTAAGACTCCATCCATCCATCCATCCATCTTCTACCGCTTTTCCGGAGGTCCGGGTCGCGGAGGCAGCAGTTCAAGCAGAGAAGCCCAGACTTCCCTCTCCCCAGCCACCTGCTCCAGCTCTTCAGAGGGGATACCAAGGCGTTCCCAGACTAGCTGGGAGACATAGTCTCTCCACCGAGTCCTGGGTCTGCCCCGGGGTCTCCTCCCAGTGGGACGTGCCTGAAACACCTCAAGTGGGAGGCGTCCAGGAGGCATCCTAATCAGATGCCCATACCACCTCAACTGACTCCTTTCAATGTGGAGGAGCAGCGGTTCTACTCTGAGCCTCTCCCGGATGACTGAGCTCCTCACCCTATCTCTGAGGGTGAGTCCAGCAATCCTACGGAGAAAGCTCATTTCAGCCGCTTGTATCCGCGATCTCGTTCTTTCGGTCATTACCCAAAGCTCGTGACCATAGGTGAGAGTAGGAACGTAGATTGACTGGTAAATCGACAGCTTTGCCTTAGAACTAAGCTCCCTCTTCACCACAACAGACCGGTACAACGTCCGCATCACTGCAGATGCTGCTCCAATCCGTCTGTCGATCTCTCGCTCCATTTTCCCCTCACTCGTGAACAAGACCCCAAGATACTTAAACTCCTCCACTTGGGGCAGGAGCCTGTCCCCAACCCGGAGAGGACAATCCACCTTTTTCCGGCTGAGGACCATGGACTCGGACTTGGAGGTGCTGATTCTCATCCCAGCCGCTTCACACTCAGCGGCAAACCGTCCCAGCAAGAGCTGTAGGTCATTGCTGGATGAAGCCAACAGGACAACATCATCTGCAAACAACAGAGATGAGATCCTGTGGTCACCAAGCATGACACCCTCCATTCCCTGGCTGCGCCTAGAAATCCTGTCCATAAAAATTATGAACAGGACCGGTGACAAAGGGCAGCCCTGGCGGAGTCCAACTCTCACTGGGAATGACTCCGACCGAGTGTTGGCAATGCGAACTAAACTCTCACAACGGTCGTACAGAGACCGAATAGCTCGTAACAACAAGCCCGATACCCCATACTCCCGAAGCACCCCCCACAAAAATCCACGAGGGACGCGGTCAAATGCCTTCTCCAAGTCCACAAAACACATGTAAACTGGTTGGGCAAACTCCCACGAACCCTCAAGAATTCTCGAGAGGGTAAAGAGCTGGTCCGATGTGCCACGGCCAGGACGAAAACCACATTGCTCCTCCTGAATCCGAGGTTCGACCAACGGCCGGACTCTCCTCTCCAATACCTTGGCATAGACCTTCCCAGGGAGGCTGAGGAGTGTGATCCCTCTAAAGTTGGAGCACACCCTCCGGTCCCCTTTTTTGAAGAGAGGAACCACCACCCCGGTTTGCCATGCCAAAGGCACTGCCCCCGACCTCCACGCAATGTTGCAGAGGCGTGTCAACCATGACAACCCAACAACATCCAGGGCCTTGAGGTACTCGGGGCGAATCTCGTCCACCCCCGGGGCCCGGCCACCAAGGAGATTTTTAACCACCTTGGCGACCTCAGCCCCGGTGATAGGCGAGTCATCCCCCTCGTCCCCAAACCCTGCTTCCTCTGTGGAAGGCGTATCAGTGGGATTGAGGAGATCCTCGAAGTATTCCTTCCACCGCCCGACGATATCCCCAGTTGAAGTCAACAGTGTCCCATCCGCACCATACACAGTGTGGACGGGGAGCTGCTTTCCCCTCCTGAGCCGCCGAACAGTTTGCCAGAATCTCTTTGAAGCCGACCGAAAGTCTTGTTCCATGGCCTCACCGAACTCCTCCCATACCCGGGTTTTTGCTTCAGCAACCACCCGAGCTGCACTCCGCTTGGCCTGCCGGTACACCTCAGCTGCTTCGGGAGTCCCACAAGCCAACCAAGCTTGATAGGACTCCTTCAGCTTAATGGCCCCCCTCACCACTGGTGTCCACCACTTGGTTCGGGGGTTGCCACCACGAGATGCACCGACCACCTTGCGGCCGCAGCTCTGGGCTGCCGCTTCAACAACAGAGGTGGAGAACATGGCCCATTCAGACTCCATGTCTCCAGACTCCCTCGGAATGTGGTTGAAGTTCTTCCGGAGGTGGGAGTTGAAGACCTCCCGGACAGGGGCCTCAGCCAGACGCTCCCAGCACACCCTCACTATACGTTTGGGTCTACCAGGTCTGAATGGCTTCCTCCCCTGCCATCGGATCCAACTCACCACCAGGTGGTGATCAGTTGACAGCTCTGCACCTCTCTTTACTCGGGTGTCCAAGACATACGGTCGCAGGTCTGATGATACGATAACAAAATCGATCATCGACCTGCGGCCTAGGGTGTCCTGGTGCCAGGTGCACATATGGACACCCTTATGCTTGAACATGGTGTTCGTTATAGACAGACTGTGGTTAGCACAGAAGTCCAATAACTGAACACCACTCGGGTTCAGATCGGGCAGGCCGTTCCTCCCAATCACCCCCCTCCAGGTTTCACTGTCGTTGCCCACGTGCGCATTGAAGTCCCCCAGTAGGACAATGGAGTCTCCAGGAGGAGCACCCTCCAGCACCCCAGTCACAGACTCCAAAAAGGGTGGGTACTCTGAAACATCATTTGGTGCATAGGCACAAATGATGGTCAGGACCCGTTTCCCAACCCGAAGGCGCAGGGAAGCAACCCTTTCGTCCACCGGGGAAAACTCCAATATAGAGGCAGCAAGGTGGGGCGATACAAGAATACCTACCCCTGCTCGTCGCCTCTCGCCCGGGGCAACTCCAGAAAAGGCCAAGCTCCAGCCCCTCTCCAGGAGACTGGTTCCGGAACCGGAGCTGTGTGTTGAGGTGAGGCCAACTATATCTAGCCGGTATCGCTCAATCTCGTACACCAGCTCAGGCTCCTTCCCCACCAGAGAGGTGACATTCCACGTACCAAAAGCCAGTTTAGAAAGCTTGGGATCAGTCCGCCAAGGTCTCCGCCTTTGACTGCCACCTAATCCACATAGCACCGGACTTCCATGATCCCTCCTGCAGGTGGTGAACCTACTGGAGGGCGGACCCATGTAACTCCTTCGGGCTGAGCCCGGCCGGGTCCCATGGGTGGAAACCCGGCCACCAGACGCTAGCCTTCGAGCCCCTCCCCCAGGCCTGGCTCCAGGGTGGGGCCCCGGTAACCCCATACCGGGCGGGGTACACTGAATCCTTGATATACAATTTATCATGAGAGTCTGTTGGATCGTTCTTCGTCTGGCCCTTCACCCAGGACCAGTTTGTCTTGGGAGACCCTATCAGAGGCAAATTGCCCCGGACAACATAGCTCCTGGGATCACTGGGGCACGCAAACCCCCCCACCACGATAAGGTGACGATCCATGAGGGGGCTCGTAAGACTCCATTGCTGAAGAAAAAGCATGCTGAAGCTTGTTTAAAGTTTGCTGCACAACATTTGGGCAAGCCAGTAAAATACTGGGAGAATATAGTCTAGTCAGATGAGGCCAACATTGAACTTTTTGGATACCACAGCACACAGCACATTTGAAGGATAAATGACACTGCACATCAGCCCTAAAAACACCTTACCAACAGTGAAGTTTGGAGGTGGGAGCATCATGGTGTGTGGGGTGTTTTTCAGCACATGGTACAGGCAGACTTCATATAATTGAAGGAAAGATGAATGGATAAATGTGCAGAGGCATCCTTGATAAGAACCTGTTGCCATTTGTTTCCTGTTCCTGTTTCCTGTTTGGGTAGCTGAGTCAGTTGGGCTTCTGACACCTTAACTATTTTCTCACCATCCTACCACTGTTTTTAAGCCTTTAAAGTTTTAATTCAAAGTGGCACTGGACATTAAACAACCCAGCGGGCTCTCAACCCCATGAATGGGCTTGCAAGCACAAATATTGGCTGGATTCCCTCCTTGCCTTAGCAGCTTTGCTATTATTTGGACCTTAGCCTGTGAATTCAGGTGTTGGCACCTCAGCTTCTGGACCTCTTTGTGGACCCTGATCTACCTCTGGATGATATATCTCTGTGTCCAAAAGAATCTGTTGGTCTGTGAAAATTGTTTGCAGCATTTGTCTATGTGGAACTTAGCATCCAGCTAGTTTCAAGCTATCACCTAGCTTAAACAAGCAATGCTAAATGCTACAACCATGCCTGATGAAGATAGTCAACTACTTTGAAAGCAAACAAAATAACTGCTGACCTTAAAGGGGACATTCAACGGCTCACTGATGAATTAAAGCTTAAGAATTGCCAGCTGACCAGATGTATGGATGTGGCTCATGAGCAGTCACTATGGATTGCCTCACTCAATGCAGCCCTGCAGGACACATATCCTTGGGATCCTACTACCACTCATCCCCAACCCATCCTCCTGTTCAACACCCAACCACCTAACATCATGGACTGAGGTGGTATTTCATGGTCGTACTAAGAGGGCCCAAAATAGAGATCCTCCACCCTCGTGTCTCAGCCTCTCCAACTGCTTTGAGAACCTGGCACTCTTAGATGAAAACCCAGCTGACGGTCCTGGACACAGTTCTGCACCTAAAGAAGCTTCATCTTCAGTGGTGGCTGATGATGGTCCTGCAGCGCCACCCTCCTGTTGTTCACGAAAAACTGGGATTTCCACTACTCTGAGCACTGGTGGTGCTTCTGCAGCATTTGGGAATACTGTGACTTCCTCCCCATGGCCAACACTTGATACTCCTATGGCCCTCCACTCTGGAAGATCGGCACCAGTGGACCCTGTGCATCAGTCATTCCCTGTGATTAGTGACGCAAGTTTCTCTGCTGCAGGGCCAGGTCACCAGGATCCATCACACACCAAGCAACCCATCTGTTGGCATCCCTCAAAGCTCAGGCCATCATCCATCTCTCGCCAGACTACTGAGGGAGACTGTGATCGAGAGAAGCTCAGGAGGTTTCACCCAACCAGGTATGGCAGGGAACTGCAACACTGAGGAGAACGGGATGGTAAAACAGTCCCCTACTCACTCACAAAAGGTGAAAATATTACATACTGCTGTTTCTAGTTCGATACATTCCCCCTCCTGTGAGCTTCTGACTTCCCTACAAGTCTGATTGTTGGCGACTCTATTATCAGAAGAGTGTGCTTCTTCAATGCAGAAACACGCCGTTTTCCTGGTGCTACTGTGTCCAAAATCTTATGTAAACTTGAGGGCTTGCTGCCATCTCTTCCATCTTCTATGAACAGAGTTATCATCCATATTGGTACCAATGACGCTGTTTTTCAACAGTCTGAGCTAACCAAAGCTGATTTTATTTGGCTTTTTAGAGCTCTTACAAGACTCTACAAAATCACCCTTCATTTCTGGTCCCATTCCTACAGTAAGATGTGGCACTGAACGCTTTAGCAGGCTTCTTAGTCTCCACACTTGGCTGCAATCTGCCTGCAAGGCTCATAACATAGGTTTTATTGGTAACTTTAACTTGTTTTGGAATTGTAGGACTTGAACCAATTAAGAACAGTACCAGAGAGGCCAACCAGGTCCTTTAGTCTGGTTAAAAGAATATAGTAGTCTAGTACATCAAAGGCAGTGACATAACGCACGGCTCAGGAGACGCACACACACAGGCTTAGAGTAGTTCAAAGAGTTTATTAACAGCAGGAGTGAATGAGTGCGTGTCTGCGGGACGTAAATGTGTTGGTGATGGTGTCTGCTCCAGGCACAGAGGCAGGTGACCGTACAGCCGAGCAACCCTATGGAGAGAGCACAGGGAGAGGGTGACGGGCATACACCAACACAGGAGGGATTTATGGCAAGAGAAGGACTTACTTGGTGGGTCAGGACAGCTGGCACAACAAGGGGGCGAAGCCCGGAAGACAGCCACCTGGAGAGCTCTGTACAGCAGCGAGGATTGGGCGATGGAGTGGAGATGTCCGCCGCTGGGGAATCCACCTGTGCACAGGGGAGAAGACTGAAGAAAAGAGGTAAGCGATCTTCTTACCAAAATGATGACGCTGAAGGGAAGTATGCTCACAACGGTGAGGGACGAAGTCTGACGGCTTCAGGCCGAGCCTCCGGGCGAGACGGCCTTTATCCCTCGCCGCTGATGATTGTCAGGTGCGTGAGCAGGTGGCGCCGCTGATGAATGGCGCGGCGTGACAGTACTCCCCCCTCTAGCAGCGCCTCCTGGCGATGGCTTATCCGGGTGCGCTCGGTGGAAGTCCGCGATGAGCGATGGGTCCAACACAAACGACGGGGGCACCCATTGTCGATGCTCGGGCCCATAGCCCTCCCAGTCCACCAGGTATTGCAACCCACGACCTCGGCGCCGGGAGTCCAGGATGGAGGAGACGGACCAGGCCGGATGGCCACCAATCATCCGGGGCGCGGGTTGCGCTGCAGGAGGAGGGCAAAGGGGGTCAGTGACTGCCAGTTTCACCTTCGACACATGGAAAGTGGAATGGATGCGGAGGGAGGGGGGAATAGCCACGCGCACAGCCACCGGGTTGATGATCCGGGTGATGGGAAAGGGACCCATGAATCGCTGTGCCAGCTTCCTCCTCTCGCCTTTTAATGTGACGTCCTGGGTAGACACATACACGAGTTGCCCAACTCTGTACGCCGGGGCAGGTCTTCTGTGCCGGTCCGCCACGGTCCTGTTGCGCTCCGCCGTGCGTAAAAGCGCATGACGCGCGGCAGGTGGAGCAGAACTGCCTAAGGTGCGCCCTAACAGAGGGGACAGTCACCTCGTTCTCCTGCGCTGGAAACAGCGGGGGGTCGTAACCCAGGGACGCCTTGAAGGGGGACATCCCCGTTGCAGAAGAGCGGGCGGTGTTGTGGGCATACTCCACCCAGGCGAGATGGTTGCTCCAGGACGTCGGCTTGGATCTAGTAACACAGCGGAGCGCAGCCTCCAGCTCCTGATTGGTCCTCTCACACTGCCCGTTAGACTGGGGGTGATGGCCGGAGGAGAGGCTCACCTTGGCTCCGATGGCGTTACAAAAGGATCTCCAAACCTCGGATGAAAATTGGGGACCCCGGTCCGAGACCACGTCCACCGGAATCCCGTGCAGCCTGACCACGTGTTGGACGAGGAGGCCCGCCGTCTCCAGGGCAGTAGGGAGACCTCGCAGGGGAATGAAGTGCGCAGCCTTGGAGAAACGGTCCACAATGGTCAGGACGGTGTCAAAGGAGTTGGAAACGGGGAGTCCGGTGACGAAGTCCAGTGCGATGTGCGACCAGGGCCTGCCGGGGACGGGCAGAGGCTGGAGCAGACCCGCTGGGGGGGCATTTCCCGACTTGCTGGTGGCACAGATTGGGCAAGCCCGGGCGTAGCGGGCTGCATCCCTCCGCAGGCCTGGCCACCAAAAGGACCGTTGGAGGAGGCTGATCATCCGAGAGGTGCCGGGATGACAGGTGAGCCGGGAGGTGTGGAGCCAGTGGATGACCTCTCCTCGGACCGCAGATGGGACGAACAGTCTTCCCTCCGGTCCGCCGCCAGGATCAGGTTCCACCTCCTGCGCCTTCCGGATCTTGTCTTCAATGTCCCAAGAGATGGCACCGAGGACGCACGACCTGGGCAGGATAGTGTGGGGCGTCTCCTCAGCCTCCACGGGGGTGAACTGCCTAGAGAGGGCGTCAGGCAGGCCGTTTTTGGAGCCCGGCCTGAAGGTGATCGAGAAGCGGAACCTGGCGAAGAACAAAGACCAGCGTGCCTGGCGGGCATTCAGGCGCTTGGCAGATCGTAAATACTCTAAGTTCTTGTGGTCCGTCAGGACCACAAACGGCAGGTCCGCCCCCTCTAGCCAGTGGTGCCACTCCTGTAAGGCGAGTTTAATGGCCAGGAGCTCTCTGTCCCCCACATCGTAGTTCCTCTCCGCCGGGGACAGGCGCCGGGAGAAGAAGGCGCACGGCCGTTTGGCGCCATCGTCAGGTGACCGCTGGGATAACACTGCTCCCACTCCCGTGTCCGATGCGTCCACCTCCACAATGCACTGCAGCGCGGGGTCGACCTGGCGAAGGACCCGGGAGGAGGAGAACTCCGCCTTCAGCGCCCTAAAGGCAGCAGCGACCTCTTCAGTCCACCGGAACGGGACCTTCGGGGACGTGAGGCGGGTCAGCGGTCCGACGATCGAGCTGAAATTTGGGACAAAGCGGCGGTAAAAATTGGCGAAGCCAACAAACTGTTGCACCTGCTTCCGGGATGCGGGAGTAGGCCACTCCACCACCGCCTTCACCTTCTCTGGGTCTGGGAGCACCTGATCTTGAGCGATGATGAATCCCAGGAAGGATGTGGTCCTAGCGTAGAATTCGCATTTCTCAGCCTTCACGTACAGACGATTCTCCAGCAGTCTTTGGAGGACCCGCCTCACATGGACCTGGTGCTCGTCCCTGGACCTGGAGAAGATAAGGATGTCATCCAGGTAGACGAACACAAAAAGGCCGATGAAATCCCGGAGGACGTCATTAATGAGGCGCTGAAAGACGGCAGGAGCGTTGGTCAGCCCGAACGGCATGACGAGATACTCAAAGTGGCCGTTCGGGGTACGGAAGGCTGTCTTCCATTCATCTCCCTCCCGGATCCGGACGAGGTGGTAAGCGCTGCGTAAATCCAGCTTGGTAAACCAGGTCGCCCCCTGGAGGGAGTGAAAGGCAGTGTCCATGAGGGGCAGGGTGTAACGGTCCCTCTCAGTGATGTCATTCAGCGCTCGGTAGTCTATGCAGGGGCGGAGGGATCCGTCCTTTTTCCCGACAAAGAAAAACCCTGCCCCCACGGGTGACGACGATGGGCGAATAATCCCAGCGCTCAGAGATTCCTTCAGGTATGTATTCATGGTCTCCTTCTCCGGCGCCGACAGGCTGTAGAGCCGACCAGATGGCAGGGGAGCCCCCTGGCGGAGGTTGATGGCACAGTCATATGGTCGATGCGGGGGAAGAGACATAGCTTTCGATTTGCTAAATACCATACCCAGGTCGTGAAATTCTGGAGGCACCAGTGACAGGTCCGGAGGTGCTGTATCCGCCACAGGGGGAGCCGCGGATGGGGAGCAGGCAGCGGACTGAAGGCAGGTGCCCATACAGAAGGTACTCCATGCCGATACCCCAGCGGACCTCCAGTCCAGGACAGGGTTGTGGAGGCGTAGCCAGGGATACCCCAGGATGACGGGCGACACAGAGTTGGGCAGGACGTAAAATACCATCTCCTCCCGGTGGTTCCCTGAGATGATAACTGGGACAGGCATGGTTTGGTGAGAAACTCTCCCAAGGGAGGCACGGGAGAGATGGACCAGGGAGATGGGGTGTTTTAATGCCTGACAGCGGATGCCCAATCGGGTTGCCAGGCCTTGTGAAATGAAGCTGCCCTCTGCGCCCGAATCCACCAGTGCGTGGGTGAGGTGCCCAGTGGGATTGTGGCAAAAACGGATGGGCAGCTTTAATTGAGTGAGAGAGTCTAACCGGTTGGGATCCGCGAGGCTCCCTACAGCGATTCGCGGACCCCGCCGACTGGCTTTCCGCGGGCAACGCTCCACAGTGTGTTGGTCACCTCCGCAATACATGCAGAGGCCCAACTCACGGCGGCGTTGTTTCTCCGCAGGGGAAAGCTTGGTCCAGCCCGTCACCATCGGCTCCGACTCCTCGGGGCACAATGCTGGCGGCGCCGCCAGGGGGCGAGCTTGGAACAGGTGCGGCGAGACTCCACGAGGGCGAGAAGAAGAAGACTTCCGCCCCGAGGAGCGCTCGCGCAGCCTGTTATCCAAACTTATCGCTAAGGATGTCAGCTCCGCTAGCGTCCCAGGGATATCCCGTCCAGCCAGTTCATCCCTCAGATCACTATTGAGGCTGCGGAGGAACAGGCCACAGAGGGAGCGTTCCTCCCAGCCCAATTCCTCCGCCGCTACCCGGAAGTCGACCGAGTAGTCCGCTGCCGACCGGCCTCCCTGCTGGAGAGCGAGGAGCCGATCGACCTGGACCGTCTCGGTTTGAGAATGGTCAAAGACCTCCAGAAAGCGCCTCACGAACTGGTCATAGGTGAGGGTGGCATAACTGGGCCTCGCCATTACGGCGTAGGTCCAAGTTAACGCACGCCCCTCCAGAAGATTCCCTATGTAACCAATCCGACTGTGATCCGAGGGAAAATCTCCGGGCACACGGTGGAACACGGACTCACACTGCATAATGAACCCCCGCGCTCCGCCGAGCTTACCGCTAAAGCGGGCGGGGGTCGGAATCGGTGTGAGCCGAACCGGTGCCACCGGAGCCGGCTGGACGGCCGCTGGAACAGCAGGAGCCGCGCCACCCTGACGAGCCGGGGGGAACGGCTGTTGAGGATCCAAGCGGCCCAACCGGTTAGTTAAATTCAATAATTGATTAAAGATCACCTGTTGTTGATAAGCTATTTGATCCACTCTAGCCTCGAGAGTGGAAAACCGGTGTGCGAGCCCGCCGTCCGCCGAGCCGCTCTGCTGAAGCCGTACTGACATAACGCACGGCTCAGGAGACGCACACACACAGGCTTAGAGTAGTTCAAAGAGTTTATTAACAGCAGGAGTGAATGAGTGCGTGTCTGCGGGACGTAAATGTGTTGGTGATGGTGTCTGCTCCAGGCACAGAGGCAGGTGACCGTACAGCCGAGCAACCCTATGGAGAGAGCACAGGGAGAGGGTGACGGGCATACACCAACACAGGAGGGATTTATGGCGAGAGAAGGACTTACTTGGTGGGTCAGGACAGCTGGCACAACAAGGGGGCGAAGCCCGGAAGACAGCCACCTGGAGAGCTCTGTACAGCAGCGAGGATTGGGCGATGGAGTGGAGATGTCCGCCGCTGGGGAATCCACCTGTGCACAGGGGAGAAGACTGAAGAAAAGAGGTAAGCGATCTTCTTACCAAAATGATGACGCTGAAGGGAAGTATGCTCACAACGGTGAGGGACGAAGTCTGACGGCTTCAGGCCGAGCCTCCGGGCGAGACGGCCTTTATCCCTCGCCGCTGATGATTGTCAGGTGCGTGAGCAGGTGGCGCCGCTGATGAATGGCGCGGCGTGACAGGCAGCACTTAGATCCAGTAGAGCCAGGCCTTAAATTCTGTGTGAGTCCATGTTGTGCCTTAGATCATTAACAATCCTGACCAGGGCTATCTCGGTACTCGGGTTCGTCCTAAAATTAGACTGGTTTTCATCAAATATGTTATTTGATAATAAAAAAATAACTGAATAAAAACAAGTTTTTCTAAAATTTTGCTCAAAAATGGTAGGTTGGATACTAGTCTGTAGTTATTAAGGTTTTCAGGATCTAAATTACTCTTCTTCAGGGGGGTCTCACCACTCCCGTTTTAAAGGCAGCAAGGAAAACACCCGTCTGGAGAGAGTAATTCATTATGTTTAAAAGTTCCTCCTGGAAAAATCTACAAAATATTTTTAAAAGTGATGGGGGATGGGATCTAACCGACAGGTTGTTGGACTGACTTGGGAGAAAACTCAACCAAGAGTTTCAGCATCAACCAAGGCCAAATTCTCCAGTGTTTCCTCAGATAAAAACAGAGGTTCCACAATACTAATGACTCTATGTTGTTTTTCACAATTATTTATGTATTTTTACTACTAATTTTTATTATGTCTGAATTTATGTCTGTTTGATTGCATTTAAGTGTTGTTTCATTCTTTTAATTATCTTAATTGTCTAGTCTTTTTATCAACAAATGATCTTATTGTTATTGTTTTATTTATTTTTTATCACCCTGTCTAAGCTCCAGTGTTCCCTCATAGGGAGCCCTCTCACTGGGATTTGTGCCTGTTTTCTGGCTGTGGGGTGCTGGCCTGTAGTTGCCCTGGTCTACTCGGCTGAGGGGGTCGTGCACTGCGGCACCATACCTGCGGTGTCGACCCCTCAGATTGGACTTGGGCGATCTCAAGGGGTGGTGTCTCTGTAGCTGTGGACTAGGCCCATTCCCTGCTGGTGATTACTCCCTAGTGATAGTGCCTCCACACCTGGATCCTCGGTGCTCAGCTATAAGCGTCACACAACTGAAAGTTTCTTTGTGTGTGTGTGTGGGGGGGGGGGGGTAATTGTGTTGTGTTTCATTACAATGTGTGAAGGACTTTGTGCTACAAATTTTTGTGTGAAAAGTGCTATATCAATAAAATTTTGATTGATTGATCTGCCAAGATGCTGAAGATGAAACAAGGGTGCACATTTCAGCAAGACAATGATCCCAAACACACAGCCAAGGAAACTCTCAACCGGCTCCAGAGAAGGAAAATAAAGCAGCTAGAATGGCCCAGTCAGTCACCTGACCTGAATCCAATTGAAAATCTATGGAATAAACTGAAGATCAGAGTTCATAGAAGACACCCATGGAACCTTCAAGATTTGAAGACAGTTTGTGTGGAAGAATGGGCTAAAATCACTCCTGAGCAATGCCTGTGCCTAGTTTCTCCATTCAGGAGGCATCTGGAAGCTGTTATTACCAACAAAGGCTTTTCTTCTTCTTCTTCTTCTTCTTCTTCTTCTTCTTCTTCTTCTTCTTCTTCTTCTTTTAGATTTGATTGGCGGTTGGCAACCAGCTTATAGGTGTATTACCGCCACTGACTTGATTATCATCACTCTATATCTTTGTATAAGGAGTTCCCACAACGAGCTCTGAACAACTCCCCATGTGCGAAAAAACCATCCGTTCCCGGACCGCGTCCTACTAAACATTAAATGAATTTCACCAAGCGTGTTCAATATTTATTCCCTGTGTCATTCCTCTTTATTAAATATAACTTGTTTTGTGAACACAGTTGCCTTGATTTCTTTGTATGTACGGATTACTTGAGTTGTTGCTGATATTTGGTGAAAATCTCAGGTCAATGACTCCATCAGAAATATGTTTAATGAGAAAAAAGTTGACGCATTCAGTACTTACTTTCCCTGCTGTATGCTTTGCAAGAAAATATTTTTGATATTCTTGTTTGCAAATTTTAAGTCTTTTATTTGATCAATAGGGCAAAACAGTCTTTAAGATTTCTTAAATTTAAAGCCCTCACAGTGAGGGGTGTCAATATTGTATGGCACTGTAAGTCTTTTAAAATTCATATTTTTGCAACTTAAAATTCACACAGAATAATCTTTATTGTAAAGTGGTGACTTGAATATATATGTACATATACTGTATGTTAAATGAACTGTTGTCATTTTCTCTATTGTTCCCCCCATTGTTCTCATTTTTTACATTTATAGTTGATATTTTAGCTGCAGCAGCCTTTGGAAAAAATAATTAAATGTGTCAAGATAGCCAATTTACTCATGTTCTCTGATTAATAATTGAGGAAGCTAAATCACAACATTGGATTATGCATGATTAACACATCAGCATTAATTAAAAGACCAAAACTGGATTTGCATTGGCACCCTTAAGGTCAGAGTCACCCTTTGTATATTGATTCAGTTATTAAACAGGAGAGATTTTAGTAGTCTAATGTAAACAGTGCTTTAGAAGGGTTAAATTATTAAGTGATTATGTTGTTTTGTAGTGCTAACTATAGAAAATTAATTACTAAAAAAATTTACCAACAGTATCTTTAAATTTAATTTAATCGCTGTTCTTTATTTCACTGAGTCTAGTATGTGGGGCAAACGTGTGGACATCAGTTTATTAAGTGTGATGCTACAGCTGCAAAGATTAAAGTCTCATTCCTCTGCTGTGTTTCATACTGAGGGATCATCAGCTGCGCCTAGAACCAAATATAATGTGATTAATTATTTAAAGTATCAGGAAATACATTGAATTCAATTTTCCTCCGTTCTCTGTCTAAATGGTCGTTCAAGTACAACCACAGGCCCTGGCTGCAAACGAGCTGTCCGTGGGCTGATAACGAATATTCCCAGTGCGATCCAGGGTAGAAATCATCCACTAAAAGCTGTCTGTACCAACAGAGTATCCCTGTCCTTCTGCCTCTCTCTCTTCGTTTTCTGCCCTTCTGCTATTTCACTTTCCTTTTCTCTTCTTTCTTCTTTTATTTCGGCCTTTGTCGTTTCATTTCTTCACCTATTTTTTTACGCTCTTTTCCCACCACCTGTTATCTGCCACTTTCCCCTCCTCTTCATTTCCTTTTATCAGTCCCTCTCCTTTTGTTTCTTTTCTTTGTTGTCTCGTCTCTCCACACGTTCTACTTTTCATGCATTTTATCATCTTGTCATAGTTATCTATTTCAAGTCACGTTCCCCCTTTTTTCTCTTTTCATTTCCAGTTTCAGCTGCTCTGATTCGCTTCTTTTCCAAGCTTTTCCTCCTTTTTATCCTTTTGGTCATTCCTGATACTTATCTCCTTTTTATGCATCTTTTCTTTTTTAATTTTCTCTTCTTTCTACCATATCATTGTTGTCTGTCTTTGTCACTCCACCTTCTTATGTTCCTTTCTTCTTTTTTTATCTCCAAATATTTTCTCCCCTTTAAATTCCACCACCTTCCTCATGATATCTCTGTGTTCTCTCCTCGACACCTCTCCTCACAGTGTTTGTTTGACTCCTGGCTCACTCAAAAAGAGGAGCTGGTTCGCTCCTTTAAGACCTCCAACTTGAAGGACCAGGCGGAGATGGTGGCCTGTCTGCACCGTCTTGCTGTGAGTCTGCTTGCACCAGAGTTTGGGTAGTATCTCACTGAGCTGTGATGGCTAGCATCTAGTTGGAGATTTTTTTTAAAAAAGAAAAAGAAACTTGTGACAAACATACAAATTGGCAACATTTTTCACTTGGAATCACACTGAGTTGGCACGTTTGCGTATGTCGCACGGATATTGCCCAAATGTCACACGAACTCGACTTCATATACATGCTGTATGGGTGTTGCATGACAAATCCTGTCCCGTACTCGCACTTCAGTTATCCATGACAGTTGTGAAATGTGGACCATATCTCCCCATTCCAGCAGTTGTTTTATCATCAGACAAGTGAGATCAACCACAGAGAAGAAGTGCAGAGACTTCTGGATGAGGAGTCTGCCTCGAGGTCCTCTGCAATAGACATAGCAGACCCTGGGACCGGCTCCGCTTCCTCTATAGGGGTCCGTACTGCAGGGACAGCAGCCCCTCCATCCCTAGCCTTGTCTTTCTTGCACTTGGGTGGCACGGTGACACTGTTAGTTGCAGCTGTGTCAGCGTGTGTTGGACAATGACAGGGCCATTCGCACCTGTCTTGTGTGTGGAATGTCTTGTCAGGTTCATAGGTCCTCAATCCTTCGCAAAGTTGTCTAACTTTTCTTGCACTTTCTGACTCATGGAAACTAAATTGAGAAAGGTTTGAGTCGGGTTCTAAATGAATTTGAGTCACCTCAATGACATTGTGACTATTTTGACAGAAAAGTTGTCACACAAGTTTTTTGAACGGCAAGGCCCTGCGACTCGCGAGAGAAAATTGAGAACCTCCGTGAGTGTTTGAAGAGATTTTGGAAACCCCCTCGTGAATGCCATTCTCCAGCTAGTTGCCAGGTGTTGCAGCCCAGTGAGATGCTACCTTTGCTGCCTGAGTTAATACTGAACACACACAGCCTACTTTATGTCACACCTGTGTTGCATCTGCTCTGGCAGACGGTGAAGGCTGACCTGGAGGTGAAGCGGCCCACCATGGACAAGCTGTGCTCCATGAGCCAGGACCTGCTGTCTAGTGTCAAGAACAAAGAGGTGGCCAGCAAACTGGAGGCCAGACTGGACAGCTTCGCCCAGCGCTGGGACAGACTGATTCAGAGCCTGGAGATGAGCAGCTCCCAGGTACAACACCCATACTGTAACAATATAATTTGCTTCACATATTGCCATATTCCTGGACTTGAGATTATGGGGTGTGTGCTCACCAGCCGCTGTGGCTACTAGTTTGACAAAATTAGTAGCTACTCCGCTCTTTCACTGTTGTCTTCACATTGTTTACATATTTTTTGTTGTAGATTTGCAACTTGTTTTCTTGTAACATCTTTTGCCATATATTTTGTGACTTTATTCTTATAAATTTGTTTTAGTTTATGAAAAAAAGTTCTCTCCTAAATTTGTAATTTCTTTTCCTTGTGTTTTCTATATTTTCTCATGAAACTAGGATGTAATTTGAGACTTTATTCTTGCAATATATTTTTTCTCTTAAATTTGCATTTTGTTTAAAGCAACACTAGGTAAGGTTTTCACTTTAACATAATGTTTCCAAAATTACTTTGATGGTACACCAACCTTTGAGTGGGCCCACATTGCTGCCACAGCTCTGTTCTTGTTAGGAACACTGACAAGACTACAACTATGGTGACTGTGACCTCGGTCTCAACAGCCAGTCACAGAGTACAACTGTAGCTGCTACCACCAAAGCACCTTGTCATTGGCTGTTGGGGCTGAGGTCATTTTCACCATAGTTGTAGTCTTTACAGTGTTCCTACACAGAACAAAAAAGTTACATAGTGCTGCTTTAAGGTAAATTTGTGACTTTTTAAAAATATTTACTGCTTTTTTTTTCCTCATAGAAGCAATAGGTTTATTACTTAAGTTGTCTTTTGAGAAGACTGCTATATGGAATTGGCTTCTAGGAATGATAGCTGAGTGTCATGAGTCTCAGCTCTAATTTCCCCTCTGAGCTCAGACTCAATTTGTTTTCTCGCTCCCACTCCCACCTACTACTCCCACTGTCTCCCTGCCTTCTCAAGCTGTGAGTAGTTGATTAATCAGGTTACCTGCTCACTCAGCTCCCCACACCTGTGTCTCATTTATCCCCAGTTGTTTAAACACTGTCTGTTCTTTGGCTCACTGTGGCACTATTGGGCTGTCCTGCATTGTTTGCAATTGAATGGACTTTTTTCCCTCCGTGTTTCTCCTCATCTCCTCCAGAGCATACTGGCTCTGGAGTGTACCTTTTCAGTAAGTTTTTCTTGTTTGCCTTTTTGTATTGTTTGCACAGTTTTTGGATTTTTGTTAATAAATGTCACAACTATAGTTCAGCGCCTGGGTCTGTCCTTCTGCCCCGGAGGGGCCGTTCATGACACTAAGTGCTGAATTCCATTTCTGTTTGACTGGTGACCAGGTGCTGATGTCAAGCCCTGATGCTAAGGTATTTGATTCTGCATCAAATAGGTCTTAATAATGTTAAAAAAAATGAGAAATTATCTTCCTAGACCTTTGCAGCAGCTACTCAGTTTTGCTTCAGGCACTAGCATGTTTTTTGTTTTTTTTTTCTATTAGATACTTAATGGTACAGGTTCAACGTAGATGCATTTCTTTATTTTATTATTTATTTTTGCTGTCTAACAGTGTTACAGCAGTCCAATAGTGAGTTCATTTAAGTCCAAAGTAATACCTGCTCCAGGCTCTAGTTGCAGAAATGGCACACCAAGACATTTCATCTCATTTAAACCTTTACAAATTGAATACACATTACCTGTAATTTTGAACTATACCCATAAAAACCCTTCAAATGATTTGAAAATTACATTTCAGTGGAACGGAAGGATTATGTTTCAATAGAATGAATTTGACAGATAATAGCTGTCCAGTCACTTGGGGCGGCTTCATTTCATTCCTTTCACTCAGTGTCCCAGGTGTTAATCAGTCTGTGATAAGGTGCTGGTATTAAAACCAGCAGGAAGTTTCCACCGAGCTGTCTCAAGAAGAAACTGATTAAAAGCAGCAGTGAGAGTAAGGATTACAAGAAAAATGAACATTGAATATATAACTAAACTGAACCCAACCTCTTTCTTCTGTAGAGTGATAAGAGTTGGTGGTGTACACTCCTTTTGTCAGAATGTGTGTCCTGCTGTCAGAAAGCAGCTGTGATGAAACTGAGCTCCGTGCTTGACCCGCGTCACATGGAGAAATGAAAGGACAGAGATCACCGAGCACCAGCCCTGGCCCGCCTACACAGCCACAGTGTACCCGCAGTAAAGCTGCAAATAAAAATGGCTTCCAGTTTTCAGGCTGTAAGACAAACCATAGAACATACAGAAGGTTTAACTTACCTCCACAGCCTTTGTGTTGTGGGGTTGTTGGCATAAATATGTAGATTAGCATGTCCTTTAAGACCACAATTGAAGTTTAGAATTTTAAAGTATACATTTATTCATGATAAAGTTAATTTGTAAATAGTACGGATTTGTCTTTTGAATTTATGTAGGCGGTGTGGTGGTGGCAGGGTGGGGGGGGGCACTCAGGTAATTGTTAATAACAAATAGGGGAATGAATAGGGTGAAGATTTTCCCCAATTTCCTCTCTCTCTTAACTATATGTGTCCAATGAAGCCACACATACACACTCATTTCATTTTATTTGTTAGTTTTTTTAAAGGGACAATGCTCATCAGTGAACAGAAAACAATTCTGTAAATGAGCCAGAGTTAGCTAAAAAAGCTAATTTTCGTCTTGTTTTTCTGGCCAGATGTACAATCATAACCTAAGAACAATATCAACACATTAGAACAAAAAAGACAAATCCATTACAGCAATTTAAAATACAAACAACACAAAATAATACAAATTACAATGAAATGAATAAAAAGGCAGACAGCATACAAGTGGCAGTCAATTCAGTGTGCACATGTCTGATTATTGATTAGCCATAGTTTAAGCTGACTTGTAAAGGAGCCAAAGATGTTAATTTCTCTAATATGCGCCTTTAATAAATTCCATTCTTTAGATGCCGTTATAGAAAAGGCTAACTTGCTAAAAGCACTTAAGACCAGGCAGAGGTTATGATACATAATTAGGATTTTCCAACTCAGAAAGTTGTTTTTGTTTAAAATTTTACATGTGTGATAACTGCTTGGTTGCTAGTCCAGAACTTTCAGAGCCGTTTATAAAGCATTCCAAGGGCTCTTATTAGCCTCGTCACACTTAAATAAATGCATGTACACAAACTACATTACTATAAATTGTCATTCTAATTTTCATGAATTAAATTATTAAAAACAAAATAACATTGTAACACTTCTCCAATCACCTCACATGGACTTTGGATCTCTTAAACTGGATCATCAAGAACCACAGCCAGAGACCTTTAGAATCAATAGTGAGATGCCTTCAACATTTGTTAAAATTACAGTTTTTGAAGCAGTGCGATGACACCGCATATGTGATAGGGCTCACTTTGTTTTTCAAGAATGAGAGTAATTTTAAGGATTTACTGTAAGTAGTTTGTGGAATTTTTACAGATTACCAATTTCAAATAAATCAGCAAGTATGTTAACATTTAAAAACATTTCAAATGGTAAATATTAAGCACATCTGTTAGAACTGTTCTTTACCTATGTGAATGAATGAATGAATGAATTTATTTCGGATAGTACAGTACAGGTTAAAAGAAACTGTATAATATAACAACAAGGTCAGATTAGACAAAGACTCCTTCTTCTATACAATTCCACGTGAGTTATCCGAAATGGGTGATGGCTGAAGCCGCAGCTTATATTGCCCACCCATATTCCATCCAAGAATTCAAAAGAGAAAAAAGAGAAAACAAGACAAGAGCGATTACAATTTAAAACAAAGCTAAGACAAAATGTGACTGAGAGAAAAAAAAAGAAAACTAAGCTAAGTTAAGTAGGCATGTAGGAAAGTATATGTCATGATTCAGTGCAAGTGAGGCTCAAATGCAGAGCTGCCAGAACGAACACTCAGACTCGGAAGCAAAACTCACTAGTTTATTGTAAAATAAAACACAACACTAAAAAAAGATGCACAACTGAGGAAAAACGCAACACGAAAACGCACACTGAAATAGACATAAAACTAGTGCCCCCTGGAGTGCACGTAGCCTATGGGAAAGAGCAGACAGAGATTATTAGGGACAAGGGGAGAATAATAGTAGGAGAGCACTCTTATTCAGTGAGTAGAGGAACCCGGCAGGGAACACGGCAAGAACTCCACCATGGACCAGAGGGACAGGGGGGAAGGCGGTGACCTGGGTGGACGTCCGGCGTCTTCTTGGTCAGGCGAGTGTGATCAGCTCCAGAGGACACATCGACGGGTTGCAGCAACCTGAGAGACAGAGGGACGGAGGAGTGAGAACACAGGTCAAACTGAAAGATAATATAAAAAAACAAGGCTTAGACATTTTACTGTGGTAGTAAACCCTAACGATCCAGCGGTGGGTTCTCCACACGCTGGCACTTAAATACGCTGAGTCATCAGGATGCAGCAGGTGTGTAATCACGCATGTGTGGCTGATCCTCCGAAGTCGAGAAGAAAGGAACAGGAGGGGAGGGGGCGCATGCTCACCTGATCATCACAGTGCCCCTCCTCAAGGGATGCCTCCTGGCATGGGAAATCTAGAGGAGGGCAAAGAGGACTGGCGGAGAGGAGCTTAATACGGGAGACGTGGAACGTCGGGTGGATCCGCATTGAAGGCGGCAGGTCCAACCGAACAATGATGTCATTGATCAGCCGCTTGATGGTGAATGGGCCCAGATAGCGAGGGTAGAGCTTCTGAGACTCCGTCTTGAGTGGGATCCGATCAGTGGACAGCCAGACCTACTGTCCCACCGTGTACTTCGGCACCGGCGCACATCTGCGGTGTAGCATCAGTCCCTTTGGCTCCAGTCTATAAAATGACTCTTCACTTTAAAGAAATTGTTTCACCCTAAAGTCTGGGCAAGAATTGTTTTTTCAGCTAAGCACCACAGCTTGAAAACACACTCCATGGTAAAAGGGACAACAAAGGATCTCATTTCGTGTCAGGAACGGATTAGTCTGCAATCATAGATCCCGGAACTTCCTCCTCAACCAGGCAGTTTTATGGTTCAAGAACTGTTTGAAACATTCCAGATATATTGACCACATTCCACAGGTCTCTAGGAATTATCCACAGCTCAACATTGCCCCTTTGGACAGCTCAGGAATATGCTTGCATTACTTCTGTCAACTGCTGGACTGTTTTTTTTTTTTGTTTTTTTTTTACTGAACATTAACTCTCTCTTCCAGTTTTCATTCCTCGGGATAATTCTCAGGACGCTATTTGAAGAGATGTCCAACTTTGTGATGAACAATCATGGTTTAAAATCTTTCATTAATCATTGGTTTAAATGTATTGCATGTTTGAAAATGTTTAACCTCTTGCACTCCGGGATACCGCGGGTGGTCACGTCTCTGCGTCCTAATGCGTCTCAGTGCGCACTGAGAAAAAAAAAGCTGCATTTCCGTTCTTCCAGTACAGAGACAGCCGCGAACAGAAAGCCAAAGGAGTGTTTTGATTGGTTTAGATTTGATTGACCTCTGATTCGACTAATAAGAGCCTTGAATTGGGTTTCTGAAACCTTGAAGAACCAATGACTGAAAACCTAGCAAGAAGGACCTGCCTACCAACAACTGCGAATACAACGAGCCAATTGAAGCAGAGAAGTTCGACGATTGAAACGCGTGCGTCCCGTGCGTAAAATCTGTTTTGTGTAAGCCACTGTTTGTAACGGTAGCGTTCGCCAGTCTTTTTTTATTATTACTGTTATTTGTTTTGAAAAATTGTTCGTCAAAACCGCAATCATGGAAGCGCAAAACCGCAATCATGGAATCATGGTTTGACCGGGTCGCGTGACCAGAACCACGAGTCGTAACAAGTGGACCAGCGTCATGATCGTCTGACAATGAGGAACAGATGTTCGCCAACGACACTGCTGTTGTGGACAGGTAAGTGTTATAAGCTAAATTATTCTTTATCACTGAAAATAGTAATAAAAATGACTTTTGACCGATCGGTAATTACAACGGTGCGTCATCGCCATTTGACGGACCGTTTTTTGTGCGCCGAGCTCCTCTGTAGCGGGGGGGGGGGAGAGTTGTTATCCTCTATATTGCAGATATTTTAGTATAATTTTTATTGCACTGTAGGTTATTTTTTTCTTGTAAAAAAAAGGCCACACATTTTTTACATGGCATGCTTCTTAGTGTGTGGGGGGGGCTTGTTTGTTCATTCATTCATTCATGAATGAATAAACAACCCTACACACACACACACACACACACACAGCCCTGAGTGTCACCTTTCATTAGAGCCCAAGATCAAGCTTCTATGTTGAATCATTCAAAAGTTATAGATGTTTTTCCAAACTGTGCCATTTGGCACAATTTGGCACAGTTCAAAAACGCCTGGGAACAACCTGAGAAAAAAGCTGTGTAATATATTCATTTTTTGTGGTATTGTTACAAAATTTTGACCTCAGCTTGATAACACTTGGTTTTACATTTCTGTTGCATTTTCCAGCCAGTATCTGACAGCTGTGTGTTATTTGCAAGCATTTGTATCTAAAAAAAAAACACCCAGGCAAATTTTATTTTCTTCAAGTTCAGTATGTTTAGATGACTGTTACTCAGTGACAGGAGCACTTAGAGAGATTATGACTGTTTTGCCAAAAAATTCAAAGTGTTTTCTTTTAAATGAGATCAACCCCATGAAAATGCTGCAAAGTGTTGAACAGCTTTTGATTTACTTTGGGTATGTTATTTTTAGGTGTTTTTAGGGAAATTGACCAGAGTGCAAGGGGTTAAACAAACCTTATTCTAATGCATGTTAATTATAGAAGGACAAGTTTATGAAAGTGCATGTTTAATGTAGCAAGAATGAAAATTAGTCATGAATCACTGAAGTTAGTTTAGCTTATACACATAAAGTGAATTTTTGTTTTAGTCAAGATGCATTTCATCCTATTTGAAAAGCTTACTCAAGTCAACTGACTGGTGCCAGCCAATCACCAGCCAGTCTCTGTTGGACAACGCCCCCTTTCATTCTATTGGTCGGTTACAGAAAAAGGACTGCTTTCTTATTGGACCAGAGTTCATTCAAACCTTCCGCGATGGGAGACAATTGGTTCCCTTTCATATCAGTCAAATTTTTTTTTTCCCTTGAAAGTGATCAGTTTAAGGAAGAAACACCCTAGTTCAGGCAGTTCTTTCTGAAAGTTCTTTCTATCAGTTTGTCAAAGTTGTCTTTGTGTCCTGTTCAGTTAA
Source organism: Pholidichthys leucotaenia (assembly GCA_020510985.1). Taxonomy (NCBI): domain Eukaryota; kingdom Metazoa; phylum Chordata; class Actinopteri; order Cichliformes; family Pholidichthyidae; genus Pholidichthys; species Pholidichthys leucotaenia. The sequence continues at coordinate 289,450,862 of CM035845.1, forward strand.
GTTTCTGCCTTAAATTCTCTCTTTCCTTTAAACATCTGGGAAAAATACTTTTTCTTCTGTTTTGAGCTCAACCTCCTCTTTTATATGGAGTGATTTTTCTTAACTCACCTTGTTTTAAAGTGAACTGATCATTTTTTTACTCACACTGGAAGCGGCTTTTGCCAATCACCACAACACCTGAAGAACTCTGATTTCGTGGCTTAAATAATTTTTTATTTTTGTCTCTTCGATTCTGTGACTTTGATCAGACTTTGAACTATCTCCAATTTATTTGGACCCGGGAGAGCCGCTGGAAAAAAAAAAACCTCTTGTGTTGTCCGCATGACATACTGCTTCAGCGGCCAGCAGCAGCCTCTCATCATCGTTGCTGGATCTCAGCTCCTGACTGTTTGCCTCTGGAAGAAATTGTCTGCTGGCAGATATTTTTCCAGTATCATCAAATAAAGCTTCAGCGAAGGATCCAGCGAAAAGCCAACACAACGGGTCACGTGAGCAAGATCACTTTGTTTCATCTGCTGAGTAATGTGATGTCCATTGCCTTAAAGTATGTCATAATTTGTCTCAGGTTTAAAACTAGTTCGTAACTCTGATCGGCGCTATAGAATTAAAGAGAAATAGTGTCCCTCTTTTCATTAAATTCCATTTTCCCTTTTTAGAGTAACGTAAAGTTTCTTTCTTCCATATAATCAGCTTTTATCATTTTCTTCATAACATTTGCGTCCAATTTTCTTCATATTTTGGTTACAGTTATTTCACTCTCCAGTTTCATCACAGTTATAAATTCACACTAAGGTTTTCTTGGTTCCACAAATGTGATTACACTCTTTTTGCTCAATAATCAGTTACAAGTTGAATGTGATACTTGATACTTGATCATTTCACCTTACCAACAAGTCTGTTGAATGTAATGTCATTTAATCTGAGTCTGATCATTAAAACTGTAAAGGGTATATGGAAGTTTCTGTTGATTTCTTTTTCCTGTATTTGTTTCTGAAGTCACCCAGGAGAATTTACGAATATTTGAGACTGATTGATTGAAGATATAAAGATTAGTTATTAATAAATTGTCCAAGTTTTGGACTGGTGCCCCACAAATGAGTTTGTTCCCAGTGTGTGCGTGGACCCTAAGCAAACCTTCGTTTCCACACACATCTATAGGTATAAATTAAATAATCTTTGTACCTTATAACCAATTTCCCCTACAGCGGTTCGCATGTAGTTGGTTGCACTCCACAGAACGGAGGAGGGCAGCTCTTGTGGCCCTCCACAGACGTGGCACTGGCGCACGTGGGCCTCCATGGATGGGACGGGGAGGCCCCTCTCTGCCATGGGCAGCAGAGGTGGTGTGTAGCCCATCGAGGCCTCGAATGGTGTGAGCCCAGTTGAGGAGGAGATCGCCAAATTGTGGGAATACTCCACCCAGGTTAGGTGGGAGCTCCAGGTAGAGGGGTTCCAGGATGCTACACACCTTAGGGTGGCCTCCAGAGACTGATTGGCATGCTCGGCCTGACCGTTGTCCTGCGGATGGTATCCGGACGTCAGGATGGCAGTAGCACCCAAAAAGCGGCAGAACGACTTCCACATCTGGGATGTAAATTGGGGCCCCTGGTCCGAGATGATGTCTACTGGTATCCCATGCAGCCAGATGACATGCTGCGTCACCAGGTCGGCCATCTCCATGACAGATGGTAACTTGCGGAGAAGGACCAGATGGATGGCCTTGGAGAACCGGTCGACGATGGTGAGGATCACCGTGTTGCCTTGGGATGGAGGGAAGCCCATCAAAAAGTCCAAAGCAATGTGTGACCATGGACGACTCGGCACCAGGAGGGGATGAAGGAGGCCAGCTGGGGGAGTAGGGTCCAATTTACTCGTGGCACAGATGTGACAGGGCTTGACGAACTCCCGCACATCCCTCCTGAGTGTGGGCCACCAAAACGCTCTCCTGAGTAGCTCAATTCTCCTGGCGATGTCGGGATGACAGGCAAAATAGCTTGTATGCCCCCTCTTAATCACCTCTCCACGTAACACCGAGGGGACATACAGCCGGTCACGTGGACCTCCCTCTGGGACGGGTTCCGATGACTGTGCCTGTTGGACCCTCGACTCAATCTCCCACGAGAGCGTCCCGAGAAAGCAGGACTAGGGGAGAATAGTCTCCAGGGGAGATGCAGCAGCTGCAGAGGAGGAGGTGGAGGAGGAGGAGTCGGGAGAAAACTGGCGTGAGAGAACATTAGACTTGGCATTATGGGACTCTGGTCGGTATAAGATGGACAAATTAAATCTATTAAAGAACAGGGCCCACCGAGCCTGCTGAGAATTCAACCGTATAGCGGATCAAAAATATTCAAAATTTTTATGATCGGTCCAGACAATGACCGGTTGGGTAGCTCCCTCCAACCAGTGTCTCCACTCCTCCAACCCCAGCTTAATGGCCAACAGTTCGTGATCCTCAACATCGTAATTCCTCTCGGCTGGCGTTAGCCAGCGGGAGAAATACACACACGGATGGAGCTTCTGGTCGGAGTGCTGAGAGAGGACAGTGCCCATCCCCAAATTGGAAGCATCCACCTCGACCATGAACTGTACCATGGGAGCCACCTTCGCCAGAATGCTTGCGTTGGTGAAAAGGCCTTTCAGGGTCACAAAAGCTCATTCAGTGGCCTCGGACCACTTGAACGGGCTTTTCGTTGATGTCAACTGCGTAAGCGGTTGTCCCACCTTACTATAGTCATGGATAAATTGGCGGTAGAAGTTGGCGAAGCCCAGGAAGCGTTGGAGGTTCTTCCTGGACTGGGGGTAGGCCAGTCTACTACTGCCTTGATTTTCGCCGGATCAGCCTTTACCATGCCCTCGGAGATGATGAACCCCAAGAATGAAGTAGAGTGAGTGGAAAATTTGCACTTCTCCGCTTTCACAAAAAGCTGATTCTCCAGCAGCCGCTGCTGCATGGACCAAACGTGGACTACATGCTCCTTCAGCATGTGGGAAAAAATCAGAATATCGTCCAAATACACAAAAGCAAACTGGTTCACCATATCTCACAACACGTAATTGATTAACAGCTGGAAGACGACAGGGGCATTGGTCAGCCCGAATGGCATGACCAAATACTCAAAATGGCCCAACAGTGTTTTAAATTCGGTCTTCCACTCATCTCCCTTTTGAATGCGGACCAAGTGGTACGCATTACGGAGGTCGAGTTTGGTGAAAAAAATGCACCTGTTGGAGTAGCTCAAATGCTGAGTTAATAAAGGGCAGCAAATACTTATCCTTACGTTAATCACATTAAGCTCACGGTAATCAATACACGGCTGCAGAGACCCGTCCTTCTTCCCTACAAAAAACAACCCAGCACCGAGAGGGGTGGACGATGGATGAATAATGCTGGCGCTGGAGGATTCTTTAATGTAGGTCTCCATCGCCTCCCTCTCTGGCCCAGATAAACTGTAGAGCCAGCTGGATGGCAGCTGCGTGCCCGGGAGGAGGTCGATAGCACAGTCATAGCCCCGGTGAGGTGGTAATGATAGGGCCCTGGACTTGCTAAAGACCTCCCCCATGATAGACCTCAGGCACGGAGCTGAGATCCGCGGGCTCAGCTGGAGGGGAGGAGTTTGGTAGTGAGGGCGAGCATGCGGCCTATCGGAGACACGATGAGAGGCAGAAAAGGCTCCAGGACAAAATGGAGCCCTGACTCCAGTTTATGATTGGACTATGAATGCGGAGCCACAGATACCCCAGAATCATGGTGGTGGTCGATTGAGGCAGGACATAAAACTGAATAGTCTTGCGGTGATAACCAGAAAGAATGACCGAAATGGGCTCAGTCTGTTCGATAATCGCTACGATGCTGCTGCCTGAGACAGCCAAGACAATCAAGGGTGTCGGGACATACCTGGTGGGTATCTGCAATTTACGCACCATGCCTGTTGAATGAAATTTTGCTTCACCCCAGAATCAACTAGGGCGGAGGTTTTGAACTCGGCCTCCCGGTAACTGAATGAGGGCCAGGAGTTCAAAGTGGTTGGGAGAATTTGGCGAAGACCCTCCCACTACCCCCCCCCCCCATGGTGACTGATGGTCCGGGTCTTTCAGGCCGAACTGGGCATTTCAATATTGCGTGGCCAGGGACCCCGCAATAAATACACTCTCTCACCGCACCCTCTTGCGATGCCGGCATTCCCTCAGAGTCAGACGGACCCTCCCAAGGTCCATCGGCTCCGGTAACGATGCTGGCTGAACAGCATCAGAAGTCGGGGGGCCGGCGATGGAGCGAACAGGGAAGCAGCGGCCTTCTGCTCCCTCGTACGCTCCCTAAACCAGTTATCCAGGGCCACTGCCTGCGCAATCATCTCATCCAGAGAGGAGGGAGATGCGCGGATTGCCAGCTCATTGCGGAGATGCCTATCCAGGCCCCAGAGGAAGGCGCTGCACAGGGCAGCGTCATTCCAATCGGAGTCGGCCGCAGTGACCCGGAAGTCGATGGAGAAATCGGCTACAGACCGGCCTCCCTGTCGAAGTCCCATCAGCTGGCTAACTATCTTCCCCTCACTGTCTGTATGGTGGAATGCCTCGGAGAATTCCCGCACAAACTGCTGGTATGTGTATAGGGGCCCGTCCAGGCTGCTCAAGATGGACTGTGCCCACTTAAGCACCCAGTTTCACAGCAACAAGGTCATGAAATGGACCTGTGTCGAATTATCCCTATACTCCCCTTCCACCTGCTGAAAATGAAGCCGGTAGTGGAGCAGGAACCCTCTGCATTCCCCCACCTCTCCCCCATAGGGGGCAGGAGAAGGAACAGAAATGTTTCTGCAGATGGCAGACACTGCCGAAGCAGCAGGTGCAGGGGAAGACGCTGCACCAGGAAGCAAACCTAGGTGCTCGGTGATGGTGGCCAATTGCTGGGTTACGGTCTCAAATTGCTCACAAAGAAACATGACCTGGCATTCCGTGGCCTCCAAGCGCCAGAGTGCCGACTGTTCCCTCGGCTGAGCACTCACTGAGCCTTGATCTTGGCTGGATCGTTCTGTCATGATTCAGTGCAAGTGAGGCTCAAACGCAGAGCTGCCAGAACGAACACTCAGACTTGGAAGTAAAAGTCACCAGTTTATTGTAAAATAAAACACAACACTAAATAAAGGTGCACAACTGAGGAAAAATGCAACACAAAAACGCACACTGAAATAGACATAAAACTGGTGCCCCCTGGAGCACACGTAGCCTACGGGAAAGAGCAGACAGCGATTATTAGGTACAAGATCTCCCGAAGGGGAGAATAATAGTGGGAGAGCACTCTTACACAGTGAGCAGAGTAGCCCGGCAGGAAACTCCTGCATGGACCAGAGGGACAGGGGGGAAAGCGGTGACCTGGGTGGACGTCTGGCATCTTCTTGGTCAGGCATGCGTGATCAGCTCCGGAGGACACACCGACAGGTGGCAGCAACCTGAGAGACAGAGGGACGGAGGAGTGAGAACACGGGTCAAACCAAAAGTTAATAAAAAAAACAAGGCTTAGACGTTTTACTATGGTAGCAAACCCTAACGATCCAGCGATGGGTTCTCCACATGCTGGCACTTACATACGCTGGGTCATCAGGATGCAGCAGGTGTGTTAATGATGCAGGTGTGGCTGATCCTTCAGAGCCGAGAAGACAGGAACAGGAGGGGAGCACGCTCGCCTGATCATCACAGTATTGGGACTTAAATATATACATACTGTATAGCAATTCTGAATAGTTAGAAATAAGAGAAGTCCCGTGTGTTTCTTCCTACCTGGATTGAAGAGTCTCACACGGGTGATGGAGATGTACACCACAGCAGCTCTAGGTTCAGGTTCAGGTTACTTTATTTGTACCCGTAGGTAGATTTGTTTTGCAGTCAGGTGACATCCATATTTACAAACCACAATTGCATTCAACATGAACACAAACACAGGCACACATGTAGCTGACTATAAACATGTTAAAAGTACTCAAGGCTCCACCAATCAAGACATAAGACAAAGAGATAAGAGAAAAAAAAAAACACAGTGAACATTGTTCTCAGGATTGTTTTCCTACATATTGTTCACACACCTGTGCAGTCTCATTAAATCCTTCTCGGGGTTTATTTCCTTTTCTTGCTTTTAAAACTGGCATCCATGCTGGCAAGTGATAACATAAAAACAAAGTACTTCACTTGTCTTGCATTTATGGATATTACGCTGGAAATGCACTTTTATTCCTGCTGACTGAGCATTAAGTAAAATTTTGAAATTGTTCAGAGCTTTAAAAAAGGCTTCTCCTCAGGTACTGACACTTCCCTGAGCTACAGTGTGTTTTGGAAATTGATAATATATTTTGCTGCTGAGAGTTTATGAAGCTGGTTAGTTTAGCTTAACACAACTAAAACTGAGAGCAGGAAGTAATGTGAGCTATTTTGGAAGTGCAGAATCTCAGAATGGGTACTGCTCAAAGCTAGACTGTATGAGATCCCTGCAAAAAATCAAAATGGAAATACAATTTCTTGTTCTGAAAGCTAATTAAAAATAAAACCCCCAACTACTGACTGTATATAAAAATATAAGCACTGAATAAAAACAAATCCCATTGCCTTATTTTAGCTTGAGTGCAGAAACGTTCGCCACCTTTGGACTGCAGGATCTGTTTCATGCCTCCTGTTTACTGTGAGAGGAAGTCTGCAGCACATGAAAAGCTACTTTATCATAGTTGTTTAAATTGTTTTGGGTTGAGAGGGTGAAATGGGATTAAATCTTTACCCAGGGAAGATATTCTCTAGCTTGGGAGAAATCTTTAAGAAAAGTAAAACTGCACCAAGCAGAAAGCCACTTATGCTTCTGTCCCTTATGAAACAAAAAGCCTCAGGGCCTTATGATGATGATGATCAGCAGCAGACTTTTACGCTGGGCTTCCCACCACGTGCCAGTGCTTTTTGCTAGTTCCTGTCAGCTCATTGTCTGTGTTTTACACTTTGTGTCATGCCTTCTAATTACCAGTAGACAGTACACTGACTTTGCGCTTGTAGGAGTGGCACTCACTTCAGAGAGGTGTGGCAGTGTTCAGTCTCATGCACATTTGTATTGTGGTGCATTTTATGACAATGCACTTCTGATCAGGAAAAAGGAAGTCTTTCATCAGAAGAGCATTGTGAGTGCTATTTCAGCGGCATGCTTTGAAATGAGGCTGCTCCTACTGACAGGGGCACATGAGGAAACGGCATGCTCTGGAATTTTCAGCCATTTTAATGGAACAATTATAATCTAATCACCCGTCATTTTATGATGATCCACTTAATAGTTTTTTATTCCATCCACATTTTCATTTTAATTGTGTAGCACCCCCTGTAATCCCTAGCTGGCCCTACCTTTAGAAGCGCTAGACGTCTACCTCGGTTCGATCGTAGATTACTCTTAGTAACTTGTGGGGAGTTGCTATAAGTTGAACAGGTAACATTTTTATTTCAGTGTCATTTATTCAGCAACAAAATTCAACATCCACATTCCATCCACATTTTACATGTCCACAGCACTGTGATTTTGTGTGCAACATAAAGACAAAAGAAAATAGAGCTCTTTTAGAAAAAGAAAACCAAAATGAGTTTGTGTTTCTTGTTCTCAGTTGTGCGAAGTGCAAATGTCCCCTTACCTCAGCTTGGTACACAGGTTCACTGAGTCCCCCCCGGCGCAGGCTTGTTGTTTCATTGTTTATGACAGGCGTCCGTTACTTAGGGTTTCTAGTGGCACTTCTTCTGCACACAGACATGCTGCACTACTTCACAAAATCTATCACAGCCCCAACCCCCCGAGGTATAACAGTGAAAACACAGATTGACAGAATATCTCATCAATAGTGGGGAAGCATTTCGTTATAAATAACGAAATATCTCATCAGTGGCAGGGAAAAGGTTACCGGCATGGTAAATCAAATGTCAATGAATACGGCAAAATATACAGTATCTGTGTATGTGTAACATGTATTTTGAGGGTGGATTTTTTTTTTCTTTTTCTCAACTGTATCACACCAAGCAATGGTGTCAGCCCTGCTTACTCGCTAGCAAACATTTTTGTGTTTTCCTTATTCAGAGATGGAGTCTTTGTTTGTTTTTTAGTGTTTGATACTTCATTAATCCCAGAAGAAAATTCAAGGGCTTCCAGGCAGCTGGTTAAAGCAGCCAGTCCCTTCACCTGTCACACACACATTCACATCTAGGGCCACCTTAGAATCTCAAATTAACCTAATGTATCACTGAACTGGGGGAGGAAACCCACAGAAGCATGGGGAGTGTTACAAGGCAACTGATATGGGTGCAAGATGCATCAAAAGATTACCAAGCATTCCTTTGTGTAGCCCACAGGTGTCAAACTCATTCCATGGAGGTTTTACCTCCACCCAGTGTCTTCAACAGGTGATTTCTCTGAATTTCTTCCTACTGATTGCTGATCAGTGAAAACACCTGCTGAAGAGACTGGGTGGAAGTAAAACCTGCAGGGTCTTGGCCCTCCATGGAATGAGTTTGACACCCCGGGTGTAGCCCAAAGAAATATCCATTTATTGTCTTTTAAAAATGTGCAAAAAAACCCATCCCCATGAAAAACGGGCAATACAAATCCTCTCAGCCTCAGAGTCTCTGACCAAACATTTCTGAGTCTGCCCCATCTAATGCACACATCCAGATTTATCACCTCAGCCCCCACCTTCCCTAATGAATTTGTCATGTGTGTCTCCTGGAAAAGAACAAATATAATTAACAAAGATCCCTGCTTTAAAATAAAACAATTCATGACTAGAATTAGACTGGCGGAAAACACAGTTTTTCCTCATAAACATAACAGTTTCAGTTGTACCAAACGGGACCATTTTTACAGGATTCAAACATAATTGTCAAATGCATCAATTAACCAATCACAAAAAATCAATTACTCTCACTTTCACAGATGACCCTTCAAGCATAATGCAATGTCTATCAATCCCTTAAAACTTTAATAATGTGTTTACATCTGACTACTAAGAAAATTAACAAAGAAAGGAAACGTGTTGCATTTATTTTAGGAGGAATCTGGTGCTTCCTAACAGGGAGGGAAAAAAACAGCCACAAAAAAAGGCCCTGCTGGCCCGTTGGTAGATTTCCACCCAGGACCTTCTTGTTGTGACGTGACAGTGCTAACCACTACTGCTGCTGCACCGTGCATGATTGGTTTTGAGTCAGTCTGAAGCTAAGACTCCCAGCTAGAAAGTTTAAAGCCAAGATAGGAACTCTCTGAAAGGATTCTTAGAAACTTTATGAATACGCTCCTTGGTCTCATAACTATATTATACATTGGTCTATAATTGAGTGATAACGGATTGATCATAGGTACCATCTTTGCACTTTCACTTGTTCAGTTGCATTCAACATTTTATCAAGCTTACATTGTACAAGAAAAAATGCTAGAAGTTGATTTCACTTGCAAGGGATCTCTCATAAAAGGCAGGCGTGAACAGCACTCTCTCTAAACTGTGCTCATCTAGAAATTGATAGTTTAAAGAGCTATTATGAAATTAATTTTGGGTTGAACAGACACCAGGCAGTACAGAAAATAGTGTGTGGACAGCCTGAGAGTACGCACGCGCGCACACACACACACACACACACACACACACTTGATTTTTGCCTTTGAAGACAAAATCCATCATGAAGTTATTGGTCACACTCCTTGCACACCTCTCCATTTTCCACTCCCTTCTCAGTCACTTGTCCATTATAATCAGTCGCATAATTAGCAGCTTGACCTCTGCAGGCACAGACTTGATCTGAACATGCGCACGAATTTCCACTGCTGCAGACTTTCCCCTACTGAAACAAACTTGATGACACACACACAAGCACGTGTGCGCATGTGTGCACGCGCCTTAAGCAAAATGTTGAACAGACCTCAGAACTATTTTCACTGTCATCTGCACATCTCGACACACACTTTTTCTCCCTCCTTCGCTCCACTCCCTAGTCACAATCTGTCATATGAATCCCAAATGTCTGCTTAACCATATCCCAGCTGCTTGAGTCGCACACATTTGTAGCTGTTGTAGTACCCCAGACGGATCCTGGCTAGCACTGTAGTTGTGATGACGAATGACTGATAAATGCAACCTTGACTCACTGACACTCAAGGACACTGTTGAAGTGGTGATTTGGGATCTGGACGAGTCTGATGGATCCCTGTAAACTGATACAGCTCCTGTGGTTCTCCACAGTTTGTCTAACTTGTTGTCGTTTTCTTTTTTTTCTTCACGTTCAGCTGTCAACAGCTGTCAGCACTGCACAGCAGTCCGAGCTGACCCACTCTGTCTCGACAACTGTTACCAAGGCGATGACAAGGGAGAAAATGTCAGCTGTGCGTCAGACCCGAGAGTCGCCACCGCCGCAGAAGAAAAGACAAGTGGTGGTGGATTCTGAGCTCAGGAAAAGGTGTGTGTCACACCTGACTCTTAATAGAATCTACCAGTGTCTGTAAGATGTTTACTAACTCCTAAAATGTTCAGTTGCATGCACCCTTTTCTGCTGTCGTATCTCAGCAGGTAGGCGATGAACCACTGCACATACTCATAATGAGGATGCATGATGACAGCACAGGAGAGCTTGAAGTTGAACTTTAGTTAGAAGTGAAGTAGGAGAGTCTGAAAAACCTCTTGAACACTGTAGTGAGTAGAGACATGAGCAGTTTAGATGTCCTGTAGTGTAGGTGTAGAGTCACTGAACCATTGCACCTCTGTGAACTAGGTGAGCACTCACAGTATACAGTGGTGTGAAAAAGTGTTTTCCCCCTTCATGATTTCTCATTTTTTTTATATGTTTGTCACACTTAAATGTTTCAGATCATCAAACAAATTTAAATATTAGACAAAGATATCACAAGTAAATACAAAAGGCAGTTTTTAAATGAAGGTGATTATTAAGGGGGAAAAAAATCCAAACATACATTGCCCTGTGTGAAAAAGTGATTGCCCCCTAAACCTAATAACTGGTTGGGCCACCCTTAGCAGCAACAACTGCAATCAAGCGTTTGCGATAACTGGCAATGAGTCTTTTACAGTGCTGTGGAGGAATTTTGGCCCACTCATCGTTGCAGAATTGTAATTCAGCCACATTTGAGGGTTTTCAAGCATGAACTGCCTTTTTAAGGCCATGCCACAGCATCTCAGTCGGATTCAGGTCAGGACTTTTGACTAGGCCACTCCAAAGTCTTCATTTTGTTTTTCTAAAGCCATTCAGAGGTGGACTTGCTGGTGTGTTTTGGATCATTGCCCTGCTGCAGAACCCAAGTGTACTTCAGCTTGAGGTCACGAACAGATGGCCAGACATTCTCCTTCAGGATTTTTTGGTAGACAGCAGAATTCATGGTTCCATTTACCACAGCAAGTCTTCCAGGTCCTGAAGCAGCAAAACAGGCCCAGACCATCATACTACTACCACCACCATACTGCTGGTATGATGTTTCTTTTCTGAAATGCTGTGTTACTTTTACGCCAGATGTAATAGGACACACACCTTCCAAAAAGTTCATTTTGTCTTGTCAGTCCACAGAGTATTTTCCCAAAAGTCTTGGGGATCATCAAGATGTTTTCTGGCAAAACTGAGACAAGCCTTTATCTTCTTTTTGCTCTGCAGAGGTTTTCATCTTGGAACTCTGCCATGCAGGCCATTTTTGCCCAGTCTCTTTCTTATGGTGGAGTCATGAACACTGACCTTAACTGAAACAAGTGAGGCCTGCAGTTCTTTGGATATTGTTGTGGGATCTTTGTGACCTCTTGGATGAGTCGTCGCTGCGCTCTTGGGGTAATTTTGGTCAGCCGGCCACTCCAGGGAAGGTTCACCACTGTTCCATGTTTTCTCCATTTGTGGATAATGGCTCTTACTGTGGTTCGCTGGAGTCCCAAAGCTTTAGGAATGGCTTTATAACCTTTTCCAGACTGATAGATCTCAATTACTTTGTTTCTCATTTGTTCCTAAATTTCTTTGGATCACATTATGATGTTTTGCTTTTGAGGATGTTTTGGTCTACTTGACTTTGTCAGGCAGGTCCTATTTAAGTGATTTCTTGATTGAGAACAGGTGTGTCAGTAATCAGGCCTGGGTGTGGCTAGGGAAATTGAACTCAGCTTTCCAAAGATGTGATAAACCAGTTAATTTATGTTTTAACGGGGGGGCAATCACTTTTTCACACAGGACCATGTAGGTTTGGATTTTTTTTTACCCTTAATAATAAACATCTTCAATTAAAAACTGCATTTTGTGTTTACTTGTGTTATCTTTGTTTAATATTTAAATTTGTTTGATGATCTGAAACATTTAAGTGTGAAAAACATACAAAAAGTGAGAAATCAGGAAGGGGGCAAACACTTTTTCACACCGCTGTACGTAGCTTTGCAAAGCGCTTTGAGTGGTCTTTGTGACTAGAAAAGTGCTATATAAGTGCAGGTTAGTTACTTAGTTAGTTAGTTAGTAAAGTTAAATAACACTGTTTTGACACTGTACTTCTCAGTCCAGACAGGTGTTTTTTGGTTTCATGCACTCAACTGTGCTGTCTTTTACAGATACCTGTGTTTCTTTAGGCCAAATTCTCTTGGCTTCTAGAGCTCATGGTTATGCTCTAACATCAGACCCCACATATGTTTAAGGTCAAACCCCAGGTCAAAGTCATTTGTATCTCAGAACGCATCCATCCACAAATCTAACATGATTTATGCTTTTATGACTTTTTAACCATGACTTTTTACCTCTTTTTTGTCATTAATAGTTCAACTGTCAAGCACATTATACAGAACTGTGTAACAGAGCAGTAAGAATGTACAATGCATACACAAAGCAAATAACAGGAAAAAAGCAGTCCCTCACATAAAGGATTCAAAGTAATGTAGCAGTTCTTAATGGCAAAATTTTGCCCATTTTGCCTTGCATTTGCCAACCTGATTAATGACGTTGAATGAAAGACGCTCATGGGTTACCAGAGTGCCCAACTGGAAAACCACACCCTGATACAGTAAGTTTAAGAGAGCTTGTGTAACTTTATTTTTTTTCTTCCCTTCCATAAGCGCTGCCTGAGTACTGTCAGAAGATTTGTATAACTAGGCAGGACCATGTTTTCTTAACTGCTTTAGCTTACTGGGTCACAGGGGTCTGGAGCCTATCCCAGAGTCTGTCTGTGAGAGGCAGGGTACACCCAGGACAGGTCACCAGTCCATCGCAGGGACAACATGAGAGACATACGACCATTCACTCACATTCATACCCAAGGACAATTTTTCCCTTAGTTGGTGCCAATTAACCTAACATGCATGTCTTTGGGCTGTGGGAGGAAACCGGAGTGTCTGGTAAAAACCCACGCAGACATGGGAAGAACATGCAAACTCCACACACCCCAGGGTGACAGCTCTTGGGTTTGAACTCAGCACCTTTTTGCTGTGAGGCGAATGAGCTGCCCAGCACCATAACAGACTGAACTGTTTGTAAAAGAAAGCCCAGCCGTCTCCGGGATCTTGCTGTCCCTTACTCTGTGTAACCTTGAAATACCAGTATACGCAGTTTAATTTTTTTTAAATGGTCTAATTTTGTTCTAAGTTTGCATGATCTATAAATCAAACTGTCTCCCAAGTTCGTGATCCACACTTGCTTGTTGACTGAGAGCGTGGTGGTATAACAGTTACCACTGTTGCCTCACAGCAAGAACATAATGGGTTTAAAACTTCTAGTTGGTCAATGGGGCCTTTAGATGTGAAGGTTGCATGTGCTCCCAGTGCTTCTGTGGGTTTCCTCCACAATGCAAAGACATGTCTTTTAGGTTAACTGGAGATTCTAAAGTGGTCCTAGGTGTGAATGTGTGTGTGAACAATGAAGGGACTGGCACTGCACAGTAGCTGCCTCATCCCACTGACTGGATACCTTTCAATTTGCTGTGAAGACCCTATTAGTTTTGAAGGATATGTAAGTTTTGGGTTGTGCATTTTTTACTTATTTGAGTGGAACTATGCCAAACCACACCGTGTGTATATTACAATGACATAGCTCCACAGTCAGGGTCTCAGTGCTAAACTAGCTTGTTGAGTTTTCTCCTTAATTCCTTAATAAGGGACACTTCAAAATGAGAACAATCTGAAAAAATAATTTAAATGAATTTATTCAGGAAAAGAGCTCATTAAAATAATCCTTCACAAAAACAAATGTACAGTGGGGAAAAAAGTATTTAGTCAGCCACCAATTGTGCAAGTTCTCCCACTTAAAAGATGAGAGAGGTCTCCAATTTTCATCATAGGTATACCTCAACTATGAGAGACAAAATGAGAAAAAAATCCAGAAAATCACATTGAAGGATTTTTAATGAATTAATTGGTAAATTCCTTGGTAAAATAAGTATTTGGTCACCTACGAACAAGCAAGATTTCTGGCTCTCACAGACCTGTAACTTCTTCTTTAAGAGGCTCCTCTGTCCTCCATTTGTTACCTGTATTAATGGCACCTGTTTGAACTCGTTATCAGTATAAAAGACACCTGTCCACAACCTCAAACAGTCAGACTCCAAACTCCACTATGGCCAAGACCAAAAAGCTGTCAAAGGACACCAGAAACAAAATTGTAGACCTGCACCAGGCTGGGAAGACTGAATCTGCAATAGGTAAGCAGCATGGTGTGAAGAAGTCAACTGTGGGAGCAATTATTAGAAAATGGAAGACATACAAGACCACTGATAATCTCCCTCGATCTGGGGCTCCATGCAAGATCTCACCCCGTGGGGTCAAAATGATGACGAGAACGGTGAGCAAAAATCCCAGAACCACACGGGGGGACCTAGTGAATGACCTGCAGAGAGCTGGGACCAAAGTAACAAAGGCTACATCAGTAACACAATATGCCGCCAGGGACTCAAATCCTGCAGTGCCAGACGTGTCCCCCTGCTTAAGCCAGCACATATCCAGGCCCATCTGAAGTTTGCTAGAGAGCATTTGGATGATCCAGAAGAGGATTTGGAGAATGTCATATGGTCAGATGAAACCAAAATAGAACTTTTTGGTAAAAACTCAACTTGTCGTGTTTGGAGGAGAAAGAACACCATACCTACTGTGAAGCATGGCGGTGAAAACATCATACTTTGGGGCTGTTTTTCTGCAAAGGGACCAGGACGACTGATCCGTGTAAAGGAAAGAATGAATGGGGCCATGTATCGTGAGATTTTGAGTGAAAACCTCCTTCTATCAGCGAGGGCATTGAAGATGAAGCGTGGCTGGGTCTTTCAGCATGACAATGATCCCAAACACACTGCCCGGGCAACGAAGGAGTGGCTTCATGAGAAGCATTTCAAGGTCCTGGAGTGGCCTAGCCAGTCTCCAGATCTCAATCCCATAGAAAATCTTTGGAGGGAGTTGAAAGTCCGTGTTGTCCAGCGACAGCCCCAAAACATCACTGCTCTAGAGGAGATCTGCATGGAGGAATGCGCCAAAATACCAGCAACAGTGTGTGAAAACCTTGTGAAGACTTACAGAAAACGTTTGGCCTATGTCATTGCCAACAAAGGGTATATAACAAAGTATTAAGATGAACTTTTGTTATTGACCAAATACTTATTTTTACCGAGGAATTTACCAATTAATTCATTAAAAATCCTTCAATGTGATTTTCTGGATTTTTTTTTTCTCATTTTGTCGCTCATAGTTGAGGTATACCTATGATGAAAATTGGAGACCTCTCTCATCTTTTAAGTGGGAGAACTTGCACAATTGGTGGCTGACTAAATACTTTTTTCCCCCACTGTAATAGGATACATTTTTACAAAATTTCCATATTGTCTTCCATTTTTATTTAAACTCAGGATCTAGATCTACCAGCAAATCATCCTGGTTTTTGTCCATTTAACAAATCTTCCCAACTTTTTTTGGAAACTCTGCTCCTATACTCCCTACTCTGCTGTTCAGCACAGATGCACTGTAATTCTCAGCGGTAGCTAATCACTGCAGACCTGTCTGCTCCTATTTATCTGGAGCTGTCAGCTGTCTGTCAGTCACACGTCACACCTCTTGACGATTTTTTCCGTTGTTCTTGTCAGTGTCAGTGGTTTGACAATTGGATCCCAGTGTCCTGCTCTCGTGACCTTCATGTAGACGGTGCTGACATTTTTTGATTGCTAATTTAAAATCACAATACCTGTGGTATGAAACTGCTCTCCACTGTTTTGATAAATGTAAAAATCTTTCATGTTTGCTAGTTTCCATTATTTTAAGTCACTGTTATGCTAGAGTGTGTTGGAGTCTCTGTGGGAAGGAATATGAGCAGATGTTCAGATGAGAGAAAAATATCAAAAGTGTCACTGAATGTTATCAGCTACGGTGATACTGCCAATTTGTAAATTAGATTTAATTAAAAGCCAAAACACAATACGGTCTACAGTGATGTGAAAAAAGTGTTTGCCCCCTTCCTGATTTCTCATTTTTTTGTACGTTTGTCACACTTAAATGTTTCAGATCATCAAATAAATTTAAATATTAGGCAAAGATAACACAAGTAAACACAAAATGCAGTTTTTAAATGGTGTTTATTATTAAGGGAAAATAAAATCCAAACCTACATGGCCCTGTGTGAAAAAGTGATTGCCCCCTAAACCTAATAACTGGTTGGGCCACCCTGAGCAGCAACAACTACAATCAAGTGTTTGCCATAACTGGTAATGAGTCTTTTACAGTGCTGTGGAGGAATTTTGGCCCACTCATCTTTGCAGAATTGTTGTAATTCAGCCACATTAGAGGGTTTTCAAGCATGAACGGCCTTTTTAAGGTCATGCCACAGCATCTCAGTCGGATTCAGGTCAGGACTTTGACTAGGCAACTCCAAAGGCTTCATTTTGTTTTTCTTAAGCCACTCAGAGGTGGACTTGCTGGTGTGTTTTGGATCATTGTTCTGCTGCAGAACCCAAGTGTGATTCAGCTTGAGGTCACAAACAGATAGCCAGACATTCTCCTTCAGAATTTTTTGGTAGACAGCAGAGTTCATGGTTCCATTTACCACAGCAAGTCTTCCAGGTCCTGAAGCAGCAAAACAGGCCCAGACCATCATACTACCACCACCATATTTTACTGCTGGTATGAAATGCTGTTGCTTTTATGTCGGAAATAATGGGATGCACACCTTCCTAAAAGTTCAACTTTTGTCTCATCAGTCCACAGAGTATTTCCCAAAAGTCTTGGGGATCATCAAGATGTTTTCTGGCAAAACTGAGACGAGCCTTTATGTCCTTTTTGCTCAGCAGTGGTTTTTGTCTTAGAACTGTGCCATGCAGGCCATTTTTGCAGAGTTTATTTCTTGTGGTGGAGTCATGAGCACTGACCTTAATTAAGGCATGTGAGGCCTGCAGTTCTTTGAATGCTGTTGTGGGGTCTTTTGTGACCTCTTGGATGAGTCGTTGCTGCGCTCTTGGGGTAATGTTGGTCGGCCGGCCACTCCTGGGAAGGTTCACCACTGTTCCATGTTTTCTCCATTTGTGGATAATGGCTCTCACTGTGGTTCGCTGAAGTCCCAAAGCTTTAGGAATGGCTTTATAACCTTTTCCAGACTGATAGATCTCAATTACTTTGTTTCTCATTTGTTCCTGAATTTCTTTGGATCACAGCATGATGTCTAGCTTTTGAGGATGTTTTGGTCTACTTGACTTTGTCAGGCAGGTCCTATTTAAGTAATTTCTTGATTGAGAACAGGTGTGTCAGTAATCAGGCCTGGGTGTGGCTAGAGAAATTGAACTCAGCTTTCCAAAGATGTGATAAACCTCAGTTAATTTATGTTTTATCGGGGGGCAATCAACTTTTTCATACAGGACCATGTAGGTTTGGATTTTTTTTAACCCTTAATAATAAACAGCTTCATTTAAAAACTGCATTTTGTGTGTACTTGTGTTATCTTTGTCTAATATTTAAATTTGTTTGATGATCTGAAACATTTAAGTGTGACAAACATACAAAAAAATGAGAAAACAGGAAGGGGGCAAACACTTTTTCACACCACTGTAAATACAGAGAACTGCACAAGCTGACTTACCATGGTCGCTAATGTTAAAAATGTGTCTGTGTGTGTCATCAGATTTGACGTGGACTTCACAGAGGTCCACAGCTACATGACCCGCGGCGAGGCCATCCTACAGAGCCCCGAGTTCTCTGTGTCACGCAAGGACGGCAGCATCCAGGAGCTGCACGACAAAGTGCAGGTAGAAACTCTGTGTGTGTGTGTGTGTGTAGAACAGAGAGACCACCCGTAGAGCGTAATCTGCTGAGACCCGTGATGCTCAAATAACAAAGTTCTCTCTCACAGCTGGGTCAGAAATAAGTTTAAAATTTTACCTTCCATGCAGCAGTGGCACCTGAGAGGACATTGTGAACAGTCATTATGCATACAGGATGGTGCTAGCGTGGCTTGGTGCTGGTATGAGATGCAGTAAAGTGTCTATAATGAGGAGTTTTCAAACTTTGATATAGCCTCTACTTGTGCTTGTCAGCTCACTAGATTTGCCCTCTAAAAAAAACAAAAAGAAGGAGGAACATGCACAGCATGAGCCTTTTTATGGAACAATGATCATTTCCATGTGACTGAAGTGAACGCTGTAGTCACTCACAGATTAAAAGATCGATACTGAAATATGAAACAGAGCTATAAATAATGACGCAGGATAAAATTAGCCTGGATTTATTTAAAAGTAAGAAATGTTACTGTCTGCTCCCTGGCTGCTTGCAAGCAGAATATTGAAGAATATCTTAAAGCATTGTTTGCTATATATATGGTATATAATTATTCTTGTGAGGTTTTTGGGGGGACATTTTTGTCACAGCTTTGTTCACAGAAAAGGTCTGTACTGACAACTTTGGCTTTTAGAGGCACACATAATGTAAAAATGTTTGTTCTCATTCCAGCCAGCAGATTATCTTCAGCGTTTCCATTGTGAAGAGTGTCTAAGTGATGAATTAAGTTCAGTATTCATTTTCATTTTTTCAACCACCATCTAAGAAAATTGTCAATTATGTAATAATTGCACACACCTGACTTTGATTAAATCTGTAATATGTTCTGGCACAGTGTCACCTTTTCAGATCTGATTAAAGTTCTGCTGAGATTTTTTTAAGATAAAGACTGTTACTACTTGCACCTTACCCATTTATGAGTTCATGATATTAGATTTGTTTTTTGCTGTTTTTGGTTCCTTCTTTGGTTTCCACTTTTTCCCCTTGTCTTCTTTGTGTTACAGCTCGTGCGTGTCAATTACCAGTGGTTTAATTTGTAGTCACCCAGTTCTATTTCAACTACTTCTTGTGTGTTTTTTGCAGTTTTTCTGCCTGGCATTTATTCCATTGTTTCCCACCTGCGTTTCATTCGTGGCTTATCATCCCTTTATCCACCTGTGTGGTTAGAGCACTGTCCTCACCACCATCTTGCCAGTTTTTCTTTTCTCTCTGTGTGTTTTTACAGTGCATCTGGAAAGTATTCACACCCATCACTTTTTCACATTTTGTTATGTTACAGCCTTATTCCAAAATGGATTAAATTAATTTTTTTCCTCAAAATTCTACACACAATACCTCATAATGTGAGAACAGGAAAACGTGATTTTTGCAAATTTATTAAAAATAAAAATCTAAGAAATCACATGTACATTAGTATTCACAGCCTTTGCCATGAAGCTCAAAATTGAGCTCAGGTGCATCTTGTTTCCACTGATCATCTTTGAGATTTTTCTACAGCTTAATTGGAGTCCACCTGTGGTAAATTCAGTTGATTGGACATGATTTGGAAAGGCACACACCTGTCTATATAAGGTCCCACAGATGACAGTGCATGTCAGAGCACAAACCAAGCATGAAGTCAGAGGAATTGTCTGTAGACCTCTGAGACAGGATTGTCTCAAGGCACAAATCTGGGGAAGGGTACAGAAAAATTTCTGTTGCTTTGAAGGTCCCAATGAGCACAGTGGCCTCCATCATCCATAAATAGAAGAAGTTCGGAATTGCCAGGACTCTTCCTAGAGCTGGTCGACCATCTAAACTGAGCAATCAGGGGAGAAGGGCCTTAGTCAGGGAGGTGACCAAGAACCTGTTGGTCACTCTGTCAGAGCTCCAGCGTTCCTCTGTGGAGAGAGGAGAACCTTCCAGAAGTGTCATAAACTTCCCCATGCGCTCCTCACAGCGCACAGAGGAAGAGAAGGAGGAATGAGGATTTAAACGCAGGGGTTACCACACACACATTTATTGAACACAAGTTGAGGGTAAACCATACAAAATGGCAAGGCAGCTCGGGCTAACAAAGAGTTCTCTAAGATGCTAGGTTGCACAGGGAGAAAGCGTAGCAGTTGTGCCGCGCAAGGAAACACTACCAGCATAGCGGCACAACCGCACGAAGAAACGCTACAGTTACTCACAGCCTTAGCAATCCAGGTCCTCCCAGTAGAACAGCGAGCATAATCCTTCGGTGACTGACGGTTACACCATGAAGAACGGTAGTGTGACTCTTATAATGACCCAGCAGTGTTTGTCTAGCGAAGAGCTACTTAAATCCAAACGCCGCTGGTCACACAAATTGGGAACACTTGGGCGAGGCGCGGGAAAGATAATTACCGGGGCTGGGAACAGCTGGAGGAATTAAGGAGTGCGAGGGGACGTGGTTGGACCGACAGACTGTCAGCAGTGTGGGAAAAAGATCACAGAAGCTGACTAACAGCAGCCGGTCAGGCAGTGGCTAAGGTGATGGAATAAATACACAAAATGCACATAAACAGTGAAGCCAAAACCCACAGAGAGAGATCGAGACTGAGCCAGGGAAGGCCAAGCCGGCTCGGCTCGTGACAAGAAGGACAACCATCTCTGCAGTAATCCAGCAATCAGGCCTGTATGGTAGAGTGACCAGACGGAAGCCGCTCCTTAGTAAAAGGCACATGGCAGCCCGCCTGGAGTTTGCCAAAAGGCACCAGAAGTACTCTCAGACAAAGACTGAGACAAAGATTGAACTCTTTGGCGTGAATGCCAGGCGTCATGTTTGGAGGAAACCACGCACTGCTCATCACCAGGCCAATACCATCTTTACAGTGAAGCATGGTGGTGGCAGCATCATGCTGTGAGGATGTTTTTCAACGGCAGGAACTGGGAGACTAGTCAGGATAGAGGGAAAGATGAATGCAGGAATGTACAGAGACATCCTTGATGAAAACCTGCTCCAGCGCGC
This sequence comes from Pholidichthys leucotaenia, assembly GCA_020510985.1. Lineage (NCBI taxonomy): Eukaryota > Metazoa > Chordata > Actinopteri > Cichliformes > Pholidichthyidae > Pholidichthys > Pholidichthys leucotaenia. The sequence goes on from CM035845.1 coordinate 289,472,078, forward strand.
TCTTGACCTCAGACTGGGGCAACAGTTCATCTTTCAGCAGGACAACGACCCTAAGCACACAGCCAAGATATCAAAGGAGTTGCTTCAGGACAACTCTGTGAATGTCCTTGAGTGGCCCAGCCAGAACCCAGACTTGAATCCAATTGAACATCTCTGGAGAGATCTGAAAATGGCTGTGCACCGATGCTTCCCATCCAGCCTGGTGGAGCTTGAGAGGTGCTGCAAAGAGGAATGGGCAAAACTGCCCAAAGATAGGTGTGCCAAGCTTGTGGCATCATATTCCAAAAGACTTGAGGCTGTAATTGCTGCCCAAGGTGTATCACCAAAGTATTGAGCAAAGGCTGTGTGTACATGTGATTTCTTAGTTTTTTATCTTTAATAAATTTGAAAAAATCCCAACAAAAATGTTTTTCATGTTGTCATTATGGGGTGTTGTGTGAAGAATTAAAAAAAATGAATTTAATCCATTTTGGAATAAGGCTGTAACGTAACAAAATGTGAAAAAAGTGAAGCACTGTGAATACTTTCCAGATGCACTGTAGCTCGTTGCCTTAATTTTCTTATTTAGCTTTTCCAATACGGTTTGTTTTTTATGTTTCATCATCTAGAGGGGTATATCATGATATTCTACATAGCCAGGCTTGACAAAACCAGACAGAACTGCACATTATCACAACTGTTTATCCACTTTTTGTGTAGGCAGCCAACAGCAGTCAGAAATGCCATCAGAGGAATAAATAATTTGAAGAATATTAAAAAAATATATATTAGGGAAAGAGAAACACACTGTTGCTGCAAGTAAGAAAAAAGGAAATCCTCTTAAAATATAAAAACTTGACTTATTACTAAATATGATTATTACACAAATGACAAATAATAGTACATTATAGTCTAAATGTCTCAGTTTATTTCCAATGTAACAGCTTTGTATTTGAACCATTTACTTAAGTGTCAGCACAACACTGCAGTAGAAAAATTGTCAGGACATCCTATAATGGAGATTAAATTTGAGTGATTCCATTTTCTCTGTAATAACATTGTCTTTTGTTTTTATTGACTGCAATATCAGTAGTATAAAACAGACAGAAACCTGAGGAAAAGTAAACTATTCTACAGGTTGTCATTCAGTTAATTTATTTCATGGCTCAGGTTTACAGAAACTCTGAATAATAATCTACTCCCAACCAGGTTATGGGTTTGTCATCAGTTACCACGGTGATCTAGGCAGATAAAGAGAGCCACCTTCATCACTGAAAACATGGACTTTACACTAAACATATCTCATTAGCCCTTTAATCTTGCTTCACAGTACACCCAGCAGCTTCTGTTATTTACATTCAGGTCATATCCTCTGATCCACCTGACATTCATGACTACAGCTGCTTGAAAACACAGCGGATGAGAGTCAAAACACTTAAATTCCTGAGCATGAAAACTGGTGCTCTAACAGTTGCTATACTGTAAAGCTCAGTGACGTCATATCACACAGCTGTTTATGTGATTAACTCCTAATGTAAAGATAAAAAATGGTACATAAAATTAGAATTGAATAAGTGTAAAACCTTGAGAACACAGCATGAGATTGATTTTGAACAGTGAAAACTTGATCTCTGCTCAGCACAAATGATGCCATTTGCTTCAGAATTAAATTAGAAGCACCACTAATATAATGAAAATCGTTGAAAATAAAATGCAGACGTGCTTGGTAAGACATGCATACAAATTTCTTCATTTTTGGTTCCCAAACTTGGCTCACACCAGCGGACTATATACCGATCAGGATAGCATTATGACCACCTGCCTAATACTGTGTTGGTCCACCTACTGCTGCCAAAACATACCTGACCCATCGAGGCGTGTGCTGTGGTATCTGGCGCCATGATGTTAGCAGCAGATCCTTTAAATCCTGGAAGCTTTGAGGTGGAGCCTCCATGCATTTGTTTGTCCAGCACATCCCACAGATACTCGATTGGATTGAGATCTGGGGAATTTGGAGGATAAGTCAAAATCTCAAAGTCATTGTTGTGCTCCTCAAACATTCCTGAACCATTTTTGCTTTGCGTCACGGCTCATTATTGCGCTGAAAGAGGCCACAGCCATCAGGGAATACCGTTTCCATGAAAGGGTGTACAGTACACCTCTGCTATCTTGGTGCCAGACCACAGCACACCTTCAGGAGTCTAGTGGAGTCCATGTCTCAACGGGTAAGGAGTGTTTTGGCAGCAAATGGAGGGCCAACACAGTATTTGGCAGGAGGTCATATTGTTATTCCTGATCGGTGTATAATCCCAATCAATGACACTATATCAGATTTCCAATTCATGGCTTTCTGGGTAGGGGAAGTACAATGCCTCACAACTAAAAAAATTTTGAGTTTGAATTTTTCCTGGCACATTCTTTAAGAGAACACTGTATGCCTCCATTTTATTCAATTATTAGTGACTTATCAAAGTTAAGGTTGGAACTCGAGCCTGTACCAATGTGACATGGAGCAGGGAGTGTCTTGGAATGGCTGTTAGTGCAGACAACCTCACACTCACACGTCCACACCTGTTAACACTGATTTAGAGCCATCAATAAGTATGACTTTGGACTCTAGAAAACGACAACACATCCACAAAACCCAAGTAGACCCAGAAAAAATCTGAAAAATTCACACACAAGCAAAACTGGGTGCCGCTGCTAATCTTAGGGTACTTTCTCAGCCACAGGCTTTAGTCCATTTTAACTGAATTGTAAAAAAGTTACTTTCACGGCAATGTAGAGATCTGATAGATCTCTGGAAATATCTTCACTCGATGAGCATGTTACAGTTCAGGAGAATTAATCAATATACAGTACACCACCTCCTGTACTGTCTCACCGTGCACCTGTAATGACTCCAGTGCACTGACATTTTGTTTTTTCCAGGCAAAGATAAGCATTTTAATAAAACTGTAGCTATGGCAACAACCAAACTGCATGGGTTAACTTCCATTTTGAAATTGCGTCTCACATGTCACAGGAGCTTGAATTTATGCTTTATTATTAACATTTGAAGCACATAGAATAAGTTACCTGGACAGAGGGTCATAGATAGTATTGGTCAAAAACAAATAACATAAACATAAAAGTACAAGTAGAAATAAAATATTGTTACAAATAAATATGATACCAAGAAGTTCTCCAAGTATTACATAGAAGATTAGTAGTTCTCACACCAGAATATGCTCGTATGAACTTCTTGACTGTTTCCTTTTTTTTTTTTTTAACTGTTTAAATCTGAGTGCAAAGGTGGGATGTGGATGATGGTCGGAACTAAAAAAAAAAAAAAAAAAATGCTTCCACTCTGGAGATTTGAGTTTGAGCCGCCTTCATGACTTTTATGTACTGCTGTCTTTGTTTACATTGACTTCCTCGTTCCAGAATCACTTCCTTCAATTTTGCTTTAGAAAATATTTTTAGGTAATGGGTAAGGGTAGCAACTAAAAATATTTGTGTTGAGACTTGTTAGAAAGTTTAGCAACAAGTAAAGGATGAGCTTAAACAAACTGCATCTGTAACCCTTTGCCATGCCATTATTACCACAACCACCAGAGACTGCTTAATGTCAGCACATACATATATGCAATTCAACTGCATGAAAATAGTCTATTCTCTTTCATAGCATGCACTTCATGTTTCAGTGTGGGAGCACTCATGGCATGACCTGAACAGTAGCTCCTACTACACTCTGCCAGCCAGGATTGGCTGGAAATAAGGTGCCATAGTCATGGGTGCAACATAAATACAACTGCCACATTATACACAAGTTACTCAAGTTACTCAGTTTCTCGCTACAAGCAGAAGTAAATATAATTTCTCCTAACCATCATCTGGGACTTATCTGTCCACAGACACGGGTGTGAACTTGATCGTCGGGCACGTCAATCTCGGCAAGCACAATTGCAGGGCAAAGTTACTACCTGTAAAGAGTACCAATGCTGCTTTACTGTCATCTCCCAGCAATAGTAGAAATACCAAAACAAAAAAGCACTCGCCACCATATTCTCGGTGTTGAGTAGAAATACTTACATGGTGTACATAGAAACGCACAACGCTTTTACAGCCCCTTCTCTATCCAGACCAGGTTAGCCATAATCTGGTCTGGCTAGTGAGAATTAACAAGAAGTCTAGCTTCAGTTACACCATTCCAGCAACCAAAATGGACACTGCAAAGGTCCTTGCCAAAGCAGAGGAGCAGACCAAGGTACAAGCCTGTCCCTGCGACGATAGGCTGTCGAGCTGGGACACTCACCGAATATGTGTCGTGTCCCTCAGTCTCAAACATGCCCAGACTGCCCTTGAGTCCTTGGAGGAGTGCACACACTGTAGCCGTCTCTGCTTCAAGGTGCTGCATGGCCGTTTGGCCTGTCTGATGAATCTATCAAGCAGCAACCCCGCCCTGGCCTCCACATTGGCTTATCCGAGGTCAGCTAGTCTTGTTACAACACCGTGCATAGATGCTGTCCATAGTATGAGATGAGGCAAACAACTTGATGCAGTTTACTCACTGGCAGAGGAGCTAATGTATCATAGCCTCATGGCTAACCCATTTGATCCCCGTACAGCCGGCAAAGAGGATGATTTAGAATCTGGTTCTGAGCTTCACATTACTGATGATGATAAGGATGATTTGCCACCGCTGATCTCCTTGAACCAGGTGTATAAAACTTCTACTGACATGTTTTGTTAATGACTGGCCCAAAAGCAGACACAAAGATAGTGGCAGTTCAAGTCCAAAAGGAAGTTTGATTGTAACGGTAGTATGTGTACATGAATGAAGACCTGAATGAAGACCTGGCAACCTTGTGAAGAGAGAGGAAGAAGAGAACGAGATTGTGGCAAACAATATTGGCATATGGAGAGATTACATTGAGTGAACATTCTTACAGGTGGAGACGATGAGGTAAACAGTGAGTTTACACATCTTGTTGCCAGACATGTTTAGGTTGGTGTTGAGCCCATACAGCAGTGCAGGTGTGATGACTTCCTCTGCAGAGGGTGAGATAGCTACCCCAGCGCCGGGGACTTAATAGTTGGATAATGAAGGTAAGTGCACTTATTTAGAGGAAGATGAGAATCCAGTTCCACCAAGGAAAGAGAATCCACGTTAGGAGGTAATCCACATTAGGAGGTAATCCTGGATTTGACGAGAGAGAACATTAGAAATTGAATTGTAGCTTACATTGATCCCACGTAAGAGGAGGACACGAGAGCTTCAAGTGTGCACGAGTGGAAAGCTCGAGCAGAACTGCAGCCATGGAGGTCTGACAATCCCGTGAAAAGGAGTCCAGGAGAGCCTTTTAAAAGCTACCCAACAACCTGCAGGTGGAGCAATTGGGGTAGGTGAAAATGATCAAAGCAATTACTGGTGGAACAACATGTGCAAAAACCTGAAACACCACATCTTCAAACATGGCTCAGGCAGGCAATGGAGATTCTGCTTCCCCCATGATGGACATGGATATGCACAACGTGTGCAAACATGCTGCTGTGAAGTTCCATATCCAATGGCCCGAAGCCCAGGTTGAAGCAGCCCACTCATGTTATGATGGGAAATGGCTACCGAAAGTTAAGTTGATGGAGAAACAACACCTGCCTTTCCTGAGTTGCTGGAGGAGTGTGCTTCTTCCTGGTGTCACAAGCCCTACTGGGAGTAGCACCCAGTGCCAGGCAGGTCATCGCTCGACTGTGAGGGACTGGAGAACCATGGGCTCCGCAACATGCTTCTTGTTGAACAGGTAGCAGCAGCTCACCTTCCTGTCTCCCAGGAGACCCTCCCTTCCCTCCAGAGTGGACCATTTTCAATCAAGCCTGATGGAGGAAGCCTACAAATCCACGCTTCTCTTTGTCCAAGTGCTCGATGCTGCATCTTTCCTTATGGAATTACAAGCTGAGCTGGAGGAGGAGCTGACAACTGCACCCAATGGATTGCTGTGGGAAGAAATGTGCATCACCACCGATCACTGTCTCAATTTCCACAAGCTGGCAGTCCAGGCCTTGGGCAGATTGATGGGTCTGATAATGTTACAGGACAAGGATCTCTGGCTCAACCTTACCAAACTCTACAAAGGAGGACCTCCTCAACATCCCCATAACTCCTCAGAGTTTATTGAATGCAGCTGTCACCACAATGCAAGAGAAGTGTGAGGGAAAAGAAAAGGGATGATGAGGCCCTGAAGCTCTGTTTACCCAGACATGTGCCGACAGCCATCTCTACTGCCCCCGCACCTCAGCACACAACCTTCGCTCAGGCTGCAGCGCGTCTGCCTCCCTCTTTTCAAAATCAGAAAGCTGCCCAAAACCCAAACAGCTGGCGCTCTTTCTTAGCCTGAGTTCCCTTTCAGTGCTCCATGGCTGCTGTTCTCATTTTTGTTTAAGATCTCATAGATAAAGGGAAGGTTTTCTCCACCATCAAAGTTTATTTGGTGGCAATTTCTGCCTGCCATTTTGGTTTTGAGGGAAAAATCTGTGTGGCAACATCCCCTGGTGTGTCGCTTCATGAGGAGGGCGCGCCAGAAACATCCTGTTCTCAAGGCATTGTTTGAGATCGCCCTTTGGTGTTAGATGCTCTTTAAGGTCCCACGTTTGAGCCTCTTGAAAAGGTGGATTTGAAAGTGTGAATTTTAAAGACAGTTCTTCTGCCGGTTCTCACCTCAGCTAAACACATGGGTGAAATTGTCTTTCTTTTGGGTAGGATAGGGTAATCCTGTATCCTAACCCTACTTTCATACCTGAGGTGCTGAATTCTAGTTCTCCAGAATCAGAATCAGAATCAGAATCAGAATCAGAATCAGGTTTATTGCCATTGTTCATGTAGTACACAAACTAGGAATTTGTCTCGGTACAATGCTGCAACATTAAACATGATAAGATAAGAGAAATAAACTATACATGTAATAAAGTGTAGGATAAGATTAAGTGATACTGGTCAACAGTTAAAATATATATATTGGCCTGATGAATTTTTACCCCTCACCTTTTCTTGAGAGGGGCATCAGCAGTTACATATGCTCTGCCCTGTTTGAGTCTTGCATAGTTACATGGATGGGACTAAGAATTTAAGGAGGAGTAACCAGGTCTTTGTGTCTAGGCAAAGAATCTTTGGGTTAAGCCGGTCTAATCAACAACTCTCTCATTGGATTGTCAGTGCTGTCACCCTGACACACAGTTTGGGAGGGCAGAAACTACCCAAAGATCTCCATGTTCACTCTTCCAGAGGGCACTTCATCTTGTGAACCCTGTTCAAGGGTGTCTTCATTCAGGAGATGTGTGGCAGTGAGCTGGTCCTCTCCTCACATGTTTGCTCAGTCCTACTGGAATATCCTCACTGGCTCAGTGTGGCTTCTGTCACTCAGAAGTGCAGTTAAGTGTGCTGCTGCACAGTTGGTTGTGTTCTTCTGCATGGCAATCTGGGGTCAGTATGTTCCCATAGTGAGACACAAAGTGAATGCTATGAAAGAGACTTTGAGGTTATTCACTAGCCTTTGGTTCTCTGAGTAGCATGAGTGAAGTGTCTCACCAAGCCACCTTCCTTGTTCATTCATAGTGAGGCAAAGGTGAGCATTTTTGAATAACTTGTGCGTAACGCACCAGTTGTATTTATACTGCACCCATGACTGTGGCACCTCATTTCCAGCCCATCCTGACTGGCAGAGTGTAATAGAAGCTTCTGTTGAGGTCATGCTCAGCATTCCCATAGTGAGACACAAAACTCATGCTACTCAGAGAACCAAACGTACAGTACTTGTTGAAATTTTCATGTTACTTCTACTTCCGTAATTGGAGAGGACATTATTGTGTTGTTTGAAGTGATTTATTTTGTTAGTCTTGTATTTTTCTCTGTGTGAACAGGAACAGAACCAAGAGGAAACTACAAGTTTACAAACTCATCAAGTGACTCAGTCCAAAAAATAAATAAATAAATAAAACTACGACGTGAATGTACCCTTACTGCAATAGTGTGAAGGTGTGAGATTTCTCGATGCCACAAAATGAGACTCTCTGGATTAGACACTGATTTTAAAGAATTAAATTTCATTCCACTTTTGTTGACCTGTCATTCTTCAGCATGCCAGCCTCTTGTCCTTTAACTTCACATCTCTCACCCTATCACTGCCTCTCTTTGCCACAGGCAATAGAAAGAGAGCGGCCGGAGAAGTACCGAAAGCTTCAGGAGGCAACGCGCACGGCACAGACCCTTGTTGAGCAGGGTAACATGCACTCTCACACACTCATTCATATGCATGCACACACATGCACGCACGCACACACACCCTGTCTGTCCCCATGGCAACGCCTCTACCTGTCCCACCCTCTCTCCTTGTCTCCATAGAAACACTGATAGAGAGAGGAACAGACAGAAAGAAAGAGAGAGGCAGAAAGATATTTCTCCTTGTCCGTCCTCTCTTCTGTCCTTGTGCAATTGTTTGGGTTTCTAAAGGCACAGAGGCACTCGATATATACTTCTCACCTCTTGTTTGCTCTAACCGTCAGCTAAACAGTAAATTCCAGAACATTCTGCAACTTTATGACCAGGGCTGGTGGAGATAATCTCTGCTTTACTATGAAAAAGGCCATACAAATGTATTAATATTACTTCTCTTCTTTAAATAGTGCATTACTTTGTCTGTATTCCCTGAACCAAGTAACTTATTACAGTTTGAATTGCATCACTTTTGCCTTAATGCACCGGTGCCATCTTCCTGTTCCTCATTTGTCATCTAATTCATGACATTTTTGTCATTTTTTCTTTTCATTCACTGTCATTCTTCTAACAGAATGACTCAAAATCAAAGTAGAAGCAGACTTTAATTGATTTCATCCATGGATACCCCGACAGTTTTTTGTTTCAATAGTTAAATTACAGCAATTTTGCATTCAGCAGAGGGATCATTAATGGACCTCAGGCTGAGATCTTCTGGAGAAATGGTTTGCTCTTCCATGGTTTCACAGAGGAGTTTGGATGACCATGCAGTTGGTGGTCCCAAATCTCCCATGTCCTGTGACAATAAGTGCAGGAATTTTTACGACACTGTCCACCAATGACAATAAAGTTGAATCTCATCATCTCATCAAAATCACGGCCAAAGACTGGCATAACTTCTGAATTCCACAGCTGTCATCAGTGCATAATCATGATAATCTATCTTTGTGGGCTTTAGACTGATTTATTTATTCCTGCACCAAATCTTGGGTGATGTTGATTTTGTTTGGTAAACACAATAAATTACTCTGTATTATTTAAAGTGTATTTTATGAACATTGACCCCCCCCCCCCCCCCCCAGTACCAACAGGGCTGTGGACAGTCCTTTAACAATTTTCACTTTGTGAATGAAGCCACATTGTCCCCAGGGCAGAATGGATTTGTCCTCCCATTTACATGGCATCACGTTAGTATTACACCTTGTGACCTTGTGCCCCTGTTTATTAAAGGCAAGGAGAGCAAAGACAACGATTGGTTTATTGCATGTTATGCCTAAAAGACACCTCTGAATAATTATGAGCATTAGGACAGCTTCTTCGCACTTTACACCAGGTGTAGAATTTGTTTTTGCACTGCTGTAATAACAAAATGGACTTGGACATGCCTATAAATGCGCTCTGCACCTTAGACAATATACTGTTGACTAGTTTGTCTTAATGTGTCCCCCAGCCACTTGAAAACTTTAGTTTTCCCTCCAACTTTTCATGTTTGTACTGTCTTTTACAAGGACTTTAAATCATTGAAAGGTATGTGAGATTCGGAGCAATCTAGTACTTAGTTTTCAAAATCCTACCACTTCAGATTTTATTAATCAACGCACTCTCCCAAAGCACATAGGAGAACCTCCAGAAGCCATTTGTGTAAATAAAGTTTGACATAAAAACTTCATTTACACTTTACTAAACAAGTTGGACATTGAGAAAGACCACCTTCCTGAATGGGAAAAAATATTTTGAGGTACAGAAAAATGCAACAACCTTTACTTAATAGTGATTATATAACAATGAAAACAAAGTCAATGACTGAATTTAAATTTCAGAATTCAGGTTAGCTAAAAATTTTAAATAAATGATGGGAAAAGATAACTGAGTATGTCTATGTGTTTGCAAGAGGCACATTAACGGCTTTTGAAGGTATCCTATTTACTCAGTTGTGTATGTTGTATTTATAGCTTCTCCCTGGCCAGTTGTCCTCAGGTGGACAATCGTGTGTCATTAGTTGTATGTCTCTATGACAGCCTCCCCCATCCTCTGTCTGCTCCCCCACCCCAGAGGGGACCCGTGCTGATGACATTGCCCAGGCAGCTGAGCAGCTGAACCAACGCTGGACAGGTTTCTGTGCCCTGTTGGAAGACAGGCTGGCATGGCTGGCTTACCAGGCAAAGGTAAGTACGTGGATACACACAGGCAAGCACATGGACCTAAATTCAGTGTTATGATGTTTGAGACAGCTATCACTCTTTCATATAGCATTTCAAACAGGGATTCCTTTATAAACACCTCCTCAAGCAAGACGGATGTTTAAAAAGGGGGGTAAAAACACCTTACTTTTAATGAGGCGATACCCACAGAATCAGAATGGACCTATTGTTCGAGATAAAGAAGAAGCATTTGTAAATGAAAGCATAAACGATAGTAGAAGTGTTGAAAATCATCTGTTAGACATCAGCACTGCTGCATAGTTACAGAGTTACAGTGTGAGTGAGTGTAGCTTACTCCTGGCTCAGCACAGGTGAGGATCTGCTGGTCATTTTGACCCGTCATGTTGCTTTACTGCAAGGAAAGAGTTTGTAAAACAAGACAGATGCTGTGTGGGTGTTTGCTCGCAGCTTTGTGGGAGATGATTCGATGTGTGCCTGTGTGTGTTTGTGCTGCAGGTTCTGGCGTTCTACAGCTTGTATGAGCAGTGTGAGCAGGCAGTGGACAACAGTGAGAACTGGCTCAAAGTGCAGGCGCCTCCAGCATCCGAACCAGAACCGCTCAAAGTGCAACTGGACCGGTGTCGGGTGAGTAAAGTCCCACGAGAACGGGCTGAGCCAGCAATTGCTGCTACCCCAAATCTGAAAAAGTATGGATAATGTTAAAAAAAAGTGGTGTTTCTTAAATTTACTTGGACTTTTGTTTCATTTCAGACAGTATGAAACAACAATACTGCATATCATGCTTAGACTTTAGGTTTAGCCATAGGGCTTCTTTTTTGAATAGTAATGTTTTAAGAACCATTTGGGAATGTACCGTTACCTTTCATGGCTTTGGCTTTTGCACCAAATCATGACTACAATCACCTGTTTTCACTTCTTGTTTGAAATTACATTATTTATTTAAAAAATCTCATTAATAGCTTCTCCATAATTTGCGAGATTGTCATCCCAAACTTTTTTATATGGATTCATGTCAGCATCAGGCATTACTTTACTTTGCTTTTCAAGCAAGACTCAGCTGTTTAGAGATGGGATACAGTGGTTGCCACTTTGTAATGCTGCAGCAACACAGGTGTTCTTCTATTGAAAATATAGCGTTAAAGTAATGCGCTGTCTGTTGAACACGTGAAGTTCTATGAATAAGTTTGGGATAGCACTCTCTAAAATTACAGGGACATTTTTGAAGTTTCAGTATTGTTAGATGAAAATTTGCTTTGATCATGACTCCATTACACTCCACTGCAGCCCTGACTCTGTGGTCAGCCCTCCTCCCTTATAGAGGAGATGCATTGGAACAGAATTCTTGGCAGTTACAGGACAGTTACCATAGCAACACATCACTGAGTGGCAAACACATGTTTCAGCTTTAGTTTGTATGCAGCAAAACATAGAAATCACACAAAACGTTAAGTCACAGCAGTACACAGAGTACCTTTTTTTACTTTAGATGTTAAAAAATACATCATTTACTAGACTGTAGGGATGTGTGGGTAAAGATCAAGGAGCACATGGAAAGTAAAGAACTGATTCAGAGCCTTTAATTACCTCCGCCAGGCCGCAGGCCAGGAGGTTATGTTTTTGCCGGCGTTTGTCTGTCCGTCTGTTGGTTAGCAAGATAACTCAAAAAGTTTTGGACGGATTTCGATGAAACTTTCAGGCGTTGTTGGAAATGGTACAAGGAAGAACTGATTAAATTTTGGGGATGATCCGGATCACTGTCTGGATCCAGGAATTTTTTAAAGGATTCTTTAACATTGTGAGATAGGGCCATTTTCAACACAGAGGATGCGGAGAATCACCGTGCTGCAGCGAGAGAAGAAATGCAGCGACTCAGGCAAGGGCTATCCCCAGATGCTATTGAAGCTCGTCGAGCTTAGTTTTATTTTTTTTTTATTGATTTTTTTTCGTATTACCTCCGCCAGGAGGTTATGTTGTTGTTTTTTTTAAAAGAAGATCTGCTCGATATTGCCAGTCATGCCTCGTTCAAAGTCTAAAAGTGTGAAACACAGAAGGCAACAGAGTTCAGACTGAATGAGAAAGATAAAAAGGCAGGGAGATAACACAGAGGATGCGGAGAATCACCGTGCTATTGCTAGTCATATGTTTTCATGGTCAAGGAATCTCAAAACGTACACACAAACACTGTATGGGGAGGAACTGTCGCCGCCATTACGGAAAATGCCATTTACGTGAATAACTACTGAACCGCTAATCCTATCATTGTCAATCCAATTGCTAGTCATATGTTTTCATGGTCAAGGAATCTGAAAACGTACACACAAACACTGTATGGGCGGAACGGTGCCGCTTGGCGAAGGTCTGCGCTGTCCGAGTGCTTGTCTAGTTATTTATTTAATAAATTTTTTGCCAATTAATGAGATGGAATGATAAGATTAGCTCTCCACAATGTAAGCAGGTACTCTGTGTACTGCTGTGATTGAATACTGTGTGTATTTTTTGTGTTTTAATGCATACACCTGAAAGGTGCGTTCAGACCAAATGCGAAGGGGCAATGCAAATAAATAAGTCAGTGGAAAGAGATGAGCACACGCGAATCTCATGCATCCACACATTCACGTCCGAAGGATAGCGTTAGCCTTGAGATTCTACCATCACCGGAATAAAAGTATCAACACTGGAGAGTAAACTATTTTTTAAATGAGACTGACACTCACGTGGAGACAGAAGGACCGGGAGTTCTGCAGCTGAATCGGCGTGTCGGTGTTTTTTACCCATGGACTCCTGCCACGGACGTGCTAACAGGCTAGCAGGCTAGCAGTGTAAACAGCCTATCATCCAGGTGAAATTTTGGAGGCAGGGACAATTTTTTTCAGATGAGACTCCATCGGATAATGTAAACCTAAGCATGCCGGTGTTTTGGAAATTTCCACAGCAGGTTGAACACAGCTGCAGAAGTTTTAAAGGCAGCTTTGCCTGTCGGCAACTCACTCAGACTGTGAATTCATGTCTATTCACATCTTTACAATGAGTTAAAATGTAATCATGCCACGTGAAAGATTTGCCTGTTCGCATTTGGTCTGAATGCATCTTAATGCTGCCACTCATTGTTGCCAGTCAGTGTTTTTTAAGTGCCATGAGTTCTGTTCTGTGACATCATACGCATACCCTCTATTGTCTAAAAGGAGAGAAGGCAGAGAATGGACTACTGAAGGTCATTCCAGGAATACTCGCATGTATTTCACATTAAAAAAAAAAAAAAATTCAAATAAACTGAACTATCCCTTTAAGAATCATCACTTTTTTTTGCATTTTCCATGCTCTCCTAGTTTTATCTGACTTGGCATTGTAGCTACACAATTACTGTATCTGTATAACATTTTATTGTTATATTATGTGCTCATGTTTTTTGTTGTGATGAATTTCATTTAAGAAGTCTTCATCTTTTTCTTAGATTGTATTAATTTTTTGGGGTTGTTTAAATTTCTGTCGTTTCATGCATCTGTTTGTCACAGCACTGTTCTGTAAGTACTCTCCTGGTATCCATTTCTTTCTATCTTGATTGAGCCTGGAATATTATTTATTTTGAAGCAATCTTTTACCTACTATGCTGTACAAATATTCTCTTACGTGTAAAAGCCCTCAGTTGACATTAACAGTAACAATAGGTTACTTTATTGATCCCTATGGTGAAAATCCCCTCATTACAGTGATTCAGTCCAGTAAACACATTATGTCTCTAAAGAAGCTTAAAAAGGAAAGAAAGCCACTAAATATATATCAGCTATAATTTGTTGCTTTATTTATTTTTTTTATTTGTTTACTGCTACTTTCTGCCCTCCCGAAGACTTCCATTCACAGCATCACTGTTCGCTAATGCCACCTCAGGATAAAGTCGATAGAGTAACATTAATTGAGTGCAACATTAAACAGTCTATTTGTAACCTCTGTAAAGCAGCCCATTCTCTCCATTAATTTATGCAAAGCACAGCAGGTCATCTCACAGCCTCAGCTGTGAGGTGCATGAATGGAAGAAAGTGGAAAACAACCTTAATCCTGATGACAAACTGCACAAAACTGCGTTAATATCCTACTTTCTCTGGTAGAGAATCATTTGTTATTGTTGTTTACATCGGTTTGCAATGTAGTTAAAAATGTCAAAGAAATGTTGTCTAGTGCCTCTAACAAAGTGGTGAAGTAGATCACAAGTATTTTTAAACTTTTGACTTTTTTACATTATTATTCTCTTAGGTGTACCATTTAAGGATTTTTTAAAATTAAATTTCTAAACTTTTCACCACACTCACCATTCCTGTGCCTCCAATTTTTATGCAAACCCTAAAGCTAATAAACTGAAGATATTGAGGATCATAATTCATTCAAATTGGAATGGAGATTTTGTACTCGTTCTTTCTATTTCAATGTCATCCTCAATAATACAAATGAATACATCTCCATGATTCCATGAATGAATGAAGGTTTTCAGTGTAACTTTAGGACTTGCTTCATTTTCACAGCTCTACAATGGAAAAATTAATTTATAGGTAGTTTGGGATGTGTGTCTATAAAGTGGTCAGCTCAGTCAACAGAAGTAAATTAGCTATGGATTAACTGTGTTAATTATGAAGTCTGCAGAGCAAAGTTGAAATAAAAACAAAGAAAGGAAAAGATGCACCTGACACGAGCGAGATATGATGGTGGCAGCATTCAAAGTAGCAGAGAAAATATGGACGAGAAAACTGAAGAAAAAAAAAGGGCAGAGGAATTACCAGATGATGCTGGGAGCACCCGAGAAATGAAAAAGAGCTGAAATTAGATTTTTCTTCAAAGATATGCGGAGCTTCCAGCACACACTGATACTTAGAAACTGATTTCTCTTATATGCTCCCACACATTTTCACATGGCCATGCATAGACACGCGTAAGTAAAAGCACACTATCTCCCACACACGGATGCTTCCTTACTTCCAATCTGTTTATCAAACAGGAGAATAAAATATTTACTGAAACTTTTAAAACAACCTTCCCAGCGGCAAACCATGCCACCAACTGTCAGCATAGGAAAATGTATTCAGCGGAGCTTATACTAACTGCTTGTTTTCTAACATTATTCATGAATAACAGGTGCACCTTTTGACTGTGGGCTAGACTTTAACTTCTTTGCATTATCAGGAGATGAAACCAACCCTCTGTGAAAGGATTCACAGCTTATGACAGTTTTAATATTAACCTTTTTGCGTGGTTTGTAGTGAAGACTACAGTTTGCTGCCACTATGCTTTCAGAGTATTTGGTTAAAACAAATTGATGTTTTTGTTTAGCACTTTTCTAAGCTTACTTGTGGCTAGTACTTTTAACTACTAACCACATTCAGCAAGTGCTCTATTCAGTGTGTTTAAAAGCAGTTTAACAAAGAAACTTAGAATAACCTAAAATCTAAAAAGTTCTTTATAGGCAGGGGAATGAGGGTGCATTTACTGCACATACAAGCATTTATAATCTTTATTTTGACACTTGCAATTGAGCTCAGGTTCATCATCTACCAGGATTTACAGTTTGTAAATTCAACAAAAAAATGTTTTTCTCTCTTCATAAAATATTTCATTGGTCCCAGAGTAAATTAAGACAGTTGCTTATGAAGATACAAATAAAGGATGATTACTTTTTGGGTATGTTTTCCAACATTGTTTGTAGAGGATGCATTGGTATTTCTGCCTTTCTCACATGCAAGCATGGCAGTGGACCATCATGCTGTCCAGATGTTTCACCAAAATAGGGTCAGCTAGACCAGTTACAATAGAGTGAAAACTTTTTCCAGAGTCCTCAATATCTCAGACAAGAAATATCACGAGGGACTGTGGAAATGTCAGTGCAACAACCCTCCCTCTAAATGAAGGATCCAGATTGACAGAAACAATCACAACATCCTTCACGAAATATGTAATTGATCAAATTTACAGTATGTTGCACAGAATGAGCAGTTTAGTAAGTGTGATGGGATCCTGCACTTAACCAATTTTGAATTGACTTGCTGTTGCTGATTTCTTCAATTTTGACTGCAAATAAGTATAAAAAAAAATATCAGCACAACTTGGATCTCCTCCATTACTGTTGGATATCTTGAATTTTCACCTCACTACTGAGCTGATATAAATCTGATATCGCGTATCGTTCAGCATAATAAAGCAACTGGTCAAAGTGAAGTGTAAAAGCAGCTAATGACCTCAAGAAACCATTTATCAGTGGAGACAGAGCACTTTAGGTCAGGCTGGTGTGACTGACCATCTTAGGCTTGACTCTGGAAAGCTTGTTTGAAACTTGTAAACCTCATTCATCTAAAATAACATTTTAACGTAACTGGTTCTGAGACAACACTGTGCAGCTCATTATTTTTAATCAGGTCCTCTATTCTCAGCCCATTACTGCCTATGTGACAGATACACAAGTCTGTGTCAGCAGAGGCGATAACAGTTTGCTCTACTGCTGTCAGACGAGCTTCTGTCTTTAATCCCTTTTGTCTGACTGCTGTTCCTCTAGGACTTTAGGCAAAGCAGCCACGGTAAGGTGTTCATATACAATTGTGTGTGGATTATCCTACTATGTAACGATTATATTTGAAAATAAAGCTCAGGCTTCTACAGTTCACCCAAACACCTTGTCTTCACTACTCACTTTGGTACAACTGCTCATTTTACTGTATCTAAAAGAAGAAAATCGAAGACATGATATCACCTCAGGATACCGCTGGGTGATATGAAAAAATTCCAGTCACAATAACTTTTTTTTTCAGATCGATATCGATATATATTGCAATATAAATCAAATCACTATTTCTTTCAAGCTTAAAGGTTCCTTTTTTACTCCTAAGTGAAATGCGAAGCTATCACAAGATTCATTTTAAATATTTTTCTGTCAGAAGTTGAACCTGACAAATGTTGTGTAGAACATTATACAACTGTATTTCAAATAATTATAAAACGTTATAAAATGATCTGCTCACCACCTTACCCATAGCTGAGTGAAGTACATGCCCAAAGCACTGCAGCCATGTCCACTTGTGTAGTGATGTGGCCTTCACTATATTTGTCCCACTGTCTGTCATGATGCAGACTTGATTGTCTTCACTCCGTCTCCAGGATGTTTCAGTCAGTCCTAAAGCAATGACTTCACCTGTATGGTCTTCAGAAAAGTTTGAAGACACTTGCTTTTCAGATAACAATCTTGATCAATGAAATGGGCAGCAAGGCTCATATATGGTTCAGATGTGCGACTTGACCACAAATCGAAGTATGGCAGACTTTGCACCTCCTTATCACCATTTCTCTACATTCCGTGTACAGCTGGGGAAGTGCTGTCTGGGAGAAATATTTACGGCTAGGGAGTTGGTAACGAGGGTCAGTTGCTTTCAACAGGATGGCACTGCTTCAGATGATTGTGCAATTAACCTCTGGGCCGGTGCTCCGCTGCCATCTAGCAGATTGTATAACCTGTCTGCTCCGGAGCGCGCGGCTATGGACACTTACATCAAGGAGTCCCTGAGTTCGGGCATAATAAGACCTTCTTCATCGGTGGTGGGGGCGGGGGGGGGGGGGGTTTGTCGGGAAGAAGGATGGTTCTCTTAGGCCGTGCATTGACTTTCGTGAGCTCAACAATATAACCATCAAAGACAAATACTCTCCCTCTCATCAACTCTGCATTTGATTCCCTCCAGGGGGCCTGTTGCTTCACAAAGCTGGACCTATGCAATGCGGTACGGATACGGGAGGAGGATGAGTGGAAGACGGCCTTTCGGACCCCTAGTGGGCATTTTGAATACTTGGTCATGCCGTTGGGGCTGACCAATCCCCCAGCCGTCTTCCAACGACTAATTAATGATGTTTTGAGAGACTTTTTGGGCACATTTGTGTTTGTATACCTGGATGATATTCTCATCTTTTCACAGTCCATGGAGGAACATCGCGTGCATGTGAGGCGGGTTCTGCAGCAGCTGCTGGAAAATAAGCTCTTTGTGAAGGCGGAGAAGTGCGAGGTCCATGTTTCTCGGAACTCCTTCCTTGGCTTTATCATCGCCCACAAGGACATCATCCCCGACCCAGCTAAGGTGAAGGCAGTGGTGGAGTGGCCCACCCCCTTGTCTGGGAAGCAGCTTCTACAGTTCCTGGGTTTTAGTAATTTCTACCGCCGTTTTGTGCACAACTACAGCCGCATTGCCCTACCACTGACAAAACTAACACCCACCAAGGTGCCCTTTCCATGGACGGAGGAGGCGGACGCGGCCTTTTCCCTCCTGAAGGACAAGTTCTCTTCCTCGCCTATACTGTACCCCGCTCTCCAATGCCTAGTGGAAGTGGATGCCTCGGACTCGGGGGTTGGGGCTATCTTGTCCCAGCACTCCCCGGCGGACGGCAAGATACACCCCTGCGCGTACTTCTCCCGTCGCTTATCCCCAGCGGAGCGCAACTATGACATCGGCGACAGGGAACTGCTGGCGGTCAAGCTCGCTTTGGAGGAGTGGCGTCACTGGTTGGAGGGCGCTTCTCTGCCGTTCATCGTCTGGACTGACCACAAAAATCTGGAGTACCTCCAGACGGCTAAGCGTCTGAATGCTCGACAGGCCCGCTGGTCTCTCTTCTTCGGACGCTTCAACTTCACCATTACCTACCGCCCTGGTCGAAGAATACTAAACCGGATGCCCTGTCTCGTCAATTTGCCCCGGAGATGGCAGAGATGGCCGAACATCCCATTCTCCCCTCATCGTGTGTTGTGGGCGCCCTCTCCTGGGGTATTAAGGACAAGGTCCTGAGGGCACAGACTGATGAGGCCGACCCCCGGGGGGGGGGGGGCAGCGGGGAGGTTGTTTGTCCCTCCCTTCAGCCGTCCGGGGGGAGGTCCTTCAGTGGGGTCATACGTCCAAGTTTGCGTGCCACTCGGGAAGGGCGAGCACGGTGGCTCTCCTGCAGAGGACGTTTTGATGGCTGTCTCTCCAGAAGGACGTGGGGGACTACATCCGAGCCTGTCCTCAGTGTGCGGCTGGCAAGACATCCTCTTCTCCACCTGCTGGGCTACTTCACCCCCTTCCCATCCCAGGCAGGCCATGGTTGCACGTGGCATTGGACTTTGTCACCGGTCTCCCCATGTCCAATCAATTCACTACTATCCTCACGCTGGTTGACAGATTCTCCAAGGCTGCCCATTTCATCCCTCTGTGGGGGCTGCCCACAGCTAAGGAAACAGCTGACCTCCTGGTCCAGCACTTGGTTAGGCTGCATGGCATCCCTCGGGACATCGTCTCCAATTGAGGACCCCAGTTCGTCTCCAGGGTCTGGAGGTCTTTCTGCGCTGCGTTGGGGGCCACGGCAAATCTGTCATCTGGATACTAACCACAATCCAACAGGCAGTGCGCGTGAGCCAACCAGGAGGTGGAGGCGGCGCTGCGGTGTGTCGCGACCTCGAATCCATCATCATAGAGCATGCACTTCCCCTGGATTGAATATGCACATAACACTGCTGTATCAACAGCCATCGGCATGTCCCCCATCCCCCTTTGAAGCCTTGTTGGGTTATAATCCCCCGCTGTTCCCTGAGGAGGAGGGAGACATCGTCGTTTCTTCTGTTCATGCCCACGTGAGGTGTTGCCGGCGGATCTGGAAGACGACCAGGGCAGCACTTCAGCGGACGGCGGAACGTAACACCTCGGTGGCCAACCGGCGCAGGGTCCCGGGTCCTGCCTACCTGGTGGGCCAGCAGGTATGGTTGTCCACCAAACACATTAACCTGAAGGCTGAAAATAGGAAGACATCACAACGGTTCATTGGACCCTTTCCCATCAGTCGGATTATTAACCCTGTGTCTGTGCGCTTGACTCTCCCTCCCTCCGCATCTGCCCGACCTTTCATGTGTCGCAGGTGAAGCCCGTCTGCTCCAGCCATTTGTGTCCTCCTCCCAGGTCTCCACCTCCACCGATGGTGATCGATGGCGACCCGTTACGGCCAGTCACCGCCATCTTGGACGTTCGTTGCCGGGGTCGTGGCCTGTAGTACTTGGTGGACTGGGAGGGTTTCGGGCCGGAGTGGAGATCCTGGGTGCGTCCCTCCTTCATGCTGGACAAGCAACTCATCAGGGACTTCCATCGGACACACATGGGAAGGTTGGAATGCCCGCCGAGAGGCGTGTCGTGGGGGGGAGTACTGTCATGGCTGCCAATCTGTTACACCTGTGTGCGCAACTGCCTGCCATCTTCCTCTGCCTGTTTATACCATCAGGTCCAGTGCTCGGCGTGGAGTCGTCTGTTTCTCTACCTACAAACCTGCTACACCAACCTTCGAGCTTCCCAGCTTTGTTGTGTGCTTCCACGTCGGCTTCCAAGCCATCTCTACACTCCATCCGGGCCTGCGCCTCCCGGACCACCCAACAACCAAGTAAGCCACCACTATTCCTTCTCATCCTGTCAGCTTCCCCTGTGCACAAGCGGAGATCCGTGGCGGCAGACCCCTCTCTCCCTGGCGGCGGATTCATCTGCCTTCCACACCGGCATTCAGCTCTCCGGCTCCGGCACTATCCTTCTGGCTGCAGCTTCAGCGCTAACCTGAGCTACTCTCCACCATCTCAGACAGTAAGCACTATTCCATCAGAAGTGCCTTCCGGGCCTGAAACTGTAATTAACGCCCCTCTGTCTCTTCCCAGGGTTGCCAGGTCCCATGGTGCTCTGCTCGCCCCAGCTGATTCGCCTGCTTACACTACACTTACATAACCCCGCATACACGCACCCACTGACGTCCACTATACCAATAAAAGGTTAATTGTATCTGTCTTGAGTCGTGTGTGCTTTGTGGGTCACTAGAACCATGTCATTCAAACAATCACTGCAATAGGGGAAAAAGTCAAGACGACAAAACGGTATGTACATCCAACACCACTGCTAACAATAATGTAATTATTGGGGTTACAAATATTCTGAGTCTGATAACTTCCTCAATGTTCTTTTTAATTCATTGTTTATCCTGTTCACTTTAGAAGTGTGGGAAATGTAAAGTGCCATGTGAGCCCCTATGGGGTGAAGGAGAGGACCCAATCATGTAGAAAGAAGAAAACATAATTTATTGGAAAAATAACAAAGCAGCACGAGGGCTGGAACAAATAACTCAAACTACATGGCAGGACTTAACAAGAAACAAACCTAAACTGTGATGAGCTTGGAAAACAAAACAGTACACTGTGCATCTGAGTGTAGTGATGACCAACAGACAACTAAACAGTAGATCACCACACCGGGAGTGAGGTGATAGCTGGATATAAAGGGTAGCCGGTGAGCAACACAATCAGAAACAGCCGTGGATAATCAGAACACAAAAGGACCAATAATGAGGAGCAAAAGTAAACCGAGAGTGCTGCCACCATAAGTAAACCCAAAATGATGAGTAGGACAGGATGAGGGTGATAATAATACAAAAATAATTTTTTTGGAAGTTGTCTGTGTTTTTTCAACTGATTTAAGACAATTTTGCACCGCTGAATCTGAAAATGAAATCTGTTTCTCACGATCAGGTGCTAAGTAAAAACCTGTACTTACTTAGTACTGTGCATGTACTTACCTTTATATAAAGGTAAGTACATATAAATTGAATGTTATGTCATCATTGTTCAAAATTCAGAGAATTTCAAGACATAAAAAAGAATTTTGCATCATATAAAGCAAAAATACCCGTACATGTAAACAAAAACGTATAAAACATGTGGCCATAATTCAAAACGTTGACCTGATTGAGCAAAACCAATGTGATTTTTGGATTCAGCACATCAAAATTGTGGGAAACATAGCTTAACGAGTGGGACATGTTTGCACACGTCCCCCCATGATATAAAGCACACAATTGCCTTCTATGAAAAATAATGTATGAATTATTATGGATTTAAAATGTTTGTAAAAACACCCAGGAAGATGTCCTTTTATGAAGATTCATGCATTTGTCCATAAAAATGGACCCCAAAAAACTTCCCTTTCAGCAAAAAACGTAAAAAATAAAATTGGATGATTGTCCAGATCAGCAGAAAAAAATAAACCACCACACAGAACAAACATTTAACCAGCATCCATATGAACATTGCAGATTTACAAGAAAAAGTGGCATATTTATGAGGACAAAAATTGGTAAGTTTGAGAAAGATTTTACTTTACAAGAAAAAAAGCTAGTTTGAAAAAATTTTTAGAGTTTAGCAGAAAAGTTTCAACTCTATAACAAAAGCTGCAAATTTACAAGAAAAAGTCAAATTTGTGAGAAAAAAAAATGTTGCACATCTGAGACACAAATTTAAGTGAAAAAAAATTTTTGAGACAAAAGCAGCAAATTTACAAGAAACATGTAGCACATTTCAGAAAAATACCTTAATTTCACTAAAGTTAAACAGTAGTCAGAATGAAAGGACATACTGTACAAGAGTAAAACACTATATCATGACTGAAGAATAAAGCAATACATTAAGTAAATGAGGTAAATAAATGTCAGTTATGTGTTTAAAGCCTACATGCTATTATCAGCCCGTGGTGCATTTTATTTTGTGCAATAAAAAACTAATATGAAAATTGTAATGCTTTACATACCCTTGAGAACGTAAGAATACTGGCACAATAACCTTCCTTGAATGCTACAGTACACAAAAACAACGCATTACCAACATCTGGAAACATCAACTTTAAGCGGAAGAAGATGAATGAATGAATGAACTTTTTATAAGTCGCCCTGCCAAACTGTAGCCTTTATCGATTACACATGATGCTATGTAATGCTGACATTGTTGCACGTAGAGTGCTGTCTGGGAAACGGATCAATTATATGGAAGGCCATCCTATTCAAAATGTTGCCATAACATGCAATTATATTTCTGGAGAGGTGCAAATCAGGTCAGCATAAGCTATATATTCATTGCAGCCCAGCTGGGCTCTGGGAGGAGCTGAGGTTTGTCAGCAGGTCCTTCATATTGCTGTTGTAGTATCATTAGGAATAAACACTCCATGCTGTATTCACCAGGTATTGCTGCTAGTATTAAAATAAAAGATTGGTTTCTAATACTTGATGGGTCAGGATTGTTTGCCAGCTTTACTGAATGCTTAAAAGAATAGAAAAAATATCTCTCTAGTTGTTCTCTGTACACTCTAAAGTTGAAGAGAAATGGTTTCACTATGTTTCAGTTTTGCTGAGTTGGTCCAATTTCCCGCTTGGCTTCCTGTTCATTAGCAGTTGGAAGTATATTTTTCAACATTTCTGTAAAATAGAACTGATTAAGCATGAGGTAAATGGAGTGTAACTTTAAAAATGAAAACGCTCCACTTTTCCAGAGATCAGTTTTTATTGGATGGGTCCATATGGGATCATTTGGCCAAGTGATTTCTATGCATTTCCATGGCAGGAGTGAATTTGCCCCTCTCTCTCCAATGCATAAATCTCTTCCTCCATGTCCTGCCAGGAGGAGGTGGCTCGCCTGGCCTCCCTACAGCCTCAAGTGGACCTCCTGGAGAAGCGCCTGAAAGAGCTAAAGGAAGAGAAGGAAGGGGAGGAGGACCCAT
Source organism: Pholidichthys leucotaenia (assembly GCA_020510985.1). Lineage (NCBI taxonomy): Eukaryota > Metazoa > Chordata > Actinopteri > Cichliformes > Pholidichthyidae > Pholidichthys > Pholidichthys leucotaenia. The sequence goes on from CM035845.1 coordinate 289,496,023, forward strand.
CAGCCTTCCTGGATGCTGACATTAATGCCTTCAAGGAACACTACCAAAAGGTCCTAGAGGATCTTAGGGCAAGAGAGAGGCAGCTACAACTAGGTAAGAGAGGAGAAATGATCATTTATTACGATTTAACCCTAGGAGTTAGGGTTAGAAGTTGATTGTTACACATTGTGATCCCAATTTAATTTGAAGTGGTTCAAGTTTCGCAGTAGTTCTTGCATTTCTGATGCTTGAAATTAGGATGCACTAATGCTGACATGGCATGAATGCATGTTAAGTAAACATATCTGCACTATGGTACAAGAAGATGAAGTCATAGTTGATTTCATCTTTCATCTCAGATCATCAATTTTAGTCTACAAAAATGGCAGATCTTTTTTGAAAAAAAAAAATTCTAGTATCAGTCTGATTCTTTCGAGCTTATCTCATTTAGGTCATTCAGTCAGTCAAGCACAGGTTTGTCTCATCATTCAGTTACTATTGAGTAATAAATACATTTTTTACAATCCCTGGGTGTGTATGTGAAGGATTCCAGACTGTCTGCCCTAGAGATATTTGATATAATGACTTACCCAAGAGAGATTTCAATTATGACAAAAAAAAAAAAAAAAAACAACCTTGTATTCCCTTAAAAAATCCTACTAAGTTGAATTTATCTCTCAATAGTAATGCAGGTTTATGTTCTGACCAGTTATTTTAGCTTAATGCAAGAATGATCCATGCTTTATATGTTTTATTGGTAATTTTTGGATGATGATTATGCTGAAGTACCCATGAGCCTTAGCCACTGTTAACACAGAGCAGAATTACAGTGGATATAAAAAGTCTACACAGCCCTGTTCAAATGCCAGGTTTTTGTGATGTAAAAAATGAGACCAAGATAAATCATTTCAAAACTTTTTCCACCATTAATGTGACCTATAACCTGTACAACCCAATTGAAAAACAAACTGAAATCTTTTAAGGGGAAAAATAAAAAATAAAAACTTACAACAACCTGGTTACACACCCTTAAACTAATACTTTGTTGCAGCACCTTTGGCTTTTATTACAGCACTCAGTCTTTTTGGGTGGGAGTCTATCAGCGTGGCACATCTTGATGTGGCAATACTTGCCCACTCTTCTTTGCAAAAACACTCCAAATCTGTCAGATTGCAAGGGCATCTCCTGTGCACAGCCCTCTTCAGATCACCCCACAGATGTTCCATTGGATTCAGGTCTGGACTCTGTCTGGACCATTCCAAAAACCTTAATCTTCTTCTGGTGAAGCCATTCTTTTGTTGATTTGGAAGTGTGCTTTGGGTCATTGTCGTGCTGAAAGATGAAGTTCCTCTTCATCTTCAGCTTTCTAGCAGAAGCCTGAAGGTTTTGTGCCAACACTGACTGGTATTTGGAACTGTTCATAATTCCCTCCACCTTGACTAAGACCCCAGTTCCAGCTGAAGAAAAACAGCCCCAAAGCATGATGCTGCCACCACCAAGATTCACTGTAGGTATGGTGTTCTTTTGGTGATGAGCAGTGTTGTGTTTGTGCCAAATACACCTTTTGGAATTATGACCAAAAAGTTCAACCTTGGTTTCATCAGACCATAACACATTTTCTCACATGCGTTTGGGAGATTTCAAATGTGTTTTTGCAAAATGTAGCCAGGCTTGGATGTTTTTCTTTGTAAGATGAGGCTTCCGTCTTGTCACCCTACCCCATAGCCCAGACATATGAAGAAGATGGGAGATTGTTGTCACATGTACTAAGCAGCCAGTACTTGCTAGAAATTCCTGCAGCTCCTTCGCTGTTGCTTTCGGCCTCTTGGCAGCCTCCCTGGCCAATTTTTTCTTCTAGTCTTTTCATCAATTTTGGAGGGACGACCAGTTCTTGGTAATGTCACTGTTGTGCCATATTTTCTCCACTTGATGATGACTGTCTTCACTGTGTTCCATGGTATATTTAATGACTTGGAAATTCTTTTGTACCCTTCTCCTGACTGATACCTTTGAACAATGAGATCCCTCTGATGCTTTGGAAGCTCTCTGTTGGCGATGGCTTGTGCTGTAAGATGTGACTACAAAAATGTCAGGAAACGCCTACTATAACAGCTGAACTTGATTTGGGGTTAATCAGAGGCACTTTACAGTATCTCACAAAAGTGAGTACACTCACATTTTTGTAAATATTTTATTATATGTTTTCATGGGACAACACTGAAGATATGACACTGATACAATGTAAAGTAGTCAGTGTACAGCTTGTATAACAGTGTAAATTTGCTGTTCCCTCAAAATAACTGAACACACAGCCATTAATGTCTAAACCGCTGGCAACAAAAGTGAGTACACCCCTAAGTGAAAATGTCCAAATTGTGCCCAGTTAGCAATTTTCCCTCCCCGGTGTCATGTGACTCATTAGTGTTACAAGGTCTCAGGTGTGAATGGGGAGCAGGTGTGTTAAATTTGGTGTTATCGCTCTCACACTCTCATACTGCTCACTGGAAGTTCAACATGGTACCTATGGCAAAGAACTCTCTGAGGATCTGCGAAAAAGAATTGTTGCTCTACATAAAGAGCCTAGGCTATAAGAAGATTGGCAACACCCTTAAACTGAGCTGCAGCATGGTGGCCAAGACCATACAACGGTTTAACAGGACAGGTTCCACTCAGAACAGGCCTTGCCATGGTCGACCAAAGAAGTTGAGTGCACGTGCTAAACGTCATATCCAGAGGTTGTCTTTTGAAAATAGACATATGAGTGCTGCCAGTATTGCTGCAGAGGTTGAAGGGGTGGGGGGTCAGCCTGTCAGTGCTCAGACCATACACCGTACACTGCATCAAATTGGTCTGCATGGCTGTCGTCCCAGAAGGAAACCCTTTTTAAAGATGATGCACAAGAAAGCCCACAAACAGTTTGCTGAAGACAAGCAGACTAAGGACATGGATTACTGGAACCATGTCCTGTGGTCTGATGGGACCAAGATAAACGTTTGGTTCAGATGGTGTCAAGCGTGTGTGGCAGCAACCAGGTGAGGAGTACAAAGACAAGTGTGTTTTGCCTACAGTCAAGCATGGTGGTGGGAGTGTCATAGTTTGGGGCTGCATGAGTGCTGCCAGCACTGGGGAGCTACAGTTCATTGAGGGAACCATGAATGCCAACATGTACTGTGACATACTGAAGCAGAGCATGATCCCCTCCCTTCAGAAACTGGGCCGTAGGGCAGTATTCCAACATGGTAACGACCCCAGACACACCTCCAAGACGACCACTGCCTTGCTAAAGAAACTGAGGGTAAAGATGATGGACTGGCCAAGCATGTCTCCAGACCTAAACCCTATTGAGCATCTGTGGGGGATCCTCAAACAGAAGGTGGAGGAGCGCAAGGTCTCTAGCATCCACCAGCTCCATGATGTCATCATGGAGGAGTGGAAGAGGATTCCAGTGGCAACCTGTGAAGCTCTAGTGAACTCCATGCCTGAGAGAGTTACGGCAGTGCTGGAAAATAATGGTAGCTACACAAAATATTGACGTTTGGGACATTTTCACTAGGGGTGTACTCACTTTTGTTACCAGCAGTTTAGACATTAATGGCTGTGTGTTGAGTTATTTTGAGGGGACAGCAAATTTACACTGTTATACAAGCTGTACACTGACTACATTGTATCAAAGTGTCATATCTTCAGTGTTGTCCAATGAAAAGATATAATAAAATGTTTACAAAAATGTGAGGGGTGTACTCACTTTTGTGAGATACTGTACTGTAAATGGTGGCAGGTGTGTGCTGAATCCCATTTAGCATGAGTTTGAATGTGATTGGTTAATTCTGAACACAGCCACATCTCCAGTTATAACAGGGTGTGGATATTTCTGCAGCCAGGTTATCGTAAGTTTTTTATTTTTTATTTTTCCCCTTAAAAGATTTCAGTTTGTTTTTCATTAGGGTTGTACAGGTTATAGGTCACATTAATGATGGAAAAAGTTTTGAAATGCTTTATCTTAGTCTTATTTTTTTACATCACAAAAACATGGCATTTGAACAGGGGTGTGTAGACTTTTTATATCCACTGGATATCAAATATATTCATTCATTCATTTATTCCTCTTCTTAATGGCTTAATTCTTTTCAGGTTGGGGGGGTGGGGGTGGGGGGCTTATCCCTATCCCAGCACCTTTTGGGCAAGAGGACAGGTACAACCTGGACAGATCACCAGTGTAACACAGAGAGACAGACAACCATTTACTCTCACATTAATTTCCCATATCTGTATCTCACAGAGTGGCAAATGCTGAGGAACGTAGTGCGTTTTGGGAACCGGGATACCTGGCAACAACCCACACAAACAAGGGGAGAACATGCAACCACGACACAGAAAGGTCACTGTTGGCCAGGGGCGGGATCAAACCCATAACCTTCATGCTGTGAAGGCAACAGTGCTAACCACTGTTCCACCAAGCTGCCCATATATCAGCTATAGCCTATACAAAATGCTGCACACTCAGAATGGAGAGCACTTAAAAGCAAACTTTCATCCACCACAAAGATAGTTGGCTTTATTATGGCATTATTATGGCTTCAGTAATACTAGTTTAATATAGGTCTTATGTACACAAGCTTCTCTTTGGTAAATATCAAAGAATCTTTGTGAGGTGTAGCAATTATTTGTACCTGAGTTACTGTATGTACCAGTGTGATATTGCATTAGATTGTTGGTTCCTCTAATCCTATGCAATATACAGTGTATAATGGGGGAATCAGTAAATGAATGACAGATTCACAACACATTTTGCACTTTACAGTTTCATTGAAAGTCAGTACAATTGGTGCGACAGATTCTTTTTATTATGTTTCTACATTTTGATCTCTAGTTGACCCAGTGCATTGAAAACACAAAGACAAACCTTGTAATTGTCACAAGTGATCTTGATGGTGAAGTAAGCACAATGGGCCCTATTTTGATAATCATCAGCGGACTTTTGTGCCGCCATACACCAGTGGTTTTGTTTGTTTATGTCAGTACATTGTCTGTTTTCCACACTTTGCATCACACCTTCTAATTAACAGTAGATAGTGCTCCCGCTTTGCACTCGGAGGTGGAGAGTCATTTCAAAGAGGTGTGGTGGCATGCAATCTTATGTGCATTGGTATTATGGTGTATGTTATGACAGTGTGCTTTTGATCAGGACAAAAGAAGTCTGTCATTAGAAGTGCATTGATTGATGCTATTTCAGTGACATGGTTTGAAACTGTGCAGCTCCAGAGCTCATGTTATTTTAATGGAGAGAGTTGTAGCAGTCATAATAGCCCAACATTTTATTTATATGATGATACACTAAATAGTTTTTTTATTCTGTCCACATTCTCATTTTAATTGCAGACTTACTGTTAAGAGTCTATAGATTAGCCATTAATGTATGATTTATTTATTTATTATTTTTTTTTTAGAGGGATGAATGAATGAACAGGGAGCATTTGTGTGTTCTGGTGTGGATGCAGTGCACGAGGGGAGGTGTGTCAGTCTGAAGATTTTTATTCCAGCCACATTTTCGTTTTCAGCTGGGCCGAGGCCGCCCGTACCACACTCCTATGGTCGGGGTTCTTGAGCTGTGGGCGCCACTTTAGATAATACACCTCTGTGCATTTAAGGGATGGGCAGGAGCACTTTCAATTGTATTATCCAAAACACACCTCTGAATAATTAGACCAGCCACTTTTACACCTTGTACTTGGCAGAAAATTTGTTTTTGCATCGCTGTGATAAGGGAATGGACTTGGAAACACCCATCAATGCGTCCTGTATCAGTGAGAACTGATTATGAACCGTGTTGTTGTAATTCAGACCAATATAGTTATTTTTAAAAGGGATGTTAATTTCTTCTCAAAGCAGTTTGCCTTAAAAACAGTTTTTAATGGTTTATATGTGTTCTTTGGTATTGAAGTCTCAGTTCAAAACACACACACACAGTCATTCATTCATTCATTCATCTTCTTCCGCTTAATCCTTTTTGGGTCGTGGGGGGGCTGGAGCCTATCCCAGCATCTTGGGGGGAGAGGCAGGGTACACCCTGGACAGATCGCCAGTCCATTGCAGGGCCAACGCAGAGAGACAGACAACCATTCACTCTCTCAGTCATACCTAAGGACAATTTAGAATCCCCAATTTTGATGCCAATTAACCTAACTTGCATGTTTTTTTTGGCATGTGGGAGGAAACCGGAGAAATCCCGGAGTAAACCCACGCAGACATGGGCAGAACAGGCAAACTCCACACAGATCACTGTTGGTCGGGGGCTGGGATCGAACCCAGGATCCCCCGGCCAAGGGTGAGTTGCTGTGCTGCCGCAGTGCTAACCACTGCGCCACCGCACCGCCCAATACAGTCATATGAAAAAATTAGGATACCCTGTATAAGCCTGTGGGGTTTTTTTTAAACATATTTGGACATATGGCTACTTAATATTATTTTTAAAAATACTGGGACGTTCATGTAATACAACTAAACAATTAAAAATGAATTAAATACTTTTTTTCAATTTTTTTGTAAAATATAATTGTAAACAAATAGTGAGGAATAAATTAGGTTACCCCCCATCATTTTTAGGACCCCCCCCCCACATTCATTCCCACTTACAATGGCTAAAATAAATGTTAAAAAATTCAAATTAAAACAAAAACAAGATTAAACATAGATATGTGAACATTGGTTAATAAAGAATTGAATATTTAATGGGGTATCCTAATTTTTTCACACGACTGTGTGTGTGTGTGTGTGTCTGTGTGTGTGTGTGTCTGTGTGTGAACACAGTGGTGTGAAAAAGTGTTTGCCCCTTCCCTGAGTTCTCATTTTTTTGGATTTTTGTCACACTTAAATGTTTCAGATCATCAAACAAATTTAAATATCAGACAAAGATAACACAAGTAAACACAAAATGCAGTTTTTAAATGAAGGTGTTTATTATTAAGGGGGAAAAAAATCCAAACCTACATGGCCCTGTGTGAAAAAGTGATTGCCCCCTAAATCTAATAACTGGTTGGGCCACCCTTAGCGGCAACAACTGCAATCACGCATTTGCGATAACTGGCAATGAGTCTTTTGCAGCACTGTGGAAAGATTTTGGCCCACTCATCTTTGCAGAATTGTTGTAATTCAGCCACAAGGGAGGGTTTTCGAGCATGCAGCGCCTTTTTAAAGTCATGCCACAGCATCCCAATCAGATTCAGGTCAGGACTTTGACTAGGCCACTCCAAAGTCTTCATTTTGTTTTTCTTAAGCCATTAAGAGGTGGACTTGCTGGTGTGTTTTGGATCATTGTCCTGCTGCAGAACCCAAGTGCACTTCAGCTTGAGGTCACGAACAGATGGCTGGACATTCTTCTTCAGGATTTTTAGGTAGACAACAGAATTCATGGTTTCATTTATCACAGCAAGTCTTCCAGGTCCTGAAGCAGCAAAACAGCCCCAGACCATCACACTACCACCACCATATTTTACTGTTGGTATGATGTTCCTTTTCTGAAATGCTGTTACTTTTATGCCGGATGTAATGGGACACACACCTTCCAAAAAGTTCAATTTTGTCTCGTAAGTCCACAGAGTATTTTCCCAAAAGCCTTGAGGATCTTCAAGATCAGGGCGCATGCGCACGCAGCGACCGGCAGCTGGTGAAAAAGTCTGTCGTCTGTGTGTCTGTTTTTATGCACTTTAATGTGTTTTTAACGAAATTCTCTGTGTCGTTTCTGTCCTGGAATGTTTGTGGACTGTATGGCGAAGAGCTCCCTGGTTCCATCAATATGGATTTCCTCCCCTTTTTTGCACTGCTGCTACTTTTCCACCGGCTCTTTGTCTCTGAGGTAAGCGCGATCGGGATCATGGCGGGCAGAATACATTATTCCAGGGACATGTTGCTGCATTTAAACACGGTTGATGCAGCGTCTGTGATTGAGTCTAAGCCGCAACAGCCGGACTTTATTTTGAGAGACGTTCATGGACACAGCAGTGAAAAGAGAGATGGGAGAAGGAAACGCGGAAAGCGGGGAGGCGTGAAATTACGCCTGAGAAGACGTCAGTTTGGTAACATTCCTCTTCCTTCTATGATTTTTGGGAACGTACAATCTCTGAGGAACAAGGTGGATGAAATTCAAGGGAATGTACGCTACCAGAAGGACTTTAAGAACTGCTGTGTCATGGCTTATACCGAGTCTTGGCTTAATGCGCATGACCGGGACGAGGACCTGTGGATTGATGGTTTTGAAGCCCCACTCCGCTCTGATCAGCAGGAAGAGGTAACGGGGAAGCGTCAGGGGGGCGGCGTATGTTTATATATTAATAAACAGTACTGCACATCTGTCACGGTCAGAGAGCGCATCTGTACACCCGATGTGGAGCTTCTGTCCGTATCACTACGCCCCTTTTATTTGCCTTGCGAGTTCCCCCAGCTTTTTATCACGACTGTGTACATCCACCCTAGGGCAGACGCTGACTCCGCCTCCAGCACCGTCTTTGATTTGGTGCAGCAACTACAGTCAATTTCTCCAGAGGCGCCAAACTTTATTCTTGGGGATTTTAACCATGTTTCTTTAAAGAAGACACTTAAAAACTTTTATCAGTACTTCTCCTGCCCAACCAGGCGAAAAAAGACATTGGACCTGTGCTATGGATCCATAGAGAGGGCCTATAAATCACTCCCCCTTCCTCCTTTAGGATCCTCAGATCACAGCTGTGTGCATTTGCTGCCCACATATAAAACTGCTCTCAGAAGAGGCAAGGTGGAAACCAGAGACATAGATGTGTGGACAGAGGATTCAGAGCACTGCCTCAAGGAATGCTTTAACTGTACAGACTGGGAGATGTTCATACTGTCCTGCGGGGGTGATTTGGACTCTTTGGTGGACGTCACATGCTCATGCATGGCTTTCTGTAAAAATACGATCGTTCCACGTAAACGTGTCAAAATATATCCCAACAACAAGCCATGGGTTACAAAATCAGTTAAATCCTGCTTACAGAGGAAAGCACTTGCCTTTAAACAGGGGTCTGTTTCTGAGATACAGGTTGCCACAAAAGAGCTGAAGTCCGAAATTTTAAGAGCAAAACAGAATTATAAATCAGAGTTGGAAAGTAAGATGGCAACAAAGAAGCTTGGTTCAGCCTGGGCCAGTATGAAAACTATTGCAGGCCTTCAGAGCACAGAGCGCAGTAATTGTGTGTTTTTAGATGGTTTTAATTCAGACACAGAGCTGGCTAATGGTCTTAATTGTTTTTATGGTCGTTTTGACTCCTTTGATTTTAGCACTGAAACCCAAGATTTGAAACAGAAACTCAAAGACAATCAGCACTTTAATATTGAGGTGCAGGATGTTAAAAGGGAGTTCTGCGCTGTAAAAATGAACAAAAGTCTGATATTATATGTGGGCTCTTGGTAAAGTCCTGTGCACATGAACTGAGTCCTATATTTCATTACATTTTCAATAAGTCTTTACAGACACAACATGTGCCTAAGATCTAGAAAGATGCCGTGGTTGTTCCCGTTCCAAAATCCAGCTGTGCTAAAACGGTTAACGACTTTAGACCAGTTGCTTTGACTTCAATTTTAATGAAAATTTTTGAAAAACTGGTCAGATGTGAGGTTCTAAAGCAGACTGAGCATGCATTGGATCCTCTGCAGTTTGCCTATAGGCCTCACAGAGGAGTGGAGGATGCCACTGTCACTCTGTTTAACATGCTTTTTAAACATCTGGATTTTAATGGGACACACGCCAGGCTTTTATTTGTGGACTTTTCCTCTGCCTTTAATACAATCCAACCTCATATCTTAGTTGAAAGGCTCCTGCAACAATTTGATTTGAGCAATAATCTAGTGGGTTGGATTCTGGATTTCTTAACCAACAGGACGCAGAGAGTAAGGGTCGATGGTACATTGTCTGACCTAAAGTGCTCTTCCACTGGCTCTCCTCAGGGGTGTGTGTTGTCACCACTACTCTTCATCCTGTACACGAACATGTGTCGGAGCAGACATGACAACAGACACATTATAAAGTATGCTGATGACTCAGTTATTGTCAGTCTCCTCCAGGATGGTGAGCGTGGCCACGGCTCAGTAGTTGATGATTTTGTTCACTGGTGTGAGGATTCCTACCTGCAGCTGAATACGACAAAAACTAAAGACATGATTTTTGACTTTAGGAGGAAAACTCCCAGGCACAAAGTCACCGTACTAAAAGGCCAGACCACCGAATGTGTACAATCCTACAAATATCTTGGGACGATTATTGATAGTAATTTAAACTTTGAAGAGAACTGTGAAAGGGTGTGCAAAAAGGGTCAGCAACATTTGCATTGCTTGAGAAAACTTGCACGCTTCCAAATTGACCGAACCATAATGACAATGTTTTATCGGGCTTTTATTGAATCTGTTTTATCCTTTTCTTTAGTGTCATGGTTTGGTCAGATAAAACTGAAACAGAGGAAATCCTTGGATCAGGTAGTTAGATGGTCCAGTCGTTTGCTTGGTGAGTCACAGCTGAGCCTGACATCCCTGTACACCAGACAAGTACAGAGGATGGCTGCCTCCATTTTAAATGATGACTCCCACCCTTTGCACTGCAACTTTCAGCTTCTTTCCTCAAGACGGAGGTTTGCTGTCCCAAAAAGTAAAACCCAGCGCTACAAAAACAGCTTTGTTCCTGCTGCTGTCAAAGAGTTGAACAAGTTGTAACAATATATTGCACATAATTTAGGTACCTATTTATTAACTCCATTTTATATTTACTTACTTTTGTAGGATGTTATTTGGGTTCTAAATATTTTATTGGGTTTTAGACCTTTGAGTTTTTAACCTCTTTGACTAGTTTTTAACTTTTTAATATAACCTTCTCTCTTACCTCTGGTTTTTCTCTCATCTCTTTGTCTTTATAGCCTGGTTGGTGGAGCCTTGAGTATTTTTATCATGTTTATAGTCAGCTTCATGTGTGCCTGTGTTTGTGTCTATGTTGAATGTAATTGTGGCTTGTAAATATGGATGTTCACCAGACTGCAAAACAAATCTACCTATGGGTACAAATAAAGGAACCTGAACCTGAAACTGAAGATGTTTTCTGGCAAAACTGACACAAGCCTTTATGTTTGTTTTGCTCAGCAGTGGTTTTCGTCTTGGAACTCTGCCATGCCGGCCATTTTTGCCCAGTCTCTTTCTTATAGTGGAGGCATGAACACTTACGTTAACTGAGGCAAGTGAGGCCTACAGTTCTTTGGATGTTGTTGTGGGGTCTTTTGTGACCTCTTGGATGAGTCGTCGCTGCTCTCTTGGGGTAATTTTGGTCGGCTGGCCTCTTCTTGGAAGGTTGTTCCATGTTTTCACCATTTGTGGATAATGGCTCTCATTGTGGTTCGCTGGAGTCCCAAAGCTTTAGAAATGGCTTTATAACCTTTTCCAGACTGATAGATCTCAATTACTTTGTTTCTCATTTGTTCCTGAATTTCTTTGGATTGCAGCATGAAGTCTAGCTTTTGAGGATGTTTTGGTCTACTTCACCTTGTCAGGCAGGTCCTATTTAAGTGGTTTCTTGATTGAGGACAGGTGTGACAGTAATCAGGCCTGGGTGATTGGAAATTGAACTCAGCTTTCCAAAGATGTGATGAACCACAGTTTATTTATGTTTTGATGGTGGTGGTGGTGGTGGGGGGGTCACTTTTTCACACAGGGCCATGAAGGTTTGGATTTTTCCCCCCCTTAATAATAAACACCTTCATTTAAAAAGTGCATTTTGTGTTTACTTGTGTTATCTTTGTCTAATATTTAAATTTGTTTGATGATCTGAAACATTTAAGTGTGACAAACATACAAAAAAATGAGAACTCAGGAAAGGGGCAAACACTTTTTCACACTGTTTATATATATATATATACTTTTCACACTGTGTTCATATATACATATAAAAAACAGTCATGTGAAAAAATTAGGACACCCCATTAAATATTCAGTTATTTATTAAGAAATGTTCACATATCTATGTCTAACCTTGGTTTTGTTTTTATTTGCATATTTTAACATTTATTTTAGCCATTTTAAGTGGGAATGAATGTGGGGGTGTCCAAAAAAAAGATTGGGGGTAGCCTAATTTATTCCTCACTATTTGTTAAGAATTATATTTTACAGAAAATTTGAAAAAAGTCTTTAATTCATTTTTCACTTGTTTAATTGCATTACATGAATCTCTCAGTATTTTTAAACACTGATATTAAATATCCATATGTCCAAATATGTTAAAAAAAAAAAACAACCCACACATGCTTATACAGGATATCCTAATTTTTTCATATGACTGTACACACATACACACACACACACACACACACACACACACTACTCACAAAAAGTTAGGGATATTCGACTTTCGGATGAAATCTCAGGATGCACCTAAAGTGCACTGTAACCGTTACAGGTGAACTTAATTTGACCTTCTCTAACCTTTTGAATGCACATTTTCAACTGTTCAGTGTTTTGGTACTTTTTGCGTAACTTGCTGTTCTCTAATAAGGTGCTTAATGGTAAAATTCACAGCAGATGTTTGATCCATGAATCGACCAATAAGTTTTCTGGTTCAATTAGAATTGGTATTTAAACAGTCCTCTTCATCATGCTGTTCACATTTTGACATCATGAGATCAAGCCGACGCTTAACAATTGATCAACAGTACCTCACCATTGCGAGGTTTCAAACAGGATGTTCTCAGAGGGAAGTGGCCTGTGAGCTTAGTGTCAGATTCATCAGCAGGTTGTAACAGAGATCCAGAGAGACTGGAAGAGTCACAGAAAGGCACAAAAATGGATGTCCTTTGGCCACATCCCACGCTGATGACCGCTTCATTGTGAACAGTGCCCTGCGGAACCGGATGATGAATGCTACTCAACTCCAGGCACATTTAAGGGAGCTGAGAAGTACCCAAGTGTCACATCAGACCATTTGAAACCATTTATATCAGCGTGGTCTGTGTGCTAGACGACCTGCAAAGGTACCTGACCACACCACCAGGCACAGGCGTCATCATCTTGCATGGGCCAGGGAGCATTTACGCTGGACAAAGGACCAGTGGACCGCAGTGCTGTTCTCTGATGAAAGTCAATTCATGTTGAGCAGAAATGATAGCCGCCAACGATATTGGAGACGTCAAGGAGAGCCCTATGCATCAGCCTCTGTTGTCACCAGATGAGCCTTTGGTGGTGGTGGTGTTAGTGTCTGGCAGGTGTGTCTAGTCTATACAGAACTGCACAACACCTTGTGAATGGTACAGTGACAAGCCGATACTACCTGAATAACATCATTAATCCAGTCATTGTGCCCCTGCATGAAAACACAGGCCTCATTTCATCTTCATGGATGACAATGCTCTCGCTCATCAAGGTTACATCATTAGGGAACGACTGCTGGAGGCTGGGGTACCTCATATGGAGTGGCCTGCACTTTCTCCAGACGTGAATCCCATAGAAAACCTATGGGATCAGCTGAGTCGCCATGTAGAGGCTCGTAACCCTGCACCTCACAACCTCAATGACCTGAGGGCCGCTCTTCAAGAAGAGTGGAATTGCCATGCCTCAGCAGACAATAAGTCAACTTGTGAACAGCATGAGATGTCGTTATCAAGCTGTAATTGATGCTCAAGGGGTTCCAAGGTTGTCATAGCCAGGAGCGGCACTGGGGTTAAGCTCCCAGTGCTCATAAAATACTCCTTATCAACTAAGTCCAACTCCTAGCCTGCCTGGTTTAGTCTCTAAGCCTGGCGGAACTGCTTTTACTAATAGGAGAAGAGGCAAGGGCGGACCTCTGGTGCCTTAAAAACAGATGCTTCAGGTAGATGGTGGCTCATCAACCTGGGAAGGTAGCCCATCTAGGGGAAGATAAACCCTGATTTCAAACCTCCACTGCCTTGCGGCACACCTGGTCATGGGAAAGGCTTCGGGAGTCAACCCTGGGGAAAAATCTGGAGTCGGAGTCCCTAAGGCAGTTCTCTGTTGTGCTCAACATTGTTCTGGCAGCTCCTGCGACGGCGTTGGTGCCAAACTGTAGCAGCCCTGCTGTTCCTTTGGATTCATCAGTGACGTGGAGAGGGGGGACATGCTACATGGGCAACATCTTGTCCTCCATATCTTCCTGCCCAGGCCTGAATCCTACCAACGCCCAACGCTGGAAGGTAGAACACCGGATCACTGGAGAGGACACTCCAGCTTCGCTTTTGGTGAAGACAAAACACGGGGAATGACAGTTACCCGTTATAAGCCACCGCTCAATTGGCATAGAGCGCGGCACCAGGGGTTGTTCCCGACGGTGGGAGGGATCATCGGATCTCACTGGACAGCTGGGCAGCCCCCAGCCAATAAGGTGTTGTCCCGCCACAACTTGCTTTCCTCATTGGGTGCATGGGGATGAGAAGAAGTCCGAACGGCAGGCTGAGAACCTTCGCACCAGGCAAGACAAAAAAACAAAAGAGACCAACTCTAAAACTGGGAACTTGGAACGTCCGCACTATGATGACAGGACTCGCTGCTAACCTCAAGGACATCAACGACACCAGGAAGACTGCCATCATCAATAATGAGCTGAAGAGACTGAAAGTGGACATCGCCACTCTCCAGGAAACACGGTTGGCTGATGCAGGCACACTGAGAGAGAAGGACTACACGTTCTACTGGCAGGGAAAGGGCAGTGACGAATACAGGGAACACGGAGTGGGCTTCGCAGTGAAGAACACCTTGCTGAAGATGGTGGAACCGGGCAGCACTGGCTCTGCACAACTCCTCACCCTCTGCCTGAACACCACTCAAGGCCCAGTCACCCTCGTCAGTGTGTATGCCCCAATACTGACAGCCACACTAGAGGCAAAAGACGAGTTCTACGAGAATCTCGCAACAACTGTCAGGATCATCCCCAACTCTGAACAACTCATTCTCCTTGGAGACTTCAATGCCAGAGTGGGTGGTGACCACGACTCCTGGCCCTCCTGTCTTGGATCATTTGGCGTGGGCAGAATGAACGACAACGGACAGCGGCTGCTTGAGTTCTGCACATATCACGATCTGTGCATCACAAACTCGTTCTGCAAGACCAAGCCCCAACACAAGGTTTCCTGGCGACATCCGCGCTCAAAGCACTGGCACCAGCTGGACTTGATCCTGACCAGGCGCACCTCACTGAAGAACGTGCTAATCACCCGTTTGTTCCAGAGTGCAGATTGCGACACAGACCATTCATTGGTGTGTTGCAAGGTCAAGCTGCAGCTGAAGAAATTCCATCGTGCTAGACAGCCTGGAAAGGCACGGATTGACACCAGCAAGATGGCCCAACCAGAACTTGTTGAGCAGTTTGCCTCCACCTTTGAGAAGGAACTTGGTGTACCACAAAAAGGAGAATCTGCAAAGCAGAAGTGAGAAGAGCTGCGAAACACCATCCACCACACAGCCTTGGCTACCTTTGGGAGGAAGACCTCGAAGTCACAGGACTGGTTTGATGCCAAGTTGACTGAGATGACCCCCGTCATTGAAGCCAAGCGCTCAGCACTTGCCGAGTACAAGAAGTACCCAAATGAGAATAACCTCCAGATTCTCAGGGCTGCGAGAAGCAAAGTTCAGCAGACTGCTCAGCGCTGTGCCAACGAGTACTGGACTCAGCTCAGCCAAGACATTCAAACCGCTGCCATAACAGGGAACATCCGTGGTATGTACGATGGCATCAAGAAAGCACTTGGTCCGGCTCAGAGCAAGACGGCCCCCCTCAAATCCTCCACTGGGGAGATGATCACAGAAAAGAACAAGCAGATGGAGAGATGGGTGGAACACTACTCCGACCTCTACTCCAGACAGAACACCGTGACACCGTCAGCCCTTGATGCCATCGACTGCCTGCCATCCATGGACGAACTTGATGCCGAGCCAACCATCGACGAACTCAGCAAGGCCATTGATAGCTTGGCCGCTGGCAAGGCACCCGGCAACGACGGCATACCCCCCGACCTGATCAAGCACTGCAAGACCGCCCTACTGCTGCCATTGCATGACGTCCTCTGCCAGTGCTGGAAGGAAGGTGCCGTACCATAGGACATGAGGGACACCAAGATCATCACCTTCTACAAAAACAAAGGGGAGAGAAGCGACTGCGACAACTACAGGGGCATCTCCCTCCTCAGCGTTGTTGGCAAAGTCTACGCACGAGTTGTTCTCGTTCGTCTACAGAAGCTTGCCGAGCGTGTCTACCCCGAGTCTCAGTGTGGCTTCCGCGCTGAGCAATCGATGGTAGACATGATATTCTCCATCCGCCAACCCCAGGAGAAATGCAGAGAACAGAACATGCCCCTGTACGTCGCCTTCATCGATCTCACCAAAGCGTTCGATCTGGTCAGCAGAGAGGGCCTTTTCAAGATCCTGCCAAAGATAGGATACCCACCAAAGTTGCAAAGCCTCATCGAATCGTTTCACACCAACATGCAGGGGATAGTGCAGCACGACGGCAACGTCTCAGAGCCATTCAACATATGCAGCGGAGTGAAACAGGGCTGTGTACTTGCGCTAACCCTCTTTGGGATTTTCTTTGCTATGCTTCTGAGGCATGCCTTCAGCACAGCATTAGAGGGAATCTACCTGCACACAAGATCTGACGGCAGGCTTTTCAACCTCGCCCGCCTGAAAGCCAGAACCAAAGTATGCGAGGCTCTAATCAGAGACATGCTGTTCGCAGACGATGCTGCAGTCACAACCCACACACAGCAGGAGCTTCAGACCCTGATGGACCGCTTCTCCCAGGCATGCAAGGACTTCGGGCTTACCATCAGCCTGAAGAAGACTAACGTCTTGGCGCAAGGCACGGAAGCACCACCAACCATCACCATTGATGACTACGAGCTGGAGGTCGTGAATCAGTTCACGTACCTGGGGTCCACGATCAGCAACAACCTCTCCCTTGATACAGAGATCGGCAAGAGGATTGGAAAATCAGCCTTCACACTCGCTCGCCTCACCACACGAGTGTGGGAGAATCCCACACTCTCTGTCAAGACGAAGATGGCAGTGTACAACGCCTGCGTCATCAGCACACTGCTCTATGGGAGTGAGACGTGGACAACATACGCCCAGCAGGAAAACAGACTGAACTCCTTCCACTTGCGCTGCATTCGCCACATCCTGGACATATCCTGGCAGGACAAAGTGCCCAACACAGAAGTTCTGTCCCGCGCCGGCCTTCCCTCCATGTTCACTCTACTCAGGCAGCGCAGGCTCCGCTGGCTAGGCCACGTTCACCGTATGGAGGATGGCAGAATCCCCAAAGACGTCCTCTACGGAGAACTGGTGACTGGCAGGAGAGACGTTGGCCGCCCACAGCTGCGCTTTAGAGACGTCTGCAAGAGAGACATGAAGACCCTGGAGATCAACACAGAGTGCTGGGAGGACCTTGCAACGGACCGCTCCAAATGGAGAGGCACCCTGACCAGACAGCTCAAGGTGGGTGAAGAGAGACTGACTGCTGCAGCAGATGAAAAAAGGACCCGCAGGAAAAACCGCCACAGACCCAACAGCACGGAGACCACCCACAAGTGCGACCTGTGTGACAGGGACTGCCATTCGCGCATCGGCCTGTTCATCCACAGGCGGTGCTGTTCCAGCAGAGTAGACGTTTTAGGATTCTCTTCCATGGTCATCATAGACCGATGGAGGCCAACGATTGACGACTGATGCTCAAGGGCACATGACAAGTCATTGAGATATTGACATTTTTTGTTTTGGAATACCCACCACTGTTGTTGGCTTTTGTTTCAGTAAATTGTTTGAGATGATAAACTCACCATTGCATGCTTCTACTTAAATGTCCTACTTTCATGATGTAATATCAATGTAGCGTGAACTTTTTACATTTTCCATAAATTTCACCTGAAAGCCAAACATCCCTAACTTTTTGAGTAGTATGTGTGTATGCACGCACACACACACACGCACGCACACACACACACACACACACACACACACACACACACAGAGAAAGTGGGAAAATAAGTTTTGAACACGTCAACATTTTTCTCATTAAACATATTTCTGATGGACCCGTTGACCTGAGACTTTCGCCAAATATCAGTAACAACCCAAGTAATCCATACATACAAAGAAATCATGGCAACTGTGTTCACAAAACAACGATTGGTGAAATTCATTTAGTATTTAGTAGAAAAGCCTTTGTTGGCAATAAGAACTAGGAACTAGACACAGGCATTGCTCAGGAGGGATTTTAGCCCATTCTTTTACACAAACGGTCTTCAAATATTGAAGGTTCCATGGGTGTTTTCGATTAACTCTGATCTTCAATCCATTTCATAGATTTTCAATTGGATTCAGGTCAGGTGACTGACTGGGCCATTCTTGCAGCTTTGTTTTCCTTCTCTGGAGCCAGTTGAGAATTTCCTTGGTTGTGTGTTTGGGATCATTGCCTTGCTGAAATGTCCACCCTTGTTTCATCTCACTTCCGCCCTCCCAAGAGAGTAGACGCTTTTTTCTTCTCTCCTGCTCTGACTTTTTCCTCCCCTCCTAACTACTGGATCCCAGCTTGCTGTTGTCTGTCTGCGTCTAACTGCGACCGCCGAAAAGAAATTATGGAGTTAATAAGCTGGGCTTTGAACACAATTGACACTATTTTTTCAACAAGGAAAAGTGCTCCGGGGGAAGCTGTCTGCCCCGCTGGAACGGCTCCAGTGGGCTATTTACGTGACACAGGTAATTGGAAAATGCTGTGTCTCTCTAATCTCTCTATCGAAGATATTGAAGATTTGTTTATCTTCGTAATCTTGGTGATTGGGATAATTCTGATTGGGACGGGAATTGTCTTGGTTTACCGCAAATTGCTGAAGATGGATTCAACCTATCAAAATGCTGGCCAGGCGAGGTGCATCCAACAAATTGAAAAACTGGAGAAGACCCTGATAGCGACTACTGGAGAACTGTCTCGTAAGGTGGATTACATCATGGGTTCGCTCAGGTCTTTCCACGACGAATTCAAAGCTGCGCAATGAAGGATTAATGTACTGAATCTACAGAAGAAATACAAGTCTTCTCTGTGATCAGTCCTATTTGGCATTATTATTCCCCATGAAAATTCCTCCTGGCTGTCTGCAGACTGTGTTTTTTCAAAATCATGAGCACAAGGCCTTGGACAGCCAGCTGCAGCGCCAGATAAGACTGGCGCCAGACAGACAAAACATCTTCTGCCAAGGGTCCTTGGGTCTCTCTTATTATCATCAACACTGCTCAACACCGCACACACATTGATCCATGAACTGAATAAAGACAACACTGCTCTCTTGTGTCCTGTGAATTCTGTGTGTAGCGAATATATGTGCATGAGCTTTTTTTTCCCTTGAACTCTTAATATTGATTAAGTATGTAACCAGTATTTTGAATCAATGATTTTTTTGCTCCTTCCTATTGTATCATCTTTATGCGACCTGTACCCTCCTGCTGATAGGCGCGTTGCAGATGCGCCGCGGCACGGAAATGCAGGTTCATTACTGTGTCAAGTCAAATTCTCTCGTATGTTATCAGTGATCTGTTAATGTACTTGGCAATAAATCTTTTTCTGATTCTGATTCTGATTCTTCAGCATCTTGGCAGATGGCAACAGGTTTTTATCAAGGATGTCTCTGTACATTTGTCCATTCATCTTTCCTTCAATTACATGAAGTCTGCCTGTTCCATGTGCTGAAAAACACCTCCCCATCATGATGCTCCCACCTCCAAACTTCACTATTAGTATGGTGTTTTTTGGCTGATGTTCAGTGCCATTTCTCCTCCAAACATGCTGTGTGTTGTAGTATCCCAAAAGTTCAATTTTTGGTCTCATCTGACCAGACTATATTCTCCCTGTATTTTACTGGCTTGCCCAAATTTTGTGCAGCAAACTTTAAACAAGCTTCAACATGCTTTTTCTTCAGCAATGGAGTCTTGCAAGGTGAGCAGGCATAGAGCCCATGTCAGTTGAGTTCATTACCTATTGTTTTCTTTGAAACAGCAGTACCTGCTAACTTCAGGTCTTTCTGGAGCTCTCCACGAGTGGTCTTTGGCTCTCGGATAACTCTTCTGATAATTCTTTTGATTCATCTGTCAGAAATCTTGCAAGGAACCCCTGGTCGTGGCCGGTTTATGGTAAAATGATGTTCTTTCCATTTCCAAATGATGGCTCCAACAGTGCTCACTTGAACATTCAGCAGTTTAGAAATGCACTTGTAACCAATGCCATCATTATGTTTTGCAGCAATAAGGTTGTGAAGGTCTAGAGAGAGCTCTTTGCTTCTATCCATCATGAGTTCTTTGTGGTGTGACAATCTGATATTCATAATAATAATAATAATAATAATAATAATAATAATGTATTTGATTTATATGGCACTTTACATTTTGGGTGACATCTCAAAGTGCTTACAGTGAGTCCATTATTCAGTCACTCCAGACAGACATTGATAGTGGTAAGCTAGTACTGTATGTAGCCACAGCTGCCCTAGGGAAGACTGACTGAAACATGGCTTCCAATCTGCGCCAATGGCCTCTCCGACCATTACCAAGCATTTATCCACATTCAAAGTGGGTAAAGTGTCTTGCCCAGGGACACAACGGCAGGATGGCTGGGGAGAGCGGGATTCAAACCAACCACCCTCTGGTTATTGGACAACCCGCTCTACCTCTTGAGCCACTGCCACTCACATTTCCCTCCACAGACCTTTTTTAAAGGCTATCAGTTAGGACTTAACCAGCTGAAATTAATTTACACTGATGGGGGATGGGATGCCTTCCTAAATTCTGATGTACTTTAGCTAGTTTCTTTGCGTTCTGTGCCTTTTTGCACCCTTTTTCTTCATGTGTTCAATACTTATTCCCTGTGTCATTCCACTTTCTTAAATATAACTCGTTTTGTGAAAACACTTGCCTTGATTTCTTTGTATGTATGGATTATTTGGGTTGTTACGGATATCTGGTGAAAATCTCAAGTCAATGGCTCCATCAGAAATATGTTTAATGAGAAAAATGTTGATGTGTTCAACACTTATTTTTCCTGATATTTGTCATAATCTAAAAGATTTTTCAGGTCTTTGCCCTGGATACAGCAGTTTAGAGGATATAAGCCACATTTCTGTTTAAAGTCAGCCTTGACAGCCTGCTGTTGCCCACTCACTGTGTCAGACAGATTCGGAGTGGCAAATGCCTCTACCCACAAGAACAAAACATCAACAACCCAACTTTCAGCACAGATACCCTTGCTGCGGCTTGTGGAAAATGCAACGAATACATTGAGATAATACAAACACATCTGCAGCTTACAGCAGTGTCTTACAGTGTGGGTAGATGCTTGACACAGCCCCGCACACTTGTACTGTAGAAGGATGATTTATACAAAAATCTGCCAGAAAATATCCTGCTGCACTGTTCATGTTCATGTGTTTCTCAGGTTTAGTTGAAAATAGGATCAGGTCAAAGGTATTAAAATTTTAAAACCACTCACTAATTATGAATAGTCCTTTTCTGATTATAATATGACATTGTCAGTGGCACAGCAGGTTCTCCCTCTAACTAGATGTCCGGAGTGTCACTAATGTTCACCTTGTCGATGCATCCTTGAATAAAAGAACAGGGAATCTCTACCAGCCCCTAAGCTAAATTAAAGGCAAAAGGAAAGTCAGTGTCCTTGTCAAATACAATATGGAATTATGTACTGACTTTATCCATTCAGAAGTACCAGATATTTTATATAAACCTTCATCTATATATGCAAAAGTATTCTCAAAATATGTAATTGGATCAAAAATAGAAGGATCTGACGCTCTTAAGGACACAAGGCTGAACAGTGCTCCATGTTATTGTCTTTCCCACTTACATGGCCCTACAGTGACATCAGTGTCAACAGTATCAACTTTTCAAGTGAGCTACATTGTCATTAAAAAGTAATCAAGTAGTGTCATTTAAGAGACCGATGTGAGGGTTGTCCTGTGACTTTAGCCAGATTTAGAGCATGTTTATAGGTGACTCAGTCTCATATCTGATTGTATAATTGACACTCTGTCATGTTTTAATTCCTTTTCCCCCATTATGAGCAGCAATTGAGAGCGTCAGGGTGTATTTTAGTCCCAACTTGTCATGCTACTATTCGTGTGGATGTTTGTGTTTAACAGGAAACATGTCTTACCTTGGCAACAATTTATATGGTTGGATTGTAGACCCAGACAACATGTCTGCTCTTGGGTGTCCAAACAGCTCCAAGAAAAGAAAACTGGTGAGGTCATACCCATCTTATATCATGAAGTGGTGCTTCTTTGCAGGTGTTACACTGAAATCTGTAGCCCATCAGAAACCTTACCTTCCTGTACCTGCCTATTAATAAATTCAGACATAAACCTGGGAAAAACTATTATAGAGATGACATTTATTGAATAACCTACAGAACCTTTAGCTCTGAGTGTAATTTCAAAAAAGGAATGAAAGGTTTATGTTGAATAAGAATAAAGAAATATTTGGTGAATTTGAGAAAAATAGAGAAAAATCCTATTTGTTGGTATTTATTTGTTTTGTGCAAAGTCACAATAAAAATGAGGGAATTATCAGTTTAGTGGATTCAGATAACTAAGTGACCAACCTATAGATTGTTTAAAATATTCTAAGACATCACCTTTTTTGGTCAGACAGAGAGAGAGAGTCTGAGTGGTACTGTACTGCTCCAGGGTCAACACACACAGGAGGGGAAAGACAGACAACCCATGCTGTCTCCGGCGTGTCTGGACCGGTTCCGTTCAAGCAGCCACACATCCCTTAGATGGAGCCTAAAGTAGATCTGGTCCCCAAATGTTCTCCTGGGCTGTTGCCACCTCATCTTGTAGCCTTGTGGACTCAGGCAGAGTGGATCCATCGGCATGATGATGGTGGGAGCCTCAGAGAGGTTTGTCTTCATTAAAAGGTCAAAAAAGCAAGCTGGGTCTGCAGTTGGCTGAAAGCTCTGAAAAAACTTTATGCAGACATTATCCAAAAGTGATGGAAAGCAGGTTTAATGTTGACTTGAGTTTAGGAACCAAATGAAAAAACTTGTTAAACACTAATGCACAAAAATCAAGTATATAAAGCAATGCAGAATTACTGAGGAAAAAGACAGAAGCCTCCCTGAAGGGAGGAAAATTTGAAGTGAACATACAGTAAGTCTGCTGTTTTTTTCAGTGTTTATCCTACACTGCTCTAACAAAGTAATGAGAGTCCATTTATTTTGTTTTCCCCAAAAATGTCTTTTAGTTTTCTCTAGCTGTTTAGTTACAACATAACCAAGCTTTAGCCACTACGAAAGAAGAAGCCAACTTTATTGTCATTCAGTCCATACAGCCAATCATGTACAGTAGAATGAAATTACGTTTCTCCTATCTACAATGTTAATCACATCTAGAATCAGAGGGGCCGCTGCCATGCAAGGTGCCGCCACAGACAACTTCTCCTTCCCCCATTCTGTTATGCTGAGCACCAAGATAGAAGGTGGGAAGTACCATTTTTATATGGTCTCTGGTGTGACCTGGCCAGGACTTAACTCTTTTTCATTCTGACAACTGTTTGCCACTCAGTTTTTCCCCCTGCAGTTAACAGCAAACTGTTAAACTCAATATTAGTTGAGGCATTGCTCTCAATTCACATAGCTTCTTGGCTTGTGAACCTTCTAGTGATAGGTTTCACTTAGTGCTGCATTTAGACATTTTCAGTGCAAATGGAAAACTGCTGATGTGTCTCAACATAAAAGTGGTCATGAGATGACTTCCGGTTATGGCTGCCACGTAGGACGGACGTGTCTCGCTCTGCTCTGCTCCTGGAGAAAAAAAATCGGCAAATAACTCTCTCATTTGGGACAGAACGTATCTCAGCATTTGGGCGAGGATATGTCGGCGAAGCCTAAGGCTGGAAAACCAGGAAAAGGAAAAAGCGAGCCGCCGAAACAGTCCAAATTAACGGACTTTCAGGTCTGTGACGCAGCAAACAAAACTCCATATATGGCGGAGGAGGCTGGCAACGGTGCGATGTCTGCGCGGGGAGGCGCAGATGCGCTGATGGCTGCCATGAGTTCAATGAGAGCGGACTTTTCCTCTAGATTTGATGGGATTATGACAGCGTTGGAAGGAATAAGAAAGGAATTGGGTGACTGTGTAGAACGAACGGCGCAGATGGAGCTCCGTCTCGCTAGTGCTGAAGATGACGTCACCCGTCTTCAATTAAAGGTGCGCACTTTGGAAAAAAAAAATAAGTCTCTGGAAGATAATATTTTGGATTTGGAATCTCGGTCGAGACAGAATAATTTGAGGCTGGTGGGTCTTCCAGAGGAATCAGAAGGTCGGGACGTATGTTCCTTTCTGGAAAAGTGGATTCCGGAGGTGCTGGGCAGCGAGGAGTTGCAATCAGCAGTGGTTCTGGAAAAAGCACATCGTATTGGCCCACGGAGAGATAAGGGACCGCCGAGGACCTTAATTATGAAGTTTCTTAGCAACAGAGACAGGATGAAGATCTTCAACGCTGCACGTGCTAAAGGAGAGATGAAACACCAGGACCAGCAGGTGCGGTTCTACCCAGATTTGGCCACAGGAATCCAGCAATTGAGGAAGCAGTTTGATCCCGTACGTAAGGAGCTGCGCAACCTTGGGATTCGTCATGGTGTAATCTATCCTGCGAGACTGCTGTCCACGTATGAGGGCAGAACCCACATCTTCAAGACCCCAGAGGAGGCGCAGGAGTTCATCAAGAAGATCAAAGAAGAAGAAGAGACTGGTGGGAGCTAAGCATGAACAAAATATAAGGTAGAATAATTAAGCATTTGCACAGGCATCTGACTGACTTGAAGTAAATAGTAAGTTTACAAAATATAGATTGTATTATATATTAAAAAAACAAAACAAAAACAAAACAAACAAAAAAAAAAACTATGATGTACAAAGTTGTTAAAAATTTTGGAGTTAAGTTGGAAAACTACAGAGGAGAGTTAATGTTACGTCATTAAAAGCAGTAGAGTTAGGGTGATTGGGAGGATGAAGAAGGAGTGGCTTAGGCTGTTCCCCGTGGGTGTGGAACGGTCGATGGCTATATCGGGAGACAGAATTTTTCTTTTGATTTTGGGGGGTTTGCCACAAGTGTGGGAAGGGGAAATTTGTTTGTGTGTAGTTTGTAGGATGAATGTTCAACCACTCATGTTTTTGCTTCTCTGTATGAGCATGTTTACACTGCAAGGTAATCCCAAACTCTCTATTGATCATGGACCAAAGTGTTAATCTTAATTTAACTTCATGGAATTGCAGAGGTCTACAAAATTTAAAAAAACTTAAACAAGTTATGAATAAAATAAAGGACATGGGTTCAAGAATTGTGTTTTTACAAGAAACTCATCTGATAGAGGAGGATGTTAAAAGAATTAGGAGTAGATGGCAGGGAAGTGTATTCACCTCTTCATTTTCATCCCGAGCCAGGGGAGTTATGACTCTCATACATAAATCAGTTCCTTTTCAAGTGAAAAATGTAATTGGAGACAAATTTGGAAGATATGTAATCATTCAAGGTTCTTTGCTATTAGAAAATATAAATCTTGTGAACTTATATGGTCCCAATATAGATGATCAGAAGTTCTTTGCTAATTTATTTCTCATCTTATCATCACTTACAGGGCAACATATAATAGCAGGGGATTTTAATTGTACATTGAATCCAGGTGTGGATAGATCAACAGGACTGGATTGTACGCACATTGGATGTAGGATGACTATTAATCATTTTATGAAAGAATTGAGATTGTTAGACATATGGAGAGAAATGAAACCACAAGTTAAAGCCTATTCTTGTTATTCCAGTACCTACAAGACATTCTCACGTATTGATTATTTTTTGATTTCCACAGAATTAAGGTCCAAGATTCAAAACTGCTTTTATGATAACATCGTGATCTCTGATCATGCACCCTGTTGTCTAATATATGTAGATAAAAAATTGACAAAGGAATCAGGCAGATGGCAATTTCAGCATAAATGGCTTCAGGATGAGGAATTTGTCAAGTATATAGAAAAACAGATAGATGAGTTCTTTGACATCAATACTACACAAACATCAGCATGTGTAAAGTGGGAGGCTTTCAAAGCTTTTATTAGGGGACATATTATTAGTTATACAGGATCAAAATCTAAGAAGACTCGAGAGGAGAGAGCTAAATTGGAACATAAAATAAAAAGTCTTCAGGAAAAAGTGTATGCAGGAAGAGATCCAAGGTTGGAGAATGAATTACTGATTTTGAGAGCTGAATACGACAAAAAATCAGCGAATAGAGCTGCCTCGAGTCTTCTAAGATTGAAACAATCTTTTTATGAACAAGGTGAAAAATCAGGAAAATTATTAGCATGGCAGATTAAACAATTGGAAATTAAAACACCAATAACCAGCATTATAAGTAAAGGACAGGTAGTTATAGATCCTTTAGAAATTAATAGAGCCTTTAGAGATTACTATGAAAAATTATATGATACCAAAAATGAACCTGATTTAACAAAATTAAATGGGTTTTTGAACAAACTATCTATACCGTGTATTCCAAATGAAAACAGGGAGATATTGGAGTCTAAAATTAGTCAAGAAGAAGTTGGGCTAGCCATTGATAATATGAAATCAGGAAAAAGTGCAGGACCAGATGGTCTTCCAGTTGACCTTTATAAAAAATTTAAGAATAAATTAATAAAACCTTTTTTGGAAATGGTTTTAGAAGCATTTCAAAATAATAATTTACCATCATACATAAATAATGCCTTAATTATACTGCTGCCAAAACCAGGTAAGCCCTCTAATAAATGTGAAAATATGAGACCAATAAGCCTATTAAACGCCGACCTTAAGATAATCTGTAAAATTTTAGCAAGACGAATACAAGAAATTTTACCAAATATTATTAATCGAGATCAGAATGGCTTTATAAAGGGTAGACAAGGCTTCCATAATGTAAGAAGACTATTTAATATTATTTATTTTAATAAAGAAGCACCGGACACAGCTCTCCTATCATTGGACGCCGAAAAGGCCTTTGATAGAGTTGAATGGCCCTTTCTTTTTGAAGTCCTACAAAGGTTTGGACTTGGAAATAATTTCATAAAATGGGTTCAAATAATATACAATAATGCTACAGCAGAAATCCTAACAAATAACAATATTTCAAAACCAATAAAAATCAATAGAGGATGTCGACAAGGCTGTCCACTTTCACCTTTACTGTTTACTATGGCAATTGAACCTTTAGCGATAGCGATACGTTTACATTCACAAATATATGGAATTAAAGTTGGACCAACAGAACATAAAATCTCCCTGTACGCCGATGATATAATTTTGTTTATGTCGAATCTAAAAAAATCAATTCCAACCTTGTTGAATTTAATAAAGAATTTTGGGGAAATATCAGGATATAAAATAAATAAAACTAAATCTTCAATATTAATGCTAAATGAGACCCAGAGAAATTACCCAGCCCCTGAGGTAAATCAATTCAATGTTGTAAATCAGTTTAAATATTTAGGAATCCAAATTATGCCTAAGCTAGAATCAGTCGCCAGTGTCAACTATGAAGCCTTAATGTCAGATATCAATGAGTTAACTCAGAGATAGATGTCACTACCAATGTCGATGATCGGGAGAATCAATATACTTAAAAGTAATATTTTACCTAAAATACTTTATTTATTTCAATACATTCCCTTATCACCACCTTTAGATCTATTCTCAAGAATAAAAAAAAAGTTAGTGGAATTTATATGGAACAACAGGAGGGCTAGATTACGTTTGTCTTTATTATATTTACCATTTGATCGTGGAGGTCTGAAATGTCCAAATTTTATGTTGTATTATTGGTCGGCACAACTGAGGTCTATGACATATTATTTTTCATCAAATGATCTCCCTCATTGGACTGAAATGGAATCATACAATTTACCTTTACCTCTTCCCATATTCATATACTCAGATTCAGCAAAAAAATTACAAAAACAAGTTAAAAATCCATTTGTAAAGCATATGATCAAAATATGGTGTGAAGCTAAAAACTATTTAAAAGAACCACAGTTATTGTCACAATTTAGTCCAATATGGGGTAATCAATATTTTAAACCAGGGAGAGCGGACGCTGTATTTAAAGTATGGAATTTAAAAGGGATACAAAAGATTCAGGATTTATATTTGCCATGTGCAGACAACATAATGTCTTTTGAAGAGCTGAGGATCAAATTTAATCTCAATAGAACACATTTTTTTAAATATCTTCAACTTAGAAACTTTATTCGATCAAATCAAAATAAAGCTCTCACTCGACCTATTTATTCATCCTTGGAAAAAATGATGATGAAAGATAGTAAAAGAAAGGGTATTATTTCAGAGTTTTATAACTCATTGACACTATCTTCAAGTGAAAATTCACTGAAAAGATTAAACTACTGGAAAGAAGATCTGCAAATTGAAATTTCAGAGGAACAATGGGAATTGGCTTGTACAGAAGCTCAAACCAAATCAATAAATGCACGCCTTAAATTGATACATTTCAAATGGTTAATGCGGATGTATGTTACACCGGAGGAGTTAAATAGATACAACAAAAATATACCAGATACATGCACAAAATGCATGGAAAGTGAAGGAACCCTATTTCATTGTTTATGGGAATGTAGATTAATAAGAATGTTTTGGGAAGAGGTGAGGGTAACAATTGAAAAAATAATCTCAAAACAAATCATATTGAATCCTAAACTGTTTTTGTTGGGTCTGTACCCAGAAAAGCATAATTTTAATAAGAGTGAAAGAACATTCATAGACCTCAGTTTGCTTAATGCCAAAAAATGTATTGCACTATTATGGAAAAAGACTCATAGACCAGATGTGACTCAGTGGTTAAGACAGATGTTAACAAACCTTCCATTAGAAAGAATAACATATATACTGAAATCAAAGGAAATTGTGTTTGAGAATATATGGAGACCTTTTATTGATTATGTAAAAAATTTAAACATAACTCTTGAAGAAGAAGGTGAATGATGTGTGTGGACCTTGTAAATTCCAAACTGGTGAACATAATATGTATACTTATGTATTGGATTGTCTAGACTAAACAGAGGAGCATTGTTGAAGACTTGATTTTGTTGGTGGTTGTTGGTGTTTTTAGTGCATTTTTTTTTTTTTGTAGTACTTTAGTGTTAGTGTTTGATTGTTTGTATCATGTTTGTTAAAAAAAAAGGTTCAATAAAGATATTGTGGAAAAAAAAAAAAGTGGTCATGAGATAGTGGTGTTGGCACTTTAGCATTCTGAACATGGATGCTTTTTTGACAGCATGCTGTAGGGTGCCTCACTCTTGATGGAGTATGAAGGACTCTATGAGCCAAGATAAGACAGAGAGGCAGACTTGATTTTGGTGGCAAATCACACATTTTAAAGGGCAGGGAATCCACTGGAAACCATTAAAAAAGTACTGGCAGCTGTCAGTGGTACCTCTCAGCTTCTATTGTTGAGATGTAGTTTATATGGCATTTTAACCTTGACCTTTGACCTTGCAATCCCAAAACCATAATCAGGTGTCAGGGTGAACCTGTGTACAAAGTTTGGTGACCCTAGCTTTGCTTGTTCTTGAGCAGTAGGGCATGGGGAAGCGAACGGTGACCTTTCACCTTTGGATCCCAAACACATAGTCAGAGGTCAGGGTCTCAGGGTGAACAGGTGTACACAATTTGGTGACCCTAGGTGTCATTGTTGAGATATAGTTTATAGGGCCTTTAGACCTTGACCTTACTCACTCACTCACTCACTCACTCACTCACTCACTCACTCACTCACTCACAGGCAGACATTCTTTCCAGGCAGATGTGGTCCAATAGGAGGTTCCTATATTGGGTGGGACATAAATTATTTTTAGATTTCCAGTTCATAAGGATGGTTTTCTTGGTGATACATAAGGCAGTGAGAACTATGTGTGATATGATTGCCTCTATATTTACCTCACTTAGATCACCCAGTATGCAAAGTGTGGGAGAGGTTTTGATGTGACACTTAAGCCATGTTGATAGGTCTTCACATGTCCTCTGCCAGAACTTTTGGACCAGTGTGCAGGACCATGTAGTATGCGTATAACTTTTGAGGGTGTTGCTGGTGCAATGAGAACAGATGTTTGTGTGACTAAGGCCCATCTTGAACATCCTTTGTCCTGTGTAATGAGTTCTTTGTTGAACTTTGTACTGTACGAGTTGTAAATTAGAGTTTTTAGTCATCTTAAAGGTGTTTAAGCATATTTTGTCATGAACCTGGGTTTGGTGGTCCCAAACCCAGTTCTGACCCGTGGTTATTTTGACCCGCTTCTTTATTTTACATCAGGCGCTTCAGGGGGTCCTTTGGGTCCTGGCCCCCTGACAGCTGAGGCGCGCCCCCCTCCTCCTGTCAGTATCACCAGCTGATCCTCATTATTGGGTGTTCACACATATACATGCACACACACACTTCATTTATTCTCATTCACACGCTCATACACTCACTCATGCACACATGTTTTCAATTATGTCCAGTCCACGCATTCTCACACCGGCAGTCTCTTCCCTCATTAGTATTGCGACTACTTTAACGCTGTGAGAGTTGCGAGAGACCGCCGGAGCATTATATGCACATCTTACACAGCAGTGTGTACTTCTGTGTATGTTAGCCGTTACTCCCTTCATATACTGTCAGCTTGACAGATCTGTTTTCTATTTTGCTAGCCTGTTGTGGTTAGCCAGCGTAAGCAGCCCTCATCCTCCAGACTGCACGGACCGCCTGGGATCGCCTCACCCCGTAAGTCATGTTTGCCTTTCTCCCTGTGCTGACAGCAATTCTGCGGCACTAGGCATTCCCTCATCTCGGGCTGCTGAGCGACCAGGCAGGGTCCCTGCTTGCCTGGTGGCCTTTATTGCAGCCATATCCACTCTCTGTTGTTGACGTGACTGTTTGCTGGACTTGTTATTTGGGGTTTGGTGAATAAATTGCACGAATCTATTCCTGCGTTTGGGTTTTTCATCCTGTCCTCCGTGCACCGCGTAATGGCGCACGAGGATTCACAACATATTTGTGTCCAGAAGCTTCCAATTTGATTTATAGATAAATCTGTCGTCCATTTTGATTTTGGGAGGGAAACTTAATCATCCAATTCTGATAATAATCTACAGTATATATTTTCCAGTGGCGAACTGTGTATTTTACAACTAGGCCTTCAGTGGGGATCTACCCGATTTAAGTACCATTCCTACCAAACACCTTGAAAATAGAATATAAGGCCGTCCACACAAAACATGTTAAAGATAACTTTAACTATAAAATTATAGCTTTAAAAATCTTTACCTTTTCATTGTGGAACTCCATTTCCCTGTGCACTTGTTCATTGAGCTACAGATCCACTCTTGTTTCCCCAGAGGTTTAACAGTACTTTTGCTTGTAAGTGTCCGGCTGGGGGCTGTGCTTTGGTGTCTGGCTGCTGCCTTGTTTAAGGCCCCATCACACCTAGATGATTTAGGCAGCCAAAACGTATGAAAAATATGGAGAATACTGTGGCATACATCAAATCAGTTATGGCTACGTTTTGTCTAAGAGCACACTGAAGAATGCTGAAGCATGCTACGGCGTAATTGGCCGAGCTGATCGCCTGAAGCGCAGAGCGCAGCTGTTTTTCAGGATAAATCACACTTTCCTGTTGGCTGCACCTCCCAGCAAAAGCACACTCCATGCATTATCTTTTTTTTTTTCACTTTATTGAAAATAAAAATTTTTATCGCCATCAGTTCACGTGCCTTTGAGCCAGGTTGTGACAACTGTCATCTGATGTTCCTGACGTGTCACATCAGCTGTTGTTAGGCATGACTGACCCGACAGATTTGACAGCTCTGCCAGGTCGGTCACGCCCCCCGCCATGGTCTTTGGAGGGAGAATCATCTCAGTTGAACAGAGATGATCTCTCCCACACCAAGGATTCATGGATCGAGAGGTAACGGCAGTTTGGCATGACTGCCCTATGCAGAAGTTAGACTATTGTTGTGCATAAGTTGTGAATGTCGGCAACACGCTGAGCATTAGTTGGCTTAAGTTACTATTACTTAATTATATGTCCAAGTCATTATGGATACGCGATGCATACGGCCAAAAGTGAAAATTTCGCCGTATGCCAGGGTTTTAGACCAATTTTTATGCTTTGGCAAACGCTGCATAAATCGTCATGGTGTGACAGTAGACAGCTCAAGTCTGCAAACCCTGTCTGGCTGCAAGTATCTACCTGATCAGTTGAAAACAACAGGAAATTCCCAGCAAGATAATTTGCAGCCCTCCTCGGAGCCTGTAATCCAAAAATACTGCTTGTTGCTAATATTGAAGTGACAAACAAATCCTTTCCCCGGCTGAGACAAGTCTGCTAGCTTCAGGGTTGGCCGACCTCTCTTCACAATGACCAGCTTTTCTTGAAAAGCCCGTCTGGAAAATTGATTTTTTTTAAATATCAGCGACCAAATCATTTTCCTCTCCCCTGTCAGCCATTGTGGGTGGAAAAAACAGCTTTTAAATTTAAACAGATACAGTATATTGTAGCTGCTTAAGCAAGTCCTTGCGCTGGTGTTTTGCTAGCTAGGATCCTCTGTATTGTGGGTGGAGGAGTCTAACCTTCCAATCAAAAGATGTGAAAATGCCGACATCCTCAGATGCCTTCTGTGCGTACCCCTGGACGTACAGAAGACATCTGATTGGTTAAAGCAACAGGATAAGTTTAACAGTTAATTTAACCTACAGAGTTGCACTGTTAATTCCTGAAGGCCCAAGGCAGATTTGCTTGACCCTGGCAACACAGGTGGATGAAATATGATTGGACAAAAAAACTCTACATACATTGCACTACTGGAAGGAGTGCAACCAAGAGAAAAGCTACAAAATGAAGAGAATAGACTATTGGGAATAATTTGATACATCCTCATGGAACAAATATAAGAATGTAGGTTGTAAATGTAATTCTGATAGTGTTTAGGCCAGCGGGGAAGGCTTTGCTGGCCCTGAGGGTCCACCACTAATATTTTCGATATCAATTTAGAGGAACGAAGATTTAAAAGTTCTGTCACCCTTACTGGTACTTCTAAGTCTATCTGGTTGAAATGAAATTTTGCTTATATTATGAATTTAAGTTGTTGGTAGTCAAGAAACTTTCTATTACTTTTTGTTACTGATGTCATACTGTAACCCAGCCACAGGGGGAGCACAAGCCAGTGTACTCCCTGTCCCGGTCCCAAGCCTGAATAAATGGGCAGGGTTGCATCAGGAAGGGCATCCGGCATAAAAATCCTTACCAAATCAACAAGCGGATCATCGCGACATAAGGGACGATACACTGTGGCGACCCCAAAAGTGAATAACCAAAAGACAAAAAAAATTGTCATACTGTGACCGCAGCTTCTGGAATTGGATAAAGATACAAGGGGCATGGGCTGATTAAGTGGCACGAGGTGGACCTGTACAGTGTTAAACAGCTGGTTTTATTGTTTTAGGTGATTGGTATTTGTGGGTTTCTCAGTAAAAATGATAGCACTGAGACTTAATGAGGTAGAAAAGCAATCCGAAAGCTGCAGTCATCAAAGAAATACAGTATCAGACAGATGCACTGACAAAACAAGACCAGATCACTATTTATATCACTGAGGAGCTGAATAACTGCAAGAAATGAGAGAATTAAAAAAATGAAGCCAGTGAGAAATTGACACTGAGTGTGAAAGGGGAAGAGAGGCAGCTGGAGTGAGATGTTAAAGATGATGGCAGCCAAGCAGACGAACTACACTCCTTTACCCATTTAGACAGCTTCCTCCTTGTGCCACACACTGCACTCTCCTCACCCACCCCAGGGGCGAAATATCCAGCACAAACACTCAACCACTCACACATGACTTGCTTTAGGCCTGAGTGCAGACACGCACAGACAGATTACCGCGCTGAGTTTCCAAGGGCTGCAGCAGTTAAGTAGCATATAGAATAGAATTTCTCTGAAAACAAACTTCCAGTTGTTTAAATTGCACTCTTTTTATGCTGTTTTTTTTTTTTAATTCAGTTTAGGTCAATCTACAGGTGTGTCTGAGTAAATTGGAATGTCACTGAAAAGTTGAGTTATTTCAGTAATTCAATTCAAAATTGACACTCGTGTAGAACATTACACACAGAATGATATATTTCATGTGTTTATTTCTTTTAATTTTAATGATTATGGCTTACAGCACATGATAACCCCAAATTCAGGTTCTCAAAAAAAATACTGAATATTTTTTGAGAACCTGAAAACATCAATTACTGTGGAAACTTGACACTGCACCCCAAGCAACTTGGATTCTGTCCCTCTCCAATCTTCCCCCAGACTCTGGGACCTTGATTTCCAAATGACCAGATATGGCACCTGATTTGGGGAGCCATGTCATCTGCTAGTGTTGGTCCACTGTGTTTTATTTAGCTCAAAGTCAGAGCAGCCCTCTACCAGGAAATTTTAGAGCACTTCATGCTGCCCTCTGCTGACAAGCTTTATGGAGATGCTGATTTCATTTTCCAGCAGGTCTTGGCACCTGCCCACACTGACAAAACTACCAGTTAATGACTTAATGATCATGGCATCACTGTGCTTGATTGGCCAACAAACTCTCCTGACCTAAACCCAGTAGAGAATCTATGGAGTATTGTCAAGAGGAAGATGAGAGACACCAGACCCAACAATACAGACGAGTTTCACTTTTTGATTTGAATTACTGAAATAACTTTTCGATAACATTCTAATTTATTGAGATGCACCTGTATGTCTTTAAGTTTGGTGTATTAAAGATGCTGTAAGCATGCAAGTTGAATATATCATAAACACGTAAAAACTATAATGAGTCTATGCACTAAGAATGTAATATAGTAGAAATAAGCAATCAGCATGGCATATTTTCATTGTTCTTATAACAATTGTAGATTTTACATTTTTTTAATTTAATTTGACATGTATTACCCCTACACTTGTACATTTTTTTCAGAAGCAGAAGTGTATAACTACTTAAAATGAAAACTAGTGTGATAAATACCAGAAAATCAAAAGAAAGCATATACTGTAGTTTGCTGCAATATAAGGTTTTACTGAACCTTTAGTAAATGTTAATATCTGTGATAAAATTCTCACAGTAATAATAATAATGCACCAGATTTGTATAGTGCTTTTCATAGACACTTTACAATGGATACAGTATTCATTCACATACAATGGTCGTGGTAAGCTACTACTGTAACCACAGCTGCCCTGGGGCAGACTGATGGAAACATGGCTGCCAATCTGCACCAATGGCCTCTCCAACCACTGCCAAACATTTATACACATTCATGCCCAGTGTCATGGACACTGGAGGCAAGGTGGGGAAAGTGTCTTGCCAAGGGACACAATGGCAGAATGATGAGAGCGGGATTTGAACCTCCAACCGACTGGTTATTAGATGACCCGCTGTACTTCCTGAATCACCACCGCCCACATTTCCCTCCTCCGTTCCATTTTTGCTGAGCACCAAGCTGGATGGCTGGAAGTTCCATTTTTATATGGTATTTGGCATGACCAAGCCCAGACTTGAACCCCGACCTCCCAGTTGTGGGGTGGATGCTCTACCTAGTACTCTGGTAGCCTAGAGGTAGTGTGCCAGGATGCTGAGGTTTAGAAGTTTAATTTACCAGCTTGGAAAGCTTTTATGTGTTATCAGCAGTAAATGGAACAAGATGTAAAGTAAAGCTGACATAGATGAATAACATTGACTTTATATGTATCAACTGACAGACTTTGAATATCACTTTTAGTCATTCATTTCTGAACTTTGCGAATCACATAGGAGATTTACCAGTGTTTCACATACTGAATTTAATGCATGTGCAGTACATTAAAAATGTTTTCACTCTTGTTTTTGTCCTCAAGCTTATATGTAACACAAAAAGTGTTTTTGCAGATTTCTCTCTAGAACTTTTTCAGTTTTGACAGCCACTGTGACTTATTTCTCTCCCTATCGGTCTATAGTTTTGGAGAGTTTGCCTCCAGCTCGCTACAGGGAAACCATATCCACTCTGCTGGCATGGATACAACAGTGCGAGGCCAAGCTGGCCGTCCCGTCAACAGCAGTTACGGAGTATCACATTATGGAACAGAGACTCAAGGACATTCAGGTACACACACACACACACTGAGCTTTCACACAGTACACTTACCTGTCTGGATGACTGAGAAACTTCATCAAAGTGTATACCAATTATAACTTAGCACCTTTTTCAGACTTTTCAGTTTTACCATGTTGGCTTTACAACACTTTTTACATGGTCACTCTTGTTTCAATTTCCCAAGCAAGATGGTGCCTGAAATGAGATGGGCTATGAAAATTAAAGACTGGAATGTCTACTTATGACCTCCTGTCATATAGGTTTAGTTTGAAAATTTACACTTTATGCAGAGGGGCATACTGTATGATAGAAAAAAATGGGGTTTTGTTCCGTAATGGCCGGTATAGAAAGCGCTGTGTTACCTTTGCCTTTTTTAATATCTTACATTTAAAGGTGTTTGAAGTTGCTGATATTGTTTGGAATGCTTATTAATGTCTATGGTTAGGGTAATGTGAGAAAATTGTATATTAACTGTTCATATACAGGTAATTAAAATTAAGCTGCTCGGACTTCCGGTTATGGCGGCCGCCTAGAAGGACACGTATCACTCTGCTCTGCCCTTGGAAATAAAAATTCGGCAAATAACTCTCTCATTTGGAACAGAACTTTTCCCAGCGTTTGGGTGAGGATATGCCGGTGAAGACTAAGGCTGGGAAATCAGGAGGGGGAAAAATTGAATCGCCGAAGCAGTCCAAATTAACGGACTTTAAAGTTTGTGGCGCAGTAGAAAAAGCTGCGGATATGGCGGATGAAACTAGCGGTGGTGCGGTAACTGCTGCTGCTGACGATGACGGCACAGGTGCAGTGCTGGCTGCCATTAGCTCAATGAGAGCAGACTTTTCCGCTAAACTTGATGGGATTATGGCAGCGTTGGATGCAATGAGAAAGGAGTTGGGTGACTGCGTGGAACGAGTGACGCAGGCGGAGCTTCGTATTTCAAGTGCGGAGGATGAAATTAGCGGACTTTAAATAAAGGTGCGCACTTTGGAAAAAAAAAATAAAGATCTGGAAAATAGCGTTCTGGACTTGGAATCTCGGTCCAGACGGAACAACCTGAGGCTGGTGGGTTTACCGGAGGGAGCCGAAGGTCGTGATTCATGCTCCTTTTTGGAGGGGTGGATCCCGGAGGCGCTGAACAACGCGGAGCTAAAATCATCAGTCGTCTTGGAAAGCTCCCACCGAATTGGCCCACCGAGAGGTAACAAGGCAGCACCGAGGACGCTAATTATGAAGTTTCTCAGCTACAGAGACAGGATGACGATCTCCAACGCGGTGCGGGCCAAAGGAGAAATTAAATACCAAGATCAGCAGGTGCGGTTCTACCCAGATTTGGCCTCAGGAATCCAACAATTAAGGAAGCAGTTTGACCCCATCCGCAAAGAACTGCGCAACCTTGAGATTCGTCATGGAGTGATTCACCCTGCAAGACTTCTGGTCACATATGAGGGCAGAACACGCATCTTCAAGACCCCCGAGGAGGCGCAGGAGTTCATCAAGAAGATCCAGGAAGAGACTGGTGGGAGCTAAGCATGAACAGAATATAGGGTAGAATATTTGAGCATTTAACTGATTAGAAGCATATAACAAGATTACAAAATATAGAATGTATTACATATTAAAAAAAAAAAAAGTACAAAATTGCTAAAAAAAAAATTTGGAGTTAAATTGGAAAATTACAGAAGAGAGTTAATGTTACGTTATTAAAAGCAGTAGAGTTAGGGTGATTGGGAGGATGAAGAAGGAGTGGCTTTGGCTGTTCCTCGTGGGTGTGGAACGGTCGATGGCTATATCGGGAGACGGAATTTTTCTTTTGCTTTTGGGGGGATTGCCACAAATGTGGGAAGGGGGAATTTGTTTGTGTGTAGTTTGTAGGGTGAATGTTCAACCACTCTTTTTTTTTGCTTTTCTGTTTGAGCATGTTTACACTGCAAGGTAATCCCAAACTCCCTATTGATTATAAATCAAAGCGTTAATCTTAATTTAACTTCATGGAATTGCAGAGGTCTACAAAATTTAAAAAACTTAAACAAGTTATGAATAAAATAAAAGACATGGGTTCAAAAATTGTGTTTTTACAAGAAACTCATCTAATAGAGCAAGATGTAAAAAGAATTAGGAGTAGATGGCAAGGAAATGTTTTCACCTCATCATTTTCATCCCGAGCCAGGGGAGTTATGACTCTCATACATAAATCAGTCCCATTTCAAGTGAAAAATGTAATTGGAGACAAATTTGGAAGATATGTAATCATTCAAGGATCTTTGCTATTAGAAAACATAAATTTGGTGAACTTATATGGTCCCAATATAGATGATCAAAAGTTCTTTGCCAATTTATTTCTTATCTTATCATCACTTACAGGGCAACATATAATAGCAGGGGATTTTAATTGTACATTGAATCCCAGTATAGATAGATCAACAGGACTGGACTGTACGCACAATGGTTGTAGGATGACCATTAATCATTTTATGAAAGAATTGAAATTGATAGATATATGGAGAGAAATGAAACCACAAGTTAAAGCATACTCTTGTTATTCCAATACCTACAAGACATTCTCACGTATAGATTATTTTTTGATCTCCACAGAATTAAGGTCCAAGATTCAAAACTGTTTTTATGATAACATCGTGATCTCTGATCATGCACCCTGCTGTCTAATGTATGTAGATAAGAAATTGACAAAGGAACCAGGTAGATGGCAATTTCAGCATCAATGGCTTCAGGATGAGGAATTTGTTAAGTATATAGAAAAACAGATAGATGAGTTCTTTGATATCAATACTACACAAACATCAGCATGTGTAAAGTGGGAGGCTTTCAAAGCTTTTATTAGGGGACATATTATTAGTTATACAGGTTCAAAATCTAAGAAGACTCGAGAGGAGAGAGTTCAATTGGAACATAAAATAAAAATTCTTCAAGAAAGAGTATATGCAGGAAGAGATCCAAGGTTGGAGAACGAATTACTGATTTTGAGAGCTGAATATGACAAAAAATCAGCGAATAGAGCTGCCTCGAGTCTTCTAAGATTGAAACAATCTTTTTATGAACAAGGTGAAAAATCAGGAAAGTTATTGGCATGGCAGATTAAACAATTAGAATCTAAAACACCAATTACCAGTATTATAAGTAATGTATTCCAAATGAAAATAGGGAGATACTGGAGTCTAAAATTAGTCAAGAAGAAGTTGGACTAGCCATTGATAATATGAAATCAGGAAAAAGTGCAGGACCAGATGGTCTTCCAGTTGACCTTTATAAAAAATTTAAGAATAAATTAACAAAACCTTTTTTGGAAATGGTTTTAGAAGCATTTCAAAATAGTAATTTACCATCATATATGAATAATGCCTTAATTATACTGTTGCCAAAACCAGGTAAGCCCTCTAATAAATGTGAAAATATGAGACCAATAAGCCTATTAAATGCCGACCTTAAGATAATTTGCAAAATTTTAGCAAGACGAATACAAGAAATTTTACCAAATATTATTAATCGAGATCAGAATGGCTTTATAAAGGGAAGACAAGGCTTCCGTAATGTAAGAAGACTATTTAATATTATTTATTCTAATAAAGAAGCACCGGATACAGCTCTCTTATCACTGGATGCCGAAAAAGCCTTTGATAGAGTTGAATGGCCCTTTCTTTTTGAAGTCTTACAAAGGTTTGGACTTGGAAATAATTTTATAAAATGGGTTCAGATAATATATAATAATGCTACTGCAGAAATTCTAACAAATAACAATATTTCAAAATCAATAAAAATCAATAGAGGATGTCGACAAGGCTGTCCACTTTCACCTTTACTGTTTACTATGGCAATTGAACCTTTAGCGATAGCGATACGTTTACATTCACAAATATATGGAATTAAAGTTGGACCAACAGAACATAAAATCTCCCTGTACGCCGATGATATAATTTTGTTTATGTCGAATCTAAAAAAATCAATTCCAACCTTGTTGAATTTAATAAAGAATTTTGGGGAAATATCAGGATATAAAATAAATAAAACTAAATCTTCAATATTAATGCTAAATGAGACCCAGAGAAATTACCCAGCCCCTGAGGCAAATCAATTCAATGTTGTAAATCAGTTTAAATATTTAGGAATCCAAATTATGCCTAAGCTAGAATCAGTCGCCAGCGTCAACTATGAAGCCTTAATGTCAGATATCAATGAGTTAACTCAGAGATGGATGTCACTACCAATGTCGATGATCGGGAGAATCAATATACTTAAAAGTAATATTTTACCTAAAATACTTTATTTATTTCAATACATTCCCTTATCACCACCTTTAGATTTATTCTCAAGAATTAAAAAAAAGTTAGTGGAATTTATATGGAACAACAGGAGGGCTAGATTACGTCTGTCTTTATTATATTTACCATTTGATCGTGGAGGTCTGAAATGTCCAAATTTTATGTTGTATTATTGGTCGGCACAACTGAGGTCTATGACATATTATTTTTCATCAAATGATCTCCCTCACTGGACTGAAATGGAATCATACAATTTACCTTTACCTCTTCCCATATTCATATACTCAGATTCAGCAAAAAAATTACAAAAACAAGTTAAAAATCCATTTGTAAAGCATATGATCAAAATATGGTGTGAAGCTAAAAACTATTTAAAAGAACCACAGTTATTGTCACAATTTAGTCCAATATGGGGTAATCAATATTTTAAACCAGGGAGAGCGGACGCTGTATTTAAAGTATGGAATTTAAAAGGGATACAAAAGATTCAGGATTTATATTTGCCATGTGCAGAAAACATAATGTCTTTTGAAGAGTTGAGGATCAAATTTAATCTCAATAGAACACATTTTTTTAAATATCTTCAACTTAGAAACTTTATTCGATCAAATCAAAATAAAGCTCTCACTCGACCTATCTATTCATCCTTGGAAAAAATGTTGATGAAAGATAGTAAAAGAAAGGGTATTATTTCAGAGTTTTATAACTCATTGACACTATTTTCAAGTGAAAATTCACTGAAAAGATTAAACTACTGGAAAGAAGATCTGCAAACTGAAATTCCAGAGGAACAATGGGAATTGGCTTGCACAGAAGCTCAAACCAAATCAATAAATGTACGCCTTAAATTGATACACTTCAAATGGTTAATGCGGATGTATGTTACACCGGAGGAGTTAAATAGATATAACAAAAATATACCAGATACGTGCACAAAATGTATGGAAAGTAAAGGAACTCTATTTCATTGTGTATGGGAATGTAGATTAATAAGAATGTTTTGGGAAGAGGTGAGGGTAACAATTGAAAAAATAATCTCAAAACAAATCATATTGAATCCTAAACTGTTTTTGTTGGGTCTGTACCCAGAAAAGCATAATTTTAATAAAAGTGAAAGAACATTCATAGACCTCAGTTTGCTTAATGCCAAAAAATGTATTGCACTATTATGGAAAAAGACTTATAGACCAGATGTGACTCAGTGGTTAAGACAGATGTTAACAAACCTTCCATTAGAAAGAATAACATATATACTGAAATCAAAGGAAATTGTGTTTGAGAATATATGGAGACCTTTTATTGATTATGTAAAATATTTAAACATAACTCTTGAAGAAGAAGATGAATGATATGTGCGGACCTTGTAAATTCCAAACTGGTGAATATAATATGTATACTTATGTGTTGGATTGTCTAGACTAAACAGAGGAGCATTGTTGAAGATTTGATTTTGTTGGTGGTTGTTGGTGTTTTTTAGTGCATTTTTTTTTTGTAGTACTTTAGTGTTAGTGTTTGATTGTTTGTATCATGTTTGTTTAAAAAAAAAAAAAAAGGTTCAATAAAGATATTGTGGAAAAAAAAAAAAAATTAAGCTGCTCGGTTGTACACTACGATCTACGCATTCTCTTGTTCAACAGAGTTTTAACTTCCAGGAAGGCCGTCTCGCTGTGTATTAGCAACACTGCTGCAGATCTATTTACAAATTCCCATAAAACACCAAAATGAATCTGGCACTATAATCCCATGAGGCTGTAAAGCTCTGTAATCAGTTTTTACTACAAGTTGTAAAGTTATATGGCCACTGGTGATGCCAAAATGCCAAAGCAGCACTCTTAAAGTTATTCTTTCACTGTTCTTTGAGGTAGCTTACAGAGGATAGACAAAGGAGAGAAAACAGATGACATGCCCCATTAGCTAAGAGCCCTGTTTC
This sequence comes from Pholidichthys leucotaenia, assembly GCA_020510985.1. Taxonomy (NCBI): domain Eukaryota; kingdom Metazoa; phylum Chordata; class Actinopteri; order Cichliformes; family Pholidichthyidae; genus Pholidichthys; species Pholidichthys leucotaenia. The sequence goes on from CM035845.1 coordinate 289,538,441, forward strand.
ATACCCACAACCAGTGAGTAAATTGTGTGCATCTGATACATTAGAACATCTTCAAATCATCCCTGTAAAAAAGAAAATGGCTGTGGAAGGAATCATCAAGGGAGCCAGAGTGGGCTTTTAAGAAGGACTACTTATTTTCAGCTAAGTCTGCATTACCAAGAAGAGGTTGCAAAGGAGGCTTTATAGACAGCTCCACGCAGTAATGGTGGGAATCTATAGCCACCTCACGATTCTATTACGATTGTAATTAAGGGGGCAGCGATGTGATTACAAAATGATTCATGATGCATGTTTCTTTCCTATTCAGGATTTCTTTTTTTATCACTGTGTGACTATTTGATACTTCCAAAGCAAAGTGTTTGTTATGACCAGTGTTGTAGTCAAGTCACCACATTATTTCAGAGGCTGACTTCAAAGTGCTTCGCAAAATTTGCATTTCGCCCTGTGTTTCCTTCTCCCCTTCTCCTCGTACTCCGCATGATCGGTGAATCCAAACTGAACGATTCGTGATTTGGAAGACATAACTGACTCGTCAACATATGGCTTTTTTTCTCGATAAGAAGTAGTGTTGCAATAATTCGTGCAAGAGAGGTCAAAATCAGATATGTCCTGCACCACACGGTACTACTTGCAGAGGTCATGTATGCATGCCGGCGTAGCAGCAAAGTAGTGCATAATGTTTTCGCATTATACACTGCATACTGTACCGCAATCACATTTGCATAGTGAACGGATACATGTACTAGTGCCTGTACTGGCAAAACTTGCTATAATGCTTTGCATGATGCACCGGGTACTGTTACCTCATGCACGTTTAAATTGTGAGTGAATCAACAAGCAAAAAGATTAATCCACCTCAGTCAAATCTTATGAGTGCCCATGATACCAGTCTACAGGAAAGCCAGCCACAAGCAAGGTACAGAGGTGGTGACAAGGGCGTAACTTTTGGGGTAAACATTGGGAGGGGGGGGGGGGGTTAAGATCTCCGCCAATATAAGGATTTTTTTTAAATCAAAAAAAGTCAGCATATGTGTCCTAGTGTGGAGGAAGAGTGCAAAGTCATTGATAAAAGGACAAGACAAATTTACCTCTTTATTTTGCCATTCTAATATTAATAACAGTAGCAAAAAGAATTTCAGTCATTTACTAAACATATCTTTAGCCTTGTAATAGTCTATTTATGCTACTATGAAGCAGCAGACCTACTTGATACCTATTATGTGGTAAGTATTTCAGCACTGGCAGAAATCAAACAAGCAAGTTTTGACTATTGTTACCTGGTCACAGTGTGCCTCCTGTGTCACCGCTCTCTCTCTAGTCATCAGTGCTGTCTCTTTCTCTCCCTCCCTCTTTGTTCATCCTACTGCTGCCACATTTATGCTCCTGATATAAAATAAGCTCAGTTATTGTCCAAATGGTTTAAAAGATGTACTTCACAGACAGTTTTGGATGATATAGTCCATGCTAGATTTTCCCACACCAAAATACCTGGAAAGGTGTAAAATGTTTTTTCCTGTCCTTCTATCTTAGCATCGACTGAGGTTAATGCAGCCGCTGAATGTGGATGAGGCTTAATCATGTCCCCTGTGATTAACTCATTTTATTTTATTAATCAGTTGTGGCAATTACATTTATTCTAACAGGACTAATGGTTATTCTTTATTATATCACCATTTCACTCTGTGGCTATTTTTCACCAAGCAGATGAACTAAGGACAGGTTTGTGATTTAGTCAGCTAGAAGAATAACAGTTATCCAGCCTGCAGCGACATTATGAACACAGCACACCACACCCTGTCAGTAACACAACATAAAAACCAAACTTGCTTGAGAGAGAAAAGCTGATCATTTCTCAAAAATTATCAAAACGCTCAAAACAACTCTGAGAAGCAGGCCCCCTATCTCATTCCAAAGCAAAACTGGTCAAGAGACATGGAGAAGTAGGCTAGCATCACCTATCCAGACGTCTTTAATTTATTACTGTACAGTACCAGTGCTTACACTCTGAAACAACTAAGATCCTACAAAGGTCTAGAACAGGGGTGTCCAGTTATGTGCCATGGAGGGCCAAGACCGTGCCAGCTTTACCTCCAACCAGTGTCTTCAACAGCAGATTTCAATGAACTTCTTCCCACTGATTGCTGATCAGTGAAAACACCTGTTGAAGAGAGTGGGTAGAAGAGAAAACCTGCAGGGTCTTGGCCCTCCATGGCACATGATTGGACGTGTCTAGAAGATTACAACCAGTTTGTAAGCGGCTGGGTCTGAGACATGGCAGTGTGTGAAATCAACAACCTTTGTGTGCCCGTAGCCAAGGTAAACAAAACATTTGATTTGGGGGGATGAAAAAGTAGAGAAAAATCAGATTGTTCACATGCAAATATTTTGTAAAGTTTTACACAGAATACTTAAAGGCTATAAAACTGGGGCCTAAGCGCCATGAACAAGTACGTGTGTTTAGCTCTCTGTGAGTGTGCTGCTGGTAGCAGTTGAGCTAATTACAAGAGGAAGCAGGTGAATCTGTGAAAATGTCGACAGAGCATCACAGACTCTTCAACGATATTATTATGCCTCGGTGAAGATGGAGGCATAGGGTAATCACTCAATGCATCTGTGTGTAGATGGTTGTATGTGTCTGTCCGCCTGTCTGATTCAGCTTGCCTAGTCAAAGTGCAACTAAAGGCTTGTGTCATTGTATGGTCATATTTTCTCGACTTTTAATTTGCAAGAATTCCAACATAAGACTTTGTTTTCGAAATAAACACAAATTTAACTCACCTTTAACGTCAATGAAGCCAGGAGAAAAGGTATTGTAATAACTTTGCCGGGCCACTAGAGGTGGCAGTGCGACTTTTTTACAGCACAACACAGCACATTTTTTTACAACACGTGGAGCTGAACTGTTATAAAATAGTGGTTACTGGCGGGGGAAAAAAACGTGTATTCAGCAACTACACCATTTACTCATTACATCGATTGTTTTCACACTGGTTTTGCTGTTTAGTTTTGCAGAGGAAGGACGAGGTAAAACTCGTTAAAAGCTTGCTAAAACTACAAGTCCCAACATTCCTCGCGCACAAATGGTTGCAGTAAACTGCGCATGCACCTGCAAACTCCCACCAGAGGGAAGTACTGAGAAATCTGCCAATACTGGGTGAACAAATGTCTGTCTTTTTGCCCGTTTGCTTTCTTCCTCTGCCTCTAAACAGCAAAAGCTCCTGTTCGTCTTGATTGTCATTGTATTCGCGTACCTCCATCATTTCCGCCATTTAAAACATCTGCCACCGTGCTCTTCTTTTGTGTTTGGATTGCAGCTGTTCAAGTCAGGTTGGTGGTTCTTGGCTGCCGCCGACAGTACAGGCATGTAAACTGCAGATTATTTTCACTGCGCATGTGTGTACTCCAAAACTACTGGATGGATTTGGATGAAATTTTTACCAGAGGTGGTCCTTGGGCTAAAGAGGAACCCATAACATTTTGGTGATGATCTGAGAACGCGTACCTCCGCCAAGACTCTGGTACCGAGGCATTTTTTTTTTTTTTGTTACTTATTTGTACCCGTAGGTAGATTTGGTTTGCAGTCTGGTAACAAGCCACCGGCTGCCGGTCGCTGCGTGCGCGAGCGCCCTAAACCTACATGTTTTTGGTATGCGGGAGGAAACCGGAGAAATCCCGGAGTAAACCCGCGCAACACGGGGAGAACATGCAAACTCCACACAGCTCACTGTTGGTCAGGGGCTGGGATCGAACCCACGATCTCATGATCCCCGCGATCCCCCGGCCGAGGGTAAACTGTGCTGCCACAGTGCTAAACCACTGCGCCACCATGCATCACCACTTTGATGCTTTCATTAGTCAATTATTTTTACAAACCTATTACAAAATAGCACAAACCTGCAAGTTGGGATACAAGGAAAGCGCCAAGTCTGACCACACACAGAAGCCAACCACTCCTCCTCCAGAACTCAGTAGAGCAGAACAGCGAGACACCGGCACGCACCTGTCAGGGGAGGGGCATGACACTGATGGTATGAGGGGCTTTGCTGAAGACAAAATATAAATGTTTTTGGTATTATGAGGAATGTAACATTCATTTTTGAAACTATCAAACCTAGTTTAGTCAGTGACCGGGGAACAGGCTGGGTGATACCAAATCTTTGCAGCAGAAGGGTGGGGGTGGGGGGCTTTGTCAGATTATGAAAATTGTTACATTTCCCAAAATTATGAGGTGGATTTTGATTTGTATTCATCAAAAAGTAATATCTGAAAATCATTTAAGGAAAATTTAATCTAGAAAAATAAAAAAATAATGCTGAAATTGCATGGCCTTGAACTGGCCTCAGCTGAATTACCAAGGCCATAGGTCTTGAGTCTGAGTCATTACCCTCCGACTCTGGGAAAAACTGACCTTGAATTCGACCTCGAGGCTGGACCTGAGACCTCCAACACTGGTTATGTCCCATAATGTATTTACTTCCAATACATTTTTGTTAATAAAACAAGTGGAAGAGAGACATGGCAAGTCTACTGGAATGTCATATTTACTCTGCGTCTCACCCATCACAGATACTACAGTACCTGGTTACGTCTTTTTCACTTCTGGCTGAACTCTGGACATTTAAAAAAACTGATTCTTGGAAATTTGTGCATCGATTCAGAACCTTCCACATATGGCAGTTCAGTGTGCAACTGACCCCTACCTCGCTGTGTGTTTTTGTCTGCAATTCACTGTATTTTTATGTACCCAAAGTCAAGAATAAATGTTTAAATTAGGTTAAGTTTATTATTTGAAATCACAACAAAAAAGGAATTCTAGTATGAGTTGAATAACTAAAGCGTTTTAATCTCTAATTTTAGTTTGTATGTAAAGTTGTCTAAGGTAATACTAGGCTACACATTGCCAGACAATAGTAGAACTTTACATTAGGTATGGGAAGATTTTATCAATATCAGTGGCATTGTCGATTTTGCTTATCGATCCGATTCTTTATCAGTTCTCTTATCAATTCTTGATCAGTTTTCCATGTGTGGAAAAAAGCAGGCCTTCACAGGATTTCAGTGTTGTAGTCAAGATTGCATTAAGACTAGAGTCTTCCAAGACCAAGACCTTCATACACAGTTGTCTTGGTCTCAATTTGGTGTTGGTGTTGGTCTTGGGAAACTCTGGTCTCAGTCTGGTCTTGACTATAAGACTACTTACCATATGGTGGATCAGTATAAGGACTGCATGTTTTTAGGGTTTGTGGTGCACTAGTGGAAAACCTGTAGATGATTCAGTTGTATTCGGTTCAACTTTATTTATATAGAACCACTTCACAACAACAGTCATCTCAAAGCACTTTCAGCTGTAGGGCAAAGATTCCACAGTTTCAGAAAGAGACCCCAATGATCAGGTGATCTCCTGTGAGGAACACTCCATCAGAACCGGACTCAGGGAGGGGCAGTCGTCTTCTGGGACTGGTTGGGAGGTGAGCAGATAGAGAAGAAGAACATACAGACATGTAGAAGACAAACAACATGCCGAGGAGTCAAAGGTGAAAATCTTACATAGTGCTGCTTTAAACAGTTCTTCCTCTTCCAGTAGTTTTCAGTGGGAATGCACCATTGTGGACCCACACAAGAGAACTTGTGTACCAAACTTTAAAATGTTGTTCTACCATTTTATAAATTGCCTAAAGTAGCACTTCACTTCATTTTGTCATATAGGTATTTGTAGTTCACTATCCTGTAAACAGCAGCCTGTTATAGTTTCCCCGTCAGAGCATAATGATGGACCCAAACACCAGACTGAGGTTGTATGGTGTATTCAAAATGACCACAGCCTGAGGGCTGGGTAACACAAAATGCCAGTACGGCAGAGAACTTACATTAACGGTGAACAATAATCCAAAGCGTTGACGTAGTGGCGTAGAGACAGGAACAAAATTTCCTTTGTTTAGCATGCCACAAGGAATGACAGAGGGTGGCAGAATAAATAGGAAAACTAATAATTAACAAACAAGGAACAGCTGTGATAAATTACCAACATAAGAGAGAATGGAACTGAACGGAAAATGCATTGCGCTTAAACAGAAGTAAACAAAGAGCACTACCACAATAAAAGACAACTCAGAAACAATGATAAGGTGGGAGAATAACAAAACGTGAACCTTAACCAAAGTAATTAAGAATGATACAGGATGATGATGATGATAATGATGATGATGATAAGAAGTGCTAATGGAAACAAAAAGCGTGGCACCCTCACCACCACCACCACCACCTTAAGATGCAGAGACTAGACGATATTAAGAGAAGGACCCCCTACCCTGGGCGGGTGGTGGGGGCCCTAGGACAGGTGGGCCAGAACCCCCCAACACACAGTCCAGGGCCGGATAGAGGGGAAATGAGTTTGTTGGGTGGCTGACCCCAGTCCATGGACCATGTAGTGGGAGGAGACAGTTCATCGGGTGGACGCCCAAAGTCAATGGGCCACCAGACGGGAGAACAAGGCATGTTGGGTGGACGCCCAAGGTCCCTAGGCCTCCAGATGGAAGAACACTGGTTGTCTGGGTGCCGACCCAAATCCATCACCCACCCAGCCGGGGAACATACAACTCCAGGCAGCCAGCCAGAGTCCACAGCTGGTTGGGCAGCCACAGAGGAACCCCCAGGAAAGAGCAGGGAAATGTGCATCTCTTGGAACTCTGAAGAACCAGGAGTGTGCGCCCCCTGGGGCCAAGGCTAGTGAGTATGCACGGTATGGGGAGCAGGAGCTGCTGGAACGTGCACATCACGGAGAGCAGGAGCTGCTGTGGCATGCCCATCATGGAGAACGTGGGTCTTAGGAGACGAAGGCAGGAGAGTGTGGGCCTTCTGCAATGAGGACCGTGAAGGGCAAAACTCCTGGATTACAGATGGCGGAGCTGGAGCGTGAGCCTCCTGTGGGTCCATCCTCGACGTTGCCACCTCTGATGAGGGAGAAGGCAAGGAAGTAAGTGAGGTGACATCACAATCGTCAGCAGTAGGGACTGGTGGGGAGGACCCAGAGGCAGGTGGAAGCTGCGCTCAGGTCCCCCCACAAGCAGCAAGGCAAGACCTTTCTAGTACTTTCTAGTACTGATGTAATAAATACAACAAAAAGGACTTGCCTTAGCTCCTGGTCCACTGCTGCTGGGGTGACAACCTCAGGACAAGCTGCAGGAGCGATGACCTCGAGAGGAGCTCCAGGCAAAGCAGCAGGAGAGGAGGTCAGGAGAGAAGGAGCAGGCGAAGAGGTCCGGAGAGAATCAGCAGGAGAGGAGATCCGGAGGGAAGCAGCTGCTACACTGGAGAGTAGATGAGGAGATGCAGCAGCTGGAGCTCTCTGGAGAGAAGGAGATGCTGCTGGTGGTGCCCTCGGGAGAGATAGAGGTGCAGCTGCAGGGTTTGGAGCAGGGTGGAAATGAGAAGGTGGAGAATGGTGAAGGCAAGCAGACTGAGGTGACAACAGAGACAGGTGGTGAGGGCTCAGTAGTGGTAGTCAGCTGCCACTGAGGCCCCTCATCAAGAACAAAGCAAAACCCATCATTAGCTGATGTAAAACAATGAGAAAGTACTTGCCTGTCCCCCTGCTCTGCTGCTGCCCAACCTGCTGGTGGTAATCCAGGCGAATCTCTCCCAGTGGCTGAGGAGGTCGCCTGGTGAAGAGTAGCTGGAAAGTGGTGAGAGGCTGAAAGCATCTGAACCAGGGGATGTTTCTGCATCGGCACAGGTCTAGGTGGAGGAGAAGGCCGTCTTACCAGGCCACTGAGTGACATTTGTAGGTTGGGGACTGAGATGAGTATTCCACTGTGCTCAGGAAAGTCCCACAGACAGGAGAAATCCTTAATGATTCCAGCTGCGGCGTACAAAAACTTCAGGGCCTCCTCCAGAGGTGTGGGCCCAGCTCAAACCCAGCCTCACAAACCTCATGACTGCTGGGTCCTGGACTGGTGGCGCGCTACTGTTATATTTGCCCTATTGGGGCATAATGTCGGACCCAAACGCCAGACTGAGGTTGTGTGGTTTATTAATAATGACTACAGCCTGAGGGCTGGGCAACACAATATGCCGATATGACAGAGAACTTAAAATAAGGGTGAACAATAATCCAAAGCACCGATGTAGTGGCATAGAGAAGGGAACAAAACTTCCTTCATTTAGCGTGCCGCAAGTATGGACAGAGGGCGGCAGAATCCAGATCATGATACAGCCTTAATTTGAAGAGAAGTCAGACCTCACCTCCGCATACCTAAAGATGAAATGGAGATGGTCTTTGTGAAGCCTGCAGCCTTGCATCCACTTATCATGCAGAGAGCAGGCCGAGCTGGCCCTCCGGTGACGTATTTGTCCGTTTGGCCATGTTTGTCTACACTGCTGCAATTATGAGAGGCGGGTGAGTGAAATCCCAGCGGAGCACATCACCGTCTTTGTTTATCACAACATCTACCCACTGATATTCACATAAAACACACAGAGGCATCAGTGACGTGTGTGCTAGTGTGAATACAGTACAAAGGTGCACATAGGTACATGGGATCTTCTTCATCTGATCTGTTAATCTGCATTCACAGAGGAATGAAGTGTGTTTTGGTCAGCTTTATATTGTTTTTCTTGTTGTTTGAGCTTTTTTCTGCCCTCATTGAAGTATTGATATTTATCTTCATAAGTCAAGGTTACACTGTAAATGAAATTGTGTGTGTGCGCGCGCGTGCGTGCGTGTGTGCGCAGCCCTCTTTAAACCTGATAATGGTCGTGTAGCGTCGCTGGGAGATCAAGCCTCGTGGGCTGAGATTAATTAAAATTGATTGTAGATAATAATTAGGAATCCATCCTGCATACTGATAAGCTGCCATTAATTTCCAGCACAGCCACCTCCCATACCATTATTGTAAGTACAGGATTTCTGCCTGTGTGTACACATGTAATTGTGCGTATGGCTGATGATGTTTGCTCTACCCAGGGGACTGTATCACCTCTCATTCCAGCTACTTGGAATAAATAAATGAGCACTGTTGTCAGGTGGTGGTTTGACTCCTGACCTCAAGGTAGGAAAATAGATCTGCAGCAGATATTAAAAACTGCCCTAATTGGTTAAGGTACTGGAAGTGACAGCTCCAAAAGAGATGATTATTAATATCACCCAAAGCTAATGGCACAAGCCTGATTGCAGCTTTCCCTCAATATACCTGATGTTCTTATTACTTCTCATGATTGATTAGTGTGCTTGTACTAGGGTGATGAATTGAGATTGAAGTAGAGTTAAGTACTTGAAAGCTGCTGTTCATTTAATCACCATTTAATATTTCTTTTGATCAATAAGTTTTTGCAAACAAACTAAAAAATGTCTTCTTTGGATACCCATACATGAAGTTTGAGCAAGTGATGAAATTTCATTATGCTGCCGTAAAACACAAAACCTGTTTACATAAAATATATCATGATACTAAGACATGTTAGATATTCATAAATGCTGGATAATACTTAATGAAAGGGACTTGGAAGCCATCTATAAAGTGTTTAAGGGCCCCTTTACACTGATGAAGATCATTGGATGACAGCTGAGAGATCAAAAATTGTCCCAATCATTCAACGATCATCTAAGCCTTGAAAAAGCAGTTTCTGTGTAAATGTTTGGGAGATCGCTGTGCTATTTTCACGGAGATCTATAGAGATCTTTGAAATGTCCTTGAGAGATCATTGAGGTACCAGGAGAGGTCGCTGAGGGATCATTGAGAGTTTGTTGGTATACATACTATATATGGTATATTTGAGAGGTTTCTAGTGCTCATCCACCCCCTTTTCACTGGGATGTAGATTGTTGAGAGATCTTTGAGAGATGAAAACATGACCAGATCTTCCAATGATCTCTCAACAATCGCCAAGATCTCTCACTAATCTTTCAGCAATCTTTCAGTGATCTCCACAGTCACCATGGTGTCCTCAAAGTCTTGACTCCATCCAAAACAATCTCTTGACGATCACCAAAAGGAAGTAATATCTCAAGGAGCACTCAGTAATCTCATTCATCTCCCAATGATCTCTCTGCGATCTCCGCTGTGGTCTTTCAATGAACTCTATTGGTCTTTTATTGAACGCTCGCTGATCCCTCACTGATTCCTTTTCTATTTTCTTTTCTATTTTATTATGCTGTGGATATTTCTGTCTCTTTGGTCTGGTCACTGTATGTCATGCTGCTGTTAGTTAGTTAGTTTATTGGTTTATTCATCAGGAACAATGTACAGAAAAACATTAAACACAGGGTAGAGATGCTTTATACCAGAGTATAGCGTTCTCAATAATTTCCATCTGTAGTCCCTGGGGCAGGCAGGAGATATTAAAAGAAAAACAGCACATATAGAAGGCAATTCAGGTCGGGATTCAGAAACTGTTGACCCTGAAACAAGCAGGGAGTAAGTTTAAAGGTACAAAGATAAGAGACAGCACACATAAAACAATTTAAGAGTACAATTTCATAATCCATTTGAGGGAGAGAGTCAATGCTGGCAGGCTTGATTACTTAAAATCCATTTTTTAGTCTCTGTGGAAAAGTCTCTGTAATTTTTTTCTGGTCTTCAAAACAGTGGGGAGCTTGTTCCATTCCATTATAGCTTTGCATGAGAAGGCTGATTGTCCGAAAGCAGTTTTATGTAGGGGTGTGTGTGTGTGTGTGCAACAATGCCACCTAGAGGACATCCTTGTTATTCCAGTATTTTATTCAGAAGTTAGGTACACAAAAGTCTTAAAGGGTGGGGGTGCAGAACTATGGATAATTTTAAAGACCAACCATATATTTGCGTACATGATCATATTTTCCAAGCTTAACATCTTGTGTTTGGCAAGTGTACCACAATGGTAATACTGTTGTGTCTTCTTATCCAGAATTTTGATAGATTGTTTATATAGGGATTCCAAGGGTTTCAGAGTCGTACTGACGAGCAAGAGATGCAATAGGAGAAATGTGTCAAAATCATGGCATTCAGAAAGGTTTTTTATCCTTTTAGAGTAAGTGAGTTTCTGATGCAACGAAAGTTTGCAACGTTATATTTCAGTGTGGCTCATCCATTTTATGTGCTTTTAAAACTGAGCATGGGCTCTAATGTGACACCCAAGTACTTAAACTGTTACATTTTCTATATTTGCTCCATTTACAGTTATAGTCGGATAGTGTGTATGATTTTGTTTGTTGGTAAAGTACATGATAGCTGTTTTCCCTACATTCAGAGTAAGGCATGACTGATGAAGCCATTTTGACACTTTCTCCATTGCTATCATTAACTTGTCAGCCACTTGTTTGGTGTCCTTCCCATGTGTGTAGATGACTGTGTCACCTGCATACATCTGCATTTTTATGTCATTTTCACATACTGATGGCAGATCAATATACAAAACGACCAGCAGTAGGCCTAAAATTGAACCTTGTGGTACTCCCATGGTGCATGCCTTTGGTTGGGACACAGTATTGTTTATGCGCACACACTGGGAGTGACCAGATAGTTAAGATTTTAACCAGCTAAGGGTATTCATGGACAGTTTATATCCTGATAGTTTAGAAAGAAGGACTGAGTGACTGACTGTGTCAAAGGCTTTACAGAAGTCTAAAAAGATGGCTCCTACCCCCCCCCCCCCCTTGTCCATATTTTTTCTTTAATTGTTTCAATAAAATAACATGCAGTCTCCGTTGAGTGGTTCGGCCTGAAACCAAACTGCATGGAATGCAGCAGCTGGGCAGATTTGAGATGTTCTACCAGTTGGTCTACTACCACCTTTTCAATGACTTTTGACAAAACAGGAAGTATACTTATCGGCCTGTAATTGCTAATTTCCTGTTTGTCTCCAGCTTTGTGTATGGGAGTTACAATGGCAGGTTACAATGCATCAGGAAAGATATTTTCATGTATTGATTGATTTATTAGTTCTGTAATTGGAATTATTAAAGTATCTTTGTGCTTTTTCAAGAATACAGTGTCTAGTCCATGGATATCCTTAGCTCTGGAACTTGATAGAGATGATAAAATTGTGTTAAGCTTTACCTCATTTGTGAGTTTAAGGCTTAGATCAGTTTCATAATTTATTTTAATTTGGTGTGGGTATGTTTGGGTGAAATTCAGACCCAGTTCTTGTACCGATTTGATAAAATATTCATTAAAATTGCTGGCTATATCTAAGCTGTCTGAGTGAAGTTTTCCATTGAAACTGAGTTGTATGACTTCACTTTTTTTTTGCATTTTTTCCTGTGAGTTTATCAATACATTTCCAGAGGGTTTTTTTGTTGTTCCATTTTGCATTTTTGATTATGTCTAAGAAATTTGCTTTTGCTTTATGGAGAATCCGTGTACTCTTCGTTCTTTTAATATTTCATTTGTGAAGCGAAAACAGAACTACCGAAAATAGCCGTTATATCGTTCTCTCCTTGTCAAAATAAAATGGAAATTGATCAAAAACGACAAATAAGCCTGAAAGCCTAGCTGTTAAATCTCACTTTAAAATCAGGAAAATGCCCAGAGTTGCAGCATAGACACATGCAAACATCACCATCTGATGAAAGATGAGAAGGACTGCCAGAAATATACGTTTATAGAGTTCCCATCAGCCAGCAAAGGAGGACGTTGTGGACAAATGGATACCAAAGGCCTTGGGAGTCATGAAAGGTTGACGTGCTTGACCTCTGGTACGTCTACTGGGAGACATATTATTAAGGTCCATTGATTTGAAAATTAGGACCAAATTAATTAGGCCTAAATTAATAGACTATTTTTCTTTGAAAATTAAGGTTGCATTTATGTCTCACCCATCATAGGGATAAATTAGTTAATTAAGCATGCTATTTATGACAGACATAACAGTTTAATTTTTCTTGACCATATTATTAAATATATATACATTAATACACTAAATGCAAAGTGTGTACATATGTGGTGTGGTGGATGAGAAGGGAAGATGTCATGGATTGTTGAGTTGTAGTAAACTTATTTATTTGAGGGCTGGTTTGAAATGCTTAGAACCATTTTTAACAATTAGACTTTAGGACCAATAGGCCTTCAGAATATTGACTAGTCACCCAAATTGTGCTTTCAATTATTAGTATAAAATGGTCACTAATTTACTGAATTGTGTTTCTACTATTGATGAGCAATGAGTTTAAAAAATATATCAAAAAATAATAAACCAATAAATGAAAATTTTGAAGTCCTTCACTGTCCAACAGTCACACAAGTCAGTAAAGGTTATTTTCTATTGTAAACATTCAACTGAGCAGAAGAGGTAATGTACATTAATCAATTAATTTTTTTTAATCCAGCAAACATCTGTGTGATCCATGATGACTACATCTGACGTGAGACCAGAGGACCAGTCTGGGTGTGAATGGTGTCCACATCCACTGGTTCTGAGATGGAAGCACCTTCTCCTTTCTTCTTTAAGACTTACATTGATGTTTTACATGTTTACAAGTTAAATCCATAAAAAAGTCTAATTTAACTGTGTTAACCTTTTTTAAATAACCAGTCATTCACATGTTTACACAACTGTGAGCTGCACCTCAGTTCATGCATTCTTTATGCATTTATTTATGACAAGACATAATCTGGTATTTCCAAAAATTGTTATTTTTAAATTATTAAATAGAAGGTTTATGTCAAGTTCTTTATCTGTATTCACTTATTTATTTATAATCATTAATATTCACTGCAGGTTTGGGTAGAATACAAGTTATATTTATTCAGAACAGTCAGACATTGGCAGTGATGCATAAACATGCCACCAGAAAAGGTTCTTGTACTTGTAGATACTTTGACAGAACAGTACTTAGATGAGTAACTTTATTGTAGGATACTTTCTACTCAAGTACATGTGAGGATAAAACTACTCTTACTCAAGCACCTTTGGTCACAATCACTAAATTTTAATTTCACTGATTGAAAAACTGATTAGAAATGGGCCTGTTTAAAATGACTAATTAGTCTCACTAGAAATTACTGCATCTTTGGTCAATTTAGTAAATTTATAATCTTATTTAGCTGAGATGGGTGTTGATATTATTGTTCTTCTATTCCAGTTACAAAGAACAAGTAATTTAAACAAGTTAGATTTAAAAAGTTACAAATTTATGTGAAAAGTTTATATGTAAAGTGTTACAAATTCAGTCAGCCAAGGTCTCCGCCTTTGACCGCCACCTAATCCACATAACACCGGACCCCCATGATCCCTCCTGCAGGTGGTGAGCCCACTGGAGGGCGGACCCATGTAACTCCTTCAGGCTGAGCCCGGCCGGGTCCCATGGGTGGAAACCCGGCCACCAGACACTAGCCTTCGAGCCCCTCTCCCAGGCCTGGCTCCAGGGTGGGGCCCCGGTAACCTCATACCGGGCGGGGTACACTGAATCCTTGATATAGAATTTATCATGAGAGTCTGTTGGATCATCCTTAGTCTGGCCCTTCACCCAGGACCAGTTTGTCTTGGGTGACCCTATCAGAGGCAAATTGCCCAGGACGACATAGCTCCTGGGATCACTGGGGCACGCAAACCCCCCCACCACGATAAGGTGACGATCCATGAGGGGGATCTCTGCCCCGGGCGAGAGGCGACGAGCAGGGATGGGTATTCTTGTATCCCCCCACCTTGCTGCCTCTATATTGGAGTTTTCCCCAGTGGACGAAAGGGTTGCTTCCCTGCACCTTCGGGTTGGGAAACGGGTCCTGACCATCATTTGTGCCTATGCACCAAATGATGTTTCAGAGTACCCACCCTTTTTGGAGTCTGTGACTGGGGTGCTGGAGGGTGCTCCTCTTGGAGACTCCATTGTCCTACTGGGGGACTTCAATGCGCACGTGGGCAACGACAGTGAAACCTGGAGGGGGGTGATTGGGAGGAACTGCCTGCCCGATCTGAACCCGAGTGGTGTTCAGTTATTGGACTTCTGTGCTAACCACAGTTTGTCCATAACGAACACCATGTTCAAGCATAAGGATGTCCATATGTGCACCTGGCACCAGGACACCCTAGGTCGCAGGTCGATGATCGATTTTGTTATCGTGTCATCAGACCTGCGACCGTATGTCTTGGACACCCGGGTAAAGAGAGGTGCAGAGCTGTCAACTGATCACCACCTGGTGGTGAGTTGGATCCGATGGCAGGGGAGGAAGCCATTCAGACCTGGTAGACCCAAACGTATAGTGAGGGTGTACTGGGAACGTCTGGCTGAGGCCCCTGTCCGAGAGGTCTTCAACTCCCACCTCCGGAAGAACTTCAACCACATTCCGAGGGAGTCTGGAGACATGGAGTCTGAATGGGCCATGTCCTCCACCTCTGTTGTTGAAGCGGTGACCCAGAGCTGCGGCCGCATGGTGGTCGGTGCATCTTGTGGTGGCAACTCCCGAACCAAGTGGTAGACACCAGTGGTGAGGGGGGCCATTAAGCTGACGAAGGAGTCCTATCAAGCTTGGTTGACTTGTGGGACTCCCGAAGCAGCTGAGGTGTACCGGCAGGCCAAACGGAGTGTAGCTCGGGTGGTTGCTGAAGCAAAAAGCCAGGTATGGGAGGAGTTCGGTGAGGCCATGGAACAAGACTTTCGGTCGGCCTCGAAGAGATTCTGGCAAACTGTCCAGCGGCTCAGGAGGGGAAAGCAGCTCCCTGTCCACACTGTGTATGGTGCGGATGGGACACTGTTGACTTCGACTGGGGATATCGTTGGGTGGTGGAAGGAATACTTCGAGGATCTCCTCAATCCCACTGATACGCCTTCCACAGAGGAAGCAGGGTTTGGGGACGAGGGGAATGACTCGCCTATCACAGGGGCTGAGGTCGCCAAGGTGGTTAAAAATCTCCTTGGTGGCCAGGCCCCGGGGGTGGACGAGATTCGCCCTGAGTACCTCAAGGCCCTGGATGTTGTTGAGCTGTCATGGTTGACACGCCTCTGCAACATTGCCTGGAGGTCGGGGGCAGTGCCTTTGGCATGGCAAACCGGGGTGGTGGTTCCTCTCTTCAAAAAAGGGGACCGGAGGGTTTGCTCCAACTTTAGAGGGATCACACTCCTCAGCCTCCCTGGGAAGGTCTATGCCAAGGTACTGGAGAGGAGAGTCCGGCCGTTCGTCGAACCTCGGATTCAGGAGGAGCAATGTGGTTTTCGTCCTGGCCGTGGCACATCGGACCAGCTCTTTACCCTCTCGAGAATTCTTGAGGGTTCGTGTGAGTTTGCCCAACCAGTTTACATGTGTTTTGTGGACTTGGAGAAGGCATTTGACTGCGTCCCTCGTGGTTTTTTGTGGGGGGTGCTTCGGGAGTATGGGGTATCGGGCTTGTTGTTATGAGCTATTCGGTCTCTGTACGACCGTTGTGAGAGTTTGGTTCGTATTGCCAACACTCGGTCGGAGACATTCCCAGTGAGAGTTGGACTCCGCCAGGGCTGCCCTTTGTCACCGATTCTGTTCATAATTTTTATGGACAGGATTTCTAGGCGCAGCCAGGGAATGGAGGGTGTCATGCTTGGTGACCACAGGATCTCATCTCTGTTGTTTGCAGATGATGTTGTTCTGTTGGCTTCATCCAGCAATGACCTACAGCTCTTGCTGGGACGGTTTGCCACTGAGTGTGAAGCGGCTGGGATGAAAATCAGCACCTCCAAGTCCGAGTCCATGGTCCTCAGCTGGAAAAAGGTGTATTGTCCTCTCTGGGTTGGAGACAGGCTCCTGCCCCAAGTGGAGGAGTTTAAGTATCTTGGGGTCTTGTTCACGAGTGAGGGGAAAATGGAGCGAGAGATTGACAGACGGATTGGAGCAGCATCTGCAGTGATGTGGATGTTGTACCGGTCTGTTGTGGTGAAGAGGGAGCTTAGTTCTAAGGCAAAGCTGTCGATTTACCAGTCAATCTACGTTCCTACTCTCACCTATGGTCACGAGCTTTGGGTAATGACCGAAAGAACAAGATTGCGGATACAAGCGGCTGAAATGAGCTTTCTCCATAGGATTGCTGGACTCACCCTCAGAAATAGGGTGAGGAGCTTAGTCATCCGGAAGAGGCTCAGAGTAGAACCACTGCTCCTCCACATTGAAAGGAGTCAGTTGAGGTGGTATGGGCATCTGATTAGGATGCCTCCTGGATGCCTCCCACTTGAGGTGTTTCAAGCATGTCCCACTGGGAGGAGACCCCGGGGCAGACCCAGGACTCGGTGGAGAGACTATGTCTCCCAGCTGGTCTGGGAACGCCTTGGTATCCCCTCTGAAGAGTTGGAGCAGGTGGCTGGGGAGAGGCGAGTCTGGGCTTCTCTACTTGAACTGCTGCCTCCGTGACCCGGACCTCCGGAAAAGCGGTAGAAGATGGATGGATGTTACAAATTCATGTTTTGAAACAATCATATAAAACAGTCACAAATTTGACAAAGTGATACATTTAAAAGAAACATGTTTGAAATGTAGAGCTGCTAATTTTTTAAGTAAGAAGTCGGAAATGTATGTTACAAAAATCTAATTTATGTGGAAAAACTCTGATTCATAGGATAAAAGTTGTATATTCAACAAAGACAAATTATACGAAAGGACTCACAAATTTAGGAGAAAAAGTCTGCAAATTTAGAACCGTCATTACTACTCCAGTAACTTTTTTATTGGATACTTTCATCCTCACCTTTTCTGATAATGACTCTGATCCTTGAACAATTCCAGTAACAGTAATATTACTGGAGAACAATTTCTGGCTTCTCTACCCACCTCTGGTTTCAAGCAAAGATGTAGATAGGAAATTAACAAATAAATAAGAAAATATATTTTGCTGTCCTGCTAAATTTTATTAAAACAGTTAAAAGAAGAGTGCTTGGTGGTGGTGGTGACAGTGTGAGCCCTGGTCACTCCTGGTTGGTGTGAAACATCGTGGACAAAAACATCACTTTCTAAAGTGGAACATATTAAAATACAAAAGACAATCAAGTACAAATACCTTAGAATCACCCAGAATGTCAACTACAAATTGACATAGTATCCATATTATCTACTCCAACAAACTTGTAAGAAATATGACCGTAACAAAAGCACAAACGCTCACCTGGCACGCCGACAGATGTGGACACATTCCTCCAAGCGTTTGCTTTTAAATTTTGATCATGATAGCCTTTTAACATCAGATCAAATAATACTGGATTGTCTGATACAGCGAGTATCAGCCTCTCCTCCGCCATCGTAACTGTTGTTTTCCTCCAGTATGTCCCACCCTTCCTTAATTCCGATTGGCTGCTTAGAAAGGTCTGACATTGACGAGCTCAGCTGCATTCTGAAAAGTTGAACTTTTTTTAGCACTGAGCGCCCTGAGTGCCACAACAGAAAACGGCCACCGCTCAAAGTGTTTCAGCGCCGAGGGTGTTCAGCGCTGTAAACGCTGAACTACATTGAGAATGAATAGAAAACAGTTTCCCAGAGTGGGAAAAAAACGCTTTTGGCGGACACGCAACCTTAGCTGTAGTGGTGGATGTGTTGCTCAGCTGTGCTTGAGGCAGGCTTGACTCACTGCATTATCGTCAGTGTTAGGTGTCACTTCTCAAAATAAACAGATTCACTGCTGGAATGTGAATAGAATTTGTCGAAACCAGAAAGTAGATCATGCATTGAAAAGTTCAGTTTTTTTCCCCCATAGTTTAATAAAATTGAATAAAATCGTTTTCACTGGATATGTTGGTTTTCTCTCAGTTGCAGCAGCATTTAACTTTAATCACTAAGAACCAAAATACTCCTGCTTTGATTCTTCTGCTGCCAGTCCAGCTGCACCAGGTTACAAAAATTAGAAGGAGAAAGACAGGCCAAATAAAAAAAACTTGTATAAATAAAGAAGCATGTACATGTCCTGATGTTTGTTTGTTCTTTGGCGACCCACAAGAATAATCATAGTCACATTTCATTATAAAAACGTCTGGTCAGGTTGGAAAGCTTACACTGTTGTAATCCTGTCAGCACAATATCTGGACCTCAAAGTGATAGAAAATGTACAAGTTTTGTTGGGTTTTTTTTAAAGGTCATTGACTGGAATGTAACTATTGTAATGTCACGTGATTGTCCAAAAAACATCAAAACACTCACCACTGTTTAAAAACACACACAGCCTTTATAGCGTGTTTCTCTCCAAGAAGCATTTCAACTCTTCTGGGTATTTTCCTGTACGTCAAGTAATAGGAAGCGACACTAAAAGTTAAATGTCACTAGCCTCGGTACCTGTCTGCTGCTCTGTTATTGGCCAGCCTAGCTGTCTGTCATGTAGATGGGTGGGGAGACAAAGGCGTTAGCTTAAGAGCTAACAGTGGTGCTAGGAAACGCACGTTTATGTTGTAATTTTCTTTAGATTTCAGACACCCTAACAGACATCAGTGTTTCCACCTGGTCCACTAATCCACAGTCGATAATATATCTCGTTGCAGCGGCATGAAATAAAAAGCGGCGTTGATGAAGGTTTTAAGTAGAGTTTATTAAATCATACCGCTGTCACAAGCTCCGCTCCCGGCGCCGTGCATGCACGCCGGGAGCGAGCCCAGCGGCTCTCAGAGAAGAGGAGACACAAGTGCGTGTCCAGCAGCAGCTGAAGAGTGAGTGAATGAGAGAGTTTGAGTTACAGAGTTGCAGCATATATACCCAACTACAACAATACATCAAAGAGCATTCCCCAGCAGTTGGTATGATTAAAGAGATTGCAGAACAGGCATGAGACATACATCACAATAGGCAGATTTGCTAGACTCTGCTTCAGCTGCAGAACAAAGAGGTTACAAGGCACATCTACATATTGATCTCAGTCTCTAGGTCACAGTAAGGACAGGACGCATGAACACAATGCATGGAAGGTGACATTAACATCACCCAGAAGAAGCGGGGCTGCCTGTAGACATTAATACACACATTTCACTGTTTTGTTAATTGCTCTAGCCGAGCGCTGTGTCTGTCCAGTCTGTTTGTGGGGGTTTACACCAAACCGCCACACTCGTCATTCTGACTTATTGTGTTATGCAGGGTTGCCAACTTTCAGCTCCAAGTTGGAGTGAGTTTCCCATACAGCAGACGTGAACTGGCCAACACTGTGGAGACGGAGGGGTTTTTTTATTGTAAAGGCATTTGATTAATCATACTCTGCAGCCCCATAAAAGAGCATTTAAACATATGACAAAATCAAAAAAATAACAGTGACTGTGGTTGCAGATCATGGTGAGATATATATCCTTAGTTTTAACAAGAGGAAATATAGCTAAATAATAAACAAACATTGTTGTTCTAAAAACATTTTGAGAAAGGCAAGAAAACAATTTTGCTCCAAAAATTGAAGAAAATTTGACCTAAACATGTCACAGACATAAAGACATTAAGACGTGTGAGCCGTTAAAGTGTGGAATAGAGTGGCATCAATGAACCCTAGGGCTGGGTGATATAGCTCAAAAAATGTATTATGATATAATTTCTCTATATCATGATGCACGATACATATCACAATATGTATTTTGTGTACTGAATGTCATTTAACATGTGGCTTTATTTACATTTTTATTAGAAATTATATATACAGTATATATTTGTATATTCATTTCATTTATGAAAAAGCTGAATAATTAAAAAAATCATGTCAGAAAATTCTTCACAATATGTAACTTGACAAAGTGCCTTTTTTCCTTTGCTTAACAGAACTCACTTTATCAAGTGATCAAGTTTATCCACATGGGTAGAAATGTTTCAGTTTACCACACAGTTAATGCTTGGCAGGCTAATAAGTGACAGAAGTATAATTTGTTGCTTATTTTTGTATTTTTTTATGTCTACATTAAATCAGTTCTTTATTTGGTGAGCCACTCGCTCTCATTTTGAAGGGTTGCAAGACCAGATAGGGGCTCTTATTTTGAAAGTTCATTCACTAAGTGAGCGGTTACCTGCAGAGTTCAGACTAATGTTTATCTTCTCCTGGCTCTCCCCCATTTCCAGTGGTTAAGGTGAGCCTACGTTTATTCTGTTATCATCACTACAGCAGTGGCTGGTCTCATTGCAGCGGCTCATATTAATGTGACAAATTTGAATATGTGTGATACAACTATTTTATGTATTGCGGGCAGCCAAATGTACTGATGCAACAAATATATTCAGTATATTGCCCAGCCCTAATGACCCCTTTAATTATTTTTATATGTACAACTTTTAATGTAAGATTTCCGATGGCTTTATTGCTACAAATCTTGTTTGGAGCAATATATTGTCCAGGTTGAAAAGCTATTTCTCCAAAATCTAGTGGTAATAAACACAAATCCAATTGCAACAGTTAAAATGGGATTAATTTACAAAGAGCAACTGCAGCAAGAGCATGAGTGCAGCGTGACAAACATAGCCTCTAGTGTTGATCAAAATTTCTCCAACTAAGAAGGAGCAGACCTGTGCTGACCCTGTCACCTTGACCTTTGACCATTTGACCCTAGAATGAATGTTTGCCCAGAAGGTTTTGTATGCTATTTCTGCACAAAGTTTAATGTTGATATCTTTGGTGGTTCTTCATTTTAGAGTCTGGAAAAACACAGACGTAAAATCCCTGCCCATGCATTTCTAAAACTTGCAGTGCATTGTTGGAACTTGATGATGGCAGCAGTGTTGTTCCCATACCTATACCCAGACACAATGATACAGACGTGCATCTGTTTGCCTTACTGTCACATCGACACAGCAGCAAGTTTCCTGATGACAACAGCTGGCTGAATAAAGATCTGCGCCTGCTGATAATGAGAAGGAAATAACTTTGTGCCACTCATGCATCATGTCTTTTGAAAGCAGAACATGAGTGTGAAAATAAAGGAGCTAGCTCAGATTTTATGAGACAGGCTGGTGAATGATTTGAATATGTATAATTATGGGAAGAGGTACAAAAGAAAACTAGTGAGGTAACATTTACCAAGTTTCCATTCCACACTCAATGTGAGAGCATATTTCTGGATGTTTTAATAAAAGGCTGAAAGCAGGTTCGTTTTCATCAGCTACATTAAAGGATTTATCTAGAAGAGCAGCCACATCCTATCTAGTAATTGCTACTTCACTTGTCTGCTTCTTGATAGAGAAATGCATAAAATGAACAAAGGTATGGGTCCATAAATACAAATTCAACACATTGTTAGGCTTTTGTGGAAAATATTGCCTCCTACTCTTGTGCCCTCAGCTGGATTAATGAAATCAGGTGTCGTGTTAGTATTATTCTGCATATAATCATAACGTTCACAGAAGTTATTAAGCTGGTTGACTGGTGTGATGACACTTGTCCTGAGTTCAGAGCTCCTGGTTGTCTGAGCATTTCTGGAGGTAGTGTGTGCTCCATGTGCATGTGGGTTTTCTTCTTTAATGAAATGCGTGTGAGGTTAACTGATGGTTCTGAATGAGTGTTTATGTGCATTTGAAGTGGGAGGTTGGTCTTTTGATAGACTAGCAAAAAGTCTGGTTGTGCCCTGCACTTCCACTAAATAACTGGTACAGGTTGCAGCGCTCTGAATCATCCGGTTTGGTAAGCAGTTTAAAAAATGAATTCTTCAGTTCTGCATTTCTGTTAGACCTCTGTCCCGAGTGAGGTTGAAAAGTCTGAGAGAAAGCAGAACAGAAATAACCTAAAACCTTGAAGAAATACCACCTAATGTCACCCTGCTTGGGATTCAGTGTTGCAGCAGAAGGATTGGGGGTAAGCCATAATAACTCATGGATGTCCTGACCAGGGGCCATACCCCAACTAAGCTAAACTAAGCCTGAGTCATCCCAGTGTGAACAAGGCCTTTTGTAAGTCTTCCACTGAAACTTACCTAAAGTTCAGCAGGAATTCCTCATCTGCCAAATAAACAAAATTAAACTGTGAAAAGCTCTCTGTTACTAAATGCTGACTGCTGCAGCCAAGGGATAGGCTGACTCTTAGGGCTTTATTACAAGGACACGGTCCATAATCAGTTGTGAGAGGCACAGGACACATTTATGGGTGTTTCCAAGTTCATTTTGCTTTTACAGCTGCACAAAACAAAATTTTCCACCGGGCACAAAGTCAAAAAAGGCTGTCCTAACACTCTTAATTATTCAGAGGTGCTTTTAAGGACATAATGTGAAGTAAACCAATCACTGCCTTTACTCTCATTCCCTTTAATAAACAGGGGTGCGGGATCAAAGACGTGATACTAATATGAAAATGTTTAAATGGTGGGACAGATCCATTTCGAGAGCTGTCAGCTGCAATTCAGAGATGATGCCAGTCTTTCTTTGTCCATGATCTTAACAGAGTTGTAAAATTTCCTTCAGTTATATTATTGTTCATCATTCAAACGTCTTTGAAACCAAGAAAGAGCGAGCTGTTCATCTCAGCCTGAGCTCTATTAAGCTGCTCTGCTGAATGCAAAATTGTAGATTTAATTCAAAACAACTGCTGGGATATTTTCATTTGTAATCATTCCTTTGAAATAATGACAGTGAATGAGGTTAAAATTGTAAAAACTGTCATCATTAGATGTGCGTACCTGCCTGCTTTTCTCCGAGGTCAGGGTGACAGCTGTTTTCCCGGTAGGGCAGACTGGTCCCACTGTGATCCAGCAGTTAAATTAAAAAGAGGACTGAATCGTAAACCCACATACCATTGTTTTCATCTGAATTAAAGAACCCTATTGTGTCTCTAAATAGTTCATATTTAACTGTCCTCATGTAACAGAAAACAGTGTGTTTTTTTCATTAATGGGGACACACGAGCACAAAAGGACATGAGATAGACACAAGATGATGTGATATGACTCAACACATGACAGAGTAGTGGACAGAATTCTTTTTCACAGAAGAGGTTTATCGTTTAAAATCTTCAGATTGACAGTATACTATTAAACTTATCTTCATATTATAATTGAAATGATGGGTGATTAAATTCTAACTGTTAAAACTCTGCATTAAAATAACAAAAAGTCCCACCGCATGTTGTTTTCTCATGAACTCCTGAGCTTCAGAGCTCCAGAGTGATTTCAAAACACGCCACTGAAATAACATTAAACAATGCACTTCCGATGACAGACCCCCTTTTTCCTGATCAAAAGTGCATCATCATAAAATGCACCAAAATACCAATATGCATGAGATTGCATGCTACCACACCTTTTTGAAATGAGCACCCCTCCTTCCAGGGCAAAGCCAGTGCACTGTCTACTGGTAATTAGATGGCGTGACGCAAGCGTTAAAACCAGACAATGCACTGACAGAAACTAACAAAATCAGTAGCGTATGGCAGGAAGTGTGGCGTAAAAGCCCAATGTTGATTCCCAAAATAATCTCCTGTCTTTGTTCTCAATCAATACATTATGAAGTTGCAAACGTATTATCAAAAGGTCTTTTTGCCTAAAGCATTTTGGCTCCATGTTCAGGTCAATTCAGCTTTATTTACAGTATATAGTGCCCGTTCACAACAACAGTCTTCTCAGTCAGCACTTTTAACTGTAGGGCAAAGACCCCCACAATTGCAGAAGGTGACCACAACAGTCAAATGATTACTGTGAGAAAGCACTTGGTGAGGGTGGAGAGGAAAAACACCCTTTTTAACAGGAAGAAACCTCCAGAAGAACCAGGCTGAGGGAGGGGTAGTCATCTGCTGCAACTCACTGGCGGGTGAGAGAAGATAGAAGAAGAAAAGAACAGACATGTATAGAAAAAAACAACAGGGGACTCCCAGTCAGTGGGAGAGAGCAGACGTATGTTAATGAATAGCAAAAATCTTACAAAAAGTTTTTAAAAATGAGTTATGGATGCTAATCAATTATTAATAATGTGAAGATATGAGGTGTGTTTGTCATAAATCACCCTTTTTAAGGGCTATGAAGGACACCAAACGCATGCTGTAGGTTCTGCATATTTATTAATGAAAAGACAAAAAACAATACAAAATACAATACAAAAAACACAGCACACATACCAGAGGAGAATGGGGCTCATGACCAGGAAGGGGAAGAACAGCCGGGGAGAAAACACCAGCTGAGGCACACAAATACGCTGGGAAAAAGAGATAACTCAGCCGGAATCACACCCGAAGCGAACTGAGACTCATGGCTGGGGGACATGGAAAAGGGAAAATGTTACCTGATCAGAGCACACCTGTTTGTTCCTGTCTGTTGTTGTGTGGAAGGATGGGCTAAAATCACTCCTGAGCAATGCCTGCACCTAGTTTCTCCATACAGGAGGCATCTGGAAGCTGTTATTACCAACAAAGGCCTTTCTACAAAATATTAAATGAATTTCACCAAGTGTGTTCAATACTTAGTCCCTGTGTCATTCCACTTTATTAAATATAACTTGTTATGTGAACGTAGGTTCCTTGATTTCTTTGTATGTATGGATTACTTGGGTCGTTACTGATATCTATTGAAAATCTCAGGTCAATAGCTCCATCAAAAATATGTTTAATGAGAAACTGTTGACATGTTCAATACTTACTTTCTCCGATGTGTGTGTGTGTGTGTGTGTGTGTGTGTGTGTGTGTGTGTGTGTGTGTAATTCCTAATAAAAACGTTAAGTAAAACCCAATTTTTAAAGGACATTCAGTACACAAAATACATTTTGTGATATGTATCATGTATCGCAATATTGAGAAATTATGTCATGATATATTTTTTGAGCTATATCACCCAGCCCTGCGTCAAAATTAATTGTTATTAATTAATAGTTAAGAGTTGAATTATTGACATTTGTGCATAGATTCAGAAATGTCCACGTCTGCATTGTGATGCATCAGAAAAATGATTTCCAACCCTTATGACTATTAGCCATAATGAACTACACTAGAAACCAGCAAACTGAAATTGAGTTCAGGCGTGCTTTCTCTGAAATTGTTTGCTCAATTATTTTTTTTTATATATAACAATCAAATGTCAAAAATGCCTATATGTCCTCCTTTCTCTTACTCACGCTGTCTCTCCTTTTCTCTGTGGCTCCTTAGGCACTCCAGGCAGCTCTGGCTGAACATCAGGGGGAGGTGGACTACCTGACCTCAGCTGTGGAGCAGGTTTTTCAGAAAGCTCCCTCAGACATCAGTCAGAAGTAAGA
Organism: Pholidichthys leucotaenia; assembly: GCA_020510985.1. NCBI lineage: Eukaryota > Metazoa > Chordata > Actinopteri > Cichliformes > Pholidichthyidae > Pholidichthys > Pholidichthys leucotaenia. Next base: position 289,564,474 of record CM035845.1, read on the forward strand.
CATGGAAGGAAAGCCTTCTTCTTGATATCAAAATCTTAGAATGAGCATCAGTTCAATCTTTTGTAGCCAGACTCGGTGATGTATACAAACGTACTAACATGAAGAGTCATTGATGAAAGCATCCAGTGTGTGAACCACAAATCTTGCAACCCCAAAAGCTGAAAGTAAATGGTAGCTCAAAATAGGGGCAATTGTGGTGAGACTGAAACTTACTGATACGTGTGCTTGATTCCAAATCATTTTACAGCATTACCCTTATCACTTGTAGCATTAAGGCTACAAGTCTATAGATATGATTTTAATAATTAATAACTGGATTTAATAATTATTGAATTACCTTGTTCTAACATTAGGGGGCACCACTCAGTTTATTGAGATGTGAGAACTCTATCAATAACTAACTAAGTTTCAGAATTTGGTAATTAATAAGCTAAGTTAGACAATTCATCAAATAATAAACAATTATTTAATCAGTCTCTTAACCTGTGCATCAGTTCCTGATGCAGTGATTCTGAAATCAACTGTGGAGCTTTGTAAAATGAAGAGATAACCAGATGTCATAATAACAGCATTAATTTTGCATGTATGAGGAAAGAACAATATTTGCTTATTTACATGTCTTACATGTAAGACTTGTAAATATGATTGGACTGACTGGAGAATTATGGACTGGAGTAAATAAGACTTGTACTGACTGGAGAATTGTACTGACTAGAGAATTACTGAAACAACCATCGGAAAATTGAGTATAATATATGGTTAATGAAAATGGAATTCTTGGAAAAAGAAGAGAAAACATATTAACTTTACCTTCGGCTCAAAAAGGAATGGCAGTTACATAAAAGATATGGAAAGCTAAGCACAAGTTTATCTTTAAAAATGCTACTCTGGGCTGTCTTAATTTCATGAAAGTGGTGCAGGAATTCCTGTCTTGTGGAAACTTAACTTCTTAAGAGACTCAGAACCAACCAGAACAAGATAGTTATGCCTCACTGTTTGGTAGCAGGTCAAAGCTGTAGCATCAGACCACCGTGGTGGCTTGGTCCAGGGAAGGTTGGACTCGATCCTCAGAGTTCTACTTGTGGATCTGCTCCAGGGGGCCGTGGCAAGAGCCTTCTCAGAGACTGGGCCTTGTTTAAACATGGCACTGAGGCATAAGAGACCCAGTTCTGTTCATCCAAAGGCAGGCCTCTGGATTCTGTGGCAGGGGATGAATCTGGTACATTGTTAAACAGTCTGAATAAAGTTCATGAGAAGGGAATTAGGGAATTAAAGTTCAATCTGGCTTGTATCTGCTACACTCTAGTAGTCAAATAGTGGGAGCAAATTATTTAAATACTTCTTTTCTCAGGTTGTTGCACATTTCATGATGGACAGAATAAAGAAACTCAAAACAGTAACCTACACATTCTTTAAAAGACTGGTCTTAATAGAGATGGGAGCAGACCAAGAATAGACTTGCCTTGTGTAACACCACTAACACCTACTTACTTTAGGTGTAGTACCCTTTTGGTAGTGTTGTGTTATGGCAGTGTAGTTACCTTAACTTTACTACCTGGACAAAAGGGATAATTGGGCCAGATCAGACAGATTACAGGTTCGTAGGAGCTTGGAGGGCGTAACAACAGATGACACAACACAGAAGGTGTTTGGAACTTGCAACTACATATATTTTTTCAAGTTGTGTACACATAAACAGATGTAGAGCGCTGATGACACTAATGATTCAGTAATAAAAGAAAATACAATCCATATACTCCAGATATATTTACAATATATACAGTCCTTCTAGTATCAATTCCAGGTGACCAGTTGGGTCACTTTTACCAGATGATTAGGTTCGGGCAATTCGGCTCGCCATCCAGGTCTGGAGATTCACTGTTTCTTGATCCAGGAAACCAATAAAAAAAACCTGACCTACAAAATAGGTCAGAACACAAAAACTTAAGCTATTATCCATAGCTATTACATGGGTTTCAAATAGTTCTAAGTTATACAATAATAAGTCAGTTTCCTTAAATCAATAAATGTGCATAAAATAAACATATCTATTATTCAAACTTATCAACATGGTGCCATAACAATGAGTAAGTGCATTTGGAAGGCACTTGACATCAACAGGACATTTGTGCAGTGTGCTGCACCAAACTAACATCACATCTAGCACAACACTATCTCAATTTGACACATTAAACACATATAAACCACAGGTTCAACATTCACCATTAAGTAGCAATCAATGGCAAGGGAATTGGGACCTTTGCTAACCGTTACAGCTTTGGAAAACAGCTTTTTCTCATGAAAAACCTAGCCAAAATTAGCATCGCGGTTAGCATTTCAAGCTAGCAATTAGCATTTCCCATACACACTAAATGGATAGCACTCACCATGCTAATGGACACGTGCGTCATGGAGTTCCCGCGCTCAACGGCGTTAACAGTCTTTGGATCCAAATCTTAAAATTTAACCAACGGGGTATTAGAATTTGATAGTACAGCAATGTCTCATTGCGGGTATTAGTTTAGGCTTACCAATCTCAAGTTTTATCCAAGACAAAGACTGTTATTAGCACGTTAGCTCACCGTCTCCGTAAGGGAACGCGCTCTCTCGGTCGATGTCTGCTGTGACTGAAAGCGTTCTGCAGGTTACACACAGACCGAGCGAGGGAGCGCGTGACCCCAATGGGGTCACTGGCGTGACCCCATTGGCTGTTGCTGCCAAACAACGGCGCAGCCATTGGTTGCTCAAAATACCAAATAAAAACATTTGGAACTTTATCAAAACTCCCCAGAAAATGTTCCCTACTGTTTTATGAATATATATTTATTTAAATATTCATCTATAAATTATTTACTCCCATTGTGAAATGGGTGTTTTTCTCTTCAAAAGCAGCATCAATATTCATATTTCCATTCGCGTTTTTAACACTGGGCTACACTTGTTAAAATGGTAATATCACCAAACCCAGTGCCAACGTGAGAGTGGTGGCACAAGTTTATTTATAGACTTTGTACGTTTTTCAGTGTGGAAGTCATAGGTATTTGTCGATCTTCATGCATTTTTAATTAATTCAGGTAAAAGCAAAATGAGCTAATGCCATGTAATTGCATTTGCTGTCTCATCTCATACTAATAATTGCCTGGATTATACCCAGACTTGCACACAATGATCCTCAGGTGGGTCAGCATCCAGGTTGTGTTCAAGGTCAGCAATTGGGTACTTATGCGATTTCACAGAAACCACTTCCTCCTAGGCAATTGCTCAGATGTCCACCAAACTCACATAAAATGATCTGAGGTGGGTCTTCACCCAGGTAATACACATGGTGGAGGGTCAAGGTTGTGAGCTATGAGTATGTCTTATTTCAACTCTGAGTAGGCCTGGTCTACATACATGTACAGTATATACAAAGACAGAAGCAAAAGCTTATGGTGAGCTTAATGTGGCTTACTCACACCAGAAGGAGCTATGATGGTCTGATCTATTACCCAGAATGTCAAGCAGGGATGGGCAACTTTGGCGGTAGTGAGGGCCACAAAATTTTTTCCTCACTTCTCGAGGGCCAGATTTACATAGAGAAAGACCTGTGTCCATAGGTGGGCTTGGTAATCATCTACCTCCCCAAAATGGGGAATAAAAAAAAGTTTAAGAACCTCTGGTAAATGAACAAAATCATTAGCAGATTAAAATGACCACACAATATTCTCTGAACTTTTATTGCTGACATGGGATTGAAACAGTGTCAGTGCTTCAGTCTTACTCTTGAGGTTGTTATAGCTTCAGTTGACCACCAGATGTCACTGTTCATAGTTAAAATGAAACCTCAAAGCTTTGAATCTTTTTTGGCACAGTTAGAAGGAACGCTTCAGAGCTTCATTGAGGCTTCATCTGCCCATCACTACTGAGGAGCTGTAGCATTTATTGTTGTTTAAAAGCAGCCTACCTTGTACATTTACTGCTGTTTACAGCCTGTTATTGCTGACTTTATTCCTGCTCCATCCACCGGCTCTATTCTTTCCAGTCTCAACATGCAACACATACCTTACAACACGGACTCCAGTGCATACTGCTCTTGCTCTCTCGCTCGACCACCCACAAAAAGTGGCACCTGGGTTTCAACTAGAGCGCCGTCTGCTTCTGCTGGTGGATGCTATAATTGCATTTAAGAATGTAGTTCCAAATACGGTCAAAAGTGACATTTAAGCAATATTACACGAGCGGGGGTACGGTGTCAATGAATATAGTAATACATGTCGGACATATGACGAATCACCCACAGTTACTATACTCATGATACTGTACGACCTTGAGTGTAATATTGCTTTTATACAACAGTTTCATGAGCACAATGTATTAAATGACAGCAATACAGGACAACATATTATGATTTATTTGTTTAACCAGTTATTTTGTGCAGCTGAGAAAAATAGTCCTTTTTATATGTAGCTAGTAACAAATACGTCTATTTTCATTTCACACACATGTAAACAAATTAAAAATTGTCAAGTGCAAAGGTTTATAATACATATCAGTCACTTGCTGAGTCAGTTTGTGGCTGGTGGCTAGTTAGCATGCTAGAGATTTGGCTTTGGCACACTTCGCTCGCTTTTTCTTGGCATTTTCAGATGAAGTAAAGATATATTGGCTTTCTAATTGAGTCAGTTAATTCAACTCTAGCCTGTTTTTTTTAAAACAGACGTAAAATATGTCGCCAGATGTTTAAAAGGGGAGGACTTGCGAATCAGAGAGGGCTGGATGGCACTGTCTAGTTGCTTTTCAAACAGTGCCTCACTGTGGAAATTGAGGTATCAACACAATATTACATTTCTCACATGTAAGAAGTCATTGATACTAACTTTAATTAACTTTAAGATTATCAAGATGCAGCTGTAGCGGAATGATACATATTTGGTGAAACATCCGAGTGTGATTACCGGGGAATATAGTAACTCCTGGAATCCCTGTTGTCCAATCAGATTGCTCCGTCGGAACTAACTGTTGTATAAAAATAAATAATTGATTTTTGGAAATGAACTGGTGGACCACATTGAAAAAGGGTGGGGGCTGCATGCGGCCCACGGGCTGCCAGTGGTCCATCCCTGATGTAAAGCTTGATGCAATCACAAAACCTCAAAACATTGTAATAACAACACCAATATCTAGTTTTGTAAAATTTCTCTACATCAGTAATGTCTTTGTGTTGAGCTTTTTGTCAGGTTATCATTTCATATCTTCTGGCAGACATGTTATCTCTGAAACTTACAATTAGTTGGTCAGATACCTTGAAGCTGTATCTAAACTAGAAGTTTACATCTCAAGTCTGAAATGCTTCATAGCAGTCTTTGCTGGTCTAGGTATCGTTCAGAGATGGACACCATCATGGCCCGCTGGAGACGGCTGGGCTCCACGCTGGCGGACAATGCCCAGAAAATCCAGGAGCTCATGGCCAAACTGTTGCAGTTTGAGGTGAGAGAAAAGAAAAAAGAGGGCTTGTTTTATAATTCTGACATGAATGTAGTTCTGCTCTGACTTTGTCTTTATCTCTTGACCAGAATGATGTAAAGACTTTAAAGAAGTGGATGGCTGATGTAGATGTCTTCCTGAATGAAGAATGGCCAGCACTGGGAGACTCTGAAGCTCTGGAGAAACAGTTAGAGCAGTGCACGGTGAGAGGGAAAAAGAACTGAGAATAAATTATGCATATTAACAAGAATGGACAGTGGACAAGGGTGGACAGTTAAAATGAACAAAATAGCAGTTACATTAGTTACATTCCTCTTCATACCTGAACTAAAAGTGCTTAAAGACTGCCTTTGACGACTACTATTGATAGTAGTATTGACTACTAGCAATATTTTAATAGTAGTTCTGAAATTTAAGTCAGCCTAAATAGTTTTTTATATTTATCCTCCTCCATTATCAGTCATAAAGTTTGGATCAGTCTTTTGTAGGTTTGGATTTTTTTCCCTTAATAATGAACACCTTCATTTAAAAGCTGCATTTTGTGTTTGCTTGTGTTATCTTTGTCTGATATTTAAATATGACGATCTGGAACATTTATGTGTGACAAACGTGCAGAGGAAGGAGAGGTCAGGGAGGGGGCAAACACTTTTTTACACCACTGAACATACCTTAAAAGACGTACTCCAGGGCACACTGCTCCCTCCATTTGTGGCTCCCTTACTCTTGCTCGACCACTCGCACCTAGGTTTTGATTAGAGCTCCCTCTATAACTGCATTCTTAAATGCAGTTGCAAATACTTTCAAACACGATATAAATAAATAATTGATTTTTGGAAATGGACTGGCAGGCCGCAGCGGATGACATTGGGGGCCACCAGTTGTCCATCCCTGGTTCAGACCAAAGGAACTCTGGTCCACTTCCGCAGATAGTTTGGTTCTGAATGCGCAATCAAACACTTACAAGTGAACCCTGGCGTGCGTTGCTTGCAGTGTTATCTCTAATCCTGTCACTCCTAGTGTTATCTCTAATCCTGTCACTCCTAGTCACTCCCTATGAGATTCTTAGCGTCTTCAACTCTGCCACCTCCAGCTCTGCCTCCTGTCTTTTTGTCAGTGTTACTGTCTCCAAACCATACATCATAGCAGATCTCACTATTGTTTTGTAAATAAGGTGAAAAGGGGAAAAAAGGTCAAATACAGTCTCAGGGCTGCTGATCCTGGCAAGTGCGACATAAATCAGCCCTGGGTGAAGACAGGAGGGGGGAAAGAACTGCAGGGCCTCTTCATATGTGGGAGACCACAGGATTTCCCCATTTCTGGGTCTTCATGGAGAGGTGTCATCCTCCATTGCCTCCTCCTCCACCACCTCATTCTCAACTACATTCACAACCCTCTTTTATATCAATCCCAACACAACAAGACCATTTTTAGGCTGTGTGTCCACCAAACGTGTTTTTTTTTGGCTGTGGGTGATTATTTTCTATTCATTCTCTATGTAGTCCAGCGTCTACTGCTCTCGGTGGTGGCCGCTTTTTGTCGTGGCGCTCAGGCCTGAAAAAAGTTCAGTTTTTCAGACTACAGCTGAGCTCGTCAATGTCAGACCTTTCTAAGCAGTCAATCAGAATTAAGGAAGGGCGGGACATAGGACACCAGTACAGTCTGTACCCAGACTCCTGTTTTCTTTTCCATATCAACATACAGTATTTTGCATCCAGAGCTGCTACCAATGCCAGAATATGTGTCCTGTCCATTAGTATTTAGAGACTACCATTAAAAAATAAGTAGAAAGTCTGACCATAGGAAAAGCGGAAGTGTTGAGCTATGAGTGACACTGTTGCTAGGATACAGGGCACAGACTTTTTTTTCCAGAGCGGAGCGCACAAGTGCTGAAAAAAAAGACTTTCAGGGCAGTCAGGTGACAGAAAACACATTTGGTGGACACGCAGCCTTATGGTGTTCAGCTTTTTTATTGCCATGCATTTTGCAAGGAAAAAGAACTAGGCCTCCATTGAAATTTTATGTAATAAACTCTGCTGTTCTTTGTGTGTGTGTGTGGGGGGGGGGGGGGGGGTCATCACACTTAAAACCTGTTTTCCCTGTATTTTGAAGGTAGAAGCTTAGATTCATTTGGCAATTATGGGAAAAGCATTTTATGCATTGTAGTACGTCAGGAGGATTTAACACCTCCGAACACCACCGCTTAGTTCCTCCTCATGGCTGTCATTTTAAAAAATGGCCAACACACGCCAATTTATCACATCCTTTTTCATGTAAATTAGAAACATTCTTTTGTAAATGTGAGGATTTTTCTCATAAATTTGCAGGATTTTCCTGCAGAGTTAGAGCCATTTTACTCAGAAATGTGCAGCTTCTTACTTGAAAATTTGCAGCTTTTTATTATTCATAATTTTGCATCTTTTTCCTCATGAATTTAGAACTTTTCTTACTCTTGAATTTGCAGTTTAAAAAAAAGCTTAAACTTGCAGCATTTTACTCAAATCTTATATTTGCAGCGTTTTAGGTTGTAAACAGTTGGAAATTTACACCTTTTTTGTGTTTTTGCTAAAGTTGCAGCTTCTTACCCATAAAATTCCACTTTTTTTGGTCAGAAATTGGCAGCTTTTAAATGAGACCCATCCCTTTTTTTTTTTTTTTTTTGCCAGGTCAGGCATTGGCTTGCTTGCTACTGGATAACCATGAAAACCGGTACTACCTGTCTCATGGGTCGGGCTGTCGCCGACTCAACCAGCATCCCCACCCTTCCGAGGGCACGGAGGGCGAAACAGGGCATCCTGGCAGAACTAAAAACAATATCTGCCACAGGTCTGTGGTGGACCACTCCCAGTTACACTGGGTGAGACTGGACATCCTGGCATATAAACACATCTGTCGCAAGGTCTGTGGTGGACTGTGTCAGTCGGTGCATTGTGACATGCACTACACAAAGAGCAGAGATAAACAAACCTATCATCTGGTCAGTCACTGCAACAGATACTGGAATCAGTTTGTCTTGGCTTGTCCTTGCCACTGATAATACCTTTATCTGCCAAGAATGTGCCGCTAGTCCAGCAAAAGCTAGCAGTACTCAAATACTTTGCAAGCAGTTTCATGAAATAGTCAATCAGAAAGCAACTCATACAAGCTCGGATGTCGCCCGGGCTTACAAGGTCCGCGCTAATCTGTTCACACTCCGACAGGCAGCGAAAAGTAAGCTAGGAGCAGGAAGACAAAAAAAGGGGAAAACAGCAGCCTTCTGTGTAGCAGAATGGAATGTACGCACTCTGTTGGACAGAACAACATCACAGCACCCAGAAAGACAGACTGCGCTTGTGGCCCTCGAAATGAACAGGTACAATGTAGACATAGCTGCACTGAGTGAAACAAGATTGCCTGGATATAACAGCTTGGAAGACCATGAGTACATCTTCTTTTGGAGTGGGAGATCAACTCAAGAAAGGAGAGAAGCAGGAGTGGGCTTTGCAGTTAGAAGGGAGATAGCAGCAATGCTTGATGAGGAACTGGTGCCAGTCAACGACAGGATAATGACTATGAGACTCCCACTACAGCGGAAGATGTATGCCACACTCATCATCAGTGTATATGCCCAACAATGACCAACACAGAGGAGGTGAAGGAAGAGTTCTACAGTGATTTACGTGAAACTGTTAGGCGTGTACCTACTGATGACAGGCTGATACTCGTTGGAGATTTTAATGCCAGAGTTGGTTCGGACACTGAGAAATGGAAAGGAGTGCTAGCCAGTCAGGGAGTAGGCAAGTGCAATGCTAATGGAGAACTTCTGCTTGTACTATGTTCAGAGTACAACCTTGTAATAACCAACACTCTATTTAAGCACAAGGACACACACAAGAAGACATGGATGCACCCAAGATCCAAGCACTGGCACTTATTAGACTACATCATAGTCAGGCAGAGAGACATAAGGGATGTATTGGACACCAGAGCAATGAGAGGCACGGACTGTGGTACTGATCATGTTATGCCGAGATCTAGATTAAGGATTTGCAGACGAAAACGGCACTGCAGGACAGGTACGAAGCCACCATGGAAGCTAATCACTAGTGCACTTAAAGGCCAAAAGAAGCATTAAGAACTTACACAGGAAATTGATGAAAACTTGAAAGACTGGGACAGCAACAGCTCAGAGAATGACATAGAAGAGAAATGGGCAACACTGAAGGATACGGTGTATCAGACTGCGAATGATGTATAAGGCCACCCTGAGAGGAAACATCAAGATTGGTTTGATGAGCATGATGAACACCTGAAGAAAAAACTACTAGAAGCGAGGAATACAGCTAGGCAGGAAAACCTACAGTGTAACACAGGGTCAAAGAAGAAGAAATACTCAAAGGCTCAGAGTGAGCTACAGAAGTACACCAGAGAGATAAAGTCCAACTGGTGGGATGAAAAAGCGGAGGAACTTCAAACTGCAGCAGACAGGAAGGACATGAAAACATTCTTCACAGGTTTGAGAGAAATCTATGGCCCAAAACCAAGAGGATTGATCCAACTAAAGGCTATGGATGGTGAAACGGTTTTGCAGGAGAAAGACAAGATCCTGGACAGATTTGCAGACCACTTTGACCAACTACTGAACAACCCTGGAGATCTCACTGAAGAGGCACTGAAGAGGCTAAAGAAACTCTAGTGCAGTGACCAGCTGTATCAAGTCTGGATGAACCACCAAATTTTGATGAACTAATGGCAACTATCAGTATAACACAGGATGGTAAAGCTCCAGAAAGGGATGGAATTCCAGCAGAAGTGTGGAAATTTGGTGGTGTTCAGCTAGCCAACTGCCTGCACAAGCTCATCCAAGAGATATGGGATGCCCAGAAAGTACCTCAAGAGTGGAAGGATGCAAGTATTGTGCCTTTGTTCAAGAAAGGTGACAGGAAAGATTGTGGAAATTACCGAGGTATATCACTGCTAGCCACTGTTGGTAAGATTCTTTCACGTGTACTACTGAACAGACTCAATGAACACATCTCACAGAATGTACTACCGGAAACCCAGTGCAGCTTTAGAAGTGGAAGAAGCACAATGGATATGATTTTCTGCTTGAAACAGGTTCAAGAAAAGTGTATCGAACAGAACATGCCGCTTTATGTAGTCTTCATAGACTTCAGTAAAGCCTTTGCTACTGTTTCGTGACAAGGACTTTGGCAGGTACTCAAAAAATATGGCTGTCGACTTCCGGTTATGGCTGCCACGTAGGACGGACGTGTCTCGCTCTGCTCTGCTCCTGGAGAAAAAAATCGGCAAATAACTCTCTCATTTGGGACAGAACGTATCCCAGCATTTGGGCGAGGATATGTCGGCGAAGCCTAAGGCTGGAAAACCAGGAAAAGGAAAAAGCGAGCCGCCGAAACAGTCCAAATTAACGGACTTTCAGGTCTGTGACGCAGCAAACAAAACTCCATATATGGCGGAGGAGGCTGGCAATGGTGCGATGTCTGCGGGGAATGGCGCAGATGCGCTGATGGCTGCCATGAGATCAATGAGAGCGGACTTTTCCTCTAGATTTGATGGGATTATGACAGCGTTGGAAGGAATAAGAAAGGAATTGGGTGACTGTGTAGAACGAACGGCGCAGATGGAGCTCCGTCTCGCTAGTGCTGAAGATGACGTCACCCGTCTTCAATTAAAGGTGCGCACTTTGGAAAAAAAAAATAAATCTCTGGAAGATAATATTTTGGATTTGGAATCTCGGTCGAGACAGAATAATTTGAGGCTGGTGGGTCTTCCAGAGGAATCAGAAGGTCGGGACGTATGTTCCTTTCTGGAAAAGTGGATTCCGGAGGTGCTGGGCAGCGAGGAGTTGCAATCAGCAGTGGTTCTGGAAAAAGCACATCGTATTGGCCCACGGAGAGATAAGGGACCGCCGAGGACCTTAATTATGAAGTTTCTTAGCAACAGAGACAGGATGAAGATCTTCAACGCTGCACGAGCTAAAAAAGGAGAGATTAAACACCAGGACCAGCAGGTGCGGTTCTACCCAGATTTGGCCACAGGAATCCAGCAATTGAGGAAGCAGTTTGATCCCGTACATAAGGAGCTGCGCAACCTTGGGATTCGTCATGGTGTAATCTATCCTGCGAGACTGCTGACCACGTATGAGGGCAGAACCCACATCTTCAAGACCCCAGAGGAGGCGCAGGAGTTCATCAAGAAGATCAAAGAAGAAGAAGAGACTGGTGGGAGCTAAGCATGAACAAAATATAAGGTAGAATAATTAAGCATTTGCACAGGCATCTGACTGACTTGAAGTAAATAGTAAGTTTACAAAATATAGATTGTATTATATATTAAAAAAACAAAACAAAAACAAAACAAACAAACAAAAAAAAAACTATGATGTACAAAGTTGTTAAAAATTTTGGAGTTAAGTTGGAAAACTACAGAGGAGAGTTAATGTTACGTCATTAAAAGCAGTAGAGTTAGGGTGATTGGGAGGATGAAGAAGGAGTGGCTTAGGCTGTTCCCCGTGGGTGTGGAACGGTCGATGGCTATATCGGGAGACAGAATTTTTCTTTTGATTTTGGGGGGTTTGCCACAAGTGTGGGAAGGGGAAATTTGTTTGTGTGTAGTTTGTAGGATGAATGTTCAACCACTCATGTTTTTGCTTCTCTGTATGAGCATGTTTACACTGCAAGGTAATCCCAAACTCTCTATTGATCATGGACCAAAGTGTTAATCTTAATTTAACTTCATGGAATTGCAGAGGTCTACAAAATTTAAAAAAACTTAAACAAGTTATGAATAAAATAAAGGACATGGGTTCAAGAATTGTGTTTTTACAAGAAACTCATCTGATAGAGGAGGATGTTAAAAGAATTAGGAGTAGATGGCAGGGAAGTGTATTCACCTCTTCATTTTCATCCCGAGCCGGGGGAGTTATGACTCTCATACATAAATCAGTTCCTTTTCAAGTGAAAAATGTAATTGGAGACAAATTTGGAAGATATGTAATCATTCAAGGTTCTTTGCTATTAGAAAATATAAATCTTGTGAACTTATATGGTCCCAATATAGATGATCAGAAGTTCTTTGCTAATTTATTTCTCATCTTATCATCACTTACAGGGCAACATATAATAGCAGGGGATTTTAATTGTACATTGAATCCAGGTGTGGATAGATCAACAGGACTGGATTGTACGCACATTGGATGTAGGATGACTATTAATCATTTTATGAAAGAATTGAGATTGTTAGATATATGGAGAGAAATGAAACCACAAGTTAAAGCCTATTCTTGTTATTCCAGTACCTACAAGACATTCTCACGTATTGACTATTTTTTGATTTCCACAGAATTAAGGTCCAAGATTCAAAACTGCTTTTATGATAACATCGTGATCTCTGATCATGCACCCTGTTGTCTAATATATGTAGATAAAAAATTGACAAAGGAATCAGGTAGATGGCAATTTCAGCATAAATGGCTTCAGGATGAGGAATTTGTCAAGTATATAGAAAAACAGATAGACGAGTTCTTTGACATCAATACTACACAAACATCAGCATGTGTAAAGTGGGAGGCTTTCAAAGCTTTTATTAGGGGACATATTATTAGTTATACAGGATCAAAATCTAAGAAGACTCGAGAGGAGAGAGCTAAATTGGAACATAAAATAAAAAGTCTTCAGGAAAAAGTGTATGCAGGAAGTGACCCAAGGTTGGAGAATGAATTACTGATTTTGAGAGCTGAATACGACAAAAAATCAGCGAATAGAGCTGCCTCGAGTCTTCTAAGATTGAAACAATCTTTTTATGAACAAGGTGAAAAATCAGGAAAATTATTAGCATGGCAGATTAAACAATTGGAAATTAAAACACCAATTACTAGTATTATAAGTAATGGACAGGTAGTTATAGATCCTTTAGAAATTAATAGAGCCTTTAGAGATTACTATGAAAAATTATATGATACCAAAAATGAACCTGATTTAACAAAACTAAATGGGTTTTTGAACGAACTATCTATACCGTGTATTCCAAATGAAAACAGGGAGATATTGGAGTCTAAAATTAGTCAAGAAGAAGTTGGGCTAGCCATTGATAATATGAAATCAGGAAAAAGTGCAGGACCAGATGGTCTTCCAGTTGACCTTTATAAAAAATTTAAGAATAAATTAATAAAACCTTTTTTGGAAATGGTTTTAGAAGCATTTCAAAATAATAATTTACCATCATACATAAATAATGCCTTAATTATACTGTTGCCAAAACCAGGTAAGCCCTCTAATAAATGTGAAAATATGAGACCAATAAGCCTATTAAACGCCGACCTTAAGATAATCTGTAAAATTTTAGCAAGACGAATACAAGAAATTTTACCAAATATTATTAATCGAGATCAGAATGGCTTTATAAAGGGTAGACAAGGCTTCCATAATGTAAGAAGACTATTTAATATTATTTATTTTAATAAAGAAGCACCGGATACAGCTCTCCTATCATTGGACGCCGAAAAGGCCTTTGATAGAGTTGAATGGCCCTTTCTTTTTGAAGTCCTACAAAGGTTTGGACTTGGAAATAATTTCATAAAATGGGTTCAAATAATATACAATAATGCTACAGCAGAAATCCTAACAAATAACAATATTTCAAAACCAATAAAAATCAATAGAGGATGTCGACAAGGCTGTCCACTTTCACCTTTACTGTTTACTATGGCAATTGAACCTTTAGCGATAGCGATACGTTTACATTCACAAATATATGGAATTAAAGTTGGACCAACAGAACATAAAATCTCCCTGTACGCCGATGATATAATTTTGTTTATGTCGAATCTAAAAAAATCAATTCCAACCTTGTTGAATTTAATAATGAATTTTGGGGAAATATCAGGATATAAAATAAATAAAACTAAATCTTCAATATTAATGCTAAATGAGACCCAGAGAAATTACCCAGCCCCTGAGGTAAATCAATTCAATGTTGTAAATCAGTTTAAATATTTAGGAATCCAAATTATGCCTAAGCTAGAATCAGTCGCCAGTGTCAACTATGAAGCCTTAATGTCAGATATCAATGAGTTAACTCAGAGATGGATGTCACTACCAATGTCGATGATCGGGAGAATCAATATACTTAAAAGTAATATTTTACCTAAAATACTTTATTTATTTCAATACATTCCCTTACCACCACCTTTAGATCTATTCTCAAGAATAAAAAAAAAGTTAGTGGAATTTATATGGAACAACAGGAGGGCTAGATTACGTTTGTCTTTATTATATTTACCATTTGATCGTGGAGGTCTGAAATGTCCAAATTTTATGTTGTATTATTGGTCGGCACAACTGAGGTCTATGACATATTATTTTTCATCAAATGATCTCCCTCACTGGACTGAAATGGAATCATACAATTTACCTTTACCTCTTCCCATATTCATATACTCAGATTCGGCAAAAAAATTACAAAAACAAGTTAAAAATCCATTTGTAAAGCATATGATCAAAATATGGTGTGAAGCTAAAAACTATTTAAAAGAACCACAGTTATTGTCACAATTTAGTCCAATATGGGGTAATCAATATTTTAAACCAGGGAGAGCGGACGCTGTATTTAAAGTATGGAATTTAAAAGGGATACAAAAGATTCAGGATTTATATTTGCCATGTGCAGACAACATAATGTCTTTTGAAGAGCTGAGGATCAAATTTAATCTCAATAGAACACATTTTTTTAAATATCTTCAACTTAGAAACTTTATTCGATCAAATCAAAATAAAGCTCTCACTCGACCTATTTATTCATCCTTGGAAAAAATGATGATGAAAGATAGTAAAAGAAAGGGTATTATTTCAGAGTTTTATAACTCATTGACACTATCTTCAAGTGAAAATTCACTGAAAAGATTAAACTACTGGAAAGAAGATCTGCAAATTGAAATTTCAGAGGAACAATGGGAATTGGCTTGTACAGAAGCTCAAACCAAATCAATAAATGCACGCCTTAAATTGATACATTTCAAATGGTTAATGCGGATGTATGTTACACCGGAGGAGTTAAATAGATATAACAAAAATATACCAGATACATGCACAAAATGCATGGAAAGTAAAGGAACCCTATTTCATTGTTTATGGGAATGTAGATTAATAAGAATGTTTTGGGAAGAGGTGAGGGTAACAATTGAAAAAATAATCTCAAAACAAATCATATTGAATCCTAAACTGTTTTTGTTGGGTCTGTACCCAGAAAAGCATAATTTTAATAAAAGTGAAAGAACATTCATAGACCTCAGTTTGCTTAATGCCAAAAAATGTATTGCACTATTATGGAAAAAGACTCATAGACCAGATGTGACTCAGTGGTTAAGACAGATGTTAACAAACCTTCCATTAGAAAGAATAACATATATACTGAAATCAAAGGAAATTGTGTTTGAGAATATATGGAGACCTTTTATTGATTATGTAAAAAATTTAAACATAACTCTTGAAGAAGAAGGTGAATGATGTGTGTGGACCTTGTAAATTCCAAACTGGTGAACATAATATGTATACTTATAAGATAAGATAAGATAAGATAAGATAAGCCTTTATTAGTCCCACAACGGGGAAATTCCAGGATTGCAACAGCACAGGGATAGCAACACTCAGAGCAACAATCAGAAGGCAAGAAAAAAAAACAAGCAAGCAAGAGCAGCTAATAAACATATGTACGTATTACTATAAAATATATATATATATACACACACACACAGACACACAGTGCAGAGCATTGTAGCTGGATGGAATAAATATGTAAATATATAAACACCCACAGTACGGAGCATTGCAGCTAGGTGGAATAAATATGCAAGTATATAAACACACACAGTGCGGAGCAATGTAGCTAGATGGAATAATATGTAGATGGATTATGTATTGGATTGTCTAGACTAAACAGAGGAGCATTGTTGAAGATTTGATTTTGTTGGTGGTTGTTGGTGTTTTTAGTGCATTTTTTTTTGTAGTACTTTAGTGTTAGTGTTTGATTGTTTGTATCATGTTTGTTAAAAAAAAAAAAAAAAGGTTCAATAAAGATATTGTGGAAAAAAAAAAAAATATGGCTGTACAGAGAAGTTTGTCAGCCTGATCAAGGCACTCCATACAGGTATGCAAGCAAACGTGGCAATGAGTGGTTCATTTTCTAAAGACTTTTAAGTTAGCAACGGGGTGAAAAAGGGTGTGTGCTGGCGCCTACACTCTTCTCGCTATATTTGGCAGCCATGCTTGACGTGGCCTTCAGAGACACTTCAGAAGGAGTATGCATTCAAACAAGGAAAGAAGCAGACTTGTTCAGTGTGGCACAGTTTAAAGCCAAGAGTAAGACATCGAGAAAGGTAGTAAGAGAAATGCTCTTTGCCGACGACAGTGCTCTAGTTGCACACAGTGTGGAAGATATGCAATCTTTAGTGGAGAAATTTGCAAGAGTAGCTAGCCAATTCAGCCTCCAAAATTCCAATTATCAACATCACTACCAGAAGAGATCAGCATTGGTACAGAGCCACTAGTCAAATGCAAGACTTTCAAGTATCTAGGGAGTACTGTTTCAGAGAATGCTGGGCTGGAGGATGAACTATCGCTCAGAATGGGAAGAACGAGCGCTGTGTTTGGAAACTTGAGGGAGAGACTGTGGAACAATCGATGTGTCTATCCGTGTGAAATTCAAAGTGTACAGTGACAGTACTGGCTACTCTATTGTAGGGTGCTGAAACTTGGACTGTCTACAGAGTGCAGGTGAAGAAACTCCATGCGTACATGATGAGACACCTTCGAGCCATAATGAACATCTCATGGAAAGACAAGATAACCAACACAGAAGTGTTGAAACGAACTGGTCTACCATCAATGGAGGACATGCTAATACAGACAAACCTGAGATGGCCCTGACATGTTGAGAGAATGGACCACCAGCGTCTCCCTCGGCAGTTACTCTACTCACAGTTATGCGAGGGCAAACGCAATCAGGGTATTGAGTTTTTGCATATGACGTCAGGGGGCGTGCCGCACTGGCCCGTTAGAGTGTGCCGCCATATTGGATGGCAAGAAACAGCAGCAGCAGGGTGAAACAAACCACATAGCTCACGTGTACCTACAAACTCGGCAAAATGGTGTACTCCTGTTGTTCCCCCTGATAAGGGGATAAGCGGGGAATTAAATGGCCGGTGTGAAATGCAAAAAAAAAAAAAAAAAGTTGGATTTTTGAATAATTACCTTCGCTGACGTAATCTCTCGCTTTCTCATAACGGGCTGCACGGTGGAGCAGTGGTTTAGCACTGTGGCAGCACAGTTTACCCTCGGCCGGGGGATCGCGGGGATCATGAGACCGTGGGCTCGATCCCAGCCCCCGACCAACAGTGAGCTGTGTGGAGTTTGCATGTTCTCCCCGTGTTGCGTGGGTTTACTCCGGGATTTCTCCGGTTTCCTCCCGCATACCAAAAACATGTAGGTTTAGGGCGCTCGCGCACGCAGCGGCCAGTGGCTTGTCACCAGACTGCAAACCAAATCTACCTACAGGTACAAATAAGTAACAAAAAAAAAAAAAACTTTCTGGTTTGGGGGCGCCTCTCTGCTTGCTACAAAGGACAATGCACACATGAAAGCGGAGAAAACTATTGCAAATGTGCATAAAATCAGGTACGTTTTAACGCGGCGCGCCGTGGAGAGCCTTTAAAAAAAAAACAAAAACACGCAGCGCGCTTCACTCACCTCAGATTCCGAGGAGCTGCTGTTGTTTTCCGACTCGTTCACCAGCGAAGACTTCACATCATCCACGTCCCTTTCCGCTGACACGTTTTCCGATATCTTTTCCTCCTGCTCCCCTTCGTCTTTGAAAGATATCATTTCATCGTTTGCCCCCAAATCATCCCCGCTGAGCAGATTACTGGCAGTCATTGTTCTGCTAATTACTCCAGCTGTGCGCTCTGCTTGTCCGTGGGGGTTACTCCCCCCCCCCCACCTCCGTTCAACTGAGGCATTTCGGCACACCAGAGGAGCGCACGGGAGCAAGATTAAAAACACTTGTCTGCTGTTATGACTGCTGACAATGACTCCACTGAATCTCACAGAGACATCGCAGACACAGTGTCAGAGGCCACAGTGTCAGTTGTTGAAGAGGATGATAGGGATGTTATTATGTCAGACTGTATGTATTATGTCAGACTGTGTGTTCTCCTCACTCATTCTGATCGCTAAACAGTACAAGTTACGCCTGGGTTGTCACAGTGCAACTGCTGCTCTTGCCATCCAAGATGGCGGCACCTACGGCGTGTTTATGTTTACCCCTGCGAGTCGCGTGAATTTTACGAGCCTACGCAAAAACTCTATACCAAGGCTCAGATTTAAAGACACTGTAAAAAGAAACTTGAAGAAGTTGGACATAGACAGGAGCTCCTGGCAGTGGAAGGCTAAGGACAGAGCTGTGTGGAGGAATCTGATCAAACCTAAATGAAACAGTCATTGTCGCCCACGACAGACTGCTATGATGATGATGATGATGATGATGATGATGATCAGTCATAAACAGAGCAGACTGTAGAAATAAATTATTTTAAAAAGTTACTGTACTACAATAAGTTTTTGTACTTTACCGTGCTGTTTTGTTGTAGGAAATGTTTTACTCTTACTTGAACACATTTATAAAGAAAAACTTGTACTCTTAGTTACATTTATACAGTTTTAGTTACTTATGATTTGAATTGGGTGTTTCCATAAAAAACCTGCACAGAGAGAAAGCTGGTTACATATCCGCTTCTTTTTACTTTAGCCTAAAACTCATGCTTCCAGAATTAACTGAATCAGTTAAAATTAATGGGTTACATGAGCATATGGGTTTAATATTCCACAAGCAGACAGACATGAAAGGCAGGAAGTCAGGCATGGCAAGAGGGAGAATATCCAGGAATTTTTCAAAATAAAGCCCTGGGCAAATTTCAATAGTCAATAAAGTGGAACAAAAAAAATGTGTGTGTATATATATATATATAAATATATATATATATATATATATATATATATATATATATACATACTGTGTGTGTGTGTGTGTGTGTGTGTGTGTGTGTGTGTGTGTCTACACTACCGTTCAAAAGTTTGGGGTCACCCAGACAATTATTTTGTGTTTTCCATGAAAAGTCACACTTATTTACCACCATGAGTTGTAAAATGAATAGAAAATATAGTCAAGACATTGACAAGGTTAGAAATAATGATTTGTATTTGAAATAATAATTTTTTCAAACTTTGCTTTCATCAAAGAATCCTCCATTTGCAGCAATTACAGCATTGCAGACCTAACATGATTGTACAAGGATTTTCTAATCATCCATTAGCCTTCTGACGCAATGAGCAAACACATTGTACCATTAGAACACTGGAGTGATAGTTGCTGGAAATGGGCCTCTATACCCCTATCTAGATATTGCACCAAAAACCAGACATTTGCAGCTAGAATAGTCATTTACCACATTAACAATGTATAGAGTGTATTTCTGATTAGTTTAAAGTTATCTTCATTGAAAAAAAGTGCTTTTCTTTCAAAAATAAGGAAATAAGGAAATTTCCAAGTGACCCCAAACTTTTGAACGGTAGTGTGTATATATATATATATATATATATATATATATATATATATATATATATATATCCATCCATCCATCCATCCATCTTCTACCGCTTTTCCGGAGGTCCGGGTCGCGGAGGCAGCAGTTCAAGCAGAGAAGCCCAGACTTCCCTCTCCCCAGCCACCTGCTCCAGCTCTTCAGAGGGGATACCAAGGCGTTCCCAGACCAGCTGGGAGACATAGTCTCTCCACCGAGTCCTGGGTCTGCCCCGGGGTCTCCTCCCAGTGGGACGTGCCTGAAACACCTCAAGTGGGAGGCGTCCAGGAGGCATCCTAATCAGATGCCCGTACCACCTCAACTGACTCCTTTCAATGTGGAGGAGCAGCGGTTCTACTCTGAGCCTCTCCCGGATGACTGAGCTCCTCACCCTATCTCTGAGGGTGAGTCCAGCAATCCTACGGAGAAAGCTCATTTCAGCTGCTTGTATCCGCGATCTCGTTCTTTCGGTCATTACCCAAAGCTCGTGACCATAGGTGAGAGTAGGAACGTAGATTGACTGGTAAATCGAGTAAAGAGAGGTGCAGAGCTGTCAACTGATCACCACCTGGTGGTGAGTTGGATCCGATGGCAGGGGAGGAAGCCATTCAGACCTGGTACACCCAAACGTATAGTGAGGGTGTGCTGGGAGCGTCTGGCTGAGGCCCCTGTCCAGGAGGTCTTCAACTCCCTCCTCCGGAAGAACTTCAACCACATTCCGAGGGAGTCTGGAGACATGGAGTCTGAATGGGCCATGTTCTCCACCTCTGTTGTTGAAGCGGCGGCCCAGAGCTGCGGCCGCAAGGTGGTCGGTGCATCTCGTGGTGGCAACCCCCAAACCAAGTGGTGGACACCAGTGGTGATGGGGGCCATTAAGCTGAAGAAGGAGTCCTATCAAGCTTGGTTGGCTTGTGGGACTCCCGAAGCAGCTGAGGTGTACCGGCAGGCCAAGCGGAGTGCAGTTCGGGTGGTTGCTGAAGCAAAAACCCGGGTATGGGAGGAGTTCGGTGAGGCCATGGAACAAGACTTTCGGTCGGCCTCAAAGAGATTCTGGCAAACTGTCCAGCGGCTCAGGAGGGGAAAGCAGCTCCCCGTCCACACTGTGTATGGTGCGGATGGGACACTGTTGACTTCGACTGGGGACATCGTCGGGTGGTGGAAGGAATACTTCGAGTATCTCCTCAATCCCACTGATACGCCTTCCACAGTGGAAGCAGGGTTTGGGGACGAGGGGGATGACTCGCCTATCACAGGGGCTGAGGTCGCCAAGGTGGTTAAAAATCTCCTTGGTGGCCGGGCCCCGGGGGTGGACGAGATTCGCCCTGAGTACCTCAAGGCCCTAGATGTTGTTGGGTTGTCATGGTTGACACGCCTCTGCAACATTGCGTGGAGGTCGGGGGCAGTGCCTTTGGCATGGCAAACCGGGGTGGTGGTTCCTCTCTTTAAAAAAGGGGACCGGAGGGTGTGCTCCAACTTTAGAGGGATCACACTCCTCAGCCTCCCTGGGAAGGTCTATGCCAAGGTACTGGAGAGGAGAGTCCGGCCGTTGGTCGAACCTCGGATTCATTATTATCGTATCATCAGACCTGCGACCGTATGTCTTGGACACCCGAGTAAAGATATATATATATATATATATATATATATATATATATATATATATATATATATATATATATATATATACACTCACCGGCCACTTTATTAGGTACACCATGCTAGTAACGGGTTGGACCCCCTTTTGCCTTCAGAACTGCCTCAATTCTTCGTGACATAGATTCAACAAGGTGCTGGAAGCATTCCTCAGAGAGTTTGGTCCATATTGACATGATGGCATCACACAGTTGGCGCAGATTTGTCGGCTGCACATCCATGATGCGAATCTCCCGTTCCACCACATCCCAAAGATGCTCTATTGGATTGAGATCTGGTGACTGTGGAGGCCATTTGAGTACAGTGAACTCATTGTCATGTTCAAGAAACCAGTCCGAGATGATTCCAGCTTTATGACATGGCGCATTATCCTGCTGAAAGTAGCCATCAGAAGTTGGGTACATTGTGGTCATAAAGGGATGGACATGGTCAGCAACAATACTCAGGTAGGCTGTAGCGTTGCAACGATGCTCAGTTGGTACCAAGGGGCCCAAAGAGTGCCAAGAAAATATTCCCCACACCATTACACCACCACCACCAGCCTGAACCATTGATACAAGGCAGGATGGATCCATGCTTTCATGTTGTTGACGCCAAATTCTGACCCTACCATCCGAATGTCACAGCAGAAATCGAGACTCATCAGACCAGGCAACGTTTTTCCAATATTCTATTGTCCAATTTCGATGAGCTTGTGCAAATTGTAGCCTCAGTTTCCTGTTCTTAGCTGAAAGGAGTGGCACCCGGCGTGGTCTTCTGCTGCTGTAGCCCATCTGCCTCAAAGTTCGACGTACTGTGCGTTCAGAGATGCTCTTCTGCCTACCTTGGTTGTAACGGGTGGTTATTTGAGTCACTGTTGCCTTTCTATCAGCTCGAACCAGTCTGGCCATTCTCCTCTGACCTCTGGCATCAACAAGGCATTTCCGCCCACAGAACTGCCGCTCACTGGATATTTTTTCTTTTTCGGACCATTCTCTGTAAACCCTAGAGATGGTTGTGCGTGAAAATCCCAGTAGATCAGCAGTTTCTGAAATACTCAGACCAGCCCTTCTGGCACCAACAACCATGCCACGTTCAAAGTCACTCAAATCACCTTTCTTCCCCATACTGATGCTCGGTTTGAACTGCAGGAGATTGTCTTGACCATGTCTACATGCCTAAATGCACTGAGTTGCCGCCATGTGATTGGCTGATTAGAAATTAAGTGTTAACGAGCAGTTGGACAGGTGTACCTAATAAAGTGGCCGGTGAGTGTATATATATATATATATATACAGTTAGGCGCAGAAATATTTGGACAGTGACACAATCTTCATGATTTGGGCTCTGCATGCCACCACATTGGATTTGAAATGAAACAACTACAACGGAACTGAAGTGCAGACTTTAAGGTATAAGGTGTTGAACAAAAATATATGATTAAACATGTAGGAACTGTAGCTATTTTTATACAAACGCTCCTCATTTCAGGGGCTCAAAAGTAATTGGACAAATAAACATAACCCTAAGTAAAATGTTACTTTTCAATATTTTGTTGAGAATCCTTTGCAGGCAATGACTGTCTGAAGTCTGGAACCCATGGACATCACCAAACGCTGGGTTTCCTCCTTTGTGATGCTTTGCCAGGCCTTTACGGCAGCTGTCTTCAGTTGTTGCTTGTTTGTGGGTCTTTCTGCCTTAAGTTTTGTCTTGAGCAAGTGAAATGCATGCTCAATTGGGAGCATGCATTTCATTGAGATCTGGTGATTGACTCGGCCATTGCAGAATATTCCACTTTGTTGCTTTAAAAAACTCCTGGGTTGCTTTTGCAGTATGTTTTGGATCATTGGTGAAGCGCCATCCTATCAACTTTGCTGCATTTGGTTGAATCTGAGCAGAAAGTATATCCCTATACACTTCAGAATTCAACCGGCTGCTTCTGTCTTTTGTCACATCATCAATAAACACAAGTGACCCAGTGCCATTGGAAACCATGCATGCCTATGCCATCACACTGCCTCCACCATGTTTTACAGAAGATGCAGTGCTTTGGATCATGAGCTGTTCCAATTCTTCTCCAAACTTTCTTCTTCCCATCATTCTGGTACAGGTTGATCTTAGTCTCATCTGTCCAAAGAATGCTGTTCCAGAACTGGGCTGGCTTCTTCAGGTGTGTTTTGGCAAAGTCAATTCTGGCCTTTCTATTTTTGAGGCTGATTCATGGTTTGCACCTTGTGGTGAATCCTTTGTATTTACTCTCACGAAGTCTTCTCTTTATGGTAGACTTAGATACTGATACACTTACTTCCTGGAGAGTGTTCTTCACTTGAGTGGATGTTGTGAAGGGTTGTTCTTCACCATGGAAAGGATTCTGTGATCATCCACCACTGTTGTCTTCCGTGGACGTCCAGGCCTTTTTGAGTTCCCAAGCTCACCAGTGCACTCTTTTTTTTCTCAGAATGTACCAAACTGTTAATTTGGCCACACCTAACATTTCTGCTATCTCTCTGATGGATTTCTTCTTTTTTCTCAGCCTCAGGATGGTCTGTTTCACCTCCAATGAGAGCTCCTTTGACCGCATGTTGTGTGTTCACAGCAACAGCTTCCAGATGCAAACGCCACACCTGAAATCAACTCCAGACCTTTTAACTGCTTAATTGATGACAGGTTAACGAGGGAAGAACCCTTGCAGCCTTGTTATTTTTTTTTTGCAGCCTTCTGAGTCAATTGTCCAATTACTTTTGGTCCCTTGAAAAAGAGGCGGCTCCGTATTAAAGAGCTGTAATTCCTAAACCCTTGCTCCAATTTGGATGTGAATACTCTCAAATTACAGCTGAGAGTCTGCACTTTAAGCCCATATTGATTATATAATTGTATGCTGAATATGTTTTCGTAAACAGCTAAAATAACAAAACTTATATATATATATATATATACTGTATATATATATATTCTTTTTTTTTTTTTTCTCCTGTGCAGCCCAGTACCAAATGGTCCACGGGCTGGTACCAATCTGCAACCAGGTGATTGGGGACCACTGGTTAAAACTACACAAATAAAATCCTGTATATCAAATACTGTATTTATTCTAATATCACAACTGTGCTTGAAACTCACCCTTACTCTGCTGAATCTTTAATAATGAGATGAGATGATGAGATGAGATTCAACTTTATTGTCATTACACATGTATGAATACGAAACGTGACTTGGCATTTGGGCACGCTCTGCAGAGCGCATCCAAGGCCGGGGCAGCCGCTAGGCACCAGTCATAATAATAATATAAATTGAAGAAAAAAAAATTCTACTTCCAAAAAGCTCATCATTTTACATGTAATATTTTTATAATTCTATCACTTTATTTATTCACTGCCAATTTGCACCATTGTCAAATGGTCTTGAGCTAGGTTTTTGACCATGCAGAATGACGGGGTCTGAAGAAAGGGCACAAGTCTGTGCTACAGAAGTTTAACAAAATAGGCTGAAGGAACAATATGATTCATAACCTGGGCTTGCCATTATTTGTAGGTTTTTATTTCAGTCGTAGCTGTCTAACCTCCATCTCACACACTGATTTTCCAGGCTCTGGTAAATGACATCCATACCATCCAGCCCAGCGTCAATGGCATCAATGAGGTGGGTCTGTATCTCAAGAAAGAGGCCGAACCACCTTTTGCCATCCACATCCAGAAGGAGCTAGATGAACTTAACACCCAGTGGGAGAACATCTGCAAGCAGGCATGAAACCTTTATCCACAGTCACCAGTTTCCTGTTTGCACATTTTTGTCCAGGACTGAGGGCTTTATTGTGTCACTGTGCTTTCTCTTGTCCTCCTAGGCCTATGCAAAGAAGTCAGCTTTGAAAGGTGGCCTTGATAAGACTATGGCTCTGAGGAAGGAGATGCAGGAGATGCAGGAGTGGATCAACCAAGCTGAGGAAGACTACCTGGAGAGAGACTTCACATACAAGACGCCCGAGGAACTGCGAAAAGCTGTGGAGGAGTTGAAGGTGTGTATAACAGGAATTCAGGGGGCAGAGTGCCTGGAGACTGAGAATGGAATAAAGCACTGTGTGGAAATTATTAAGGAGGGGGGATGAATGTTATGCTTCACAAGCCTACATTAAAATTACAAATATTTTCTTTGCACTCATTTCCCAGCTTATAATTTTATAACATAAATTCAAGAATAAACCTCCTGACATGCACTGTCTCCTTTTGTTAGAAGCACCTTTGGCTATTAGGAACTAACAGAGGCAAGGCATGCTACAGTAAATCCATTTTAAAATTCAAGACACCAGTGGAGATGGATGGATAGATGGATGGACTTTATTGATCCCAAACTGGGAAATTTTGGGAAATCTCTACCGCCATCTATAACAGTGTTATTTGACCTCCAAAATATAATAATAATAACAATAATAATGCATCAGATTTATATAGTGCTTTTCATAGACACTCAAAGATGCTTCTCAATGGATACATTATTCATTCACTCCACAGACAACAGTAGTGGTAAGCTACTACTGTAGCCACAGCTACCCTGGGGCAGACTGACAAAAACATGGCTGCCAATCCACGCCAATGGCCTCTCCAACCACTACTGAACATTTATACACATTCATGCACTGTGTCATGGACACTGGAGGCAGGGTGGGTAAAGTGTCTTGCCCAGGGACACAACGGCACGATGTCTGGGGAGATCAGGATTCGAACCGCCAACCCTCTGGTTAGTAGACAACCTGCTCTACCTCCTGAGCCACTGCCGCCCACTATAATACCCACATATAATACTCAGGTAATGAAAATATTTAAATTAGTGCTTTTCTTATTTCTGTGCTTGGCCACATTTGTTATTGATAGTAGTGGTTTATTACATGTTCAACCTTCAAGGACAAAAAGGTGGAGTGTTCTAAAAGATAACTGTGGAATGATAAAATTATGGATTAACCCTCAGTCACAAAGGGAAAGATTCATGATTAGGAAGCAACTTCTACAATGGAGCTATTTTTAAAAATCTTTTGGCAATACATATATTTGTTTTTATGACGTTTTATTGACAAAAGAAAAAACTAGTTATATTCAACTCTCTGTTTACAGTAAGGCTGGCCACACCCTGGCCATCGTTGATTCAATCCCACCCCCTGACCATCGGTGACCCTTCTGTGTGGAGTTTGCATGTTCTCCCTGTGTCTCCGTGGGTTTACTCCGAGTACTCCGGTTTCCTCCCACAAACCAAAAACATGCAAGTTAGGTTAATTGGAGACTCTAAAGTGGCCCTAGGTGTGTGTGTGTGTGTGTGTGTGTGTGTGTGTGTGTGTGTGTGTGTGTGTGTGAATGGTGAAGGGATTGGCACCGCACCGTGGCTGCCTGATCCATCCAAGTGGATGCTCTGTAATTTCCCGATTGTGGAACTAATAAAGTATTATTAAAAAAATTAATTAATTTTGGGCCCTAATTGCCTCTGACAATGATCTGTTGATGTATGGCCTAATTTGAGGCTTGTCTCCATTATTTATTTGTCAGAATAATCCTGAAGTCCGTGGTGTCAATACAAATAAAGTTGGAGCCTCCCTGATTTTGAACATGTTTGGTATTCATAATTTCTGCTTCTGATGGAATAGTCAGTGAGAGCAAGCCGACCCAGAAGCGTCACCACCCAGATGTTCAGTACTTATCCAGCCAAAGTGTTAAAACTGCACCTATGCCCATAACTTCACAGCTAGGATTTCATTCATGTTCTTTTTCTCTGTTGTTTTTCCACTGCAAAACAGAACAAAAGCCAGCTTATCATGTTGACTATCATGTTAGTGACCCATGCTGGCAAAATGAGTGGGAATGCGCACCGCGTCACTACGAGCTGCAGGCAGGAGAAGTCATAAATCATGACTCTTTCTTTGTTTGCTAGCGGCAAATCCTGGGAAAAAACCCATGAGTGCCTGGTATCACTGGAAAGCTTTGAAAACGTACTTTCTAAAAATGCATGTTTTTGCAGAACACGTAACTCCCAACCGATCAAACGCAAGTTTTTAACCTAGCCAAAATATAAACAAATTGTCTTTTTCCGGGTCCATTTTTGCACACTTCCAACAAATTAAATATCATTTTGAAGGTCTTTCAATACAGAATATGAAAAAAAATGTTACCTCAGTTTTGATAATTTTCTCAAAGTGACTCATTTTCCCAGCACAGGTCACATTTGTGTGCCTTCTGAAGTTATGTCTGGTCATGTGAAGTTCTGTCAGATATGTTGTCCCGCGGTCTGGCTGCATCATCTAGTGCAGGGATGGGCAACTTTGGTGGTAGAGAGGAACTACAAGTTTTTCCTCACTTCCTGAGGGCCAGATTTACATGTAAACCTTTCGTGGGGGTGTATTATTTCCTGCAAAGTTAAAAGTTTCACAAATAAAACTGAAAAAGCAAATGAAAATAAAAGCCACTCTGTGTTTTATTGTATTAGAATTAAAATTATTGATAAAATTATATCTGCCCTGCAATGGACTGGTGATCTGTCCAGGGTGTACCCTGCCTCTTGCCCAAAGATGCCACCCACGCAACCCGAAAAGGATTAACCGTTTGAGTGTGACTGTCGCCAAACTGTGACATAACCCCTAGTGGTCAACAATGGTAAAGATTTTTTTCAAGAAACTAGTCAGATCAGATGTCAGAACTTTCCAAGGCTATAATTTTAAAGTGGTAAGAGATAATGGCTTACTGTCAATTAGAAAGATGTAAAATATGATCCAAAGTTTCAGATAGGAGTGAATTTACACATCTAATTTGCATAATGCCACGACAGCTATATTGAATTACATAACTCAGTCAAAAGCGGACTTTGGACATATTTACACGAAGAATGGTTCAGTCTTTTGACACCGTTTTTAGTACAGGGGTACGTTGTCATCTTATCTTCAAAGTATATGAACAAGAAACTCAGTATAATGTAAAGAAACAAAGAAATTCGTCACTTGCTCGCTGACGTGGTTGGTCTGTTTTTGTCCATCGTGGTCGTTTTTGTCCGTTCTTTCAGTCATTTGCACTCTCTCCCACATCTAGACACTCTTATGATTATCCCACATCAATTTCGTTTGTATTCCCCGGCAATTTTTCGAGTATGACGCAGTTTTATGCGACGGTACAGGGCGGTGCATGGCAGCCATATTTGCTTTCTGGGCTCAAAGAAGGAAAACAGGAAAAGGAAATAAGGATTTCTTCTTCTTGGGTGTATTACGTGTCATCCATGAGTCCTCCAACACGTGCCTGCCACCTTCTGAACTGGCACGATCAGTACAAGTCGTCAGTATAGCTGGGGAGTTAAAGGGATGTCAGAATCAGTTGACAGGTGCAGCACCGCGCTCTGCCACTAGGGGCATGCGAAATCTCACAATCAAAGGGTTAAGCAGTAGAAGATGGATGGATGGATGGATGGATGAATGGATGGATGGATAAAATTATGACCAAACTTTTAAAACTCTCTACATCAAATTGATGAGCAAAGAGAAATTCTGGACAATATCCATCCATCTTCTTCCGCTTAATCCTTTTCGGGTCATGGGGGGGGGGGGCTGGAGCCTATCCCATCATCTTTGAGCGAGAGGCAGGGTACACCCTGGACAGATCGCCAGTCCATTGCAGGGCCAACACAGAGAGGCAGACAACCATTCACTCTCACAGTCATACCTAAGGACAATTTAGAATCCCCAGTTTTGATGCCAGTTAACCTAACTTGCATGTTTTTGGCATGTGGGAGGAAACCGGAGAAATCCCGGAGTAAACCCAGGCAAACACGGGGAGAACATGCAAACTCCACACAGATCACTGTTGGTCAGGGGCAGGGATCGAACCCAGGATCCCCTGGCCAAGGGTGAGTTACTGTACTGCCGCAGTGCTAACCACTCCGCCACTGCGCTGCCCATTCTGTACAATAATAAACAAAAAAAGCCAAGAAAAGGAAATATGACAAGGCTTAGCTTGCTGTTGGATTCATTGTGGGTGTGGAGCGGCAGAGAAACAGTTGTGTGTAGGTGGGCTTGGTAATTGTCTGGCTCCCCAAAATGGGGAATAAAAAAAAGTTTAATAGCCACTGGTATAAATGAACAAAAAAATCAGAGATTTAAACAAACACAGTCTCTGAACTTTTATTGCTGGCATGGGATTGAAACAGTCTCAGTGCTTCAGTTGTGCTCTTTAGAAAGAAACCTCAAAGCTTTGAATCTTTTTCTGCACAATTAGAAGGAAAGCCTCCAAGCTCCATGAGGCTTCACCTGCCAAACAAGAATAAATGCTACAGCTCCTCAGCTGTACAATTTATTCTTGTTTAAAAGCAGCCTACTTTCTACATTTACTGCTGTTTACAACCTATTAATGCGGTCTTAGCATGCAACACATACCTTAAAAACACGTCTCAGGTGCACACTGCTCCCTTCGTGGCTTCCTCACTCTCGCTCCACCACTCGCATAGAGCGTGACCTAGGTTTCGATTAGAACTACCTCTGCTGGCAGACTCTATAATTGTATTTAAGAATGCAGTTCTAAATATTATTTAAATAAATAAAGGATTTTTTGAAATGGACTTGCAGGTCGCAGTGGATGAGGGGGTGGGCCGCCAGTTGCCCATCCCTGATCTAGTGTGTACATTTTGAAAATTGTAGTGTAAAAAAAACATCTAGGACCATATTTTAATGGTACAATCCATAATGAGTTATTTGAGGCACAGGGTGCGCTGATGGGCATTTCCAAGTTCATTTTGCTATTACAGCAGTGCAAAAATGAATTTTGCGCCAGGCATAAAGTACAAAGAGGCTGTCCTAATGCTCTTAATTATTCAGAGGTCTGTTTGGGGCGTAACGTGAAATAAACCAATCACTGTCTTTGCTCTCATTCTCTTTTATGAAAAGGGGCACAAGATCAAAGGCTTAATACTAATATGACAGTGTTCAAATGGGAGGACAAATACTGAAACTAACAAAAGCACTGGCGTGAGGTGGGAAACGTGGCGAAAAATTCCGCTGTTGACCATCAAAATAGGACCCCTAGTGTATACTAGCCTTAGCCAGAAACTTCAGAGGATTTTAGTCATAAATATGAAGAGTGATTGTTCACTCTGAACTGATTAAAAAAACCTTTTTCCTTCGTCCTGCTGCGTGTGTTTTCAATTTAATCATGATTTGGGTTCATTCACAGTTGAGGTCCAGGTCTGACTGACTGTTTCTGCTGTCACTCTCTTCTGATGCTTGTTAATTCCAGGTCAATACCGCCCACACAGCTGCCTTTCTTTTCGTTGTTGTAGTCTTTCCTCCTTTTTATCTTCTGTCTGTGCCCTCACTAAAAGCGTTGAGTCTTTCTTTCATCCCTGTCCACCCCCTCTCACCCCACCCTATTCTGCAGTTTTCTATCAAACTGATTTCATTCTCCTCTTTGCTGCCAAACATTTTTTTTACTCTTTCATAACTTTAATGTGATGCATTTGTAATGTACAGTAAATGCCTGTCACTATTTGCTTTGTGATGCCATTCACCCCACCCACTGAAAAAGTTTACTTGAGAGTCAAACCAAAAATTAAAAATTGATTTCACTCTGGTTGCTCTTGCAAATCTCCTTGTCTTCCCCCCTTCACTCTGCCTTTCCTCTACTCCCACCTTCAGTTTTGAGTTGAAAGAAAACTCCTTCCTTGAGTCTGTGCACTCGTTTATTTTCTTAATCCCCTCGCTTCTCATGCTTCCTCCCCCTTCTCTGGGAAAGTATTAGCTACACTCCTTCATTCATTGATTTGTTGGCTTACCCGTTCACTCCGTCTCTTCACATTTGGTGGCTTTGTCAATAGATCTATCGATTGATTTGCTGGTGTATCCATCTCTGATCCCTTTCTCTTACTTTCTGTCTTGCTGCCTCTTCTTTGTCCCCTCAGTTTTATTCACTGTTATTGATGGGGTTTAAGATTTTAGTGGCTATGACAAACCTTGTTAATTTTACATTTCAGGTAAACTGATGGTCATTTTCACACATTTCCTGTGATGGTTAGTTGTTTTTATGGTGGTTATAAATAAAGTTGGAGCGAATTGGATAGGATGATATCTAAAATATCTAGAAGTAGGAAAGAAGTGTTGGACAAAATAACTCAGGATTACTCACAAAAAAGCATCTTGTTGTGACTGGTCCTGTATAGAATAAATTAAATGAATGCTGAAATAACTGCAACTGTCTTAGCTTGCATTTTTTTAAGTAAACTTATTTAAAAGTTGATTAATAAAAACTAAGATTGACTTATACTTGCTGTTAATGATTTGCCAAGTGTAGCTTACCGCCATTGATAAAGAAATCCATCCATCCATTCATCCATCTTCTACCAATTTTCCGGAGGTCCGGGTCATGGAGGCAACAGTTCAAGCAGAGGAGCCCAGACTTCTGTCTCCCCAGCCACCTGCTCCAGCTCTTCAGAGAAGACACCAAGGCGTCATCCAAACCAGCTGGAAGACATAGTCTCTCCAGAGAGTCCTGAGTCTACCCCGGGGTCTCCTCCCAGTGGGACGTGCCCAAAACACCTTAAGTGGGAGGCATCCAGCAGGCATTTTGATCAAATGCCCAAACCATCTCAACTGGCTCCTTTCAATGTGGAGGAGCAGTGGTTCTACTCTGAGCCTCTCTCAGACAACTGAGCTCCTCACCCTATCTCTAAGGGTGAGTCTAGTAATCCTACGGCGAAAGCTCATTTCAGCCGCTTGTATCTGCGATCTCATTCTTTCAGTCATTACCCAAAGTTCATGACCATAGGTGAGGGTAGGAAGGTAGATTGTAGACATGAACCCAAAGAGAGGTTCGGTCACACCCCAGAGGTGTGCCACACCTCTTCTGTGAGTGAATACACTTTTGCAGTGATCTTCCTGTGCATCCTCATTCCTGGTTCCTTTGCAGGCCCTTATATCAATTCTCTCTACTCCAGAAGCTTTCTAGGAATGGCGACATCTGTTATCATGCTGTGTCAAGATGGATTTAAAGAAAGACAGAAGTTAAATGAGATTTTCAAATGCACAAAATAGAGAAATGAGACAAGCCAGTAGTGCTTGTTGAAGTTTTTGACAAGTGACACATTTACCATATTGTGAAAACAGGTGGATTTCAGAGGTTCTCAAAATTTTGAGAGAACATCACTTGCATCATGACATGCTTGACCTGCATACCAAACATGTTTTTAGTTTGTTCCTGTTGTATGACATTTTGCAGCCTTTGTTTTAGATGTACTTCAAGAGTGAAGGGTGCCTTTTGACTGCCTCTCTCTCACACTATAGATATCCACATTTGATCTATCTTTGGTTTTCATTCTGTGTGTCAGAGAGCACAGGAAGAGGTCCATTCCAAGGAACTCAAGGTTAAACTCCTGACTGACAGTGTGAACAGCTTCATCGCTAAGGCCCCGCCCACAGCGCACGATGCTTTGCGCTCCGAGCTGGATGTACTGACGGCCAACTACCAGCGCTTGTGCAGTCGTCTGGATGGAAAATGCAAAACTCTTGAGGTATGATGACTCTTTTTGTGTCTGTTTCTGCTTTCTGCTGTGGCAGTCTTTATTGGAGAAAAACTCAAAATGTATGAGAGAGTGTCAAGAAGAGAAGGGATTGTGTTCAAGTTTTGAAGCATTTCAGTCCCACACCTTGCGTCAAGGCCGTATCCATGTGCTCACATCCGTCATCGGCATCTTCTGAAGGCATGTTGCTGAGCATGTGCTTTCAGAGGGTCTACAGAGGTTATTACAGATGAGCTGAAGTTAACCAAGCCTTCTGTTTCTGCTTTTTTGTACATTTATTTGTCTTCAGTTTCAAAGTCAAATTTCTGAATACAAGGTGCATGAATATTTCATGTAGAAGCAGGGGGCTGATTAAGAAATTTATGCAATTACAAATAATGTGAATAAATTCCCACAGGGGGTCCAGTTTTTAGTAGTAAATATTTGCTTTGAAAAATGTGCAGGTTTTGTAACTGACTGTCAAATTCGCCAAGATGAAAAAAACACATGATGTTCATTTTTTTCTTCTTCAAATATTATTGTATACAAGTACTCCAGATTACACCCCCTCTGCTAGGTTCTGTCTACCTAGCGAGCATAATGCATATCTTAACAGCAAGAAATTGGGAAAAAAGCAAGACTACCATTTACTTGAATTAGATAGATAGATAGATAGATAGATAGATAGATAGATAGATAGGTAGATAGATAGATAGATAGATAGGTAGATAGATAGATAGATAGATAGATAGATAGATAGATAGATAGATAGATAGATAGATAGATAGATAGATAGGTTGATGTACTTTATTGATCCCAAATTGGGAAATTACAGTGTAACAGCAGCATGACAGGAGACGGCCAAAACGACAGAAACACACACAGCATAACAGACAAAGGAATTACCCAGGAAAAACATTTTTTTCCGGTTCTGGTTCCGCCGGACCGGTGGCGCCACACGAGTCGGCTGCCCGTTGCAACAGCCTTTTTTTTATCTTCCTTCTTCTTTCTACACCTTTCACTCTGTATATATATCACGGATGCACGGATCGCCCCGGGGGTCTCCCGGGTCGGCGGACGGAGCCACTGTTTGCAGCGGGAGACGTTACAGCGGGGAGGAGCTGGTGCTAGCTAGCACTTGGCCGCCGCCCGGTGCTAATGGGAAACTCGACATACCGGGAGCTGTAGCGAAAACGACGCGGGTGCCGGGCTGGAGTTTAGGCGGCGTGCAAGAAATATAAGACAGAATAATAAAGAGCGATGGCAAGAACCAAGCAGACCGCCCATAAAATCTACTGGAGGAAGAAGCCCCCCAGGAGACAGCTAGCCACCAGGGCTGCTCGGAGAGGCGCTCCGGCCACCGGCAGAGTGAAGAGGCCTCGCCGTCAAAGGCCCGTGGCTCTGAGAGAGATCCGTCGCTACCAGAAATCCACGGAGCTGCTCATCCGTAAGCTGCCCGTCCAGCGCCTGGTGAGGGAGATCGCTCAGGACTTCAAGACCGTCCTGCGCTTCCTGAGCTTCGCCGTCATGGCTCTGCAGGAGACCAGCGAGGCCCACCTGGTGGGTCTCTTCTTCGCCAAGAGGGTCACCATCATGCCCAAAGACTTGCTGGCCCGCCGCATCTGCGGAGAGAGAGCTTAGACTTTCTGCTGCACATTCACCAACCAACCATAATGCTCTGCACTG
The DNA here is from genome assembly GCA_020510985.1 of Pholidichthys leucotaenia. NCBI lineage: Eukaryota > Metazoa > Chordata > Actinopteri > Cichliformes > Pholidichthyidae > Pholidichthys > Pholidichthys leucotaenia. The sequence continues at coordinate 289,599,383 of CM035845.1, forward strand.
TGTGTCTATATATATACATTTATAGTAATATGTACATATGTTTACTAGATGTTCTTGTTTTTTCTTGCCTTCTGATTGTTGCTCTGAGTGTTGCTATCCCTGTGCTGTTGCAATCCTGGAATTTCCCCATCTTATCTTATCTTAAAATAAAACTGCCTAGATAACTTTATATTCATCGCAAATGATGACCCCTATAGATAGATACATTGCACTCACTGTACAATACACGACTATCAGGCACAGGGTGCAATGTAAGGTACCAATTAGACTGCAAGGTGTAGTATGGCAGCATTGTTATGACCAGAATTCAACATTAGAGTGAGTTATTGTACAATGAAATGGCATGTGGTATGTGGCTTCATTATGTGGCATAATGAAGTAATTACCCCCATATCTCATGGAGCGGTGAATGCTGGCGAATGTGGCGATTTTATGGTTTCGTCAGGGTTTGTCAGGGTTTGCAAACAGTTCACAAACCATTTTTAAGGTCCCAAACAGTTTGTCTTTTTGGCAAGAAAATTTGAACATGTTCAATTTTTTTTGGAAAATGTATCTTTCCGCAGTTGCAAACGCTTGCAAAATATTCATAAGCAGTGCAAAAGGTTGTAAAATAAGTTGTTAGTTCTGTTTCATTCGCCAAGTAGTGAACACTAGCAAATAGCCATTAGACGGTCTGACACAGTATATTATTATAACATAATATGACATAATATGATTATTATGACATTAGTATGATTATGTGAATAACTGAAAAAATCTTCAGGTCTCGTAGTCCATGGCTTTTCCTAAATATGTGCGTTTTATGTTTTCTGATGTTTAGTATGTATTAAAATAAAACACACGATTTTGGAGCACTTACTCCTTGGCCCACCACCAGCTCTCATTTCAACCACAGCTGGTGACGGCTATAACCATATAAGGAATTGTGTACATATAAGGAGCTATTACAGTAATTGCGGTTACCTGACCAAAGCTGGCCACAGCTATAGCCAAATAAAAACTTGTGCCCATATAAGGAAATACTATGATCTTTCAATTTCCAGGGATGTTTTTGTGGGCTGTACTTCTTTTTTATTCGAGCAAAGGGGGATTATGGTATGGGGCTACAATCAGATGATTTTTGCAAGCGTTATAGCCCCTGACTTATGATGTCCTCTTTCACGTCAGTTAATAGCCAGAAACTGTCTTGTGAAATCAACACGTTCAGTTTTGTTCCAAATGTTTTGAAATGTGCAGCCAAGGTTTTATATACACTGATATGATAAGATAAGATAAGATAAGATAAGATAAGCCTTTATTAGTCCCACAGTGGGGAAATTCCAGGATGGCAGCAACACAGGGATAGGAGCATTCGGAGCAATAGTAAATAAGATAATAATATAAGAATTGGTTAGCCAGAGCAGTAAATAAATATACACACAGTAAGTACACAGTTATATACACAGTGCAGGAGCAATGCAGCTAGATGGTATCAACAGCATTACAGTTAAATTACCCGGCAAAATATAAATATAGACCCAGGCAGTGTATTTCACATTTGAAAGAACAGTGTTGTTGCCACCCTCGATAATAATAGTAATTGTATAAGTTTTGTATTCGAGGGGATGATCTCTATTGTGCAAAGTTGTGACTTTTAATACAGCCTCTATGAGCAGCACCGGTTAGTTTATAAAGTCTGACAGCTGTAGGTAGGAAGGAACTTCTCCCTCAAGCACTTAGGATGGCACAGCCTACCACTAAATGAGCTCCTCAATGCATTCAGCGTGTCCCACGTAGGGTGGGACTCGGACTCCAGCAGAAATGACAGCTTAGCCACAATCTTCCTCTCTCCTATCTCCTCCACTGGGTCAAGTTGGAGCCCCAGAACAGAGCTAGCTTTTTTGATCAGCCTGTTCAGTCTCTTCCTGTTGGCTACCGTGATGCCGCTGCCCTAGCAGACTACTCCAAATGCAATGGCTGATGCTACCACTGAATCATAGAAGGTCTTCAGGAGTGCCCCTTGCCCTCCAAAAGACCTGAGCCTTCTCAGGAGGAACAGCCTGCGTTGCCCCTTCTTGTAGAGCGCGTTGGTGTTGTGTGACCAGTCCAGTTTATTGTTCAGGTGAACACCCAGGTACTTGTAAGATGTCACCATCTCAATGTCTGTTCCCTGTATGTTTATTAGTGCTGTGGGGGGTTGTCCTCGCCTGCGACAGTGCACCACCTGTTCCTTAGCTGGTTGTATGGTGTTGAAAGCACCAGAGAAATCAAAGAACATGATCCTCACAGTGCTCCCAGGCTTCTCCAGGTGGGACAGGGAACGATGTAGGAGAAAGATCACTGCATCCTCCACCCCAATGCCATGCTGGTAGGCAAACTGAAGTGGATCCATCTCTGGTCCCACTAGGGGGCGAAGGTGGGCAAGGAGCAGCCTCTCCAGGGTTTTCATTAGGTGTGATGTGAGGGCCACTGGTCTGTAGCTGTTCAGGTCCTTGGGGTGAAGAGTCTTTGGTACAGGTACCACGCAGGATTGTCATAACCCGAGTGTCGGTTCTGTCCACACTCGGGTCTCATATCACATTTCCCTGGCTTTGGCAGCAGAGGATTCATTCTTGCTCCTCGGGCTCTTATTGTGAAGGCGCCCGGGGGAGCTCCCTGCTGTCAAAGTCAGCTGCTACGCTGCTGTCATCGCGAGCAGCTGCGCCGCATTGGGGTCATTAGCTGCCAGAGATAAAAGCTGGTGCTGAATGTTCTCCAATGCGGCAGTCTCTGTTATGTTCCTGTTATGCTCTGCTAATTCCTGTGGTATCCTTGCTGATCTCCGTGATCCACTGTTAGCCGACTCGGGCATCTCCTGTTATCCCATCGGAATCAGAATCAGAATAAGTTTATTGCCAAGCACATTTACAAGTAAATAAACAGGTAAATATACGAGGAATTTGACTTGACATTGAAAACGCCTAAATGACGTTCCTAATGACGCGGCGAGCCATGGAGGCGCCTGTCAACAGGAGGGGAATAGAAGGCGGTGGGGGGGGGACAATAGGAGAGAGAAAAAAGCATTGTTGATCAAAATAAAGTTCATTTATATGACCAATATTGTGATTACAAGAAAAAAACTCTCAAATGCACAATTAGCAGACAATAGAATTCACACAATGACAAAGCATAGGCAGTAGAGAGCAGTGAGTGATTGTTTTCGTCAGTATAGTGAGTCAGTCATGTGTGTGTGTTGGATGCAGAGGTGGTGGTTATCAGTTGTTGGTGAAACAGTAGAGGTCTCTCTCTCAGCAGATGTTATGACTAGTGTCTGAAAGTCAGAGGCAACATGTCCTTGGCATGGCAGATGGAGTTTCTCTGTGAGTCAGACATAAGGCTGTCCCTGGGAGATCAGATACTGTTCGCCAATGTTTGTGAAGAAGAAAGTCAACATTTATACTGATATCATTCATCAGGAGGACTGAGTGCTGAGGGCGCCGAAAACAAGGTCGAATAGCACTGACTTCAGAGAAAAAACTTTCTATTCTCTTATGGATTCAGTGCTCCAAATCCACCATCATTACCATCATTACCAGGCTTTGAAATCAATTCCTGGACAGCTCTTAGCGTGATCGTGATGTATTCCATTTTTCTGTACAGTTCTCCGTTAGCCGCTGTCAGAGTCCTGCCCAGCTGGTCAAATTGATGAGAGAGCTTCGCCGGGTCCGCTTTTTGATAAGCTCTGTCCATCTTCTTCAATTTGCGGTACACCAGAACAATCCCAAAGCCGATCAGTAGAATTCCGATGACCATTGCTCTGAATAGATATAGATCTTCTATATCTTCAATTGAAAGATCACACAGGCACAAGAGTTTCCAATTGTTTGTGTCCTTAATATAACCCGCAGCAGCAGTCCCTGCGGGACAAATAGGCTCCCCCGGACCTGATTTCCTCGTTGAAAAAACAGTGTTGATTACGTTCAAAGCCCAGCTTATTAAATCCATAATTTCGTTAGATGAATCACCAGTAGAGAGACACGCAGACACAGACGATAGCAAGCTGGGATCCAGTCAGTTAGGGAGGGAGAGACAGGGAGCGGGAGCAGAAGAAAAGCGTCTGCTCTCTTTGGAGGGCGGAAGTGAAAAGGTTAACGGTCCTGTTTGTGAGGTACGTTCTGTAAGACTACACCTTGTCTATTATCTCGTCTGGCGCATCGGGCGCTCCCCGACTCAGACGTCACCCTGTCCTTGTATGTATCCTGTGCTTGTCCTCACTGTTAATAAAACATCACTGCAAAACTCACTGGTGACTGTGGCGTCTTGTGATGGTCCGTGAGGGCCATCGTGACAGTAGACTGCTGCCAAACGCCCGGAGAGGAGGCGTAGTATGAGACGCCATTCACCGTGCAGTTTTGCTGTATTGGACTGTCTGTTCCTACCTGTCTGAGTGTCTGCAGCTGGGAGTATGACGTCATCCAGGAGCCGCAGCCGGCGCCTGGGCAGGCAGCTAGCGGAAGCTCTGGAAAATATTGACAACACCATTTTTTCCGCTACACTGTGGGACGCTCCCAGCGACATGTTAAGACATTTGGACTACGCTGAGGAATTTCTGCTTAATCTCCCCCTCGAGTTTGACGATCACCCGGAGGTGATAGCAAGGTGGGAGGAACTCGCCGCCCAACGCGAGTCGCTTCGTGGGCTGGAGGAGAGGAGCAGGAAGCAGGGGAGAAAGCATCTACGCTCCCTGCGTCGTTGTTCCGTCCCCATCCCGGAGAAGAACCAGGAGTACGCGCCGTCTCGGGGCCGACGACGACGTCGGCGTAATGACGCGGGCTCTCCTCAGCAGAATCCTCAGCCGAAACCCCGTCTGGATCCAGTTCCGGGTCGCCGCAAGGGCTCAACCCACCACACAGCTGTCACTTCTGTGCCTCGTCAGAGGGGAATCCCCGCAGTCTCGTCTTTTTCTGGGCCTTCGCCTGCTGTCCCGTCAGCGCTCCATGCCCGACTGACTCCGGCTGTCGCCCCCTCCTCCTCATCGCCTATCCTGGCTGCTGTGTGTCTCGGGAGCTCTGTTTCGGCGAGTCCCATCCCAGAACCATCTCGAGTGGCCTCACCTCGTCTTCCCAGAGGGCCCTCTGTCGCCATCCAGCGGGGAAAGGGAGGAACGACGTCCCCCACAGCGGGAACCATCTTACCCTCAGGAGAAAGGCAAGTGCATGATAATTTCTCTCATTTCGATATTGTTTTGCCTTGTCTGACTCCTGGGGGTGGAGTTCGGGGTATGCAGCCCCCCGAGCCCCCTCCACCTGCTGTGGATGAAAGAATTAACCCTGCTTCCTCTGTGTCTCCCTCTGCTGAGCGGTCCTCGACGCCAGGCCAACGTCGCTGGATGAGGAGGGGGCCTGCGGTTCTGGAGAGCCTGGTTCCGGTTCTGCAGCCACGCCGTGGGCGGAGGAGGAGAGCGGACTGCAGCGTGGAGCCTTCGCCGATGAGGAAGCATCCCCGGGATTCCACAGAGGAGCGGTCCGGTCCAGCGGGTCGAGGTTCGCCTGCCACCACGCCGTGCGGGCCATCGGCGTGGACATCGGTGCCGGAGGACTCTCAAGCTGCGCACACCATCACGCCAGCTGCGGAGCCCGACGCGGCTGAGTGGGAGCCTGAGGATGACCTCCTGACATCTGAGCCCGGATCTTCGCAGTCCTGGACGGCGTCAGAACCCGAGCTCAGGCAAGTGCTCTGTTTTGTCTTTCTTTTTCACCTCTTAGAGCACTTTTGCCTGTCTCAAGGGGAGATGAGCTGGGTGCAGCCGCCCGCTGCGTCCGAGCTTATCTCGCGGGTTCTGGCGCTGCCGGTGATCCTGATCCCGGGTTTTCTCTCTCTTTTGAGCCTTCTCCCAGGGTCGCCGGCGAGGGGCTGCTCTCGCCTGCTGCGCCAGAGGTTCCGGTTTCGGGGTTGGAGGTCGAGTCTGGTGCGACACCGGCCCAGTTGGGGTCCGTCGCGGGTTTGGTTCCGGAGGCCCAATCGGGGTCCACCGTGGGTTTGGTTCCGGAGGCCCAATCGGGGTCCACCGTGGGTTCGGTTCCGAAGGCCCAATCGGGGTCCACCCTGGGTGCAGCACCAGCAGGTCCTGGATTCGGTGAGGGAGCTGCAGAACCCCGGCCACCGGATGCTGGACAGACTCATTCCCCTCTTCACCATCGTCATCCTCCTCGTCTCCCTGAGGAGCGCTGCCCATCTTCACCTGGGGCCATTGGGGTTTCGATTGCTTCGCCCGGTTCTCCCTCATCTCTCCCCTTTTCAGCGGGACCGCTGGCTACTTTGATCCAACGGTTCTGGTGGGCAAGCGATGCGTGTCGGCCGCCCGAAAGACTGTCTCGCCAATTGGGCTCTCTGGGTCGGCCTCCCGACATTCTGGACTTCCCGTGTGGCGACCTGGTCCAGCCGCCTGAAACTCTCTGCTTCCGAGCATGGGACCGGGGTAGGCCGCCCGAACTGTCCTCTTTTCCCCTCTCTGTTCTGTGGCCTCTTGATGCCGGACGACCCCCTGAACCTTTTGCCCCCATCCCTCGGGGTCAGGACTACACCCTCCCCGGGTTTCTGATTACGTCTGTGGGACTGTTGGGGTGTGCGGGGGGGGGGGGGGGGATTGATTTGTGATTTTGTGGCTCACTTCTTTGTTTCTGTTTGGTGGTTCTTTTCTCTCCACCTTATGTCAATTTGTTTTTGCCAATATGTGTACTGCCTATTTTGATTCTGTTCTTGTCACCCACATTCAAGGGAGTATGTTTTTTTTTTCCCTGTCTCTACTGCCTTGTTGGTCTTCTTACTTGCTTGTCCTTTTTTTTGTCTCTCTCCCTCCTGCCAGCGCCCCATCCACCCACCCTGGGGGGGGGGGGGGGGGGGCTTGGGTGTTACTCTGGCCGCTCAGAGCTCGGCCTCGAGGGGGAGGTACTGTCATAACCCGAGTGTTGGTTCTGTCCACACTCAGGTCTCATATCACATTTCCCTGGCTTTGGCAGCAGAGGATTCCTTCTTGCTCCTCGGGCTCTTATTGTGAAGGCGCCCGGGGGAGCTCCCTTCTGTCAAAGTCAGCTGCTGCGCTGCTGTCATCGCGAGCAGGTGCGCCGCATTGGGGTCATTAGCTTCCAGAGATAAAAGCTGGTGCTGAATGTTCTCCAATGCGGCAGTCTCTGTTATGTTCCTGTTATGCTCTGCTAATTCCCGTGGTATCCTTGCTGATCTCCGTGATCCACTGTTTGCCGACTCGGACATCTCCTGTTATCCCATCAGTTAACGGTCCTGTTTGTAAGGTACGTTCTGTAAGACTACACCTTGTCTATTATCTCGTCTGGCGCATCGGGCGCTCCCCGGCTCAGACGTCACCCTGTCCTTGTATGTATCCTGTGCTTGTCCTCACTGTTAATAAAACATCACTGCAAAACTCATTGGTGACTGTGGCGTCTTGTGATGGTCCGTGAGGGCCATCGTGACAAGGATGTTTCCCACAGCTGTGGTACCATCCCTAGCTTCAAGCTCAGGCTGAAGATGTGCTCCACGATCCCACACAGCTGGTCTGTGCAGGACTTGAGGAGACTCGAGCTGATGCCATCCAGACCTGCCGCCTTCCTCACCTTGATCTTCCTCAGCTCAGCTCTCACCTGGGTCTTAGAGATGGTCAGGTTGTGGCAGGGGGGCTGTGTGCAGGGGGAAGGGGGGTGTCTGTGCGGGGAGAAAAAGCAGGCGATGTATGAGGGGGGTAGGGAGAGGGCCATGTTGTCCATGGGACTAGATGAAGTTCACAAGGATTGCTTGTTGGTGCCCGGAACCAACAGGTCCCGGGCACCAACCTCCCAAGGAGACAGTGGTCTACACTCAATCGCTTCAGGACTGGACATGGTCCCTGCTTGGCCAGCCTTCACAGATGGGGCAGTAGCCCTAGCCCACTGTGCGCATGTGGAGAGGAGCAAACTATGGAACACATCATAGAGGCTTGCCCGCTCCAAAGACTGGAAGGAGGATTACACACCCTCCATACAGTAAACCAGGAGGCAACTGCTTGGCTTAAGGACTTTGCATTCGCTAAATAAAATAAATAAACAAGGATTGCTCACCAGAGGCTCTCTAAACTCACATACTCATCCTGAGGTGGGTCTGCATCCAGATTATGCTCACGGTCATGGTCAAAACTCAGGAGATCTGTGCATTTGTGTAATTTTATGAAAATCTACGCTTCTCCAAGGCAATTACCCAGTTGCTCACCAAACTCATACACAAGTGATCCTCATGCGGGCCTTTACCCAAGTAGTACACAACGCCAAATATATCAAGCTATTAGTGTTTGTGTCAATTCAGTTTTGAGTTAGCCTAAGCTATATAGTTGCATATACTGAGAGACGTGAACTTGGAGTGGATTCATCATGCCGGAATGAGCTACTCAGTTATTGGTAGTCTAGTTTTTATTTTTATTATTCAAGATTCAAAATTCTTAATTGTCATTCAACATGTTTACATGGCAAATGAAATTACGATCCACAGGGTCAATAGTGAAGCTGCTAAAAGAATAATAAATGACCTCTGCCTAGACGGGAGCACCTTTGACACACTGTGAGTGCATCAATAAAGTTACGTTCTACTGCACCTCCAGCCTCGTTATTGGAGTATTGGTTATGGACATAACAGGTATCACCATAGAATTTGGATGAATGGTGTAACACTGCTGCCACACCCAACGTTGCTCAGCTCACTCTGCACAGGAGTGAGTGCTTGGCTGCGCAGTGCGCTGTGAGTCTTCGGCTCTGACATCTGATAGGCTACCATAATCACGTGACACAGCAGACCGGCTTTAAAATATGCTTGGGCTGGTTTTTCACTGGTTTTCACACATAAAATTTCATGCCTAAAACTCTCAGAAGTGAAAACAAATTGCATGTTTTGTATTAACATAGCAGTATCGCAATATTTTTTTAAAGTATCTAATAGCTGGTATCAACATATCGATACTCGAGTATCAATACGCCTGTTCCTATGATGCAGTTCTGACAGTCAGTCACCAGATGGCAGTCTTTATTAGATGTTTCAAAACACTGTCACTCATGAAGCAATTGTCTCAAAGTTGCTCAGTGTTTCATGAGGCCTCGGTTTTAACATCACTAATACACACCACGAAGGTGGCAGCAAAGCTGAAGAGACAGAAGGACAACGGGAGTGAACAAACACAGGTCAACCGGGAGATAACGAGATAAGCGGCTTAGATTTCAGAGGTGGCAAACCTAAAAGTCCAGCGATGAGCTCGCCACATGCTGGCTCTTAAATATGCTGGTTAATTAGGGAGCAGCAGGTGTGTAGTCATGCAGGTGTAGCTGATACTCCAGAGCCGGGAATACAGGAACAGGATGGGAGGGGGAGCACGCTCGCCTGATCATCACACACAGTTGCCTTGATTTCTTTGTATGTATGGATTACTTGGGTTGTTACTGACATCTGTTGAAAATCTCAGGCCAATGGCTCCATCAGAAATATATTTAATGAGAAAAATGTTGACGTGTTCAATACTTATTTTCTCTACTGTATATATTCCCATTGTTGTTGTTATAAAGTGTTGGGCTTGGGGATTTGCCATCTACACTTTAACCAAGTGACTTAGAACATCCTTTAAAAGACAGGAATACGAGGGGGGTGTTATGTATGGAAATACCTGAGTGAAGGATGAGGTACAATGATGGTTGGCGAACACAACTTTATTAAACTATGTACACAAAGTCAGACACGGCAGGCACCAGCATGAGCATCCGGCAAAAGATGCGGAATATGAATACAACAATAAAACTATCCCACAAAGTCACAAATTCAATTACGTGTCTGTGTCTCACTCTTCTTCTGGCTGAATCTCAATCCAAATGGAAAATTATGGATTTGGTAAGCTGGGCTTTAAATGCAATTGTCACCTTTTCAAACAGAAAATTGGGCCCAGGGGAGCCCAGGTGTGGGAGAGACTCATGGGACAATTGGAAACTCATGTGTCTGTGTGATTCGATTGATGATGTGGAAGACATCTACCTGTTTGGATTATGAACACAGGATTTCTGCTGTTTGGCTTTGGAGTTATCCTGGTGTATCGGAAATTAAAGAAGCTGGAAAGAGCTAGTCAAAATGCGATCCCGGCAAAGCTCCTTCAACAATTCGACCAGATGGGGAGTGCACTGATAGCGGCAAATGGTGGGAAAAGGTGGGAAACATCTCGGAGTCGCTGGGTGCTCTCCAGGGAATGATTTTAAAGCCTTAATGTAAATGTAACTGTGATGCTCAGAATCGCATGAGAGATGAAATTTCTATGCTCTAAGTGAACTGTGCTCATCAGGCCTTGATTCGGCGTCCTTGGATAACTCATTCCTCCAGGAGTAGAGCTAAAGCAGAAGGGAGTTTTGGCTTCTCCCTAACCCAAACATACTGGTGTGCAGTAATCTGAACTCTCAAGGACAGCGTCATGTGACTAGCATGGAATCTACCATCGGACATGCACTGAGAGATGGACTCTTGTGGACATGTTATCTATGTTTTAGGACACTAAGGACATAACATCTAATCGTTGCTCAGGAGAGGATTTTTGCTGTTCACCAGTAACTGATACACACACTGCATACAACATTACATGACTGACACACACACACTGACACACACACACACACACACACACACACACACACTGTGTCTCTCAACTTGCTTTGTTAATGTGTGTATTGTAACTTGTCTGCTAAGTGTGCATTGAGGTTTTTTTTTCTATGTGATCATAATCTTGCTCACTCGAGCGCTATTCTGATAACTATGTTTTTTTCTCTCTGCCCAATGTGTCATCCCCTTCCCCTCTCCCTCTTTACCCCCACTGTATTAGGCGCCTTGTCGGCTGCCGCGTCATTAGTGAGCGCTTAATATGAGCGCACCTAATGTCAAGTCAAATTCCTCGTATGTGTAAACATGCTTGACAATAAAGTTCATTCTGATTCTGATTCTGACCTTCTACCGAGTCCATCGAATTGGGCAAAAAAATTCCCAGAATAAACATCCCAGACCTATTGTTGACAAATTTGAGCATTTTAAGCAAAACAAATTTGGTACAGAGGCAGGGCAGGCAGCTTAAGAACAACAATTATGGTTTAAATGATCAATTTCCACAGGAAATCTTGTAAAGGAGAAGGAAGCTTTTTCCCATTAGGAAACAAAACATCCAAGAAGGTAAACGAGCTATTGTTTCTGTGGATAGACTGTATATAGATGACAAGCTGTTTATGGATGAAACTATAACACCCTGGTTATTCTAGAGCCCATTTTGTTTTTTTGTTTTTTTTGAGTTATTTTTTTTAAATTTATTTATTTATTTTTTTTAGCTACAGGTGGAAAAAGAGTGGGATTGTGTGCAGGTCTCTTATTCAATCTCAGTTTAATTTGTTAACATTTGTCAAAATGTTTATTTCTTTGTTGGTGAGGTTGTTGTTTGTTTGTTTGTTGTAGTTAATTTTTTTGAAGTTCTTAGGTCATTGTTGTATGTTATCTGCATTTTTTTCACCACTTACTAACCTTTACTGTATGTCTGTTTTTTTCTTATACTTATGGTTTATAGGAAATAACTTGAAATACATGTACCCCAATTGCTTGCAATTGCAGGCAAATGGCACAGAGACATCATGTGCGCACACCCAATTATATATGCGTAGGTGTATACTTTACACACAACATATATATACACATACAGTATATGCACACATTACAGACATATAATCACATAGGCACATTTAGTTAGTCTTTAGTACACAACCAGTTAGTGAAAACATGTCTACATTTAAGTTTGTCACGTGGAACATACGTGGAATTGGAACCAGGGAGAAGAGGCTAAAAGTTTTTAATTGACTGAACGATCTACAGGCAGACTTTGTTTTATTGCAGGAGACACATGTCTCTAAGTCGTCTGTAGATGCGTTCACCTCCCCGGAATTCCCCCACATGTACTCAGCCGGCTTTAATTCTAAAAAAAGGGGGGTAGCTATACTGGTAAACAGAAGAATACACTTTGCTGTGAATAACACCATAATAGATCCGGAAGGTAGATTTATAATACTAAAAATCTCAGTCCAAAATTTGGATCTATGTATTACAAGCGTTTATGGCCCAAATGTTGATGACCCATCCTATTTTCAAACTTTTTTCACTTCTCTTTCTGAGCACTTGGACACCACACTTATAATAGGAGGGGACTTCAACCTGGTATTAAACCCTGCAATCGACAGGCTCAGTACATCGAGGAATTGCCGAAAATGGCTGGCTACTGACACTCTCAAACAGTACATGAATAATTTTGGTCTTTGTGATGAATGGCGTTCTCTTCACCCAACTCTTCGGGAATACACTTTTTTTTTCATCAGTTCATAGTTCACATTCGCATCTAGATTTCTTTTTAGCCAGTAACTCTATTGTGAGGGACATCACAGACACTGAAATATGTTCAAATCAAACTATTAGCAATCACCATCCAGTATCTCTTACACTAGTAAATAGGAACGCTACAAGGGAAACTAGGAGCTGGAAATTTAATATATCACTACTGAAAGATAAAGACTTTATTAACTATTTTAATAAAGAGTGGGAATCATATCTGGAATATAATGATGTGCCAGGAATATCCCCAGTTGTTCTTTGGGAAGTAGCAAAAGTGGTCATGCGAGGTAAAATAATCTCTTACTGTTCATATAAGAATAAAAAAGAAAAAGCACTGGTACTGGACTTAGAACAGAAAATTAAATCACTGGAGACAACCTGTGCCATTTCCCAACAGGAACAGACACTTAACGATCTGAGAAAATTAAAGGTGGAATTAAAAGAAATTATAAACAAAAGGGAACAGTTTTTAATACAAAGACTGCGTCTTGAGAACTTTGAACACAGTAATAAATCGGGGTGATATCTTGCGAACCAGCTTAGATTGAATAAAGAAAAAACAACTATCTATTCTATCAAGGATATGACTGGGAATATTACCCATGAGCCTGAAGAAATAAATAACTCTTTCAGAAAGTTTTATGAAAACCTCTACTCATCACAGGTTAACCCATCTGACTCAGAGATAAATACATTTTTGGACAATATTGATTTACCACAATTAAATAATGAACAGATTGCGGCTCTGGATGCACCTCTTCAGGTGTCTGAACTCCAGGACGCACTTAAGCACATCCCAAACAACAAAGCCCCAGGACCAGATGGTTTTCCAGTAGAATTTTATAAAGAATTTTGGCCTGTGATGGCACCTACTTTTTTTAAAATGGTGAACCAAATTAAAGAAGATAATGTAATTCCTCCGAATATGAATTTGGCTAGTATTATCCTGCTCCTTAAACCTGGAAAAGAACCTACGCTTCCATTCAGCTACCGTCCCATCTCACTTATGAATGTCGATCTTAAAATAATTTGCAAAGCTCTCGCCAAAAGACTGGAAAGGATAATCCCATTTATTATACACCCAGACCAAACAGGTTTCATCAAGGGTAGGCACTCGGCTGATAATACACGCAGGCTATTTAATTTAATAGACTACTGTAAGATCAATAATATAAAAACTATAATCTTGTCCCCGGATGCAGAGAAAGCCTTTGACCGTGTTAACTGGAAATTTCTTTTTATGGTGTTAAACAAGTTCGGTTTTGGTTCATCTTTCATAAACTGGATTAAAACACTATATAGGTGTCCAGCTGCGTCTGTCCGAACAAATGATCAGACTTCCCGAAGATTTAATCTCCAGAGAGGTACTAGGCAGGGATGTCCACTCTCTCCCTCACTTTTTACCATCTTTATTGAACCATTAGCAGCAGCCATACGACAAAATGTTGATATCAGAGGTATTCAAACTGGAGAAAAGGAACACAAGATAAGTCTTTAGGCTGATGATGTATTGATTTTCCTTGAAAACTCACAAAGATCTCTTCTTCAGACAGTGGCGGGGGGGTTGGGCTGTGGCCCCTGGCCAGCTGGCCTTGTCCCTCGGGGAGGGGGGGGGTCTGGGTCTGGCCCTGGGCCCCTGGTGCTGGGGGGGGGGGGGCGTCCCCCTCCCCGGGCCGGGGTCGGGTGTGCGCCAGTGGTGGGGGTTGTCCCCGGTGCTTCCTTGCACGGTGGGGTCGTGTTTTTCCTGGGGCCCTGGTGCCACCCTGGGGTTGGTGCCTGCATCCTGGGTTGCCCTCCCCATCCACTGGGGTCTGCGGGTGTGGGTGTGCGTGTGTGTGTGAGTGTGGGCTTGTGTATGAGCAGATGTGGAAGTGGGTGTGTGTTGAGTGGGCAGGTGGGGCTGTGTGTGGGTGTAGGTTGGTATGTGTGATGGTGGGTGGAAGTATGTGTGTGTATGGAAGCGGTTACTTGTGGGTAGATGTCTAAGGGGCGGAGGATGTGTGTATGGGTAGGAGAACTTTGTTGGGTGGCAGGGGTTGGGCAGTCCATCTAGTGGCATGGGGGCTGGCGTTTTGGGGCCTGCTCGTCCTGGCCGCCCTGCTGTTGTGTTGCGGGGTGAGGCGCTTTGTTGCATCGCCCCTGGTGTCATTGGCGGCGGGTGTGTGTTGGTGCTTGGGGGGGTGGTTGGGGGGTCATTGGCACAGGTTGATGGCCATGTTTCCATTGGGTTGCTCCGGGGTGGCTGTGTTTGCAGGGCGGCCTGCAGCTGTCGGTGTGCGTCTGGGGTGGGTGGTCGTGGGCCTGCGTGGGCGCTCGGGGGTGTCGCCTGGCGTGTTGAGCACCGTGTGGGTCCTGCCCATTGTTCACTATTGTGACTGTTGTTGTCCATGTTTGTGTGTGTAAGATGAGTGGAAATATGTTTGGCTGCCCCATCATGTTAGTGGTGCTGGGAGCGCCTGGGCGTGATGCTGGTGGGTCCTGGGCTGCTTCCGCTGGCGGTCCTCGCCCTGGGTTGGGGTTTGGGGGCAGTGGGTGGCCTCATGAACCAGTCTGCAAGCTGGGGGTCGGGGAGGACAGCCTCGCTTTTAGACTGCCTACCTCCCAGTCTTATTTCCTGCCCCCCCCCCCGACTCTGGGTGGAATATACATCTTTTTTGTTACATTTAGGGCTTTGGGGTGGGGGTGTGCTGTACTGTGTCAGTGAAGGGGATACCTTTGCTGCGTGGTGGAGCTGCACTCACCTCAATTTTAATTGTATTTTAGACACTGAGGGCTTGGGGGGATGGGGGCCCTGCTGCCCATCGCAGTGGCTAGCGACGCTCCAATCACTATCCCCCCAATTTTAATTGCACTTTGGTAGTCCACACATTTACACACAATTATATCATATAACCGACACACACCCACCATGTTCTGTGCAGGGGGAGGGGGTGGGGGTCGTCCCCCACCCCTGTTGCCCTGCTCTTGCTGGGGGCGTGGGGGTCTAGTGGGGAGCCTGGGACCTATCATGTTGTCAAAATCCCTAGGTGCTACTGAATATATAGATACAACCAAGGAAGTGACAGGGGGGCTGAATATGAGTCTAAGTGTGAGTGAGGGCGTGATGAATGGAGGTGGTGATGGTGGGTCAGTTTTGTGCGGCGCTTTGCATGCCGGGTGGCATCTTGGGGCGCCTGCGGTGGTCTGCTGATTGTTCGCTCAGATGGACGCCGGGGGTGGGGGTCTGCTTCTGTGGCCTGCGCCGGTGGTCTCCCTGGTCACTGCCGGGCACTGGTGCGTGTTCAGGCTCGCTGCATCTGCTTCGCAGCCGCCTTATGAAACAAAGGTGAATGAGGAGTGAATTTGAATGGGTACAGGAGTGAGAGAAAATGAGTCGGTCTGGGTGAGTGAGAGGGGTGTGCAAGGGAGCATGTGGGTGTGAAGGTGTGGGGAGGGGTGTGTCTGTGAGTCGGGAGGTGTTGGATTAAGGGGGGTAGTGCCTCTCGGCAACGTGGGCTCCCCTGGGCGGGGGGACTTCTTTGGACTTGGGGGTCCCTGGGGTGTGCGACAGAGGCGCTGGGGCGGGCCCGCTGTGGGGGTGCCTGGGGGACTTGCGCCGGGGGGCGTGAGCCGGTCTCTGTCCCGGGGGGTGGGGTCGCTGGCCTCCTGGTGCCTGGGGCCCGGGGGCGGATGTTGTCCCCGCTGGGGGTGGGGGGGTCGGGCAGGTCCGCACCTGCCCTCCCTTGATCGTCCCTCCGGGGGTGGATGCCTGGCTTTCCTGGAGCTTGCTGACCTCGGGGCTGGGGGTGTGGTAGCGCTGCCTTGCCTGCTCGAGGTTCCCAGGGGGAGAGCTGCTGCGACAGGCCCTCCGCTCATATGTTTCCTGATAAACCACTCACATGCACACACTTATTTTGCGCGCGTTCCTATATATATGCACACAGACATACACGCACAAGTGTCTCTCCTTTAACAGGTACGGAAACCGGACTCGTATTGAGACATCTTCGGTGGAAGAAGCAGTTTGTCTTTTGTTTGTTTTAGTTGTTGGTTTGTTTGTTTGTTTGTTTGTTTTTTGTCTGTTCCCCTCCCTTTTCTTTTCCCCCTTCAC
Source organism: Pholidichthys leucotaenia (assembly GCA_020510985.1). Classification (NCBI taxonomy): domain Eukaryota; kingdom Metazoa; phylum Chordata; class Actinopteri; order Cichliformes; family Pholidichthyidae; genus Pholidichthys; species Pholidichthys leucotaenia. The sequence goes on from CM035845.1 coordinate 289,615,857, forward strand.
ACACTTCCTTTCCCTCTTCCCCATCCTGTTGGGTCTTCCATGGGTAAAACAATTAAAATAAAGTATTAAAAGTTATTACAGGAGGAGTTTACAACAATATACAGTGCACAGTTAGGTACTGTATAAGCTCCTCTTGTGTTTTGGCACAATAAGGGTGACATATCCCTGTTCTGTTTGCCTAGCTGCCTGACAGGACAAGGGAAAAAAAAATAAAAAAAAGATGCGGAATATGGATGCTCTCTGCCTCAAATAGGGTGGTGCAGTGACGTGACGGGAAGTGCACGTCGCTACACCGCACTTCACAATAATGTGCCATTATTGATACACAATACCCCCCCCCCAGAAAGTCCAAAACCACACACACAATTGAAACCCACCCCGATTTGGAACCCCAATCACGCTCTAAAATAATGGGAACTAATGTACTAAAATATCCTAACACATTCACACAAAATAACCTAAAGTAAGGCTGATGGATGGACTACCGTACAGCCCCCACGGCGGGGTGGATTATTCTGTCACCCATAAACTAAGAGTCTTTGTTTCAAACTAAAAATATCAGTCGTGCTCCTAAACTAAAACGCAAATGTCACAAGCTGAGCACCGGGGTGGCAGGGGGAGAATTAGCTTTTCTGGGCTGGACTGGGCTTTTCTGTCCTGCATGCAGAAATAAAGGCTGTCCAACTTGCAGAATCCTATCCGTGTGTCATTTCAGAACCTGGTAGAAAGAAAATATTATTTACAATATCTTGTCAGGTCAGGCATTGATTTGCTTGTTACCGGATAACCATGAAAACCGGTACTACCTGTCTCATGGGTCGGGCCGTTGGCGACTCAACCGGCAACCCCGTCCTTCCAAGGGTGTGGAGGGTGAAACTGGGCATCCTGGCAGAACTTAAAACAATATCTGTCACAGGTCTGTGGTGGACCACTCCCAGTTACCCTGGGTGAGACTGGACTTCCTGGCAGATCCGCACATCTGTCGCAAGGTCTGTGGTTGACTTTTTCCAGTCAGTGCATCGTGACGTGCACTACACAACGAGTAGAGATAAACAAACCTATCATCTGGTCAGTCACTGCAACAGATACTGGAGTCAGTTTGTCTTGGCCTGTCCTTGCCACTGATAATACCTCTATCTGCCAAGAATGTGCCGCTAGTCCAGCAAAAGCTAGCGGTACTCAAATACTTTGCAAGCAGTTTCATGAAATGGCCAGTCAGAAAGCAACTCATAACTGCTCGGATGTTGCCCGGGTTAACAAGGTCAGGAGTTCCTGGCAGCGGAGGGCAAAGGACAGAGCTGTGTGGAGGAATCTGATCAGACCTAAATGAAACAGTCATTATCACCCCCGACAGACTGCTATGGTGATGATGATGATGATAGGTAGAATAAAATAACAATAGTAAAAAACAAGAGACATTTAAAAAATATTGCACATTGTACTGTTGTGATATTGCACCAGACTATTGCACATACTTAGAGCTTGACATATGTAGACAGATATATATACAAGATACACAGCTAAGACAGTTGTCCTAGTTGTGACCAGAGTTGTACAGTCTCACAGCGTCAGGGTAGCAGCTCCTACTGAGCCTGGTGGTCCTCACTCTGATGCTACACAGTCTCCTGCCTGATGGGAGGTGAACAAACAGGCAGTGAGCGGGGTGGGTGGGGTCTTTCATGATGGAAGAGGCCATTTTTCTGCTCCTGCTGCAGTAGGTGTCACTCACTGTGGGCAGTTTGCTGCTGGTGATATTCTGTGCAGACTTCACTACCCTCTGCAGGGCCTTCCTGTCTGCAGCTAAACAGTTGCTGTACCACACAGTAATACAGGAGGTGAGGACACTCTCCACTGCTCCCTGGTAGGAGGCTGTCAGGACTGACCTGTTCAGTCCTTTCTGCTTCAGTCTGCGGAGAAGGTAGAGGTGTTGGTGGGCCTTCTTCACCAGGCAGGACATGTTTTCTATCCATGTGATGGAACATCCAGCACTTCCATGGTTTCTTTCCTTCAAATGTCATATGAGGCTCTGCAGACACAAAAGTGAACTGCTTGGTGGCCCTTTTGCTTATGTTATAAACAAATTGTGTACATCAGTAATCTAGTGATTACAATATTTGGCACAAGTATTGTGTCTTTCTATGGCTTGAAAAATGTCTCCCAAGACTTTGTCTGGCTCATATACTGTATATCCACATATAGGTTTGTTTTACCCTGAGGCAGCCACTTCAGTAGCTCCATTCAGACAGAGGGACCCATTGCCAATTTACAGATAGAAATGCATCCATCAAACGTATGGATGTTGAACAGATGCTTATATGAGCCCCTGTGTCAGCGCTGAATATGTGAATATGATACATCATTAGAGGGAAGCAGAGTTAAAAATCAAGCCTTTTTTCTCTTTCACCTCATCCCTGTCCTCCCTGCCTCATCTTCTTTTTAGTCCTTCAGTGTTTTTCACTTCCTATTTTGTCTTATTTTCCTGAAAAATCATTACCTCTGAATGTCTATAGTTGGTGCAAATCAACTTTGCAATAGAAGTGCTCTCTCCAGTTTTGCTCTCTAGCTGTAACTCATATCAAAACAAATCATAGTCCATGGGCTGTTTCTGATCAGCTGTTCACTTCTTCTTTCAGCCTTTTTGTGTTTGTGTGTGTTTTTTGCAGGAGGTTTGGGCCTGTTGGTGTGAGTTGCTGTCTTACCTGGAGCAAGAGAATGCCTTCCTGGACCAGCTGGAGCAAAAACTGGATGAGGTAGAAAATCTGGAAGGAGGAGCAGAAGAACTGCAGGAGGCGCTTGATGTGAGTATTAAGGAGGAGGAGATGGGGAAGGACACTTTGTAACACTGTCGGAATGTAGGAGTCTGTGGATTTGCTTTGATATGATGTTACAGACTAATCAGTACAAGTGATTTAACAAAGACTGATTTGTCAGAAAATACAATTAACGGGACAGGGTTTACATACAAATTTAAAGGAAAATACTTAGATGGTGCAGATATTTGTATTTACTTATATAACACAAACAGGATTCTTACAGAGCTTTCAGAGCTTTTTTCCTCTCAACTTGATACAGTATAGTGCACATGAATATACTTAAAGGGGTTATTGATTGCACCTTTTCCACATTTTAGCAGCCCACAGATGTCTTAATGAAATGTTTGTGACATAATTTGTTCAAATTTTCTTTAATTAATTATTGCAGCAAATTTTTTTTATTATTTTTCAAGCCTTTCTGAAAATGGTCTGTTTTGAGTGCATATAGTGCTTTAAATCTTCAGACTGAATTCAACTCTGTTCTCCCTCTTACATCGTGCTGCTAATGCTAACATTGACTGGTTAGCTGCTAGCCTTTAGCTCGAATGTATGTAGCACCTTGAGATGACTTTTGTTGTGATTAGGCACTATACAAATAAAGCTGAATTGAATTGACTGTATCCTGCAGCTGAATACAAGTCAAATCGGCCCCTGAAGTCAGCCCTGAGATCTTTAAGGGTAGTAGTACCTCACGGAGCGACGAGGAAAGGTGATTGCTAACATTTACCAGCAGTTACTATGGCTGCGGAATGTTGGCGAACCGCCACCCCCACAAAACCAGATGGAGCCCCTGAAATCCCAACACTCGCCGGCATTGACCGCTCCGTAAGATACGGGGGTAATGGCGTGAGTGGAGAATTTCTGTAAAACTGTTGACTTTTTTCGGTCACCAGCAAATGTAAGGAATATTGTAAGAAATTCTCTGCTTGAGACACAAAAAATGTCAGATACGACATGGGGAGCCGACCTGATTCGTTGCCCCGAAGCCTGAAATAATACATTACTGGTTGACGGGGTGTGTAGTTTTAGTGGTCGATAGGATGTGACCATTCCCTGGAGTACAATGAGCACAGAAACATACGTGAATGAGTAGCTAAACTGCTAGCTTCTGCTAGCACCCTTGGATCACGGTTTTAGAAAATAAAACTGTAACTAAGCTAAAATAACATCTAAGAAAATGTTGCTCCGGAATCTTTTATACATATTACTGCACTTAATGGACATTATGTATATTATAGTTCTAGTTAGTTTTAAGTATTTTTTTCACTTAGCTACCTTGACTCACTTAGCCATTTTAATTGGTATTTTATATATAGGCAGTTATTATCACCTTAAATTGCAACTGTAATAAGTTAATATTACTGTAAAAACCAAATGTCTCAGGGATGTGTGAATGGCTGTTGGGGTGAGGGAGTGTGTGAGTGTGTTTTAAATTATGTTCTTTTTATATGTATGGATGCCCAGAGAAATGCAATTTCATCTTTCTTGCACTACAGTTGTATGTATAGCATCATGACAATAAAGGTTGATTGATTGATTGATTGAAGAACAAAATACAGTATATGGTCAAATGTTATTAGATGAACAAGGATTTCAGTGGGAGTTAATAGAATTTATAGAAAAAAGCAATCAAAACCAACCGACAGTTAAGATAATGCCAGGTGGCCTGTCAGTCACCTCCCTGCTGAAGCGAGCTGTATCCAGTTACAGTGATTGCCTCCGATCACCTAGCACTCTAATGCTAACAGTTCAATATAGCATCAAGGCAAAAATATAACAAAATAAGCCCAAATGATGCAAGATATATTATCAACTGTGGATTAGGGAAACGGGTGGGTATTAGGATGATGATAATCTGAAGAAAATAGCAAAATAAACCGCACTTGGTGCAAGCCTCCTTAGCTACTACCACTGTTAGCTCAGGGACAAATACCTTTAGCTTCCTGTCCATCTACTTGACAAACGGCTATGCTGGTGAATAATAGAACAGTGGGTGACTCTCAAGGATGGTGCTGTGCTGGGTTTACCATTTCTTGACATACAAGAAAATCCCTGGAAGAGTCAAAACCATTTCTTGGAGAGAAAAAATGAGATAAAGCTGTGTTTTTTCATAGAAGTGAGTGTTTTGATATTTTTTCAATCATCACATTAAAAACGTTAAAAAACTCGTTGGTGGCTGGACCTCAGGGGTTGATGAGATTCGCCCTGAGTACCTCAAGGCCCTGGATGTTGTAGGGCTGTCATGGTTGGCATGCCTCTGCAACATTGCGTGGAGGTTGGGAACAGTGCCTTTGGCATGGCAAACTGGGGTGGTGGTTCCTCTTTTTAAGAAGGAGGACCGGAGAGTGTGTTCCAACTTTAGGGGGATTGCACCTCTCAGCCTCCCTGGGAAGGTTTACACCAGAGTACTGGAAAGGAGAGTCCAGCCGTTGGTCGAACCTCGGATTCAGGAGGAGCAATGTGGTTTTCGTCCTGGCTGTAGCACATCGTACCAACTCTTTACTCTCTTGAGAATCCTCGAGGGTTTGTGGGACTTTGCCCAACAAGTCCACATGTGTTTTGCAAACTTGGAGAAAGCATTTGACCGCATCCCTCATGATCTCTTGTGGGGGATGCTGCAGGAGTATGGAGTATCGGGCATGTTGTTATGAGCTATCCGGTCCCTATACGACCGTTGCAAGAGTTTAGTTTGTATTTGCCAGCACCCAGTTGAACCCGTTCCCAGTGAGACTTGGACTCCACCAGGGTTGCCCTTTGTTTCGATCCTGTTCATAATTTTTATGGAGCATAGCCAAGGAATGGAGTGTGTCATGTTCAGTGACCACAGGATCTCATCTCTGTTGTTTGCAGATGATGTTGTCCTGTTGGCTTCATCGAGCAATGACCTACAGGTCTTGCTGGAATGGTTTGCTACCGAGTGTGAAGCGGCTGGGATGAGAATCAGCACCTCCAAGTCCGAGTCCATGGTCCTCAGCCAGAAAAGGGTGGATTGTCCTCTCCTGGTTGGGGACAAGATCCTGCCCCAAGTGGAGGAGTTTAAGTATCTTGGAGTCTCATTCATGAGTAAGGGGTAAATGGAGCAAGAGATTGACAGACAGATCGGAGCAGTGATGCGGACGTTGTACCGGTCTGTTGTGGTGAAGAGGGAGCTGAGCTTTAAAGCAAAACTGTTGATTTTCCAGTCAATCTGCATTCCTACCCTCACCTATGATCCCGAGCTTTCGGTGATGACCGAAAGAACGAGATCGCGGCTACAAGCGACTGAAATGAACTTTCTCCATAGGATTGCTGGACTCACCCTTAGAGATAGGGTGAGGAGCTCAGTCATCCGGGAGAGGCTAAGAGTAGAACCGCTGCTTCTCCACATTGAAAGGAGTCAGTTGAGGTGGTTTGGCCATCTGATCCGGATGCCTCCTGGATGCTTCCCACTTGAGGTGTTTCGAGCACGCCCCACTGGGAGGAAACCCCGGGGCAGACCCAGGACCTGCTGGAGAGACTACGTCTCCCAGCTGGCCTGGGGACGCCTTGGTATCCTCCCTTAAGAGCTGGAGCAGGTGGCCGGGGAGAGAGAAGTCTGGGCTTCTCTGCTTGAGCTGCTCCTCTGTGACCTGGACCTCCGGAAAAGTGGTAGAAAATGGATGGATGAATTTCAAATACACCACTCACAATGTCCTTGTCAGTAGTGATCGAGTGGTAGCCTAGAGGTAGAGCATCTGCCCCACAACCTCCTGGTCGTGAGGTCAATCCCTGGCCGGGCCATACCAAAGACCATATAATAATTGTACTATCCGCCTTGTTCAGCATTATAGAATGGGGGTAGGAAAGTTGTTTACCCAGCCACACTGTATTCCTTGTGTCCATTCCAAGCCTTGATAAATGGGTAGGGTTGCATCAGGAAGGGTATCCAGCATAAAAAATCCTTACCAAATCAACACATGGATCTTCATAATAGCAGACTCTGAAAAGGGAGCAGCTGAAAGATTTTTTTTTTTAAATGTCCTTGTAAATGTTTTCAAGGTGTTACAAAATATTATTTCTTCAACAAAGGAAAAAAAATAATACATTTAGATGCAGTAGTTAGCACTGGTACCTCACAGCTAGAACTTTCTTGTTTTAAAATATCCAATTCAGTTTATATAAAGACGTGCAAGGTTTGTAGAACATTCTACATTATACATCATAGAAACGCTGTGAGTTGTCTGTCTGTGTTTTACTCTTCCTCTTGCCCTGTGATGTAAGTTAGGAAATGCTGTTGGACAGCTGGAAATGTTGGGAACAGAAATCCAGAGAGTGACATGGAGAAAAGCAGCTCTCCCAAAATTTACACCTCTCCACATAGTCATTGCAATGTAGCATGTTTTCATTGCCACTTCTATTATAAATAAAAAAGTAGGAAAACACAAATACTTTTTTTTTTCCACAATATCTTTACTGAACCTTTTTTTTTTTAAACAAACATGATACAAACAATCAAACACTAACACTAAAGTACTAAAAAAATAAAAAAAATGCACTAAAAAAAAACACCAACAACCACCAACAAAATCAAATCTTCAACAATGCTCCTCTGTTTAGTCTAGACAATCCAGCACATAGGTATACATATTATTTTCACCAGTTTGGAATTTACAAGGTCCGCACATATCATTCATCTTCTTCTTCAAGAGTTATGTTTAAATTTTTTACATAATCAATAAAAGGTCTCCATATATTCTCAAACACAATTTCCTTTGATTTCAGTATATATGTTATTCTTTCTAATGGAAGGTTTGTTAACATCTGTCTTAACCACTGAGTCACATCTGGTCTATAAGTCTTTTTCCATAATAGTGCAATACATTTTTTGGCATTAAGCAAACTGAGGTCTATGAATGTTCTTTCTCTTTTATTAAAATTATGCTTTTCTGGGTACAGACCCAACAAAAACAGTTTAGGATTCAATATGATTTGTTTTGAGATTATTTTTTCAATTGTTACCCTCACCTCTTCCCAAAACATTCTTATTAATCTACATTCCCATACACAATGAAATAGAGTTCCTTTACTTTCCATACATTTTGTGCACGTATCTGGTATATTTTTGTTATATCTATTTAACTCCTCCGGTGTAACATACATCCGCATTAACCATTTGAAGTGTATCAATTTAAGGCGTACATTTATTGATTTGGTTTGAGCTTCTGTACAAGCCAGTTCCCATTGTTCCTCTGGAATTTCAGTTTGCAGATCTTCTTTCCAGTAGTTTAATCTTTTCAGTGAATTTTCACTTGAAAATAGTGTCAATGAGTTATAAAACTCTGAAATAATACCCTTTCTTTTACTATCTTTCATCAACATTTTTTCCAAGGATGAATAGATAGGTCGAGTGAGAGCTTTATTTTGATTTGATCGAATAAAGTTTCTAAGTTGAAGATATTTAAAAAAATGTGTTCTATTGAGATTAAATTTGATCCTCAACTCTTCAAAAGACATTATGTTTTCTGCACATGGCAAATATAAATCCTGAATCTTTTGTATCCCTTTTAAATTCCATACTTTAAATACAGCGTCCGCTCTCCCTGGTTTAAAATATTGATTACCCCATATTGGACTAAATTGTGACAATAGCTGTGGTTCTTTTAAATAGTTTTTAGCTTCACACCATATTTTGATCATATGCTTTACAAATGGATTTTTAACTTGTTTTTGTAATTTTTTTGCCGAATCTGAGTATATGAATATGGGAAGAGGTAAAGGTAAATTGTATGATTCCATTTCAGTCCAGTGAGGGAGATCATTTGATGAAAAATAATATGTCATAGACCTCAGTTGTGCCGACCAATAATACAACATAAAATTTGGACATTTCAGACCTCCACGATCAAATGGTAAATATAATAAAGACAGACGTAATCTAGCCCTCCTGTTGTTCCATATAAATTCCACTAACTTTTTTTTAATTCTTGAGAATAGATCTAAAGGTGGTGATAAGGGAATGTATTGAAATAAATAAAGTATTTTAGGTAAAATATTACTTTTAAGTATATTGATTCTCCCGATCATCGACATTGGTAGTGACATCCATCTCTGAAGTAACTCATCAATATCTGTCATTAAGGCTTCATAATTGACACTGGCGACTGATTCTAGCTTAGGCACAATTTGGATTCCTAAATATTTGAACTGATTTACAACATTGAATTGATTTACCTCAGGGGCTGGGTAATTTCTCTGGGTCTCATTTAGCATTAATATTGAAGATTTAGTTTTATTTATTTTATATCCTGATATTTCCCCGAAATTCTTTATTAAATTCAACAAGGTCGGAATTGATTTTTTAAGATTCGACATAAACAAAATTATGTCATCGGCATACAGGGAGATTTTATGTTCTGTTGGTCCAACTTTAATTCCATATATTTGTGACTGTAGACGTATCGCCATCGCTAAAGGTTCAATTGCCATAGTAAACAGTAAAGGTGAAAGTGGACAGCCTTGTCGACATCCTCTATTGATTTTTATTGATTTTGAAATATTATTTGTTAGAATTTCTGCAGTAGCATTATTATATATTAAATGAACCCATTTTATAAAATTATTTCCAAGTCCAAACCTTTGTAAGACTTCAAAAAGAAAGGGCCATTCAACTCTATCAAAGGCTTTTTCGGCATCCAGTGATAAGAGAGCTGTATCCGGTGCTTCTTTATTAGAATAAATAATATTAAATAGTCTTCTTACATTATGGAAGCCTTGTCTTCCCTTTATAAAGCCATTCTGATCTCGATTAATAATATTTGGTAAAATTTCTTGTATTCGTCTTGCTAAAATTTTACAAATTATCTTAAGGTCGGCATTTAATAGGCTTATTGGTCTCATATTTTCACATTTATTAGAGGGCTTACCTGGTTTTGGCAACAGTATAATTAAGGCATTATTCATATATGATGGTAAATTACTATTTTGAAATGCTTCTAAAACCATTTCCAAAAAAGGTTTTGTTAATTTATTCTTAAATTTTTTATAAAGGTCAACTGGAAGACCATCTGGTCCTGCACTTTTTCCTGATTTCATATTATCAATGGCTAGTCCAACTTCTTCTTGACTAATTTTAGACTCCAGTATCTCCCTATTTTCATTTGGAATACACGGTATAGATAGTTCATTCAAAAACCCATGTAGTTTTGTTAAATCAGGTTCATTTTTGGTATCATATAATTTTTCATAGTAATCTCTAAAGGCTCTATTAATTTCTGAAGGATCTATAACTACCTGTCCCTTACTTATAATACTGGTAATTGGTGTTTTAGATTCTAATTGTTTAATCTGCCATGCCAATAACTTTCCTGATTTTTCACCTTGTTCATAAAAAGATTGTTTCAATCTTAGAAGACTCGAGGCAGCTCTATTCGCTGATTTTTTGTCATATTCAGCTCTCAAAATCAGTAATTCGTTCTCCAACCTTGGATCTCTTCCTGCATATACTCTTTCTTGAAGAATTTTTATTTTATGTTCCAATTGAACTCTCTCCTCTCGAGTCTTCTTAGATTTTGAGCCTGTATAACTAATAATATGTCCCCTAATAAAAGCTTTGAAAGCCTCCCACTTTACACATGCTGATGTTTGTGTAGTATTGATATCAAAGAACTCATCTATCTGTTTTTCTATATACTTAACAAATTCCTCATCCTGAAGCCATTTATGCTGAAATTGCCATCTACCTGGTTCCTTTGTCAATTTCTTATCTACATACATTAGACAGCAGGGTGCATGATCAGAGATCACGATGTTATCATAAAAACAGTTTTGAATCTTGGACCTTAATTCTGTGGAGATCAAAAAATAATCTATACGTGAGAATGTCTTGTAGGTATTGGAATAACAAGAGTATGCTTTAACTTGTGGCTTCATTTCTCTCCATATATCTATCAATTTCAATTCTTTCATAAAATGATTAATGGTCATCCTACATCCATTGTGCGTACAGTCCAGTCCTGTTGATCTATCTATACTGGGATTCAATGTACAATTAAAATCCCCTGCTATTATATGTTGCCCTGTAAGTGATGATAAGATAAGAAATAAATTGGCAAAGAACTTTTGATCATCTATATTGGGACCATATAAGTTCACCAAATTTATGTTTTCTAATAGCAAAGATCCTTGAATGATTACATATCTTCCAAATTTGTCTCCAATTACATTTTTCACTTGAAATGGGACTGATTTATGTATGAGAGTCATAACTCCCCTGGCTCGGGATGAAAATGATGAGGTGAAAACATTTCCTTGCCATCTACTCCTAATTCTTTTTACATCTTGCTCTATTAGGTGAGTTTCTTGTAAAAACACAATTTTTGAACCCATGTCTTTTATTTTATTCATAACTTGTTTAAGTTTTTTTAAATTTTGTAGACCTCTGCAATTCCATGAAGTTAAATTAAGATTAACGCTTTGATTTATAATCAATAGGGAGTTTGGGATTACCTTGCAGTGTAAACATGCTCAAACAGAAAAGCAAAAAAAAGAGTGGTTGAACATTCACCCTACAAACTACACACAAACAAATTCCCCCTTCCCACATTTGTGGCAATCCCCCCAAAAGCAAAAGAGAAATTCCGTCTCCCGATATAGCCATCGACCGTTCCACACCCACGAGGAACAGCCAAAGCCACTCCTTCTTCATCCTCCCAATCACCCTAACTCTACTGCTTTTAATAACGTAACATTAACTCTCTTCTGTAATTTTCCAATTTAACTCCAAATTTTTTTAGCAATTTTGTACTTTTTTTTTTTTTTAATATGTAATACATTCTATATTTTGTAATCTTGTTATATGCTTCTAATCAGTTAAATGCTCAAATATTCTACCCTATATTCTGTTCATGCTTAGCTCCCACCAGTCTCTTCCTGGATCTTCTTGATGAGCTCCTGCGCCTCCTCGGGGGTCTTGAAGATGCGTGTTCTGCCCTCATATGTGACCAGAAGTCTTGCAGGGTGAATCACTCCATGACGAATCTCAAGGTTGCGCAGTTCTTTGCGGATGGGGTCAAACTGCTTCCTTAATTGTTGGATTCCTGAGGCCAGATCTGGGTAGAACCGCACCTGCTGATCTTGGTATTTAATTTCTCCTTTGGCCCGCACCGCGTTGGAGATCGTCATCCTGTCTCTGTCGCTGAGAAACTTCATAATTAGCGTCCTCGGTGCTGCCTTGTTACCTCTCGGTGGGCCAATTCGGTGGGAGCTTTCCAAGACGACTGATGATTTTAGCTCCGCGTTGTTCAGCGCCTCCGGGATCCACCCCTCCAAAAAGGAGCATGAATCACGACCTTCGGCTCCCTCCGGTAAACCCACCAGCCTCAGGTTGTTCCTTCTGGACCGAGATTCCAAGTCCAGAACGCTATTTTCCAGATCTTTATTTTTTTTTTCCAAAGTGCGCACCTTTATTTGAAGTTCGCTAATTTCATCCTCCGCACTTGAGACACGAAGCTCCGCCTGCGTCACTCGTTCCACGCAGTCACCCAACTCCTTTCTCATTGCATCCAACGCTGCCATAATCCCATCAAGTTTAGCGGAAAAGTCTGCTCTTATTGAGCTAATGGCAGCCAGCACTGCACCTGTGTCGCCATCGTTAGCAGCAGCAGTTACCGCACCACCGCTAGTTTCATCCGCCATATCCGCAGCTTTTTCTACTGCGCCACAAACTTTAAAGTCCGTTAATTTGGACTGCTTCGGCGATTCAATTTTTCCCCCTCCTGATTTCCCAGCCTTAGTCTTCACCGGCATATCCTCACCCAAACGCTGGGAAAAGTTCTGTTCCAAATGAGAGAGTTATTTGCCGAATTTTTATTTCCAAGGGCAGAGCAGAGTGATACGTGTCCTTCTAGGCGGCCGCCATAACCGGAAGTCCAGAAAAACACAAATACTTGGCATTTATCCTAAAACATTTAGGAGCAGAATTAGACACAGTAATAATTATATCATTTAGGGGAGGAACCCAGACCAGAACCAAGAGCCTTCTTGCTGAGAAGTAATAGTGGTAGCCTAAAAAAACTAAGGTAGTATTGCTTTTTTAAGTACTGAGAATAACAAATCAGATAATGTGAGCAGTTTTTCTCCCTTTAATTTAAACAAGATGCTATTTTTGCAAATGTAAACATTTGGAGTAAAGTAAATTTGGAGACGAAGTGACATAAATATAATCCAAGGAAAAAGGTGTTTTCTAATCAGGAAGAAACTAGGTTTTACCGAACTGTAAAAATAAGCGAGGTGCTTATGCTTTAACCCAGCCTCATGAATGTGTTTAAACTTTGCTTTTGCCGAGAGCTTTAAATGGATTAGCTGGGATTAAATAATGCAAAAAGTTGACCCTCTAGACCACTTACTGCAGAGCATCAAAAATGCACATAAGTGCCTAGTCAGCTTGATTTTACTACGCTAAATGGCCAGTGGTCAGACCATTTGGGGGATATTACGTGTGAAGTGCTGTTAAATGTGGAGGTCACAGCTCAGAGGGTAATATCCTGTTTTTGCTTTCACTTTTCAGTGGCAAACTTATTGTGTATGTTTAGTTGTTAGTTGCAGAAATCTTTAAAGATTCACAGAATGTAAAGTTTTCAGGGAATACAACCATGAAGTTTAGTTGGTGGATGTAGGATTCCAGCTTTCCTCAGCTTGTTTGTATGTCTCTGCCCACACAGAGCCTTGAGGTTCTTTTGCAACACCCAGAAGACAACAGGAACCAAATTCGAGAGCTGGCGCAGACTTTGATGGACGGAGGTGTTCTGGATGAGCTGATTCAGCAAAAACTGGATGCATTCAACACCCGATGGGATGAACTCATGGCAAGGGTAAGACACAGAATACACACTTTTGCAGAAACACTGCTGAAGCTTTTCCATATGAATGTAATACATAATTCCACTGGTTACATCCTCTATTTGTTTTGGTGTGTTCTTTTTTCTTTCCCTTCAACTTCAACTTTCTCTGGCTGCTTCAGAATTTGAACACTTACAGAAAAAGAGCCAGTTATTCTGGTGTGCGATTCTTCTTCTTCTTCTTCTGCACTTACTGTTTGTAAACTGATGGGAGGGATGCCTGCTTCGAAATTACATGAATTAATCATGGAGAGATACATAGAATATCAAAAATTATGGCAAGAAAAAAATGCTGCAGAATATTGCAAATCTTAACTCATAAATTTGATACACTGATTTCATATGTCAGCCTTTTTAATGTGACAGTTTGTTTCTAAGATAACAATTGTGTAAAATCTGTTCATCTGAGCCAAATTGATAATTCAGAAGTAAAAATTTAGTTAGGAAAAAGAGAGCCAAATTTGTTACAAAATTCTAACTAACTCCGACACTCTGATTCAACTACAGAGCTCCGGTCCATCTGTCTGCAGGTGAGTGGCAGTCTCATTTTCAAAACTAGTTTACTCTTCAGTGTTGATACTTTAACTCTGGAGACGGCAGACTCTCAAGGCTGATTACTAGCTAGTGCTACCAAATTGCTGAGACGCATGAATGCCAGAATTTGCGCACCTTCCACATGTTTACATTACCTTTACATGCATTTGCGCCGCACGTTTGCACTTGGTCTGAACACACCTTCAGACAGTTTTCAGTTTGGCTCTTGCAGGTATGTCACTTTTACTGTATCAAATCTCCAACACAGTCACCAGGACTCGCTTGATAGATGACATTTCTTCCTCCCTCTTTTGTACCTTACTATCAAAAGTGTTAACCAATGTATTCTGTGTCATTTCACGTGTCATCATATTGCTGTGTGGACATATTTCAGCCATCTTCCTGCGGGTCTTGTTGCTGGCAGCATCAGGTTTGTGCTGTAGACCCTATTTAGTTGCAGAAGCCCTAAACAGGTCACTTTTAGGTGAGAGCTGCAAGTGATGGCCACAAAGTCAGCATGTAATCACAGTCGATGCAGTGTTGTTGATAGTTTTTCAAAGATTTATGTCTTTCTTTGACCTTGTGACTTTTGGTTTAGGGGAGAACAAGCCCACAGCCGCACCATGCATTTAAGTTCAGATTATAAGCAATTTGCTGAAGTGTTTATGGGTGTCCACCTTAACTGCTTTATGAGACATTTTGAGCCTGACTTTTTGTTCTCTACAATCACCCAACTAAATAACAGCTTGTCCTGCCATCACTCGAAAAAAGTAAAAACTCATCCAATCTTTACACACCTCCTCTTGTCTCTATTGGTCTTCTCCCACTGCTTGGCAAATTCCCTTTTGGCTCAAAACAGCTTGAAATTCTGTGTTTTCTAAGGCTACTTTCACACTGCAGGTTTTAATGCTCAATTCTGATTTTTTTGCACAAATGTGACCCATATCTGATTTTTTTTAATGACTGTCTGAACAGCACATATCTGATTTTTTTTCACACTGAACCCAGGCCACTTTCATATGTGGTACTAATTTGGATATGTATCTGATATTTTCCAAAGCGACCACGTTCTGAACTGTCATGTCGTGTTTCATCCGACTTTTTCCTCATTGAAGTGTGACAGACGCTCCAATTCTGTGGTGGAGGATGCAGCAAGCATGGCAGACACAGCTGATTTGTGCTCTCTTTTTAATCAATCTTCTTCCCTTTATCACTGGATTGTAATTTTGTCAGCTCTAACTGCACAATAACTTCAAAGTTTCCGGGGGGGGGGGGGGGGCGTGTGCTGAAACCACCAGACAAGCATGTGCACTAACAGCACATTTACTGGATGTTGCAAATTCCTCTTTCCCTGTAAATGGCACAACCGTGAGTCCTGGCTGCTGTAATATCTGAAATGTAAAGTTAATACTGACATGACTGTGGAGTGGAATGTTCAGATAGGGGGACACACAAGAGAGGGGAGTCTGATGGCTCCTCCTTCCTGCAGCAGGACCGGTGTTACGCCGCTGGTATGAGCCGTGTAGTTTATTATTAACCTTATTTATATAGGTAATCTCATTGAGACACAGGGTGTCATTTTAAAGAGAGTTGTTTAATCGATCATTTCTGTTAAAGCAGAGCTGATCACAGCGGTCATCTGGTGTGTAGAGGAAGGGAACTGGTGTCATATTTATGATTTTAACATTTTATTTTGCTGCGCTGCATCAGAGTGAAGAAGTTCTGTCCCCCAAACACAACGCTGTGTCTGACGTTACGTTTTCTTCTGCGCATGCGGGTCACTTCATAGCTGTAGATCGTTCACACTGGACTCTGATGGAGGTCGCATTTAAATAATAATGTGAACGCCCACACAAAAAAATCAGATCTCTGCAAAAAATCGGAATTGAGCATCAAGACCTGCAGTGTGACTGTAGCCTCAGAGTGCCTAGCCCCTTAACTCTGCCATTTAGCGTGCACCTGCAACCATGTGGTACATGTGTCAGTTAAACACAATCCTTTGAAGGTCTCTCTCTGTCACTAAGGCTACAGTCACACTGCAGGCAAATCAGACTTTTTGCACACGTGACCCATATCTGATTTTTTTATGACAGTGTGAACAGCACAAATCCGATTCCACTCCACACCCAGGCCACTTTCATATGTGATCCCAATTCAGATGTGATGTTTTTCAAAGCGACCTCAGTCTGAACAGTCATGTCACATTTCATCTGACTTTTTCTTCATTGAAGTGAAACAGACGTAGCAATTCTGCGGTGGAAGAAGGCGGGATGCAGCAAGCATGGCAGACACAGCTGATTTGTGCCCTCTTTTTAATCAGTCTTCTTCTTCCCTTTATCACTTGATCATAATTTTTTCAGCTCCAATTGTACAACAACTTCAAAATTAACAAACACACGCTGACATGTGTAGTATCCATCATCATGCATAATCATTTCTGAATGATTTCACCATGCTGAGTCGTCAGACATGTATTACAGGCGCACAGTAACAGCACATTTACTGGCTGCTGTAAGTTCCTTTTTCCCGGGATGTGCGTCCATAAACCTATAAACAACACACAGTGAGTCCCGGCTGCTGGTGCTCGCGCGGCTGTAATATCTAAAAATTTAAAGTTAATACCAACATGATTGTAGAGCGGAATGGCCAGATCAGTTGTTTATCATATGCAGGAAACACGGAGAGGCAATGCCGGTGGCAGTCACTTGGCCGGGGGCAGTCGCGGGGATACAAGGACGCACTCAGGGGTGTAGCACCGAATTTTGAGCCCCAGGTACAGCACTGTGTGGGGACCCCTCAACAAACCATATTTGAATTTTACATTCCAAGGTTTAAGATGGGGCCTGTTTCCATTAAAAGCCTTGGTTAGTAAGCTCCACTGTTATGGACATCCATCCATCCGTCCATCTTCTACCGCTTTTCCGGAGGTCCGGGTTGCGGAGGCAGCAGTTCAAGCAGAGAAGCCCAGACTTCCCTCTCCCCAGCCACCACCTCTTCAGAGAGGATACCAGGGCATTCCCAGACCAACTGGGCATTCCCAGACCAATTTCCAGTGAGTCCTGGGTCCCAGAGGGACGTGCTCGAAACACCTCAAGTGGGAGGTGTCCAGAGTAGAACTGCTGCTCCTCCACATTGAAAGGAGTCAGTTGAGGTGGTATGGGCATCTGATCAGGATGCCTCCTGGACACTTCCCATTTGAGGTGTTTTGGGCACGTCCCTCTGGGAGGAGACCCTGGGGCAGACCCAGGACTTGCTGGAGAGACTATGTCTCCCAGCTGGTCTGGGAAGGCCTTGATATCCTCTCTGAAGAGCTGGAGCAGGTGGCTGGGGAGAGGGAAGTCTGGGCTTCTCTGCTTGAGCTGCTGCCTCTGTGACCCGGACCCTCGGAAAAGCAGTAGAAGATGGCTGGATGAATGGATTTATTTATTAATTTATTTATTCTATTCCATTGGTCTTATTCTTTTGTATACTTCCATTTTTTTTTTGGCTAGTAGAGCATCTTTAACAAACCCAGTTTCCAACTGAGATCAATATACAGTGATATACAGATATTTTAGGGGGCAGGTGGTCAACCAAAAAAAAAGGAACACTCCTAAGTAATGAAAAAAGGACATTTGCAGTGGTGTGAAAAAGTGTTTGCCCCCTTCCTGATTTCTCTTTTTTTTTGTGTGTTTGTCACACTTAAATGTTTCAGATCATCAAATAAATTTAAATGTTAGACAAAGATAACACGAGTAAGCACAAAATGTAGTTTTTAAATGAAGGTGTTTATTATTAAGGAGGAAAAAAATCCAACCCTACATGGCTCTGTGTGAAAAAGTGATTGCCCCCTAAACCTAATAACTGGTTGGGCCACCTTTACTGTAGCAGCAACAACTGCAATCAAGCGTTTGCGATAACTGGCAATAAGTCTTTTATAGCACTGTGGAGGAATTTTGGCCCACTCATCTTTGCAGAATTGTTGTAATTCAGCCCCACTGGAGGGTTTTCGAGCATGAACTGCCTTTTTAAGGTCATGCCACAGCATCTCATTTGGATTCAGGTCAGGACTTTGACTAGGCCACTCCAAAGTCTTCATTTTGTTTTTCTTAAGCCATTCAGAGGTGGACTTGCTGGTGTGTTTTGGATCATTGTCCTGCTGCAGAACCCAAGTGCACTTCAGCTTGAGGTCAACAAATGGCCGGACATTGTCTTTTAGGATTTTTTGGTGGACAGCAGAATTCATGGTTCCATTTACCACAGCATGTCTTCCAGGTCTTGAAGCATGCAAAACAGTCCCAGACCATCACACTACCACCACCATATTTTACTGTTGGTATGATGTTCCTTTTCTGACATGCTGTATTGCTTTTATGCTGGATGTAATGGGACACACACCTTCCAAAAAGTCCAACTTTTGTCTTGACAGTCCAGAGTATTTTCCCAAAAGTCTTAGGGATCATCAAGATATTTTCTGGCAAAACTGAGATGAGCCTTGATGTTCTTTTTGCTCAGCAGTGGTTTTCATCTTGGAACTCTGCCATGCAGGCCATTTTTGTCCAGTCTCTTTCTTATGGTGAAGTCATTAACAGTGACCTTTACTGAGGCAAGTGAGGCCTGCCTTCTTTGGATGTTATTGTGAGGTCTTTTGTGACCTCTTGGATGAGTTGTTGCTGCGCTCTTGTGGTAATTTTGGTCGGCCAGCCACTCCTAGGAAGGTTCACTGTTCCATGTTTTCTCCATTTGTGGATAATGGCTCTCACTGTGGTTTGTTGGAGTCCCAAAGCTTTTGAAACGGCTTTATAACCTTTTCCAGACTGATCGATCTCAATCACTTTGTTTCTTATTTGTTCCTGAATTTCTTTGGATTGCAACACGATGTCTAGCTTTTGAGGATCATTTGGTCTACTTCACTTTGTCAGGCAGGTCCTATTTAAGTGATTTCTTGATTGAGAACAGGTGTGGCAGTAATCAGGCCTAGGTGTGGCTAGAGAAATTGAACTCAGCTTGCCAAAGATGTGATAAACCACAGTTAATTTATGTTTTAAGGGGGGGTGATCACTTTTTCACACAGGGCCATGTTGGTTTGGAATTTTTTTTTTACCCTTAATAATAAACACCCTCATTTAAAAACTGCATGTTGTGTTTACTTGTGTTATCTTTGTCTAATATTTAAATTTGTTTGATGATCTGAAACATTTAAGTGTGCAAAAAATGAGAAATCAGGAAGGAGGCAAACACTTTTTCACACCACTGTACATACAGTCGCACAGATTTGTACGGACGCTACATTTATATCTTTGTAGTTCATGTTATGATCTGAGCATGGTTGGGGACCATTCCCACACTTTCTATATATTCTGGTTTTTGTTTTTCATTATGATTATCATTAGTATTATTATTTGCATCACTTGTCTCCTGTGTTTCCCCTGGTCTGCTGTGCTCCTCCCCTGTTTGTCTTTATTGTCGTTATTGTGGTCTGGTGTGTATACTTGTTCACCTATTATCCCCACTTCCTCATGTTGCTGTACCTGTAGGCTCATTCCCTCATGTGTGTTACCATTGAGCCCTTGATTGTTCACCCAGCTGTTCTGCGTCTGTAATAATTACTTTCCTATATTTGTTAGTCTGTGATTGTACTTTGTTGGGTCATTGTTTTTTCCTCCCATCATGCTCCCAGTGTGTCCTGATTGTTTTCTCCTTGAGTTTAGTTTGCTATATGTTTTCCAGTTATTTCCAGCCCCCGTGCTGCGCCTTTGTTTTGTTCCTTTGAGTTTTTGTTCATAAATTATCATTTTAGTGTTTTGCCTTCCTTCCTGCCTGCGCCACAAGTTCTCCTTATAAACCCTCATCTGCCCAGAGGGCAGATTATGACAGTTCTACTAAATGCTAACTTTATGAATATCACCCACAACTCCCTTGTTAAAAAATAACAAATCACCTACTGCATGTACTTTCACAAAGCAATAAATAAATAAATAAGAGATGAGGTTTAGGGTAATGTTTCACTAGCCTGGCTGAGGAAGCAGACATGCTGTAGTTGAATCAACCAGGTGCAGAAGTGGACTAAATTATGTTGGACATTTTTAAAGGGGTGATAGGAGCCTCAGAGAACATCCATCATTATTGTTGAAGGGTACCTGGAGTGAATTTTAATCAACAGCTATTTCAAAGGATCAAATATGATACTAGTGGTTCTGTCCGGTAATTTTGGTCATGATTCCTTCTCAGATATGTGCAAGTTTCAAGTCACTGCTCTGTCAGTCAGTCATGGTCAGGGACATCTTGCCGCCTCCATGGCCAGTTTCAGCACTGGTAGTGACACACAGTCGTTGCTTTGTGCGATTGACTGGGCTGCAGTATAGCAGTCAACAAAGTTTCAACATCAGAATTTTATGGAATTTTTTACAACCATGTACAAGCAAATCTACCCGCATATAATTTAATGAAATAAAATTCTAGTATATCAAGATTTATTCAACGTGTTCTGAAGTTACTTGACTGGGAGCTTGCCTGTTCGTCAGGTCCCCTTCAGCTGCTGGTCCCCGGAGGTACCTGTGGATCATGCCATCAATAAAGGCCATTTCCAAGGACAGTTTGTGCAGTATATATCCGTGCAGATTTTGTGCTTTTTTTCAACTCGGATCTTGACCCACTGAGCATCTGCTGAACATATTTATTCGTCCACGGTAAAGCCGGAATCAACAATTGTACTTTACTTTCGGCCGGCAATGGCTGCTCCCCATTGGTTTTGACCGAGTGGTTTTCATGGGATAAAATTATTCAGTATACTGACTCTAGGAGGTTATTTTTACTGAATAAATGCATTTTGGGTTTATAAGTAATACCTAAAGCACCATTAATGTTGTTATAATGACCAGTTCTGCTTTCCTTTAAGGCAAAATGCAGTCTCTCAAACACTTCATTCAGCCAGGGTGAATGTTATTATGACATTAATTACTTAGAAATTAAAAGAATACAACACACAAAAAAAAAACTTTTCATCCCAGGCTTTTTGAGGGCCCCTCCCTGCAGTGAGCCCTGGGTAAACAGTACCCTTTTTCCCCCCCAGTCCAATGCCTCTGGACACACTATCCAGGAGAGGGGAGTCTCTGGCGACTTCTCCTCCCTGTGTGGGACCGGTGTGATGCCGCTGGTTCTAGCCAAACTGTTTATTTATTAACCTTATTTATACAGGTAATCCCGTTGAGACATGGGGTCTCATTTTCAAGAGAGCTGTTAAATCAATCAGTTCTGTTAAAGCAGAGCTGATCACAGCAGTCATCTGGTATGTAGCAAGCAAGCAAAGTTTATTTGTATAGCACTTTTCACAGATATAGATCACAAAGTGCTTCACAGCAAATTAAAATTTACAAATACGCAAGAAATTAAAATCAATAGAAATAAGATAAAATACACATATAAATAGGAATAAATAAGAGTGAACAGTGAGGGAATAGAAGCCATTCAACGAGGGCTAAAAGCCCGTCTAAACAAATGCGTTTTTAACTCTTCTTCAAGCTGTCAGCAGACTCGAGGCAGCGCAAAGACAGGGGAAGTGCATTCCAAAGCTGTGGTGCAGCAGCCTGGAAAGACCGATCTCCACGGGTTTTAAATTTGGTCCAAGGGACCACCAGGATTCTCTGGTCTGAGGATCTTAGTGATCGTGTCGTTGCATATGGAGTCAAGAGGGCTGAGATGTATGAAGGGGCTTGGCCATTAAGAACCCTAAAAGTCAAAACTAAAATCTTAAAATGAAATCTAAAAGCAACTGGCAGCCAGTGAGGGAAAGCATGAATGATCATTTCCAGTTCAGGTGTTGAGACCATAGGTCTAAGTTTTGCTATATTCCTCAGATGAAAAAAGCAGTTTCTGACTCGTTGCCTACCATGGCAGTCCAGTGACATGGCATTGTCAAAAACAACACCCAGGTTGACGACCGTGACACTCCGCGTCACACTGCAGCTCAATGAGCTCCAGCTGCAGGTGGTCTGGAGCGTCATTAGGATCCACGGAAAAAGGAGTGTGATCTCCTTTTCAATAGCTGCAAAATCCCTGAAACGCTGTTGAAATTCCTCAGTCAGAGATGAGATGTTTTCTACGTACCTCCTCATTTGCGCACCGATATTGTTTTCTGGAAAACTGGTCATCATCTCCTGCAGTGATTTTACAAACTAGCGTTGATAGCCCACTTTGCTCACCAACCATGGCAGGTGCGCCGTCCGTAATAATCCCAGTGATTTTATTCCATTGCAGTTTCATGTCATTCACGGTGGAACAAACAGCAGCAAACAAATCTGTTCCTCTGGTTTGGTCCTTAAGGCTCTGAAGGTCAAGTAGCTCTTCACTCACGTTCATTTCATTGTCCACTCCTCTCAAAAAAATCAGTAACTGAGCGGTGTCAGATGCATCCGCGCTTTCGTCGCAGGCTAACGAAAAAAAGTCAAACTCCACTCCTTTTGCCTCTAACTGTCCCTTGATGTTAGATGACATTTCTTCAGTCCTCCGTGCTACAGTGCTACGACCCAACTCTTGCTTTTTCTCAGGACAAATTTTCTCCACCATTTTCATCACGCAGTCTTTAATGAATTCACCCTCAGTAAAAGGTTTGCAGTGCTTGGCAATCAGCATTGCCACTTCTTAGCTTGCCTTTGTAGAATTTTCATTTGTGTCATGGGCTATTGTGAACAAACGCTGCTGTGCTGTCAAAACAGCTTCCAGTTGCTTCAGTTTTTTGGCGCGTTCGTTCGCCGTTAGCTTGTCGTAGTTAGCATGTTTCGTGTGGTAGTGCCTCTTAATATTGAACTCTTTGAAAACAGCCACAGTCTCATGGCAAATTAGGCAGACACAGTTGTTTTGTATGTCAGTGAAAAAATACTCCGATTTCCACTTGTCCTGGAAACGGCGGCCCTCAGTGTCAACTTTCCTCTTTTTATTTCCAGTTGCCATTTTAGAAATGAGCTAAAAACATACCACAGGGGTAAAAGTTCACACAGGGGTCACGCGAAGCGAATGCGGCCACAGGTCTACTGCCACCCTCTGGTGAAATGTAAAATTGCTGTTTTTGGTATGTGTGTATTGTTTACTGTGGAAAACTGTGCTGGCGGGCCACATATTATTGATTTTATGACAGGACGCTTCAGGCCGGTGGAAATTTGGACACGGGCCAGATTTGGCCTGGGGGCCGGACTTTGGGCATGCCTGGTCTAAACCATCTCAGTCTTGCCTCTCTTACTTTGTCTCCAAACCACTCAACCTGAGCTGTCCCTCTGATATACTCATTTCTAATCCTGTCTCTCCTAGTCACTTCTACTGAAAGTCTTAGCATCTTCAACTCTGCCTCCAGCTCCATTCCCTGACAAAAAGACAGGAAATGGAGCTGGAGGCTCTACTGACTTTCATTCCTCTTCTCTCCAGAGCATACCTCCACCTCTCCAGGTTCTCTTCCATCTGCTCCCTACTCTTACTACAGATCACAATGTTGTCTACAAACATCATGGTCCATGGAGACTCCTGCCTGTCCTCTTCTGTCCGTCTGTCCATCACCATGCCAAACAAGAAGGGGCTTAGAGCCAATCCCTGATGTAATCCCACCCCCACCTTGAACCCATCTGTCACTCCTGCAGCACACCTCACCACCATCTTGCTATCCTCATACATGTCCTGCACCACTCTCACATACTTCTCTGCCACCTCTGACTTCCTCATACAGTACCACACTTCCTCTCTTGGCACCCTATCATATGATTTCTCTAGATCTGTCATGAACTGCCCTTTCACGGAGCAAGCAGATGACACCAAACGCCGGCAGTAAGTTTGCATATTTAATAAACACATGCACACAAGAACACTCAACAGAACAGATAAGTAACTACGAAATCCCAGCTGGGCTGGACATACGAAAAAGGGGGAATAAAGCTACGGATCCCAGCAGAACTGGACTTATGGTCGTAGAGAATAATGGAGACGGGAATGCCGTCTCAGGAAAAGCACAGATGAGCAAATGGCCCAGCAATTAACAAACAGAGGATCAAGGCTGAAATAGGTAGAGTGACTGCACGATGAGAATCAGCTGTGAGTCATGAGGAGAGGAGACCGGACTGACAGCTTGACAGGAGCATTGCTCATACCAGAGCAAACCCGGAAGTGCCCCTGACAGCTGCAGACCCGAAGAGAGAGAGAGAGAGAAAGAGAGAACACAAAAAAAAGGTTACAGACAAAAATACAAATATAAGGCGAGAACTAAAATAAGGGCAAATAATAAACTGAAGGATGAATACAGATAATACCAAATATATAAATGACAAGACTGCGGTGAACGTAACAGGAGAGATAATACAAGATATAAGAAAACCAACCAAGGATAACATGTCAGGAAACGAAGAACCCAAATTTGCAACAAATATACAAATACAGAAAAAGTCCCTTATCCACCCTTATCTTAAAGAGTCCCTTATCCACCCATGCAAACAAAAGAGTTCGTTGGGTGGTCTCCCAGGCCTCCAGAGTCACCGAAATGGCAGGAAGGGTTCACCAGGTGGCCTCCCAGCATCCCTGAGCCAACAGGCTGCAGAGCACAACCCACCCCCTCCTGGAGCTGGCAGTTTGAACCAGTGCATACTGTGGACCAGAGGAGCTAGGAGATGAAAGCCCAGCGAGGAAGACGGCTGACCAGCGGGGAAGCTGGACGGAGCACATTCCACGACCTCGGGCAGAGGAGAGGGAACCACAATGACGTCAGGCAGAGGAGTGGGGACCACGCCGTTTTTGGACTGGGACATGGCAGCACCCATGGCGACCCCAGGCTGGAGCAAAGCAGCCCCCATGGTGGCTCCGGGCGGGAGCAAAGCAGCACCCGTGATGGCTCCGGGCTAGAGCAAAGCTGCACCTGTGATGGCTCCAGGCTGGAGTAAAGCTGCACCCGTGGTGGCTCCAGGTTGGAGCAAGGCAGCACCCGCGGTGGCTCCGGGCTGGAGCAAGGCAACACCCGCAGTGGCTCCGGGCGGGAGCAAGGCAGCACCCACGGTGGCTCCGGGCTGGAGCAAAGCTGCACCCGTGGTGGACCCAGACTGGGACATGGCTGCACCCACAGTGGACTCAGACTGGGCCAAGGCTGCACCTACGGTGGTCCCGGACTGGAACGTGTCTGCACCCATGGTGGTCCCGGACTGGAACACGGCTGCACCCACAGTGGCCTTGGGCGGAGGATGAGGACCCGTGGCAACCTCGGACGGAGGAAGAGGACCCACAGCACCCTTGGATGAAGGATGAGGACCCTCGGCACCCTCAGACGGAGGATGAGGACCCACGGAGACCTTGAACGAAAGATGAGGACCCTCGGATGGAGGGGGAGCAACACCCACAGAGACCTCAGGCAATTAAGGGGGACCCATGAGGACCTCAGGCGAAGGCAGGGGAGGATCTGCGAAGACCTCAGGTGATGATGAAGAACCCACGGTGACCTCAGGTGAAGGAGGAGGGTGATCATCAGTGGGCCAGATAATGACTCAAACAGGAGAGAAGAAACAAACACCGGGTTATGACCACCGGCAGCAGTGGAGCCCAGAAAGGAGAGCTCAGAGGCAGCTGGCAGCTGCGACTGTCTCTCCCCTCCACAAACAGGACAAGAAATCTCTAGATCTGATGATGTGTAAACAGAACAGAGCACTTGCCTTGTCTTGTACTCCACCGCCGTCCAGGACTCCGGCAATCCCAACAGGAGCGTCTCGAGTCTCTCCATCTGGATGCCCTCTCTCGACCTGGTCACCTTGGAGGAAGGACAGAAAAAAGAAACCGGAGAAGAATAACCGGCAGCGGCGGAGCCCGCTGAGGAGAACTCAGGAGCAGAGGACATCTGCAGCTGATCCTCCCCACCCTGAGCCAAACAAGAATTCTCTGAATCTGTGGAAGAAGAAACAGAACAGAGCACTTGCCTGGACTTGAGCTCCACCGCCGTCCAGGACTCCGGCGGACCTGCTACAGCAACCTCGGCAGCAGGCGAGATGGTAAACACAGTCCCAGGACCTCCGGGCGAAACAGCTGACGCAGATGACTCATCAGACATAACCATCGGAGGTCGCTTCACTGCTTTCGCAAACTCCCACGCAGCTGAAACCAGGGGACACACTGGTGTCGGCTCAGGCTTCAGGGAACAGGTAGCGCTCTCCCACTGTCCGGATCGTGGCTGCCAGGCTGGAATCAGGTCCTCCAGGGCCGCAGGCTTCTCCATTGTTTGGCAGCTCCATCCCAGAACCAGCGAACACCCAGGAGAAATAGGAGGAGACACGGGGGTAGCAGGTGAGGTAGAGATAACAGCAGCTGATGGTGAGGACTCAATGGGCTGCTGTAGTTGAGCCTCACCACCAGGAATCTGGCAAAAATGTTCAGTAGTGAGTGAAAGGGAACGGAGAAATACTTGCCTGAATTCTCAGGGTGTGATTTGATAGCTGCTGAACCAGATAATGTTCCCCCTGGAGCAGCAGAGGTCATCTGGCATGGCGTTGGAGTCCAGGGACGCTGGATCATCAGCGCAGACTTCGATGCAGATGAGTCCCTAGCCCTGAGAGGTGGAGCCAGGGAATGCCTCACCGATGGCGCCGGGCCCCACGTCACCGAAACCAGGGGCTGGTCACTCGTTGATGCCAGCTTCGGGACATCGAAGGCGCTCTTCTCCTTCACTGGGCATGGTTGCAGGACCGAACCAAGGCCCATGGGATCCACAGACCCTGCTGTTGTCCAGTGGCTCCCTCCCAGGACCAACAGACACCCAAGAGAGAGAGAAGAAGCAGGTGAGGAAAATGTGCCAACAGCTGGTGATAAAGACTCAGCAGAATGGAGCTGCTGCTGAGCCTTTCCACCAGGAACTAGGCAAGATAATTCATTTTTATGTTATGGAGAATGAAAAAACACTTGCCTGTGTTCCCGGTGTGTGATGGTAGCAGGTGCAGCGGGACCAGACAAGGTGTCTCCGGGATCAACGGGGGTCGTCTGGCGGATGGGCAGGGACACCAGCTCGTGATGGAATGAACGAGCCTTCCACAACCTGGGGACGCTTCTTCGTCAGTGCAGGTAAGGCAGGAGAGGCATTTCTCACCCACTCGCAGAGCTGGTGTTGGGACTTCAACATGGTGGTGAGGAGCACTGTGGGACCCGGGTAGCCCCAGAGGCAGGGAAATGCCTCGACTACTGGAGCCGTACTGTCCAAATTTCCCAGAGCCTCCTCCGGAGTGTGGGAGGTGCAAGCTTCCGAGACAAAACCCACAATCTGTCCTGCCACCTCACACTCCTCCTCGCTCAGTCCAAAAACACAGATGTCCAGGGTGGTGGACATTCCAAAAAAGCCCTGGACTAATACAAAAATACACGGTAAGGAATTTAAAGAAAAAAGGGAAACGCAAACTTCACTGCTACTATCGTCTGTCTGGTTGGGTCATTCTGTCATGAACGGTTGTAGAGAATAATGGAGATGGGAACGCCATCCCAGGAAAAGCACAGATGAGCAAATGACCCAGCAATTAACAAACAGAGGGTCAAGGCTTAAATAGGTAGAGAGAGTGATTGCACAATGAGAATCAGCTGTGAGTCATGAGGAGAGGAGACAGGACTAACAGCTTGACAGGAGCACCGCCAATACCACACCAAACCCAGAAGTGCCCCTGACGGCTGCAACCCCGGAGAGAGAGAGAGAGAGAGAGAGAGAGAACACAGAACCAAAGGTTACAGACAAAAAATTCAAATATAAGGTGAGAACTGAAATAAGGGCAAATAATAAACCGAAGGATGAATACAGATAATACCAAATATATAAATGACAAGACCACAGTGAACGTAACAGGAGAGATAATACAAGATATAAGAAAACCAACCAATGATAGCATGACAGGAAACGAAGAACCCAAAAATGCCACAAATATACAAACACAGAAAGACAATGAGACTGAGCGTGGCAGAATCCCCCGCGCTCAGATCATGACAAGATCCACAAAGACACAGTGCAACTCCTTCTGACCTTCTCTTGGAGTGGTCTGCTGGGGCAACGGCATTACAGCAGCCGATAGGAAGAGACTAAACAAACTGATCAAGAAAGCTAGCTCTGTCCTGGGGCAACGCCCTGACCCAGTGGAGGAGATAGGAGAGAGAAGGATGGTGGCTAAACTGTCATCTCTGCTGGAGTCCGAGTCCCACCCTATGCAGGACATATTGAACGCACTGAGGAGCTCATTTAGCAGTAGACTACATCATCCTAGGTGCGCAACCGAGAGGTTTCGCAGGTCCTTCCTACCTATGGCTGTCAGACTGTATAACCTAAGCAGGGCTGCTCGCAGAGATAGCAAAAAAATGTGACGACCTAGTAGTATTGAATGCAAAAGACGCAACAGACTTACACAAATGGTCCCCACCAGTATACAACTAGGACAATATCAGTCGCTACGGAGGGTGACAATATGTATGGGTACATATTCATACTATGTAGGATAACTAAGTAGACGGTTATGCTGTTTATTCCATCTTGCTACAATGCTCCGCACTTTGTATATGTATTTATATATTTATGTGTACGTATATCCACCGCTCTTATTTATATTTTTCGTATCTTCTTAATTATTGCTCTGAGTGTTGCTATCCCTGTGCTGTTGCAATCCTGGAATTTCCCCATTGTGGGACTAATAAAGGCTTATCTTATCTTACACTTCTCTATCAACACTCTTAGAGCAAACATTGCATCTGTAGTACTCTTTCTTGGCATGAAACCATGCTGCTGCTCACTGATTGTGACCTTTCCTTTTAACCTAACTTCAACAACTCTTTCCCATATCTCCATAGTGTGGCTGATCAACTTTATTCAAGATTCAAAGATTTTATTGTCAATGCTACTATATGTGCACGACATACAGGAGAATTGAAATGGCCTTTCTCTTTTCATTGGTGTGCATAATATAAAAAGAAAAGGAATAAGGCTGGGAAAAAAAGAAAACAAAACATCAGCAGTCTTTGTACAGTAATGCAACCCGTGGTGCCAATGGCGACCAGAAAGACCCAGACCTCCATAGAGATAACGATTAACAATAGTAAACCCAGCAATCCTATATACCGACAACTAGAGATGAATACCCGTAGTTGCAGTTCAGTGTGGTAGTGTAGGTGCCGATAATGACAGATAGACTTTGCTAACCTCCCAAGGTCCTGGATGCTTCTGACCTTGGCTTCCTGTGATAACGTATCGTCACTTCCTGTGTTGCTGGATGTCTGTGTGGTTAGCTCTGTGGTTAGCTCTCGTCATTCTCCTGAGAATTTTTGCCTTTAATTGTGTTTTAATCACTTTCTTCCTTCTACTGTTAACTCTCTCTTCTGTTTATCAAGCCTCTTGCACCTGTGTGCGCACTCAGTGTCATCTAATCACCCTCTTTAGCCTTCTGTTCACCTTTCATCACCTGTTCACCTTTCTTTTCACCTTTGTTAGCTTCAGGTTAGCCACTAGCTATGGCTACTAGCTCTCCTTCCCCTTCTCCTCTGGTGTCCTCTCTCTGTCAGATGTTTAGCTACACCTCTGCCTCTTTTAGTGATAATGATAAATGTAATAAATGTTGTCTTTTTGAAGCGCTCAAGGCAAAGTTGTCTGATTTGGAATCCCGGCTCCGCTGCATTGAAACACCGTCTGCACCAGTTAATAATGACGGACACCCCTTAGCTGCAGCAGAGCTCCCTAGCATAGGGCGGCCTGCTAGCGGTCCTCCAGTCCTCCTCAGCAGCGAGGAGACTGGGTGGGTGACGGTGAGAAGGAAGCCTAATCGCAAGGCCCCAGTTCACCACCAACCTGTTCATGTTTCTAATCGCTTTTCCCTGCTCAGCGACACACCTGCTGAGGAAAAAACTCTGATTATTGGCGACTCAGTAGTCAGAAACATGAACCTAGAGACTCCAGCGGCCATAGTCAAATGCATTCCTGGGGCCAGAGCAGGCGACATCGAGTCATATTTGAAAATGCTGGCTAAAAGTAACTGTCCACGCCGGCATTAATGACATCCAACTCCGGCAGTCAGA
The DNA here is from genome assembly GCA_020510985.1 of Pholidichthys leucotaenia. Classification (NCBI taxonomy): domain Eukaryota; kingdom Metazoa; phylum Chordata; class Actinopteri; order Cichliformes; family Pholidichthyidae; genus Pholidichthys; species Pholidichthys leucotaenia. Next base: position 289,646,077 of record CM035845.1, read on the forward strand.
AGTCACAAAACTTAACATGGAATCGGTGTGTGAGTTTGCAAAAACAATGTCTTCCTCTGTAGGATTCTCTGGGCCCTTCCCCAATCTGACCAGTGATGACATGTTTAGCCGCTTGTCATCCTTCAACCGCTGGCTGTCTGTGTGGTGTCCTGCAAACGATGTGGGCTACATCGACAATTGGAGCTCATTTTGGGAAAAACCTAGTCTTATTAGACGAGACGGCGTCCATCCCACTTTGGATGGTGCGTCTTATTTATCTAACAATCTGGCATCATTTTTATCCAGATTTCCAAAACATTGACAACTCAGAGTTGGGACCAGGAAGCAGAGTCGCAGTCTTGCACGCCTCTCTGCAGCTCCTCTTCATCCGCCACCCCTCAACTTAGCTCCCGTCTTCCCCATCAGAGAATCATTGTCTGCTCCCTCCAAAGTAAATAAAAATATAATGTATAAGCATCCCAAAGTGATTAAACAAAAAGTTGGTAAACTCAAATTAAACATGAAGCCTCTAAATTGAATGATTTGGCCTCTGTTCCTCCTCATAATTTAAAAATTAAATGCGGTTTGTTAAATATTAGGTCTCTAACTTCCAAGTCTCTGCTAGTCCATGATCTGTTAATTGATCATCAGATTGATTTAATATCCCTTACAGAGAGTTGGTTAGGGCAAGAGGATTATGTTGGTTTAAATGAATCAACTCCCTCTGGTTATTTAAACTGTCAAAATCCCAGAAGTTCTGGTCGTAGAGGAGGAGTAGCAACAATTTACCATTCCAAATTTCTAGTTAATATAAAGCAAAAAACACGTTATAATTCCTGTGAGGGCCTGGTCCTCAGTATTGGGCATTTTAGCAATTTTAGGCTAAACCCAGTTTTATTTGTCATAGTTTATCGTCCTCCGTCAACCTACTCAGAGTTTTTATCCAAATTTGCTGAATTCTTAGCTGATTTAGTGCTGAAATCAGATAGAATAATTATAGTAGGGGACTTTAATATACAGACGTTGACAAAACTGTTGGTACCCCTCTGTTAATGAAAGAAAAACCCACAATGGTCACAGAAATAACTTGAATCTGACAAAAGTGATAATAAATAAAAAGTCTATGAAAATTAACCAATGAAAATCAGACAATGCTTTTGAATTGTGGTTCAACAGAATTATTTTAAAAAACAAACTCATGAAACAGGCCTGGACAAAAATGATGGTACCCTTAACTTAATATTTTGTTGCACAACCTTTTGAGGTAATCACTGCAATCAAACGATTTCTGTAACTGTCAATGAGACTTTTGCACCTCTCAGCAGGTATTTTGGCATTTTGGCCCACTCCTCATGGGCAAACTGCTCCAGTTGTCTCAGGTTTGAAGGGTGCCTTCTCCAGACGCCATGATCCAGCTCCTTCCACAGATGTTCAATAGGATTTAGATCAGGGCTCATAGAAGGCCACTTTAGAAGAGTCCAATGTTTGGCTCTTAGCCATTCTTGGGTGTTTTTAGCTGTGTGTTTTGGGTCATTATCCTGTTGTAAGACCCATGACCTGCGACTGAGACCAAGCTGTCTGACACTGGGCAGCACATTTCTCTCTAGAATATCTTGATAGTCTTGAGATTTCATTGTACCCTGCACAGATTCAAGACACCCTGTGCCAGATGCAGCAAAGCAGTCCCAGAATATAACAGAACCTCCTCCATGTTTCACAGCAGGGACAGTGTTCTTTTCTTGGTATGCTTTATTTTTGCGTCTGTGAACATAGAGCTGATGTGCCTTGCCAAAAAGTTGCAGTTTTGTCTCTTCTGTCCATAGGACATTCTCCCAGAAGCTTTGTGGCTTGTCAACATGCAGTTTGGCAAATTCCAGTCTGGCTTTTTTATGATTTGTTTTCAACAGTGGTGTCCTCCTCCTTGGTCGTCTCCCATGAAGTCCACTTTGGCTCAAACAACAACGGATGGTGCGATCTGACACTGATGTACCTTGACCTTGGAGTTCACCTTGAATGTGTTTAGAGGTTGTTCTGGGCTCTTTTGTTACCATTTGTATTATCCATCTCCTCCTGCAGCCACGTCCAGGGAGGTTGGCTACAGTCCCGTGGATCTTAAATTTCTGAATAATATGTACAACTGTAGTCACAGGAACATCAAGTTGCTTGGAGATGGTCTTATAGCCTTTACCTTTAACATGCTTGTCTATAATTTTCTTTCTAATCTCCTGAGACAACTCTCCCCTTTGCTTCCTCTGGTCCATGTTTAGTGTGGTACACACCATGTCACCAAAGAGCATAGTGACTACTTGTCACCCTTTAAATAGGCCGACTGACTGATTACAAGTTTGTAGACACCTGTGATGTTAATTAGAGGACACATCTTGGTTGAACATGTCCCTATGGTCACATTATTTTCAATCTTTTCTAGGGGTACCATCATTTTTGTCCAGTCCTGTTTCATGAGTTTGTTTTTTAAAATAATTCTGTTGAACCACAATTCAAAAGCATTGTCTGATTTTCATTGGTTAATTTTCATAGAATTTTTATTTATTACCGCTTTTGTCAGATTCAAGTTCTTTCTGTGACCATTGTGGGTTTTTCTTTCATTAACAGAGGGGTACCAACAACTTTGTCCACGTCTGTACATGTAGATGTAAATAGTGATGCCTTAATATGGCATTTAATTCAATAATAGACTCAATGGAGTCTATTATTGCACGGTGGCGCAGTGGTTTAGCACTGTGGCAGCACAGTTTACCCTTGGCCGGGGGATCGTGGGGATCATGAGATCGTGGGATCGATCCCAGCCCCCGACCAACAGTGAGCTGTGTGGAGTTTGCATGTTCTCCCCGTGTTGCGTGGGTTTACTCCGGGATTTCTCCGGTTTCCTCCCACATACCAAAAAACATGTAGGTTTAGGGCGCTCGCGCACGCAGCGACCGGCAGCCGGTGGCTTGTCACCAGACTGCAAACCAAATCTACCTACGTGTACAAATAAGTAACAAAAAAAAAAAAAAAAAGGGGTTTTCTCAGAAAGTAGGAAATTCTACCCATTATCTCAGAATCAGAATCAGAATAAACTTTATTGCCAAGCATGTAAAAAACACACGAGGAACTTGACTTGACATTGGTGCGCATGCGCGCGACACAACGACACGGCAGCCATAATAGGCGCCTCATCAAACAGAGATAGATAAGAAAGGGAGGGGAAGGGAGGGAACGACACAAGGGGGGAGGAGAAAAAAAACTTCGTTATCATAATACAGCTTATTTTTAAGCAGATTATGATTACAATGAAAAAAAATCTCTCAATAGCACAGAGCAACAACTCAGAATTTCACAAGACACAAGAGAGCAGTGTACAGTATATCTTTAATCAGTTCATGAATCAATGTGTGTGCGGTGTTGAGCAGTGTTGATGATAATAAGAGAGACCCAAGGACCCTTGGCAGAAGATGTTTTGTCTGTCTGGCGCCCAGTCTTATCTGGCGCTGCAGCTGGCTGTCCAAGGCCTTGTGCTCATGATTTTGAAAAAACACAGTCTGCAGACAGCCAGGAGGAATTTTCATGGGGAATAATAATGCCAAATAGGACTGATCACAGAGGAGACTTGTATTTCTTCTGTAGATTCAGTACATTAATCCTTCATTGCGCAGCTTTGAATTCGTCGTGGAAAGACCTGAGCGAACCCATGATGTAATCCACCTTACGAGACAGTTCTCCAGTAGTCGCTATCAGGGTCTTCTCCAGTTTCTCAATTTGTTGGATGCACCTCGCCTGGCCAGCATTTTGATAGGTTGAATCCATCTTCAGCAATTTACGGTAAACCAAGACAATTCCCGTCCCAATCAGAATTATCCCAATCACCAAGATTACGAAGATAAACAAATCTTCAATATCTTCGATAGAGAGATTAGAGAGACACAGCATTTTCCAATTACCTGTGTCACATAGATAGCCCACTGGAGCTGTTCCAGCGGGGCAGACAGCTTCCCCCGGAGCACTTTTCCTTGTTGAAAAAATAGTGTCAATTGTGTTCAAAGCCCAGCTTATTAACTCCATAATTTCTTTTCGGCGGTCGCAGTTAGACGCAGACAGACAACAGCAAGCTGGGATCCAGTAGTAGGAGGGGAGGAAAAAGTCAGCAGGAGAGAAGAAAAAAGCGTCTGCTCTCTTGGGAGGGCGTATGGGTCCACCATACGTGGTCCACCATACGTTGGACCTTGTTCTGACACATGGCATAGAAATAGAAAATCTGGTAGTGTGTCTTCATAACCCTGTACTGTCAGACCATTGTCTGTTAACCTTTGATTTTACTATTTCTGACTTTTTGCTCCTAAAGAAAAATATTACTACAGTAGATGCCTCTCAGATGATGTTGTAATGAAATTTATGCAGATTGTTTCCTCTATGCCATGTGTCAACATAATGGAAATAAGAGATAGACAGCTTGCTCCTTCTGTAATTGATAGCATGGTATATAGTGTTACAGCTTCTCTGCATCAGACTCTATACATGGTGGCCCCTTTAAAAAAGAAAAAGTCTAATCAGAGATTTCTAACTCCTCCTTCAACACAGAAACTCGTAGCTTAAAACAGAAGACTCGTCAATTAGAAAGAAAATGGTGCTTCACTAATTTAGATGAAATCTATTTAGCTTGGAGAAATAATCTTTTAATTTATAAAAAAAATCTCTTGCGAAAAGCTAGAACAAGTTATTATTCTGCATTATTAGAAGAGAACAAGAATAATCCCAAGTTTCTTTTCAGCACTGTAGCCAGGCTGACAAAGAGTCAGGACTCTGTCAGTCCTAGCATTCCCTTAGAGCTTACTAGTCAGGACTTTATGAACTTTTTCAATAATAAAATCTCATCGATCAGAGATAAAATCAGTCAGATTCTTCCCACCGTTAACTTAAATACAGTAACTACTACAACTCCTTCAACTGATATCTGTTTGGATGAGTTTACTCCAATTGACCTTTTAGAGTTAGACAAAAACATGTCCTTATCCAAGTCTCCAACTTGTCTTTTAGACCCTATTCCTACCAGGTTATTTAAAGAAGTCTTCCCATTTATTGGTAGCTTTATTCTTTAAATAATCAATTCTTCATTAACTTTAGGCCATGTACCACAGGCTTTTAAAACTGCTGTAATTAAACCCTTACTCAAAAAGCCAACGCTGGATCCAGGAGTTTTAGCTAACTATAGACCAATCTCTAATCTCCCTTTCATCCCAGAAATCTTAGAAAGAGTTGTTGCTACACAATTATTTGACCACTTGCAGGGAAATGGTTTATTTGAAGAATTTCAATCTGGGTTTAGAATCAATCATAGAACTGAAACAGCCTTAGCGAAGGTCACTAATGACCTCCTTATCGCATCTGATAATGGACTTGTTTCTGTACTTGTCCTTTTAGACCTTAGTGCAGCTTTTGATACTATCAATCATAATATTCTACTTGATAGATTAGAACACTATGTTGGACTTAATGGAACTTTGTTGCAGTGGTTTAGATCTTATTTATCTGATAGGTTCCAGTTTGTTCATGTCAATAATGAGTTTTCTTTCAACTCAAAGCTCAGTCATGGAGTTCCACAGGGATCTGTCCTAGGCCCCACTCTTTTTAGTTTATATATGCTTCCGTTAAGCAACATTATTAGAAAGCACTGTATACATTTTCATTGTTATGCAGATGACACACAGTTATACCTGTCAGTGAAGCCAGGTGATAGTAATCAGTTAGCCAAGTTAGAAGCCTGTCTTAAGGAAATCAAAGCTTGGATGACTTGTAATTTCCTGCTATTAAATTCAGATAAGACTGAAGTCATTCTTGTTGGTCCAAAAAACCTTAGAAATACCTTTCCAAATCAAACTTTCAGTTTGGATGCAGTTACTCTTTCTCTTAATAGCTCTGTGAGTAACCTTGGAGTTATTTTTGATCAAGATCTGTCTTTCAATTCACATATTAAATTTGTTTCTAAGACTGCCTTCTATCATTTGCGTAATATTGCCAAGATTAGGAGCATCTTGTCTCAGAGTGATGCTGAGAAACTGATCCACGCTTTTGTTAGCTGTAGATTAGATTATTGTAACTCTTTATTATCAGGTTGTCCTAAAACATCTTTAAAAAGTCTTCAGTTGATCCAAAATGCTGCTGCAAAAGTTTTAACAGGTACTAGAAAGAGAGATCATATCTCTCCAGTTCTGGCCTTCCTTCATTGGCTTCCCATAGAGTTTAGAATTAAGTTTAAAATCCTTCTTCTCACTTTTAAAGCTCTAAACAATCAGGCCCCTTTTTATTTAAAAGATCTAATACTACCGTATTATCCTAACAGAGCACTACGCTCCCAAAATGCTGGATTTCTTGTAATACCTAGAATCTCCAAAAGTACAATGGGAGGCAGAGCCTTCAGTTATCAAGCTCCTCTCCTGTGGAACCAGCTGCCAATCTGGATTCGGGAGTCAGACTCGATCTCTGTTTTTAAGAATAGGGTTAAAATCTTCCTTTTTGATATAGCCTACAATTAGGGAGGGATCATGTGTCTCTGAACCCTCCCTTAGTTATGTTGCTAATAGGTTTAGACAGCCGGGGGACCTCCAATAATGCACTGGGCTTCACTCCTTTCTTCACTCTCAATGATTTTTTTTTTTTTTTTTTTTGCTGGTCATTAACATCTGTTTGTTCTCTCCCATAGATTGAGTCCCCATCATGCTGTTTGCTCTCTACATGCCTGTTCTTTTCATCTTCTCTATCCCCTCACCCCCCCAGCCAGTCGCAGCAGATGACTGCCCCTCCCTGAGCCTGGTTCTGCTGGAGGTTTCTTCCTGTTAAAAGGGAGTTTTTCCTCTCCACCGTCGCCAAGTGCTTGCTCACAGGGGATTGCCTGATTGCTGGGGTCTTTCTACAATTGTGAGGGTTTCCCCTACAGTTGAAAGTGCTATGAGATGACTGTTGTTGTGAAGTGGTGCTATATAAATAAGGTTGAATTGAATTAAATTGAATTGAATAGATAGGATTGCACGTGGTCAGTATTGCAGTGACAGACAGACAGCAGCAGATATGCCATTTGTGCAAATGGTTGTGGTTAATGTTTTTTTTTTTTTTTCCACAATATCTTTATTGAACCTTTTTTTTTTTTTTTAACAAACATGATACAAACAATCAAACACTAACACTAAAGTACTACAAAAAAAAAAAAAATGCACTAAAAACACCAACAACCACCAACAAAATCAAGTCTTCAACAATGCTCCTCTGTTTAGTCTAGACAATCCAATACATAAGTATACATATTATGTTCACCAGTTTGGAATTTACAAGGTCCACACACATCATTCACCTTCTTCTTCAAGAGTTATGTTTAAATTTTTTACATAATCAATAAAAGGTCTCCATATATTCTCAAACACAATTTCCTTTGATTTCAGTATATATGTTATTCTTTCTAATGGAAGGTTTGTTAACATCTGTCTTAACCACTGAGTCACATCTGGTCTATGAGTCTTTTTCCATAATAGTGCAATACATTTTTTGGCATTAAGCAAACTGAGGTCTATGAAAGTTCTTTCACTTTTATTGAAATTATGCTTTTCTGGGTACAGACCCAACAAAACCAGTTTAGGATTCAATATGATTTGTTTTGAGATTATTTTTTCAATTGTTACCCTCACCTCTTCCCAAAACATTCTTATTAATCTACATTCCCATAAACAATGAAATAGGGTTCCTTTACTTTCCATGCATTTTGTGCATGTATCTAGTATATTTTTGTTATATCTATTTAACTCCTCCGGTGTAACATACATCCGCATTAACCATTTGAAATGTATCAATTTAAGGCGTGCATTTATTGATTTGGTTTGAGCTTCTGTACAAGCCAATTCCCATTGTTCCTCTGAAATTTCAATTTGCAGATCTTCTTTCCAGTAGTTTAATCTTTTCAGTGAATTTTCACTTGAAGATAGTGTCAATGAGTTATAAAACTCTGAAATAATACCCTTTCTTTTACTATCTTTCATCATCATTTTTTCCAAGGATGAATAAATAGGTCGAGTGAGAGCTTTATTTTGATTTGATCGAATAAAGTTTCTAAGTTGAAGATATTTAAAAAAATGTGTTCTAGTGAGATTAAATTTGATCCTCAGCTCTTCAAAAGACATTATGTTGTCTGCACATGGCAAATATAAATCCTGAATCTTTTGTATCCCTTTTAAATTCCATACTTTAAATACAGCGTCCGCTCTCCCTGGTTTAAAATATTGATTACCCCATATTGGACTAAATTGTGACAATAACTGTGGTTCTTTTAAATAGTTTTTAGCTTCACACCATATTTTGATCATATGCTTTACAAATGGATTTTTAACTTGTTTTTGTAATTTTTTTGCCGAATCTGAGTATATGAATATGGGAAGAGGTAAAGGTAAATTGTATGATTCCATTTCAGTCCAGTGAGGGAGATCATTTGATGAAAAATAATATGTCATAGACCTCAGTTGTGCCGACCAATAATACAACATAAAATTTGGACATTTCAGACCTCCACGATCAAATGGTAAATATAATAAAGACAGACGTAATCTAGCCCTCCTGTTGTTCCATATAAATTCCACTAACTTTTTTTTTATTCTTGAGAATAGATCTAAAGGTGGTGATAAGGGAATGTATTGAAATAAATAAAGTATTTTAGGTAAAATATTACTTTTAAGTATATTGATTCTCCCGATCATCGACATTGGTAGTGACATCCATCTCTGAGTTAACTCACTGATATCTGACATTAAGGCTTCATAGTTGACACTGGCGACTGATTCTAGCTTAGGCATAATTTGGATTCCTAAATATTTAAACTGATTTACAACATTGAATTGATTTACCTCAGGGGCTGGGTAATTTCTCTGGGTCTCATTTAGCATTAATATTGAAGATTTAGTTTTATTTATTTTATATCCTGATATTTCCCCAAAATTCTTTATTAAATTCAACAAGGTTGGAATTGATTTTTTTAGATTCGACATAAACAAAATTATATCATCGGCGTACAGGGAGATTTTATGTTCTGTTGGTCCAACTTTAATTCCATATATTTGTGAATGTAAACGTATCGCTATCGCTAAAGGTTCAATTGCCATAGTAAACAGTAAAGGTGAGAGTGGACAGCCTTGTCGACATCCTCTATTGATTTTTATTGGTTTTGAAATATTGTTATTTGTTAGGATTTCTGCTGTAGCATTATTGTATATTATTTGAACCCATTTTATGAAATTATTTCCAAGTCCAAACCTTTGTAGGACTTCAAAAAGAAAGGGCCATTCAACTCTATCAAAGGCCTTTTCGGCGTCCAATGATAGGAGAGCTGTATCCGGTGCTTCTTTATTAAAATAGATAATATTAAATAGTCTTCTTACATTATGGAAGCCTTGTCTACCCTTTATAAAGCCATTCTGATCTCGATTAATAATATTTGGTAAAATTTCTTGTATTCGTCTTGCTAAAATTTTACAGATTATCTTAAGGTCGGCGTTTAATAGGCTTATTGGTCTCATATTTTCACATTTATTAGAGGGCTTACCTGGTTTTGGCAGCAGTATAATTAAGGCATTATTTATGTATGATGGTAAATTATTATTTTGAAATGCTTCTAAAACCATTTCCAAAAAAGGTTTTATTAATTTATTCTTAAATTTTTTATAAAGGTCAACTGGAAGACCATCTGGTCCTGCACTTTTTCCTGATTTCATATTATCAATGGCTAGCCCAACTTCTTCTTGACTAATTTTAGACTCCAATATCTCCCTGTTTTCATTTGGAATACACGGTATAGATAGTTCGTTCAAAAACCCATTTAGTTTTGTTAAATCAGGTTCATTTTTGGTATCATATAATTTTTCATAGTAATCTCTAAAGGCTCTATTAATTTCTAAAGGATCTATAACTACCTGTCCCTTACTTATAATACTGGTAATTGGTGTTTTAATTTCCAATTGTTTAATCTGCCATGCTAATAATTTTCCTGATTTTTCACCTTGTTCATAAAAAGATTGTTTCAATCTTAGAAGACTCGAGGCAGCTCTATTCGCTGATTTTTTGTCGTATTCAGCTCTCAAAATCAGTAATTCATTCTCCAACCTTGGGTCACTTCCTGCATACACTTTTTCCTGAAGATTTTTTATTTTATGTTCCAATTTAGCTCTCTCCTCTCGAGTCTTCTTAGATTTTGATCCTGTATAACTAATAATATGCCCCCTAATAAAAGCTTTGAAAGCCTCCCACTTTACACATGCTGATGTTTGTGTAGTATTGATGTCAAAGAACTCGTCTATCTGTTTTTCTATATACTTGACAAATTCCTCATCCTGAAGCCATTTATGCTGAAATTGCCATCTACCTGATTCCTTTGTCAATTTTTTATCTACATATATTAGACAACAGGGTGCATGATCAGAGATCACGATGTTATCATAAAAGCAGTTTTGAATCTTGGACCTTAATTCTGTGGAAATCAAAAAATAATCAATACGTGAGAATGTCTTGTAGGTACTGGAATAACAAGAATAGGCTTTAACTTGTGGTTTCATGTCTCTCCATATATCTAACAATCTCAATTCTTTCATAAAATGATTAATAGTCATCCTACATCCAATGTGCGTACAATCCAGTCCTGTTGATCTATCCACACCTGGATTCAATGTACAATTAAAATCCCCTGCTATTATATGTTGCCCTGTAAGTGATGATAAGATGAGAAATAAATTAGCAAAGAACTTCTGATCATCTATATTGGGACCATATAAGTTCACAAGATTTATATTTTCTAATAGCAAAGAACCTTGAATGATTACATATCTTCCAAATTTGTCTCCAATTACATTTTTCACTTGAAAAGGAACTGATTTATGTATGAGAGTCATAACTCCCCTGGCTCGGGATGAAAATGAAGAGGTGAATACACTTCCCTGCCATCTACTCCTAATTCTTTTAACATCCTCCTCTATCAGATGAGTTTCTTGTAAAAACACAATTCTTGAACCCATGTCCTTTATTTTATTCATAACTTGTTTAAGTTTTTTTAAATTTTGTAGACCTCTGCAATTCCATGAAGTTAAATTAAGATTAACACTTTGGTCCATGATCAATAGAGAGTTTGGGATTACCTTGCAGTGTAAACATGCTCATACAGAGAAGCAAAAACATGAGTGGTTGAACATTCATCCTACAAACTACACACAAACAAATTTCCCCTTCCCACACTTGTGGCAAACCCCCCAAAATCAAAAGAAAAATTCTGTCTCCCGATATAGCCATCGACCGTTCCACACCCACGGGGAACAGCCTAAGCCACTCCTTCTTCATCCTCCCAATCACCCTAACTCTACTGCTTTTAATGACGTAACATTAACTCTCCTCTGTAGTTTTCCAACTTAACTCCAAAATTTTTAACAACTTTGTACATCATAGTTTTTTTTTTTTGTTTGTTTTGTTTTTGTTTTGTTTTTTTTTTTAATATATAATACAATCTATATTTTGTAAACTTACTATTTACTTCAAGTCAGTCAGATGCCTGTGCAAATGCTTAATTATTCTACCTTATATTTTGTTCATGCTTAGCTCCCACCAGTCTCTTCTTCTTCTTTGATCTTCTTGATGAACTCCTGCGCCTCCTCTGGGGTCTTGAAGATGTGGGTTCTGCCCTCATACGTGGTCAGCAGTCTCGCAGGATAGATTACACCATGACGAATCCCAAGGTTGCGCAGCTCCTTACGTACGGGATCAAACTGCTTCCTCAATTGCTGGATTCCTGTGGCCAAATCTGGGTAGAACCGCACCTGCTGGTCCTGGTGTTTAATCTCTCCTTTTTTAGCTCGTGCAGCGTTGAAGATCTTCATCCTGTCTCTGTTGTTAAGAAACTTCATAATTAAGGTCCTCGGCGGTCCCTTATCTCTCCGTGGGCCAATGCGATGTGCTTTTTCCAGAACCACTGCTGATTGCAACTCCTCGCTGCCCAGCACCTCCGGAATCCACTTTTCCAGAAAGGAACATACGTCCCGACCTTCTGATTCCTCTGGAAGACCCACCAGCCTCAAATTATTCTGTCTCGACCGAGATTCCAAATCCAAAATATTATCTTCCAGAGATTTTTTTTTTTTTTCCAAAGTGCGCACCTTTAATTGAAGACGGGTGACGTCATCTTCAGCACTAGCGAGACGGAGCTCCATCTGCGCCGTTCGTTCTACACAGTCACCCAATTCCTTTCTTATTCCTTCCAACGCTGTCATAATCCCATCAAATCTAGAGGAAAAGTCCGCTCTCATTGAACTCATGGCAGCCATCAGCGCATCTGCGCCATTCCCCGCAGAAATCGCAGCGTTGCCAGCCTCCTCCGCCATATATGGAGCCTTGTTTGCTGCGTCACAGACCTGAAAGTCCGTTAATTTGGACTGTTTCGGCGGCTCGCTTTTTCTTTTTCCTGGTTTTCCAGCCTTAGGCTTCGCCGACATATCCTCGCCCAAACGCTGGGATACGTTCTGTCCCAAATGAGAGAGTTATTTGCCGATTTTTTTTTCTCCAGGAGCAGAGCAGAGCGAGACACGTCCGTCCTACGTGGCAGCCATAACCGGAAGTCCGGTTGTGGTTAATGTTAATGTGCAGAGACATACAGCAGCAAAAGTACAACAAAACAACACACAGCAGCAGATATGGCATTTGTGCAAATGGTTGCGGTTAATGTGCAGAGACATACAGCAGAAAAAGTACAACAAAACAACAGTATTACTGTTGGTGTGCCAGTCTTTCTGTGCCAGCAGCTGAGGTAGTTATTGTGCGGGTGATTGTGTTACCATCCGGGGGGGTGGGGGGGTGAACAGAGTTCAGGGTCCTGATGGCCTGATGAACGAAGCTGTTAAGCAGTCTTGTGGGACAGGCCCAGAGACTTCGGCACCTTTTCCCTGAGGCAGGGGGCTGAAGAGGGAGTGTAGGGGGTGGGAGGTGTCACCTGTGATGCTGATGGCTCTGCGGGTGAGGCGGGTGGGATAGATGTCTTGGGGGAGGCACTGATGATCTTGCTGGCTGCTTCCACTGTGCATTATAGTGTCTTCTGGCAGGCGACGGTGCAGCTTCCATACCACACCGTGATGCAGCTGGTGAGGATGCCGTCAATGGTGCCCCGGTAGAAAGAATACCTGATGGGGGTGGGACTTGTGCTCTCCTCAGTTTGCGGAGGAAATGGAGGCAAGTTTGGGCCTTCTTGGCCAGTGATGTGGTGTTACTGGACCAGGTGAGGTCCTCAGAGATTTGCACCCCCAGGAACTTGGTGCTGCTCACCCTCTCCACAGCTGCACCATCGATGATCAGAGGGGGGTGCTGTGTGTGACCCCTCCTGAAGTCGACCACAGTCTCCTTGGTTTTTCCCACTTTCAGGAAGAGATTATTGCCTTTACACCACTGGACCAGTTGGCTCACCTTATTTCTCTAGTTGGCCTCCTCGCTGTTGGTGATGAGGCCCACCACCGTAATTTTATGCCTCTATAATTAGTACAGTCTGAGCATCACCTTTGTTCTTGAAAGTTGGTACCAAAACATTTCTCCACTCCTCAGGCATCCTCTTATTCTCCAAGATTGTGTTAAACAATCTGGTTAAAAAAACCACTGCCATCTCGCCTAAACATCTCCATACTTCCACTGGTATGTCATCTGGACCAACCGCCTTTCCATTCTTCATCCTCTTCAAAGCTGCTCTCACTTCTGCCTTGCTAAACCTTGGGACTTCCTTGTTCACCATCCTTCCTTCATCTATCCTCCTCTCTCTCTCATTTTCTTTATTCATCAGCTCTTCAAAGTACTCCTTCCACCTTCTCAACACACTCTTGTCACTTGTTAGTACATTACCATCTCTGTCCTTAATCAACTTAACTCGCTGTCCTTTCCAGCTCGATTTCTCTGTCTAGCCAATTGATACAAGACCTTTTCTCCTTCCTTAGTGTTTAGCCTCTCATACAACTAACTATATGCCTTTTCCTTTACCTTTGCCACCTCTCTCTTTGCCATGTGCCTAGATTCCAAATACTCCTGTCTACTTTGTTCATCTCCTTGACAATCCCACTTTTTCTTTGCTAACCTCTTCCTTTGAATACTTTTCTGTACCTTCTCATTCCACCACCAAGTCTCCTTGTCTTCCTTCCTCTGTCCACTGGATACACCACATACCTTTCTACCCATTTCCCTCAATACTTTTGCTGTATTTTCCCAGTCATCTGGTAATTCTTCCCTACCACCCAGAGCCTGTATCAACTCCTTCCTGAACTCTGTGCGACCTTATTCCTTCTCTAACTTCCCCCACTTAATCTTTGGCTCTGTCTTCACTGTCTTCCTCTCCTTGCTTTCCAAAGTCATCCTACAGATTACAATCTGATGCTGTCTAGCTACATTCTCCCCTGCCACCACCTTCCAGTCTCCTATCTCTTTCAGATTTCTCCTTCTGCATAAGATGTAGTCCACCTGTGTGCACCTTCCTCCACTCTTGTAAATCATCCTGTGTTCCTCTCTCTTCCTAAAGTATGTGTTCACCACAGCCATTTCCATCTTGTTAACAAAATCCACAATCATCTATCCTTCCACATTTCTCTCCTTAAGACCATACCTATCTAGAACCTCCTCATCACCAGTCACTATAACCCAGCCACAGGGTGTGCACAAGCCAGTGTACTCCTAGTGCCGGTCCCAAGCCCGGGATGGTTGTGTCAGGAAGGGCATCCAACGTAAAACTTTTGCCAGATCAAACATTCAGATCATGACTGTTAACAGACAACAAAAACAAAAATCTGTTAGACATAAAATCTCAGCCAACTGTGGAAAATGAAGGAGGTGTTCTTGTGGGAGAAATATACTTTAATTAGTTTTCAATGTCAGCCTTTGACAAAGCATCCCAAATAACTGAAGGCTGTGACACCATGATGAGGTGCGCCATTAGAGCGTATGGGAGCCTGAGTCCATTGTCCAGTTGAAATTAAAATGTTATCATTGAATTAGCTGTGCGTTCTTGGACTGTAATCTTTTCAGAGCTAAACAAAACAACACATGCACCATATCAGCTGTGAAGTATCAAAATCACATATTATTAGTTTAAATACAAGAATAGGCAGCGATACAATGTCAAAACAAGGAACACTTATTTATTTCCTCAACATTAAGCAAATCCCCCCCCCCCCAAAAAAATACCATAACCATATCTCAGTTCATAAAACTCATGCCTCTTGCCATGTTGCTGATTGGGAACTTGTAGTGAGTGGGGTGAAGTATGAGTTCAGCTGATCTGATGGAGTTTATGGAGGTGAGCTTTGGTGTCTGCTAATGCTCATTCAGGAGTGTTTTTTTCAGATGCCTCTTCACTGCTGGAGTGGAGAACTGCCGGGACCTTGCTCCGTTGTCTTTCGTGCTTCACTTTTCCTCATTTTAGCCCAGGTGTTGACAAGGATTCAAGATGTTTCCATCCAAGAGAGTGCAGGTCTCACTCTGCCTTTATTACATGCCATAAGTTACGGTGCTCCTTTCAGCCCAGTAGACTTAATTAATGAACACCTGCTCCACTTTTTAAAGCAAATGAACTTTCCAACATTTAACTGCTTCTCTGATTTAAAGTGCACACTAGGGTTAAATGGTACGCTTTTGTTTAGCCTGTCTTTTCCTCTTGATATCATCGTTGGTTGTCTCAAGCATCCCTGAGCATATCCAGATCTGCATCACTTAAATCCGTCACTACTGCAGCTTAGGCTCCCTGGGTTGGCTTAAGTCTGGGATTGAAACTTGGCTACTTTAAATGGAAAAAGTAAAAAAAAAAAAAAAAATCATTTGTTCGTCATTGGCACAAAATCACTCACTGAAATCCAATTTCCACTCCTGCCTCCCCACTGACTGTAGCACTCCCACTTCCACACCATGTCGATTTAGTCACCAGTCATTCTCCTTCAATTCAGTTTCGTTTCATTTATATACCATCATTTCACAATCAGTCTCCTGCTGTACGGACATGCATGCTTTCCATTGTATCCCAGCTCAACAGTGTTTTCTATGGTTTGTCATCCACAGCCCATGGTAAACTCTAGTACCTCGAGAACTCTGCTGCTCCCTCACTCTCATTCCCACAACACCTCATCACTCCTATCCTACTGAACTTCCCGTGACTCCCTATTGCACAGGAACAGAAACCATTGCTGATTTCAAAAACACTTTTGTTATAAGAAACCAGAACATCACTTTACACCGCTCTGCTTTTTTGCTAGAGTATCAAAGGATTTCCTATTGTGATTAGTCCTTTTTACCCATTCTTTTTTTGTTCTTTGAATAAGGCATGTTCTTTTTTCCTGAGAGCATGCTTGACATGTCGTTGTCAGAGCTGCTGCTGTGTCACTTTCACACGAGGCAGCAAGCATACCTTTTTAGACGGAAGATGTGGCTCCTGTGAACTGAAGACTCACAGTTGACCCCCATGCTGTGAAACACTCGGTCCAGGGGTCTGCAGCCATTGGCAAAAAGAGTGGACAAAAAAGGTGACGATTGTGAAGAGGGAAAAATAGAGAAAAATCTAAGACGACTGTCTAACATTTATTACAGAGAAAAAAAACTTGCAAATATACAAGAACGACAAATTTATGAGGAAAATTGTTTAATATTTACAAGAAAAAAAGTGAAAAATTACCAAAAAAAAGGTCATATATATATATATATATATATATATACAGAACAGTTACAAGTACATTGCAGACAAGTAAAGTAAAGACAAGTAAAGTGCAGATAAATTGTACCTTTATGGGAACGAAGCCCTAAAGTAAAATAAATAAAACTATTTAAACTATTTAAGAAGAAGACATTGAACATTTAAGAAAACAGGATGATTTGTTTTTTCTTCACCATAATAATTATAATAATAATGGATTAGATTTATATGGCACTTTACATGTCAAGTGACATCTCAAAGTGCTTACAGTGAGTCCATTATTCATTCAGTCTAGACAGACATTGATAGTGGTAAGCTACTACTGTAGCCACAGCTGTCCTGGGGCAGACTGACAGAAACGTGGCTGCCAAGCCATGCCAGTGGCCTCTCTGACCACTACCAAGCATTTATACACATTTATACCCAGTGTCATGGACACTGGAGACACTTCATCCTAATCCCCTTGTAAATTTTCATTCATCTTCTTAACTGCTTAATCCTTTTCGCGTCACGGGGGCTAGAGCCTATTCCAGCTTCTTTGGGTGAGAGGTGGGGTACACCTTGGACAGTTTACCAGACAATCACAGGGTTGACTCACAGAGACCATTCACTCTCACATTCATACCTGAGGACAATTTTGAATCCCCTAATCCCGAGAAGAGAACTAGGGACCTCACTGTCGTTCCACCTCCTAGTTACATCATGTGTCACACCAAGAAAAGAAGACAGGAGGATTGCATGAACAGGATCTCTACCCTTGATGGGAATGCTGCGTCCAGCAGGGGAAGGGATAGTGCTTCTCAGGTCGTCATCTGGCAAAACACCTACAAGACAATCGGAATGTGGAACATCAGAACTAGGCTAGAACCTGGAAAACTGGAGATGGTGAAGAGAGAAATGGAGCAAGAGGATTTCATGAGCTCTTCCTATGAGGCAACACCACTTACCACTGCACTGCCAAACTGTGTCTTCTGGCAATAAATGAAGTGTATGGTCATTTTTACCAGCAGGTGTTCTGATCTACATTTAATTTTTGAAAATAAGCTACCTCCAGTGGTTGTGTAAATAATAACATGAAGTGGCATGGCCCACAGTTGCTGTTGCAGTCAATGTAAATTAGACTCTCACCTTTGTTAACCCTTACCATAACCACCTAAAGAATGTATATTCATTGCCTAAAGTTGGCCTTGAAACCAGAGGGCTGTACTGTGACACAGGTTTAGCACTAATCTGGCTTCACTAGCACAGGCATTCTGATATTCAGACAGTTTCTGTACTACAAATGAAGTTGTCAAATTGGTATGTGGACCCTGGAATAATCTAGGATCTGGCTATGTGCACGTTCACATAAATGGGATGAGGATCTCTATGACCAATAAAGACAATAAACTTGTAGGAAAGCAGCGTACGCCACTAATGAAGAGCAATGTGTCATATTCACTGTTTTTTAAAAGAAATGGGAAATATCATTTAAAGTGACAGGCTGCCAAAAATCACGTGTTTTTCTTTTAACATGTCTAGAACATCTTTTTTGTGACTTACAAGTCATATCCAGAGTAAAATCTGACCGCAGTCCCAAATGTGTATTTTTCTGTTGTGAATTTGTAGTTGAGCTCTGCCCCCCCAAAACAGGTGACTTTGGACAGAGCGTTTCTAGTTACGCAAGCATTCCTGCTTAGCCTGATTGGTTATAACATTAAACAAGCACTGAGCATGGCTACAGCCTCAGTTCACTACCTCAGGGGAAGAGGGAGGAGCCAAGGAGCAAGCAGGATTTGAGGCAGAGAGAGAGTTGATGAGAGGCAGAGAGTAGGGAGTGTGGGAAAGGGGGGCCCCCAGTGAGCTGACAAGATAATGAGCTGAGAGGACCAGCTCAAACTGTCACCAAGGGTCCCGCGGTGAGGAGCAACACTTTGGCCAATACTCCTCTATCTGCCACTGACCATGCTGACAGTCAACATCCCTTCCTGGTGGCAGCGTGAAAACCGATTGCAGCCTCCTGTAGTTTTCCACCACTGGGGCTACCGTATTCCGGAACCCCGTAGCGCATGCAGGGCATGGTCAGCTCAGAGACCGGAGCACCGGCTGCCACGCTGCACATGCAGGGTCCCGGAGGTGCCTACAGAGGAATGGGAGGCACACAGTCGGAAGGCCAACCCAGAGAGAGATGTCTGCTCTCAGGGGATGAAGGCGCCAAGACCGCCACCCGTCCGTTTTGCATTTGTTTGACTCGATTCAGAGAAGGGGTTTTATTTTTTGGGGGGGGACCCCAAACCCCAGACCCCCCAGGCACTCCATTCTGTTCCTGCCAGGGAGGACGGAGGAGGAGACAGTAAACATCCCCTTTCCCCGCTGCCTCTGGAGGAGCGAGGTGAGTTGACCATTGTTTTGCGAAGTAGTCTTCAGTGTTCTCAGGTCATATGGGGAGCCTACATTACTGGTGAGCGGGGGTATGGGTGGAGCACATTCAAATATTCATAGATCCGGGCATACTTAATTTGAAGATGTAAAAGCACTTTCCAAGCAATTGTAAGGCAATAAAAGTTTTTGGTGGGTAAAAAGCCACAATATACCAGTTTGGGCAATACATGCAGTGGATATAAACAGTCTACACACCCCTGTTCAAATGCCAGGTTTTTGTGATGTAAAAAATGAGACCAGGATAAATCATTTCAAAACTTTTTCCCCCATTAATGTGACCTATAACCTGTACAACCCAATTGAAAAACAAACTGAAATCTTTTAAGTGGAAAAATAAAAAAATAAAAAACTTACAATAACCTGGTTGCATAAATATGCACACCGTGTTATAACTGGGGATGTGGTTGTGTTCAGAATTAACCAATCACATTCAAACTCATGTTAAATGAGAGTCAGAACACACCTGCCACCATAAAAAGTGCCTCTAATTAACCCCAAATAAAGTTCAGCTGTTCTAGTAGGCTTTTCCTGACATTTTTGTAGTCACCTCTTACAGCACAAGCCATGGTCCACAGAGAGCTTCCAAAGCATCAGACGGATCTCATTGTTCAAAGGTATCAGTCAGGAGAAGGGTATAGAAGAATTTCCAAGGCATTAAATATACCATGGAACACAATGAAGACAGTCATCATCAAGTGGAGAAAACATGGCACAACAGTGACATTACCAAGAACTGGTCGTCGCTCCAAAACTGATGAAAAGACAAGAATAAACTGGTCGGAGAGGCTGCCAAGAGGCCGACAGCAACACTGAAGGAGCTGCAGGAATTTCTGGCAAGTGCTGGCTGTTTAGTACATGTGACAACAATCTCTCGTCTTCTTCATATGTCTCGGCTATGGAGTAGGGTGGCAAGATGGAAGCCTTATATTATGAAGAAAAACATCCAAGCCCAGCTACATTTTGCAAAAACACATTTGAAATCTCCCGAACACATGTGGGAAAATGTGTTATGGTCTGATGAAACCAAGGTTGAACTTTTTGGCCTTAAGTTCAAAAGGTATATTTGGCACAAGCACAACACTGCTCATCACCGAAAGATCACCATACCTACAGTAAATCATAGTGGTGGCAGCATCATACTTTGGGGCTGTTTTTCTTCAGCTGGAACTGGGGCCTTAGTTAAGGTGGAGGGAATTATGAACAGTTCCAAATACCAGTCAGTGTTTGCACAAAACCTTTAGACTTCTGCTAGAAAGCTGAGGATGAAGAGGAATTTCATCTTTCAGTACGACAATGACACAAAGCACACATCCAAATCAACAAAAGAATGGCTTCACCAGGAGAAGATTAAGGTTTTGGAATGGCCCAGCCAGAGTCCAGATCTGAATCCAATCAAACATCTGTGGGGTGATCTAAAGAGGGTTGTGCGCAGGAGATGCCCTTGCAATCTGACAGATTTGGAGCATTTTAGCAAAGAAGAGTGGGCAAATATTGCCACATCAAGATGTGCCACATTGATAGACTCCTACCCAAAAAGACTGAGTGCCGCAATAAAAGCCAAAGGTGCTACAACAAAGTATTAGTTTAAGGGTGTGCATTTTTTTTTGCCACCAGGTTATTCTAAATTTTTTGTTTTCTTATTTTCCCTCTTAAAAGGTTTCAGTTTGTTTTTCAATTGGGTTGTACAGGTTATAGGTCACATTAATGGTGGAAAAAGTTTTGAAATGATTTATCTTGGTCCCATTTTTTGCATCACAAAAACCTGGCATTTGAACAGGGAGGTGTAGACTTTTTATATCCACTGTATTTGTTTTTGAGATGGTTTTAGAGCCACTGAAGTGCGTCTTTAAGGGGAGAGTTAAAATGTAAACATCTTTATGTAAGAACAACATTAACAGCTTTTTCCATTTCTGGTTGGGATGTGAAATTGTGGAATTGATTAACTAAGAAACTGAAGCAATGTCCAAGTATGACCCAATTTAAAAAGTAGCACAAAAATATGATTTTTACAAGATGCAAAGAGGAAGAGGAGCTTTGATCTAGTGGTCACACAAAATATATATTTATGTTATATGTTTGAAATATATGTATATAATTGTAAATACATGTCTGTGTATGTACAGACTGCATACATGCATGTATCTATTTGTAAATATGCATATCCTTCGGTGTATTACTGTGTAGTAACTGTAAATAAGAATCTGTAAATCAGACATATATAAACAGGAAATATGATTAATTACTAATAGTGGAGAAAGGGTGGGATTAACTAAACTTAATATTGTTTTGCTTTTTTACAACTAGGTTCAGAGCCTGGTGTCTCCAACTAAAAGATGAAAAGCAGCTCTAAGAATCAAAAGTAAATCAAATCACAATTAAAGCTGCAAGCAGCTGTAAGCAGGCCTTCGCCCCACACTCACCCGCGGAACCTGGTGCCCGTCGTACCTAGCTGGCTCGGAAAATTTCCCGTTGTTGCGGCAAGCGCTGCGTGAATAATAAAGTAAACCTTTTGGCGCAGTTCTTCCTGTGAGCGTAGGTGGTGCTACAACTTTTGTCAATCATTTTTATGTAGGAGCATGCAGGGCAGGACTACTATCCATTGTAGCAGTTGCGGTGAAAATCGGACAAAGTTTGTCCAAGTTACAAATGTCCATTGCTCTAACCACAAGGTGGTGCTATAACTTTTGTAAACTATTTTTACATAGGAGCATGCAGGGTGGGACTAATATCCATCATAAAAAATATGGTGAAAATCATACAGAGTGTGTTCGAGTGTCCATTGGTCCATTGGTGGTTCGAGTGTCCAAACAAGTGAACCAAAGTGGTTCGAGTGTCCAAACAAGTGTCCATTGGTCTAACCACTAGGTGGTGCTATAACTTTTGTTAAGTATTTTTATAGAGGAGCTTGCAGGGTGGGACTAATATCCGTTGTCAAAAATTTGGTGAAAATCGGATGTTTGTCCAAGTTACAACTCTCCGGTATTCCATGGCGAGGAGTCAACCTTTGAGATGTCGCCATGGCAATGCTTACCTATCAGTTATGTGTTGCCCACCCATATAGGACTCCATGTGACAGGCACCTTGACCTATGTTCCAGATTTCATGACTCCAGGTTGTTCCCAGCCCTCTCAACAAGATCACGGATTGAATGGTGAGGAGGGCGTGTCCAAGGTAACAGCAGTAACACCATACTAAAGCTGATGAGCAATTATGATCATCCATGTGGTCTGATAAAACTCAGAAAATTTCACGTCATTATGGCAAGCGGCGTGTGAGTAGTAAATAAAACAGTTTTCAGCAATTCTTCCTTTAACCACTAGGTGGTGCTATATCTTTTGTCAGGTATTTTTATATAGACGCTTTCGGGGCGGGACTATTGTCCATCATGGAAACTTTGGTGGGGATCGGACAAGTTTTGCTCGAGTTACAGCTGTTTAATGTTGTAAAGGGCAGAGTCAAACTTTGCCGTGGCTCCCTGGCCACACCTTTGAGCTTTTTACTGTGACTTATGCAACCTTTAATGGCCCATGCCTATAGATGCCGCCATGTGAAAATGAGCTCAATCGGAGCAGGCCCCTGGGTGGAGTTTGTTCAAATGCAAGGGGTGGTTTTTGGCCAGATTGGAGGTGGGGCAGCTTTGAGGCAGATGGCAGACTTCGTGTTGGCCGTGTGTAAGGGCCACAATAATGTTTTTTGCATGTCTTGAGGTGATGCAAACCTCACCCGAATTTTGTGTGTCTACGGTAAACTTTAGTGTCGCCGGTCTCCATAGACTTTGTACGTTTGGCCCTGCCCACAAAAATTGGGGGAGGGCACATATTTTTTCCAGTTTATCGAATTTTTCACCGGGTCTGAGGTGTGTGCGAAAACAAAAAATCATGTTTTGGTTAACATTTAGAGGGTCAAAAATGCGATCGGTTAGGCGAAATAATAATAATAATCCTAGCAATTACAATAGGGCTCTCGCCCACTGACAATTACATTCTTTCCACTCATTTGAACATGTTACGTATTATGATTATCCTCATGCATCATTTTTTGTTGTGTAATAATGTAACACATTCAAATTATTCATTCATATTAGATAAATATGAAGCGTACTGGCTGTGCTATTTGGGCGTGGTGGCTTGCCGTAGGTGACGTCATCATATGGCGAACTGGTCATGGCATGATACGGCGCCACCCTTCTGTATACAGTTCAGTTGTGTATTGAATAAAGGAGGGTACATTTCATGCCCACTGTCCGCACCTCATTCTCAGACATAACACTGGCATGAAATACAGTCTAAAATAAACAACTGCTGTTATGCACTGGACATACTGTCCACGCTTTCTGTTATTTTTTGAAGTGGCACAACTCTGTTATCATTAGTTTGTTGGGTTATCCTCAGCTTCTTCGTTCAGTTATTGTTTTCTCATCTCTCCTGTCATCCTCCCATTCCTCCAGCCACTCACGTGTGTTTTCATTTGACCCTAATTAGTTACCCTGCTGTCCTGTGTTTGTTAATTTCTGTTTCTCTATATATACCCATGGTTTTAATTTCTCTTTGTGGCATCATTATGAGAGTTTTTCCTCCAGTCCTTCATCATCTTTCATAAGTGTTAAGCCCTACCGGCTTATCTTGTGTTGGACAGCCTCTGTGCTGTAGTTATTTTGCATCAGTTAATAAAACATGTTACACTGGAGTTCTACCTGCCTAAAGGAGTCAATTATTCCTCTTCTGCCGAGAATTAGATCTAACAGAATGATGCCACTACAAGACTCTGTGGGTATGGACTTTAGTGTTTATGGACTGGACAAGGAGGAGTGTTGGGCTATGGGATTAGTGGAGGACTTTATCTCGGACGCTTGCACTTCCCACACTCCCGAGGAAGCCCTGAGATTTCTGGACAGTGCGGTGGAGGTAACAGAGGCATACCCTAGCCTGCGGAGCTATCCGGGACTCACAGGTCTCCTCATCTCCTTTCCCAATCTCCAGCATATGCTCCACAGGCTGGTGAGAAGCTCTCCCCTGTTTGTGCCTGTCCCAACAAAGAAGCGTCCCCTGGTGCAGATGCCTTCAGCTTCTTGCCGCTTGCCAGCTCCGGGATCCTCTCCATGCTGCCCTCCAGCTTCGGTGCCTCCTCTCCGCCTCCTGCCAGTTCCAGTTCTAGGCCCCGCTCCTTGTCTTTTTCTGACACCAGATCCTTGCCGCCACCCAACTGCTCTCCACCAGACGAACTCCACTGCCACACGGCAGCATTTCATCTGGTTTTCCCGGGACAGTCCCAGCGGCAGTGGCAACTTCAACAGCAGCGGAGTGGGAATTCAGCTCCACTTCTCCAACAGCAGCTCCTTCACCACTCCAGAGAATCACAGCAACAGCCTCCTCTTCATTCCAGTGTTGTTCTTCATCGGCTGTCCCGTCAGCTCCTTCTTCCTCCCTCTCTGTTGCTGCTGTCACCTCTCCTCAACAGCATCGATGCCCGCTGCTTAGCTTCTGCCCGTCTCATCCACTGTCATGCTGGCTCCACGTCATTCTCCACCTGCTGTACTGGCTCCCACATCTGATGTGCGGGTGCCCACGCCCCCTGCCCCATTAGGTCCAGTATCAGCTCCACATTGCTTTGTGCCTCCAGTTCTGGCTCCACATCGCTCTGTGCCTCCAGTGCCGGCTCCATGACATACTCCATTTTCTGTGTCCACTCTGATGCTCCACCAGCAGTGGGGCCATCAGGACCCTCACCAGCGGAGAAGCAGGAGTTAAGGCAAGTCCTCTTTATTTCTTCTGTACCTATTTTAGAGAAGTCTTGTCTTGCTCCTGGAGGAGAGACCCAGTTGCAGTTCTCATATGCCTCTGAGCTCTCCCCGCCGACCTTTTCTGCTGGTGGTTGTGTTATGGACCAGATACTGACCTGTACTTCTTCCTCTTTGTCTGAGGTGGCTGCATCAGGGATGAAGAACATTTCAGCCTCTGCAGTCTCAATGACCAGAGCACCCCAACCATCAGTCCCAGAGGCCAGTGGGTCTCCACCATGTCTTCCTGAGGTCAGAGCTCTGCAGCTACTGGTTCCCGAGCCTAACGCCACTGCGCTGAAGACCCCTAAACTATCTTCAAAGCAAAAAGCTCCCATGTTGTCGTTTTCATCTTTGGAGCAGAAAACTCCTGTGCAGTTATCTTCAAAGCAAAAAGCTTCCATGTTGTTATTTCCAGAGCTAAGGGCTCCTGTGTTATTTTCAGAGCAAAGGGCTCCTGTGTTATTTTCAGAGCAAAATGCCCCCATGATGTTGTTCTTTGTCCAAAGTGCTTCTGTGTTATTTTCAGAGCAGGGGGCTCCTATGTTATTTTCAGAGCAGAGGACTCCTGTGTTTTCTCTCCTTTGGTGGCCCATGGACTTTGGTAGGCCACCCGACGCGTTGTGTTCATCTGCCAGGTGGCTTTTGGACTTGGGAGGGCCCCCTGGCCCACTGTGTTCTCCCATTTGGTGGCCCATGGACTTTGGTAGGCATTCCGATGCACATTGTTCATCAGTCAGGTGGCCCATGGACTTGGATAGGCCTCCTGACCCACCTCGCTCCCCGGTCTGGTGGCTTTGGACTCTGATAGGCCACCCAACACACCATGTTTCTCCGTCTGGTGGTCCATGGACTTTGGTAGGCCACCAGATGCACCATCTTCCTCCTGTTGGTGGTCTTGGGACTCAGGCCGACCACCTGATGAACAGTTTTCTGTTGTTGTTTGTGTCCTTGTTTTGCCCCGCCGTGCCTTTGTCCCCCTCCTCCCGCCTGATTGGGGTGTACTTTGTTTTGTTTTTGGGGCAGCTGGAATCTGCCCTTAAGGATGGGGGGGGGGCACTGTTATGAGCTGGACATATTGTCCATGCTTTCCATTATTTTTTAAATGTGACACAACTCTGTTATCATTAGTTTGTTGGGTTATCCTCAGTTTCTTAGATCAGTTATTGTTTTCTAGTCTCTTCCATCATCCTCCCATTCCTCCAGTCACTCACGTGTGTTTTTATTTGACCCTAATTAGTTGCCCAGCTGTCCTGTGTTTGTTAATTTCTGTGTCTCTATATATACCCTCGGTTTTCATTTCTCTTTGTGGCGTCATTATGAGAGTTTTCCCTCCAGTCCTTCATCTTTTGTAAGTGTTAAGCCCTACCGGCTCATCTTGTGTTGGACAGCCTCTGTGCTGTAGTTATTTTGCATCAGTTAATAAAATATGTTACACTGGAGTTCTACCCGCCTAAAGGAGTCAATTATTCCTATACTGCCAGAGGTTGGATCTGACAACTGCAGCAGTCAAACTAAGAAGGAAGCATAGAAAAAAACATAAATACTGACATTGTGAATGCCTGAATTGATAGTTATTGATCACATCCTTAATAACTCAGTAATTTTTCTCCCATTTCATTAATACGAGTAT
Organism: Pholidichthys leucotaenia; assembly: GCA_020510985.1. Lineage (NCBI taxonomy): Eukaryota > Metazoa > Chordata > Actinopteri > Cichliformes > Pholidichthyidae > Pholidichthys > Pholidichthys leucotaenia. The sequence continues at coordinate 289,672,597 of CM035845.1, forward strand.
GTACCGATAATGTACAGTATTCACATGGTGCATACATGACTTTCTGCCTTCCTTTACACTTGCAGCCCTGGTGATATCAAGTATGTAAGGGAACAAATAACAAATAAATACAAACATGTAATTCAGAGTAATAAGTTGTCCAAAGTTTACCTTTTCTTATGAAAGAGATGCAGTCTTGGAAAAGATACAAAAGCATCACATCAAGGACTATTGAGCAGTTAAGCTGCTTTCTTTTATAGTCCAGTTTTTTTTCCACACAACAATAAAACTATTTAACCATAGAATATGAACTGCTCATAAGACTTCTTCTTTTGGCTGCTCTCTTTAGGGGTCACCACAAGGATCATCTGCCTCCCATCTCACCCTATCTCTTGCATCTTCTTCTGCAACACCAACCCTCTCCATGTCCTCCTTCACTACATCAATGAATCTTCTCTGTGGTCTTCCTCTTTATCTCCTGCCTGGCAGCTCCATCTTCAACATCCTTTGTCCAATATATCCACTCTCCCTCTTCTGTACATGTCCAAACCATCTCAGCCTTGCCTCTCTTACTTTGTCTCCAAACTGCTCAACCTGAGCTGTCCCTCTTATATACTCATTTCTAATCCTGTCCCTCCTAGTCACTCCCAATGAGAATCTTAACATCTTCAACTCTGCCACCTTCAGCTCCACCTCCTGTCTTTTTGTCAGCACCACCATCTCCAAACTATACATCATAGCAGGTCTCACTACCGTTTTGTAAATCTTCCCTTTCACTCTTGCTGCTATCCTTTTGTCACAGATCACTCATGACACTCTCTCCATCCACTCCACCCTGCCTGCACTCTCTTCTTCACCTCCATGCATTTTCCATTGCTTTGAAGGGTTGACCCCAGGTGTTTAAGCTCATCTATCTTCACTACCTCTTCTCCTTGCATCTTCACTGTTGCACTTGCCTCCCTGTCATTCACACTCATGTATTCTGTCTTGCTTCTACTGACTTTCATTCTTCTTCTCTCCAGAGCATACCGCCACCTCTCCAGGTTCCCTTCCACCTGCCCCCTACTCTCACTACAGATCACAATGTCATCTGCAAACATGGTCCACGGAGTCTCCTTCCTGATCTTGTCTGTCAGCCTGTCCATCACCATGGCAAACAAGAAGGGGCTCAGAGCCGATCCCTGATTTAATTCCACCCTCATCTTGAATCCATCTGTCACTCCTACAGCACACCTTACCAGCGTCTCGCTGTCCTCATACATGTCCTGCACCACCCTCACATACTTCTCTGCCACTCTTTACTTTCTCATACAGTACCACACTTCCTCTCTTGGCACCCTGTCATCTGCTTCCTCTAGATCTGTCATGAGCTGAACTCTGGAGGTTTCCGTCAGGCTCAGTCTCATGGCTTTTTCCTTATATTTACATATTTGTTGTATTTTGTGCTTTTTGGGTTTTTGTAATTCTTGTACTGTTTGCTATTTTCCTGTTTATTTTAGTTTTGTTACATTTTGATTTTGTATTTATTTACATTTATATTTTCGTCTGCACTTGTTGATATTTTATTCTTTAGTTGACAGCTGTCGAGGGCGTTTGCGGGTTTTGTGCTTCGTGTGGGTGTCGCCCCTGTCAGCTCTCAGCTTCAGCCTGTCCTCTCATTGCCCCTAGCCGGTCCAATTACGCTTCATTGTTTTCGCCTGCCTGCTCATATGACCCACACCTGTCACTACTCATATAAATTGTTTCTGATCATATTTAAGGGTCGTATTTTCATTTCTCTTTGCCGCTGTCTTGTTGGAGAAGTTTCTCTTCATCTCCACCAGAGCCCTGTTCCTGCTCTGGTGTGCTATACTAGTAAGTTTACCCGTTTGTTTGTATTTTCCATTAGAGCACTGTGCAGACTTTGTTGTTTTTTCAGTAAATCTCCCAAACTCACAGTTCAGCGTGTGGGGCTCACCTTTCTACCCTGAAGGGCAATTCATGACAGAAGACAGCGGCCACTAGAGACCCAGCTGCTATGAGTTTGTGGATTTTTGTTTTTTTCACTCACCTATTTTTTATGGAGCTCATCATGTCACCAGCACGTTGGGGAGGTCGGCAAGGGGAGGTCGGCAGCCGGATTCCCAAGTGTGGAGGAGGAATGGGCTGCCAAATTTATCCAGGGATTTATGAATGAAGCCCTCACCTCCCGCAGCCCAAAGAAGATCTGGGAAAAGGTGGATTCAGCGACTGCCATTGTCGAGGCGCATCCGGGGTTGTGGAAGCATACCCAGTTCACGGACTTGTTGGCTACGCTCTCCATCCTCCAGCAATCCTTCCCCGAGCTGAGATGGGGACCGCCTTCAGCGAGTCCGACTACAACGCTGAAGTGCGCTCAGCAGCAGACGCCCTGCTCACCCTCCAATTTACCCATTCCTGCTCTCGCACCATCAGCTCCACGATGTCACCGTCATCCAGCTCCGGACTGCTGGAGAATACTTCCGCCTCTCAGACAGCAACTTCCCCTTTGCCAAGGCAGAAGCCTCCCTCAGCAGTGCACTCACCGTGTTTTTCTTCTCCGGATGAATCATCAGCTCCTTCCCTCTCTGCAGCTGCTGTCTCCTGCTTCTCCTCGGCGCTGTCTTCAGCTGCCAGAAGGTCGCCTGTTTTTCCTCTGGCTTTGTCCGTCTCCGTGTCCACAGGAGTGGCTCCTCCATGATCCTCTGAGGGGCCCATATCCACCGTAGCCACGGAGAAGGATGATGTTACACCTGCTGCAGCAGGAAACATCGAGCCCCGGGAACACAGACAAGTGTCATTTCATTCTCCCTCATTTTATGATGATATGCCTTGCCTGATTCCCGGTAGCGAGGCTCAGGGTTTGCAGTCCCCTGAGCCCTCACTGCCTGCTGCAGCCACTAATTTCTCACCTGCCCTCTCTGTGTCTCCTCCTATTCTCCCCGAGTGTCCGCTGACTACAGGGTTGAGCCACCAGACGATGGAGGAGCCTGCGGTCCTGGAGGACATAGTCCCAGCCCCACAGCCACCGTCTGGATGGAGGGAGAGTGCTGGTACCGAGCTGACATCTGTGCCGACGATGAAGTGTCCCCGGGCCTCAGCTGAGAGGGATCCAGCGCCAGCAGGAAATCGACCTCCTGTTACCACGCTGGGCGAGCCACCTCCGTTGGTCACATCACTGGGGGGTCCCAGGACTACATCGACCATCATGCCTGTTGTGGGCCACCACAGCAGAGTTTGAGCTGGACCATCAGAGGACCGGACCCGAAACATTGTCGCCTGGATTGACAGAGTCCTGGACGGTGGTGGAACTCGAACTCAGGCAAGTGCTCTCCTTTGTTTTCATTGTCTCAGTGTTGGGAGAGATCTTGTCGGGCTCTTGGTGGGGAGAGCCAGGTGCAGCCGTCAGCTACACCTGAGCTCACCTCGCCAGGCTCCACTGCTACCGGTGACCCTGACCCTGTTTCTCTGTCTCTCTTGCCTGAGCTTTCCCCCAGGGTCACCGAAGATTGTCCAGCTCAGCCAGAAGACTCTGTGGGTTCCGGCTCACCATCCGAGATCCCCATAGGTCTAGCTCCTCCCGCTGAGGTCGTCGCTGGTGCTCCGTCCCAGCCCGTGACCTCTGTGGGGGCTACACCCCTTCCAGATGAGGTCGTCGGGGGTGCTCTGTCCCAGCTCGGGACATCCGAGGGTGCAGCTTCTCCGTTAGCTGAGGTCGTCGCGGGTGCGTCCGTCCCAGCCCGGGACCTCCGTGGGTGCTACTCCCCCTCTGGATGAGGTTGTCGCGGCTGCTCCATCCCAGCCCGGGACCTCCAAGGGTGCTGCTTCCCTGTTGGCTGAGGTCGTCGTGGGTTCTCCGTCCCAGCCCGGGACCTCCGTGGGTGCAGTTCCTCCTCAGTCCGGGTCTCCATGGGTGCTGTGTCCTAGTCGGGGACCATCGTGGGTGCTGCACCCCAGCCTAAAACCAACTTGGGTGCTGCTTTCCAGTGTGGGCCCACCATGGGTGTTATGCTCCAGCTCGGGGGCTGCCATAGGTGCAGCTATGGCCCAGTCCAGGCCCTCTGTGGGTGCAGCTATGAATCAGCCCAGGTCCTCCGCGGGTGCAGCTCCGCTCCAGCCCAGAGCCATCATGGGTGCTGCATTGTCCCAGTCCAGGACCACCGAGGGTGCTACAGGTCTGCCTGACACCATCGTGGTGCCTCCTCCTCTGCCAGATGCCGTCATGGTTCCCCCTCCTCTGCCAGACGCCGTCGTGGTTCCCCCTTCTCTGCCAGATGCCATCATGTTTCCCTTTCCTCTGCCTGAGGCTGCCATGGTTCCCTGTCCTCCACCTGACATCATCTTGGTTCCCCCGACTCCTCCATTGTGCCCACTATTTTCCCTTCCCGTTGGGCAACTGCCTCCTGGACCACATCTTCTGTTGAGGTAGCTAAAAAACCCTGGCAGACCACCCGACAGACTGTGCCACAGAGTTGGGTGGCCCACATTCTCTGGAAAGCCACCCGACTAGTTCCATCGTGCCATCTGATGGTCCTGGGACTCTGGTCGCCCACCTGAACTGTCCAGCTCCTCGGTCCAGGGGGCTTAGGGGAGTTGAGGGTTTTCCCTGGTGTGGGTCTTGAGTGGGGTTTTGTTTCATTCCCTCCTAGCCTGTTCCCCCCACCACCCTCCCGGGGTGGGTTATTGTTGTGCTCCTATTGGGGGGGGGGGGTCTTTTTTCTTTTTGATGTTACCCTGGGGTGTCTGGTTCCACCCCTTAAGAGGGGGGCTCTGTCATGAGCCGAGCGCTGGAGGTTTCCACCAGGCTCGCTCACTTGGCTTTTTCCTTATATTTACATATTTGTTGTATTTTGTGCTTTTGGAGTTTTTGTAATTCTTGTACTGTTTCCTATTTTCCTGTTTGTTTTAGTTTTGTTACATTCTTATTTTGTATTTATTTACATTTATATTTTAGTCTGCACTTGTTGATATTTTATTCTTTAGTTCTTTACTGTTAGGTTGACAGCTGTTGAGGGCATTTCCGGGTTTTGTGCTTCGTGTGGGCATCGCCCCCTGTCAGCTGTCAGCTTTAGCCTCTCCTCTCATTGCCCCCTGTTGGTCAATTATGCATCATTGTTTTCGCCTGCCCGCTCATATGACCCACACCTGTTACTACTTATGTAAATTGTTTCTGATCATATTTAAGGGTAGTAGTTTCATTTCTCCTTGTCGCTGTCTTGTTGGAGAAGTTTCTCTTCGTCTCCACCAGAGCCCTGTTCCTGCTCTGGTGTGCTATACTAGTAAGTTTACCCATTTGTTTGCATTTTCCATTAGAGCACTGTGAAGACTTTATGTTTGTTTTTTCAATAAATCTCCCAAACTCACAGTTCAGCACGTGGGTCTCACCTTTCTGCCCTGAAGGGCAATTCATGACAAGATCCACAAAGACAGTGCAGCTCCTTCTGACCTTCTCTATGCTTCTTCATCAACACTTTTAAAGCAAACATTGCATCTGTAGTACTCTTTCTTGGCCTAAAAACATACTGCTGCTCACTGATTGTCACCTCTCCTCTTAACCTGACTTCAACAACTCTTTCCCAACCTCCCGCCCCAAAGACCTGAACAGCTACAGACCAGTGGCCCTGACGTCCCACATGATGAAGACCCTGGAGAGACTGCTCCTTGCTCACCTCCGCCCCCTGGTGGGACTAGTGATGGATCCACTCCATTTCGCTTACCAGCATGGCATTGGGGTGGAGGATGCAGTGATCTTCCTCCTTCACCGTTCTCTGTCCCACCTGGAGAAGCCCGGGAATGCGGTGAAGATCATGTTCTTTGACTTCTCCAGTGCTTTCAACACCATCCAACCGATGATCCTGAAGGACAAGCTGCTGTGCGCAGGGGTGGACCAGCACCTGTCATCATGGATCCTGGACTACCTCACTAATCGGCCACAGTTTGTGAGAACCCGGGACTGTGTGTCCGACACGATCATCGGTAGCACGGGGGCCTCCCAGGGAACGTTTATGGCTCCCTTCCTGTTTACCCTTTATACTGCGGACTTCTCACACAACACAACACACTGCCATCTACAGAAGTTCTCTGACGACTCTGCAATTGTCGGCCTCATCTCCAACGGAGATGAAGCTGAATACAGAGGACTTATCCAGGACTTCGTGGACTGGTGCCATAGGAACTGCCTCCAGATCAACGCGAGGAAAACTAAGGAGCTGGTGGTAGACTGCCGTAGGCAAGGACAACCCCTCACAGCACCAGTAAACATACAGGGAACGGACATCGAGATGGTGACATCTTACAAGTACCTGGGTGTTCATCTGAACAGTAAACTAGACTGGTCACATAATACCGACGCACTCTACAAGAAGGAACAGTGCAGGCTGTTCCTACTGAGGAGACTCAGGTCTTTTGGTGTACAAGGGGCGCTGCTGAAGACATTCTATGACACAGTGGTGGCATCAGCCATCACTTTTGGAGTGGTCTGCTGGGGCAGTGGCATTACAGCAGCCGATAGGAAGAGACTGAACAAACTGATCAAGAAAGCTAGCTCTGTCCTGGGGCAGCGCCCTGACCCAGTGGAGGAGATAGGAGAGAGAAAGATGGTGGCTAAACTGTCATCTCTGCTGGAGTCCGAGTTCCACCCTATGCAGGACATACTGAACGCACTGAGGAGCTCATTTAGCAGCAGACTACATCATCCTAGGTGCGCAACCGAGAGGTTTCGCAGGTCCTTCCTACCTACGGCAGTCAGACTGTATAACCTAAACAGGGCTGCTCGCAGAGATAGCAAAAAAACGTGACGACCTAATAGTACTGAATGCAAAAGACGCAACAGACTTACACAGTAGTCCCCTCCAGTATATACAACTAGGACAGTATCGGTCGCTACGGAGGGTGACAATATGTATGGGTACATATTCATACTATGTAGGATAACTAAGTAGACGATTATGCTGTTTATTCCATCTAGCTACAATGCTCCGCACTTTGTATATATATTTATATATTGATGTGTATGTATGTATGTATGTATATCCACTGCTCTTATTTATATCTTCCGTATCTTCTTAATTATTGCTCTGAGTGTTGCTATCCCTGTGCTGTTGCAATCCTGGAATTTCCCCCATTGTGGGACTAATAAAGGCTTATCTTATCTTATCTTATCTTATCTTATCTTATCTTATCTTATCTTCATAGTGTGGCTGATCAACTTTATGCCTCTGTAGTTACTCCAGCTCTGAGCATCACCCTTGTTCTTGAAAACTGGTACCAAAAGACTTTTGGAATGTACTGTTGAAATGCAATTTTTTACATTACAGGTGCATGTCACTCAATTAGAATATCATCGAAAAGTTGATTTATTTCAGTAAATCAATTCATAAAATGAAACTCATATTTTATATAGATTCATTACAGACAGAGTGATACAGGTACATTTCAAGTGTTTATTTCTTTTAATTTTGATGGTTATGGCTTGCAGCTTATGAAAACCCGAAAATCAGTTTCTCAGAAAATTAGAATATTACATAAGCTCAATTTTTAAAAAAAAAAAAAAAAGGTGAGGTGCTATGAAGGTCCAGGTTGCTTTGATAGCGGCCTTCAGCTCATCTGCATTGTTGGGTCTGGTGTCTCTCATCTCCCTGTTGATGATACCTAATAGATTCTGTATGGGGTTTAGGTCAGGAGAGTTTGCTGGCCAGTAAAATATGGTGATACCATGGTCATTAAACCAGGCTTTGGTACTTTTGGCAGCAGCGTGGGCAGGTGCTAAGTTCTGCTGGAAAATGAAATCAGCATCTCCATAAACCTTGTCAGCAGAGGGAAATATGAAGTGCTCTAAAATGTCCTGGTCAGCAGCTGCATTGACTTTGGACTTGATAAAACACAGTGGACTAACACCAGCAGATGACATGGCTCCCCAAATCAGGTGCCAAGTCCTGTCACTTGGACATCAAGGTCTCAGTGTCTGGAGGAAGAGTGACCACGCCCAGAATCCAAGTTGCTTGAGGTCCAGTGTGAAGTTTCCACAGTCAATGATGATATGTGGAGCCATGTCATCGACTGGTGTTTTTCCACTGTGTTTAATCAAGTACAATGTCAGTGCAGCCATATAACAGGAAATTTTAGAGCACTTCATGCTTTCATCTACTGACAAGCTTTATGGAGATGCTGATTTCATCTTCCAGCAGGACTTGGCACCTGCCCACACTGCCAAAAGTATCAAAACCTGGTTTGATGACCATGGTATCACTGTGCTTGATTACCCAGCAAACTCTCCTGACCTAAATCCCATAGAGAATATATGGTGTATTGTCAAGAGAAAGATGATATACATCAGACCCAATAATGCAGTCAAGCTGAAGGCCGCTATCAAAGCAACTTGGGCCTCCATAACACCTCAGCAATAAAACAGGCTGAGTGCCTCCATGCCATGCTGCACTGATGCAGTAATTATGCAAAAGGAGCCCCGACCAAGTACTGTGTACATGGACATACTTTTCAGTCGGTCAACATTCCTATTAAAAATCAATTTTTTTATTAATTTTATGTAATATTCCTAATTTTTTGAGAAACTGAATTTGGAGTTTTCATGAGCTATAAGCCATAACCATCAAAATTAAAAGAAATAAACACCTGAAATATATCACTCTGTGTGTAATGAATCTATATAATATGAGTTTAATTTTTTGAATTGAATTATTGAAATCAATCAACTTTTCAATGATATTCTAATTTATTGAGATGTACCTGGAAAGGAACAAATGAATCTTGAGTTTTGAAGTATGTTGTGTAGAGGATGGTGTGATAACACAGACCTTCAGAGAAACGCACAGTCAAATTTATTTTACATTTCCTGCAGCCAACTAAAAAAAGACGAAAAAACAGGGGACCCCCCCCCCCCCAATCGTGACACTGGCACAGAAGCTGACCTGAAATAATAATGGTGAGTCTCCTGTTAATTGGTGCGGGGGGGGGGGGGGGTCTCCTCCCAACGGATTTAATTGGCTGGAGAGCGGCCCTGATGCACCCACTGAATGCTTATCTGGATCTTAACCTGGCCTGGAGCAAGTTAGCTTCACAGCATAAGTCTTCACAGTCTTTTTGAGGTGCTCGAGGCGAGGTTGTCTGATTTGGAATCCCGGCTCCGCTGCATTGAAACACCGTCTGCGCCAGTTAATCTTGACGGACGCCCATTAGCTGCTGCGGAGCTAGCTAGCTTAGGCCCCCCTGTCAGCGGTCCCTCGGCTTTCCTCAGCAGCGAGGAGACTGGGTGGGTGACGGTGAGAAGGAAGCCTAGTCGCAAAGCCCCGGTTCACCACCAACCTGTTCACGTCTCTAATCATTTTTCCCCGCTCAGCGACACACCCACTGAGGAAAAAACTCTGATCATTGGCGACTCTGTAGTCAGAAACGTGAACCTAGAGACTCCAGCGGCCATAGTCAAATGCATTCCTGGGACCAGAGCAGGCGACATCGAGTCAAATTTGAAAATGCTGGCTAAAAGTAACTGTAAATACTCCACAATTGTTATTCACGCCGGCATTAATGACATCCGTCTCCGGCAGTCGGAAGTCACGAAACTTGATGTAGAATCGGTGTGTGACTTTGCAAAAACGATGTCTGCCACTGTAGTATTCTCTGGGCCCCTCCCCAATCTGACCAGTGATGACATGTTTAGTCGCTCGTCATCCTTGAACCGCTGGCTGTCTGTGTGGTGTCCTAAAAATGACGTGGGCTACATTGACAATTGGAGCTCTTTTTGGGGAAAACCTGGTCTTATGAGACGAGACAGCATCCATCCCACTTTGGATGGTGCTTCTCATTTATCTAACAATCTGGCATCTTTTTTATCCAAATTTCCAAAACCATGACTACTCAGAGTTGGGACCAGGAAGCAGAGTCGCAGTCTTACACGCCTCTCTGCAGCTCCTCTTCATCCGCCACCCCTCAGCTTAGCCCCTGACTTCCCCATCAGAGAATCGTTGTCTGCTCCCTCCAAAGTGAATAAAAATATAATGTATAAGCATCCCAAAGTGATAAAGCAAAATATTGGTAAAACTCAAATTAAACATAAAGCCTCTAAATTGAATGATTTGGCCTCTGTTCCTCCTCATAATTTAAAAATTAAATGTGGTTTATTAAATATTAGGTCTCTAACTCCCAAGTCTCTGTTAGTCCATGATCTGTTAATTGATCATCAGATTGATTTAATTTCCCTTACAGAGACTTGGTTAGGGCAAGAGGATTATGTTGGTTTAAATGAATCAACTCCCTCTGGTTATTTAAACTGTCAAAATCCCAGAAGTTCTGGTCGTGGAGGAGGAGTAGCAACAATTTACCATTCCAAATTACTAGTTAATGTAAAGCAAAAAACATGTTATAATTCCTTTGAGGGCCTGGTCCTCAGTATTGGGCACTTTAGCAATTTTAGGTTAAACCCAGTTTTATTTGCCATAGTTTATCATCCCCCATCAACCTACTCAGAATTTTTATCCGAATTTGCTGATTTCTTAGCTGATTTAGTGCTGAAATCTGATAGAATAATTATAGTAGGGGACTTTAATATACATGTGGATGTAGATAGTGACTGCCTTAATGTGGCTTTTAATTCAATATTAGACTCGATTGGGTTTTCTCAGAAAGTAGGAAATTCTACTCATTACCTCCACCATACATTGGACCTTGTTCTGACATATGGCATAGAAATAGAAAATCTTGTAGTGTCTCCTCATAACCCTGTACTGTCAGACCATTGTCTGTTAACCTTTGATTTTACTATTTCTGACTATTTGGCTCCTAAAGAAAAATATTATTACAGTAGATGCCTCTCAGATGATGCCATTTCCAAATTTATGCAGATTGTTTCCTCTATGCCATGTGTCAACACAACGGAAATAAGCTAGAGACAGCTTGCTCCTTCTGTAATTGATAACATGGTGGATAGTGTTTCAGCTTCTCTGCATCAGGCTCTAGACTTGGTGGCCCCCTTAAAAAAGAAAAAGTCTAATCAGAGATTTCTAACTCCTTGGTTCAACACAGAAACTCGTAGCTTAAAACAGAAGACTCGTCAATTAGAAAGAAAATGGCGCTCTACTAATTTAGATGAAATCTATTTAGCTTGGAGAAATCATCTTTTAATTTATAAAAAATCTCTTAGAAAAGCTAGAACAAGTTATTACTCTGCATTAATAGAAGAGAACAAGAATAATCCCAGGTTTCTTTTCAGTACTGTAGCCAGGTTGACAAAGAGTCAGGACTCTGTCAATCCTAGCATTCCCTTAGAGCTTACTAGTCAGGACTTTATGAACTTCTTCAATAATAAAATTTCATCCATCAGAGATAAAATCAATCAGATTCTTCCCACAGTTAACTTAAATACTGTAACTACTACAACTCCTTCTTTTAATGTCTGTCTTGATGAGTTTACTCCAATCGACCTTTGTGAGTTAGACAAAATAGTTTCCTCATCCAAACCTTCAACTTGTCTTTTAGACCCTATTCCTACCAGGTTATTTAAAGAAGTCTTCCCACTTATTGGTAGCTTTATTCTTCATATAATCAATTCTTCATTAACTTTAGGCCATGTACCGCAGGCTTTTAAAACAGCTGTAATTAAACCCTTACTCAAAAAGCCAACGCTAGATCCAGGAGCTTTAGCTAACTATAGACCAATCTCTAATCTCCCTTTCATTTCAAAAATCTTAGAAAGAGTTGTTGCTACGCAATTATTTGACCACCTGCAGGGAAATGGTTTACTTGAAGAGTTTCAATCTGGGTTTAGAATCCATCATAGTACTGAAACAGCCTAGCGAAGGTCACTAACGACCTCCTCATTGCATCTGATAATGGATTAGTTTCTGTACTTGTCCTTTTAGACCTTAGTGCAGCTTTTGATACTATCTTTCATAATATTCTACTTGATAGATTAGAACACTATGTTGGACTTAATGGAACTTCGTTGCAGTGGTTTAGATCTTATTTATCTGATAGGTTCCAGTTTGTTCATGTAAATAATGAGTTTTCTTTCAACTCAAAGCTTAGTCATGGAGTTCCACAGGGATCTGTGCTAGGCCCTACTCTTTTTAGTTTATATATGCTTCCCTTAGGCAACATTATTAGAAAGCACTGTATACATTTTCATTGTTATGCAGATGACACACAATTATACCTGTCAATGAAGCCAGATGATAGTAATCAATTAGCCAAGTTAGAAGCCTGTCTTAAGGAAATCAAAGCTTGGATGACTTGTAATTTCCTGCTATTAAATTCAGATAAGACTGAAGTCATTCTTGTTGGTCCAAAAAACCTTAGAAATTCCTTTCCAAATCAAACCTTCAGTTTGGATGCAGTTACTCTTTCTCTTAATAGCTCTGTGAGGAACCTTGGAGTTATTTTTGATCAGGATTTGTCCTTCAATTCACATATTAAATTTGTTTCTAAGACTGCCTTCTATCATTTGCGTAATATTGCCAAGATTAGGAGCATCTTGTCTCAGAGTGATGCTGAGAAGCTGATCCACGCTTGTGTTAGCTCGAGATTAGATTATTGTAATTCTTTATTATCAGGCTGTCCTAAAACATCTTTAAAAAGTCTTCAGCTGATCCAAAATGCTGCAGCAAGAGTTTTAACAGGTACTAGAAAGAGAGATCATATCTCTCCGGTTCTGGCCTCCCTTCATTGGCTTCCCATAGAGTTTAGAATTAAGTTTAAAATCCTTCTTCTTACTTACAAAGCTCTAAACAATCAGGCTCCTTTTTATTTAAAAGATCTGATACTACCGTATTATCCTAACAGAGCACTATGCTCCCAAAATGCAGGATTACTTGTAATACCTAGAATCTTCAAAAGTACAATGGGAGGCAGAGCCTTCAGTTATCAAGCTCCTCTCCTGTGGAATCAGCTGCCAATCTGGATTCGGGAGTCAGACTCGATCTCTGTTTTTAAGAATAGGGCTAAAACCTACCTTTTTGATATAGCCTACAATTAGGGAGGGATCATGTGTTTCTGAACCCTCCCTTAGTTATGCTGCTAATAGGTTTAGTCAGCCGGGGGACCTCCAGTAATGCACTGGGCCTCACTCCTTTCCTCACTCTCTATGAAATATTTTTTTTTGCTGGTCATTAACATTTGTTTGTTCTCTCCCATAGATTGAGTCCCCATCGTGCTGTTGGCTCTCTACATGTCTGTTCTTTTCTTCTTCTCTATCCCCTCACCCCCCCAGCCAGTCGCAGCAGATGACTGCCCCTCCCTGAGCCTGGTTCTGCTGGAGGTTTCTTCCTGTTAAAAGGGAGTTTTTTCTCTCCACCGTCGCCAAGTGCTTGCTCACAGGGGATCGCCTGATTGCTGGGGTCTTTCTGCAACTGTGGGGGTTCCCCCCTACAGTTGATAGTGCTATGAGATGACTGTTGTTGTGAAATGGCGCTATATAAATAAAGTTGAATTGAATTGAATTGAATAAGTTAGTGGTGATCTAACCCGATAAGAAGTAAACTAACTTTATGGTACTGGAAAACTCAGGGTTAACCCTGAAGTTACCTCACTAAGACTAAATCCTACTTCAATTCAATTCAATTCAATTCAATTCAACTTTATTTATATAGCGCCATTTCACAACAACAGTCATCTCATGACTATATACTTCATACTGGAGGCCTCTTATTTGACTTGTGAACTAGGAAGTAAAAGTAAATACAGGCATGTCTTTAAAACTGTGTTAAAACGTGGTGACATAACCATCTTCAACATGGTATATATGGTCATATTTGTATGCCAGGAACACAATCACTTTTTGCCTAATAGTTGTCTGACTTATTGCTGTTTTCACCTACACACCAGTATTTTTCCTTTTCTCCTCTCCATACCATACTTTGTCCTTTGTTTACGCCATCATCAGTGACAGCGATACATTCTCAGCAGCCACTTGTTGTGATCCTCAGCCACAGATTAGACACACTAATGCACACACAAACACACATACACAAACACACACTTATTGCACACTGGGTTGATCCTCCTTTACAATAGAACCAGATTAATGTTCTCCTTGCTGCTTGATAAGCCTTCCTTTGTTTGTCCATCCATCAGAGACTGTCCTTGTGTGTGTGCGACACTCTTTTATTCCAGACTTTTTGTAATTTTTGCAGAGGAAGCATCATTGTGTGTGCGCTGTCTGAGCGTGTTTGTCTTTGATAGTATTACAGAAGCTGGTGTCCTTTGTTTGGCTGTGTGTAGCGGAATCCATGTGTGTGAGTTGAGCCTGGGTGGCTCTGAGTCCCGCTTGTTTGTCATCTTTAAAGAAGACGAGGCACTCAGAGGCAGGACCAGGGCATTTATAAGTATTGAACTAAAAGACTAATGGAGGAAGGAAAACCATGCAGAGACCAAAATATTGCCTTAATGCTTTATTTTTTTTGACCTGAGGGGTCTCCATTGAAGAAATATTTTTTCTTTCCTAAATTTTCTTTTACTGACTTGATCAGTGCTGTATGAAGAACACACTGTCAGATCTCTACAATATCTTCATGGCTCAGCAGCTGGAGATTTATCTTTTGAAGTCCGTTCTGAATGATTTTCAGTCATAAAGTTTTTCACTCCCAGGCACTATAAATGTATGCTAAATAATCCATTAAAAACAAAAATGTTAACCTACATTTCACTTGCCAGTAGGTTGCTGCTTTTTAGTTGTGTAAAAGACAATAATTCCCTATTACAGTTTAACATTTTTAAATATAATTAGTGATGCTCCGATTTACTGGCTAGCATTGTTATTAGCTGATATTCACCTTGCCAACTGATATCAGCCTATTTGTCAATGATATAACAATCACCAATGGCAGTGGCCGATGTTTGTCTGGTGTATCATTTGTTATATGAAAGGTTATAAAGTTTGTTTCATACATTTGTATATAATTGTTGGAAAAATCTCTTCAACCAGTAGTCAAGAAACAGGCAGGATCAAAGTTTCAGCAAATTTAATATGCACTGATCAGCAGAAGACAATACAGAGTACAGCTTTCATAGACTGCTGCAGCGCATTGGCTTAACTAACAGAGTGTTTCTGGCTGATATATATCCAAGGGACCGTAGGGGTGGGGTCTCTTCTTGATAAGTTCATTCTTGACTCAGTGTGATAAGGTTTGCTGAGCCTCTTGATTATTTTATTCATGACTAAGATTGTATCTGCTGAGTCCATGCAGAAAACACTAGTGATAAGCTGAACAGTCAGTGATAGAACTGAACATTCACAGTCACATCAGCATCCTTCAATCTGTTTTTTCCACTACTCAGCAACTCCAAATATGGTAACAGGATTTCCTAGGTATACACATTAAGCTTTATAAAGAAAAATTCATATTTATATTCATAAAAATTCATATAACTCAGTGTAACAATTTTTCCATCAATAATACATTTCATATATTTATATTGACTTCACACACAGTCAAATATACTGTGATAAAGGGCAGAAATACTTAGAAATGTGCAGGTATTTTTTTTAAATATTGCACATTTCTGTTTCTGTCAGGGTTCACCTCTGACAAACAGGGAAAGGACGACACCTTAAGGCAGGCAGGGCTAAGGTGCAAGAACATTTTATTAAATAACTAGAAAAGCACTCAGAGAGCACATACCTCCACCAAGGCTCCTTCCATCTGTCATGGATCACCTCCAAAATGTAATGGGTTCGTGTGTAGGAGGATTTCAACTGTTCTACAATGGTGTAGATAGGAAGAGAAGTTGAGTAGGAGTAATCTTCAAGGAAGAGTATGTGAAGAGTGTTCAGGAGGTAAAGAGAGAGTCAGACAGAATCATGAGTTTGAAGCTAGAAATTGAAGGTTTGATGTTGAATGTTGTCAGTGCGTATGCCCCCAAGTTGGACGTCAGGTAGAAAAGAGAGGAATTCTGGAGTAAGTTGGATGAAGTGGTAGAGTGTGTTCCCAAGGGAAAGAGAGTGGTGATTGGAGCGGACTTTAATGGACATGTAGGTGAAGGGAACAGAGGTGATAAAGAGCTTCTGAGTAGGTATGGTCTTAAGGAGAGAAATGTGGAAGGACAGATGGTTGTGGATTTTGCTAACAGGATGGAAATGGCTGTGGTGAACACGTACTTCAAGAAGAGAGAGGAACATAGGGGGACTTACAAGAGTGGAGGAAGGTGCACACAGGTGGACTACACCTTATGCAGAAGGAGAAATCTGAAAGAGATAGGAGACTGGGAGGTGGTGGCAGGGGAGAATGTAGCTAGACAGCATCAGATGGTAGTCTGTAAGATGACTTTGCAAAGCAAGAAGAGGGAAACAGTGAAGGCAGAGCCAAAGATTAAGTGGGGGAAGTTACAGAAGGAAGAAGGTTGCACAGAGTTCAGGAAGGAGTTGATACAGGCTCTGGGTGATAGGGAAGAATTACCAGGTAACTGGGAAAGTACAGCAAAAGTATTGAGGGAAACGGGTAGAAATGTATGTGGTGTATCCAGAGGACAGAGGAAGGAGGACAAGGAGACTTGGTGGTGGAATGAGGAGGTACAGGAAATTATCCAAAGGAAGAGGTTAGCAAAGTGGGATAGTCAGGGAGATGAAGAAAGTAAACAGGAGTATTTGGAATCTAGGCACATGACAAAAAGAGAGGTGCAAAAGGTAAAGGATAAGGCATATAGTGAGTTGTATGAGAGGCTGGACACTAAGGAAGGAGAAAAGGACTTGTATTGATTGGCTAGACAGAGAGATTGAGCTGGAAAGGATGTACATCAGGTTAGGTTGATTAAGGACAGAAATGGTGATGTACTCACAAATGACGAGAGTGTGTTGAGAAGGTGGAAGGAGTACTTTGAAGAGCTGATGAATAAAGAAAAAAGAGAGAGAGAGGAAGATGGATGAAGAAAAGATGGTGAACAAGGAAGTCCTGAGGATTAGCAAGGCAGAAGGGAGGGCAGCTTTGAAGAGGATGAAGAATGGAAAGGCATTTGGTCCAGATGACATACCAGTGGAGGTATGGAGATGTTTAGAAGAGATGGCAGTGGACTTTTTAACCAGATGGTTTAACACAATCTTGGAGTGAAAGGGATGCCCGAGGAGTGGAGAAGAAATGTTTTGGTACCAACTTTCAAGAACAAAGGTGATGCTCAGAGCTGTAGTAACTACAGAGGCATAAAGTTGATCAGCAACACTGAAGATATGGGAATGATTTGTTGAAGAAGGAGAAGTGACAGTCAGTGAGCAGCAGTATTGTTTCATGCCAAGAAAGAGTACTACAGATGCAATGTTTGCTCTAAGAGTGTTGATGGAGAAGTATAGAGAAGGTCAGAAGGAGATGCACTGTGTCTTTGTGGATCTAGAGAAAGTATATGATAGGGTGCCAAGAGAGGAAGTGTGGTATTGTATGAGAAAGTCAGGAGTGGCAGAGAAGTATGTGAGGGTGGTGCAGGATATGTATGAGGACAGCAAGATAGTGGTGAAGTGCACTGTAGGAGTAATGGATGGATTCAAGGTGGGAGTAGGATTACATCAGGGATCGGTTCTGAGTCCCTTTTTGTTTGCCATGGTGATGGACAGGCTGACAGATGAGGTCAAGCAGGAGTCTCCGTGGACCATGATGTTTGCAGACGTCATTGTGATCTGCAGTGAGAGTAGGGAGCAGGTGGAAGAGAACCTGGAGAGGTTGAGGCATGCTCTGGAGAGAAGAGGAATGAAAGTCAGCAGAAGCAAGACAGAATACATGAGTGTGAAGGAGAGGGAGGCAAGTGCAACGGTAAAGATGCAAGGAGTTGTGGTGGTGAAAGTAATGAGTTTAAATACCTGGGGTCTACCATCCAAAGCAATGGAAAATGCACCAGAGAGGTGAGGAAGAGAATGCAGGGTGGAGTGGATGGAGATGAGTGTCAGGGGTGACTTTTGACAGGCAGGCAGCAGCAAGAGTGAAAGGGAAGATTTACAAGACAGTAGTGAGACTTGCTATGATGTATGGTTTGGAGACCGTGGTGCTGACAAAAAGACAGGAGGTGGCATAGTTGAGGATGCTAAGATTTTCATTGGGAGTGACTAGGAGGGACAAGATTTGAAATGAGTATATCAGAAGGACAGCTCAGGTTGAGCGGTTTGGAGACAAAGTAAGAGAGGTAAGGCTGAGATGATTTAGACATGTGCAGAGGAGGGATAGTGGATATACTGGACAAGGATGTTGAAGATAGAGCTGCCAGGCAGGAGGAAAAGAGGAAGACCACAGAGAAGATTCATGGATGTAGTGAAGGAGGACATGGAGCGAGTTGATGTTACAGAGGAAGATGCAAGGGATAGGGTGAGATGGAGGCAGATGAGCCACTGTGGCGACCCCTTAAGGGAGCAGCCGAAAGAAGAAGATTCTGTGAAGCCCAAAATGTTTACAGGCTAAAGGCAAAAAATATTCATTCTGTTCAACTTGATTTGCTCTTGTATTTTCAAGGTTTCTTTTGAAGTAATGGTTGTCGGTTACATTTTCGGTCAATGAAAGAACACAGCATTACATACAGTTAACAAATAGGTCAATAATCCATCATAGGAAACCTTGGATGCATTTCTAGGAGCAGTTCTTTGTCCAGTATCAGCATTTATTGTTTAAAATTAACCACATAGGTTACTGTAGAAAAGCAGCAACAATATCTTCTAGGGGGCCAGACTGTAGCTGTACTTGTAAATTCTGGGCTTAGCAGCATGTTTCTAATAATTGTGGGTTTTAACCCTAAAAATACAACCATGGGTTGCATGTACAGAGTTAAAATAATAGAATACTCACGCCACAACGAAATACACACAGTCTTTATTTTGTTAGGTTCTTAAAATAAATAAAACAAGCAGATTGCATTTCTGGGTTTCATGATGTCTCAAACAAGCTCCACAGTCAGTTCTCTTAATTAGCAAAACAGACGCTCCCTGACTGCCTCCTCGCTTGTCAGTGGCCCACTGAAAAAAAAAAGCACTCTCCCCAATCATGTGTGTATTTTAAAGGTTGCACTTGTTTATACCTGCAATGCACACAAACAAAAGTGGCAAATCCACTTTGGCTGCATTTCTTTTGAGCGTTGTTCTAGCTGTTGTAGTTTGGCGTGCTTAGATGAAGTCGGGGTTCTTCTGGATCAGCAGGAAGGTCCCTTTCCTGTTTGAGCCACTTCATAGCAGTGCTCATCTCCTGAATTGTTTCAGCTGTTCACAAATCCAAACACAGCTTCAAAAAATGCTGAATCTTTTTTCTTTTTCCGTTTTCATACAAGATTTAAATGGCTTAATGTCAAACTTCCTCAGGATCAAATGGCATCAAGTTCTGTGTATGTGTCCCCAGTCGACGCAGTAGAATAAGTATGTTATCTCATTGTATCGATGTCCCACTTTAAAATTCATGTGCAGATAAATCTGCACCCACAAAAAAAAAAAAAAAAATGCTGTTTCACATCTCCCTCTGTACTTCTTCAGATCAAAGATGACTGTTTTCAGATTTAATTTCTGTGTCTTGTAACAGCTGAAAACCAATAAGAGGAAGTACGGCGTGAAACCACAGCTCGTGCTTTTGCCCATGGCGCTTCCAACGCGAGGCAGCTACGAAAGCAGCGGTCCTCTAGCTCTCCTCCTCACAATTGCCACCTCTGCCACTGCATGTCAGTGTGTGTGTGTGAGAGAAATAAGTAATAAGGGAGGAAAAAAGCCAGTGTTTAATGAGAATGTGTATTCATGAGCCGACAATTGCCCGGGAAATGGAGTACATCGCCACAGGGAAGGTTGTTATCAATGTTTGTCTAAATATTTAATCTCACTCAACTTCTCATTTCATACATTATAAACCAAGACATGGGAGGGAGAAAACGGGGGGGAAAGCACCCACAGCTGACGGTGTGTGTTTCACAGGGGTTAGGGTGGCTCAGGGCTATACTTAGACGTATCATCCTGTATGGGATTAGCATGCTCACCTGTAACCACATACAACTGTCCGCCCTCACTGCTTCCTCTGTGATGTAATAGGAGCTAATCTTCTAGGCAGGGAAACGCTCAGAGGAAGCGCTGCAGTTGTCTTTCAGAAACCCCACGCTGCCGTGGCAACAGGCGTCAAATGGTTGTTGGTTATTGGCACTCTTATCGACATCGGCGGCCTTGATGTGGACACAGAGGCGATATGAGAGAGAAACTCTGCCGTCCATCCTTCAGCAGGGTACACGCAAGGGGAGGGGGGGGGTTTGTGTTGGTGTGCTTCTGCCCTTTTTACTTGTGGTCACATTCTTTGTGTGTTCTGCTGTACTCATGTGACTCGACGTGCACAGTGCTGTGTTAAGACACAGACACATGACCGTTTGTACGAGCGATACTGATTAATTTGGCCGTCAGATTTGTGTCATCTTCACGAGCAACAGCTGATAAAAGATGACGGTATTGCAGCTCATTAGCCGTGTGTCGCAGCCAGTTTTCACATAATCTCTTCTTTCTGAGAATAAACTAGTCAGTGGTAGAAATACATCTTTCCAGCATACTATTTTTTCATTTTAATGACTAAACAAATGCAGCATGTAGTCACTACTTTAAAAAGAAAAAAAAGGTTAGCATATCACCAACGACAGCTAAAAAAAGTGAATAAAGTCAATTAAAATGAAGAGTGAAAAATTAAATAATACAGTTTATATGGAAATATGTATGTATTTTTTTCCTTCACAGCTAAACCAGTGACTGTAATGCTGAGTGAGGCTACATCTTTCTCTGTCAATAAGGCAGTCAGAGACAGCAGATGTCACCCCCACTGAGCTGGGCTCGTCTTTACAGTGTGCTGAGCCCTCTTATCTTATTTATTTATTTATTGTAACTGTCGGTGCATCCCATTTTTTTTTACATTGTAATGAATGAATGAAACTCACTTTTCTGAAGTGTGCATGTGGAACTTTTCTATGGTTTTTATGGTTTATGCGAGGAACCACCCTTTTTTCAGTGAACAGAACCTTTTTTCATTGTGTGTGCGGAACCTTAATATTTTATATTTTATAGTATATTTTATAATTTTTTAAAGTAATATTTTATTGGATGGATATATATATATATATATATATATATATATATATATATATATATATATATATATATATATAGGGGAATACCACTCCATCCCATTGAGGGCAAAGCTAAAAGAATTTTTATTGTATGTTTTTTTTAACCAAGTCCAATGTATTTTGTGTGTGTGGTTTTTTTTCTCTCTCTCTCAGTCGGTGCTCAGGCAAAAGGAGCTGGAGAAGAGTATCCAGTGGGCTCAGGAGAACGACACAACACTGAGGAACATCCAGGAGTTGTTGGCCAACACAGATCGCCACCTCACCGCGTACCTGGCTGACCGCATCGATGCCCAACAAATACCGCAGGAGGCTCAGGTACCTGAGACACTTCTATACCTAAATCAGCTCTATTCCTTTTTTTATCTTTATGCTTTTGACATTTTAGGAAGATGAATGCTCCCCCCAATGCCTTTATTTCCATACAAACTTTATTCTCATTATCCAGATACTTGCATCACTACATGATTTTGCGCTGGTCTGATTGACTGATTTCTTCATCTTGCTTATGAATTAAATGGACCTGGTTGATGGGTAAGGGTATCTTAGACCAGATGAGAAAGATAAACAAGTGAAATCTTAATATTTTGTGCAGGGGGGGACTCTTGTTCACTAAATATATTGTGTGAAGTCAAATCCTTTTGACCTTGTAATTGGTTTCCATCTTTAAAGACACACTCTGGTGGATATAAATCCCCTATAAAAACAAACCTCCATTGTCTAAAATGGTATCTTTTGCCCCTTTTTCTACAACCCCCCCCCCTTTTGTTGTCATACAGTTTCGTGTCAAAATCTTTTCACTCTTCCTCCTCCTTCAAACGCCAGGATCTGTGACGAAGCCCACCCACATAGTACAAGGCTAATAGTGGCTAGCGCTACATTAAACAGAATAAATCCTGTGATACAAAGACTTATTTTGTTGAAGGACATGCCTACTTGTATGCACGGTGGCCCAGGATAATGACTGAAACTGCATCGGTCCTTAAAAGCAGTGTAATGATAAAAGCCATCTTAATTTGAGTCAGGTTTTCAAAGCAGCTGTCCAAGAATGTTAACTGGCTGGAGGCTGACTTCAGTCAGGCCGGAGAGTCCTGACTGGCTCAACACTATGGACCTGATATAGTTATGTCACCAAAAACGCTCCATTTAAACTCAACTTTTTTTCAGGGGGCGGGGCTTAACTGAAATTCCAAAGCAAAAACAAAAAAAAACAGACACATGACACAACTGAATGATTTTGCTCTTGATATATTTTGTAAGTCATAACATAAACATGGTACAGATGTGTTAAGAAAAAATACTAGATTTTTGGATGAGTGTCACTTTAAGACGCACAACAACACACGCTGGATTGCAGCCCGGGATAAACGCCTCTATGAGCCGAAATGGATGAAGACAGGAAGATTTTGAATGGGAAGTTCAGCTTCAAAGAACTGCCAGATGGTTCTCTCAACAAAAGCGATGTAATTTGTTTAGTGTCAATCTCAATTCTGTTACCACCGGAGTTCACATTCACTCATGCCCGTTATCCCTCCTGGCATGTAGGGTGGCAACAAAGGATCTCCACTTTGTTCTGGGCTAGCTGCTGCACCGTCCCCCAGGTGAGGTTCAGGGTCATAAGCTCGTTCTCCACAATCCGTCGCCAGGTGTTCTTGGGCCGTCCCCTTTTGCATTCGGGTGTCCAGTGTAGAGCTATTGGGGTGATGATTTCCCGTTCTCCTCTCATGACATGGCTGATCCATCTCCTTCTCATTATGATGTTGTCTATGCTTTCCTGGTTGCACCTTTCAAGTAGATGCTGGTTGGAAATGGCATTCGGCCAGTGAATGCGTAGTGAGAAGAACAACAGGAGACCATGCAAGGGGCATCAGATGGACGCTCTTCTGAAATGAGAAAAGTGAAAAAAAGATCTTGACTTTGCAGATGATCTAACCTTGGTCTCACATACACATCGTCATATGCAAGAGAAAACGTCTCGACTCCGCAAGTTTGCACAGCAAGAGGGCTTGAAGATCAGCCAGGAGAAAACCAAAGTAATGACACTGAACATTTCCAACCATGAGCCAATCCAAGTCAATGGAGAGAACTTATCAACCACAGAAGACTTCACCTACCTCAGCAGCACTGTCAGACACGATGGAGGAGCAGGCAGTGACATCAAATCCCATCTCGGAAAGGCTAGAAACACCTTCAAAATGCTGAACAGTGTGTGGAAGTCGTCCCAGTACAGCACCAAGACTGTACCTCTACTGTCTTGACCTGTACCTGTACTGACTGTACCTGTACTATCTACTATACAGCTCAGAATGCTGGAGGATGACAGAGTGCAATATCAACAAATTATCCACATTTGGTGTACATCTAGTCTTAAATACCAGTTGCCTGCTAAGCACACAGCTGATGTGGACAGTTTGCAATGAAGATGCCCAGACAACTTCACAACCAACAAACCCCCAACAACGGTGGCCAAATAAGCTAATAGTTTTTGTCATTTTTGACATATTGAAAGCTTGAAATAAACCTGTAGTTGCAGAAAGCAAGCATTATTGCCCACTCCCTTATTAATAAGAGTATGTAAAACTTAAAAAATGACCAATTTAAGGTCCATTTTATTTAAAAAAAAGTCTGTGATGAAAGTGTGATTAATTGAGATTAACTAGCCTGTCTCATGGGTCGGGCCGTCGGCGACTCAACCGGCAACCCCACCCTTCCGAGGGTGTGGAGGGTGAAACAGGGCATCCTGGCAGAACTAAAAACAATATCTGTCACAGGTCTGTGGTGGACCACTCCCAGTTACACAGGGCGAGACTGGACATCCTGGCAGATAAGCACATCTGTCGCAAGGTCTGTGGTGGACTTTTGCCAGTCGGTGCATCGTGACATGCACTACACAAAGAGCAGCGATAAACAAACCTATCATCTGGTCAGTCACTGCAACAGATACTGGAGTCAGTTTGTCTTGGCCTGTCCTTGCCACTCATAATACCTCTATCTGCCAAGAATGTGCTGCTAGTCCAGCAAAAGCTAGCGGTACTCAAATACTTTGCAAGCAGTTTCATGAAATGGTCAATCAGAAAGCAACTCATACCGGCTCGGACGTCGCCCGGGTTAACAAGGTCAGGAGTTCCTGGCAGCGGAGGGTGAAGGACAGAGCTGCGTGGAGGAATCTGATCAGACCTAAATGAAACAGTCATTGTCGCCCCCGACAGACTGCTATGATGATGATGAACTAGCTATTTGAAAAGATTGATTGCAATTAAAATTTTTTAATCTTCTTTCACCACTTACACACACACACACACACAGACACACACACACAGACACACACACACACACACACACACACACACACACACACACACACACACATGGTACAAAGTAAGGTGTAAATAAAAGAAAGTGAATAAATGAATGTATCAAAATAAGAATTTCCTTTTTAAATTTATTTTTAATTATTGGAGAGAGAAGACAATTGTTTTTAAATGCTTTAAGTTTTAAAAGATAAATATACTTTAATAAAGGAAGCTTAAATTACAATATTCATGTAATACAAAGCTTTTTTCAAATAAAGACATCATAAATTAAGAGTCTTTGTCTTCTATGCGGGAGGATGTTAGCATTTACTTGTAACAAAATTTCCATTACTGGAGACTCTTTCCTGTCAGTTATCATCAGCTTAACAAACTCTTCAAAAAAAATAGTAACCAAAATATGACAGGTGTGAAAAGGCCAATCTCACAAGAACAGTGAAGAACTGTCACTATTATTTTTGTTTCATTCAACTCTGGTGATTCATTATATGTATTTTATTAGTTGTGTACTTCTTTAAAAGTTTTTTTAATCCTTTTTTTACAAAAAAAAAACAAACCTTAAAAATTTAGTAAAGTATGTAAACTAATGGTGATTCAAAAGAAATAACATGCAAAGTTGGGGAGTGGCTGTCAGCAATCACAGGTCGTAGGGCCGTGACGTCTTTGGCCCAGTGTGAGGCGAGCGTTAGCTGAGACAGCTGCGTGAACAGAGCAGAAGAAAAGTGACAGTGCACTTCAGATATTAAACCGCATATATCCGTCAAGGGTGTGAGTGTGTGTTTGTCACTGTGTGTGCATCCGTAGAGGAAACCCAAGAGAGGAGGAAGCTGCTCTTTTATTTTTATTTTTTTTACCTCTCTGTGGTCCTAATTAAGCCTGGAGGTGCTTTAGACATGGACAAGAACACACACACACACACACACACACACACACACACACACACACACACACACACACACACACACACACACACCCCTTCCAGACTAATGAGATCTTAAAGTAATGACTGCAATGGCAATGATAGAATAACGGATGGCAGCGTGACAGACAGACAAAGACAGAGAGACCAGAGAGAATGATTGGATCAGTGATTACAGGGCACTTGGTATTTAAAAAGAGAGAAAGGTGACAGAGACC
This sequence comes from Pholidichthys leucotaenia, assembly GCA_020510985.1. Taxonomy (NCBI): domain Eukaryota; kingdom Metazoa; phylum Chordata; class Actinopteri; order Cichliformes; family Pholidichthyidae; genus Pholidichthys; species Pholidichthys leucotaenia. Next base: position 289,698,066 of record CM035845.1, read on the forward strand.
AAGTGCGTGTGTGTGTGTGTGTGTGTGTGTGTGTGTGTGTGTGTGTGTGTGTGTGTGTGTGTGTGTGTGTGTGTGTAGGGTTACACATTATTTAAGGCTTTAAGGGTCCCTCATCTCTGCTTGATTCCTCCTGCCCCCTTGTGGTCAGCGGAGGGAGGCACACTATTAATCCAGTTTAACTTATTAATTGGCGGTGGTTTCGCTCTTCAAAAAGATTGTATTCAGTTTACTTCAGCCATCGTCTGATGTTTTATGTTATTGTTATTTCATTCTTTAGTCTGACTTTTGCCAGTTGCCGCGTGTTTGTGTGTGTTTAACAGAAAATCCAGACGGAGCTGAGTGGCCATGAAGCGGTCCTGGAGGATCTCAGGAAGAAGAATCAGGATAAAGAGCCTTCGCAGAGGGTCACGGGGCAGATTGACCTGACCCAGGTGTGCACTGACGCAGGCATGAACGCTCAGACCGGGAGTGTTATTTAGCAGTCTTGGTGTTGTTAAGTACATCATACCGCTACTTTTTTTGTCACACCTGAGTACTCTTCTTTAACTTTTTCATGTACTTTTTTTTTTTTTTTTTTTTTTTTTTTTGTTACTTATTTGTACCCGTAGGTAGACTTGGTTTGCAGTCTGGTGACAAGCCACCGGCTGCTGGTCGCTGCGTGCGCGAGCGCCCTAAACCTACATGTTTTTGGTATGCGGGAGGAAACCGGAGAAATCCCGGAGTAAACCCGCGCAACACGGGGAGAACATGCAAACTCCACACAGCTCACTGTTGGTCGGGGGCTGGGATCGAACCCACGATTTCATGATCCCCGCGATCCCCCGGCCGAGGGTAAAACTGTGCTGCCACAGTGCTAAACCACTGCGCCGTCAATTTCCTTGGTATTTCAAGTAGTGCAAAGTTACTTCACGGTGAGCGGATTAATGCTCTTGATTTTTGCCACTGGATTCAGGAGCAGAAGGAAATGAAGATTTTAATTGGTCTACGGTAACAGGACATGAGCTCATCAAACCTCGATAGCCCAGGTCTTTTTTTTTTTTTCTTTTTTCTTGAAAGCTACCCCGATGTGACTTGGGAGTGTGGCCCCAGTGGCGCCTGGCAGACATCTGAGCCTCCAAGTTAACCAGACCTTTAACTCTTATTAATTTAGGAGCACGGTGCTTTAGTGGGTAGTGCTGCTGCCTCACAGTAAGAGGGTCTGGGTCTGAACCCAGAATGAGCACATCTGGGTGGGCTTTGACATTTTCCCCGTGCTGTGTGTAGACTGAATGATAACAAAGCTGCATTTCCTCCTGCAAATATCAGTACCAGAATTGCCACCAACACGCTTATCCAAGATCCAATTTGAGCTTTTAACACAAAATAGAGAAGGAGTGTCCCTATGTGGAAATCCCGAGATTCAGTTTGAACTTTCAGCAGCTGTCAGTGACATTCCACTCTGACGTATTTCCACACTGGTTTTAGCCTCATGCCGGGACAGTCCTCACCCATACTGTGAGGTCTTTGTGCACGCTGAAATGTTGAAAGGGGACGATGCAGCACAGATCAATACAACCTGTAACACTTAAACTGGCAAGAGGCAATTAATGCATTTTACACACTTTTCCTGCATATTTGAGAAGCATTTGTGCATTTGGATTCTAATGCTTGCCATGTTGATTTAAAAGAAATCCTTATTTATTAAAGTGGGAGGAAAATTAGAAGCAAAGTCAAAATATTGTGATCTACCTTATGAGAGCTCAGACCAGTTGGAGGCAGTTCTTGATGTGTTGATGGATTAGCAAAGATAACAGTTTTGTGCTACTATAAACTGCAATAAGAAGGTGGATAATGTTCACTTGTTAAACCCTAGATAATATTTTAGCCCATTAATCTGCATATCACCTGGTATTTGTTTAATCTTTGGATTATTTCTTCTCCTTTTTCCTGACTAACTACTGCCCCACATCTCAGGCCTTTATTGATTCCATGCCAGACCCTACATTAGGAGGTCAGAGCAGAATCGATTTAGAGATAATTGCAAAAAAAAAAAATCAATTTTGTTCATTTTGTCTTGAGCTTTTTACACACTGGAACTCAAGACAATCTTGTATTTGCATCACACCAGCCATAACAGCAATGCTAATGCTTACTTAATTACTGCATTATAAAAGGGCAGTTTTGTGTGTTTCTTTAAAGCTCAGCTGCTGACAAAATTTGCCCACAGACAGCAATATGAACATCTGCCAAAGCACTTAAAACTGCCATTGTGGCGGTTCCTCCACACACTCACAGACTGCTGAAGTGAAAACAACATCAGCTGCAGATTGTAGTCTTGTCTCTGTAGTGTTATGTTCACGTTCACGTCTTTATCTTCCAGAAAATGCTGGCGGACGTGTGGACAAAGTTCCGTCTCTTCCAGAAGCCGGCCAACTTCGAGTCTCGGCTGGCCGAGTGCGAGCGTGTGTTGGCTGGGGTCAAAAGTCAAGTGGGGGTGCTGGACATCCGGAGCGTGGAGCAAGACGTAGTGCAGTCACAGCTGGAGCAATGCATGGTGGGTTAATTGTGTGACAGACAGCCCGGTGGCTGAATAGGTGGCGAGACTATTTCAAGAGGCTGCTGTCTCTTTGTGTCTTAACAGAAGTTGTACAAGGTGCTGAGCGAAGTGAAGGGAGAGGTGGAGACTGTGATAAAAACTGGCAGACAGATTGTCCAGAGGCAGCAGACTGAGCAGCCCAAGGAGCTGGATGACAGAATAACTGCCCTGAAACTGCTCTACAACCAGCTGGGAGCTCAGGTTCGGACAAACGCACACACACGGGTAGAAAAAGGCCGTAGAAGCTTTCTAAAGAGGCAGACTGCTTTGTTTGTAGGTGACAGAGAGTAAACTGGAGCTGGAGAAGAGTCTGAAGTTGTCGAGGAAGCTGCGAAAGGAGTTGAATGGGCTGACCGAGTGGCTCGCTGCCACTGATGCAGAGCTGACCAGGCGCTCAGCGGTGGACGGGATGCCCAGTGACCTAGAGGCAGAGGTGGCGTGGGCACAGGTACAGCTGTATGTTCGAAAAAGCCAGTGGGCCCAAATACAACAATCCAAAGCACAAAAATTACTCCACACTTTGCACCTTCCGCCAAGGTAACTTCTGGTGGTGCATTGCCCATTTTCACACTTGGCTCACGCTTGTCTTCCAAATAAAAATTACTTTAGGAGCAAAGCCGGCATGTTGCTAGTTCACAGCAGTGCAGTGACACTGCACTTTTGACAGGATGTAGATAAGAATATGTTCTGAATGACTTGCCTGGTTAAATAAAGTTGAAAAAGTCTACAATCAGCGGTGGATTATTAACTGGTATTTAAGCTGCGCGTTTTAAAAATATACGGGTGCCAGAAAACGGGAAACACTTGTTGCTGTATCATTCCAAGCCTGTTTCACCTCAAAAAGGCTCAGGTGGAGCAGAGTCAATCCCACGAATGAAGTTCTTGTGTATTTTCAGTTCATGCACAAGCACATCTGTTTCCTCAGTGGAAAACTGATCCCCCCCCCCCCCCATGTAAACACACACTTTCAGTTTAATAGTGATACGCCATAGATTATCTGCACTTGCCTTTTAAAGGTGAGGTAATGAGCAAAAAACATCACAAAAATAAAAGGCTTTTGTATTCATCTATTTCTGTTTCCGACTTTTCATCCATTGCTTTTAAAAACACATTAACAAATAGGCTGTGTTTCCACAGAGCTTTTTTTTTCCTTCCACTGGGAACATCATTGTCTATGGAGTTCAGCGTTTAATGCACTCTGCTCAAAAACACTCTCAGTGGTTTTTGTTGCTGCACCTACAGTGCTTAAAGTTGAAAAAAAGTTCAATTTTTGGAGCGACGCATCACTCATCAGCAGCTCACCTGTCTAATCAACCAGTCAGAGTTAAACTAAAAGTAAACTGTGATCACTATTTAACAGCAAAAGCTTGGAAGGATGGATGTTTTCTTCCCAGTTTCATTGGATTGGTGCAGTTAGTAGAGGGTTTCACTGCAAAATGTGTCAAACACCGATGGTGAGCTGTGAGCGACGGGTCAAGCGGTTGCTAGGATGCGGGACTGAGACCTTTTTTAAGAGTGCCCATAAAGCTCCCAGAACAATAGGTCCAGAGTGCTTTTTACGCACTGGGTGGACACACAGACAAACTTGTTTTTTAAGCTGTTCAAAGCAGCTGAATTTCAGTCTACAACAAAACACCTTTCCAAATATATCTACCTCATGTGCTCAAAATTCACTCAAAGGCAGTACAGACAACTTTTCCCAGTCCAGCATTCCTGGTGTATCAATTACTTCTGTTTTTATGTGGTTCTTTGGGCATTTGCTGCACATCTCATGGACACAGCATATCATAAATGAAGAGGTCGTAATTGCCACTGCAGGAACCAGGAACCAATTTTAGGGATAGGAACTTCATAAGGGCCGGCCCTGACCCCATCATGTCTCCATTAGTGGGGAGGAACCATCAGTCTCCGAAGCATTTGTTTGTGGCATAATCAGCCGTGACACAGCATGGAAAAATACGTTTCAAATATGTTACTCATGCAGAAATGATAATGAAAATAGGAAGTATAAAGCTTACTGCGTACAAGTTAGGTACGATCACTGAACTTCTGGGGCCATATGATCTGTCAACACAGCTTCAAGAAAAATGATACTCACCAGAAAAAAAAAAAATCAATGGAAGAAAAGACAGGGAAAACAGTGAATGACGTAGCTGAAAAGTATAGTTGCTTGGCTGGAAAACCCCATGAATGGCACCATCCACACTGCTGTAGATTAAAGGGAATGGACTTCTGTGATCATCAACATCTCAAAGAACTTGGCTTCCGAAGAAAAACAAGAACTCAGTTTTGTTGCAAAAAAAAAAAAAAAAAAAAAAATTGGACCACTGTTGTAGAACGTTAGAAGGCAAAATGTTCATAACACACGATCTGAATGCTGATTTTATCATTTTGCACATATGATGGGCCAGAAAAAAGATTTCTTTGCTCCCTTTGATCATGGTTTTGTCGTGGCATGTTGCACCTTTAAAACTTCCTTTTAGGGCTGCAGAAGCAGCGAGTTTGTTCCCCACCAGTCCTCCGAGGAAAACACCTGTCTTTAGTGGCCTCTTTTAGATGCTTCACTCTGTTCACAAAGTCGGTAGCGTTGAAAAGATTTAACGGACTCTCTTTATTAGCTTAGGTGAGAACTAGCAGATTAAAAGGAAATAAAAAGTGTTGTCGACTGGAAAACCACAGCAATGAACTGAAAGTAGCTTACATGCTAGGTAGCAGAACTGCATAGTTAGTGTTAATTTGTCACAAAAAGTATTGCCTTCAACATGCAAGTAATAATTACTTGACCTACCGTTGATTTAAAAATATTGATTATAGCAGCTTTAATTACAAAAAGACTTGCAGTCTCTGCTAGGAATTGATGTAATTGACCTTTGAGGTGCCATTGTGTTATCACAGAAGCTCTACTCTGTCCTCCTGTGTCCTCTTGTGTCCTGCCCCCTCAGTCTACACACGGCGAGACCGAAAGGCGTCAGCCACAGCTGCAGGCGGTGGTGGAGCTCGCCGAGGCCCTCAAGGCTGTGCTGCGGGGCCACGGGAGCCTGGTGGACGACAAAGTCAGCCTGCTGCACTGCAACTGGATCGCAGTCACATCCAGAGCAGAAGAATGGCTCAACTTGCTGCTGGTCAGAAATAGAACTGAAATTACCTTGCAAAGCCTTTAAAGTCCTTATCATTTATCTGTTTTAACAGTGCTAAAATTAAACCCAACTCCATATAAATAGCTTTTGGAGGTGTCATTATTTGCAGCTTTAAAAAAAAAAAGTCATGCTTCTTTCTTTTTCTCTTGCAGGACTACCAGCGGCAGATGCAGAAGTTGGATGGACAGATAGAGGAAGTGAATGACTGGATTGATGGAGCAGAGAGAAAGATGGACGAGATAGACAGCCAGGGACCTAACGATGCTGTGCTGAAGGTGATAGCGATTATGTGCTTTGTGTTTGTTTCTGTTTTCTTACTTACTTGCTTGCTTTTCAAGGATTTGGCGTTTGCTCAGAAAGCTTGAGTTGCAGCTACGGCATTATGTCCTTCAGTTTCTTTGACTGACTGTTGGTCCTGCCTCACGTTTCGCAGGTGCTGCGTGCAGAGCTGGAACTCACCAGAGGGAAGATGGAGGAGGTGAAGGCTCTGGCTCAGGAGCTCATGTCAACCAGGGGGGAGAACTGCCAGGCAGAGGTGGGGCCCAAAGTAGAGCAGCTCAACCGGAGGTTTGACGCCACTGCTCAGCGCATCACGTCTGGGCTGGTAGGTGGTGGGGGGGTGATGGAGGAACCAGAATTTAGAAAGTGCTATTATTCTGGAAATCTTAAAGCAGTAGTACACATAGCACATAACTGGATTAAATCAAGAATGTTTTTCTTTCTTCTAAACAGCTTTAGATGAATTATCACTAAATGCCATCTTTATAAATGTATCCCAGACTGTCTTCAAACAGACTCAGAACTCAGTCAATTTATTCCAGCTTCCCCTAAATTCACTTCAAAGTCTCACTAAATAGAGGATACTTTACACCCTCACTGAACAGACTTCAGACTCTCACAGCAAATTTACTTCAGCCTCACTAAATCAGCTTCAAGCTCTTGGACTAAATCTACTTTCTCCTGGTCACGAATGATCCTCCATTCCTGCCGTGTGCCCGTGTATCCGTGTGTGTGTGTGTCAGATGGCGGCGTCGGGCAGGGAGCTGGAGCAGTACCACAGTGAAGCGCAGGTCTGGCTGGATCTCTTGGAGGAGGAGGTCAAACAGGGGGAAAATCTCAAGGAGGAGGACTTTCAGGAGGACAAGGTGTCTCACTCCGACACAAATTACCAACAGCAGTCGTTGCGAACGATTGCTGTGCTTCATGTGGGCTCACAGAAACAGTATCCGTGTGTTTAGGATTGTGAGGAAGGTGCGGTGAAGGAGCTACTGTTGAGAGGCGAGAACCTGCAGAGGAGGGTCCCGGATCAGGACAAGAGAGAGCAAGTCAGACTGAAACACAACCAGCTCAACAGCACGTACAACACCGTCAAGGTAACACACACACACACACACACACACACACACACATACATTATCAAAATGAAATGATACAGAAAAGTTTATTAATCCCCAAGGGGCAATTCAGTTTCTACAGCCCACCGACCACTATTCACACACACATCCAAACATTCAAACAGCACAGTTTGCGGGAATCAATCAGTGAAACACCCTTAAACCTCCAGGACCAAATAATCCTGAGTGTGGAAGCACTCAAGACATACTATGTAATAAAAATGGGAAGGGCTTTGTGCAAAAACAGTGCAAGAATAAACAAGTCTTAATATAACTAAAACCGGAGTTTTAAAAGGGAAAAAGTTAAGCACCCAAAAAAGTTGATAAAAACAACATAAAGAAAAAAAAAAACATCTAAAAAGAATGCAATCATTGAAAGGCTAAATATAAGCATAAATAGAGTAAGTACTCACATCAACAGTAGTGTTACACATGAACAGCGACGTTCTGCTAAAAGACTGGAATTGGAATGCAGCCCCCGAATGATCTACAGCAGAAAGACTGCTCTGTGTTCATCAGTTTGATGGCAGAAGGAAGAAAGGACCTAGCGTAACGCTTGGTCTTCCTGGGAGGCTGCAAGTAACGCCGTCTCAGTGGCATCAGTAAAAACTCACTATTAAGGACATGACCCTGCCTAATGAGACATTTTGCTTTCTGAATGACATGTTTTTCCCAGACTGAGTTCAAGTCGTCTAATGGAGGACCCATAATTTTGGAGCAGACTTTAACAATATTCAAACAGTTCCTGTCTTTCACTGACAAACCGCTGAACCAGCAGATAAATGAAAAAGTAAGAAGGCTTTCAATGAAAAGATCAGTAGAAAGAACACAGAATAGGTTTGGAAACACCAAAAAAGTGAAATGCAAAGAAAGCTTGGAAACATGGTGCTCACGTAGGGGAGAATTGGAGTGCAGGGGGCTGGTTAGGAGGAAGAGTGTATGAAGCTCTGGTAATATGTGATCATGGAGCCCGTATTGATGTGTTCAGTGATCCAAGCATCTCTTACGCAACTGCACAGTCCTGATCAGCTACACATTCCTGTAAGTAGCAAAAGCTGAACTCCAATGATCCAAACACATTTTTTTTTTTTAAATTTAACCAGGGATAAATCAGTTGAGGTAAGGGCCTCTTTTACAATGGTGCCCTGGCCAAGATGGCAGCACTTATAAAAAGAACAAATTACAAAACAACATAGAGGTTAAAATAAAAATGAATAATTACTTAAACGCAGATAATAATTCAATAGCATTTAGACACATAGTACTAAGCTGGCAACTGTTTCCATGTTCTGCCCCATTATGTTTTGGAAGATACATTTATTGGCTCTCAGGTCAAAATTTCATTGATGAGATGGACAGTGCTCTCATCACTCCGCTTCTGTCCTCCAAATACTGTGATAGTAATCAAACTTGGCTGTCCAGAGAAGCTTGAAAGCAGGAAGAGTTTGTCTATTTTACACTGAAAATTGACTAACTAATAAGCTACTACAACTAGCATTTCTAATCAACAGATCATTAATTAAAGGCACTGCAGATGGTCCACTATATTTAAATCAGTATTTTGAAGCCTCAAATGTCTTTGAAGGTTAACATTAAATCATCTTTCACATCAGCTTTGCTTTTACACTTTAATGTTCTCCAGCAGGTTCAGGTTACTTTATTTGTACCCGTAGGTAGATTTGTTTTGCAGTCAGGTGACATCCATATTTACAAGCCACAATTACATTCAACATGAACACAAACACAGGTACACATGAAGCTGACTATAAACATGATAAAAGTACTCAAGGCTCCACCAATCAGGACATAGGACAAAGAGATAAGAGAAAAAAAGAGATAAGAGAGAAGGGTCATATTAAAAAGTTAAAGACTAGTCAAAGAGGTCAAAAACTCAAAAGTCTAAAACCCAATAAAAGATTTAGAACCCAAATAAAAAACCTACAAAAATAAGTAAATATAAAATAGAATTAATAAATAGGTAACTAAATTAGGTGCAATATATTGTTACATCTTGTTCAACTCTTTGACAGCAGCAGGAACAAAGCTGTTTTTGTAGCGCTGGGTTTTACTTTTTGGGACAACAAACCTCCGTCTGGAGGGAAGAAGCTGAAAGTTGCAGTGCAAAGGGTGGGAGTCATCATTTAAAATAGAGGTAGCCATCCTCTGTTCCTGTCTTTTGTACAGGGATGTCAGGCTCAGCTGTGACTCACCAAGCAAACAACTGGACCATCTAACTACCTGATCCAAGGATTTCCTCTGTTTCAGTTTTATCTGACCAAACCATGACACTAAAGAAAAGGATAAAACAGATTCAATAAAAGCCCAATCAAACATTGTCATTATGGTTCGGTCAGTTTGGAAGCGTGCAAGTTTCCTTAAACAATGCAAATGTTGCTGACCCTTTTTGCACACCCTTTCACAGTTCTCTTCAAAGTTTAAATTACTATCAATAATCGTCCCAAGATATTTGTAGGATTGCACACATTCAGTGGTCTGGCCTTTTAGTACGGTGACTTTGTGCCTGGAAGATTTCCTCCTGAAGTCAATAATCATATCTTTAGTTTTTGTCGTATTCAGCTGCAGGTAGGAATCCTCACACCAGTGAACAAAATCATCAACTACTGGGCCGTGGCCACTCTCACCATCCTGGAGGAGACTGACAACAACTGAGTCATCAGCATACTTTATAATGTGTCTGTTGTCATTTCTGCTCCGACACATGTTTGTGTACAGGATGAAGAGTAGTGGTGACAACACACACCCCTGCGGAGAGCCAGTAGAAGAACACTTTTGGTCAGACAATGTACCATTGGCCCTTACTCTCTGTGTCCTGTTGGTTAAAAAAATCCAGAATCCAACCCACCAGATAATTACTTGAATCAAATTGTTGCAGGAGCCTTTCAACTAAAATATGAGGTTGGATTGTATTAAAGACAGAAGAAAAGTCCACAAATAAAAGCCTGGCGTGTGTCGCATTAAAATCCAGATGTTCAAAATGCATGTTAAACAGAGTGATAGTGGCATCCTCCACTCCTCTGTGAGGCCTATAGGCAAACTGCAGAGGATCCAATGCATGCTCAGTCTGCTTTAGGACCTCACATCTGACCAGTTTTTCAAAAATTTTCATTAAAATTGAGGTCAAAGCAACTGGTCTAAAATCATTTACCGTTTTAGGACAGCTGGATTTTGGAACAGGGACAACCACAGCATCTTTCCAGACCTTAGGCACATGTTGTGTCTGTAAGGACTTATTAAAAATGTAGTGAAACACAGGACTCAGTTCATGTACACAGGACTCAGTTCATGTGCACAGGACTTTACTAAGTGCCCACATACATTATCAGGGCCCTGACTTTTGTTCACTTTTACAGCACAGAACACCTTTTTAACATCCTGCACCTCAATATTAAAGTGCTGATTGTCTTTGAGCTTCTGTTTCAAATCTTGGGTTTCTGTGCTAAAATCAAAGGAATCAAAATGACCATAAAAACAGTTAAGAGCATTAGCCAGCTCTGAGTCTGAGTTAAAACCATCTAAAAACACACAATTACTGCGCTCTGTGCTCTGAAGGCCTGCAATAGTTTTCATACTCGCCCAGGATGAACCAAGCTTCTTTGTTGCCATCTTGCTTTCCAACTCTGATTTATAATTCAGTTTTGCTCTTAAAATTTCGGACTTCAGCTCTTTTGTGGCAACCTGCAGCTCAGAAACAACCCCCTGTTTAAAGGCTAGTGCTTTCCTCAGCAGGATTTAACTGATTTTGTAACTCATGGCTTGTTGTTGGGATATATTTTGACACGTTTACGTGGAACGATCATGTCCCTGCAGAAAGCCATGTATGAGCATGTCACGTCCACTAAAGAGTCCAAATTTTCTCCGCAGTCTAGCATGAACACCTCCCAGTCCGTACAGTTAAAGCATTCCTGGAGGCAGTGCACTGAATCCTCTGTCCACACGTCTATGTCTCTGGTCTTCATCTTGTCTCTTTTGAGAGCAGTTTTATATGTGGGCAGCAAATGTACACATTTGTGATCTGAGGATCCTAAAGGAGGAAGGGGAAGAGATTTAAAGTCCCTCTCTATGGATCCGTAGCACAGGTCCAATGTCTTTTTTAGCCTGGTTGGGCAGGAGACATACTGATAAAAGTTTTTAAGTGTCTTCTTTCGAGAAACATGGTCAAAATCCTCAAGGATAAAATTTGGAGCCTCTGGGGAAATTGACTGCAACCGCTGTACCACATCGAAGACAGTGCTGGAGGCGGAGGCAGCATCCACTCTCGGGTGAATGTACAGTCGTTATGAAAAGTTGGGGGAACTCGCGGGGCAGATAAAAAGGGCGTAGTGACACAGACAGAAGCTCCACATCTGGTGTACAGATGCGCTCTCTGACCGTGACAGATGTACAGTACTGTTTATTAATATATAAACATACGCCGCCCCCCTGACGTTTCCCCGTTTCCTCTTCCTGCTGATCCAAGCGAAGTGGGGCTCCAAAGCCGTCAATCCACAGGTTCGGGTCCCAGTCATGCGCCGTAAGCCACATCTCCGTGTAAGCCATGACACAGCAGTTCTTGAAATCCTTCTGATATTGTACATTTCCTTAAATTTCATCCACTTTATTTCTCAGGGATTGTACGTTCCCCATAATAATGGAAGGAAGAGGAATGCGGTTAAGCTGACGCCTCCTCAGGTCTAATCTAACGCCTCCACGCTTTCCGCGTTTCCTCCTCATGTCTCTCTTTTCATCGCTGTGTCCATGAAAATCTCTTAAAATAAAATCCGGCAGTTGCGGCACAGACTCAAACACAGATGCTGCATTATCCATGTTTAAATGCAGTAACATGTCTCTGGAATACTGCGTTCTTCCCAGCATGATCGCGATCGTGCTTACCTCCAAGACAAAGAGCTGGTAAGAAAGAAACGGCAGTGCAAAAACAAGAAGGAAATCCGTACTGATGGAACCAGGGAGCTCTTCGTTATATAGTCCACAAACATTCAAGGACAAAAACGACACAGAGAATTACGTTAAAACACATTAAAGTGCATAAAAACAGAGACAAAGACATCAAACTTTTTCACCCACTGCCGGTCGCTGCGTGCGCATTCGCCTTTTCAGCAGAGCAGTGTTTGGATCATCCCCACAACAGCTGATCTCTTGCAGTACAAACTGATTTCCTTACAAATGCAGCTGCTCATCATTTTCACAGACAAAAGAGGAAGAGGACGCCTGTTGTGAACAAACATCACTGTCTGTTCACTGAAATTGTGGAAATAGAAGCAACTCCAATGACTGTTACAGTGAAAGGAAGATAAGAAACTTTTATTCATGCCATAGTCTCAGTGCTCTAGTCTCAGTGTTAGGTGATGAGGACAACAAATGCAGCAGCTTCAGAGCCGCTTAAAGCACATGGGATGCTTGACCTTTATATTTTTATTTCAGAGTGTATACAGTATATGATACATATGTTAAGATGAGCAAAGTGAAGACTGATTATTAACAGCCAAGCGCATTAAAATAGAAGAGCATTTTTTCCCAAAGCTGGAATTTGCATCTAAAGTGAAGCCTTCAAAGCTGCAGATTCATGAACGAGGTCAAAAGGTCAACCAGAGAGCCTCCAGACACTTCACAGCTGACTTCACATGTGGACAGCCTAGAGCCCTCTCAGGCTAGCAGAAATGCTCATTAATGTCTCAGAGTACATGAGAAGGAACTGGGCCTGATGCAAGATGAATCTGGTTTCTTCTGCTCATCCAGATGTGTATAACATGTGTGGGAGCCTTGCTCTATGCACCGTCTTAATCATGTCCTGCAGCTGTTTCTGGGGCCTCCTGTAGCTCAGGGTCACAAGCAAGTTGGCCTCCCAGACCTGGCTCCAGGAGCAGATGATGCTTAATAAGTCATAAAGCTCCGGGGAGATATTATACTCTGACCTTTAGCAAGGGGCCAGCTAGCCTTAGGTGACCCTACAGCTTTAGCTAGAGGCTAAAAGGTTCTTTGAGAGTGTGACTCTTGTTTGTGTTTGTGTGTGTGTGTGTGTGCAGGACCTGCGGGTGTTGAGGAACAGGAAGGCACTGGCCATCGCTCCCCAGTGGTATCAGTACAGGAGAAAGTCACATGACTTGCTAGCATGGCTGGATGACATCCAACGCACCGTCGACCAACTGCCTGACCCCGCTGATGGAGAGCGGGTCAAGGTGACAGCAGCCACATACAAAAACACAATTTTTTCACTCCTGAAATGTTCCCATTATTCTCTCTTCACCCAGGTGTGTGTCCTTCCTCTGCCTTCATCATCACCACCATCTCATCATCTCACACTTTCTCTGTGTTTGATCTTTTTTTTTAATTAATGTTTGCTCTTTTTTAAGGGGGCTGGAGTTTTAGCTGCATAAAAGGGAGGAATGCTTTCTCAACAGTTGTTCCAGGAAGTCTTTACGTGCCTAAAATAATTAATCTCTTGTGCCCAGTAAGAGTTTAGTATCTGTTTTTGTAGTGCGACCAAAATTACATTTGACATTTTGAAATCCTTTGATTACCAGTTCCCCTCTGAGATTAAAGTATAATGATTATTTATTAAAGCCACAGCTACACAAGTGGTTCCAACCAACAGATTGCAGACTACGTCTTGGCGAGCAGTATTTGTTTTCAGAGGCAGTAAACGCTCTAATCAAAGCTCCTGTGTGAAATAGTCTATTTTAAGGTACAGTGGTGTGAAAGTGTTTTCCTCCTTCCTGATTTGATTTGATTTTTAATTTGATTTTTGATTTTGTGTACTTTATTGATCCCCAGAGGGGAAATTTAGGGCATCCACCTGGATGGATGAAGCAGCCATGGTACGACGCTATCCCTTCACCATTTACACCTAGAGCTATTTTAGAATCTTCAGTTAACTTAACTTGCATGTTTTTGGCCTGTGGGAGGAAACCGGAGAAATCCCGGAGTAAACCCACGCAGACACGGGGAGAACATGCAAACTCCACACAGATCACTGTTGGTCAGGGGCTGGGATCGAACCCGGGATCCCATGGCCAAGGGTGAGTTGCTGTGCTGCCACAGTGCTAACCACTGCACCACCGCACTGTTTGTCACACTTCAGTGTTTCAGATCTTTAATCAAATTTAAATATTAGACAGAGATAATACAAGAAAACACAAAATGCAGTTTTTAAATTAAGGTATTTATTATTAAGGGGAAAAAAATCCAAACCTACATGGCCCTATGTGAAAAAGTGATGGCCCCCTAAACCTAATAACTGGTTGGACCACCCTTAGCACCAGCAACTGCAATCAAGTGTTTGCAGTAACTGGCAATGAGTCTTTTACAGCACTGTGGAGGAATTTTGGCCCACTCATCTTTGCAGAATTGTTGTAATTCAGCCACATTTGAGGGTTTTCGAGCATGAACCGCCTTTTTAAGGTCATGCCACAGCATCTCAATCGGATTCAGGTCAGGACTTTGACTAGGCCACTCCAAAGTCTTCATTTTGTTTTTCTTAAGCCATTCAGAGGTGGACTTGCTGGTGTGTTTTGGATCATTGTCCTGCTGCAGAACCCAAGTGCACTTTAGCTTGAGGTCACAAACAGATGGCCGGACATTCTCCTTCAGGATTTCTTGGTAGACAGCAGAATTCATGGTTCCATTTACCACAGCAAGTCTTTCAGGACCTGAAGCAGCAAAACAGCCCGAGACCATCACACTACCACCACCATATTTTACTGTTGGTATGATGTTCCTTTTCTGAAATGCTGTGTTACTTTTACACCAAATGTAATGGGACACACACCTTCCAAAAAGTTCAACTTTTGTCTCGTCAGTCCACAGAGTATTTTCCCAGAAGTCTTGGGGATCATCAAGATATTTTCTGGCAAAACTGAGATGAACCTTTAAGTTTCTTTTTGCTCAGCAGTGGTTTTCATCTTGGAACTCTGCCATGCAGGCCATTTTTGTCCAGTCTCTGTCTTATGGTGAAGTCATGAACACTGACCTTAACTAAGACAAGTGAGGCCTGCAGTTCCTTGGATGTTGTTATGGGGTCTTTTGTGACCTCTTGGATGAGTCGTCACTGCACTCTTGGGGTAATTTTGGTCAGCCGGCCACTCCTGGGAAGGTTCACCATTGTTCCATGTTTTCGCCATTTGGGGATAATGGCTTTCACTGTGGTTCGCTGAAGTCCCAAAGCTTTAGAAATGGCTTCATAACCTTCTCCAAACTGATAGATCTCAGTTACTTTGTTTCTCATTTGTTCCTGAATTTCTTTGGATCGCATTATGATGTCTAGCTTTTGAGGATCTTTTGGTCTACTTCACTTTGTCAGGCAGGTCCTATTTAAGTGATTTTTTTGATTGAGATCAGGCGTGGCAGTTATCAAGCATGGGTGTGGCTAGAGAAACTGAACTCAGCTTTCCAAAGATGTGATAAACCACAGATAATTTTTGTTTTAACAGGGGGGCAATCACTTTTTCACACAGGACCATGTCAGTTTGGATTTTTTTTTTTTTAACTCCTTAATAATAAACACCTTTATTTAAAAACTGCATTTTGTGTTTATTTGTGTTATCTTTGTCTAATATTTAAATTTGTTGGATGATATGTGTGATAAACATAGAAAAACATGAGAAATCAGGAAGGGGGCAAACACTTTTTCACACCACTGTATGCCATGATTAGAATTTTGGGAATAATTACCATGGAGTATACACTTTCTTTTGTTATTCAGAACAAGTGATATATTTCCAGTGCACATATATAATGTATATTTTTCTTTCACTTCAGTTTCTTTTTAACATTTATACATAAAATATTTAAAAGACTTTTATTTGAAAAGGATTTTTTAACAGGTTCGAACTACAAAACTGACTTTTTGTTTGATTTTACCTGGAACAAACTTGTGATTAAGAATCCCATTTGAAAGTGTGCAATGGGCATGGATATCTCCTCTTCAGATACTCAGTTATGTTACTGTAATTTTACTTTATTTTCATCCATGCTACATATCACCAGACTTTTCTACCACCTTACAGTAGATAATTTAGGATACAAATCCAACTGGATTTGATAACAATGTCTTTTGGAACCAGCAAGCAGCACACTTCATCTGAAATGCTCTCATTTAAAGGTCCCATTCACTGAAAAATTGCATTTTTGTAGGTTTTAACCTTCTGAAATGCGTCTATTGGTCACGTGATTATCCAAAAAACCATCAAAACACTCACTTGTCTTAAAAAAATATACAGCCTTCATGTCGAGTCTTGCTTTTTTTTTCCGTCAAGAAGTGGGAAACCCAGCCTTGATCCCACCTGCTGTTGTCCACAATGGTGAGCCTAGCTGTCTGTCTGCAAACAAAGATGTTAGGTTCTAACAATGCAGAGTGCAGCTTGGGAGTTTGCTTACAAGTGCAGTTCATGTTATTTTCTTTAGATTTCAGTCACCTTAATTAACATCCATGTTTCCAGCTGGTTCACCAATCCAGAGTCGATAATGTATCTTGCCTCATTCTGGCTTATTTTGTTATAATTTCTCTGTGATTCTACATCAATCTGTTAGCGTTAGTGTCTCTCGGAAGCCGGCGTCGATCAGTAGGCATTGGGAGCTCACCACAGCAGGGAGGAGGTGACAGACAGGCCGGCTGGCATTAGCTTAGCTGTCGATCCGGCCATTTTTGATTGCTGTTTTCTCTAAATTCTATTCATCCCCACTGGAATTCTTATTCAACTACAACACTTGACCATATACATCTTTCTTAAATGTTATTTTAGCTTATTTCCTTGTAGCATTATCTCCAACTGGGATCAAAGCCAGAGATTAAGAGGTGTAGCCATTTGTGAATGAGTGGCTGAGCTGCTAGCCACTCATTCACAAATGTTTCTGTGCTTATTGTACTCCAGAGACTGGCCATGTCCTATCAACCACTGAATCCACACAACCCTGTCCACCAGTGATGCATTATTTCATTCATTCGTTAAGAAAAATTTACATTAGGTGGCTCAAGCATGAGCCGAGCTAGGACTTAGCCAGCTAAGATTAGCAGTAGTGATGCCAGAGGGAGGGTGGAGTTAAATGCAGTCTATGGGATTTAAAGAGACATGCACTGAAACCAGCCATTCTGAGAAATGCTGCAAAATATGATTCACAAGGATGCTGCAATAACTAAATAATGTGACGAAAATATGCCACAAACATTTCATTAAGACGTGCGGGCTTGTCAAAATGTGGGAAAAGGGCAGTGAATGGGACTTTTAAGAGAACGTCTATCAGAGAAACCATGGACGTCACCTGTTTTTTTTTTTTTTTTTCCCCTGCCCACCTCTGACTCTGTATGTGTGTCTTTCACTTTCAGATGATCACAATGACATTTCGCTAAGCGGACGTCACACCCGCATGCCTCAGACGCACCTGTCATTTCTGCAACTCAGCCTCCACACTATCTGTCTATCTGTAGATCTGTCTGTCAGTCTGTCCATCCAGCTCTTTGCTTCTTTTTATCCCCACACGGCTCAGTTCTCACACGGCATGTGCTTCTTTGTACAGACCAGTGATTGTACTCTTTCTTTGTGTAAATAAACATGTAAGGCAGTTTTTGCCTCCTAATTACAGCGCCATATTTTTATACTGAATGGATTGTTGGAATACAGTGACACACGGTAGCAGGGCCGGACTGGGACAAAAATTCAGGCCGGGGATTTGACTCCATACCAAACCACCCTGTTGTTGAAAACCAGAAACCAGCACTGTTTTTGGTAGGCCAACAATTTAACAATGCAGGTATCAAACTGATTACAACCTTCAGCCATGAGGAAAATTCTCCAGATTTTAGGGCTGTAACTGCTGACTGTTTGTATAGTCAATTAATCTGTTGATTATAGAAATAATTGATCAACTAATCTGATTATAAATCTGGTGCTGCTGCTGTTTTCTTTACGTTTTCAGAAAAAAAGAAGCAAGCCATATATAGTAGCTGTAGCCAAGTTATTGTGTTGCTATAGTGATTGTATTTCTTGAAATGGTGAATGTCCATTGCTAATCTACAATTTTTATTAAATGGTAGGAAAAAACTTGCAAATTTGCATGAAAAAGGTCACACAACACTAAATTTAAGTAAGACAAAATTTATAGTCTTTAACAACCATCACAACAATCCAGTACCCAAACTCAGTGTAAATGGTGTAGAGATTGAAAGGGTATCTGAAACCAAATTCCTTGGAGTAATAATTGATAACAAACTGTGTTGGAAGTCACATATTAATTATATTAAAGGTAAAGTCTCCAAATCAATTGCAATATTACACAGAGTGAAATATTTGCTGAATCAACCCACACTATACACCTTGTATCATTCATTAATACTCCCATACATGACATATTGCAATGAAGTATGGGGAAATACATATAAAACAAACATATATCCACTCTTTATGCTTCAAAAGAGAGCTATTAGAATAATAAACAAAGCAGCTTACAGGGAACCAACAAACCCACTTTTTCTTAAACAAAAAACTCTCAAGTTTAAAGATGTGGTTGACTTTAAAACCGCAATAATAATGTTCAAAGTGAAGAATTTATCACTGCCTGCAAATATCCAAAAGTTGTTCCAAACAAGGGAGAAACGATATCACTTCAGAGGAACATGTATATTTCAAAAGCCTACAGTGAGAACAACCACCAAGCAACACTGTATTTCAGTGCAAGGAGTCAGATTATGGAACGATTATGGACCTGAATTAAAATCATGTACAACGCTTGGACAATTTAAACAAAAACTAAAGGAAGAAATACTCCAAACATATTTACAAGACGACATGTAAACTCACATAAGGATTGACATTTCCAGCCTGTGTTGTGTTGTAGCTTAGTTTTTTTTTTGTTTTTTTTTTCTCTCTGTGACACTCTGTCTTAGATTTGTCTTGAATAGTAACTGCTTAACTTAGCTTAGCTTAGTTTTCTTTTTTTTTTTTCTCTCAGTCACACTTTGTCTTAGCTTTGTTCTAAATTGTAATCACTCTTGTCTTGTTTACTCTTTTTTCTTTGAATTCTTGGATGGAATATGGGTGGGCAATATAAGCTGCGGCTTCAGCCATCACCCATTTCGGATAACTCACGTGGAATTGTTTAGTAGAAGGAGTCTTTGTCTAATTTGACCTTGTTGTTATATTATACAGTTTCTTTAACCTGCACTGTATTATCCGAAATAAATAAAATTCATTCATTCATTCATTCATTCAAAAAGTTCAATATTGATCAAAAAATTGTACATTTATGAGAAATAGTTAAAAAAAATGAGAAAGCAGCTACAGATGGATGAGAGTATAAAGCTGTGTGTCCACCAAACATGTTTTCTGTTGCCGGACCGCCCTGAACCTCATTTTTACAGCACTTGTGCACTGCGCTCTGGAAAAAAGTCAACGCCCTGTATCCTAGCAACAGCTTATCACTCACATCTCAGCACTTCTGCTTTTCCCATCGAGACTTTCTACTTATTTTTTTAATAGCACTATCAACAGTCTCTAAATAACGAAGGACAGGAAACTCATTCCGGCACTGGCAGCAGCTCTGGATGCAAAATATGATGACACGGAAAAGAAAACAAGAGTCTGGGTACATGACATCAACCGAATGAGGAAACAGCTGGGAGAGTAGCACCGACTTGTACAGGAGTTGCGCCTTGATGGTGCCCATTTCAAGAAGTATTTTAGATTGACTAGGAGTCAGCTTGAACTGGTTTTGGAGAAGACTGGCCCGTCACTTTCTCAGATGCAGACTAATTACAGAGAACCCATCTGCCCTTCTGAGGTGAGGAGAGTAGACTATGGTTAAAATTTCCTTTATTTTTGCATCTATTCTCATAAAATTTACGATGAGATATGCTCAACACACTGTTTGCTATACTCATAAGTGACTGTCGGTATATGATCACATTTCACATTGGAGGTATTTTAATTTTTTTGCAGTCATCAACTGTATAAATTCACATAGTGTCCATATTATCTACCGCAACAAACTTGTCAGAAATATGACCGTAACAAAGGCACAAATGCCCACCTGACATGCCGACAGATGTGGACACATTCCTCCAAGCATTTGCTTTCAAATTTTGATTGTGGTACCCTTTTAGTGTTTGATCAAAGATTAGCAGGTTTTCTGATGCAGCGAAGATCAGGCTCTACCCCGCCATCGCGCCGTTCTCTTCCTGTATCGGCATCCTATGTCCCACCCTTCCTTAATTCTGATTGGCTGGTTGGAAAGGGTTGACATTGACGAGTGCAGCTGTACTCTAAAAAGTTTAACTTTTTTTTTCACCTTTCAGTGCCCTGAGTGCTGCGACAAAAAACAGTCACGGCTGAGAGCGTTTTAGCGTTGAAGGCACTCAGTGCTTTGTATGCTGAACTACACAGAGAATGAATAGAAAATAGTCACCCACAGCAGAAAAAATGCGTTTGGTGGACACACAGCCGAAAGTTAGTGCTGCAGGCTTCATAGAAAATGTAGGCTATAGGTCTGAACATTTTGTAGACGATCATTCTTCAAACATCTGAATTGTCTTGAGAAAGTTTCCTAATGAATGTCAGATGGAAGTAGTATAACTAAAGAAAAAAATAAATGATAAAGTAAAAATATTTAAAATAACAGTGAGATGCTACAACAGTAATATATCAAGAAATATTCACTACTTTTGTTACTTTCTTGTTTTCCTTCCCATTCTCTCCTTTTTTATGTTTTGGGGCTCAAGAGGGTTCTTCTCTTTTTGACCTGTTAAGTTCATTTTGTGCAGTAGTGTTAAAAAGCATCTGAGAGTCTAAATTAAAATCAGTGGGGTGATTTAAAAGCTGTAGTGATCATTATTTTGTCTCACCAAATGTATAGTGGCTCATGCAGGCCACTGCTGCAGGTAACGTACGCGGAGGCTGAGGCTGCATCGATTCTCTGTCTCTCTGTCTCTGTCGCTCTCTCAAAATTCCCCGGCCATTCACGCACAGGCCACCGGGAAATCTCCCGGTGCTCCCGATCGCCAGTCCGCCCCTGCACAGTCGTGATATACGATCTGAATTCCTTGTATATATCTGTGTTTGATACTGACATGAAACATGATATTGTCCCTTTTTCTGAATGTATTATGTGTCTCTTTGTTAGATTGTGTGCTGGTGGGTCAATGAATGTGGTATTTTTTTTAATTTAAATTATGCATTAATTGTCCCTGTGTGTGTAAGTGTGCAGGCATGTGTGTGTGTGTGTGTGTGTGTGTGTGTGTGTGTGTGTGTGTGTGTGTATCTGTTTTCAAGCACATCCACATGCCTCTGTGTGCTTAACCCACCCGGGCCCCAGCCAATAGAGAGTGACCTTCCCCGGTTCATTTTGTCCAATAGGAAATTGGCTCAGAGTTCGACAAGAAGAAGGAGGAGCTTAAGAAGTTGCAGGGCTTAGCCAATCAGCTGTCACAAGCTGGAGCCGCCAATCTAGTGGAGCCCCGCCAACTCCAGCTCAACACACGTTGGGTTGAGGTGGAGGGCAAGTTCATACCCTTCAAAAGACAATGTGTGAGTTTCAGTAGGCACGACTTTTTATATCTACGATACTAACACAGATTACTATACTAATGAGGCTAATTCATAATACTAACTGTCCAAGCCTTTGAAGGCTAAATGAATACAGTATTTTCCCTGACTTAGCATGGGATTTGCTTAAATGGCTAATTTGGACCAAAGTAAATGAATTTTGGTGTGATAGCACTCTTCGTTGGTTCACCAAGATGTGATGTCATAACCATGATGATATAATGTGATGATATTTGTGCTGCTACCAGGAGTTTTTAGCCACCAGTGAATGTTTTGTGGAAGGGATAATTCAGCTGTCTTGACAACAGAGCAGCTGCTGGGTGTTGCTAGCAGCGTTAAAGTTACTGTATGTATCTGAATTTGGCTTCATTGATTCCTGGCAAATAGCAGACATCTGGGCACACAGATAGGACATATAAGGCTTCCATGCACATTATGCGATGAGTGATTTCAACGTTGGCTTCTCATAACACGTTAGAGTTGACGATTAGAAGGAAAAATAAAATCTTATGGAAATCCTTCATTAGAGCCCCAAGATTTCAAGGACAAGGAAACCTACAGTGTAAAAAATGTACTTTAAATCTGAATTAGCTTGTCGCCCAAATAAAAATGCAAGTTGCTTTATTTGTTTTATTTTGCTGCATTCTCATTGACATGTCTGGTGTGTACATGTGACGTATGCTCACATGTCTGAATCTCATTGGTTGCTCTGTCTGGGTCTGTTCCACCGCATGCCCCCCCACCCCCCACACACACCCCAACTTTGCTCACTTTCCACCCCGACAGTTCCCCGATCTGCCAGTTACTGCAGATGTATGTATCCTCCGAGACAGTCACACGCACTTCACACCACATGATATCAACCTGGACAAATACACATCCGAACTGTCACAGCTCAAGCTCACACTAATGCACTCCTCCAGGAGCACCAAGGCTAATCACCAGCATGTAATTTGTGTCATTTTCCCTTTCTCAGAGACGCTCCACTTGAGTGTTGTACAGTAAACCTTTGGGCTGCCCACGCCGTGGAGCTAAAGCTGTTGAGGCACTTCAGTGTGTTGCTCAAGGGCTCTTCAGCTGTAACTGTTAAGGGAGAAGGGCGTGCTTTGTTTCAGAGTCACCAAACTGATGGTGGCTACTTTTCACAATCACATGGCTGGTGTAAATATAGGCAACAGAATCATACTCTGGTAAACTCCATTAGGTAGGAATTACACTGATAGAAAAGCCACATTTTTTTCAGTCATCATAGGTAAAGGTTAGAAAAAAAACAAAGAGGAGAAAAATAAAATGGTTTAGAAAGAAAAAGAAAAGCTGTAATAAACTGACTATAATAAAATGACTATAATAAAACAACAGAATGTCATTCTATATCATGACAACATGACATCTAATTTTGCTCAACCAGAGCATATTTTAAAATTGAGTCACTGGACCTCATTATAGAAATTAATGTAACTTTTGGAGCAGTGCAGCTCCCTAGCTGTCCTGTGTTGCATTTGCATGCAGTCAGTAATAGCCTTCTCATTTTGTCCCCTAGTCCAAGGGGCCTAAACTTTAAAGGGACAGAAATTCATTTTCAAGCCAGCTTTTTGTGGAACTTTGTGGTATTGTCCCCAAATTGCTCTGGTCAGAAATCGTAAAATTTTATGGGAACGTACTGTCAAAAATTTCTTTGAATAAATCGCTAAACCTCCACATCCTCGTCTGAACTCAATGTCAAGGCAGACAAGATGTTGCTTTAATCACTTTGTATGATGTTGCTCTGTTAGGTTTGAAATTAGATCATTAGGTGTGCCTCAAGACCACCAAAGTAAATTCAAGGTGAACAAAATCCTACATTATAGTTGGTCCTAAATCCAAGAGTTTTAGATTTAAAATTTAACTGGTAATTTTCTGATTCCAAGTAGCGGGTAGATCGTGATAATTGTGTATTTCCTTAACGGGCATTGAGGTAATTGTTTATTAAGGGAAGACAGCATATTTGACAGAAACAGAACAGAACAGAAAGAGGTGGCTGTATTTATAGGAAGATTTAGTGTGTCTCGCTCCGTCCCCATGGAGAGTTTGGAGACTGATCCACACACAAACACAGGAGGAAATTTGGCCCAGAGGAATTAAAGCAGCTACATGCAAAGCTGTCCTGTTTAAGGATTTTGTCTGCGTCCTGAAAAGAGTGCTGTCCTTTTCAAAGCCCCGTACCCTACCTTGCCTCTGTACTAAAGCAGGCTAGGTCCTGGCATGTTTTCTGAGGGCTGACAGTTGACCAGGTGACAGCAGGAGGCCTCAGCCCAGCCCCTAACAGGGTCCATGCTGGTCTGCTCATAAGTGACCATCCTGCCATGCACCTCCATTTACTCAACTATCCTTCCTCCTCTGCTGCATAGGGGAGCAGTGGTCTGCACTCAGAGCAGCTTGGGAAAGGATGTTCCAACAGCAAATGTGCAATAAACCAAATTAGATTTTATTTTCTGTATTCTACGGTAACTTTGAATTACAGTATCTCACAAAAGTGAGTACACACCTCACATTTTTGTAAATATTTTATTATATCTTTTCATGGGACAACACTGAAGATATGACACTTTGATACAATGTAATGTAGTCAGTGTACAGCTTGTATAACAGTGTAAATCTGCTGTTCCCTCAAAATAACTCAACACACAGCCATTAATGTCTAAACCGCTGGCAACAAAAGTGAGTACACCCCTAAGTGAAAATGCCCAAATTGTGCCCAATTAGCCATTTTCCCTCCCCGGTGTCATGTGACTCGTTAGTGTCACAAGGTCTCAGGTGTGAATGGGGAGCAGGTGTGTTAAATTTGGTGTTATCATTCTCACTCTCTCATACTGGTCACTGGAAGTTCAACATAGCACCTCATGGCAAAGAACTCTCTGAGGATCTGAAAAAAAGAATTGTTGCTCTACATAAACATGGCCTAGGATATAAGAAGATTGCCAGCACCCTGAAACTGAGCTGCAGCATGGTGGCCAAGACCATACAGTGGTTTAACAGGACAGGTTCCACTCAGAACAGGCCTCGCCATGGTTGACCAAAGAAGTTGAGTGCATGTGCTCAATGTCATATCCAGAGGTTGTCTTTGGAAAATAGACATATGAGTGCTGCCAGCATTGCTGCAGAGGTTGGAGGCGGGGGTGGGGGGCAGCCTGTCAGTGCTCAGACCATATGCCGCACACTGCATCAAATTGGTCTGCATGGCTGTCGTCCCAGACGGAAGACGGAAGCCCCTTTTAAAGATGATGCACAAGAAAGCCCACAAACAGTTTGCTGAAGACAAGCAGACTAAGGACATGGATTACTGGAACCATGTCCTGTGGTCTGATGAGACCAAGATAAACTTATTTGGTTCAGATGGTGTCAGGTGTGTGTGGCGGCAACCAGTCGAAGAGTACAAAGACAAGTGTGTCTTGCTTACAGTCAAGCATGATGGTGGGAATGTCATAGTTTGGGGCTGCATGAGTGCTGCCGGCACTGGGGAGCTACAGTTCATTGAGGGAACCATGAATGTCAACATGTACTGTGACATACTGAAGCAGAGCATGAGCCCCTCCCTTTGGAAACAGGGCTGCAGGGCAGTATTTCAACATGATAATGACCGTAATGTTGTCATAAAGGAGTGGAAGAGGATTCCAGTGACAACCTGTGAAGCTCTAGTGAACTCCATGCCCAAGAGAGTTAAGACAGTGCTGGAAAATAATGGTGGCCACACAGAATATCGACACTTTGGGCACAATTTGGAAATTTTCACTTAGGCGTGTACTGACTTTTGTTGCCAGCGGTTTAGACATTAATGGCTGTGTGTTGAGTTATTTTGAGGGGAGAGCAAATTTACACTGTTATACAAGCTGTACACTGACTACCTTACATTGTATCAAAGTGTCATATCTTGAGTGTTATCCCATGAAAAATTATAATAAAATATTTACAAAAATGTGAGGGGTGTGCTCACTTTTGTGAGATACTGTCGCTTTTTTTTTTAATCATTGTTTTGTCTGCATCAAAGAATATTATTGGTTGATATTTTTTTATTCTTCTATATATATATATTAAACACAAGTGCTAAACATGGCTTCTGGAACTCCAAAGAGAAGATTATAATACACCATCACATTCCTCTTGGATGCTGTAGGTTTCTTTCTTTTGGAATAAAGGGTGCTGCAGTTTTCCTCAGAGAAACTTCCCATTACCTGACTGGCAGCATTTGCCATATGACTATATCAAGAGCTAATAAAAAAAAAAACACGTTGAGCTTAGTTTTAAAAGAGGGGCCGTGTTGAGGATAGGAAAGCCACTTTCTTCTATGTATAAAGGTGCAGATATTCCATTCTACCTACCAATAATTCCAGAAGCTATCATCCCAACACCCAAATGAACTGAATTTCTTATCCAAATATTTTAAATTTGATTTTAGTTTTAAAAATGTGTTTGATCACAACAAAAATTTATTCAACCAATGAAGTGGCAAAACTCTATTTTTTGAATAAAGAGCAGTGACAGTGATTAGCATTAGACACCAAAACACAGTTAACAGAGTAAAACACTTCACCAGCACAGAGCTGTGATTCTCACTGCATTTTTGGCAGCCTTCTGACACCAAAAATAGAGCCCTTAGTCATTTCCCACTCAGTGCCTGAGCAGCAGTGAATCGGTGTATCATACTGGTTATGCAGCATATTGTACAGCTGTTACCCAACCTATTACAGTGTTTTTATGCAGATAGTGCAGTACGGATGTGTATTTATTCCACATAACAAGAAAGAGCAAAGCTGATCAGATAATGAGAGTGGGACTAAAAATTACTTTGAGTATTCTTCTGGCGCAAACTTCTTGACTTCACTGAGGCGATCTGACTGTATGTGGAAAAGTGATGACATCAGCCAGTTTCCAAGCTGAACAGAGCCTACATGGATTCAGTTTTAGGATGCTGGAAAAGATGCAGAGAAAGCAGAGAAATGACTTGGTCAAACTTCCTGTGCAGTGGGAGACTCCGAGTCATGACCTGCTGACCTGGGAATGCATATTATTTCCTCCCAGTAACAGGCTGTGCTGTTGTTTTCATTGACCTTAATTCATTTATAGCATATTCAGTGTGAGACAAAGCCAATGTAATTTTGAGTCCTGCCCATCGTTTGCATCTACTCTGCTCTCCTTACAAACATTAACACTAGGTCCAAAATGCTCCAGATGAAAAAGTCTATATATGATCTGGTCTCTCATGTGTTGGTAGTGTTTATCCCAGTTACTTTAAGCTTTTACTATAGATGTGTGGCAATAAAATAGAAGTAGGTAATGATGGGTCTATCACACTGCGTAACATACATGCACAATTCTGTCCCTGGGCATTTTGTTTCTTACATGTACTGTATCTAATATTATTTCTTAAATCCTGAAAGATAAGCAGCGTCTTTTGATCTGAAAAGCTGACATGTAGTTAACTGATGTAGCTCTACTTTTGCGAGTAAATCAAACTTTCTTTTTCTCTTCTTCATTCATGGTTTCTGGTCAGCCCGTGTGCACAAAAATGTTAGAACAATTTCAAGCTCTAACTTGTTTTCTGACATGTTCAATATTGTTTAACATGAAGAAAGAGCTCACAGTTTTCTTTACTCAAGATATAAAGGACAGCTTTGTAACACACCTATACCTCCACATATAGACATACAGTACATACAGAGAGTATAACAAAGACTATCTAGCCAGCTGCAACCATCACGGCTTGGCATTAGCATTGGTCCACGAGCCAAACATTGATTAAATTCAGCAGTGGTCTGTCATTCTTATTAGCCACTTTGTCAACTAGAATATTCTGTCATGTAATTACGTTGTATTTATAAGAATAAAAATAAGTTAATTTAAAATATTGCAAGAATAAAGTCAGAACCTTAAAATGTTGTAAGGAAGAAAGGAAGAAAGCAAATTTAGTGCCAAAATGAATAACATAACATTTTAGAATAATGTGGACCAATTCACACATTAAAAAAAATGATGCTATCAGATACAGTGGTGACTGCTTTTTCTCAGCAGCTGGCTCAGTTTAAATCAAGAGTAGGTCCTGTTTTTCAGGATTTAAATTTACACCACACTAAACGGATACTCCAGTGCGCAGGGTGACCTCATCCTGCACACACACCACACAGACCTACCTACCATACACACACCTGACCTAGTGGCATTGATTGGGGCTGCTCACTTAAAAGTATGGAAATAGGGGGAGTTTCTGTCAGAGTGAGTGGAGAAAAATACACACTCCAATGTAAAGTGAATAAAAACTTCTAACTCACTATTAAGGTCAGGAGCTCTGGAAATCAATTAAGAATTGCTCATTTGGTTTGTACTTTTAAGAGTTGAGCTAATTAGGAAAGTTACCTTAAGTAGAAGCACTGACTTCCTCTGATCGTTTCACCATAAAATGGGAAATGTGACAGTATTAAAAAATGGTAATTTTGCAGAGAAATGAAGAATGATTATTACATTACAATTCTAAATTGTATTTTTAAATGAATATGCATTCATGATTATCAAATGTTTTATGTTGCTCTAGCAGTATTTTATTGAATGTGAGTCAAGCATGTTCAGTGAATGAAAATGCAGTTAAGTGTCTAAAGTATACTTTCCTCTTTGATTCTGTCATGCAAGTTTAGCGATTAATTGCAATTAATTATAGAAAAATGTACAGTTAGTTCAAAAAAATTAATCAATAAATAGCCCTTATAAATTTGTCATTTAAAATGTTAAGTTGTGAGAAAAAAATCTACAAATTTGTGAGTGTAAACAGATCCAAAATACAAGTTAAAAGAAGTAAAGAAGAAAACTATACACACACTGCATATTGAAGAGAAAATTTTACTACTAAAGCTGACTGTGTAAAACTACTAGCCACAGTTCTAGTTACTACAAAAGTTAAATTAAAAGCTGAGGGGTGTAGCCCCCCCTCCACAAAAACCATGTTGTTAACCAAACCAGGAAGCATCAAACATGGGAGCGTGACCCCTGTCAAAAAAGAATATGTTGTCAGCTATATTTTCTCAGACTTCACAAATAATCGTGTACATACACTATCCATGCCAAAGTATTTTTTTAAGTTTGCAGTTTTTTTCCCCTATTCATTTTCAGAGTTATTTTGGCAGCTCAAAATAATGTGTTAAGCTCGTTTTAGCTTTAATTTTGAAATACACCAGTCAGAAAGAAGGGATAAAGACCTACAGTGGATATAAAAAGTCTACACCCCCCTGTTCAACTGCCAGGTTTTTGTGATGCAAAATATGAGACCACCATAAATCATTTAAAAACTTTTTCCACCATTCATGTGATCTATAACCTGCACAACCCAATTGAAAAACAAACTGAAATCTTTTAAGGGGAAAAATAAAAAACTTATAACAATAACCTGGTTGCATAAATATGCACACCCTTAAAACTAATACTTTGTTGCAGCACCTTTGGCTTTTATTACAGCACTCAGTCTTTTTGGGTAGGAGTCTGTCAGTATGACACATCTTGATGTGGCAATATTTGACCAGACTTCTTTGCAAAGATGCTCCAAATCTGTCAGATTGCGAGGGCATCTCCTGTGCACAGCCCTCTTCAGATCACCCCTCACATGTTTGATCGGATTTAGGTCTGGGCTCTGGCTGGGCCATTTCAAAACCTTAATCTTCTTCTGGTGAAGCCATTCTTTTGTTGATTTGAATGTGTGCTTTGGGTCATTGTCATGCTGAAAGATTAAGTTTCTCTTCATTTTCAGCTTTCTAGCAGAAGCCTGAAGGTTTTGTGCCAACACTGACTGGTATTTGGAACTGTTCATAATTCCCTCCACCTTGATTAAGGCCCCAGTTCCAGCTGAAGAGAAACAGCCCCAAAGCATGATGCTGCCACCACCATGCATCACTGTAGGTATGGGGTTCTTTTGGTGATGAGCAGTGTTGTGTTTGCGCCAAATATACCTTTTGAAATTATGGCCAAAAAGTTTAACCTTGGTTTCACTGGACCATAACACATTTTCCCATATGTGTTTGGGAGATTTCAAATGTGTTTTTCCAAAATGTAGCTGGGCTTGGATGTTTTTCTTCATAAAATAAGGCTTCCACCTTGCCACCCTACTCCATAGCCCAGACATGTGAAGAAGACGGGAGATTGTTGTCACATGTACTAAACAGCCTGTAGTCTCCCTGCCTTCTACATTAGAACATCAGGTATCAACACGGAGAGCCCGCACAACTGAAAATCTACCTCTCTGACCACCGCTCCACTCCTCTCCGCCCACCTCTTCACCGCTCGGGAATCTCGCAAGCTGATTGGCCGAGACGTTTTACCTTGCAAGCTGATTGGCCGAGATGTTTTACCCAGCTTCGCTCCCTGCCGAGCGCCTATACCCAGCGAAGGAAGACCGCATTCATTGTTCTTTATCGCTCGTGTTGCTTAGTGGCACTTTTCGCTGTTCTCTTGTGCCTTTTTGTGCAAAATAGTGCTTGTGACACCCTTGGGGGGGGGGGGTGACGCTACTTCGCGGTTTTTCACTTTTCGCGCTCGGTTCTGGTCCCCATTAAACGCGATAAGTGAGAGATCACTGTAATAAGTTGGAAAAATGCTGATGGTTTTTTTTCCCTTTCTTTTTTATTGTTAATTTTCCTTATCCTGACACCCCAAACATGCCAAAGTAAAGACTTACTATTCTGTATTCAATAAGCGACTCTCCTCCCCATCATTGCTGCGGTCTGAGTTGGTGCCGGAATCCCCCGAAAATTCTGGCTCCAATCTGTACGGTTCGATGCCTCCCTCGCTCTCTTCCTGTTCACTTGACACTCCTGCATCCTCCTCTGTCTTGTCACCGATCCTGAATGCCTCTTCACTCTGAAAACTCTGGTGTTCTTGACTGCTGGAACTGCTATCATCTACCATTGTTGTTTTGATAAGGGTCACACTCGTGACGTCGTCTGCACTACTTCCGGTTTGTTTGGCACTGCCAGCCAGAGGCAAAAGTTTATCGGCTTATAGCTTGGCCATCGCACAGCCTAAAAATTTCTTTTGTGTTGAAAAATACAATAGGTAATAAGGAATTAATCTGCTATTCTACTTTTTTGGCAAAAAGGTGAGTTCAGTTCTACTTTAAGGGTGTGCGTATTTATGCAACCAGGTTATTGTATGTTTTTTCTCCTTAAAAGATTTCAGTTTGTTTTTCAATTGGGTTGTACAGGTTATAGGTCACATTAATGGTGGAAAAAGTTATGTAATGATTTATCTTGGTCTCATTTTTTTACATCACAAAAACCTGGCATTTGAACAGGGGTGTGTAGACTTTTTATATCCACTGTGCAGTATGGACACTGTAGTTTAGTGAACGGCAGCCTTACTTACTGCAGTTTGGCCTCTACATCAATACAGCTGAGACTAGGACTTACATGAATGGAGTGAAGACAATGTAATAAATGAATGAAAAGATGTGATCATGACATGCAATCCTGATATTAACTGAATTGATTGTTACAAAAATTACATTTTATTCAGAATCAGAAAACAGAAAAGGAAAAGTAATCGGATGAATTAAAAATAAACAGGAGTTATCCACTGGTAACAATAACAACTGAAATGTTCTAACACAACACAATAACTCCTTGTGTTGACATGTACTTATATAAAAAAATCATCCAATTTACACTGCTGAGACCAGGTGTGGCAAAACTCTTCAGCTGATAGTGAGCAGAGAAACTAGATCTGTGACAACCGTAGCCTTCTGTTTCAGTTTATAGCACCTTTACAGTTGATGAATGTTAGTGGAAACCGTCTGTGCTACAGTACAAAATGTGGTCCAAAGGGCAGAGTCAGTGGGGTCATCATTATGAGTGGGAGTGAGTCTATAACAGAAGAACACAGGCATCTGAAATATACATACTCTGTGTCAACAGTGAGAAGATAAAAATAGAGATGTTGTGGAGAAAGGAGGCAGGCGAGGCAATGAGCTGGACAACACAGAAACTTTATTCCATCTCCAACATACAGTACAGTAAAAGAGCTCCCTGATCTCTGTGCATTCCTCTTTCATATCTTTAAAGGGCTGATGGCACGATTTTGACATTTTTTAGCATGTTGTGTAAACCCAAAAGTCATTGTCGATGATCAATATAATATTTACAACCGCGCTTGCATAAACTAGTTATCATCAAAAAACCGCAGCCACTGACTGGACTGTGCTGCCGCCCACCGAATTAAGGGCAGCACCCCCGTGACGTCAGCGACAGAACGGACTCCGGTGTTGTTGACTGGAATGACAGCAGCTTTGTAGCTCACAGTTTCTCTGGTTTCTTGTTTTAATTTTATGGCTGTGCCTTCGCGTTGTGTTGCAGGCTTAGATAAACAGCAGGCCGTGAAAGACCACATCACATGCTTCAGCTCCAACTGTCATAAGCCTCCTGCCTCCTCGTGCGCTCCTCGTGCGCTTTTACGCAGGAGTAGCACACGAGAAGGGTAAGGATTAATGGATTTACGCGCAGCTTTAACCTACTTTCTGTGATTGCATGCTGACGCTCGCCGGTCCAGCCACGTCCCCTCTCTCATTATCACCAGCTGATTCCCCTCCCTCTGATCATGTTTCCCGGTCCTCGCCCAAATGCTTCTCATCACATCATCACCAGCAGTGCGTGTCCTTCGCGGCCGCTTGCCAGTAATGCACTGCTGGTCCATAGTATTGTCATCTTTGCTGTTAGTCTGCCAGTATTTTCAGCACTCTCACGATGTGTTAGTCACTCCATGTTCACCGTAGTTCTTGTGCGTCCTTAAAGCGATGTCGGCTCTGGGGCGCACCTGTGGCTAACACATCTCCTCTCATTCGTTCTCAGGGCAATGCCGGCCCCCGAACTTTTTGTACGTCTTCATCTTTTTGGGAATTGTCTGTTGTTCTATATTAAATGTGCTGTGGTGAACCCTGCACATAAATCCTCGTTATTTCATCCTCCCTCTCCGTGCCCTGCGTAAGAGCGCACAGAAGGTTATGATGAATGGATTTACGTGCAGGATTCACCACAGCACATGTATTGAGTATAAAGACTGATCCCAAAAGGTGAAGACTTACAAAAATACACAGAAACACAAACAGTAGGCGTTCGGGGCCGACATCGCCCAGCGAACATGGAGAGGAAACGTGTTAACCACGGTTGTGCCCGAGCTGACATCGCTACAAGGGCACAACAGAACCACGGCTGTGTGGAGTGGCTAACACGTCGTGATAGTGTTGGCGCTATTGGCAGGCTAACAACACGGCAGATGATGCACACAAAACATGAACAGCTGACTGTCTCTGAGTCTGACTTGCTAGGCATAACACCCACTTGACACGGCTCAAACCTATATGGTTTGATGCCCCCAGATTCTTCATTGTCATCCCATTCTTCAGAACTATAATCGTTTGAAGATTGGACAACACAAACCAATTCCAGACTACATGTGCTGGAAACATCGTCGATGTTTTCTACCGCTTCCATCCTGTGTGTACAAAGGGCAGCCAAGCACTGTGTTCTGTCGATGACGTTACAACATGACCGGGAGGTTTTCCAGCCACTGACGCAATTGGTGACGTGGTGCTCATGAAAACGTTGGATATTCGCGTGAAAAAAAGCCTGTTTGACTTAGAACTTCACAGACCAACCTATTTTGTCATATTGTATTATGTGTTGAAAAATTAGATGAAGTCAAAAACGTGTCATCAGCACTTTAATACCATGCACTGAGACCCAGAACTTCCAACCATCATACACTCTGTTTAGAACAAAGCCTGTGTGGCACATTAACATGACATAATGACGGCGCTGCTCTCATACCCATCTTCTTCCAGTGGCTCCAGCATTTACTTCTCTCCCCGGGGGATGCATAGTCCTTACTGTCCTGTCTGATACCCCCTGGTGACACGCCCTCTTTCGGTCCATTGTTCCCCCCCTTTTCCAGTTGCCTTCTTCTCTGGGTGGAAAAGTCCTACACCATGCCCCCACACAGCACCCCCCCCCAAACACCCAAAAATGGCACTAACTCCCCTGTCCTTTGCGCCCATAGCGGCTGTAGCGGGGGTCGCCGATCCAGTCGAACTGCCCTGCTGGTGGGGTGTACAGGAGGGCACGTCAGTCTGTGGAGGGAAAAAGGGAGGGGGAGAAAACACATCAACTTCGCGAGTGCAGGTCCCTGCTGAGGGACTTGCAGAGCCACCAACGGTGGGCGTCCGTGCCGGGGAGCTTGGGCCAACACCACCTGCTCGTCTGCCAACACAAAAGTGGGCTTCAGCCTGTTGATGCAGACGGTCTCCCTACGTCCCTCCAAGTCTAACACAAAATGCTTTGCTCCAGGTTCCAACACCCTGAACGGTCCGTTGTACAGTGGGCGCAGTGGGGTCCGGTGCGCATTGTGCCTGACAAAAACAAAACTGGCGTTCTGCAAGCTTTCTGGGACAAAGGTGAGGGGGAAAACAATGGTGGGCCAGGCCTGGAACATTAAAAGCCTCCATACTGTGCAAAAATTGCACGAGCGGATCAGCCTCGGGTGCGGGGTTTTCCGGTAAAAACTCTTCAGGGATCCATAGTGGCTGAGAAAAAATGAGTTCTGCCGGGGAGACTGCCAAATCCTCCTTAGGTACGGAGCGCAACCCTGAAAGAACCCAGGGCAGGTGGTCGACCCAATTTGCATCCATGAGCGACCTATGAAAACGCTTGCATAACCCATTAACCTGGGGGTTGTATGCAGTAGTGCAGTGAATTTTGACCCCAGGCTCTGGGCCATCGCGGACAAGAGTTCCGAAACGAATTGTGGACTCCTGTCGGAAGTGATGTCCGACGGGGATTCAAACCATGCCACCCAACCCAACAAAAAAGCACAAGCCAC
The DNA here is from genome assembly GCA_020510985.1 of Pholidichthys leucotaenia. Taxonomy (NCBI): domain Eukaryota; kingdom Metazoa; phylum Chordata; class Actinopteri; order Cichliformes; family Pholidichthyidae; genus Pholidichthys; species Pholidichthys leucotaenia. The sequence continues at coordinate 289,732,597 of CM035845.1, forward strand.
TTCTGCGGACGTGGTAGAAGCCAGCTGGACCACTTCAGGCCAGTGCGTGGTGCGGTCCACGATTGTTAAAAGGTGCATGAAACCTTGCGATGGTGGGAGGGGTCCCACCAAATTCACATGGATGTGGTTGAACCTCCTGGCCGGGATTTGGAACGGCTTGAGGGGGGCTCTGGTGTGCTTGTGCACTTTGGCCCGCTGGCACATGACGAAAACTGCAGCCCACTCTTTCATGTCCTTGCGCAAGCACAGCCAGACGAATTTTGCCCCCACTAGCTTCATCGAAGCGCGCACTTCTGGATGTGAAAGGGAGTGGACCAACTCAAAAATGTGACGGCGCCAAGAGCTTGGAACAGGCCGGTGGAGACGTCGCAGGGCAAGGGACCCTTGGGAGCAAGCACCCTTCTTGCAGCCCCCCCACCCCGCTCTCCAGCCTTAACCCAGTAGGCGCAGACTGGAATGCGCAAATGTCCATGTCCCCGGCCTGCTCCGTGGCCATCGCTGGGAAATCTATTCCACTTACAATGGGGAGACTAATGCGCGCGACAGACAATCGGCCATGACATTGAGCTTACCGGCGACATGTTGAATGTCGGTAGTAAACTCCGAAATTGCGGCCAAATGCCATTGCTGCCGGGCCGACCACGGTTCCGAGACCTTGGCCATCCCGTACATCAGCAGCTTATGGTCCACGAACGCAGTGAACTCGCACCTCTCTAACCAAAACTGGAAATGGCACGTCGCCAGGTGGAGAGCCAGCAATTCTCTGTCGAACATGCTGTATTTGCGTTCGTTGTCACGCAAAGTTCGGCTGAAAAATGCGAGCGGCTACCATGAACCTGAGACGTATTGCTCCACCACTGCGCCTATGGTAACATCAGACACGTCCGTAGTGAGCGCTATCCGTGCAGATGGATCCAGGTGGGCTAACAATGCGGCATCCACAAGCGCTGTTTTGGTGTTAATAAAAGCCTGGACTCAATCGGGAGTCCAGTCGATGGTTTCCGCGGGCTTCTTTTTTTTAAGCGCGGCATACAACAGCTGCATCAGCTGGGCTGCCCGGGGAAGGAAATGGTTATAAAAATTAACCATTCCCAAAAACTCCTGTAGTGCTCTCACGGTCTGCGGACGTGGAAGTCTGACACAGCGGGCACCTTATCCGGTAATGGAATCGCACCCTCTGGTAAAATGCGGTGGCCCAAAAAATCAATGTGTGGTACACCGATCTGGCACATCGCCGGGTTAACTATCAGCCCGTGTGCCTCCAACCTCTGGAAAACCGTCTTGAGATGGGCGATGATCCCCTCCTCGGAAGCGCTATCTTCCAGAATGTCGTCTAAGTAGACAAAAACGAAGGATAAGTCGCGAAGCACTGTGCCCATCATCCTCTGGAAAGTCTGCACCGTGCCTTTTAATCTGAACGGCTTAAGTAAAAACTCAAAAAGGCCAAAAGGAGTTATTACCGCTGTTTTTGGAATGTCTTCCACATGCACTGGGACCTGATGGTATCCGTGGATCAGATCCACTTTCGAAAAAACATGTGCCTCAGCCAGGTGCACGGAAAAATCCTGGATGTGCGGAATGGGATAACAATCGAGTTCCGTGGTGTTATTCAAGCGCCGGAAATCACCGCACGGTTGCCACGACCCGTTGGCTTTAGGCACCATGTATAGTGGGGATGCCCCCGGGCTGTTGGAGCGCCTGACGATGCCCAACTGCTCTAAGTAACTCCTCTCGCGCCCTGGCCAGTTTAGCTATTTCCAAACGCGGAGGTCACGTGAACACCGGCGGGCCTTTTGTCGTTATAAAGTGTTTGACCCCGTGTTTTGTTACCGTAGCCGAAAAAGTCGGGACCATGAGTGCCAGGAACTGTGTGAGTGCCAGGAACTGTGTGAGCAAATGTTGGTACTTACCCCCTGGAGCTGTGACGTTAGCCAGTGTTGTCGACCCAGCTCCCCGAGCTGTACAGGACAGTGAGGTAAAAGAGATAGCATCCACTAATCTCCTATTAGCAACATCAACTAGCAACCAGTATCACAAAGTCCCACTGAAAGTTGCACCCGTGTAAGCATATCGTCAGTGTCCGCTTTCCAAATGTCCTGATGGTGGATCCGTTGGCTTTGAGCTCGGGACCGCTGCCTCCAGCCACCCTGTCTGCGTTGACCGGCAGGATGAGGCTCTTCTGGGAGCCGGAGTCCACCAAAAACTGTCTCCCCAAATGTGTGTCAATGACATAAAGCAGTCTGTTCCTGTCGCCATCGGTTGCAGCTGCCACTGAATTCCAAAGATGCCATCTTCCTGGCTTCTTGAATTGGCATGGCGACAGGCAGCGTTGGGCATTCAAGCTGAAACGGCGATGATAAAAACAGATCGCCTCATTTCTTCGTCTCCTGGTGTCCGTCCCGGCTACCATGAACTGCTCCTCAACCTCACTGGAGTCCCTCATGGATGCCGGTGCCACTGTCTGCACGCTGAGAGTTCTGGTCACCAAAATGATGCGGTCCCTTCCCGCGCCAGGGCACGGTAGTCCTTAGCAACCAGCCGTGGCGAGTTGGCCAGGATCGCCCTCACTGTAGCCGGTAGGTTCCTGAGGAACAAGTGGGTGAACAGGAAAGATTTGTCGTCCTTCCCCCTTAGCGCCAACATGTTCTCCATGAGCTCCACTGCTGATTTGTCCCCTAACTCCTCTGTGCCTTCTCACTGTCAGAAAGGGCATATCGCTGGAGAAGCATCCACTTGAGCACTTCATATTTTCCTTGGGCTGGCGGCTCCTGGAGCAGGCTCGTCACCTGTTGCGTGGCGCGCGCATCCAGCACAGCGATCACGTAGTAATACTTGGTATCGTCCATTGTTATCCCGCAGAGTGCGAACTGAGCTTCTGTGTGCAAGAACTACGCAGTCAGGTTGTGAAGCCAGAAGTCTGGGAGCTTGACTGAGACCACACACGCGGTGCTGGTGCTCTCCCTCCAGGCAGCCTCCGGGGTGGTGCTCAGCTCGCTTTCCATGGCACGTCTTAGGGTCACCAATGTGGAGAAAGGAGGCAGGCGAGGCAACGAGCTAGACGCCACAGAAACTTTATTCCATCTCCAACATACAGTGCAGTAAAAGAGCTCCCGGATCTCTGTGCATTCCTCTTTTATATCTTTAATACCATGCATTGAGACCCGGAACTTCCAATCATCATACATTGTGTTTAGAACAAAGCCTGTGTGGCACATTAACATGACGTAACGCCGGCGCCACTCTCACACCCTTCTTCTTCCAGCGGCTCCGGCATTTACTCCTCTCCCCGGGGGGCGCATATTCCTTACTGTCCCGTCTGATGCCCCCCGGTGACACCTCCTCTTTTGGTCCATTGTTCCCCCCTTCCCCAGTTGCCTTCTTCTCTGGGTGGAGAAGTCCCACACCATGCCCCCACAATGTCACTTTCAATTAAATTTTCTACTAAGATTAGAAGGTTGGGGTTTTTTTGTTGTTCCATTCCAGACTGTAGATGCAGAAAATGGGAAAGGAAGCATCATCTGCCACAGCCAAATTTAAATGAAAAGTGACAATGTCATGATAGGACAAAATCAGAAGAACCCAAGAAATCCATTTAGTTTTGTATGATGCAATTAAGAAAGGACCAGTGACCAGGATGATCAAGAGTGAATTAAGGTTTGCAAAGAAAAAAAATTCTATAAGCAAACCTCAAGTCTCTAAAAATATATATATATGTGTGTGTGTGTGTGTGTATAATTTCCAACTTTTTTTAAAACTTGTGATTTTTTTAATGACAATTTGTCTTTTTTTGTTGTACATACTGTAAATACCTCAAAATCCTATTTTCACATAATATTTTTATCTTTTCTTCTTGTAAATTTGTGATTTTTTTTACATAGTTTTGTGGCTTTTCTTGTCAAATTTTGAGTTTTTTATTGCAGAGTCACAGAGAGCCACTTGGTATGGTCCTGCATGCATGTATGTAGCTCTGGGGCTGCAGGTTGCAAAAACTTGCAATCTTTTTTTTTTTTAAATCTGTATTTGAGGCACGCTCTGCATCTTCCATGTGTCAGCTGAATGACAATAAGTGGAATTTTGAACCTTGAACCTTAAATTGGTAGTAAATCTCAGAAAGCCAGGGGGCCTTAGTTTTGGATGTGGCTCTTCCTCCTCTCCCTTGTTAATGCTGTATTGATTTGCCAGAGTTTATCAACCTGTATTGTGGAGAATTGTGCCTGGATGATAGCAGAAATCCAAAGCTGAAAACTTGAATATATATTACTCCTGTTGTGATCATTCATTAAGTCACTGGAGTACACCTCTAATTGTTCAGAGCCGTTGTGTTGCAGCACTGAAAAGTGAGTGAATGTGCAGTAGATCTCTGCAGAAACCATTACCGCCACAGCAGACTAACCCTGAGCTGACTCGCTCACTTAAGGCCAGGCGACAGTCATTAACTTTCTGTGAAGCTGCTCTGAATGCTAATGTTGCTGTTTTATTGTGGGTTAATTAAAAAGTGTCAGCAAACAGAGGGAGATGTGATTGCCCAGGCGAGGCAAACTTTAACAATGAGGTGAAATGAACAGAGGCGAGCCTGAAGGTCCCCCCCGTCTCTGCTCCGTGGACAGTGAGCTTCATCGGCTGCGCTAGGTTAGACCGTGTCTCATGGTCAGGGGGACAGCCCTGCTACTCTTCACTTGTTTAGGTCAAGCAGAACTCAAAAGTCACTGAATATTAGCATGATACCTAATAAAGATGCATTAGAAAAATAATTTTGAAAACACAGTGAGAGACCATCTGGCATTGATCTGGAGCTTCATTTATCAAAGTTTAAAGACCATCATCTAAAGTTAATCTGCAGTAAATAATTTATGTTTTTTTTTAATATATATATATATATATGTTACATCCTACACACAGATACAGTATTGACTGAAGTGGATCAAAAATAGACCAGCTGAAGCCCCAGATCGGTTCCTTATCAGATGAAATCAGATTTGATTTGTTGCCTGGATGGAAAATATTTCTGCCTTTGCTGATCTGATCCTCTCTCCTTTGTGTATTTGTGAACTTGTGCTGTTGCCTTCCCGTGTATGTTTACCAAACCAGGAGTACCTAACGGAGCTGCAGGCACTGCTGCCTTCAGTGGCGGAGACAGACTTCAAGCTGAACTCTCCTGAATACTGGCCTGCAGCGTATTATAACCTCCCCCAGCAAGAGCACTGCCTGAAGGTCAGCACTGCAGTAGTTATTCCGTCTGTATGATGCAGGGACTGTTTATTTTGGGATTTGGGGGTTATGCTGACGACACACAACTGTATGTCGCTGTGTCTCCTGATGACATGCAACCAATTAACACCCTTTTTAACTGTATTTTAGGCATCAGGTCATGGATAGCAGCTAATTTTCTTCAGCTCGAACCAGGGCAAAACTGAAGTTTTAGTCATTGGTCCTGAAGCTCAAAGAGAGAAAATTTTTACCAGAATTTCATAGCCTGTCCTTTACCCTGTCCCAATATATTAAGAATTTGGGCATCATTTTAGACGCTGAGCTTGGTTTTACTCCACACATTAAAAATTTAACACAAACAGGATTTTACCATCTAAAGAACATAGCCAGAGTCCACCCACTTCTCTCTCAAGCAAACACGGAGATACTAATGCATGCTTTTATCACCAGTTGTATTGATTACTGTAATGCCCTGCTCTCTGGTCTTCCCAAAAAGACAATTTCAAATCTGCAGTTATTAAAGAATTCAGCTGCACATGTTCTGACGAGGACCAGACGGCAGGCTCACATCACGCCGGTTTTAAAGTCACTGCATTGGCTCCCCGTGTCCTTCAGGATCGATTTTAAGGTCTTTTTACGGGTTTATAAATGTCTGCATGGTCTTGGGCCTTCTTATTTATCAAAATTGCTTTTGGCATATGAGCCACCGCGGTCCCTGACGTCCTCTGGCACTGTCCTTTTAACTATCCCTACTGTCAGAACATGCACCCACGGTGAGGCAGCTTTTAGCTACTATGGCCCACGTCTGTGGAACAGCCTGCCGGAGAACATCAGGGCTGCCGAGAATGTCCATGTTTTTAAAAGCAGGCTCAAGACCTACTATTTTAACTTAGCTTTTGATTAGTTTCCTATTTTAATTCTCTTAATTTCTGATTTTAAACCTGTTTTATGTCACAATTACTTATCTTAATGCAAATTATTAATACTTATGAATATATGTTTGTTTGATCGTATTTAGGTGTTGTTTTATTATTCTAGTCATCTTAACTGCCTAGTCTTTTTATCAACAAGCTACGTATCTTATTATTTATCAGTGACTATTTATCACCCTGTCCAAACCCTGGTGTTTCCTCATGGGGGGCCCTCCCATGGGGGTTGTGAAATTGTTTCATTTCAATGTGTGAAGCACTTTGTGTTGCATCTTTTGGTATAAAAAGTGCTATATAAATAAAGCTTTGATTGATTGATTTTATCCCAAATAATCAGTTAGTGTTTTATTTCAGCATATAAATTAACAGTAGATTTTTGAGGGACTCGGCTGATATTATATAAATATCACATGGCTCAGTCTAAAGTTTCAGTCATGATTTGAGTGCTTTGTCCTCCCCCCTTCCATTCACACACATACTCAGGAGGTAAAGGAGAACATTGACAAGCTGCAAGGCCCAGTGGAAGGAGCGCTGGCCCGTCGAGGCGTGATGATCTCTGGTGCTCGGCCCCTGGAGGGCCAAAGGATCCAGGAGACCGCCGTCATCCTCTCTACCAACTGGGACAAACTCAACAAGCTCTACCAGGACAGACTGAGGTCGGCGTGCGTACATAGTAATGCTGACTCACTGTGCGAGCATATATCACTGAAAATGGGCTCTGTTTGTGTGTGTTTGTTGTAGGCGTTGGCAGGACTGCTACGCCAAGTGGCAGAAGTATGTTTCAGATCAGAAGGCTCTGGAGGAGTGGCTGAACGATGCTGAGAGGACTTTGAAACTGGCTGAAAGTGAGCCGACAGCTCACAGGCAGCACCTCAGGGTAAGAATCTCACATGAACACGCCTGCATGCTGAGAATATGTATACAGTAGTAGCAGCACATCATAGCCTAATATTCTATCAATCATTAAGCAATCAACAAGTCTAGTATGGTTATGTGGCAATTTATTATATTATTATACAGTATATCTATTTCTAATTGGTCATTGCTTCACAATAATTGGTGTGACTGAGCAAATTTTAAAGAGATGCATTAGAACATGTAAAACCAAGTGGTTGTGGTGTAAAAACAAGACTTAATGTCATGAACCGAGCCGGTGTTTCCTGTAGGCTCGGTTCTGACCGTTCTCTGAGGCTCGGGTGTCGGGTGATTTATGTATTGTGTTATCTTTTGAGTTGTTGTGGTGTTTTTGTCTTTGTTATTTTCTTTTCCGTGCCCGCAGCCACCGCTCTGGCCAGCGGCTGTTAGGCAGCCTCTTTGACCTACATTCGTGTGGGTGTTGTCTAACACTCGCCGGTCCGACCACGCCCCCTCTCTCTTGACAGCCAGCTGATTCCTCCATGGTAATTGTCATTCATGCGCCTCACCCAGGTGTGCCCAATTGGTGGTGCCAGCAATGCTTGTACTTAGGCAGCCTTTGCCAGTCAAGCATTGCTGAACTATTGTGCTTAATCATATGGATGTTAATCATCATATGAAGGTACTGTCTTATGAGGAAGCCGGAACTACTCTGGTTGTGTGTGCTCGCTTGAGTCCTGGACTACTCGGACTGTTCCTGTACTGTGAGTTAATCTGCTTGCGTTTCCCCGTGCAGTTGACTGCTACGCTTTGGCTGTTAGCCCAGGTTTTGTCTCCAGCCAGTTGAGCCTCCTAGAGGACTCCAAGTTTCCCGAGCTATAACATTAATTATATTGTTTGTTTCGTGGCCACTGTGCGCTGTGGTCTGCCCGTTACACGTTACCGTGTGATGCCCTTTAGTGCACCGTTACCTTTTTGTATGTCGTTATTTTTGGAACTGCTGTCCTTTGTGTTAATAAATGTGTTTGTGGTGTAACCAGCGTTTAAATCCATTCTTCCTTCCCCTCAATAAAATAATAATAATAATAATAAAATAATAAAATAATGCAAGGCAAGATACATTCATTCAGACACATAAATAAATGAAATTATCAACCATTTTTACTAGAGAGAAACTGTTCATAAATTTTTGTGAATAGTATTCAAAATGTATGGTAAATCTACAGAAATGTCACAAAATGCCAGAGACACTTCCTGCTGCAGTCTGACAACTGATGATGGTGTTCGGATGAACACTGAAATGTCTTGTACTTGAATTAGTTTTTAGTCCAGTGTTTTTAAATAAAACTCCTTTTGAAAGTTTATCTGGCACCTGGATGTTTTAAAATGAATTTACATAGACTACAGAAATGTGAGTTAACTGAAATGCTTGCACACTGTTACAGAAAATGTACCAGTGATTTTCTGCCACTACTGTTTCTTTTTTTTTTTAAACATCCCATATTTTGGATGAAAATAAAATGAATGTAAAATATTTAAAAAAAAACAACTTCATAAGTAAATACAGACTACATTTCTTTAGTTAAAGTTCTAAAGAGACAAGCAGATTGCACTTCCTGGGTAATATGATGTCACAAACGCACAAGTCCCATCTTCAGTTAGCAAAGCAAATGTCCCCAGAGTGTGTTCTTTTTTTATTTAACCTTTATCTATACAGGGCAGTTCTATTGAGAGGCAACCTGTCTTTTTTCAAGGATGCCCTGTTCACACTCACACCAGGAAGCTGCCCAGTACAACCACAGACTGACCTGTGGCCACTGAGTAGTTGGGATTAAGAGCCTTGCTCAAGGGCACCACAGTGGGGTTAAGGAGGGTGGGGCAAACACTGCTATGTTATCTGTCCCACCCAGATCTGATCCTGCCAGTCCAGGGATCGAACCCGTGACCCTCCGCTCACCAGTCCACATCCCTAACCATTTCTTACTGGTGACATACCCACTCAATAAAACTCGGTCAGATTTTGGGTTCATGAATATTAATGAGATAACTAAATGCTTTAGACAGAACTTTATAGACACCTTTTTTAAGAATCTGGAACACAGCGCACAAATGTTTTTTTAGTCTTTAAAATGCCATTTCTATGCTTGTGAGACTGTCTAAACTATGGGACCTTCAGCTAATGTTTTCTTGTTATGTACCTGTGCAACAATCATTTAGCATCCTCATATGCAGGAGTAAGACCAATATGTCCTCTAAAAACAACTATCCATCCATCCATCCTCTACTGCTTACCCGGGGATCTGTCCAGGCAGAGCAGCCCAGACTTCCGCCCGGTTCACATAGCACCATGATCCCCATGACCCCTCCTGCAGGTGGTGAGCCCACTGGAGGGCGGATCCATGTGCCTAATTAAGGTACACTGGGTCCTTAATGTAAGTGTTTTTCACGGAGATCCACTGGACCGCTCCTAGTCTGGCCCTTCTCCTGGGACCAGTTTGTCTTGGAAGACCCTACCAGGGGGCAAGTTGCCTCCGAAAGCATAGCTCCTTGGATCATTTGGGCACTCAAACCCCTCCACCACGATAAGGTGGTGATCCACGGAAGGGTATAAATGACTAAAGAAACAATAAGAGGCTGAGGGATTTTCAAACAGTTGTTATGCAATGTGTTCTCTCCTTCGGGTCCTAGTGAGCACTCTGGCTACAGTTCATAGCTCTGGACAATTTGTCGATGATTTATAACATTTTTCTATAGACCAGATAGGAGAAAATTACAACGGTCAATCCTGCAACAACAGATATAAAAAAATACATTAGGTTTTTTTTTCTTCTCTTGTAACAACATGTGAGAGAATGCAGCATTATGGCAAGCCTGTGAGATCACAAACCTTTTATAGAGCCAAAAGAAAAGAAGAAAAATATGTGCATTTTTTAAGATGCACATATTTTGCATGGATATGCACTGCTCACTGCTTGACTCAAATTTCCAGAATGACCAGGAGAGTGCAAAGATGGATAACACATAGAGGCCCTGAAAATACTAATGGTGAAATAGATCAAACTGAAAATTAAATGTGGAAAGTATATAAAACAGTCCTGGGTCACTTGGCACCCTGGACAAGCCGACGTCCCTCCAATATTCACTTTTCCTTTTCCATACATTGTTTTCCTCAGTAGGGTAGTAGTGAGTATCTCAGACTGTCACCAGACCATGGCTGGATTCCAAGGCAAGGAGGCAACAGTTTGCTTTAGTCTCCCTCGTATTTAGTGCCAAAAAGTACATTTTAAACAAATAATAAAGGAAGCTGAGTCAGGGACATAACCCCCACATGTCCCGCATGATAGGTGAACACGTAAGTGGATCAAAAGTAAAATGTGTGAACAGGAGGATAGACCAATGCTGGGAATCTTCCTTTACACTTATCCACAGGATCGATTGGAACTGCTTAACCCATAATTGTTGAGTGCTCCTTGAGTGGTCCAAATGATCTCTTAGCAATCTTTTAGTGATCCATTGCCATGGCAGCTTCAAAACAGACATAACACCACACATCCCAAACAACAAAACAATTTTCATTCCTAATAAAGTTGATAAATAATATATACACAAATAAATAAAATAAACAATAAGTAACGTGCAAATGTGCAAACATGTGGATTAAGTCATGATTATTGTGCATTAAACAGTCTTATACAGTAGCAGCTGGTACAAAGGACCTGCAGTGCTCTGACTTGCACTTTGGTGCAATCAGTCTTCGACTGATGGTGCTGCCGTTGATAACCTCCAGAGCATGGGTGGGCGTGCAGGGTTAATCATAGCTGATTTCAGCTTTGAGAGCATTCTTCTTTCCGCCACTTGCTGGAATGTCTCAAGTTCAGACCTGACCACAGAGGCGGCCATCTTGATAACTTTCTGTTCCTGTCTGCTGTGCAGACACCTTATCCCCAGCCACAGCAAAAAACAGAGTACTGGCACCACCGTATGGTAGACACTGTGCAGCAAGGGCTGGCAGATTTTGAATGACCTTGACCTCCTTTGGAAATGAAGCCGTCTTTGTCCATCTTACTATTGAGCTGATCACCAAGGTATCTGTGGTTGAAGAATGCTTCTACCTTGGTGCCCTGGATGGTGATTGGTGTTGGCTGGGTCCTCCTCCCACCCTTCCTGAAGTCCACAACCATCTGCTTGGGTTTTGTTACCTTAAAATGGAGATCATTGGCTTCACTCCAGTCCACACATTGTTCTTCTGTCCTCCTTTTCCTCACCTCATTTGATTAGGTTGACAACTGCTGTATCATCAGATAATTTCTGAAGGAAGCAGCTGTTGGTGTTATACTGAAAGTCCACTGTGTGGGTGGGAAACAGGAACAGGGCCAAAATGGTTCCTTGCGCTGCCCCTGTGCTGAACAACAGTATGTTAGAGACACAGTTCTGTAGACATACATACCGTGGTCTGCAGGATTGATAGTCCAAACACCACAAGGCCATCGATGGATCCACCTGCATTCTTCTCATCTTCCCACCTAATAGCCAAGGCTGGGTTGTATTGAAGGCACTCGAGAAGTCAGACAATGTACAGTAAACCTCACAGATGCATCAGGAGTGTCCAGATGTGCACAGGTCCTCTGAAGCATATAAATGAGGGTATCATCTTCACTGATGTTTGGTTGATATGCAAACTGTAAAGGGTCCGTATGAGTTGACACACGAGCCCTGACGTAGGAGAGGACCTGTCTCTCAAGCATCTTAATAATATGTGAGATGAGTGCTCCAGGTCTGTAGTCATTGTGGTCTGGAGGATGACTTCTCTTTGGAAGAGGACGCAAACAGGATGTTTTCCACAGCCTTGGGACCTTCTACAAACACAGGCTCAGATTGGACAAGTTCCCTTCAGTTGGTCCACGCTCCATCTTGACCTGAAATGGTTGGAAAATCATAGGCAGAGCCACTGGTGGGGGAGGAGGGGAGCAACGGGCAGAAGACCAGGTGGGGAGGCTGCAGTGGTGTTGGTCTGTCAAATCTGTTGAAGAACCTTGTTATGAATGCTTCCTCCATAAGATACAAGTCAGTGTTGCAGCTTCCTGACACTTTAAGCATCACCTCCACTACTGGTTCATGGCTAGTTGTGGAGTTTGTCTTTGGGTCAGTGGTTAGAGTGAGAGGGTTCAAACCACAAGGTCAGGGGTTCAAATCCCAGCTTAGGATATAGATGGAAGTCTACTTTACCTAATGATGAAAAAGACTGTCAGTTTGTCCACATTGATGATAAAGTGTTGTCACGGACTAGAGATCCTGGGTAAATAGGCATTTCTGGCCTTGGCCCAGTCAGACCGTAACAAACCTGTTTAGATGATCAGGCGTAGAACTACCCTTCTTTTTCATGTCTGGGCTCTTCCTCTTGCCAAACCTGTTTCACTCCATCTTGCTGCAGTTGCTCTAGTTTGAGCCTATAAGCATCCTTTCCCTCCTTAATCTTCAACTTAATTTATCTTTGAAGTTCTTTAACTTTATTCCTCTCACGCTCCCTGAAAGCCTTTTTCTTCTCATTTAGTGGGGCTGCTGGTAACCTATGACTTGTTATTAGGGAAGCAGAAAATTTCTACTGAGGACATAATGTCATTGTAAAAGAAATGAATGTATTGGGTAAGGCATTCTGATAGTCCATCAATATCACCACCATAACCTCATAGAAAATATCCATATCTGTTTTCTCAAAACAGCACTTCAGAGCTTCATCAGCTTCATGGTCCCAGCATTTTGATGTTCTGGTGGTGACAGGCAGCCTCTTGACAGCAGGGATGTAGGAGGCAGAGAGGTATACCATGTCATGGTCTGATTGACAGGGGGTGGGGGGTGGAAATGTGATGCATTTGTATGCATTTTCTACTTCGGCATACAAGAAGTGCACGATGTTATCTCCTCTCGTCGTAAAGTCAACAACTTGCTTGAAAGTGGTCAGTGTGTTGGAGAGACAGACATCTTTGTAATCTCCAAACACAAAGGTAAACGCGTCTGGGCATTTTGTCTGAAATCTTGCGATAGTGAATGAATTAATGAATGTGAATTTTATTCAGCAACAACATTGCAATAGTGATGTGAAATGCGTCACAAGCCGCTTCCACATTGGCAAATGAAAGAATGTAAACAACAATGGCTAACATCACTGTGAACTCTCTTGGCAGGTAATATGGTCTTAAGCTAACCGTCAAAAGCTCAATGTCCTTATGGCATATCAGTTCTTTGGTGGCAGAATGCATATGGTTACACCACTTGTTACTGACAAGCAAAATTAGCTCCCCTCCTTTGTCTTTACTGCTTGCTCCAACATCCCCGTCTGCTCATATGGTTCTGAAGCCGCTGAAGCTGATCGGTGTGTTGGGGATGCTGTCAGTCAGCCAAGACTTCGGTTACAGATATGAGGCTGCTCTCCTGATACACTTTTTGGCTCCTGACAAGTCTCCAGCTTTGTTAGTTAAGCAGCAAATGTTCCCCATTGTGATGGATGGTAGGGCTGGTCCAATAGTCCCTCTCCATGTTCTCTATGCATCCCCAGCTCAAGTTCCACGATGCCTCTTCTGTAATAGTTACTCCAGGACGTCATGTCAATTTGAGAATTTTTGGGCCAAGTGCCAAGTTCAGCACTTCCTGTTGGTTGGGTTCCTCTGCCCATTTTACACATATCAAGCACATATATTGACAGTCCACTCCTCAAAAGATAATCTTAATGATCCATGCTAAAAACCGCTAACAGACATGATAAAACACTAAACAACACCTCCTTCATGGATTGCCACCTTATCATGGTGAAGGGGTTTGTGTGCCGTTGTGATCCCGGGAGCTGTGTTGTTGGGGGCAACTTGTCCCTGGTAGGGTCTCACAAGACAGGTCCTGAGTGAAGGGCCAGACCAAGAACGGTCCAGTAGATCCTCATGAAAAAGTTACACCAAGGACCCAGTGTACCCAAAGGAGCACATGGGTCTGCCCTCCAGTGGGCTCACCACCTGCAGGAGGGATCACGGGGATGATGGTGATATGTGAATTGGGCGGCAGTCTGGGCTACTCTGCTCGGACTGCTGCCCCTGCGATCTGGGCCCCCGGATAAGTGGTAGAGGATGGATGGATGGATGGATGGATGGATAGACTCTACACAGCTGCACACAACAGACTGCCGCATCGCTGGCGCCGTCAATGATAAAGTGGTGTGCAAAACAAGAGCACCCAGGCAAACCCACCAGGCCCTGGGAGATCATAATTCATAGCTGCAAAATTTGCACACAATCCTTGCCGTAACCACAAGAAAAGCATGAAGCCATATAACACTACCAGACTTTATAGCCAGCAGGAGATTCAGTACTATGAGGAACCGAACTGTATATAACAAACATTTTCCAGATACATTTTAAACTTGATTCTTCTCACTGAAACTATTTCAAAAACTCTAATCTGAGCACTATAAACCTTTCCTTTTTCACAAGTGTGAATGCCATTATCACATCACATAAATGTCACAACATGACATTAAGGTTGGGTGTGCAGGCTGCTAGTGTCCATCTGAAATCAGCAGCATGCGTGCACCCACACTCTCACACACGCTGGCACACACAGATGGCAGTTGTCAAGAGGAAAAGCGAGTGAGCGTCTGACAGTGCATTCAGCCTCAATACAAACAGAGCACTTTCCTTTTTTAGGTCTTATGTAACAATTTTATATCATCAAATTTGACATTTCAATGTTACATCAACCCCAAAAACTTAAGCTAGAGGATTAGTGTAAAGCGCAATCACTATTTGGTGTCCGTTTTTAGATCTACTGTAAAAAAAAAATATATATGTATTTTTACAGTTGTTTTTTAGTTGCAGTTCTTAAAGCTACAGAGCTTTCAGATGAATTATTATGGATTCTTGCCAGCATGTGTGAAAGTGTGTTTGCATCGTCACACATGCTCAGCTCACTTTGGGCTGCTGTGATCAGCACTCTGTGTCCACCTGAGCAGACATTAATGCACAATCCAAGTGTGTGTGTGTGTGTGTGTGTGTGTGTGTGTGTGTGTGTGTGTGTGTGTGTGTGTGCAGATGACCATCTGGTACTTCAAATTACAAGCTGCCACCTGAACTGCACCCAAACCTCAGCCTGATACTGAGCGGGCTGGCACTGATGCACCTGTGGGAACATTGCAGTTCTTTTCTCTTCAGCTATAAAATGTTTACTCACTTTTTAACATTTACTCGCCCAGCTTCTAGAAGCGTAAACGTGGGTGAGTTGATCTCTTCACCGAGAAACGCTTATTTTTCATGTGCTTCCTGTCTTGAAGCATAAATTCTTAATCCGCATGCTACAGTCGTCTGTGATTGACACACACTCTCACATTTTTTTTCCACAATATCTTTATTGAACCTTTTTTTTTTTTTTTTAACAAACATGATACAAACAATCAAACACTAACGCTAAAGTACTACAAAAAAAAAAAAAAAAATGCACTAAAAACACCAACAACCACCAACAAAATCAAGTCTTCAACAATGCTCCTCTGTTTAGTCTAGACAATCCAATACATAAGTATACATATTATGTTCACCAGTTTGGAATTTACAAGGTCCACACACATCATTCACCTTCTTCTTCAAGAGTTATGTTTAAATTTTTTACATAATCAATAAAAGGTCTCCATATATTCTCAAACACAATTTCCTTTGATTTCAGTATATATGTTATTCTTTCTAATGGAAGGTTTGTTAACATCTGTCTTAACCACTGAGTCACATCTGGTCTATGAGTCTTTTTCCATAATAGTGCAATACATTTTTTGGCATTAAGCAAACTGAGGTCTATGAATGTTCTTTCACTTTTATTAAAATTATGCTTTTCTGGGTACAGACCCAACAAAAACAGTTTAGGATTCAGTATGATTTGTTTTGAGATTATTTTTTCAATTGTTACCCTCACCTCTTCCCAAAACATTCTTATTAATCTACATTCCCATAATCAATGAAATAGGGTTCCTTTACTTTCCATGCATTTTGTGCATGTATCTGGTATATTTTTGTTATATCTATTTAACTCCTCTGGTGTAACATACATCCGCATTAACCATTTGAAATGTATCAATTTAAGGCGTGCATTTATTGATTTGGTTTGAGCTTCTGTACAAGCCAATTCCCATTGTTCCTCCGAAATTTCAATTTGCAGATCTTCTTTCCAGTAGTTTAATCTTTTCAGTGAATTTTCACTTGAAGATAGTGTCAATGAGTTATAAAACTCTGAAATAATACCCTTTCTTTTACTATCTTTCATCATCATTTTTTCCAAGGATGAATAAATAGGTCGAGTGAGAGCTTTATTTTGATTTGATCGAATAAAGTTTCTAAGTTGAAGATATTTAAAAAAATGTGTTCTATTGAGATTAAATTTGATCCTCAGCTCTTCAAAAGACATTATGTTGTCTGCACATGGCAAATATAAATCCTGAATCTTTTGTATCCCTTTTAAATTCCATACTTTAAATACAGCGTCCGCTCTCCCTGGTTTAAAATATTGATTACCCCATATTGGACTAAATTGTGACAATAACTGTGGTTCTTTTAAATAGTTTTTAGCTTCACACCATATTTTGATCATATGCTTTACAAATGGATTTTTAACTTGTTTTTGTAATTTTTTTGCCGAATCTGAGTATATGAATATGGGAAGAGGTAAAGGTAAATTGTATGATTCCATTTCAGTCCAGTGAGGGAGATCATTTGATGAAAAATAATATGTCATAGACCTCAGTTGTGCCGACCAATAATACAACATAAAATTTGGACATTTCAGACCTCCACGATCAAATGGTAAATATAATAAAGACAGACGTAATCTAGCCCTCCTGTTGTTCCATATAAATTCCACTAACTTTTTTTTTATTCTTGAGAATAGATCTAAAGGTGGTGATAAGGGAATGTATTGAAATAAATAAAGTATTTTAGGTAAAATATTACTTTTAAGTATATTGATTCTCCCGATCATCGACATTGGTAGTGACATCCATCTCTGAGTTAACTCATTGATATCTGACATTAAGGCTTCATAGTTGACGCTGGCGACTGATTCTAGCTTAGGCATAATTTGGATTCCTAAATATTTAAACTGATTTACAACATTGAATTGATTTGCCTCAGGGGCTGGGTAATTTCTCTGGGTCTCATTTAGCATTAATATTGAAGATTTAGTTTTATTTATTTTATATCCTGATATTTCCCCAAAATTCTTTATTAAATTCAACAAGGTTGGAATTGATTTTTTTAGATTCGACATAAACAAAATTATATCATCGGCGTACAGGGAGATTTTATGTTCTGTTGGTCCAACTTTAATTCCATATATTTGTGAATGTAAACGTATCGCTATCGCTAAAGGTTCAATTGCCATAGTAAACAGTAAAGGTGAAAGTGGACAGCCTTGTCGACATCCTCTATTGATTTTTATTGGTTTTGAAATATTGTTATTTGTTAGGATTTCTGCTGTAGCATTATTGTATATTATTTGAACCCATTTTATGAAATTATTTCCAAGTCCAAACCTTTGTAGGACTTCAAAAAGAAAGGGCCATTCAACTCTATCAAAGGCCTTTTCGGCGTCCAATGATAGGAGAGCTGTATCCGGTGCTTCTTTATTAAAATAAATAATATTAAATAGTCTTCTTACATTATGGAAGCCTTGTCTACCCTTTATAAAGCCATTCTGATCTCGATTAATAATATTTGGTAAAATTTCTTGTATTCGTCTTGCTAAAATTTTACAGATTATCTTAAGGTCGGCGTTTAATAGGCTTATTGGTCTCATATTTTCACATTTATTAGAGGGCTTACCTAGTTTTGGCAGCAGTATAGTTAAGGCATTATTTATGTATGATGGTAAATTATTATTTTGAAATGCTTCTAAAACCATTTCCAAAAAAGGTTTTATTAATTTATTCTTAAATTTTTTATAAAGGTCAACTGGAAGACCATCTGGTCCTGCACTTTTTCCTGATTTCATATTATCAATGGCTAGCCCAACTTCTTCTTGACTAATTTTAGACTCCAATATCTCCCTGTTTTCATTTGGTATACACGGTATAGATAGTTCGTTCAAAAACCCATTTAGTTTTGTTAAATCAGGTTCATTTTTGGTATCATATAATTTTTCATAGTAATCTCTAAAGGCTCTATTAATTTCTAAAGGATCTATAACTACCTGTCCATTACTTATAATACTGGTAATTGGTGTTTTAATTTCCAATTGTTTAATCTGCCATGCTAATAATTTTCCTGATTTTTCACCTTGTTCATAAAAAGATTGTTTCAATCTTAGAAGACTCGAGGCAGCTCTATTCGCTGATTTTTTGTCGTATTCAGCTCTCAAAATCAGTAATTCATTCTCCAACCTTGGGTCACTTCCTGCATACACTTTTTCCTGAAGATTTTTTATTTTATGTTCCAATTTAGCTCTCTCCTCTCGAGTCTTCTTAGATTTTGATCCTGTATAACTAATAATATGTCCCCTAATAAAAGCTTTGAAAGCCTCCCACTTTACACATGCTGATGTTTGTGTAGTATTGATGTCAAAGAACTCGTCTATCTGTTTTTCTATATACTTGACAAATTCCTCATCCTGAAGCCATTTATGCTGAAATTGCCATCTACCTGATTCCTTTGTCAATTTTTTATCTACATATATTAGACAACAGGGTGCATGATCAGAGATCACGATGTTATCATAAAAGCAGTTTTGAATCTTGGACCTTAATTCTGTGGAAATCAAAAAATAATCAATACGTGAGAATGTCTTGTAGGTACTGGAATAACAAGAATAGGCTTTAACTTGTGGTTTCATTTCTCTCCATATATCTAACAATCTCAATTCTTTCATAAAATGATTAATAGTCATCCTACATCCAATGTGCGTACAATCCAGTCCTGTTGATCTATCCACACCTGGATTCAATGTACAATTAAAATCCCCTGCTATTATATGTTGCCCTGTAAGTGATGACAAGATGAGAAATAAATTAGCAAAGAACTTCTGATCATTTATATTGGGACCATATAAGTTCACAAGATTTATATTTTCTAATAGCAAAGAACCTTGAATGATTACATATCTTCCAAATTTGTCTCCAATTACATTTTTCACTTGAAAAGGAACTGATTTATGTATGAGAGTCATAACTTCCCTGGCTCGGGATGAAAATGAAGAGGTGAATACACTTCCCTGCCATCTACTCCTAATTCTTTTAACATCCTCCTCTATCAGATGAGTTTCTTGTAAAAACACAATTCTTGAACCCATGTCCTTTATTTTATTCATAACTTGTTTAAGTTTTTTTAAATTTTGTAGACCTCTGCAATTCCATGAAGTTAAATTAAGATTAACACTTTGGTCCATGATCAATAGAGAGTTTGGGATTACCTTGCAGTGTAAACATGCTCATACAGAGAAGCAAAAACATGAGTGGTTGAACATTCATCCTACAAACTACACACAAACAAATTTCCCCTTCCCACACTTGTGGCAAACCCCCCAAAATCAAAAGAAAAATTCTGTCTCCCGATATAGCCATCGACCGTTCCACACCCACGGGGAACAGCCTAAGCCACTCCTTCTTCATCCTCCCAATCACCCTAACTCTACTGCTTTTAATGACGTAACATTAACTCTCCTCTGTAGTTTTCCAACTTAACTCCAAAATTTTTAACAACTTTGTACATCATAGTTTTTTTTTTGTTTGTTTTGTTTTTGTTTTGTTTTTTTAATATATAATACAATCTATATTTTGTAAACTTACTATTTACTTCAAGTCAGTCAGATGCCTGTGCAAATACTTAATTATTCTACCTTATATTTTGTTCATGCTTAGCTCCCACCAGTCTCTTCTTCTTCTTTGATCTTCTTGATGAACTCCTGCGCCTCCTCTGGGGTCTTGAAGATGTGGGTTCTGCCCTCATACGTGGTCAGCAGTCTCGCAGGATAGATTACACCATGACGAATCCCAAGGTTGCGCAGCTCCTTACGTACGGGATCAAACTGCTTCCTCAATTGCTGGATTCCTGTGGCCAAATCTGGGTAGAACCGCACCTGCTGGTCCTGGTGTTTAATCTCTCCTTTTTTAGCTCGTGCAGCGTTGAAGATCTTCATCCTGTCTCTGTTGCTAAGAAACTTCATAATTAAGGTCCTCGGCGGTCCCTTATCTCTCCGTGGGCCAATACGATGTGCTTTTTCCAGAACCACTGCTGATTGCAACTCCTCGCTGCCCAGCACCTCCGGAATCCACTTTTCCAGAAAGGAACATACGTCCCGACCTTCTGATTCCTCTGGAAGACCCACCAGCCTCAAATTATTCTGTCTCGACCGAGATTCCAAATCCAAAATATTATCTTCCAGAGATTTATTTTTTTTTCCAAAGTGCGCACCTTTAATTGAAGACGGGTGACGTCATCTTCAGCACTAGCGAGACGGAGCTCCATCTGCGCCGTTCGTTCTACACAGTCACCCAATTCCTTTCTTATTCCTTCCAACGCTGTCATAATCCCATCAAATCTAGAGGAAAAGTCCGCTCTCATTGAACTCATGGCAGCCATCAGCGCATCTGCGCCATTCCCCGCAGATATCGCAGCGTTGCCAGCCTCCTCCGCCATATATGGAGTTTTGTTTACTGCGTCACAGACCTGAAAGTCCGTTAATTTGGACTGTTTCGGCGGCTCGCTTTTTCCTTTTCCTGGTTTTCCAGCCTTAGGCTTCGCCGACATATCTTCGCCCAAATGCTGGGATACGTTCTGTCCCAAATGAGAGAGTTATTTGCCGATTTTTTTTTTTCCAGGAGCAGAGCAGAGCGAGACACGTCCGTCCTACGTGGCAGCCATAACCGGAAGTCCACACTCTCACATTTGTTGTGATTCCAGAAAAAAACAAGTGCTTGAGTATATTTCATTGCAGACTAATGCATTTGATGTTTCTACAGTTGCATTTTGTAGGCAGCCAGTGTAACTTCTCATTAGGTAAAATCTAACAAACCCATATCACTTAGTAAATATAGATACTTATGGTTTCTGCAGCCTTCTTGTTGTACATAGTGCACAGATGGTCAGATGAGGCATCTCAGTGAGATCTTCTGTTCTGTAAGACCACTTGCATATTTCAAGCCACAGGGTTAGTTTTACTTTGACATGGTTCATCCCATCCGTCCTTTTTTCTACTGCTTTTCCGGGGATCTGGGTTGCTGAGGTGGCAGTCCGAGCAGAGAAGCCCAGACTTCCCTCTCCCAGCCACCTGCTCCAGCTCTTCAGAGGGGATACATTGGTTCAGTCTTTTTTTAAATCAGAAATAGTGCTATTATTACCTGCTTACCTTTCTAAAGTAATTCTTAACATACCTTTGGTTGCCAACAATTTTTTTAATGACCATACACAGCTGATAGGGTTCATGTTACCATAGCAATTGCATTTGATCATCAAAAGTGAAAAATCTTTGGTTACAGTACTAAAAAAAAAATACAGATTATGATTAAAGTGTTTGAAGTACTTCATCAGCCACGTCATGTCTGTAGTTATGATAATATGTTTGTGTGTGTGTGTGTGTGCAGGACCTGACGGAGGCCATACCCCTCCAGGAAGCAGTGTTGGGCAGAGTGAACTCTGCAGGAGAGGACATCAGCCAGTTGAGCACTCCAGACGACGCTTCAAGGCTCCAAGCACAGCTGAAATTATTCAACACTCGCTGGGCCAACGTCTGCCAGCAGCTCAATGAACACAAGAGGAGGTGGGTGTGTTTCACTGTGCAGGTACCATACAGACATACAGCTCTGGAAAAAAACAGTAAGACACCTCTGCAAAGTCTTTGCTAAATCAGCATCTCTACGTGTATGACAGCCATTCAGTCTAAGTATCTGTTGAATTCCAACACAAGGACACCTCAGTCTAGTTAAGGAGGTACTGATTAAATGATCATTGAAGTATGGCAAGATGCATGAAAGCTGTGAAAAAAAATCAGTTATTACATCAATACGGATTTCTGAGTTCCCCCTAAGTTATAACCTAAGGATTGCAGTATTTAAGAATGAACGTACTTAAGAATTTAACGTATTTAAGAATGAACGTTATATTTTTTTGTTCGAAATAAAGTATCTATCTATATATATATCTATCTATATATGTATCTAACATGAACTTGTTTTCTTTGCATTATTTGATCTAAAAGCAACATCTTTTTTGTTGTTGTAGCCAGTTCTCATTTCTTTAAACAAGTGCTCTAAATGACAGTATTTTGCGTTGGAATTTGGGCGAGTTGTTTTCAGTAGTTTAGAGAATAAAACTACATTGTTCATTTTCCTAAAACACAAACATATAAATAGTATAAAACCAGATAAAGTGATAATTTTGCAGTGGTCTCTTTGGACTCGTAATTTCTTCCAGAGCTGCATAATCCAGGTTGTCTTTCTATCATGTTTCTCAAACTGCAAAATTAAGGAATATTATGACTTCATTATTTTTATCATCAGTGCAAACTGTGGAGAAAAAGTATCAGGAGTTGACCATCCTCGTCCTCCAGTGTTGATTCGGAGCTTGCTTTCATCCCGGGGTAGCAGGTTTTCAGTAATTTATCTCCAACAGGCAGATGAGATAGGATTCTGTTAGCCTTATCAGTGCTGGAGAGGTAATAATGGGGATAGATGGATGGATAGATGGATGATGATTAGCCCTTGTGTTTTTGTCAAACAGTACTTAATTCAGGTCCCATACATTGTCCTGACCATTGGGGATGGGGATTAGGTGCTAATAAAACAAGTTTTTTTCTTTTTTTCTCTCAAACGGGTCAGAACAATAATGAGTTTCCAAAATTATCATAGTACTACTAACGCGCTAACGTACTTTCCGTCTTCTAGCTTGGTCTCCAGCATGAATAGAATGGGGAAAGGAAAGTTGGTTATCCAGCCACAGGGGGAAACACAAAACCAATGTACTCTTTGTGCCCGTCCCAAGCCTGGGTAAATAGGGAGGGTTGCGTAAAGAAGAGCATCCCTCGTAAAATCCTCACCAAATCACTGTGGCGACCCTGAATAGGGAGCAGCTGAAGTGTGTGTGTGTATTTACTAAAGCACATAATTATTTCATATGAACAGCAACAATTTGTATACAAATTTATCTTAATAAAGAACCTTTGTGAGCAAGCTCCCATACCCTACGCAATAGCATATCTAGAGCCCCTAATGAGAACTGTGATCAACATAGAATGGAAAGGAAAAAAAATAAGTCCCTTCTTCCCAAAGATGGAAACCCTCATTTCAGTTAAAGCTTCTGTATAAACCTGAAGCCAGTCCGATCAGAAATGTAGGAGCTGGAGTGGTGACAACATATTTTCAAACAAATGAACCAGCGGATGGGTCAAAAACGTCAAAGTTATACATAATTGGATTAACCAAATTCCCAAAGACTTGGCATACAGAATAT
Source organism: Pholidichthys leucotaenia (assembly GCA_020510985.1). Lineage (NCBI taxonomy): Eukaryota > Metazoa > Chordata > Actinopteri > Cichliformes > Pholidichthyidae > Pholidichthys > Pholidichthys leucotaenia. The sequence goes on from CM035845.1 coordinate 289,756,049, forward strand.
AAAGAAAAAGTTTATTGTTGAAAACCTGTTGCAAGGAAATCGTCCCAGAGTTGCTATCTTCAGTTGTTTTTTTTATTTTACTACACAACTATGAGAACTTCCAAGTCCCTTCTACACACATTACAGCTGGAGGACACATAATGCTGCGTTACAGGATATTTCTAAAGAGTTCCCACCCAGCCAAGAGTCTGGCTTGGAGCGCCCCTTGAAGTTTTACTTTTCAACTCAATAGCAGCCTTTACCATATCCAGCTTCTGCAGCCAAGATGGCTGCACCCACATCAACAGTGGAGCATAATGTACTGTTTATTAGCTTTTATGTCTCTTCTGTTTGGTTGTACACATAGCACTGCCCAACATCTGTCTGCAAACATGTTTCTGTGGTGTTTCTATATGCAAATTACCACGCATTGTTTTCAGTCCACATTCTTACAATAGTAAGAGAATCAGGGTTTTTGAGCTTGTTTTACATGGAACCAGTCAACTCAGAAGTGTCGTCATTTTGACCTTCAGGTTTTCACTCCAAACATACCTGTAACACAGCATAAAATAGTCCAGTCTTTTTCTTACTGTTGACTAGCTTTCGCTGTGTCCACAGTTCCTGACTAACTGGTATCCAGTGACTGTTGTGTGCCCACCAGTAGACAGGTACATACACAGGGCAGATGGATGAGCAGCAGTCGGTCAGCATGCAGTGCACACAAGAAATGTTTTGTAAAAATGTCCTTACTCTTCCTTAGTCAGTGTGGCCATTTAGAAAATCACATGGTGCTGACATGGGTGTGAGGTAAAGGAAATGGACCGTTCAAATGTATTTGTTTGAATATTTAATAGTGGCATCTTTTCATGTGTCCATGTGGACAAGAGAGGACAACAGACGAGTTCTGCTTTTGTTTGTGTGGATACAATCCTGCAGGTCTGCAGAGGCACGGACAGCAGTGGCACAGTTGCAGGAAGACATGGGCTCGATGTTGGGCTGGCTGGACAAGGCAGAGGGCGTCCTGGCCATCCCGCTGAAGCCTGCAGAGCCACAGCACATCAGAGACACGCTGGGCAAAGTCCAGGTACCATCGAGACATATCACAGAGTTATTATGAGCTGCTGAGCTGTGCGGCTGCAATTGATGTATGATTACAGTTTGAATAGATCGCTGTTATTAGATTCAGCTTTAAACAAAAAAGTACATTTGTGTCTACATGTGTGTATTGCTTTGTGAAAACATTGCAGCATTCCCACTGAGATGGTATGATTTTTTTCTAGAAATCTGCTGTATATAGTATGTGTGTGTGGTTGTTTGTCTTGGATTATTTCATTGGCAGAGCAGGAGGCCTACACCGAGTTGCTGATTTCTTATTAAATTCAGCCCGTGTGTGTGCGTGTGTGTTTGTTTCTGTGTCAGTCATGTGTGGACGAGATTCCTGCCAAGAAGCCAGTGGTGGAGGATCTGAACTGGAGACACAAACAGATCACGCTTCCTGCCGACAAACAGAAAGACATCAGGATCATCAATTCACGCTGGTCTCAGGTCAGCTGCTTCCACTGAGACCAAGGCATTTTTAAAAAGAGCTGATAACTTTATAAGGAAATTCACTCCAGTCCCACCTGTCTGTCTATAAATGCAAGTAACATCTGTCTGTATGTCTGTCTGTTCCTCACATATCTCTCAAGCCGTACGTCCGACTGACCTAAGGTTTTATATGTGTTTTGCTGACGTTATGAGGGTGTGCATCCCCGAGTATGGAGTTGTTCAGACAAAATATGTAATTATTATAATTAAAAGTTTAGCCATCACTCTGTCTCCTCATGTCCAGGCTTCTAGAAGTGTGGGTGGGGTTTTGGGTTGGCTCTGTGTTAGCAGGATAATACGCGGCATCACGACCAGTCACCACAGCACTCCGTGAACAAAACAAGGAAGCAAAAAGCAATAAATTTGACCACAACAAAGATAACTAGAAAAGCACTCAGAGAGTGCATACCTCCGCCAAGGCTCCTTCCTTCCCTTCCTTTGTCCATCCATCTGTCCGTACCTCCCTGTCTACATTCCACCATACATTGCAAGCTAGGACCTTGGTAAAGGTATGCGCTCATAGATCACCTCTAAAATGTAATGGGCTCGTGTGTAGGCCAAGAACCACCTCTGGTGAAAATTTCATCCAAATCCATCCTGTAGTTTTTGTGTAATCCTGCTGCACAAATACAAACAAAGCCCTTAGTGGAGGTATGCACTCTCAGCTCGTAACCAAAATGTAATTATCTGTTTCCAGTGCTATTACACACCTTTCCTGAAAATTTCATCAAAATCCGTTCATAACTTTTTGAGTTACGTTGCTAACAGACAGACAAATAAACCAACCAACCAACAAACCAATGCCGGCTAAAACATTAACTCCTCTCTTGGCGGAGGTAATAACAGTGATGATTTGATGCTTAAAAAAAGTTATAACATAATGTTGCCATGATTGTGTAGGGTCTAAACAATAAGTTGGCATATGTGGAGAACACGAGACATGCAAGTACACTGGGAGGAGTGCCAGCGAGGACTCGGGATCAGGCAAAGAACACTGGTGTATCCAACACAGAACACGCCGGGAGAAGCAGCAGCTGGACCGGCCGACCGTGGTCCTTCATGGGAGGCACGCCCAGCCTGCCCGGTCAGCGGTAGACGGAAGTCACGGCTGCTGCTTCACCCGTGTGCTCCCACTGTCCTTTGCAAGACCAAGAGATGGAACTCCTCCCAGTGTGCTCGCACAAATATCTAAAAATTACAAAGTTAATAATAATAATACCGGCATGATATGGAGCAGAATGGCCAGATCAACTGCATATCATGTGGCTGCAAATCCATGGTTTGAGTAGAAGACGAACAGGACCAAACAGAACACAAAAACACCCAAACAACAAAATAAATCATCCGTCCATCTTCTTCCGCTGAATCCTTTTCAGGTCGCGGGGGGGCTGGAGCCTATCCCAGCATCTTTGGGCGAGAGGCAGGGTACACCCTGGACATTTAAATATTTACCAACAAATGGGCAGCACTGATGCAATGATGGGCTGCAAAGTTGCTTGCAGTGAGTGCAGATAAAAAGCTTAAACAGCCTGTCTGTCCTGTGTAATGTTTACTATTTATACACTACTCACAAAAAGTTGGGACATTTGGCTTTCAGGTGAGATTTATGGAAAATGTAAAAAGCTCACGCTACAGTGATATTATATCATGAAAGTAGGGCATTTAAGTAGAAGCATGCAATGTTGATTTCAAGGAAGGTGGTAGTCAAGCAGACTCAGACAGCATTTTTCAAGCCCAAAAGGTGCAGTTTTATTTACAGTGCTCTCCATTGAAGAAACTCAAAAAAACTTAAATAAGGACAAATGTGACTCAAAAAACCTAAATCATACTAAACATATTGATGGCAGCACAGCCTCACCTCTCTCACCAGAGGGACAATCCAAATGGATATACAGTTTGTGCAAGTAGGTATATAGGTACATTAATTAGTTAATGATGGGACAGGACAAGATACGCTTTGGGCTTCAATCCTGTTCCTTTTCGGACTGCATTTAAATTTTTGTTTTATTCTTGTTTTTTATGTTGTCTTGTTCGAAATAAAATGGTATCTATCAATCAATCAGAGGGCACTCAGAGATTGCACACCTCTGCCAAGGCTGTTTTTGAAGCAATGTTAAAGAAAGGGAAAAGATGATCCAGAATCCGGATCCTGACCTGGATCACCTCCACAATCTTATGGATTCATCTGTAGCCCGAGGGCCACCTCAGGTGAAAATTTCATCAAAATCCATGTAGTAGTTTTTGTGTAAGGCTGCTACCAAGCAAACAGACAGACCAACATGAAAACATTATTCCCTTGGTAAAGAATGAGATCAGACCTCTGTGACGTGACTGAACACAGTCAGAAGTTGACAGAATGATTTTTTAAATTGTTTTATTTTTGCAGGAAAAGTTTTTAATACAGTACACCTCTATCTGAACATTTCCCATACAGTAAATGGCCAGAATACTCCAATAAAGTACAACAAAAAATCTTCGTTAAGGGGTGGTAATTATTCACCGATCAGGTATATCAAGTAAAATAAAAGGTTTAATTTAATTCACACCTTGACATATATTCACAGTTGTGCCAATATTTTTCTTTTTCTGATATTCTGGGTTAAACATTAATCCAATAGTACTCATGTTTCCTTAACCACTCGTCCCTCTCAGGGTCACCTAGGGCTGAGCAAACTCAGTAACGTCTGTACTCACAAAAAGCACTCAGGTAGTAAACAGGGAAACAGCTGAATGTAGCAAGTGGCCTCTAGCCCACCGCACCAGTTTAAAGGGATGGTCCAATAGTGTACAGTAGTACCTGTTTCCTTATTGTTATTGTTTAGCTACGCAATTATTTCTCCTATAGTCCCATACAATGGGATTAATGATAGAGGGGAAACAGCAGATAAAAGATTTAGTTAATTGGACAGGATTTAAATTCAGCAGGAAGAACCACAAATGCAAGAATTGAAAGGGCTTAGAAATCACAGAAACAATCTCATAGCCTGCCTGAGAATCATCTGGTGTTTTTTTTTTTTTTAAGTTTTCCATTAATATTTGGCTAATTTAAATTCATCAGTCTGACAAAATGTAAACTAACTTATTAAAATGTGAGTGAAGACAAAGCAAAAGTTTCACATGACAACACGTTACATGCAGAGAAGGGTAGGAATTAGTTACATTTACTCAAATGCTTGTACTCTAGTAATGTTTTTATAAAAGTGTTTTAGTAGTTTTATTGTAGGATACCTTCCACTCTTATCTGAGTACATGAAGGGACACAAACTGTACTTTAACTTCAGTGCATTTAGTAGAACTCTCTGACTGACTTTGATTTCACTGATTTGAATACTGGTTAGAAATTATTTGTTTTGACTTGAGTAACTTTTATTTTACCAGAAATAACTACATTTTTTGTCAGTTTTGTGAATTTATCATTTTCGTACTTAGAAATGGACAAAATCATTGGTCTAGTTCAGCTCAGTTGTTTGAGCGCCTTTACACAGACAGAGATCGTTGGGTGACCACTGAGAGCTCTAAAATTGGCCCAATCTCTCAACAATCTCCTAAAGCTTTGAAAAAGTTTTTGTGTAAATGTTTGGGAGATAGTGCCACAATTTTCATGGCAATCGATAGAGAACTTCGGAGGATCTTTAAGAGATCATTGCGAGACCAGGAGAGATCGCTTGGGGATCATTGAGAGTTTCTTGGGCAACCAAAGAGGTATACTACTCACCAAAAGTTAGGGATATTTGGCTTTCGGGTGAAATTTCAGGATGCACCTAAAATACACTATAACCTTTACAGGTGGACTTAATTTGACCTACTCTAACCTTTTGAATGCACATATCCAACTATTCAATGTTTCAGTACCTTTTGTGTAACTTGCTGTTCTCTAACAAGGTGCTTAATAGCAAAATTCACAACAGGTGTTTGATACATGAATCAACCAATAAATTTTCTGGTTCAATTAGAATTGGTATTTAAACAGTCCTCTTCATCATGCTGTTCACATTTTGACATCATAAGACCAAGACAACACCTCACAATTGATCAACAGTACCTCACCATTGTGAGGCTTCAAACAGGATGTTCTCAGAGGAAAGTGGCCACTGAGCTTAGAGTGTCACAGAGTGCCATCAGCAGGTTGCAACAGAGATACAGAGAGACTGGAAGAGTCACAGAAAGGCATAGAAGTGGGCGTCCTTTGGCCACATCCCACACTGATGACCGCTTCATTGTGAACAGTGCCCCACAGAACCAGATGATGAATGCCACTCAACTCCAGGCACATTCACGGGAGGTGAGAGGCACCCAAGTGTCATGTCAGACCATTCGAAACCATTTACATCTGCGTGGTCTGTGTGCTAGACAACCTGCAAAGGTGCCTGACCACACCACCAGGCACAGGCGTCATTGTTTGCATGGGCCAGGTAGCATTTACGCTGGACAACGGACCAGTGGGCTTCATTGCTGTTCTCTGATGAAAGTTGATTCACGTTCAGCAGAAATGATGGCTGCCAAGAATGTTGGAGACATCAAGGAGAGCACTATGCATCAGTCACTGTTGTCACCATATTACAGTCTGGGCAGGTGTGTCTAGTCAATACAGAACTGCCCTACACCTTGTGAATGGTACAGTGACAAGCCAATACTACCTGAATAACATAATTAATCCAGTCATTGTGCCCCTGCATGAACAACACAGGCCTAATTTCATCTTCATGGCCGACAATACTCCAGCTCATCGAGGTCGCATCATTTGGGAACAGCTGCTGGAGGCTGGGGTACCTCAAATGAAGTGGCCTGCACTTTCTTCAGACTTGAATCCCATAGAAAACCAATGGGATCAGCTGAGTCGCCATGTAGCGGCTCATAACCCTGCACCCCACAACTTCAATGACCTGCGGGCTGCCCTTCAAGAAGAGTGGAATGCCATGCCTCAGCAGACAATAAATCAACTTGTAAACAGCACGAGACATCGTTGTCAAGCTGTAATTGATGCTCAAGGGCACATGACAAGTTACTGAGACACTGACATTTTTTTGTTGTGCTATACCCACCACAGTTGTTGGCTTTTGTTTCAATAAATTGTTTGAGATGAGGAACTCACCATTGCATGCTTCTACTTAGATACCCTACTTTAATGATATAATATCACTGTAGCGTGAACTTTTTACATTTTCCATAAATTTCACCTGAAAGCCAAATATCCCTAACTTTTTGTGAGTAGTGTATGTAGCCTATAAGTTTGTGATAACATGTATTCATCATTCTGGCAAAAACATTGTCATCCTGTATTTTTTACATAGAACCATTTTTTTGCACTGATGTCATCTCATTATGCCATTATTCAACAAGACAGGACCTGGTCAGCCCTCATTATCACTGGAACCTGAAGAAGAAAAAAATCCCACCAATATGGTCAACAGAGTGGATTAGAGTCAGCCACGTCCCAGAAATCAGTTGTGTCAAATCTGGACCCCAGTAGTTAACCTGACCGATAACTGAGAGTGTCTCTTTAGGTGTCCAGAGCTCTGCCTGAGCGTCAGCTGGAGATTGAGAGTCTGCTTAAGGAGCTGGAGAGGCTTCAGGGTCAGCTGGGTGATCTGTCCATCTGGGCGTCCAGCACCAGAGCCAAGCTGGAGCAGGGCCACGAAGAGCCACCACCCCGGGTAGGGAGCCCCTCACATCAGTTTTATCCTCTGTATTAGATCTCCATCACTGTAACAATCAAGTCGGGACTGTCTGAAATTTCTAAGTTACATACCGACTGACGCATGTTGACACAAATCTTCTCCAGCTTATTGAGGAAGTGAAAGTGAAGCAGCCGGAAGTGGAGTTTGTTTTGGGGCGAGCTGATCAGCTGTATAAGGAGACTCCTCCCGGCCAACCAGACAAGGTGAGAAAATCAAATGCCACTCACAAAAGCCAGCGTTATAACCTCGGTCGCTTCCATGTCCTGATGAAGTGAATGTGTGTCAGAGATGATTGCTGTCTGACACCCATACAGAGGAATATAGTTGGATGTGTTGTGGGACTATTTCAAACCAAATAAATCACCCTGCCAGTTTCTGAATCATTGTCTCTATTAGGAAGAACATGTCTTCAGTGTTAAAGTGCCCACCTGCTGTCTTCCCTGCTATGATGAAACAAATACAACGCTTTTCACTTTCATCTCACCACTAGTCTTACTTCAAACATTCCATCAAATCTATAATACAGGCTTCATTAATATATATTGGCGAACATTAGTGTGACAGATCAAAGCAAACTCATCCATATCAGAATTTTTTTTTTTTTTTTCAAAATCTGAAGCACTGCTTTCATAACAAAAAGGCCTTTGACTGTGTTTATGCAAGAATATCTGTGAACTCTGTGTCCTCAACAATGCCTGACTTTGTGAGTGTGACAGGTGAAATATGCAAAGCTGAGGGAAGACTGGGCCGTGATCCTGGAGCTGCTGCGGCAGCATAAGGAGAGGATGGCTGCTCTGCTGGTTGCCAAAAAAGCCAGTAAGATCTTTTATTTTTTCCCTCCAAGGACGTGTGTTTTTTGTGATTTTTGACACACCTTGTTAAAGTAGAGGATGACATCTTTTTTTAATTTATCGTCTTCTCTGCAAAACCAGAGAAAGGCGTTTCAAACAAAAATCCTATTGTCTAATATGTGGTCACTATTTTAGTACTCCCTCCCCAGTGATTCGTGCCTCCCTGTTTCCCTGTTCTTGCTCAAGTCAACTGTTCAGCCAATCCCAGTTCCACATGCTCATACACCGTCTGTAAAGGACTCTGTCATTTCTACATAGGTGGTATACCCAAGTGTGTAGCCTCTCTGGTGTTTTTAGACCAGGCTGCAAGAGTTCCAGTGGCACCAGAAACCCTATAATATGCATTTATTAATCTGTACAAATATCTGATGTGTTTTTGTGGTTGTCATCTACTGGGTTAATATCCACCTTATTTGCATTTTTAATGTGCATTTCTAATAATTCACATAAAGAAGGGTCTCCCCCAATTGTATTAAGCGAATTAATGTAGTATTCTATACAATCAAACATTGACAGGAAAATACAAGATGGTGTGTCTAAATGAAAACAAACTGAAATTCTAGGTGTGAAATAATACTACACTGCCCTGATGGGATCAGTCTACCAACCACTATTCTCTTCAGTAGATATTAAGGGTGGGTGGGGGCATTGATGCATCGGTGTATCGCGATGCTTTGTGGTGGTGATACTGTATCGATTCAGAGACAGTATCGTGGTACTTTATTAAAAATTATTAACAAATGTTACAAATGCAAACGTACCTACAGGTGCATCTCAGTAAATTAGAATATCATCGAAAAGTACATTTATTTCAGCAATTCTATTCAAAAAATGAAACTCATATAGATTCATTACACACAGAGTGATAGATATATATTTAAAACATTTATTTCTTTTAATGTGGATGATTATGGCTTACAGCTCTTGAAACCCCAAAATTCAGTTTCTCAAAAAATTAAAATATTACATAAGATCAATTAAAAAATGGATTTTTTTATAGAAATGCTGGCCGACTGAAAAGTGTGTCCATATACACACTCGATACTTGATCGGGGCTCTTTCTGCATGAATTACTGCATCAGTGTGACGTGTCATGGAGGTGATCAGCCTGTGGCACTGCTGAGGTGCTATGGAAGACCAGGTTGCTTCAGCTGGTCTGCATTGTTGGGTCTGTTGTCCCTCATCTTCCTTTTGACAATACCTCATAGATTCTCTTTGGGGTTTAGGTCAGCTGAGTTTGTTGGCCAATCAAGCACAGTGATAACATTAAGGGTGGGAATCGCGAGGGACTTTGCGATTCAGTTCACATCGCGATATGAATTTTTTTTAGATTTAAATTTAGTATACTTTATTGATTGATCCCCAGAGGGGAAATTGAGGGTCATCCACCACCTGGATGGATGAAGCAGCCACGATACGGCGCTATCCCTTAACCATTCACACCTAGGGCCACTTTAGAGTCTCCAATTAACCTAACCTAACTGCGATGTGATTCCCAATAATGTGATGTGATTCCCAGTGATGTGATATCACAATGATAATCACATCATTGTGATATCAAGTATTATGATCTCATATAGTTCAATTTTTTTCATCTTACTCAACCTCAAATCATGTCCCAAAGTAAAACTGTTAAAATGGTTCACTTATATAGCGCTTCTTTACTCGTCTCTAGATGACCAAAGTGCTTTACAGATCCACCCATTCACACACTGATGGCGGCGGAGCTGCCATGCACAGGCGCTGGCCTGACCCACCAGGAGCAACTGGGGGTTCAGTGTCTTGCTCAAGGAAACTTCAGCAGGCAGACTGCAGACAGAGCGGGAATCGAACCTCTGACCCTCCGATCAGTAGCCGACCACCTTGGACTTGATAAAACACAGTGGGCCAACACCAGCAGATGACATGGCTCCCCTAATCAGGTGCTAATTTGTGTCAAGTGGAAATCAAGGTCCCAGAGTGGAGGGGCAGAGATTCTAAGCTGCTTGAGGCCCAGTGTGAAGTTTCCACAGTCAGTGATGATTTGGGGAGCCATGGCATCTGCTGCTGTTGGTCCACTGTGTTTTATCAAGTCCAAAGTCAGCACAGTCGTCAGGACTTGGCATCTGCCCACACCGCCAAAAGTACCAAAACCTGGTTTAATGACCATGGTATCACTGTGTTTTACTGGCCAGCAAACTTTCCTGACCTAAACCCTATAGAGAATCTATGGAGTATTGCCAAGAGGAGGATGAGAGACGCCAGACCCAACAATACAGATGAGCTTCAGGCTGCTATTAAAACAGTCTGGGCTTCCATAACACCTCAGCAGTGCCACAGACTGATCACCTTCATGTCACGTCGCACTGATGCAGTAATTCATGCAAAAGGAGCCCTGACCAAGTACTGAGTGTGTACATGGACATATTTTTCAGTTGGCCAACATTTCTATTAAAAATCCATTTTTTAAAGTTTATCTTATGTAATATTCAAATTTTTTGAGAAACTGAACTTTGGTTTTCATGAGCCGTTAGCCAGAATCATCAAAATTAAAAGAAATAAACACTTGAATTATATCACTCTGTCTGTAATGAATCTGTGGGGCGGCTGTGGTGCAGATGTGGCGTGGCCGACTACTGATCAGAGGGTCATGGGTTCGATTCCCGCTCTGTCTGCAGTCTGCATGTTGAAGTGTCCTTGAGCAAGACACTGAGCCCCCAGTTGCTCCTGGTGGGTCAGGCCAGTTCCTGTGTATGGCAACTCTGCCGACATCAGTGTGTGAATTGGGTGGATAGCAGGATCTGTAAAGCACTTTGGTCATCTAGAGATGAGAAAAAGTGCTATATAAGTGAACACCATTTACCATAGTATGAGATTGAAATAAATTAACTTTTTAATGGTATTCTAATTTATTGAGATGAACCTGTATTTAGGTACAAAAGTAATTAAAACCATTTGACTTTTCAGCCCCCACCACTAGCACCAGCTAGTGGTGGGGCCATAGATTAAGTCAGTGTAGTATTACAATATTTGACACCCGCGATGATACAGTGATCCCTAAATGCATGTACTAATCTTTTATTGTATATAGGTTTACTGACATAAGTAGTAATCATCTGCTGTCACAACTGCTAGAAATGGCCTTAAAAACTATTTGTATGTCCCAGATGAGAGTTTGACAGGAAGTTCCCAGCCTGAATCTGTAGCACTGGCTCAGTTCAACCAGTCCTGGGCTGAGCTCACTGATTGGTTGACCATGCTGGATAACATGGTGCAGAACAAGCGAGTGGTGGTGGCTGACCTGGACGACATCAACGACAACATCGGCCAGCTCAAGGTCAGGACCTTAGCTAACATTTTCCAGTGGGCTATCGTTTTCCAATTTAAGTCTAAAAAGCAACAAACGAGAAAGAAATGCATCCCGTATACACTACACATGTTCATTACATTTCCATCAAGATGCTAACCAGTGCAGTTTTTATTCAGACATCCTTGCAGGAGCTGGACCAGCGGCGCCCTCTCTTGGACAAACAGGTCACAGCAGCTCAGAACTTGAAGAATAAAACCAGCAACCAGGAAACTCGCAATGCTATTACTGAGCGCAGTAAGTCTGAAATACTCTTCATGGCAGCATCTTATGTCAGAATTGTGATTTTCAGTCCCGAATATGATCATTTAAAAGTTCATATGTGGTTTATAATTTGCAAGCATCTTACAACATACAAAAGCAACAAAAGAGTAACTATCTTCTGCAAATTGCTGCCACTCAGCCCACCCCCCACCGACTGATACATGCAGAAATCTGCACATAAAGCTGGTTCAGTATTAGGGCATTAAAAACACATCATGTCAACTTCAGAAAGTGGTGTATGTTGTCAATGAAAAAAACACACATGCAGATGCACTTCATAATGTTTATTAATGCACAAATTCACATCATCTGAATGTACAGATATGCAACAAAACCTAATCCTTCATCATGCTGTTAAAGCCCCTTTCAGACTGGCCTGGCAATCCAGGCAAACCCTGTCAGATCCAGTTTGCCTCTGTCATTTGAATAGGATCACCTGGGCTAAGCTCCCTGGTCACATTGACCCTGCAAGTGATGTGGGTCACTGCCCACCTCGCCTCAGCTCTGCAAACATTTGAATGGGACAACTCAGATGAACGCATGGTGAAGTACTGTAGGTGTCACTGTCACCACATCACAGCACTACGACAGAGAGTGGAAATGAATCTGAAAGCTGTCTGTCCTTATTCTGACAGATTATATTAATTCTGAAGATGCAACAGAAATCTGTGTTCCACAGTTACACAAAAATCACAGTGGCTGAGTGAAAAGTTTCTTTTAAAAGCATTGCATTTCATTCAGTCCACTCTGAGCCTATGGCAGCTGTGACTGTCAGCTGCTGTCGAGCTGAGGCCAGCCAGTTATGGAATGAAAGCTGTGGGAGATGCTTCGGCTCGGACTGGTACAGTCTCCCCATTCAGCCCGCCCCACATTAATGTGTCTGCTCATCTTTTTTTCCATGATAGCCCCCTGCAATTAAAAAAACCCAAAAAACTTATCCTATTTTGTGTGGCACTGGATATGAAATGCTGCACACAAACCTTTAAATGAATGCTAGCATGCATACATATACAATGCACACTGTCTCTTCATCTGCTTACTGAAAAAATAAATTCATGCACTGTCTATATACTCGTCCTGCATTATTGTGAATGAATTATTTTTTAAATAATTATGTGAATACAAATATTCAGTGCTGATAAGAAAAATGATGGTATTTGTGTAAAATCAACCATGTCTGTTAAAATGGAGGACAAAGAGCAGTAACCACTGAACCATATACAGTAAATCATTGTATTCCAGTCAACTACTGATCTGCGCTGGCTTTAACACGAAGCCACAAAATTAAAAGACTTGTAAAAATACCAGTGGCAATCAATTATATTGGTATCCGGTGACCACCGCATCACCATGGTGATGTGGTGATGCAGTATGTTCATGTGGCATTAGCGTATACCGGAGAAATGTACGGTTATTGGCATTGGATCAGACCCTGGTCTGTTGGTAATTTTGAAAAAGTTCCAGGGTTGCTCAGGTGCTGATTAATGCTAATGGGACCCGTGATTTCAGCTCACCAATTCTAGTTTGAAAGCGGCTTAAATTGTCAATTTGATGCTGGGGAATGTGGTACCTTTCAGTGGGCAGTGCCGTCTCAATATCAGCGTGTTTTGTTGGTGCAGGATCCCGACTGCATACACGTTGATCCAGAACATCCCATAGATTTTCTGATGAGGCGTTTTCTGCATTGAGATTACGGGGAATATTTTATTGTACTTGCGTTGACATTGTAAAAAAATACTGTACATACAGTATATTGACAGTTATAAAGCTCATAATCATTACAAAGATATACAAGATTTTGTTTTCATTGTGTGTTGTGTTTTTATGCCTCTCAATTTATTTACACCAGAATGAGACCATGCACAAGGTGCTCCGTTACACACTGCACAGTGGTTTCATTCAGTGTTAAATTTTCTACCTTAAGCTGTTTTCACAGCAAAATTTGTGAATGGGTCTTGAATTTTTGAAGCAGCACTATGTAACTTTTCTCTTCCTAGTAGGAATGTTGAAAAGACCGGAAATGGCATTTTACACCCTGAGTCCTGGTAGCCAATTACAGTATGCTTAGTTAGATGGAGCCTAGTGAGAATCAGCCAACAAAATATGGTGGTTGTCTTTTTGGTTTCCTATCAGCAACAAAAAAGTTACGTAGTACTGTTGCAGGGGTTGCAGGCGCACTCAGGCTATGGTGGAAGAGACACTGACCCAGTCAGAGGTTGATGAACATTAAGGTAAAAAACTTACATGTGATCAGTGCTAAAACAATAGCTGCTTTGTTATCATTAGAACAGAATAAATGACTAATGTTTTTAGTTCTTTGGCAATTTAAAATGCACAAAGACCTGAGAATTTGTTAATGCAGCAGAACATTTGTTGTGCTCACAGTTGAGACATAAAACAGTGAGCCTCAACGATCTTGTAAGAATGAAAAAACTCAAAAAACTAGGCACCTTTCCACACTAACAGCTATGCAGTCATTATGCAAATAAGTTTTATGCTGACATAAATAAGTAACAGAGGAAAACAGGAAACGCAAAGAAGGCGAAGCCACAATTTTCTAAATTAATGCAAATTTCACCTAAGAGACAAATTCAGCCACGTGTGGTGTACTGATGCGACATGCATTTGAGCTGATTTTCACTGCTCTCTTAACATTAGTTCTACCTTATATGCATAATATTTGCATATGACACATCAGTTTATCCAAGACGGCAAAACATTTCCTTTAAGTAAGCAGAGTAATATGCAAGCATAACATGTAATCATAGGGAATTGATGGACTTAGGTTCCATGTAAGCATGAGTACATTCTATCATTAATTCATAAGCTTCATATACCACAGTCAGACAATAAATCCATCCATTCATTTTCAACCGTTTTTTTTTCCAGCAGACAATAAATCAGACCCTAAAATAAGACCTGATGGCAGAATCTTTTCACATGTTTGCTTTGCCTCAGAAGCTGCAGCTGGAAGAATGACTAGATAATGGACATTTGGTGTGTTTGTGAACAAATGATTTTTATGCTGGAAATTGTTTGTTAAATGGTCAATAATCAGTTGTGTGTTATCCTGGGTAAGACTTTAATCTGCACCCAAGGGTGAGGCCCTGGTCCAGGGGTTCCGGGGTTTCGGGGAGAATGTCACTACCCTCTAGTGTGGCACAAGCTTCAACAGTTAGTGTCCTCAGTTTCTAAATGCTTATTGAGTGTTGTTAAAAGGAAAGGTGATGTAACACAGTGGTAAACATGCTCCTGCCCAGCTTTTTTTGGAATGTGTTGCAGGCATCAAATTCAAAATAAGTGAATATTTGCAAAAAAAAAAAAAAACCAAAAACAATAGATTTTATAAGTTTGAATATTAAATATCTTATATTTGTAGTGTATTCAATTGAACAAGGGTTGAAAAGGATTTTTAAATCATTGTATTTTTATTTACATTTTACTCAACGTCCCAACTTCATTTGATTTGGGCTTTGTACATTTCACAGTATGCCTATATTTAACTATTCAAAGCCAGTCTTTTTTATAAATTGTGACGTTTCTTGAGGGGTTGACTCTCCCATGTGTCACTTTCTGTTCTCTCTGATTTTAGTTGACAGGCTTCAGACTCACTGGGAGGACTCTCAAACAAAACTCTCAGACAGGATGAAGCAGCTCCACAACATGCTGCAGGACTCCACTAACTGGCTGGATGCCAAGAGGGGTGCGGATCACATTATCAGAAGGGCCAGTGAGAGGCTGGATGCATGGCAGGAGATTACGTATACGGTGGACGCAGTGAAGAAACAAAATGCTGAGCTGAAGGTGGGCTGGATGCCTGCTCCCTCACTCACTCTGAGCCTGGGCACTCCCAGATACGTTACCTGTAACTGTGTCTCAAATACTGATGGTTTAAAATATATTGGTTACAGATATTTTAATATCAGTCTGAGCCATTAATTATTGCTAACTGGTTCCTTTTTTGTCCATTTCACGCCAGCAATTTGTGAGGGAGCTGCAGCAGTGGCAGGGCCAGGTGGATGAGACCAATGCACTGGCCAACAAACTCCTGACTCTGTACGCTAACGACGACACGCACAAGGTCACCCAAGTCAATGACAACATGACAGCCACATGGACACACATCAACAAACGGTAAATATGCACACAGCTATTTGAGTGTATCAACACCACCAAATCAAAAGCAGAAGGTAACACAGCATCTCAGTTGTGACTGCAGGAAGTTCAGCTCAAGCTGCTTCATGTTTTTACTGGAATTTGTTGAGGTTCTTTTTTTTTTTTTTTTACAGACAGTTTAAGTGTACATAAAGGTTATCTTGTGTTATACAAAGGACAGTGTTTGATAGTAACGTGACCTTCTTTTTGATTAAGACATTCTGACTTTTAACTGTAAAACACTTTGAGCTGCACTTTGTTGTATGAAATGTGCTATATAAATAAAGTTTAAAGTTTATATATACAGGTGCATCTCAATAAATTAGAATGTCATTGAAAAGTTGATTTATTTCAGTAATTCAATTCAAAAAAATGAAGCTCTTACATTATATAGAGTGATTGCACACAAAGTAATATACAGTGGTGTGAAAAAGTGTTTCTCCCCTTCCTGATTTCTTATGTTTTTGTATGTCACACCTAAATGTTTCAGATCATCAAACAAATTAAAGTGTTAAACAAAGATAACACAAGTAAACACAAAATGCAGTTTTTAAATGAAGGTGTTTATTATTAAGGGTTAAAAAAAATCCATCACATCTTTGGAAAGCTGGGTTCAGTTTCTCTAGCCACACCCAGGCCTGATTACTGCCACACCTGTTTTCAATCAAGAAATCACTTAAATAGGACCTGCCTGACAAAGTAAAGTAGACCAAAATATTCTCAAAAGCTAGACATCATGCTGCAATCCAAAGAAATTCATGAGCAAATGAGAAACAAAATAATTGAGATCTATCAATCTGGAAAAGGTTATAAAGCCATTTCTAAAGCTTTGGGACTCCAGCGAACCACGGTGAAAGCCATTATCCACAAATGGTGAAAACATGGAACAGTGATGAACTGAAAACCCCAAATTCAGTTTCTCGAAAAATTTGAATATTAAATAGAATTAATTTTAAAAAATGGATTTTGACTAGAAATGTTGGATGACTGAAAAGTATGTCCATGTACACACTCAGTACTTGGTCTGGGCTCCTTTTTCTTGAATTACTGCAACAATGCGGCAAAGCATGAAAGCAATCAGCTTGTGGTACTGCTGAGGGGCTATGAAGGCCCAGTTTGCTTTAATAGCGGCCTTCAGCTCATCTGCACTGTTGGGTCTGGTGTCTCTCAGCTTCCTCTTGACAATACTCTACAGATTCTCTGTGGGGTTTAGGTCAGGAGAGTTTGCTGGCCAGTAAAGCACAGTGATACCATGGTCATTAAACCAGGTTTTGGTACTTTTGGCAGTGTGGGCAGGTGCCATGTCCTGCTGGAAAATGAAATCAGCATCTCCATAAAGCTTGTCAGCAGAGGAAAGCATGAAGTGCTCTAAAATTTCCTGGTAGACAAATGTGCTGACTTGATATAACACAGTGGAGCAACACCAGCAGAAAACATGGCTCCTCAAATTATCACTGACTGTGGAAACTTCACACTGGACCTCAAACAACTTGGATTTTGTGCCTCTCCACTCTTTCTCCAGACTCTGGGACCATGATTTCCAAATGAAATGCAAAATTTACTTTCATCTGAAAAGAGGTCATCTGCTGGTGTTCATCCACTGTGTTTTATCAAGTCCAAAGTCAGCGCAGTCGTCTACCAGGAAATTTTGAGAGCACTTTATGGTTCCCTCTGCTAACAAGCTTTATGGAGATGCTGATTTCATTTTCCAGCAGGACTTGGCACCTGTCCACACTGGCAAAAGTACCAAAACCTGGTTTAATGACCATGGTATCACTGTGCTTTACTAGCCAGCGAACTTTCCTGACCTAAACTCCAGGCTGATCGCCTTCATGCTATGTTGCACTGATGCAGTAATTCATGCAAAAGTAGCCCCGGCCAGGTATTGCGTGTATATATGGACATACTTTTCAGTCGGCCAACGTGTTTATTAAAAATTCATTTTTTTAAAATTAATTGTATGTAATATTCTAATTTTTTGAGAAACTGAATTTTGTTTTTCTTCAGCTATAAGCTATAACCATCAAAATTAATAGAAATAAACACTTGAACTATATCACTCTGTGTGTAATGAATCGGCATCATGAGTTTCATTTTTTGAATTGAGTTACTAAAACAAATTAGCTTTTCAACGACATTCTCATTTATTGAGATGCTGTGGAGAAAGGAATAATCAGGCCGAGCATTCAGAGCAGATGAAACTTTATTCTCTTCCTCTCACATCCACCAGAATCCAAAACATTAAAAACACAGGTTGCAGGCACTCTCTTTTATATTAACACTCCTTTGCTACTTGAGGTGCTATATATAAATATCAACCCCCCATGACAATTCCCCTCGTCCCCCAGCACCTTTGATCTGTCATGCCCTTCAGTCTGAGGGAAAACTACTGTGGGAAAACTACTGAGTGGCTCCCCCCCCCCCCCCCAGACTCTCAGACTGAGCCTTAACCCTCATGTCCTTTGGGCTTCAGCCTCCGTCCATAGCTGCTGTAACGGGGGAACTTCGGCTCCGAGGCGCTGCTGTGCCGGTGGGGGGTTCCTGGGGGGTGCGTTCGTCTGTGGGGGGACAATGGGGGGAGGACACCTTCAGCATGCTCGTGTGACTGATCTGACGAGTCATTTACCTGGGGAGTTCTCAGTGGGGGTCTTCCATGCCGAGGAGCTCGGGCCAACACCACCTGTTCGTCTGCTAAAACAAAGGCGGGCTTTAGCCTGTCTATACAGATTGTCTCCCGGCGACCCTCCAAGTCTAACACAAAATGTTTGTCCCTGGGTTCCAGCTCTCTGAACAGGCCATCATAGGGCGGGCACAATGGAGTCCGGTGGGCATCATGCCTGACAAATACAAACGACGTGTCCTTCAGGGTCTTTGGCACAAAAGCGCGGGGAAAACAGTGGTGGGCCGGGCCGGGTAGCGTCCCTGCCCCTGTGCTATGCCATGAACGCGGGGACAGATCGGTGTTCGGCGCGGGGGTTATCCGGCAAAAATTCCCCGGGGAGCCGCAGTGGCTGGGAAAAAACAGCTCTGCTGGGGAGGCCACTAAATCCTCCTTCAGTGCTGAACGCAACCCTAATAGAACCCACGGCAAGCGGTCTACCCAATTTGCATCCGCAAGCGAAGCCCTGAGCGCTGCTTTAAGCGATCTATGGAAACGCTCGCATAACCCATTGGCCTGGGGGTTGTACGCGGTTGTGCAATGAATTGTGATGCCCAGGCTCTGGTCCATGGTGGACCAGAGGTCGGAAACAAACTGCGGGCCCCGATCGGACGTGATGTCCGAAGGGGCACCGAAACGTGCCACCCATGTTGTCAAAAATGCATGTGCAACTTCTGCGGACGCGGTGGAAGCTAGCGGGACAGCTTCGGGCCAGCGCGTGGTGCAGTCCACCATTGTCAGGAGGTGCGTGAACCCCTGCGATGGCGGGAGGGGGCCCACGAGGTCCATGTGAATGTGGTCAAACCGCTTAGCCGGGATATGGAACAGCTCCAAGGGAGCCTTTGTGCGCCTGTGCACTTTGGCTCGTTGGCACGCTACGCAGGCTGCCGCCCACTGTTTCACCTGTTTGCGCAGGCTCGACCAGACGAACTTCGCTCCCACCATTTTGACTGACGCGCGCACTCCTGGGTGCGCCAGGGAGTGAACCGACTCAAAAACGTGGCAGCGCCAAGTGCGTGGGACCACCGGGCGCGGGCAGCCCGTGGAGACGTCACAGATTGGGGGGTCCCCCGTCCTGCAGTACTCTGCTCTCCAGCCTTAGCCCTATTGGTCCAGACTGGAGCACGCAAACGTCCGCATCGCTGATCTGCTCAGCAGCCATGGCCGTGTAATCTATCCCCACGTAGACTGGGGCCACTAATGCACGTGAGAGGCAGTCCGCCACCATGTTGAGTTTACCGGCCACATGCTGAATGTCGGTCGTAAACTCCGAGATCGCGGCCAGCTGCCTCTGCTGCCGGCCCGACCATGGTTCCGAAACCTTGGCCATCACGTACGTTAGCGGCTTGTGGTCCACGAACACAGTGAAGGTGCACCCTTCCAGCCAGAACTGGAAGTGGCGTATGGCCAGGTGGAGAGCCAGTAACTCTCTGTCGAACGCGCTGTATTTACGCTCACTGTCGCGCAAAGTGCTGCTAAAAAAGGCGAGCGGCTGCCAAGAACCGGCGATGTGCTGCTCCACGATGGCCCCTATGGCTACGTCCGAGGTGTCAGTAGTGAGTGCTATTCGAGCCGCCGGATCCGGGTGTGCCAGCAGTGCGGCGTTTGCCAAGGCTGTTTTAACCTCGGAAAACACCTGCTCTTGCTCAGGAGTCCAGTTGACTCGGCCTGCCGGTTTCCATTTCTTAAGCACGGCGTACAACAGCTGCATGAGCTGGGCTGCGCAGCGGGGGAAACGGTTGTAAAAGTTAACCATCCCCAAAAACTCCTGCAGTGCCCTGACCATCTGAGGCCAGGGAAAATCCGCCACTGTGCGCACCTTGTCCGGCAAAGGTATTGCGCCCTCCGGTGAGATGCGGTGGCCCAAAAAATCAATTCCCGTCACCCCAAACTGGCACTTCGCCGGGTTGATTATTAACCCGTGCTCCTCCAACCTCTGGAAAACTGTCCTGAGGTGAGCTACATGTTCGTCCTCGGACGCGCTGGCCACCAGGATGTCGTCCAGGTAGATGAACACAAACGGCAGATTGCACAACACCACATCCATCACGCATTGGAATGTCTGCGCCGCGCCCTTTAACCCGAAAGGCATGCGTAAAAACTCAAACAGACCAAACGGGGTTATTACTGCCATTTTAGGTATGTCCTCAGCGTGCACAAGGACCTGGTAGTAACCGCGGACCAGATCTATCTTGGAAAAAATGCACGCCCCGGTTAGGTGAATGGAAAAATCCTGAATATGCGGGATGGGGTAGCGGTCATGCACTGTGGCGTTATTTAATTTGCGGAAATCACCGCAAGGTCGCCACGATCCCTTGGCCTTAGGAACCATATGTAACAGGGATGCCCAGGGGCTGTTTGAGCATCTGATGATGCCCAACTTTTCCAAGTTGGCAAACTCCTCGCGTGCTATGGCCAGTTTAGCTGCGTCCATGCACCGAGGTCATGCGAAAACGGGCTGCTCCGTGGTGGTAATGAGGTGCTCCACCCCGTGTTTAGTGACGGTCGCCGAAAACGTCGGGACCCTGAGTGCTGGGAACTGGGTGAGTAGTGTGTGGAACTTACCCCCTGGAGCTGTAACGTTGGCTAGTGTTGTGGGCCTGGCTCCTCGAGCTGTACAGGGGAGAGAATCAAAAGACATTGCATTAATCAGGCATCTATTAACAACATCAACTAGTAGTCCATGTGCACACAAAAAATCAGCGCCTAAAATGGGAAAGCTGCATGCCGCTATGACGTATGTCCACTGGTATGTACAGCCGTGCAAGGATACAGTCAGTGTCCTCTCACCAAAAGTCTTAATGTCTGAGCCGTTTAATATTTAATAACTAGCGGCCCCGAACTGATCGGGGCCACTAGTTCCCGCCAGCCGGTCGGCGTGGGACGGCAGGATGAGGCTCTTTTGGGAGCCGGAGTCCACGAGGAACCGTCTCCCCGAGCGGGAGTCTGTCACATAGAGCAGCTTGCTTGCATCGCCGGCAGTCGCAGCTGCTACCGACTGCCAGCCCTGACATTTCCCGAGCGCTTGAATTGGCACGGTGGCACGCATCGCCGTGCGTCCTTTCCAAAACTGCAGTGGTAGAAACAGAGCGTGTGTCTCCGGTGCTTCTTGGCCTCTGCTGCAGCCTCTCTCGCTGGCTTCTCACTTCCGCTGGCCGTCTCGCTGGGTTCCGACGCCGCTGCGTTCACTGTAAGGGCTCTGGTGGTGAGGATGATCCGATCTGCCTCTTGGGCTAGAGCCCAGTAGTTTCGCGCGACCAACAGCGGTGAATTGGCAAGGACCGCCCAGGCTGCTGTTGGGAGGTTCCGGAGGAAAAGGTGTGTAAAGAGGAAATGCCCGTCATCTGTGCCCATCAACGCCAACATCTTCTCCATCAATTCAACCCTCCGACCCGTCTCCCAAGTCGGAGCGCATCAGGAGCCTCTCCGCTCTCTCACAGTCTGAGAGCATGTAGCGCTGGGTCAGCGTGGTTTTGAGAGCACCGTATTTGTCGCGGGCTGGGGGCTGTTGGAGCAGGCTCGCCACCTGCTGGGTTGTGCGTGCGTCCAGTGCTGCAACCATGTAGTAGTATCTGGTGTCATCTGCCATTATTCCCCGGAGCGCGAACTGGGCCTCGGTGTGAAGGAACCAAGACTTCGGGTCGTGTAGCCAAAAGTCTGGGAGTTTGACCGAAATGGCGCATGCGTTGCTGGCACTTCCCCTCCGGGTCGTCTCCGGTGTGTTCGCCTCGCGTTCCATTGTGCGTCAGGGGTCACCAGTGTGGAGAGAGGAATAATCAGACCGAGCGTTCGGAGCAGATGAAACTTTATTCTCTTCCTCTCACATCCATCAGAATCCAAAACATTAAAAACACAGGTTGCACTAACACAGGTTGCATTAACACTCCTCCGCTGCCTGAGGTGCCGTATTGACATATCAACCCCCATGACAATTCCTCTTGTCCCCCAGCACCTTTGATCTGTCATGCACTTCAGTCTGAGGGAAAACTACTGAGGGAAAACTACTGAGTGACTTCCCACAATGCGCCTGTATATCTTAGAATTTGTCTTGAAAAAGACCTCTCCTTAAATACCATTTTTCTTTAGGTCATTTAATGTTGCCTGTGGTTACTATGGTAACTGCAAGTGCAGACTCCTTAAGCAGCTACTTTGTAGGAGGTGCAAAGAAAAAGACCTGCTGCATCTTTTAAAAATGCAGCCAAATGACTCTGATAAAGCAGCCCAATTATATGATTTCATGCTACATCAGGAACAAGTAGTTTTACTCACAAAGGAACACAGTAGTAAATGGAGCTGGTTTACCTGCTGAGAGGCTGAAATTGTGCATCATCTAATAAGAAATGAAAGCTTTTAGGCTTTGTGTCGAGTTGGTCATTGCTGACTTTTTTCAGATTCTTGATTTTGTTTTGTCTGGTTTTGCCCATTTTGCTTTGTATTGCTTTAAAAGGATGCAGCTATCAAGTTGTAAATTTGTATAAACAAAAGGGGGCTATTTATCATGATAAATGCATCTACTGCTACCATTGGTGTGTTTACTGCCCACACATCGGTTTGTTTACCTGGGTAATATGAATCTCTGCAGTGTTTCAGACAGGGAGGCAGCTGTGGAAGCAGCCATGAAGCTGCTGCAGCAGTTCTACCTTGACCTGGAAAAGTTCCTCAACTGGCTGACGGAAGCTGAGACGACCTGCAACGTCTTAATAGACGCCACCAACAAGGAGAGACTGCAGGAGCAGCCTGAGGCAGCCAGGAACCTGCTGGCTCAGTGGAAGGTAGGACACACTCTCACTCTCACAAGCACGCACACAGAGGGCTCCTCCTCACTCCGTTTTATATTCCTGCTTCCCAGACTGCGCACAGCTCCACTGAGGGATTTTCAGGTCAGACATATTAAGGTGTAACTCAGTGGCCTGGTTATTTATTGTGTTATCACAGCATTGATTTTCATCGCAGTTCTACATCTTGTCAGAATGTTTTAATCGTCAGACCTTCGCAGGCAGATGCTGAAACACAAGGCCATGCAGCCTCTTCTCTTTTGATTAAGTAATACAGACATAGATGATGTATAGTGATGTGCTTCTTGTTTGAAATTACTGGCCTTTATCATGAGATTGATGAATTCTAAAGATTGAATCGGGGTTTACTTGGGGAGATTTGCTTTGATGTTTCCTCTAGTTGGGTTTATTAAATAATTAAGGATATTTTCTTAAATACATATTTATCTTTGATCATTCATTTTGCATAAGAACATAGAAGGGAGGTGTTCTCTGTAGAGTTTAACAGTTCAAATGTTCACTAAATGTTATTGTGTTTGTGTGCTTCAGCAGAACAATAATTTTCATTATAACTGCAGAGCATAGGGGCACCATAGGGGTCTAAGGGTTTTATGATCTCTTTTTTTATGTCATTTCACATATTAGAATTTACATATGCACACTATTTTTCACCTCTGTGAATATTCTTCACTGTACATCATTAAGTTATTCTATAAAAAATTGAAAGGTTCTGTATTGTGCAAAATAGATAGATATACTTTATTGATCCCTATCTGGGAAATTACAGTGTAACAGAAGCATGATAGTAGATGACCCAACCAACAGAAATACACACAGTATAATAGAAAAGGAGTTACCCAAGGAAATAAAGTAAAACTGCTTAGATAACTTTATATATACAATGTAGGTTACTACTAGGTTAAATAGATGATGATCCTTATGAGTCAATGGACAGTACTGACTGTACAGAGAACGATTATAAGGCACAGGGTGAAATACGTTGTCGGCCTCCGTCGGTCTATGATGACCATGGAAGAGAATCCTAAACGTCTACTCTGCTGGAACAGCACCGCCTGTGGCTGAACAGGCTGATACGCGAATGGCAGTCCCTGTCACACAGGTCGCACTTGTGGGTGGTCTCCGTGCTGCTGGGTCTGTGGCGGTTCTTTCTGCGGGTCCTTTTTTCATCTGCTGCAGCAGTCAGTCTCTCTTCACCCACCTTGAGCTGTCTGGTCAGGGTGCCTCTCCATTTGGAGCGGTCCGTTGCAAGGTCCTCCCAGCACTCTGTGTTGATCTCCAGGGTCTTCATGTCTCTCTTGCAGACGTCTCTAAAGCGCAGCTGTGGGCAGCCAACGTCTCTCCTGCCAGTCACCAGTTCTCCGTAGAGGACGTCTTTGGGGATTCTGCCATCCTCCATACGGTGAACGTGGCCTAGCCAGCGGAGCCTGCGCTGCCTGAGTAGAGTGAACATGGAGTGAAGGCCGGCACGGGACAGAACTTCTGTGTTGGGCACTTCGTCCTGCCAGGATATGTCCAGGATGTGGCGAATGCAGCGCAAGTGGAAGGAGTTCAGTCTGTTTTCCTGCCGGGTGTATGTTGTCCACGTCTCACTCCCATAGAGCAGTGTGCTGATGACGCAGGCGTTGTACACTGCCATCTTCGTCTTGACAGAGAGTGTGGGATTCTCCCACACTCGTGTGGTGAGGCAAGCGAGTGTGAAGGCTGATTTTCCAATCCTCTTGCCGATCTCTGTATCAAGGGAGAGGTTGTTGCTGATCGTGGACCCCAGGTACGTGAACTGATTCACGACCTCCAGCTCATAGTCGTCGAAGGTGATGGTTGGTGGTGCTTCCATGCCTTGCGCCAAGACGTTAGTCTTCTTCAGGCTGATGGTAAGCCTGAAGTCCTTCCATGCCTGGGAGAAAGGGTCCATCAGGGTCTGAAGCTCCTACTGTGTGTGGGTTGCGACTGCAGCGTCGTCTGCGAACAGCATGTCTCTGATTAGAGCCTTGCGTACTTTAGTTCTGGCTTTCAGGCGGGTGAGGTGGAAAAGTCTGCCGTCAGATCTTGTGTGCAGGTAGATTCCCTCTGTTGCTGTGCTGAAGGCATGCCTCAGGAGCATAGCAAAGAAAATCCCAAAGAGGGTTGGCGCAAGTACACAGCCCTGTTTCACTCCACTGCGTATGTTGAATGGCTCTGAGACGTTGCCGTCGTGCTGCACTATCCCCTGCATGTTGGTGTGAAATGATTCGATGAGGCTTTGCAACTTTGGTGGGCATCCTATCTTTGGCAGGATCTTGAAAAGGCCCTCTCTGCTGACCAGATGGAACGCTTTGGTGAGGTCGATGAAGGCGACGTACAGGGGCATGTTCTGTTCTCTGCATTTCTCCTGGAGTTGGCGGATGGAGAATATCATGTCTACCGTCGATCGCTCAGTGCGGAAGCCACACTGAGACTCGGGGTAGACACGTTCGGCAAGCTTCTGTAGACGAACGAGAACAACTCGTGCGTAGACTTTGCCAACAACGCTAAGGAGGGAGATGCCCCTGTAGCTGTTGCAGTCGCTTCTCTCCCCTTTGTTTTTGTAGAGGGTGATGATCTTGACGTCCCTCATGTCCTGTGGTACGACACCTTCCTTCCAGCACTGGCAGAGGACGTCATGCAATGGCAGCAGTAGGGCGGTCTTGCAGTGCTTGATCAGGTCGGGGGGTATGCCGTTGTTACCGGGTGCCTTGCCAGCGGCCAAGCTATCAATGGCCTTGCTGAGTTCGTCGATGGTTGGCTCAGCGTCAAGTTCGCCCATGGATGGCAGGCAGTCGATGGCATCAAGGGCTGACGGTGTCACGGTGTTCTGTCTGGAGTAGAGGTCGGAGTAGTGTTCCACCCATCTCTCCATCTGCTTGTTCTTTTCTGTGATCATCTCCCCAGTGGAGGATTTGAGGGGGGCAGTCTTGCTCTGAGCTGGACCAAGTGCTTTCTTGATGCCATCGTACATACCACGGATGTTCCCTGTTATGGCAGCGGTTTGAATGTCTTGGCTGAGCTGAGTCCAGTACTGCCTGGCTGACGCAGGCACACTGAGAGAGAAGGACTACACATTCTACTGGCAGGGAAAGGGCAGTGACGAACACAGGGAACACGGAGTGGGCTTCGCAGTGAAGCCAGGCAGTACGAGATCCTGGCAGTACTCGTTGGCACAGCGCCGAGCAGTCTGC
Source organism: Pholidichthys leucotaenia (assembly GCA_020510985.1). Lineage (NCBI taxonomy): Eukaryota > Metazoa > Chordata > Actinopteri > Cichliformes > Pholidichthyidae > Pholidichthys > Pholidichthys leucotaenia. The sequence goes on from CM035845.1 coordinate 289,782,558, forward strand.
TGAACTTTGCTTCTCGCAGCCCTGAGAATCTGGAGATTCTTCTTGTTTGGGTACTTCTTGTACTCAGCAAGTGCTGAGCGCTTGGCTTCAATGACGGGGGTCATCTCGGTCAACTTGGCATCAAACCAGTCCTGTGACTTTGAGGTCTTCCTCCCAAAGGTAGCCAAGGCTGTGCGGTGGATGGTGTTTCGCAGCTCTTCCCACTTCTACTTTGCAGATTCTCCTTCTTGTGGTACACCAAGTTCCTTCTCAAAGGTGGAGGCAAACTGCTCAACAAGTTCTGGTTGGGCCATCTTGCTGGTGTCAATCCGTGCCTTTCCAGGCTGTCTAGCATGATGGAATTTCTTCAGCTGCAGCTTGACCTTGCAACACACCAATGAATGGTCTGTGTCGCAATCTGCACTCTGGAACGAACGGGTGATTAGCACGTTCTTCAGTGAGGTGCGCCTGGTCAGGATCAAGTCCAGCTGGTGCAGTGCTTTGAGTGTGGATGTCGCCAGGAAACCTTGTGTTGGGGCTTGGTCTTGAAGAACGAGTTTGTGATGCACAGATTGTGATATGTGCAGAACTCGAGCAGCCGCTGTCCGTTGTCGTTCATTCTGCCAATGCCAAATGGTCCAAGACAGGAGGGGCAGGAGTCGTGGTCAGCACCCACTCTGGCATTGAAGTCTCCAAGGAGAATGAGTTGTTCAGAGTTGGGGATGATCCTGGCAGTTGTTGCGAGATTCTCGTAGAACTCGTCTTTTGCCTCTGGTTTGGCTGTCAGTGTTGGGGCATACACACTGACGAGGGTGACTGGGCCTTGAGTGGTGTTGAGGCGGAGGGTGAGGAGTCGTGCAGAGCCATTGCTGCCCGGTTCCACCATCTTCAGCAAGGTGTTCTTCACTGCGAAGCCCACTCCGTGTTCCCTGTGTTCGTCACTGCCCTTTCCCTGCCAGTAGAATGTGTAGTCCTTCTCTCTCAGTGTGCCTGCGTCAGCCAACCGTGTTTCCTGGAGAGTGGCGATATCCACTCCCAGTCTCTTCAGCTCATTATTGATGATGGCAGTCTTCCTGGTGTCGTTGATGTCCTTGAGGTTAGCAGCAAGTCCTGTCATCATAGTGCGGACGTTCCAAGTTCCCAGTTTTAGAGTTGGTCTCTTTTGGGTTTTTTTTGTCTTGCCTAGTGCGAAGGTTCTCAGCCTGCTGTTCAGACTTCTCCTCATCCCCATGCACCCAATGAGGAAAGCAAGCTGTGGCCGGACAACACGTTATTGGCTGGGGGCTGCCCAGCTTGAAGCGGGCGGTAGCTGTCCAGTGAGATCCGATGATCCCTCCCACCGTTGGGAACAACCCCTGGCGCCGCGCTCTACGCCAATTGAGTGGTGGCTTATAACCGGTAACTGTCATTCCCCGTGTTTTGTCTATGCCAAAGGCGAAGCTGGAGTGTCCTCTCCAGTGATCCGGTGTTCTACCTTCCAGCGTTGGGCGTTGGTAGGATTCAAGCCTGGGCAGGAAGATATGGAGGACAAGATGTTGCCCATGCAGCATGTCCCCCCTCTCCACGTCACTGAATAATCCAAAGGAACAGCAGGGCTGCTACAGTTTGGCACCAGCGCCGTCGCAGGAGCTGCCAGAACGATGTTGAGAACAACAGAGAACTGCCTTAGGGGCTCCAACTCTGGATTTTTCCTCAGGGTTGACTCACGAAGCCTTTCCTGTGACCGGGTGTGCCGCAAGGCAGCGGAGGTTTGAAATCAGGGTTTACCTTCCCCTAGATGGGCTACCTTCCCAGGTTGACGAGCCACCATCTACCCAAAGCATCTAGTTTTAAGGTGCCAGAGATCCGCCCTCGCCCCTTCTCCTATTAGTAAAAGCAGTTCCGCCGGGCTTACAGACTAAAAAACACGGGCAGGCTAGGAGTTGGACTTAGTTGTCAGAGGCTTTTCGAGACGTACGCCATAAGGAGCATTTTATGAGCACTGAGAGCTTAACCCCTGTGCCGCTCCTGGCTATGACAACCTTTGAACCAATTATACTGTAAGGTGTAGTATGGCAGCATAGTTATTGTTAGAATAATTTCGAGCTTAAATTATTCAAAGTCAAAAATCAGGCAGAAACTAGGATTTATGTACATTTATTACAAAAATATAAGGAGTCACCCCAATGGCCACCTTGGGGGAGAGATTACAAAGCATGACATTCAGACACACCTAGAATCTCTAAAGGATCCATTCTTCTAAGTCTGATATATAGGTAGGAGAAAGGAGAGGGAGGATGAGGATTAGGGAAGGGACAGAATGGGACAGTCCTGATAATCAAAGCTTATCCAGACAGATGTCACAGACACTCTGGAGACAAGAATGTAAATCTAACAGAACGTTCATAAAACACTAATCTATGTAAGCTGAGGAGTTCCTGTGCATTCCTGTGACCTGAAACAGGACATGTCAGAGAGATTATAAAAGTGGCTTAGGTCATTCCTTACGCATGTAATGATCCTGTACCGATCTTCAGTCTGAACTCTCTGAAATTGCTCACAGAAACATGCCAAGAATATATGAACTTATCCTATATGGAATGCACATATAAACATTAAACATGGCATATGAAAGATGATACTTCTCAAATATAATAATACATTATTAATATCAAAAATAATGTAGATAATATGGAATTTTTCTGTCATATCCCCCCTTGATGCTTAATAAAGCATCAGGATTAAAAGAAAAATAACAAAAGTAAAATAAAGTGACTTCCGGTTATGGCGGCCGCCTAGAAGGACACATATCACTCTGCTCTGCTCCTGGAAATAAAAATTCGGCAAATAACTCTCTCATTTGGAACAGAACTTTTCCCAGCGTTGGGGTGAGGATATGCCGGTGAAGACTAAGGCTGGGAAATCAGGAGGGGGAAAAATTGAATCGCCGAAGCAGTCCAAATTAACGGACTTTAAAGTTTGTGGCGCAGTAGAAAAAGCTGTGGATATGGCGGATGAAACTAGCGGTGGTGCGGTAACTGCTGCTGCTGACGATGGCGGCACAGGTGCAGTGCTGGCTGCCATTAGCTCAATGAGAGCAGACTTTTCTGCTAAACTTGATGGGATTATGGCAGCGTTGGATGCAATGAGAAAGGAGTTGGGTGACTGCGTGGAGCGAGTGACGCAGGCGGAGCTTCGTGTTTCAAGTGCGGAGGATGAAATCAGCGGACTTCAAATAAAGGTGCGCACTTTGGAAAAAAAAAAATAAAGATCTGGAAAATAGCGTTCTGGACTTGGAATCTCGGTCCAGACGGAACAACCTGAGGCTGGTGGGTTTACCGGAGGGAGCCGAAGGTCGTGATTCATGCTCCTTTTTGGAGGGGTGGATCCCGGAGGCGCTGAACAACGCGGAGCTAAAATCATCAGTCGTCTTGGAAAGCTCCCACCGAATTGGCCCACCGAGAGGTAACAAGGCAGCACCGAGGACGTTAATTATGAAGTTTCTCAGCTACAGAGACAGGATGACGATCTCCAACGCGGTGCGGGCCAAAGGAGAAATTAAATACCAAGATCAGCAGGTGCGGTTCTACCCAGATTTGGCCTCAGGAATCCAACAATTAAGGAAGCAGTTTGACCCCATCCGCAAAGAACTGCGCAACCTTGAGATTCGTCATGGAGTGATTCACCCTGCAAGACTTCTGGTCACATATGAGGGCAGAACACGCATCTTCAAGACCCCCGAGGATGCGCAGGAGCTCATCAAGAAGATCCAGGAAGAGACTGGTGGGAGCTAAGCATGAACAGAATATAGGGTAGAATATTTGAGCATTTAACTGATTAGAAGCATATAACAAGATTACAAAATATAGAATGTATTACATGTTAAAAAAAAAAAAAGTACAAAATTGCTAAAAAATTTTGGAGTTAAATTGGAAAATTACAGAAGAGAGTTAATGTTACGTTATTAAAAGCAGTAGAGTTAGGGTGATTGGGAGGATGAAGAAGGAGTGGCTTTGGCTGTTCCTCGTGGGTGTGGAACGGTCGATGGCTATATCGGGAGACAGAATTTTTCTTTTGTTTTTGGGGGGATTGCCACAAATGTGGGAAGGGGGAATTTGTTTGTGTGTAGTTTGTAGGGTGAATGTTCAACCACTCATTTTTTTGCTTTTCTGTTTGAGCATGTTTACACTGCAAGGTAATCCCAAACTCCCTATTGATTATAAATCAAAGCGTTAATCTTAATTTAACTTCATGGAATTGCAGAGGTCTACAAAATTTAAAAAAACTTAAACAAGTTATGAATAAAATAAAAGACATGGGTTCAAAAATTGTGTTTTTACAAGAAACTCATCTAATAGAGGAAGATGTAAAAAGAATTAGGAGTAGATGGCAAGGAAATGTTTTCACCTCATCATTTTCATCCCGAGCCAGGGGAGTTATGACTCTCATACATAAATCAGTCCCATTTCAAGTGAAAAATGTAATTGGAGACAAATTTGGAAGATATGTAATCATTCAAGGATCTTTGCTATTAGAAAACATAAATTTGGTGAACTTATATGGTCCCAATATAGATGATCAAAAGTTCTTTGCTAATTTATTTCTTATCTTATCATCACTTACAGGGCAACATATAATAGCAGGGGATTTTAATTGTACATTGAATCCCAGTATAGATAGATCAACAGGATTGGACTGTACGCACAATGGATGTAGGATGATCATTAATCATTTTATGAAAGAATTGAAATTGATAGATATTTGGAGAGAAATGAAACCACAAGTTAAAGCATACTCTTGTTATTCCAATACCTACAAGACATTCTCACGTATAGATTATTTTTTGATCTCCACAGAATTAAGGTCCAAGATTCAAAACTGTTTTTATGATAACATCGTGATCTCTGATCATGCACCCTGCTGTCTAATGTATGTAGATAAGAAATTGACAAAGGAACCAGGTAGATGGCAATTTCAGCATAAATGGCTTCAGGATGAGGAATTTGTTAAGTATATAGAAAAACAGATAGATGAGTTCTTTGATATCAATACTACACAAACATCAGCATGTGTAAAGTGGGAGGCTTTCAAAGCTTTTATTAGGGGACATATTATTAGTTATACAGGTTCAAAATCTAAGAAGACTCGAGAGGAGAGAGTCCAATTGGAACATAAAATAAAAATTCTTCAAGAAAGAGTATATGCAGGAAGAGATCCAAGGTTGGAGAACGAATTACTGATTTTGAGAGCTGAATATGACAAAAAATCAGCGAATAGAGCTGCCTCGAGTCTTCTAAGATTGAAACAATCTTTTTATGAACAAGGTGAAAAATCAGGAAAGTTATTGGCACGGCAGATTAAACAATTAGAATCTAAAACACCAATTACCAGTATTATAAGTAAAGGACAGGTAGTTATAGATCCTTCAGAAATTAATAGAGCCTTTAGAGATTACTATGAAAAATTATATGATACCAAAAATGAATCTGACTTAACAAAACTACATGGGTTTTTGAATGAACTATTTATACCGTGTATTCCAAATGAAAATAGGGAGATACTGGAGTCTAAAATTAGTCAAGAAGAAGTTGGACTAGCCATTGATAATATGAAATCAGGAAAAAGTGCAGGACCAGATGGTCTTCCAGTTGACCTTTATAAAAAATTTAAGAATAAATTAACAAAACCTTTTTTGGAAATGTTTTTTTTTTTCCACAATATCTTTATTGAACCTTTTTTTTTTAACAAACATGCTACAAACAATCAAACACTAACACTAAAGTACTACAAAAAAAAAAAATGCACTAAAAACACCAACAACCACCAACAAAATCAAGTCTTCAACAATGCTCCTCTGTTTAGTCTAGACAATCCAATACATAAGTATACATATTATGTTCACCAGTTTGGAATTTACAAGGTCCACACACATCATTCACCTTCTTCTTCAAGAGTTATGTTTAAATTTTTTACATAATCAATAAAAGGTCTCCATATATTCTCAAACACAATTTCCTTTGATTTCAGTATATATGTTATTCTTTCTAATGGAAGGTTTGTTAACATCTGTCTTAACCACTGAGTCACATCTGGTCTATGAGTCTTTTTCCATAATAGTGCAATACATTTTTTGGCATTAAGCAAACTGATGTCTATGAATGTTCTTTCACTTTTATTAAAATTATGCTTTTCTGGGTACAGACCCAACAAAAACAGTTTAGGATTCAATATGATTTGTTTTGAGATTATTTTTTCAATTGTTACCCTCACCTCTTCCCAAAACATTCTTATTAATCTACATTCCCATAAACAATGAAATAGGGTTCCTTTACTTTCCATGCATTTTGTGCATGTATCTGGTATATTTTTGTTATATCTTTTTAACTCCTCCGGTGTAACATACATCCGCATTAACCATTTGAAATGTATCAATTTAAGGCGTACATTTATTGATTTGGTTTGAGCTTGTGTACAAGCCAATTCCCATTGTTCCTCTGAAATTTCAGTTTGCAGATCTTCTTTCCAGTAGTTTAATCTTTTCAGTGAATTTTCACTTGAAGATAGTGTCAATGAGTTATAAAACTCTGAAATAATACCCTTTCTTTTACTATCTTTCATCATCATTTTTTCCAAGGATGAGTAAATAGGTCGAGTGAGAGCTTTATTTTGATTTGATCGAATAAAGTTTCTAAGTTGAAGATATTTTAAAAAATGTGTTCTATTGAGATTAAATTTGATCCTCAGCTCTTCAAAAGACATTATGTTATCTGCACATGGCAAATATAAATCCTGAATCTTTTGTATCCCTTTTGAATTCCATACTTTAAATACAGCGTCCGCTCTCCCTGGTTTAAAATATTGATTACCCCATATTGGACTAAATTGTGACAATAACTGTGGTTCTTTTAAATAGTTTTTAGCTTCACACCATATTTTGATCATATGCTTTACAAATGGATTTTTAACTTGTTTTTGTAATTTTTTTGCCGAATCTGAGTATATGAATATGGGAAGAGGTAAAGGTAAATTGTATGATTCCATTTCAGTCCAGTGAGGGAGATCATTTGATGAAAAATAATATGTCATAGACCTCAGTTGTGCCGACCAATAATACAACATAAAATTTGGACATTTCAGACCTCCACGATCAAATGGTAAATATAATAAAGACAGACGTAATCTAGCCCTCCTGTTGTTCCATATAAATTCCACTAACTTTTTTTTTATTCTTGAGAATAGATCTAAAGGTGGTGATAAGGGAATGTATTGAAATAAAGTATTTTAGGTAAAATATTACTTTTAAGTATATTGATTCTCCCGATCATCGACATTGGTAGTGACATCCATCTCTGAGTTAACTCATTGATATCTGACATTAAGGCTTCATAGTTGACACTGGCGACTGATTCTAGCTTAGGCACAATTTGGATTCCTAAATATTTAAACTGATTTACAACATTGAATTGATTTACCTCAGGGGCTGGGTAATTTCTCTGGGTCTCATTTAGCATTAATATTGAAGATTTAGTTTTATTTATTTTATATCCTGATATTTCCCCAAAATTCTTTATTAAATTCAACAAGGTTGGAATTGATTTTTTTAGATTCGACATAAACAAAATTATGTCATCGGCGTACAGGGAGATTTTATGTTCTGTTGGTCCAACTTTAATTCCATATATTTGTGAATGTAAACGTATCGCTATCGCTAAAGGTTCAATTGCCATAGTAAACAGTAAAGGTGAAAGTGGACAGCCTTGTCGACATCCTCTATTGATTTTTATTAGTTTTGAAATATTATTTGTTAGGATTTCTGCTGTAGCATTATTGTATATTATTTGAACCCATTTTATGAAATTATTTCCAAGTCCAAACCTTTGTAGGACTTCAAAAAGAAAGGGCCATTCAACTCTATCAAAGGCCTTTTCGGCGTCCAGTGATAGGAGAGCTGTATCCGGTGCTTCTTTATTAAAATAAATAATATTAAATAGTCTTCTTACATTATGGAAGCCTTGTCTACCCTTTATAAAGCCATTCTGATCTCGATTAATAATATTTGGTAAAATTTCTTGTATTCGTCTTGCTAAAATTTTACAGATTATCTTAAGGTCGGCGTTTAATAGGCTTATTGGTCTCATATTTTCACATTTATTAGAGGGCTTACCTGGTTTTGGCAGCAGTATAATTAAGGCATTATTTATGTATGATGGTAAATTATTATTTTGAAATGCTTCTAAAACCATTTCCAAAAAAGGTTTTGTTAATTTATTCTTAAATTTTTTATAAAGGTCAATTGGAAGACCATCTGGTCCTGCACTTTTTCCTGATTTCATATTATCAATGGCTAGCCCAACTTCTTCTTGACTAATTTTAGACTCCAATATCTCCCTGTTTTCATTTGGAATACACGGTATAGATAGTTCGTTCAAAAACCCATTTAGTTTTGTTAAATCAGATTCATTTTTGGTATCATATAATTTTTCATAGTAATCTCTAAAGGCTCTGTTAATTTCTAAAGGATCTATAACTACCTGTCCTTTACTTATAATACTGGTAATTGGTGTTTTAATTTCTAATTGTTTAATCTGCCATGCTAATAATTTTCCTGATTTTTCACCTTGTTCATAAAAAGATTGTTTCAATCTTAGAAGACTCGAGGCAGCTCTATTCGCTGATTTTTTGTCGTATTCAGCTCTCAAAATCAGTAATTCATTCTCCAACCTTGGGTCACTTCCTGCATACACTTTTTCCTGAAGACTTTTTATTTTATGTTCCAATTTAGCTCTCTCCTCTCGAGTCTTCTTAGATTTTGATCCTGTATAACTAATAATATGTCCCCTAATAAAAGCTTTGAAAGCCTCCCACTTTACACATGCTGATGTTTGTGTAGTATTGATGTCAAAGAACTCGTCTATCTGTTTTTCTATATACTTAACAAATTCCTCATCCTGAAGCCATTTATGCTGAAATTGCCATCTACCTGATTCCTTTGTCAATTTTTTATCTACATATATTAGACAACAGGGTGCATGATCAGAGATCACGATGTTATCATAAAAGCAGTTTTGAATCTTGGACCTTAATTCTGTGGAAATCAAAAAATAATCAATACGTGAGAATGTCTTGTAGGTACTGGAATAACAAGAATAGGCTTTAACTTGTGGTTTCATTTCTCTCCATATATCTAACAATCTCAATTCTTTCATAAAATGATTAATAGTCATCCTACATCCAATGTGCGTGCAATCCAGTCCTGTTGATCTATCTATACCTGGATTCAATGTACAATTAAAATCCCCTGCTATTATATGTTGCCCTGTAAGTGATGATAAGATAAGAAATAAATTAGCAAAGAACTTCTGATCATCTATATTGGGACCATATAAGTTCACAAGATTTATATTTTCTAATAGCAAAGAACCTTGAATGATTACATATCTTCCAAATTTGTCTCCAATTACATTTTTCACTTGAAAAGGAACTGATTTATGTATGAGAGTCATAACTCCCCTGGCCCGGGATGAGAATGATGAGGTGAAGACACTTCCTTGCCATCTACTCCTAATTCTTTTTATATCCTCCTCTATTAAATGAGTTTCTTGTAAAAACACAATTTTTGAACCCATGTCTTTTATTTTGTTCATAACTTGTTTAAGTTTTTTTAAATTTTGTAGACCTCTGCAATTCCATGAAGTTAAATTAAGATTAACACTTTGGTTTATGATCAATAGAGAGTTTGGGATTACCTTGCAGTGTAAACATGCTCATACAGAGAAGCAAAAACATGAGTGGTTGAACATTCATCCTACAAACTACACACAAACAAATTTCCCCTTCCCACACTTGTGGTCATAATCCCATCAAATCTAGAGGAAAAGTCCGCTCTCATTGAACTCATGGCAGCCATCAGCGCATCTGCGCCATTCCCCGCAGACATCGCACCGTTGCCAGCCTCCTCCCCATATATGGAGTTTTTATTTGCTGCGTCACAGACCTGAAAGTCCTTAATTTGACTGTTTCGGCGGCTCGCTTTTTCCTTTACCTGGTTTTCCAGCCTTAGGCTTCGCCGACATATCCTCGCCCAGACGCTGGGATACGTTCTGTCCCAAATGAGACAGTTATTTGCCGATTTTTTTTCTCCAGGAGCAGAGCAGAGCGAGACACATCCGTCCTACGTGGCAGCCATAACCGGAAGTTCCTGGAAATGGTTTTAGAAGCATTTCAAAATAGTAATTTACCATCATATATGAATAATGCCTTAATTATACTGTTGCCAAAACCAGGTAAGCCCTCTAATAAATGTGAAAATATGAGACCAATAAGCCTATTAAATGCCGACCTTAAGATAATCTGTAAAATTTTAGCAAGACGAATACAAGAAATTTTACCAAATATTATTAATCGAGATCAGAATGGCTTTATAAAGGGAAGACAAGGCTTCCATAATGTAAGACTATTTAATATTATTTATTCTAATAAAGAAGCACAGGATACAGCTCTCTTATCACTGGATGCCGAAAAAGCCTTTGATAGAGTTGAATGGCCCTTTCTTTTTGAAGTCTTACAAAGGTTTGGACTTGGAAATAATTTCATAAAATGGGTTCAGATAATATATAATAATGCTACAGCAGAAATCCTAACAAATAACAATATTTCAAAATCAATAAAAATCAATAGAGGATGTCGACAAGGTTGTCCACTTTCACCTTTACTGTTTACTATGGCAATTGAACCTTTAGCGATGGCGATACGTCTACAGTCACAAATATATGGAATTAAAGTTGGACCAACAGAACATAAAATCTCCCTGTATGCCGATGACATAATTTTGTTTATGTCGAATCTTAAAAAATCAATTCCGACCTTGTTGAATTTAATAAAGAATTTCGGGGAAATATCAGGATATAAAATAAATAAAACTAAATCTTCAATATTAATGCTAAATGAGACCCAGAGAAATTACCCAGCCCCTGAGGTAAATCAATTCAATGTTGTAAATCAGTTTAAATATTTAGGAATCCAAATTGTGCCTAAGCTAGAATCAGTCGCCAGTGTCAATTATGAAGCCTTAATGACAGATATTGATGAGTTACTTCAGAGATGGATGTCACTACCAATGTCGATGATCGGGAGAATTAATATACTTAAAAGTAATATCTTACCTAAAATACTTTATTTATTTCAATACATTCCCTTACCACCACCTTTAGATTTATTCTCAAGAATTAAAAAAAAGTTAGTGGAATTTATATGGAACAACAGGAGGGCTAGATTACGTCTGTCTTTATTATATTTACCATTTGATCGTGGAGGTCTGAAATGTCCAAATTTTATGTTGTATTATTGGTCGGCACAACTGAGGTCTATGACATATTATTTTTCATCAAATGATCTCCCTCACTGGACTGAAATGGAATCATATAATTTACCTTTACCTCTTCCCATATTCATATACTCAGATTCGGCAAAAAAATTACAAAAACAAGTTAAAAATCCATTTGTAAAGCATATGATCAAAATACGGTGTGAAGCTAAAAACTATTTAAAAGAACCACAGTTATTGTCACAATTTAGTCCAATATGGGGTAATCAATATTTTAAACCAGGGAGAGCGGACGCTGTATTTAAAGTATGGAATTTAAAAGGGATACAAAAGATTCAGGATTTATATTTGCCATGTGCAGAAAACATAATGTCTTTTGAAGAGTTGAGGATCAAATTTAATCTCAATAGAACACATTTTTTTAAATATCTTCAACTTAGAAACTTTATTCGATCAAATCAAAATAAAGCTCTCACTCGACCTATCTATTCATCCTTGGAAAAAATGTTGATGAAAGATAGTAAAAGAAAGGGTATTATTTCAGAGTTTTGTAACTCACTGACACTATTTTCAAGTGAAAATTCACTGAAAAGGCCGGTTATGGCTGCCACGTAGGACGGACGTGTCTCGCTCTGCTCTGCTCCTGGAAAAAAAAAAATCGGCAAATAACTCTCTCATTTGGGACAGAACGTATCCCAGCATTTGGGCGAGGATATGTCGGCGAAGCCTAAGGCTGGAAAACCAGGAAAAGGAAAAAGCGAGCCGCCGAAACAGTCCAAATTAACGGACTTTCAGGTCTGTGACGCAGCAAACAAAACTCCATATATGGCGGAGGAGGCTGGCAACGGTGCGATATTTGCGGGGAATGGCGCAGATGCGCTGATGGCTGCCATGAGTTCAATGAGAGCGGACTTTTCCTCTAGATTTGATGGGATTATGACAGCGTTGGAAGGAATAAGAAAGGAATTGGGTGACTGTGTAGAACGAACGGCGCAGATGGAGCTCCGTCTCGCTAGTGCTGAAGATGACGTCACCCGTCTTCAATTAAAGGTGCGCACTTTGGAAAAAAAAAATAAATCTCTGGAAGATAATATTTTGGATTTGGAATCTCGGTCGAGACAGAATAATTTGAGGCTGGTGGGTCTTCCAGAGGAATCAGAAGGTCGGGACGTATGTTCCTTTCTGGAAAAGTGGATTCCGGAGGTGCTGGGCAGCGAGGAGTTGCAATCAGCAGTGATTCTGGAAAAAGCACATCGTATTGGCCCACGGAGAGATAAGGGGCCGCCGAGGACCTTAATTATGAAGTTTCTTAGCAACAGAGACAGGATGAAGATCTTCAACGCTGCACGAGCTAAAAAAGGAGAGATTAAACACCAGGACCAGCAGGTGCGGTTCTACCCAGATTTGGCCACAGGAATCCAGCAATTGAGGAAGCAGTTTGATCCCGTACGTAAGGAGCTGCGCAACCTTGGGATTCGTCATGGTGTAATCTATCCTGCGAGACTGCTGACCACGTATGAGGGCAGAACCCACATCTTCAAGACCCCAGAGGAGGCGCAGGAGTTCATCAAGAAGATCAAAGAAGAAGAAGAGACTGGTGGGAGCTAAGCATGAACAAAATATAAGGTAGAATAATTAAGCATTTGCACAGGTATCTGACTGACTTGAAGTAAATAGTAAGTTTACAAAATATAGATTGTATTATATATTAAAAAAACAAAACAAAAACAAAACAAACAAAAAAAAAAACTATGATGTACAAAGTTGTTAAAAATTTTGGAGTTAAGTTGGAAAACTACAGAGGAGAGTTAATGTTACGTCATTAAAAGCAGTAGAGTTAGGGTGATTGGGAGGATGAAGAAGGAGTGGCTTAGGCTGTTCCCCGTGGGTGTGGAACGGTCGATGGCTATATCGGGAGACAGAATTTTTCTTTTGATTTTGGGGGGTTTGCCACAAGTGTGGGAAGGGGAAATTTGTTTGTGTGTAGTTTGTAGGATGAATGTTCAACCACTCATGTTTTTGCTTCTCTGTATGAGCATGTTTACACTGCAAGGTAATCCCAAACTCTCTATTGATCATGGACCAAAGTGTTAATCTTAATTTAACTTCATGGAATTGCAGAGGTCTACAGAATTTAAAAAAACTTAAACAAGTTGTGAATAAAATAAAGGACATGGGTTCAAGAATTGTGTTTTTACAAGAAACTCATCTGATAGAGGAGGATGTTAAAAGAATTAGGAGTAGATGGCAGGGAAGTGTATTCACCTCTTCATTTTCATCCCGAGCCAGGGGAGTTATGACTCTCATACATAAATCAGTTCCTTTTCAAGTGAAAAATGTAATTGGAGACAAATTTGGAAGATATGTAATCATTCAAGGTTCTTTGCTATTAGAAAATATAAATCTTGTGAACTTATATGGTCCCAATATAGATGATCAGAAGTTCTTTGCTAATTTATTTCTCATCTTATCATCACTTACAGGGCAACATATAATAGCAGGGGATTTTAATTGTACATTGAATCCAGGTGTGGATAGATCAACAGGACTGGATTTTACGCACATTGGATGTAGGATGACTATTAATCATTTTATGAAAGAATTGAGATTGTTAGATGTATGGAGAGAAATGAAACCACAAGTTAAAGCCTATTCTTGTTATTCCAGTACCTACAAGACATTCTCACGTATTGATTATTTTTTGATTTCCACAGAATTAAGGTCCAAGATTCAAAACTGCTTTTATGATAACATCGTGATCTCTGATCATGCACCCTGTTGTCTAATATATGTAGATAAAAAATTGACAAAGGAATCAGGTAGATGGCAATTTCAGCATAAATGGCTTCAGGATGAGGAATTTGTCAAGTATATAGAAAAACAGATAGACGAGTTCTTTGACATCAATACTACACAAACATCAGCATGTGTAAAGTGGGAGGCTTTCAAAGCTTTTATTAGGGGACATATTATTAGTTATACAAGATCAAAATCTAAGAAGACTCGAGAGGAGAGAGCTAAATTGGAACATAAAATAAAAAGTCTTCAGGAAAAAGTGTATGCAGGAAGTGACCCAAGGTTGGAGAATGAATTACTGATTTTGAGAGCTGAATACGACAAAAAATCAGCGAATAGAGCTGCCTCGAGTCTTCTAAGATTGAAACAATCTTTTTATGAACAAGGTGAAAAATCAGGAAAATTATTAGCATGGCAGATTAAACAATTGGAAATTAAAACACCAATTACCAGTATTATAAGTAAAGGACAGGTAGTTATAGATCCTTTAGAAATTAATAGAGCCTTTAGAGATTACTATGAAAAATTATATGATACCAAAAATGAACCTGATTTAACAAAACTAAATGGGTTTTTGAACGAACTATCTATACCGTGTATTCCAAATGAAAACAGGGAGATATTGGAGTCTAAAATTAGTCAAGAAGAAGTTGGGCTAGCCATTGATAATATGAAATCAGGAAAAAGTGCAGGACCAGATGGTCTTCCAGTTGACCTTTATAAAAAATTTAAGAATAAATTAATAAAACCTTTTTTGGAAATGGTTTTAGAAGCATTTCAAAATAATAATTTACCATCATACATAAATAATGCCTTAATTATACTGCTGCCAAAACCAGGTAAGCCCTCTAATAAATGTGAAAATATGAGACCAATAAGCCTATTAAACGCCGACCTTAAGATAATCTGTAAAATTTTAGCAAGACGAATACAAGAAATTTTACCAAATATTATTAATCGAGATCAGAATGGCTTTATAAAGGGTAGACAAGGCTTCCATAATGTAAGAAGACTATTTAATATTATTTATTTTAATAAAGAAGCACCGGATACAGCTCTCCTATCATTGGACGCCGAAAAGGCCTTTGATAGAGTTGAATGGCCCTTTCTTTTTGAAGTCCTACAAAGGTTTGGACTTGGAAATAATTTCATAAAATGGGTTCAAATAATATACAATAATGCTACAGCAGAAATCCTAACAAATAACAATATTTCAAAACCAATAAAAATCAATAGAGGATGTCGACAAGGCTGTCCACTTTCACCTTTACTGTTTACTATGGCAATTGAACCTTTAGCAATAGCGATACGTTTACATTCACAAATATATGGAATTAAAGTTGGACCAACAGAACATAAAATCTCCCTGTACGCCGATGATATAATTTTGTTTATGTCGAATCTAAAAAAAATCAATTCCAACCTTGTTGAATTTAATAAAGAATTTTGGGGAAATATCAGGATATAAAATAAATAAAACTAAATCTTCAATATTAATGCTAAATGAGACCCAGAGAAATTACCCAGCCCCTGAGGTAAATCAATTCAATGTTGTAAATCAGTTTAAATATTTAGGAATCCAAATTATGCCTAAGCTAGAATCAGTCGCCAGCGTCAACTATGAAGCCTTAATGTCAGATATCAATGAGTTAACTCAGAGATGGATGTCACTACCAATGTCGATGATCGGGAGAATCAATATACTTAAAAGTAATATTTTACCTAAAATACTTTATTTATTTCAATACATTCCCTTATCACCACCTTTAGATCTATTCTCAAGAATAAAAAAAAAGTTAGTGGAATTTATATGGAACAACAGGAGGGCTAGATTACGTTTGTCTTTATTATATTTACCATTTGATCGTGGAGGTCTGAAATGTCCAAATTTTATGTTGTATTATTGGTCGGCACAACTGAGGTCTATGACATATTATTTTTCATCAAATGATCTCCCTCACTGGACTGAAATGGAATCATACAATTTACCTTTACCTCTTCCCATATTCATATACTCAGATTCGGCAAAAAAATTACAAAAACAAGTTAAAAATCCATTTGTAAAGCATATGATCAAAATATGGTGTGAAGCTAAAAACTATTTAAAAGAACCACAGTTATTGTCACAATTTAGTCCAATATGGGGTAATCAATATTTTAAACCAGGGAGAGCGGACGCTGTATTTAAAGTATGGAATTTAAAAGGGATACAAAAGATTCAGCATTTATATTTGCCATGTGCAGACAACATAATGTCTTTTGAAGAGCTGAGGATCAAATTTAATCTCAATAGAACACATTTTTTTAAATATCTTCAACTTAGAAACTTTATTCGATCAAATCAAAATAAAGCTCTCACTCGACCTATTTATTCATCCTTGGAAAAAATGATGATGAAAGATAGTAAAAGAAAGGGTATTATTTCAGAGTTTTATAACTCATTGACGCTATCGTCAAGTGAAAATTCACTGAAAAGATTAAACTACTGGAAAGAAGATCTGCAAATTGAAATTTTCAGAGGAACAATGGGAATTGGCTTGTACAGAAGCTCAAACCAAGTCAATAAATGCACGCCTTAAATTGATACATTTCAAATGGTTAATGCGGATGTATGTTACACTGGAGGAGTTAAATAGATATAACAAAAATATATCAGATACATGCACAAAATGCATGGAAAGTAAAGGAACCCTATTTCATTGTTTATGGGAATGTAGATTAATAAGAATGTTTTGGGAAGAGGTGAGGGTAACAATTGAAAAAATAATCTCAAAACAAATCATACTGAATCCTAAACTGTTTTTGTTGGGTCTGTACCCAGAAAAGCATAATTTTAATAAAAGTGAAAGAACATTCATAGACCTCAGTTTGCTTAATGCCAAAAAATGTATTGCACTATTATGGAAAAAGACTCATAGACCAGATGTGACTCAGTGGTTAAGACAGATGTTAACAAACCTTCCATTAGAAAGAATAACATATATACTGAAATCAAAGGAAATTGTGTTTGAGAATATATGGAGACCTTTTATTGATTATGTAAAAAATTTAAACATAACTCTTGAAGAAGAAGGTGAATGATGTGTGTGGACCTTGTAAATTCCAAACTGGTGAACATAATATGTATACTTATGTATTGGATTGTCTAGACTAAACAGAGGAGCATTGTTGAAGACTTGATTTTATTGGTGGTTGTTGGTGTTTTTAGTGCATTTTTTTTTTGTAGTACTTTAGTGTTAGTGTTTGATTGTTTGTATCATGTTTGTTAAAAAAAAAGGTTCAATAAAGATATTGTGGAAAAAAAAAATTCACTGAAAAGATTAAACTACTGGAAAGAAGATCTGCAAACTGAAATTTCAGAGGAACAATGGGAATTGGCTTGTACAGAAGCTCAAACCAAATCAATAAATGTACGCCTTAAATTGATACATTTCAAATGGTTAATGCGGATGTATGTTACACCGGAGGAGTTAAATAGATATAACAAAAATATACCAGATACATGCACAAAGTGCATGGAAAGTAAAGGAACTCTATTTCATTGTGTATGGGAATGTAGATTAATAAGAATGTTTTGGGAAGAGGTTGAGGGTAACAATTGAAAAAATAATCTCAAAACAAATCATATTGAATCCTAAACTGTTTTTGTTGGGTCTGTACCCAGAAAAGCATAATTTTAATAAAAGTGAAAGAACATTCATAGACCTCAGTTTGCTTAATGCCAAAAAATGTATTGCACTATTATGGAAAAAGACTCATAGACCAGATGTGACTCAGTGGTTAAGACAGATGTTAACAAACCTTCCATTAGAAAGAATAACATATATACTGAAATCAAAGGAAATTGTGTTTGAGAATATATGGAGACCTTTTATTGATTATGTAAAAAATTTAAACATAACTCTTGAAGAAGAAGGTGAATGATATGTGTGGACCTTGTAAATTCCAAGCTAGTGAACATAATATGTATACTTATGTGTTGGATTGTCTAGACTAAACAGAGGAGCATTGTTGAAGATTTGATTTTGTTGGTGGTTGTTGGTGTTTTTTAGTGCATTTTTTTTGTAGTACTTTAGTGTTAGTGTTTGATTGTTTGTATCATGTTTGTTTAAAAAAAAAAAAGGTTCAATAAAGATATTGTGGAAAAAAAAATAAAGTGAATGGATTAATATAAGGATATGAGTGTAACGGATGCCAACTAGTGCTGTTCGGCGTAGAACGTTAGTAAAAAACCTCCCTCCCAAAGCCTCATACAGTATCGGTAGCGCTGAGCTACCGGTCGGACCTTTAGCTCAGCGCGATCGTGCTGTGTCTCCCATGCTCGAACTGTGTAGTTGACTGAGAGGTCGCGGGTTCGTGTCCCGTGTGGGGCGAACTGCGCAGGATGATCTCTGTCACAATGGTGCCGTGAACCCGGCATGGGAGTGAGGTTTAAGGGGGAGAGTGTAACGGATGCCAACTAGTGCTGTTCGGCGTAGAACGTTAGTAAAAAACCTCCCTCCCAAAGCCTCATACAGTATCGGTAGCGCTGAGCTACCGGTCGGACCTTTAGCTCAGCGCGATCGGGCTGTGTCTCCCATGCTCGAACTGTGTAGTTGACTGAGAGGTCGCGGGTTCGTGTCCCGTGTGGGGCGAACTGCGCAGGATGATCTCTGTCACATGTGCAAGAATTTACATGCCGTTATGTGTCTTTGCAAGTTAAAAACGTGTATAGAATATATCATTAAGAGTGAACATGTGCAGTGATTAAAATTAATTTTAGACTGTGTCAAACATAGAAAATAATATGAAACAGCCTTAAAACAGCCTTAAATTATATTGCAACCTTCAAAAACATCCTCAGGCCAGTATCGCCCCTCTCACCATCCACATCATCATATTAAGGACTCACACAAGAAAAATCTGAAGTTATAAAAATCATTACCAAGTTTATGATGAGACTTCTCTATTAAGAGAAACTCTTAACTTCTATGAGTATCTGAGGTATTAATTTGACCATTTGCATCATTTTCATGGATAGAAGTAGAACAATAATTTCCTATAATAGGGCACACACCCCTACGGGTGGTAATTAGTCAATCAAGGACCATTCTATCCTTTGTTATAATTTTGTAAATAATTGTAGTCTACAGTTAAGTGTTTTAATCCCTAAGGTATTTTGTTTCCACTCTCACTCAAAGAAACAATGAACAAAAACCTCACTCCTGTACTTTCCATCTGAAATCGCATTCATGCTTCATAAATGGCATCATGTAGTAGAAAAGCATCTTTCTTCACCCTGCCCACCTGCCCTGCCGACATGATGAGGGTACGTTCAGTTGCCAAAATGGGGTCCACAGATCTGCCCAGTGTCCAGCCAAATGCGAATACGCCCAATGACTCAATGACCTTTGACAATGTAGATCCTTGGTGTAACACTTGCTCGCTTCGTTGGTCAAGCAGGGTAGCAGTACAGGGGAGAGACACACTGTAAGCCGTTGCATACTCAGAGAGTGTTAAGCTGTTGAAAAGGGGACATCACCACTTCAAAAAGAGGAGTTCCCTGATGAAATTAACCTTGCATTCGCAGAGTAAGGAGTGTCATCATGTTTCTAATCAGTGGAGTGATGTGTTGTGTCAGGTGTGATTCAAAATGAAGTTTGCTATGTTATTTCTGCATACAGCCTTTCTTAAAAAACCAAACAGCCTGTTGTAGCTGACATTATTTTAGCAATAAAGATATTTTGCCTAACTGTTAGTGTTATTAAGGAGCAAACATAACGATTCTCTACAGTGTATAAGCAATGAAACAACTTAATAACCAACATTAAGTATTACTAGAGGAGGATGAGTATGATAAGGTAACAACACTAACCACACCTTTCCTTCCCTTGTATTTTTTCCCTTGTCATGATAAACAAACAGCCTGCTTCTCTATTAGCAGAGGTCGTTACTGGATGCCAAGTCATCAGCTGACACTTGCATAGAGAAACAGTTAAACAGTCATTTGTTGTTTTCTTTTTTCCTAAATAAGCATACAATATCTATATATATGATGGATGGATGGATGGATATATATATATATATATATATATATATATAATGGCATATATACAGTATACTGTATATATATATATATATACTGTATATATATATATATATATATATATATATATATATATATATATTAAACAGTCTCTTTCTGAGGGTTTCAGGTGGGTTAAAAAAATATATATATATATATATATATTAAACAGTCTCTTGCTGAAGTTCCATGTCCTTCGCTTTCCACGGCTGTTTAGGTCAGCAGGATAACCTTTGTGCTATCCTTGCCAGGGAGTTTTGGTCCAGTTTCCTTTGATGACCAGATCCCCTGGTTTGCTCAAGAGATGGGTGAACCTCCCATGGTTCCTCCATCACATGGTCCCTCCTGGGAAGGGCAGTATGGATGACATCGCTGTCAGTTGTCATTCTTTGCATATAATCACCCAAAAACCCTTCCTCATCACCTTAGTTAAATGGCTTCAATAATAGGGTTTGCCATTCACAATTTCCCTATTTTCTTATTTGAATATTATACTAATCCTGTACATAGTTGATGGTAAGCTAAGTGGTTTCCAAGGTAAATGGCTGGTACTAATAATTTTGGAACTGCACTTGAAATGTGACATGATTTGATTTACAAAGTGTATTCCATTTCCATTATCTAAATAAATCATTTCATCTATTTTAAATCTTGGTATTGTTTCAGTTAAGGGTTTCAGTGTCACCATAGCAATATTTAAATTAGTGTGGGGTAAAGCCTTTGTATATTCAATAAGTGTGTAAATAATTTCTAAACATTTTTACCTTCACTCTTATTTAGTTCAACGAGATCCATGCAAAGGTTTTGAAAAAAAAAAACTAAGTTTATGCAGGGAAGATCAAATTATTTTGCTTTGAGCTCCCTCAAGCATTGTTCTCTTAATTGAGTAAGAATCTGTATTGTCTTTGTAGTAGATTCTAAATTAAGTCCCACAGTAAACATAAATTCAGCACAAGTTGGACTTTTCTTAGAGATTTGGAACTTTTCTCATATATTTGCATGGTTTTCTTCCTTATCAGTTTACCTTGTTTTTCATAAACTTGATATTTCCTTTACAATAATCTGCAGATATTTTCTTAAATATCTGGAAATTTATTTATGTAACTTTTAACTTCTCCTATTGAATGTTGTGATTTCATTACCAAGCAGTTCCATTTATATTTTTCTCTTCATTATTGATCATCTATTGATAATTTTTATGTATTATCTATTTTTCTGAGGATTGCTAATTATTTTTTGCTAATTAATTTCTTTGGTACCCCCCTTTTGATGCATGGAGACGCACATGCAGCAAAGTTACAGGGTATTTGCTTGATAGGTAGTGTCTTTTTACTAGAAGGAAGCATGTTACCACTTTTATGTGTTACACACAGTTAATTTAGATAAAAATTTGTGAGTAGTACAGCTCCTTCAAAATGAGATTTCAGTAGTCATAGCTTCTTCTGTGCATGTCGTCTCTTGACTTAGTCTAAAAAGTAATATAGCTGTCTGTGCAGATTTGATGTGATTTAGCATTTAGAGCGACCATTCTGAGTTAGTCACTTAGATCACATCTGTCCGTCCAATTGAACACAGACAGGTTGAATTTGTGTAAGTGAATCTTTGTGAAAGGTTGTGTCACACTCCTTCAGTGAATGGAAAGGTGGAGATATTGCCTAATTAGAATTTGGCTTAATTTTGTACAAGGAATTCCTCATTTTATATATTCCTTGGTAAATTATGGGGTGGACTGTAGTCCCGAGGCCCAGCTTGGCCACGGCTGAGCACCGGGAAAACACATTCCTTATCATTGTCACATTTCTGAAATGTGATATTGTCACGCCATTATGTGGTGAGTGGCATCAGATGTATCCTGCAGTGTGAAGTCATATGAACACTACATTTTTAAAGTCAGAGTCATTTAAATTGTTATGCTTTATGTCATTTGCAATGTCATTTGTTCTACTTAGCTTCAAAAAATGCTTGTCAACTGAGAGGTCCTTTCCCCTGTGGTCACTGTCACCCCTTCCAGCCAATGGGCCTGTCACTCACACACCCACTGTCTGGCCTCCTCCCATCTCCCACAAAGATCAAATGTCGGTGCCATCCTGCAAAGAAAAATTTTGGGAAACCTCATGGCTTCTCCATTCTTTCGTCAGTATTTACATCAACAGGAGTGCAAATTTTATCACCTCATAAATTGATTTTACTAATGTTCCAGTTATCATCATTATTTTGTGTCCCTTAAATATTTATCTCAGTTGTTTATCCCACTGTTTATTATAACGTGTAATGTTAAGAAACGCAAGTGAGTTATTGTTTTTTATTATTTTACTACGTATTGCATATGTCACCAAGAATTTATTAAAATGAAAGGTAATGGTGATGTTATGATACCTTGTTAATTTAAATTCAAATGCAAATCTAATTCCTGGTGAAAGCTAAAAAAATTTGTGAATGCTTTCCCTTTCCTGTTGAAAAATGAAGAATGAAGAATAGCAGAAAAACCTTTAAATTACACCTAAAGCTTCCACAATTTAAATGTGTTTTTGATATTCACAGCAAGTATTTGCTAAATATTCTGTGAATCAGTAAATGTTTTACCAATTGACATGGGTAATCACTAGTTTAGGATTATGTTTAAACAAAACAGTGTCATATATTAGAAGGCTTAAACCAATGCAGCATGTAGAATTAGTAACTACAGGTGCAGACCTAATATCTGCTTTCAGGAATTTATGGCACAGGACCCGCAATCTGTGGTTTGCGTTTTCTTTTTTTTTTATATGCCCTAAAACCCGTCAGACCTTGAGTGTCCGTCTTTTTATTACAGACATCTGAGTCCTTTGAAGGCTGATTCTGTCTGTTTACTGTTATCTTTATCTAGGTAACCTTATTCAGTTCAGTTCAATTTCAATTCAGCTTTATTTATATAGCACCATATCACAACAAAAGTCATCTCATAGCACTACCAAATGCAGGGAAAACCCCACAATTGCAGAAAGACACAGCAATCAGACGATCCCCTATGAGCAAGCACTTAGTGACGGTGGAGAGGAAAAACTCCCATTTAACAGGAAGAAACCTCTAGCAGAACCAGGCTCAGGGAGGGGCAGTCATCTGCTGCGACTGGCTGGGGGTGAGGGGATAGAGAGGATGAAGAGAACAAACATAAAGAACATGAATGGTGAGAAGCCAAGTACATTATTGGAGGTCACCCAGCAGTCTGAATCTTTTAACAGCAAAACAAAAGGGGGGTTAAGAGACACAAGATTTCTCCCTAATTGTAGGCTATATTGAAAAGGAAGGATTTTGCCCTGTTCTTAAAAACAGAGATTGAGTCTGACTCCCGGACCCAGAGTGGTAACTGTTCCACAGAGAAGGAGCTTGATAGCAGAAGGCTCTGCCTCCCATTGTACTTTTGGAGATTCTGGGTATTACAAGTAATCCAGCATTTTGGGAGCGTAGTGTTCTTTTAGGATGATAGGGCAATATCAGAGCTTTTATATATAAGGGGGCCTGATTATTAAGAGCTTTGTAAGTGAGAAGAACGATTTTAAACTTAATTCTAAACTCTAAGGGAAGCCAATGAAGGGAGGCCAGAACCGGAGAGATATGACCTCTCTTTCTAGAACCAGTTAAAACTCTTGCAGCAGCATTTTGGATCAACTGAAGACTTTTTAAAGATGTTTTAGGACAACCTGATAATAACGAGTTACAGTAGTCTATTCTAGAGCTGACAAAGGCATGGATCAGTTTCTCAGCATCATTCAGAGACAAGATGATCCTAATCTTGACAATATTGCGCAGATGATAGAAGGCAGTCTTAGAAACAAATTTAATATGTGACTTAAAGAACAGATCTTGATCAAAAATAACTCCAAGGTTCCTCACAGAACTATTCAGAGTGAGAGTAGTGGCATCCAAATAAAGAGTATGATTTGGAAAGGAATTTCTAAGGTTTTTTGGACCAACAAGAATGACTTCAGTCTTACCTGGGTTTAATAGCAGAAAATTACAAGTCATCCAGGCTTTGATTTCCTTAAGACAGGCATCTAACTTGGCTAATTGATTACAATCATCGGGCTTCATTGACAGGTATAATTGTGTGTCGTCTGCGTAACAATGAAAATGTATACAGTGCTTTCTAATAATATTGCCTAACGGAAGCATATATAAACTAAAAAGAGTAGGGCCTAACACATCCCTGTGGAACTCCGGGACTGAGCTTAGAGGTGGAAGAAAACTCATCATTGATGTGAACAAACTGAAGTCTATTGGACAAATAAGATCTATACCACTGCAGCGACGTTCCATTTAGTCCAACATAGTGTTCTAATCTATCAAGTAGAATGTCATGATCAATAGTATCAAAGGCTGCACTAAGATCTAAAAGGACAAGGACAGAAACAAGTCCATTATCAGATATGATAAGGAGGTCATTAGTGACCTTCACTAAGGCTGTTTCAGTGCTGTGATGAACTCTGAATCCAGATTGAACCTCTTCAAATAAACCATTTCCCTGCAAGTGGTCAAACAATTGCGCAGCAACAACTCTAAGATTTTTGAAATGAAAGGCAGATTAGAGATTGGTCGATAGTGAGCCAAAACTCCTGGATTGAGTGTTGGCTTTTTGAGTAAGGGTTTAATTACAGCAATTTTAAAAGCCTGTGGTACATAACCCAAAGTTAAAGAAGAATTAATTATATGAAGAATACGGCTACCAATAATTGGGAAGAATATTTTAAATAACCTGGTAGGAATAGGGTCTAAAAGACAAGATGAAGGCTTAGATGAGGAGATTATTTTATCTAACTCTAAAAGGTCAATTGGAGTAAACTTATCTAAACAGATATCAATTGAAGGAGTTGTAGTAGTTAATGTACTTAAGTTTAAGGTGGGAAGAATCTGACTGATTTTATCTCTAATAGATAAAATTTTATGATTGAAAAAGTTCAAAAATTCCTGACTAGAAAGCTCAAGGGGGATGCGAGGATTGACTGAGTCCTGACTCTTTGTCAGCCTGGCTATAGTGTTGAAAAGAAACCTGGGGTTATTCTTATTCTTTTCTATTAATGCAGAGTTATAACTTGTTCTAGCTTTTCTAAGAGATTTTTTATAAATTAAGAGATGATTTTGCCACGGTAAATAGAATTCATCTAAATTAGTAGAATGCCATTTTCTTTCTAATTGACGAGTCTTCTGTTTTAAGCTACGAGTTTCTGTGTTAAACCAAGGGGTTAGAAATCTCTGGTTAGACTTTTTCTTTTTTAAAGGGGCCACCAAATCTAGAGTCTGATGCAGAGAGGCTGTAATATTATCTACCATGCTATCAATTACGGAAGGAGCAGACTCTCCATCTTTTATTTCCGTTGTGTTGACCCATGGTATCGAGGAGACAATCTGCAAAAATTTGGTAACAACGTCATCTGAAAGACATCTGCTGTAGTAATAGTTTTCTTTAGGAGTCAAATAATCAGAAATAGTGAAATCAAAGGTTAACAGACAATGGTCTGACAGTGCAGGATTATGAGGAGACACTACCAGATTTTCTATTTCTATACCATAAGTCAGAACAAGGTCTAATGTGTGGTGGAGATAATGGGTAGAATTTTCTACTTTCTGGGAAAACCCCATTGAGTCTAAAATTGAATTGAATGCCTTATTAAGACAGTCACTATCTACATCAACATGTATATTAAAATCCCCTACAATAATTATTACCTCCGCCAGGCCGAAAAGGCCAGGAGGAGGTTATGTTTTTGCCAGGGTTTGTGTGTTTGTCTGTTTGTCTGTCTGTTGGTCTGTCTGTTTGTCTGTTGGTTAGCAAGATAACTCAAAAAGTCTTGGACGGATTTGCATGAAACTTTCAGGCGTTGTTGGAAATGGTACAAGGAAGAACTGATTAAATTTTGGGGGTGATCCGGTTCACCGTCTGGATACAGGAATTTTTTTAAAGCATTTTTCAACACTGTGACATAGGGCCATTTTCAACATGTGCGCAGGCGCAATGGAGGCCGCTGGGCGTCATGTCTGACCAACACAAACTCCGCCTTCTTCAACGTTTTAGCCACAAAAGCATGCGGAAAACACTGCTGGCCTCGGACCCCAGCGTGCCTGTGCCAGCCATAGGCGCTGTGCACATTGCGCTGGTCGTCGTGTCTGACCAACACAAACTCCGCGTTCTTCAACGTTTTAGGCACAAAAGCACGCGGAAAACACTGCTGCCTTGGGCCCGCCAGCGTGCCTGTTTTTGCGCCACGCTGCAAAACCTGACACGGACACCTGTCCGCCGCACCATTATTTGCCACAAATTCCTCGCCCAGCTATAGGCGCTGCGTAAAAACGACCTCTCTGCCGGGGAAGACTCTAAATTCTGTTTTGCCGCGGAGCGCAACCCCAATATAATATAAAACCCACGGCAACCTGTCTAACCAGTCTGCATCCGTCAGTGGAGGAGATGGACACACCAACACTTCAGTTTATTACCTCCACCAAGGAGGCAATGCTTTTACAACTGTAAAACGGGGCTATAAGGGACGGCGGGGTAAAATGGGACACTTTTCTAAATGTAATTCTGCTTTTTTAATTTTGCTTCCGCCTAGATTTGATGAAGGATTCATGGATATTTGACAATAACAACACAACTCAGCGTCCTGCTCAAAATAAAAAAAGCAGAATTACATTTAAAACTTTTCCCACAAAAGTGTCCCTTATTAACCCGCCGTCCCTTATAGCCCCATTTTACACTACTGAACCACTAATCCTATCACTATCACATTGATTGTCGTTCATTAATTGTCTGTTTATTGCACTGTCCATGTCAAATAAACAAATAATCATTGTGAATCCAATTGCTACTCATATCTTTTCATGCTCAGGGAATCTGAAAACGTACACACAAACACTCTATGGGGGGAACTGTGCCGCTTGGCGGAGGTCTGCGCTCTCCGAGTGCTTTTCTAGTCATTATCTGATTTCAGCACTAAATCAACTAAAAATTCAGCAAATTCAGATAAAAACTCCGAGTAGGCCGAGGGAGGACAGTAAACGATGGCAAAGAAAATTGGGTTCAAGCCAAGATTACCAAAATGCCCCACACTGAGGACCAGGCCCTCAAAGGAATTAAAACATGATTTTTGCTTTACATTAACAAGTAATTTAGAATGGAAAATTGCCGCTACTCCACCTCCACGACCAGAACTTCTGTGATTATAATAGTTTAGATAACCAGAGGGAGTTGATTCATTCAAACAACACAATCATCTTGCCCTAGCCAAGTCTCTGTGAGGGATATTAAATCAATCTGATGATCAGTTAATAGATCATGAACTAGTAGAGACTTGGGAGTTAGACCTAACATTTAATAAACCACATTTAATTTTTAAATTATGAGGAGGAACAGAGGTCAAATTATTAAATTTACAGACTTGAGGTTTGATTTTGAGTTTTACCAACATTTTGTTTAATCACTTTGGGCTGTTTATGCATTATATTTTTATTAACTTTGGGGGGAGTAGACAAAGGTTCTCTAAGGGAGAAGACAGGGGCAAAGTTGGGGGTGGTGGATGAGGAGGAGCTGCAAAAAAGACGTGTATTTATCAAGTTGTGTTGTATTTGTCTTGGGTTATAAAATTTTGGGTAACGGGAGACAGACACAATCTCTGTAGGGTTATAAATCGAAGACTGATCCAAACAGTGAGGATTATTTGGATTAATGGGATTAATATGAGATGTGAAAACAAAAAAGGGCTGGTTGGCAGACCCAGGAACTTCGGAGTGAGTTAACGCACCAAATCCCAGTCACTGCATTAAAAAACGCTGAATGGAGTAGAACAGATTGTCCCTTAAAACACGTGCACCAAGTCTATTTGGATGGATGCCATCAGGCCTCATAAATGATGGGCAGTTCCAAAACAGGTTGAAATTGTCAACAAAACCAATGTTAAAAGCAGGACATGTAGAGCACAACAAAGTATTAAGACTGAGAGTTCTGCTAAAATAATTGCAACCTCGTCTGAAAGGTGCCAAAGGCCCAGAGATAAACGCACGTCTGCCACAGTTCATAAGAGTGGACAGAAGGCTCCTGAAGTCACTCTTTAAGATCTCCAATGCTTATCTATCTCTGACACAACTCTTTTTGGCTGACTCCATCCGCTGCTATTTCTTTCTTTTCTGTTCATAAATTTACCATCTCCTGATAATACAAAAATGTCATTGTCATCTTGCTGTGTTCTGCGATCCTTACAGCAAAATAAGCTATTATTTCTTTTTCCCTTTCTTCTACATGTACAGAGTGAGAATCAAAATATAAATAAGATTTCATATGCCATTTATTAAAAAAGTGAGTTTCGTGTTATTCAAACAAAGCAACAATATGACATAGAATTACCAGCAACAATATGACATAGAATTACACAGTAATCATCAACCTCTTCTGTGCTTTGAATCATGTAATATAATGTGTACACAAAGCCTTCAATGATTAGGCATTATTAAGTGGCAGCATGATATTGTAATATTCAGTTAATTTCATCATTGTCATGCTGGTAGCATTGATTAAGATGCAAGCATTTGTACTGAACTTAGATGTTCTATGCACTTGTGATCTCGATGAGGGAGGCACGGACAATGGCAAGGGAGGGTCCCAGAGGCTGGTTGTTAGTCCTGTGTCCTTTTTTCCCTGTAAAGTTCACTGTTATGCTTCAGTCAGAGAAATGAGGCAATTGACTCAATAAAAGTCAGTGAGACGTCAAAAAATTGAATAAAAATAGCTCAATGTTTTTCATTTTCCAAAGAAAAAAACTGGAGGGAATGAAAATATTGGCTTTAAAAATATGTAAATAGTTCATCACATACGCATAACATTAGAGTGAAAACCGACAAAGTTGGACTGAAAGAAAAAAAAGTAAAACCCCAAAACTTTGCAAAAATACCCATATATAGATTGTTTTGGGTTTTTTCTCTTCCCTTTTACCAAGTTTTCACACACAAATCAGTAGCTACACAGCCTTTTCTATTTTTTTCCCCTTTTCTTCTCTCTCTCTGCCTGTTTCTTTCACCCAAGGACACATACACAGACACACACACACACACACACACACACACACAGGGCCCACAAAGAAATGCTCTCTTTTCGCGTTATCTCCACAAGGTCATACAATAAAGACTTTTAAGTTTATGCCAAAACCCCAAACAGCATGAAAATTACTTCAATTGGTCTCCGAAACTGGCAACTTTTAGCAGAAGAAAACACAACACCAGTCCACTCCTTTTGCTCAAGGCTCAAATACCTATAATTTTAAACACTTCTCTAAAGGATAACAATTAACTAATCAATGCTTTTATGCTCCACAAATATCAGAAAAAATCACAAACAGCAATTTTACAACCTGCTTTTTCCCCCTCCGTGGAGAACTCTCACTTTTTCACACCGGAACAGATTACACAGAGACAAAACAAACCAGACTGCAGTAACTTTTATCCAGCGCTTCAACAAATTCTCAAAATAAAATCTACCAGTGTTTCAACGGTCACGTTAACCCCTCCGCTGTGTGCTGAAAGCCCCAGTAAGACCTCCACCCCCAATCTCACCATAGTGGGGGAAGCCGCATGGGCGATAAGCAGACAAGGTAAGGGCATGAATCT
This sequence comes from Pholidichthys leucotaenia, assembly GCA_020510985.1. NCBI lineage: Eukaryota > Metazoa > Chordata > Actinopteri > Cichliformes > Pholidichthyidae > Pholidichthys > Pholidichthys leucotaenia. The sequence continues at coordinate 289,812,326 of CM035845.1, forward strand.
TCCATGAAAATCTACTTTTCTGGGATCACGTAAACTCTTCCACAAAATGTCGAGAGCCTAGTTATTTAGACAATAAAATGTCTGTGGTTAAAAGAGCACAAATCTTTCCCTTTTTTTCTTTGCATGCAACTTCCAGCACCTCTATGCACTGACAGAATGTATAATTACAGTGGAATTTTAGATTCTAGCCGTAACTTCACATTCAAACAGCATCCGCAGTGTTCAATCGATCTGGGCAATCTCACTATCTTTTATCCATAAACAACAATAAATGTACTTACATCCAAGCCGCCTGTAGGATTCTCAGATCCGTCACCCAGTCAGTTCCAGCGCCCCGGTCTGAAATGCCTTCACTGCAGTAACACTGAGCCATTTTTTTTCACTCAGCCCGGGCAGGTCATTTTTATCAGCTGTGCACTTGCTGAAATCAAGCAGAGGTGCCGGAAAAACAGAGATATGTAGATCCGCTGTTCGGAGCGCCAAAATGTTAGAATAATTTTGAGCTTAAATTATTCAAAGTCAAAAATCAGGCAGAAAGTTGGATTTATGTACATTTATTACAGAAATATAAGGAGTCACCCCAATGGCCACCTTGGGGGAGAGGTTACAAAGCATGACATTCAGGCACACCTAGAATCTCTAAAGGATCCATTCTTCTAAGTCTGATATATATAGGTAGGAGAAAGGAGAGGGAGGATGAGGATAAGGGAAGGGACAGAACGGGACAGTCCTGATAATCAAAGCTTATCCAGGCAGATGTCACAGACACTCTGGAGAGAAGAATGTAAATCTTGCAGAACGTTCATAAAACACTAATCTATGTAAGCTGAGGAGTTCCTGTGCATTCCTGTGACCCGAAACAGGATATGTCAGAGAGATTATAAAAGTGGCTTAGATCATTCCTTACACATGTAATGACCCTGTGCTGATCTTCAGTCTGATCTCTGAAATTTCTCACAGAAACATTCCAAGAATATATGAACTTATCCTATATGGAATGCATATATAAACATTAAACATGGCATATGAAAGATATGATACTTCTCAAATATAATAATACATTATTAATATCAATAATAAAGTAGATAATATGGAATTTTTCTATCAGTTATGATCAAAATTCAACATCAGAGTGAGTTATTGTACAGGGAAATGGCATGTGGCAGAAAAGATTTCCTGTACCTAACTGTTTGGCAGCGAAGCTGTAGCAGTCTGCTGGAGGAAGTGCTCCGCTGACTGTCCAGTGTGTGATGGAGGGGGTGATCAGGATTGTCTATGATGGATCACAGTTTATTTAGTGTCCTCCTCTCCACCACAGATTCAAAGGTCTCCAGCCTGAGACCAATAAGAGAGCCAGCCTTCTTGATAATCTTGTCAAGTCTATTGGTGTCGCTGGCTCTGATACTGCTACCCCAACAGACAGCAGTAAAGAAGATGGTGCTGGCAACAACGGCCTGGTAGAAAAGCTCCAACATCTTGTTACACACGTTGAATGATCTCAGCTTCCTCAGACAGTAGAGTCTGCTCATCCCCTTTTTGTACACAACATCGGTGTTAGATTTCCAGTCCAGTCCGCTGCTGATCGCGACAACCAGGTATTTGTAGTCCTCCACTTCCCCCACAACCTCCCCCCAATCTGCAGTGGCTGTGAAGGCGTCCTCTTCTTCCTGAAGTCAATCACCATCTCTCTGGTCTTGCTGACGTTCAGTCTCAGGTGGTTCTGCTTGGTCCAGTCCACAAATCTGTCCACGAGTGCCCTCTACTCCCCTTCCTCTCCCCCTCTTATACACCCAACAACAGCTGAGTCATCAGAGAATTTCTGTCGGTGGCATGACTTGGTGTTGTACTGAAAGTTGGTGGTGTATAAGGTGAAGAGAAAAGGAGATAGCCCAGTCCCCTGTGGTGCTCCCATATCACTAACCACATTAGACAAAACACTGCCCAGCCAGGCAAACTGTGGCCTACCTGTCAGGTAGTTGGTAATCCAGGAGATCACAGGGCTGTCAACCCCCATCACCCGCAGCTTCTCACCCAGCAGCAGTAGCTGAATGGTGTTAAATGCACTGGAGAAATCAAAGAATGTGATTCTCTCAGCGTCTCCTCCTCCATCCAGGTGCAAGTGAGTTTGTTGCAGCAGGTAGATGAAGGCCTCTTCAACTCCAAAATGGGGCTGATACACAAACTGCAGTGGGTCCAGCCACGTCTTCACATGCGGTCTCAGGTGAAGATGTGTTTTTGAGGGTTTTAACTGTAAAATCCAGCTGTGTATTACATCTATACCATTAAAATATTAAAATGCTCAGTTCACAAAGAAATAAACGTGTTGCCTTTATTTAGTTAAACCAAGGGTTTTATGATTTCTCAAACCAACAAGCCCCACCTTCAGTTCCCTATGTGAAATGAGTGGCTAGCGCCTCCTTTTCCACCACCATCATGACCGGCTCAGTATCTGGCTAAGGAGTGGATATAGCCTCCTTCGTGTGGTCATTATATTATATTTGTCTCTTTTACAGTGCCATGTCTTGAAAAAAAATTTTGCAAGCCGACCTGAGGTTGGCTCTCTTTCTGGCACCTACTTCTGCACTAAAGCCCCATTTCCACTACCAGAAACCAGGAAACAATTTTGCAGGAACTTCCCCCATGTGTCTCTCCACTACCAGGAACCTCCCCGAAAGGGGGAGTTTTCAGAAACTTTTTGTGGCTGAAAAGAGGCCCTGTTCAGGAGTAGATACTTCAGAGAGGCCCAGAAAACTGCTAGGTGGGGTTTTGGAATGACTGTGTGCTGACTGGATAAAACTGGGCCAGAGCACTTCTGCACCTGTGACAAAGTTTATGGACAAAACACACAGAAATGAAAAGTGGTAAATTTCACCAGAAAAAAGGCAGTAGTGAAGATCTAATGCTTAAAAAATTATAACACTGCCATGATTGTGATGGTTCTAAACAAACTATTTGGCATAGTTTGTGGAGAGTATTACAGTGGAGTGGCATGGTGCATAATACCGGTTGTTCCCCTGTCCTTCTTGGGGATACGAGCCCACACAACCCAGCCAACAGCAGACCGGTGTCCTTGCTGGCTTCTCCTCGTGTGTTCATGTGGCTATTACAGCCTAATGTCTAAAAATGTAAACGTTAATCCTACCATAACTGTGGAGAGGAACGGCGAGATATATCATGTGTGGCTACACATGCAATGGGGTAGCAAGAAGAGGAGAGGCAGTTCACAGGACCAGCAACTCGAGCTGTTTGTAGCTGGAGAGTGAGTCCACACCGTTGGTCAGCCGGAGGTGGAAATGTTTATTTATGCTAATTGATCAGTTAGTCTCTGCGGTTATTATTTTTGCGCCCTAGGCAAGATGAGTGTGCAGCACTCACCCCCCCTCACCCCCCGCGCACAACCCCGAACATCACCCTCCTGGGCTCTGAAGTTACTGATACCATAATATAAGATCCTTTCAGTCTACTCCGGCAATCCACTCCACTGGCTAAATGACCCTGCAAGTGGCGTGGGTCGCTGACAGCCTCACCTCAGCTTGCCTCAGCTCACTTCAGCTCCGCGGACATTCAAATAGGAAACGCAGATAAGCGTGCAATGAAGTACACTACCGTTCAAAAGTTTGGGGTCACCCAGACAATTATTTTGTGTTTTCCATGAGAAGTCACACTTATTTGCCACCATGAGTTGTAAAATGAATAGAAAATATAGTCAAGACATTGACAAGGTTAGAAATAATGATTTGTATTTGAAATATTTTTTTTCCAGATACTCAACCTGCTCAAAGGAAGGTCAGTTTTATAGCTTCTCTAACCAGCTAAACTGTTTTCAGCTGTGCTAACATGATTGCACAAGGGTTTTCTAATCATCCATTAGCCTTCTGACGCAATGAGCAAACACATTGTACCATTAGAACACTGTAGTGATAGTTGCTGGAAATGGGCCTCTATACACCTATGTAGATATTGCACCAAAAACCAGACATTTGCAGCTAGAATAGTCATTTACCACATTAGCAATGTATATTAGATATTAGAGTGTATTTCTGATTAGTTTAAAGTTATCTTCATTGAAAAAAACAGTGCTTTTCTTTCAAAAATAAGGAAATTTCTAAGTGACCCCAAACTTTTGAACGGCAGTGTAGGTGTCACCATCACCACGTGTCACAGCACAGCTACAGAGTGGAAATGAATCAGAAGGCTGTCTGTCATTATACTGACAGATATTAATTTCAAAGCTGCAGCAGACAATTGTGCCTGCCACAATTACATAAATAACACAGTGGCTGAGAGTGAGATGCTTCTTTTAAGAGAAGTCTATTTAAGTTCATTTTAAAACATCCAAGTGTCAGATAAACTTTCAAAAGAAATTTTTATTTAAAAACACTGGACTAAAAACTAATTAAAATCACAAGTCATGTGACTTCCTTGCAGGTTATTTATTGGCCAGAGACACTTCCTGCTGCAGTCTGACAACTGATGATGGTGTTCGGATGAACACTGAAAAGTCTTGTATTTTAATTAGTTTTTAGTCCAGTGTTTTTAATTAAAAGTTCTTTTAAGAACATTTTTCGACTCAGTCCTGCGGAGCCTCCAGCAGTGCTGACTGCTGTGGAGCCTATACCAGCCTGTTTTGGTTCGGCAAGGGGCAGTCTCACTGTTCAGCTCTACTCTGTGCTCAATCATGCATCCCAGTTCACCTCGCATTAATTTATCCTCTGCTTCTCTTTTTTTTCCCCTGTGACAGCCCCCTCCAAAATAAAATGTGTCTTATTTTGTGTAGCATTGGTCACAAAACACACATCCTCACCAATGAAAGTGCAAGTCTGCGTGTGCACACACACCCGTCCCAGCACAGTTTGGTTGAAAAAATGTTGAAAAGACAGCTTTGCCACCCGTCTAAAAAATGTCCAGATTTGGTTGAAAAGTGAAAGATGAAAAGCAGTCTTTTTCAGTTGTTGAAAAAGCAGCCCAGTCTCACCAAAAAAAGAATTAAAATTCACATTTTTTCACTCTGAGAAAATGTGCATAGACATGGAAAAACATTTTTAACCCTAACCTTACCCTAATCTTAACCATTAGTTGAGTGAAAAACAAAGGAGAAACAAAAACATTTTTCAAAAAAGTCACTCACAGATCAACAGAGTGAAATATTTGCTGAATCAACCCACACTATATACCTTGTATCATTCATTAATACTCCCATACATGACATATTGTACTGAAGTATGGGGAAATACATATAAAACAAACATATATCCAGTCTTTATGCTTCAGAAGAGAGCTATTAGAATAATAAACAAAGCTGCTTACAGGGAACCAACAAACCCACTTTTTCTTAAATTAAAAGCTCTCAAGTTGAAAGATCTGGTTGACTTTAAAACTGCAGTAATAATGTTTAAAATGAAGAATCTGTCACTGCCCGCAAATATCCAAAAGTTGTTCCAAATAAGGGAGAAACAATATCATTTCAGAGGAACATGTATATTTCAAAAACCTTCAGTGAGAACTACTGTACTACCAAGCAACACTGTGTTTCAGTGCAAGGAGTCAGATTATGGAACGATTTTGGACCTGAATTAAAATCATGTACAACGCTTGGACAATTTAAACAAAAACTAAAGGAAGAAATACTCCAAACATATATACAAGATGACATGTAAAATCACATAAGGATTGTCATATCCAGTCTGAGTTGTGTTGTAGCATAGTTTTTTGTCACATTTTGTCTTAGCTATGTTCTGAATTGTAATCGCTCTTGTTTTGTTTTTCTTTTGGATTCTTGGATGGAATATGGGTGGGCAATATAAGCTGCGGCTTCAGCCATCACCCATTTCGGATAACTTATGTTGAACAGTATAATCAGAGGAGTTATTGTCTAATTTGACCTTGTTGGATTTTCTTTCCCCCTTTGTTATATTATTCTGTTTCTTTTAATCTGTACTTTTAATCTATCCGAAATAAATAAAGATTCATTCATTCATTCATTCATTCATTCAACGTGGCACTTGAACTCGTCTTGTTGGTGTCGTTGGTTGCAACTGCAAGTAACTAACCATCCGCCATCCCCCACCCACCAATCAACAAAATGAGTGTAGGAAGCCTGGCTAAAACGTGTTGTGCTCATGTACAGTGAGTATGGTGTGTTCTTGTATGCATTTGCACATACACAGTGAGTGGAGGCATGGACTGTGTTTGTAAATCCTATCCAGGTACATTTATTTGTTTGTTTTATGTACAAATACACATTTTTTGAGGGGTGGAAAAGTTCATTAGATATGTTTTTTTAGTGAGATCAGTTTGTGAAAAGGTGTCTTCATATCGATGTCTCTGTATGGTCTAAATTTTGTTGAAAAATTAAGATGAAACACTATCTTTTTAAGGTTGTTTTTTTAAAAAAGGCATTATGTAGTAACCAACATCATTCTTCTGATCCTTTTTGGGTTGGGCGGGGGGGGGGGGGCGCAACACGCCTATACTAGCATCTTTGAGCGAGAGGCAGAGTACATCCTAGACAGATCACCAGTCCAGCACCTGGTATTCTCAGACAGTCTCCCATCCAAGTACTAACCAAGGTAGACCCTTATTAGCTTTCAAGCTCAGATGAGCCCAGGGGTGTCTGGGGACACCCAAAACCTGTGTGAATCTCAGTAAAAAGACACCACACAGAGAGAAATTTGTAAAACGTATTAAAATAGTGCTAAGGCTGCATTTACACCATGATAGTCCGGGGGTCTCGGTTCAATTTTGTGGGGAATGCCAAGAATTTTCGCGCCTTCATTTGGTTTGCATTCACACTGCAGCGGATCAAACTGCCTGGACAACGTCATGCATTTACAACAACTGCTCGTTTGGGGCGCTGTAGTTGAAACCACCACTGACCAGGAAGAAAAAATCTGGGCGAAGAAGAAAAATCAGACTCATTGATTGGCCAGGACCGAAAACAGAAATCCATTCCCTTGAGCTGGGTTGTTTGTCCACCATAAACGAGACATTTTTTTAACTTTTCTCCTTGGCTTTCTCCAGTAAAAGGATTTCTTAGATCCACACAGTTGTCTTTATTATTTTCTACCCAAAATGCACTACGGTAAACGCCACTTCCTCTTCTCAGACTACATGTTGGTATGGTTACACAAACGCTGAGGGGTACTTCTGCCCTTTGGTCTGCTGAATAGTCCGTTTGCATTCACACTGTAAGCGAAGCGCACCAGACTTCATTTGCAAGTGAACCAAGACCCCCATTTTCAGGTGGAGCAGACGTCACTTGTTTAGTGCGCACCAGAGTTCAAACGTGCCTTCAGACAGCACCAAACAAACCAAACTATCTGGATAGTCCATTGATCCAGACCAAACAGTGGCCATGTGAATGCGCCCTATAGTATTGACACTGATTTCAGATTGTTCCAGATATTATGTAACAAGCATTATGCCAGATGTTGAACTAAAAACAAGCTCTTAAAAATGTATTTTTTAATAAAGCACTTTTAACAAAGAGTCAGTCAGAACAGCTTGCTTGAAATATTCATGTTGTGAACACCACCTTTCTTTGCTGTTATTAAAATGTCGGAATCAAGAGTTTAAAGACGTGGGAAGTCTGAGCATCTTACTCACTTGTACATACCTTACTTTGGCCATGTTTAATATTGGAACCCACCATTATTTGTGTGACTGACAATAGAGTTGAGCCAAATTAATTAGTCATACCATGTGACTTCAAGTTTATAGTTGTTATATGCCCATACTACCCGTAGTAATTGACTATGAACACAATAGTCAAGCAGAGTCAAGTGTAAAGGTGAAGGAGATTTATTGGTGCAGAGTTGGTAAATTAACAGAATGTAGAACTGGTGGGGGAGGGTGGGACTGGTGGTTGTGCCAAATCAAGGAAATGAAAAAAGCAAAATGGGGCCTGTGCTACCTATTCCTCTGCCAAATAAACTAACCAAAATCCTCACGACTTAACTAAAAAGATCTTGAATAAAAATTACAAGGGAGGCACCAACCACATAACCTAGTGTTTTTAACAACAAAAAACTATGTGCAGCAATGTACCGGGTACCTCAAACTTACCTGTCCCTACCACAAACTCCCACCAAATACTCTCAAACGTAACAAAAATGCTCCTAACAGCAGCTGGAAGGATGTCATCACAGGCTGAGAGAGACAGAGACTGAGCAGCTCAGGTGGACTCCTTATATAGACCAGCTGATTAGGTCCTCTCAGTTGTGGAGCATTTAGGCCATCAACCTAGGAGAAAAACAGTGGTGGTGGTGGTGGGGGGGCAGACAAATATCGGCTGGGCACGGAACACAAGTTGTGTTGTTTTTTGTACCATTAATAATTTCAGAAATTATTTATTTGTTCTGCTGAAGTGCACAAACACAAAAACATTTTTAGTTTTCAGCTTCAGGTTCCTTTATTTGTACCCGTAGGTAGATTTGTTTTGCAGTCAGGTGACATCCTTTTAGACACATATTTACAAACCACAATTACATTCAACATGAACACAAACACAGGCACACATGAAGCTGACCATAAATACGGTAAAAGTACTCAAGGCTCCACCAATCAGGACATAAGACAAAGAGATAAGAGAAAAAACAAAGAGATAAGAGAGAAGGGTCATATTAAAAAAGTTAAAAACTAAGTCAAAGAAATTAAAAACTCAATAAAAGTCTAAAAACCAATAAAAGATTTGAAACCCAAATAAAAAGCCTACAAAAATAAATAAATATAAAATAAAAATTGATAAATAGATAAATTATGTGCAATATATTGCTACATCTTGTTCAACTCTTTGACAGCAGCAGGAACAAAGCTGTTTTTGTAGCGCTGGGTTTTACATTTTTGGACAACAAACCTCCGTTTGGAGGGAAGAAGCTGAAAGTGGCAGTGCAAAGGGTGGGAGTCATCATTTAAAATGGAGGTAGCAATCCTCTGTACCTGTCTGGTGTACAGGGATGTCAGGCTCAGCTGTGACACCAAGCAAACGACTGGACCATCTAACTACCTGGTCTAAGGATTTCCTCTGTTTCAGTTTTATCTGACCAAACCACGACACTAAAGAAAAGGATAAAACAGATTCAACTAGAAAAGCACTCGGAGAGCGCAGACCTCCGCCAAGCGCCACAGTTCCCCCCATACAGTGTTTGTGTGTACGTTTTCAGATTCCTTGACCATGAAAACATATGACAAGCAATTGGATTCACAATGATAGGATTAGTGGTTCAGTAGTTATTCACGAAAATTGCATTTTCCGTAATGGCGGTTTTCGCCACAGTTCCCTCCATACAGTGTTTGTGTGTACATTTTCAGATTCCTTGACCATGAAAACATATGACTAGCAATTGGATTCACAATGATAGGATTAGTGGTTCAGTAGTTATTCACGAAAATCGCATTTTCCGTAATGGCGGTTTTCGCCACAGTTTCCCCCATACAGTGTTTGTGTGTACGTTTTCAGATTCCTTGACCATGAAAACATATGACTAACAATTGGATTCACAATGATAGGATTAGTGGTTCAGTAGTTATTCACGAAAATCGCATTTTCCGTAATGGCGGTTTTCTTCTGGACGGTGATCTGGATCACCACCAAAATCTAATCATCTGTAGGATACCCCATTTGTGACAATCTGTGAAAATTTCATGAAAATCTGTCTATAACTTTTTGAGTTCTCTTTGAAGCCGCGAGAGAACTCAAAAAGTTATAGACAGATTTTCATGAAATTTCATGAAAGCCGACAGATTTTCGGCTTCAAAGAGATTCTGGCAAACTGTTCGGCGGCTCAGGAGGGGAAAGCAGCTCCCCGTCCACACTGTGTATGGTGCGGATGGGACACTGTTGACTTCAACTGGGGATATCGTCGGGCGGTGGAAGGAATACTTCGAGGATCTCCTCAATCCCACTGATACGCCTTCCACAGAGGAAGCAGGGTTTGGGGACGAGGGGGATGACTCGCCTATCACAGGGGCTGAGGTCGCCAAGGTGGTTAAAAATCTCCTTGGTGGCCGGGCCCCGGGGGTGGACGAGATTCGCCCCGAGTACCTCAAGGCCCTGGATGTTGTTGGGTTGTCATGGTTGACACGCCTCTGCAACATTGCGTGGAGGTCGGGGGCAGTGCCTTTGGCATGGCAAACCGGGGTGGTGGTTCCTCTCTTCAAAAAAGGGGACCGGAGGGTGTGCTCCAACTTTAGAGGGATCACACTCCTCAGCCTCCCTGGGAAGGTCTATGCCAAGGTACTGGAGAGGAGAGTCCGGCCGTTGGTCGAACCTCGGATTCAGGAGGAGCAATGTGGTTTTCGTCCTGGCCGTGGCACATCGGACCAGCTCTTTACCCTCTCGAGAATTCTTGAGGGTTCGTGGGAGTTTGCCCAACCAGTTTACATGTGTTTTGTGGACTTGGAGAAGGCATTTGACCGCGTCCCTCGTGGATTTTTGTGGGGGGTGCTTCGGGAGTATGGGGTATCGGGCTTGTTGTTACGAGCTATTCGGTCTCTGTACGACCGTTGTGAGAGTTTAGTTCGCATTGCCAACACTCGGTCGGAGTCATTCCCAGTGAGAGTTGGACTCCGCCAGGGCTGCCCTTTGTCACCGGTCCTGTTCATAATTTTTATGGACAGGATTTCTAGGCGCAGCCAGGGAATGGAGGGTGTCATGCTTGGTGACCACAGGATCTCATCTCTGTTGTTTGCAGATGATGTTGTCCTGTTGGCTTCATCCAGCAATGACCTACAGCTCTTGCTGGGACGGTTTGCCGCTGAGTGTGAAGCGGCTGGGATGAGAATCAGCACCTCCAAGTCCGAGTCCATGGTCCTCAGCCGGAAAAAGGTGGATTGTCCTCTCCGGGTTGGGGACAGGCTCCTGCCCCAAGTGGAGGAGTTTAAGTATCTTGGGGTCTTGTTCACGAGTGAGGGGAAAATGGAGCGAGAGATCGACAGACGGATTGGAGCAGCATCTGCAGTGATGCGGACGTTGTACCGGTCTGTTGTGGTGAAGAGGGAGCTTAGTTCTAAGGCAAAGCTGTCGATTTACCAGTCAATCTACGTTCCTACTCTCACCTATGGTCACGAGCTTTGGGTAATGACCGAAAGAACGAGATCGCGGATACAAGCGGCTGAAATGAGCTTTCTCCGTAGGATTGCTGGACTCACCCTCAGAGATAGGGTGAGGAGCTCAGTCATCCGGGAGAGGCTCAGAGTAGAACCGCTGCTCCTCCACATTGAAAGGAGTCAGTTGAGGTGGTATGGGCATCTGATTAGGATGCCTCCTGGACGCCTCCCACTTGAGGTGTTTCAGGCACGTCCCACTGGGAGGAGACCCCGGGGCAGACCCAGGACTCGGTGGAGAGACTATGTCTCCCAGCTAGTCTGGGAACGCCTTGGTATCCCCTCTGAAGAGCTGGAGCAGGTGGCTGGGGAGAGGGAAGTCTGGGCTTCTCTGCTTGAACTGCTGCCTCCGCGACCCGGACCTCCGGAAAAGCGGTAGAAGATGGATGGATGGATGGATGGATGGAACTTTTTGAGTTATCTTGCTAACAACAGACAGACAGACAAACAGACAAACCAACGCCAATGAAAACATAACCTCCTTGGCGGAGGTAATAAAAGTCTGATAAAACATTGAGATTATGGTTTGGTCAATTTGGAAGTGTGTGAATTTCATATTTGTAAGATTACGCACATTCAGTGGTCTGGCCTTTTAGTACAGTGACTTCATGCCTGGGAGTTTTCCTCCTAAAGTCAATAATCATATCTTTAGTTTTTGTCGTATTCAGCTGCAGGTAGGAATCCTCACCCCAGTGAACAAAATCATCAACTACTAGGCCGTGGCCACTCTCACCATCCTGAAGAAGACTGACAATAACTGAATCATCAGCATACTTTATAATGTGTCTGTTGTCATGTCTGCTCTGACACATGTTTGTGTACAGGATGAAGAGTAGTGGTGACAACACACACCCCTGAGGAGAGCCAGTAGAAGAACACTTTTCATCAGACAATGTACCATTGACCCTTACTCTCTGTGTCCTGTTGGTTAAAAAAATTCAGAATCCAACCTACCAGATTATTACTGAAATCAAATTGTTGCAGGAGCCTTTCAACTAAAATATGAGGTTGGATTGTATTAAAAGCAGAAGAAAAGTCCACAAATAAAAGCCTGGCATGTGTCCCATTAAAATCCAGATGTTTAAAAAGCATGTTAAGCAGAGGGACAGTGGCATCCTCCACTCCTCTGTGAGGCTTATAGGCAAACTGCAAAGGATCCAATGCGTGCTCTGTCTGCTTTAAGACCTCAAATCTGACCAGTTTTTCAAAAATTTTCATTAAAATTGAAGTCAAGGCAACTGGTCTAAAATCATTTACCATTTTAGGACAGCTGGATTTTGGAACAGGGACAACCACAGCATCTTTCCAGACCTTAGGCACATGTTGTGTCTGTAAGGACTTATTAAAAATGCAGTGAAACACAGGACTCAGTTCATGTGCACAGGACTTTACCATGTGCCCACATATATTATCAGGGCCCTGACTTTTGTTCACTTTTACAGCACAGAACACCCTTTTAACATCCTGCAACTCAATATTAAAGTGCTGATTGTCTTTGAGTTTCTTTGAGTTTCAAATCTTGGGTTTCTGTGCTAAAATCAAGAGAATCAAAATGACCATAAAAACAATTAAGAGAATTAGCCAGCTCTGTGTCTGAATTAAAACCATCTAAAAACACGATTACTGCGGTCTGTGCTCTGAAGGCCTGCAATAGTTTTCATACTAGCCCAGGCTGAACCAAGCTTCTTTGCTGCCATTTTTCTTTCCAATTCTGATTTATAATTCTGTTTTGCTCTTAAAATTTCGGACTTCAGCTCTTTTGTGGCAACCTGCAGCTCAGAAACAACCCCCTGTTTAAAGGCAAGTGCTTTCCTCTGTAAGCAGGATTTAACTGATTTACTAACCCATGGCCTATTGTTGGGATATATTTTGACACATTTACGTGGAATGATCACATCCCTGCAAAAAGCCATGTAAGAGCATGTGACGTCCACCAAAGAGTCCAAATCATCCACGCAGGACAGTGTGAACACCTCCCAGTCCTTACAGTTAAAACATTCCTGGAGGCAGAGCACTGAATCATCTGTCCAAACATTTATGTCCCTAGTCTTTGTCTTCTCTCTTTTGAGAGTAGTTTTATATGTTGGCAGCAAATGTACACAGTTGTGATCTGAGGATCCTAAAGGAGGAAGGGGCAGAGATTTAAAGGCCCCCTCTATAGATCCGTAGCACAGGTCCAATGTCTTCTCTCGCCTGGTTGGGCAGGAGACGTACTGATAAAAGTTTTTAAGTGTCTTCTTTAAAGACACATGGTTAAAATCCCCAAGGATAAAATTTTGATTTTTTTTTTTTGATTTTGTATACTTAATTGATCCCCAGAGGGGAAATTGAGGGCATCCACCTGGATGGATGAAGCAGCCACGGTACGGCGCTATCCCTTAATCACTCACACACATTCACACCTAGGGCCACTTTAGAGTCTCCAATTAACCTAACCTGCATGTTTTTGGTCTGTGGGAGGAAACCGGAGAAATCCCGGAGTAAACCCACGCAGATACGGGGAAAACATGCAAACTCCACACAGATCACTGTTGGTCAGGGGCTGGGATCGAACCAGGGATCCCATGGCCAAGGGTGAGTTGCTGTGCTGCCGCAGTGCTAACCACTGCGCCACCGCTCCAAATTTGGAGCCCCTGGGGAAATTGACTGCAACCGCTGTACCGCATCAAAGATGGTGCTGGAGGCGGAGGCAGCATCCACCCTCGGGTGAATGTACACAGTCATTATGAAAAGTTGGGGGAACTCGCGGGGTAGATAAAAGGGGCGTAGCGATACGGACAGAAGCTCCACATCTGGTGTACAGATGCACTCTCTGACCGTGACAGATGTACAGTACTGTTTATTAATATACAAACATACGCCGCCTCCCTGACATTTCCCTGTTACCTCTTCCTGCTGATCCAAGCAAAGTGACAAAAACCGTCAATACACAGGTCCGAGTCCCGGTCATGATCTGTAAGCCACGTCTCCATGTAAGCCATGACACAGCAGTTCTTGAAATCCTTCTGATATCGGACATTTCCTTGACTTTCATCCACTTTATTTCTCAGGGATTGTACGTTCCCCATAATAATGGAAAGAAGAGGAATGTGGTTAAGCTGACGTCTCCTCAGGTTTAATCTTACACCTTCACGCTTTCCGCGTTTCCTCCTTTTGTCTCTCTTTTCATTGCTGTGTCCATGAAAGTCTCTTAAAATAAAATCCGGCAGTTGCGGGACAAACGCAAACACAGACGCTGGATTATCCATGTTTAGCTGCAGTAACATGTCTCTGGAGTACTGCATTCTTACCAACGTGACCGCGCTGACGTCCCAGACAAAGGGCCGGTAAGAAAGGAGCCACAGTGCAATAACAAGAAGACAATCCATGCTGATGGAACCAAAGACCTCTTCGTTTTATAGTCCACAAACAATTCAAGGACAAAAACGGCACAGAGACTTACGTTAAAGCACATTAAAGTGCATAAAAACAAAGACTAAGACGCCAAACTTTTTCACCCACTGCCGGTCGCTGCGTGCGCATTATGCATGTCTCCAAAAGTTGTTGCCAGTTTAACAATGGCAGCGAATCCATTTTAATGTATTTGTAACAGAAGAGGGGGGAAACATGCAAGAAATCTTTGAATTAATGATATCTATTGTTTTTTTAAGTTTTTGGTTTCTAGACAGCACACAGTGTTGCCCCCACAATGCTGATTTATTAGAAAGCAATCACAACAACAACACTAGACTACCAGCTATATTAGATTTTTTTAAAGGTCATGATCCATAGCAGTAAAGCTGATTGATTCTGCCATGCCTGTAGATGTATTAGATTAGATTCAAATCAGTGAGAACAGTATCTACATATCACAAATCAACGGACCTACGTTGATACATGGTGAAAGAAAAAGTGCAGGACAAACACAATCTTGTAAGTCTGCCATTTGAATTATCTTAATTATACTGCCATCATGGCAGCTTCTTTTTCATTATTATTGGATTCTACGCTGAACTTTTCACTGCCATTCATGTTTTTCCCACAACTTGCACTAATTTGACACTCTCATTATATCCGAGGGCTGTTCATTAAATATTTCCTCTGACTCACTTCCAGTTATTGTTAGAGGCTAAAATTCCACATGCATAATAATACATATGTGTAGGTCACATGGTAATTTGCAGCTCTGAACTCTTACGTTTTACAGGCGCTTAGGCAGAGTAAGGTGTGATAATGGATCCAGTTGAATATAGAGCAATCATCAGGTTCCTGTACTTGAGAGGCTGCACACCACGGGAGATGTTCCATGAGATGAAAGAAATTCATGAGCAGGATATCCCATTGTATGACATAGTCAAGCACTGGCACTGACAGTTCAAGTGTGGTCGGACATTGGTGGAAACAGTACGCATTCATCTGCGACCACAGTGTGCCATTGATCAAGACACCATCCTGGAAGTGGACGCTACCATTTTGGAGGATCACTGCAAAACTCTTTGCCAACTAACCTATGATGTCAAAATCAGTGTGGGGTCTGTGGCAGAAATTACCCATGACCATTTGCACATACAAAAGTTGTCTGCATGATGGATTCCCTGGTTGCTCACACCTTTCCACAAGCAGGAATGAGTTACATGCTCTGGGGCTCTTTTGACTGTGTGCCAACAAAACCAGGAGGACTTCTTCAACAGACTAGTCATGCAGGACGAAACATGGGTCCAACACTATGATCCAGAGACTAAAGTCCAGTTAAAGCAATGGAAACATTACAAGTCAACACCTCTGAAGAAGGCACGTGCCCAACCCTTGGCAAGCAAGGTCATGCTCACTGTCTTTTGGGACCAGCATGGAGTATTGATGATGGATTTCCCTGCAAAGGGTACCACGACTACTGGGACTTACTACACTTCACTGCTGCAGAAATTGCAGAAGACCATCAGGATCAAGAGGCGTGGCATGCTGACCACAGGTGTCCGACTCCTGCAAGACAATGCCCCGCTTCACAACTCACGTTACCCAGACATAAGCACAGTCCTGTGGCTATGAAATCCTTCCTCACCCCTTTACTTTAATAGCCTCACACTATCTGACTTCCAACTCTTTCCAACCATGAAATCATTTTTGAAGGACAAGCACTGCCAAGATGATGAAACATGATTTCTGAGGTCAAGTCGTGGGTTCTGATGCAACCTGCAGCCTTCTACGGGTGAGGTCTCCACAGCTGCATAAAATGATGGGAGAAGTGTGTGACCCTTGATGGTACCTATGTAGAGAAAGACTGATAAATGTGTCAAGTTTGGTTCCTGTCAGTCCATGGAAAATGAGTCAGAGGAAATCTTTAATAAGATAAGATAAGATAAGCCTTTATTAATCCCACAATGGGGAAATTCCAGGATTGCAACAGCACAGGGATAGCAACACTCAGAGCAATAATTAAGAAGATACGAAAAATATGAAAAATATGAAAAATAAAAATAAGCAGTGAATATACATACGTACACATAAATATATAAATATATATGCAAAGTGCGGAGCATTGTAGCAAGATGGAATAAACAGCATAACCGTCTACTTAGTTATCCTACATACAGTAGTATGAATATGTACCCATACATATTGTCACCCTCCGTAGCGACTGATATTGTCCTAGTTGTATACTGAAGGGGACCATTTGTGTAAGTCTGTTGCGTCCTTTGCATCCAATACTATTAGGTCGTCATGTTTTTTTTGCTATCTCTGCGAGCAGCCCTGCTTAGGTTATACAGTCTGACAGCCGTAGGTAGGAAGGACCTGCGAAACCTCTCGGTTGTGCACCTCGGATGATGTAGTCTACTGCTAAATGAGCTCCTCAGTGCGTTCAGTATGTCCTGCATAGGGTGGGACTCGGACTCCAGCAGAGATGACAGTTTAGCCACCATCCTTCTCTCTCCCATCTCCTCCACTGGGTCAAGGCGTTGCGCCAGGACAGATCTAGCTTTCTTGATCAGTTTTTTCAATCTCTTCCTATCGGCTGCTGTAATGCCGTTGCCCCAGCAGACCACTCCAAAAGTGATGGCTGATGCCACCACCGTGTCGTAGAATGTCTTCTGCAGTGCCCCTTGTACACCAAAAGACCTGAGCCTCCTCAGTAGGAACAGCCTGCACTGTCCCTTCTTGTAGAGTGCGTCGGTATTGTGTGACCAGTCTAGTTTATTGTTCAGATGAACACCAAGGTACTTGTAGGATGTCACCATCTCAATGTCCGTTCCCTGTATGTTTACTGGTGGTGTGAGGGGTTGTCCTTGCCTGCGGTAGTCCACCACCAGCTCCTTAGTTTTCCTCGCGTTGATCTGGAGACAGTTACGATGGCACCAGTCCACGAAGTCCTGGATAAGTCCTCTGTACCCAGCTTCATCTCCGTTGGAGATGAGGCCGACGATCGCAGAGTCGTCAGAGAACTTCTGTAGATGGCAGTGTGTTGTGTTGTGTGAGAAGTCCGCAGTATAAAGGGTGAACAGGAAGGGAGCCAAAACCGTTCCCTGGGGGGCCCCCGTGCTACCGATGATCGTGTCAGACACACAATCTCGGGTTCTCACAAACTGTGGCCGGTTCGTGAGGTAGTCCAGGATCCATGATGGCAGGTGCTGGTCCACCCCTGCGCACAGCAGCTTGTCCTTCAGGATCATCGGTTGGATGGTATTGAAAGCACTGGAGAAGTCAAAGAACATGATCCTCACCGCATTCCCGGGCTTCTCCAGGTGGGACAGAGAACGGTGAAGGAGGAAGATCACTGCATCCTCCACCCCAATGCCATGCTGGTAGGCGAACTGGAGTGGATCCATCGCTGGTCCCACCAGGGGGCGGAGGTGAGCAAGGAGCAGTCTCTCCAGGGTCTTCATCATGTGAGACGTCAGGGCCACTGGTCTGTAGCTGTTCAGATCTTTGGGCTGGGAAGTCTGGTACAGGTACCACACAAGATGTTTTCCACAACTGTGGTACCCTCCCCAGCTTCAGGCTCAGGTTGAAGATGTGCTCCACAATCCCACACAGCTGGTCTGCACAGGACTTGAGGAGCTTCGCGCTGATGCCATTCGGTCCCGAGGCCTTCCTCGCCTTGATCTTCCTCAACTCCGTCCTCACCTGGTTCTTAGTGAGGGTCAGGTTGGGGGGCTGTGTGCTAGAAGTGGGGGGGTGTTGGTGGAGTGGGGTGTGGACAGCAGGTCTCAATGACTTTAGAGGCAGCAGTGGTTGTTGTGCAGTCGGGGGGGAGGGCGGTTGGTCAAACCTATTAAAAAACAGGTTCAGATTGTTCGCCCACTCCCTGCCCCCCGTGGCCTGGGGGGAGGTATTCTGGAGCCCAGAGATGGTTTTAAGGTTTCTCCAGACCCCGCCGATGTCGCTCAGTTGCAGCTTGTCCTCCATCTTCTTCCTGAAGATGTCCTTGCCTTCTCTGATCTTCCTCCTCAGCTCCCTCTGTACGGACTTCAGCATCTCCCTGTTCCCCGACCTGAAGATCCTCTTCTTCTCTCTCAGAAGTGTTTTTATTTCAGGGTTGATCCAGGGTTTGTTGTTCGAGCAACACCGTATGGTCTTGGTGGGTACGGTGTTGTCCACACAGAAGCTGATGTAGTCCGTGATGGTGTGAGTGAGGCCGTCGATGTCCTCACCATGTGGCTCGCAGAGCTGCTCCCAGGCAGTGGTTTCAAAACAGTCCTTTAGAGCGTCCATTGCCTCCTCAGACCATAACTTCACTGTGCGCATGACCGGAGGTTGTCTGTGCACTAGGGGTTTGTACACCGGCAGGAGATGAACCAAGTTGTGATCTGATCTCCCAAGTGGGGGGAGTGGTGATGAGGTGTACGCCTCCTTAGTATTTGCATAGAATAAGTCCAGTGTTTTATTGTCTCTAGTGTGGCATGTGACATACTGGGTGAGCGTGGGTAGAATGAAGGACAGTGAAATATGGTTGAAATCACCTGAGATGAGGAGAAGAGCATCTGGGTGTTCTGTCTGCAGCCTGCCAGTTACTGAGTGGATGACGTCACGTGCTGTCCCAGCATTCGCCATCGGATTTGCATAAATAACAATGCAGATGACGTGTGAGTATTCCCTCGGGAGATAGGTAGGCCGCATGCTAACAGCTAGCAACTCGATGTCTTTGCTACAGTGCTGTTCCTTAACCGTGATATGCCCCGGTCTGCACCAGTTGTTATTGACATACATTATCACTCCCCCGCCTCTTGCCTTCCCACTGTCTGGTGTCCAGTCTGCCCGTATTGCGTGGAAACCCTCCAGTTCGATGTTAGCATCTGTTGCTAGTTCTGTTAGCCACGTCTCGATAAACAGCAACAGGCTACTCTATCTGTACACGCTCTCGTAGCGGGAGATAGCCGCTAGCTCAACAGTTTTATTGAGTAGCGATCGAACATTCCCCATAATGACAGATGGGAGGACGGGTCTGTACCTTGTATTCCTCGCCCACCATCTTACTCCAGCTCAACATCCACGCCGTTTCCGTATTATTTCTCCCGGTATGTTGAGTTTTTGCATTAGCATCTTGGTCCGGTTAAGTGCTAACAGCTGGTCTCTATTGTACTGCCTCCTGCAAGAAACAGTGGCTCCGTCCGCTGGCTCAGGAGACATTTGGGCAATCTACGTGTTTGGATCTACGTGTTTGGATGGAATAAAGGTGTCGCTGGATCAGAAAGATTAGCAAGAGAGCCAGATAGTAAATAGAAATAGGCAGAAATTGATCCGCGATTGCAAAAAGGCAGCCTACTCGTGTGGTGCCGGAAGTAGTAGTAATGAACAATTTGTGCACTTCATGCACTGCACACTGCACTGGGATTAAAATGTTGAGAGACAGCACAAATAAACTGTATTTGCATTAGAATTTTGAAGCTTAAAAATTCTAAGTTACAAGTACATAATCACAAAATCAGCACTCAGATTGGATTGAAATCAGAACAATAATGAGTTGTTGAAAAACCAGAGGGCAATCAGAAAGCGCACACCTCCAATTCAAACGTGTCAGTTGACAGAGCATCGTAGGGTGTTGGGCCATTTAAGGTTGATTAGCCTATTATTTTTTTTCATGAGTTTAACAATGTTAAAGTGAAAAAGTGGCCCAGAATATGCATAGTGATCTGGATCTGGCCCAAAGGATACCTCTGATGAAAATTTGATCAAAATTTGTCGAATAGTTTTTGCGTGATCTTGCTAAAAGGCAAACAAACCTCAATGAACATGTAACCTCTTTGGCAGAGGTAACAAAAAGACTCATTCAGGGATGATCTCTGGCTTCACCATCGGAGAAAGATGTTCAGCCCCTCCCACACTTTTAAAATAGCTCAGCTGATCAAGAAAATAGAGAAAAGGGTAAACACAAATGTCTGCAGTTTTGTCTCACGTGAGGTGTGCCAGACGTTCAGATTCTGATTTTTTTTTTTTTTTAAGACGGTCTTTTTTGACCGTACGCCCTGTTGGTACATTAAGAATGCTGACGTGGCAGTCCTCAGAAATCTCATTGGTCCGTTAGAGCCTGGCAGACTAATGCAGAATCGCCCCACTGCACCGTGGGTGTTGAAGGGAAGGCTGTGTTCTACGAGGGAACATATTCTGACCCTCGGCCCGCACCCTGCACCCACACGCGCTTTCTGGTGGAATAGCGCACACACAAGAAATCATGCACGCTGGAGGAGACACACACATGCGGCGTTTCAGAAATGGATTTTTGAAGACCCTGTTACAAATTCATGCCAGTGCACGCCTCCTTTTGACACACACACACAGCCAGAGCTCTCTCAGTACAACAGCAGCACTGTGTGCAGCACTGAGATAGCCTTCTGTGACCAATTATAATGGCAGCCAGCAACGCAGCGTAGCATCCAAAGTGCGCGCACACACACTCTTGCAGGCTACAACACCACGCTTAGATAAGGTTTAATTTGAAAATGAGCACACTCATCATTTTCTGTTCCCTTTCAAGTTCTCTTTGCCACCCTCTATCGTTTTCTCACCCCTCTTGGTCTTTCTAACTCACTCCAACTCACACTACAACTTTGTCTCTCTTTTTTATGTGCAACTTACTCTCCTCCCTTCATCTTCATCACCATATCTCCCTCACTGTCACACACACATTTAAACAGAGGGCATTCTTATGCAGCCACACTGGGATTTGATCGTGAAGGAGTAAAAGAGAGGATGACGATGATGCTTCTTCTTCTATTTGGAGTCTAGTTTGAGGGATTCCAGGGTTAAATTTTGGAAGATGCTGCGCAGGAAGGTCTACCATGTTCAGGTTAGGAATAAATCTCTGCTCAGTGCTCACTGTGCCTTTGTAAAGGGGCATTAAAGGGAAAGGGGGGTAAAGTAACCAACTTTGTACACCTGGAAAGTTCAGTTAGATATACATTTTGTTGTTTCATGCAAAATAAAAGTTTCAAAGTAAGATGATTAGGATCTCTGAGAGGTTAAGTAGTACAGCAAGTTAAATAGGGTGAAGTTTCTCAAAATGTCTTTAAAATGATGACAGTAGAAGATAGGTCGATGTTAAATCTCAGTTGAAGGGGCAGGGATGACTCAGTGCTAATAGTTGAACTTGTTCCATTAATCAGTTGGAAACTTTCTGCAACTACATACATTCATTACTGTTCTCCACTTCCACAGTCATTAGTGCTTTCTGTTTGTTCTATTCTTTCTCTGTCTTTTTTTTTTTTTTTACAACCCATTTTCCCTTCAGGTGTCATTAAGATTTCATGGACTAATTTCTTCTAAAGCTTGTAGTGAACTGAACCTTCTTTCTTTTAGCCTTGTGTATAAAAAAGGTAAAATATTTAATACATTCTAGCATGATACACCAGTTTGTGAAGGCCTCATGCACGCTGAGATGAAACTCATGGATTGATTATAATCCAAAAATGCTTTTGAGTGTCAAAGTCACTCATAAACCACATGCCATGTACAGTCATGTGAAAAAATTAAGACACCCCATTAAATACAGCATTCAGTTCTTTAATAATAAATGCTCACATGTTGATGTCTAATCTTGTTCTTATTTATCTCTGGAAAAGAAGGTGATTTAATTGCAGGTAAATAACAAAATTAACCTTGTTTTACTCATTAAACAAAAGATATCAACAAAAATGTGTATTCTAACTGAGGAAAACGTTAGGACACCCTACTGCCTAATAGCTAGTGTTACCTCCTTTGGCTGAAATAACTTCAGTGAGATGCTTCTTGTAACCGCCTACCAGTCTCTGACATCGGTCTGAGGAAAGTTTGCCCCACTCCTCAATGCAGAATTCCTTCAGCTGTGAGATGTTTGAGGGGTTTCTTGCATGTACAGTCCATTTCAAGTCACCCCACAGCATCTCAATGGAATTAAGATCTGGGCTTTGACTGCGCCATTCCAGAACTCTCCATTTCTTAGTTTTTAGCCAGTTCTTGGTGGATTTACTGGTATGTTTTGGGTCATTACCATGTTGCAGGGTCCAGTTCTGCTTCAGCTTTAATTTTTTTTACAGATGGTCTCACGTGGTCCTCAAGCACCCTCTGATACACGGTAGAATTCATGGTTGATTCTATGATGGTGAGCTGGCCAGGTCCTGCTGCACCAAAGGATCCCCAAACCATGACGCTTCCACCTTCATGTTTCACAAATTGTATGAGGTTCTTTTCCTGGAATGCTGTATTTGTTCTACACCAAACACGTCCTCTGTTCTGGTGTCCAAATGATTCACTTTTAGACTCATCTGTCCAAAGAACATTATTACAGAAGTCCTGGTCTTTATCTACGTTCTCTCTGGCAAACTTCAGTCCCGCCTTCGTGTTTCTCTTAAAGAGCAAAGGTTTCCTCCTTGCATGCCTCCCGTGCAAGTTAAACTTGTGCTGTCTCTTCCTGATTGTAATGGCATGCACTTTCACATCAACAGTAGCAAGAGCCTGCTGTAAGTCCAGTGATGACATTTTAGGGTTTTTGGAGACTTCTTTTAGCATCTTGCAGTCTGCTCTCAGGGTGAACTTGCTTGGACGGCCAGACCTGGGCATGTTGGTGGTTGTTTTGAATGTCCTCTACTTGTACACTATTTTCTGAACAGTGGAATGGCTGATTTCAAATTCTTTTGAGATCTTTCTAAATCCCCTACTAGACTCATAAGCTGCTATAATCTTCTCTCTGAAGGCCCCAGACAGCTCTTTCGATCTCACCATTGTGTTCACTGTCACTTCAGCAGTCAGGAGCACACCAAACTAAATGTCTGAGGTTTAAATATGACCAGCCTTCTTCAAAATACTGAGTCACGAGGTTCTAATCATGTGCACCTGATGTGATACACCTGTGGTTGATTTTAGCCATTTTAAGTGGGAATAAATGTGGGGGTGTCCTAATTTATTCCTCACCAGAAATTGCATGTTTTTAGAATTACATTTTACAGAAAAATTTAAAAAAGTCTTCAGTTTTAATTGTTTAGTTATATTACTTGAATCTTCCAGCATTGTTAAAATTGATATAAAATATCCATATGTCCAAATATGTTAAAAAAAAACCCACACACACACAGAGGCTTTCATAGGATGTCCAAATTTTTTCACGACTGTATGCTATTCTAACATGGTTTATCAAAGAGCCACTTCTGTTGTTGTGATATTTCAGTGGGGTTTTTTTGCTTCATTTGTTAAAAAAAGTCTAAAGTTATTGAAGCATGTGCCATGTGTTATAATAACTATTAAGTAGTTATAAATAACAACATTTGTTAAAAACATGTGTTAGAAAAAAAATGGAAATATTACTGTGTGGAAGTTCTGATAGCTAATCTTATTTAATGTGATTTTCATAGATGCCAGTGATTGAACTGTTAGGGGTCCAACAGGGCTATATTCTTGGGCCTGTTTAATTGTAATTTTTAATAGGTCCAAGATATACAGACAATACCCAAACAACATTTGTTACAGAGGGAAAGAACCACTACCAAGACAAGTGCACTAAATAGTGTCCGTAATTGAATAGCCAAAAAGAAGAATATGACCAAGAAGAATTATTTAAGATGACAGATGCCAGTGTCTTCCTGTATAGGGATGAGCTTGAAATGTGAATGAGTTAAATTATCTTGGGATCACATAAGCTTTAATAATGCTTCCATTGGTGCCAGGTGACTTGTTCCATGCAAAGTGAATTGTTTTTTGTTTATCATGGTTCCCTCCTATTCTGATGGCTGAGAAGGTTGCTGTCAGCTCCACTCTCAACTCTCTGTGTGTGTGTGTGTGTGTGTGTGTGTGTGTGTGTGTGTGTGTGTGTGTGTGTGTGTGTGTGTGTGTGTGTGTGTGTGTGTGTGTGTGCGCGCGCGTGTGTGTGAGGGGAGGGGAGCAGATGTGGAGCTCAGGTTTTCCCACAAAGTTATACTGTAGCTCACAGGGTGAGCTGCTGTTTCTCTTTTAAAAACACCTTGATCATTTCCATGAAGCAGTATATTAAGGTTAATTTCAGCATGGTACAGTTTGGAGTGATAACCCCTGATCAGGATTGCATTTTCACTACAGGCTGTGTGAGTAGATGTTGGCAGCTATGTCATTCAAAAGCAGGCTCTGTGCATTTTAAAAAAAAATTAAAATTCTTTAGTTAATAGTTCAAGAGTAGTAACAAAATATGTATTGAAATCAATAGTCTGTTCATTAAATTTAGAATATTTTCATTTTGAATAGTGAAAACCACTAAACCCACCCCCAGATAAGGAAGGGGGCTGTTTCGCTGCCATTACTTGACAACTTTAGTGGTTGTCTTGTCAATAGCGAGGTATTATAACTGTATTCCCTATACTGTATATATATAAAATCAATCAAACGCATAGTGTGCATACCCATGCTCATGGGTCTGCACATGAGTCTGGTCATGAGTGAATATTTACATTGGTTCCATTCCTGACACTACTTCTTCCAGCTGTTTCAAAGCTGGGAAATGTTCCATTCTCCAGAACAGTAGGCAGCGATCACATTTATCAGACGTTCCAGATTTTGAGGGTCAAACTTTGGTCAGCTTGGAACAGGCACTACGTATCAAGTACTGTTTCATCATCGATTGAAAGCAAGTGGATTCAGTGGTAATTTCACAGAAGCACTTTCATGACAGCTGTCAAAACACTCACATTTATGCAGTCTTATATCTTAGAATTTTGACTTTGTGAATTGAAGTATGCTTGTTTTATCAGAACATTTTTGTTTGACTTTGCCTGTCCTTGCCTAACTTGTGTTGGCAGTGGTTCAGCTCCTCATTCATCAGTGGAGATGGCTGAGGTACGGTACACATTGGTGCACCACATTTGGACTGAGAACTGAACAGGGAATTTTTTCAGTAATGGCTTACCAAATGTACAGGGACTTCAGGAAAAAAAAAAACTATTTGTGATTGGTATTGAATTTAGATTTGTGTTTATTGTCTATTTGTTTGCTGCCACTTCGTACTAGAGATGTAACTGAGTAGTAAGTGTCCTTGTGACAGGTATAGCATTAACAGATAATTCTCAATCAGTACCTTGCCACTGGGTGTTTGTTGTGACTGACTACTACTTCAAAACACGGTTTAAATGAACAAATAA
This sequence comes from Pholidichthys leucotaenia, assembly GCA_020510985.1. NCBI lineage: Eukaryota > Metazoa > Chordata > Actinopteri > Cichliformes > Pholidichthyidae > Pholidichthys > Pholidichthys leucotaenia. The sequence continues at coordinate 289,837,975 of CM035845.1, forward strand.
TATGTCACTGTGTAAAAATAGGAAAAAAAAACTCTTTAACCTACAAGCTGTCTTAAATTCAGGTCATCATGGGGGGTTTTAAACATGTACTGCTGCTGTTTAAAGTTGAACCAGTTTCTCCTTTTTCTGCTGTGCTCTGCTATGGTTCAACATCCACACACAGCTCATTGTTACATTATGTGCAGCTAAAGCCTCCCAAAAAAGATCAGACTGAACATAACAAAATGAGTGTGTGAGAGAGAAAGAACAAGTCATTTTCAGGTAAGATATCTTAAACTAAGCTTTTCACTCATGTCCGTTCACTTGACCTCAGGTTAAAGATTAAGTCACAACCTGCTGAAAACAAACAGAAATTGTTGGCATCACAAGTGTGAAATTCCTGAAAGAGCCTTAAATCTACACTTCAGATTACATTAGATCTCCCAACATACAGTAGATTTGCAATAAGGTGCATAAATGACAGAAATTTGAAGTGAGATGGGTGGCTAGGTAGGTAATAGTTCAACACGATGCAGTTTATTAAATTAAGCAAAATTTGGCATTTTAAAAGCAGAAAAGAAGTCATACTCAGGTTTACTGAAATGTCTATTACATGGAATTAAGTTAGCTAACCTTCTCTTTCAGTGTTATGTGATTGAAAAAGTTTTGTCTATTCAGTTTACCTGTCTGTTTAAAAAACAATTTATTTTTATTGCCACACAGTAAATCCAGGCTGAAGAGTGGTCTGCATCCATACTTATTCTCTCTCACATCGTGACTCCATCACTCAGCACCCAAACAAGCTGCATAAAGAATATTAAAGATGGATCCCATAAAACTAAAGGGTGTGTTCCAACAAAGTCTACCACTCTGTCTGAGGATTTGTATGTCTGTGTTTAAACAGGACCTCCAAGCCGAGATAGACAGCCATACAGAGCTGTATCACGCCCTAGATGAGAATGGCCAGAGGATCGTGAGCTCACTCAGAGACACGGAGGATGGCGCTCTGCTTCAGAGACGTCTGGACAACATGAGCCAGCGCTGGAACGACCTACACAACAAGACCCTCAGCATGAGGTGAGGGAACACCCGAGGTCCATATGTCTCAATCAGGAAGGGATCTAATGTTAGGGGAAAAAAAGGATTGAAGATGATTAACTTTTTGTTTCAAGGGCCCACCTAGACTCCGAGATGGCGCCCTGGAAGAGGCTCCACATGTCGCTACAGGAGCTGCTGAACTGGTTAAGACTTAAAAGTCAACAGCTAGAGCAGGAGCCGCCTATAGGGGGTGACATCCCTGCTGTGCAGACGCAGCTCGACACACACCGGGTAGGAAGAAATGTACTTCTTTTTTCTGCAGTGTTTTTACTGTTATTTCATTCTTAAACTGTTCCTTCATAGCGACCCTTGTTTTTTAATGTGGAGCTTAACCTTCGAAAGTTCTGTGTATGTCTCTGGATAATCTGTGTTTTTAACTAGAAGGCACTCAGTGGAGGTGCAGACCTACATGGACCCTGGGACCTTAACCATTTACCTTATGACTGCAGAATTAATTAATGTCTACAACTTTGCCTGTAGTATTCCTGCACCAGGTTTGGTGATATCTTTCTTCTTTTAGAGTTTGGATAAAAACAAAATTGATGATCCTGTGCCCTTAAAAATTTGACCCGTTGACTCCAAAAGCATAACCACAGATGTTATTTGCAAGGACAAGAAGTGTTCCAACTTTTTACCTTCTTTAAAGTGTAGATACACGTTTATCCACAGTTTCAACTATTGGTATAAGTAATGCCATTTGTGGCTGGTAAGAGAACTACAGTCTATTCAGTTACACATAGAGCCATTCATTAGCCTTTGCCCTCTTTGCCCTAGGGGCCGAGCACAGGACATCTTTACTCCAAATACCAGACATTTTAACAGTTCAGCTGTCCATGCGTATGACGCTGGGATTTTAGAGGTGTGAAAGTGTAAAGGTTTAAATCCAGGCAGCAGTGTGATGATTGTGCAGGGGTGCCTGTGCCACCTCCGTGTGCATGGGAATGTCGGGGAATGATGATGTCACAATCCCACTTCCCAATAGATTTCAGCCAGTTCACACTACCACTCTGACCCACGTCTATTTAACTTTAACCTTGATGTATTTATAGTTAGGATTAGGTTTGTTTTTTTTAAGTGCTCTTAACCTGCATCTGTAAAACTTGTTTTTTTTTAAAAATAATATACCTATGCAGCCTTTTAAATTAAATAAACATCAAATGTATAACCAAGGAAGATTTGCAGACCAAAATACTTCCAAAAAAATGATGCTTACCTTTGCTACATGATAGAAAAAGTTCCACTGTGGAGGCAGTCGAAAAAGAAAGGTTTCCGGCTTTGTAGCAGCTGCTTCTCAACCGAAAATCCCATCACCTTTTTTTTCTTACTTGTAATTCTTTTCTAAAAGTTTTGACTAAAGACTCCTCCAGCTTATCAAATCTTCAGATGTGCTGTCACTAAGTCAGAGATTTGTCTTAGTGGCCGGCATTTGTCAAACATGCGTAAGACAGAAAAGTGGTCGTACGATCATTTCTTTTTTGTATACTTTATTAATCCCAGAGGGAAATTACAGGGACTCCACCTGGATGGATGAGGCAGCCACGGCGCCAATCCCTTCACCTTTCACCCACACATTCACACCTAGGGCCACTTTAGAGTCTCCAATTAACCTAACTTGCATGTTTTTGGCCTGTAGGAGGAAAGCGGAGTAAACGCACGCAGAGAATATGCAAACTCCACACAGAAGGGTCACTGATGGCCAGGGGTGGAATTGAACCCAAGATGGTTAGGGGTGGAATCGATCCTGTGACCTTCTTACTGTGCTGCCACAGTGCTAACCACTACTCCACCGAGCTGCCCAAAGCAGAGATCAGTATTTATCAATCTGGACGTGATCATAGGATATGCTCAAATCTCATGACAGTTTTGAGATCGTGTACATCCATCCATCTTCTAGCGCTTAATCCTTTTCGGGTTGTGGGGGGGCTGGAACCTATCCCAGCATCTTTGGGCGAGAGGCAGGGTACACCCTGGACAGATCGCCAGTCCATCGCAGAGCCAACACAGAGACACAGACAACCATTCACTCTCACATCTATACCTAAGGACAATTTAGAATCCCCAGTGGATGCCAGTTAACCAAACCTGCATGTCTTTGGGCTGTGGGAGGAAACCGGAGTACCCGGAGTAAACCCACACAGATGTGAGGGGAACATGCAAACTCCACACAAAAGGGTCACTGATGGTCTGGGGGTGGGATCGAACCCACGATGGTCAGGGGTGGAACCGGTCCCATGACCTTCTTGCTGTGCTGCCACTGTGCTAACCACTGCTCCATCGTGCCCTTGTGCAAATTTTTAAGTCTCTGTATAAGCCGAGTGCAGCGGAGAAACCTGGCTGTGTGGGAGAATTATTTGATCAGATTATTGAGCAGTGGAACCTTTCAGATGATATGTTTGACTTGTGTTATATTTAGATGAGAGTTCTGATGATTAACGAGGCTGCTTTGACTAATTAGAAATGTTTTTTACATGTTTATGTCACTGTGGCAAATAAAACAAATTTAAGCAGAAATTTAAAAAGACTTTAGTTGTTTGATGGAATGGAGAAAATTGAATTAACCTTTCAGCTTCTAACATATTTTTTTATGGTTGTGGTTGGGCTCAGGGTTTTTCAAGAAGTTGTTTTATCAATTATTATAATATATAGGATATATTAATATCTTTGCATTGTAGGGTGTGAAGCTATTGTGTTAAATTAATGTTCTGAAAAGTATTTTTTTTTCCACAATATTTTTATTGAACCTTTTTACAAACATAACACAAACAATCAAACACTAACACTAAAATAATTTTTTTTAAAAAAAGTACTAAAAACACCAACAACCACTAACAAAGACAGGTCTTCAACAGTGCTCCTCTATTTAGTCTAGGCAATCCATTACATAAGTATACCTACTATACATTCACCAGTTTGGAATTTACAAGGTCCACACACATCATTCACCTTCTTCTTCAAAAGTTATGTTTAAATTCTTTACATAATCAATGAAAGGTCTCCATATATTCTCAAACACAATTTCTTTTGATTTCAGTATGTTTGTTATTCTTTCTAGTGGAAGGTTTGTTAACATCTGTCTTAACCACTGAGTCACATCTGGTCTATAAGTCTTTTTCCACAATAGTGCAATACATTTTTTGGTGTTAAGCAAACTGAGGTCTATGAATACTCTCTCACTCTTGTTAAAGTTATGCTTTTCTGGATAAAGACCCAACAAAAACAGTTTAGGATTCAATATGATTTGTTTTAAAATTATTTTTTCAATTGTTACCCTCACCTCTTCCCAAAACATTCTAATTTTCCTACATTCCCATAAACAATGAAATAGGGTTCCTTTACTTTCCATACATTTTGTGCACGTATCTGGTACGTTTTTGTTATATCTATTTAACTCCACCAGTGTAACATACATCCGCATTAACCATTTAAAATGTATCAATTTAATAGAGCTGCCTCGAGTCTTCTAAGATTGAAACAATCTTTTTATGAACAAGGTGAAAAATCAGGAAAATTATTGGCATGGCAGATTAAACAATTAGAAATTAAAACACCAATTACTAGTATTATAAGTAATGGACAGGTAGTTATAGATCCTTTAGAAATTAACAGAGCCTTTAGAGATTACTATGAAAAATTATATGATACTAAAAATGAATTTGATTTAACAAAACTAAATGGGTTTTTGAACGAACTATCTATACCGTGTATTCCAAATGAAAACAGGGAGATATTGGAGTCTAAAATTAGTCAAGAAGAAGTTGGGCTAGCCATTGATAATATGAAATCAGGAAAAAGTGCAGGACCAGATGGTCTTCCAGTTGACCTTTATAAGAAATTTAAGAATAAATTAATAAAACCTTTTTTGGAAATGGTTTTAGAAGCATTTCAAAATAATAATTTACCATCATACATAAATAATGCCTTAATTATACTGCTGCCAAAACCAGGTAAGCCCTCTAATAAATGTGAAAATATGAGACCAATAAGCCTATTAAACGCCGACCTTAAGATAATCTGTAAAATTTTAGCAAGACAAATACAAGAAATTTTACCAAATATTATTAATCGAGATCAGAATGGCTTTATAAAGGGAAGACAAGGCTTCCATAATGTAAGAAGACTATTTAATATTATTTATTTTAATAAAGAAGCACCGGATACAGCTCTCCTATCACTGGACGCCGAAAAGGCCTTTGATAGAGTTGAATGGCCCTTTCTTTTTGAAGTCCTACAAAGGTTTGGACTTGGAAATAATTTCATAAAATGGGTTCAAATAATATACAATAATGCTACAGCAGAAATCCTAACAAATAACAATATTTCAAAACCAATAAAAATCAATAGAGGATGTCGACAAGGCTGTCCACTTTCACCTTTACTGTTTACTATGGCAATTGAACCTTTAGCGATAGCGATACGTTTACATTCACAAATATATGGAATTAAAGTTGGACCAACAGAACATAAAATCTCCCTGTACGCCGATGACATAATTTTGTTTATGTCGAATCTAAAAAAATCAATTCCAACCTTGTTGAATTTAATAAAGAATTTTGGGGAAATATCAGGATATAAAATAAATAAAACTAAATCTTCAATATTAATGCTAAATGAGACCCAGAGAAATTACCCAGCCCCTGAGGTAAATCAATTCAATGTTGTAAATCAGTTTAAATATTTAGGAATCCAAATTGTGCCTAAGCTAGAATCAGTCGCCAGTGTCAACTATGAAGCCTTAATGACAGATATCAATGAGTTAATTCAGAGATGGATGTCACTACCAATGTCGATGATCGGGAGAATCAATATACTTAAAAGTAATATTTTACCTAAAATACTTTATTTATTTCAATACATTCCCTTATCACCACCTTTAGATTTATTCTCAAGAATAAAAAAAAGTTAGTGGAATTTATATGGAACAACAGGAGGGCTAGATTACGTCTGCCTTTATTATATTTACCATTTGATCGTGGAGGTCTGAAATGTCCAAATTTTATGTTGTATTATTGGTCGGCACAACTGAGGTCTATGACATATTATTTTTCATCAAATGATCTCCCTCACTGGACTGAAATGGAATCATACAATTTACCTTTACCTCTTCCCATATTCATATACTCAGATTCGGCAAAAAAATTACAAAAACAAGTTAAAAATCCATTTGTAAAGCATATGATCAAAATATGGTGTGAAGCTAAAAACTATTTAAAAGAACCACAGTTACTGTCACAATTTAGTCCAATATGGGGTAATCAATATTTTAAACCAGGGAGAGCGGACGTTGTATTTAAAGTATGGAATTTAAAAGGGATACAAAAGATTCAGGATTTATATTTGCCATGTGCAGATAACATAATGTCTTTTGAAGAGCTGAGGATCAAATTTAATCTCAATAGAACACATTTTTTTAAATATCTTCAACTTAGAAACTTTATTCGATCAAATCAAAATAAAGCTCTCACTCGACCTATTTATTCATCCTTGGAAAAAATGATGATGAAAGATAGTAAAAGAAAGGGTATTATTTCAGAGTTTTATAACTCATTGACACTATCTTCAAGTGAAAATTCACTGAAAAGATTAAACTACTGGAAAGAAGATCTGCAAACTGAAATTTCAGAGGAACAATGGGAATTGGCTTGTACAGAAGCTCAAACCAAATCAATAAATGTACGCCTTAAATTGATACATTTCAAATGGTTAATGCGGATGTATGTTACACCGGAGGAGTTAAATAAATATAACAAAAATATACCAGATACATGCACAAAATGCATGGAAAGTAAAGGAACTCTATTTCATTGTGTATGGGAATGTAGATTAATAAGAATGTTTTGGGAAGAGGTGAGGGTAACAATTGAAAAAATAATCTCAAAACAAATCATATTGAATCCTAAATTGTTTTTGTTGGGTCTGTACCCAGAAAAGCATAATTTTAATAAAAGTGAAAGAACATTCATAGACCTCAGTTTGCTTAATGCCAAAAAATGTATTGCACTATTATGGAAAAAGACTCATAGACCAGATGTGACTCAGTGGTTAAGACAGATGTTAACAAACCTTCCATTAGAAAGAATAACATATATACTGAAATCAAAGGAAATTGTGTTTGAGAATATATGGAGACCTTTTATTGATTATGTAAAAAATTTAAACATAACTTTTGAAGAAGAAGGTGAATGATGTGTGTGGACCTTGTAAATTCCAAACTGGTGAACATAATATGTATACTTATGTATTGGATTGTCTAGACTAAACAGAGGAGCATTGTTGAAGATTTGATTTTGCTGGTGGTTGTTGGTGTTTTTAGTGCATCCTTTTTTCTTTTTTTCTTTTTTTTTTTTTTTGTAGTACTTTAGTGTTAGTGTTTGATTGTTTGTATCATGTTTGTTAAAAAAAAAGGTTCAATAAAGATATTGTGGAAAAAAAAATGTATCAATTTAAGACGTACATTTATTGATTTGGTTTGAGCTTCTGCACAAGCCAATTCCCATTGTTCCTCTGAAATTTCAGTTTGCAGGTCTTCTTTCCAATAATTCAATCTTTTCTGTGAGTTTTCACTTGAGGATAATGTCAATGTGTTATAAAACTCTGAAATAATACCCTTTCTCTTACTATCTTTCGTCAAGATTTTTTCCAAGGATGAATAAGTAGGTCGGATGAGAGCATTATTTTGCTTTGATCGAATAAAGTTCCTAAGCTGAAGATATTTAAAAAAATGTGTTCTATTAAGATTAAATTTGATCCTCAGTTCTTCAAAAGGCATTATGTTATCTGAACCTGACAAATATAAGTCTCGAATCTTTTGAATCCCTTTTAAATTCCATACTTTAAATACAGCATCCGCTCTCCCAGGTTTAAAATATTGATTACCCCATATTGGGCTAAATTGTGACAATAAGTGTGGTTCTTTGAGATATTTTTTGGTTTCACACCATATTTTGATCATATGCTTTACAAATGGATTTTAACTTGTTTCTGTAATTTTTTTGCCGAGTCTGAGTATATGAATATGGGAAGAGGTAAAGGTAAATTGTATGATTCCTTTTCAGTCCAGTGAGGGAGATCATTTGATGAAAAATAATATGTCATAGACCTCAGTTGTGCTGACCAGTAATACAACAAAAAGTTTGGACATTTCAGACCTCCACGATCACATGGTAAATATAATAAGGACAGACGTAATCTAGCCTTCCTATTGTTCCATATAAATTCCACTAACTTTTTTTTAATTCTTAAGAATAGATCTGAAGGTGGTGGTAAAGGAATGTATTGAAATAAATAAAGCATTTTGGGTAAGATATTACTTTTAAGTATATTAATTCTCCCAATCATCGACATTGGTAGTGACATCCATCTCTGAAGTAACTCATTAATGTCTGTCATTAAGGCTTCATAGTTGGCATTGGCGACTGATTCTAGCTTAGGCAAAATTTGAATTCCTAAATATTTAAACTGATTTACAACTTTGAATTGATTTACCTCAGGACCTGGGTGATTTCTCTGGGTCTCATTTAGCATTAATATTGAAGATTTAGTTTTATTTATTTTATATCCTGATATTTCCCCAAAATTCTTTATTAAATTCAACAAAGTCGGAATTGATTTTTTAAGATTCGACATGAACAAAATTATGTCATCGGCATACAGGGAGATTTTATGTTCTGTTGGTCCTACTTTAATTCCATATATTTGTGGATGTAAACGTACTGCCATCGCTAAAGGTTCAATTGCCATAGTAAACAGTAAAGGTGAAAGTGGACAGCCTTGTCGACATCCTCTATTGATTTTTATTGATTTTGAGATATTGCTGTTTGTTAGGATTTCTGCTGTAGCATTATTGTATATTATCTGAACCCATTTTATGAAATTATTTCCAAATCCAAACCTTTGTAGGACTTCAAAAAGAAAGAGCTATTCGACCCTATCAAAGGCCTTTTCGGCGTCCAATGATAGGAGAGCTGTATCCGGTGCTTCTTTATTAGAATAGATAATATTAAATAGTCTTCTTACATTATGGAAGCCTTGTCTTCCCTTTATAAAGCCATTCTGATCTCGGTTAATAATATTTGGTAATATTTCTTGTAGTCGTCTTGCTAAAATTTTACAGATTATCTTAAGGTCAGCATTTAATAGGCTTATTGGTCTCATATTTTCACATTTATTAGAGGGTTTACCTGGTTTTGGCAACAGTATAATTAAGGCATTATTCATGTATAGTGGTAAATTACTATTTTGAAATGCTTCTAAAACCATTTCCAAAAATGGTTTTATTAATTTATTCTTAAATTTTTTATAAAGGTCAACTGGAAGACCATCTGGTCCTGCACTTTTTCCTGATTTCATATCATCAATGGCTAGCCCAACTTCTTCTTGACTAATTTTAGACTCCAGTATCTCCCTGTTTTCATTTGGAATACAAGGTATAGATAATCCGTCCAAAAACCCATTTAGTTTTGTTAAGTCAGTTTCATTTTTTGTGTCATATAGTTTTTCATAATAATCTCTAAAGGCACTGTTAATTTCTAAAGGATCTAAAACTGCCTGTCCGTTACTTATAATACTGGTAATTGGTGTTTTAAATTCTAATTGTTTAATCTGCCATGCCAATAATTTCCCTGATTTTTCACCTTGTTCATAAAAAGATTGCTTCAATCTTAGAAGACTCGAGGCAGCTCTATTCGCTGATTTTTTGTCATATTCAGCTCTCAGAATCAGTAATTCGTTCTCTAACTTTGGGTCACTTCCTACATACACCTTTTCTTGGAGAATTTTTATTTTATGTTCCAACTGGACTCTCTCCTCTCGAGTCTTCTTAGATTTTGAACCTGTATAACTAATAATATGACCCCTTATAAAAGCTTTGAAAGCCTCCCACTTTATACATGCTGATGTTTGTGTAGTATTGCTATCGAAGAACTCATCTATCTGTTTTTCTATGTACTTAACAAATTCCTCATCCTGAAGCCATTTATGCTGAAATTGCCACCTACCTGGTTCCTTTGTCAATTTCTTATCTACATATATTAAACAGCAGGGTGCATGATCAGAGATCACAGTGTTATCATAGAAACAGTTTTGAATCTTGGACCTTAATTCTGTGGAGATCAAAAAATAGTCAATACGTGAGAATGTCTTGTAGGTATTAGAATAACAAGAGTAGGCTTTAACTTGCGGTTTCATTTCTCTCCATATATCTAGCAATCTCAATTCTTTCATAAAATGATTAATGATCATCCTGCATCCATTGTGCGTACAGTCCAGTCCTGTTGATCTATCTATACTGGGATTCAATGTACAATTAAAATCCCCTGCTATTATATGTTGACCTGTAAGTGATGATAAAATAAGAAATAAATTAGCAAAGAAGTTTTGATCATCTATATTGGGACCGTATAAGTTCATCAGATTTATATTTTCTAATAACAAAGATCCTTGAATGATTAGGTATCTTCCTAATTTGTCTCCAATTACATTTTTCACTTGAAATGGGACTGTTTTGTGTATGACAGTCATAACTCCCCTGGCTCGAGATGAAAATGATGAGGTGAATACACTTCCCTGCCATCTTTTTTTAATTCTTTTTACATCCTCCTCTATTAGATGAGTTTCTTGTAAAAACACAATTTTTGAACCTATGTCTTTTATTTTATTCATAACTTGTTTAAGTTTTTTTAAATTTTGTAGACCTCTGCAATTCCATGAAGTTAAATTAAGATTAACGCTTTGGTCTATGATCAGTAAGGAGTTTGGGATTACCTCGCAATGTAAACATGCTCATACAGAGAAGCAAAAACATGAGTGGTTGAACATTCATCCTACAAACTACACACAAACAAATTCCCCCTTCCCACATTCGTGGTAATCCCCCCAAAATCAAAAAAAAAATTCCGTCTCCCGCTATAGCCATTGACTGCTCCTCACTCACGAGGATCAGACAAAACCACTCTTTCTTTCTCCTCTCAATCACCCTGACTCTACTGCTTTTAATGACATAACATTAACTCTCTTCTGTAGTTTTCCAACTTAACTCCAAAATTTTATAGCAACTTTGTACATCATAGTTTTTTTTTGTTTTTTTTTTATACAATACAATCTGTATTTTGTGAACTTGCTATTTGCTTCAGATCAGTCAGATGCCTGTGCAAATGCTTAAATATTCTACCTTATATCTTATTCATGCTTCATGCTTAGCTCCCACCAGTCTCTTCTTGGATCTTCTTGATGAGCTCCTGCGCCTCCTCTGGGGTCTTGAAGGTGTGGGTTCTCCCTTTATATGTGACCAGCAGTCTTGCAGGATAAATCACTCCATGACGAATCCCAAGGTTGCGTAGCTCTTTACGGGCGGGGTCAAACTGTTTCCTTAATTGTTGGATTCCTGTGGCCAAATCTGGGTAGAACCGCACCTGTTGATCCTGGTATTTAATTTCTCCTTTGGCTCGCGCCACGTTGGAGATCGTCATCCTGTCTCTGTAGCTGAGGAACTTCATAATCAACGTCCTCGGTGGTGCCTTATTATCTCTCAGTGGGCCAATTCGGTGGGCGCTTTCCAGAACGACTGATGACTGCAGCTCCACGTTGTTCAGCGCTTCTGGGATCCACTTTTCCAAAAAGGAACATGAGTCCCGCCCCTCCGTACCCTCCGGGAGACCCACCAGCCTCAGACTGTTCTGTCTCGACCGGGATTCTAAATCCAGGACATTATCTTCCAGACGTTTATTGTTTAATTCCAATGTGCGCACCTTTAATTGTAGGCTGGTGACGTCATCCTCAGCGCTGGAAATTCGGAGCTCCACCTGCGTTACTCGTTCCATACAGTCGCTTAATTCCTTTCTCAATCCCTCTATCGCTGCTATAATCCCATCAAACTTAGTAGAGAAGTCTGCTCTCATTGAACTAATGGCAGCGAGCACCGCACCTGTGCCGTCGCCAGCAGTCACCGCTCCTCCACTAGCTTGCTCCGCCATATCTGGGGATTTTTCTGCTTCGTTACGGACGTGAAAATCCGTTAACTTGGACTGTTTCGGCGGTTCAGTTTTTCCTCCATCTGATTTCCCAGCCTTAGGCGTCCTCGCCCAAACGCTGGGATAGGTTTTGTTCCAATTGAGAGGGTTATTTGCCGATTTTTTTTATTTTTAAGAGCAGAGTAGAGTGAAGCACGTCCTCCTACATGGTGGCCATAACCAAAAGTCGAGAAGTATTTATTTGACTAATATATGTGTTATATAGTGTTTAATAGCGGTTGTCCCACACAGATTTTTTGGTTAACTCCGCTGGTTAAACAGAGGACCACACAAACGGGCTGTAATGCGCTACAAAATGTGGAGAAATTATCATATTTCCTCCATGTGTTTTTGCACAATAATGCCGGGTGCCACAGTTGTGCATGTGGCTGAGGTGAGCCAGTGCACAGCTGACCCTGAGAGAGGCGAGACTTATGCATTTCTATAATGTAAGTAATAAATTCTTATGTTTGACAAACCTCTTACCATTCCGGTATCCCGCACGTGGGACATTTTACGTTGGCTGGACACTGGGTGGAATGGTAAGGAGTTTTAAAATGACCAAGCGAACAACATTTAGTCAAAAACTTCATTCATTTATTCCCATTTTCATCTGTAACCGACAGGGGCCAACTCACTCCTCTGTGAAGTCCGACCAGTTTTTTCCTCAGTATATTAAGGAATTCTCAATATAATTGAGAAATATAATTGAAACAGTTTTTCAAATATGACTAATTATTATTATTATTATTATTATATAATATAACCCAATACACAAATAAATCATGTCTGTACAGATTTAAATTATAACCCTCAGCTGAAAATCAGCTGGTCAGAATGGTGTTGTTGTCACGATCTGAGTGCGGGGGGATTCCACCGGGCTCAGTCTTTTTGCCTTTTTTCTTATTTGTACAGTGTTGTCGTTTTGAGTTGCAATTCCTGTTATTTTATCCTTGGTTGATTTGTCACATATTCTGTATTGTTTCTTAGAATGATTTATTTTCCTGTTTGCGTTCATTATAGTTTGTTATTTGTTGTAGCTAGGTTGTTAGTTTATAACTGTCATCTCTGCTGGAGTCCGAGTTCCACCCTATGCAGGACATACTGAATGCACTGAGGAGGTCATTTAGCAGCAGACTACATCATCTTAGGTGCACAACCGAGAGGTTTCGCAGGTCCTTCCTACCAACGGCTGTCAGACTGTACAACCTAAGCAGGGCTGCTTGCAGAGATAGCAAAAAGACGTGACAACCTAATAGTTTTGAATGCAAAAGACGCAATAGACTTATACAATGGTCCCCTCCGGCATACAACTAGGAAAATACCGGTCGCTATGGAGGGTGAGAATATGTATGGGTACATAATCATACCATGTAGGATAACTAAGTAGACGGTTGTGCTGTTTCATCCCATCTAGCAACAATGCTCTGCATTGTGTGTGTTTATATATTTACATATTTATTCCATCTAGCTACAATGTTCCGCACTGGGTGTGTTTATACAGTATATCTACATATTTATTCCATCTAGCTACAATGCTCCGCACTGTGTGTTTATATATCTATATATTATTCCATCTAGCTACAATGCTCCGCACTGTGTGTCTATATATATATATATTTATATTTATATGTACATATGTATACTTGCTGCTCTTGTTTTTTCTTGCCTTCTGATTGTTGCTCTGAGTGTTGCTATCCCTGTGCTGTTGCAATCCTGGAATTTCCCCATTGTGGGACTAATAAAGGCTTATCTTATCTTATTATTCCTGTATATATTTGCATCCTTTTATAGAAACGTGGACAGACTGTAATTTACTGTACATACTCTGGTTGTCATTGAATCCTTATTTAAATCCTTCACCTGAACAACGAGAGCAAGTTTTTAGCCAAAGTCAAATTCCTTGTATGTGTTGTGCATACTTGGCCAATAAAGCTGATTCTGATTCTGATTCTGATGATTCTGATTTACATTTTTGAGGTTACTTGTCTTTATTTTGCTATCTCATTACATTTTTATTCCGTTGTGTTCTCCCTCTGGGTTGACAGCTGTCAGTGACGTTTCCGGGTTTTTGCTCCATGTGGGTGGGGTCCCTGTCAGGTGTCAGCCCATTCTCTACCCTCTCATTGCTCCCAGCTGGTCTAAATTGGATCTTTATTATCTCCTGCCTGCTCATGTGACCCACACCTGCTATCACTTGTGTCATTTGTTTCTAGCCTTATTTAAGGGCTGTTATTTTCATTTCTCGTTGCCAGAGTCTTGAGTTTCTTCTCCCTTGTCCTCACCAGAACCCTGCCCTTGTTCTGGTGAGCTTAACTCGTAAGTTTGTTTGACAGTTTGGATTTTTGTGTTGGTGCACTGTTTGGACTTTGTGTTTTTGTTTCTTTTTTTTTTCCACAATATCTTTATTGAACCTTTTTTTTTTTTTTTTAACAAACATGATACAAACAATCAAACACTAACACTAAAGTACTACAAAAAAAAAAAATGCACTAAAAACACCAACAACCACCAACAAAATCAAATCTTCAACAATGCTCCTCTGTTTAGTCTAGACAATCCAATACATAAGTATACATATTATGTTCACCAGTTTGGAATTTACAAGGTCCACACACATCATTCACCTTCTTCTTCAAGAGTTATGTTTAAATTTTTTACATAATCAATAAAAGGTCTCCATATATTCTCAAACACAATTTCCTTTGATTTTAGTATATATGTTATTCTTTCTAATGGAAGGTTTGTTAACATCTGTCTTAACCACTGAGTCACATCTGGTCTATGAGTCTTTTTCCATAATAGTGCAATACATTTTTTGGCATTAAGCAAACTGAGGTCTATGAATGTTCTTTCACTTTTATTAAAATTATGCTTTTCTGGGTACAGACCCAACAAAAACAGTTTAGGATTCAATATGATTTGTTTTGAGATTATTTTTTCAATTGTTACCCTCACCTCTTCCCAAAACATTCTTATTAATCTACATTCCCATAAACAATGAAATAGGGTTCCTTTACTTTCCATGCATTTTGTGCATGTATCTGGTATATTTTTGTTATATCTATTTAACTCCTCCGGTGTAACATACATCCGCATTAACCATTTGAAATGTATCAATTTAAGGCGTACATTTATTGATTTGGTTTGAGCTTCTGTACAAGCCAATTCCCATTGTTCCTCTGAAATTTCAATTTGCAGATCTTCTTTCCAGTAGTTTAATCTTTTCAGTGAATTTTCACTTGAAGATAGTGTCAATGAGTTATAAAACTCTGAAATAATACCCTTTCTTTTACTATCTTTCATCATCATTTTTTCCAAGGATGAATAAATAGGTCGAGTGAGAGCTTTATTTTGATTTGATCGAATAAAGTTTCTAAGTTGAAGATATTTAAAAAAATGTGTTCTATTGAGATTAAATTTGATCCTCAGCTCTTCAAAAGACATTATGTTGTCTGCACATGGCAAATATAAATCCTGAATCTTTTGTATCCCTTTTAAATTCCATACTTTAAATACAGCGTCTGCTCTCCCTGGTTTAAAATATTGATTACCCCATATTGGACTAAATTGTGACAATAACTGTGGTTCTTTTAAATAGTTTTTAGCTTCACACCATATTTTGATCATATGCTTTACAAATGGATTTTTAACTTGTTTTTGTAATTTTTTTGCCGAATCTGAGTATATGAATATGGGAAGAGGTAAAGGTAAATTGTATGATTCCATTTCAGTCCAGTGAGGGAGATCATTTGATGAAAAATAATATGTCATAGACCTCAGTTGTGCCGACCAATAATACAACATAAAATTTGGACATTTCAGACCTCCACGATCAAATGGTAAATATAATAAAGACAAACGTAATCTAGCCCTCCTGTTGTTCCATATAAATTCCACTAACTTTTTTTTTATTCTTGAGAATAGATCTAAAGGTGGTGATAAGGGAATGTATTGAAATAAATAAAGTATTTTAGGTAAAATATTACTTTTAAGTATATTGATTCTCCCGATCATCGACATTGGTAGTGACATCCATCTCTGAGTTAACTCACTGATATCTGACATTAAGGCTTCATAGTTGACACTGGCGACTGATTCTAGCTTAGGCATAATTTGGATTCCTAAATATTTAAACTGATTTACAACATTGAATTGATTTACCTCAGGGGCTGGGTAATTTCTCTGGGTCTCATTTAGCATTAATATTGAAGATTTAGTTTTATTTATTTTATATCCTGATATTTCCCCAAAATTCTTTATTAAATTCAACAAGGTTGGAATTGATTTTTTTAGATTCGACATAAACAAAATTATATCATCGGCGTACAGGGAGATTTTATGTTCTGTTGGTCCAACTTTAATTCCATATATTTGTGAATGTAAACGTATCGCTATCGCTAAAGGTTCAATTGCCAGAGTAAACAGTAAAGGTGAAAGTGGACAGCCTTGTCGACATCCTCTATTGATTTTTATTGGTTTTGAAATATTGTTATTTGTTAGGATTTCTGCTGTAGCATTATTGTATATTATTTGAACCCATTTTATGAAATTATTTCCAAGTCCAAACCTTTGTAGGACTTCAAAAAGAAAGGGCCATTCAACTCTATCAAAGGCCTTTTCGGCGTCCAATGATAGGAGAGCTGTATCCGGTGCTTCTTTATTAAAATAAATAATATTAAATAGTCTTCTTACATTATGGAAGCCTTGTCTACCCTTTATAAAGCCATTCTGATCTCGATTAATAATATTTGGTAAAATTTCTTGTATTCGTCTTGCTAAAATTTTACAGATTATCTTAAGGTCGGCGTTTAATAGGCTTATTGGTCTCATATTTTCACATTTATTAGAGGGCTTACCTGGTTTTGGCAGCAGTATAATTAAGGCATTATTTATGTATGATGGTAAATTATTATTTTGAAATGCTTCTAAAACCATTTCCAAAAAAGGTTTTATTAATTTATTCTTAAATTTTTTATAAAGGTCAACTGGAAGACCATCTGGTCCTGCACTTTTTCCTGATTTCATATTATCAATGGCTAGCCCAACTTCTTCTTGACTAATTTTAGACTCCAATATCTCCCTGTTTTCATTTGGAATACACGGTATAGATAGTTCGTTCAAAAACCCATTTAGTTTTGTTAAATCAGGTTCATTTTTGGTATCATATAATTTTTCATAGTAATCTCTAAAGGCTCTATTAATTTCTAAAGGATCTATAACTACCTGTCCATTACTTATAATACTGGTAATTGGTGTTTTAATTTCCAATTGTTTAATCTGCCATGCTAATAATTTTCCTGATTTTTCACCTTGTTCATAAAAAGATTGTTTCAATCTTAGAAGACTCGAGGCAGCTCTATTCGCTGATTTTTTGTCGTATTCAGCTCTCAAAATCAGTAATTCATTCTCCAACCTTGGGTCACTTCCTGCATACACTTTTTCCTGAAGATTTTTTATTTTATGTTCCAATTTAGCTCTCTCCTCTCGAGTCTTCTTAGATTTTGATCCTGTATAACTAATAATATGTCCCCTAATAAAAGCTTTGAAAGCCTCCCACTTTACACATGCTGATGTTTGTGTAGTATTGATGTCAAAGAACTCGTCTATCTGTTTTTCTATATACTTGACAAATTCCTCATCCTGAAGCCATTTATGCTGAAATTGCCATCTACCTGATTCCTTTGTCAATTTTTTATCTACATATATTAGACAACAGGGTGCATGATCAGAGATCACGATGTTATCATAAAAGCAGTTTTGAATCTTGGACCTTAATTCTGTGGAAATCAAAAAATAATCAATACGTGAGAATGTCTTGTAGGTACTGGAATAACAAGAATAGGCTTTAACTTGTGGTTTCATTTCTCTCCATATATCTAACAATCTCAATTCTTTCATAAAATGATTAATAGTCATCCTGCATCCAATGTGCGTACAATCCAGTCCTGTTGATCTATCCACACCTGGATTCAATGTACAATTAAAATCCCCTGCTATTATATGTTGCCCTGTAAGTGATGATAAGATGAGAAATAAATTAGCAAAGAACTTCTGATCATCTATATTGGGACCATATAAGTTCACAAGATTTATATTTTCTAATAGCAAAGAACCTTGAATGATTACATATCTTCCAAATTTGTCTCCAATTACATTTTTCACTTGAAAAGGAACTGATTTATGTATGAGAGTCATAACTCCCCTGGCTCGGGATGAAAATGAAGAGGTGAATACACTTCCCTGCCATCTACTCCTAATTCTTTTAACATCCTCCTCTATCAGATGAGTTTCTTGTAAAAACACAATTCTTGAACCCATGTCCTTTATTTTATTCATAACTTGTTTAAGTTTTTTTAAATTTTGTAGACCTCTGCAATTCCATGAAGTTAAATTAAGATTAACACTTTGGTCCATGATCAATAGAGAGTTTGGGATTACCTTGCAGTGTAAACATGCTCATACAGAGAAGCAAAAACATGAGTGGTTGAACATTCATCCTACAAACTACACACAAACAAATTTCCCCTTCCCACACTTGTGGCAAACCCCCCAAAATCAAAAGAAAAATTCTGTCTCCCGATATAGCCATCGACCGTTCCACACCCACGGGGAACAGCCTAAGCCACTCCTTCTTCATCCTCCC
Source organism: Pholidichthys leucotaenia (assembly GCA_020510985.1). Taxonomy (NCBI): domain Eukaryota; kingdom Metazoa; phylum Chordata; class Actinopteri; order Cichliformes; family Pholidichthyidae; genus Pholidichthys; species Pholidichthys leucotaenia. Next base: position 289,856,701 of record CM035845.1, read on the forward strand.
AATCACCCTAACTCTACTGCTTTTAATGACGTAACATTAACTCTCCTCTGTAGTTTTCCAACTTAACTCCAAAATTTTTAACAACTTTGTACATCATAGTTTTTTTTTTTTGTTTGTTTGTTTTGTTTTTGTTTTGTTTTTTAATATATAATACAATCTATATTTTGTAAACTTACTATTTACTTCAAGTCAGTCAGATGCCTGTGCAAATGCTTAATTATTCTACCTTATATTTTGTTCATGCTTAGCTCCCACCAGTCTCTTCTTCTTCTTTGATCTTCTTGATGAACTCCTGCGCCTCCTCTGGGGTCTTGAAGATGTGGGTTCTGCCCTCATACGTGGTCAGCAGTCTCGCAGGATAGATTACACCATGACGAATCCCAAGGTTGCGCAGCTCCTTACGTACGGGATCAAACTGCTTCCTCAATTGCTGGATTCCTGTGGCCAAATCTGGGTAGAACCGCACCTGCTGGTCCTGGTGTTTAATCTCTCCTTTAGCACGTGCAGCGTTGAAGATCTTCATCCTGTCTCTGTTGCTAAGAAACTTCATAATTAAGGTCCTCGGCGGTCCCTTATCTCTCCGTGGGCCAATACGATGTGCTTTTTCCAGAACCACTGCTGATTGCAACTCCTCGCTGCCCAGCACCTCCGGAATCCACTTTTCCAGAAAGGAACATACGTCCCGACCTTCTGATTCCTCTGGAAGACCCACCAGCCTCAAATTATTCTGTCTCGACCGAGATTCCAAATCCAAAATATTATCTTCCAGAGATTTATTTTTTTTTTCCAAAGTGCGCACCTTTAATTGAAGACGGGTGACGTCATCTTCAGCACTAGCGAGACGGAGCTCCATCTGCGCCGTTCGTTCTACACAGTCACCCAATTCCTTTCTTATTCCTTCCAACGCTGTCATAATCCCATCAAATCTAGAGGAAAAGTCCGCTCTCATTGAACTCATGGCAGCCATCAGCGCATCTGCGCCATTCCCCGCAGAAATCGCAGCGTTGCCAGCCTCCTCCGCCATATATGGAGTTTTGTTTGCTGCGTCACAGACCTGAAAGTCCGTTAATTTGGACTGTTTCGGCGGCTCGCTTTTTCCTTTTCCTGGTTTTCCAGCCTTAGGCTTCGCCGACATATCCTCGCCCAAATGCTGGGATACGTTCTGTCCCAAATGAGAGAGTTATTTGCCGATTTTTTTTTTTTCCAGGAGCAGAGCAGAGCGAGACACGTCCGTCCTACGTGGCAGCCATAACCGGAAGTCCTGTTTTTGTTTCTTAATAAATTTCACAAACTAGCAGTTCAGCATCTGGGTCTTTCTCTCTGCCCTGAGGGGCAATTCATGACAGTTGTGCAGTCTCGAGCTCCTCCAAAACGTGGTTGTTTTGCACTGAATGAGACTATTGACACTGCCACACAACACTAATTTATTTTTCCCTTCTCCTATGGTAATGTCAGCTTCTTTGATGGAGAGGTTTCTCTTTTGCTGTTTTTCATTCCTCTGTGTCGTAAATTCTGGGGGCAAGACGTGGGCGTGGAATTCAAAGGATGCTTTGATTCCTCAGTCAGATTTATCAATGAGTGAATGATCATACGATGAGATTGACCAGATACGCACGGTTTCATAAATACCACATAGGCCTTTTTGTATGATCATATTTACACCCAAATGTCTTCTGATTTCTATGCACTTTTGAAAAATGAGAGCCATTGTCCCCATAAAATCAGCCCAGACACATGTGGTGTTAGTTAGTTAATTAGATTTTTTGTTTGACTCGCTCATTCTTGTTGTTCAATTTAAAAAAAAAAAAAATTAAATCTTTCAGAGTGGGAATCAGGCTTATATATTGTTACCAAAAAAGAAAAAAAAATACTGTGCAAACTGGCCTGTCTTTGCTGGTGTTAAACCTGCATTCTGGAGCACCCAGAGGCCTCGCAGTTAAGGTCCAATTTCTTACCAAAATAATCCTTTGTCTGCCTCTGGCCTTGCCCCTTACACCCATTTTCTCCCTCTCGTCACTGCACCTGTCTAAAATGAAACCTAAAAAGGGAAAAAATAAATAAATGAACAAACTAGAGGCCAGTCAGAGAGTGTATACCTCTGCTAAGGTACCACCCCTCCCTTCCTCCCTCCCTTTGTCTTGCCATCCCTCCCTCTGTATCTCCATTCGTACATCATGAGACAGGGCCTTGGTGGAGGTATGCACTCTTGGATCACCTTCAAAATCTGTTGGGTTCATCTGTAGCCCAAGGGCCACCTCGAATGAAAATTTCATTAAAATCTGTCCAGTGTTTTTTGTGTATTCCTGCCAAAAAACAGACAGACAAACAAACCACCCTGATCACATTACCTCCTTGGTGGAGGTAATAAACACATTCAGGTCTATACAAGCCTATGAACACCAGCGTATAGGATTCCACTTTCCTGACAAGTTTATGACCTTTGTAGTACCTCTGTTTTATAATGTATAACCTTGTGTTGCACACAGTTCAGAATGAACACAACCTTAGGTGCAATACTAGACCTGGGCATTCTGGATAGAGAGGAAATAGCTAATGGGGAAGGGCTCTTTTTTCCCTTTTCTTTTCTTTTCTTCTCTTTCTTCATATGTGCTTGGTTATGTTTGTTGCTGGAGCTTTAAATGTATCTGATTGTTTTGAATCAAGTCAGCATTAGCACAGCCACTGCCTAGTTTAACCCTCATAATGTCCTTGGGTTCAGATTGGCCTCAGAACAACATGAGGATCAACATCAAAGACTTTATGTAAATTCCAAAACAAAGGGTAAGACTGAAGTAAGACTGAAGGTGTAACACAGAATTGATTGACAGTTTATACTATATGCTGCAGTTTGAGGGTTAATTAATTGATTTCATAGTCTACTGTTATGAAAAGGTGTATGCAGTCCTGGGAATTACTAAAATGTTCATTGAATCGATTTAACACGGTGATCCATCTGGGTGCGTTTCTTTATGATTTCACTTCTGGCCATGGTGTCACAGGGAAGACGTGGGAGTGAAAGAGCATGCTTATAATTTTCATATAGCCCTCAAGCAACCTGTCAACCAATATTAGCAGGAACTCTTCAGTATTCAACATCAGCGTCTTTAAAAATCAATAGCATCAATTTTGTACTTTCACATTTAAAAGTTTGGTAGTTTTATAGCAAAAGTAACAATTTATGTTTGAGACAAACTTTATGTCTCTTACCAACATTATGCAAATGAGGGTTTCTGAGTTAATGGAAAGCACAGTCATTCAGGTTAAATGAAAAATCCATTTCATGCTCCATTTTATGCAAAAAAGCGAGCTGATTAGCTCAGCTGATTTGGTCATTTCATTTTATCAAAACTTCAATGATTGTGGGAAATTGTGGGTTCCTCCGGAGGTGCATTAGGGAAAGGCTTTTAGTCCAAGCATTTCATAATGAGCATAGGCGTGTTTTATCAAGACAACCAAACGCACTATCACTTTTAGAGGTTCATGTCTGTGTGTGCATGCATTTATTTAAAAATTGACTCTGTTATTAAATGTAAACTTTCCAACAACCTTTCAACATTATAATGTTTTGTTTCTGCATTAGAGATTTGGGAAGGACTTACGTAATAAGTGGGAATAATATGTTCCTTCTGTGGCAGAAATTTATGAACTTTAAATGAAAGACCCAATAAAAAGGGTGTCTCATTGTCATTCTTACAAAAGTGTGATATAAACAAAGGATAAAATGTTCTTTAACGTTTGGAAAACATTCAGATTTCATCCAGTCATCCTTAAAAACACAAACCCAAAGAGTAACCTTCTATTTTGGTAAAACAATGATTGAACAAAATTGCCAGTGTCTCTGTGTCCTCTCCTTTTGAGCTGTGAATTTAGAATTCTAAGGGTTAATTTAACATTTGTAATTTTGCTGTAACTCTGACAGTGTTTAATTCAGCATTCGAAAAGAGTGGACATATAGAGTTTTTGCGTAGGCTCGTAAAATTCACATGACTCGCGGGGGTAAACATAAACACGCCGTGGGTGCCGCCATCTTGGATGGCAAGAGCAGCAGTTGCACTGTGATAACCCAGGCGTAACTTGTACTGTTTAGCGATCAGAATGAGTGAGGAGAACACACAGTCACAGTCTGACATAATAACATCCCTATCATCCTCTTCAACAACTGACACTGTGGCCTCTGACACTGTGTCTGCCATGTCTGTGTCAGATTCAGTGGAGTCATTGTCAGCAGTCATAACAGCAGACAAGTGTTTTTAATCTTGCTCCCGTGTGCTCCTCTGGTGTGCCGAAATGCCTCAGTTGAACGGAGGTGGCTGGTGTGGGGTAACCCCCACAGCCATGGACAAGCAGAGCGCACAGCTGGAGCAATTAGCAGAACAATGACTGCCAGTAATCTGCTCAGCGGGGATGATTTGGGGGCAAACGATGAGATGATATCTTTCAAAGACGAAGGGGAGCAGGAGGAAAAGATATCGGAAAACGTGTCAGCGGAAAGGGATGTGGATGATGTGAAGTCTTCGCTGGTGAACGAGTCGGAAAACAACAGCAGCTCCTCGGACTCGGAGGTGAGTGAAGCGCGCTGCGTGTTTTTGGTTTTTTTAAAGGCTCTCCACGGCGCGCCGCGTTAAAACGTACCTGATTTTATGCACATTTACAATAGTTTTCTCCGCTTTCATGTGTGCATTGTCCTTTGTAGCAAGCAGAGAGGCGCCCCCAAACCAGAAAGTTTTTTTTTTTTTTTTTTGTTACTTATTTGTACCTGTAGGTAGATTTGGTTTGCAGTCTGGTGACAAGCCACCGGCCGCTGCGTGCGCAAGCGCCCTAAACCTACATGTTTTTGGTATGCGGGAGGAAACCGGAGAAATCCCGGAGTAAACCCACGCAACACGGGGAGAACATGCAAACTCCACACAGCTCACTGTTGGCCGGGGGCTGGGATCGAGCCCACGGTCTCATGATCCCCGCGATCCCCCGGCCGAGGGTAAACTGTGCTGCCACAGTGCTAAATCACTGCGCCACCGTGCAGCCCGTTATGAGAAAGCGAGAGATTACGTCAGTGAAGGTAATTTTTTTTTTTTTTTTTTTGCATTTCACACCGGCCATTTAATTCCCCGCTTATCCCCTTATCAGGGGGAACAACAGGAGTACACCATTTTGCCGAGTTTGTAGGTACACGTGAGCTATGTGGTTTGTTTCACGCTGCTGCTGCTGTTTCTTGCCATCCAATATGGCGGCACACTCTAACGGGCCAGTGCGGCATGCCCCCTGACGTCATATGCAAAAACTCAATATTGAGATTTTTCCTGTTGTGGTGCAGATAGATGTACTAATATTGACAATAATTGTGATATTTAAAAATGTAATCACTGACATTGTGCTAATAGTACGTACGTACTGTATATTCTTTTTCCATTTGTTTTTCACTGCAACTGGGCAGCAGCCAGCTGATGATATCAATAGTCTTCTTTATTTGCTCATATTCTGAACTTATGTTTGAATCTCCCGTGACTATGTTTGATCCTGCAAGATTCTGAGAGATGTCATGTCTGTGGCATCACAGTGTGAAATCACTTGCACAAAAGGCAGGCATGTGGTCTTGCTGCTTTAATAAGTCATTTAGTGTGTGTAATTGGAAAATTAGAATGCAGTCTATGGTGTTCTTATGTCTGTGGTCCTCTGTGTTTATCCACCGCTGGTTAAAGCTCAAAGGGGGATTATGTTATGCGTCAATCCATCCGTCCATCCGTCTGTCCATCCGTCCATCTGTCCCACTTTTGTGGAATCAACTCCTCCTACAGTTTTGAAACCTAGTACCATGGTTTGATATCCTCTGATGATGTACATACATATTGCAATCTCAGTCTGATCGGACAACCGTGAGGTCAAAGGTCAGAGGTCAGAATTTCCCTAAATCTTCTAAACACAATAACTACTGAAAGAAATGATATAGGCTTTTCAAATCAATGCAGTAGTTGTATCCAATACACATCTTGGACGGTTTACACCCTCACCTAACTATGGGTTTGTGGTCAAGTGGTCAAAGGTCAAAGTTAACATTGCAGTGGCACTATGGTAAATGATACATTTACTATTACTATAAAACGAGTCAAGCTTGTCATAAACCTCCTCATGCACTTTTACGCAGCGCACGGAAGAGGAGAAAGAAGAATGGATTTACTCGCAGGAGTTCACCACAACACATTTATTAACACAAAAATGTAAACAATTCAAAAATAAAGACTTACAAAAAGGCAACAGTGCACACTAACGGGACTGACACGATTACCGTGCAGCGGGCTGACCACAGTGTGCCATGGCCACAAAAACAGACAGTACAAAATAACATAAATAGCTTGGGGTAGCCTTAGAGTACTCCAGGACGCTCTACTGTAGCAGGAGGAGGAAGCTGGGCTAGGGCCTAAGCGTAGCAGCACCGACGCAAGAGGAAACGCTAACAGTTTGTACTCACGGCACAGGAGCAGTCCAAAAGGTCCAAGTAACCAGCGAACATATACAAACAACAGCTACCCTGAGGGGAATGGCAACAGTGTAGCTTTAAAATAGCGTCAAAAGACAGTACGACCATGTGGCGATTAACATCCGCATGGTAGTGCATAATGGTCCAGCAGTGTTTGACTGGCAAGGACCGCCTAAGTACAAACACTGCTGGCCACACAAATTGGACACACCTGGGCGAGGCACGGGAAAGATAATTACCGGGGCGAATCAGCTGGCTGTCAGAAAGAGAGGGGACGTGGTCGGACCGGCGAATGTTAGACAGCTCCCTCATAAAAGTGGGTCAAAACGGCTGCCCAACAACTGCCGGCCAGAGCGGCGGCTACAGGCATGGAAAAGAAAAAGAACACAGACATACACTACCGTTCAAAAGTTTGGGGTCACTTAGAAATTTCCTTATTTTTGAAAGAAAAGCACTTTTTTTCAATGAAGATAACTTTAAGCTAATCAGAAATACACTCTATACATTGCTAATGTGGTAAATGACTATTCTAGCTGCAAATGTCTGGTTTTTGGTGCAATATCTAGATAGGTGTATTGAGGCCCATTTCCAGCAACTATCACTCCAGTGTTCTAATGGTACAGTGTGTTTGCTCATTGCGTCAGAAGGCTAATGGATGATTAGAAAACCCTTGTGCAATCATGTTAGGTCTGCAATGCTGTAATTGCTGCAAATGGAGGATTCTTTGACGAAAGCAAAGTTTGAAGGAAAAAATTATTATTTCAAATACAAATCATTATTTCTAACCTTGTCAATGTCTTGACTATATTTTCTATTCATTTTACAACTCATGGTGGTAAATAAGTGTGACTTTTCATGGAAAACACAAAATAATTGTCTGGGTGATCCCAAACTTTTGAACGGTAGTGTAAAAACAACAAGAGCTCAAAAGATAAAAACACATAATAAACCCAATGCCTGAGCCACAGAGAATGGTCAGAACCAAGCATACGGGATAACACGGGCTCGGTTCGTGACAAAGCTAGGGCCACCAAACTTGGTACACAGGATCACCCAGTGACCCTGAAGTGTCACTATGGTTTTGGGATTGCAAGGTCAACATCATAATGGCTTATAAACTATATCTCAACAACAAAGAAAGCTAGGGTAACCAAATCACCAAACTTGCTACACAAGTTCACCTTGGGATCCTGACCTCTGACTATGGGTTTGGGGTCAAAGGTCAAGGTTAGCAGCCCTTTTGCCTTATTACTGTACAACAAATAAAGCTAGGGCCACTAAACCTGGTACACAGGTTCACCTTGGGATCCTGACCTCTGACTATGGGTTTGGGGTCCATCCATCTTCTACCGCTTTTCCAGAGGTCCAGGTCATGGAGGCAGCAGTTCAACAGAGAAGCCCAGACTTCCCTCTCCCCAGCCACCTGCTCCAGCTCTTCAGAGAGGACACCAAGAGCCTTCCCAAACCAACTGGGAGACATAGTCTCTCCAGAGAGTCCTGGCTCTGCCCTGGGGTCTCCACCCAGTGGGACGTGCCCGAAACACCTCAAGTGGGAGGCGTCCAGGAGGCATCCTAATCAGATGCTCAAACCACCTCAATTGGCTCCTTTCAATGTGGAGGAGCAGCGGTTCTACTCTGAGCCTCTCCTGGATGACTGAGCTCCTCACCCTATCTCTAAGGGTGTGTCCAGCAATCCTACGTAGAAAGCTTATTTCAGCCGCTTGTATCCATGATTTCAGTCTTTCAGTCATTACCCAAAGCTTGTGACCATAGTTGAGGGTAAGAACGTAGATTGACCGGTAAATCGACAGCTTTGCCTTAGAGCATAGCGCCCTCTTCACCACAGCGGACCGGTCTGCATCACTGCAGATGCTGCTCCAATCCGTCTGTCAACCTCTCGCTCCATTCTCCCCTCACTTGTGAATAAGACCCCAAGATACTTAAACTCCTCCTCTTGGGGCAGGAACTTGTCCCCAAGCCGGAGAGGACAGTCCACCTTTTTCCGGCTGAGGACGATGGACTCAGATTTGGAGGTGCTGATTCTCATCCCAGCCGCTTCACACTCAGCTGCAAACCGTCTCAGTAAGACCTGTAGGTCTTTGCCGGATGAAGCCAAGAGGACAACATCATCTGAAAACAATAGGGATGAGATCCTGTGGTCACCAAGCATGACACCCTCCATTCCCTGGCTGCGCCTAGAAATCCTGTCCATAAAAATTATGAACAGGATCGGTGACAAAGGGCAGCCCTGGCAGAGTCCAACTCTCACTGGAAATGAGTCCAACCGAGTGCTGGCAATATGAACCAAACTCTCACAACGGTCATATAGAGACCAGATAGCTCATAACAACAAGCCCAATACCCCATACTCCCGAAGCACCCGCCACAAAAAACCATAAGGGATACAGTCAAATGCCTTCTCCAAGTCCACAAAATACATGTAAAACTGGTTGGGCAAACTCCCATTAACCCTCGAAGATTCTCGAGAGGGTAAAGAGTTGGTCCAATGTGCCACGGCCAGGCCGAAAACCATATTGCTCCTCCTGAATCCAAGGTTCGACCAACGGCTGGACTCTCCTTTCCAGTACCTTGGCATAGACTTTCCAAGGGACGCTGAGGAGTGTGATCCCTCTAAAGTTGGAGCACACCCTCCAGTCCCCGTTCTTGAAGAGAGGAACCACCACCCAGTTTGCCATGCCAAAGGCATTGTCCCTGACCTCCATGCAGTGTTGCAGAGCCGTGTCAACCATGACAGCCCTACAGCATCCAGGGCCTTGAGGTACTCAGGGCGAATCTCATCCACTTCCACGGCCCGGCCACCAAGGAGCTTTTTAACCACCTTGGCAACCTCAGTTCCTGCGATGGGCAAGTCATCCCCCTCGTCCACAAGCCCTGCTTCCTCTGTGGAAGGCATGTCAATGGGATTGAGGAGATCCTTGAAGTATTCCTTCCATTGCCCAACGATATCCCTAGTTGAAGTCAGCAGTGCCCCATCCGCACCATACACAGTGTGGACAGGAAGTTTCTTCCCCCTCCTGAGCCGCCGGACAGTTTGCCAGAATCTGTTCGAGGCCAACCGAAAGTCTTGGTCCCACAAGACAACCAAGCTCGATAGGACTCATTCTTCAGCTTAATAGCCCCCTCACCGCTGGTGTCCACCACTTGGTTTAGGGGTTTCTACCACGAGATGCACCGACGACCTTGCGGCCACAGCTCTGGGCAGCCGCTTCAACAATGGAGGTGGAGAACATAGCCCATTCAGACTCAATGTCTCCAGACTCCCTCGGAATGTGGTTGAACTTTTTCCGGAGGTGGGAGTTGAAGACCTCCCGGATAAAGGGCTCAGCCAGACATTCCCAGCACACCCTTACTATACATTTGGGTCTACCAGGTCTGAATGGCATCCTCCCCTGCCATCGGATCCAACTCACCACCAGATGGTGATCAGTTGACAGCTCTGCACCCCTATGAGAGAGCACTAGGCAACAGTGGGAAGGAAAAACTCCCTTATAGGAAGAAACCTCCAGCAGAACCAGGCTCAGGGTGAGCGGAGAAAGGAAGAAAGAAGAGACGTACTATTCACAACGTAACAAACATTATTGTGTGGCACTGCTCTGCAGGTGACATGGAGGAGGGCTCTTGCTGCACGCTGTTTTGTTTTGTTTTTATTGTCTTTGTCCAGTGGCTGTTTATCGTTTGCCAGTGGGGGATGCGATGTGCAATTGGCCCATTTAATATAAGTTGTGCTTTGGGACTGTATGTGGCAGGCATGGGGAATGAAATGGAGGAGGGCAGCATTACTAGCATTGGTGTGGCTAATTTTATCTAGCCAGACTGTCCGGTGCTTAGCTGCCGGGCCTACTAGCATTAGCCAACTAGCATACACCAGGACTGAGCTGCTGGGCTTCCAGGACTGCGGAGCACCATTGTCACCAGCCCTGCAGAAGGATGTGCCAAGGGAGCTTTTTCGACATCATCGACCAGATCCTCATCGAGGTGGGAAGGCTAGGAAGAGAGGAAGGAGAGGTGGCATTAGGCAGCATGTCCGGAGGGCCACTAAGTTGCCGCTGCCGCCTATGCTATTGTACAACTCCTGATCTCTGCAAAATGGATGAACTGTGCTTGCAAGTTGGAACAAGTCATGAATACCATGAGTCCGGTTTAATGGCTTTTACAGAGACTTGGCTCGGGGAGGATGTATTGGATAGTTATATACAAATTGATGGATTTACACACATAGTACGTTTGGACAGAAATGAAAACTCTGGTAAAACCGGGGGGACAAGGTTTGTATTTATGTTAAAGACAGCTGGTGTCGGAACTTTGCCGTGAGAGAGACAGTATGTAATCCTGACCTTGAGCTGTTGTGTGTTACGCTCCGTCCACATTATCTTCCTAGGGAATTCACCAACATTTTTTTGTGTGTGGTGCATGTCCCACCAAGTGGGAATGCGGCCAGAGCAGCTAGTCAGATTTCAGACTGTGTCCACCATCATCTCCAGAACAAGCCTGATGCTCCCATGCTCATCCTTAGAGATTTTAATCATTGTGGCTTGAGTAAATCCCTGCCGGATTTTTATCAATATGTTCAGTGCAGCACTAGGAACAATACAGTGATCCCTCGCTACTTCGCGCTTCACCTTTCGCGCCCTCAGTGCATCGCGGATTTTTCAAAAATATTCATCAAAAATTCAAAATTGAGAAATAATGGGAGGGCGCTAGCAGAAGGCAGGGAGACTACATTAGACCATCACGTGTCAACACGGAGAGCAGCACAACTCTCTGTTCGCTGTTGTCGTGTTGGCTGGGCTCGGAAATCTCGCAAGCTGATTGGCCGAGACGTTTCACCCCGCAAGCTGATTGGCCGAGACGTCTCACCCACCTCCTCTTCCTGCCGAGCACCCATGAAGGGAAGGAAGACTGCATTCATTGCTTTTTATCGCTCGTGTTACTTAGTCTCGCCGCGTGGAACTTTTTGCTGTTCTCTTGTGCCATTTTGTGCGAAATAGTCTTCCCGTCGAGGCACTACGCCGCCTCCTGCAGCTTCAGCTCTATCGGAAGCTGCCCTCGATGATCCTGCGCCTCCAGCACCTCACGATGAGGCGTCACCTGAGGAGCAGTAAAGCTCTCATTAACCTGTGCAGTAAATCATTTTCATCTTGAGTTACGTATCTTGTTATAAGAATAAAAGAGTTCTAAAAACATATTTATGTACACTTTGTTTACATCTACGTATGTATGTACACGTACACACACACACACACGTATCATATGAGAGTGAGAGAATGAACGTACGTATTGTTTATGGATGACGTCATTGGGGTGACGCTACTTCGTGGTTTTTCACTTTTCGCGGTCGGTTCTGGAACCCATTAACCGCGATAAGTGAGGGATCACTGTAATATCCTTGATAAGTGCTATGGGAACATCAAAGATGCCTTCACAGCTAGAGCCAGGCCCCCCTTGGCATTTCGGATCATAATGTTATTCACCTCCTCTCTACTTATATAGAGATCAGTTTTTAAGTCCAGTAAACCTGAAGTCCACTCTGTTAAAGTGTGGTCAGCGGATAAAATAGAGGAACTGAAAGGATATTTTTTATGTACGGGCTGGGATATTTTCTTCCAGAATGAGATATCAACGCGGTGACAGAAACAATTACTGATTACATCTCTTTTTGTGCTGATTCAATCATTCCTATGAAAACCATTAAGAAATACCCAAATAGCAAACCTTACATTACTTGGGAAATAAAGGAATGTATTAATAGGAAGAAAAATGCTTTTAAATCAGGAGACATTACAGGTGTTAGGGAAGCACAAAAGGACCTTAACCAGAGGATGAGAGCAGCTCAGCGGCAATTTAAGGAACGGACTGAACAAGATCTTTCTGGGTTGAACACCAAGAGACTGTGGGACTCTATCCGCAGTATGACCAACATGGACTCAAAAAAGGAAACCGGTGTTTGCCAATGATGAGGTCACAAAAGCAAATGAACTGAATGATTTTTATCTGTGGTTTGAAAAAGATAATAAGGAGGAATGCAGGAAGATTTTAGAGGGGGTTAAATGTAAAGGACATGAGGATAGGATTTTAATCAATCTGCAATCAGTTTTTGGGGTTTTAAAATCAATGCATACTAATCAGGCGATGGAACCAGATAATATGTCTGCTTTTATGTTAAAAACATTTGCAGAGGAACTCGCTCCATCTTGGCATCAAGTCTTCCAGCTCTCTATTGATACTTATACAGTACCGGAGCTTTGGAAAAGATCTATTATTGTTCCAATTCCTAAGAAAGTATGTCCCCAGGTGAACAATGATTTTAGGCCAGTGGCTCTTACCTCCAATGTTATGAAAGCACTGGAGAAATTGTTAATTCAAGAGCTTTGCATGGAGGTGGAGCCACATTTATTGAAACCTTTATTGAAGCGCAGCAGGCCAGCATTGAAACAAATCAGGATTTGGCCAGAGAGTGCAACCTCTGCACTGAAAGACTGTTTTCTGCACACAGACTGGAAGATCTTCAAAATAGCAGCCTCCCAGGAAGACAAGACAGATGTGGAGGAGTATGCTGATACAGTCACCAGCTACATCGCAAAGTGCACAGAGGATGTTACTACAGTGAAGACCATCACTATGCGGGGTAATCATAAGCCCTGGATGACTGCAGAGGTGCGCTCGCTGCTTACAGCCAGAGATGCAGCCGTCAGAGCGAAGGACAGGATCGCCCTCCGCTCAGCCAGGTCTGCGCTCTCAAAAGGAATTAAAGCGGCAAAGTGTGCCTATGCGGAGAAAATCCAGGGACACCTCTGTGACACTAGGAACACCAAGCAGATGTGGCAGGGAGTTCGGACACTGACGGGCTATAAGTCTAGGCAGGGGGTCGATGATGACGACGCTTCGCTTCCAGACAGACTTAATGACTTCTTTGCATGTTTTGAAGCATCAAACTCGACAATCAGAGGGAGGGCTGGCCCACCCCCACCATCGGTCGGACCAGCTTTTACCATCAACACAGCGGACACACGGAGGACCCGAACCAGAGTCAACCCACGCAAAGCTGCAGGTCCGGACAACATTCCGGGACGTGTGCTCCGAGACTGCGCGAGCGAGTTGGCGGATGTCCTGACTGACATTTATAACATCTCCCTGAGTCAGGCCATCGTTCCCAGATGCTTCAAGACCTCTATCATTGCACCGGTGGCAAAGAAACCAGTTGTGTCCTGTTTGAATGACTATCGTCCTGTTGAACTGACACCAATTGTGATGAAGTGTTTTGAACAGCTTGTCAAACCACACATTACAGCCTGTCTCCCTGCATCACACGACCTGCTCCAGTTTGCATATCGTTCAAACCACTCCACGGAGGATGCTATAGTCACCACCCTACACTCTGTCATCACCCACCTGGACCAGAAAGACACCTACGCCAGACTCCTGTACATTGATTTCAGTTCAGCATTCAACACCATTATTCCCCAGAGACTGATGGAGAAATTACTCCTTCTCGGTCTGAACACCGCCACATGTCTCTGGATCCTGGATTTCCTGACTGAGAGACCTCACTCTGTCCGGGTTGGAAACAACATCTCCAACTCTGTCACGCTGAGCACCGGATCCCCTCAAGGCTGTGTACTCAGTCCACTGTTGTTTACACTTCTAACACATGACTGTGTATCCAGACATGAGGGGAACCAGATTATTAAGTTTGCAGACAACACCACGGTGGTGGGACTTATTCAGAGGGATGAGGAATCAATGTACAGGGAAGAAGTGAGAGACCTGGAGGGCTGGTGCAGGGAGAACAATCTGGTGCTCAACGTGGACAAAACGAAGGAGATGATTATCGACTTCCGGCGGTGACAGCCTGAGCACGTCCCCCTCAGCATCGGCGGCCGTTTAGTGGAGAGAGTAGAGAACATCAAGTTCCTTGGAGTGCAGATCTCGCAGGACCTGACCTGGAGCAAGAATTCCTTGGGGATCAGGAAGCGGGCTCAGCAGAGACTGCACTTCTTGAGGAAACTCAAACAGGCCTCTCTCCCCATCTGCATCCTCAGGACCTTCTACAGAGGTGTGGTGGAGAGTGTTCTGACGTACTGCATTGCTACATGGTACTCCAGCTGCAGTATGTCAGACAAAAAAGCCCTGCAGAGGATAGTCAATGGGGCTGAGAGGGTAATTGGAGTCTCCCTCCCCTCTGTCCAAGAACTTTTTCAGAACCGTTGTAGGAGCAGAGCACTGATCATTGTCAAGGACCGTTCTCACCCTCTGCATAAACACTTTGAACTTCTTCCATCTGGTAAACGATTCCAGAGCATCAGAGGCAGAACCACCAGACTGATCAACAGCTTCCTTCCACAAGCTGTCAGGATGCTGAACAGTTGACCCGGAATCTCTCATACACACTACTGCACCTACGGACATTTTGTATATTATTTGTATATTATAGTTAGTTGGTTGTTTTTCCCCCAAGTATGTCTCAGGGATGTGTGAATGGATGGGGGTGGGTGGGGGTGGAGCTATGTGGGAGTGTGTCTTAAATCATGCTGCTTCTATTTATATGGATGCCGAGAGAAACGCAATTTCATCTTGCCTGCACTACAGTTGTATGTACAGCAATATGACAATAAAGTTTGATTTGATTTGACATTTGGATCAATATTAATTTGCGTACAAAAAGAAACGGGGTACAAGTGATACCATTTTAACTATAATGCATTTAGTTTTAAAACATTTTGAAAGTCCCTCTGCATATGCCAGATTGGCTTTTATTGATTTTTGTTCGGCTTTTAATTGTATTCAGTTACAGATTCTTCTTAAAAAAAATGATTCAGTTGCGTGTGAATCTGTTTTTAGTCAGGTGGTATCATTCTTTCTTGTCAAATACAGTGGGGTAAAAAAGTATTTAGTCAGCCACCAATTGTGCAAGTTCTCCCACTTAAAAGATGAGAGAGGTCTCCAATTTTCATCATAGATATACCTCAACTATGAGAGACAAAATGAGGGAAAAAAAAAAATCCAGAAAATCACATTGTCTGATTTTTTTAAAGAATTTATTTGCAAATTATGGTGGAAAATAAGTATTTGGTCAATAACAAAAGTTTATCTCAGTACTTTGTTATATACCCTTTGTTGGCAATGACAGAGTTCAGACATTTTCTGTAAGTCTTCACAAGGTTTTCACACACTGTTGCTGGTATTTTGGCCCATTCCTCCATGCAGATCTCCTCTACAGCAGTGATGTTTTGGGGCTGTCGCTGGGCAACACGGACTTTCAACTCCCTCCAAAGATTTTCTTTGGGGTTGAGATCTGGAGACTGGCTAGGCCACTCCAGGACCTTGAAATGCTTCTTACGAAGCCACTCCTTCGTTGCCCGGGCGTTGTGTTTGAGATCATTGTCATGCTGAAAGACCCAACCACGTTTCATCTTCAATGCCCTTGCTGATGGAAGGAGGTTTTCACTCAAAATCTCATGATGCATGGCCCCATTCATTCTTTCCTTTACACGGATCAGTCATCCTGGTCCCTTTGCAGAAAAACAGCCCCAAAACATGATGTTTCCACCCCCATGCTTCACAGTAGGTATGATGTTCTTTGGATGCAACTCAGCATTCTTTCTCCTCCAAACACGACAAGTTGAGTTTTTACCAAAAAGTTCTATTTTGGTTTCATCTGACCATGTGACATTCTCCCAGTACTCTTCTGGATCATCCAAATGCTCTCTAGCAAACCTCAGACGGTCCTGGACGTGTACTGGCTTAAGCAGGGGGACACGTCTGGCACTGCAGGATTTGAGTCCCTGGCGGTGTAATGTGTTACTGATGGTAGCCTTTGTTACTTTGGTCCCAGCTCTCTGCAGGTCATTCACTAGGTCCCCCCGTGTGGTTCTGGGATTTTTGCTCACCGTTCTCGTGATCATTTTGACCCCATGGGGTGAGATCTTGCGTGGAGCCCCAGATCAAGGGAGATTATCAGTGGTCTTGTATGTCTTCCATTTTCTAATAATTGCTCCCACAGTTGATTTCTTCAGACCAAGCTGCTTCCCCATTGCAGATTCAGTCTTCCCAGCCTGGTGCAGGTCTACAATTTTGTTTCTGGTGTCCTTTGACAGCTCTTTGGTCTTGGCCATAGTGGAGTTTGGAGTCTGACTGTTTGAGGTTGTAGACAGGTGTCTTTTATACTGATAACGAGTTCAAACAGGTGCCATTAATACAGGTAACAAGTGGAGGACAGAGGAGCCTCTTAAAGAAGAAGTTACAGGTCTGTGAGAGCCAGAAATCTTGCTTGTTTGTAGGTGACCAAATACTTATTTTCCACCATAATTTGCAAATAAATTCTTTAAAAATCAGACAATGTGATTTTCTGGATTTTTTTTTTCTCATTTTGTCTCTCATAGTTGAGGTATACCTATGATGAAAATTGGAGACCTCTCTCATCTTTTAAGTGGGAGAACGTGCACAATTGGTGGCGGACTAAATACTTTTTTGTCCCACTGTAGGTCACAGCAGGTGAAGTTTAACTCTGTGCTCTCTGACATTGCATTGAGCAGTACCGGGGCCCCTCAGGACTGTGTCAGCTCACCGTTTTTATTTACATTGTATACTAATGACTGTGTCACCTCTCAGCAGGACCAATATGTGGTGAAGTTTTCAGATGACACTATAATATTGAGTTTGTTAAAAACTATAATAATTCAAATAGTCACAGATTTGGGGTGGATGGGTTTGTGAACTGGTGTGATGACCATCAGCTGCAGATTAATACAGAAAAGACGGTGGAGTTGCTCAGACTGTTTGGCGTCTGTGGAAATATTATGTTGATTTTCTACAGGGCAACCATTGAGTCTGTGCTACGGTATGGTATTACCAGCTGGTTTGGCAATTTAACAGTAAAATCAAAAGCTCAGATATTAAATCTGATAAAGATAGCAGGGAAGATCATGGGCATGGCAGCACTTCTAACGCCCCAAGATCTGTTTGAACAAGCCACCCTCAGACAGGCAAATTGCCTTTTATCTGATGGTTCTCATGTATTGTATCCTCAATATGTCTTAATGAATTCGGGAAGAAGGTACAGAGTCCCTTTTTGTAAATATAATCAGTATAAGCATTCATTTATTCCCTTGTCAGTGAAGCTCATTAATGAGTGGATAAGTCAGATGAACAGACGTTAGGGAGACTGGGAGGTTGAGTAGATAATAGCATTGTATTTGCACCTTGATGAATTATGTTGATTTTATTTTGGTGGTTATTTATGTATTGGTTGTATTATGTATTGGTTGTATGTATGGTATGTGTTTTTGCTGTGCAGCAGATCCTTTTATCCAAGACAAATGTTTCCTAAAGGAGATCAGTAAAGGTACTTTGACTTTGATTATCAATGTCTGATGATCTCTGTTTAGTTTCAAGCAGTTTGGATGAATGGACCAGGAGTTCATTTTGACTTCACTTGCACATTTTTGAAAATATAGTGCAGAAAACTTGCTCCTACATTAATAAGCATTAGTAAGTAGTTTATAAATGTTTTTATAAATGCTTTACTTTTGATAAAAAGCATACCTATTATGTTTTTAATAATTCTATTTTCACACTTTGTTAATGGACAGTTTAACATTTACTAAGCATTGGCAAGCAGTCCATAAGTATTATAAATGTTTTATTCTTGATCAAAAAGTATAGTTATAATGTGTTAATAATTGTATTTACATGCTTTATTAATGAACAATTTAGCATTTCTAAATTAAGTATTAAATTATTTATAAACCAGTTTATTTAGGGGTTGTCAGTAATTCATAAGCTCATTTAGAAAGTGTAAGCAAATGATTAATAAATTACTTAAATGTATATTTATAAATCTAAATGTTTTGATATGCCTTGTTACTGTGTTAAAAATGTGTTATAAACACAAATTCCTACTGTAAATCATGATTAACTCGGGTTGTTATAAAACATTTAGTACTTGTTAGTTATTATTTTGTGATAATTTAATACTTAATTTAGAAATGCTAAATTGTTCATTAATGAAGTATGTAAACACACCATAGCTATGCTTTTTGATCAAGAATAAAGCATTTATAACAGCAGTTATAAACTGTTTGCTAATGCCTATTAAATGTTAAGTTGTTCATTAATAAAGTGTGTAAATAGAATTATTAAACATGTAACAGGTAAGTTTTTTTATCAATTCATCACACTCTCAGGTCAGAGAGGGAATGATGAAGTTTCTGTCAAACTTCAAGAAATTTTAAAGTGTGTCATTGTTATCAGTGTCAGCAGATTTAGTTTGTTTCACACAGATACTTCTATCTGAGTACCGTAGATACATGTGAAAGTTTCAAGATGTCATGCTACCCACCAACAAATAAAACAAATAGAGAAGGGATGTGTAATTTAAGAGAATGAGTAAATTGTGTGTCTTTGCCTTTGCAGGGTTTTAGGAGAGACCTGAGAGCAAAGGAGCCAGTTGTGACCAAGGCTCTGGATGATGTGAGAGTCTTTCTGTCTCATCTGCCCCGAGACACACCGTCACCTGAAAGGAGAGGTAGCACACATGCTTCTACATTCAGTATGATTAGGCTTAGAGGCTCTCTCTATTATCCTTACATGGTGTTATGGATGTCCTCCTTTCAACACTTCAGAAATGCTGGTTAGATTAAGAACGTTAACAATTTAAGCAGCATAAAAACCTTGCATAGCTTTTTGTGAATTAAGTTTTGTAATAGAGATACAATATTGAACAGACCTTTTCCGCTGCTGTTGAATGCTGAAACTGGAATGTTAATATAGGAAATGGATTGCTAATTAGTGAGCCATTTCCTTTATTATATTCTCTAATCTTGTCCTAATCGCCCCTCAGGGCAGGAACAAAGACCCAAATGCTAACTGTGAGTTTGCAGGGAGTTTAATTGTAAACAACACAAAATATAACAAAAACACAAAAAGTTATGAAGCAGGAATTACAGGGGAAAACAGCACTGTGGCTGAGACATGGGATGCATGTCATGAGACAAAGTGAAGCGTGGAACGCACGCAGGATTCAAGATGAAAATAAGACGGGGAACTCCCTCCTGAGCACAGAGAAAGACACTGCCCCAAGAAGCAGCGCAGCAGTCCTTATATAGAGCAAAAGGGATAATCACAAAATGAGAACAGGTGTGGGTACAAGAGCAAGGATAATCAGATTCAAACTAGTGACATGTGTGACCGCAAATAGAACTTGAAACAACGGAAGTAACAAAGACAACTGTCAAAGTAAAAGCACAGGAGAAACAAAAGGTAACTGATTATAAATATGAAATGATTCCAAAATGGGAACAGACCAAAATACAAATATGATAATAGTGACCAAAGTAAGATATGATAACGGGACCAAACGAACAGAAACAAAAACCAAATTCAGATAACATATACAGGTAACCATACTCAAATACAATAATAAAACTCAGATAAGGAAAATACAGAAAATAATCAGAAAGAACTAAAAGCCTGAGCACGGCTCTCCACCCGTGTTCAGCATCGTGACAGAGCCCCTCCCTCAAGGGGTGGAATCCAGACACCCCCAAGGTACGTAACATCAAAAAAGAGAAAAGAAAAATACAAAAAATCCCCCCAACAGGAATAGAAAAATAATCCACCCTGGGAGGGCGGTGGGGGAACCCAGGCTAGGAGGGACTGAAACAAAAAACGCACTCAAGACCCACAAAACAGAACAGATAGGTGACCTACAGGAAACCTAGGACACCGGGTAAAATGGTAGACAGTTCAGGTGGCCTACAGGAGTCCGAAGACCACCAGCTCAAGCAGTGGAATAAGTCGGGTGGTTTCCATGAGTTCCTGAGCCACCCAAGCAAATGACAAAGTCCGTTGGGTGGTCTTCCCACATCCCTGAGCCAATGGGCTGCAGGCCACAACGCGCCCCCTCCTGGAGGTGGCAGCTGGAACCCAGACCGCGGGGACTACGGCATGGAAACCAGACAACGAGGATGACTGATCAGTGGGGAAACCAGACAAAGTGACGGCTGACCAGCGACGAACCCCCACCACCACCACCACCACTGGGAATAAGGCAAGACAGTTCATTTTTAAGTGTTGGAGAATGAAAAGATACTTGTCTTAATCCCCGGGGCATGATGTTTGTTGCTGCTGAGGCTCCAGACGAGGTCCTTCCAGGAACTGCGGAGGTTGTCTGGCGAGGAGGCGGAGGCGGGCAAGATGCCGGAGTCAGGGAATGCTTGTTCATCGGCACAGACCTCGGCGCAGATGATTTACCTGACCTCCGCCTGCGGAGTGACTGTCGGGCTGGCATAGCTGGGACTGGAGCTGACGATTGACAAGGAGCAGATGGTACCGAGGCCAGGGCTTCCTTGTCGGCTCAGACCTTGGCTTGTTGGTGGGACTCCTCACCCTTCCATGGTTCTCCCGCTGCAGGTTTGTCACCAGGATAATCCTCCCCATCCCCTCAGCATGCTCTGCGAGCTGAGGATGACGATGCACAGCCGCCTCCACAAGACCCAGGTACCACAGAGTGGATTTAGAAGTGGGAGATAAGCGAGCAAAAGAAATCAGTACATCTATCTCCATCAATGCTTGGCAGAGCTCCCACCCCAGGCTCATTTGGTACCAACGTACGCCTGCAGAGTTCATGTTTGCCGAAACAACAGCAGAAGCGGACTAAAAATATAATGGAGGAAAAAAGAAAAAGGGCAAACTTGCAGCTGCTGGTGTCAATACTGGCAGTGTCGTTCTGTCATAATCGCCCCTCAGGGCAGGAACAAAGACCCAAATGCTAACTGTATGTTTGCAGAGAATTTAATTATAAACAACACAAAATATAACAAAAACACAAAAAGTTACGAAGCGGGAATTACAGGGGAAAACAGCACTGTGGCTGAGACATGGGATGCATGTCATGAGACAAAGTGAAGCGTGGAATGCACGCAGGATACAAGATGAAAATAAGACTGGGAACTCCCGCCTGAACACAGAGAACGACGCTGCCCCGCAAAGCGGTGCAGAGGTCCTTAAATAGAGCAAAAGGGATAATCACAAAATGAGAGCAGGTGTGGGTACAAGAGCAAGGATAATCAGATTCAAACTAGTGACATGTGTGACAACCCGCGAATAGAACTTGAAACAACGGAAGTAACAAAGACAACTGTCAAAAGCACAGGAGAAACAAAAAGGTAACTGACTATATATATGAAATGATTCCAAAATGGGAACAGACCAGAATACATAAAGATAAAATGATAGCAACCGCAAAGGCGAGGACAAGAAGAAATTCAAAAACCAAGAAGTGCTCATAAGTGAATACCGAGGTTACAAAAGGAGAATTGAATGCAAGGACAGAGAAGACTTAAATATAAGCACAAGAAGTTAATATAAAATGCAAGGAGATCCAAAAATACATAATAATAATAATAATAATAACACGATAATAATGACCAAACTAAGATATGATAATGGGACCAAACAGAAACAAAAACCAAACTCAGATAACATATACAGACAAGCATATTCAAATGCAATAATAAAACTCATATAAGGAAAGTACAGAAAATAATCAGAAAGAACTTAAAGCCTGAGTATGGCCCTCCACCCGTGCTCAGCATCGTGGCAAATCTACCAGAATAACTCAGAGGATGATCAGTCCATGGACTGTAAAATGTACATAAAAGAAAAAAATATTTGTCATCTTTTAGTTGCACACTAAACTTTGGATCCTAGCAACAACACACACACACACACACACACACATGGATACATGTGCAGGCTACCATACTCTGTGCACATGACAGCAGTTCTGTTACTCAAATTGTAGAGAAGAGCTATTCATTACAGGGGACACGCTATGCCCTTTTCCTCCATGTTGACACAATTCCCAGAATTCTTAATAAAATGTCTGTGACATACGTTGGTCAAAATACCTCAGCATTTATATACTACTGCACCATTTCTCACTCAGATTAAATGGGCTTCTTCACAGCGACCCGTTTAGTGCATGTTTCTTAAATGCTGATGAAACCCAGTTCACCCCCACCCTCCCTCTTCTGTCTGTCTGTGGTAGAGGCTAATGTTAACTGGTTAGCTCTGTTTGTCAGACAGACTGAGTTAAATAACATAAAATTGGCTGAATGTGAGAACGTAATGTTGCCCACATAAATATTATCATAACAGAGGTGTATGGTTTGAGTGGTTAATAGAATAGAGGGGAATTCTTGGCAGTTACAGGACAGTTACCATAGCAACACAGCACTGAGTGGCAATCACATGTGACAGTCAGCTTTATTTTGTATGCTGCAAAACATAAAAATCACAAAATATTTAGCCACGGCAGTGCACAAAGTACCTTTTATCTGCTTTAGTTTTTAATAATACACCATTTACTTGAATGTAATGATGTGTGGGTAACGACTAAGGAGCACATGGTAAGTGAAGAACTGAACAGATCCTTTAATTATTTATTTATGTGATTTTTTTGCCAAGTAATACAGGATGGAATGATAAGATTAGCTCTCCACAGTGCAAACAGGTACTCTGTGTGTGTGCTGCTGTGATTGAATACTGTGTATTTTTTTGTGTTTTACTGCATACACCCCAGTGCTTCCACTCATTTTTGCCACTCAACACTGCCATGAGTTCTGTGTGGTGACATCATTTGCATACCCTCTATAGGCCTAGAATAGCAAGCTCTGCTCCCTGCAGCTAACCTCTGCTGCTGGAGGTGCTGTCCCAGCCAAAGTATTACATTTGTCAATGCATACATGTTGGTAGATGATCCAGCTGGGATCACGATTATTGATGGGGTGGTTGAGTTATGTCAAAGGGACCCACAAGCACTAGCAAGGCTAGACAGACTCTGATAACTTTTCTAACGTGATCATTATGGGGCAATCCTGACCAAAATATAACAAAATAACTCAGAATAAATCCTGGAAGTGAGATTTGTAGTCAAATGGGAATTAGTGAACCAGATAGGAATGTAAATGTGTAGTGGACTGAGTAGAATATATATAGAATAACTATAAAAACTGTGGTTGCTCTAGTAAGCTAGCTAGGCTAGCTGTACTACTGGTGAGTGGTATTGAAAGCTCACAAGGCATGTCTACGTCCACGAGCCTTACAATGGATAAAGGTGGGGGAGGGTATCACAGCTGGAATCAAGGGTCTGAGGGTCTAATGAGACCTGTTGAGACTAAGATGGACCCCAACTAAATGACAGGGTTTGTCCATTGGGAGCCATTCTACATACCAAAATTTATGCACAAAGCACTGAAAAGGTGAAACTTTTACAATATCTTCTTTAACTGTGGTCCATTAAATCTACTCACTGGATAACTCAAACACACTCACAGGGTGAAAGAAAGGATGGGCTCCAACAACTAATCACTGCTACACTAAGAAAAAAAACTTCTGAGAAAGGCATTCTGTCTCTGTGATATGACCTTCGATTGGGCACTGGTCGGTGACAGTTAAATACAGGATTTTTTTTTTTTTGAGTAAATGACATTTTTTTTTTGTTTGTTTTCTGAAAAGAATAAAAGCAGTCTGAGTGGTTTGACATATACGTGAGGCAGTCTCTCAGGAAGTGTTCTTCATTGTCACAGCTGCTTAAGCTTTTAAAAAGGAACAGGCTTTTAAACTTAAATGGCCCCATCTTAAACTGCAGTCGAGGAGAAATAGCCACACAACAGACTAACCACTACAGGGATTTGGACTTATTGAGTAAAAGTATGATAAGAAGTTGATTTATGCTTGTTGGAAAAATCTCTTCAACCAGTAGTCAAGAAGCAGGCAGGATTAAAGTTTCAGCTATGGCGCATATTTAGATAAGATAAGATAAGATAAGATAAGCCTTTATTAGTCCCACAATGGGGAAATTCCAGGATTGCAACAGCACAGGGACAGCAACACTCAGAGCAACAATCAGAAGGCAAGAAAAAACAACATCTAGTAAACATATGTCCATATTACTATAAATATATACTGTATATATAGACACACAGTGCAGAGCATTATGGTTGGTTGGTGAATGTGCAGCAGAAAGTCTAAGCTCTCTCTCCGCGGATGCGGCGGGCCAGCTGGAAGTCTTTGGACATGATGGTGACCCCCTTAGCGAAGAAGAGACCACCAGGTGGGCCTCGCTGGTCTCCTGTAGAGCCATGACGGCGAAGCTCAGGAAACGCAGGACGGTCTTGAAGTCCTGAGCGATCTCCCTCACCAGGCGCTGGACGGGCAGCTTACGGATGAGCAGCTCCGTGGATTTCTGGCAGCGACGGATCTCTCTCAGAGCCACGGGCCTGTGACGGCGAGGCCTCTTCACTCTGCCGGTGGCCGGAGCACCTCTCCGAGCAGCCCTGGTGGCTAGCTGTCTCCTGGGGGGCTTCTTCCTCCAGTAGATTTTACGGGCGGTCTGCTTGGTTCTTGCCATCGCTCTTTATTATTCTGTCTTATATTTCTTGCACGCCGCCTAAACTCCAGCCCGGCACCCGCGTCGTTTTCGCTACAGCTCCCGGTATGTCGAGTTTCCCATTAGCACTGGGCGGCGGCCAAGTGCTAGCTAGCACTAGCTCCTCCCCGCTGTAGCGTCTCCCGCTGCAAACCGTGGCTCCATCCGCCGACCCGGGAGACCCCCGGGGCGATCCGTGCGTCCGTGATATATATACAGAGTGAAAGGTGTAGAAAGAAGAAGGAAGATTAAAAAAAAAAGGCTGTTGCAACGGGCAGCCTACTCGTGTGGCGCCACCGGTCCGGCGGAACCGGATTATTATTATATTATTATTATTATATTTATTATATTATTATTATTATATTTAGAGCGCATATATGGCATTCATATTCACCCACATATACCTAGTAGGCATGACGGTGCATATTCTGGAAGCTTCACATCTCAATGGCCAAAGAGGACCTGACCCTGCAGAGACCTACGGGAGGTGTGAAGTTGGTTGCTTAGGAGACGAGAAGTGGGAGAGAATGTCCCAGCAGGAGCCCCGGAGGCTAGAAGGATGAGAGAGACAATGGAGATGCCAAGGAACCTCGGGGGCTGTATGTTTGCTCAAGGACTGTGGGTTGGGGGTGTGTTATTTGATGTTGGGGGTTTTGTGTCTTTGGAGGGTATAAGAACTGTGAAGGATGATTGTTCTACCTCTTTTCTGAGATTCTGTTCTTGTTGGAGGATGTGAGCTCTCAATAAACCAACCCTGAGAAATAAACTCAGTCTCGTTTGTGAAAGGCATCCTCTACACTGATGACCTACGACAAACTATGGCCGGTGGCGACGATCTTCCCGCACCGGACTCTTCAGGAGCCAACCGGGTTAACGCAGCTACCACACTACAGCTGCCCGATTTCTGGCAACATAACCCGCGCTCCTGGTTTACCACTGTGGAGGCGCAGTTCCACCTTTGGGGAATCTCAGCGGACGCAACGAGGTTCTACCATGTCGTTGCGAAGCTGGACAGCCTCACAGTGCAGCGGGTGGAGAGGCTGACCAACCACCCGCCCCAGGACAACAAGTATGGCGCACTGAAAGCCGCCCTCATTCGAGCTTTCACTCCCTCGCAGGGAGAGCGAGCAGAGAGACTTCTGGTGCTGACAGAAGGGGAAGCAGATAGACCGGCAGATCTGATGGCGAGAATGATGAACCTGAGAGGCGAAGATGATGACAGTTTTATCTTCGCCCACCTCTTTCTCAGAACACTACCGCCAGCAGTGAGAGTCACCCTGGCCAGCTCACAGCTGCTCAACGACCGCGACTACCATGGGCTGGGCCAGGAGGCGCAGCGGCTCGTCGATGCCCATAGACGACACGCAGCCACAACGGCGGCAACGGAGCTGAACGCACCCCCGCGAGACGAGGGGAGACGAGAGGCCGCAGCACCGGACCCACTGACGTCAGCAGCGGTAGAGACCAGGAGAAGCGGAGCGGACGGCACCCTCTGCTTTTACCATCGACGTTTCGCCGAGAGGGCGCGCAGATGCATCCCACTGTGCCGATACAAGCGCCAGGGAAACGCCAAGACCGAGAGTCGGTAGCAGCTGCTGCTCTCAGCGCGAAGAACAAGCTGCTTTTCGTGACGGACGTGAATTCAGGGAAGGATTTCCTGGTGGACACAGGCTCCCAGCTGAGTTTTGTCAAACCTTCCTACGCAGACCTGCTGGCGCCTTCCAGCGGACCCCTGGTGTTAGCGGCAAATGGCTCGACGATCAAAACCTATGGGGAGAAGATGCTCCTTCTATCCTTCCACGGGCGCACCTTCGAGTGGACTTTCATTGTAGCTGCAGTTAGCAACAACATGTTAGGTGCTGATTTTTTATGCTCAAACAGTTTATTAGTTGATCTTACTAATAGACGTATGGTAAATGCACTGTCTTTCCACTCTATCTCCTGTACAGCTCGGGTGGCCCCGCCTTCTGCACATCCTAATGTCACAGCTGCGGGTGATAAGTTTCATGCTCTACTCAATCAGTTCCCAGCACTCGCGGTCCCAACACTTTCAGCGTCAATAGCTAAACACGGGGTCGAGCATTTCATAACTACCTCCGGCCCCCCTGTTTTTGCAAAAGCTCGGCGCTTGGACCCAGCTAAACTGGCCATCGCGCGCGAGGAATTCGCCAACTTGGAAAAACTGGGCATTGTTAGACGCTCTAAAAGCCCTTGGTCGTCACCCCTGCATATGGTCCCCAAGGCTGACGGCTCGTGGCGGCCTTGCAGTGATTTCCGCAGGTTAAATAATGCTTCAGCACACAACCACTACCCGACTCCGCACATCCAGGATTTTTCGGCGCATTTGGCGGGGGCGCGCATCTTTTCCAAAATAGATTTGGTGCGCGGTTATCACCAAGTCCCAGTCCGTGCTCAAGACATACCCAAAACGGCAGTAATAACCCCCTTTGGGCTTTTCAAGTTTTTGCGCATGCCTTTTGGCCTCAAAGGCGCCGCACAGACGTTCCAACGCATGATGGATGCGGTGTTGCGTGGCCTCCCTTTCGTGTTCGCCTATTTGGATGATATTTTGGTAGCCAGTGCATCCGAGGTCGAACACGAACGCCACCTCACAGCGGTTTTTCAGAGGCTGACAGAGCATGGGCTGATAATTAACCCAGCGAAATGTCAGTTCGGGGTAGCGCAAATCGATTTTTTGGGCCACCGCGTTTCTCCAGAAGGAGTGGTCCCGCTGCCCGATAAAGTACGCGCGATAACGGAGTTTCCCCAGCCGCAGACAGTTAAAGCATTGCAAGAATTTTTGGGGATGGTCAATTTTTATAACCGTTTCCTTCCCAGCGCGGCACAGCTCATGCACCCACTGTACGCGGCACTAAAGAAACAAAAACCTGCAAATAAGGTCGAGTGGTTCTCGGAACGGGAGCGCGCTTTCTCCCAGGTCAAGTCGGCCCTGGCGAACGCTGTGCTGTTGGCACACCCCGTGCCAGCAGCTCGCATGGCACTAACCACGGACGCTTCCGACGTAGCAGTGGGGGCGGTTGTCGAGCAACTGGTAGCTGGGAGCTGGCAACCGCTTGTGTTTTTCAGCAAAACATTGCGCGATAACGAGCGGAAATACAGCGCGTTCGTTAGGGAGCTTTTAGTCCTGCATCTGGCCATCCGCCACTTCCAGTTCTGGCTGGAAGGGCGCCGTTTCACCGCGTTTGTAGACCACAAACCATTAACATTTGCAATGGCCAAGATTTCAGAGCCGTGGTCGGGCCGACAGCAGACAGCTGGCCGCGATTTCAGAGTTTACCACCGACATTCAACATGTGGCGGGCAAACACAATGTGGTGGCAGATTGCCTCTCGCTCGCAGTTGCAACGCCAGGCCCCCAGGGGGCAGACGCGGTGGCCGTGGACGCGGGCCAGGCTTGCGGCGCGGAAGCGCTCGCAGCCCCGGTCTGCGTAGGCTTAGATTATGCAGCCATGGCCGCCAAGCAGGTTAACGATGCGGATGTGCGCGCGCTCCAGTCTGGGCCAACAGGGCTAAGGCTGGAGCACAGGGTGCATCAGACAGGTATGGCTCCTCTAATCTGCGATATCTCCACGGGGCGCCCCCGCCCCGTGGTCCCAGCTGCGTGGTGCCGCCGCGTTTTTGATTTAATCCATTCGCTGGCACATCCAGGAGTTCGCGCATCGATCAAAATGGTGGGAGAAAAATTTGTTTGGCCGGGGCTGCGTAAACAGGTCAAAGAGTGGGCCGCAGCCTGCGCAGCGTGTCAAAGAGCAAAGATACACAAGCACACGCGGGCCCCCTTAGAACCTTTTCACATCCCGGCCAAACGCTTCGACCACGTGCATATCGACTTGGTGGGACCCCTCCCGCTGTCGCAGGGTTTCACACACCTTCTAACCATGGTGGACCGCACAACGCGCTGGCCAGAAGCGGTCCCCCTGGCGTCAACTACAGCAGCAGACGTGGCGCACACGTTTTTAACGGCTTGGGTCACACGTTTTGGAGTCCTGTCAGACATAACGTCTGACAGGGGTCCCCAATTCGTTTCCGAGCTCTGGTCATCCATGGCCCTCAGTCTGGGGGTGAAAATTCACCGCAGTACCGCTTATAACCCTCAGGCCAACGGTTTGTGCGAACGCTTTCACCGGTCATTGAAAGCAGCCCTCAGAGCGGCTCTCACGGACACAAATTGGGTTGATAAACTTCCATGGGTTTTATTAGGGTTGCGTTCAGCACCTAAGGAAGATTTACAAGCCTCTCCGGCTGAGCTAGTTTTTGCCCAACCCCTCCGGTTACAGGGCGAATTCCTTCCAGAGAACCCCGCACCAAATCGCCCACCTGCTCAGCTGCTGCAGAGCGACACGGGATCAAACACCCTCCCTGGCCCAGTTCATCACAGTTTCCCACGCGTTTTTGTGCCTAAAGCCTTAAAGAACGCAGAATTTGTCTTTGTCAGACATGACGCTCAGAGGCCAGGTTTAAGACCGCCTTATGATGGACCGTTCAGAGTGTTAGAAACTGGGGAAAAACATTTTTTGCTCGATTTGGGTGACAGGAGAGAATTAGTCTGCATTAACAGACTCAAACCCGCTTTTGTGTTGGCTGATGAACAAGTGCAATTAGCCAGGGCCCCCCGCCACGGCAGGACACCGGGGAGACACTCTTCTAAGCTTTCACAAGAATGTGCTAATGACTCTGATCCACAGATGCAAGAAACAGCTACAGGCAGATCGAAGCCTGCTTACAGCAGTTATGGCAGGAGGTTGAAGCCCAAGCAGTTGGAAGTGTGATATGTTGTGCCATTTTGCTGTTCTGTGTGATATGATATGTTTCTATGCATTTTGGGGTGTACTTTGTCCTTATTTAGACGTTTGGGGGGGTTATATGGCGCTTATTTAGAGCGCATATATAGCATTCATATTCACCCACATATACCTAGTAGGCATGACGGTGCATATTCTGGAAGCTTCACGTCTCAATGGCCAAAGAGGACCTGACCCTGCAGAGACCTACGGGAGGTGTGAAGTTGGTTGCTTAGGAGACGAGAAGTGGGAGAGAATGTCCCAGCAGGAGCCCCGGAGGCTAGAAGGATGAGAGAGACAATGGAGACGCCAAGGAGCCTCGGGGGCTGTATGTTTGCTCAAGGACTGTGGGTTGGGGGTGTGTTATTTGATGTTGGGGGTTTTGTGTCTTTGGAGGGTATAAGAACTGTGAAGGATGATTGTTCTACCTCTTTTCTGAGATTCTGTTCTTGTTGGAGGATGTGACCTCTCAATAAACCAACCCTGAGAAATAAACTCAGTCTCGTTTGTGAAAGGCATCCTCTACACTGCAAATTTAATTTGCACTGGCCAGTGGAGAACAATACACAACAGTCTCAGCGTCTATCCGCACATCATTCTGATTCACACACACAACTTTCAGTCATTTAAGCATCCTGCTATCTCAAGACTGTCCATGAGAGAATATCTAATTCAGGCTGGTTCATTCAAGCTGTCTCCTTCTCAGACATATTCATAAAAATACAGTACATGAAAACAAAAACAAAGAGATAAATGTCCAGCGGCCACGATCTTGTACATTTCACACAGACTCTGAGGGAACAGAAGTTACAAAATGTAAAATTTTCCTATCATCCCCCCGATGCCATAAAAGGCATCATAAATGAAAGTGATAACAAGTTATGGCATCTAAAACCGTGCTTTTAACCATTCTTTGTTCCACTGCTTCAATCACCTCGCCAGGTGACCAGCAAAAGAATTCACTAGTTGTTGGTGGGCACTGCTAATGAGTCCTGGATTTGGGACCTTTTTTGCAATGGTTGAATTCCTGCTGTAGATCCTGGTGGATCTTTCTGCAACTTTGACAGCTGTGAAGGTCATCGACAGGACCTTTGTGGCATGATTTCAGGCAGATGATCTTCTTTCCGTTGTATAGTCACATTTGAATTATTGCTTGTTGAAATGAAGCCATTAGCATCTTCACAATGTCCCCACAATGGCAATCTGGACCCCTCCTTATCTACCTCAGTCTCCTTCTGCACTCCACCTGAGAGGAAGGAAAAAAGGATATAAGTCTCGCTTTCAAAATCCAGTGTTGTTTTGTTTTTATTTTTCTTACAATTATAATATTTCAAATTGATTAAAGCAGTAGCAGACAGGACTGCTTTTATTCTCTTAGTTTTAAATAAATGGTGCATCAATGCAATATACAACAAATTGATCTGCACATTAGTTAGTTATTCAGTTTCCTGTGTAGTCCGGTGTAGTGTGCTAAGGTCACTCCTCTTGACACACGCACTCATTCAGCCAATAATCAGGCTTTACTCCAAACTTGACCATATTTGCAAATGTATTATCAGACTCAATCAATCAAAGCTATATTTGTATAGCTCTTTTCATACAAAAACTGTAACCCAGAGTGCATAATAGATAACAGATCATTATGATTAAGACGAGAGCATTTAATGCTGTTAAATCATATTTCTTTCATTTTCTGTCTGCTCTTACTTTAATCTGGTAGAAAATAAAATTTAACTCACCAATAGCAGAAGCATCTTCTTTTTTCCCACAATATCTTTATTGAACCTTTTTTTTTTTAACAAACATAATACAAACAATCAAACACTAACACTAAAGTACTACAAAAAAAAAAATGCACTAAAAACACCAACAACCACCAACAAAATCAAGTCTTCAACAATGCTCCTCTGTTTAGTCTAGACAATCCAATACATAAGTATACATATTATGTTCACCAGTTTGGAATTTACAAGGTCCACACACATCATTCACCTTCTTCTTCAAGAGTTATGTTTAAATTTTTTACATAATCAATAAAAGGTCTCCATATATTCTCAAACACAATTTCCTTTGATTTCAGTATATATGTTATTCTTTCTAATGGAAGGTTTGTTAACATCTGTCTTAACCACTGAGTCACATCTGGTCTATGAGTCTTTTTCCATAATAGTGCAATACATTTTTTGGCATTAAGCAAACTGAGGTCTATGAATGTTCTTTCACTTTTATTAAAATTATGCTTTTCTGGGTACAGACCCAACAAAAACAGTTTAGGATTCAATATGATTTGTTTTGAGATTATTTTTTCAATTGTTACCCTCACCTCTTCCCAAAACATTCTTATTAATCTACATTCCCATAAACAATGAAATAGGGTTCCTTTACTTTCCATGCATTTTGTGCATGTATCTGGTATATTTTTGTTATATCTATTTAACTCCTCCGGTGTAACATACATCCGCATTAGCCATTTGAAATGTATCAATTTAAGGCGTACATTTATTGATTTGGTTTGAGCTTCTGTACAAGCCAATTCCCATTGTTCCTCTGAAATTTCAATTTGCAGATCTTCTTTCCAGTAGTTTAATCTTTTCAGTGAATTTTCACTTGAAGATAGTGTCAATGAGTTATAAAACTCTGAAATAATACCCTTTCTTTTACTATCTTTCATCATCATTTTTTCCAAGGATGAATAAATAGGTCGAGTGAGAGCTTTATTTTGATTTGATCGAATAAAGTTTCTAAGTTGAAGATATTTAAAAAAATGTGTTCTATTGAGATTAAATTTGATCCTCAGCTCTTCAAAAGACATTATGTTGTCTGCACATGGCAAATATAAATCCTGAATCTTTTGTATCCCTTTTAAATTCCATACTTTAAATACAGCGTCCGCTCTCCCTGGTTTAAAATATTGATTACCCCATATTGGACTAAATTGTGACAATAACTGTGGTTCTTTTAAATAGTTTTTAGCTTCACACCATATTTTGATCATATGCTTTACAAATGGATTTTTAACTTGTTTTTGTAATTTTTTTGCCGAATCTGAGTATATGAATATGGGAAGAGGTAAAGGTAAATTGTATGATTCCATTTCAGTCCAGTGAGGGAGATCATTTGATGAAAAATAATATGTCATAGACCTCAGTTGTGCCGACCAATAATACAACATAAAATTTGGACATTTCAGACCTCCACGATCAAATGGTAAATATAATAAAGACAAACGTAATCTAGCCCTCCTGTTGTTCCATATAAATTCCACTAACTTTTTTTTTATTCTTGAGAATAGATCTAAAGGTGGTGATAAGGGGATGTATTGAAATAAATAAAGTATTTTAGGTAAAATATTACTTTTAAGTATATTGATTCTCCCGATCATCGACATTGGTAGTGACATCCATCTCTGAGTTAACTCACTGATATCTGACATTAAGGCTTCATAGTTGACACTGGCGACTGATTCTAGCTTAGGCATAATTTGGATTCCTAAATATTTAAACTGATTTACAACATTGAATTGATTTACCTCAGGGGCTGGGTAATTTCTCTGGGTCTCATTTAGCATTAATATTGAAGATTTAGTTTTATTTATTTTATATCCTGATATTTCCCCAAAATTCTTTATTAAATTCAACAAGGTTGGAATTGATTTTTTTAGATTCGACATAAACAAAATTATGTCATCGGCGTACAGGGAGATTTTATGTTCTGTTGGTCCAACTTTAATTCCATATATTTGTGAATGTAAACGTATCGCTATCGCTAAAGGTTCAATTGCCATAGTAAACAGTAAAGGTGAAAGTGGACAGCCTTGTCGAGATCCTCTATTGATTTTTATTGGTTTTGAAATATTGTTATTTGTTAGGATTTCTGCTGTAGCATTATTGTATATTATTTGAACCCATTTTATGAAATTATTTCCAAGTCCAAACCTTTGTAGGACTTCAAAAAGAAAGGGCCATTCAACTCTATCAAAGGCCTTTTCGGCGTCCAATGATAGGAGAGCTGTATCCGGTGCTTCTTTATTAAAATAAATAATATTAAATAGTCTTCTTACATTATGGAAGCCTTGTCTACCCTTTATAAAGCCATTCTGATCTCGATTAATAATATTTGGTAAAATTTCTTGTATTCGTCTTGCTAAAATTTTACAGATTATCTTAAGGTCGGCGTTTAATAGGCTTATTGGTCTCATATTTTCACATTTATTAGAGGGCTTACCTGGTTTTGGCAGCAGTATAATTAAGGCATTATTTATGTATGATGGTAAATTATTATTTTGAAATGCTTCTAAAACCATTTCCAAAAAAGGTTTTATTAATTTATTCTTAAATTTTTTATAAAGGTCAACTGGAAGACCATCTGGTCCTGCACTTTTTCCTGATTTCATATTATCAATGGCTAGCCCAACTTCTTCTTAACTAATTTTAGACTCCAATATCTCCCTATTTTCATTTGGAATACACGGTATAGATAGTTCGTTCAAAAACCCATTTAGTTTTGTTAAATCAGGTTCATTTTTGGTATCATATAATTTTTCATAGTAATCTCTAAAGGCTCTATTAATTTCTAAAGGATCTATAACTACCTGTCCGTTACTTATAATACTGGTAATTGGTGTTTTAATTTCCAATTGTTTAATCTGCCATGCTAATAATTTTCCTGATTTTTCACCTTGTTCATAAAAAGATTGTTTCAATCTTAGAAGTCTCGAGGCAGCTCTATTCGCTGATTTTTTGTCGTATTCAGCTCTCAAAATCAGTAATTCATTCTCCAACCTTGGGTCACTTCCTGCATACACTTTTTCCTGAAGACTTTTTATTTTATGTTCCAATTTAGCTCTCTCCTTTCGAGTCTTCTTAGATTTTGATCCTGTATAACTAATAATATGTCCCCTAATAAAAGCTTTGAAAGCCTCCCACTTTACACATGCTGATGTTTGTGTAGTATTGATGTCAAAGAACTCGTCTATCTGTTTTTCTATATACTTGACAAATTCCTCATCCTGAAGCCATTTATGCTGAAATTGCCATCTACCTGATTCCTTTGTCAATTTTTTATCTACATATATTAGACAACAGGGTGCATGATCAGAGATCACGATGTTATCATAAAAGCAGTTTTGAATCTTGGACCTTAATTCTGTGGAAATCAAAAAATAATCAATACGTGAGAATGTCTTGTAGGTACTGGAATAACAAGAATAGGCTTTAACTTGTGGTTTCATTTCTCTCCATATATCTAACAATCTCAATTCTTTCATAAAATGGTTAATAGTCATCCTGCATCCAATGTGCGTACAATCCAGTCCTGTTGATCTATCCACACCTGGATTCAATGTACAATTAAAATCCCCTGCTATTATATGTTGCCCTGTAAGTGATGATAAGATGAGAAATAAATTAGCAAAGAACTTCTGATCATCTATATTGGGACCATATAAGTTCACAAGATTTATATTTTCTAATAGCAAAGAACCTTGAATGATTACATATCTTCCAAATTTGTCTCCAATTACATTTTTCACTTGAAAAGGAACTGATTTATGTATGAGAGTCATAACTCCCCTGGCTCGGGATGAAAATGAAGAGGTGAATACACTTCCTTGCCATCTACTCCTAATTCTTTTAACATCCTCCTCTATCAGATGAGTTTCTTGTAAAAACACAATTCTTGAACCCATGTCCTTTATTTTATTCATAACTTGTTTAAGTTTTTTTAAATTTTGTAGACCTCTGCAATTCCATGAAGTTAAATTAAGATTAACACTTTGGTTTATGATCAATTGAGAGTTTGGGATTACCTTGCAGTGTAAACATGCTCATACAGAGAAGCAAAAACATGAGTGGTTGAACATTCATCCTACAAACTACACACAAACAAATTTCCCTTTCCCACACTTGTGGCAAACCCCCCAAAATCAAAAGAAAAATTCTGTCTCCCGATATAGCCATCGACCGTTCCACACCCACGGGGAACAGCCTAAGCCACTCCTTCTTCATCCTCCCAATCACCCTAACTCTACTGGTTTTAATGACGTAACATTAACTCTCCTCTGTAGTTTTCCAACTTAACTCCAAAATTTTTAACAACTTTGTACATCATAGTTTTTTTTTTTTGTTTGTTTTGTTTTTTTGTTTTTTTAATATATAATACAATCTATATTTTGTAAACTTACTATTTACTTCAAGTCAGTCAGATGCCTGTGCAAATGCTTAATTATTCTACCTTATATTTTGTTCATGCTTAGCTTCCACCAGTCTCTTCTTCTTCTTTGATCTTCTTGATGAACTCCTGCGCCTCCTCTGGGGTCTTGAAGATGTGGGTTCTGCCCTCATACGTGGTCAGCAGTCTCGCAGGATAGATTACACCATGACGAATCCCAAGGTTGCGCAGCTCCTTACGTACAGGATCAAACTGCTTCCTCAATTGCTGGATTCCTGTGGCCAAATCTGGGTAGAACCGCACCTGCTGGTCCTGGTGTTTAATCTCTCCTTTAGCACGTGCAGCGTTGAAGATCTTCATCCTGTCTCTGTTGCTAAGAAACTTCATAATTAAGGTCCTCGGCGGTCCCTTATCTCTCCGTGGGCCAATACGATGTGCTTTTTCCAGAACCACTGCTGATTGCAACTCCTCGCTGCCCAGCACCTCCGGAATCCACTTTTCCAGAAAGGAACATACGTCCCGACCTTCTGATTCCTCTGGAAGACCCACCAGCCTCAAATTATTCTGTCTCGACCGAGATTCCAAATCCAAAATATTATCTTCCAGAGATTTATTTTTTTTTTCCAAAGTGCGCACCTTTAATTGAAGACGGGTGACGTCATCTTCAGCACTAGCGAGACGGAGCTCCATCTGCGCCGTTCGTTCTACACAGTCACCCAATTCCTTTCTTATTCCTTCCAGCGCTGTCATAATCCCATCAAATCTAGAGGAAAAGTCCGCTCTCATTGAACTCATGGCAGCCATCAGCGCATCTGCGCCATTCCCCGCATATATCGCACCTTTGCCAGCCTCCTCCGCCATATATGGAGTTTTGTTTGCTGCGTCACAGACCTGAAAGTCCGTTAATTTGGACTGTTTCGGCGGCTCGCTTTTTCCTTTTCCTGGTTTTCCAGCCTTAGGCTTCGCCGACATATCCTCGCCCAAATGCTGGGATACGTTCTGTCCCAAATGAGAGAGTTATTTGCCGATTTTTTTTCTCCAGGAGCAGAGCAGAGCGAGACACGTCCGTCCTACGTGGCAGCCATAACCGGAAGTCAGAAGCATCTTCTTAGTTTTATTTTGTTTACTGCATTTACCTATGGAGAAAGCAAAACAGAAACAACCATATTTCCAAATACCTACCACTTACCTTTATACAATCTAAACCCAATTCATTTGAAATGTGTTATTGTGCAAACAACGTTATGTTTTGACGGTAGACATGTCAAGGCAAGCTTATAGGTTAGTCGTCATTCACTGTCTATGACGGGATGGATTAAAGGTGGCAGATTAAGCTCAGGATTTCAGTCAGTATTCATGCAAACAGTAAGAGTTCAAATTAAGCTCAGGATTTCAGTCAGTGTTCATGCAACCAGTAAGCATTTACCTCAAAGAAAAATAGACACTTAATTACCTGCTTGATGATCCCTTGGTCTGCATTTTCCTCAGACATATATTGAATGTTTAAACCAGTAATTTTCTAGATTTCATTTACCCATAATATACTCACCTTTTATGTCAGTGTTTAACTTTCTTCAGCTTCATTTTTTCCTGAGTTTACCAATCTGTTAAAAGGTCATTAAATTCATCAACTTTGGTTTAAATTCAACAAAGTTTCTCATTCATCCTACTTAGTTATCAATGGATTCAGTAAAATACCCTTTTAACTTACTAATTTATTAATTTACAAATTCCCATTCTTATCAGGCATACAAAAATTATTTTCAAAGATGGGTTATAGCAGAGTCAGCTCCCCTCCTGCTGGACATCAACCCCCCTCATCTCAGACCAATTTGTGTCGAGGTGTAGAGGCAGGAATCTTCCTGAGGGCATCCCCCCACCAATGTCCAGGGCAGGAAACGGACCCACAAATGATCCCAGAACACACATTCTGCCTTTAATATATATATATATATATATATATATATATATATATATATATATATATATATATATATACACAGTATATATATATATATATATATATATATATATATATATATATATATATATATACACAGTGTATATATATATATATATATACACTACCGTTCAAAAGTTTGGGGTCACCCAGACAATTATTTTGTGTTTTCCATGAAAAGTTACACTTATGTACCACCATGAGTTGTAAAATGAATAGAAAATATAGTCAAGACATTGACAAGGTTAGAAATAATGATTTGTATTTGAAATAATAATTTTTTCCTTCAAACTTTGCTTTCGTCAAAGAATCCTCCATTTGCAGTAACTACAGCATTGCAGACCTAACATGATTGCACAAGGGTTTTCTAATCATCCATTAGCCTTCTGATGCAATGAGCAAACACACTGTACCATTAGAACACTGGAGTGATAGTTGCTGGAAATGGGCCTCTTTACACCCATGTAGATATTGCA
The DNA here is from genome assembly GCA_020510985.1 of Pholidichthys leucotaenia. NCBI lineage: Eukaryota > Metazoa > Chordata > Actinopteri > Cichliformes > Pholidichthyidae > Pholidichthys > Pholidichthys leucotaenia. Next base: position 289,895,033 of record CM035845.1, read on the forward strand.
CCAAAAACCAGACATTTGCAGCTAGAATAGTCATTTACCACATTAGCAATGTATAGAGTGTATTTCTGATTAGTTTAAAGTTATCTTCATTGAAAAAAAGTGCTTTTCTTTCAAAAATAAGGAAATTTCTAAGTGACCCCAAACTTTTGAACGGTAGTGTATATATATATATATATATATATATACAAGTTAAATAGGCTATAATTTAATTTGTTTGCTTGCCAAATAATTTAACCTACATCAATAACTGTTAATCCCCAATAACTTTTATTCTTCAAACATTAAGTGTCTTCTTTTATAACAATGTATCTTAAACCAACCAAAATGTAATCAGTTTTGTCTCTAAATTAATAAGATTTGCCAAACTTATAATATTGTCTCAAAGTGAATATATAGGGAAAAGTGAAAGTGAAAGAAAAATTTGCCAACAAATAAGGAAACTAAAGTATATTCCAGATATTGCCCCCCCCCTTCTTTTTTCAGGGCAAAACAAACAAACAAACATCAAATAGAAAAGGTAGCAGAAGGTAGATTATCAGTGTCATCTGAAGTCATTCTAAGCGTAATAATCAGGTCATCTAAGTCCAGTTTCTAAATGTCAAACAAACTTCAAAACATCAATAGTCAGTTTACTTTAGAATCAAACTATATTTCATTCAGATTGTCTTGAGGCCTTCTCCCACTAACAGTGTGACATCAGAGGTGCCTGCATTTTGATTAAGCATGCTGATAGAAAGGATCCTTCATCAATATTATCTTTACTTAAACATGGTGTCAAAACATCTTGTGAAACACTGAATATCACTGTCACTTAGGACATGAATTCTAATAAAACTAAGGTCTCACTGTCTCAAAAAGGAAAAAGGAAAACATTATTATTGTATCCAAGTGGCATACTTGTTGTTATCGTGACTTAATTTTATCTATCTTAAAGATTTGAAATACAGTCATTTAATAATCATTTTCTTTTAAATTTTGTACGTACCTATGTGATCACATAGTTCAGATTAATCTTTGCTTTACAAACCAAATTATAATTTACTTATTTCAATTTATGGCCATGTAGTCAAAAATACTCCAATTACTTGTTAGACTTTTCAGTTTCTATTTTGTTGATCAACATTTTATGAAATCAATTAATCATACAGTTCATAGGACTGCCTCCTCTGGATGCCAATTTTCAAGATTTTTTCCATAATCCATGCTCAAGTTCGTCCTGTAATGAGAAAAACAGTAATTTTTTTCTAAATTTATTTTTGTAGTCGCCCTTGAAGGCAGAAATCTGACAAGGGTATGAGTAAGATTCTTAATTTTCAGGGAGTGGAAGAGCTCTTCAGTTTCTATTTTTTTTTTCAATTTGATCTCAAAATATATTTATTCCATGCATGGTTTAAATGAACCTTTTAGTAATTATCATTTTGAAATTCAAATATAAGCACATGCTTTTACACTTCGGAAGTATATCTAGGTGTTAAAATGTTAACCGTTATCTCAAACTCATTGGCTGCCATTCTAAATAATGTTGCACATAACTTTTGATTAAAATCTATCAACACCATCCATCTTCTTCCGCATAATCCTTTTCGGGTCGCGGGGGGGCTGGAGCCTATCCCAGCATCTTTGGGCGAGAGGCAGGGTACACCCTGGACAGATTGCCAGTCCATCACAGGGCCAACACAGAGAGACAGACAACCATTCATTCTCACAGTCATACCTAAGGACAATTTAGAATCCCCAGTTGATGCCAATTTGGTTTAAAAACTTTTCTCTCTCTGGTTTGCAGCTCGTCAAGCATTTGTTCACACATTCACTCATCTATCTACTTCGGTCCTGGTCTGTAATCTGTCTGGTGTGTAATCAGTTAATCGTGAGGGTATTATTATTATCATTATTATTCTTTTGTACTAGTAAAGGTGTGATTACTTAAGAAATACTTATTTCCCTGTGCCTAGAGCATTTGTATATTCATTACTGTAAACTATATCTTAAATGTACATGTACTTTGTCTGACTATTGTCCTACATATAAAAATATATCATATTGACAGTTAAACAACAAAATGAACAAACAAAAAAATTTTGTTGGTGTAGGTGCGTTTTACCACAGGGTTTTTTTTTTAATCTTATCTGTTGGGCTAGTAAACCATGGCAAACAGTGTCCATTCGTCCCTCTCTTCGGTACCCAGAGAATGCCCATCTTATCGTTGTCTTTGTCCATTTTTTGGCTCTCAGCTGTTATCATATTTTCGGCACACACACATAGAGCAGAGAATGTTCAGGGCCCACTTACAGAGGTGGGGTTATGTTACTCAGCAGTTCTTGGAGACGATTGCCACAAATGACGCACACAGAGGTGGAGTTATGTTTGTCACTCAGCAGCTCTTGGTTACAGGCAATTGCCACAAGCAAAGCAATACTGGCCTGTTGTTGTCTTCAGCCACCCGCTGGTGGCTTAGCAAGAGAGTTCTTAGTCTGTTATGCCAGAGAGCTGCTGGGGTGAGGGAGGCAATGAGACAATAGGGTGTGTTTATATTTATATAAACACACCCTATTTATATAAACACACCCTATAAACACACCCTATGGGTGTGTTTATATTTATATATCTATATATTTATTCCATCTAGCTACAATGCTCAGCACTGGGTGTGTTTATATTTATATATCTATATATTTATTCCATCTAGCTACAATGCTCCGCACTGTGTTTTTATATATCTACATATTATTCCATCTAGCTACATTGCTCCGCACTGTGTGTGTTTATATACTTGCATATTTATTCCACCTAGCTGCAATGCTCCGTACTGTGGGTGTTTATATATTTACATATTTATTCCATCTAGCTACAATGCTCTGCACTGTGTGTTCATATATTCATATATTTATTCCATCCAGCTACAATGCTCTGCACTGTGTGTCTGTGTGTGTGTGTGTGTATATATATATTTTATAGTAATATGTACATATGTATATTAGCTGCTCTTGCTTGCTTGTTTTTTTTTTGTTTTTTTTGTTTTTTTTTTCTTGCCTTCTGATTGTTGCTCTGAGTGTTGCTATCCCTGTGCTGTTGCAATCCTGGAATTTCCCCGTTGTGGGACTAATAAAGGCTTATCTTATCTTATCTTATCTTAATAAAGATAGCACTGGTCTGCCATGGTTCCGTTTGCCCCTAAAAAAAAAAGGAAAAAAGATTCCTGAGACAATTCTGTTCACATATCATCCACATGGAAATTAAAACCAGGACTTACATAAAATGCCACTGTTTCTCTGTTGTGGGTGTCAGTCTGTGAGGTTACTGTCTTAATACAATTAAAATATGTGATTCCTTGAAATTGATTAAAAATGTGTAGAATTATAAGATTATTAAGTACAATGAAAAGGGTAAATTAGGTCATAATATATACCTTGATAAATGATACTATTATGTTGTCAAATGTTTCCCCCCCTTTTTATCCAGGGGTAAATTGCAGCTTGTGGTGATGTTTCCTGGGCATTAGTGAGCATGCCATGTGATAGTCGTTCTGTTAATGTCAAAAGAAGAGATGGTGAGGCGTGATTTCCTGTGTGACCTTGTGCAAAAAAAAAAAAAGTATTGACTGTCAGTGTATACTGTGAGTGCTTTTCCCTGACCTAATTTACAAGCTTCAGTTAGAGCAACTAATTCAGCTGCTTGTGCAGAATAATGTGATGGGAGTTTCATGTTTGCTTTATGAACCACAATAAACCTAAAATAAAACAAAGTAAACCAAAATAAAATAAAACATGATTTTCTGCTTAGATTCGTAGGGCCATATGAATTTCTGCATCCTTGGACTTTAAATAAAGTCACAAGTTCAACAAAAAGTGGAAATAAAATGTAAAATGTGAGCCACAGAATTATTACTAAAAATTCAAAACCAGCAAGAAGGTATGTCGAGAAGAGAAAAATAAAAATCAAAAGAAGAAAACACATTCATTTAAAGAAAAAATATATCCATAGAGCCCTAGTTTCAGGTTGTTTTTTTTCCCTAATATTTATTTATTTATTTATTTCAAATCCTTGTGAGTTTGCTTTAATTCCCACACCTCAAATTGATTCGAACCAAATAATGTTGGTAAAATAAATATCAACTAAATAGTTAGCAAATAGGCTTTTGTTTTCACTTTTATAACTTCTTGTGTGCACATTCTCACATATTTTCATACAAACACACTCACACAATGTCCTATGAAACTAATTTACTTTTCATGTACATGATGTCATAATTTATTTAGATGGAAGGAGCTCTTTTATTTATCATACATTCTTATGTTCTGCTTTTTCTCATCCTAACTTTTCTTTCAGATAATGTAATTGGTGGAGACTAAATGACCCTCTATCTGGAAAACCCATTTCAGACCAGATAGGCACCAGCCAGACACTTTCATCACCATATTTTTTTTTCTCTGACAAGACATTTATTCCAAAGCTCGTGACCATAGGTGAGCTTTGGGTAATGACCGAAAGAACGAGATCGCGGATACAAGCGGCTGAAATGAGCTTTCTCCGTAGGATTGCTGGACTCACCCTCAGAGATAGGGTGAGGAGCTCAGTCATCCGGGAGAGGCTCAGAGTAGAACTGCTGCTCCTCCACATTGAAAGGAGTCAGTTGAGGTGGTATGGGCATCTGATTAGGATGCCTCCTGGACGCCTCCCACTTGAGGTGTTTCAGGCACGTCCCACTGGGAGGAGACCCCGGGGCAGACCCAGGACTCGGTGGAGAGACTATGTCTCCCAGCTAGTCTGGGAACGCCTTGGTATCCCCTCTGAAGAGCTGGAGCAGGTGGCTGGGGAGAGGGAAGTCTGGGCTTCTCTGCTTGAACTGCTGCCTCCGCGACCCGGACCTCCGGAAAAGCGGTAGAAGATGGATGGATGGATGGATGGAAGACATTTATTCCTGCCACACAGCCCATGCGCCAGAAATTCTACATGCCTCCAGACAGCCCTAACCCAAACAATTAAAAAAAAAAAAATCAAATTTTCTTGCTCTGCTGGTAGATAATTTTACTTAAAATAAGCAAAAAAGTTCTGGCAATAGATAATGTTAGTTAAAATAAAAAAAAAAACATCTGCCAACAAAGCAAGATTAAATTGCTTAACACAAGTAAAATATCATAAAGCAAGCAAAAATCCCACAGAAAACTGCACAACAAAAAAAGTTACTGTCAAAATTATCTTGAGATAAAAACAAACATCTAATACATTTCATTTTTACCAAAATCCCCATCTTAATGTGACAAATGCTGCCTTCAGCATATACACACAAGTTAGTCCTCTCACACACACATACACACATATACACACACACAACCATCGCAAGCCTAAATCAGCACACACACATAAGAAAACAATCCCAAAGCCACTTATAATAAGCAGACCTGGCAACGCAATATTCTCACAATCACCTTCCACCGCCGTGAAAAAACAAAACATTTTTGCTACTTTCCTACGTACCAAGCACCATCCTTATCTCTCCCATGCACAAATCTGCTGTCCCTCGTCAAACAAAAATCTCATTAATGCCCTTTTGCGCTTCAGAATCAGCTTTATTGGCCAAGTATGCACAACACATACAAGGAATTTGACTTTGGCTAAAAACTTGCTCTCGTTGTTCAGGTGAAGGATTTAAATAAGGATTCAATGACAGAGTATGTACAGTAAATTACAGTCTGTCCACGTTTCTATAAAAGGACTCACAACTATAACAACCCGGAAAACATCCTCTCATTCCTTCTGCCACATCGCAAGTCTCGCTCTCTTCCTGCCTCTCGCGGTCTCTGCCTCTGCCGTGGCAGCTGCCCATTTTTCATCAAAACAAAACCGTAAAGATGTTATTTATTAAAACACACACGCACAAACACATGAACGATCAGACAAACTGCAGTTATTTATTTTAATTTATTTATTATTTTATCTTAGTTTAAAGGCTATTTTATTCTTTTTTAAGCTTATTTTAAGTTATATCTTATGGTATTTTAGTTATTGTTATTATATTAAGGTTATTTCTTATTATATTAAAGATATTTGTCTTTATTTTAAAGCTATTTTTTATTATAACCATTTTTTCTCTGTTTTTCTCTATTTTGTTTTTTCTTCTGTTTTTTTTTTTCCTTCAGCCGTTGATATCACTCCTCGGTGCTGTATCCTTCTGCGCTGATATCACTCCTTGGTGCTCTGTATTACTGTGCGGTACTTTGTATCCTTCCACGCGCCTATTTCCCAAATTCAGACTCGCACTTAAATTCCAGTAAGAATGCATTTTATTACTGAGCAGTTTCGTATAACTGCGGTACTTTTCCGACTGGACTTGAACCAACAGTACCAAATTCTACGCGTATTACGACTGGACTTGAACCTGTTGTGCCAAATGTCTAAACCCAAATTCTACGCGTATTACAACGACCGGACTTGAACCCGCCACACCAGACGTCTAAACCATTAATAAATAATTAAATTTACTCACTTCAATCCGCCTTGGTTCAGCTCCGTCACCCTCTGGTCTGTTCCCAGCGCATTTTGGACCTTGCCTCACTTCTTGAAAGCCGATCCTTTGGTTTCGGTGGGGGAGGTCTTTTCAGCACTGTACACTAGCTGTCTTGGTCCAAAAATGCCGTAACCAGGAGGAGAGGGGTATCTGGAGTCCCTTGTTTGGTGCACCAAGTATGTTGGAAAAATCTCTTCAACCAGTAGTCAAGAAGCAGGCAAGATTAAAGTATCAGTACATTTAATTTGCACTGGCCAGTGGAAAACAATACACAGCAGCCTCAGTGTCTATCCATGCATCATTCTGATTCACACACACAACTTTCAGTCATTTAAGCATCCTGCTATCTCAAGACTGTCCATGAGAGAATATCTAGTTCAGGATGGTTCTTCAAAACAAAAACAAAGAGCTTGTACATTTCTCACAGACTCTGAGGGAACAGAGGTTACAAAATATAAAATTTTCCTATCAATGCTTTAAGGGCTTTTTTCCTCCTCCACTCATATAGCCTTAAGCTGTTAACTGTCAAGACATAAATATAAGGCAGGAGTTATTTCTAACATTTATTTTGAATTGTTTCATGTTGCTATTTTAAGCTCCGATTACATATTGGGTACTGTTTCACAACACTGAATATTTCATTTATGTCTGAAACCAAAGTGTCATAGTCAACCCCTGTAGACGCTATGCATGTACTGGAGTGCAATTTAATCAGCTCATATCTTCCCCACTTCATCTGCCACTTCACGCAAATGATTGGCTCTTGAATTGACCAGGACTAGTACTATCCATGGCAATGCAGATTCCAGTAACAACAGTATAAAACCGTATCATCTGCATAAAACTGAACTTTGCAATACCTAATGGAAGTTTATATTTTCCAACAGGAATATTAATATGATTTCAATACTGAAATACAATTAAGTGACAGAAACATAGCTAAAACAATTTATCAGAGAAACCTTTCTTTTTATATACTAAATATAATCAAGAAATTACATAATAGAAATCCTTTAGTCAAAATAAATAAATTTAGCTTACTTGAGCACATTGTAGACTTTTTCTTTTCTTTTTTCTCCAGACATCAGCCCAGAGGAACGTGCTCACAATGTGGGGCGTGTCCTGCGTAAAGAGGCTGATGACGTTGTGAGCAAATGGGACCGGCTCAATGGCGACTCAGCCGATTGGCAGAGGAAACTGGAGCTGGCTTTGGATCGGTTAATGGAGCTCCAGGAAGCGGAGGATCTGCTGGACGGCCAGCTGAGGCAGGCAGAGATGGTAAAGGAGGCTTGGGAACCTGTTGGAGAGCTGCTGATCGACTCGTTACCAGAGCACATTGACAGAGTGAAGGTGAGACTGACAAAATACAAAAAAGGCACAATGTTTAAAGCAACAATATGTAAGATTTTCACCTTAATGTAATTAAGGTGAAAATGTAATTAAGGTAACTGAATGAATGTCACTTGCACCATAGCCTGAGTGAGCCTGCATCACCTGCAACAGCACTCTATAGCTTTCCCCTTTGTGTTTGGGACAAGAAAGTTAGCCCATCATAGTGCATGACTTGAGCCCCAACTAACAACCCACACTATGATTGGCTATTGGCACTGAGGCTGTAAAATGTGCCACTTGTAGTCTTTTCAGTGTTCTTACCTGGAACAAGAAAGTTACATAGTGCTGCTTTAAGATCCATCCAGAAATTAATTTTTTCCCAGCTTATCCAAGGTCAGACCCTGGTGGCAACAGGTTTAGTGATGCTCTCCAGCTCCTCCTGGATGATCCCAAGGCATCCAGCCAGGAGATATCATCCCTCCAGCAGGTTCTAGGTCTGCCACAGGGTCTTGTCCCAGTTGGGTGTGCCTGGGAAACCTCCAGAGATGACCAGGTGTCATTCTAAGCAGATGCCCAAATCACCTCAGCTGACTCCTTCCAATGCAGAGGCTTTATTCCACACTTCCTCTAGATGTCCAAGCTCCTCACCCTATCTCCAAAGCTGAGCCCAGACACCCTACGAAGGAGACTCATTTCAGCTGTTTGTATTAGCAATCCCATTCTTTCAGTCACTACCTGGACCTCATGACCATGAAGGTTTGAACAGAGATGGCAGTGTTGTTGTCAAGACCAGAATATCCCAAGAACAAGATCAAGACCACTGTGTATGTAGGTCTTGGTCTTGTTCTTGGGAGATTCTGGTCTTGACGAGGTCTTGACAATAAGTTGGTTGTCTTGGTCTTGGGAGACTCTTGGGAGACTCTGATCTTGGTCTGGTCTCGACTACAACACTAATGGATGGACTGGTATATTTAAAGCTTTGCCTTTCAGCTAAGCTCTCTGTGACATGTTTCGGGACCCAGGAGACAGACACTGACACGGGTAAATTAGTGAACAATAATCTTTATTAGAGTGAAAGGGTGTGTAGTGCAAGTGTGAGAGCGTGGATAGTATCCTGGTCACTGGAGCTGAGCACTCTGGACGGAGACCCGGCAACCCTGGAACATATAAGCACAGACAATTACTTTTGTCCCACGCTAATGACAAGCTATCAGTAGTGAGGCTTACTTGGGAGAAGCACAGGTTACGTCCTGCTGAGAACCAGCGGCCGTGCAACGTGGAGGTGAAGGCGTCTGTGAACGTGCTGATGCTTCCACCTGTGGCTGTGACGAGGACAGGTCTTCCAGTGACTCCGGCTGTGACACCACAGACCGGGACGATGACAAACCAGCTGATGACAAGACCAGTGATTCCACAGAACGTGGGGACGATGACAATCCAGCTGATGACAAGGCGAGTGATTCCACAGAGCGTGGTGACCATGACAATCCAGAGGATGACGAGGTGAGTGATTCCACAGAACGTGGTGACGATGACACGACAGATGACGATGACACAAACTCCACCGGTAACGGTGGCCAGTACTCCTGTAACTGATACAGTAACAATTCAGGAATTTGTGGAGCAAGACGTACCGGTAGTCGTGGTGGTAGCGAACCGCTACGTGTGCGTGTTGGCGCTACCCCGTCAGCTGGGGACACAGGTCCGCCGCCAAGGGAGTCCACCTGTGCACAGGGGTAGAGGTTGGGTGTAGAGTAACAAACAGTTCTCTTACGTGCTTGACTTTGAACAGAAGTCCTAGATGAGGCAAGAGAGGTTCTTGACGAGGCCAGAGAGGTTCCTGACGAGACAGATCCTGACGAGGCAGCTTCTGACGAGACAGACTCTGACGAAACAGTTTTTAACAAGACAGTTCTTGACGAGGCAGACTCTGACGAGTCAGTATTAGACAAGACAGTTCTTGACGAAGCAGACTCTGATGAGGCAGTATTAGACAAGCCAGTTCTTGACGAAGCAGACTCTGACGAGTCAGTATTAGACAAGACAGTTCTTGACGAGACAGATTCTGACGAGACAAGAGAATACCTTGACGAGGCCAGAGAGTGGAGTTCTGGTTCTTTCTCTGACGAGGAGGACAGACGACTCCGTGCCGGGCTGTCAGCAACGCTGGCTTTTAACAGCTGCTGATTAACACCTGTGGATCTGTGCGCAGCTGGAGTTAATGATGCCAATGACAGCCCAGAGGCCACCATGACACTCTGTTCATCATAACAAACTAGTGTAGCGCCTGCATTACTGCTGACAAAATCCTGATCTGGCTGTGAACAAGAACAAGGTACTGGACCTCCACCACACAGGACAAAGACTCTTCCGCATCCCGCAAGCAGTACACCTTTGTGTAGTAGAGCACAAGGGCCTCAGCTTTGGAGGAACTGACTTTCTGTACCTCCCAACCACTTCACACTCAACCATGGACTATCTCAGTGTGTGCTGAAGGTCAGAGTTCAAAAAATCCAACAGGATCACATCATATACAAAAAACAGAGGCACAGTTCTGAGGTTCCCACACCAGACCCCCTCCTCATCATGGCTATGCTTTGAGATCTTGTCCATAAAAAAACAGGATGGAAGACAAGGGGCAGGCCTAGTGAAAACCAGCATGTACTGGAAACCAGCTGGGTCTTTTTGCTGAGGATGCAGATGCAACTCTTGCTTTGGTTTTACAAGGACTGGATGGCTCGCAAAAGCAGCCTCTGAACCCCATATTCCCACATCACCCCACACAGAATCCCCCTGGATCATAAACTTTCTCCAACTCCACACAACATATGTAGACTGGATAGTCAAACTCCCATCACACCTTCAGCTTTTCTGTGTGGATAAAGATCTTGTCCACTCTTTCACAAACAGGACAAATGCCACATTGTTCCTCCTAAGTCTGAGCTTCAACAATTGATCGAGATCTCGTTGTTTAAGATGATGATTGACATCCTATGTATGACACTTTTTTATGCCCATACTCGAGTCTTCAGCTGGTTAGTGTAGCTTGATTTTACACAACTTGACCACCAAAAGATCTCATACCCTTACTCAACTGAAGTAAAGACCACCCCACCCCCGCCCAGTGCTGGTAGCTTGTCACTGTACAAGCTAAAGGCAGATCACCTGACTCTTGGGTGACAAGTGCTTGGCAAATATGGAACACTGACTGCCAGCTAAAGACATTCATCTCCACCACATCCGACCATCCACCAGGTCATGACTTACAACATGCCCACTGGATCAAGCTGAATTGCCTCCATTCAGGATACGGTTGCTTTAAGGCATTTATGTGTAAAATTGGCCTTGCAAATGACCCGTTATAAGGGCAGTTAACCACAGACTGCCCAACATGGTTTGATGTGTGAAGAAATCAGTATAGAAGGAGAAATGAAGAACGTTGATGGAGCTTTTCAAGATCAGCTCAAGCTGATCTTGATTTTTGACAAGTTGTTGTAGCAGTCATTGTCCATATGCAAATAATTAATAACAATGTAGCTTGATAAAGGGTTTATTAGTTTTGCAAAATATAGCCTATAGTATTCCTCCCAAAACAATGCATGTTAATGTTGCAGAAAAACAAAATGACTTTAATCTTTTTTTTGTTTTTTATTTATTCATCTATTTATGGTGTATATTTATTTATTGGGTTTCAAGTTAGTATAAGCCTTATTTATGTATATGACATACAGATGGCTGGTACATCACTGAGGAGATACTCCACCATGCATCTATTTGCCATTATTTTTTTTTCCACAATATCTTTATTGAACCTTTTTTTTTTTAACAAACATGATACAAACAATCAAACACTAACGCTAAAGTACTACAAAAAAAAAAAATGCACTAAAAACACCAACAACCACCAACAAAATCAAGTCTTCAACAATGCTCCTCTGTTTAGTCTAGACAATCCAATACATAAGTATACATATTATGTTCACCAGTTTGGAATTTACAAGGTCCACACACATCATTCACCTTCTTCTTCAAGAGTTATGTTTAAATTTTTTACATAATCAATAAAAGGTCTCTATATATTCTCAAACACAATTTCCTTTGATTTCAGTATATATGTTATTCTTTCTAATGGAAGGTTTGTTAACATCTGTCTTAACCACTGAGTCACATCTGGTCTATGAGTCTTTTTCCATAATAGTGCAATACATTTTTTGGCATTAAGCAAACTGAGGTCTATGAATGTTCTTTCACTTTTATTAAAATTATGCTTTTCTGGGTACAGACCCAACAAAAACAGTTTAGGATTCAGTATGATTTGTTTTGAGATTATTTTTTCAATTGTTACCCTCACCTCTTCCCAAAACATTCTTATTAATCTACATTCCCATAAACAATGAAATAGGGTTCCTTTACTTTCCATGCATTTTGTGCATGTATCTGGTATATTTTTGTTATATCTATTTAACTCCTCCGGTGTAACATACATCCGCATTAACCATTTGAAATGTATCAATTTAAGGCGTGCATTTATTGATTTGGTTTGAGCTTCTGTACAAGCCAATTCCCATTGTTCCTCCGAAATTTCAATTTGCAGATCTTCTTTCCAGTAGTTTAATCTTTTCAGTGAATTTTCACTTGAAGATAGTGTCAATGAGTTATAAAACTCTGAAATAATACCCTTTCTTTTACTATCTTTCATCATCATTTTTTCCAAGGATGAATAAATAGGTCGAGTGAGAGCTTTATTTTGATTTGATCGAATAAAGTTTCTAAGTTGAAGATATTTAAAAAAATGTGTTCTATTGAGATTAAATTTGATCCTCAGCTCTTCAAAAGACATTATGTTGTCTGCACATGGCAAATATAAATCCTGAATCTTTTGTATCCCTTTTAAATTCCATACTTTAAATACAGCGTCCGCTCTCCCTGGTTTAAAATATTGATTACCCCATATTGGACTAAATTGTGACAATAACTGTGGTTCTTTTAAATAGTTTTTAGCTTCACACCATATTTTGATCATATGCTTTACAAATGGATTTTTAACTTGTTTTTGTAATTTTTTTGCCGAATCTGAGTATATGAATATGGGAAGAGGTAAAGGTAAATTGTATGATTCCATTTCAGTCCAGTGAGGGAGATCATTTGATGAAAAATAATATGTCATAGACCTCAGTTGTGCCGACCAATAATACAACATAAAATTTGGACATTTCAGACCTCCACGATCAAATGGTAAATATAATAAAGACAGACGTAATCTAGCCCTCCTGTTGTTCCATATAAATTCCACTAACTTTTTTTTTATTCTTGAGAATAGATCTAAAGGTGGTGATAAGGGAATGTATTGAAATAAATAAAGTATTTTAGGTAAAATATTACTTTTAAGTATATTGATTCTCCCGATCATCGACATTGGTAGTGACATCCATCTCTGAGTTAACTCATTGATATCTGACATTAAGGCTTCATAGTTGACGCTGGCGACTGATTCTAGCTTAGGCATAATTTGGATTCCTAAATATTTAAACTGATTTACAACATTGAATTGATTTGCCTCAGGGGCTGGGTAATTTCTCTGGGTCTCATTTAGCATTAATATTGAAGATTTAGTTTTATTTATTTTATATCCTGATATTTCCCCAAAATTCTTTATTAAATTCAACAAGGTTGGAATTGATTTTTTTAGATTCGACATAAACAAAATTATATCATCGGCGTACAGGGAGATTTTATGTTCTGTTGGCCCAACTTTAATTCCATATATTTGTGAATGTAAACGTATCGCTATCGCTAAAGGTTCAATTGCCATAGTAAACAGTAAAGGTGAAAGTGGACAGCCTTGTCGACATCCTCTATTGATTTTTATTGGTTTTGAAATATTGTTATTTGTTAGGATTTCTGCTGTAGCATTATTGTATATTATTTGAACCCATTTTATGAAATTATTTCCAAGTCCAAACCTTTGTAGGACTTCAAAAAGAAAGGGCCATTCAACTCTATCAAAGGCCTTTTCGGCGTCCAATGATAGGAGAGCTGTATCCGGTGCTTCTTTATTAAAATAAATAATATTAAATAGTCTTCTTACATTATGGAAGCCTTGTCTACCCTTTATAAAGCCATTCTGATCTCGATTAATAATATTTGGTAAAATTTCTTGTATTCGTCTTGCTAAAATTTTACAGATTATCTTAAGGTCGGCGTTTAATAGGCTTATTGGTCTCATATTTTCACATTTATTAGAGGGCTTACCTGGTTTTGGCAGCAGTATAATTAAGGCATTATTTATGTATGATGGTAAATTATTATTTTGAAATGCTTCTAAAACCATTTCCAAAAAAGGTTTTATTAATTTATTCTTAAATTTTTTATAAAGGTCAACTGGAAGACCATCTGGTCCTGCACTTTTTCCTGATTTCATATTATCAATGGCTAGCCCAACTTCTTCTTGACTAATTTTAGACTCCAATATCTCCCTGTTTTCATTTGGTATACACGGTATAGATAGTTCGTTCAAAAACCCATTTAGTTTTGTTAAATCAGGTTCATTTTTGGTATCATATAATTTTTCATAGTAATCTCTAAAGGCTCTATTAATTTCTAAAGGATCTATAACTACCTGTCCATTACTTATAATACTGGTAATTGGTGTTTTAATTTCCAATTGTTTAATCTGCCATGCTAGTAATTTTCCTGATTTTTCACCTTGTTCAGAAAAAGATTGTTTCAATCTTAGAAGACTCGAGGCAGCTCTATTCGCTGATTTTTTGTCGTATTCAGCTCTCAAAATCAGTAATTCATTCTCCAACCTTGGGTCACTTCCTGCATACACTTTTTCCTGAAGACTTTTTATTTTATGTTCCAATTTAGCTCTCTCCTCTCGAGTCTTCTTAGATTTTGATCCTGTATAACTAATAATATGTCCCCTAATAAAAGCTTTGAAAGCCTCCCACTTTACACATGCTGATGTTTGTGTAGTATTGATGTCAAAGAACTCGTCTATCTGTTTTTCTATATACTTGACAAATTCCTCATCCTGAAGCCATTTATGCTGAAATTGCCATCTACCTGATTCCTTTGTCAATTTTTTATCTACATATATTAGACAACAGGGTGCATGATCAGAGATCACGATGTTATCATAAAAGCAGTTTTGAATCTTGGACCTTAATTCTGTGGAAATCAAAAAATAATCAATACGTGAGAATGTCTTGTAGGTACTGGAATAACAAGAATAGGCTTTAACTTGTGGTTTCATTTCTCTCCATATATCTAACAATCTCAATTCTTTCATAAAATGATTAATAGTCATCCTACATCCAATGTGCGTACAATCCAGTCCTGTTGATCTATCCACACCTGGATTCAATGTACAATTAAAATCCCCTGCTATTATATGTTGCCCTGTAAGTGATGATAAGATGAGAAATAAATTAGCAAAGAACTTCTGATCATCTATATTGGGACCATATAAGTTCACAAGATTTATATTTTCTAATAGCAAAGAACCTTGAATGATTACATATCTTCCAAATTTGTCTCCAATTACATTTTTCACTTGAAAAGGAACTGATTTATGTATGAGACTCATAACTCCCCTGGCTCGGGATGAAAATGAAGAGGTGAATACACTTCCCTGCCATCTACTCCTACTTCTTTTAACATCCTCCTCTATCAGATGAGTTTCTTGTAAAAACACAATTCTTGAACCCATGTCCTTTATTTTATTCATAACTTGTTTAAGTTTTTTTAAATTTTGTAGACCTCTGCAATTCCATGAAGTTAAATTAAGATTAACGCTTTGGTCCATGATCAATAGAGAGTTTGGGATTACCTTGCAGTGTAAACATGCTCATACAGAGAAGCAAAAACATGAGTGGTTGAACATTCATCCTACAAACTACACACAAACAAATTTCCCCTTCCCACACTTGTGGCAAACCCCCCAAAATCAAAAGAAAAATTCTGTCTCCCGATATAGCCATCGACCGTTCCACACCCACGGGGAACAGCCTAAGCCACTCCTTCTTCATCCTCCCAATCACCCTAACTCTACTGCTTTTAATGACGTAACATTAACTCTCCTCTGTAGTTTTCCAACTTAACTCCAAAATTTTTAACAACTTTGTACATCATAGTTTTTTTTTTTTATTTGTTTTGTTTTTGTTTTGTTTTTTTAATATATAATACAATCTATATTTTGTAAACTTACTATTTACTTCAAGTCAGTCAGATGCCTGTGCAAATGCTTAATTATTCTACCTTATATTTTGTTCATGCTTAGCTCCCATCAGTCTCTTCTTCTTCTTTGATCTTCTTGATGAACTCCTGCGCCTCCTCTGGGGTCTTGAAGATGTGGGTTCTGCCCTCATACGTGGTCAGCAGTCTCGCAGGATAGATTACACCATGACGAATCCCAAGGTTGCGCAGCTCCTTACGTACGGGATCAAACTGCTTCCTCAATTGCTGGATTCCTGTGGCCAAATCTGGGTAGAACCGCACCTGCTGGTCCTGGTGTTTAATCTCTCCTTTTTTAGCTCGTGCAGCGTTGAAGATCTTCATCCTGTCTCTGTTGCTAAGAAACTTCATAATTAAGGTCCTCGGCGGTCCCTTATCTCTCCGTGGGCCAATACGATGTGCTTTTTCCAGAACCACTGCTGATTGCAACTCCTCGCTGCCCAGCACCTCCGGAATCCACTTTTCCAGAAAGGAACATACGTCCCGACCTTCTGATTCCTCTGGAAGACCCACCAGCCTCAAATTATTCTGTCTCGACCGAGATTCCAAATCCAAAATATTATCTTCCAGAGATTTATTTTTTTTTTCCAAAGTGCGCACCTTTAATTGAAGACGGGTGACGTCATCTTCAGCACTAGCGAGACGGAGCTCCATCTGCGCCGTTCGTTCTACACAGTCACCCAATTCCTTTCTTATTCCTTCCAACGCTGTCATAATCCCATCAAATCTAGAGGAAAAGTCCGCTCTCATTGAACTCATGGCAGCCATCAGCGCATCTGCGCCTCCCCGTGCAGACATCGCACCGTTGCCAGCCTCCTCCGCCATATATGGAGTTTTGTTTACTGCGTCACAGACCTGAAAGTCCGTTAATTTGGACTGTTTCGGCGGCTCGCTTTTTCCTTTTCCTGGTTTTCCAGCCTTAGGCTTCGCCGACATATCCTCGCCCAAATGCTGGGATACGTTCTGTCCCAAATGAGAGAGTTATTTGCCGATTTTTTTTTTTCCAGGAGCAGAGCAGAGCGAGACACGTCCGTCCTACGTGGCAGCCATAACCGGAAGTCTATTTGCCATTATTTAGTCCAGTTCACCAGTAATACACTGGTGATGGTTCACTGTTACACCTGAGCTTTTATGCTATGTTTCTGTCTCTATGTGTGTTTTTGTTGCAGGAGTTCCAGGAAGAGATTGCTCCCATTCAGGATGATGTGACACACATGAACCAGCTGGCATCCACTTTCACTCCGCCCGGCATCCAGCTGTCTCCTAGCAACCTGGAATGCATTGAAGATCTCAACACACGCTGGAGGCTGCTCCAGGTACGTACTTGGACACACACTTTTAACACACTTTCAGAAATCAGAACTTGTTCTGTACATACACACACACAGGACGCTTATTTATTTTAGAAAAGACAAGCTCTTCCAACTGAAAACCATGCACCTTTGTTATAACTTTATTTAATAACAGTTGCCCAATTTTTATATTGTGTAAAAATTGTGCTGAAGTATTTTTTGCTATGATAGAAACATAAGCTGCTTATTCTTTCTAGGTGGTGATTTTATTTGTCGAAATGACAATTGAAAATGGCTTTTCCAGATTTCATCAGCTGTAGTGTCTTAATCAGTATGTGTCTAATCATGTTGGGTTTTTTTTTTCATTTTCTATTTCAATTTCATTTAACTGTGACAGGATTTGGGACAAGGGGCAGCCCTAGTGGAGTCCAGCGTTCACCATAAAGTATTTTTCTGTATTAGTGGCAATAATATCAGGTAGCTCTGAGCCTGAACAACTTGCCCACTCACACCCTCAGGTATACATGAGAGGGTCAAACATTGTGCCAATACACTGACCAAAATGAAAATAACGGTGTTTTTGACAGAGTAATTGTCTGGCCAAAGTTGACCTGTAGAAGTTGTCTACTGAAGGTGTAAGGAGGTGAATGTGAGTGTTACTTTGTGGAAAAATGGACAAGTACAACAACAGCCCATACACACTGACCTGGTATTGGTGATCAGAGGCAGTACAGGGTGTGCCTCTGTCAGTCTCCATAAACCCAGTGGCAGCCGCACTGAAAGTCAAACAATGACCATAACCAGGCCTGACAGACTCAAGCCAATCAGCTGCCAGAGAGAACAGCTAATGCTGAGACATCCTGAGCTGAGATGTGCTCCAAGGTGATGGGACCAGAAGGCCAGTCCCTCTGAAGTTGAGACCTGACCAGATGTTTACACACACACACACACACACACACACCTCTGTGTTTTCTTCCAGGTATTGACTTCATGTCACGCTGCTGGAGAAGAAACCAAAATACAGATACAAGTACACAGATTTGGTTTAGATTGGATATGCACAGGATATACTATACAAAGGATAATTTTAAAGCTATCCAAATAAATTTTAGAAAAATCCCTTACATAAATAAAAACCCAGGCTAAACAATTTTGTTGTTTTTTCCAGCTCAAAGACAACACTTAACACAGTTAAACATTCCCCAAATGGACAGTATGAAATCTGAATGCAGTATTTTGTGAATTTTCGGCACTGAATAGGTTGATAATCTACAGAAATCTTGTTGGATGTTGAGAGCATAACACACACAGGAATATGGAAAAATGAATGAAATTATGTAAGGTGTCAGGACAAGTCTTGATGAGAGGAAGACTAACAATATATCACGGTAAGATAGAAGTTTACTTTTAAGATTCAGAGTATAGCAATATCAGCGCGGTCATCTCTACAGGGCTCCTGCTTGCAGTGAAAGAACTGCACCATGGGGAGAAAGGTGGAAGAGAGCTGCTGAATTTTTAATTTTGTAAATATTAAAAAAAATCAGGGTAGTGGTGAGCAGCTTGGGTTTTTGTTGAGCTGAATCTCCTATGGATCTGTGACCATCCACCAGCTCTGAGTGATACATGGCGTTGGCTTTGCGTCCCATCCACATCTACACTGCAGTTCCAGGAGAGTGCATATCCACAGTGTTTTTTTTCCCAGTGGGAGCATCTATTTTCTTTTCATTTTCTGTGTAGTCCAGCATTTAATGCACTCAGTGCCCTTGGCACAAAAATGCTCTCAGCAGTGAACTTTTTTTTAATCACTGCCCCCACAGAGCTAAAAGTGGGAAAAAACTTCAGCTTTTGGTGGGCCACATCAACTCATCAGCAGCACACTTCTCTAACCAGCTGATCAGAATCAGGCTAAACGTATACTACAATCAGTATTTAACATCAAAAACTTGGTGGGATGTACGAGGGCTGTTCATTAAAAAAATCCCCTTACTCATTTCTCATGGACTGAGAGGAACCAAACTTGGCACAGTTATCAGTCTTTCTCTACATAGGTACCACCAAGGGTCACACACTTCTCCTATTGCTTTATGCAGCTGTGGAGACCTCACCTGTAGAAGTCTGCAGGTTGTGCCAGAAGCCACGACTTGATCTTGGGAATCAGTGTTTCATCGTCTTGGCAGTGCTTGCCCTTCAAAAATGGCTTCATGTTTTGAAGTAGGTGGAAGTTGGATGGTGCGAGGTCAGGAGAGTTAGGAGGGTGAGGAAGGATTTCATAGACAGCATGTGAGTCTGCGCAACATGTGAGTTGTGAACTGGGGCATTGTCTTGCAGCAGAGGGACACCTTTGGTCAGCATGCCACTCATCTCAGTTTTGATGGTCTTCCACAATTTCTGCATCAGTGAAGTCTTGTACCAGTAACTGTGGTACCCTTTGCGAAGAAATCCATCATCAATACTCCGTGCTGGTCCCAAAAGAATGTGAGCATGACCTTGCCCACTGAATGTTGCCTTCCTCGGAGCTGGTGAGTCATAATGTTTCCATTGCTTCAACTGGGCTTTAGTATCTGGATCATAGTGTGTCACGAGGTTGAGCGCAGTTTGTTACCGTACTCAGTGTTTTTATTCATTCCTGAGTATTTCCTGTATTTTTCCAGTGTGGTGTTTACTTTTTCTGTGTGTGTCTAGGATGTGTTCTTTGTTGTCAGTTGTTTTATTATGTTTTCATGTCCTTATTATTGTGATGATGATTCTGTCAGTATTTTTAGATTCCTGTTCTATTTTGCTCACAGTGTTTATATTTTGTTTCCTCGTGGCATGAGCGCTGCACCTGTTCCAGGCACTCCCACCTTGTCATGATCTCGTTTGTATGCTCTGTGTTTAGTAATTAGGTTAACCTGCCCGCTCATGTGGTCCACGCCTGAGGCCACTTGTTATGATTATTTTACTGCCCTATTTAAGACAGGCTCTGTGAGTTTCGCATTGTCAGAGCGTCTTCTCATCCATGTATCTCTCTCAGGACCCCATCCCTGTTCCGACGCGCTCCTTTGTGTTTTTGTCTTCTCGCCATTCTCCTCTATGTAAGTTTATGTTTGAGCATTTTTTTGGATTTTGTGTTTCCTTAATAAATTGCCACAAACTGCAGTTCAGCTCTTGGGTCTTTCCTCTCTGCCCTGAAGGGGCGATTCATGACAGTATGCTCTGACCAGTAAGAGACCCAGCTGCTGTAGTTTGTGAATATCTTTTTTTTGTGTGTGTTTCACTCACCTGTTTGTGGAGCTCATCATGTCCCCAGCACACCGACCTCCAGCAATCAAAGGGAGCTCGACAGTGGTATCGCCGAGTGTAGAGGAGCAGTGGGCTGCTGAGTTCGTCCAGAGCTTCATGGATGAAGCTCTTGCCTCCCATAGCCCGAAAAAGATCTGGGAGAGTATGAACTCAGCGACCGTAATTGTCGAGGCACACCCTGGGTTGTGGAGACATGCCCAGTTTGTGGACTTGTAGGCCACGCTCTCCGTGCTGCAACAATCCTTTCCTGAGCTGAGGTGGGGACCGCCTCCAGTGAGCCCGAAGCCAATGCAGAAGCGTGCTCCGTGGCAGACGCCCTGCTCCACCTACAATTCACCCATTCCTGCTCCAGCTCCATCCGCTCCACAATGCCGCCATCCAGCTCCGGACCACCCGAGGAATACTCCCGCCTCTCAGGCAGCAACTCCCCCTTCGCCGAGGCAGAAGACTCCCACAGCAGTGGCCACTCAGTGTTTTTCCTCTCCGGCTGTATGGTCAGCTTCTTTCCTCTCCATAGCTGCTGTTTCCTGCTTCTCCTCGACGTTCTCTCCTGCTGCTGAGAGGTTGGCTGTTTCCTTCCCGGCTCCGCCCGGCTCCGTGTCTGCAGGGGAGGCTCCTCTACGTTCCACTGAGGGGCCCACAACCGCTGAAGCCACAGAGAGGGCAGATTCTACACCTGCTGCAGCAGAAAACATCATGCCCCGGGAACACAGGCAAGCGTCTTTTTGTTCTCTATAACCAACATATAAATTATCTTGCCTGATTCCCGGTAGTGAGGCTCAGCCCCCACAGTCCTGTGAGCTCTCACCGCCTGTTGCAACTAAAGACTTTTCACCTGCTCTCTCCGTGTTTCCTCCTTTGCCCCCTGAGTGTCCACCGGCCCCAGGATTGAGCCGCTGAATGATGGAGGAGCCTGCAGCCTTGGAGGACCTGGTCCCAGCCCCGCAGCCACAGTCTGGATGGAGGGCGAGTGCTGCGACCGAGCTGAATCCTGTGCCGACGATGAAGTGTCCCCTGGCCTCAGCAGAACAGGATCCAGCACCAGCGGAAAATCCTGAATCCACGCCGGACAGGGCCACCTGCATGGGTCACCTCACTGGGGGGTCCCAGGACTGTATTGACCACCGTGACTGCTGCAGGGGCTGCCGCAGCAGAGCCAGAGTTGGACCTCCAGAGGGCCGGGCCCAAGAAACCATTGCCTGGATTGATGGAGTCCTGGATGGCAGTGGAGCGCAAGCTCAGGTAAGTGCTCTCCTTTGTTTTCATTGTTTCAATTTTGGAGAGATCTTGTCGGGCTCTTGGTGGGGAGAGCCAAGTTACAGCCATCAGCTGCACCTGAGCTCACCTCGGCAGGCTCCACTGCCACTGGTGACCCTGACTCTCTTTCTCTGCCTCTCTTGCCTGAGCTTTCCCCCAGGGTCACCGAGGATTGTCCAGCTTCGCTAGAGGTCTCCGGGGATCCGGTCTCACCGCCTGAGAGCTCCGTGGGTCCAGCTCCCCCTGCTGAGGTCGTCGCAGGTGCTCCGTCCCAGTCCGGAACCTCCATGGGTTCTGCTCCCCCTCCCGCTGAGGTTGTCACTGGTGCTCCATCCCAGCCCGGGACCTCCGAGGGTGCTGCTTCCCCGTTGGCTGAGGTTGTCGTGGGTGGTCCGTTCCAGCCCGGGACCTCCATGGGTGCTGCTCCCCCTCCAGATGAGGTCTTCGCGGGTACTCCATCCCAGTCCGGGACCTCCGTGGGTGCAGCTCCTCCTCAGTCCGGGTTTCTGTGGGTGCTGTGTCCCAGTCGGGGACTGTCGGGAGTGCTACGCCCCAGCCTGAAACCTACTTAGGTGCTGCGCTCCAGTGTGGGCCCGCCATTGGCATTACACTCCAGCCCAAGGGCCACTGGGAGTGCAGCTCTGGCCCAGTCCGGGTCCACCGAGGGTGCAGCTTTGGCCCAGTCCGGGTCCACCGAGGGTGCAGCTTTGGCCCAGTCCGGGCCCACCAAGGGTGCAGCTATGTCCCAGTCTGGGACCAACGCGAGTGCAGCTCCGTTTCAGCCCGGAGCCACCGTGGGTGCTGCAATAACCAAGGGTGTTACAGGCCAGTCCGAGGGCGTCGTGGTTGCCCCTCCTCTGCCTGACGCCATCGGGGTTCCCCCTCCTCTGTCCGAGGCCATTGTGGTTCCCCCTCCTCTGCCCAAAGCTGTCGTTGTTCCCTCTCCTCAGCCCGAGGCCGTTGTGGTTCCCTCTCCTCACCCTGACGTCGGCATGGGTTCCCCGACCCATCCATCTGCTCACTGATGGTTCTTCCCATGGGGCAGCTGCCTCCTGGACCGCCTTATCTGTTCAGGTGGTTAAGGAACTCTGGCAGACCACCCGACAGACTGTGCCGCGGGGTTGGGTGGCCCACATCCTCTGGTAGGCCACCCGACTCTTTCCATCATGCCATCTGCTGGGCCTGGGACTTTGGGCGCCCACCTAAACTGTCCAGCTCTTCAGTCCAGGGGCTTAGGTGGTTGGGGTTTTGCCAGGTGTGGGTCCTGAATGGGGTTTTGTTTTGTTCCCCCCTAGCCTGTTCCCCCCACCACCCACCCGGGGTGGTTTATTGTTGTGTTCCTATTGGGGGGGAGGGTGTTCTTTCTTTTCCCTTTGATGTTACCCTGGGGTGTCTGGAGTCCACCCCTTAAGGGGGGGCTCTGTCATGAGCCTGAGCGTGGTTTGTATCTCCATCAGGACCCCATCCCTGTTCCGACGCGCTCCTTTGTGTTTTTGTATTCTCGCCGTTCTCCTCTATGCAAGCTTATGTTTGAGCACTTTTTTGGATTTTGTGTTTCCTTAATAGTCCCAACTGGAAAACCGCTGGAATGGCTAGCAAGCAATGACCTCCATTATCATGCTGCTGTTCCACACACCACACCAATCAGCTGCCAGGCTGAGGACATGAGGTCAACACAAATGGAGGAAAGAGAGCCAGTCCTGATGGGAAACTCAGATCCACTTTGGAATAGTGCAGTTGTAGATGAACAGCTACTCACTGTACCCACAGTCACCCAGTCAGATTCTTCAGGACCCCTGTTGCAGGTCCTGTCAGCAGCACCCATCAGCTGCCAAGCTGAGGACATGAGCTTATCAGAAACTGGAGACAAACCGCTGGATTGGCTAGCAAGCAATGACCTCCATTATTATCCCTCTGTTCCACACACTACCCCCATCAGCTGCCAGGCAGAGGACATGAGGCCAACATAAATGGAGGAAAGAGAGCCAGTCCTGATGGGAAACTAAGATCCACTTTGCCACTGCCACCTTATTGTGGTGGAGGGGTTTACATGCCGTAATGCAGAGTTTTTCAACCGGGGTGCCCCCGGTACATTCATGTATCTGTGGAAAATTAGCTAACTGGTCAAAAAAAATGCATGTAATTCGCTGGTTGTGGTGCACAGGTTCTTTAGGCATCCATGCAAGACAATGGAGAATTATTAGCAAAACTTTTGGACCAATTAAGACGTGAAATTTGATAATTTCCCACAAAAACCTGAATGTACCGGGGCACCAAAAAACTCTGGCCTCCTGAACCCAGGAGCTGTGTTGTCAAGGGGGCAGTTTGCATCTGGTAGGACAAACTGGTCCTGGGTGAAGGGCCAGACTAAGAGTGGTCCAGTACAGGTGCATCTCAATAAATCAGAATGTCATCAAAAAGTTAAATTTATTTCAATAATCACTCTGTAGGCTGTCAGGTCAGGCATTGGTTTGCTTGCTACTGGATAACCATGAAAACTGGTACTACCTGTCTCATGGGTCGAGCCGTCGGCGACTCAACCGGCAACCCCACCCTTCCAAGGGTGTGGAGGGTGAAAATGGGCATCCTGGCAAAACTAAAAACAATATCTGTCACAGGTCTGTTGTGGACTACTCCCAGTTACACGGGGTGAGACTGGACATCCTGGCAGATAAGCACATCTGTCACATGATCTGTGGTGGACTTTTGCCAGTCGGTGCATCGTGACATGCACAACACAAAGAGCAGAGATAAACAAACCTATCATCTGGTCAGTCACTGCAACAGATACTGGAGTCAGTTTGTCTTGGCCTATCCTTGTCACTGATAATACTTCTATCTCCCAAGAATGTGCCGCTAGTCCAGCAAAAGCTAGCAGTACTCAAATACTTTGAAAACAGTTTCATGAAATGGTCAGTCAGAAAGTAACTCATACCGGCTCAGACGTCGCCCTGGTTAACAAGGTCAGGAGCTCCTGGTAGCGGAGGGCGAAGGACGGAGCTGCATGGAGGAAGCTGATCAGACCTAAATGAAACAGTCATTGTCGCCCCCGACAGACTGCTATGATGATGATGATGATGGTGATGATGATGATGATGATGAAATTACCACAGATTGCAGTTCAGCTCTTGGGTCTTTCCTCTCTGCTCTGAAGGGGCGATTCACGACATAGTGTTGGACCCATGTTTGATCCTGCGTAATTAGTCTGTCGAAGAACTCCTGGTTTTCTCAATACACAACCAAAAGAGCCTGGCAGCATGTGACTCATTCCTGCTTCTAGAAAGGTGTGAGCAACCAGGGAATCCATCATGCAGACAACTTCCACATGTGCAAATGGTCATGGATGATCTTTTCCACAGACTCCACACTGATCTTGACATTTTGGGCTAGTTGGTAAACTTGCTGGATGGTGTCTTTTACAATGGCGCGCTGTGGTTGCCTGTCAATTGGTGCCATTTCCACTAATGTCCGACCACACTTGAACTGTCGATGCCAGGTCTTGACTATATGATACTATGGGGCACCCTCCCCATAAGTCTCTTTCGTCTTATCGAGCGTCTCCCGTGGTGTGCAGCCTCTCGAGTACAGGAAACTAATCACCACTCTGCATTCAACTGGCTCCATTATCATTCCTTATTCCACCTTAGCCCCTGTAAAAGAGAAACTCTTCAGAGTTCAAAGCTTCAATTTGCTATGTGACCTATAGATATATCAATTATTGTACAGGTGCATCTCAATAAATTAGAATGTCATCAAAAAGTTAATTCAATTCAGTAATTCAATTCAGAAAATGAAACTCCTATATTATATAGATTCATTACACACAGAGTGATGTAGTTCAAGTGTTTATTTCTTTTAATTTTGATGATTATGGCTTACAGCTCAAGAAAACCCAAATTCAGTTTCTCAAAAAATTAGAATATTACATAAAATTAATTTTAAAAAATGTTTTTTTTAATAGAAATGTTGGTCGACTGAAAAGTATGTCCATGTACACACTCAATACTTGGTCGGGGCTCCTTTTGCATGAATTACTGCATCAATGCAGCATAGCATGGAGGTGATCAGCCTGTGGTACTGCCGAGGTGTTAAGGAGGTCTGGGTTGCTTTGATAGTGGCCTTCAGCTCGTCTGCATTGTTGGGTTTGGTGTCTCTCATCTTCCTCTTGACAATACTCCATAAATTCTCTATGGAGTTGAAGTCAGGCTAGTTTTCTGGTCAATCAAGCACAGCGATACCATGGTCATTTAACCAGGTTTTGGTACTTTTGGTAGTGTGGACAGGCACCAAGTCCTCCTGGAAAATGAAACCAGCATCTCCATAAAGCTTGTCAGCAAAGGGAAGCATAAAGTGCTCTAAAATTTTCTGGTAGATGGCTGCACTGACTTTGGACATGATAAAACACAGTGGACCAACACTAGTAAATAACATGGCTCCTCAAATCATCACTGACAATAGAAACTTCACATTGGACCTCAAGTAACTTAGATTCTGTGCCTCTCCACTCTTCCTCCAGATTCTGGGACCTTGATTTCCAAATGAAATGCAAAATTTACTTTCATCTGAAAAGAGGTCATCTGCTGGTGTTGGTCCACTGTGTTTTATCAAGTCCAAAGTCAGCACAGCCGTCTACCAGCAAATGTTAGAGCACTTCATACTTCCCTCTGCTAACAAGCTTTATGGAGATGCTGATTTCATTTTCCAGCAGGACTTGGCACCTGCCCATGCTGCCAAAAGTGCCAAAACCTGGTTTAATGACCATGGTATCACTGTGTTTTATTGGCCATAAAACTAGCCTGACTTCAACTATATGGAGAATTTGTGGGGTATTGTCAAGAGGAAGATGAGAGACACCAGACCCAACAATGAAGACGAGCTGAAGGCCGCTATCAAAGCAACGTGGGCTTTTTCAACACCTCAGCAGTACCACAGGCTGATCACCTCCATGCCACGCCACACTGATGTAGTAATTCATGCAAAAGGAGCCCCGACCAAGTATTGAGTGTGTACATGGACATACTTTTCAGTAGGCCAACATTTCTATTAAAAATCCATTTTTTAAAAATTATTTTATGTGATTTTCTAATTTTTTTGAGAAACTGAATTTGGGTTTTCTTGAGCTGTAAGCCATAATCATCAAAATTAAAAGAAATAAACACTTGAAATATATCACTCTGTGTGTAATTAATCTATATAATATAGGAGTTTCATTTTCTGAATTGAATTACTGAATTTAATTAACTTTTCGATGACATTCTAATTTATTGAGATGCACCTGTACATGTACAATTTCATCCTCCTACAATAACTGGAAGTGGGTTGGGGGAAATCTTTAATTAACATCCCTTGTTTGTTTTCTTAATTTTATGTGGACTAGTGTAGTTTCAGTGCAAAATGTGTGAAAGGTCATGGTCTGACAGGTCAAGTGGTTGCTAGGATACAAAACTGAGAACTTTTTTAAGAGTACCTGTAAAGCGCCCTGGAAAATAGGTCCAGAGCATTTTTGCCCACTTGGTGGACACACAGACTAATCCTGTTACAGACTGACCATGTGATACTTTCTGCATATCCATGTTGGAGGAAAATGAAGTACACATTTGGACAGAAAACGTGATTCAACTGCCAGTTTTTAAGTAATTTTTCCTTGCAGGTTAACTGGGAGCAACATGTTTGTTTTTCCCTCTCAAGTGGCTTATATTTTTGGTGGGTGTTTGTTTTTAGTTTTTTTGTACATTATTTCCTCTGTGTGTGTGTGTGTGTGTGTGTGTGTGTGTGTGTGTGTGTGTGTGTTTGGGGTGGGGGCACCCTGTTACCTGCGCAGTCAGGTCACTTTAGTCAGTTGTGTTCTTTCATGCTTGATAGGTCAAAGCTGATTGGTTGGTGTTGAGACTCAGTGCACTCTATAAGTAATTGCAACAAATTCCTCCCCAGCAATCCCGCTCCTCTCATTTGTACAATTCTAATTAGGTTACCGTGGATACAGGAAAAAACAACTCAGGCAGAAATGGACTGGGTGATGTGGACTCGAAGGTAATTTCACCATTTGGTTTCTTGTCACATTGACGCTGTTAATGAAAAATGGGACTGGACATCACTGTCATATCTTCATTTTGTTCTTCATCTCACGCCATGAGTCACACACTTCTTTCACGCTATCTCCTCTGGTGTGCTCTCTCTGTCAGATGTTTAGCTACACCTCTGCCTCTTTTAGTGATAACGGTAAATGTAATAAATGTTGTCTTTTTGAGGCGCTCGAGGCGAGGTTGTCTGATTTGGAATCCCGGCTCCGCTGCATTGAAACACCGTCTGCGCCAGTTAATCTCGACGGACGCCCATTAGCTGCAGCGGAGCTAGCTAGCTTAGGCCCCCCTATCAGTGGTTCCTCGGCTCTCCTCAGCAGCGAGGAGACTGGGTGGGTGACGGTGAGAAGGAAGCCTAGTCGCAAAGCCCCGGTTCACCACCAACCTGTTCACGTTTCTAATCGTTTTTCCCCGCTCAGCGACACACCCGCTGAGGAAAAAACTCTGATCATTGGCGACTCTGTAGTCAGAAACGTGAACCTAGAGACTCCATCGGCCATAGTCACATGCATTCCTGGGGCCAGAGCAGGCGACATCGAGTCAAATTTGAAAATGCTGGCTAAAAGTAACTGTAAATATTCCACAATTGTTATTCATGCCGGCATTAATGACATCCGTCTCCGGCAGTCGGAAGTCACGAAACTTAATATAGAATCGGTGTGTGACTTTGCCAAAACGATGTCTGCCACTGTAGTATTCTCTGGGCCCCTCCCCAATCTGACCAGTGATGACATGTTTAGTCGCTCGTCATCCTTGAACCGCTGGCTGTCTGTGTGGTGTCCTAAAAATGACGTGGGCTACATTGACAATTGGAGCTCTTTTTGGGGAAAACCTGGTCTTATGAGACGAGACAGCATTCATCCCACTTTGGATGGTGCTTCTCATTTATCTAACAATCTGGCATCTTTTTTATCCAAATTTCCAAAACCCTGACTACTCAGAGTTGGGACCAGGAAGCAGAGTCGCAGTCTTACACGCCTCTCTGCAGCTCCTCTTCATCCGCCACCCCTCAGCTTAGCCCCTGACTTCCCCATCAGAGAATCGTTGTCTGCTCCCTCCAAAGTAAATAAAAATATAATGTATAAGCATCCCAAAGTGATAAAGCAAAATACTGGTAAAACTCAAATTAAACATAAAGCCTCTAAATTGAATGATTTGGCCTCTGTTCCTCCTCATAATTTAAAAATTAAATGTGGTTTATTAAATATTAGGTCTCTAACTCCCAAGTCTCTGTTAGTCCATGATCTGTTAATTGATCATCAGATTGATTTAATTTCCCTTACAGAGACTTGGTTAGGGCAAGAGGATTATGTTGGTTTAAATGAATCAACTCCCTCTGGTTATTTAAACTGTCAAAATCCCAGAAGTTCTGGTCGTGGAGGAGGAGTAGCATCAATTTACCATTCCAAATTACTAGTTAATGTAAAGCAAAAAACATGTTATAATTCCTTTGAGGGCCTGGTCCTCAGTGTTGGGCACTTTAGCAATTCCAGGTTAAACCCAATTTTATTTGCCATAGTTTATCGTCCCCCATCAACCTATTCAGAATTTTTATCCGAATTTCCTGATTTCTTAGCTGATTTAGTGCTGAAATCTGATAGAATAATTATAGTAGGAGACTTTAATATACATGTGGATGTAGATAGTGACTGCCTTAATGTGGCTTTTAATTCAATATTAGACTCGATTGGGTTTTCTCAGAAAGTAGGAAATTCTACTCATTACCTCCACCATACATTGGACCTTGTTCTGACATATGGCATAGAAATAGAAAATCTTGTAGTGTCTCCTCATAACCCTGTACTGTCAGACCATTGTCTGTTAACCTTTGATTTTACTATTTCTGACTATTTGGCTCCTAAAGAAAAATATTATCACAGTAGATGCCTCTCAGATGATACTGTTTCCAAATTTATGCAGATTGTTTCCTCTATGCCATGTGTCAACACAACGGAAATAAGCTATAGACAGCTTGCTCCTTCTGTAATTGATAACATGGTGGATAGTGTTTCAGCTTCTCTGCATCAGGCTCTAGACTTGGTGGCCCCCTTAAAAAAGAAAAAGTCTAATCAGAGATTTTTAACTCCTTGGTTCAACACAGAAACTCGTAGCTTAAAACAGAAGACTCGTCAATTAGAAAGAAAATGGCGCTCTACTAATTTAGATGAAATCTATTTAGCTTGGAGAAATCATCTTTTAATTTATAAAAAATCTCTTAGAAAAGCTAGAACGAGTTATTACTCTGCATTAATAGAAGAGAACAAGAATAATCCCAGGTTTCTTTTCAGTACTGTAGCCAGGTTGACAAAGAGTCAGGACTCTGTCAATCCTAGCATCCCCTTAGAGCTTACTAGTCAGGACTTTATGAATTTTTTCAATAATAAAATTTCATCCATCAGAGATAAAATCAATCAGATTCTTCCCACAGTTAACTTAAATACTGTAACTACTACAACTCCTTCTATTGATGTCTGTCTTGATGAGTTTACTCCAATCGACCTTTGTGAGTTAGACAAAATAGTTTCCTCATCCAAACCTTCAACTTGTCTTTTAGACCCTATTCCTACCAGGTTATTTAAAGAAGTCTTCCCACTTATTGGTAGCTTTATTCTTCATATAATCAATTCTTCATTAACTTTAGGCCATGTACCGCAGGCTTTTAAAACTGCTGTAATTAAACCCTTACTCAAAAAGCCAACGCTAGATCCAGGAGCTTTAGCTAACTATAGACCAATCTCTAATCTCCCTTTCATTTCAAAAATCTTAGAAAGAGTTGTTGTTACGCAATTATTTGACCACCTGCAGGGAAATGGTTTATTTGAGGAGTTTCAATCTGGGTTTAGAATCCATCATAGCACTGAAACAGCCTTAGCGAAGGTCACTAACGACCTCCTCATTGCATCTGATAATGGACTAGTTTCTGTACTTGTCCTTTTAGATCTTAGTGCAGCTTTTGATACTATTGATCATAATATTCTACTTGATAGATTAGAACACTATGTTGGACTTAATGGAACTTCGTTGCAGTGGTTTAGATCTTATTTATCTGATAGGTTCCAGTTTGTTCATGTAAATGATGAGTTTTCTCTCAGCTCAAAGCTTAGTCATGGAGTTCCACAGGGATCTGTGCTTGGCCCTACTCTTTTTAGTTTATATATGCTTCCGTTAGGCAACATTATTAGAAAGCACTGTATACATTTTCACTGTTATGCAGATGACACACAATTATACCTGTCAATGAAGCCAGATGATACTAATCAATTAGCCAAGTTAGAAGCCTGTCTTAAGGAAATCAAAGTTTGGATGACTTGTAATTTCCTGCTATTAAATTCAGATAAGACTGAAGTCATTCTTGTTGGTCCAAAAAACCTTAGAAATTCCTTTCCAAATCAAACTTTCAGTTTGGATGCAGTTACTCTTTCTCTTAATAGCTCTGTGAGGAACCTTGGAGTTATTTTTGATCAGGATTTGTCCTTCAATTCACATATTAAATTTGTTTCTAAGACTGCCTTCTATCATTTGCGTAATATTGCCAAGATTAGGAGCATCTTGTCTCAGAGTGATGCTGAGAAGCTGATCCACGCTTTTGTTAGCTCGAGATTAGATTATTGTAATTCTTTATTATCAGGCTGTCCTAAAACATCTTTAAAAAGTCTTCAGCTGATCCAAAATGCTGCAGCAAGAGTTTTAACAGGTACTAGAAAGAGAGATCATATCTCTCCGGTTCTGGCCTCCCTTCATTGGCTTCCCATAGAGTTTAGAATTAAGTTTAAAATCCTTCTTCTTACTTACAAAGCTCTAAACAATCAGGCTCCTTTTTATTTAAAAGATCTGATACTACCGTATCATCCTAACAGAGCACTACGCTCCCAAAATGCAGGTTTACTTGTAATACCTAGAATCTCCAAAAGTACAATGGGAGGCAGAGCCTTCAGTTATCAAGCTCCTCTCCTGTGGAATCAGCTGCCAATCTGGATTCAGGAGTCAGACTCGATCTCTGTTTTTAAGAATAGGGCTAAAACCTACCTTTTTGATATAGCCTACAATTAGGGAGGGATCATGTGTTTCTGAACCCTCCCTTAGTTATGCTGCTAATAGGTTTAGTCAGCCGGGGGACCTCCAGTAATGCACTGGGCCTCACTCCTTTCCTCACTCTCTATGAAATATTTTTTTTTTGCTGGTCATTAACATTTGTTTGTTCTCTCCCATAGATTGAGTCCCCATCATGCTGTTTGCTCTCTACATGTCTGTTCTTTTCTTCTTCTCTGTCCCCTCACCCCCCAGCCAGTCGCAGCAGATGACTGCCCCTCCCTGAGCCTGGTTCTGCTGGAGGTTTCTTCCTGTTAAAAGGGAGTTTTTCCTCTCCACCGTCGCCAAGTGCTTGCTCACAGGGGATCGCCTGATTGCTGGGGTCTTTCTGCAACTGTGGGGGTCCTCCCTACAGTTGATAGTGCTATGAGATGACTGTTGTTGTGAAATGGCGCTATATAAATAAAGTTGAATTGAATTGAATTGAATTATCTGTGGTCACCTTATTTTGCTTCAGAATGAAAGGTTGAATCGTTAATTAGCCAATCTGTCTACTCAGACAAGATAATAACCAAAGTCTGTCCCTTGGATATGAAGAAAGTTAGACTTCCTATGATTCACTTTTTTTCTCTTTTTTTGGCCTCCTGGAACAAAACTTAGTCACTAATCATCATCTGCAGAAGCTGCACATGCTGGTCTGAACTGCATGAGTTGCCAAGGAACATCAGACTGCCGAATGCTGCGTCAGGAAGCAACAGCCGTTACAGACGTAAAGCAACTCCTCCATTGATGGCTTGCTGGCAGATGTTGGTACCAAATTAAAATCATGCCTGGAAGGATCAGCGGGTGTTTCTTATTTTTATTTGCCAGATAGATTAGGAATGCATATTGTGAGAGGAGATTTTTTTTTTTTTACTTTGTTTCCTGATTACCAGAGGATAATTTTCATCCTCAGACTGACATGTGTTCTGATTTTTTTTTTTCATCTTTGAAGTACAAGAAATAGGAAGGCCATTTGCTCAGCAGAAAAAATGCTGTTTTTTTGTGTATTGTCCCCAAACAATGTCACCACATTGTGGGTTGGATTTAACTAATTTTTTGGATTTAACTTACTTTCTATTGGCATGTTACGCAGATAAAGTTTCAACAAATCTGCACATGAGCCCTTATTTTTGTATTTAAAAAACAACCAACAACAACAACCAATTAGTACTTTACTTTATTATACTTTATTGATCCCCAGAGGGGAAATTGAGGGCATCCACCTGGATGGATGAAGCAGCCACGGTACGGCGCTATCCCTTAACCATTCACACACACATTCACACCTAGGGCCACTTTAGAGTCTCCAATTAACCTAACCTGCATGTTTTTGGCCTGTGGGAGGAAACCGGAGAAATCCCGGCGTCAACCCACACAGATACGGGGAGAACATGCAAACTCCACACTTCATTTTTATCTCAGGCAGGGGAGTAATTCATGAAGTTGAAACCTGGATAAATATTATCGCTTAACTAAAATAAAGGATTGTTGTATAAAACTGGAGAAAAGCTAATTTAGTAAGGGAAGATTTAAAAACGAGCATCATATAGCATCTCTCAGAACCAGAGGTTGCACTAGACTTTCAGTTGTCAATCATTTTGATGGACAGGGTTGTAATAATTCTGTCATAATCTATTATTACCTGTCATTTTAATTTTCATATACCGTAATAAAATGCCATATAGCCGCTGTTTTTGTTTCTCATGTTCCATTTTAATCATGAATCTGCAGGATACAACATGCAGATGATGGATTTATTTATCTGTTTATTTAACTGATAAAGTGATTTGAAAACCATTTACTTTAAGATATAAAACAATTTTAAAGTCATTATGTCATCTGAATTTATCTTGAAGAATTTGACCTTTGTTTTTTCTACTCTGTATCTATCTTCATACTGGTAGCCAGGGATCACCTTTACATTACTCTAATACTAATCTTTTCAGTTTTTTTGTCTTGTATGTTAAGTAAATGGAATCCTTCCTTCAGCTTTTGAGCTCCTCAAATCTGTTTTAAAGTGTGAACATTATGTACGTAAAACATAATTTCCTCGATAGTGTCACAGAAACACACACGTAAAGAGAAGTTGTAAAATCAATGCCAGGAAATGCATTTCAGTAGCAAATAGATTTGAGTCAGTGACAAGCTAAGAGTTTGTAGTTTAGATAGGAATCTGTGAGCCAACAGACAAGCATTTGTACCACGCCAGGCTGAGCCCCCTCCTGTCTGTGTGTACCTACAGAGCCGTGCTGATTTAGCACAATTATCTCAACCCAATCTTGAAAGGCAGCTCATTCAGAGCTGAAGGAGACTCGTAGGAGACTGTATCCTCTCTAATTCCACCACTGCAAACACAATTATCCCCATCCATGCTTGTCTTTGTTTCTTCTTCCCTCTGCCTCCACTTCCCATCGTCCTGGCACCTGCTACCTCGTCTTTGTTAGAATATATCATGTTGGTGCACATAAAAACCACCCCACCAGTAAATTCCATTCATCTCATAGTAAAGCTGCTGTGTTTCCATGTCAGGAATCATTGGTCTTAAATCATGAAATGATGATTTCTGGACTTTTGTTTTTACTCCTATTTTTACTGTTTAATTGTTATTTTTATTTAGCTTTTTGAAACTTTTAATACTACATGAATTTAGTTAACACAGATGCTGCCTTTTTATTAAAAACCACTAACCCTTTTTTGTTTCTGTTTACCTGCAAGTCTAATTCGCTACAGCTATATATGAAATCAAAGGCAAAACTAGCGACAGCCACAGCTAACCATAGTCTCAGCTCTATATTGGTTTATTGGCTCTCTTTGTACTCTGGAACAGAATTATTCGTGACATCTGTGGCCAGTGGGCGAACAGCAGCTCATTCTCCGCATCCATTTCTGAAGGATTGTGGGTAGGATTCTCTGCCAGTCCAGTGTTGTACCCCTCACTGCAGCACGTCAAACTGGGCAGGGTCAGATTTGGGTGGGGCTGGACATTGTTATGATTGTAGGGGTTTAGGTTAGGGTGGGGTGGGTGGGGGGTGTTCTCCAGACACAACCGTTGCAAGGTGGAGTTGAACCTACAGCTACACTGTTTTATCCAACTTTGCCCCATTTTGTGGGCTGCAGCAAGGACACTCTCAGTCCGTCTGAGGCTCTGAATTAAGGAAGGGCGATATGAGCCAAAAATCATATCTTGATATAATTATTCAGTATTGCAATACTTGAGATATACTGTATATCAATAAAAAAAAATTGTATGTGTTATGTAAGCTACAAATTATGTTGAATAAGTTATTTTGGTAAAAATCATCAGCGAATAATGAAACAGTTGAGAACATATGTAATTTAAATTTATAAAATAGGTAGCACACATAATGTTGATAGTTTAAACTTCTCTCTCATACCCACATGTACACATTAATAACTCTGATAGTTTATGGAACTAACTTTTAGTTTCAACAGTGGTCGCTGTATAAGACTACACATTTCTAGATGTTTCGTCTTGAGTTTTTTTTCTCAGCATTGTGCATTGGTATTTCTTTTTCTTATTTCATATGCAGCAGGGAAAATAAGTATTGAACATGTCAACATTTTTCTCATTAAACATTTCTGATGGAGTCACTGACCTGAGATTTTCACCAGATATCAGTAACAGCCTAAGTAATCCTTACAAAGAAATCAAGGCAACTGTGTTCACAAAACAAGTTATATTTCGTAAAGTGGAATAACAGGGAATAAGTATTGAACACATGACGAAAAAGAGGTGCAAAAAGGCATAAAAAGCCAAGAAACCAGCTGAAATCCATCAGAATTTAGGAAGCCATCCCATCCCCATCAGTGTAAATTTATTTCAGCTGGTTAAGTCCTGACTGATAGCCTTTAAAAAGGTCTGTGAATATCAGATTGTCGCACCACAAAGAACTCATGACGGGTAGAAGCAAAGAGCTCTCTCTAGACCAGGGGTGTCCAATGATGTGCCATGGAGGGCCAAGACCCTGCAGGTTTTCTCTTCTACCCAGTCTCTTCAGCAGGTGTTTTCACTTATCAGCAATCAGTGGGAAGAAATTCAGTGGAATCTGCTGTTGAAGACACTGGTTGAAGGTAAAGCCTGCAGGGTCTTGGCCTTCCATGGCACATGATTGGACACCCCTGCTCTAGACCTTTGCAACCTTATTGTTGCAAAACATAATGATGGCATTGGTTACAGGCACATTTCTAAACTGCTGAATGTTCCAGTGAGCACTGTTGGAGCCATCATTCGGAAGTGGAAAGAACATCATTTTACCATAAACCGGCCACGACCAGGAGCTTCTCGCAAGACTCCTGACAGAGGAGTCAAAAGAATTATCAGAAGAGTTATCCAAGAGCCAAAGACCACTCATGAAGAGCTCCAGAAACACCTGGAGTTGGCAGGTACTGCTGTTTCAAGAAAACAGTAAGTAATACACTCAACCGACATGGGCTCTATGCCCGCTCACCTTGCAAGACTCCACTGCTGAAGAAAAAGCATGTTAAAGCTCGTTTAAAGTTAGCTGCACGACATCTGTGCGAGCTAGTAAAATACTGGAAGAATATAGTCTGGTCAGATGAGACCAAAATTGAACTTTTTGGATGCCACAACGCACAGCATGTTTGGAGGAGAAATGGCACTGCACATCCCATCATGGCGTGGGGGTGTTTTTCAGCACGTGGTGCAGGCAGGCTTCATATAATTGAAGGAAACATGAATGGACAAATGTACGTAGACATCCTTGATAAGAACCTGTTGCCATCTGCCAAAGTGCTGAAGATGAAACAAGGGTGGACATTTCAGCAAGACAATGATCCCAAACACACAGCCAAGGAAACTCCCAACTGGCTCCAGAGAAGGAAAATAAAGCTGCTAGAATGGCTCAGTCAGTCACCTGACCTGAATCCAATTGAAAATCTATGGAACAAACTGAAGATCAGAGTTCATCGAAGACACCCACGGAACCTTCAAGAGTTGAAGACAGCTTGTGTGGAAGAATGGGCTAAAATCAATCCTGAGCAATGCCTGTGCCTAGTTTCTCCATACAGGGGGCATCTGGAAGCTGTTATTACTAACAAAGGCTTTTCTACTAAATATTAAATTCTTTTCACCGGATGTGTTCAATACTTATTCCCTGTGCCATTCCACTTTATTAAATATAACTTGTTTTGTGAACACAGTTGCCTTGATTTCTTTGTATGTATGGTGTGTTGTCATGCATGTAATGTGTACAGTATGTGTGGATGTGTAGATTTAGTTTGTGTGGAGGTTGATTAGTGCCATCTGGTGGTGACAGTTTGGTACTGAAACAGTTAATTTCCACATGCAGACAGTTGGTTCAGCGTTCAGAGTCTTGACAGTTGGTGGCGTTTAGCCCACGTAAGCCTGTAAGTTATTTTGGTCAAAATCTATGTTGTGTATGCTGCATAATATTATTATTATTGTTTGTCATAGATAGTACATCACAGAGTGAGTTTGTGGTTGAAGATAGCTGTTATGAGAAAGTGCAGTAATGTTAACAGGCTGTTATTGCTATAAGATTAGCATGCTAGCGGTATTGTGGAAGATGAAAGCAGATGAGGCAGTGTGCTGGACGACACACAAACTTTATTCACCTTCTCACATCAAGTACAGAAAATACTCTCCCGGAGATACCCTTTATTTCTGCCCCATGAGACCCAGGGAGCCAAAGACAATACACTCAGTGCACAAAGAATGCCTGGCACATTAACATCATACAACACCAGCCCTGCTTCTCACACCTTCTCTTCCTCTAGCGAACTCTAATGTCTCCTGAATTCCCTGGGGGGCGGATAGTCCTTTCTGTTACATCTGAGACCCCCCAGTGCCTCTTCCTCCTTCAGTCCTCTGTTCCATCTCTCGGGTGCCACTTCCTCCTTCAGTCCTCTGTCCCCCCCCCCGCCCCCACCTTCCCCCGGCTTCTGACCCTAGGTGGAGAACCCCCCACACAGTGCCACCACAGTATTAGCAGTAGCATGCTAACGGCATTAAGCTAACTTTCCTATTGGCTTATATGTGTGTTAGCTAGCTATGTTTGCATCGTGATTAGCATTTATGCTAACATTAGCATAATACAAGGAGGTCTAATGCTATTTCATGCTATTTTGTGCTGGTTGGTTCATTTGGGTTTATATTATACCACATTAAGCTTTACAGTTAGAGCTTGCTATTGAATAAGATACTAATGTGTGTTGTTATTCTGTCTATTTCAGTTTTACAATGAAAATTCATGAAAATGAATGTGATGTATGGATGGATGAGCACATTTTCTCCATTAAAGGAAGACTCAAATCCAGTGCCATCGTGTGTCCACTGTCTGTCTAGCAGGGCGGTGCGGTAGCGCAGTGGTTAGCACTGCACCAGCACAGCAACTCACCCTTGGCCATGGGATCCCTGGTTCGATCCCAGCCCCTGACCAACAGTGATCTGTGTGGAGTTTGCATGTTCTCCCCATATCTGTGTGGGTTTGCTCTGGGATTTCTCCGGTTTCCTCCCACAGACCAAAAAAACATGCAGGTTAGGTTAATTGGAGACTCTAAAGTGGCCCTAGGTGTGAATGTGTGTGTGAATGGTTAAGGGATAGCGCGGTACTGTGGCTGCTTCATCCATCCAGGTGGATGCCCTCAATTTCCCCTCTGGGGATCAATAAAGTATACAAAATCAAAAAAAATCCAAAAAAAAAGATAAGCATCAGTCAGTCAGCTTCACGTCTTGTGAGGATAGAACAGTAAAAAGGCTTACAACACAGCGGACATCATCACAAAAAGACTGCCCCTAAACACGCCATGTCGCAACAATCAGACTCCCAACTCCCAGCCCAGACAGGGACCAGGTCCTGAGGTGGATACTCAAGTGGAATCATTTGAGACACGGTCATGTTGTTCCGGCTCATCTAAGCTTTCTATTAGGTCTTCTGCAAGCGTCACAGCTCTCAGAGCACGAGCCAAAGCAGAGGCTGCACAAACGCAGATAGCCTACGCAGAACAGGAAGCTGAAGCAATGAGGGAACAAGCCAGAATTACAGCTAAGCTGCACATCCTCCAGATAAAAAAAAATGGCTGCTGCTACATCCGCTGAGGCACAGATCTTAGAGGCAGCTGTTCAGAACGAAGAAGCTCAGTCTCATAAAGGTGAGTGCCTTCCCATTGCCAGTGCACACAATAAAAAAAGAGTCCAAGACTATGTTGAGAGCCAGTCATGCACAACAGATGACCAAATAACATTTCGACCTGCAACAAATGACACACGACCACCATCACCCTACACAAAAGAAGATACACATGCTGTCATGCAAGCAGCGCCACACAACATCCCTGTTCAAAGAGAAGAGGATCTGTTTGCATATCAGGTGCCAATTCAGCATAGTTCCCCCAGCAATAACTATAATTCAGTCCACATCACGCACACAAGTCTAGCCTACCAACATTGGCCAGTCACATCATCGCTGGCCCACCATGACACATCAGCTGTAACGGATGTTGCAAAGTATCTTCTGAGAAGAGAGTTAGTGTCAGCTACTTTGCAAAAATTTGATGACAACCCACAAAATTATAGAATATGGAAAAGCACTTTTCTAAACGTAACGCAAAGACCTTTGTCTGACGCCAAAAGAAGAACTTGATCTTCTCATTCAGTGGCTTGGGCCGTAGTCTACAGAACAAACAAAAAGAATCAGCTCAGCACAAGTTCATGATGTTGCAGCAGGGCTTAGGATGGTCTGGCAATGTCTGGAAGAGACGTATGGAGCTCCTGTTGTCATTGAGCATGCGCTCTTTAAAACGATTGAAGACTTTCCAAAAATCTCTTCCCGAGAAAACAATGAATTGAGAGAATTAGGAGACCTTTTGCTTGAAATGCAGCTGGCCAAGGCAGAAGGATACTCACTTGGGCTCGCCTTTCTGGACACACCACACGGAGTGAATCAAATAGTGGAAAAGCTGCCATATGCACTGCAATAAAAATGGATGTCATGGGCATAAAAGTTCAAAAGAAATCACAACGTCACATTTCCACCATTCTCTGCCTTCTCCTGCTTCATCCAAGAGCAAGCCAGGATGAGAAATGATCCCAGCTTCTTCTTTCTGTCAGCAGGTACAAGAAGGGGGGAAAGACCTTTGAAAAACAACAGAACACAGATATCAGCAAGAAAAACAGATGTTGCACCCAACCCTACTGCAGAAGAACCTGGCAAGTGTAACAATCCTGACAGACAATGCCCCATTCATAAGAAACCTCACCCCTTAAAAAATGTTGCACCTTGCGCAGCAAGTCTCTTGATGAGAGAAAAGCATATCTCAAAGAGAGCAACATATGTTTCAAATGTTATGCATCTACCAAACACATGGCAAGAAACTGTACAGCAAAAGTCACTTGCAGTGTAGAAGCGACAAGCATATTTCTGCACTCCACCCAGGTCCCACCACGCACAATACTAAACCTCCACTGAAAGTAGAGAAGCATGGCGGGGAGTCTGAAGCAGTACCAGTCCCAGACTCCGCAACAGCAATGTGCACCGAAATCTGCAGAGATGGACACAGCTCAAGATCATGTGCTAACATCTGCTTAGCCAAAGTGTATCCATTGAGCCAGATGGACAAAGCTGTCAAAGTGTACGTTGTTTTAGACAACCAAAATAATCGCTCTCTTGCACGTTCAGAGTTTTTTGTAATCTTTTCAATATTTAAAAATGCACAGAGCCATACACACTCAAGATGTGTTCAGGCATCATAGAAACAGCAGGCAGGAGAGCCAGAAAATTCATCATTGAATCAATGGATGGTCATGTTAAGGTGCTGCTGCCCCCATTACTGGAATGTGACATGATTCCAGATGACCGTGCCGAGATACCTTCTCCAGAGGTTGCGCAACATCACCCTCACTTAAAGTCAATTGCATACAAAATCCAACCTGTTGACACAAATGTACAAATCCTTCTCCTGTTGGGTAGACATACCTTGAGACTACACAAGGTACAAGAGCAAGTTAACGGGCCACACGATTCGCCATTTATTCAGCGCCTTGACCTTGGCTGGGTCATCATAGGAAATGTCTGTCTTGGCCGCACACACAGACCAGTGATAGCCTACAAAACAAACACACTAATCAGTGGAAGACCATCTTATCTCAGTCCATGCACGAACAACATCCACACCAGAGAAAGGCTGACAAATAAACTAAACTCTACCACACAAATTTACGGCAACAGTTGCTGCAAAATCCAAACAGACAACCTTGGCGAAACAGTATTCCTCAGAACGGAAGATGACGAAAGGCCAGCACCTTCCTTGGAAGACAAACACTTCCACTCCATCATGCAGTCTGAAATGTACCAAGATGAGACAAACTGTTGGGTTGCACCACTTCCTTTCGCTTCTTGGTTGTCCATCGATCCGATGATGACTGTCCCTCATGAGTTAAGTCCCCTTCTTGCGTGAGCACGGAGATGGCTGTTTAGGCCAATCCTCGATCGGCAGATACGGCTGCAGTAGGGGCAAGGAAACCCAGGTAATAACGCTTTCCATTGTGCCCATGCTTCAGCTACATCAGCTCGCCTCTTCTCTTCAAAGTAGTCTCGCGTCTGGGTAGTGAGGGCGCGCCAGCCTGGCCTGTCCATAGCCCACAGTTCTAATTGTTTGGGAAGGATGCCAGCATGTCTGATATTGAGCTTCACACAGTCTTTGAATCTTTTGCATGGTCTGCCTTGGTTCCGCTTCCCAGAGCAGAGTTCACTGTACATGATCTGCTTGGGCAGCCGGTGGCCATCCATCCGGATCACATGACCAACCCATCGGAGCTGGGCTTTCAGAATCATGGCCTCAATGCTGGTCATCTCAGCTCTGTCCAGGAACTCAAGGTTTGTGACCCGGTCTTGCCAGTGAATGTTCATGATCATCCGTAGACTTCTCATGTGGAACTTCTCCATCTGCTTCAGGTGTTTTTTGTACACGGTCCATGTCTCACATCCGTAGAGAAGGCTGGTGAGGACATCGACCCTGTACACTTTGAGCTTCATGGACAGCTGGATGTTGTGCTAGTTCAGGATGCAAGCTCGGAGACGACCAAGAGCTTGACTGACCTTGCAGATTCTGGCGTTGATCTCCTTATCCAGGCTGCCATCGTTGCTGATGGTGCTGCAGAGGTAGTTAAAGTCGTCTACCATCTTCAGTTGGGTACCCTCGATGGAGATAGAGGGGGGAAGGACGGTGGAGGCGGGTGCTGGTTGGAACAGTACCTCTGTCTTGCCGAGGCTGATGGTAAGACCAGAAAGGCGGGAGGTTTCTGCAAACTTATTCACGATGATCTGGAGATCAAACTCCATGTGGGCCATGAGGGCACAGTTGTCAGTGAAAAGTGCTTCCAGGACAATCTTTTCTGTGACCTTGGTCTTAGCCTTCAGTCGGCAGATGTCGAACAGTGAGCCATCAAGTCTGTATCGCAGGTATACCCCAAGGTCCAAGTCCCTGAAGGCGTGGTTGAGGACGCAAGAGAAAAAGAGGTTGAAGAGGACTGGGGCCAGAACGTACTCCTGCTTGACGCCGTTGCTGATATTGAATGGCTCCGATACCTCTCCACCTCAGAGAACCTGGCCAGTCATGTTGTCATGAAACCGGCGTATGAGGTTTACAAACTTGTCTGGGCACCCAAGCTTGGATAGGATCATCCAGAGGGCCTCCCTGTTCACCGTGTCGAA
Source organism: Pholidichthys leucotaenia (assembly GCA_020510985.1). Lineage (NCBI taxonomy): Eukaryota > Metazoa > Chordata > Actinopteri > Cichliformes > Pholidichthyidae > Pholidichthys > Pholidichthys leucotaenia. The sequence continues at coordinate 289,937,802 of CM035845.1, forward strand.
GGCCTTAGTCAGGTCAATAAAGGCCGCATATAAGTCCATGTTTTGTTCTAGACATTTCTCCTGCACTTGGCGGACGGAGAAGATCATGTCCACAGTGCTGTGGTTTGAGCGGAATCTGCACTGTGTTTCTGGCAGGTTCCCTTCAGAGATGTTGTTAACATCCCTTTCGCTTCACCCACACGGCAACTACCAAATAATAGAGATCAAGCCCTTAGAAGGCTCAACACCCTCCGATGAAGCCTTGACAAGAAACTAGACATGAGAGAAAACTTTATTAAATTCATGCAAAAAGTCTTCGACAGACAACAAGCAGAATTAGCGCCAGCCTTGAAGCCTGATGAAGGGTGTTGGTGCCTTCCGCTGTTTGGTATCTACCACCTGCAAAAACCCAATCAAATACGAATTGTTTTTGACTCCAGTGCCAGACATGAAGGTGTGTCACTGAATTACATGCTCCTCAGTGGCCCAGACTTAAACAACACACTCGTCGGAGTCCTGATGCGATTCCGGAAGGAGCCCATCGCTATAACAGCAGATGTGGAGCAGATATTCTACTGCTTCACTGTGAGAGAAGACCATCAAAATCACCTACACTTTTTATGGTACAAAGATAATGACCTAGCTAAAGAGGTAATGGAGTACCGGATGACAGTGCACGTGTTCGGCAACACCCCCTCACAGGCCGTAGCAATTTATGGACTAAGGAGAGCTGCACAAGCTGAAGAAAAGGAACATGGCAGAGACGCAAGGCAGTTCTTTACCAGGAACTTTTATGTCGACGGTGGCCTAACCGCTCTCTCCACAGAAGCAGAAGCTATCAGTCTCTTACAGAAAACACAAAAGATGCTGGCAGAGTCAAATTTACACCTTCACAAGATAGCCTCAAACAGCAGCAAAGTGATGGAGGCATTCACAGCTGATGATCTGTCAAAAGACCTGAAGGACTTAGACCTTGGGTCCGACCCTCTACCTCTTCAGCGTAGACTCGGCCTGAGTTGGAGCCTTAGCTCTGATGCTTTCACATTTCGAGTCCCTAGAGAAGAAAACCCATTCACCAAACGAGGAGTCCTCTCAACAGTTAATAGCCTGTATGACCCCCTGGGGTTTATGGCCCCCATAACTGTACAAGGAAAAGCTCTCATACGAGAACTTACTGCTGAACCATGTGACTGGGATGATCCCCTACCACCATCCAAAGAAAGACAATGGATTGCATGGAAAATCTCTCTTCAAGATGTGGAACTCTTACACATCCCCAGACCATACGTGCCATCTTCTCTGTCTTCAGCACAGCATAAAGAGCTTTGTATTTTCTTAGATGCTTTGTCGATGGCAATCGCTGCTGTTGCCTCTCTCAGAGTTCTCAATGACCAAGGCCACTATTTCACAGGTTTTGTCATGGGGAAAGCTAAATGGGCCCCAAAGCCTGTGCACACAATCCCATGTCTAGAGCTGTGTACCAGAGTTCTTGCTGTGGAGATGGCAAAACTTATTTGCCAAGAAATGGACCTTAAGTTTGAAGCTGTGAAGTTCTACACAGACAGCAAGATTGTCTTAGGGTACATCTACAACACTTCACAACGATTCTACGTCTATGTATCAAACAGAGTCTCAAGAATCAGGAAGTCCACTACACCTGGACAGTGGCACCACATCTCAACAGACTACAACTCAGCTGATTTTGCAATAAGACCAATAACAGCAATCTTTCTGCAGCAAACTGACTGGTTTGTCGGACCTTCATTCTTAAAACAACCCCTTCATCACCTGTCTTCACCCATGTCACCAAACACATATGAGCTCATCGAACAAGATCAGGATTCAGAACTTCATCCAGAAGTCAGTGCCTTTGGAACTAAAGTCACAAATGGACCTCTCCACCCACAGAGATTCAAGTATTTCTCTTCCTGGAAACAGTTGACAACAGGGATAGCAAAACTCATCAAGATGGCAAGAAGCAAGTCCAAATGTCCAAAACAGAATCCTGAAAACCCACAAACTCAAGCTAAGTTGCAAGTCATCTGCAGTTTTCAACAGTTTGCTTTCAAAGATGAGCTTAAAGGACTGTGAAATGGAGAACAAATTACAAAAACAAGTCCTCTGTGGACTTTGAACCCTGTCGTCTGTAATGATGGTGTGCTGAAAGTTGGCAGTCGAGTGTCTTCCGCTGACCTTCCATATGACGAGAGGCATCCAGTCATCCTCCCTAAGAAACATCATGTGTCAACTTTGCTTGTAAGACACTACCAACAAGAAGTTGCCCATGAAGGTCGCCATCTCACTGAGGGAGCTCTTCGCTCTGCTGGCGTATGGATTATCGGTGCCAGGAAGTTAATATCCAGCGTGATTTATCAATGCGTCACTTGCCGCAAGCTCAGAGGCAAACTGATGGAACAAAAAATGGTTGACCTTCCCGATGACAGACTCGCTGTGGAGCCACCACTCACCAGGGTGAGCATAGATGTCTTTGGGCCATGGAATGTCATCTCAAGGCGTACCAGAGAAGGAACAGCAGAGAGCAAGCGGTGGGCAGTGATGTTCAGCTATCTGGCAAGTAGAGCTGTCCACATTGAAGTTATCAAATGTCTCTCTACTTCGAGTTTCATCAATGCCTTAAGGAGTTTTTTGCTGTCCGAGGCCCCTCCAAAGGTCTTCGTTCAGACAGAGGGACAAACTTCATCGGAGCCTGCAGAGAGTTGAAGATCTGCACAGATGATCCTGAGCGTCACGATTATCTCAGCTCAGAAGGATGTTCATGGTTATTTAACACGCCACACTCTTCTCATAACGCACAGAGCTACCAGAAGACTGACCCCCCCACTATAGCTTTCACTGCTCACAGTAGCTATGTGGCCTAGGGTCAGTGAAACGGTGATAGGTGCTGCCCCATACACCACATGGTGTGGAAAGGATTAAGAGATTAACTTAATGTAACTTAACTCTTCTCATATGGTAGGCTCCTGGGAGAAGATTATCGGCATCACCCGCAAAATCTTGGATGCTATGCTTCTCTAATCTGGACCCAAATGTCTCACACATGAAGTCCTCACTACCTTAATGGCAGAAGTTATGACTATCATGAACGCTCGCCCATTGGTTCCTGTATCAACAGATCCAGAATCACTTTCCGTTCTCACACCCTCAATGCTCCTGACACAAAAGGCTGGAGCCATCCCTGCACCTGCAGAGGAGTTCAACCTAAAGGACTTGTATAGAAAACAGTGGCAGCATGTCCAATGCCTCGCAGACATGTTTTGGAAGAAGTGGAGACATGAATATCTATCTACACTTCAGAAAGAAATGGACTACTGACAGATATGATGTCCAAGTTGAAGACATTGTCTTGCTGAAAGATGACCAGGCTAAAAGAATGAATGGCCTGTTGGTCTTGTTACCAGAAGCATCCCGAGCAGAGACAAGAAGATCAGGAAAGTGGAAGAAAGAGTAGTGAAGCAGGGGACTCCACGATGTACCAATGTCCAGTGTCGCAGCTCATCCACCTGCTCCCCAATGACTCTGAAAAGAACAAGAAAAAAGAAAAGAGACTGGTGGTATAAATGAATTATACCAGGCGGGGAGTGTGTTGTCATGCATGTAATGTGTACCGTATGTGTGGATGTGTAGATTTAGTTTGTGTGGAAGTTGATTAGCACCATCTGGTGGTGACAGTTTGGTACTGAAACAGTTAATTTCCACGTGCAGACAGTTGGTTCAGTGTTCACAGACTCTTGACAGTTGGTGGTGTTTGGCCCACGTAAGCCTGTAAGTTATTTTGGTTAAAATCTATGTTGCTGTGTATGCTGCATCATATTATTATTATTGTCATAGACAGTACATCACAGAGTGAGTTTGTGGTTGAAGATAGCTGTTATGAGAAAGTGCAGTAATGTTAACAGGCTGTTATTGCTATAAAATTAGCATGCTAGCGGTGTTAGCATTAGTATGCTAACAGCTTTAAGCTAACTTTCCTATTGGCTTATATGTGTGTTAGCTAGGTATGTTAGCATCGCTATTAGCATTTCTGCTAATATTAGCATAATACAAGGAGGTCTTGCTATTTCATGCTATTTTGTGCTGGTTTAAGTAGAAGTGGTTCATTTGGGTTTATATTATACCACATTAAGCTTTACAGTTAGAGCTTGCTATTGAGTAAGATACTAATGTGTGTTATTATTCTGTCTATTTCAGTTTTACAATGAAAATCCATGAAAATGAATGTGATGTATGGATGGATGAGCACATTTTCTCCATTAAAGGAAGACTCAAATCTAGTGCCATCGTGTGTTCACTGTCTGTCTAGCAAGATGAGCATCAGTCAGTCAGCTTCACGTCTTGTGAAGACAGAACATATAGATTACTTGGGTTGTTACTGATATCTGGTGAAAATCTCAGGTCAGTGGCTCCATCAGAAATATGTTTAATGAGAAAAATGTTGACGTGTTCAATATTTATTTCTCCCGCTGTAAATTCATTTAATATTGCACTCACCTTACAAATGGAGAGATGAAATCTGTGGCGAAAAGCACTGCATCCATCCACTTGCATCACTTTCAAAACATTAGCCCAGTTGTTAGTAATTATAGCAACCAGGCCCACTGAGTTGAGCTTCCAGCTTGTCAGGAGTCAGATATCCTGCAGTGCTGCAAGGTTGGTCTTGGGGAAAATAGCTGGTCTGGAGACCAGAGACTTATGTTTGAGGGGTCATCTTGGGTGAGATGCCCGTAGCAAAGGTGCCCTGGCCATAGTCTCTTCCGTTCGTTACCCACTGGAGCGCCAGGGTAGATGGAGGAATGTGATCCCACCACCAACCCCCACAAAAATTTTCAACTTACTGGTCCGTGTAGCAAAAAAGTGTGGGGGACCACTACTGTATGAAATGAATTTTTGGGCAGCCACCCTCTAGCTAAACACAGATTGGGAGTAAGCAGGTGGGGGAGGGGTTGTTATGTGTCTGGAGAGAGAAGAGACAGAGTGGGGTGAAGTTGCGGGACAGACAGAAAGGCAGAAGCAGGGGGAGTATCGATACAAACGATACTGGGTCATCCTGTGCTGCGGCTGAAAGTATATCGCTACATTGTAAAGTATCAAGATATTGCCAAGTTCTAATATGAATGCTATGAATTGGGCTGCAGTACGCTCACTGACAACCACAGGTCATTAAAACCAGAGTTCACAAATGTGCCAATATTGATGGGGTAAATATGAAACTCTGCAAGCACAGATTATTTTAAACCTCATGGCACAGCTTGAAGGGTTATTTTAACAAAGAAAACCATTATAATCTTTGCTTCCCGCTTTTCCAAAACATTTTTTGTTTTGTTTTTGGGCTTACTGGAAAACTTAGAAAGCTGTTTTCTGGGTGAGCTGCATCTAATCTGAAGGGACTCACATGTTAGATGCACCCACCAATGCAGCATCATGTTTATGATTTTTTTTCCCACTCCTTCAATTTCAGAAAAGAGGGGTTGCATGAGTGTAATTCACATTCAGATATGAAATGTTACGGTTTTCTCTGACATAATATAACCCTTAAAAATTACAAACTTCACCTTTAAATTGTGGCCCCTGCCATTCACTTGGTTCTTTAAAAATGTTTTAGGACATTAAAAGCACACAGTAAATACAGTGTTTGCATTTTGCTGTCTTTAGAAGCAGCTGTAATGAGAACAAGTTTCATATAAACCTCTTACAATAGCATCAAGTGGAATGCACTCATGATGTTTAGGGCTCTAAAGCTAGAAGATTGCCAGTGACGTTAATCAGCACTTATTCCAGTAAAACTGATAGTAGATAAGACGCCAAAGAAAATGTGTTGGGTCCACCTGGTTGTACTGATGTGTTCCTTCTCCCTCAGATCTCCATCAAAGAGCATCTCAAGCAGCTGACGGATGCCCACAGGGACTTTGGCCTTCTGCATGGTGAGCAAAGACACGCACCCACCTCCATGTGTGAGAGAGAGAGATAAAATAAATTATACTGTGGAGGAATAAGATCAGGCAAGATGCGACGAGCTGGAAGGTTGCAAAGTTTTATTACCTCCAACATAATGAGACTCACTTTGTAGCTCTGTGCGCTACTGTGCTCTACTGTGCTGTTGAGACATGTCACACAAGCTCTTTTATACAGTGATACAGGGAGAGAGAATGCATGGCACATTAGCATGTCAGTCAATACGCATGATTAGCATGACCAACTGGTGCCCGGACGTCCTCTCCCTAATCTGGGGATGTATAAACAACAGTCCATTGTTCTGGTTGTCCCCCAGGGGCTCTCTGTCCGTATGTGAATAGTCCTCTGCTTCCTCCAGACCTGCTGAGTGTGAGGATTGTCCATGTAGAGTGTGGTGGGTCACCACAATACAACAGTTACAGTGGTGTGAAAAAATGTTTGCCCCCTTCCTGATTTTTCATTTTTTTGTATGTTTGTCAATGTTTCAGATCAAACTAATTTTAAAAAAAAAGACAAAGATAACACAAGGAAACACAAAATGCAGTTTTTAAATGAAGGTGTTTGTTATGAACTGGGTTGGACACTTCCAACCCTGCTCCATGGCTCGTGGCTGTATTTTCCTTGAACGTTGTTTACTTAATTTTCAGCTGGCAGTGCTTTAGGAGCCTTTTGGTCCTTGGCTCCCTGCCAGCCTACAGCCACGCCCCCCTATCCTGCCAGCACCTGCCAGCTGATTGTCATTATCATTTGTCCACTCCTCTGTTCACTCACGCATGCACACACATCTACATGCACACCTTTATTCTTACTCTCATGCACACTCTTTCATACATGCACACACACACACACATTCATTCTCACTCACTTGCTCTGACATTCACTCACACACCTGCTCAGCCACACTCTTGCATCCACTTGTCATCATTAGTACACTGTGTATTTATGTGGGTCAGTTTGAGTACTCAGTGTGGCGGTGTAGTCAACATGTGATGTCCAGGCACTACACTAAGGTGGTTTCTCCTCTTTTGGACTACGTTTGATGTTGTTTTTCCAGAGCCCAGCTGTGCTCTGACACTGTCATGTAAGTCTTCCTTTTTTTCCCGGTTTACGTTTCTTGTTTTCCCCCAACGGCTAGTTTTACCCTGGGGCGTGACATAAACTTCCTCCTCTTGCCAACAGAGTTTGTTAACCTCTTCATCAGTAACATTACTTATTTTGGACTGCCCTCATGGAACACTTTGTATTTTGATTCCTTGTTTAATAAACTCACACACTTCACCTGCGTTTGGGCTCGTGTCCTTTTATTCGTTCGTTGCGCAAAGACGCATGAACATGACAGTTTATTATTAAGGGTAAAAAAAAAATCCAAACCTACATGGCTCTGTGTGAAAAAGTGATTGCCCCTCCCTGTTAAAACATAAATGAACTATGATTTATCACATCTTTGGAAAGCTGAGTTCAATTTCTCTAGCCACACCCAGGCCTGATCACTGCCCACACCTGTTCTCAATCAAGAAATCATTAAATAGGCCCTGCCTGACAAAGTGAAGGAGACCAAAAGATCCTCAAAAGCTAGACATCATGCTGCGAACCAAAGAAATTCAGGAACAAATGAGAAACAAAGTAATTGAGATCTATCAGTCTGGAAAAGGTTATAAAGCCATTTCTAAAGCTTTGGGACTCCAGTGAACCACAGTGAGAGCCATTATCCACAAATGGCGAAAACATGGAACGGTGGTGAACCTTCCCAGGAGTGGCCGGGCGACTAAAATGACCCCAAGAGCGCAGCGACGACTCATCCAAGAGGTCACAAAAGACCCCACAACAACATCCAAAGAACTGCAGGCCTCACTTGCCTCAGTTAAGGTTAGTGTTCATGACTCCACCATAAGAAAGAGACTGGGCATAAATGGCCTGCATGGCAGGGTTCCAAGACAAAAAAAAAAAAGCTGAGCAAAAAGAAACATAAAGGCTCATCTCAGTTTTGCCAGAAAACATCTTGATGATCCCCAAGACTTTTGGGAAAATACTCTGTGGACTCACGAGACAAAAGTTGAACTTTTTGGAAGGTGTGTGCCCCATTACATTCAACGTAAAAGTAACACAGCATTTCATAAAAGGAACATCATACCAACAGTAAAATATGGTGGTGGTAGTGTGATGGTCTGGGGCTGTTTTGCTGCTTCAGGACCTGGAAAAAGGCTGTTGTAAATGGAACCATGAATTCTGCTGTCTACCAAAAAATTCTGAAGGAGAATGTCCAGCCATCTGTTTGTGACCTCAAGCTGACGCGCACTTGGGTTCTGCAGCAGGACAGTGATCCAAAACACACCAGCAAGTCCACCTCTGAATGGCTTAAGAAAAACAAAATGAAGACTTTGGAGTGTCCTAGTCAAAGTCCTGACCTGAATCGAATTGAGATGCTGTGACATGACCTTTAAAAGGAAGTTCATGCTCAAAAATCCTCCAGTGTGGCTGAATTACAACAATTCTGCAAAGATGAGTGGGCCAAAATTCCTCTACAGCGCTGTAAAAGACTCATTGCCAGTTATCGCAAACGCTTGATTGCAGTTGTTGCTGCTAAGGGTGGCCCAACGAGTTATTAGGTTTAGGAGCAATCTCTTTTTCACACAGGGCCATGTAGGTTTGTTTTTTTTCCCTTCAATAATAACCACCTTCATTTAAAAACTACATGTTGTGTTTACTTGTGTTATCTTTGTCTAATATTTAAATTTGTTTGATGATCTGAAATATTTGAGTGTGACAAACATACAAAACAATGAGAAATCAGGAAGGGGGTAAACACTTTTTCACACCACTGTAGTTTTGACCAAGAAATATGATTGTACAGGAGGCATATAAAGAGATCTTATATACAGCACTGGGATTTATCACTCAGCTAAAAACCATAAATTAGACTGTTGGATGCTAGCTTAATGCTATATTGTAAGGAGCTATGCTGAAAACATGGGCATTTTTCCAGAAACAACTTTTTAATTGAATAATGAATGGTCATGAGGAGAGGGAAGAGAAGCAGGGATTTCTATCCAAACCTTTCAGTGTGGCTGTATGACATCAACTGACCTCAACAAATTGGAGCAGTGCAAAAATGAGCTAAAACAAACAGTATCATCTTTAAACTGTTTTAAATGTGTTTTTGGTAATTTTACTAGTGATCACCCACTGAGCGCAGACAGCGACCTGTCTTATTAAGCTGTTAACTCACCAGATTCATGCGTCACTAAAGTGACTCTCAACACTTTTTTCTCTGGTTGCACAACAAATAGAAACAGACACATAAATGTACACCAGCCAGAGTAGTGTGCCGTGGATTGCTCTAACACTTAAAGTAAGCTGTCACACAGGAACGTGATCATTGTTTGTGTAGCCTAGCAACAGTCAAGTGTTGGTAGAGTTGCAGAACTGTCTTCGGAAAGCCAAAGAAATGGTTAAATGAACAAATCATAATTTGTTGTTGCTTATCACTGTTAACCAATAAATTGTATAAGCAATATGACAAATGTGTGCTTAACTGTGTCTAACAAAATAAGGCACCCACCTGATGACAGCAGCTCACTTGGTGCCACTCAATAAGTGACGTTAACCAGACAGAGACGGTGACGCAGAGCTGGACTCTGCACTGACTGTGCAAGTTGAGAGAGTGGAGAGTTTACAGAGGAGCGATGACTCATTCAGCTGCATATTGAACTGGGTTGGTGCTTCGATCTGTTTATGCAACGTTTTCTTTAAGCGTTAACGGTGCAGTCCTAGAGTGGCCCAAGTATTTAACCCAACATGTCAGGGGCTGTTCTCACTGTCAGTCACATAGAGATGGAAAACATGTGGATTACCATTCAAAATGGACTGTTGTACTCACTGTAATGGTCTGAGTTGTTCCCATGAGACTCACAGATGCTAAAGTCTCTTAAGAAGAACATGTTTAATTTCTTGTGGTTAATTTACTAAGAGCATCCAAACAAAACTGGTGTAAAAAGGCATGATAGGTTTCCAATCAGCATTTAAGGACATTACACAGTCTTTTACTCTATTCTCAAAAATTGGAAGTGTGAGAATCGAAACAGACCACATGGTGTTTGAGTGTTATAACGTAAGCTGCAATAAAAGAAAGAGAGTCATCAACAATCACAGATGGTAAGGTCACAGCTAAAATGTTATAGTTTCAGTCCCAGAGTTGACAGGGAGATTTCTATGGAGAGTTGTCTTTCAGTTTGCAAGTTGGTTTCCTCCCACAGTATCAAGACTTGCCTACTTGGTTAACCCCTTAGCAGTCCAGCCATTTACCAGCTAATGTGAAATGTTCCACGGGTGGAATTTTTATCCCCCATCGGTAGAAGCCCAAAAGGCTTGAAGTGTCCATCCATCTCTCCGTCCATCCAATTTTCCATAAATCTTGTAAATGCAATAACTACTGAAAGAAATGATGTAGGCTTTTCAAATTGATATACAGTAGTAGTTGTATCCAAGACTCATCTTGGACAACTTACACCCTGACCTGACTATGGATTTGGGGTCAAAGGTCAAAGTTAACATTCCAGTGGCACTATGGTGAATGGTAATTTGCTATTACTGTAAAATAAATAAAGCTAGGTGCAATATCCCCTGTCTCCCATTTTCTTTGAAGATCCCAATACTTACTGACAGAGAGCAGTTTTCATCTTCTCAATATAATTACTGTGGCAGAACCAAATTATGATAAACCCATCATCCATGAATATACAACAAAGTATACAACCCATAGTTGTAGGGCAGTATCCCAAGTGAACCTGTGTAGCAAGTTTGGTGACCCCAGAGGGCTTTTACACGTTCTATAGTAAGAGGGCATAGGGAGTGCCAACCTTGACCTTTGACCTTTTGACCTCAAACTTGTAGTCAGAGGTCAGGATCCCAAGGTGAACCTGAATACCAGGTTTGGTGGCCCTAGCTTTACTCATTTAATAGTAATATTAAATTTAACATTTACCACAGTGCCACTGGAATGTTAACTTTGACCTTTGACCCCAAACCCATAGTCAGGTCAGGATGTAAGTCATCCAACATGCAACTACTGCACTGACTTGAAAAGCCTACATCATTTCTTTCAGTAGTTATTATATTTAGAAGATTTAGGGAAAATTTGACCTTTGACCTCAAGGTCATCAGATGAGAGTTAAATTGCAATGTGCGGATCATCAGAGTATATCAAACCATGTTACCAAGTTTCAAAACATTTGAAACAAAACTAGGATGAGTTGATTTGACAAGACAGTTACTGTCTGTTACTGTTACTGTCTGTTACTGAGGTGAAATAGAAGGTCATAAGTCAGGGGCTATAACTTCTGCAGAAATCATCCAATCAGAGCCCAATTGCAATATGCACATCATCAGTGTACAGTATATCAAACCCTGGTCCCAAGTTTCAAAACAATTGGAACAAAACTGTAGGAGGAGTTGATTTAACATAAGTAGGACGGATGGACTGCCCCATAACATAATCCCCTTTCGGTCTTCGCCCAATAATAAAGTTTGCCTGATAATAAAGTTAACTATTTCAAGCCTTTTTTGTTTTAAATTTTGATGATTGTAGCTTAGTTCTTTGAATTAAATTGCTGATTCATGATATTCAAATGTTTTGGGATGCACTAGTAGTTATTCTGTAGGTATCCATGAAATTGGTGGAACCAGAGATGAACTAATTAGAAAAAGGAGGTTTTGATAGGGAAAATGCAATGAAGATTAAAGCTGCAAGCAGCTGTAAGCGGGCCCTCACTCCCTGTGGAGCCACAGACCCCGGCACCCGTCGTACCTAGCTGGCTCAGAAAATTACCCGTCGTTGCGGCAAGCGCTGCGTGAATAATAAAGTAAACCATTTGGCCCAATACTTCCTGTCCAAGATACAACTTTCCGATATTTCATGGTGAGGAGTCAACCTTCGCCATGTCGCCATGGCAACACTTCCCTGTCAATTATGTATTGTCCACCCATATAGGACTATATATGACAGTGACCTCAACCTATGATCCAAATTTCATGACTCCAGGACCTTCCCACCCCTCCCCATAAGCTCATGGATTGAATGGCGAGGAGGGCGTGTCCATGGTAATACATTTGATGTCATGCTAAAGTTGATGTGCAGTTATGATCATCGCTGTGGTCTGATGAACCTCAGAAAATTTCACGTCATTCTGGCCAGCGGCGTGTGAGTAATAAATAACAGTTTTCAGCAATTCTTTCGTTAACCACTATGTGGTGCTATATCTGTTGTCAGGTATTTTGATGTAGTTGCGTTCGGGGCGGGACTATTTTCCACCATGGAAAGTTTGGTGGACATCGGACAAATTTTGCCCGAGTTACAGCTGGTTGAAGTTGTAAGGGGAGGAGTCAAATTTTGCCATGGCGCCCAGGCCACACCTTTTGAGATTTTGACTTAATTTATACAATTTGTAATGGCCAATGCCTATAGATGCCGCCATGTAAAAATGAGCCCAATCGAAGCAGGTCCCTAGGACTAGTTCGTTCAAATGTGAGGTGTGACTTTTTTCCGAATTGGAGATGAGGCGACTTTGAGGCAAGATGGCGGCCTTCCTGTTGGCGGTGGGTATGGGCCACAATGATGTTTTTTGCATGTCTTGAGGTGATGCACACCTCACCTAAATTTTATGTCTCTACAGAAAAGTTTACAGTCTCCAGTCTCCATAGACCTTGAACATTTGTGTACGTTTGGCCCCACCCACAAAAATGAGGGGTGGGGGGGGGCACAAATCTTTTCCAGTTTATCAAATTTTTCGCAGGGTCTGAGGGATTTGCCAAAAAAAAATCGCGTTTTGGTTAACGTTCAGAGGGTGATAAATGCGATCATTTAGACGGAAAAAAAATAAAGAAACAGAGCAGATACAATAGGGCTTTCACCGACTGGGGTTGTCATTGGCTCAGGCCCTAATTAAAGCTGCAAGCAGCTGTAAGTGGGTCCTCGCCCCCGTGCAACCGCGGACCCTGGTGCCTGTCATACCTAGCTGGCTCAGAAAATTTCCCGTCGTTGCGGCAAGCGCTACGTGAATAATAAAGTAAACCGTTTGGCGCAGTACTTCCTGTGAGCAGTAGGTGGCGCTATAAATGAATCATTTTTTTGTTGGAGCGTGTGGGGCGGGACTAATATCCATTGTATAATATCTGTTGAAAATCAGACAAAGTTTGTCCAACTTACAACTTTCCGATGTTCCATGGCGAGGAGTCAACCTTCGCCATGTCGCCATGGCAACACTTCCCTGTCAGTAATGTGTTGCCCACCCACATAGGACAACATATGACAGTCACCTCAACCTATGTTTCAGATTTCATGACTCCAGGGCATTCACAGCCACCCCAACAAGATCACGGATTGAATGGTGAGGAGGGCGTGTCCATGGTAACAAGTGTGACGTCATGGTAACGTTGATGTGCAGTAATGATCATCTCAGTTTTCTGATGAATTTCATAAAATTTCACGTCATTGTGGCAAGGGGCACCTGAGTAATAAAGAAAACAGTTTTCAGCAATTCTTCCTTTAACCACTAGGTAGCACTGTAGATTTCTATGAATATTTTTCTATAAAACTGTTTGGAATTGGACTGATATCCATAATATTGAATTTGGTTGAAATCCGACAATGCGTTCCAGAGTTGTTGCCGTCAGAATGGTCATAGAATGATCATGGCAAGGCATCAAATTTTGCCACGCCCCTATGGCCAAACCATCCAACTTTAAAAAAAAAAATTCAATAACTTTTAATGGCACATGGGTATAGATGATTGTCACCACAAGTGAGCTCAATCGGACAAAAACCATAGGACGAGTTCAATCAAATGCATGTCAATTGCACAAAGTGGAAATCAGGTCACTGCCACTTCGTGCCAAAATGGCCGACTTCCTGTTGGGTGTAGACCACCACTTCTATGGAGTTTTTTGTGTGTTTTGACATGATAAACATCTCACGCGATTTTCATGTTTCTATGCGAAAGTAAGCGTGTGCCACTCCCCATTGACTTCACGTTAGGTGGCGCTGTAGAGCCATTTTTGTGGGGTCATTCATATTTCCTCCAAAATATTCAATTTTTCGCCAATCTTGAGGTCCCTGCCAAAAATGGTGAGTTTTCATGCATGTTCACTACCCCAAAAATGAGATCTTAGATGGAGAAGAAAAAAAAAATTCTAACAATTACAATAGGGCTCTCGCCCACTGACGTTGTCAGTGGCTCGGGCCCTAAATATACTGGAACATGGAAAAATTAGCAATGATAATGTGACAAAATCTGATTGGGGCAACATAGACCACAAATAAACACCAGAGGATGAATATGAAGGAAAGAATAAACTTATTTAGTCTAATAATTAGTATGGGAAAAGGATCAGAGCAGGGAAGCATGGTAAGATATATAATGAACTGAAAACTTCATGAAGCAAACTGAAAAAGGGACCAAAAATAAACACGTGCAGATGAGGGCGAACACATGGAACCACATAGAAAAGAATAGATATGCAAAAGGAAAAATAAGCTTAATACCAAAACTGAGGATCTTACTTGATGTCAGTTCCATTTCCTTTTTACTGCAGTTGAATGCAGCTATTTTTTGAGTAAAATGAGACAATGGGCTTCATGCAAGAACCATTAGTACTAATAGATTTGTTTGTAAATGTGACATCAATTTACTGAAACTTGTGGGATTCACCAATATCTTACTATCTTCAGTTTTTATCAGTTGACAAGATTTTTGTATTTTGATTTGTTAAAATTATAATTAAAGTAATTAAAAATAATTAAAACCAGTATCATTCCATCAGCACTCGTTATATCAGATGATGATGAGATGACTATGGAAAGCAGGTCCTTATGTGGTAGAGGGCATCGATTATGCAAATCTTGAAGACTCATGAAGGCATGCTCACTCACAAGTGGAATTCACCATTTTTAGGCGTGCCCTTCACAGACTTTGACATATGTTTGTTCAATCTGGAGTCCCTCAGTCGTACCGATGCAGTTTACTAGCAAAATACGCATTGTCTTTTTCAGAGAACAACAGCATGTAATGAACAAAATGTAAGAGAAGTGACAAATAAAAAAATCCATGGGTGTTTACCTTGCATTAGTTGTAGTCATTACGCCTATTTCCTCTAACTGCATCGGAAATAAGAGCTGATGTCCTGTGTATAAAAGTGAGCTACCAAAGCAGTTTGCCAAATACTGGTTGTTTTTCTTCTCCCTCATCATTTCTCTTTAGTTTAATTAAAGCTCATCTGCAGAGTAATTAAAAGTGCAGAGATAACAAAAGCTCACAACATCACTCTCATGCTCATGGCAGTGATTAAAATTCAAGAACCACGGGGGGCCTTGTAAGAAAAAGTGAAGAGTGAAACAAACAAAAGAAGACAGAACATGGCACACGGCAGACACATACACTGTGGTTAAAGAGATAAAACATGTTTGATATGAAGGCCATTGAGCAGTTTGAGCTTCTAAATGGGTGCAGTATGTTATGATGATGTTAACATGGTCACATGTTCTCACTCGTCTGTCGATGGGGTGAGGGGATTTAATAAAGGACGACACTGGTGGTGGTGATGATAATGATGATGTGAGTCCACAGTTTTCATATCTCACAGGTATTAATATATACAGCATGTGTTGTGGCTGTTGGCCCACAATGCATTGCTCTTTTTTTAAATGCAGCAAATTTCACCCATGAGGCACAATAAAGCTTATACAGCGGGTACCTTCAACCAAGCAGTCTGATTGGCCAGCGACGCATTCCAACTGTGCTGACAATTCCCAGAATAATACTCTGCTTTAATGGCTGCCGTGCCAACTCTTGTGGGCATAATAAATGGAATAATTAGCAATATTTCTTGCTTTTCTGCTGTTTTTCATTTTCGAATACATTACTTTGAAGAAAAGTTTTCATTCCATGTGATGTTTTGTTGACTACTTGTCCTGGATTTGTTAGACCCACAAGATGCTGATCTGTGTGTGAGAGACTTATAGTGGTGACCCTCGTACGCCTGTCTCAACAGGATCCGTGGAGAGTCCCTTCGAGCAAGGCATCTCCCCAAATAATGTACCCTACTACATCAAGTAAGTACTGAGTCTGATCCATGGCTGAGCATGCCCTCTTTACTGCTTTTAATCATACACAAATCCTCACCTAACTTTTAACACACACAGTGTGGAGTGTGCTTTGCATTTGCGCTGAAGCAAATCTGCAGCAGAACATCTACCATAAGGCCAGTCAAGCCAAAGCACTTTGCAATTTTAACAGTAGTACTTAGACAAGACAGAATTTGAGAAAGCGTGCCAAAATAAAAAGTTGAGTTTTAAAGGACCCAAATTGTGCAAAATGGTGTATTTATGGGTTTTAACATTATAAAACACAATATATACTAGTGCTGGTAATTACATAAAATTTGTAACTCATTAATTGTACACATTCTCTAAAATGAATCACGATAACCACAATTTGTTTTTTGACTAATTAATTAGTTAACTGCAATTAATCAAAGGGGAAATTCACGTGTAGTGTTGGAGTGAGTGTGCACAGGCACAATACACATAAACTGTTACTTTTTGAACACATTTCATTACCTCAGAGTAAGTTTTAGAACATGCTCAGTCTGCCTGACATACCATTCAGCCTTGACCATATCTGACAGTGCTGCCTTGAGAGCTCTTGTTGTATTAAAAGTTGAAAGAAGTCAACATGGTATTGGTGTGATTTTTCTTATTTTGGAGTGAGAAATGAGGATTGTGGTGTGAGACAGAGGGTAAATGTTGGCAACACTAATGTAGTGTTACTGATCCTAAACTAATATTTTATATGTTAATGTTGCCTAAATTTACTAATCCAGTGAGAAAAAATATTAAACTGGTGATGATATAAAATCAGAAACTTTAACTGTCTTACCCTTTGAAAGTAGCTCAGGACTAGTCTATTCCACTGTAGTGCTGTGGCGATGCTAGCATTTATTTCTAACTATTGAGAACTATTTTACGCTCCATGATCTGCCATTGATGTAAAAAAAGTGGTCAGTTGGAGTGAACTGTGTTGACACCATTTTGTCTCTATCTAGTGCTTTATCCACATTCACAGGCAGTGGAAAAAGTGAACATTTGCCAACACAAAAGAGCAAACAGTGTTGTGACTGGTACTGCATTCTGATCCAGTGTACCTGAGTGGTACTTCCTGCTCCATTCTCAGGGAATATCAGTTAGGGGAACTGCCCTTCATAAACTTCTCCATTTGTAACACCCTGTAATGGTCACCTCCCTCCTCCATGCGTTACCATGGTAACCATGGACATGTACTAATACTACTGTGGACATTTTATACTTCTTAAATAAAATAAAATGCAAATATAGTTTTATTAATATCAGTTAATATACAGTAAACAATAACCAATGTTAGTTTAGCTTGTTAATAACATTAGCAACAATAGTTTATTTCACTCATATTTGAGATACAAGGACTTGATGGGTAATCTCACCAACGTCCGGTGAAGTGATGTATGGTTGTTCACTTCTTCCCTTCTCAGTTCTCTTTGAACTGAACATCTTCTGCTCCCAACGGTTTGAAATCTTACTTAATATGGCTGAATACCCTCTGCAGTCCACTTTGTTGGGCACTACTGGGTGATTGGAACACACCTGGCTATCCTCGTACTAACTTTGGGTTAACTGACCACACTCTTGTTATGATTCATTCCCCGTGGTTGCTCATTTCAATGTTTAATTAAATGAAATCTACAGTCCAAATGTCCACATAGTGTGACAGCAATACTCCAGCAAACTGATTTGAACACCCATGATCAAATAAAATGAGGAGTTTGCATGTGGGCTGTTGTGTGACAGCTAAGCCAAGCCACAAGTTCCGCTATCACAAGAAGTGCCAGCGGGGTGCTGAGTTGCATTAATTTTTTAAAAATCCATTAATTGGACTACCATAATTAATTACCTTGAATTGTTCATATTCCCAGCACTAGTATATACACATATAGTGTCAAAATAGTTAAGCAACACTGAAACATTTTCACCTTAAAATCATATTTATATAAATATTTTGATGGTGCATCAGCCTTTGACCAGGTGCCTGTCACTTCCACCATCGCCTGAGTGGGCCCACATTGCCTGCAACAGCTCTGTTCTAGGTAGGAACACTGAGAAGACTGTAACTATGGTGACTATGACCTCAGTCCCAACAGCAACAATGGTCTTCTCGGTGTTCCTACTCGGAACAAGGAAGTTACATAGTGCTGCTTTAAAATACTTACTTCACATAGAAATACACACTGCTTTATTTTTAGTCAAACTCTTTAAGAAATGAGCAAATTATTTCCTTGGTTTTATGATGTCACAAACCAGCAAACTCCATCTTCAGTTCAGTTCTCGGTCTTTAAAACTACATAATATGTCCTTGAGGATGCCAATATTGTCTCTAAGAGTTGCTCAAGCTGTGACTCAAAAATTTACCAATATGGTGCAGACTTAACAGAGAGCAGTAGACTATTCCACAGCTGGTGTGCACCTGCCACCAAGGAACAGCTCCCCATCCTCAAATAATCAGACTGTGACATATAACGCATGTGGACAAAGATCCTTTTCCTTATATCAGTGAATTATTTTGTCATTAGTTCAAAGAGAGAGCAGTTCTTTCATTTCACCGTCAGACTGATTTCAAGAAAGGATGTTGCTGTAGCAGCTGGAGATGTTATGTCGCCGCTTTCTAGACTGTCATTTCTAGGGAGTCACTGTGGTGTTGTCCACATAGTATGTCTTGAATGTACTTATTATGTGTTCCTGTATGGTTCAGACTTATCTTACAAGGAGGATTTAATGTCTGAAAAAGGTTTTGCATTAATACATACTACATCACATACATGCATACTACATACAGTAGTTACATTAATGCGATAGTGATAAGAACCTCTGACACAAGACGGCCAGTAAAATTTTTGTTTCGAGTATCCTTAGAGGGTTTCAGAGGAAGTGCCCACTGCTGTTTCGTATTGTTGCTGCATGTCAACAAATCCAAGTACAGGCCAAAACTGGTTTGTTCTCTTCTCCTGTGCCTCTCTGCTCTGCTTTAAATCCACTGGTTCCTACTGAGGATTTGAAGGGGTCATTGATTGTACTTTCTTCCACATTTTAACAGTTCACACATGACTTAATGAAAAGTTTGTGACATGTTTTGTTCACATTTTCTTTAATTATTTAATTATTGCAGCAAATTTGTTTTGCATTTCCCCCAACTTTCTTGAAACACTCTGATCTTAAGGTGATCACTTCTAGAAACATCCTTCACCTATTGAGAATTTGCAAGTGATGTCACTAGTCACGTGGATCGCCACATAGGTGAGCACGCGCTGTGAAAGGAACAATGACAAAAATGGTTTATCATAGCATGTGACATTATTATTTTTTTTTTTGATTTTGAATACTTTATTGATCCCCAGAGGGGAAATTGAGGGCATCCACCTGGATGGATGAAGCAGCCACGGTACGGCGCTATCCCTTTACCATTCACACACAAATTCACACCTAGGGCCACTTTAGAGTCTCCAGTTAACCTAACCTGCATGTTTTGGCCTGTGGGAGGAAACTGGAGAACTCCCGGAGTAAACTCACGCAGACACGGGGAGAACATGCAAACTCCACATAGATCACCGTTGGTCATTTTATCAGAATACGCAATGTCTCTCACTAAAAATCATCTGCAGTGTTACAGAAAGAAAGCAGGTGATTAAGGGCAGCTCTCACTGCCTTGTTTTGCAGAGGCTTGAAGCCAGGTGGAAGCGGTCATTCAACTGAGCAGGCTGCATGCATTTTAATAAAAGCTGGTAATTAATAGTTAAAGAGTGGCAACAAAATATGTATAAAAATAGATAGTTTTCTAAATTAAATTGAGGTTATTTTATACTGAAAGGTTTAAACTGATTAACCCACACTCTACGATGATGGGATGCCGGGGCAGACCTCCCTAGTCAGCCTCCCGGTGCTGTTCACCTTTTTATTTTTTTCACCTTCCCAAGTTTATATTTTATTTAAAAGGGGGCGGCTGTGATGCAGGTGTAGTGTGGCCGACTACTGATCAGAGGGTCAGGGGTTGGATTCCCGCTCTGTCTGCAGTCTGCATGTCAAAGTGTCCTTGAGCAAGACACTGAACCCCCAGTTGCTCCTGGTGGGTCAGGCCAGAACCTGTGTATTGTAGCTATGCCGCCATCAGTGTGTGTGTGTGTGTGAATGGGTGGATATCAGGATCTGTAAAGCGCTTTGGTCATCTAGAGATGAGAAAAAAAAAAAAGCGCTATATAAGAATCAGAATCAGAATCAGAATCAGGTTTATTGCCATTGTTCATGTAGTACACAAACTAGGAATTTGTCTCGGTACAATGCTGCAACATTAAACATGATAAGATAAGAGAAATAAACTATACATGTAATAAAGTGTAGGATAAGATTAAGTGATACTGGTCAACAGTTAAAATATATATTAGCCAGCAGCAGATACTGTGGAGAACTATATAGTGCAGTCGGTAATGCAGGAAGAAAACAGTGATGATTGACATGAGTCTGGTTGAGCTGCTGTACATGGTGCACGAGAGTCAATAAGTCACTTAGTGTTCAGCAGTCTAATGGCAGAGGGGAAGAAGCTGTTCATGTGACGGGAGGTTTTAGTCTGGATGGACCGAAGTCTTCTACCAGAGGGGAGGGGGGCAAACAGTACGTGACCAGGGTGTGAGGGATCGGCTATGATCCGGCCAGCACGCCTCCGGGTCCTGGAGATGTACAGATCCTGGAGAGATGGGAGCTTGCAGCCGATCACCTTCTCAGCAGTGCGCACGACGCGCTGCAGCCTTAGTCTGTCCCTGGCAGTGGCTCCTGCGTACCACACGGTTATGGAGGTGGTGAGGATGGACTCGATGATGGCTGTGTAGAACTGCACTAACATCTTGGTGGGTAGCTTGAGCTTCCTCAGCTGCCGCAGGAAGAACATCCTCTGCTGGGCTTTTTTGATGAGTGAGCTGATGGTCAGCTCCCATTTGAGGTCCCTGGTGATGGTAGTGCCTAGGAAGCGGAAGGAATCAGCAGTGGTGATGGGAGAGCCTGAGAGGGTGAGGTGGGGCAGAGGAGTAGTGACTTTCCTGAAGTCTACAGTCATCTCCACTGTCTTCAGAGCGTTCAGCTGCAGGTTGTTATTGCTGCACCAGGACGCCAGCTGAATGCCATTTACCATTTTTTTAAATTGCCTTGCTAGAATATTTTTTTCAAGTGAGCAGAGACAGTCATGGATCATTTCAGCACCAACTTTACCAACACAGTCAGCAGTGATGAGACCAATGTCTCCAAGTGCCTTCACTGGCTTTAATGTGGCTGTTAGCGCTTACCAACCAGTGCTTTTATGCCGAGAAGTAAACAGCTCCTCTGCCCCATTTCCTGGCAATGGAGCCCTGTTTCAGCTATTCACAATAGGAAGATATCCTAAATTTAATGAGCAGACACAAGCAGCCTCAGCCAGCGGGAGGCAGAAAGTGGTAAAAAAAAAAACCTAAAACTGCCAACTTTTTCAGTTGATAATTTATTTAAAATATATGCACATACTGTAAATATAAACAACCCAGTCTTGAGGTGGAAATATTTCTCCCCTTTGATCTGATCGATTACCCCCTACCACAGTTCCAAAACAATAAAATAACCTGTCTAATCTCCTCTATTTGCTGATGTGCCAAAATGAAAAATATCCACGGCCAGTCTTGCTTTTCTTTTTTGAGGTGAATCTATAGCTATGTTCAAACAAGGGAACAGAGACACTAGATTTCCTTGCATAATAAAACACCAAATCTAAATCTGAGACCCACCATTGCTATCCCCAGGTCATCATTCATACATGTACTTACCCTTAATTAAATGATCACTGGAAATCTAACCCATGTTGCTGTCTTACTGGCAACTCTTCATCTTCCTGCACACTTGGCTGTGATTACAAAAAGACTTTCTTGTAAGGATGTGCCATATTGATAATAATAATACCAGTATAAATTTTGATACCGTTGTAAAAATTAATATTGTGATATTTGGGGTCTGCTGTGTGATGATGTCACACCGTTACACTGCCAACGGAAGTTACGCATTAACATAGAAACGGCAAAACAAACATGGCGTGGGAAGCTGCCGCTCCAAAGTCAGAGCGTCTGCATCCAGTTGAGTGGAAATATTTAAGTTTTAAGACTGTTTCAGACTGCTGCAATGTAAAAACAAACAAACAAACAAAAGGAGCAGCAATGTGAATAATCTGCCCGCATATTTTCCATATGTCAACAACACCACTGGAGCAGTGTTAACATCCGACAATGTGCCACCCGAAGTGTCTGTAGTTTTATTTTTGTTACGTTTGGGCTGCTTAATCTTGATTTTATTCAACCACCCAAAGAGGCGGGAAAAAAAAAAAAAAAAACGGCTGAAAAAAATGGCTGTGCATTGGCTGTGATGCGTCCCATCCAGCGTGATGGAGCTTGAGAGGTGCTGCAAAGAGAAATGGGCATAACTGCCCAAAGATAGGTGTACCAAGCTTGTGGTATTATATTCAAAAAGACTTGAGGCTGTAATTACTGGAAAAGGTGCATCAACAAAGTATTGCGCAAAGGCTGTGAATACTTACGTACATGTGATTTCTTAGTTTTTATTTTTAATAAATTTCCAAAAATCTGAAGACTTTTTTCACATTGTCATTATGGGGTATTATTTGTAGAATTTTGAGGAAAAAATGAATTTAATCCATTGTGGAATAAGACTGTAACATAACAAAATGTGGAAAAAGTGAAGCGCTGTGAATACTTTCTGGATGCACTGTAAGTGGCTCAAGGGATTCTTTAATAGTAGTGATCACACTGTCAGGAGCATTTATTAGAGTCTCTGTTTTAACATCAACTGTAAATAGTCTGCAGATAGCCAGTTCTTGACAGCAGTTATGCAGTCTATTAAAACTGAAAGTTTATTAAGTTCTTGTGGTCTAAAAGAAAAACACAGCTGAATGTCATCAGCATAAAAATGATAAGAAACATCATTAAAAGTATCAATTAACTGACCAAGTGGAAGCAGGTATAAGGAAACTAAAACAGGACCCAATACTGAGCCCTGAGGAACCCCACATGACAAGGCTGCAGTATCGGACATAAACTGGTTCACAGAGATGGAAAAAGACCTGCCAGTTAAGTATGAAGAAAACCAGTTCAGAGCTGTTCCGCTAACACCCACCGAGTGGCATAGTCTGTCAATAAGAATTCTGTGGTCATCTGTATCAAAAGCAGAGCTAAGATCCAATAAAACCAAAACAGAGTAAAAACCAGCATCATCAGCCATTAAAATGTCATTAGTAACTTTAAGCCCCCTCATGGATCGTCACCTTATCGTGGTGGGGGGGGTTGCGTGCCCCAGTGATCCCAGGAGCTATGTTGTCCGGGGCAATTTGCCTCTGATAGGGTCTCCCAAGACAAACTGGTCCTGGGTGAAGGGCCAGACTAAGAACAATCCAACAGACTCTGATGATAAATTGTATATCAAGGATTCAGTGTACCCCGCCCGGTATGGGGTTACCAGGGCCCCACCCTGGAGCCAGGCCTGGGGGAGGGGCTCGAAGGCTAGCGTCTGGTGGCCGGGTTTCCACCCATGGGACCCGGCCGGGCTCAGCCCGAAGGAGTTACATGGGTCCGCCCTCCAGTGGGCTCACCACCTGCAGGAGGGATCATGGGGGTCCGGTGCTATGTGGATTAGGTGGCGGTCAAAGGCGGAGACCTTGGCGGACTGATCCCAAGTTTTCTAAACTGGCTTTTGGTACGTGGAATGTCACCTCTCTGGTGGGGAAGGAGCCTGAGCTGGTGTACGAGGTTGAGAGATACCGGCTAGATATAGTCGGCCTCACCTCAACACACAGCTCCGGTTCCGGAACCAGTCTCCTGGAGATGGGCTGGAGCTTGGCCTTTTCTGGAGTTGCCCCGGGTGAGAGGCGACGAGCAGGGGTGGGTATTCTTGTATCGCCCCACCTTGCTGCCTCTATATTGGAGTTTTCCCCGGTGGACGAAAGGGTTGCTTCCCTGCGCCTTCGGGTTGGGAAACGGGTCCTGACCATCATTTGTGCCTATGCACCAAATGATGTTTCAGAGTACCCACCCTTTTTGGAGTCTGTGACTGGGGTGCTGGAGGGTGTTCCTCTTGGAGACTCCATTGTCCTACTGGGGGACTTCAATGCGCACGTGGGCAACGACAGTGAAACCTGGAGGGGGGTGATTGGGAGGAACGGCCTGCCCGATCTGAACCCGAGTGGTGTTCAGTTATTGGACTTCTGTGCTAACCACAGTCTGTCCATAACGAACACCATGTTCTAGCATAAGGGTGTCCATATGTGCACCTGGCACCAGGACACCCTAGGTCGCAGGTCGATGATTGATTTTGTTATCGTATCATCAGACCTGCGACCGTATGTCTTGGACACTCGAGTAAAGAGAGGTGCAGAGCTGTCAACTGATCACCACCTGGTGGGGAGTTGGATCCGATGGCAGGGGAGGAAGCCATTCAGACCTGGTAGACCCAAACATATAGTGAGGGTGTGCTGGGAGCGTCTGGCTGAGGCCCCTGTCCGGGAGGTCTTCAACTCCCACCTCCGGAAGAACTTCAACCACATTCCGAAAGAGTCTGGAGACATGGAGTCTGAATGGGCCATGTTCTCCACCTCTGTTGTTGAAGCGGCGGCCCAGAGCTGCAGCCGCAAGGTGGTTGGTGCATCTCGTGGTGGCAACCCCCGAACCAAGTGGTGGACACCAGTGGTGAGGGGGGCCATAAAGCTGAAGAAGGAGTCCTATCAAGCTTGGTTGGCTTGTGGGACTCCCGAAGCAGCTGAGGTGTACCGGCAGGCCAAGCGGAGTGCAGCTCGGGTGGTTGCTGAAGAAAAAACCCGGGTATGGGAGGAGTTCGGTGAGGCCATGGAACAAGACTTTCGGTCGGCCTCAAAGAGATTCTGGCAAACTGTCCGGCAGCTCAGGAGGGGAAAGCAGCTCCCCGTCCACACTGTGTATGGTGCGGATGGGACACTGTTGACTTCGACTGGGGATATCGTCGGGTGGTGGAAGGAATACTTCGAGGATCTCCTCAATCCCACTGATACGCCTTCCACAGAGGAAGCAGGGTTTGGAGACGAGGGGGATGACTCGCCTATCACAGGGGCTGAGGTCGCCAAGGTGGTTAAAAATCTCCTTGGTGGCCGGGCCCCGGGGGTGGACGAGATTCGCCCTGAGTATCTCAAGGCCCTGGATGTTGTTGGGTTGTCATGGTTGACATGCCTCTGCAACATTGCGTGGAGGTCGGGGGCAGTGCCTTTGGCATGGCAAACCGGGGTGGTGGTTCCTCTCTTCAAAAAAGGGGACCGGAGGGTGTGCTCCAACTTTAGAGGGATCACACTCCTCAGCCTCCCTGGGAAGGTCTATGCCAAGGTACTGGAGAGGAGAGTCCGGCCGTTGGTCGAACCTCGGATTCAGGAGGAGCAATGTGGTTTTCGTCCTGGCCGTGGTACATCGGACCAGCTCTTTACCCTCTCGAGAATTCTTGAGGGTTCGTGGGAGTTTGCCCAACCAGTTTACATGTGTTTTGTGGACTTGGAGAAGGCATTTGACCGCGTCCCTCGTGGATTTTTGTGGGGGGTGCTTCGGGAGTATGGGGTATCGGGCTTGTTGTTACGAGCTATTCGGTCTCTGTACGACCGTTGTGAGAGTTTGGTTCGTATTGCCAACACTCGGTCGGACTCATTCCCAGTGAGAGTTGGACTCCGCCAGGGCTGCCTTTTGTCACCGATCCTGTTCATAATTTTTATGGACAGGATTTCTAGGCGCAGCCAGGGAACGGAGGGTGTCATGCTTGGTGACCACAGGATCTCATCTCTGTTGTTTGCAGATGATGTTGTCCTGCTGGCTTCATCCAGCAATGACCTACAGCTCTTGCTGGGACGGTTTTCTGCTGAGTGTGAAGCGGCTGGGATGAGAATCAGCACCTCCAAGTCCGAGTCCATGGTCCTCAGCCGGAAAAAGGTGGATTGTCCTCTCCGGGTTGGGGACAGGCTCCTGCCCCAAGTGGAGGAGTTTAAGTATCTTAGGATCTTGTTCACGAGTGAGAGCGAGAGATCGACAGACGGATTGGAGCAGCATCTGCAGTGATGCGGACGTTGTACCGGTCTGTTGTGGTGAAGAGGGAGCTTAGTCCTAAGGCAAAGCTGTCGATTTACCAGTCAATCTACGTTCCTACTCTCACCTATGGTCACAAGCTTTGGGTAATGACCGAAAGAACAAGATCGCGGATACAAGCGGCTGAAATGAGCTTTCTCCGTAGGATTGCTGGACTCACCCTCAGAGATAGGGTGAGGAGCTTAGTCATCCGGGAGAGGCTGAGAGTAGAACCGCTGCTCCTCCACATTGAAAGGAGTCAGTTGAGGTGGTATGGGCATCTGATTAGGATGCCTCCTGGACGCCTCCCACTTGAGGTGTTTCAGGCACGTCCCACTGGGAGGAGACCCCAGGGCAGACCCAGGACTCGGTGGAGAGACTATGTCTCCCAGCTGGTCTGGGAACGCCTTGGTATCCCTTCTGAAGAGCTGGAGCAGGTGGCTGGGGAGAGGGAAGTCTGGGCTTCTCTGCTTGAACTGCTGCCTCTGCGACCCGGACCTCCGGAAAAGTGGTAGAAGATGGATGGATGGATGGATGGATAGTAACTTTAAGGAGAGACGTTTCAGCAGAATGTATTTTACAAAAACCAGACTGAAATTTATCTAAAAGATTATGTCTCCAAAAATGACAAAAGCTGATTAGCAGCTACCTTCTCCAAAATCTTTGATAAAAATGCAACTTGGAAATGGGCCTATAATTTTCTGGCAGAGGTGGCTCAAGACTGTTTTTTTTTTGTTTTGTTTTTTTAAAGGGGTTCAACAATGGCATATTTAAAATATTTAGGAACATAACCATTTAAAAGTGACAAGTTTATCAGTCTAACGACGTTAGGCCCAATGGAGTTAAAAACTTGTAAAAACAAAGTAGCCGGTAAAATATCTAAAGAACTGAATGACAGCCTTCCGCCATGCATGTAGTGACCATGGTCAAAGTTTATATTTATGCCACTCTAATCCATAGACTGTATAAAAAAAGTTGGTAAAAGTATTTAAAAAAAAAAAGTGCTTTAATCTAGCACACATGTATTAGCAGCGATACGTTTCTTGCCTACCGTCAAGGGGCGTAAACAGAATGTCCCTTGATTTGGTGACATTGTTGTAAATCCTCAATTCCACTCTGCCCTCCCTCCTACATCATTTGGCTTTTAACTGGCTAGCTTCTAGTCTTTAGCTTTTAGCCTCCTTTTTTTTTTTTTTTGTTACTTATTTGTACCCGCAGGTAGATTTGGTTTGCAGTCTGGTGACAAGCCACCAGCTGCCGGTTGCTGCGTGCGCGAGCGCCCTAAACCTACATGTTTTTGGAATGCGGGAGGAAACCGGAGAAATCCCGGAGTAAACCCGCGCAACACGGGGAGAACATGCAAACTCTACACAGCTCACTGTTGGTCGGGGGCTGGGATCGAACCCACGATCTCATGATCCCTGCTATCCCCCGGCCGAGGGTAAACTGTGCTGCCACAGTGCTAAACCACTGCGCCACCGTGGTGGCGCAGTGGTTTAGCCTATATATACTTATATAGCCTATATATAGCCTTATATAGCCTATATATACTTCTAGCCTATATCAAGTAAACTAAATATTCATTGTGTCTTTTTTAATAGATGCCAATGTAGGATGTATTCACAATAATTTAATGTTGTGTTCATTGTAATAAATGTCTGGTAGTGCAATTCTAAACATTTTTGAGGGGAAATTGAGCACCTTTTTTCACTCTTTTGTTTATTTTTTGTTTGTTTAATGTAAAGGGGAAATCACCTGGCTCTCTATTAAGCATGAGCTGAATTTAAATTTGTTCAAAATAAACAAAGTGTCTTTTATGTCGATATCCATTGCAGCTGCTTCCCTTTGGGACTACCGATAAAGGGCTTCTGTACCTGATAGAACTTTCCTCAAGTATTTTTAAGAACTGGTGCTGGGCTGAGGGATTTTTTTTTTCCACTCTTCAAACATTGGGATCATTCATAATGACAGGGTTGGGACATGGTTAGTGACCATGTCCACCTCCCCTTATGTTATTGTGCATTATTTTCATCACTTTCACTCTGGTAGGGTTTGTGTTTTTGTTGTCACACCTTACTATTGTCGAGTTTTAGTTGTCCTTTCCTTGTTTTGGTTTTGCCCTCACTGTCATTATTGATCACATCTGTTCCTCATTTTCTCCCTAATTAGTTTCCTTTATATGTTTGCTGCTGGCTTCTCTCCCTGCGGCGTCCTGGTAATTCCTTCCAGTACACAAGTTGTATTATGTCCTATAGGAAGTTTATCTGCCGTTCTGGCTTTATGTTCTGTTTTCAGCCCTCGTGCTGCATTATTTTGTAATAAATTATGTTCAAACGTGTCCCAGCTATTGAGTCCTCCTTAATGCCCTAGAGAGGCAACTCTGACAGTAGGACGCTGTCAAATATGGACTCAGTGGGTGACCGCAGGAAGAGGAGGCGGTGAGGGGAAGAGCTACCAATCATGGAGGTACTGCAGGACTTCATCGCTTTGGCCCGCAGCTCAGTCTCTCCAGAGGATGCTGAGCACAGCTGGGGGGGGCGGTCACAAACATCTTGGAAGCCCGAGCGAGTCTGCGCTCCCTTCCCTGGGTGCAGGGGTTTCCTCTCCTGACTCTACCAACACCGCTAGCCTCCTCCTCGCCGGAGCCAGTCGACTGACCGCCTGTGTTTATGCTACATGTCCACTGGTTCTGTCGTTTTTCCGCTTCCCATTCATTATGTACTGGAAATGCAACAGAAAGCATTTGGGTCCAGAACGTTGAAAACCGGACTGCAGTGTGCCGAGTCACCCGTGGGTTCCCCTACAGCTCATTTGCATAAACATTCTGATCGGTCATGATTTTTTCCGTATAGTCATGCACCGGAGGCAGCGCTCTCATCCTGAACTTTTAAACCAGCGGGTTTTGATGTTAAATAATGACAGATTCATCAACTGAACCTACTATTTCTTGCACAAAGTGATGTTAGAAACACTTTTCACTGGTTTGTTTTAAATATATGGAGACCAACTTGACCATATTGTCTGGTAGCAGCTGGGAGCTGAAGACCACCCATGGACGGATCCATCGACCAATCCAGTGAACCAGCCAGCTGAAGGAGAAGGCGAGAGGAGGAGGGAGAAGAGAAGCAGATCTGTACGTTACCTGTTGTGAAGACATGAAGGAGAAATTAATAACCGCTGTTTCAGGCAACCCAATTCTATATGACCAGTCCTTGCCGTCATATAGAAGCAACATACAAAGCAACGAGGCATGGAGAGCAGTGGAACATGGGCTCATCCAGCCGAAGCTAACGAACCAGGCCGTAAAATTTGCCATGCATTGTGCGGGTCTGTAGGATTGGCTGAACTCAAAAACCAGCGGCGACGATGACAAAGTATTTGCCTTTTGTAGTGCAAATATACCAGCACTGTTAAAAACAGCCTTATCAATCTGCTCATGGTTAATAATGACTATTCCAGTATTTCCTCCTGCATTGCTCTGACTCCACCTCTCTGAGAACTCTACTGGCCCCATGCCCACTCCCCCTGTCTGCACTTCGCCGATTCTGGTGTCCGATTCCTTCCAAAAAAATATGGGCCAGTGGACATGTAGCATTACTCCTGTGGAACGCAGGGAGTTTTTTTTTTTTTTTTTACGGCAGTCTGTTGGCATGCGGGGGACCCGGGTGGAAGGAAGACTCTGGGAGACACTGCTCCTCTTGGCGCTCCATTCCAGCTCCACCCCCGGCTCCTCTCCCGGCTGGCTCCACTGCTCTCCAGAGAGCTCCAGCGGCTGCACCTCCTCATCTCCAGAGAGCTCCAGCGGCTGCACCGTCTCATCTCCGGAGAGCTCCAACAGCTGCACCCCCTCCTCTCCAGAGAGCTCCACTTGCTGCTTTTCTCCCGGCCGCCTCACCTGCTGCCTTTTCCCAGGCTGCTTTACTTGCTGCTTCTTCCCCGGTTGTTTTACCAACTGCTTCTCTCCCAGCCGCCTCACCTGCTGCTCCTCCCCTGGCCACCTTGTCCGTTGCCTCTCCTGCAGCTCATCTGGAAGCCGTCGCTCCTGCAGCTCGTCCCGAGGCCATCATTCCCGCAGCTCATCCCAAGGCCACCATTTCAGCAGCTCATCCTGAGGCCGACACTCCTGTAGCCCATCCTGAGGCTGTTGCACCATCATCAGCAGGGATCCTTGCTGGCGGAGGAGCAAGAGTTGATTCAAGTCCTCTTCGTTGTTTTCTTAACATCGATATTAGAGAGGTCTTGCTTGTTCCTTGTGGGGAGACTCAGTTGCAGCTTCCACCTACTTCTGACCTCTCCCCACCGAGCTCTTCTGCTGGCTATTATGGTGTGGTCCCCACTCCAACTTGTACCTCTTCCTCCCTGTCCAAGGTGGCTGCGTCAGAGAGGGATTCTTGGGCGTCGATGCTGGATGCTCGTGCACCTTCACCATCTGTTCCTGAGTTCAGCACACCTCAGTATTCATCCTTAGTAGTCAGCGCGTTTCAACCATCAGCTCCCAAGGTCAGTGCGCTCCAACCACCAGCTCCTGGGGGCAGCCCGCTCCAACCTTCAGCTCCTGGGGTCAGCGCACTCCAACCATCAGCTCCTGAGGACTGTGCGCTCCAACCATCAGCTCCTGAGGACTGCGCACTCCAACCTTCAGCTCCTAAGGACAGCACACCCCAGTCATTGTCTCATCCTGAGGTCAGCGCATCCCAGTCATCTCTTTCTGTGGTCAGTGCTCCCCAGTCATCGGCTTCTGAGGTCAGCACGCTGCTGTTGCTGTCTTCTGAGCTCAACGCACTGCAGTTGCCGTCTCCTGAGCTCAACATGCCACAGCTGTCATCTCCTGAGCTCAGAACTCTCCCTCTACTGTCTCCTGAACTCAGAGCTCTCCAGCTGCTGTTCCCTTGGCTCCACGCAACTCGGTCATCGCTCGCTGTGGTCAGCGCTTCCCAACTGCTGGCTCATGAGTTCGAGTTTCATGCTTGGTGTTCTCCAGTCTGGTGGCCCAGGGACTCTGGTTGGCCACCCAACACCCCATGCTCCTCCGTCTGGTGGCCCATGGACTTGGGTAGGCCACCTGGTGCACTGTCTCTCCTGTCTGGTGGTCCTGGGACTCTGGATGGCCACTAGATGAACTGTCTCCTCTCACTGGGTGGTCAGACCCTCCAGTCCTGTTTCCCCCACCATCCACTCGGTTTGGGGGTCCCCCTTTTTTTCTTCCCCTCTTTGTTATCTGGAATCCGCCCTTAAATGGGGGCACTGACAGGTTTGGCACATGGTCGGTGACCATGTCCACCTCCCCTTATGTTATTGTACATTATTTTCATCACTTTCACTGTCATTATTATTATCACTCTGGTAGGTTTGTGTTTTTGTTGTCACACCTTACCATTGTCAAGTTTTAGTTGTCCTTTCCTTGCTTTGGTTTTGCCCTCACTCTCATTATTGATCACAGCTGTTTCTCATTTTCTCACTAATTAGTTTCCTTTATGTTTGCCGCTGGTTTCTCTCCCCATGGTGTCCTGGTCATTCCTTTCAGTATCACAAGTTGTATCAACATCCTTTAGTAAGTTTGTCTGCCGTTCCGGCTTTATGTTCTGTTTTCAGCCCTTGTGCTGCATTATTTTGTAATAAACTATGTTCAAACGTGTCCCAGCAATTGAGTCCTCCTTAATGCCCCAGAGGGGCAACTCTGACACATAATTTATCTCAAATGTTAATTCCAGAAAATGTCTGTTTTTTTATGGAATAGTTTCTTACAATGCACCTATGAGCTATCGACTGACAGTTTATGACAGATTTAGCATCTCAGTGCTGTTATAGTGTAATGTATATAACATAGACTACAATATATAAATATGGACAACATGTCTCCACTTACTTCCATTGTAGAAAAGTGAAGCCATATTTCCTGGATTCAGGGCATTCCCATCTTGGACTCTTGATGTCATTTGTGAAAATTTTAAATTTTATGTAAATGAGGTTCTGCGCCTGGCATTTGTTGGCTGCAGTGATCAGTCATCCTGAATGTGTAATCCAGTGATTGTTGATGCCAAATAACGACTGATTCATTTACTGCACCCACTATTTCTCACCACAAATGTGTTAGAAACACTTTTTGCTGGTTTGTTTTAAAGATATCTGAGTTTAACTCACAATCCACCATGTCCGGGAGCTCACAGCCATGAAAGACAGCCCACAGCTGAATGCATCTACCGATCAGGCACAGCCTTTGTGTTCTCAGCAACAAGAGCAAAGAGAGACTTTCCTCTGGGACAGAGCTCTTTGACTATTACTTTTGCACTTTGTCAATTATTATCTGTCACTGCATCTGTTTATGCCTCATCCCCGCACTCAACGCATGATCCCATGCCATTCCTTCCAACAGAAAATGGACTAGTGGACACATTCCATGAAGCGGAGGTGCACAGTTGAGCACAACCAATCATGACCAGATGATCACAAGATTAATGACTAAATAACAGATTAATTAATTAACTAAATGAAACCAAACTGAGCCACAATAACAAAAAATTTTTTTGTAAAATTTGATTTGAGGAGTACTTTTAGTTTTCAGTTTGGCAAATGTGGCATGTGATAATGTGGAGGCAGGTCTTATCGTCTTACTGCAGCCAGCCACCAGAGGGCAACCAATATGTGTAGAATTCACTTTTGGAGAGATGTCATGTCATCCATCTTTACATATACAGTCTGAGGTATAACGGAACTCTTATTGCCTCTTGTCCAATCAAAGGACTTGGTCAGAGCTAACTTTTATACACTACCGTTCAAAAGTTTGGGGTCACTTAGAAATGTCTTTATTTTTGAAAGAAAAGCACTTTTTTTCAATGAAGATAACTTTAAACTAATCAGAAATACACTCTATACATTGCTAATGTGGTAAATGACTATTCTAGCTGCAAATGTCTGGTTTTTGGTGCAATATCTAGATAGGTGTATAAAGGCCCATTTCCAGCAACTATCACTCCAGTGTTCTAATGGTACAGTGTGTTTGCTCATTGCGTCAGAAGGCTAATGGATGATTAGAAAACCCTTGTGCAATCATGTTAGGTCTGCAATGCTGTAATTGCTGCAAATGGAGGATTCTTTGACGAAAGCAAAGTTTGAAGGAAAAAATTATTATTTCAAATACAAATCATTATTTCTAACCTTGTCAATGTGTTGACTATATTTTCTATTCATTTTACAACTCATGGTGGTAAATAAGTGTGACTTTTCATGGAAAACACAAAATAATTGTCTGGGTGACCCCAAACTTTTGAACGGTAGTATAATTTGATTTTAATCTTGTGTAAAAATAAAATGATAAGGGCAGTGGTGGCCTAATGGTTAGAGATGTGAACTTGTGACTCGAAGGTCACTGGTTCAATCCCTAGACCAACAGGATTTGATCTAGGTGGGACAGATGACAAAACAGTGTTTGCCCCACACTCATTAACCCCACTGTGGTGCCCCAGCTGCTTCAGTGGAGCTGCTCAGTGGCCACAGGTCAGTCTGGGGCTGTACTGGGCCACTTCCAGGTGTGCATGTGCAACTATGTGAATGTGAACAGGGTGTCCTTGAAAAATAGATGCCACCTCTCAATGGACCTCCCCTGGATAAAGAAAGGTTAAAAAGCTTAGACATGTATTAAAAAACAGCACATAAGGTAAAAATAAAAAGATAAATAGTCCCACTGGTATTTTATCTCTTTTATTCAGAAGGCACTTAAATAGTTTCTTTTGTCTTCTGACTGTGACATGTTCCGGGGTTTGGTCTGAATCTGTTGGCTTATATGATATTGCTGATATAATACCGGAGTGGTGGCCTAGCTGGTAGAGCATCCACCCCACAACCGGGAGGCTGGGGTTCAAATCCCGGCCAGGTCATACCAAAGACCAGGTAAAAATGGTACCTTCCGCCCTCTAGCTTGGTGCTCAGCATAATAGAAAGTGGAAAGGCGTGCAGTGAGGAGTGGCGACCCCCGTCCTGTATTAGCATTGTAAAGCAACCGAGATGTGGTCGCTCGCCTCAATGGCGACCAAATAATAATAATGATCTAATACTGTCAGAGATCTATCCATTCAGTCTGCATTGCCACTTGAAATTTAATAAATTTCTTCGTTTTCTGACATTTTGCCCATCCATGCAGTCACCCCTCAATTCATCCCCATATCCCACCCCTGACAGCTTTAGAGAACCAGGCACAGAGCAGTGATTCCATCTCAACATGTCAGCACAGCAGTTTTACCATTAAACAATCCTGGATCAGACAAAGCAGAGAGCATTTCAGATAATGGGTCTGTTGTGTTTTATCATTTGGAAGCATGAATTAATTACCATGTCTTTCCTCTGCAGAGTTTGATTCTCCTGTTTAATATAAGAGAACTCAGGTTAAAATTTGTCACTTGTGCCCTGTAGAGAGATTATACATTATTACAGTATGTTTACTTCTGCAGCTTAATCACCCACATGGGTTTGCTGTATACTTCTGAGATTCCTAAACACAGTAATTCTCAAAAATATGCATTACAGTATTTCTCCACGGCATATGTTTTGTAAGTCAGCGATAAGTAGATAAAACAAAAGATGTATGATTTATTTCCTTCATTATGTTGAATCCCTGGTTATGCGGCAGTGCTCTGCTGAACGCTGGGACACTGTTTACTGCCCATCACCAGACAGCAGAAGTTTTGGAGGTGGGAAGTGTCTTATAACTTGTGCTTCCTCGCTGCAGGGTGTGTTGACTATTGTCGGGTGGTACAGAAAAGGAATTTCAATTAGCTGTAGAAGGAATGCTTGATTTTTGGGCCCACACACAGTCATGATGTTTCAAATCCTTCCGTAATGTAGTAATTACAAATGAAAAAGGTTGAACAAATGGCATTCTTTGAATCTTTTGGACATGCACAAAGAAAAGAAGATTTCAGCAGGACTTTAAAGGTACAGTGTGTTCCCAATCATACCAAACTAAATAAACCTCACCACAAAGGATGGTCCACTTTGGTTCTGTTAAAGGTATAGACTCTATACCTATACCATACTTAAAATGATCCTCTATACTATAGAGGATCATTTTAAGTTAAACATTTTAAGTTTAAAAGAAATAATGTTATATCCATTACTACCTCTTAGGTTTCCTAAATACCACACACTCTGCTCTGAATTCAGTAACTTGTGCTGTTTGGCCAAGCAATGTTTAGCCCTGTTTTACTTTGACTTTACTAGCCCTTTTACAAGCAGCCTGTAAATCTCACAGCATCAGATGTTGAAGAAAATGTCTCCTATAAAATATGACTGTATTTGTCATATTGTTTGACACATGCATGTGTGTATGTCTGCAAGCATGTACCTGTTAAACAGAGATGCCCTTATGGTTTCTGAAAGGGTTAATATTTACTACTACTTCCCATAGTTTTCTACATGATGTACTAAATTGAGGAGCTGGGATTGGATGGTTTGGTTATAATTTTTCCCCAGCACAATCTGTTTCTTGGTGGCTTCCAAGTCAAATTATAGTCAAAACTGGAGCTGGGCAATAAATTCAAAGATTTTATTTGCCAATACTACTATATGTACAGGACATACAGGAGAATTGAAATGGCGTTTCTCTCTCTTCAGTGGTGTGCACAGTATAATAAAAGAAAAAGAAATAAGGCTGGAAAAACAACAACAGCAGTCTATGTACAGTAATGTTACCCATAGTGCAACTAGCGACAAAAGATAGACCCAGACATCCCATAGTACAAGTAAAGATAGACAAAACCCAGCAATCCTATATACAGAAAAGTATAGCAGTAATACTCATAGTTGCAAGTTCAATGCAGTAGTGTAGGTGCAGACAGTGACAGATTGGACTGCACATGATCAGTATTGCAATAACAGACAGCAGCAGATATGGCATTTGTGTAAATGGTTGCAGTAAAGTGCAGAGGCTTACAGCAGCAAATGTATTACTGTTGGTGTGCCAGTCTTTCTATGCCAACAGCTGAGGTAGTAATTGTGTGGGTGAGTGTGTTACAGTCCTGGGGGATGGGGGGGGCAGAGTTCAGGGTCCTGATGGCCTGATGAACAAAGCTGTTTAGCAGTCTTGTGGCGCAGGCCTGGAGGCTCCAGTACCTTACCTGGAGGCTTACCTTACCTGGAGGCTCCAGTACCTTACTGGTACCTAACCTACCAGGGGACTGAAGAGGGAGTGTGAGGGGTGGGAGGTGTCGCCTGCAATGTTGATGGCTCTGCGGGTGAGGTAGATGTCCAAGAGGGGGGGCAGAGGGGCACCGATGATCTTGCTGGCTGCTTTCACTGTGTGTTGTAGTATCTTCGGTGCAGCTTCCATACCACACCGTGATGCAGCTGGTGAGGATGCTCTCAACTGTGCCCCGGTAGAATGAGCACATGATGGGGGGGTGGGACTTGTGCTCTCCTCAGATTGCAGAGGAAATGGAGGCAAGTTTGAGTCTTCTTCGCCAGTGATGTGGTGTTGTTGGACAAGGAGAGGTCCTCAGAGATGTGCACCACCAGGAACTTAGTGCTGCTCACCCTCTCCACAGCTGCACCATTGATGATCAGAGGGGGATGCTGTGAGTGTCCCCTCCTGAAGTCGACCACAATGTCCTTGGTTTTTCCCACGTTCAGGAAGGGATTATTGTCTTTACACCACTGGACCAGTTGGCTCACCTCATTTCTGTTCTGTGATTGGCTTTCTCGTTGTTGGTGATGAGGTCCAACACCGCCGTGTCGTCCACAAACATCATGATGTCGTTGGTGCTGTAGGCTGGTACACAGTCATGGGTCAGAAGGTGAAGAGCAGCGGGCTGAGAACACACCCTTGTGGGATTTAAAATTGATTTTAAATCGAAATTTGAATATTTTGGTTATGAAAATCCATCCAACTTCTAGTGCTTATCCACGGGCCGTGGTGGCAGTAGTCCAAACAGAGCGGCCCAGATTGCCACCTGGTTCACATAGCATGATGATCCCTATGATCCCTCCTGCAGGTGGTGAGCCCACTGGAGGGCGGAGCCATGTGGCTCCTTCACCTGGACCCAGCTTGACCCTACTGGGGGCAAGTTGTCCGGGCAACATAGTTCATGGGATCATTAGGACGCACAAACCCCTGCACCACAATAAGGTAGCGATCCACGGAGGGGATCATGAAAATTGATTTTCCTGTTCACAAGAGTAAAGTAGCCTCCAGCTCTAACCCCCTTCCCCACCATTAAAAGTTAAGTTGGCACTTTATTAATCAAAAATGTGTGGATTCATATTTGCTTGATCAAACCTTTATTAAAGAAGGTTTGGTTTTGTTAAAGCCAGGTTTGCACTTTGCTCCCAATAGGGAATCATGTTTGTTAGGGGATCTCTGAAATAATTCTGTCTTTAATACAAATATTTAAAATTGAAAATCAAATGTGGCATGAAAAAATAAGTGATTTAATTTTAAGGCCATGTTGCTCAGCCCTAGCCACAACATTTCTTTATTTTTTTATTTAACCTTTATTTATACAGGGTAGTTCCATAGAGAGGCAACCTCTCTTTTCAAAGATGCCCTGTTCACACTCACACAGTTACACATTCACACCAGGAAGCTGCCCAGTATAACCACAGACTGACCTGTGGCCACTGAGCAGCTCCACTGGAGCAGTTGGGGTTAAGGGCCTTGCACAAGGGCACCACAGTTGGGTTAACCCTTTAAGGTTCTGCGCAACCGTTTGGTCGACCACACTTTGAGTCACGATATCTCACTGAATAATGCATTGAGCTTAACTCAACCTGAATGAGCCATCTCTGCCACTTGGTTTAGTTGCGCTATGCTAAAAAAATCCTCTAGATGGCACTGTGTGTTTGAGCAGTCCCTAACCCTAACCCTAACCCATGAGCAAATTCTACTCATTTGTTGAAGAAAATTAGCAATTTATTTGACTTGTTCTCAATGTTTTTTGTATGCATTTAAAGGTATATAATACTTTTACTATGAACAGACCTCTCAACCGTTTGGTAGAGGCCTATATCTAAAAAAAACTGTGGGGTCTGATTTTGGAAAAACAGTTGATTGTTGTTATTGCTATCCTAAGTGAGTAAAAAATGCAAAGAAAAATTTTTTTCCATTGCTTTTTTCTTGGTGCGGACCTTAAAGGGTTAAGGAGGAGGCAAACACTGCTATGTTATCTGTCCCACCCAGATCTAATCCTGCCGGTCCAGGGATCAAACCCGCGAACCTCCGCTCACCAGTCCACATCCCTAACCATTAGGCAACCACTGCCTTGGAACATGGAAAGCCATATAAGGGACAAAATAAATTTGCCTAAAATAAGAGACATTCCACAATTCCATTCAGTCTTTGCCAGTGACACAAATGCAGATTTCAGCACAGATGGACAATCTTTGGAAGAGCGTTGTAATCACAGGGAGCAACTGAAGAGTCCATATTGAAGAAGATTGGTAATCTCACAAAATCCTTGTGAACATTTGTCAGTTGAACTTGAACTTTAATGGTATTTAAATTTCAGGTGCACCATTGGAGCTAAAATACCCTTCTGCTTCTTTTACTTGTGGTGTTAAATTTGTTTCATAAATAAATCTGGATCTTATCCTCATTAATAACTGATGAAGAGAAGATCAGAATTTCTTTTTCTGGGGTTGTTCAAATTTCCTTTTTATCTGAGCATTTTTTGATATGGCATTAATAGTCTATATTCATTATCTGGACTGTGTCTGAAATGGTTTATTTTTTTCTGATGAAAGGAACACTGCATGTCTGGATTGGCCGAAGGATAGATGAAGGTCTTGGAACAAAGCCAATTAAACTTTAGTGGCGCTGCACAGATTGTCGTGTAGTTTCACGTTTTGCTGAACTCTTCCTTAAAGTGAGAAAAAAAAAGATTGACAACAGGCACTAACATCCACAGCCTCCGCCTCACATTCCCAACTCACTGGTCAGAATAACCCCACATTGTGATTGGTCAGCCTCATTCAGTGCTTCAGCTGTGGCCTCAGTGTTCATACAGTAGACTGTAACTGCCTTGTAATCAGCAGCTAGCCGCTTTGTATGTGTGAGTTAATGCTGATCAAGAGGCTTCATTCAGCGAGCGCTGCAAGCTCACTTGATCATGAGGGTGTTTTGAGTAGCTCAAGGGAGTGTGAAGTAACCGACCATCTGAGTAACTGAGCATACTTGAACATATTCAAGATAGAGTGGGGGGAGGCAAAGATGAGTGACAGATTCTTCTCTCCACGTGCAGAGAGAAAGATGGACCAGACCTGATGACCGACGCACTGTGAGTGCCAGCTGTCCAAATGCACACACACACTCACACAAACACACACAATCTGCCCTGAGCATAAAATACACACATGCACTGGATTTGGATTGGAGATATAATATTAAAACAATACAATACCTGAAAAGGCTAAACCTATATAC
The DNA here is from genome assembly GCA_020510985.1 of Pholidichthys leucotaenia. Classification (NCBI taxonomy): domain Eukaryota; kingdom Metazoa; phylum Chordata; class Actinopteri; order Cichliformes; family Pholidichthyidae; genus Pholidichthys; species Pholidichthys leucotaenia. The sequence goes on from CM035845.1 coordinate 289,977,382, forward strand.
AATCTTAAACCCCAGTTTCACCTGAATATTTCATACATGCTGTATCAAGTTAAGTGTTTTAAATTGCTGATGCTGAACCATTTCACTTTCAACATTCATGCCTAGCTCCCATACACTTGACAAATGTGTAATGATTTTTGGTAAAATCACAATCTTCTGTGACTTGACACTGTATACAGTATTGTAATGAGCAGTGGGTTTCAGGCAATGAAGAGGCATCTACTGCTCAGTCAGCTTTTATTTTGAACACACCCCAACACACCACAATGGCTGAAGCCATTAATTCAACCAGCTTCCTCTGTCATGCTTTCCCCAAATAATAATGCACCAACACTAATATTAAACAACACTACTATTACAACAGTATAAGTAAAGAACATAAAACAGAACACGAGAACCCACATAAAATCTCCTAAAAAATGTTCCCCACAATCCTTCAGTCCCTGCCTCATTAGAATACCCACTCTATTCAGCCAGTCACGTCCCAGAGGGTACCCAGGACACCACATTGCCCCCACCTAAGAGGATTAACTGTCCCCAGCAATCCATGCATCAACCACAAAGTCCCGTGAGATGTTGGAAGAGAAGGCATTGTCTCCGAACTCTGTCCTGTGGGCTCCTGCCAGCCGAGAGGGATGGTGATGTCTGTGGCTCCTCCTCCTCAGACGGCCCCGTAGCTGAAGCTTGTGGCTAGTAGGGTACCAAGCAGTCCCAGTGGAGCACCACTACCTGGTTCCGTTGGCACAGTCACACTCTGTAGACCACATCAGACAGTTTCTCCAAAACAACACAGGGTCCCATCCAGGGGCTGGTGAGCTTTGGGGAGCGGCTCTTCTTCCTCACCGGGTTGTAGACCCACACCTTGGTGCCTGGGGAAAAGTCATCCCCCTGCCACCGGGTGTCACAGGCCCGCTTCTGCTGCAGCCCCACCTCAGTCAGCGACTTTTTGGGCAGTTCATGGGTCTCCCGCAGCTTTTCACAGAGACTGTGCTAATAGTCCATTCCCAGTTCCCCTCTCAGCTCTGGTTCTGGTGGGGGCCTGAATACCAAGTTCACTGGGGTGCACAGTTCATGCCCAAACATCAGTGCCACAGTGGTACATTTTGTGGACTCCTGCACTGCAGTAAGGTAGGACCACAGGACCAGAGGAAGGTGGTGGTCCCAGTCTTGCTGTCGTTTGTCTGACAGGATGGCCGGCTGGGTGGACAGAATCCTGTTAAACTGCTCCACCAGAACGTTGCTTTGGGGGTGCAGGGCAGTAGTTCTAGTTTTCTTGACCCCTAGGCACTGGCACACCTCCTGGAAGACCTTGGACTCAAAGTTCCATCTCTGGTCATTATGGAGCTCCTCTGGGACCCCGAAGCGACAGAACATCTCCCCCAACAGCTTGTCCGCAGTGGTTGCTGCACTCTGGTCGAGGATTGCATATGCCTCAGGCCACTTTGTGAAGTAGTCCATGGCCACTAAGACATAGCAGTTCCCCTGGTCAGTGACAGGGAAAAGGCCCAGAATGTCCATACCCAGTCTTTCCATTGGGGCCTCCACCTGGTACTGCTGCAGGGGGGCATGTGATTGCTGAGTGGAGCCCTTCTGTGCAGTGCAGGAGTCACAGCAGTGGACAAACATCTCCACATCTCGGCGACATCCTGGCCAGTAGAACCGCCCTCGAAGACGATGCACGGTCTTTGTTATGCCAAAGTGCCCAGCCCCCTCAGAGCCATGGACCAAGTTTGAGGACCTGGCCCCGCAGCTGGCGAGGAACCAGGAGCTGCAGGATGTTTCATTGCCCCCTTGGTGACTTCCACCGACGGTGCAGGATACCATCCTGGCTGACAATGCTGGACCATTGAGAGTACTGTGCCATGGCCTCTGGGTCTAGAGCAGAGACTGCTGGCCACTCGGGTTGCTGGCCAGCCCTCACCCAGGCATGGACCCTGGAGAGAACTGCATCCTGGTGCTGGGCTTGCTGGATCTGCTGGGAGTTGAAGGTCTCCCAGTCATCGTCAGATGCCACAGCATCCCGCAGTGCAGCAACTTTTGGGTCTGGCAGGCAACGGTCCTCCTGTCTGCTGCAGTATCGGCATCTCTCCACCTTGCACAGCTGTCGAGAAAGGGCGTCGGTGTTGCCATGCAGTCGTCCTGGTCAGTGCTGGATCTCAAACTGGTAGTCCTGGAGGGCTTCCACCCACCTGGTTAGCTGCCCCTCTGGCTCCTTAAAGCTCAGCAGCCAAGTGAGTGAAGCATGGTCAGTCTGCAGGATAAACTTCTGTCCATACAGGTAAGGGCGGAAATGTCGCAGGCCCCGGACAACAGCCAATAACTCCCGGCGGGTTACACAGTAGTTCTTCTTGCCCCTCCCGCTTGCTGAGGGACCGGCTGAAGAAGGCAATTGCCTGCTCACCATGTTCCCCCTCCTGGGAGAACACAGTGCCCAGACCCACATTGCTGGTGTCTGTGTCCACAATGAAGGTCTTTTCCGGGTCTGGATATGCCAGTACAGGCGTCTGACAGGGCAAAGCGGAGGCAGGAGAAGGCCACAGCACAATCATCAGTCCACTGGAAGGCCTTGCCCTTCTGGGTCAGTTGGTGCAGGGGGCTAGCTATGTTGGCAAAGTCTCTCCTGTAGTAGGAGGCAAGGCCCAGGAACTTGTGGAGCTCTGAAGCTCTGACACATTACCAGGGGTGGCCACTGTCAGACTGTCCTCACCTTATCCGGGTTGGTGGACACCCTGTCAGTGCTGATCACATGACCCTGGAATGACACTCTCCAGCAAAAGAGGTGGCACTTCTTTGGGTTGAGGCATAGCCCCGCTCCATGGATGACCTGGAAGACCTCCCGCAGGTTCTGGAGCACCCCCTGAAAGTCTGCCGCATGGACCAGGAGATCATTCAGGTACATCACACAGGGGTTGTGGGGAATATTGGTGAGGATCCTCTCCATAAGATGCTCGAAAGTTGCAGGCGCCTTACACAGTCCAAATGGCATCACCCTGAACTGCCACAGCCCTTCGACAATTGAGAACGCTGTCTTAGGGCAGGCTTCTGGTGACAGCTCCACCTGCCATTACCCACTGTGGAGGTCCAGGGAACTGAACCAGTATGAGCCTGCAACACAGTCCAAGGCGTCATCACTTCAAGGGAGGGGGTAAGAGTCCTTATGAGTGGCCTCATTGAGGCACCTGTAGTCCACACAAAACCACCAGGTACCGTCCTTCTTGCGGACCAGAACTGCTGGGGCAGCCCATGGACTCTATGGGGGTTCGATGACTCCCGCCCAGTGCTTCTCCTCAATCTCATGTCGAGCTGCCACCCTTTTGGCCAGTGGTAGGTGTCGAGGGTGGACACAGATGGGGGGCCTCTCCTGTGTTAATCTCATGGAGGGCCATGTTGGTGTGAGTGCAGTCCTCATCCCTGGCAGCAACAAAATCAACAAAGGCCTCCAATAGTCTCTTCAGTTGTTGCTCCTCATCCAAGCTTTTACAGCTCCTCTCGAAGAGGTCCTCGATGGCCTGTTGGGTCTCTGGAGACAACGGCTGAGGTGACACTGCAGACATTGGTGTGGCTGGCTGTGCTTGTTGCCCTGCAGAAGTTGGTGGCAGCACTGACGCTTGGCAGGGCCCAGGGCCATTGGACTTTTGAAGAGCTGTGGCTTCAGAGCATAGTTAGAGGATGGCCCTGGGCACATCCACCACAGCTTCCCATCTTCATCCAGCAGGTTGAGGCCGATGATGCAGGGGTCCTGGATGTCAGCCATAAAGAACTGGTGTTGTGCTGGGTGGCTGGCAGTGGTGACCTGTAGGGCCTTCATCCCCAGGATCTGCACTCGCTCAACAGTGACTGTGGTGATATGATGCCTGGTGGGGGCCCACCCTTGGGGCGAACGTCCACTGGAACCTGGCACAGTCCCTGGGTGGATGAGTGAAATGGTGGACCCTGTATCCACCAGGGATCGGCAGGAAATCCCTTCGTGGGTACAGTCCACATAGAGTCTGTGTACCTGTCCAAGGTGGCCCAGACACTGAGATGGATGGTTGAGGATTTGAATGGTTCCAGGCGGCAGCCTTTCCTCGATGCCACTCTCACTTAGTTTAACGGGGATGCCGGCGGTGGAACCCTGGGTGCTGGAGCTGGGCAGTTGCAAGTGACGTGGCCAGAACCCCACACAGATGGCAGCTGTCGGTGTCCCTTCTCCTGGGGTGGTGGTGTGGCAGTACAGCCAGAAGTACCTGGCGGGCTGCTTCATGCGCCTCACCTTTATAATAATAATAATAATAATAATAATGGATTACATTTATATGGTGCTTTACATGTCAAGTGACATCTCAAAGCGCTTACAGCAAGTCCATTATTTATTCACTCTAGACAGACATTGATAGTGGTAAGCTACTACTGTAGCATAGCTGCCCTGGGGCAGACTGATGGAAATGTGGCTGTCAATCTGGACCAACGGCTTCTCTGTCCACTACCAGCCTCTCCGACCACTACGAAACATTTATACACATTCATACCCAATGTTATGGACACTTGTCTTAGCCAGCCTGAGGCTGCAGGTGAAGATGTGGCTGGACCCTCTGCAGTTTGCATATCAGCCCCATTTAGGAGTTGAAGACGCTGTCATCTGTCTGCTGCAACGAGCCCATTTGCACCTGGATGGCGCAGAAGACACTGTGAGAATCACGTTCTTTGATTTCTCCAGTGCCTTTAATACCATTCAGCCACTGCTGCTGGGTGAGAAGCTGCGGGTGATGGGGGTCAACAGCTCTGTGATTTCCTGGATTACTGACTACCTGACAGGCAAGCCACAGTTTGTCCGGCTAGGCAATGTCTTATCTGATGTGGTGGTTAGTGATACTGGAGCTCCACGGGGGACCGTGCTTTCTCCTTTTCTCTTCACCTTATACACCACTTACTTTCAGTACAACACCGAGTCATGCTACCTACAGAAATTCTCCGATAACTCGGCTGTTGGGTGTAGGGAGAGGAGGGAGAGTACAGGGCACTGGTAGACAGATTTGTGGAGTTGACAGAGCAGAATCACCTGAGGCTGAATGTCAGCAAAACCAGAGAGATGGTGATTGACTTCAGGAAGAAGAGGATGCCTTCACAGCCATTGCGGATTAGGGGGGAGGATGTGGAGGTAGTGGAGGACTACAAATACCTGGGTGTTGTGATCAGCAACGGACTGGGCTGGAAATCTAACACCGATGCTGCATACAAGAAGGGGATGAGCAGACTCTCTGAGGAAGCTGAGATCCTTCAAAGTGTGCAACAAGATGGAGCTTTACTACCAGGCCATTGTTGCCAGCACCATCTCCTTTGCTGCTGTCTTTTGGGGTAGCAGTATCAGGGCCAGCGACACCAACAAACTTGACAAGATTATCAAGAGGGCTGGCTCTGTAATTGGTCTCAGGCTGGAGACCTTTGAATCTGTGGTGGAGAGGAGGACACTGAACAAACTGCGATCCATCATAAAAAATCCTGACCACCCCCTCCACCACACACTGGACAGACAGCGGAGCACTTTCTCCAGCAAACTGCTACAGCTTCGCTGCTGAACAGTTAGGTACAGGAAATTTTTTCTGCCACATGCCATTTCACTGTACAATAACTCAATCTGATGTTGAATTTTGGTCACAACTATGCTGCCATACTGCACCTTACAGTATAATTGGTACCTCATATTTCACCTTGTGCCTTATAATCCTTTTCTGTACAGTCAGTACTACCCATTGACTCATAAGGATCATCATCTATTTAACCTAGTAGTAGCCTATGTTGTAAAGTTATCTCAGCATTTTTACTTTACTTCCCTAGGTAACTCCTTTTGTATTATGCTGTGTGTATTTCTGCTGGTTGGGTTGTCTGTTTCATACTGCTGTTACACTAATTTCACAGTTTGGGATTAATAAAGTACATCTATCTATCTAGCTATCTATCTATGGAGGAAAGGTGGGTAAAGTGTCTTACCCAGGAACACAATGGCAGGATGGCTGGGGAGAATGGGATTTGAACCGCCAACCCTCTGGTTATTTGACGACCCGCTCTACCTCCTGAGCCACTGCCACCCACATTTCCCTTGTCCGTTCTATTTTTGCTGAGCTGGACGGCAGGAAGTTCCATTTTTATATTCAGTTCAATTCAATTTAATTCAACTTTATTTATATAGTGCCATTTCACAACAACAGTCATCTCATAGCACTTTCAACTGTAGGGGAAACCCCCACAATTGCAGAAAGACCTCAGCAATCAGGTGATCCCCTGTGAGCAAGCGCTTGGCGATGGTGGAGAGGAAAAACTCCTCTCCATATATGGAGAGGAGTTTTTATGGTCTTTGGCATGACCTGGCCGGGACTTGAACCCTGACCTCCTGGTTGTGGGGCGGATGCTCTACCTCTAGGCCACCACTCCGGTCGTTGTAGTCAGTCTGGTTCGCCCAGTGATCGTGGCGATGGTCATGTCCCTCAGGGCATAACACATGCTCAACCCTCTCTGCTTCTTTCAAGGCTGCTGCCAAGGTGGTGGGAGGTACTCACGGAGGCATTCAGGCTGGAGCCCTCGGATGAAAGCCTGGACGGCAAGCTCCTCCTGGACCTCCTTAGTGAATCCAGGGTGTCCTTGGCGGGTATATGTATGCAGGTCAGCAGCATATGCCCCGAGACTCCCTCCAGCCCATCGCCGCCGCTTAGCGAGTTGATCTATGGTGTCGTCAGCATAGACCTGGTGACCAAAACGCTGCTGCATGGCTGCCTTTAATGATGCCCAGTCTTGGAGTTTAGACGGCTGCAGATCTGTAAGTACTTGCCAAGCTCCAACCTCAAGGGAGAGGGTGACATTGCATGCTGTCTCTTCGGGGGACCAACCATTAAGCTGTGCTGCCAGATGGACCTGTGTCAGGTAGGTGTCTGCTGGCTCTTCCCCATTGTAGTGAGGCAGCTTCATTGTAGGTTTGCGTGGGTTCTCATAGAGCTGAGCAGGTCTCTCTGTCTCTCCACGTCTTTGTCTGCATTGAGCAGGCCAATAGCCAATGTGGGGGAGGGGTTTCGGCACCAAGGCTCCGCCAGCCACTCCATCCACCACTCTGCCTTCCCTGTCAGCTGCACTGGTTGCTGTTCTGCGCACCGCTCACGTGACTCAGGATGGGTCGCACTTCTTCCGTCTGGTAGGTTGCTCTTTCTCCGTCTCCAGCATTCACCATGGAACCCTGCTGCAGTGATCTGATCTATTGCAGCTTCCATGCTGGCGATGAGACTGTTAATTTCTTGCCGATTTGTCATCCTAAAATCCCACTTCTGGCACAAATGTAACGAGCAGTGGTCTTCAGGCAATGAAGAGGCATCTATTGCTGTCAGCTTTTATTTTGAACGCACCCCAACACACCACAATGGCCGAAGCCATTAATTCGACCAGCTCCCTTGGTCATGGTTTCCCCAAACAATGCACTAACACTAACTAATATTAAACAACGCTACTATTACAACAACATAAGTAAAGAACATAAAACAGAACACCAGAACCCACATAAAATCCCCTAAAAAAATGTTCCCCACAATCCTTCAGTCCCTTCCTCATTACAATACCCCTCTATTCGGCCGATCATGTCCCAGAGGGTACCCAGGATGCCACAGTATATTTGGAAATTGTCATGAACCTGGGTTTGGTGACCCAAACCCAGTTCTGACACCGCAGCTATTTTGGCCCGTTCACTATTTATTTTCCATCAGACGCTTCAAGGAGCCCTTTGGGTCCTCCACTCCCTTACAGCTCAGGCACACCCCCTCCTCCTGCCAGTGTCATCAGCTGTTTCTTGCTATTGGTGTTTCACACACTCACACACAAACCTCATTCACTTCCATTCACGTGCTCAGACATTCACTCATGCACACATGGTGTCAGTTATGTCCAGCCCATGCTCATCCACACCAGTGGTCTCTTTCCTCATTAGTATAACTATTACTTAAGCTCTGACAGAGTAGGAAGAGATCGCCGGAGCATTGCGCTTTATATACAGTAGCGTGTTCCTCCGTGTATGCTAGTCATCATTCCCTACGGTCATTTTCAGCCTGACGTTCCAGTCTTCTCTAACGCTACAAGACTGTTGTACTTTGTTGGTGTTAGCAGCTGTTTCTGCCTTATCCTCATCCACCGGACTGCACGGACGGCCCTGGATCTATCCAGCACTGTAAGTTTATATTTGCCTTTCTCCCCATGCCAACAGCAGCTCTGCGGCACTAGGCTTTCCCTCCCTCGGGCTGTTGAGCATCCAGGTGGCATCCCTGTATGTCCAGTGGCCTTAAACTCGATCATATCAACTCTCTGTTCATTGCGTGACTGTTTACTGGACTAGGTTTTGAGGGTTTATGTTCAATAAAGTGCATGAATCTACTCCTGCTTTTGGGTTTTCCATTCCTCCCTCGGTGTGCTGCGTAATGGTACACGAGGGATCATAACAGAATGCTACAGCCAGCAAGAAAAAACCCAGGGGAGTAGACGTGCATTTTTTCTTTTCTTTTTCACCCTCTTTTTTTTCTTTTTACCCAAGCGACAACATGGTGACCTGGACGGACGAGGAAGTGAGAGCCCAGGATCTGCTGGAGCAGATGCTCTTCTCGGCTCAGTGGCCGTAGTCTCCTGAAGACGTTCGGCTGGCGCGGCTTACCGCAGAGGACATCATGCGGTGTCATCCCAGCCTCTGGGTCGTTCCGAGGGTGGATGACATCCTCTCCTTCCTCTTTCCCCCGCCAGACGTGGAGCCAGAGTGGGCCTCCCCAACATCGGCGCCAACCCCTCGTCAGAAGAAGCACTCGCGGCGGAAGAAGACACCCTTCTCCCACGGTTCTCCCGCCCCTGTGTCATCCCTTGAGCCTGGGCATGCTTTGTCCCCTGATGTGATAACGGAGGAGGAGAGACTGGGTCTGCTTGCCCCAATCAACCGTCGGATCAAGGAGGAGCGCTGCGAGAGGGAGGAGGAGAGACCGGCTATGCTTGCCCAATAGACCGTCGGATCGAGGAGGAGCGCCGTGAGAGGGAGGACCGAGGACGCACTTCATTGGCAGTGTCTGTTCCATCCTCCGGGCTTGCGCCCACCCAATCCACACGTTTGATGACGGAGGAGAGACTGGCCCTGCTTACCCTACTTGACCGTCGGATTGAGGAAAAACACCTAGAGAGGAGAGGAGATGCCTCGCAGGCTTCTGGGAATGTCCAGCACCAGGGGAACAGGCAAGTTTTTTCTCATTTAACTTTCTCTGTTGATGAACAATTTTGTCTGCCTCCTGGCCAGGAGACTCTTGGTTTGCAGTCTCCTGAGTGCTCCGCCTCAGCGGCATATGGTGGTCCTTCATCTGACCTCTCCAAACCTTCTTTGTGTGCCCCTACGAGCTCGCCAGCTCTGGAACCAGGTCATTCGAAGGGAGAGAGACCGGAGGTCCCAAAGGGTCCAGTTTGAGAGCCAGTGGTGAGGCCATCCCCAGCCGCCACGCCAGAGGAGCCAGAGGAGCCAGAGGCATGGAAGACGGTGCTTGGGGGCACCGAGACTGCTATCCCCATCACGCCTGCTGCGGGGGCCACCGCAGCAGTCATCCCCCGGACCTGCCCTCCAGCCGACTGGGCCTAGGACATCATCGTCGGAGTCCTGGACGGCGGTGGAGCTCGAGCACAGGCAAGTAATATCTCCTGTAGTTCTCCCGTCAACTGTTGAGAGATCTTGCCTGGCTCTTGGGGAAGAGAGTCGGGTGCAGCTCTCAGCTGCATCCGGACGCCCCTCACTGGGCTCCGCTGCTGCTGGCGACCCTAACTGTCTCCCCTCTCCCGTCTTCTCCGAGCTCCACTCTAGGGTTGCCAGAGAGGAGCCACCGCAACGTGGGTGGTCCGCAGACAACGACGATGTGAGCCTGGCCACCCCGGTGGAGGTTGATGGGGGTACAGCACCTCAGGGGTCAACGGGACCAGCGCACCCTAGATCACCAGAGTCCTGGACAGCGGTGGATCCCCAGTTCAGGCAAATGCGCTCCATATTGTCTTGTATGTCCATGTTGAAGTCACACTGCCCGACTCATGGCGAGGAGGGCCCGGGGCAGCTCGCAGTAGCTCTCGGGGTCACCTCACCAGGCTCTGCCACTCCCGGCGACCCTGACTCGGTCTCTTTCTCTCTCCCTCCGGGTTCAGAGCTCCCTGCCAGGGTTGCCGGAGAGCAGCCAATCCCTCCAGAGGCCGCCGAGAATCGGGGTTCAGCGTTGAGGTTAGTGGAGAACCCTACCTCCCTCGCTGGGGAGGCCACCGCGGGAGCAATGAGGTTCCCGAGGGGGACCACCGCAGGTGCAATGGTGCTCCAGCCAGAGCCCACCGCTGGTGCAGCAGAGCTCCAGCCGGAGTCCACCGCTGGTGCAGCAGAGCTCCAGCCGGAGTCCACCGTCAGTGCAGCAGAGCTCCAGCCGGAGTCCACCGCCGGTGCAGCAGAGCTCCAGCCAGAGTCCACCGCCAGTGCAGCAGAGCTTCAGCCAGAGTCCACCGCCGGTGCAGCCATGTCCCAGACCGGGACCATTGCGGGTGCAGCCATGTCCCAGACCAGGACCATCGCGGGTGCTACGATCCCCCTGCTTCAAGCCTCAGAGGGCAGAGGGGCTCCTATCCCTCGGTTTGGCCACCTACGTCTAAGGTCCCCGGTGGGTAGGCAACCTCTTCGCCTGCCCCTCTGGTCCTGGTGGCTCAACCACGCTGGTTGGCCACCCGAAAGACTTGGCTCTCGGGTCGGGTGGTCCATCAGTTCTGGCAGGCCATCTGATGCTGTTCAGCGGGCTGCCTGCTGGGCTTGGGACTCAGGCAGGCCACCCAATCAGTCACCCTCGCCATGCCAGGGGCCTGGGACTCTGGTCGGCCCCCTGAACTTTGGATTCCTGGGGAAGGGGGTTAGTGCCCTGAGTCGGGGTAGTTAGGAGGTTTTATGCACTATATTTGTATATTATTTTTTGTATGATGTACTGGTTGCTTCCCTCCTAACCTGTTTTCCCCCCACCTCCCACCCTGGGTGGTGGTTGTCCGTTGAAGGGGGTTCTTTTGTGTTTTTTGTGATTGTCTGCTGGTGGCACTTGGGTGTCTAGATTCCACCCCTTGAGGGAGGGGGTCCTGTCATGAACCTGGGTTTGGTGACCCAAACCCAGTACTGACACTGTGGCTATTTTGGCCCGTTCACTCTTTATTTTCCATCAGGTGCTTCAGGGAGCCCTTTGGGTCCTCCGCTCCCTGACAGCTCGGGCACGCCCCCTCCTCCTGCCAGTGTCATCAGCTGTGTCTTGTTGTTGGTGTTTCACACACTCACACACACACACATCTCATTAACTTACATTCACATGCTCAGACATTCACTCATGCACACATGGTGTTAATTATGTCCAGCCCACACTCATCCACACCGGCGGTCTCTTCCCTCATTAGTATAATTATTACTTAAGCTCTGTCAGAGTAGGAAGAGATCGCCGGAACATTGCGCTTCATACACGGTAGCGTGTTCCTCCGTGTATGCTAGTCATCATTCCCTACGGTCATTTTCAGCCTGACGTTCCAGTCTTCTCTAACGCTACAAGACTGTTGTACTTCGTTGGTGTTAGCAGCTGTTTCTGCCTTATCCTGATCCATCGGACTGCACGGACGGCCTCGGATCTATCCAGCACCGTAAGTTTATATTTGCCTTTCTCCCCGTGCCGACAGCAGCTCTGTGGCCCTAGGCTTTCCCTCCCTCGGGCTGTTGAGCATCCAGGTGGCGTTGCTGTATGTCCGGTGGCCTTAAGCTCTATCATGTCAACTCTCTGTTCATTGTGTGACTGTTTACTGGACTAGGTTTTGGGGGTTTATGTTCAATAAAGTGCACAAATCTACTCCTGCTTTTGGGTTTTTCATTCCTCCCTCGGTGCGCTACGTAATGGCGCACGAGGGACCATAACAGAAATATGTCCACTTTATGGTTGATAAAGTGTTTATTTATAGACACTAGTGTAGCCATAGTGTTGAAAAAGTTGAACTCAGCAAACAACTGCTTTTCTTCTTTGTTCTTCAGAAAAAAGTATGTCTGACCTGACATGGTTCAGGTGACCCACAGAACAGACACGACTCAGGGTAAATACAATTAACGTACTTTTATTGTAAACGTGAGTGAGTAGGTGCGTGAGTGCAGAGTATATGGTGTAATGTCGTGTAGTGTGATCCGTAATCTCCAGCTGGTGCCGGCAGAGCACCGTACAACCTGGCAACCCTGTAATGAGACAAGGGCCGTTAGTTTACAGTTCAACCTATGCAGCATGATAGATGTTACAGCGCTTACTGTCAAGAGATGTTGGAGAAGCTCAGGTAGCGCCGAAGCTGCAGCCAGGGAGACAGTGTCTGCTGGACTGGTTAGCTGGAGGTGAGAGGATGAGTCTGCCGCCTGGAGGGAGATGGAGGACCGCCGCCGCGGCTCTCCGCCTGTGCACAGGGGAATCGGACAAGATGAGAAGCAAGTAGGCTTACTTGGTAGGTGGTCCAGGTGGAACCGGCCCGGATGAGGTTCAGCTGGGCTAGGAAGCCGAAGGTTGGAGAGTAGAGTGCTGGGAAGCACGGAGGCAGGCGTAACCAGATTCAGCATAGAGAATCAGACGACTCCGCGCCCAGCGCTGGTCCTGGTGGAATAAATAGTCTGCAGAAGATGACAGACAGGTGTGTGCACAGGTGCCGTGATTGGCGGCCATGACATGACCAAGTAGATTAAGTGCTTCTAGGTTGCTCCATAAATAAGAATTTATGTTTATTGATTGGATGAAAGTCTTGGATGAAAGTCCTGGATAAGTCAGTAGTCTAAATTAACTTATTCATAAGGTTATTGAAATGAGACTGCTGTATATGGTAAATGAAGGTATAGCTGATATTTTTTAAACCAGTCCTGTCCAGCAGCTTGTCAAGCAGAACAGACATCTGACTGCCTTGTTGTGATAAATACATTTATTTTGCCAAAAGGAGCTCTGCACCTATTTGATGTACACACTGTATATAGTTAAATAATATTTTATATGCTCTTCTTGCTGTGTAATTACTTAAATACTTTCAGTTATTTTAGTCATGCTATGCTTGAAAGAGGAGAATGGGGGAGAGAGTTGAGGGAATATGATTTGAGGGTTGTGGGTAGGAAAAAAAATAAGAACAAGCATTTTACAAAATGTTGCTTCAAGAGAGATCACAGCATGAGTCTGATGTCTGCGTGTTTGTGTTGTGTGTGTGTGTGGGGGGGTGAACATACCTGAAAATGAGGGTAGAAGGCCACAGCAATGCCTCCCCAGAACCACGGGACAGTGCCACATTGCTCGGGCCACCCGCAGCCCCCATAAAGCACGAATGACTCAAGGCCACGACAGCCATGGGCCTGCCCCAGGAGGGAGGGAAAAGGAAGGCCCCAGGCAGAGCACCCACTTCCCAATCCATCCCTAAACCCCTACCAGAGGTGGCCCACGCAGGCCAGGGGGCACCACACCAGTCAGCCCCCCCCCCCCCACACACACACACACAACTTCAGCCCCCACACACACAAACACATAAGCCAGTGTCACCCTCCCCCATTCACACGCACACAATCCCAAAAGCACCGCCCCCAGGAGCAGGACAGGGCCTTGGCGCATAAATCCCCCAATCAAGCCCCAGGCCCCGACCCGAAGGAGGGAAATGGGGCAGAGGAGGGGATCCCCCCCCCATGCCACATTAATTTGAAGGTGTATAAAATATGGTGAAAATGAGTGCAAGTGTATGTAATATTAAAGTGCAATTAAAATTGGGGAGAGTGACAAGGAGGAACGCCCCACTGTGTGCGGACAGAGGAGCTCCCCCCACCACCACCAGCTCCCACCCAAACCCTCAGTGTCTACAGTGCAGTTAAAACTGAGGCAAGCACAGCTAAACGTTGCAGCAAGCAGGGCCAACTGAACGCTTCCCACCCTACCAGCCCCACGCAGCACACCCCCATCAAAACCATAAGGGTACTATCTGACTGGGCTGAGACAGCTTGCAGCTAGTTGGAGATTTTAAAACAAAAGTGAGACAAATATGAGAATTTGTGACAGTTTTCACTTGGAGTCACACTGAACTTGCAACTACGGGAAAAAGACCAGGAATTAGCCTGATCTCCCAAACATAAAGCTAGCAAAGAAACTCATAATAACAACTCGACATTTTTCACATCAGTAAATGACAAGCAGCTATATAAACAATATGACGATGGATAGACTGAAAATGACATTCACATTTACAACCAGGGTATTATTCAGAAAGTGAGGGGGTGTCGGACGCCTCGTTATTAGGCTCTAGGCAGTGATTTGGTATAATAATAATAAACACCTGCTGCTGGCCGTTCCACCTCTCCAGTCAGTCACAACTGCTGCTTGTGCTTGTCTCCAATCAGTCAGAATTTGGTTTCATAGGTCCCCAACCCACTGTAAAGTTGGCTAACTTTCTGGCACTTTCGGACTCGTGGAAACTAAATTGAGTAGGGTTCGAGACGAGGTTGAGACTGGTTTGAGACACCTGTGGTAACTCTGAGACTATTTTGAGAGAAAAACTGTCAGTTTTTTGAACGTGTTCAAAATTCCTGCGAGACGAGCGCAAGACATTGTGACTCGAGAGGAAAATGTGAACTGTTGAATGTTTAGAGACATTTTGGAAACTCCCATGAGAATGCTGTTCTCCCACTAGTCTCAAGCTGTCACAGTCCACTGAGATACTACCCTAAGCATATGAAATGGGATGTGTGGTGTACCTAGAATGGGAGAGGGAGGGTGGGCAGGTGGGGGCCACCCCCCCTCCAGAAAGCCAGCTGAAAACATGATATAAAAACTACAGTTTTATTTATTTAGTGCTACACGGCTGATAGCCTGTTACAGAGTTAGCTTGGTGACAATTATTTTTATTGCTCTTTTCTTTAAATTCTAGTCACTCCACTAGACATCCCTGTTCTCACTTGCTTCATTCATCCACAGCTAGAAATGTACAGTATCTTGTGTCACTCTGGCTTATTTTGTTATATTTTCAGCATAATAGGCTGGCACATCAGCCCACTAGTCCTTGGCTAGCTGGCTAAGGTCAGTCTACGAGTTTGGAGCTCACCTGGGAGGAAGAGCAACAGATTAGCTTGCCTAGCATTAGCAGAGTTAGCCATTTACTTATTCAGCATTGTTGCAGTACTTTTTGAACCCCAGGGATCAATCATATCTTTTTGACCACTCACACCACACACCCCTGTCCCCAGTAATGCATGAAAATGGATACAGTGCATCCGGAAAGTATTCACAGCACTTCACTTTTTCCACATTTTATGTTACAGCCTTATTCCAAAAGGGATTAAATTAATTTTTTTTTCTCAAAATTCTACACACAACACCCCATAATGACAACATGAAAAAAGTCTTTTTGAGATTTTTTCAAATTTATTAAAAATAAAAAAAACTAAGAAATCACATGTACATAAGTAAATGGTAAATGGTGTTTGCTTATATAGCACTTTTTTTTTTATTTACAGATCCTGCTATCCACCCATTCACACACACATTCACACACTGATGGTGAAAGAGCTCCCATACACAGGCACTGGCCTGACCCACCAGGAATATTCACAGCCTTTGCTCAATACTTTGTTGAAGCACCTTTGGCAGCAATTACAGCCTCAAGTCTTTTTGAATATGATGCCATAAGCTTGGCACACCTATCTTTGGGCAGTTTCACCCATTCCTCTTTGCAGCACCTCTCAAGCTCCATCAGGTTGGATGGGAAGCATTGGTGCACTGCCATTTTCAGATCTCTCCAGAGATGTTCAGTTGGATTCAAGTCTGGGCTGTGGCTGAGCCACTCACAAGGACATAAACAGAGTTTTCCTGAAGCCACTCCTTTGATATTGTGACGTTTCATGGGGTTCACACAATAAGGAGAGATGACTGTGATGAAATAGGCTTTATTCTACACTCACTCACAACACAGAATGGAGGGGAGGTCATTCACACAGATGCTTCTTTCACTCATGGTGACACAGACACATGATTTATCACATACAGGGGAAACAACGCTATCACAACTGGTCTTATTACACAGTTATAATGGCACAGCCATAACACTTAGAACACATGGATAACAGTCTTTGAATCCATCGTGGCGCAAAGCATGCCAGGAGAATCTATGCCCCTTCCTCGCAGCCCCGGCGTTACAATATCTTGGCTGTGTGCTTAGGGTCATTGTCCTACTGAAAGATGAACCATTGCCCCAGTCTGAGGTCAAGAGCGCTCTGGAGCCGGTTTTCATCCAGGATGTCTCTGTACATTGCTGTATTCATCTTTCCCTCTATCCTGACTAGTCTCCCAGTTCCTGCCTCTGAAAAACATCCCCACAGCATGATGCTGCCACCACCATTGGCATGGTTATGAGTGGTGCCTGGTTACCTCCAAACATGACACCTGGCGTTCACACCAAAGAGTTCAGTCTTCGTCTCATCATACTAGAGAATTTTGTTTCTCATGGTCAGAGTCCTTCAGGTGCCTTTTGGAAAACTCCAGGCAGGCTGCCATGTGCCTTTTACTAAGGAGTGGGCAGCACGGTGGCGTGATGGTTAGCACTGTGGCAGCACAGCAAGAAGGTCACGGGATCGATTCCACTCCTGACCATCGTAGATTCGATCCCACCCGCAGACCATCGGTGACCCTTCTGTGTGGAGTTTGCATGTTCTCCCCATGTCTGCGTGGGTTTACTCTGGGTACTCCGGTTTCCTCCCACGGGCCAAAGACATGCAGGTTAGGTTAATGGGCATCAACTGGGGATTCTAAATTATCCTTAGGTATGGATGTGAGAGTGAATAGTTGTCTGTGTCTCTGTGTTGGCCCTGTGATGGACTGGTGAGCTGTCCAGGGTGTACCCTGCCTCTCGCTCAAAGATGCTGGGATAGGCTCCAGCCCCGCCCCCCGACCCAAAAAGGATTAAGTGATGGGTGGATGGATGAATGCAAAAATCTAAAAGAAAACCCAACTTTTTTCATATTGTCATTATGAGGTATTGTGTGTACAATTTTGAGGGAAAAAATGAATTTAATCCATTTTGGAATAAGGCTGTAACATAACAAAATGTGGAAAAAGTGAAGCGCCATGAATACGGTACCCGGATGCACTGCATATGAATTTTACATAATCACATTAAGCCAGTAGTTACATTAGTTAGCTCAGTCTGTCTTCACCATCCTGCACTAACAGCTTACCAGCTAACATAACCCTCAAAATGGTGTCTGTCCCACGTCAACCAAAGTTCTCATGGTGATGAAAGAGGGAGGGTGGGGCAGCTCATTTGCATTTAAATAAAAAGGCACTGAAATGAGAATTCTGAGAAAGCCTATTAAAATGGGTTGAAAATGGTGCTTAAATAATTAAAGGCAGAGGTATTTTGACCAAAGCATGTCAGAGACATTTCATTAAGACTTCAGGAAACTGTCAACATGTGGAAAAAATTGCATTGTAGTATGTTATGTTGATGATAAAATAACATTTTGTGGTTCATGATCTTAAAATGCTGATGACACGTTCTTGACTTCCTCTAATTTTTCAACACATAATACAGTATGACAAAATAGCTTGGTCTGTGCAGTTCTAAGTCAAACAGCCTTTTTTTCACGCAAATATCCGACGTTTTCATGAGCGCCACGTCACCAATTGCATCAGTGGCTGGAAAACCCCCAGCCATGTAGTCATGTCATTGGGAGAACTCACCGCTTGGCTGCTCATTGTACACACAGGATGGAAGCAGTTGAAAACATCGACGATGGTTCCAGCACATGTAGTCTGGAATTGGTTTGTGTTGTCCAATCTTCAGACAATTATAGTTCCGAAGAATGAGATGATAAAGAAGAATCTGGGGGCATCAGACCATATAGGTTTGAGCCGTGCCAAGCAGGCATTGTGCCAAGCCAGTCACACTCAGAGTGACGGTGGAGAGGCACACATACCCGCCGCAGCAGCAGTGACAAACACACGGCAGGGGAACACCAGTGTTATTCTTTTGTTACAGATATTGCAACAAATTATTTGTTCATAAATATAATTTATTTAAACCCGATTTTTCAATAAAATCATAGCAGTGTATTCTCTGTGGCTCAGGCATCGGGTTTATTATGGATTATTGGAGAGTTCTTGTTGTTTTTGTTTTGTTCATGTGTTTTATGTACGTTTTGACCCACTTTCAGGTGGGCACTGTCCAAGATTCGCCAGTCCGAACACACGCGCCCTCTCTCTTTGACAGTCAGCTGTTCATGGTTTATGTGCATCATCTGCCGTGTTGTCAGCCAGTCAGTGTTGCCAGCGCTATCACGACATGTTGGTCGCTCCACACAGCCGTGGTTCTGTTGCGCCCCTTGAAGCGATGTCGGCCCTGGGGTGCAACCGTGGTTAACACGTCTCCTCTCCATGTTTGCTGGGCGATGTCAGCCCCGAACGCCAACTGTGGGTGTTTGTGTTTATTTTTGTGGGTCTTCACCTTTTTGGGAACTGTTGTCATCATTCTTATGTTCAATACATGTGTTGAATTCTGCACATAAATCCATTCATCATGACCCTCCATACACTCTTACGCAGGGCAGGGAGAGGGAGGATGAAATAACGAGGATTTTTGTGCAGAGTTCACCACAGCACATTTAATCCAGAAAGACAGACAGTTCCCTGAAAGGTGAAGATGTACAAGAAACACAAACACACCTACTGATGGCATTCGGGGGCCGGGATCGCCCAGCAAACGAATGAGAGGAGAGGTATTAGCCACAGGTGTGCCCCAGAGCCGACATTGCTTCAAGGACGCACGAGAGCCACGGTGAACATGGAGTGACTAGCACGTCGTGAGAGTGCTGAAAATACTGGCAGACAAACAGCACAGATGACAATACTATGGACCATCAGTGCATGACTGGCAAACGGCCATGAAGGACACGCACTGCTGGTGATGGTGTGATGAGAAGCACATGGGCGAGGACAGGGAAACATGATCAGCGAGAGTTTGAATCAGCTGATGATGATGATAGCGGGGACATGGCCGGACCGGCGAGATGTCAGCATGGGATCACAGAAAGTAGGTCAAAGCTGCGCGTAAATCCATTAATCCTTCCCCTCCTCTGTGTGCTCCTCCTGCATAAAAGTGCACGAGGAGTGGAGGAGGCTTATAACAGTTGGAGCTGAAGCATGTGATGTGGTCTTTCACGGCCTGCTGTTTATCTAAGCCTGCGACACAACGCAAAGGCACAGCTGTAAAACAAGAAACCAGAGAAACTGTGAGCTACAAAGCAGTTGTCATTCCAGTCAACAACACCAGAGTCCGTTCTCCCACTTACGTCATGGGGGTGCTGCCCTTAATTCGGTGGGCAGCACCACAGTCCAGTCAGCAGCTGCTGTTTTTTGATGATAACTAGTTTATGCAGGCGCTGTTGTAAATATTATATTGATCATAGACAATGACTTTTCGGTTTACACAACATGCTAGAAAATGTCAAAAACGTGTCATCAGCACTTTAAAGGTAAGCATGAGAACCTTCTTTCAGATTTTTTTTTAATGAAAGAATCTGTTAATCAATAATCATGTATGGAAAATCAACCCTTTAGAAAAATGATCTTTACTTTCTTTTATATATTTTTATATTTACTTATTGCTTTCATTAAAAGACTTGTCCATTTACTGTAATGTTTCGCATAGGTTTTTTCTGTTTTACTGTAATATTTAATATAATAATTAATGTAATATTTAAAATACCTTTATCATAAGGTGCCCTTGACAATACTCTCCTTCCTCTGTACGCTAAAAGCTTATTTATGTCCCTTCTCTTGATCTTAAAGCAGAACTCTGCACCTACAGCCTGGTGAAAATTGAATTTACACTGTATATTTCATGAATATTGAAGAAAACATCCAGCGTCACCCCGATCTGACTCCTGACCGGATTTGCCGCCTTCAGACAGACTGCAGGCTCTTCTGCTGCAGAGTCTCTGATAATGTTCAACCCCAAGGTTGGATCTGATTGACAAGTAAGGCAAAGTTTGTGCTCTGCAGCAGTTTGCAGTCCATGTTGGAGAAAAAATATCCAGCTTTGGAGGTAATTTGTTGCTGCGGAGAAGACTTTGAAGAGCCAGCATTGTTTGTTTAACTGCAGGAACATTGTGACTACCATTGACTATCTGGTGGGAGTTCATGTTTTTTTGACCATTCCTATTGAGAGTTCTAGTTCTAGCATAAGTCTCGAAAGTGTTGTTTTCACAAACAGTTTTAGCACCTAGTAGAGTACCGATGTCACTGGACCCTTCCAGTATGTAAGTGGCCTTTAAAGGGGTCATTGAAAAATTGTGTGTTTGAAGGTTTTAATTGTCTTAAGTGACTCTACTGGTCACCTAATTAACGAGAAATTTTCAAAACAGTCAATTTTCTTAAAAATAAAACAAAAAGCATGGCCTTTGTCTCATTTTTCTCTCCCAAAAACACCAGAAACGTTTTTGACTCTTCCATCTAAATCATACTGTATATGTCACGATGAGAAAAAGCCAACCCACCACCATCCTAAAGACCCACCCACTGCTCTATTATTGGCCCACCTAGCTGTCTGTCATGTAGATGGAAAGGGGGGGCTAAAGATAGCCTATTAGCCCATGAGGTATAAGCCCCTGAGTTAACACTGGTACCAGGATGCTTGCTGTAAGCGCGGCTTATATTGTTATTTTCTTCAGATCTTTGTCATCCTAATAACCATCCCTGTTACCATCTGGTTTGCTGGTGTGCCTCGCGTCACTCTGGCCCATCTCTCAGTGGTTTCATTGTGATTCCACGGCGGATCGCCCATACTGGCACACTGGTCACTGCACCCAAAATGGCCCGGGACCAGAGGCTGCTGGCTGGAGGCTGCTGGCTCTCACAGCCAACTCTCTCACCATCCTCGGGGGCTCAGCGTGACTCCACTCTGCGCTTACAGGCAGCGTAAGAAAGCCGCCTTGTGACGGGGTGTCCCCCAGCTGGCTGTGGAAATAAAGCGGATTCCCATAGAGCGAGAGACACTGCCCTTTGAGATCCCTTGGCTAGATAGCTTGGCTCGGCCAGCAGCCTTGGATCATGGGCCAGGTCTTGGTTGCAGCGATTGGGGGGTGGGGGGGGGCATCTGGTGCATGGTGCTACCGATTTGTTGTGGAATCATGGCAAAATTATTGGGAGCTGGGTTGCACTGATGCAAGGTACACCATGACTGTGGGTCAGTGAACCAGCACTGCTCATCCCAACTAGAAGGAGGCTATAAGCTAGTCAGCTAGTGGCTAACTACGTAACTAGTGACCTAAGAGGGAGGCTGTAGTTGAATAGGTAAAGGATGATTCTTAAAGTGATAGGCTTTAAATCAGAGCATTTCAAGAAAGCCAAGAAAAATACAAAACAAATTTGCCTCACTAAATAAAAAACTTAAAGAAAATGTAAACAAAATATGTCACAAACACTTCATTAAGACATGTGTGAGCTGTTAAAATGTGGAAAAAGTGCAGTCAATGACCGCTTTAATACTTATGTGCTGGTTGCATCCAGGTTGCCTCTCAGATCCAAAGCAATCACTGCTGTTTTAACAAAAGTGAAAGTATTTACCGTCTCCTCCACTTGCACTGTGGTGCTTCTCTCCGAGTCTGGACTGCTGCTGTATTGATGTATGCTGCACAAAATTTCACCTCAGAGCTTTTTGTCTTCTTGCATTTGGATGAGCATATTCTGGGCTGATTTCTAAGCCCAGAATCACCAGTAAACCAATATAACATACAATAGCATTGCTCAACATCCTGTTAAGGTCTTCTGCCAATTGCATCACTTGTGCCTTTATGTGATTCCTTCATCAAGCTTCAGCTTGGCAGAAATGGGACAAGGAAAAAAAGGCCCCCAAAGACTGCAAGAGTTCCTGTACAAATATCTATCCATACATCCATCCATCCATCATTCTTCTACCACTTTTCCCAGGGACCGGGTTGCAGGGGCATGAGTCCAAGCAAAGACACACTGCCGCCTGGTTCACATCGCACCATCATCCCCATGCTCCCTCCTGCCGGTGGTGAGCCCAGTGGAGGGTGGAGGCTCATTGTGTACACTTGTGATTTTTTCATTGGGGATCCACTGGACTGCTCTTGGTCTGGCCCTTTACCCAGTTTAACATAGGAGACCCTACCAAGGACAAGTTGCCCCCGACAACATAGCTCCTGGTTTCATGAGTGTATGCAAACCCCTCTACCATGATAAGGTGGCAGTCCATGGAGGAGCCTGTACCTATATTGCTTCTAAAAAGGTTCAGGTACTTCGCGTTGGAAAAATGGTTATTTCTGTCCTGTCAGTGGTGGTAGAAAGGCTAACCACAAACTTCAGTGAGGTTAATTTGTCACCTATTAGGTCTGAGTCATTGCTGCCTGTTGCTTCTTATCAAAGGCAGTGAGCAGAAATGTGGTTTGAGCTCTTTGCAATGGAACCCATGACCCAACCCAAAGTTATAGCACAAATTTAGGAAATCATTTACAATTTCTAATTTATCAGTAGAAGTACTGAATACAAACACTGACTCACTTCAATAGTATATGTTTGCCTGCATCCTTTGGCTACCATTGCCAATGCAGCCTTCACATACTTGTACTGCACCATCCAGCGTGCAGACATGCAAAACTCCCACTTTTATAAAAGCCCACACACTCCACAACACAGCCACATTGTGTCTCCCACATGCAGACGCACTGTAATACACATTTGGGACACAGTGCGACAGCATATGGCCAACCAACTGCTTTGCCTGCATGATCACTAGTCTACTCGTTGAAATGAGCTCTTCAAATCCTCAACATACACCTTGCCACCCAAACCCCCCCCCCCTCCCGTTTAAGCAGTGCTGATGTATGTTGGTGCAAGTCCCCACTTCACAAATGTACAACCAAGCAACTGTGAGGCAGCTACCGAGGGCTTGAAACCAGCCATCAGAAAGTGTTTGATGTGTTGAATCAATCCCTGTCTGTCCTCTGCCTCAGCTCTAATCTCTCATTGTCTCTCTGAAACACACACACACCCCTACACACACATTCAGGTATAAAGACACACTGCTGTGGGGAGGTGAAATAACAGTTGAGACTTGCCTATAAATTACAGGCAGGCTTTTTTGCTGGTGCAGTATACTGTAGCCTACATTTCTCATCCTAGAACACTGATCCCCAAGGCAGAGAGACCCCTCCACCCCAACTCCTCCTCCTCTCCCTCTCCAATCTCTGTTCCTCTCTCCTCCTCATTCATTTTTGTTTTCTTTCTTTCCTTTCCTCATCCCTGTCCTTTCGTCCTGTTGCCACAGTCTCTCTCTCTCTCTCTCTCTCTCTCTCTCTCCCCCCATTGAGGTGAAAAACCTCTCCTGATGGTGTTGAGGCGCCTTTGCTTTCAGAAACAGCGGGTTTGGGGGAAGGGAGGCAGCAGAGGCAAAGAGCCGAGCTCCGCCTCGTCTAGCAGAACTACACAAATTCACCAGAGGCTGACTGGCTAGACCGGAACTATCCGCTGATTAATTTCAAAGTAAAGACCTCAACGATGAAAAGATGCAGTACCCCATTTTTTTTTAATTCTCTTGTGTGCCACACTTTCTAATAAATTTTCTTTTTTTCTCGTAAGTGTGCAACAATTTTCCATATATATATATATATATATATATATATATATATATTTAAATATACACAAACACGCACACTACATTTTGTTTATAAATGTGCAATTTACAGGATACTATGGTCTAATTCAAACTTTGATTAAATGCATTGATCAAATTAAAGAGTGGATGTGCCAGGATTTTCTTCAGTTAAACAAAAACCTTATGGACATTATGTATATTATTTGTATATTATAGTTCTAGTTAGTTTTCAAGTATGTCTCAGGGATGTGTGAATGGCTGTGTTGGGGTGGGGGGTGAGGGTGTGTGTCAGTGTGTCTTAAATTATGTTCTTTTTACTTATATGGATGCCGAGAGAAACGCAATTTCATCTTGCCTGCACTACAGTTGTATGTACAGCAACATGACAATAAAGGTTGATTTGATGTGATTTGATTTGAAAATAAAACTGAAATAATTTGTGGAGCCAAAGAAGAAAGACTCAATATTAGTACTCAGCTTCAGTCAGTGATGCTAAAAACCAACAGCCAAGCCAGAAATCTGGGTGTGATTCTGGACTCAGACCTCAACTTTAACAGCCACATTAAGACAGTAGTGAAGTCATCCTATCATCACTTAAAGAACATTGCGAGGATTAAAGGACTGATGTCAGGATGTAGAAAAACTTGTTCATGCATTTATCTGCTATATTTGAATGTGTATTGTCTGTATCGTCTGTCAGAATATATATATTCTCTGTCCTGTGTTGTTGTCACTGCACTTTTGTGTTTTTGTCCTTTCACCTGCTAAAGGGACTCCGAATGAAAATTAGCTTCTGCTAACTTGGGCACATTTACGTCTGTTTTACTGATGTTCATTAATGTGCACTGTCCCTTTTAAATCAGTTAATAAATAAAATGGTCGGCGGCGGCGGTGGCTTCAGCTCATGTCCGAGCATTGGTTTCGTCTTAGTTTTCAGGACGTTGCCATCTGTGATCGATGTCGATGGCAGATGTGGCTCTGAAGGCCCAGCCTATGATAGAACTGTCGTGGGCAGAAGTCACATTTTATTGTGGGTGGGGGACGTGGTTGGTTTTGTTTTTCTTGTCTTCGTTTGTGTTTATCATCATCCTGTTGTTTTCTGTGCCTCTCAAATGAGTCTGTGCCTTCCCAAGTTCTTCTTCTCCAGGCTGCTCTGTCGGTGGCAAGTTGTTCCCAAGATCTTTTGTCTATGTTGGATTGCTTCAGGGAACATTTTAGCTGGTCCTTCTAGCGCAGTTTTGGCCTACCATGTGGTCTTTTTCCTGTCTCAAGCTCCCCCTGGAGCGTGATTCGTGGCAGTCTGGTGGGGTCCATCCGTACGACATGTCCTGTCCATCAAAGGCGGTGCTGCAAGATGGTAGCTTCCACACTAGGCAGTAGAGCACGCTTGAGAATCTCATTGTTTGAAAGTCGATCCTCCCAACGAATGCCAAGTATTTGTCTGAGCTTTCTCTGTTGGAAGTTCTCAAGGCGCTTGATATCGCAACGATACAAGGTCCAGGCTTCACAGGCGTAAAGAAGGGTGGAAAGAACAACAGCCCGAAAAACCATGATTTTGGTGCGGATGGTTATTGCATGATTATTGAAGACTCGATGACAAAGGCGTCCATATGGGGAGTGTGCGGCTTTTATGCGGTTTTCGATGTCCTTTGCACAAGTTGGTATTTTTGAGAGGATGCTACCAAGGTAAGAGAAATGCTCCACTTCATCGACAGGATTTCCGTTAATCTTAAGGTTGATCCTTGAGGAAGTTTGACCAGGTGCTGGTTGGTTGAGGATTTTGGTTTTGTCAGTGTTAACTTCCATTCCAAAATGCTCATAAGAGTCATTATAAATGGTAGCTATCCTCTGGAGGTCATCAACAGTCTGAGCTGGTGTGGCATTATCGTCTGCAAACTGCAATTCATGAACACTGGTGACTGAGGGTTTGGATTTTGCGCGAAAGCGAGCAAGATTAAAAAGCCCCCCATCCAAGCGGTATCGCAGATTGATACCAGGGGTTGTTGGTGGTATTTCATTTAGCATTGCAGCCATATACAATGAAAAGCAGGTTGGAGCAAGGACACATCCTTGCTTGAGACCACTAGTGATGGGAAAAGGGTCTGAGAGGGTATTCTGGTGGCAAACCCTACCAACCATGCCATCGTGGAGAGCGCGAACGAGAGCGATGAAATCATCTGGACATCCAAAACGAGCAAGAACAGCCCACATAGCAGGGCGAGGAACTCGATCAAAGGCCTTCTTGAGGTCCCAGAAGATGAACATAAGTGGTTGTTGTTGTTCTTGGCTCTTTTCCTGGAGTTGTTGAGCACAGAATATTATATCTACTGTACCATGAGAGGGTCTAAAGCCACACTGGGACTCAGGAAGTACATCCTCGGCTACTACAAGAAGACGGTTGAGAAGGATACGAGCAAAGATCTTGCTTGCAATGCTCAGTAGTGAGATGCCGCGGTAGTTACTGCAGTTCTCTCTATCTCCCTTCTTGAAAATGGTGACTATATTTGCATTTTTAAAGTCACTTGGTAACGTCTTGGTTTCCCATATTTTAAGTAGAAGCTGCATTAAATAGTTTTTCACCTCGGGACTTCCATGAAGATAGAACTCCAGCGGGATGTTATCTGGTCCTGGTGCTTTGCCTGTCTTCATGTGCTTTATAGCTTTATTTAGCTCATGTAGTGAAGGTGGTGTAGACATTCACTCGCGAGTAGGGTGTTGTGGGGTCTTGCAGAGGAGATCACTAGGGGTGCAAAAGTGACTATTTAATAGACTCTCAAAGTGGGACTTCCAACGGTCAAGGATCCCCTTGGTGATAATGGTGGAGCCATTTGCATCTTTTAGGCTGCCCACAGATGATCTAGTGGGGCCAAAGATCTCCTTCGTTGCAGCATAAAAACAACGCATATCCTGTTGGTCGGCATATTTTTGCAAATCTTCTGCTTTTTGCTGCCACCAAGTGTTTTGGGCTTTACGAATCCCTCACTGGCATGCCGCTTTTGCTTGCTGGTGTTTCTGTTGATTCTTTGCAGACGGATCATTTTCAAACGCAAGATGTGCACGGCGTTTAGCCTTGATGAGGTCGGTGATTGTTTCATCATTCTCGTTGAACCAGTCTTGGTTTTTCTTGTTTTTGTGAACAATCGTTTCTTTGGAGGCAGCAGTCAATGCATCACGAAGAGTGGTCCATCGGTCTTCAATTGAGGCTTTGTCTGGAAGGCTCAGTTCATTCACGTTTCTACCAATGGCCTCTCTAAAGGACTGCAACATTTGGGGATTGTGGAGCTTGTCACAGTCAAAGCGATGGTGAGGAACGTTTGCTAAAATGTGCTTTGGTGGTCGCCGGATCGTAATATTGAGTCGGGAGATCAGGAGGCAGTGATCTGTCCAGCAGTCATCTGCTCCAGGCATGGAACGCGTGATGCGGACATCATTTCGGTCTCTTGTTTTTGTGAGGACATAGTCGAGGGTGTGCCACTTTTTGGAGCGAGGGTGTTTCCAGGTCGTCTTCTGGCGATGGGGGAGTTGGAAAAGCGTGTTTGTTACAATAAGATTGTGTTTGGCACAAAGGCCCAGTAAAAGTTCCCCATTTGCATTGCATTTTCCCATACCATGGTGGCCTATGATGCCTTTCCACAGCTGGTGGTCACTGCCAACTCTGGCATTGAAGTCACCCAGAATAACAAGCTTGTCGGATTCTGGGACTGTCAGAATGGTATGTGTGAGCTGTTCATAGAAGGAGGTCTTGCTTTCATCTTCAGATGTAAGTGTAGGCGCATACACTGAGATCAGAGTGAGGAAATGTTTTGGGGTGAGCGGGATTCGGATGGTCATTATTCGCTCATTGATTGCAGTTGGGACAAGGTTGTGTTGGTCCACAAGCTGGGATCGGATGACAAAGCCTACACCATGGATACGTGGATCTTCTGTATCCTTTCCCTTCCAGAAAATGGTGTAGTTTGATCCAGTTTCCTTGATGTTGCCTTCCTCAGCAAGTCTAGTCTCACTTAGAGCTGCTATGTCGATGTTAAAGCGTGCAAGTTCTTTACATACCAGAGCTGTACGACATTCTGGGCACTCGCTGCTCCTCATGTCCTGCAGTGTGCGGATGTTTCAAGCACCCAGGATGAAGGGTTTTGTAATGAGAGATCCAATCGGTGGTTGAGAATCCAGGCGATGGTCGAGAGTGGTTGAGTTTGAGTTTTTATGGTTTTGATATGTAGGTTGACCGCTGTGATGGGTAATCTGCCAGCCGCAGCATGCTAGCCAGATAAGTCTGCAGTGTCCAATGTTTGCCCCACCTTTTCTAGGGGCCTCCCCATATGGGGTGGGCTGTGGGAGTCCTAAATAGGCCAGCCCAGTCGCGGATCCAGCTACCGAAATCCAATGTCACCGCAGAGTTCATTGGAAGGCGATCATCTTAGATCCACCGCCAATGTGTGGCTGCGAGCTAGAGGCTTCCAGTCATACCAAACCTGCCCCCGTTACTCGCAGTTCCATCGCCATTGGGCTTGAAGGGATCGTCCGAGTTGAAGACGAAGGCCAATCGCTTGTGAATTTGTTTAGGATGGTCGTGGCTGCGCGAGGGCCATGCACACGCTCTTGGCCATCAGCATGTCCAACGCAGTTCGGCAGGCCGAAACGTGCGATTTTCATGAGGTTGGCTGCAGCGGGCTGCCGGGTGCTTTGTTTATCAAGGCCCGCCTATCTAGCACCTGCCCGCCAGACACTGCCCTCATCCGCCAAAGTAGTAGACTACTCGCCGTTGGGGACTTTCCTAACGGACTATGTAGTCCGTATACTATTTAACCCATAGTTGGGGATTTGATTCATGGGTATCAGGGCATGTCCACACGCCGGTGAGCCGTGAGTACCGCAAGTCTGGGGGCCAAACCTCCTCCGAGTCCCTGCATTTTAGCCTGGGGCCTCAGGGTAACCAGTTTCCATCCATTACCACAAGGAGGTGCACATGGGGCTTACTGTGGAGAGGCTATGTACTAGCAGAAGAGACTTACGCACTCGGCTCCCTTTTCGCTTGCTGTAAACAGCAGGCTAGCTAGCGGCAGGACAGAAGTGTACACTTCTATAACGCACTAGACACATCACACAGCCTTTTAATGGACCAATAATAAATAAAATAAATCTTCAGTAAACTAAACTACTCTAATACTGTCCTCACAGGTCTCCCTAAAAATTCCAGACATCAGACAGCTGCAGTTAGTTCAGAACGCTGCAGCTGGAGTCCCCACTAAGACCAAGAAAGTGTATCATATAACTCCAGTTCTCTGATCTTTACAGTGGCTTCCTATCTGTCAAAGGATAGATTTCAAAATACTGCTGTTGGTTTATAAAGCTTTTAATGGTTTAGGGCCAAAATACATCTCAGATCTTCTGGTCCATTGTGAACCACCCAGAGCCCTCAGGTCATCAGGGTCAGGCCTACTATCTGTGCCCAGACTTAGAACCAAACATGGTGAAGCAGCGTTCAGTTTTTATGCTCTGCACATGTGGAACAAACTCCCAGAAAGCATCAGGGCGGCTGAAACTCTCAGCTGCTTTAAATTGAGGTTAAAAACTTTCCTATTTGCTGCGGCCTCTCAGTAGAACAATTGTTAATCTTCCACAATGTACTGTAACTTATTTCTTGCACTTTGTCTGTCTGCCGGGGCAGCACAGTGGTGCAGTGGTTAGCACTGTTGCCTTACAGCTAGAAGGTTCCTGGTTCGAATCCCCAGGCTGGCAGGGGTTGGAACCTTTCTGTGTGGAGTTTGCATGTTCTCCGTGTGCTGCGTGGGTTTACTCCGGGTCTCCGGTTTCCTCCCACAATCCAAAGACATGCATGTTAGGTTAATTGGTTGTTCTAAATTGTCCCTAGATATCTGTTTCCTATAGGCCCTTAGAATAGAGGGTTAGTACTAGTGAAAGCGCTTTGAGTGGTCTTTGTGACTAGAAAAGCGCTATATAAGTGCTAGTTAGTTAGTTATTCTATTTTAGCTTTCTGTTTTTCTTTATTTTTAGTTAGCTTTTAAATTGTTTTATTTTGATGTACTTTTACAATGTATTTCTTTTGCAACTTGCTGTAATGCTTTAATGTTTTTCTGTACAGCACTTTGAAATGTGCTAAAGAAATAAACTTACCTTTCCTTGTAAGTGGTTAGGCTTCTCTTAAATTTGCAACTTCATTTTTCAACTGCAGTTAGTCTCACTTATGTGTGTATAAGCAAGGCGAACAAGGATGTTTTTATATGATGGATTTCCAGACAGGATAGTTAATTATAATAAATCCTTTTAAAAGCATTAACAATGTCTAAGAGATCCTGTCTTTCTTAAGGGGAAAAGCAAAAACGTTAGGCAAGTTTTCCTCTTACATCACTTTCTTCTAGCTAGTTTTGAAGATGTAGTGAGTTCAGTACACTGTAAATTTGCTACCTCAAGGCATCATACTGATCTTTACTGAAGGGAAGTTTGATTCCTTTAATTGCATTTTCAGTCATTGCTGAACAAAATGTGTCAATGAAGGACAATTTTCAGTTAATGCAACCTCTGCTTGTACTATATGCTTTTCTCTGGTGCATTCCACTACAAATAAGACAGCTAAATATCAAACCAAGACTTCTGACTTTTTTAGAAAGATTTGAACAAAAAGCATCTGAGAACATAAATCTACCACTGTCCTATTATTGAGGTGTGGTCTGCAACTTACCCTTCTAGGTCACATGTGGCTTTTTTGCTCATTTTTTTAAAAAAATTGTCAAAAAAGGCACACACTTAGTGTGATAACTTCTTCTTTCAGCTGCTCCCTTTAGGGTCGCCACAGCAGATCAGCTGCTTCCATCCTCCTTCACTACAACCATGAATCTTGTCTGTGGTCTTCCTCTTTTACTCCTACCTGCCAGCTCCATCTGCAACATCTTTTGTCCAATATGTCCTATATCCCCCTTCTGCACATGTCCAAAAAATCTCAGCCTTGTCTCTCTTACTTACTGGAGTGGTGGCCTAGAAGTAGAGCATCCGCCCCACAACCGGGAGGTCGGGGATTAAGTCCCAGCCGGGTCATGCTAAAGACCATATAAAAGTGGAACTTCCTGCCATCCAGCGTGGTGCTCAGCAAAAATGGGAGGAGGGAAAGGTGGGTGGCAGTGGCTCAAGAAGTAGAGCGGGTCGTCCAGTAACCAGAGGGTTGGTGGTTTGAATCCCGCTCTGCCTAGCCATCGTGCCGTTGTGTCCCTGGCCAAAACACTTAACCCACCTTGCCTCCAGTGTCCATGACACTGGGTATGAATGTGCATAAATGTTTGGTAGTGGTCAGAGAGGCTGTTGACTTGGATTGGCAGCAATGTTTCTGTCAGTCTGCCCCAGGGCAGCTGTGGCTACAGTAGTAGCTTACCGCTACCATTGTCTGTCTGTGGAGTGAATGAATAATGTATCCATTGTAAAGCGCTTTGGGTTTCTTGAAAGGCACTATATAAATGCAAACCATTATTATTACTTTGTTTCCAAACTGCTCAACTTGAGCTGTCCTTCTGATATACTCATTTCTAATCGTGTCCCTCCTAGTCACTCCCTATGATAATCTTACCATCGTCAACTCTGCCACTTCCTATCTTTTTGTCAGTGCCACCGTCTCCAAACCATACATCATAGCAGGTCTCACTACAGTCTTGTAAACCTTCCCTTTCACTCTAACTGCTATTCTTCTGTCACAGATCACCCCTGATACTCATCTCCATCTGCTCCACCTTGTCTGCACTCTCTTCTTCACCTATCTTGTACATTTTCCATTTTCTCTTCAATTTGCCCGTTTGTACTCAAAAGTGTGTACATATATGAGAACAAACTGGCAAAATGAAGAGACAAGAAGGCTCACTGATTTACTCAATACATATATGAGAAAGGCAACATATATGTATATAAGTTGAAATACTTGTAAATTTAGGGGAAAGTTTCAGATTTCTTGGAAAAGTTGTCAGCTTTCCTTTTACTCAATTCGGCTTTTTTTCCTGTAAAGTTGATTCCTTTTCCAGTAAATTTGAAATTTTCCCCTAAATTTACAAGTAAAATTTTTTGGGAAAATTTGCAAAAAAACACAAATTTATGTGAAAATTTTAAGTTTAAGAGAAAATAATTACAAATTTAGAAGTTGAGTTTTTGTGGAAAAAAGTTTACAAATTTACAGAAAGGTCACACACAAAGTTTAATATGCTATCCACCTTATTCATAGGCCCCATGATGCCTTCCGTGAATTATGGTAGCAACTTCTTGTATTAGTTTAGAACATATGGTTGTCACTGAAACGGGACACTTTTCCTTGTTCAAAAACAATGACTTCGGCATCAGAAATGCGGGAACACGGCCTTTTGCACCTCAAAACAGTAATATAACTAGAAAAGCACTCGGAGAGCGCAGACCTCCGCCAAGCGCCACATTTCCCCCATACAGTGTTTGTGTGTATGTTTTCAGATTCCTTGACCATGAAAACATATGACTAGCAATTGGATTGACAATGATAGGATTAGTGGTTGAGTAGTTATTCACGAAAATGACATTTTTCGTAATGGCGGCCACAGTTCCACCCATACAGTGTTTGTGTGTATGTTTTCAGATTCCTTGACCATGAAAACATATGACTAGCAATTGGATTGACAATGATAGGATTAGTGATTCAGTAGTTATTCACGAAAATGGCATTTTCCGTAATGGCGGCCACAGTTCCCCCCATACAGTGTTTGTGTGTACGTTTTGAGATTCCTTGACCATGAAAACATATGACTAGCAATTGGATTGGCAATGATAGGATTAGTGGTTCAGTGGTTATTCACGAAAATGGCATTTTCCATAATGGCGGCCACAGTTCCCCCATACAGTGTTTGTGTGTACGTTTTCAGATTCCTTTACCATGAAAACATATGACTAGCAATTGGATTGACAATGATAGGATTAGTGGTTCAGTAGTTATTCATGAAAATGGCATTTTCCGTAATGGCGGTTTTCTTCTGGACGGTGATCCGGATCATCCCTAAAATTTAATCAGTTCTCCCTTGTACCATTTCCAACAACGCCTGAAAGTTTCATTGAAATCCGTCCAAAACTTTTTGAGTTATCTTGCTAACCAACAGACAGACAAACAAACAGACAGACAAACCTTGGCAAAAACATAACCTCCTGGCGGAGGTAATCATACCACTTCCCACGACTGTTGAGGGATGGAAAGATGACCTTAAAAAGTGGCCTCGTAGAGAGTAGCTCCGTTAGTTAGCGCCACTGCTAAGATGCTAACACTGTAAACAAATGACTCGTGCTGGCAAAATGAGTCACTTTGAGGACATTTTCAAAACTGATGTAACGTTATTTCTATATTCTGTATTGAAAGACCTTGAAAATGATATTTAATTTGTAGGTAGTGTGCAAAAACTGACCGAGAAAAAGACTATTTGTTTATATTTTAGCTAGGTTAAAAACTCGCGTTCAATCGGTCGGAAGTTATGTCTTCTGCAAAAACATAGGTATTTTTAGAAAGTAAAACTTCTAAGCTTTTCAATGATACCAGGCACTCATGGGGTTTCCCCGGGGCTTTGCCGCTACCAAACAAAGAAAGAGTCATGATATATGACTTCTTGTTGCCTGTACTCATAATGACACGGTGCGCATTCAGACCAGCATGTCTCCATCGCAATAAAGTCGGCTGCGTTTTGTTAAAATATGTTGGACATAATCAAATTTACCTTAGAGGAGACGTACGCCACAACACCGTGCTTGAATGTCGTCTGTCACCGTGTGGTGAGAAGCCTCCATTTATCCAGTCTTTTGGCACAACCACGAACACCAGCAAGTACCAGAACTATGCCAAAACATTCAAAAAATACAAAAACTAGAAGAGCTGAAATTAGCTGCCACTTGAGTGTAAAACACGTATGTGGACTATACGTTAAAATGAATTTGAAAAACTTTTAAAAACGCTATTTTAAATGCCCCTGCTACTCCACTCTTACTGACTGGTTTAACACATCAGCTGAAACCGGAAGCTCCGCCCATAATCGTTTCTGCAGCACCCCCAGGAATAAGGTGGATAGAAAAAAAAAATCATTAATGCTGATTGTTCAGTGTGTTTTTAAAAACTTTGCTGTTTAGCGTTCAAGGCTGTTATTTCATTCAATTTTTGGTCTCAAAATGTGTTGAAGCTTTTATTTTGAAACCCCAGAAGGACGTGGTGTTTTGTTGTGTTCCGGGAGCATTGATCCTCGTCTTTCTCCGGTCAGTCAGCCCCTGCAGCTCATCGGTGCCGCTTGTAAAGAGTGACACACACTGACCCACTCTCACGGGCTTCCGCACGGTAACCTTGGTCTCTCTCCGGTGGCGGAGGATCCTCGGTCGGACCGCGGAGGGGGTCGGCACATCGTCTCTCTCTCTTTTTTTTTTTTTCCTCTCGGGAATCGGCTCATTTCCCCCGGACTCGGAGGTCCCCTGGTCGGTCGCCGGCGATGCGGGAGCAGCTTCGGAAGTGAGTGCCGAGGGGTCCGTGTTGTGTCTGTGTGGGTAGATTGTGGGTAATGCAGTAAACCTGTCCACAGACATCACCGTGGGTTTAAGATCTGTTCCCCATCCTGGGCAGAGACATCCTCCACACGCGTTTGCGCAGAGTTCGATTTGCGTGCACAATGTTTAAAACTGGACCATGAGACACTTGGGATGTATTTTGGATATGTATTTTTTTTAAAAAATGTATCCACAATGCATTTGAATAAATGCCACCCTGCTTGAGTCAATTGTTATGCGTAAAATCTAGTTTGATGTTTTTATTGCGGCGTATGATCGGAGCGCATAGATTTTTTTTTAATTAAAATGGAGTTAAAATTGGTTAGTGCAGCCTTTATAGCATAAACACCCCCCTCCTTTTCCGCGGTTGTTGCCGGGGAATCAGACGATGTGTGCGGCCATGAGTCCCTCCAACCTGCTGTTCCCTCTCCCTAGACCATCCTTGCATTTTCTCACCCTAAATCCTTTCCGAGTACCCTCCCCCGGGCTCGCTGCTGCCATGTTGGAATTTAAAAAGCAAAAAAGGACGCTGAACGCTTTAAAAACGCGTCCGATGCTCAGCGTCCCCTGCCTTTTTTGTCCTTATGTGTTTGAATTTGTCCCGACGGGGATGTGTGTTTATTTGTGCGTCTGTGCTGGAGAAGCGGTCGCACTGAGTGGAGCAGCTATGCATCTCTGTTGCATTCCTTCACACTCTCCACTGCAAACACAGTCACCTACCACAGCTTCGCAGGGTCTGGGTCCGTGCATTATGTTGTGTGTGTGTAAAGCTTTTTTTGTTTTTAATTTTTTTTTTTTTTTTTTGATGCACTGCTTTGTTTTCGCCTGGGCCTTCGTTCTCAACACAAACAGCGCATTTTTAGTCCACATTTCCATTGCTGTCTTGCTCTGATCAGTGAGATGAGGCTGTCCTGCAAAAACACTGCTCAGGTCTCTGTGGAAGTTTGTTGAAATGAGGGCAGAGGATGCAGGCGAGCTGGTGCAGATTTTTGGCACTGATGTGATTGCAGGTGTGTGTGCTTCACAGACTAAATACAGCTGATGGATAAACACACACTCACACAGATTCAACTGGGGGTTGCTGGATTTCCTCCTGCAGCATGCCTGGGCACGATTGTTCAGTCTTGTGTCTCTGTGCTGCCTTTGTATCCAGAGCAGATGATTATCGACCACAAGCTGTGTTTATTCCTAACCTGTGGCTTTGAGGGTTGAACTTGAGCATTCAGAGACAGTGGTTTCCTACATTTAGGCTGCAGACATATCCTGCCCTGGTGACACATCATTTAGATTTTTTTAATCCAAATAGGGTTATAAAATGTATGAGACTGAGGGGACTCAATATTTCTTATTACTTTGGAATGAATGGTTGAATTGGATTTTGAAGAAAATGCATCACAAGAGTCGTGCATAATGAGCTACGAGCACACGGCTAGTTTTCCTAGTATGGGTTACACAAAGCTTTCTCCATGATGGCATCTCCAGCGATTTGTTTATTTACTAGCTCATAGATAGATAGATACTTTATTTTGAACAAAAAAGCAAAAAACAAAACAAATGACAAGTGCAATAAAAGTGACGGTATACAGTGCTCGAAAGGGAGAAGGAAGAAGTTGACACTTAATTACTCCAACTCCTCTTTTCCCTAAATACAACCCATGTGAAATATATACCTATTACCTCAATATAAGACCCCAAGTAGACAGTTAACTATATTTTATACATACCAACATTGACACCCATCCATCCCAACATACATACGGTCCATACATCTATACCCAGCCCCAAACAACACAGATATACACAGTACTGTCCCACCTACCCTCCCATATAGTGTCCCAGAGTGAACATAGTGAGTCGTCCATATTAATACAACCCCTCTAACATATATCCTTTCAGCAAATAATGTTTATACCTATTTTTGAATTGATTTCTGTTTGTACATAGTTTTAGTTCCAGCTCCAGACTGTTCCACAAATCCACCCCACAGACAGATGTGTACATACTTTTCTTAGTTGTTTGTACCTTAGGTTTTGTAAAGTTTAAGTCTCCTCTCAAATTATAGTCATTGTCTTTTTTTTTTGAATATTTTTTTGTATATTAATTAAACTCAATGGAACAGAAGGACACGAGACACCATCTTGTGGTCCTATGTGGCAGTTGTGTTTCAGAAGTTGATATTATTGCTGTCTTTAAAGATGATTGACTTCTTGCTGTAATTGCTGCCAAAGGTGCATCAACGAAGTATTGAGCAAAGGCTGTGAATACTTATGTACATGTGATTTCTTAGCTTTTTATTTTTAATGAATTTGCAAAAATCTCAGACTTTTTTCACGTTGTCATTATGGGGTATTGTGTGTAGAATTTTGAGGAAAAAGAAATGAATGTAATCCATTTTGGAATAAGGCTGTAACATAACAAAATGTGGAAAAAGTGAAGCACTGTGAATACTTTCCAGATGCACTGTAATCGTGCACATACCATGCACATGCTTATAAAGCAGGAGTTGCATCTAGTAACTAGTTAAGATTAACTAGTTAGTAGAGTAGGAAAAATGTCAGATGTATGGAAGAACTTTACAGTGAAAGGTGACAACAAGCAAAAAACAGTAGATTTATAGAATAAAAAAAAAAATACATATATTTTTGTCATTTGCCTCTCGCCGAAAGATGCTGGGATAGGCTCCAGCCACCACCACCCCCCCGCGACCCGAAAAGGATTAAGCGGAAGAAGATGAATGAATGAATGAATGTAAACCATGACAAAAAAAAATCCTGCAGGACAAAACATGACATTTGATGTTTTCTAACCTGTTTGTATACTACCATAGACAGAGAGAGAACCTGAATTAGACAGAGCTCAGAGAGGGAAAGATGAGACAGAAGAGAGGAGCCAAGGAGAGGAAAGTGTTCAGGCAGAGTCCAGGAGAGGTGAGAGCAGAGGGAGGAGAGAAGGATGACACCAGTAAAAAGTCCAAACACAGGACATCTGGGTAGGACTCCAACTGGCCCAGTATTCCAACATTCAAGCCTTGGTTGTACAATACTTCAAATGGTAAGTTCCATATGCAAAGTTACTGTGCAAAATTTAAAAAAGAAACCATATAAAATTAACATATTCTGGTTACAATAATCTTACGTGTTTTCTGCACCAACCCCCGGTCTGTATTTCCCCAGACATTAAAACTAACACCCAAACACCATCCTGTGGTTCTTTGTGGCTCTGACTAGATTCTGCGCCTGTTTTAATGTAAATTAGATTATGTCCAACATCTTTTAACAAAGTGTGACTGACTTTATTGCTGTGGAGATATTGATATGCCTCAGAGCTTTTATTTGTTAATCATGTTACCATCTTAGCAACAGAGCTAATTAACAGAGCTACAGTATGTAATATGAGGCCACTTTTTAAGGTCATCTTCTCATCCCTAAATAGTCGTGGAAAGTGGTATGATTATATTACTCCTTAAGGTGCAAAAGATCATGTTTCCACATTTTTGATGCCAAAGTTGTTGTTTTTTTAAACTAGGAAAAGTATCCTGTTTCCATGATAACACTGGTTCCAGAGTAGTACCAGAAGTTGTGGCCATAATACACGCAAGGAATCATGGTGGGTAGGAATAAGATGGATTGATTACTCTAGTGGAGAGATTCTGTAAAATAAAAGATTTCACTACAATTATCAAAGTAAGAGTGAGATGGGATTTCATTTTTTTCCACATTGGGCTCTGTCACCTCAGTGTTGAAGCAGAACTAGAGAGTTGTGAAATGAGCATGTTCAGGTTCAGTTAGGTTTTTGGTCAATGGGCCACTTTCTATACAATCATCTGACAGTTTTTAATGTAATGTAAATATAATGTCTATGTCAGTGCATCTGGAAACTGACTGGTCAAGTACAAGTCGTTCATTCATTCATTCATTCATGTCCAGTTTTGATGCATAAAACTCACCTAATTTTTGCTTTAACATGGTTTGGATTTGACACATGCAGTCTAATAGCCTTGCAAACAAGAAGCACTTGGATCAGAAAATGAAGGAGCTTTTTTCTTCTCATTTTTATCAAAAAATAGTTTTGTTGCAAATATTTTCCTCCAATATGAAAAAAAATGCATTGTATGTTGACTTTATGTTGACTTTAATTTAAAGATATCTAGGATTGTGGGTTAAATGCTTTACAGTGGAAGGTTTATATGAGGGGAAAAACAGTTTAAAGATATGTATTGTCAGTGAGAACCATTTGATTGGAGCTGAGAGCCATGGACAGATGGTAGACGGTGTTGATTTTGCTGTTATACTGACAGTTATGAAAATACAAGAGAACACCAGCTTTAGAATTAGGATGCAAAAAGTGCACCTTACTAGTTGTGTTTCCAAAATACCAGCTTGTTAGTTTGATAAATGTTTCCCAAGAAAATAATTGCTCGGTGTGAGCCCTCAGGTTCTGTCAGCACTTTGACACGGTCTCTCACAAACGGATTCCTCTAATTTCCAGCTGATGAATATGGCTTTCATGCATTTTTGCCCGCTCTTTCTCACATTCTCAGCACATCCCTGAAGGCTATTGTCTAAGTTCATTCAGATGCCCGGTGTGCAGGAAGCATTCTGTCAGGGCTCACTCTCAATGATATGCAGAGGAAGACGTCTGCATAGCCCCATAAACCACCTTTAATCATTCATCCAAGAGCCATCATTGACTGCTGTGAGAAGTGACACTCGTGTCTCTGTGCAGATCCATTATTTAAAAGGCCTATCTGTCAGCACCACAGCAAGCTGTTCAGCTGCCTCTTCACTGCAATATGTAGCATTGTGAGTTGGCACGTGCGTGGGTGTGAGTGTCATTGTGTGACAGCACATGGTGTGTGTCAGCATGAATGAATGACTGCTGTTCAGTCAAACTTAAAATCATGCAGTGAAAACACAACATCCTGTATGTTTTGAATGGTTCCAGTGTGTTGTTTTCTTCAAAAGAGATTTCCCAAAATGTCCAAGTTGTATGTGTGACATGGTGGTGCAGTGGCTGAATCAATCCTCTTATATTTGGAAGGTTCTGGATTCCAACCTCATGGCTGTGTTGAATTTACATATTCTCCTTGTACCTGAGTTTGCTCAGTCATAAGATATGCTCGTCAGGTCAATCGGTGGTTCTGAATAGTCCGTAGATGTGTAAGTGAATGTGTGTGGCATTGAATCTGTGACAGACAGGTGAACAGTTGAGTGTTCTCCACCCCGTGTGACCTTGAGTTGGAACAAGTTGTTAATGATTGATGGGTCCACCAGTCCAGGCTGCAAGTTTGCCTAAGAAAACTTTTTTTTTTTTTTAAAGTATTCCCCATTTGTGAAATTTTGGCCTTTATTGATCCCATCCATCCATTTTTTACCTCTTATGCAGAGGTCTGAGTCACAACGGCTACACTCTAAGGGGAGTATCTCATGAAGGACTACTGAGGAACGTTCACGAGCATTGCAGTTGTTGGGTTTTCATCAGGGTTTGTAAGAGGTTGCACAACAGTTCAGCAACAGTTTCGGCGGTGGGAAACAATTTTTCTTGTTGTAGAAAAATTTTGAACTTGACAAGAAAAACTGTTTCTGCAACAACAAAAAGCGGTTTCCCACCGGAAAAACTGTTGACGAACTGTTGTGTAAACCCTGATGACACCCCAACAATCACAACATTCATGAAAGTTCCTCAGCATTCGCTGCTCTGTGAGATAACCACCCAAAGCAAAGAAGCCCAGACTGCCACCTAATCCACATAGTACCTGTGGTCCCAGTGTTTCATCTTTGGTGGTGAGCCCATTGGAGGAAGAATCCATGTGGCTCATCCAGGCTGAGCTTGATTTAATCCTATGGACCGAAACTCTGTCACCAGGCACTTGTCATTGAGCCCCTTTCACCTGGTCTGGCAGGACCTTGGTGATCCCATACCGGGTGGGGTACACTGGATTGATGTAGCTTCTTCATGGGGATCAACTGGACTGCTGTTCGTCTGGCCCTTCACTCAGGACCAGTTTGTCCTTTGAAACCCCACAGAGGGCAAGTTGCCCCTAACATCGCTGCT
The DNA here is from genome assembly GCA_020510985.1 of Pholidichthys leucotaenia. Lineage (NCBI taxonomy): Eukaryota > Metazoa > Chordata > Actinopteri > Cichliformes > Pholidichthyidae > Pholidichthys > Pholidichthys leucotaenia. The sequence goes on from CM035845.1 coordinate 290,017,645, forward strand.
GGGATCATTAGGGTACACAAACCTCTCCACTGCAATAAGGTGGTGATCCATATAGGGGATCCCTGCTTTTTATTATAAGAAGTTGGCAGATAGCTACTCCTTATCTTTCTTTTCTTTTTTGTTTTGGTTGCCTTGTGTTCTCATATTTGTGCCAGGAAAACAAAAGCTTTATTTAGCCCAAAAAGCTTAATGATTAAACTACACTGATGTTCAGAGACTTATACGCCTTTGGACATTCATCCAGTACAGAAATAATCTGACTATATATGTTCTGATCTCATATAGATTCATATTTTATATGTTAACTCAGGGCTTACCCAGGGTGTTTTATATTATTGTGTAAGAATAATTTGAATGGTCAGAAAGGATTAGTCATGATAACTGTGAATAGAATAGAATAGGCTTTATTGTCATTGTACAGTAGTACAGTACAACGAAATTGTGGGTGCTCCACCAGGCTACTGCACAATAAAGTATGAGAGAAGGATTAGATAAAACACAGTTACAGAATACACAATTAAACACACGACTGAAATAAAAAAAAACTAAAAATAGGCCATGATTATGGAAATATGCACAGTTATGGTAGTGGCTATGTGGGTGGAACTATGTACATAAAAGTGCAGAATGTAGACACACAATTGAACACACAATTGAGTAAAATGGCCCAAGGATAATGGAAGATATACATAATGGTGGTTTCACGGATGGGTCAATATACATGAAAGTTCATGTTGTGTATGTGAGAAATGAAATGAATTAAACTACAAGAGAAGACATAGAATATTGCCTTTCCTGGTAGAGTTTTACTGTGGTGGGATGATACGCATTATTTCAAAGCAATTTTACTTTATTTAAAAATACTGTAGCCTCTTGTTCAAGTGCACGTTACCTCAATACCCCTCTAGTGTCTGTATCTCTTCTTATTAACAGGATTTCATTATTTTTCCAATGCATATTGGTGAGCAATCTACATATTCATGCACACAAATATGCAGTTCTCCAAAATTCCAGCTGCACATAGCCAGATGTTGGTAAAATGCTTGCTAATTGTTAAAATATTGATTTGAACATGAAATGCAAGCAGAGTGGATTTCACTAAAAAGAGGGAGGTGGACATACATCAATACAGAGGACCAAAGACAGCATGGGCATTTTTTTTTATCTTCTCTGACATGCAGGTTTAGCTGAGAGCTGGGCGATAAACTCATTTGATCGATCAAGTTGAATTTCATGTTGAGAACTTCATGTGAAAATGGAGTGGGCGATATGGCCCAAAAATAATATCACAATATTTCTGCAAATTTGTGACGATACCACGGAACATTTTCTTTTTAAAATGTGTTGAAAGCACAGTTTTGCAGGCCGGCAGGACATTATTTCCCTTCAATATATTCAGAAAAACAACTCTTATTTTTCAAGCTCATACACAGTAGCTTGGATTGTGTTTGAGGTTCTGGATCAGATATTGTAACAAAATAATATAAACCCCCACATCCTCACTGCACCTGTAGATGTGGTGGGTCATATGCTGAACTGCAAAATGGTTCTTTCTTTCACAGAATTTCACTATACTAATACCGTATATGTATGTACAGTATATGGGTACTGTATACCAGTTGTTCATCCTTGTATCAAGCCTCACTCTGCCTCACAGAGTTTAAATGTTTAGTTTTAACCAATAGCTTATCTACTGGTTTTCATCCCAAACATTGGTAATTCGTAAGTGTTGAGTATTCCCTCTCTTGTCAGCTTCAATTGCATCGCCCTCAAGCCAGGCACAAAATTCCCGACTGCTAAAGTGGAGCAGCTCTGTGTGCGCCAGTTTATCTTTTGACAGTTTACGATGCATTATCAACACTTTGGCTTGTCCTGAGGCTACGATACATCTTCAAGGGAGACAGTGTTGGGTTTCAAAGAGCATAAAAAAGGAGTCAGAACTAGAGAAGCTTGGTTCCTGCAAGCCACCGCTGATTTATGAGTGCTCTACTATGTTTTTCATTCATTAATCCTACTGGGACATCTGGTTGGAAGTGAAAGAACTGCAGTTTTGGAGTTTGTAGACATAGAGATGCATCTGAAACTGTCCTCTCTTTCCAAACATAGCTGCTTTTCTGTAGCAGGAAACGAGATGGAGGAGAAGGAGGATTAGGATATGTTGAGGACAGGTAGTTGGTGCACAAAGGTGGTGATGGGCAATTTGTGGATTAAAATTAATGCAGAAGTGAAATGTAATGCTTTACTTTATTGATCCCTTGAAGGGAATTCCCCTTGGTTTCACAAAGTGCAGGGAGAATAGCTGAAAAAAATCCAGCGCTCAAGGACACAGGAGGAATGAGGCAGCAGATCGCTTCCTGCTAATCACCTTCAATCAGAATTACCACCACCTCAGGTTTTAGTTGTAGTGCAGGGCAAAACCCCAAAACCAGCTCATCTAATGAGTTTGCTTCCATGCAATGAAAAGAAATCATCGGACCAAGACCAGCATGCAGTCAGAATGTAGATCGAGAAAACATTACCAAAAGAGGCTTGCTGGTCAGTTTGGCTATAGAAACACCCAGCCGTCCTGAAGAATTAAATATTTGTATTGACAAAAATCGCATCCTCAATTTCACACCGTCAGTGAGTACTAATCAGCTAAAGGGTGTGTGAGTATTCTTACAGTATGCCACCAGAGTCATGGGTTTCTTAAGTGTGTATTTATTCTTTTTTTCCTCTCCAGGAATAGTGTTTAAGGGGTTGTGGACTTTCTAGTCTGAAGGTACAGTATCTCACAAAAGTGAGTACACCCCTCACATTTTTGTAAATATTTTATTACATCTTTTCATGGGACAACACTGAAGATATGACACTTTGATACAATGTAGTCAGTGTACAGCTTGTATAACAGTGTAAATTTGCTGTCCCCTCAAAATAACTGAACACACAGTCATTAATGTCTAAACCGCTGGCAACAAAAGTGAGTACACCCCTAGTGAAAATGTCCAAATTGTGCCCAGTTAGCCATTTTCCCTCCCCGGTGTCATGTGACTCATGAGTGTTACAAGGTCTCAGGTGTGAATGGGGAGCAGGTGTGTTAAATTTGGTGTTATCGCTCTCGCACTCTCTTGTACTGGTCACTGGAAGTTCAACATGACACCTCATTGCAAAGAACTCTGTGAGGATCTGAAAAAAAAAAGAATTGTTGCTCTACATAAATACAATGTAGGCCTAGGCTATAAGAAGATTGCCAACACCCTGAAACTGAGCTGCAGCACGATGGCTAAGACCATACAGTGGTTTAACAGGACAGGCTGCACTCAGAACAGGCCTCGCCATGGTCGACCAAAGAAGTTGAGTGCACGTGCTCAGCGTCATATCCAGAGGCTGTCTTTTGAAAATAGGCATATGAGTGCTGCCAGCATTGCTGCAGAGGTTGAAGGGGTGGGGGGGTGTCAGCCTGTCAGTGCTTAGACCGTACACCGCACACTGCATCAAATTGGTCTGCATGGCTGTCGTCCCAGAAGGAAGCCCCTTTTAAAGATAATGCACAAGAAAGTCCGCGAACAGTTTGCTGAAGACAAACAGACCAAGAACATGGATTACTGGAACCATGTCCTGTGATCTGATGAGACCAAGATAAACTTATTTGATTCAGATGGTGTCAAGCATGTGTGGTGGCAACCGGGGGAGGACTACAAAGACAAGTGTGTCTTGCCTACAGTCAAGCATGGTGGTGGGAGTGTCATGGTTTGGGGCTGCATGAGTGCTGCTGGTACTGGGGAGCTGCAGTTCATTGAGGGAACCATGAATGCCAACATGTACTGTGACATACTGAAGTAGAGCATGAGCCCCTCCCTTTGGAAACTGAGCCACAGGGCAGTAGTCCAACATGATAACGATCCCAAACACACCTCCAGGATGACCACTGCCCTTGCTAAAGAAACTGAGGGTAAAGGTGATGGACTGGCCAAGCATGTCTCCAGACCTATACCCTATTGAGCGTCTGTGGGGCATCCTCAAATGGAAGGTGGAGGAGCGCAAGGTCTCTAACACCATGATGTAGTCATGGAGGAGTGAAAGAAGATTCCAGTGGCAACCTGTGAAGCTCTAGTGAACTCCATGCCCTAGAGAGTTGAGGCAGTGCTGGAAAATAATGGTGGCCACACAAAATATTGACACTTTGGGCACAATTTGGACATTTTCACTAAGGGGTGTACTCACTTTTGTTGCCAGCGGTTTAGACATTAAAGGCTGTGTGTTGAGTTATTTGGTGGGGACAGCAAATTTACACTCATATAAGCTGTACACTGACTACTTTACATTGTATCAAAGTGTCATATCTTCAGCGTTGTCCCATGAAAAGATATAATAAAATATTTGCAGAAATGTGAGGGGTGTACTCACTTTTGTGAGATACTGTAGTATCTCACTAGGCTGCATCTAGGGTTGCAAGAATTATTTGAATAATTCGAGTAACTCGATTACAAAAAATTCTTGATTCAAAATCTATGACTCAAGGTTTTGTTTAACGCAGCACTTTCAGTCTATATATGACCTTTTTCCGGTCATGCTATATAAACAAAATGTGGATTTGCTTAATGGCGTAATATCTTGGATTCAGTGGAGCAGGTAGAAAAGCGACAGAGCGAAGGAAAAAAGGACAAAAGTCAGAAAACGAGAAAAAGTATCTCTAGTCTGGGATCATTTCAAGCTTAACTTGAAGGAAAACATTGTGTACGTTGTAAAGCTGAGCTAGCATATCACAACAGTACAACGTGGATGTTACAGCATCTCTACAGAAGGATCCAACCAGCGGATCCGAGACAAGGTACAGGATTGAGATTTTAAAGTAAGATGAATAGAGTGTAGTCAGCTACGCTAATTATGCTTATGTGGCCCAGGAACATGTAGCAGCTACCGCTAAGAGCCAGCCAGTGTTTTCTTTTTTCTATGTTGAAGCTAACGTTACAAAACTGAACTTTATGGTGTAATATAACATGAGAAAGCCTTTGTCATTTTACATCCATACAGTGAAATTTAAAATGCAGCTCTTCTTCGTGGTACAAAAAGGGGAAAAAGTGCAAGAAAGTGTAAGAAAGGAAAATAAGTCATGATGTTGCATAAAGTACAGCAGGATCATGGTATCAGTTCTAGTCAAAAACTGAATTCAGATCTTGAGCTTGAGGTTTCCTTTAAAGGGTGTTTTTTAAAAAACATATATTTCAATATTATGTGTACATAAAAGACAGAAACAAGATTTTGTAGTGAACTTAGTGCTATCTCTATACATTTTTTATTTTTATGTCATACAGGCCAACCTTGCTGACAGTTTTTACGCCATTGTGATAAGGAAATGAACTTGGAAACGCCCATAAACGCGTTGTGTGTCAGTGACAACTGATTGACCGACCCCGTCGTTGTAATACAGTCCAATGACTGGTACAAGATCCCAGCACGTACCGTTTCCTGATCTCCGGAGCTGCACGACGTCAAAACTGTCGTGTTTGCCCCTTTCAGGGCATAAATGAGGTGCCAGATGCCAACAGAGAGTTTGCTAGTTTATTAACAGAAAGGACACGTGGGGCAAAACACATGCACAGAACTAGAACACTAAATAAAGAACACTAACATCAATACAGGAGTGTAGCGAGGGCGGAACCTGACGCTATTGAATAAACACTCACGAGTGGTGAAGCGAAGATGAATCAACCACAGCAGGAAGACTGGAGACGGGGATAGGGACTCCAGTCCAGGTAGACATAGGTCACAGCGAGGAGTGAGCCTCAGCTGCTCCCTTAAATACTGATAACAAAAAAGCAAAGAACCAAACAGGAGAGGAGGAAACGTAATGACAAATCGAGATCAGCTGTGACAGTGCCGGCTCAGCTTTGACAGCCGGAAGTTCGGCCACGGCGCTGTCACAGTAAAAGCCCTGGAAACACCAATAATAACCAACAGAAATAATACGGGAGAAAAAAGGGAAAATACTGAGTAACCCAAGCGCGGATGAGCTCAGCGCTCGGATCACCACAAAAACATGCCACTGAAATATCATTGAACAGTGCGCTTCTGATGATAGACCTCCTTTTTAAGCACATTCTCATTAAATGCACTAATGCGCATTAGATTGCATGCCGCTACACGTCTTTGAAATGAGGCATTTCCTCCGAGCGCATAGTGAGCGCCCTGTCTCCTGGTAATTTGATGGCATGATGCAAGGGGTGAAAAACAGATAATGTGCTGACAGAAAATAACAAAAACACTGGCGCACTGCACAAAGTCTGGAAAGTGCACGGATGACCATTAAAATAGGGCCCATAGCCTCTTCGCCGTGTCCTGGGTCTGCCCCGGGGTCTCCTCTCAGTGGAACGTGCGAGAAACGCCTCAAGTGGGAGGCGTCCAGGAGGCATCCTGATTTGATGCCCAAACCACCTCATCTGGCTTCTTTTGATTTTGGCATCACTTGCTACAATATGTAATTGTGCTACCCAATGCAGCGTGAAGCCAGTATATTGTCCTCTTGCTTCAGGAAAAGTGTCTCATTTAGTGGGCATTTATAATATAGGCTTACTAAAAAAGACAAATGTATCGTCTAATAATAGGTTTGATATTCAGACACCGACTGTCAACATGTTAAGCTGTGTTGTACACTGACACTAAAGCTAATATTTTGAGAAACAGCATCAACAGTAGTATGGAAAAAATTGTTTTTGTCACAAAAATATCACCATGGAATGTTTTTATCATGCAGACGTATCTATGATGTCTTGTGTTTGGAATTATCAACAATATAGTGATATGATGGGCAAACAGACATTTATTAATGTTTCAAAACTGTTTGCTAACATTCAGAACAAGCAAGGTAAACACTAAGCAGAGGTGGGTAATAACTAGTTGCATTTACTCATGTACAAGTATTTAATTTTTCACAAAGTAGGTCTGTTTTAGTATAGTTTTTACTCTTGAGTACATTGCTGAAAGAACTGTGGTCAAGTACATTTGGTTATACATTGAGTTACTTTTGATTTCACTGATTTATAAACTGGGTGGAAAGAAGATTTTTATTATTGAAATATTTTTGTTTTTACCAAAAACACTCCCATCTTTTTTGCACTTTGCTAATTTTATCATTTTATTTCAATCCGAGTTCCAAAATTTGCTGTAATTTCTCAATCTGGGATCAATAAAGTACATCTACCTATCTATCTGGCTTATCTACTGTAAAAGGACAATAAAAAGTTGCAAAATGATGTAGAAAAAAATTCTATCATCAAAACTCACAGGTATTATTAAAGAAGTGATGCATTTGTAATGATATCTCAAATTTCCATTCATCTATCCATCCATCTTCACCACATTCATCATCCACCGCTTTTCTGGAGGTCCGGGTCGTGGAGGCAGCAGTTCAAGCAGAGAAGCCCAGACTTCCCTCTCCCCAGCCACCTGCTCCACCTCTTCAGAGAGGATACCAAGGCGTTCCCAGACCAGCTGGGAGACGTAATCTCTTCAGCGATTCCTGGGTCTGCCCCGGGGTCTCCTCCCAGTGGGACATGCCCAAAATGCCTCAAGTGGGAGGCATCCTGATCAGATGTCCAAACCACCTCAGCTGGTTCCTTTCATTGTGGAGGAGCGGTTCTACTCTGAACCTCTCCCGGATGACTGAGTTCCTCACCCTATCTCTAAGGGTGAGTCCAGCAATCCTATGAACAAAGCTCATTTCAGCCACTTGTATCCGCGATCTCTTTCTTTCAGTAATTACCCAAAGGTTGTAACCATAGGTGAGAGTAGGAACGTAGATTGACCAGTAAATTGACAGCTTTGCCTTAGAGCTCAGCTCCCTCTTCACCGCAACATACTGGTACAACGTCCGCATCATTGCAGATGCTGCCCTGATCCGTCTGTCAATCTCTCGCTCCATTCTCTCCTCACTCGTGAATAAGTCCCCAAGATACTTAAACTCCCCCACTTGGGGCAGGAGTTTGTCCCCAACCCGGAGAGGACAATCCACCTTTTTACAGCTGAGGACTATGGATTCGGACTTGGAGGTACTGATTCTCATCCCAGCCGCTTCACATTCAGTGGCAGACTGTCCCAGTAAGACCTGTACGTCATTGCTGGATGAAGCCAACAGGACAGCATCATCTGCAAACAGAGATGAAATCCTGTGGTCACCAAGCATGACACCCCCCGTTCCCTGGCTGCGCCTAAAAATCCTGTCCATAAAAATTATGAACAGAATCGGTGACAAAGGACAGCCCTGGTGGAGTCCAACTCTCAGTGGGAATGAGTCCAACTGAGTGTTGGCAATACGAACCAAACTCCTGCAACGGTCGTGTAGAGACCAGGTAGCTCGTAACAACAAGCCCAATACTCCATACTCCCGAAGGAATGTTGTAGAAGTGTGTCAACCATGATAGCCCTACAGCATCCAGGGCCTTGAGGTACTCAGGGCGAATCTCGTCCATCCCCGCGGCCCGGCCACCAAGGAGCTTTTAAATCACCTTGACAACCTCAGCCCTGTGATGGGCGAGTCGTCCCCCTCGTCCACAAGCCCTGCTTCCTCTGTGGAAGGCGTGTCAGTGGGATTGAGGAGATCCTCGAAGTATTCCTTCCACCGCCCCACGATGTCCCCAGTCAAAGTCAGCAGCTCCCCATCCGCATCATACACAGTGTAGACAGGGAGCGGCTTCCCCCTCCTGAGCTGCCAGACAGTTTGCCAGAATCTCTTCGAGGCCGACCAAAAGTCTTGTTCCATGGCCTCACCAAACTCCTCCCACACCTGAGTTTTTGCTAAAGCAACCACCCGAGCTGCACTCTGCTTGGCCTACCGGTACACCTCAGCTGCTTCGGGAGTCCCACAAGCCAGCCAAGCTTGATAGGACTCCTTCTTCAGCTTGATGGCCCCCCTCACCACTGGTGTCCACCACTTGGTTCAGGGCTTGCCACCACGAGATGCACCAATGACCTTGTGGCCACAGCTCTGGGCAGCCGCTTCAACAATGGAGGTGGAGAATATGGCCCATGTCTCCAGACTCCCTCGGAATGTGGTTGAAGTTCTTCCGGAGGTGGGAGTTGAAGACCTTCCGGACAGAGGCCTCAGCCAGACGTTCCCAGCACACCCTCACTATACGTTTGAATCTACAAGGTCTGAATGGCATCCTCCCCTGCCATTGGATCCAACTCACCACCAGGTGGTGATCAGTTGACAGCTCTGCACTTCTCTTTACCTGAGTGTCCAAGACATACAGATAAAGAGAGATCTCAAATTTGAGTAGTCTCACAAAATTATGTATACCAAAAAATGTAAATGTATATAATAATTTTCTGGTAAGATTTGCATCAAGTTGTTTATCTTGAACCTGTTTACCTGTGAACATGGTCGTTTCCAAAGGAGGAAAAGGCTCCTGAATGCACTGTTCTCTTTCTTTCAGTTTGTAAACAAATGCACATGGCTAACATCACATTAATTTACGACAGCAGTAACAGAAATTACCGCTTGACAACTGTAAGGGAAGTCCAAGCGCAATTCTTCTTCTTTTAGATTTGACCGGTGGTTGGCAACCAGCTTACAGGTACATTACTGCCACTGACCCGATTATCATCACTCTGTATCTTTATATAAGGAGTTCTGGCCTACATAGTGCCACTTTAAAGCTGGATTTATGCTCCACCTCTGCTCTGCACATCTGCTCAATTGTGAGGCTTGTGTGATGTAACTATCATCATCTCCAGACACAGGGCTCCTCCTCGGCTGAGCACGTGCAGTTCAAATTTTGTGACTGTGTTGTCTGTGCGCATTGACTATGCATACACAAGATCCAGCCTCCTGTTCAAAAGTACGCTCTGCCAAGTAGAGACAAAAAATGAAACCTATATATAGTCATGTGTGAGCCACCTTGTCCCAAGTATAGACGCACTAGAACAGAAAGAAGCATAAACACACCTTAACTTTTCTTGTGCTTTGACTCACAGAAAATAAATTGAGAAGGGTTCGAGATGAGTTCAAGACAAGCTTGACACACCTGTGATGACTCTATTTGGTGAGAAAATTTGTTGCACATATTTTTTTGAACATGTTGAAAATTCTTGCAGCACAAAAGTGAGGCTTTGTGACTCACAAGAGGAAATTGTGAACCCCCGTGAACATTTGGAGAGATTTTTGAAACTCCCTCACGAATGCTGTTCTCCAACTAGTCTCAAGCTGTTGCAGCTCAGTGAGATACTACCTTTACACACTTATTGAATATGCAAGTTAGTATGTTTGTTATCATCTTTACTACCACAGCCAGCATCAGTAGATTGTGAGAGCTAATTGTACTACTTTACCTGTAATGCTTTTTTTTACCTTGCACATTGTGTTTGGAAAGAGGCATGTGTGTGTGTGTGTCTGTGTGTGTGTGTGTGTGTGTGTGTGTTTGTGGTGAAGCTGAAGCTGACTTTGAAACGGCTATTGTAAATGACTTTTTTCCCCATGGTTTGCACACTTTTGGTTTCAGTGAACGTTAAAATCACTCAAGCCATAGGAACTGTCTTCATTTCTTGACCTGTAAGTCAACGCTCCCACTAGATGATACATTGTCCGCTAAGACTTTGATTGGATCTTGACCTCTGCGTTGGTATTGACAGATTCTCCGCATTATTGGATTTTTTTTCCCTTTTGTTTTTCAGTGTTTGTTTTTTATTCTTTCTAAAACTTACCTGCCTTGCTCAAGGACATCTCTTCAGAGTTTTGAGGAATGGGCTACAGTGATTGCCAGTACAAGGCCACTGCAGCGTCACGGATGAAAGCAGCTGCCGCGTGCTTATTAGAGGTATTTGTGTGAGCGGATTGACACAGCATGGAAGTGACTAACTGAGTGACCGAGCTCCTGTTTATACAGACTCTGAGCTTCAAGGATTTTTAAGTAGCTCTTCACCATGGGACCCCTCTCATTATCTAGAGTGGGAGTGTGGGAGAGAGGAAAAACAAGAGCAGTGCTGAAAAAAAGCCAGCATATGGATTATTGTACGTGCTTTTCAGACAAAGGTTAACTGCAGGTGCATTTGTGTAGCTGAGCAACGTGTGCGTTTAACAAGCTGAGCAAGGTTTTTGAAAAAAAAAATGGAAGGATACGCATCAGCTCAGGTTTTAAACACATCTGCTATATTAGGCCCATTTGTTTTTCTGTGGTCACCCACTTTTGATAACCACTGATCACGTGTATGAGCCTGTTTCACACACCTTCGCTGAAGAAACATTTGTTTCATCTTCCTTGCCCATCAGTATGTTATTTTTCTAAAACTCATTGGGTTTTCTCCCCAACTTCTAATTTGATGGGATTTTCACCTTGCACATATTAAGATGTTTCCTTCTAACCACGTGTGAATAAAGCTAGTATACAAACATTGTGATTTTTGTATTTGCTTTTCTGATGAATGTTCATGAAAATCAGAGTTTGAATCTGACATGTAATGACAGTTAGCAACATTTGTGCAAATGTTTGTGAAAGACTGTTGGCAAACATTAGTAACGATTGTCAAATGTTAGTGACAGTGTTTGTGATGATTAGCAACTATTTGCCACTGTTTAGGACCTTTTGCGACCCCCAGGTAAAACACCAGGCCAATGTCCGGAGAATCATGGACCCAGTCATATAAAAAGGGTGAGAAAACCCCCCTCAGCATTCAGTTTTCAAGGGTTTGTAAAAGTTCATAGTTGTTAATGTTCACTACTTGGCGAACCACAAAGAACTTTAAGCCCATATCTCACAAAGCTGTGAATGCTAAGGAACCTTCATGAACGCTGCAATTTGATTGGTTCCGGCGGGGTTTATAAAAGGGCGCACCACAGTTTGCCAACAGTTTTTACGGTGGCAAACAGTTTTTCTTGTCACAGAAACAGTTTTTGCCGTATTCAAAATTTCTTTGCAACCTTAAAAACTGTTTGCAAACTGTTTTGTAACCTTTTACAAACCCTGACGAAACCCCAAATTCACAATGTTCATCATCAATCACCGATCCCTGAGATACTAATTTAAGGATTTAACTCTCTATATTTAAACTTATAACAAAGCAGGTGGCATGCATATTTAAATACAGTGGTGTGAAAGTGTTTGCCCCTTCCCGATTTCTCTTTTTTTTTGTATGTTTGTCACAATGAAATGTTTCAGATCATCAAACAAATTTAATTAAATATTAGACAAAGATAACACAAGTACACACAAAATGCAGTTTTTAAATGAAGGTGTTTGTTATTAAGGGTAAAAAAAAAAAATCCAAACCTACATGGCCCTGTGTGAAAAAGTGATTGCCCCCCCCCCCCCACACACACACACACACTGGTTAAAACATAAATTAACTGTGGTTTATCACATCTTTGGACAGCTGAGTTCAATTTCTCTAGCCACACCCAGTCCTGATTACTGTCACACCTGTTCTCAATCAAGAAATCACTTAAATAGGACCTGCCTGACAAAGTCAAGTAGACCAAAAGATCCTCAAAAGCTAGACATCATGACTTCCGGTCTGGACGCCATGGTGATAGCAACTTAACGCTGAAGCTCCCAGACCCAATCCAGGAAAACATCTTCAAAATCAGACTTAATGGATTTTTGGAAGAATAAAAATCAAAAGACAAAAACACCATGCCTAACCAAAAACAGAAGAAACTGACATTCCCCAGGCCAGGACGTGCAGCGGCCGCAGAATCTGGACCGGAGGACCTCCGTTCAGAAGACGAGGAGCTGAACGTAGCTAACAAGAAGGTTAGCTTGAAATCGCTATTTGATGAATTACGACGATTTCGGGCCGAATTTCATGAATTCAGAGAGGAATTAAAAAGGACGAACAGCAGAGTGGAACAGGCCGAGAACCGAATCTTGGAAGCTGAAGAAAGAATTAAAGTGCTTGAAGATTCTATGCTGGATTTACACAAAAAACAGTCAAGGCTGGAGGCTAAGCTAACCGACCAAGAAGGAAGACAGAGACGAGACAACATTAGAATTCACGGTCTGAAAGAAGGAGCTGAAGATAGTTTCAACACAATGGCGGAATGCGTGGAATCCTTACTGAGAGAGAAGTTGGATATTCCACAAACCACTGATTTGAAGATAGAAAAGGCCCATCATACATTAGCCGCAAAGCCAGCGGCAGAAGCGCCCCCACGTTCGGTGGTGGTAAGATTCTCCGATTTCAAAATAAAACAAGAGGTTGTAAGACGGGCTTGGCAGAAAAAAGGATTTATGCATCAGGAGAGAAAAGTCTTCGTGGAGCACGATTACGCCCCGGAGGTACTTAAAAAGCGACGGGAATATAACGACGCCAAAAAGGTACTACGGGAACAGAATCTACGCTTTCAGACGCCATTTCCTGCAAAGTTAAGGGTCTTTTACGGTGAAGAGTCATGTCTCTATAATTCGGCGGAAGAAGCAACAATTGACATGGCGAGAAGAGGGCTCCCGGTATCGGTGTTTAAACCCGCAGCAGACCTGAGCGAGAGGATCAGAGCTCAAACGTGGTCCACTCAGAGACCTTCAAAATCCACGGGCCAGCAGCGGGAAACCCAGCCCCAGAGCTACAAAGATAAGCTTTCCAGTTCCAGGAAGGAATAGCGACCTTTTTGTTTTTTTTCTTTTCAGTCATTTTGCACTTCCATCCCCCCTCCTACAAGGTAACAAACATTAAAGGAGATGCAGAATCAGCATGTGGTAAAACCTTTCATGGAGCAGTTATAGCATTAGAAACAAATGTCTTCTTAATTTAAAGGGGAAAAAAAAAATCTTGTTAAAATAGAAATGTGACAATGACTCACATGTTCTCCCCACACTAACAAATACCGTATTAGAGTGAATGTTTGCTGTGATGGGGGTGGGAGGGTGCACACAATCTCATAGGGTATAGGCATAAAAAAAAAAAAAAAATCATTACAAATTCGGATTGGGATCTGAAATTCACGTTAAAAACATGGGACAACTTACAGGGGTAAGAGAGGGCCCTCAACACGTAACAGAGTTTGAGGAATTTCCCTCAGAGCCTACACTCCATCAGGGCTCTTACAGGGTCTTTAAAGAGACCCCAGCTCAGGAAGTTTTTTTTGACAGTTTTTTGTTTTAAAGTTTCGTACACTATGTTCTTAATGTTTTTTATGTTCTTAATGTTCTTTCAGTTTCTGAGTAGCAAAAAAGAGGGCCACCACACTGTTATACTAAATAAGAAAATACAATGGAGAAACAGGGTGTAACCAAAATAGCCTCATGTAATGTAAAAGGGATCCTGAATCCAGTTAAAAGATCCAAGATTCTATGCAAAATGAAAAAAGACAAAGCAGAAATAATATTTTTACAAGAAACCCACCTAACAGACGTGGAACACACTAAACTCAATAGACAAGGGTTTAAAATGATCTCTTCATCCTCATATAAGTCAGGGAGGAGGAGGGGAGTAGCGACCTTGACATCAACCAAAATTACATTTGAAAAAAAATCAGAACACAAAGATAAAGAAGGGAGGTACAGTTTGGTAATTGGGCGGCTAGAGGGAGAAGATATCACCCTGCTGAATGTATATGCACCACCAGGGGCTAAATGGAAATTTTATAAAAATATATTCGACCTAATGATAACTAAAGCCCAAGGTTTAGTGATATGTGGTGGAGACTTCAATCTAAGACTAAATCCATACTGGGATGCAACAGGTAACTCTTCACATCAAAATAACACTCAAAGTAGGAAAACTCGGATGCTATTAAAAGAAATGGGAATCTGTGACGTGTGGAGGGAACTCAACCCCAGTGTAAAAGATTATACTTTTTATTCAACGCCACATTCATCTTACTCAAGGATTGATTACTTTTTTATGTTTAATAGAGACATTGGAAGAGTAAAAACATGTAAAATAGGACTGATGGATCTCTCTGACCACAATCCGATCTATATGGACTTAAACATCCAAAAATACACAAATAATACATTTTCCTGGAGGTTGAATTCAAATGTCCTGAAAGGACCACTGAAAGATGAATTGGAATCAGATATTCTCAGATATTTGGAAGAAAACGATAATGGAGAAGTATCCCCTTTAATACTGTGGGATGCGTGCAAAGCTGTAATAAGGGGAAAAATCATTGCAAAACTGGCATCCCAAAAGAAACTGAGACAAGAAAAACTAATCACATTAGAGTCAGAACTCAAGAACCTAGAAAAAGAACACAAAGGCAACACTCATTCTAATGACTCGCTCAAGATTAAAGAAATTAAAAATCAAATAAATGAGATCTACACAATAGAAATCCAGAAGAAACTTACATTTCTGAAACAAAAACACTATGAAGCAGGCAGTAAATTGGCAAAATTACTAGTGTAGCGGTTTGATTCAACCCCCACAACACAGAGACAGAACACAGAGACAGTCAGCTCGCACTCCTGGGTTTTTTCCGCTGCATGCTGCGTTTACAGCTGTGAGGTTAAAGTGTCATCCATGCATTGTGTTCATGCATCCTGTCTGTACCTCTGATATGCAAATGCCCAGATTGACTGCTGTGAATGTCTTTGATGTATTGTCTGAGTTGAGTATATATGCTGCACTGTGCTGTAAATCTGCCTCTCTTTCTGATTCTGCAACTGGTAGACACACACGTGTCTCCACTCTTTGAGAGCTGGAGGAATGAAGCTGCAGCCTGCTCAAGCCATGGGCTGCAGCCGAGTTCTGATGAAGGCGGGTGATAATAAAGCTATTTAAAAATCCAACGCTGCCTATATTTTATCATCCTCTTCACTGGTGACCCCAAGGACGCACAGGTTTTGTGCAAACGCAGCCTTCTGATCTGAACAGCCACGCTGGCGACCCGAGACTGAAGAAAACAAGCGGCCAGCGAACGCAGCACCCGGGCATGAATGCTCCGTCGCAGTGGCCTGACTGGTCTGCCCTCCCTGCTGCCTCAGGGAGGCCTCGACGCAGAGTCCATGGCGGGCGAGCTGCTCTCAGGACATCAACCAAGACCGGGTAAGCGGCAGAGAACATCATGGCGCGCCCTCGCCGAGATCGGGACATCCATGCGGGACCGGCCGCGCAGCTCCTCCACATCAGAGCACATGCGGGCGACTCCCATGGCCGACGGAGCACACGTGGACCTGAACGCACCATGACTAATCTGCAGCCACGGCTCGTCAGAGATGTTTTTCAAAGCAGACTGCGCCGATCTCCACCAAGATTCTGCACCCTGACTCGCCACTCCAGCGGTCCACCCAAGCACGGAACCCCCGCGTGCGCACCGGGGAGTTACGAGGACGGCGCACCACGCACGGGGCAATAAAGGCTACAGAGACCGCCATCGTCCTCCGCCGCTGCACATGCCCGAGAAAGACGGCTGATCGCCACCCTCGGAACCTTCAGGGCTGCTCGTTCACCTGAAGCAAGCACGCAGCTCGCCACTGGATTTTCTAATGGTCTCAGCCATGGCGCAAAGGGATTTCAGCTGTCAGCTGTTCCCGGGGGGCTTTGGGGTTGCTCCTGCACCTAAAGCCAACACGCCAGTCCCTCTGCTTTTGTTTCTTTTTTTTTTTTTTTCTTACAGCCGCCGCTCCTCCTTTTCTTCATGGCCATGAGAGGAGTCAGAGACTAATTTTTTTCTTCTTCTGATCTCCGCATGTTCAGACGGGACATCGCGGAGCAGCAAACACTTTTGGCGCGACTCGAACGATTTTCCCGCGCCCGGTCAGCATTTGCTACCCCCCTCTCCCTCCTCCTGCACAGAGCTTTTCCCTGCTCGCTGCCCAAACTGCAACATCGAGGTCACGGTCCCCTACCGTGCCCTCTGGGGGGGGGGGGGGGGGAGCAGTGTAGCGGTTTGATTCAACCCCCACAACACAGAGACAGAACACAGAGACAGTCAGCTCGCACTCCTGGGTTTTTTCCGCTGCATGCTGCGTTTACAGCTGTGAGGTTAAAGTGTCATCCATGCATTGTGTTCATGCATCCTGTCTGTACCTCTGATATGCAAATGCCCAGATTGACTGCTGTGAATGTCTTTGATGTATTGTCTGAGTTGAGTATATATGCTGCACTGTGCTGTAAATCTGCCTCTCTTTCTGATTCTGCAACTGGTAGACACACACGTGTCTCCTCTCTTTGAGAGCTGGAGGAATGAAGCTGCAGCCTGCTCAAGCCATGGGCTGCAGCCGAGTTCTGATGAAGGCGGGTGATAATAAAGCTATTTAAAAATCCAACGCTGCCTATATTTTATCATCCTCTTCACTAGCCTATAAATTGAGGAA
This sequence comes from Pholidichthys leucotaenia, assembly GCA_020510985.1. Taxonomy (NCBI): domain Eukaryota; kingdom Metazoa; phylum Chordata; class Actinopteri; order Cichliformes; family Pholidichthyidae; genus Pholidichthys; species Pholidichthys leucotaenia. The sequence continues at coordinate 290,034,876 of CM035845.1, forward strand.
ACAACAAACAGAAAGAGCAATCTACAAAATCAGAGACCCAGTATCAAAGGAAATAAAATTCAGAATTCAGGATATTCTTAAAAGCTTCGAGAATTACTATAAGAACTTATACTCCCACAAAAAACATAAAAACGCATCCGAGACATTCCTAAACACATTAAACCTTCCCCAACTTACGGAATCACAAAATAAAACACTACTGTCAGAAATACAACCTAAAGAATTGGAAAAAGCAATTATGAAACTTAAAGCTAACAAATCCCCAGGAGCAGATGGCTATACAGCAGAGTGGTACAAAACCTTTAAACAGCAACTATCTCCTCTCCTCCTGAAAACATTTAACTATGTCCTCCACACAGGGGAAATCCCCCCCTCCTGGAGAGAAGGGGTCATTGCAGTTATACCTAAATCTGAAAAGGATAAACTAGAATGCTCCAACTACAGACCAATCAGTGTATTAAATCAGGACTATAAGCTTTTTACCATTATCCTTGCCAAAAGGTAAGAAAACATACTGACAGACTTAATTCACTTAGACCAAACAGGTTTTATAAGACAAAGACAGACACAAGACAACATTAGACGCACTTTACACATAATTCATCATATAAAAAAATATGCAGTCATATTGGGATTAGATGCTGAAAAAGCATTCGATTCGGTTGACTGGTCTTTCCTATATAGAATCTTATCCAGTTTCAACTTTCATAACAACTTCATTAGAACTATACAGGCATTATATAAAAAACCAACGGCTAAAATAAGGATTAACGGTAATTTATCAGCATCTTTTGAGCTGGAAAGAGGATGTCGTCAGGGCTGCCCCCTGTCTCCACTGCTCTTTGCAATCTTCATAGAACCTTTGAGCCAATGGATAAGACAAAATCAAGAAATTCAAGGTATTACACTTGGTCAGAAGAAACATAAAATAGCACTCTTTGCTGATGACATTTTAATATACCTAGGGCAGCCGGACACTTCTTTACCAGAACTAATCTCAGTTTTTTCAGACTATGGAGATTTATCGGGGTACAAATTAAACATGCATAAAACCCAAGTTTTAACATTCAACTATGACCCAAATCATTATTCACTAAGTGAACTCAAAACTAACTGGGAGATGGAATCTATGAAATATCTGGGGGTCAATATCCCGAAACAACTCAACAAAATTATAACACTAAACTATGATCCACTGGTGACAAAAATAAAATCTGACCTAGCAAGATGGAATATGATACCATTCTTAGGTACTGCACAAAGAATTGAAGCAGTCAAAATGAATATACTTCCACGTCTTCTATACCTTTTCCAAACAATACCGGTAGAACCTCCCAAAAAAACATGGCAGGAGTTGGACAGAAGGATCTCAAGATTCATATGGCAGGGCAAGAGACCTAGAATCAGATATAGAACCTTACAGCTAAACAAAGACAAAGGTGGGCTCGCGCTGCCAAATATCAGGGACTATTTTAAAGCCGCACAAATTAAAACTTTAATAGAGATATGTAACCCAGTCTACACTGCACAATGGAAGGAGATCGAATGCCAAATAACAAGTGACATCCCCCTACAGGCGATAATAGGGAACAATGCCTTACCTAAACTCTTGAATAACACTAACCCGTGGATAGAGACCCCGCTAAAAATTTGGTTTAAGATAGTCAGAGAGAATCAAGCTAAAGAGCCCTATCGACTTCTGCAATGGATTGCCTATGATCAAGACTTTACCCCCAATAAAACAGACACTAGATTTAAAGAGTGGAAAGAGAAGGGGCTGATAAAATATTACGATTTTTTTTAAGGGGCAAACTTTAAGAAGTTTTGAAGATTTGAAAAAACAAGGTCTAATAAATCAAGATCTTTACAGGTTCTTTCAGCTTAGACACCACATAAACAATATACTTAAAAAGGAGGATTTGGAAAGGGCCCAGTCAGGTGTTCTGAAGGTCTTCTTAATGGCATATAAAGGGATCCCAGGGATCAGACACATTTCTAAAATATACCAAGGTCTTCAAGACTTAAAAGGAGACAACACATCATATATAAAAGAGAGATGGGAAAAAGAGGGGAATTTCACTTTACAACTGGAAATATGGGAAAAGCTAAATAAACAGCAATGGAAAAGTACCTCATCTCTGCAGTGGAGAGAATTTGGATGGAAAAATTTGGTAAGATTTTTCAGAACACCTGCACAAAACAAATTTACCCATAAGGGGTTGAACCGTTGGTGCTTGTGTGGTGAAAAGATTGCAAATCATTTTCATGTGTTTTGGTCATGCCCAGTTATCCACCAATATTGGACCAATGTACAGACAATATTGGGGAAAATATTCAAAATAACAGTTCCCTTTTCTTTTGTAACTTTGTATTTGGGTTTACTACCGGACTCACTGGAAAGACGAGGAGATAAATACTTATTCAATGTTTTAATATTGGCAAGTAAAAAAGCCCTAACTAAAAAATGGATGCTGAAGGACTGTCCTACACCTGAAGATTGGATTAACGTGATTCAAGACATTTACTCGATGGAAAAGTTGACATTCGCACTGAGACAGGACATGGATGGGTTCTTGAACTTTTGGCAACCCTGGATCGCATATGTGTCTTCCATTAGATCTAATCCTTGACAAATACCATTTCAATAATGGCACCGCTCTTTGTTCCAACACTACTCAGATGCTCTTTTACTTTTAATTACTTAATTTTCTGTTTGTTTTTTGCTGTTCAGTTTGTTTGTTTGTTTTTTTATTTTATTCTCTTTAATTTCACTTTTTCTTTCACTTTAAAAAGAAAAGGGGGTGTTGTAATAATTATCCTACCAATGTTGTCAAATAGCAAAAAATAAGGGAACATGTGATGAAAATGTAAACAATGCAATGGTGTAATGACCTGTATACCCTTTACAAAAACTTAAATTTAAAAAAAAAAAAGCTAGACATCATGCTGCGATCCAAAGAAATTCAGGAACAAATGAGAAACAAAAGTAATTGAGATCTATCAGTCTGGAAAAGGTCTTAAAGCCATTTCTAAAGCTTTGGGATTCCAGTGAACCACAGTGAGAGCCATTATCCACAAATGGTGAAAACATGAAACAGTGGTGAACCTTCCCAGGAGTGGCCAGCTGACCAAAATTACCCCAAGAGCGCAGTGACGACTCATCCAAGAGGTCACAAAAGACCCCACAACAACAACCAAAGAACTGCAGGCCTCACTTGCCTCAGTTAAGGTCAGTGTTCATGATTCCACCATAAGAAAGAGACTGGGCAAAAATGGTCTGCATGGCAGAGTTCCAAGACAAAACCACTGCTGAGCAAAAAGAACATAAAGGCTTGTGTCAGTTTTGCCAGAAAACAACTTGATGATCCCCAAGACTTTTGGGAAAATACTCTGTGGACTGATGAGACAAAAGTTTAACTTTTTGGAAGGTGTGTGTCCCATTACACCTGACATAAAAGTAACACAGCATTTCATAAAAGGAACATCATACCAGCAGTAAAATATGGTGGTGGTAGTGTGATGGTCTGGGGCTGTTTTGCTGCTTCAGGACCTGGAAGACTTGCTGTGGTAAACGGAACCATGAATTCTGCTGTCTACCAAAAAATGCTGAAGGAGAATGTCTGGCTATCTGTTTGTGACCTCAAGCTGAAGCACACTTGGGTTCTGCAGCAGGACAACGATCCAAAACACACCAGCAAGTCCACCTCTGAATGGCTTAAGAAAAACAAAATGAAGACTTTAGAGTGGCCTAGTCAAAGTCCTGACCTGAATCCGATTGAGATGCTGTGGCATGACCTTAGAAAGGCGGTTCATGCTCGAAAACCCTCCAATGTGGTTGAATTACAACAATTCTGCAAAGATGATTTTCACACAGGGCCATGTAGGTTTGGATTTTTTCCCCCTTAATAATAAACACCTTTATTTAAAAACTGCATTTTGTGTTTACTTGTGTTATCTTTGTCTAATATTTAAATTTGTTTGATTATCTGAAATAATTAAGTGTGACAAACATACAAAAAAATGAGAAATCGGGAAGGGGCAAACACTTTTTCACACCACTGTATTACTCCACTCTGATTTCCAAGACTGTGGTGAACCAAGTCTGTTAATTTACTGGCATATTGACAGGAATTAATGCGCAAGTTGGTGTTTAAAATTATTTCTTTTCATTCTTTTATCTGTTGCATATTAAGGACTTTTTTTGAATATTTCAAGTTTTCTGAACCAAAAAGGAGAAAGAAATGTGATGTGAATTCACAGCTGCAACATTAGTATTATATTTACATTTGTATTATATTTAAAGGGCCTATATCATGCTATTTTAAGCCTTTCGGAGTAAACTATATGCATGTATGTGATAGTATATTACCTTTGGTACACTGGAGAATGAATTTCTTATGAAATATGAGTTATTTTCGTGAGCTACTTTTCCAACCCGGAAGTAAGATGCCTCGATCTCTGAGGCTTCGCCTCTCCTTCTTGTAGCTGCCGCCCGTTTCATGACGTAACCCCTGAGCCGGCTGCTGGCTGGTTTGACGCGTGCTCCTGAAAATAAACTCCAACCATTTCTGACGAGTAGGCTCTTCTTTAGGAAGGCTGAACAAACTCCTAAATCTCTCACAGCCAAAGACACATTTACGCCACTTAGAAGACATTGTCTTACGTAAAAAAGCAAACAGTTGTTGTCACTGAGCAGATTAGGTGTGAGAGGAACTACTTCTTCACAGTGTCAATGCTAAAGTGAAAGAGTTTTGCCGATCACCGCTCCGTTTGCTGCGCGGAGAAAGTGGGTGTGTGCGTTAGCCTGGGGGCGGTGCTGGCAGCACAGGCACTTCCTGGAGTGGACGGCTCACCCACGTTCATACGTATGAACGTGGGGACCCAGTCATTATCAGGGACAGGGCGGAGCAGCAGCTCAGAGAGCAGGGTTGAGGAGGAATACTCAGAGATGCGTGAATGGAGCAAAATACCACTTTGGGGGTGTTTTTGGTGAGGAATTAACATTATAACATGCTTAAAAGCTCAAAAAAGTCGATTTTGCATGATATAGGCCCTTTAAAACAGGATCCATCAGGCACCACTTATTTACTGTAGATTTTTTTGTGCAGTTACATTGTTTATTCCTGCTGCAGCAAAGTGGAATTAATGAACAAGAAAATTAGCTAGTTGTTTTACAGTAACTTCACTAATTTAGCTGCTCTTGAATATAGGATTGAATGTTTTCTAAATGACTTTCCAATTCAAAGTGGAAATGTAAAGATGCCATGAAATGCAAATGAGCAACAAGATTATGACTCTCAGCTGGGATTAGGCAGAAATTGTTTTGAGAACACATGGAGGAAATTGACTGGTGAACAGCTGCAGGAAATACTGACAACAGATTTAATAAGACAACATACTGTAGGTTTTAATGAAAAGAACCATTTTCAGACATAATCATTCTTTCTATTGGTTTGATCTAAGGGTGACTGAATGCCCAGACTTCATACAAAAATTTGCACCATGAACCTCTTTTGAAGGGTCAAAAATTTGGAAAACTAATTTTGCTAGGTTGCTCCATTACAGCAGATTTACAGCCTCTTTAGAGATTATTATTTCCAGAGATTAATTTTTTGATGAATTCCCTAAACTTCAATTGCAAGAGAGAAACTTGGAAAAAAGCACTGTTTTTAGAAACATTATTACTATGCCTTAAGCCACTGCACACACCAACTTCTCCAAATACTTGTTTCTGTAGTATTCAGTATTTAGTCAGTTTAAGCCTACTGTATGTATTTTTCCCACAATTACCATAACCTGCTACATACCTATAGTACAGACAAAAATGTTTACAAGATAATGCTTTACTGTGTCAAACAAAATTTGCTGATAATGAAAACAAGAGTTTCACTCAATAGAGATGCAGACTGACTCCTCTCCTCTGCATTCTCTTGCAGCAGCTCTGAGTAACTCCCTCATCTCTTTCTTGTCTTTCAAAAAATATGAACAGTAGGGGTGGGAATTTTTAGGCCCCTCACAGTTCTATTTGATTATGATTCAGGGGGCTTTGGCTTGATTCTAAAACGGTTCTTGATACATTTTGATGCGTCTCTTCTTTTCCCTTCCACTGTGTGACGGCTTAGTACTTTTAAAGCAAAAGTAAATGAAGTGGCCCATGTATTTACTTCCAATATCTTTTAATAAAACAAATGGAATAGAAATGTGGCCCAGACTACAAAGTATCTTGAATTTTAACAAATAAGGCGGTGTGTTCAATGAGTGCGTAAAAACTCTCAGAACTCATGGGCAGATATTTCATTTTCCGGGTGAGGCAATAAACAGAACATTTTATATTTATTCTTATATTTATTTTAATATTATTGTAGTCAGCCGAGTGTTTTTGTGGCAATAGTTTACATTGCCAGTAGTAAACATTTACTCATATGCAATTGAAACCAAAAGTTGGCAGACACTTGAATAAGATGCATCACCTTTTTTTAAAAAAAAAAAAAAAAAAAATTCAGGCTAGACTTTTTCCTGTTTTAGGTCTGTTAGGATTCCAAAAATGATTTCTATTTGCTAAATTATTTTTTGAGAATTTTTTATTACTTTCTTCAAAGTCACAAGTTTACATACACTAATATCAGAAAGAGAATTGTGGACCTCCTCAAGTTTGGTTCATCCTTGGGTATACTTTTCAGATGCCTGAAGGTGCTATGTTCATCTGTTGAAACAATTACACACAAGTATAAACACCATAGGAATGTCCAGCCATTATACTGCTCAGGGAGGAGATGGGTTCTGTGTCCCAGAGATGAACGTGTTTTGGTGCGACATGTGTGCATCAACCCCAGAAGAAAAACAAAAGACCTTGTGAAGATGCTGGCTGAAGCTGGTGAAAGTGTGTCATGTTCCACAGTGAAACGAGTCCTGTCCCAACAAGGGCTGAAAGGCCACTCAGCGAGGAAAAAGCCATTATTCCAAAAGCAACATTAAAAAAAGCCAGATTACAGTTTGCAAATGCACTCAAGGAAAGACCTTAATTTTTGGAGACATGTCCTGTGGTCTGAGGAAACTAAAATTGAACTATTTGGCCATAATGACCATTTGGAGAGAAAAGGGGGAAGCTTGCAAGCATGAGAACACTATTCCATCTGTGAAGTATCAGGGTGGCAGCATCATGTTGTGGGGCTGATGTGTTGCATGAGGGACTGCTGCACTTCACAAAATACAGTGGGCAAAATAAGCATTGAGCACGTCAACAATTTTCTCATTAAACATATTTCTGATGGAGCCATTGACCTGAAATTTTCACCAGATATCAGTAACAACCCAAGTAATCCATACACACAAAGAAATCAAGGCAGCTGTGTTCACAAAACAAGTTATATTTAATAAAGTGGAATGACTTAGGGAATAAGTATTGAACACGCTCGGTGAAATTCATTTAATATTTAGTAGAAAAGCCTTTGTTGGTAATAATTCTAGCAGTAATAATTTTAGTAAATATAAAAATTATTTAGCAAATAGAAATAATTTTGGTAATCCTAACTGACCTAAAACAAGAAAAATTTAGTCTGATTTAATGTCAGACATTGAAGAGGGAAAAAAATTATCATTTTGTAGAGTGTATGTAAACTTCTGGTTTCAACTGTATGTAACTGATAAAAGATCAGTACGTGCGTTTAAGGATCGATGCATCATCGCGAGTGTCAAGTACCGTGATACTATGTCATATCTATCTTTTGCCAAACCTAATGACCACAGATACTGTATGTGTTGCATATCACACTAAAAGAAACACATTTGCTTATTCTAAAAGATGTCTTCAAAGATTTTTTTAAAGCCGGCAATTGCCTGTTGGATTTCACAGGACCAAAGATGAATAGTTGATATCCATGTTATTACATTTCATAGAAAGATGACCACATACCCTGTTTACCACATAACCGTGTAGGGTCTTGTGACATCTGTATGACATCCTGCCACGATGTTTTGTACAGACTGTGAACTAGCTCTCCAAAGCACAAAATGTGTGATTGGATTTTAGCAGCGGCAGAAGACAGACTTCTCTCAACAGCCTTCAACTGATGGTCCAGTCAGACAGAGGCTATCTTGCTGTTATTATATAGAGTACTTTGCATCACGAAAAGTGGAACCACTCCCAACCATGAGAAAATTCATGAACTTTTTTATGATACACAAATATGTAATTTAAACAACACTGGCAGCTGTTAGTTTGCTCTTGGCTTATCAGCTGCCAATTAGCATGAGCCCCTCCATCACCAAGCATGGTTTCCCACCTACAGTATATCTCACGAGTTCTCTGGGGTAGAGTCTGGTGCAATATATTTCACATGCCCGGTTCATTTAGTGTGGCCTCCTTTGCACTTCCTGCCAGACAGATGCACATCGCAGAGCTGAGACATAGAATCCGGAGCAGCAGTCGGACAACATAAAGCATTGGTTCTTTCTTGGTTGTTATTGTGATTACTCTGGCTCTTGAGATAATACCCCTCCGTTATTGCTGTTATTGAAGTGCAAGTCACACACTGGTGCACACAGTTTGTCTGTTTCCAGCACACACACACACACACATATGCACATACAACCAGGTCTCCTGTGAGCGGTGAGCGGCAGTCACGAGGAAAGAATGTGTGAGGGGAGAATGACACAGCAACCATCCGTCTCTGCCTTTTTTCCCCTCCTTTCTGTCCACTATCACACTTTGGTGATGCAATAGAGACACCAGTGCTGGGTTTTTGTGCTGCAGATGGTGGCTCTTTTTTGTGTTTAATTTCTGTGATGATAAGGAGATGGAGAGAAGTGCACAAACAGGGATTAATGTCATAGTGCAGAATTTGGGGAAAGCTGATCTAATTTGCCGACTGGCATTCATTACAGCGCTAACCCCAAATGACTCTTCATCTCTCGTTGGTATTTTAAAAACGTATTCTGCGGCATTAGTAAGCAGAGTCAAACATTTAAATATTTGCATCCTCGTCTAAATGCAAGCGCAAGTCTTGTGCATTTTCAGAGTATGATTTTTAGGTTATGCTTTGCTACAGTTACTGCAGTAATAATCCCATCATATAGGTTAGTAATAAGGAACAAACAAAAATCTAAAGTTGACTATAAACTGATGACCTTTTCAGATGTCCAAATATTTGTTGGTAATTTACAGCAAGTATCCGACGGTTCGATGGGAATCGGTGGGAAGGGGTTAGATCAGGGATGGGCAACTTTGGTGGTAGTGAGAGCCACAAAATTTTTTCCTCACTTTCCGAGGGCCAGATTTACATAAAAACCTACTGTTGGTAGTCCAGCAAAGTTAAAAGTTTGACAATTAAAAATGAAAATGAAAATAAAAGCTACTCAGTGTTTTATCATATTAGAATTAAAATTACTGTTAAATTTTGTCTACCCTGCAATGGACTGGCCATCTGTTCACTGTGTACCCTGCCTCTTCCCCAAAGATGCTGGGATAACACCCCCCCCCCCCCGAAAAGGATTAAGCAGTAGAAGATGGATGGATGGATAAAATTACATCATGACCCAATTTTTAAAACTCTCTCCATCAAAATGATGAGTAAAGAGAAATTCCAGACAATGATTAACAAAAAAAGCCAAGAAGAAAAGGAAATATGACAAGGCTTAGCTTGCTGTTAGATTCATTGTGGGTGTGGAGGAGCAGAAAAATAGCTGTGTGGACTTGATAATGTCTGGCTCCCCAAAATGGGGAATTAAAAAAAAAAAGTTTAAGAGCCACTGGTATAAATGAACAAAAAAAAAAATCAACAGATTACAATGACCAGTCTCTGAACTTTTATTGCTGACATGGGATTTTAACTGTGCTTCAGTCGCACTCTTAAGAAAGAAACCTCAAAGCTTTGAATATTTTTTTGCACAATTAAGGAAAGCCTCCGCACTCCATGAGGCTTCACCTGCCAAACAAGAATAAATGCTACAGCTCCTCAGCTGTACAATTAGTCTTGTTTAAAAGCAGTCTACTTTGTACATTTACTGCTGCTTACAGCCTATTAATGCGGACTTAGCATGCAAAATATACCTGACAACACTCCGGTGCACACTGCTGCTCCCACTAGTGGTTCCCTCACTCTCACTGTATATCACTTGCAGAGAGCGGTGCTTAGGTTTCGATTAAAGCTCCCTCTGCTGGCGGACTCTATAACTGCATTTAAAATGGTAAAATGGCTAAATGGCATTCACTTATATAGCGCTTTTATTCTCATCTCTTGATGTCCAAAGCACTTTACAGATCCTGCTATCCACCCATTCACACACACATTCACACACTGATGGGGGCATGCTGCCTAACATGGAGCTTCCAGACCCACCAGGATTTAAGAATGCCGTTCCAAACTTGATATAAATAAATAATTGATTTTTGGAAATGGACTGGCAGGCTGCAGTGGATGAGGGGGCTGCCAGTTGCCCATCCTTGGGTTAGAGCAAGATTAGAAACGCACTGCAGCCCCCATGCACACACGGTGCTCCAACTCTTTAACTGAACACTGACACACCTGTTTGACACCTGCTCGCTTGTTTAGAAAGGTCACTAAATTGAATGACTACATTTTCATCACTGTTGGAGATGGGTGTCAGACAAGCAGGCAGATTAAATTTAGATTTAAATTATTAGGAGAAAAAAGTGAACTATGATTCTCATGGTTACTATGCTGATAAAAAAAAAAAATTACTACATTTAAGGTGGGAAGTTCATGTTTTAGTGACCCCTTTTGGTCTCAGTGATTTTACAGTTGAATTCACTCAGTTCTGAGTATTGATTTCCTTCTGACAAATGTATACACTTGATTTGAGTGTTTGTGTACGCTTCACATGTAATCGCTTAAAGAAAAAACTTGCATCATCTGGAATTCTGCAATTTTTTGTCCTTAAAAACTTAAGCTTTTCTTGTTAAATGCACTTTTTTTCTTTCAAAATTCTTGTCTTGTAGTTATGCAAGTATTTTTTTTCTTGCCAATTTTTCTCCCTACTAAATATGTGGGATTTTTTACGCCCCTCAAAAGACGGGACGTATTATTGGTATGTTGATATCTGTCCATCTGTACAAATTTGTCTGACTAACTCCTACCATTTTCAAGCTAGGACTTTTTAAATTTCACACACTGTTTGAGCATGTGTTGAAGATGTGCATATTACAAGGATTTTGATTTTACATCACTTTTGTTAAAATTACAGATTTTAGAACTGTTGTTTTTTAATGCAATTTCAATAGAGGGTGCATAGTTGGTCTGGCTAACTCCTCCCACAGTTTTTAAGCTAGGACATTTTCGTTTCACACAGAGTTTTCACATGTATTGAAGATGTTCATATTGTAGAGGGTTTAATGATTTTCTGGTACTTTCTGTAAATTTTTTTCACTTTGAATTGCAGATTGTTTGCTTTGCTTCAACTCTTTGCAATTACATGGTTATTAGTTTTATTGCAGATCTGCAATATAGTGAGTCTTGAATTTGTAATAAATTTCTCAGTTGCAGGTGTTCTAGTTATGCAGTATTGATCATGGCTTATCTGTCATAAATGTGCAAGTTTGATTATTTTTTTTTCCAAAGATCCAGAGAGCCTTTGGTTATGGGAAAAACCAGCTGCGAATTCATCCACATCGTATTTCGGTCAGTGGCCCCGTTTGATCAACATGGCATATGAATCTGACTCCTCTCTTTTCTGTCGTTTTCATCCAGCCACCAGACCCAGACGACATGCTGGGACCATCCCAAAATGGCTGAGCTCTACCAGTCTCTGGGTAAGATGGGTGTTTGATCTCTGGTTGGATTTTGGTTGGGTTGCAGATGCATAATCACATGTCATTGGAGATGAAATGATGACAATAAGACAGGGAACCTAGTGCTGGAAACAGAAATCTTTAATCCTTCTGTCCCACCTCTACCTTTTTAAACTCTTTTCTGTGTTTTCTTCTACAGCCGACCTGAACAATGTTCGGTTCTCAGCCTATCGGACAGCCATGAAGCTCCGACGCCTGCAGAAGGCTCTCTGCTGTAAGTACTCTCTCTATATATAGTGTCCATGTATACACCCCTCTACTGTGTGTGCATTACACAGGGGGCTTGTCTTTAGGTTCAAGTCCTCTCCTTTCTCATCATGAGCACTCCTCTCATTGTGTTCCAGCACCGCCTACACACCTGCTTTAATCTTTCTGCTCCTGCCACTTGCCATCCCTCTGTAATAAATTCACCTCATTTGCTGCAATGCTCTTCTTCTTCATTGTCTCTTCTTCACTTCCTGCTTTGTTATTTCTCTCCACCTCCTCTTTATCTCCTCTGAACTCTAACCATCCTCCTCTCTGTTCTGTGTGTTTGTGTTTACTCATCCTCATCGTCTCTCACTGGTTGGATCTGCAGAGAGCGCGAGCCGCCTACAAGCTGTTATACATGTGATATGTTTTTAAGGCTTATAGCTGGCTGTGGCTGTGCAACACAGAAGCTCTATTTGTAATGTCAGAGTGTTGTAAAAATAACGGCTAACAGGTTTGGTGATTAACCTCGGTCAGGGCAGCACATTGGAGATTTTTTAAACCTTTTTTTTTTTTTGACCCACCAGTAGACTCAGTAGGCATGTCTTTATTTCCAGTTTTATATCCCTTATTTAACCGGAGTGGTGGCTCAGTTAGTAGAGCATCCGCCCCACACCTGGGAGGCAGGGGTTCAAATCCCGGCCGGGTCATGCTGAAGACCATATAAAAGCGGAACTTCCTGCTGTCCAGCTTGGTGCTCAGCAATAATGGAATGGAGGAGGGAAATCTGTGGCGGCGCCTTGCATGGCAGTGGCCCTTCTGATTCTACACATGGGGTGTGTGTGATTGACACTGTAGATAGGATAAAGCACAATTTCGTTCTACTGTACATGATTGGTTGTGTAGTTGAATGACAATAAAGAGTGATTTAACTTCAGTTAGTCTTATTATTTGAGGTGTTTTTTGTTTTCACCTTCTGTCAGTTTGTCTATGGACCACATATGAGTCCAGTTGTATCTGGCTGTAGGACATTTAGTCCAGTGGATTGCAAAGAGGAGCAACTTTTGTTTTTTGTTCCAGATTGTAGAATTGACAGATTTTGTGGCCAGAGAACACCCAGGACTGTGCCTCATATTCTTTGAGTATTGTTGTGCTGGAGGGAGCGACTTTGCCATGAAATACAGACGTGGACAGATTTGTTGGTGCCATGCCACCAAAAAATCACATCTCTGAAATAATTTTAATCTGATGAAAGTTTAATGAATCCCTTCCTGTTTATATCATATTTAACATGGTATTGTAAAATTTTAATATTTTGTGGCACCACCTTTTGCAGCAATAACTGCCAACAAGCAATCTCAATTAGTATCGCAGGTGCTTTCAAGCTTTTCATCAGCCATTCGCCTTATTTAAAGGGGGAAAACAAGCTACTGTGTAGTTTGGTGTCATTGTGTACACCACTGAACATGGACCAGAGAAAGTAAGAGAGAGAGCTGTCAAGGGGGGCTCAGAAAGAAGATTATAGATAACCATGTTAAAGATAAACCATCTCCAAGCAGCCTCATGTTCCTGTGACCCCAGTTGCCAATATTATTAAAAAGTATAAGGTTCATGTGACTGTAGCTAACCTCCCAGGACATGGATGCAAGAGGAAATGCAACCCCAGGTTCATCAGAAGAATAGTGCATATTACATAAAAAGAGCCTGAAAAACCTTCAAAGTCCGAGGCCATGACATTGTAATTTCATCTGTAATTTCCCAGTTTGGGGTCAATAAAGCACATCTATCTATCTATTGGGTCATTGACGTCTGTCCCAGTCATGGCAGAGCCCTTTCCTTTCTGCTGGTCCCCCTTTGGTTTTATATACAGTATTTGGGAATACATATAACACCTACTCCTGACCAGATGTATAAATCTAACTTCCCTCCACTTCTGGATGCCATAAAGGCAGACCTTTACCCCTCTCCTGGCTGGGCAAGATAGCCCTTATCAAAATGAATACCTAGACTGTTATACCCATTTCAAATGATCCCCATTTTATTATCAAGTAAGGTTATTAAGGTACTGGAAAGCTGGTTAAGTGCCTTTATTTGGAACAAAAGGAAGCCCCAACTTAAGATGAAAACACTTCAGATGGCGGGCTTGGATGGTGCTTTAGATGTCCCCAATGTAAGATTTTACCAGCTTGTGTCACACCTATGGGTGATAGCTGATTGGCGTAAACAAGATCTAACCTTGATTTGGCTTGATACTGAATCATTTCAGTCCAAATTCCCCCTGTATAATTTACTGTTTGTGAATAATCGTAATTAAGAAGAATTAAGAATTATGTAATTAAGAAACTCTGCACAAATCCTATCACCTTAAGGACATTTAAAGCCTGGAGATCCATTCGCACCATAGAGAGTCATACCCACCTAACGTCCCCCTTACTCCAATTCTAGATAGCCCAGGTTTCTCGCCAGGCCATCATGACCGGGGATTCAGAACATGGTATACATGTGGATTGACAGAACAGGAAGACATATTTGCTGGTCAGATTTTGCTCTCCTTTCTGCAATTACAGCAGTGATATGGCTTACAAAAGAGTGAGTTTTTCAGATACCTACAAATCAGGCATTTTGTTCTAAAAGACACCACTCTAACAACCAACAGTATGACCACCTCTGTGGAAAGTGCCCTGTGCTCCCAGACAACTAAAAAACACATTAGTATTTTCTATAAAGCACTTACTTCAACTCTACCTGTAACCTCCCAGGCTACTAAAAAAGCCTGGGAGATAGACCTGGGCATGTCTGTAGATGACTCGACTTGGCAAGCGGTCTGGGCTCATGGTATGGATAGATCTGTTTGTAATTGGGCTAAAATCTATTCAGTTTAAAATTGTACATTGTGAACATATTACTCCAACTCTCAAAAACGAAATGGATCCTAATTCCTTCCAAATGTGTTGGAAATGTAACACTGAAATTGGTGATTATGTACATTGTTTTTGGTCATGTGCAAAGTTACAGCTGTACTGGCTTGGTATTGTAAGTGTACTGTCCATTATTTTTGGCAAAACAACACTGCTGGACCCTATGTGCCTCTTACTTGTTCTCCCTGATGGTCACATCATCAACAGTAAAACATAAGAGACTGTTCAAATTACTAACTTTTACTGCAAGGAAGAACATTCTGCTCTTTTGGGGCAAGGAAGCCACCCCAACAAAGAAATCATGGCACAATCTCATAATGGACTGTATTCCCAATATTGTATGTGTACGTGTATGCTTCACTCAACAGTGGAGATTTTCTATAAAGTCTGGGACCTCTATTTAAAATACATTGAACCCACACTGTCTTCTGCCATATCACTAGGATTTCCTAAAAGGCCCTAGCCAGCCTGTGTGGTTGTAAACCCCAGTCTGCCATATAAGCTGTACCTGTGTAACCCTTTTTCTATTTTTTTTTTTTTTTTTTTTTTACATTTCTATTGGAGATGCCTGCCTGGGACTTGGGGAGAATGGGGATTAACCACTTGCGCTCCGTTGTTCCGTGGGCGGGCAAGTCTCTGCGTCCGAGGGCGCACTCCTGCGCCCTCGTGCGCACTCGGACGCATAGTCCAGATTGTGGTGATGTAGGTGGTGTTGGCGTCCAAGCGCCACTGAAAAAAAAAGCTGCAGACACAGCCGCGAACAGATTAGTTCATCTGATTGACCTCTCATTCGACTAATAAGAGCCTTGAATTGGGTTTCTGAAACCTTGAAGAACCAATGAATGAAAACCTAGGAAGGAGGACCCGCCTACTGTGAATGCAGGAGCCAATTGAAGCATAGAAGTTCGGGCTGGGTGAAGAGACATTTACTGTTGCTGCTGATGAAAAAAAGGACGCTGGACGAATCCGCTACAGACCCAGCAGCATGGAGAACACCCACAAGTGGGACCTGCACTCATTCCAGCAGAATAGACGTTTAGGATTCTCTTCCGTCATCATAGACCGATGGAGGCCGACGACAAAAGTCGTAAATCATTCGCCAAAACGGCAATAATGGAATTATGTTTTGACCGGGATCCACGAGCGGACCAGCGTCGCGTTCGTCTGACAATGGGGAAGAGAAGTTCGCCAGGACTCTGCTGCTATGAAGAGGTAAGGTGTTATAAGCTAAATTATTATTTATCCCTGAAAATTGTAATCAAAAAATGACTTTTGACTGATCGGTAAATTACAAATGTACGGCGCACGAAGTACGAAGTGCGTGCGCCGCAATAAACGGTTCATTTGCCGTGTTCGGATCGTGAAGGCCCCCCCCCCCCGCTGCAGAAGAGGAGCCGGGGGGGGGGTGTTCACGGTCCGAACGCCCCCCGGTCCGCGGGGGGAAGCATATGAGTCTATTCCGTCATGTAGTGAGGGCCGAACTCCGTCCTTTGTAGCGGGGGGGGGGGGGACAACCCACACAGACACAGCCCTGAATGTGACCTTTCATTAGAGCCCAAAATTAAGCTTCTACATTGAATTATTCAAAAGTTACAGACGTTTTTCCAAACTGTGCCATTTGGCACAATTTGGCACAGTTCCAAAACGCCTGGGAACAGCCTGAGAACAAAGCTGTGTAAAATATTCATTTTTTGTGGTATTGTTACCAAATTTGGACCTCAGCTGGATATCACTTGGTTCTACATTTCTGTTGCATTTTCCAGCCGGATCGGACAGCTGTGTGTTATTTGCAAGCATTTGTATCAAAAAAAACACCGTGGCCAAATTTATTTTCTTCAAGTTCAGTATGTTTAGATGACTGTAACTCAGTGGCCGGAGCACTTAGAGCGATCATGTTTTTTTTGCCAAAAAATTCAAAGTGTTTTCTTTTAAATGAGACCAACCCCATGAAGATGCTGCAAAGGGTTGAATAACAGCTTTCGATTTACTTTGGGCACGTTATTTTTTGGCATTTTTAGGAAAATTGCCCGGAGTGCAAGGGGTTAATGGAGATGTTACCCAACATTACTAATACCTTATTTTACCGTCCTCTCATACCTGAGCTGTTCTGTGTTATGCCTGTTTTTATTTTTTTAAGAAAATGAAGATGTTCAATAAACTTATTATTGTTTTAAAAAAAGAGCCTGGAAAGTCATCTACAGTGGATATAAAAAAGTCTACACACCCCTGTTCAAATGCCAGGATTTGTGATGTAAAAACATGAGACAAAGATAAATCATTTCAAAACTTTTTCCACCATTAATGTGACCTATAACCTGGACAGCCCAATTGAAAAACAAACTGAAATCTTTTAAGGAGAAAAATAAAAAATAAAATAAAAAAACTTACAATAACCTGCTTGCATAAATATGCACACCCTGTTATAACTGTGGATGTGGCTGTGTTCAGAATTAACCAATCACATTCAAACTCATGTTAAATGGGAGTCAGCACACACCTGCCACCATTTAACCCTAAATAAAGTTCAGCTGTTCTAGTAGGCTTTTCCTGACATTTTTGTAGTCACATCTTACAGCACAAGCCATGGTCCGCAGAGAGCTTCCAAAGCACAAGAGGGATCTCATTGTTCAAAAGTATCAGTCAGGAGAAGGGTACAAAAGAATTTCCAAGGCATTAAATATACCATGGAACACAGTGAAGACAGTCATCATCAAGTGGAGAAAATATGGCGCAACAGTGACATTACCAAGAACTGGACATCCCTCCAAAACTGATAAAAAGACGAGAAGAAAACTGGTCGGGGAGGCTGCCAAGAGGCTGGCAGCAACATTGAAGGAGCTGCAGGAATTTCTGGCAAGTACTGGCTGTTTAGTGCATGTGACAACAATCTCCCGTCTAGGGTGGCAAAACAGAAGCCTTATCTTACGAAAAAAAAAAAAAAAACATCCAAGCCCAGCTACATTTTGCAAAAACACATTTGAAATCTCCCAAACGCATGTGGGAAGATGTGTTATGGTCTGATGAAACCAAGGTTGAACTTTTTTGCCATAATTCCAAAAGGCATATTTGGCACAAACACAACACTGCTTATTACCAAAAGAACACCATACCTACAGTGAAGCGTGGTGGTGGTAGCATCATGCTTTGGGGCTGTTTTTCTTCAGCTGGAACTGGGGCCTTAGTCAAGGTGGAGGGAATTATGAACAGTTCCAAATTCCAGTCAATGTTGGCACAAAACTTTCAGGTTTCTGCTAGAAAGCTGAAGATGAAGAGGACGACAATAACCCAAAACACGCATCCAAATCAACAACAGAATGGCTTCACCAGTAGAAGATTAAGGTTTTGGAATGGTCCAGCCAGAGTCCAGACCTGAATCCGATCGAACATCTGTGGGGTGATCTGAAGAGGGCTGTGCACAGGAGATGCCCTCACAATCTGACAGATTTGGAGCATTTTTGCAGAGAAGAGTGGGCAAATATTGCCACATCAAGATGTGCCACGCTGATAGACTCCTACCCAAAAAGACTGAGTGCTGTAATAAAAGCCAAAGGTGCTGCAACAAAGTATTAGTTTTAAGGGTGTGCATATTTATGCAAACAGTATATTCTAAGTTCTTTATTTTTCCCCTTAAAAGATTTCAGTTTGTTTTTCAATTGGGTTGTACAGGTTACGGGTTACATTAATGGTGGAAAAAGTTTTGAAATGATTTATCTTGGTCTCATTTTTTACATCACAAAAGCCTGGCATTTGAACAGGGGTGTGTAGACTTTTTATATCCACTGTATAATCATTCAAGTTGAACTCCAAGGTCAAGGCACGTCACCTTCTGATCGCACCACTTGTCATATTTTGAACAATACTGGGCTCCATGGAAGAAGACCAGGAGGACTCCACTACTGAGAGAAAAAAAACATTAAAAGCCAGCCAAAAGGCATCCTGACAAACTCCAAAGTGTCTGAGAGAATGTCCTTTGGACTGATGAGACAAAACTGGAGCTTTTTTTGGCCAGTCACAGCAGCTCTATATTTACAGAAGGAAAACTGAAGCTTTAAAAGAAAAGAACACCATACCTACTGTGGAACAAGGAGGGGGCTCAGTTTTATTTTTTCGGCTGCTTTGCTGCATCTGCCCTTGATACTGTGCAGGGTACAATGAAGTCTCAAAACTACCAAGGCATCATGGAGTGAAACAGTGCTCAGTGTTGGAAAGCTCAACCTCAGTTACAGGTCTTGGGTCCTCCAACAGGATAATGACCCAAAAACATGCAGCTAAAGGCACTCAAGAATGGCTGTGAAAACACATTGGACTCTTCATAAATGGCCCTTCATGAGCCTGGATCTGAATCTTACTGAATATCTATGGTAAGATCAGAAAATTGCAGAGTGGAGATGCCACCCTCCTAACCTGAGACAGCTTGAGCAGTTTGTATGCCAGGGTGTCCAGACTTCTCTGTGAATTTACAGCTTTCTTCCTAGTAAATTTCTGACTTTATCTACTAATTAGAGTCATTCATGTAAATTTGAGCCATTTTTTTCTCCTTAAGATGAGACTTCTTTCCTCATCAGTTTTCTATTCTCTCTTCTTTTTCTTGATAAAAACAGGTAGTGTCCATTTAGGTTCAATCCATCAGCAACTACTAATGACGTAGTGCATCCCAAATACGTGTCCCATTTCATAGGGGTAATTTTCAGCCCTCAAAGGCCACGGGGTAGGGGTACAAATGAGAATTGGGATGGACCCCAAATCTACCTGTACTTCACTATCACATTGCAAGTATTTTTCTCTACTGTTTTACAGTATTAACTGCTGTTCATAAATAAATAGTGTTTCTGTTCCTATTTTTTTGGATGTATAAGGGTCATTTACATTTAAAAAGTTATAAATTTACTTCAAGTAAATTTTAGCATCTGATAGTCAGATTTGATCATATTAAACATAATTTTCCAACCACAAAACTGTGGCTAGTGGAAAAGCTGAGTGGCTAGTAACTTTGGAAAATCACTAGCCACAGTGGCTGGTGAGCAAAAAAGTTAATGTCAAGCCCTGGATATAAACAATAAGGGATGCCATTAAACTTTAATCAGTTTCAAGTTATTTCAGAAATAGTTTTTTTTAGGAAGGGTGAGGACAAATTTGTCCACTTCTGTTTACCTGCTCTACAAGAATAGACTTGTTTGTGCCACAGGGACTTTTTCCATAGTTCTTAGAAGTAGAGAAGGAACTTGGTGTACCACAAGAAGGAGAATCTGCAAAGTAGAAGTGGGAAGAGCTGCGAAACACCATCCACCGCACAGCCTTGGCTACCTTTGGGAGGAAGACCTTGAAGTCATAGGACTGGTTTGATGCCAAGTTGACCGTGATGACCCCCGTCATTGAAGCCAAGCGCTCAGCACTTGCTGAGTACAAGAAGTACCCAAACGAGAAGAATCTCCAGATTCTCAGGGCTGCGAGAAGCAAAGTTCAGCAGACTGCTCGGCGCTGTGCCAACGGGTACTGGACTCAGCTCAGCCAAGACATTCAAACCGCTGCCATAACAGGGAACATCCGTGGTATGTACGATGGCATCAAGAAAGCACTTGGTCCGGCTCAGAGCAAGACGGCCCCCCTCAAATCCTCCACTGGGGAGATGATCACAGAAAAGAACAAGCAGATGGAGAGATTGGTGGAACACTACTCCGACCTCTACTCCAGACAGAACACCGTGACACCATCAGCCCTTGATGCCATCGACTGCCTGCCATCCATGGACGAACTTGACGCCGTGCCAACCATCGACGAACTCAGCAAGGCCATTGATAGCTTGGCCGCTGGCAAGGCACCCGGCAACGACGGCATACCCCCTGACCTGATCAAGCACTGCAAGACCGCCCTACTGCTGCCATTGCATGACGTCCTCTGCCAGTGTTGGAAGGAAGGTGCCGTACCACAGGACATGAGGGATGCCAAGATCATCACCCTCTACAAAAAAAAAGGGGAGAGAAGCGACTGCAACAACTACAGGGGCATCTCCCTCCTCAGCGTTGTTGGCAAAGTCTACGCACGAGTTGTTCTCGTTCATCTACAGAAGCTTGCCGAACGTGTCTACCCCGAGTCTCAGTGTGGCTTCCGCGCTGAGCGATCGACGGTAGACATGATATTCTCCATCCGCCAACTCCAGGAGAAATGCAGAGAACAGAACATGCCCCTGTACGTCGCCTTCATCGACCTCACCAAAGCGTTCGATCTGGTCAGCAGAGAGGGCCTTTTCAAGATCCTGTCAAAGATAGGATGCCCACCAAAGTTGCAAAGCCTCATCGAATCGTTTCACACCAACATGCAGAGGATAGTGCAGCACGATGGCAACGTCTCAGAGCCATTCAACATACGCAGCGGAGTGAAACAGGGCTGTGTACTTGCGCCAACCCTCTTTGGGATTTTCTTTGCTATGCTCCTGAGGCATGCCTTCAGCACAGCAACAGAGGGAATCTACCTGCATACAAGATCTGACGGCAGGCTTTTCAACCTCGCCCGCCTGAAAGCCAGAACCAAAGTACACGAGGCTCTAATCAGAGACATGCTGTTCGCAGACGACGCTGCAGTCGCAACCCACACACAGCAAGAGCTTCAGACCCTGATGGACCGCTTCTCCCAGGCATGCAAGGACTTCGGGCTTACCATCAGCCTGAAGAAGACTAACGTCTTGGCGCAAGGCACGGAAGCACCACCAACCATCACCATCGACGACTACGAGCTGGAGGTCGTGAATCAGTTCACGTACCTGGGGTCCACGATCAGCAACAACCTCTCCCTTGATACAGAGATCAACAAGAGGATTGGAAAATCAGCCTTCACACTTGCTCGCCTCACCACACGAGTGTGGGAGAATCCCAAACTCTCTGTCAAGACGAAGATGGCAGTGTACAACGCCTGCATCATCAGCACACTGCTCTATGGGAGTGAGACGTGGACAACATACGCCCGGCAGGAAAAGAGACTGAACTCCTTCCACTTGCGCTGCATTCGCCACATCCTGGACATATCCTGGCAGGACAAAGTGCCCAACACAGAAGTTCTATCCCGCGCCGGCCTTCCCTCCATGTTCACTCTACTCAGGCAGCGCAGGCTCCGCTGGCTAGGCCACGTTCACCGTATGGAGGATGGCAGAATCCCCAAAGACGTCCTCTACGGAGAACTGGCAGGAGAGACGTTGGCCGCCCACAGCTGCGCTTTAGAGACGTCTGCAAGAGAGACATGAAGGCACTAGAGATCAACACAGAGCGCTGGGAGGACATTGCAACGGACCGCTCCAAATGGAGAGGCACCCTGACCAGACAGCTCAAGGTGGGTGAAGAGAGACTGACTGCTGCAGCAGATGAAAAAAGGACCCGCAGGAAGAACCGCCACAGACCCAGCAGCACGGAGACCACCCACAAGTGCGACCTGTGTGACAGGGACTGCCATTCGTGCATCGGCCTGTTCAGCCACAGGCGGTGCTGTTCCAGCAGAGTAGACGTTTAGGATTCTCTTCCATGGTCATCATAGACCGACGGAGGCCGACGACGAGAACAAATTTGTCCACTTCTGTTTACCTGCTCTACAAGCATAGACTTGTTTGTGCCACAGGGAGTTTTTCCATAGTTCTTAGAAGTATCAGAAGAGGCTTCCTCAATTTTGAGGAGCTGGGAACAATTAAGAACTTTGTAAACCGTTATTTTATCAGCTCGCTGAATAAAGGAAAACGGTAATGAAAAAGAAGACAATATGATCCAGTTTAGTGGGTAGCCACGGTCACCTGTCAGTTGAAAGCAGATCATATTAGACTCAACAAGTACATATTTTATGTCCAAAATACAAATCTCATCCTTTATATGTAGTTATATACAACTTACATGGATTACACACACTACTATTGTAAATGAATGCAGAAGTGTGCCAGGGAAAGTGTGAGGCTGTTGCATTTCAAACTTGACGCATGTGTTTATTGACATAACTACTGTACACACAGAGGCAATTGGAGGCTTGGTAGAATGTTGTGAAACTGTAGTTTAATCAGCAAAGAAAGAAAGTCACTTACTCGAACCACTGACTTGTAATGAAGCCTTGAAGACAAGGTGATATTTGCGGGGGGGCACAGGCGCATTGCGCATGAGGTGGGTTATTATTAGGACATTTACATGAATTTACTCACCAAGAAGCCACCCATCAGCACCGTGCCAGCTTGTAGTTTGTTCCCAACAATGCTGATCATTAGAATGAATGAATCGTGCATTGAACCAGGCCACCTTGCAACAATGTTGGTTCGTCGCATTTGCGCATCACATAGAATTTGTACATTGATAGAATGGAAATGTTTCCTGTTAACATACGTACACATATTCATCGTGTGACATTTGAATGTTTTGTTTTGTAGCACTTTAACTCTTGCACTTTAGCATATCTACTTTGTACAGTTTCATTGCAGATGTTCGTCTCCTGTATGATTGTTTGTTTGTGTGTTTTTGTGACCCGCCGGGGGACTATAGATGCAAATTAGCAGTATTGCTAAATCTGGCATATTTACATTTGTATTAATGTTCATTAGTATGTAATGCCCCTTTCAAATAATATTAAACTTGTGAAGGTGATTTTATAGCAATGTGTGTGCAGTCGATGGCTCCAGTTACATTGGGAAAACGAGCTCTCGCTGCAAATTGCCCTTTGATGTTGGCCTGTTCAACTGCATTGTGTGGGAAAATGATGCACCTGGGTGACAGCCGGATAATGCTATCCCACACAGCTGACGTAGCTTGGCTCAGTCATTTCATTCTTGATAGATCTGAAATTTTGCATGGAAAAGGATGTACATCATGTTTTTGTGCTTAAGTACTCTTTATACATGAGGCCCCTGGTCACCAAACTGTCCACAACATGGGAGAAACAGAGTTAATGAAGCAACTTTTTATATGGAGCCTGTGCTTTCAAATCGGTGGCAGATGATCTTGGCTTTATGACTGAAAATAACCTCTATACTGAAAATAACCTCTATACATTCAGCTACAGCACAGCGTGGCGGTTTGGGTTGGCAGGAGAATTGGTACTGTTTGCTTGTAGCCAATGAATTGGACCTGTGCATGGGGGTGTGAGGGGATGTTTTCTTGACCTCACCTCAGTGTTCTGTGGATGGTTTTGTTTGGGGATGGTCATGCTTGGCCTTGTGGTGACATTTTGCATTGGTGGAAAAACAGCCAAAACAGAAGAAATGGCTGAGCAAGGCAGCTGAGCAAGGCAGCTCGGCACGACAGCGGTCAGCCGGGTGTGTACGACTATAGTGACAGCACAGCGAAAGAGAGTGGAAATGAATCTGAAGGCTGTCCATCATTATTTTGACAAATTAAATTAATTTCAAAGATGCAGCAGACAAATGCGTGTGTCACAATTACACAAATATCAGTGTCTGACAGTGAGAAGAAAAAGAACACTTTTTCAGTCATTCCTGCAGAGTCTGCAGCGCTCTGACCTCCTTGGTTGCTGGAGACAGCAATTCAGCGCGGTACCTGTTCAGCTCTGCTCTGTGCTCATTGGTACATCCCGGTTCACCTCTCATTAACAGGCACCTCTGCTCCTCTTTTTTTCCAGCAGCCTCCAAAAAACACACACTGCATCTCTTCTTGTACAGTATCTCACAAAAGTGAGTACACCCCTCACATTTTTGTAAATATTTTATTATATCTTTTCATGGGACAACACTGAAGATATGACACTTTGATACAATGTAGTCAGTGTACAGCTTGCATAACAGTGTAAATTTGCTATCCCTTCAAAATAACTCAACACACAGCCATTAATGTCTAAACCGCTGGCAACAAAAGTGAGTACACCCCTAAGTGAAAATGTCCAAATTATGCCCAAAGTGTCAGTATTTTGTGTGGCCACCATTATTTTCCAGCACTGCCTTTGCTGTGCCACTGGAATCCTCTTCCACTCCTCCACGACAACATCATGGAGCTGGTGGATGTTAGATATCTTGTGCTCCTCCACCTTCCGTTTGAGGATGTCCCACAGATGCTCAATGCTTCTGGAGACATGCTTGGCCAGTCCATCAACTTTACCCTCAGTTTCTTCAGCAAGGCAGTGGTTGACTTGGAGGTGTGTTTGGGGTCGTTATCATGTTGGAATACTGCCGTGCGGTCCAGTTTCTGAAGGGCTGCTTCAGTATGTCACAGTACATGTTGGCATTCATGGTTTCCTCAATGAACTGTAGCTCCCCAGTGCTAGCAGCACTCATGCAGCCCCAAACCATGACACTCCCACCACTATGCTTGACTGTAGGCAAGACACACTTGTCTTTGTACTCCTCACCTTGTTGCCGCCACACACGCTTGACATAATCTGAATCAAATAAGTTTATCTTGGTCTCATTAGACCACAGGACATGGTTCCAGTAATCCATGTCCTTAGTCTGCTTGTCTTCAACAGACTGTTTGCAGGCTTTCTTGTGCATCATCTTTAAAAGGGGTTTCCTTCTGGGTCGACAGCCATGCAGACCAGTTTGATGCAGTGTGCGGCGTATGGTCTGAGCACTGACAGGCTGACACCCCCCCACCCCTTCAACCTCTGCAGCAATGCTGGCAGCACTCTCATACATCTATTTTCAAAAGACGACCTCTGGATATGATGCTGAGCTCATGCACTCAATTTCTTTGGTCGACCATGCGAGGCCTGTTCTGAGTGGAGTCTGTCCTGTTAAACCACTGTATGGTCTTGGCCACAGTGCTGCAGCTCAGTTTCAGAGTGTTGGCAATCTTCTTATAGCCTAGGCCATCTTTATATAGAACAACAATTCTTTTTTCAGATCCTCAGAGAGTCCTTTGCCATGAGGTGCCATGTTGAACTTCCAGTGACCAGTATGAGAGTGTGAGAGTGATAACACCAAATTTAACACACCTGCTCCCCATTCACACCTAAGACCTTGTAACACTAATGAGCCACATGACACTGGAGAGGGAAAATGGCTAATTGGGCACAATTTGGACATTTTCACTTAGGGGTGTACTCACTTTTGTTGCCAGCAGTTTAGGCATTAATGGCTGTGTGTTGAGTTATTTTGCGGGTACAGCAAATTTACACTGTTATACAAGCTATACACTGACTACTTCACATTTTCTCAAAGTGTCATATCTTCAGTGTTGTCCCATGAAAAGATATAATAAAATATTTACAAAAATGTGAGGGGTGTACTCATTGTTGTGAGATAGTACTCTAAATAGAAAGCTGTTGAGTGCTGATATGAAAAAACGTAGTAATTATGTGAAATGTTATTGCATTTTGCAACCCAATCCATTAAAACGGAGGACAAGAGCAGCAACCCCTGAACTATATAGATCGGTGTATTCCAATCAACCACTGGTCTGTGCTGAGTTTGACACGGGGCAACAAAGTTAAAACTTGCAAAAATGCCAGTGACTCTCTGTAGTGGCTGGGATCAAAGGAATCATGGTGTTCATATTTATATTTATTTACTTGGACCAAGAGCAGGAGAGTTACTCCGGCTGCTGCTGGCAGGAGAGAGAGTGTAGCCATCTTCATCACCCTGGGAGCATTTAAAAAATACAGATATTTTTGTCTGCTTTTCAGGTGGATGATGCAAGCTTTTTTCTGACATACACACGTTGTCTGCTGGTGGGAGTGTGCTCATCTCTGTGTGTGTGTGTGTGTGTGTGTGTGTGTGTGTGTGTGTGTGTGTGTCGGGGCGGAGACAGAAATGACATGCCGTTGTATAAATAAGATAAATAACATAAGGCTTTGTTTAGTAAAAGACAGATGTCTTGTTGTTTCATAAAAGACCATTACCGGAGGTAAGGTGGTTGGAGTGGTGGCAGTGGTACAGCATCCGCTCCACAACCGAGAGGTCAGGGTTCAAGTTTCGGCCGGGTCCTTCCAAAGACCATATAAAAATGGAACTTCCTGCTGTCCAGCTTGGTGCTCAGCAAAAATGGAACGGAGGAGGGAAATGTGGGCGGCAGTGGCTCAGGAGGTAGAGCGGGTCGTCTAATAACCAGAGGGTTGGCTGTTCGAATCCCGTACTCCCCAGCCATCCTGCCGTTGTGGCCCTGGGCAAGACACATTAACCACCTTGCCTCCAGTGTCCATGACACTAGGTATAAATGTGTATAAAAGTTTGGTCGTGGCCAGAGAAGCCATTGGCGCGGATTGACAGCCACATTTCTGTCAGTCTGCCCCAGGGCAGCTGTGGCTACAGAAGTAGCTTACCACTACCATTGTCTGTCTGGAGTGAATGAATAATGGACTCACTGTAAGTGCTTTGAGATGTCACTTGACATGTAAAGCGCCATACAAATCTAATCCATTATTATTATTGTTATTATTCTGTTGTGATCTGGTGCTATATAGAAAATTTAAATAAAATTAACTTGACCTTAAAGGGGGGAACCTCCCTAATATAATGGTTGGGGAAACGCTGAACCTGAAAACAAAACATTACAGAGAGTTTCTGAAAATATTTAGAATGAGAAATAAGCTGTTTAACAGCCGATTCTGGGTTTTTTTTCTTTTTTTTTGCATCACCAACTGATAGCTTAAACATATTTAAAATTATCCTGTGCCGTTCCCAGAATACATTGCAGTGTTGTACAACAACAGTGAATGGGAAGTGAGGAAATGACAGATCCATGTGCACATGCACAATGAATGGACAGCCAGGTGGGCAGGTAAACCTGGACACAATCCAGAATGCAGTGATTGTCTGAGGTGTTTTTTTTTTTTTTTTTGTAGTCCCATGACTGCCTCACAGGATGGATTTTATTACTTTTCTCAAGTCATTTATTTCATAGCTGTCAAAATGTGAAAAGAATTTTACCACTTTTGACAAAAATGCATCTAAAACTAATTACCTACTGGACTTTGAGTGGCCTTATCAAAAGATGAGATTTTAGATTCATGTTCAGTTATGCTGCTTCCCCTGCTGTGGAATAAGGGGTTAACATTATAGTAATGCACTGACATTTACTTTAAACCTTAACTTGGCTTGTCATTTTTTTCAGGCCAACTCAGTTTTGTTTCGTCTTTTTTGTTTATTTAAAAAAAAAACATGAACTTTTCATTTTGAATATTTGTTTTTTTCAGTATTCAGAAGGATACACCGTGCTCTGACCCCCACATTGTGAGTCTGGAGAAGGCTCCTGCCGTCATGCAGTTAGAGGAATCCTCATTATTTTTGTCATTATACAATGGGAATTTTCAGAGAATGGTGACGATGCTGTTCATCTCCGCATGCCTCTCCCCTGCTGTCCACCCTGGTGTGTGCACTTGGAAGACTATAACAGAGAAACAGCTGGTGTGACAAAAACCAAAGCTGACTGTTTTTGTGAGTCACACAATTCACAAGAAAGCAAACTCGTCAGACAGCTTGTGAGAGAAACACGATGCAGATTGTAATCGCAGCTCTTTTCTTTGAGAGAACATTCAAAAATGGAAATGTGATCACACTTTTTATTTAAAAAAAATCATCCCATCAAATCAGTATTCAAGCCTGTGGTTGTGCACACTTTTTGTACATTAGACTGTAAAACCTTTAATAATTTCACACACTTCAAGGCTCATGTTCTTGTCATTTAAGTGTTCTAAAGATTAACAGCCCTCGCACACCACCACCTTTCTCTCTTTGTCCTTTAATGGCTGATAAAAATGAATAATGTGATGCTTTACTGATCCCTGGGCTGAAGTCGATTTGTGACTGCAGTCCGTTTGTAGCTTCAAGTTCAAGGACACGTCGAGCACCGAGGATCTAAACCCGACAGCCTCAACACGGCTGCATCAGATATGTGACCGTAATCCTCGCCATGTCTGTCTCCATGTGTAGTGGATCTGCTGAGCATGCCGACAGCGTGTGAAGTGTTCGACCAGCACAGTCTGAAGCAGAACGAGCAGCTGTTGGACATCTCCCAGCTGGTCACCTGTCTGACCAGCCTGTACCAGCGGCTGGAGCAGAGCCACTCGCACCTGGTCAACGTCCCGCTGTGTGTCGACATGTGCCTCAACTGGCTGCTCAATGTCTACGACACGTACGTACAAAGCGCACACGGTGGGGTGTCAGTTACTGCATCTCCATTCAGCTGTGAAGACGCACAGAAGAAATTCTGGATGGGCTTGGAAGGGGTGGATTAAATGAACATTTGCTGAAGCTAAAACCAAATAAAGCCCTTAATAACGTTTCTGTTCACAGATAAACTTGCTTAGTGAAGAGACAGCACCGTACATATGGTCAGACGAGGAAACAAGTCTTTTTCTGGATTTAATTTAGCATAGCAACATCACTGCCATTCATACTTAACACTCCAAGGATTGTCATTTGTTCTTTGATTTTTGCTTTTTGATTACGCAGATTGCTGCAACATTACAGAAGACGTAGTCACCTCCCTATATAATTGGCACAATGCAGTTACTTTTAATAATGTAAGGAGAAATATGCTTCAAAATGCAAAGAAAAAGTTGAATGATGATTCTGCATCAGGACCCGGCAGTCTCTACGATGGAAAGAGGCATTTTGAGCAGATTTTTATCAAAAGAATCTGGTCTGCCAACAAAAGTAGTTGAGTTTTTTCCTCATAAAAATGACTTCTTTCATAAATTTGAGAATTTTCTCAGAAATTTGACATTTTATTTTCATACATTTTAGTCCATTTTTGTAAATGTCTGATCTTTTTTAAAAAAAATAGATTTGTCAATAACTCCTCTTCTGTATGTAACATGTTATTTTTGCTGGTTGGCAGCGGTCGCACTGGAAAGATCCGGACTCTGTCGTTCAAAACTGGAATCATCTCCCTGTGCAAGGCTCACCTGGAGGATAAATACAGATGTAAGTGCACTGTTCAGGGGTTCAGAAAAAGGGTGACTTTCTAAGTTCTTTAAATTATTACATGGTTTGATGCAGTTATTCAGATTGTGTCAAAAAAAAAAAATGTCAGTTTTGTCCTCCCTGTGTAAAGTGGTTAACCTGTATCATTTGGTAAGTAGTTTTATGCCACAAGAACATGTTTTTTAAGCCCAAGCAACAAGAACTCCCCTCTGTATGGGCTTATTTGGTCTTCGACCGGTGATACATTTGAAATGTAACAGCAACTGAAAACAATCCTTTAACGAAAATAGCTCTACCCTATGTTGGCTTTCTGTTTTTACCCTGTCTTCTATGGTTTTTCTCTCCCAGTTCTGTTTCGGCAGGTTGCCAGTGCAACGGGCTTCTGTGACCAGCGTCGTCTGGGCCTCCTCCTCCACGACTCCATCCAGATCCCCCGGCAGCTCGGCGAGGTCGCCTCCTTTGGCGGCTCCAACATCGAGCCCTCCGTCCGCAGCTGCTTCCAGTTTGTACGTTGTGCATGTGAAGTGCTCATGTCCAGTAAAACTTTAGACACATTTAACAGGTAGAACAAATATATTTCAGATGGAAATTATCAGAGTATTTGCTCCAATACTGAAGGCCACATAGTTTGGCATTCTTTGCTTACGTCAGACGTGTTTATAGGAGAGAAAGGGACACTGAGGACTTTGCAGTGAAGAGAAGGACAAAACACTGATAAGACCAAGGATAATAAAAACACTGCAACAAGTGCGTCTTAAACTCTACTAAACAGGGTCAGACGGAGAGTCAGAGTGTGAATGTAAACATTGTGTGTGAGAAGTGAATAACTGAGTGTGGAGGATCAAAGAAACGATCTCTGACTGCTGCAGGGATGTTGCTGAAATCAAAATACAAACAGTTTTATGGTCATAAACGGATAAAAAAAAGTCTCCCAAGAAGCGGGGCAGAATGAGTAGCATACAGTATATCCACCTGCACACGGGTGTTCAAATGATAAAGTTTCCCACAGCGCAGAGCACCAAGCAAAGCAGAACTACCAGAACCTCCAGTTCAGCTATTGTTTTTTGTTTACTGAAGCCAGCAGCATATGTACCTTTTTTTTTTTTTTTTAGAAACTCATTAATCCAGTCTGATTGGATTATTCCCAGTCTCCAAAAGATGTTCCTTCAACTCTAAGTTAATTCTTGAAATTTAGTTCTGTGATGTGGAGTTTGCATGTTCTCTCCATGTCTGCGTGGGTTTACCCTGGGATTTCTCCGGTTTCCTCCCACATGCCAAAAACTTGCAAGTTAGGTTAATTGGCATCAAACTGGGGATTCTAGATTGTCCTTAGGTATCACTGTGAGAGTGAATGTGTGTCTGTCTCTCTGTGTTGGCCCTGTGATGGACTGGCGATCTGTCCAGGGTGTACCCTGCCTCTTGCCCAAAGATGCTGGGATAGGCTCCAGCCCCCCCGCGACCCGAAAAGGATTAAGCGGAAGAAGATGGTTGGATGGATGGATGTTTCACACAGAAAAGACCATAAAGGGTCTCCCCTAAACAATCAATTGTTGAATCATACCCAAGGATTCCTGTCCAAGCACAAAGGCTTTAAGTTCTGCTTTGCTCTACATGATAAAATGTTTGTCATGGGGCTGAGGCAGAAGAAAATCAGCATAATGTAGCATAAATACAAGCATTGGCATCAGTTGTGGGAATCTTTAGGCATCTCACGATTCGACTCAGCATCGATTCAGGGGGTTTTGATTCGAGTCTAAATTGGTTCTCGGCACATCTTTTTTTCTAACAATAGATATTAGACTTCTGATGAAAACTAGATGCATCCCACCCACTGTCTTCATGGTTCCATCTAGCCGTGACTGTCCAGGCTGTTTGCCATATGTCAGATAGTATGACAGCGAACTGATTTGTACTCTCAGACTTAAATAAAATGAGGAGTTTGTGCCAGACTCCACCTACCTCTGTTGTGTGTAACGCCAACGACTGTCCGGGCAGGTGCTAACTTTCACTTTTCAGAGTTTGCTTTTTTCATTCCGTCAAAATTAATTACACTAATTAATATTTAAGCACCAGAACCTTGACATTTGTGCATCAATTCAAAATAATTTACGTCTGCATCACAGTGCATCAGAAAAACAATTATTTCCCCCACCCCTTATTATCATAACAGTAAAAACTGATATTTTCCAATTTTTGTCAGTTGTTTTGGAATTTCAGTTTTGAGAGTAATGGTAGGAATTTGTATGCAGTTTTGAAACTTTTCACAAATTTTCAAACTTTCTTTTAATTTAAATTTGTGGGAGTCAATAATTTGGGTAGTTGACCCCCATAGCTTGTTCTTAGACCGAGGAGAGACTTTCATTATGTAACTGAACTCCCATTACACTGAAAAATTGCTGGATTTTCTGTTTGAACGCTACTTTTACATTGCCTACTCAAAGCAATCCAGTGTCATGCTGTAGTCTTTCTTGTCTAGTCCCCGACAGTTGCCCGGATGCTCACTAAAGTCGTACACAGTGAACCTCAGGTGAGTCTGCATCATGGTTGTGGTGAAGGTCAAAGGCCACAAGCTATGAGTGCATGTCATTTCAACTTTCAGTAGGCCTGGCCTACAGATGTGCATCTGTGTATAGGGAGAGACATTAAGGATCTTGGTGATCTCATTCTGCCAGTATATGATACTCGTTTGATGATCTTGTTCAAATGTTTCCCAAAAATTTACAGGTTTTTAGTGATCAAAGTTGTCTGTGACCCCACAAGACACATTTTTTGTGTCTTGTGGGGTCACAGTCATTAAGTCATTAAATCGTATTTGGTAACATTCCTACTGTAGAAAGCTTGCATGAATCGAATCGACCCAACATCTTAACCTTGACATTCCTCTCTTATAGGCCAACAACAAACCTGAGCTGGAGGCCGCCATGTTCCTGGACTGGATGCGTCTGGAGCCTCAGTCCATGGTGTGGTTGCCCGTCCTGCACCGCGTCGCCGCCGCTGAAACCGCCAAGCACCAGGCCAAGTGCAATATCTGCAAGGAGTGTCCCATCATAGGCTTCAGGTCAGTGGAATCATCCCATTTCTGCTTGCTGTTACATGGAGGGACTTGCCAGTCACGATGCACCCTTTCAGCAGCCCTTTAGAGCGTCTTCTCTAAAGAAGAAACTGTTATACTGCTCATTTTATTACGTGGAGGGCGATAAAGCCTGCAAATTAATTTCATTTTCAATTCAGAGAAAATTGGAAATGAATGAGAATGATGCTCTCGTGTGGCTCAATTATCAGAAGGAATGGACCTAATGTAGCTGCATGTTGAGACATTTGGCTTCTAGACTTGGTGAAGGAATGTTTTAATATATCCACATATAGTTTAGAGCATGTTATATATTAACAGCCCAATGGCCATAAATGCTTCTTTAAATACCCTTAACGCCCCACCACAGTCTGTTATCCATCTTTACAGGAGCAAAGGGTTTTGTTTAGAAAGTAGGATGAGCGTTCTTCTCCCAGTAGTGTTTGTCTTTATTTAAATAGGAGCAAGAGAAGAAAACCAAGATTTTCCTTATTTCTCTTCATGTAACACACAAGAAACAAATCAGAGCTCCTGGGACGGTTCATGGGAGCGGAACCTCTCTATCATCACACCCACTGAGATTTCTCCATAACGAACTATATAAATGAGAAGTTTTCAGTTTTTCTTTAGTTTTTTCCATATTGGTTTCAAGTAAGATCGTCAATAAACACATTAGTTCTAAGTAGGGGTGGGAATCGCGAGGGACCTTCCAATTTGGATCGTGATACTTTGGTCACAATACAATCCTATCATGATTCAACGGTAATCGTGATATCCAGTATCACAAGCCCATACATTTCAAATTTTTTTCACCTTATTCAACCTCAAATCATGTCCCAAAGTAAAACTGCTGACATCTCTTTCATATAATGAAGTATTCTTGAGGCTTCATTTTCCACAGAAGCGTATCTCTGCGCACAGGGAGGGCGGTTGACTGTTGTTTAGAATTGACTCACACTGCTACTCTGTGGACTCTTAAAAAAGCAGCTGCAAACTTTTTCATTTAACGAGGGTTTCCATTGAGTTTTCAGTTCAACTGCTTTTAATGGCAAGTCTGATATTTTTTATTTTTTTTAATCTTGTGTTTTAACGTGTTTTTGTATTTTTAATTTTTTTTTTATCGACTTCCTTTTATTCCATTTTATTGTACAGCGCTTTGTGACTATTTGTCTGTGAAAAGCGCTTCATAAATAAACTTTACTTACTTGGCGCTCGGATACAAAGCTCCATGCCGGTGTCTCTTTAGCTTAGCCATTGTTAATGCTGCTCCAGGATGTGTGCTGGCCTGCTGTTACGAGTGGTTTTTTTTTTTTTTCGTGCTGCGCTTTTTGCAGGTTGTGTGTCATGTCAAGGTCTTTCCTTCCATCTTTGTTATAAAATCCAAAAAGGCCCAACATTTGACCTAACTTTGAGCTAATTGCTTCCTAACTTTCAAAGCTGGCTGCAAGTCTCTGAGACAAGCTGTGACTTCACTTGACTGGGTGCTTGTTTGGTGCCATCTAGTGGACTGAAAATGCAACTGGTTGAATACCCAAGAGAGTATGCAACAGTTACATGAATATATACTGTATATAATTAATAAAAGATCGATCCATGCGTTTAGGGGTCGATGTATCATCAGTAGTGTCAAGTATCGTGATCCATCACTGAATCGATCTTTTGTCCCACCCCTAGTTCCAAGTGTGTTCCTTGGAGGGCCGAGGTTCCTTTTGGCCTTTTAGTGCTGGACCAGACTGGGCAGTGACCGCTGTGAACCTCAGCAGCACTTATGTCAGCTAATAACTTTACCTATCCGAGCATGCTACTTTCGGCTCCAAAAAAGCAAAATCTCCATGACAGATATGTAGTGTAAATTTGGCATAAAACATAAAGCTCTTAAGTCCTATTAATAACAAATTCAAAACCATCTTTTTCTTTAAAAGCAGGAATACAAAAATGCATTTGTGTTGGGGCCAGTGTGGCCTTTCTACATTATTTAATGGTTTAAGAAGCCCGTTGCTGGGTGTGAAAATGCATTAACTTCTCCCATGTGATCAATGAGATCGCTTTCTGTCACCAGAGTTGCGCTCCGGCTGTGAAAAATCTCGTGGACCTATTTGTCGCCCTAATCTAATTGCAGAGCTGCAGCAGCGGGGCAGTAAAACGGCCCACTCGTGCATATGAATGATTGATGCTGCGATTCAGATGACAGAGCTGCACTCACATTTGTAATCTCAACCCTCAAAATAGTGGTGAAGCCCAAGGGATTTTTTTTAAATTTAAGGTTGAGACCTGTGATGGGAGGTGTGTCCGCTCTGTTGCTGGTGGGCCCCTTCATCACAAGACCGGTGATAAATTTTAATGAAGAGTCCCAGGGCCAGAGAATAAATTTCTCATTTAGGCACTGAGCTGAAAGAATTTTAACTACTGCTGCCCCGGAGAGAACGGCCATAAATTTCCTCCTTTTATTGATCCATTCCAACCCCCCACCCCAAATTGGGTTGAAAAATCGTCTCGACCTAGTGCTTGGTTTGCATTCTCTTTTCCTTCTCCCTTTGTTTCCTGTTTTTCTCCATTTACTCTCTTGACCTCCCTTTCTCCTTTTCTCTCTCCAGATATCGGAGTCTGAAACATTTCAACTATGACATTTGCCAAAGCTGCTTCTTCTCTGGTCGTGTTGCCAAGGGACACAAGATGCAGTACCCCATGGTCGAGTACTGTACCCCGGTATGAGAACATATATATATATATATATATATATATATATATATATATATATATATACAGTATATACACAATATAACCTGTATGTCAGTGCCACACTGGCAGTCAAAATATCGTCTCTCTAGTTACAGCGTGGAAAATAAGTATTGAATACGTCAACATTTTTCTCATTAAACATATTTCTGGTGGAGCCGTTGACCTGAGATTTTCACCAGATATCCGTAAGAACCCAAGTAATCCATACATACAAAGAATTCAAGGCAACTGTGTTCACAAAAACAAGTTATATTTAATTAAGTGGCATGACACAGTTAATAAGTATTGAACACGTGATGTAAAAGAGGTGGGCTGCACGGTGGCGCAGTGGTTAGCACCGCGGCAGCACAGTTTACCCTCGGCCGGGGGATCGCGGGGATCATGAGATCGTGGGTTCGATCCCTGCCCCCGGCCAACAGTGATCTGTGTGGAGTTTGCATGTTCTCCCCGTGTTTGCGTGGGTTTACTCCGGGATTTCTCCGGTTTCCTCCCACATGCCAAAAACATGCAGGTTAGGGAGTTAAGGGGC
Organism: Pholidichthys leucotaenia; assembly: GCA_020510985.1. Lineage (NCBI taxonomy): Eukaryota > Metazoa > Chordata > Actinopteri > Cichliformes > Pholidichthyidae > Pholidichthys > Pholidichthys leucotaenia. Next base: position 290,070,960 of record CM035845.1, read on the forward strand.
GCTTGCGCACGCAGCGACCGGCAGCTGGTGGCTTGTCACCGGACTGCAGAACAAATCTACCTACGGGTACAAAATAAGTCCAAAAAAAAAAAAAAAAGGGCATAGAAAGTCAAGAAACCAGCTGAAATCCATCAGAATTTAGGAAGACATCCCATCACCCATCAGTACAAATTTATTTCAGCTGGTTAAGTCCTGACTGATAGCCTTTAAGAAGGTCTGTGAATATCAGATTGTCACGCCACAAAGAACTCATGATGGGTAGAAGCAAAGACCTCTCTCTAGATCTTCACAACCTTTTTATTGCAAAACATAATGATAGCATTGGTTATAGGTACATTTCTAAACTGCTGAATGTTCCAGTGAGCACTGTTGGAGCCATCACTCGGAAGTGGAAAGAACATCATTTTACCATAAACTGGTCACGACCAGGAGCTCCTCGCAAGATTTCTGACAGAGGAGTCAAAAGAATTATCAGAAGAGTTATGCAAGAACCAAAGACCAGTTGTGGAGAGCTCCAGAAAGACCTGGAGTTAGCAGGTATTGCTGTTTCAAAGAAAATAAGCAATGCATTCAACCAACATGGGCTCTACGCCCGCTCACCTCACAAGACTCCATTGCTGAAGAAAAAGCATGTTGAAGCTTGTTTAAAGTTTGCTGCACAGCATTTGGACAAGCCAGTAAAGTACTGGGAGAACATACTCTGATCAGATGAGACCAAAAATTGAACTTTTTGGATGCCACAACACACACAGCATGTTTGGAGGAGAAATGACACTGCACATCTGCCCAAAAACACCGTACCAACAGTGAAGTTTGGAGGTGGGAGCATCATGGTGTGGGGGTGTTTTTCAGTACATGGTACAGGCAGACTTCATATAATTGAAGGAAAGATGAATGGACAAATGTACAGAGACATCCTTGATAAGAACCTGTTGCCATCTGCCAAGTGGCTGAAGATTAAAAGAGGGTGGACATTTCAGCAAGACATTGATCCCAAACACAGCCAAGGAAACTCTCAACTGGCTCCAGCGAAGGAAAATAAAGCTGCTAGAATGACCCAGTTAGTCACCTGACCTGAATCCAATTGAAAAATCTATGGAACGAACTGAAGATCAAAGTTCATAGAAGAAACCCACGGAACCTTCAAGATTTGAAGACAGTTTGTGTGGAAGAATGGGCAAAAATCACTCCTGAGCAATACCTGCGCCTAGTTTCCCCATACAGGAGGTGTCTGGAAGCTGTTATTACCAACAAAGGCTTTTCTACTAAATATTAGATGAATTTCACCGAGTGTGTTCAATATTTTCCCGTGTCATTCCACTTTATTAAATATAACTTGTTTTGTGAACACAGTTGCCTTGACTTCTTTATACAGTATGCATGGATTACTTGGGTTATTACTGATATCTGGTGAAACTCTCAGGTCAGTGGCTCCACCAGAAATGTTTAAATGTTGATGTGTTCAATACTTATTTTCTCCACTGTATGTTATGAAAGTCTGTTTGTGTATATGCCCCATTTTGTTGTCTATTGCTGAACAAAAGAGTCTGTACAGCAGGCGATAGGCAGCTCATTCAGTTGCATTTTCATTCAGTCTTGACCATGCCCTGTAAAATTAAACTAAGCCAACGAATACAACGATTTAGACAAGGTATATATTAGCAGAACAACTTAGCGTGTAGGAATTATTGTCACTTGCTATTGTGTGCCATAATACTAATGCACTTTCTCAGTGCTGTCTCCTTGGCAACCTGCCTGACTGTTGGACTGCATTTTAAAATGCTAGTCGTTAGTATTACATCACTTTCTTTTAATTTGGCAAATTGCCACACACAGTAATGGGTAGGGGGTGGGGCTTATCCTCTTACTGAATCCAGCTGATAGAGATGCTTCAGTTTTGGTGAACTCTCATGTGGTTCATTTTTACTGATTCTATGGATGGACAACACAGCCTCAGTATGGGTCTTTTTTCACACCTGCAAGTAACATCACTGCTACATTGTGTGCAGTTTTGAGTGTGGGTTTAACTTTGGAGTTACACAAATGGACTAAAGTCTGTTCTTGACTTGTTTGTAAACTGTATGTGTCTGATGCCAAGGCCTTCTTTTGCTGTTTAAATGGTGTTAAAGAACAACAATCAGATAAAGGTTCTCTGTTCACCAATTTTATGGAGGTTTCTTTATCTTTATGTAGCATAGCTCTGCCGCCTTCCCATACATCATATCTTCTCCATCTCTCCCTTCCATAATAAATACCTTGCAAGTGTTTAGTTGACCTTCTGTGTGACAGTGTTGGACCATATTTCAACCGAAAAATTCTCTCTGCCAGACTGCAGTTTTTGTTCCAGCTGAGGTTTCACAGCTGTATTTTTGGTTGAACCAGAACTTGCTTGTTTCATGTTTGCTGGTGTTCAGTTCCTCATCTATGCCAAGGGAACAAAGAAAAATAATGTAAGAAATTAATTGACCTTGTTTTTTAATGGGTTTCTGGTCTCCATTAACGTATTTGTGAAGGCTTTGTCTGTTCATACTTGTGGCATAGCCAAAAAACTAATATCTGTAAATGCTAATTTATCCTTTTTGCCAGTATTTAACTAAGCCCATAATTTCCAAATTCAGTCCTGGGTTCGATCCCAGCCCCCAACCAACAGTGATCTGTGTGGAGTTTGTATGTTCTCCCCGTGTCTGTGTGGGTGTACTCCGGGATTTTTCCGGTTTCCTCCCACATGCCAAAAACATGCAAGTTAGGTTAATTGGCATCAAACTGGGGATTCTAAATTGTCCTTAGGTATGACTGTGAGAGTGAATGGTTGTCTGTCTCTCTGTGTTGGCCCTGTGATGGACTGGCGATCTGTCCAGGGTGTACCCTGCCTTGTCCAAAGATGCTGGGATAGGCTCCAGCCCCCCCGCGACCCGAAAAAGATTAAGCGGAAGAAGATGGATGGATGGTGTTCAGGTTATACGTGGTAGCATCTGTATTTTTAACACTGTTCTAGGTAGTGCAAAGATTTAGCTTTACTGTAAATTGCTTTTGCCCTTGGTTTTTGTTGTTCTTGCCTTGATTTGACAAGATTACAAAATTGCTCATTTTAGCATGGTTCATAGTTGGGCACCATGAACTGTAATCTCTTTCCTATTTCCTTAGTTAACGTAATTTCAGCTATCACATCAGTCACTTGTTTATTTGTTGGGCTTTTCAAAATTAAACTTTAAGAGCTCTCATTACTTACATGCATTGAACTGCAAGCTTTGGTCCGATCCTGGTGCCAATGGGCTGACAGCTGAGATGAATATTTCCACATTTCTAAAAAAAAATTAAAAATCTCTAATTGGGAATAATGAGGTGAATTAATGCTTGATGATCACTTAGTGGTAGCGAAGATAAATCTTTTTTCCTGTAAAAGAAACTTTTTATTTTATAAAAAAAAAGTTTTACTTTTTCTTTTTTAAAAAAAGAAACTTTTACCCAAATTGAAAATAAAATGCACACTGTACATACGTATGCATCATCTTCTGCTTATTATAGATGTTAAAAACCTGTTAGATGTTGCCCTTCCTGTTTACGGTCCATCAGCATTGAACAGTTTGTAACTAATAAACAAATTTGCCAATAATAAAATATTTCAGATAAGATAAGATAAGCCTTTATTAGTCCCACAATGGGGAAATTCGAGGATTGCAACAGCACAGGGATAGCAGCACTCAGAGCAATAATTCAGAAAATAAGATAATAAGAGCAGTGAATATACATATGTACACAGAAATATACACAGTGCGGAGCGTTGTAGCTAGATGGAATAAACAGCATAACGGTGTATTCAGTTACCCCACATTGTATGAATATGTACCCATACAGTATATTTCATATTTGAATCAGCCGAGTTGTCACCCTCTGTAGCAAATGATATTGTCCTAGTTGTATAATGGAGGGGACCATTATTGTGCAAGTTTGTTACATTTTGTGCATTCAGTACGACCTCTACGAGCAGCCCTGGTTAGGTTATAAAGTCTGACAGCCATAGGTAGGAAGGACCTGCGGAACCTCTAGGTTGCGCACCTAGGTTGGTATAGCCTACTGCTAAATGAGCTCCTCAGTGCGTTCAGGGTGTCCTGCATGGGGTGGGACTCGGACTCTAGCAGAGATGACAGCTTAGCCACCATACTCCTCTCTCCTATCTCCTCCACTGGGTCGAGGTGCTGCCCCAGGACAGAGCTAGGTTTTTTGATCAGTGTATTCAGTCTCTTCCTGTTGGCTGCCGTGATGCCGTTGCCCCAGCAGACCACTCCAAATGTGATGGCTGATGCCACCACCGGATCACAGAAGATCTTCAGGAGCACCCCTTGTACACCAAAAGGCCTGAGCCTCCTCAGGAGGAACAGCCTGCGCTGTCCCTTCTTGTAGAGCACGTCGGTATTGTGTGACCAGTCCAAATTATTGTTCAAATGAACACCCAGATACTTGTAGGATGTCACCATCTCAATGTCTGTTCCCTGAATGTTTACTGGTGCTGTGAGGGGCTGTCCTTGCCTGTGGCAATCCACCACCAATTCCTTAGTTTTCCTCGCATTGATCTGGAGGCAGTTCCGATGGCACCAGTCCACAAAGTCTTGGATAAGTCCTCTGCACTCTGTATCATCTCCATCAGAGATGAGGCCGATGGTCGCAGAGTCATCAGAGAACTTCTGTAGATGGCAGTGTGGTGTGTTGTGTGAAAAGTTTGCAATATAAAGGGTGAACAGGAAGGGAGCCAGAACTGTTCCCTGGGTGGCCCCCGTACTGCAGATAATAGTGTCAGACTATTATTTATTAGTTATTTATTTATTTATATTAGTATATATTAGTTAGTTTATATTAGTGTATATTATATTAGGTAGTTATTTATATTTATATATTTATTTATTAGTTATTATTAGTTATTTATTTATTACTTCTGTACAGACGTGGTCACTCCTGTCAAGACTGTCCGTTGCTACCCTAATAACAAGCCATGGGTAACACGGGAAATCAAGATGGTTCTCAACACGAAGAAGGCTGCTTTTAGGAGCAGAGACAGGGAGGCCATGAAGGCAGCACAGCAGGAGGTGAAACACTGTGTGAAGGAAGCCAAGGACAGCTACAGGAGAAAGGTGGAGCAGAAGCTGAGGGAAAACAACATGAGGGAGGTCCGGGAAGGTGTGAGGACCATCACAGGTCTCAACACAAAGACCAGAGTTGTTGAGGGGACAATAGAGAGGGCAAATGAACTGAACGATTTTTTCAACAAGTTCAACCAGCCTTTGCCCTTGCCCCTCCCACCCCCACCCCCGCCCTCATTACAGCCATGCCCCCCTCCCCTCCACACACCTCCCCCCAAATATTGCAACCCCCCACTCCTCCCTTACTTCAGTATGACCCTTGCCATTTATTACCACAGAACAGGTCAGAGGGCAGCTGAGGAAGCGCCGACCCAGGAAAGCTGCAGGCCCGGACAAAGTGTGTCCAAGAGTATTGAAGACCTGCGCTGCAGAACTGCAGGAACCACTACAACAGATCTTCAACCTCAGCCTGCAGATTGGAAGAGTGCCCACTCTCTGGAAGACATCCTGCATCATTCCAGTTCCGAAAAAGAACCGGCCCAGTGAGCTGAATGATTTCCGACCAGTGGCACTCACCTCACATCTGATGAAGACGTTTTCAGCGGCTCTTCCTCAGCCTCCTCAGACCTCAGGTGGAACACGCCCAGGACTGCCTGCAGTTTGCGTACCAACCAGGTGTTGGTGTGGAGGATGCCATCCTCTACCTGCTTCATCGAGCCCACTCCCATCTGGATAAGGGAAGTGGCACAGTGAGGATCCTCTTCTTGGATTTCTCCAGTGCCTTCAATACCATTCAGCCCCCTTTGCTTCGGGATAAACTGAGCAAGATGGGAGTGGACTCCCACCTGGTGGACTGGATCACCGACTACCTCACTGGCAGACCACAATATGTCGGGCTGAAGGACATTACGTCTGACACAGTTGTCTGCAGCACTGGAGCCCCCCAGGGCACAGTATTGGCCCCTCTTCTCTTCACCCTGTACACCTCGGATTTCTGCTACAACTCAGAGCTGTGTCATATCCAGAAGTATGCTGATGACACAGCCATTGTTGGGTGTATCAGGGATGACAGAGAGGAGGAGTACCGGAGACTGGTAGGGGACTTTGCTGCATGGCGCCACACTAACCACCTACAGCTCAACACCTCGAAGACGAAGGAGCTGGTTATTGATTTTGGGAGGTCCAGACCAAGACCTCAACCAGTCCTGTTAGAGGGAGCTGAAGTGGAGGTTGTGGATTCATACAAATATCTCGGGTTGTAGTTGGACAATAAATTGGATTGGACAACATACATTAGCCACTTGTATGGGAAGACACAAAGTAGGATGTACTTCCTAAGGAGATTGCGGTCCTTCAACATCTGCAGCAAACTTCTGCAGATGTTTTACCAGTCTGTGGTTGCCAGCGTCCTCTTTTACTCCGTGGTGTGCTGGGGGGGGGGCAGTATATCCAAGAAGGATGCGTCCAGACTGGATAAACTGATCAGGCGGGCTGGCTCTGTGGTCGGCGCGAAGCTGGACACCCTGATGACGGTGGCAGAGATGAGGACTCTGGATAAACTGTTGGAAAATGTCAGCCACCCTCTGCACACCGTCATCAGTGACCAGAGGAGCCTGTTCAGTGAAAGACTGCTCCTTCCCAAGTGTCGGACCAACAGGCTCAAGAACTCTTTTGTCCACCATGCCATCACACTCTATAACTCCTCACTTTGGGGGGGGGGGGGGACATAGAGTACAGAGGACAGTAGGGCATTCATAGTGCAATAACTTTAACTTAACCATACTTGTACAAGCCATATTCAGCCCTGTATTTATATTGTGTATATTATGTTTAGTGTTTTTTTTTTCTTTATTGCTTTTCTGATCTGTATGCTCCTTTTATGTGCTGCTGGAAATTTTAAATTTTCCAGAGGGAGTCATCCCAAAGGGATTAATAAAGTTAAGTCTAAGTCTCTAAGACACACAATCCTGGGTTCTCACAAACTGTGGCCGGTTTGTGAGGTAGTCCAGGATCCACGATGACAGGTGCTGGTCCACCCCTGCGCACAGTAGCTTGTCCTTCAGGATCACCGGTTGGATGGTGTTGAAAGCACTGGAGAAATCAAAGAATATGATCCTCACCATGCTCACAGGCTTCTCCAGGTGGGACAGGGAACAATGTAGGAGGAAGATCACTGCATCCTCCACCCCGATACCATGCTGGTAGGCGAACTGGAGTGGATCCATCACTGGTCCCACCAAGGGGCGGAGGTGGGCAAGGAGCAGCCTCTCCAGGGTCTTCATTAGGTGTGATGTGAGGGCCACTGGTCTATAGCTGTTCAGGTCCTTGGGGTGAGGGGTCTATGGTACAGGTACCACACAGGATGTTTTCCAAAGCTGTAGTACCCTCCCCAGCTTCAGGCTCAGGTTGAAGATGTGCTCCACAATCCCACGCAGCTGGTCTGCGCAGGACTTGAGGAGCTTCGAGCTGATGCAGTCTGCACCGAAGGCCTTCCTCGCCTTGATCTTCCTCGGTTGGGGCAGGGGGGCTGTGTGCTGGGAGTGGGGGGTGTTGGTGGGGGGGTGTACAGCAGGACTAGATCACGGTAGAGTCAGCAGTCGTTGTTGTGCAGGCGGAGGGGAGGGCGGTTGGTCAGACCTGTTTAAAAAACAGGCTCAGGTTGTTCACTCACTCCCTGCCCCCCCCCCCCCCCCCCCGGTGGCCTGAGAAGAAGTATTTTGGAGCCCAGAGATTTTTTGTATACTTTATTGATCCCCAGAGGGGAAATTGAGGGCATCCACCTGGATGGATGAAGCAGCCACAGTACGGTGCTATCCCTTTACCATTCACACACACATTCACACCTAGGGCCACTTTAGAGTCTCCAATTAACCTAACCTGCATGTTTTTGGCCTGGTTTTGAGGCTCCTCCAGACCCCGCTGTTGCCATTCTGTGGCAGCTTGTCCTCCATCTTCTTCCTGTAGCTGTCCTTACCCTCTCTGATCTTCCTCCTTAGCTTCCTCTATATGGACTTCAGCTCCTTCCTGTTTCCCGACCTGAAGATCCTCTTCTTTTCTTTCAGTAGGGACTTTATCTCAGGGTTGATCCAGGGTTTGTTGTTTGAGCAACACCGTATGGTCTTGGTGGGTACGGTGTTGTCCACACAGAAGTTGATGTAGTCTGTGATGGTGTGTGTGAGGCTGTCGATATCCTCACCATGTGGATCGCAGAGCTGCTCCCATGCAGTGATTTCAAAACAGTCCTTTAGAGTGTCCATCGCTCAGACCATACTTTCACTGTGCGGGTAACCGGACGTTGTCTGTGTACTAGGGGTTTGTACACAGGCAGGAGGTGAACCAAGTTGTGATTCGATCTCCTGAACGGGGGGAGTGGCAATGAGCTGTACGCCTCCTTAGCATTTGCATAAAACCAGTCCAGTGTTTTATTGTCTCTGGTGTGGCACGTGACATACTGGATGAATGTGGGCAGAATGGAGGACAGTGAAGTATGGTTAAAATCACCCGAGATGAGGAGGAGAGCATCTGGGTGTTGTGTCAGCAGCCTGCTAGTGACTGAGTGAATGGCGTCACACGCTGCCCAGTGTTCGCAGATGGATTTGCGTAAATAACAATGCAGATCACATGTGAGTATTCTCTAGGGAGGTAAACAGGCCACATGCTAACAGCTAGCAACTCAGTGTCTTTGCTGCAGTGTTGCTCTTTAACCGTGATGTGTCCAGAGTTACACCATCTGTTGTTCACATACATAATCACCCCTCCACCCCTTATCTTCCCACTGTCTGGTGTCCGGTCTGCCCATATTGTGTGGAAATCCTCCAGTTCGATGTTAGCATCTGTTGCTAGTTCTGTTAGCCACGTCTCAGTAAACAGCATCATGCTAATCTCTCTGAAGACGCTCTCATAACGGGACATGGCCGCTAGCTCATCTGTCTTATTAAGTAGCAATCGTCCATTCCCCATGATAATGGAGGTTTAACCTTTGGGGTTTCTGTTATCTCTTATCAATATGTCTTCAGTAGAGATGTATCAATATATCGGCTTAACATTGGTATCAGCAGATATTTACCTGATTGACTGATATCGGCTATCTGCACATAAGATATCTACAGTGCCAGTATTTTTGTGGTGTATCCCATGTGTGGCACTGATTTTGCCCTGAAACAGACAACAGTAGACTACAGCTGCAAATTCTGAAAATATCCAAGACTGAACCATTTTAAATTATTTCAGTTCAGTTTTTTTATTATGCATATTTCTTAGCCGATGGCGAAACAGTCACAAATAATAGGTTGGCCACTGGCAAACTCATTATTATTGACATCGGTTGATACATGAACAGTATCTTCCAAACCTATTAAAAGGAGGAAGTTTACAGGTGCCTCATGTATGAAGGATTGTGCAGCTTTTATATTGAAAGATGGCGTACTCACAAAATTTGAAAAGTACATGCACACAAAAATTTTTAGATTTATAAAAGTGTGTGCGCCAGATTCTCCGCTCCCTTTTTTTATACATCCCACCTCACGTGAAAAGTCAGCGCATGTGCACGATCTTGTTACTCCGCCTTGGTTCCTTCCACTAATGATTGTAAATGAAAAAAAAAACGCCCCTTCTGTCAAACAGTGATCATCAATCCTGTGGGAAATCACAATAAAAAAATAACAACGGAGTGTGATGCTGAGGGGTTGATAATGGAAGTGGAAGTCAGAAAAAAATATTTTATTTTGTTCTGGCCCTCCGGAATCAACAATAAACCTAAGTTTACTGAGTGGACCGTGTTACAATGACAGTTCATTCATTCATTTTTTTTAAAAATTTCTGTCGGATCACAACAAGACAAAAAAGAAAAGAAAAAGGCAACATATTTCGGACAGAAAGGGTGTAGGCTGAAGCAACAACTTGTGCCTACACCTCAGTTAATGCAGTCAGCTCAGACTGAAATGAAATAAAATGGCATTAAAGCTAAAGTCTATAGATGGATCACTATATGACAGTGTGATGGCAGGCAGGGGGGCTGACACACGAAAGAAAAATGCTGTGAAAGAAAGCAGTCAGTAATCCGCTAGACAGATGTGATGTTACTGAGTGAAATAAGTAAATAAAGTAAATAATCACCACTGAATACCACTCCAGTTTTACAGCTGAATTTATAGTTACAAACCAAATCTGTCAGAATCCAAATTGCACATGAAAGCGAGGGAGAAGCCTTTTATTTCCAGACTGTAATCTCCAAACAGAGATACTTTAGACTATGGAAACATCTCTTCACTCCAACACAGCTACAAATGTCACCGCTGCAGCTACCGGGGTTCACCTGCAGGGATCCGCAATCCAGCTGCCTCCAAGCAGTCTGCAGTCAGGGGCTTCTCATTGCCTCGGCACACATTGCACTGGAGCTGGGGCTCGTTAGAGGACATTTTGCCAAACACAGTTCCTCCCAGGAGAGATGGATCTGTGCGCATTGCTTCGTGAGTCAACTGTATAGTCTCTGGTAAATTTTTTTTTTTTATCTCTATGTCACATTTACAGAGACGGGATCCATTTTCCAGTGGTGCTGGTTTTGGACCATGAATGAGGCTAGTTATATATGAGGAAAATTCATCAGGGTTTCACAGCGCTCAATAAGCCAAGTTATGGAGATTAATCTTGTAATAATAATCATGTTTTTCAACCACTAATTCATAGACAAATCATTTTAACTGAAGTAGAAATGTTATTTTAACACATTCTGTGAGTTTCAGCTGTTTTGTAGTTTAACAGACCCACCTGATAGTCATACAGAATTTTGTGGAGAGCTTGCAACTTCTCACAGCAGGCGGAAACCTTGCGGCTTGGCCCACAGATTCTCACGTCACAGTTTTTTCATACATTCCACTGTGTGTGTGAAAATCAGCATACGCCATGTTTTTGTGCATGCGCACTGTTTATACATGAGGCCCCAGTTCTGCTGAACATGTTACTGAAATAAGTAATATGTGTTTCCATTATAAGTTGTAGTTGTCTTATTTTCCTTGGGAAATGTGTCTTTATATGCCAGTTAATTATCACAGGTAAGTAGGTGGGAAAAATGCACTACTCACAAAAAGTTATGGATATTTGTCTTTCGGGTGAAATTTATGGAAAATGTAAAAAGTTCACGCTACAGAGATACTGTATCATGAAAGTAGGGCATTTAAGTAGAAGCATGCAGTGGTGATTTCCTCATCTCAAACAATTTATTGAAACCAAAGCCAACAACAGTGGTGGGTATACCACAACAAAAAATGTCAGTGTCTCAGTAACTTGTCATGTGCCCTTGAGCATCAATTACAGCTTGACAACAACGTCTCATGCTGTTCACAAATCGACTTGTTGTCTGCTGAGGCATGGCATTCCCCTCTTCTTGAAGAGCAGCCCTCAGGTCATTGAGGTTGTGGGGTGCAGGGTTACGATCCTCTACATGGCGACTCAGCTGATCCCATAGTTTTTCTGTGGGATTCAGGTCTGGAGACAGTGCAGGCCACTCCATTTGAGGTACCCCAGCCTCCAGCAGCCGTTCCCTAATGATGCAACCTAAATGAGCTTGAGCATTGTTGTCCATGAAGATGAAATTAGGCCTGTGTTGTTCATGCAGGGGCACAGTGACTGGATTAATGATGTTATTCAGGTAGTATCGGCTTGTTGCTGTACCATTCACAAGGTGTAGGGCAGTTCTGTATTGACTAGACACACCTGCCCAGACTGTAACATGGTGACAACAGTGGCTGATGCATAGCGCTCTTCTTGACATCTCCAGCATCATTGGTGGCCATCATTTCTGCTCAGCGTGAATCGACTTCCATCAGAGAACGCCGCTGAGGCCCACTGGTCCCTTGTCCAGCCTAAATGCTCCCTGGGCCATGCAAGACGATGACACCTATGCCTGGTGTGGTCAGGTACTCTTGCAGGTCGTCTAGCACACAGACCATGCTGATGTAAATGGTTTCGAATGGTCTGACATGACATTTGGGTGCCTCTCACCTCCCTTAAATGTGCCTGGAGTTGAGTGGTATTCATCATCCAGTTCCACAGGGCATTGTTCACAATGAAGTGGTCATCAGCGTGGGATGTGGGCAAAGGACGTCCACTTCTATGCCTTTCTGGGACTCTTCCAGTTTCTCTGTATCTCTGTTGCAACCTGCTGATGACGTTCTGTGACACTCTAAGCTCAGTGGCCACTTTCCTCTGAGAACATCCTGTTTGAAGCCTCACAGTGGTGAGGTACTGTTGATCAATTGTTAGGTGTCGTCCTGGTCTCATGATGTCAAAATGTGAACAGCATGATGAAGAGGACTGTTTAAATACCAATTCTAATTGAACCAGAAAATTTATTGGTCGATTCATGGATCAAACACCTGTTGTGAATTTTGCCGTGAAGCACCTTGTTAGAGAACAGCAAGTTATGCAAAAAGTACTGAAACATTGAACAGTTGAACATGTGCATTCAAAAAGTTAGAGAAGGTCAAATTAAGTTCACCTTCAAAGGTTATAGTGCATTTTAGGTGCATCCTGAAATTTCACTCGAAAGCCAGACATCCCTAACTTTTTGTGAATAGTGTATGGGCATACATCATTATCGACATTAGCAATTGGCAAAACTAATTTCGGCATGTCAGTTATCAACCATAAAAAACAAATCTATCATCCATCCCTAGAAATGAGCAGGTAAATTCTGCAGCACTATGTTTATATGCATTTTCCTACTATTTATCTAACCTACTGTATTATTAGTTCAATAAATTAAACTTTCATTAATCTGTAAGCAAGTGACAGTAGAGTCATGGTGAGGAACTGTAAGAAATTAAGCATGAAATTAAGTCGCACATACTGTATATATATATATATATATATACTGTATATATATATATATATATATATATATATATATATATATATATATATATATATATATACGTATATATATATATATGTTTTACAGTATATGTCCAGTGATGTAAGTGTAAATCTTTATACATGAATGTAAAGAATGGGTTAAGTGAGATTTCTTTCGATTTGGCCTGAGAAAATTCTGAAGTACTGGCTGAGAGTCATAAATCACTTCCTTGTAACTGTAATGACACACTCAGACCTGACAACGAGGGCATTAACTTCTCTTACTAGATGTGTGAATAAAGCCAAGAGGGCTTGAAATAAATGAGTGGTATTTTCTGAAAGGTGTGTGTGTGTGTCCTACTTCCACTGCGTGAACAAAGTCATCTTTGTGTCCTGTCTCTCTGCAGACTACATCAGGGGAGGATGTCAGGGACTTTGCCAAGGTGCTGAAGAACAAGTTCAGGACCAAGCGCTACTTCGCCAAACACCCACGCATGGGCTACCTGCCTGTCCAGACCATTCTAGAGGGAGACAACATGGAAACGTGAGGCTTGCTTACGCGCACGCATGCACGTGCGCACACACACACACACACACACACACACACACACACAGAGGAAGCACAGTTTTATCATGGACCGGCACTCCCACTGAGGTGACCTACATTAAAAGGCCACAAACACTCCATGGTCCCTGATTGCAAACACAAATTTTATGTTCCTACTCAAGCATATAAAACAACACACTTTGATTTACTGTGTGTGTGTGTGTGTGTGTGTGTGTGTGTGTGTGTGTGTGTGTGTGTGTGTGCGTGCGTGCGTGCGTGCGTGCGTGCGTGCATGCGTTTTATCTGCACATAACTTATGGAAAAGTCTCTATATCAATGTTTTTCCACCAGAGGTCCCTGGTTTTTGTGGGAAATTTTCTAATTTCACTTCTTAATTGGTCCAAAAAATTGCAAATGATTTGCCATTGCTGTGTATGGATGCATGGGTTCCTGCAGGACCCATGCACAACAACGGCAAATTATTTGCAATTTTTTGGCCCAATTAAGAAGTGAAACTAAAAAACTCCCCAAGAAACCAGGGACCGCTGGTGGAAAAACATTGCTGTACAGTGTACCACACACTGAAGGCCGCGTGTCCACCAAATGCGCTTTTTGTCGCCTGAGCGCCCTGAGCTTTTTTTTTCAGCGTTTGTACACTGTGCTCTGGGGGAATAAAAGTCTGTGCCCTGTATCCCTGCAACAGCATGTCACTCTCAGCTCAGCACTTCCGCTTTTCCTATTGTCAGACTTTCTACAGATTTTTTAATAGCAGTCTCTAAATAACAATGGACAGGAAACGTTTTCTAGCAGCTCTGGATGCAAAATATGATGACATGGAAAGCAGGAGTCTGAGCACGGACTAGTACTGGTGTCCTATGTCCCGCCCACACAGCAGTTCTGATTGGCTGCTTAAGGTCTGACACTGACGAGCTCAGCTGCAGTCTCTGAAAAGTTGAACTTTTTTCAACTCTGAGCACCGCGACAAAAAACGGCCATCGCCAAGAGCGTTTCAGCACCATGGACACCCAGCGCAGTAAACGCTGGACTACGTAGAGAATGAATGGAAAATAGCTGCCCAGAGCTGAAAAGAACCAAGCAGACCGCCCGTAAATCTACTGGAGGAAAAGCCCCCAGGAAGCAGCTGGCCACCAAGGCTGCTCGAAAAAGCGCTATGGCCACCGGCGGAGTGAAGAAGCCTCACCGTTACAGGCCCGGTACCGTGGCTCTGAGAGAGATCCGTCTCTACCAGAAATCCACGGAGCTGCTCATCCGTAGGCTGCCCTTCCAGCGCCTGGTGAGGGAGATCGCTCAGGACTTCAAGACCGACCTGCGCTTCCAGAGCTCCGCCGTCATGGCTCTGCAGGAGGCCAGCGAGGCCTACCTGGTGGGTCTCTTCGAGGACACCAACCTGTGCGCCATCCACGCCAAGAGGGTCACCATCAAGCCCAAAGACATCCAGCTGGCCCGCCGCATCCGCGGAGAGAGAGCTTAGACTTTCTGCTGCACATCCACCAACCACAATGCTCCGCACTGTGTCTATACAGTATATATATATATATATATATATATATATATATATATATATATATATATATATATATATATTTATATTAATATGTACATATGTATACTAGCTGCCCTTGTTTTTTCTTGCCTTCTGATCGTTGCTCTGAGTGTTGCTGTCCCTGAGCTGTTGCAATCCTGGAATTTCCCCATTTTGGGACTAATAAAGGCTTATCTTATCTTAAAAAAACGCATTTGGTGGACACGCAGCCTAATGGTTGTTTTGCTTGCTCCTGACTCGGTTGTCAAAGAAAGGGTTTTGCAGTGTTTTATTATTAATGACCAACTGATATACAAAGGTTAGAGAAATCTGATTATGTTTTGTGTGTCTCTCGAAGGGAAGGAAAAAGTTGGCCAATACTGTATCGGCATATCAGATTTTTTTAAAGCACTAAACAGTGGTATCAGTCAGGCTCTATTTATTATATCTGCAGTATTTTGAATTATTCTTGGTTTATTAAATCACATTTGAGTGCTTTTATAAAAAAATGAACTCTTAAGTGATGAATCTGTTTCTCCTCTGCTGCAATGCTGTGCTGCTTTATTGTTTGTGTATGAGTGAACGCCAGTGCATGCTCCCGCAAACTTTAATCCATATTTTATCACACTGTCTCGGCCGTGTCGCTCTGATACTCACCTTCATCGTCCCTGCGTGGCTGCTTTCCACACTACCGCTCCCATCATCCCTTGTTGTATGGTGTCCTCCCACTTCCTGTGTCATCATCTCACGTTTTTTTGTCTTGCAGTCCTGTCACTCTGATCAACTTCTGGCCCGTAGACCATGCGTGAGTATCTGGCAAAAACAGACACACACTTTCACTTCCTGTCAATCTTATTCACAAATATTCTTCTTACAGACAGATAGACATGATTATCTTTCATCTTCAATCACATCTCATTTCACTGTCTTTAACACACACACACACACACACACACACACACACACACACACACACACACACACACACACACACAGATGGACTGACTATCACCTCCAGTCATTTCACAGTCATTGTGTGGTGTCATTTTTGTCTGTAGCTGTGCTAGTTTTTCATCTCACAGTTTGCTGCTTCTGCTTGACCCTGCGTCAGGATGAATCACTGCCCCGACTCTGACATTAAGCATGACATTTAACCAAACTCTCCAGGCCGGTGATCCTGTAAAGTTCATTGCACACTCATGCATGTTTTGTTGTGACAGTTTGATTCTGTTTGACAATTAGATGATTCAATATCGTGCGTCCGCTGTACACACAATCGAATGCGCAATGTAATTTCCCAAAGCTTTGTGCGTCGTTGCTGTCCCCTGCTGTGATATTATAGCTGATAATCATATTGGCCCTCATTTCTCAAAAGTGTGAAGAAATACGGGAGGGCATTCAGGTTCAGAAATTATTGTACTACATGGTCCACGTGGCATTAATGAGACTATGCGTATGAAGTCAGTCTCATTGTACGTCAGTTATTGATAAATGTGACAGCTGGAAACGATCGTCATTTAAATACTGTGCCCTTGCCTTCCCTCGGTATTTACAGCATGGCGGAACGTCAGACGGCAAAAAGAAAAACTTCTCCAAAGTGGAAATCGACAATATTATATGAGAAGTGGAAAAATAATAAAATAGTGTTGCTTGGCAACCTCAAAAGTTGCATTAAATGCAGAAGAACCACAGCTGGAACAAGACCTGTGATGTGCAACAGCTGGGCATGAACTCCAGCTGAAGGTTAGAATTTAAATATTTACAATAATAATATAAATTGTGTAGCCTTGGATATATTATCTATATGATCACAATTCTTTATATTGATGTAACAAAAAAGTGCTCACAGTTTAACCCCAGCAGAGAAGCAAGTTTCTGATCTCATCTAGTAAGCTGTATATTATAAAAATCAGTCGGATAAGTGAGTAAAGTGTTTGATTAGACGTTGTTCACCTGGTCATTTTAAAAGTACACACGCCAAACAATTTAATACTTACATTTTAGAAGTGATGAAATAATGTCTTCATCCCCCCTCAGCTGTGCGCTCAGCTGACCGGAGTTGTGTGGCACACACTTGTACGCTGGGGTATTATTGAGAACAGCAGAGGTAAAAATAATTTCATAAATTTTCTCTGGCCTGTACAGCTACATTCCTTCAGGTGGTCATATCTATCTTCTGATTTATTTAACACTGATTTAACACTCACCGTCTGTGCGCTGCTTGTGTTGCAGAGCCTGCTCTGTTGTGGTCTCACTGGCCTCCACCCCTGTGTAAAGGTGGTAATACTGAACTTTGACAGTCACACGACCACCATTCTGTCTTACGCTCATTTGATAAATGGGACCAATGGGACCATATTTGGCCACATCTGTTGAGTCCCATTTCTTGTCATGCGAACTGAGCATTTTGTTTTGTGATTACACCACAGTGTGTGGAATCTAATACTGCGTAAAACCCCAGTAGATAATTCATTCACAAAGAAAGAGAAGGCACGTCTACTATAGCCACGCATATACAGAGCTGCTGCTGATTGGACGACACCAGTAACATGAGGTGATATTAAGGTTGAGGTTGGATCAGAACAACCATATAGATATAGTGTTTAGCATGGGTTTTCAACATCATTTCCTTGTCTTTTATAAACCTAAAGATGTGCAAATTTACAAAAACAAATGCATATTCACAATTAAAAAGTCTAATGTTTATAGGGAAAAAAGTAGATTGTTTCAGAGGAAAAATGGTTGAGAAAAAACTTTTCACTTACTCATTTTGACAGATTAGTTCATTCATATACGGTGGGGCAAAAAAGTATTTAGTCAGCCACCAATTGTGCAAGTTCTCCCGCTTAAAAGATGAGAGAGGTCTCCAATTTTCATCATAGGTATAACTCAACTATGAGAAACAAAATGGAAAAAAAAATATCCAGAAAATCATATTGAAGGATTTTTAATGAATTAATTGGTAAATTCCTCAGTAAAATAATTATTTGGTCACCTCCAAACAAGCAAGATTTCTGGCTCTCACAGACCTGTAACTTCTTCTTTAAGAGGCTCCTCTGTCCTCCACTCGTTACCTGTATTAATGGCACCTGTTTGAACTCGTTATCAGTATAAAAGACACCTGTCCACAACCTCAAACAGTCAGACTCCAAACTCCACTATGGCCAAGACCAAAGAGCTGTCAAAGGACACCAGAAACAAAATTGTAGACCTGCACCAGGCTGGGAAGACAGAATCTGCAATAGGTAAGCAGCTTGGTGTGAAGAAATCAACTGTGGGAGCAATTATTAAAAAATGGAAGACGTACAAGACCACTGATAATCTCCCTCGATCTGGGGCTCCACGCAAGATCTCACCCCATGGGGTCAAAATTATCACGAGAACAATGAACAAAAATCCCAGAAGCACATGGGGGGACCTAGTGAATGACCTGCAGAGAGCTGGGACCAAAGTAACAAAGGCTACATCAGAAACACACTACGCCGCCAGGGACTCAAATCCTGCAGTGCCAGACGTGTCCCCCTGCTTAAGCCAGTACATGTCTAGGCCAGTCTGAAGTTTGCTAGAGAGCATTTGGATGATCCAGAAGAGGACTGGGAGAATGTCATATGGTCAGATGAAACCAAAATACAGTGATCCCTCGCTACTTCGCGCTTCATCTTTCGCGCCCTCAGTGCATCGCGGATTTTTCAAAAATATTCATCAAAAATTCAAAATTGAGAAATAATGGGCGGGCGCTAGCAGAAGGCAGGGAGACTACATTAGACCATCACGTGTCAACACGGAGAGCAGCACAACTCTCTGTTCGCTGTTGTCGTGTTGGCTGGGCTCGGAAATCTCGCAAGCTGATTGGCCGAGACGTTTCACCCCGCAAGCTGATTGGCCGAGACGTCTCACCCACCTCCTCTCCCTGCCAAGCACCCATGAAGGGAAGAAAGACCGCATTCATTGCTTTTTATCGCTCGTGTTACTTAGTCTCGCCGCGTGGAACTTTTTGCTGTTCTCTTGTGCCATTTTGTGCGAAATAGTCTTCCCGTCGAGGCACTACGCCGCCTCCTGCAGCTTCAGCTCTATCGGAAGCTGCCCTCGCTGATCCTGCGCCTCCAGCACCTGACGATGAGGCGTCACCTGAGGAGCAGTAAAGCTCTCATTAACCTGTGCAGTAAATCATTTTCATCTTGAGTTACGTATCTTGTTATAAGAATAAAAAAGTTCTAAAAACATATTTATGTACACTTTGTTTACATCTACGTATGTATGTACACGTACACACACACACGTATCATATGAGAGAGAGAGAGTGAGAGAATGAACGTACGTATTGTTTATGGATGACGTCATTGGGGTGACGCTACTTCGCGGTTTTTCACTTTTCGCGGTCGGTTCAGGAACCCATTAACCGCGATAAGTGAGGGATCACTGTAGAACTTTTTGGTAAAAACTCAACTTGTTGTGTTTGGAGGAGAAAGAACACCATACCTACTGTGAAGCATGGGAGTGGAAACATCATACTTTGGGGCTGTTTTTCTGCAAAGGGACCAGGACGACTGATCCGTGTAAAGGAAAGAATGAATGGGGCCATGTATCGTGAGATTTTGAGTGAAAACCTCATTCCACCAGCAAGGGCATTGAAGATGAAACGTGGCTGGGTCTTTCAGCATGACAATGATCCCAAACACACCACCCGGGCAACGAAGGAGTGGCTTCGTAAGAAGCATTTCAAGGTCCTGGAGTGGCCTAGCCAGTCTCCAGATCTCAACCCCATAGAAAATCTTTGGAGGGAGTTGAAAGTCCGTGTTGCCCAGCGACAGCCCCAAAACATCACTGCTGTAGAGGAGATCTGCATGGAGGAATGGGCCAAAATACTAGCAACAGTGTGTGAAAACCTTGTGAAAACTTAAGAAAACGTTTGACCTCTGTCATTGCCAACAAAGGGTATATAACAAAATATTGAGATGAACTTTTGTTGTTGACCAAATACTTATTTTACCGAGGAATTTACCAATTAATTCATTAAAAATCCTTCAATGTGATTTCCTGGATTTTTTTTTTCTTATTTTGTCTCTCATAGTTGAGGTATACCTATGATGAAAATTGGAGACCTCTCTCATCTTTTAAGTGGGAGAACTTGCACAATTGGTGGCTGACTACTTTTTTTTTACCCCACTGTAATTCAGCTTTTTTTCCCTTCTTTCCCAGCTTAGCAGTAACCTTTCTCTAATATCTTGAGAGTAAAAATGGCTAAAAATGTTTCTGAAAACACTGGAGATGATAAGCGGTGTTGTACCTGAATCTGTTTTAATTTGACTAAACTATAAAGAATCACATCACTACCTGATTACAGTGTTTTATGTAGACAGTGAATGGGAAGCAGAGAAACTACAGATCCAGTGACCATACACAATGAACAGCCAGATATGAAGAGAAGTTCAATACATTTGACAAAAAAGTGCATCTGGAACAGATAACCTCCTGGGCTTTTAAGTTACTCTGTTTTCAAATGAAGAAGGAAAACACGGGCCATCTGTCATTTTTGGGCAGGCCGTAAACTGCTTGACTCATTCTGACATTTTCCCCAAAAAGCCTCCTCTGTTTTGGCTCGTACCACACGATGCTCCCAGACGTGAAGGTGCCCTTGCAAAGTAAAGTTTTCAGGACTTGAAAGAGTCAACCCTTTAATTTCTCAAGGACTAAATCACTGCAGGAGAAGTTGTTAGAATCCTCTGAGACTCCCGGTTAATGATGTCAAAACACCAGTGTCTCCTCTCTCCGCAGACGAGGTGTGAGATCTTAGAGCCGTCGCCTCGTTTGAAGTGAAGGCAAATGTATTCCAGGCCGGTAGTGCGGGATGCATGCAGGGAGCTTATTTACACAACATTTCACAGCACCGTGCATCTGCTCCTCATGCTGCCGCTCCCCTCATCGCCCTCCTATGGCTTTGTACAGCTTCTGCATATGTGAGAGTGTGCGTCCTCTGTGTGTGTGTGTGTGGTGGGAATAATGAGTTCTTCCTGGTTTGATTCATCAGCTCTCTTCCCCCCTCCACCCTCTCTGCTTCTGTCTCACAGGCCAGGATCGTCCCCACAGCTCTCACATGACGACACACACACGCGGATCGAGCACTACGCCAACCGGTAACACGCCGCCTGCACTCAGTGGAAAGGTTGCGAACAGGACGCAGTGTAGCAATCCTCCCCCTCACGCACCACTTTCCTCACATTTCCCCGCCGCTGTCCTCGGCCCTACGACCGTCACAATTAATGGCTCCTCCAGAGAAGGATTAATTCCCTCCCAGAAACCGGAGCCGTTTTTGATTGATGTGATTTGGAGTAATGAATTTGTAGAAAACGCTAACAGCACACTTCCTGTCTGCCATTTCCCCCACTGTGTTCATGCAGCCGTTAAGTCACCGGGGATTGGTTGCCCTAATTTTTTGCTGATGCGGTTCTGGGGAACTTTTGGCCAGTATTCGCCTCATCATTTCACTGAATTAAAGGGCTTACTTTTTTTTAACCCTCTGTTGTCTGAGGCCTTTTAGGGTTAGTGTTAAGCCTTGATCCTAACCCCTAGTGCAAAGTGCACATCTTTTCCTCATAACTAGTGGCTATCAATGACTTTGTACTGATAAACTCGTTAGTTTTTTCTTCTTCTCCTGTTCGCAACCCAGTGAGTCTATTGCCATAATTTATCATGTTAATGGTTTTATTGTTGAATGTGTTAATATATCAGACACATGTCATATACAGCCAGAAAGTCCACAAGATCCATTTTTGCTTGAGTTTAAAAAATAATTTGTTGCTTCCTGGTCAGTTCAGGTGGTCGGGTGTTTGAAAAGTCTGGGGGGGGAGAAAACCTGATGGACGATGCTGATGTGAAGATGCAATTACTACACACTACACTAGACTGAATGCACAAGTGCAACAAACACTGTGCATTCTGTGTCTTTTTTAGTGGTGTCACAGTGCCGGGCGAGTTAACTGTTTATTCATGATTAATCGTAATTGCACTATGCAGTTAAAGTGCGAGTAAACACACTAAAACATTTATTAGTGTGATGTGATTCAGAAGAAGCGAGCTGCTGTCACGTAAATGCGACTAATCACAATTAAAAGTGACACCACTGGTCTTTTTTATTTTGAAGAGGTGCTGTTATTTTCTCAAACTTTGAACCTGTTCACAGGTTGCTTGATGAGCCTTCCCTCAAACGCTAAAGGATTTTTTTCTGTATTTATATTAATTATTTATTTATATATGTCAGATGTAGTGGTTATTTGAAATTTATGTAAATATATTTTAGCCTTTAATCAGAATCAGCTTTATTGGCCAAGTATGCACAACACATACAAGGAATTTGACTTTGGCTATAACTTGCTCTCGTTGTTCAGGTGTAAGATTTAAATAAGATTTCAATGACAACAGAATATGTACAGTAAATTACAGTCTGTCCATGTTTCTATAAAAGGATGCAAATATATACAGGAATATATGCAGTTATTTACTCAGACTATCCACACTTTCTGAGTAAATAACTGCATTTACGCATTTACTAAAGTTAAAGATTAATAAATTCACAAAACTTATAGAGAAAATGAAAGTCTGCAATTTATTGGGAAAATATTATAGTCATGAACTAATTATTTTAACAAATCTTTATGGGTCTAAAATAATGATAATATTTATTATATTTGAGCAGTTGACCAGCGAGAGCTATGGCTAAGGAACTCAAAGCCAACTGCATAGTGACACTGACATTGTATTTGTCAGGAAGCACAGAGGTTGCCAGATACAATGCTGTGAAAAAAGGATTTGTCCCTTCCTGATTTTTTATATTTTTGCATATTTGTCACACTTAAATATTTCAGATCGTCAAACAAGTTTTAATATTAGACAAAGATAACCTGAGTAAATACAAAATGCAGTTTTTAAATGATTTTGTTTATTAAGGAGAAAAGAGCTATTCAAACCTACCTGGCCCTACGTTAAAAAATAGTTTCCCCCACCCCAGTTACATCATGAGTAAACTGTGATAAGTCACATTTTTTGAAAGCTGAGTTCAATTTCCCTAACCACATACTGGCCTGATTACTGCCAGACCTGTTGAATCAAGAAATCACTTAAATAGAACCTGAAAAGTGAAGTAGGCTAAAAGATCTAAAAAAGCAACACATCATGCCTGAATCTAAAGAAATTCAAGATCAGATGAGAAACAAAAACACAAAACAACATCTAAAAAATTGCAGACCTCTCTTGCTTCAGTCTGGACACTGGCCCATGATTCAACAATAAGAAAGAGACTGGGCAAAAATGGCATCCATATGAGAGTTCCAAGGCAAAAACCACTGCTGGTCAAAAAGAACACAAAGGCTCGCCGTAATTGATGGAGTCATAAATTCTGTTCTCTACCAGAAAATGCTGAAAGAGAATGTCTGGCCATCAGTTCATGACCTCAAGCTCTCCAACGTGGCTGAATTTAAACAATTCTGCAAAGAAGAGTGGGCCAAAATTCCTCAACAGTGATGTAAAAGACTCATTGCCGGTTATCACAAACACTTGACTGCAGTTACTGTCACCAAAGGTGGCACAACCAGTTGTTAAGTTTAGGAAGCAGTTACTTTTTAACATAAGGCTAGGTAGATTTGGTAATTTTTCCTTAATTTAAAAACTGTTTCAACTGTAGCTGTATTTACTCAGGTTATCTTTGTCTAATACTAAAATTTGTTTGCTCTGAAACATTTAAGAGTGACAGATATGCAAAAATATAAGAAATCAGGAAGGGGGCAAGTACTTTTTCACAGCACTGTATCTGTGAGTAATAGCTTTGTCTCAACCTGAGAATCAGTACAGTGTTATAGTGGTGCAAGAGTGAGTGCGACACCTACTGACCGGAGGTAACAGTGTCATCTCTATCACCGTAAGAAATTTAAAACAAAATCAAACCGCCTACTTCAGTGTTCAGACATGAGCTTCCTCTATTTTACCGTTATATTGCTTGATGTTTGATAGTCATGGCTGTATATGTCTGTGTTATGAACAACGCTTCTGCATGACTGAATGGGATACCTTGACAAAGTCCAAGTGTCTTGATGATAAATAATCAACCTTTTCCACTAAGGGGACCAACAGTTCTTAAAAATGAAGCCAACACAGAAAAAATTTTAAACATGTGTACCCTGTCTGGTTCAAAACAAACTGAGCACTTATGGCTTCACTCACTAGTTTTAGGCCTTATTGAATACATTGTTTTGTTTATAGAACTAAGAAAGGAAACCTGTGCTCCTGTTTTATTTCTATTTCAGCAAGCTAAATGTTGGTCCCTCCACTGCTCTGTTTCCAGGCACTAAAACAAGAAGAAGGTGGGCTAAATGTTGGCATGTTCGGGTTGTGGAGATGGTGTTGCAGACAGTGTTGGTTACCACCATTAAGAACAAACACAAGTGCTACTACTCTGAAGTTAGCTTTCAAGTACTAACCACATACATATACAGTGGTGTGAAAAAGTGTTTGCCCCCTTCTTGATTTCTCATTTTTTGTATGTTTGTCACACTTAAATGTTTTAGATCATCAAACAAACAAATTTAAATATTAGACGAAGATAACACAAGTAAACACAAAATACAGTTTTTAAACGAAGGTGTTTATTATTAAGGGGAAGAAAATCCAAACCTACATGGCCCTGTGTAAAAAAAAAAAAAAAAAAGTGATTGTCCCCCCCCCCCATTAAAACATAAATTAACTGTGGTTTATCACACCTTTGGAAAGCTGAGTTAAATTTCTCTAGCCATACCCAGGCCTGATTACTGCCACACCTGTTCAAAATCAAGAAATCACTTAAATAGGACCTGCCTGACAAAGTGAAGTAGATCAAAAGATCCTCAAAAGCTAGACATCATGCTGTGATCCAGAGAAATTCAGCAACAAATGAGAAACAAAGTAACTGAGGTCTGTCAGTCTGGAAAAAGTCTTAAAGCCATTTCTAAAGCTTTGGGACTCCAGTGAACCACAGTGAGAGCCATTATCCACAAATGGCGAAAACATGGGACAGTGATGAACCTTCTCAGGAGTGGCCGGCCGACCAAAATTACCCCAAGAGCACAGCAACGACTCATCCAGGAGGTCACAAAAGACCCCACAACAACATCCAAAGCACTGCAGGCCTCACTTGCCTCAATTAAGGTCAAGAAACTGGGCAAAAATGGCCTGCATGACAGAGTTCCAAGACAAAAACCACTGCTGACCAAAAAGAACATAAAGGCTCATCTCAGTTTTGCCAGAAAACATCTTGATGATCCCCAAGACTTTTGGGGATCATCAAGATGATCCTCGTCAGTCTATACTCTGTGGACTGACGAGACAAAAGTTGAACTTTTTGGAAGGTGTGTGTCCCATTACATCTGGCGTAAAAGTAACACAGCATTTCAGAAAAGGAACATCATACCAACAGTAAAATATGGTGGAGGTAGTGTGATGGTCTGGGGATATTTTGCTGCTTCAGGACCTGGAAGACTTGCTGTAGTAAATGGAACCATGAATTCTGCTGTCTACCAAAAAATGCTGAAGGAGAATGTCAGGCCATCTGTTTGTGACCTCAAGCTGAAGTGCACTTGGGTTCTGCAGCAGGACAATGATCCAAAACACACCAGCAAGTCCACCTCTGAATGGCTTAAGAAAAACAAAATGAAGACTTTGGAGTGGCCTAGTCAAAGTCCTGACCTGAATCCAATTAAGATGCTGTGGCATGACCTTAAAAAGACGGTTCATGCTCGAAAACCCTCCAATGTGGCTGAATTACAACAATTCTGCAACGATGAGTGGGCCAAAATTCCTCCACAGCACTGTAAAAGACTCATTGCCAGTTATTGCAAAGGCTTGATTGCAGTTGTTGCTGCTAAGGGTGGCCCAACCAGTTATTAGGTTTAGGGAGCAATCACTTTTTCACACAGGGCCATGTAGGGTTGGATTTTTTCCCTTTAATAATAAACACCTTCATTTAAAAACTGCATTTTGTGTTTACTTGTGTTATCTCTGTCCAATATTTAAATTTGTTTGATGATCTGAAACATTTAAGTGTGACAAACATACAAAAAAAATGAGAAATCAGGAAGGGGGCAAACACTTTTTCACACCACTGTATGTTGTGGGTATGACAAACGGGTCTCGTTGAGGACCTGGCTCCAAATTGTGTCTCTTCCAGCCCTTCCCTGTTTAAAAAGGCAGAGAAGCTCCAAAGCAGGGCCAACCTCCTGTGTCATACAGTTCCATGTTATGTGAAGCTTAAGGTTCCGGGTCACTTTGTTCCCTCAGTGGAAAAGCAGCTAAAAACGGCAGCCATTGGTGTAAATGCTGAATGTGCTCCCATGCTGCCTCAGTCAGGCTGTAATGAAGATGAAGAATGGTGTGAGACTGAAATGTCAAGATATCCCTTCGCATACAGTAGAACCTGAATCTGCACCCATGATAAAGAGATGCATTGACTTTTTGGTGAATAATCATTCTGTCGTGGGACTCCACAATGCGCATATACTAATCCGTGCGAGCTGTTGCTTGTACCCTCCTGTGCGCCAGCATGCACGCTCCGAAACCTCATCAATATCGGGCCAATGAAGAGGAAACATCATTAATATTCCTGCGGCGCCACATGGAGCCAATCAGAGTTTATTCACCAAAGCACTTCAGCGTTCCTTCAGTTTGTAGCAACGCTAACTGTTCCCATGGACCCACCGCTGAGGGACAAGAAGCAGTCAAATCAATAAAACAATGATTCAATCAGGCATTATTTGATCCGTCAGCTGTTGGCAATCCCAGGCGGAGTTAGTGAGGGGTCTGAACCACAGGACGAGTGTTTGATCCCTGCCAGAGAGCGTTTGACACTGCTCGCTGTTGCCTTAGGCCACCACACTCATGCAGACATACTCATGGACACTTGCTGACAAACATACATGCTGAGTTACACTCCCCCTCCCCCGGCCCCAGCGCTCTCAGCCCCGTTGTGTCTAGATTTGCCGACTCCCAGATAGCATCCAGCAGCAGATTAAGGGAAGGCAGTAGGGCGAAGAAGTAACATAATTAAGCCTTGAGTGAGCTGATGGCTCCCAAACCGCAAGGTTATCTCTGGTTTCTGTAGTGAGCAGCAGATTATGAGTACAAGTACACCGGGCTGGGTAAATGCCAGTCTGTCACAGTCCATCTGCTTAAGCACCCACTGCTGTCACTTGCCTTTTTTTATATATATAGAACAGATAAGCCCCTAAATCTCTTTTACTTTTTGGACAGATACGCCAACGCTTGGGGAAGTGACCAGGTGGGGACAGCGACAGGCTAGTTCCAATCTTTGGCTTTTTGTTCATACCCGTTTTTATCAAGAGAGATGGACTGGAGAAGCATGATCAGGGTTGATTTTTTTTTTTCTTTTGACAGCAGCTAAATGCGGATTGATTTTGGCAGGGGCCTGTTGCTCAGTTGTTCAGTAGCCACAGTGGAGAGTCCAGATTCTGTTGTCTCTAAAAAAAAAAAAAAAATCAACAGAAATTGATTGCCTTTATATAAAAATGTAGTAAATTAATTATATAGCCACCAATTTAATAGTCAAGTAGCAAAGTCACCCCAACCAAAATGCAAGATTCAAGAAAACAATTGAAAGAATCAACATGTAAGTTCCTGATTTAAAAAAGTGAAAATTTATGATAAAAGGTCAAGTCAATCAGCCACAAATTTACAACAAAAAAGTAGCAAGTTAAGGAGAAAGTGAAACTTACGAATTTATGAGAAAAGTAGCACATTAATTATTAAAAAAGTGTAAAATTATTATAAAAATGTTTGCAAATTTACCATAAAATGTTGCAATTTTGTGTGGAAAAACACAAACTTGCAAGATGAAAAGTCACAAATTTTCATGAAAAAAGATGAACATTTTGAGAAAATAATTTGTTAATTTACAAGAAGCTGTAAACTCCAGTGGGGAAAAAAGTGCTTCTTACCAGTGCTGACAGACCAGTTTTATTGTTTATTTACAAAGCACTACATAATTTAGAACTATTAGCTAATTTATTTTAGTTTTAAATATATTTAGATTTTTTTTGTCCATTATTTGCTTAAAGTGGCTCTTTCCATAGTAGAGGTTGCCAGTCCCTTGGCTAGTGGAAGAGCAGAGTGGCTACTAACTTTGTAAAACTAGTAGTCACAGTGGCTGATGAGAACAAGTTTGTTAATCCCAGCATTGCACCTTTTTCCTGCTGCTTTGCCCTGATAGTCGAAGTAGAAATTTGTTTTACACACTAAAAACATGAATGGCATTTAAGCATTTAGTTTCATGTGTCTATGAAGAAACTGTCCTCGGTTTTCAACAAGCATGCAAATAGTCAGTCGTCTTTAAAGAAATCACTACAAAAAAAAGCAAACAAATCTGACGATACTAGTTTCCACTTGTTTCAACACACGCATTTCCACAGTGTAACGCCCTGCCACTGGTGCGCCGTTATTTCTGCCAGTGTCATTTATAAATCACAGTTACAAGAGGCCCATTAAACCCAAAACCATTTAGCAATATTATATGTTAAAGGTCTGCCAATCAACATTTTTATAAGGTCGATTTCATTATTATTACAGTCAACTTGTATAAACTGCAAAGAGGTTCGGCCTTTGTTTGCAGTGCGTCAGCTGGAAACACAGATGAACCCAGCATCGGGTGGGGAGGGGAGTGTAACCCCTCAACTACATACAACAGATACACCCCACGTGTCCCAACAAAAAAACACCGTTAGTGTGGCTGACCAAGTTCTTCAGTCACTAAGTGAGACACAAGTCAGCAACCTCTTTGTAAAGAGGCGTTTTGCAGAATTATCTCAGGTGGAAAAATGTCTGCATGGAGCCATAAAACATGGATGAGCCTTAAAATGGAGATAAAATGTCTGGGTTTCAGTGTATGAACTAACTTGTCATTAATTGCTGTTTTTCTATTAAATATCCATTTTTTGGCCTTTTTAATTTGCAGCTTTGTAAAATTTCCCTTTTTTACCTTATTATTTTCTTTGTGTTTTTTTTTCAAATTAGTTTTTTTTAATTAATTTTGGAATGAACATTTGTTTCAACTTTTTTCCCTCAAATCTTTTTTCTTAAACTTGCAATTCTAACTTTTTTTTCCTGTAGATCTTTGACTGTTTTACTTCTTTTCTCATAACCTTGTCATTGTTGTCAGTTGTTTTCCTTCAATTTGCAACTTTTTGTTTAAAGTTTTATAATTCTTTTTTTTGGGGGGGGGGGGGTATTTATTTATGTTTGTTTATGCCAGTACATTTTTGAACTTTTTTTGGAACTTTTTCTTAATGTTTTGTGTAAATTTGCAACAATCTTTATCTAGAACTTGCAACTTTTTTCTCTTAAATACAATATTTCCTTTTACATTAATCATTCTGTTATGTAGCTCATTCCTGCAAAACCAAAAGAAGGTGATGCAATGATGCGGCGTCTGTCCGTCCACATTTAAGGGGAATCGCTACTCCTCCTAGGCATTTGCCCTGATGCTCACCAAACTCACTCACAATGATCCTCAGGAAAGTCTGCATCCAAGTTGTGCTCAAGGTCAAAGGTCACGAGATCTGGGCATTTATGTGATTTAAAAAAAAAAATGGCTACTGCTCCTAGGAAATTTGCATGATGATCGTGAAACGCTCAGAAATGATCCTCAGGTGGCTCTGCATCCAGGTTGAGGTCAAAGTCAAAGGTCAGGAGATTTGGGTGTTTAGGATTTCCCGACACTCCTCATAGGCCACTGACCTTGATTTTATGCACATCCTAGATGGGTCTGTATCTAGGCTGTGCTTGAGGTCAAGGTCAGGAGATCTGAGCCCCCCCCCCCCCCCCCCCCACCGGGTGACTTTGTCACGCCAGAATGACCTACTCCATCATAGACAGTCTGGTTTATCAAAGCCAAGTTGCATTCAAAAGAGAAACTGAGTGCTTAATGTAATGCAAGCGTCTCCCATTTAATTTGCTTTTTTTTTAATGACAAGAAAAATATTAAACTTTGCCAACTTTGAGAAAATTTGTTGCCTGTATTGAATAATTTTCCCAACCAAGTGTTTAATTTGTTGCCCTCCGGTAGCATCCCGGTGTGGCGCTCTTCTTCCTTCTGATCTGCTGATAATTTAGACGTTTGGTTTTGGGACTGACTGCTCTGTTTCTTCCCCCTCCGCAGGTTAGCGGAAATGGAGAATCGTAATGGCTCTTATCTGAATGACAGTATCTCACCCAATGAGAGCATGTGAGAACCGCTTGTTCTGTTTTGCTAAACCCTCCTTGCTCACTGATTGACTCGCTCTGTGTGACCTTAAACCTGCCTCCTTTGTCTCCATTTTGCTGGTTTTGTTGCATGCCCACTTGTCAAATCATTTATTACCATTTCGTGGTTTCATTCTTGCCTTTTTTTTAAAAATTATTTTCTTTTTTTTACATTTCATTGTAGCAGTACATGCTTAAAATAATCACACCAGTCATGAATTTCCCCTTCAGTGCAAACAAATGCTGATTTTCTGGTAATAACAGCAAATGAATGTGATTGTTGCCTAAAGAATCTTTTGCAGGGTGCAGAGAGAGGAACAGAAAATTGCTCAAAATTTGGTGTCAGCCACTGTAGACATTACTGTTCTCCATTTCTCTGTCGAATATTGCTCACCAGGGGTCACCCACATGTTCTGCTAGAAAAACTCAGTCCTGCTGCTTCAAATGTCCGTCTCTGGAGACAAGTTAAAAGGTTTTACTTGTCGTTCTGGAAAACACTTGTTTGCAGTCCTACCTCTGGGAGGAACACCGACTGCTCTTCACTTTTTGACCATGTTTGTTTTTGAAGGAAGCACGTGTCATTTAGCAGCTATCTCGGTAAAAGACCTTTACATGGACATAGTTGTCAAATGGGATAAAAAAAAAATGCCTGAACTGTTTGCTGAGTTCACCCTATCGTTCCCTGAAAGCCGCATTTGCTCTTCAGGCTGCGTCCACAGGTTGATGGTAGGAAAAGTTCCCCACCGCCGGCAGCAGCGACAAACTCTGTTTTACCGCTGCGCTGAGTGGCAGATGACAGCAGTGGACTAGAACTGTTGTCATGGTAACAGGAGTGTTTACATCCTATTTTTGGTGTCTCGTGACAGGAAGGGAAATCAATACCGAGGGAAGAAAAAGTAACCTATTTTTGTCCATTTTGAAAAACTTTTGATGCCACGTTTTGTCCAACACCATGGTCTGCCACTTTCACCGCGAGCAGTGGTGGGATTTTCCATCGCTCCGTTATTGAAAATAATAATACATTTGACCGCTTAAGGCCGAAATGTGGACGGAGCACCTGAATCTTTCCAGAAGATTTAAATTCAGAAGTTTAAGGGACATTTGTCATATTTACTACATTCAGACTCTGCTGCAGGGGTGTCAAACATACGGCCCCACAGGTCAAACCCGGCCCACCGGAGTGGCCAAACAGGCCCACGGGATGAATTTGCACAGTGTGAAAAACATAAGAAGACACAGGCTGACTTTTTTTTTTCAATAAAGTAACTGCTATTCCCATTTTGTACACTGTGGGTCATCCTGTTTTATTAAGAGTAGCAGACATATTAATAATGTTATATTAATTTTACACATTTACAAGTTAGGGGGATAACTTGATTTTCTTCCTTATTAGCTCCCAGTTAAGCTGGTATGGTGTGGTGAGTCAGTTCAGGTGGTTAGGATGGATTAGGATTGATGACAAATGTGGAAATGTGTGTAAATTTAAAATAATTTGTAGAGCTTGACAAGTTGTTTGTCATAAAGTGAAATGTTATATTTTTCCACAAAACATCACATCCAGATACCCGTGATTTAGTGTTTCATGCCTTTGTGGATCCACTGTGACGTGTAAGTTGTAATGCACACATGTAAATAATTAACTGAAGCATAGTATTGTTGAAATTGCACTTGTTTTTCTTTTAAAAAATTCAGGTTCTTCATAATGTTTTGTAAAAGATTGGTTCATTAAATGTAAACATTTACACTAAAACAAAAAAAGCTAATTTGGCTTTGTCATTATTTAGGTTATTTATGGTATTATTTTACTGGTCCGGCCCACTTGAGATTAAATTGGGCTGTATGTAGCCCTGGAACTAAAATGAGTTTGACACCCCTGATCTACTGGATGGAGTAAATAGGGCTGCAGTTAAGTCCGTGGCCAAAACGAGTCTCACAAACCAGAGTTTTCAAAAGTTCCTCATAGCAACGTCCTCTATGACTGCATGCAGTATTGACAGCAACCTCTTTAACATTTCTCTGTTAATGCAGATTAGCATTTTAAGGCTGCGTGTCCACAGAGCACGTTAAAATGCTCTAAACCTGTTTTTCTCAGTGCTTCACAGGCGTTCTTAAAAGAATGTCTCTGCCTGGTATCCTAGCAACCGCTTGACCTGTTGCTCAAAGCTTGTCATCAGGTTTTCACATATTTTGCGCTGAAACTCTGTACTAACTGGACTAAACTGCATCTAACTGATAAGAAAAATCCTTCTGAATTTTTTAGATTAAATATTGATCATGGTATACTTTTAGCCCGATTCTGATTGGCTTTTTCACTGAGGTGTGCCATTGAAAATGAACAGAAAATAGATGCTCAGAGCAGAAAAAAAAAATGCACTTAGTGGGCCTTACTGTCAGCTAACTGCAAACGTTTTGCTGTGCGATCAAAACGTGATGCAAAATTAATCTAATCTGTCACCAGCATTATCAACCATGGCTCACATCTTTTACACTGTGGCATTAAGCTTTAGTCTTAGTATAACTCAATCTCCAGAAACATGAGATTCACAATCTGACCGTTTCTTTCACTACAAGTCTAGTGGACTTTCTCACCAGGCCAAGGCTTTGTTTAGTTAAATATTTTTCATACTAGCACACCCACAAAACAACTGTTGCTGTTGCAGTCTTAAAGAAGCTATTTGTAGTTTTTAGCTCCCTCTGGCAAAGCCAAAAGGCGCTTATGTGATGACGTGGCGTCCAGTGTCCATCGGTCTGTCCGTCCATCCACATTTCATGGGAATCGCTACTCTTGCTAGGCATATGTCCCGATGATCACCAGACTCACTCACAGTGATCCCCAGATAGGTCTGCATCCAGGTTGTGCTCAGTGTCAGGGTCAAAGGTCAGGAGATCTGGGCACTTACATGATTGTAGAAAAACTGCTCCTTCTAGGCAATTACCTTGATTCTCACCAAACTCACTCACAGTGACCCTCAGGTAAGTCTGCGTCCAGGTTGAGGTCAAGGTCAAAGGTCAGGAGATTTGGGCACTTATGAATTCATGGGAAATGTTACTCCTCCTAGGCCATTTACCTTGACTTTAAGCACATCCTAAATGGGTCTGTGTCTAGACTGTGCTTAGGGTGAAGGTGAACGGTCAGGAGAGCTGGGCTGATTTCACCAGGCTACAACGAGCTACTGCGTCACTGACGGTCTGGTTATTCAGTTTAGACTATCAACACCATGTAGCATCACTGCTGCCAAAAGGGGTCTGGACGGATCGCTCTAAGCGCTGCTGAGGCCTGTGATGGTTGCAGCTTTGCCTGCAGGTGAAACAATGATATTACAGGATGTCGGGATAGGAAATTTGACTTTTTTTCTTGAATTTGTAACTCTTTCCTCTTTATTTTGATATTTTTCCCTCTTTTTGTGAGGGTTTTTTTTTTTTGGAATATGTTAACCTTTCTCTTGTACATTTGTGATTTTTTTTTTTTTTATCAAAAATTTGCTGTTTTTTTTAAACTTGTAAATTCAATACAGATCTCTGTAATGCAGTAATTATGAGGATTTAAAAAAAATATTTAAAATGGAAAACCTACAAATAGTTCCATTAAACTTGATGTAATCCCCACAAACACACAGCCTGTGAACACCCACAGATGGTAGAAATGTCCACCTTAATCTTGTGTCTGTGTGTTCTGCATTTATTCTGGCCGTGGTGCAGTAGAGTTTAGTTCGCTGCTGTGACTGAAACACATGGAGTTTGAGCTCCACAGATGAGCGGGTAATTAGAAACGAGTAACAGAATAACTGCAGTGTAGCACATCAGCAGAAGTTGCAGCTGAGTTGATAAAGTGAATTAGATGAGCACGGAGCATCCAGAGGCTCCCCCCCCCCCCCTCGAGCACAGCTGAGAGAGCTCCACTCTCCGTCCATAATGAGTTTCCCTTTCAAGTTGGCGGTCTTCTTGAGGGGGATTTGTTGTTTTCAAACAGCACATATCAGCAGCTGCTTTGGTATTCAGAAAGGCAGATTGACTGAGCTGAAAGCGGCACGGCGAACACAGCGGCATCTAAATACCTGGCCTAATTAAAGTCCTCCCAAACAGCACGGCCCGTGAATCATGCCGCTCAGTGCTGACAGAGCGCAGCCAGTTGGCTCACTCCAAAATCCAAATCTGTGAAGAGGGTTCAGTGCGGATGTGTAGAGGACGACAGCTCTGGCCCTCTTTCTGTCCCCGCTGTGCTTTAGATTCTTCTTCTGTGGTGCAGTCCTGTTGAGCTGCCGGCCTTTCATTCTCTTGCTGACTTTCTTTTTCCCCTATTTTCCTCTGTGTGTGTGTGTGTGTCTATGTTTACTGGCGTCTCTGCGACTACACGGATGTTGTTGTGCATGGGCATCATCGGTGTGTGTGTGTGTCTGTCTGTCTGTCTGCAGCGATGATGAGCACATGTTGATCCAGCACTACTGCCAGTCTCTGAACCAAGGCTCTCCTCTCAGCCAGCCCCGCAGCCCTGCCCAGATCCTCATCTCCATGGAAACGGAGGAGAAGGGAGAGCTGGAGAGGGTCCTCAACGACCTGGAGCAGGAGAACAGGTCAGTGATTGGACCCTTCCTTCTGTTATTACCCTGCGTGTGCTGTGCTGTTTGTTGCCCTAAATTTGCAACTGTACTTTAAATTCAGAAATATGTAGATCTCCATTCACACACAGCAGACCCTAGTGGCCGTTAGACGCATACGTCATTTCAGCAAACACAAGTGCCCCCCCCCCCCCATCTAAACACAGAACAGTAAATAGGAAACAATAACAGGACACAAACTGGGAAGACTACAGTTCAAGGTATTCTGATTAGTTAGAAAGCATGATGAATGAGTGAGTTTTCTTTTCTACCACCACTTAACTCAGAACAGCAGGATGATGCAGCTCCAGTTGTCCCATTAGATTCATACTAGACACCATAGCAAGTGTGCAGTAGAGCTAGAAGCAGAACAGAGACATTTGTAAGCTAAGATGCAAGAAGTGCAAATGCAAAACAAAAGCTTTTTTAAAGGTCCCATACTATGCATTTTGACATCTTCATGGACATGTAGCTGTAAAATCTGGTGTTTACAACTCATCAAAACAGCTGTCTGTAAAGTTCTTTCTCCATCCTTGTTTCCACTACCAGAGGCCAGGAGCTTCTTAAGGGCTGTTCCTGTATTTGACCTTCTCCCCATCGTGTCTAAATTATGGGGGTCTGGCAGTTTCAGCCCGACACAGCGAAACAAAGTAAAATACATTAAAATCACTTCCGGTTATGGCTGCCACGTAGGACGGACGTGTCTCGCTCTGCTCTGCTCCTGGAGAAAAAAAATCGGCAAATAACTCTCTCATTTGGGACAGAACGTATCCCAGCATTTGGGCGAGGATATGTCGGCGAAGCCTAAGGCTGGAAAACCAGGAAAAGGAAAAAGCGAGCCGCCGAAACAGTCCAAATTAACGGACTTTCAGGTCTGTGACGCAGCAAATAAAACTCCATATATGGCGGAGGAAGCTGGCGGCGGTGCGATGTTTGCGGGGAATGGCGCAGATGCGCTGATGGCTGCCATGAGTTCAATGAGAGCGGACTTTTCCTCTAGATTTGATGGGATTATGACAGCGTTGGAAGGAATAAGAAAGGAATTGGGTGACTGTGTAGAACGAACGGCGCAGATGGAGCTCCGTCTCGCTAGTGCTGAAGATGACGTCACCCGTCTTCAATTAAAGGTGCGCACTTTGGAAAAAAAAAATAAATCTCTGGAAGATAATATTTTGGATTTGGAATCTCGGTCGAGACAGAATAATTTGAGGCTGGTGGGTCTTCCAGAGGAATCAGAAGGTCGGGACGTATGTTCCTTTCTGGAAAAGTGGATTCCGGAGGTGCTGGGCAGCGAGGAGTTGCAATCAGCAGTGGTTCTGGAAAAAGCACATCGTATTGGCCCACGGAGAGATAAGGGACCGCCGAGGACCTTAATTATGAAGTTTCTTAGCAACAGAGACAGGATGAAGATCTTCAACGCTGCACGTGCTAAAGGAGAGATTAAACACCAGGATCAGCAGGTGCGGTTCTACCCAGATTTGGCCACAGGAATCCAACAATTGAGGAAGCAGTTTGATCCCGTACGTAAGGAGCTGCGCAACCTTGGGATTCGTCATGGTGTAATCTATCCTGCGAGACTGCTGACCACGTATGAGGGCAGAACCCACATCTTCAAGACCCCAGAGGAGGCGCAGGAGTTCATCAAGAAGATCAAAGAAGAAGAAGAGACTGGTGGGAGCTAAGCATGAACAAAATATAAGGTAGAATAATTAAGCATTTGCACAGGCATCTGACTGACTTGAAGTAAATAGTAAGTTTACAAAATATAGATTGTATTATATATTTAAAAAACAAAACAAAACGAACAAAAAAAAAACTATGATGTACAAAGTTGTTAAAAATTTTGGAGTTAAGTTGGAAAACTACAGAGGAGAGTTAATGTTACGTCATTAAAAGCAGTAGAGTTAGGGTGATTGGGAGGATGAAGAAGGAGTGGCTTAGGCTGTTCCCCGTGGGTGTGGAACGGTCGATGGCTATATCGGGAGACAGAATTTTTCTTTTGATTTTGGGGGGTTTGCCACAAGTGTGGGAAGGGGAAATTTGTTTGTGTGTAGTTTGTAGGATGAATGTTCAACCACTCATGTTTTTGCTTCTCTGTATGAGCATGTTTACACTGCAAGGTAATCCCAAACTCTCTATTGATCATGGACCAAAGTGTTAATCTTAATTTAACTTCATGGAATTGCAGAGGTCTACAAAATTTAAAAAAACTTAAACAAGTTATGAATAAAATAAAGGACATGGGTTCAAGAATTGTGTTTTTACAAGAAACTCATCTGATAGAGGAGGATGTTAAAAGAATTAGGAGTAGATGGCAGGGAAGTGTATTCACCTCTTCATTTTCATCCCGAGCCAGGGGAGTTATGACTCTCATACATAAATCAGTTCCTTTTCAGGTGAAAAATGTAATTGGAGACAAATTTGGAAGATATGTAATCATTCAAGGTTCTTTGCTATTAGAAAATATAAATCTTGTGAACTTATATGGTCCCAATATAGATGATCAGAAGTTCTTTGCTAATTTATTTCTCATCTTATCATCACTTACAGGGCAACATATAATAGCAGGGGATTTTAATTGTACATTGAATCCAGGTGTGGATAGATCAACAGGACTGGATTGTACGCACATTGGATGTAGGATGACTATTAATCATTTTATGAAAGAATTGAGATTGTTAGATATATGGAGAGAAATGAAACCACAAGTTAAAGCCTATTCTTGTTATTCCAGTACCTACAAGACATTCTCACGTATTGATTATTTTTTGATTTCCACAGAATTAAGGTCCAAGATTCAAAACTGCTTTTATGATAACATCGTGATTTCTGATCATGCACCCTGTTGTCTAATATATGTAGATAAAAAATTGACAAAGGAATCAGGTAGATGGCAATTTCAGCATAAATGGCTTCAGGATGAGGAATTTGTCAAGTATATAGAAAAACAGATAGACGAGTTCTTTGACATCAATACTACACAAACATCAGAATGTGTAAAGTGGGAGGCTTTCAAAGCTTTTATTAGGGGACATATTATTAGTTATACAGGATCAAAATCTAAGAAGACTCGAGAGGAGAGAGCTAAATTGGAACATAAAATAAAAAGTCTTCAGGAAAAAGTGTATGCAGGAAGTGACCCAAGGTTGGAGAATGAATTACTGATTTTGAGAGCTGAATACGACAAAAAATCAGCGAATAGAGCTGCCTCGAGTCTTCTAAGATTGAAACAATCTTTTTATGAACAAGGTGAAAAATCAGGAAAATTATTAGCATGGCAGATTAAACAATTGGAAATTAAAACACCAATTACCAGTATTATAAGTAATGGACAGGTAGTTATAGATCCTTTAGAAATTAATAGAGCCTTTAGAGATTACTATGAAAAATTATATGATACCAAAAATGAACCTGATTTAACAAAACTAAATGGGTTTTTGAACGAACTATCTATACCGTGTATTCCAAATGAAAACAGGGAGATATTGGAGTCTAAAATTAGTCAAGAAGAAGTTGGGCTAGCCATTGATAATATGAAATCAGGAAAAAGTGCAGGACCAGATGGTCTTCCAGTTGACCTTTATAAAAAATTTAAGAATAAATTAATAAAACCTTTTTTGGAAATGGTTTTAGAAGCATTTCAAAATAATAATTTACCATCATACATAAATAATGCCTTAATTATACTGTTGCCAAAACCAGGTAAGCCCTCTAATAAATGTGAAAATATGAGACCAATAAGCCTATTAAACGCCGACCTTAAGATAATCTGTAAAATTTTAGCAAGACGAATACAAGAAATTTTACCAAATATTATTAATCGAGATCAGAATGGCTTTATAAAGGGTAGACAAGGCTTCCATAATGTAAGAAGACTATTTAATATTATTTATTTTAATAAAGAAGCACCGGAGACAGCTCTCCTATCATTGGACGCCGAAAAGGCCTTTGATAGAGTTGAATGGCCCTTTCTTTTTGAAGTCCTACAAAGGTTTGGACTTGGAAATAATTTCATAAAATGGGTTCAAATAATATACAATAATGCTACAGCAGAAATCCTAACAAATAACAATATTTCAAAACCAATAAAAATCAATAGAGGATGTCGACAAGGCTGTCCACTTTCACCTTTACTGTTTACTATGGCAATTGAACCTTTAGCGATAGCGATACGTTTACATTCACAAATATATGGAATTAAAGTTGGACCAACAGAACATAAAATCTCCCTGTACGCCGATGATATAATTTTGTTTATGTCGAATCTAAAAAAATCAATTCCAACCTTGTTGAATTTAATAAAGAATTTTGGGGAAATATCAGGATATAAAATAAATAAAACTAAATCTTCAATATTAATGCTAAATGAGACCCAGAGAAATTACCCAGCCCCTGAGGTAAATCAATTCAGTGTTGTAAATCAGTTTAAATATTTAGGAATCCAAATTATGCCTAAGCTAGAATCAGTCGCCAGTGTCAACTATGAAGCCTTAATGTCAGATATCAATGAGTTAACTCAGAGATGGATGTCACTACCAATGTCGATGATCGGGAGAATCAATATACTTAAAAGTAATATTTTACCTAAAATACTTTATTTATTTCAATACATTCCCTTATCACCACCTTTAGATCTATTCTCAAGAATAAAAAAAAAGTTAGTGGAATTTATATGGAACAACAGGAGGGCTAGATTACGTTTGTCTTTATTATATTTACCATTTGATCGTGGAGGTCTGAAATGTCCAAATTTTATGTTGTACTATTGGTCGGCACAACTGAGGTCTATGACATATTATTTTTCATCAAATGATCTCCCTCACTGGACTGAAATGGAATCATACAATTTACCTTTACCTCTTCCCATATTCATATACTCAGATTCGGCAAAAAAATTACAAAAACAAGTTAAAAATCCATTTGTAAAGCATATGATCAAAATATGGTGTGAAGCTAAAAACTATTTAAAAGAACCACAGTTATTGTCACAATTTAGTCCAATATGGGGTAATCAATATTTTAAACCAGGGAGAGCGGACGCTGTATTTAAAGTATGGAATTTAAAAGGGATACAAAAGATTCAGGATTTATATTTGCCATGTGCAGACAACATAATGTCTTTTGAAGAGCTGAGGATCAAATTTAATCTCAATAGAACACATTTTTTTAAATATCTTCAACTTAGAAACTTTATTCGATCAAATCAAAATAAAGCTCTCACTCGACCTATTTATTCATCCTTGGAAAAAATGATGATGAAAGATAGTAAAAGAAAGGGTATTATTTCAGAGTTTTATAACTCATTGACACTATCTTCAAGTGAAAATTCACTGAAAAGATTAAACTACTGGAAAGAAGATCTGCAAATTGAAATTTCAGAGGAACAATGGGAATTGGCTTGTACAGAAGCTCAAACCAAATCAATAAATGCACGCCTTAAATTGATACATTTCAAATGGTTAATGCGGATGTATGTTACACCGGAGGAGTTAAATAGATATAACAAAAATATACCAGATACATGCACAAAATGCATGGAAAGTAAAGGAACCCTATTTCATTGTTTATGGGAATGTAGATTAATAAGAATGTTTTGGGAGGAGGTGAGGGTAACAATTGAAAAAATAATCTCAAAACAAATCATATTGAATCCTAAACTGTTTTTGTTGGGTCTGTACCCAGAAAAGCATAATTTCAATAAAAGTGAAAGAACATTCATAGACCTCAGTTTGCTTAATGCCAAAAAATGTATTGCACTATTATGGAAAAAGACTCATAGACCAGATGTGACTCAGTGGTTAAGACAGATGTTAACAAACCTTCCATTAGAAAGAATAACATATATACTGAAATCAAAGGAAATTGTGTTTGAGAATATATGGAGACCTTTTATTGATTATGTAAAAAATTTAAACATAACTCTTGAAGAAGAAGGTGAATGATGTGTGTGGACCTTGTAAATTCCAAACTGGTGAACATAATATGTATACTAATGTATTGGATTGTCTAGACTAAACAGAGGAGCATTGTTGAAGACTTGATTTTGTTGGTGGTTGTTGGTGTTTTTAGGGTATTTTTTTTTTTGTAGTACTTTAGTGTTAGTGTTTGATTGTTTGTATCATGTTTGTTAAAAAAAAAAAAAAGGTTCAATAAAGATATTGTGGAAAAAAAAATACATTAAAGTCATAGAGAAATTATTATTCATTCATCTTCTACCACTTTATGTTTTTCGGGTCATGGGCGAGCTGGAGCCTATTCCTGCATCTCTGGGTGAGAGGCAGGGTACACTATTCTATTTTAGCTTGTTTTTGTTTCTCTTTAATTTACTTTTTA
The DNA here is from genome assembly GCA_020510985.1 of Pholidichthys leucotaenia. Classification (NCBI taxonomy): domain Eukaryota; kingdom Metazoa; phylum Chordata; class Actinopteri; order Cichliformes; family Pholidichthyidae; genus Pholidichthys; species Pholidichthys leucotaenia. The sequence continues at coordinate 290,112,177 of CM035845.1, forward strand.
GTTTGCTTTTAAATTCTTATGTGTTCATTTTGCAACTTGCTGCAATGCTTTATGTAAAGCACTTTGAATTGTCTTGTACATGAAATGTGCTTCACAAATAAACTTGCCTTGCCTTACACCCTGGACGGATCACCAGTCCATCACAGGGCCAACACACAGAGACGGACAACCATTCACTCCCACATTCATACCTAAGGACAATTTAGAATCCCCAGCTGATGCCAGTTAACCTAACCTGCACGTTTTTGGCCTGTGGGAGGAAACCGGAGTACTCGGAGAAAACCCACGCAGACACGGGGAGAACATGCAAACTCCACACAGAAGGGTCACTGATGGTCAGGGCGTGGGATCAAACCCACGGCTTTCTTGCCGTGCTGCCGCAGTGCTAACCACAGTTCCACCGAGCTGCCCCAGAAATTATTATGCACAAAATAAATATAGCTTGAAGTGCATGTGACCCACTTGCCACTCTTGTTGTCTAATAATGGCGGAGAGGAACTGATTGATTAAACGGCATCAGCTGTGCGAGTAGCCCCAGTGGGCATTTCACCTGCGGCTGGCCAACGGTGAGGACTCACTCTCCGGCTACAAACAGCCCGAACCAGCGAGCGGTGCCATGCCTTGCCTCTCTGCGGTGTTTCGGCTACCCAAATGCATGTGTGGCCTCATATGATATATCTGGCCGTTGTTCTCCACAATTATGGCGATAATAACTTTAATTTTTAGACTTTATAACAGCCACCCAGGCACATGGGTAGAAGCCAGCGGGAGCGCCACAGTGTCCCATTGGCCGGGCTGTGTGTGCTCACATCCCCGTGAAGGACAGAGGTATGGCCGGTGTAAAGCACCGTGGTGCTCCACTGTAATGTCCGTGTGCTCCACCTGCCGAATTATTGTTTAGACCCCCCGTGATCAGGTCAGCATTGCATTATACTTTTATAAGAATTAGATTTTCACTATTATCTTTTATGGTCAAATTTGCCACTTTTTATTTCCTTGTGTTTTAGCACTCTGGTTGTAACGACCACCTGAGTTCATCCTAAACTCCACCCAGCAGTTTTCAGGGCTGCACTGAAGTACTTACCCCTGACCAAGGCGGCTAAAGGTTCCTGAAAACACTGTCTTACAGGGAGGTTCCTCGAGAGGAAAATGTGTTCCTGGTAGTGGAAACAGGGCTTAAAACAATCTGTTCTCAGCCTGCTCATTATTATTAATGGGCTCTTAATCTGAAAAAGTTTTTGTTAACCTGTACCCCTTTTACATAGGAGTGGAGATCAAATCTGGCCAATTTTTGATCTATCAGTGATCTTCAGTGATTTCCACAGTCTCAGTTTTGACTCAGTCCAAGTTCTGGTGGCGGCTAACGTCCTCTCCGGTCCTCCCTGCAGGAAGCTACAAGCCGAGTACGACCGTCTGAAGAAGGCCCACGACAGGAAGGGTCTGTCCCCACTGCCCTCGCCTCCAGAGATGCTCCCAGTGTCGCCACAGAGTGCACGCGATGCCGAGCTCATTGCCGAGGCCAAGCTGCTCCGGCAACACAAGGGGCGTCTGGAGGCCCGGATGCAGATACTGGAGGACCACAACAAACAGCTTGAGTCCCAATTGCACAGACTGAGACAGCTGCTGGAGCAGGTAGACCCCCACGATACATACACACACCACAGGGACAGGGGGCGCAACGTGCTGAGTCAGTGTTGACCATGATTCGAGTTAAATACTGTATGTCTGTTAGCTTTCAACTCCATAAATAAGGCAAAAGTGTGGCAGCTGAAGATGGGAGCCTGTTGTGAGCTGACAAAGTAACAACTTCAGATAGATTCTTTAAAAAATAACAAAACGGCTGCTGTACAATTTAGAGAGACCAGTGGACATGTTTGTGTTTGGGGTGTGGGGTAATGCTGGAGAACACCCAGACACATGGGAAGAACATGGCATATGTACACACAAAGGCTTCTGTCAACCAGGGGATTTGAACCAGGAACCTTCTGTAAGACAACAATTGCTAACCACCTTCATGACTATACTAACAGGCCTCCTGCCAACGTTTTACTGACAGATGTAGCTCAGTAACATTTTCACGACTGCATAAAGTTTGACATTTGGTCAGTGGTTGAAACAATTTCAAAGAAGAATAAAGTAAAAACAAAAGCACTGTGGCTACCAGCAGGCTAAATTTTAGATTTATAGCATTAGCTGTAGACATATCCAGCCACTTCTCTATAGCTAGAAAATGCATTAAAAAGGTGTTCCTTTTGCTGGTATAGAAAGACTGGTCCAGAATACATTTTTAAAATCAATATCTGATTATGGTAATATAATGTCCATCATGCATCTTCATCCCTTTAAATGCATAAATAGGATGTTTGCAGGTTGTAACTGGTGCCTCTGCTAGAACACATCAGTGTCTGTTATATGGAATGGCTCGATGGATATCATTGTGTCTAAGAAGAAAAAAGTAATCTTTTAGTCTTTATTGTGAAGGCATTAATGCTCAAAGTCCTCCATTACATTTGCAGTCACTTGATATTTTCATTCTTTGATGAAGCTTCTTCAGTCTACAATCTCACAAACTGAACTGGAGAAATCTGCTTTTTCATCTTAAGCTCCACACGCTTGGAATGAGCTTCAAAAAAATCCTCAACATAGACTCCTTGCTTCTTGTAGACGGTTTCTATCCCTTGCCGGCCGAAGACCAAACAGGGATTATGTAATGGTGCGGTCTGTCCATCTGTCCTACTTTTGTGAAATCAGCTCCTCCTACAGTTTTGTTCCAGTTGTTTTGAAACGTGGCACCATGGTTTGATATACACTGATGATGTGCATATTGCGATTTGGCTCAGATTGAATGATTTTTGCAGGAGTTATAATCCCTGACTTAGGATGTCCCATTTTACCTCAGTTAATGGACAGTAACTCCATCCATCCATCCATCCATCCATCTTCTTATCTGAGAGTCTGGGTCGCGGGGCCAGCAGAGTAGCCCAGACTACCACCCGGTTCACATAACATCATCCACCCCATGAGCCCTCCTGTGGGTGGTGACCTCATTGGAGGTAATGGACAGTAACTGCCTTGTGAAATCACCCAAATTCTATTTGCTCTATTACTAGAGAATGACTAAAGCTACAGTCGCCAACCTTGGTGCACAGGTTCACTGTGAGCCTATGACCTCTGACTATGGGTTTTGGGTCCAAAGGTCAAGGTTGGCATTCCCTATTACTATACATCGACTAAAGCTAAGACTATCAATCTTGCTACACAGGTTCACTTTAGGATCCTGCCCTACAACTGTGAGGTGTATGTAACAGTTTTTGTTCTATATTCATGGATGATAGGCTCATCATAATTTGGTTCTGCTCCACCAAATATATAGAAAAGTTGAAGGCTGCTGTCCTTCAGTAGCATATTTGGATCTTCAGAGAAAACAGAAGTGGGGGATATTACACTGGCCTCAGAGTGCTCTTGCTAAAAATACCATAAATGTGGTCTACATAGAACAGTTCACTGCTAAGAACAAGTGTTCTACATTATTAGCTCCTTCAGGTGAAGCTGAAAGGAGTTAATATGATGATGTGGCGTTTGGCGTCCATCTGGCTGTCCATTCACATTTCATGAGAATCATTCCTCCTCCTAGGCTTTTGTCCTGATGTGCGCCAAACTCAATCACAATGATCCTCAGGCGGGTCTATATCCAGGTTGTGGTCAAGGTCAAAGGTCAGGAGATCTGAGCACTTATGTGATTCTTGAAAAATCACTCCTCCTCCCAAGCAATTACCTCTGTTCTCACCCAACTCACTCCCAATGATCCTCATACAGTATAGATCTGCATCCAGGTTGAGGTCAGGGTCACTGATTTCACAAAAAAACATTACTCATCCTAGGCCATTGACCTTGACCTTAAGCGCATCCTAGATGGGTCTGCATCTAGGCTATGCTTGAGGTCAAAGTTAACGGTCAGGAGATCTGCGCACCCTCGGGGTGATTTTGTCAAGCCAGAATGAGCTACTCAGTCACTGATGGTCTGGTTTATAGTTTGTCCCTCTGCTCATTTTAGCATTTCTTTGAGTTTTAGTGTATTCTTGATGTTTTTGCCTGGGTCAGCATTTAATGTTGTAAAATGAAACTTTTTTGCTGCCATCTTTACCAGGACTCCCTGGCAGAAGAGATATCAAGTCTAACTGGAGCTTCATATGTAGATAAAGGATACACAAAAATAAAAGAATAAAAAAAACTGAACTATAGTTTTATTTTTGGCAGTATTTTAGTACTTTGATTTTAACGGAGATAGGGTTCTCTGGCACATACCTCAAGCATGAAAAATAGGCAGGAAACCAAAACTGTCGTTACATGAATCAGACACACACACGTGAGACGTGTGTCTGACACTGACAGTGTGACTGTTGTAACCTGTTAACGTGGACACGAGAATGAAAAGGCAGCTGTCTTGCTGACGTGGTGCAGTCTGTGTGAACCCAGCGTGAGAGCCACAGACCTGCTGTGTCTATGCCAGTAGATGTGCTTGCTGTGAATCAGGCAACTCCCAACAAAAGAGCTGTCTTCCCCACGTTTGAGATATCGGAGAGTTGAAAAAGCCCACTCTTCTTGGTGAACCGAGCAAAGTCATTGGCTCACCTATAAGCAGAATTCTTGTCACTACTGGCCAGTCCCATGTGGTTTTTCTAAGCAGCTGGACACACGACGCATGTTATAACAGGGGTAAATATATGTGGCTGAGTGCTATCTGATTGCAGTTGATCACAAAAAACACATTTTAATGCCACATGTAAATGAATCCTTGCACTGTTACTCTGACGAGGGCCCTTCTCCCTGTCAGTATAGACAGACTCATGTTTCTTGCGCACATGGGAAGACCGAGCAAGGAGGATGATAGTGTTTAAGGTTTCTTTGTTTCAGACATTTCACAACCTAAGCATTTACCAATGTTGCAGAACTGTTATTTTTCACTAATTAGATATATTTATCATAAAAGTGCAGCAAATAGTCAGCTATTTCCTGGTTGACCAAGAAAATCTGTAGTCGTGGGCGGCCCTTAGCGCAAACCATAACTAATTTGGTAAATGTGAAGCTAAACTTAGACTAATAAGGAGCTGCCAGTTTGAAACTTGTTGGCAGAGAAGTTAGTCTGACTGCAGCTCCTCAGACCCACACACTTCACTTCCCTTTCATATATTTCTGCAAAGTGTGGTTAGTCCGAGTAAATAACTGCATATATTCCTGTATATATTTGCATCCTTTTATAGAAACGTGGACAGACTGTAATTTACTGTACATACTCTGGTTGTCATTGAATCCTTATTTAAATCCTTCACCTGAACAACGAGAGCAAGTTTTTAGCCAAAGTCAAATTCCTTGTATGTGTTGTGCATACTTGGCCAATAAAGCTGATTCTGATTCTGATTCTGATTCTTATCTCTCTTCTAATTAAGTTGTGTGACACAGCTGCCAATTTGTTGGGATTCTTTAGTGTGTAGGTTTCTAATGTGTGTGTGTGTGTGTCTCAGACGGATTCCAAGGTGAACGGCACAGCTCTGTCCTCTCCATCCACCTCCTCTCAGCGCTCCGACTCCTCCCTCCCTCTGCTCCGCGTGGCTGCCAGCCAGACTACTGATACAATGGGTATGAACACACAGACTTGCACACTCTGACATTCTTTAATTTGGATCCACCCTTTTATTGCAGAGAGGATATAAATAGAAATGTCTGAACTCACAGCTTGTCATTGTCGGAAGCTTTAATGTGTTTGTTTTTCTGTGTCCTTGCCCAAATGTTTCTGTGAGAGCTACTTTGAGACGTTTCAGTGAGTTGTTTTACTTTGTCCAATTTTTGTTTGTTTCAGGTGACGATGAGCTGTCCAGTCCTTCCCAGGATCCATCTGGGCTGGAGGAAGTGATGGAACAGCTCAACAATTCCTTCCCTCACAGCCAGGGTACAAAACACCAACCAAACTGTTGATACACTTGCGAGAAAAACTCCGAGAGTCCCTCAGTGAAATTTTGATGCTCCTATGATGAATAAAATACTTCCTTTGTTTAAGTGCTTTGAATCTCCCCCCCCCATCAGATGCATTGTTACCTTCAGACATCCTCTTTCCTCTCTGTGACCTACACAAACCTGACTTTACCTCTTTTCTTCCTGTCTGTTCTTCCTTTCCTCTTTTTCTCCGTGAGCCAGGAGGGAGAAGGGGACATCCATGAGAGGTCAGTGGCTCTACTTTCTCTCCTCGTTTTTTTTTTCTTTCTTTCTGTTTCCACTGCATAGACCCCCCTCAGCAACCACCCCCTTCCTCCACTTCAGACATGATGGTCAGGATGTCAAACAGGAAAATATAAGTAATAACTAGGGATGAGCCGATACCACTTTTTCAAGACCGATACCGTGACTTTGACTATCGGCTGATACCAGTCCAAACCTGATACCGTCTCTCTTATTTAAAACAACAAAAGTACAGAACATACTTTGTTAATGACTGGTTGCATTTTGCACACATATAAAAATATAAATCTAAAAGTCAAAGAATATATTACAAATTTGACTCAGTTTAGCAACTTTGCTGCTTTTTTTATTTTAAGCTTTGCAACATTGGCAGCATTTCACTGGACAGCACCATGTAAATATGCATTCTGAAGTTTTAAGTGCAAGTTTATGCACAACTTTAAAGCTGAGTATTTAAATAAACATTCAGATGAAATTCAGCGTGCCACTTTGTGCATGAGGTAAAAAATACTGTAGATCTGAAAATAAAGGGACTAATCCTTTAAGTTGTATTTTTGTTAATATTATTATTATAAGTATTTTCCTGGTACTCGGTTTATTTAGTGGTGTTTGTGATATTATTCTCTGTCCATTCTTAGTTTTTAGGTTTGCTCTTATTTTGAAGTCATTTCTGTTCCATCTCATGTAGCCTTGTTGTTCTAGTCCTTACAGTTCACCATTATAATTTGCTATTTTTGGTTCTGTCACCTACCTCTCATCAGCCGTAACTCTCTGTTGAAAGGTAAGCCCATGTTATGTCTTCGTTTCCACGCTTCAGTCTGGTTTTTACTTTGTTTCATTCTTTTGTTTAGGTTTCACTTTTAGTGTCTTCCAGCCCCCGTGCTGGAAAAGCAGGAGCTGCTGATGCACGACAAATGTCCTTCTGCTTGGTTCTTGACAGAATTCAGAATACTCCTTTACCGTGACACTTTTGCAAGTGTTTATCAAGTTGGTGGTGTAAAATTGTAAATGCTGGTACCACACAGCAACATACTGAGGCGAGTCCCACAGACAGGCTCCAGTGACACTCCTTCTGTTTACAGAAGCCATGCGCATCGTGGCTGAGAACACGATCATGCCTTCATTTTAATATTATTAATGTATCGGATCAGTAAATTACTTTAATTCCTTACCAATACCGTTCCAGTCATTTTGCCTGGATTGATCCTGATACCGATATGATGGATTGGATCGGCTCATCCCTAGTAATAACTGGAATTACCACGAGATGAGAATGTAGCCACGCAGCAGAAAGGCAATGTGCCTGAGTGGAAGGGGCACAGTAAAGTGATGCAGAGGGACAAAAAAATCTCCCTCCCTGCGTTTCCCTTTAATTTCTGTCCCCCGAGTCATTCACACCGTGACTCCGCTCTTCACAGCGGGGAGCAGAATTAGAGCTGTATGCCTGTGTATGCAGCCTGTTTCATGTGGATGTGCATTTGTGTAGTTTTGGGAGACTGTGATAGCGTGGCGCTTCATTTCACAACAGAATCTATACAGTCTAGTCACAATTCGATACGATGGCAAACAATGTTTTTGTTTAGCCTAAATTTATCTGCAAGTCAAATTTTGCAATATATTATGGCAGAATCTGTTTTGTGTTTGAAGCTGAGGTAAAGGCAAAAAGAAGCTTGCAAGTCTGACATGGTGTAACTGGAGCCATGTGGGTCCCGATGTGACAGCCACAGTGCCTGAGGGTTAGGGTGTCTCAAAAGTTGTCCCACTGATGTGCTGTGTGACCATGTCAAATATCAGATATGTGGTTGATTTAAAGTTGAAGAGGATGGAGATAAAATACTTAAGCTTAATAAAGCTTGATTTCTGCTTCTCCGTGGAGCTCATGGTGTACCCACTTTCTACATGTGCACTGGTTTGTATGTGTGGTTGCATTGCCAAAACAGGTTTCTGCTGATGTGTAGAGTGATTTGTGTTTGTAGTGTTTTTGTTTATTAAATAGCAACAGGCAAGACGAGATTGTGATGTAGTTGGAGCTAATAATGTAAAAAAAGAAGCAACATTTCGTACGATCGCTGCAACAGAGAAAAAAAGAGAGGTTAGAGAAAATGGTACATCCACCCACCACTGCTGCAGTCATTTCCTCAAGCTATGTAATTAATGAGGTTAGGACAAGTCAGAAATGTTTTGTATAGTCTAACTTTCTCTACATTCTTTTGAATTTGGACCACTGTTTATCCGACTCACTTTGAAAGTGGCGCCGTGGTGAATGAGCAGAGACAAAAATCAGGAAATGTGTAGGAGGAGACAAAGCAAAGCAGTCTGCATCACTGTGGCGTGTAGTTACATTTGTGAAGTGGTGCATGTCAGGCGATGCAGTGTGGTACGACGTAGCTACTGCGTGGGGTAATGCTGTCACAGTGGCGTCATTCTGACAGAGGCATAAATTGGGCTTATCGCTGCACATTGTTAGAAACCTTCTAATCGGGTGTGTGACAGTATCATTTATAGTCAGAAAGGTGTGATGAGGCTGCTGCAGATGTGTGTGGTTTACTGTTTGAATGCGGATTATTGAGAGTGTACAGTTGTCGATAACAAGAAAAGATAAGTTGGTTCTCTTGTGGCCACACTGACGTTAATGGCTTCACCTTCAAAAAGGCAAAGTTGCCTGGGCTGTGAAATGTGCTCAAGTTTGGGCTTTTTTAGATTTCCTTTTATTCCATTTTAATTTTTCCTGATGCTTTATTTTATTATGTAACCACATTTTGACACCTGAAAGAGATAAGTGCCTCAAAATCTACCCGTAAGTTAATTATAAACATTCTTCCTCACATTTGAACTTCAAATTGAAAATACAGTGCCTGTCAGAAGCCTAAATAAATCATCTGAATGCTTTAAAACAAACCCACAAAAATGGCAACACCCACTGCTGATGTTTACAAGCAACTCTTTGAAAAAATAAGCACAAAATCATGGGAAATGAGCAGACCTGGCAACCACATTTGAGCCCCAGCCTCAGTAGAAACAGACATTTAGCTGAGGTCAGTATTTTATATCATTCCCTCATTTCTACATATTCCACTTGAATTTTTTGTGCGTCTCCATTATTCTGTGGAAGACCCAACCCACCATCAGTGTTTGGATGCTTCAGTTCAGTCAGTGGTAGGCCGTCAGAGCCAGCAAAGTTTTTTTTAAGTTTGGGCAAAGATTAAGTTATTAGAAGCCCAACCTCACCAGTATAATAATAGCTTCTAATGGTTATTTAAATGTTCCATATGGAACTTGTGGAAACTCTGCTCTTAAAGGGCACTTGGCGGTTGCTAAGTGAACTGCAGCACTGTCTACTCCATTCTTTTCTGAAGACAACTGTGAGTTGGGATTCTGTTCCTGAGAAGGAATCACACCCACAGTTCTCAAAAATCTATTTAGGGCATGGACCTGGGATTCATTTAACGACCACAAGGTGCCACTAAAACCTGAGTTTTCCAAAGTTCCATATGGTACATGTAAGCCTCCTACTGCTGTGATGTGAAAACATGTCTGTAAAATTTGTGAGGGAGAACACCTCACTTGGGTTATGTACCACTGATGAAGCTTGTTTTGTCCTTTTGCAGCGAGATTAATCATTTAGATTTTTCCACTTAATATTTTCCAATATTTGTCACCTGGCATTACTCAAACAGCTGGGCCCACTCACCTTTTCAAAAACCGCTCCTCTACATTCTAATTGCTCTTCGAGTTTTGTTCTTTTCAGTTTGTCCTGCTTTTTTGTGCGTTCACCAAAAACGGAAAAGGAAATGATCATCACTCCCCAGTCTGTGCTTCACTCCCCACCTTATGAGCAGGAGTGACAAAATTCAGAAAATACCATCATTGCAGTACATTTAATCTCCATGATAGTCGCTCTTGCTTTAGTTGCATGATAAGTTTCATCACAAGCCGTCATCCATAGCCACACTAGTTTTTTTTAATTGAGTAGCACCCCTATTGTCATACGTCTGTCCACTTCTGCTAACCCAACAGGGCTGCTGTCAAACTTGGTGACGTGTCCAAGTGTTTCTTCTTCTTGTCTCCCTCTGCCCAGGTCCCAGCATCGGCCGTTTGTTCCACATGGCCGATGACCTGGGCCGCGCCATGGAATCACTGGTCAGCGTGATGACAGACGAGCGGAGCGCCGAGCAGCACGAGGCCCTGCGCTTCTGACCCCACCTTCTAACCTTTGAGCCCCGCCTCTTTGCCCCCCTTCCCCATCCATCATGCCCATCGCATGCTTTTCTAGTCAAAACAACTGGATTGGAAAACAGTTTACAAAGAGAATACGTGTGTGTATATATATATATACACACACACACACATATATAAAAGATAATGTCTATTTTTGTGAAGGATTGCAGTTCCAGCAATGACGCGTCAAACAAAAAAAAGAGAAGAAATAAAAACAATATAACTTGTAGATTTCAGTAGTTTCTTAAAACGTCCTGAAGTTGTTTTATTATTAACAGAGGCTCGTTTTTAAACTTCTATGCAATTGTATAAAACAAAAAAAAACAACAAAAAAATGGGGCTGGGAGGGGGATGAAGATAGAGGAACTATGATTACATTTGTTCAGTGTGGTCGTATATTTGCCATCTGTTTGTAACCGGGGGAAACCGCTAAAGCATTTCAGACATTTGTATCAAAAGAAGAATGATTGTAAACTTAAGGGTGCTTTCTGAGAGGAAACTGTCCGTCTGTAACAGTGTACGCTACTGTCAAGGCAATGCAGGCATCCTGGATCTTTACAGTACATTGTGAGACTCTGTGTGTGTGTGTGTGTGTGTGTGTGTGTGTGGTGCCTAAGTGTCATATATTTGCTTTTCTTTTTTTGTTTGTTTTTCTTTCTGGCTTTGGCTGGTAGACCTTGTTACCTTTGAATTCTTCAGTCGTTCACTCATCCGTCCCATCTCTGTGGCAGCCAGTTTTTTAATGCCTATTTCTTTCCAGCGTGCGTGTTATGTGCACAGACGTGTTGAAAAAGGCCTGATTCAGATCTCAAAGTAAAATAATCTGCCATTTGATTTTTGCAGATGGAGAGGTGAGCTGCAGCTACACTTTTATAGTCATAAAATTTGCAGTTGCAAGAAAAAGTATGTGAACCCTTTGGAATTTCCTGGTTTTCTAATTTGAAAAAATAATAAAGATGACACGCATATCATATGGTCCACCTGGTTGGGTGCTGGATCCCCAAAAAGGCTTATCAGAAAAATCAAAGAAGACCTGCACACCGAAATGCTCCTTTTAGTTATTTATTTGTCAGTAACGTTTCGGGCCGCCTGTCCTTCTTCAGACTTCTATCCCTGAGTCTGAGGAAATCTAGAAGTTTGAGGAAGGGCACATGGCCCGAAACGTTACTGACAAATAAATAACTAATGGGAGCTTTTTGGTGTGCGGATCTTCTTTGATTTTTCCTGATTTCCTGGTTTTCTGCCTTATTTGGTCATAAAATGAGATCCAAGCTTCATCAAAGGCAAAGTATAGACAAACACAATGTGCTTAACCTAATACCACACAAACAATTATATTTCATGTCTTTATTGAAAACCTCCATTAAACATTCACAGTGCTGGTGGAAAACTGGTCGAACATCCCTTGGCAGCATTAACCTCCAACAAACACGCCCAGTAGCTGCTGCTTAGTCCTGCACAATGTTCAGGAGGAATTTTGGACCATTCTTCCTTACAGAACTGCTTCAACTCAGCCATGTTCTTAGCATGCCTGGTGTGAATGGCTCTGTTGAGGTCATTCCACAACATCTCTGTTGCATTCAGATCTGGACTTGACTGGACCACTCCAAAAGGAGGATTTTTTTTAATTATTATTATTTACGTCAATGTTTAGGGTCACTGTCCTGCTGCATCACCCAACTTCTACTGAGCTTTACCTGGCGGACAGCCACCCTCACATTATTCTATAGGATACCTTGATAAACATATTCATTTTCCCCTCAATGATGGTAAGTGGTGCAGGCTCCAAGGCATCACAGCAGCCCCAAATCATGATGCTTCCTCCACTTTATTTCACCATTGGGATGATGTTTTCATGCTGGTATGTGGTGCTCTTTTTATGCCACATTTCTTGTGCTGCATTTTCTTCCCATACAATTCAACCTTTGTTTCATCATTCCACAAAATATTTCCCAGTCATGTTGTGGAGTGTCAAGATGCTCTTTGGAAAACTTCAGATGTGCAGTGATGTTTTTTTAGAAAGCAACAGCTTCCTCCATGGTGTCCTACCATGGACACCATATGCCTGTTCAATGATTTGCATATGGTGGACTCATGAGAGATGTTACCCAGGTCCAGTGATTCCTTAAAGCCTTTAGCTGTTACTCTAGGGTTCTTTTTTACTTCATTGCAGTCTGCGTTGTGCCTTTAGAGTCAACTTGGCTGGGCACCCACTTCTAGGGAGAGTAGTCACAGTGCTAAATCGTCTCCATTTGCAGACAATTTGTGTAACTGCTGACTGGTGAATACCTAAAGTCATGGAAATTACTTTGCAACCCTTTCCAGTTTTATGCAAATCAACAATTCTTAATTGTAGGTCTTTGGAGAGCTTTTTTGTGAGGCATGGCTCACATCAGCAGATGCTTCTTGTGAAGTCGTGTCGAAGTAGCTCTACATCTCATAACAATCTTGTTTCATTTCTTGCACTCCAGGCTTGCCAACTCCTGGCTTTTTGTTGAAGTCATTAGCATAAGGGTTCACTTATTTTTTCCACCAGCACTGTGAATGATTAATGGATGTGTCCGATTAAAAGACATGAAATATTCTAACTGTTTATGTGGTACTGGGTTAAGCACATTGCGTTTGTCTGTACTTGGGACATAGATGTAGATCAGATAATATTTTATAACCAATTAATGCAGAAAACCAGATAATTCCAAAGGGTTCACATACTTTTTCTTGTGACTGTACAGCTGTGAATCCTACATTTCCCATAATGCAACATGATCTTGCAGTGAAACCATAGATCCTCTCTGTCTGGTAAAGCACAAACTGAGCAAACCATGATGGCAACACTATTAATCACCTGGTGTCAGCCATTAAGTATTTTGCAGTGCACAAAAAGTGGAAGCAAAAAAAGCAAAGGGCTCACTAGCAACAATTTTTTTTTAATGTTATGGATCTTTAGATTTTTTTTTTCTTATCTTTATCTTGCCTCACTGCAGAACCTTGCGCTGTTTTTATTTATGTAAACTTGTCGTTTGTCTTCTCTTCTTATTCTCTTCTCCCCTTAGGTGAAGGTCACTCCCATCCTCGAGTGACTTAAATCAGGGGTCTGCAGCTCCAAAGCATCATACACCCTTTTAGTCCAAAACCAGTGGATACCTGTAGCTTTGACAAAAACTGACATGAAAAAACACAAGTTTAAAAGAAAGCAGTCATGTGTGAGAAAAGTTGAAAATTTACACCAAGAATCAAAAGTTTTTCAGGGTAAATTTGCACATTTAAGAGGGGAAAAAACTAAAAATGTTTAAAACAAATAAGAAATAATAATTGAAATTTTTTTAAAAAAAGTTGCAGATGGAGGAGTGAAATGGATAAATGTACAATAAAATAGAACACAAATTTGAGAGGAAAAAATGTGCAAATTTAAAAAGAAAGTCACACATGTAAGGGGGAAAAGCTGCTCATTGTAGGAAAGACCCCTAGTTAAGAGGGTAAAAAAACGTGCCTGTTAACTCAGCACCTGACAGGACAACCACACCACAGCATCTCCTCTGGACTCTATTCAGCTGCAGAGTTTCATGATGGTTTGACCAATCAAAGGTCTTTTTAGGCCGAGGCTTGGCTATAGAGAGCCTAAGTGCTGCCCCTCTACTTCCACATTGTGGGACCTAACTTTGGAAAAAATATGTTTGGAGTTAATTGCAAATGAAAAATTATTTTTCCATCCCAATGGAAATTTGCCATGAATTACACATATTGTATGATATTTGTCAATTCCAAAGATAATTTTCCCCTTAAAGTTGTAGATTGTCTTGAAGACGCACTGTCGTGGATGTAAAGCCCCTTAAAACAAATCTACATTCTGTAAAATGGTATCTTGTGCCATTTTTCCACAAAAAAAACTTGTATTAGTTACTTGTGAAAAATTTTTCCCTTTTCCTCCTCCTTCAAACGCCAAGATCTATGAATATTCTCTTTAGTTCCGCCCTGTTCTTACAAGGCCATAGCCAGTGCTTAGTCCTGATTGGTTCACCTGTTGTAATGACATCACAAAAACGCTCTTGTCTAAACTTGCCTTTTTGGAGTGTGAGGAACTTAACTGAACTCTCACTGCAGAAAAACACTGATATGACACATAAGAGTCATTTAGCTCTTGATATGTGTTGTAAGTCATAAAAAAACATGTTACAGACATGTTAACAAGGAAAAAAAAGAAAGATTTTCACCAGTGTGTCACTTTAAAATAAGGACGGTATTTTGTGTGAAACATGCTTACCGAACTACATCTGCTTGTCTCATGCGACATACAGCGGGGAAAATAAGTATTGAACACGTCAACATTTTTCTCATTAAACATATTTCTGGTGGAGCCATTGACCTGAGATTTTCACCAGATATCAGTAACAACCCAAGTAATCCATACAAAGAAATCAAAGCAACTGTGTTCACAAAACAAATTATATTTAATAAAGTGGAATGACACAGGGAGTAAGCATTGAACACACCTGGTGAAATTTATTTAATATTTAGTAGAAAAGCCTTTGTTGGTGATTACAGCTTCCAGACACCTCCTGTATGGAGATACTAGGCGCAGGCATTGCTCACGGCATTGAACACGTGAAGAAAAAGAGGGGAAAAAAGCATAGAAAGCCAAGAAACCAGCTGAAATCCATCAGAATTTAGAAAGCCATCCCATCCCCCATCAGTGCAAATTAATTTCATCTGGTTAAGTCCTGACTGATAGCCTTTAAAAAGGTCTGTGAATATCAGATTGTCACATCACAAAACTCACGATGGGTAGACGCAAAGAGCTCTCTCTAGACCTTCGCAACCTTATTGTTGCAAAACATAATGATGGCATTGGTTACAGGCACATTTCTAAATGGCTGAATGTCCCAGTGAGCACTGTTGGAGCCATCATTCAGAAGTGGAAAGAACATCATTTTACCATAAACCGGCCACGACCAGGAGCTCCTCACAAGCTTTCTTACAGAGGAGTCAAAAGAATTATCAGAACAGTTATCCAAGAGTAAAAGACCACTCGTGGAGAGCTCCAGAAAGACCTGGAGTTAGCAGGTACTGCTGTTTCAAAGAAAACGATAAGTAATGCACTCAACCATCATGGACTCTATGACTGCTCCGCTCACTTCGCAAGACTCCACTGCTGAAGAAAAAGAATGTTGAATCTTGTTTAAAGTTTGTTGCACAACATTTGGGCAAGCCAGTAAAATACTGGGAGAATATAGTCTGGTCAAATGAGACCAAAATTGAACTTTTTGGATGCCACAACACACAGCATGTTTGGAGGAGAAATGGCTCTGCACATCTGCCCAAAAATGCCATACCAACAGTGAAGATGGTGGTGGGAACATCATTGTTTGGGAGTGTTTTTCAGCACATGGTACAGGCAGACTTCACATAATTGAAGGAAAGATGAATGGACAGATGTACAGATACATCTTTGATAAGAACCTGTTGCCATCTGCCAAGATGCTGAAGACGAAACAAGGATGGACATTTCAGCAAGACATTGATCCTAAACACACAGCCAAGGAAAGTCTAAACTGGCTCCAGAGGATGAAAATAAAGCTACTAAAATGGCCCAGTCAGTCACCTGACCTGAATCCAATTGAGAATCTATGGAACAAACTGAAGATCAGAGTTCATAGAAGACACCCACGGAACCTTCAAGATTTGAAGACAGCTTGTGTGGAAGAATGGGCTAAAAATCACTCCTGAGCAATGCCTGCACTTAGTTTCTCCATACAGGAGGCGTCTGGAAGCTGTTATTACCAACAAAGGCTTTTCTACTAAATATCAAATGAATCCCACAAAGCGTGTTCAATACTTATTCACTGTCATTACACTTTATTAAATATAATGTTTTGTGAACACAGTTGCCTTGATTTCTTTGTATGTATGGATTACTTGGGTTGTTACTGATATCTGGTGAAAATCTCAGGTCAATGGCTCCATCAGAAATATGTTTAATGAGAAAAATGTTGATGTTTTCAATACTTATTTTCCCTGCTGTACATCACTAAACACGATCATGTTGGTTAACTTGTCAAAGCTCACCCCCTTTTTCTGATTGAGGGAAAAAAGCGTCCGAAGAGGAGACAACTTACTACAAATGTGGCTGTTTTGAGAGCTGCAGCTACTCCAAAGGGCAGTTAGTCAGTCTCTTCAAAGACAATGACGTAATGTACATGACTTTGAGCTTGTAGTCTTTCTCTCTATGTATTTTTACAATCTTATACGTACACAGACAACCTACAACTTTATTTTTGTGGAAAATGATCTTTAAAAGTGATAAACATCACGTGTAATTCAGGATAAAATTCAGTTGGGATGGAAAAAAATAATTTTTCTCTGGTCAGTGACTCAAGTACACATTTTTTTTCCCCACAGTTAAGCTAGCATCTCACAGATCGGCCATTACTGACAAACATTGTGATTTTTGGATTCGCCAACTTTTCAGATTAGTGTTCATGAAAATGAGGGGTCACCTCTGATATTTAGTAACAATTAGTAACATTTGCACAAATGTTTGTAAAAGTGCTTGTGAAAGACATTTGGTGAACATTAACGACTGTTAGCAAATGTTAGTAATGGTGTTTGTGACAAGTAGCAACTATTTGCCACTCTTTTGTCACTGTTTGCTAACTCCAGGTAAAATATCAGGCGATTGTCAGGCAAATCTTGGACCCATCCCTATAAAAAGGCTGAGCAAACCCTCCTCAGCATTCAGATTTCAAGGGTTCATAAAGGTTCTTACACAGTTGCTAGTGTTGGCTTACCAAAAAGAACTTTAGTGACAGTGTTATCCATGCAAATGCTTACAATATATTGCAAATGTTTGCAACTGTTTGAGGAAAAACAAATAAGAACAACCATTTGCAACTTTAAAAACTCTTTGCGAACTGTTTTGCAACCTTTTACAAACACTGACAAAACCAAAAAATTACAACATTGGTCATAAGGGATGCTAATGATTAATTGACTTTCGACTAATTGTCAATAAGAATTTAGTCGACTAAATTAAATTAGTTGTCAATTAATTAGTAACTCAGCAGTCCTTTTCAATGGGAGCTTATTCTATGAAATGTAGTGGCATCGCCGTCCAGGTGGGGGCGCACGCGGTCACCCACTGCCATACTTCAACCGAAAAAGCAGAAGAAGACGCTAAGCCTCCAGAGCGCATGCGCTGTGCAAGGCGAAAAAAAAATTTGCTTTTCCAGGTTAGGAGAATCACAAGTTCCCATGGCATGTTCCAGTGTCCGCCCACCTACTTCAGATCAACAGGGCAGACAAACGGACTGCAGCGAGGAAAAAGACTATCCCCGCTGCTAGCAGGCCCGACTCAAGTTCCCACTCAGGGAACAGACAATAGAGGGAGCCCAGATCGTACTGGGTTTGTCTGGATTGCCGGGGTACTTGTTATGTCTGGAATTAGGGCAGCAGAGGCAGTAGCTGTACTGAACGATGATTTTATTAACAGACACTGCTAACAGCACGTGTTACAATAAAATTGCTGTTATGTTAACTGGGAGTAACTACAGGTTGATGTGGAGTTGAGGCGGAGCACCAGAGTCTCCCGCCATCAGTCCCCTAATATAGGCATGGCATGACGTCATCTGTGCCTGTGCCATCACGTCCGTGCTGCTCATTGTTAATATGGGAATATCTAACAGTACTCTGGTAATGTTTAACATGCAACAGATGAAGCAGCTCACAATTTTCCTGTTAAAACAGTCTACCAGTACATCTCAGTAAATTAGAACATGAAACCTTTTTTTTTTTTAAATATAACTAAAAAAGATAAATTTTATGATATTGGTAATAGTTTTTAAAATAAATAAAAATCATGACATTTGTAATTTGCTGAGATGTACACACTATACAGTGCAAAATTCGTTAAACTACAAAAAATGCCACTGTAGTTAAAAAAAATGCAAATGGTACAATAAATCATTGAGGAATAGGGTGTTCATGTTTTATTCAGTATCTGAAAAAACAGCAACTTTTTATATGTTAAAGATAGACTGTATTGTACTGAGGGAAATTCAGATTCTCAGGAAAAATGCTTATCAATTAATCATTAATTGATTGATAAGGTGAATCAGTTATCAATTAATGAATCAATTAATAACTTGCATCCCTATTAGTCATCATTTGCTGCTCTGTAAAATGCTAGCTTTAGGTTCCATAAAGTAGAAAAAGATGGGATGGGACTTTGGCTCCCTGTTGGCTGCTATACTAAAGCTGACACACCTCATGGACGTGCACTTCAGAATGGGAGTGGCTTGGCGGAGGGGGGGGGGGGACTACAAGAGATGGGCATTTTTTTTTTCTAGTTTCTCAAATTTCTGCTTACTAGCACTTTAAATGTACCCGTTGATAAGAAGAATGAGAAACAAGATTTTGCAGTGTGGATAACTGACTGGTCTAGCACTGCTGTACATCATTACTATGATCACTGACCCAGCTGATGCTATCCAAGCTCAGATATGCCACTACTTCCCATTTCCCTCACATCTGCTGCAGAATAACTAAGAGACACAAGTGAAGAAGCTGAGAAGAAAACATCGCTCCAAACGTATGAGTGTTCTTTAGAAATAAGCTGCCTCCATTTTATAGTTTTAGGGATAAATTTAAAGTGATCTCTGTCAGCTCTGCATCCGGCCTTGATGTCAGCAGGCTTCTCGATCATTGCACAGACACATGAAGTTTGGATTTAACTTAGTCTTTCAATACTGATGCTTTTTTCTCCATCCATCACATCAGCAGACAGCCTCTCCCTGTCAGCACTACTGTAAGAGGAAGAATGTTACACTATGGCATTAGCGCAGCTGCTAGTTTGACATCATTTGACGATTTTATTCTGTTTAATTTTTCACAGTCCCAGCAAACTCTACCTCGTGTAAATCATCGACACTCAGAGGTGATTTCTCTGCTCTGTGCTCAGATTTGGAATTGGCTGACTTCCATTGGGTGTCTGTTCACATCGGTTCATCGTAGTGACTTCTCACAAATTGGTCACACCTTTGGGTTATGCAGGCTGAATGTCATGATGAATTTACAGCTTTTGTCAAACCTGTCAGCCTTTAAATTATGAATAAAGAAATCTGAGCATGTGTGCACTGCTGTCAGACCTGGGACACACTCCATCTTTGTTTTCTGTGTGGACAACATGAGTTGCTTTACTGTTTTGAGTTTGATTATGTACCATTTTGATTTTGTGCCGTGTGTGGTGTTCTGATATATTAGCATGTGTGAATACAGGAAGTCCATCCTTTTTTTTAAATGAAGAACCACTCGTGGCGTCTTGTTCACACTTGTGTGTTCTCCACATCTTTGCAGCATGATCCCAGAGGTTTAGTTTTTCACCCAGACACTGATTTTTTTTCCCACATCTAACATTTGTTTCATACTCTCATCACTTTTCAAATAACGCATCAATACTTCACAACATATCAGATTCCACCAAATATATGCCTTACTACTGTATTATAAAATGCTTTACTGTATATCAATAAAGCACGCAGTTATGTTGAATTGACTCTGTGTTCCTGTCTTGAATTGAATAAAGGTCAGTGAATGCAAAACTGTTACAGCCCACGCATGCTTCACAATGGGTATGAAAGCGTTTCATTCAACTTCTATTTTATGTATACACAAAAAAAAAGGGTGAATATTTTTGCAGGAGGGTCCACAGTGTGAGCCCAAGGTGATATCTTCAGAGCTAACAGTGGGTTGAGTGTGGGGATGGGTGGCGTGCGTTCCCGCGAGTTTGTAGACAGCAGTTAACAAGGCGGCATGTAACAATAACTAGCTTTCAAGTTACTCCGCCAATTTATTGAAAGACAAATAATATACGGACAGTACAGACACTCCAGTACCACTCAAAGGACCACACAGAAGATCTGGACCAACTGCAGTGCTTTATCGACAAGTGTTTAAGAGGGAGATTACTAAAACATGGAACAAACAGTACAGAATGTTATGTACGCATTCTGTATGTAGCGGTCATACTAGCTAGCTGTCTCAAGTGTTTTTACACATTCCGTACGTGTTCCGTTGATACGTAATGTCCCATAGGGGACGCTAGCAGTCCTGCTAACGTGCAGTCCAGCCTGCTAATATTCCCAAGTGCCTTATGTACATGTTATGTAGAGCACAGCAGGCAGCACAGTTTCACTGTAGCCCGAGCACTGTCTGGTAACAGCTGTTCCCTGGTCCTGCAAGGGAGGAAGTGGATCAATTCCTCAGATTGACCAATTGATGAAAGCTTTCTTTAAAAAAAAACTTTATTTGCAAACATGGAACAGAGCATGTGGAAAGTAACCAATGGACCATAACTAACAACTGGGGAAAGACAAGACGAACAAGCGCATCAATAACCATTAAAGAAAACAAACACTCAGGTGAGTGCAATATCCCCTGCCTCTGTTTTCTTTGAAGATCCCAATACTTAGTGATCGAGAGCAGTATTCAACTTTTCAGTATAATTACTGGGACACAACCAAATTCTGATAAACCCATCACCCATAATAAATATACAACAAAGTACACAACCCATAGTTGTAGGGGCAGGATCCCGAGGTGAGCCTGTGTAATAAGTTTGGTAACCCAAGACAGCTGTACGCATTCTGTACAAAGAGGACATAAGGAGTGCTAACCTTGACCTTTGACCTCAAACCTGTAGTCAGAGATCATGGTGTCAGAATGAACCTGTGTACCAGGTTTAGTAACCCTAGCTTTCTTTTTTGTTGAGGTATCGTTTATAAGCCATTTTGATGTTGACCTTTGACCTTGAAATCCCAAATTCATAGTCACCCTTCAGGGTCACAGAGTGAACCTGTGTACCAAGTTTGGTGACCCTGTGGAGAGTGTAAATAACGAGACTGATTTATGCAGCAGACGATTTTATTCACTCTCACATCAGTCATACACAGAAAAGAATCTCACAATACGCCATGGGTTCTCCTTTTATACCAACCGCCCATCTCACATCTGCATGACATCTCACATCACAATACATTCATCCCTTCTCCCCCCAACTCCTTCTTCCTGCTACCCCACTATAATCTCCATAGCTATTGTCCTTCTCTGTTTACCCTCTGCATCCAGTCTGAGATGATTAACCCAGTCTCTACAACCCTAGCTTTACTCATTGTAAAGCAATAGGGCATAGGGAATGTTAACCTTGATCTTTAACCTTTTGACTCCAAAACCCATAGTCTGAGGTCAGGATCCCAAGGTGAACCTGGTTCACAGTCTGGGATACATCCATCTGTGCTGAGCGAAACCATGTGGACCACCGTGGGTGTCTTCTTAGCCAAAGCCCCCAGTCTTCCTTTTCAAAATTTCGGCAGACTCTAGCGAAGTGGTGGAACAAACCGCACCGTCCACAATGCTTCCCCTTCGCTGCGCATTCCCTTGCTTTATAGTGGTACCTGTTGGATCCACAGCCGTAGCATCTCTGTGTCCCTGGGGCGGACCTAATCTTCACGACAGCTGCGTACTCATCGTCACTACCGTCGTCCAGATCCAAGGCCAGTGCCTTCCACTGCTTATCATTCCTGGGCAGGGTCTCCATGTCGCCGAGATTCCTCGTGAATTTTTCCACTGCCTCATGTTGTTGCGCTAGTTCCATGGCTGCTAGCAATGTTAGCTCACCAGCATGAGTCAGCAGACGGACCCTTGCGGAGGAATATGCCACTTGCTCCGCTAGCTGGTCGCAGATCATCTCCTCCTCCAAGGCCCCGAACCTGCACTCACTCGCCAGCTGCCGAAGGTCCGCCACAAACTGCTGAACCGATTCCCCCGGTCGCTGGCGTTGCTGTCTGAACTGGATGCACTGCATTATGGTATTTTCAGGGGCACGGAAGTAGCCCACCATGATAAATGTGTCACCTCCTCCTAGCGTGCTCAGGATCCTCTGGCCCTCCGTACCTAAGTTGTGGACCAGAATAGCCCTTGTGCGTAATTTGTCTGGGTCACCGAGGTCCAGCGCTGTAAGGTAATTTTCGAAGGCAGCATACCATCTGGCCCATGGGACCAATGGCTCACCCGGAACCTCCAGAAATGGTCAAAATGTGGTAGCTGCCCTCTCCATGCGTGTATCCTCGTCGCCAAATGTTGTGTCTTGAAATGATGAGGAGTCGAGGTGAGGTTTTTGTAGTTTTATTGTAACATGACACCAAGAACACAGGAGTCACCACGCCAGCCTGAGAGCCACAGCGAACAGACAAGATGTCTCCCGCTGTGGCCTTTTATACCCCAGGTGACACCACCCCCCGGAGGTGGGGCGTCACCCCCTCTCTACCTCAGGGCACCACCATACTCCATCCATCCATCCATCTTCTACCGCTTTTCCGGAGGTCCGGGTCGCGGAGGCAGCAGTTCAAGCAGAGAAGCCCAGACTTCCCTCTCCCCAGCCACCTGCTCCAGCTCTTCAGAGGGGATACCAAGGCGTTCCCAGACCAGCTGGGAGACATAGTCTCTCCACCGAGTCCTGGGTCTGCCCCGGGGTCTCCTCCCAGTGGGACATGCCTGAAACACCTCAAGTGGGAGGCATCCAGGAGGCATCCTAATCAGATGCCCATACCACCTCAACTGACTCCTTTCAATGTGGAGGAGCAGCGGTTCTACTCTGAGCCTCTCCCGGATGACCACCATACTAATATATATAATATCCAACAGTACCTACTAGTTAGCTAGCTTCCACAGAAGAACAACACAACATCCAGGCGAAGTTTTGGAGGAGGCTATAACAGTTATCCAGGTGAGAGCTCTGACGGATAACGTTGTAAACTTAAACATGACAGCACTTTGGTGATATCCATGGCTGTAATCAAGCTTGTCTGCATGGCACACACAGTGTCAGTGGCCACAACAGCCTTGGCACGGAGAGCGGCCAGGCCAAAAAGTACTGTTTGCGCTTTCTGCCGTTAACCGCGATCACAAAATTTGTCACCGTTAACGGAGGCAATGTGTTAACGGGCGATTAACGCAATAACGCCAACACCACTACGTAAAAAACATCAGTAGTGAACGACTGTAAATAACAATAAAGAAAGCTTGTTAAAATCAGTATAGGACTGAACTTTATGATACAATACCTCTTGTATTGATGACTGGACACGGCTCAATGAAAGTATTCCTCTACATAAAGTTAAGCTAAGAGAAAAAAGTATATGCAAATTGAGTGGCAGGGAAAGACACACAAATACACAACAAACTCTGCAGATATTGTGCATGCTGATATTGTGTTGATTCTGTGAATCTTGAGGGGATAAATGTGTGGATTGGGAAATTATGGCGAAAGCCCGGGAGCTGTACATATCTACTAACTCTTTTTCCCATAGTGTGGAACACATATGTGGGTTTCATATGCTTCACATGTATCTCACTGTATGCTTACTGTATGCTTCACGTCTCAGATGAACAAAAGGACTGAGCCTCCTAGGAGATAGCAGGAGGATGTGAAATGTGGTCTTTGATATGCAAAGAGATGGCCTTGGGGGATTTCCTGGCCGCCAATGACTTTAGGTGGAGGTGATAAGACCTGGAAGAAGACGCATTGTGACTTGGGATTAAATACAATGTGACTGTGTGCTTTGATGTCCTGGGGTATAAAAGAATGTCTGGGGGTTTCTTTCTCTTTTCTGTTTTTGATGATGTTGGAGAGTGTGAATAAACCTGACTCGTGAGATAAACTCAGCCTTGTCATTTCCACATTCTCCACACTGGTGACTCTAAGACGTATCATGAGTGAAAGAAATTCCCCCAAGCCAGACTCGTCAGGAGCCAGCCAAGCAAATGCAGCCACAGTTCAGCTACTGGACTTCTGGCAGAACAATCCGCGCTTCAGGTTTAACGCAGTTGAAGCGCAGTTCAACCTCCGGGGGATTTCGGTAGACGCCACAAAGTTCTACCATGTGGTTGCAAAACTGGACAACCACACAGCCCAGCATGTGGAGAGCCTGATCAACCAGCCGCCGGACAGCGACAAGTACGCCGCGTTGAAGGCTGCACTCATCCAGTACTTCACCCCCTCGGTGGAGGAGCGAGCAGAGGGGCTCCTGGCACTGATGGAGAAGCTGTTGAGGTTAAAAGACTCTGACGATGATCACTTCATCTTCACCCACCTCTTCCTCAGGACCCTACCGTCAGCAGTGAGAGCGACCCTGGCCAGTTCGCCACTGTTGGCCCGACAAGACTACCGCGAGCTGGGCCAGGAGGCGCAACGACTCGTCAACGCCACCAAACGGCGCGCGGCAGCGGAGCTCAGCGCAACGTCTGGAGATGGCAGGGGGCCAGGGGCAGCAGTACCAGACTCACCGACGACGGCAGCGGCAGGGACCAAGAAACACGGAACAGACGACGTCCTTTGTTTCTACCATCGCCGTTTCGCAGAGAGGGCACGCAAATGTACACCACCGTGTCATTTCAAGCGCTCGGAAAACGGCAAGACCGGGGGTCGGTAGCAGCTGCGGCCCTCGGAGAGGAGAACAAGCTGCTCTACTTGAAGGATGCACGCTCGGGGAGGCATTTCCTCGTGGACACAGGCTCCCAGCTGAGTTTCATCACACCTTCCTCCGCTGACCGGCTGGCGCCTTTCAGTGGTCCCGGGGTGTCAGCAGCGAACGGCTCGGTGATTAAGACTTTTGGTGAGAGGACTCTGCTTCTGTCCCTACACGGCCGTACATTTGAGTGGACTTTTGTCATAGCTGCAGTCAATTTCAATATGTTAGGGGCTGATTTTCTGTGCTCACATGGTTTGTTGGTTGATCTTGCTAACAGGCGCCTGGTTAATGCACTCTCTTTTTATTCTATTCCCTGTACAGCTCGAGTGGCCCCGCCAGCAGCACAAGCCAACGTCACAGCTGCAAGTGGTAAGTTCCACACACTGCTCACTCAGTTCCCAGCACTCACGGTCCCAACATTTTTGGCGACCGTGGCTAAACACGGGGTGGAACATTTTATTACTAACACCGGACCGCCCGTTTTTGCAAAAGCTCGGCGCGAGTAGTTCGCCAACCTGGAAAAGTTGGGCATCATCAGGCGTTCGAAAAGCCCATGGGCTTCACCGCTTCACATGGTCCCGAAAGCTGATGGCTTGTGGCGACCTTGCGGAGATTTCCGCAGGTTGAACAACGCTACAGCGCACGACTGCTACCCAATCCCGCATATCCAAGATTTTTCAGTTCATTTGGCGGGGGCACGCGTTTTTTCTAAGATAGACTTGGTGCGCGGTTACCACCAGGTCCCAGTGCGCGCTGAGGACATACCCAAAACAGCGGTAATAACTCCGTTCGGGCTATTCGAGTTTTTGCGCATGCCGTTTGGGCTTAAAGGCGTGGCACAGACGTTCCAATGCATGATGGACGCGGTGTTGCGTGATCTCCCCTTCGTGTTCGTCTACCTGGACGACATATTGGTAGCCAGCGCCTCCGAAGACGAACACGAAAACCACCTCATGGCAGTTTTCCGGAGGTTGGGAGAGCATGGGTTAATAATCAACCCAGCGAAGTGTCAGTTCGGGGTGACACAGATTGATTTTTTGGGGCATCGCGTCTCTCCAGAAGGAGCGGTTCCTCTGCCTGACAAAGTGCGCGCAGTAACAAATTTTCCCCAGCCACAAACGGTCAAAGCGTTACAGGAGTTTTTGGGAATGGTGAATTTTTATAACCGTTTCCTCCTCCGTGCAGCGCAGCTCAGGCAACCATTGTATGCTGCGCTAAAAAAACAAAAACCCACAAATAAAATCGAATGGTCTCCGGAGCGAGAGCGCGCATTCTCGGGAGTCAAAACAGCCCTGGCAAACGCTGCGTTGTTAGCACATCCGGTCCCAACGGCCCGCATGGCGCTCACTACTGACGCGTCAGATGTGGCCATAGGGGCGGTCGTGGAGCAGTATGTAGCCGGAGATTGGCAACCGCTCACCTTTTTCAGCAGGACCTTGCGCGATAGTGAACGAAAATACAGCGCATTCGACAGGGAGTTGTTAGCTCTCCACTTGGCCATTCGCCACTTCCAGTTCTGGCTGGAGGGACGCCGTTTCACTGTGTTCGTTGACCACAAGCCGCTGACTTTCGCGATGGCCAAGGTTTCAGAACCGTGGTCGGGCCGGCAGCAGAGACAGCTGGCCGCGATCTCAGAGTTTACTACCGATATCCAGCATGTGGCGGTAAACTTAATGTAGTGGCAGACTGCCTCTCGCGCGCCGTGGCGGCTCCAGCCCACGTGGAGGTAGATTTAGCAGCCATGGCCGCGGACCGGGTTAGCAACGCAGAAGTGCGTGCGGCCCCAGTCCGTGTAGGGATAGATTATGCAGCCATGGCCGCGGATCAGGTTAGCGACGTGGACGTGCGCGCGCTCCAGTCTGGACCAACAGGGTTAAGGCTGGAGAACAGGGTGCTGCAAGACGGTATGCCCCCCCTAATCTGTGATGTCTCCACTGGGCGACCGCGTCCTGTGGTACCGGCCACATGGCGCCGCCGCGTTTTCGACTCGATCCATTCTCTGGCGCACCCGGGAGTGCGAGCGTCAGTCAAAATGGTGGGAGAGAAATTTGTATGGCCAAGCCTGCGCAAACAAGTTAGAGAGTGGGCAGCAGCCTGCATGGCTTGTCAATGAGCCAAGGTACACAGACACACAAGAGCTCCCTTGGAGCTGTTTCACATACCGGCTAAGAGGTTTGATCATGTTCACGTGGACCTCATAGGCCCCCTCCCGCCCTCACAGGGGTGCACACATCTTCTGACAATGGTTGACCGCACCACGCGCTGGCCGGAAGTGGTCCCACTGTCATCAACCACAGCCGAGGAGGTGGCGCGCGCGTTTTTAACGGCATGGGTAGCGCGTTTTGGAGTCCCGTCGGACATTACGTCCGACAGAGGCCCTCAATTTGTTTCCGAACTTTGGTCAGCGATGGCCCGCAGCCTGGGGGCAACGATCCACCGCACGACCGCGTACAACTCGCAGGCTAACGGGTTATGCGAACGTTTTCACAGGTCATTGAAGGCGGCCCTCAGAGCGTCGCTTACGGATGCAAATTGTGTGGACAGGCTACCATGGGTTTTATTGGGGTTGCGTTCTGCACCTAAAGAGGATTTAGAAGCCTCCCCGGCTGAACTGGTTTTCACACAGCCACTTCGGCTGCCCGGGGAATTTCTCCCAGATAATCCTGAGCCAGAGTGCTCCCCAGCTCAGTGGTTGCAGAGTAGCACAGAATCGAGCACGCTGCCTGGCCCCGTTCACCACAGTTTTCCGCGCGTTTTTGTGCCTAAGGCTTTAAAAAATGCGGAGTTTGTTTTTGTCAGACACGATGCCCATCGCCCATCCTTGCGACCACCTTATGACGGACCATTTAGAGTGCTGGAAACAGGAGATAAGCATTTTTTGCTAGATCTGGGGGGCAGAAAAGAAGTGATTGGCATAAACAGGCTCAAACCCGCTTTTGTGGTGGCTGACGAAGGTGTGCAGTTGGCCAGGGTTCCTCGGCGCGGCAGACCCCCTAGGGAGCATTCCCCAGAGCACCCACAGGGATTGACTAACAGTTCTCATCCTCAGACAGCAGCTCCCCAGCAGGAGGGTGCCGCGGAGGTGGTAAAGCCCGCTTACAGCAGATACAGGAGAAGACTGAGGCCCAAGCAGCATGTGGACTGATGTGTGTGATTTTATCATGACATGCAGACTGTTATTACGTTGTTCCATCTTAGACGTTTGGGGTGGGGGGGTCACGTGGAACACATATGTGGGTTTCATATGCTTCACATGTATATCACTGTATGCTTACTGTATGCTTCACGTCTCAGATGAGCAAAAGGACTGAGCCTCCTAGGAGATAGCAGGAGGATGCGAAATGTGGTCTTTGATATGCAAAGAGATGGCCTTGGGGGATTTCCTGGCCGCCAGTGACTTTAGGTGGAGGTGATAAGACCTGGAAGAAGACGCATTGTGACTTGGGATTAAATACAATGTGACTGTGTGCTTTGATGTCCTGGGGTATAAAGGACGAATGTCTGGGGGTTTCTTTCTCTTCTCTGTTTTTGATGATGTTGGAGAATGTGAATAAACCTGACTCGTGAGATAAACTCAGCCTCGTCATTTCCACATTCTCCACAATAGTATATATAGGTGATTTAACCACTTTAAGCGTGCAGGAAAAGGGGAGGGGGAAATTCACCCACTCGCCTGAGTTGAACTGAGAAATTGTGTTTAAAGCATGATAAGAGTTACTGAGAGGAGATTATTTGAAGTAACAGCACTGAATTGTACACGGAGTTAAAGTTGTAAGATTATTCTTGCATGAATAATACTGAATTTAAGGAGACCGCTCTCCAGTTTCTTTGAAAAAAAAAAAAAACAAGGCGTGGTTTGTGGTCAACAGACTTCGCGGCCACGATGCGCGTTCACATTTGCGCGTGACCAAAACAGCCATGTGGCATTCCCATTGTATGAGAACTGCATGTGCAGATTAAGCAGTGCAAACATCATTTTGAAAGTCACCAGGGTGAGTCAATCCTGGGCGCCATCTTAGAGCCGAGACAGTTGGACCACCTCCAGGCAACGTCACTGTGTCTTTTTCACCCTGAGTGCAGGAGGAACTGGCTCCATCTTGTGGTCAACTATAAGAATTACATTCTTTCATAAATTTACCGAGTTTCCAAGTCAAATTCAAAGGAAATTTTTCCAACAATTTTGGGGACCTTAGTATCTCTCTGGCTGAAAGGGAGCCACCGCTCTAAAGACCATGCACGGCTGAACAAAAGTCCTCCCACACCTGCTTAATAGTGGGCTTGATGCAGTGAGGCAACAGAGAGGCTACCCCCAATCACACAGAGAGTGAAGAGGTTCAACTTTAATCTGGGCAGAGGAAAGAATAAGTAGATTTATTCCTAATTATAAAAGGGTATGTGTTGTTGTAAAAATCCTAGGTTGAAAATATATTTAAAAAAAATAGGGGTAATTCAAACACTACTGAAGAAAAAGGGAAAAAATTGTCACGAGGCTGAGCGCGGTGTCTCACTATGCTCAGGCTCTTAAGTTATTTCTGATTATTTCCTGTATTTTTTCCCAGTGTTTGTTTATTTTACTGTATGTTGGTTCAGGACATGCTCTTAGCTGTCATTTGTTCGGTTTTGCATTCATGTCCTTATTGTGATTATTATTATTATTATTATTATTATTATTATTATTATCCTGGCATTTAGTTCTGAGTGTTTATATTTTGTTTCTTTGTGACATAAGCCCTCCACCTCTGCTTCCAGACAATCCTGCCTTGTTATCATCTTGTGTGTTGCTCAGCTGCTCCTGCCGGTAATTAGGTCAACCTGCCCACTCAGGTGAGCCACACCTGAGGTCACTTGCTGTGATTGTTTCCATGCCTTATTTAAGACTAACCACTTCTCCCACTCATTGTCAGAACCTCATTGTTGTTGCTACTTGCTTCTCCCGTCGGAACCCTTTCCCCGCTCTGACGTGTATTCCTGCATTCTTGTTTTTCTGCCCATTCATCTCATTTGTAAGTTTATTTTTTGTGCACTGTAAGGTCTTGTGTTTTCTTTATTAAAATCCACAACTAGCAGTTCAGCGTCTGGGTCTTCCTCTCTGCCCCGAGGGACTATTCATGACAGAAGGTTCTGACCAGATAAGACCCAGCTGCAGCTAGTTTGTGATTTTTTGTTTGCACTCACCTGTTTTGTCCAAAGCCGTTATCATGTCCCCAGCACATCGGCCTTCAACAAAAAAATGAAGATCAGCAGCTGGATTCCTGAGCCTGGAAGAGGAATGGGCCGCCAAATTCATCCAGGGCTTTGTGGATGAAACTCTCGCCTCCCGCAGCCCAAAGAAGATCTGGAAGAGTGTGAATTTGGCGCATCCAGAATTGTGGAGGCATTCCCAGTTCGTGGAGTTGTTGGCCATGCTCTCCGTCCTCCAGCAATCTTTCCCCAGGCTGACGTGGGAGCTGCCTCCAGCAGGACTGAAGCCATCACGGAGGCACTCTCCACGGCAGACGTCCCCCCCCCCACCCCCGTTTCTGCTCCCGCTCCATCGGCTCCAAGACGCCGCCACCCAGTTCCGGATCGCCGGAGGAATACCTCCGCCTCTCAGGCAGCAGTTTTCCCTTTGCCGAGGTCGAAAACTCCTGCAGCAGTCCCTTTATCTAGTTCTTCTTTTCTGGCTGTCCCATCAGCTTTCTCCTCCGCTGCTGCTGCTTCTCCCTCCTCCTCAGTGACTCCTTCCGCTGCTGAGGGTCCGGCTGTTTCCTCTCCTGCTCCACCCATCGCTTTGGCTGCAGGGGCGGCTCCTCAAGGTTCCCCTGGGAGGCCCTCTTCTACCGAAGTCACAGAGAGGGTTGATCCAACACCTGCTGCAGTAGAGAACATCGTGCCCTGGGAACTCAGGCAAGCCTCTTTTCATTCTCCAACATTTTATGACAATATGCCTTGCCTGAATCCCGGTAGTGAGGCTCAGTTTTCACAGT
Organism: Pholidichthys leucotaenia; assembly: GCA_020510985.1. NCBI lineage: Eukaryota > Metazoa > Chordata > Actinopteri > Cichliformes > Pholidichthyidae > Pholidichthys > Pholidichthys leucotaenia. The sequence continues at coordinate 290,143,114 of CM035845.1, forward strand.
CCCATGAGTCCTCACCACCTGCTGCAGCCCACACCACCTTACCTCCTCCTATTCTCCCTGAGTGTCCACCGGCCACAGGATTGAGGCGCCGGACGATGGAGGAGCCTGCGGCCCTGGAGGACCTGGTTCCAGCCCCGCAGCCATGGTCTGGACGGAGGGAGAGCGCTGCCTGTGATCTGAAGCCTGCTCCAATGACTGAGCATCCCCGGGCTTCAACTGTGAAGGTGTCAGTGCCAGCAGAAAATCAACCTCCTGGATCCACGCCAGACGAGCCACCTGCATGGGTCACCTTGCTGGAGGGTCCCAGGACTGTACTGACCACCATGCCTGCTGCTGGGGCCACCGCAGCAGAGCTGAATCTGGACCTTCAGAGTGCCGGGCCCGAGACGTCACCGCATGGATCGACGGAGTCCTGGACAGCGGTGGAGCTCGAGCTCAGGCAAGTGCTCTCCTTTGTTTCCATTGCTTCTATGTTGGAGTGATCTTGTCTGGCTCTTGGTGGGAAGAGCCAGGTGCAGTCGTCAGCTGCACCTGAGCTCACCTCGCTGGGCTCCACTGCCCCCAGTGACCCTGACCCTGTTTCTCTGCCTCTCCTGTCTGAGCTTTCCCCCAGGGTTACCGAGGATCGTCCAGCTTCGTCAGAGGTCTCTGTGGATCCAGCCTTGCCACCCAAGATCACCATGGGTCCAGCTTCTCCTACCAAGGTCATCATGGGTGCTCCATCCCAGCCCGGGACCTCCGTGGGTGCTGCTCCCCCTCCGGATGAGGTCTTCGCGGGTGCTTCGTTCAAGCCCAGGGCTTCCGAGAGTGCTGCTTCCCCATTTGTTGAGGTCGTCGCTGGTGTTACATTCCAGCCAAGGGCCTCCGTGGGTGCAGCTCTTCCTCAGTCCGGATCCACCGTGGGTGCAGCTTTGGCCCAGTCCGGGCCCACCGTGGGTGCAGTTCTGCTCCAGCCTGGAGCCACCGCGGGTTCAGCTCTGCTCCAGCCCGGAGCCACCGCAGATGCTGCTTTGCTTCTGTCTGGAGCTGCCGCAGGTGCTGCTTTGCTCCAGCCTGGAGCTACCGCGCGTGCTATGATGTCCCAGTCCGGGATCACCAAGGGTGCTACAGGCCAGGCTGAGGGCGTCGTGGTTCCCCCTTCTCTGCCTGACACCATCGTGGTTCCCCCTCCTCTGCCAGATGCCGTTGTGGTTTTCTCTCCTCTGCCATATGTCGTCACGGTTCCCTCTCCTCTGCCATATGTTGTCACGGTTCCCTCTCCTCTGCCAGACGCTGTCGTGGTTCCCTCTCCTCTGCCAGACGCTGTCGTGGTTCCCTCTCCTCTGCCAGACACTGTCGTGGTTCCCTCTCCTATGCCCGGGGCTGTCGTGTTTCCCTCTCCTCCACCTGACATCGTCGTGGTTCCCCCAACTCCTCTGTCCCCTCCTTCATTGGGCTTTCCCATGGGCAGCCGCATCCTGGGCCACCCCTTCTGTTTAAGTGGCTAAAGAACTCTGGCTGACTACCTGACAGACTGTGCTGTTGGGTTGGGTGGCTCATATTCTCTGGCAGGCCACCCGACTCTTACCACCTCACTGTCTGCCAGGCCTGGGACTTTGGTCGGCCACCTGAATTGTCTAGCTCTTTGGTCCAGGGGGCCTAGGTGCCTGGTTCTGCTTGGGTATAGGTCCTGAGCGGGGTTTTGTTTCGCTCCCTCCTAGCCTGGTTTCCCCACCGCCCTCCGGGATTGGTTCATTATTTTTCTCCTGTTGGAAAAGGGGGGGGGGGGGTCCTTTCTTTTTCTTTGATGTTACCCTGGGGTGTCTGCAATCCGCCCCTGGGGGAAGGGGGGCTCTGTCACGAGGCTGAGCGCGGTGTCTCACTGTGCTCAGAGGTGCAGAAGTCTCATTGACAGTTACAGAAATCATTTGATTGCAGTGATTGCCTCAAAAGGTTGTGCAACAAAATATTAAGTTAAGGGTACCATCATTTTTGTCCAGGCCTGTTTCATGAGTTTGTTTTTTAAAATAATTCTGTTGACTTCTGGTTATGGCTGCCACGTGAGAAGGACACGTCTCACTCTGCTCTGCTCCTGGAGAAAAAAAATCGGCAAATAACTCTCTCACTTGGGACAGAACGTATCCCAGCGTTTGGGCGAGGATATGTCGGTGAAGCCTAAGGCTGGAAAACCAGGTAGAGGAAAAAGCGAGCCGCCGAAACAGTCCAAATTAACAGACTTTCAGGTCTGTGACGCAGCAGATAAAGCTCCATATATGGCGGAGGAAGCTAACAGCGGTGCGGTATCTGCGGGAAACGACACAGGTGCGGTGCTGGCTGCCATGAGTTCAATGAGAGCGGACTTCTCCTCTAGATTTGATGGGATTATGGCAGCGTTGGAAGGAATGAGAAAGGAATTGGGTGACTGTGTAGAACGAATAGCGCAGGTGGAGCTTCGTGTCTCTAGTGCTGAAGATGACGTCACTTGTCTTCAATTAAAGGTGCGCACTTTGGAAAAAAAAAAATGTCTGGAAGATAATATCCTGGATTTGGAGTCCCGGTCGAGACGGAACAACTTGAGGCTGGTGGGTCTACCGGAGGAATCCGAAGGTCGGGACTCATGTTCCTTTCTGGAAAAGTGGATTCCGGAGGCGCTGGGCAGTGCGGAGCTGCAATCAGCAGTGGTTCTGGAAAGCGCACACCGTATTGGCCCACGGAGAGATAAGGGACCACCGAGGACCCTAATTATGAAGTTTCTCAGCAACAGAGACAGGATGAAGATCTTCAACGCTGCACGAGCTAAAGGAGAGATTAAACACCAGGACCAGCAGGTGCGGTTCTACCCAGATTTGGCCACAGGAATCCAACAATTGAGGAAGCAGTTTGATCCCGTACGTAAGGAGCTGCGCAACCTTGGGATTCGTCATGGTGTAATCTATCCTGCGAGACTGTTGACCACGTATGGGGGCAGAACCCACATCTTCAAGACCCCAGAGGAGGCGCAGGAGTTCATCAAGAAGATCCAAGAAGAGACTGGTGGGAGCTAAGCATGAACAAAATATAAGGTAGAATATTTAAGCATTTGCACAGCCATCTGACTGACTTGAAGCAAATAGCAAGTTTACAAAATATAGATTGTATTATATATTAAAAAAAACAAAAAAACAAAAACCAAACTATGATGTACAAAGTTGCTAAAAATTTTGGAGTTAAGTTGGAAAACTACAGAGGAGAGTTAATGTTACGTCATTAAAAGCAGTAGAGTTAGGGTGATTGGGAGGATGAAGAAGGAGTGGCTTTGGCTGTTCCTCGTGGGTGTGGAGCGGTCGATGGCTATATCGGGAGACGGAATTTTTCTTTTGATTTTGGGGGGATCGCCACAAATGTGGGAAGGGGAAATTTGTTTGTGTGTAGTTTGTAGGATGAATGTTCAACCACTCATTTTTTTGCTTCTCTGTTTGAGCATGTTTACACTGCAAGGTAATCCCAAACTCCCTATTGATCATAAACCAAAGCGTTAATCTTAATTTAACTTCATGGAATTGCAGAGGTCTACAAAATTTAAAAAAACTTAAACAAGTTATGAATAAAATAAAAGACATGGGTTCAAAAATTGTGTTTTTACAAGAAACTCATCTAATAGAGGAGGATGTAAAAAGAATTAGGAGTAGATGGCAAGGAAGTGTTTTCACCTCATCATTTTCATCCCGAGCCAGGGGAGTTATGACTCTCATACATAAATCAGTCCCTTTTCAAGTGAAAAATGTAATTGGAGACAAATTTGGAAGATATGTAATCATTCAAGGATTTTTGCTATTAGAAAATATAAATTTGGTGAACTTATATGGTCCCAATATAGATGATCAAAAGTTCTTTGCTAATTTATTTCTTATCTTATCATCACTTACAGGGCAACATATAATAGCAGGGGATTTTTTTTTTCCACAATATCTTTATTGAACCTTTTTTTTTTAACAAACATGATACAAACAATCAAACACTAACACTAAAGTACTACAAAAAAAAAAAAAGATGCACTAAAAACACCAACAACCACCAGCAAAATCAAATCTTCAACAATGCTCCTCTGTTTAGTCTAGACAATCCAATACATAAGTATACATATTATGTTCACCAGTTTGGAATTTACAAGGTCCACACACATCATTCACCTTTTTCTTCAAGAGTTATGTTTAAATTTTTTACATAATCAATAAAAGGTCTCCATATATTCTCAAACACAATTTCCTTTGATTTCAGTATATATGTTATTCTTTCTAATGGAAGGTTTGTTAACATCTGTCTTAACCACTGAGTCACATCTGGTCTATGAGTCTTTTTCCATAATAGTGCAATACATTTTTTGGCATTAAGCAAACTGAGGTCTATGAATGTTCTTTCACTTTTATTAAAATTATGCTTTTCTGGGTACAGACCCAACAAAAACAATTGAGGATTCAATATGATTTGTTTTGAGATTATTTTTTCAATTGTTACCCTCACCTCTTCCCAAAACATTCTTATTAATCTACATTCCCATACACAATGAAATAGAGTTCCTTTACTTTCCATGCATTTTGTGCATGTATCTGGTATATTTTTGTTATATTTTTTTTAACTCCTCCGGTGTAACATACATCCGCATTAACCATTTGAAATGTATCAATTTAAGGCGTACATTTATTGATTTGGTTTGAGCTTCTGTACAAGCCAATTCCCATTGTTCCTCTGAAATTTCAGTTTGCAGATCTTCTTTCCAGTAGTTTAATCTTTTCAGTGAATTTTCACTTGAAGATAGTGTCAATGAGTTATAAAACTCTGAAATAATACCCTTTCTTTTACTATCTTTCATCATCATTTTTTCCAAGGATGAATAAATAGGTCGAGTGAGAGCTTTATTTTGATTTGATCGAATAAAGTTTCTAAGTTGAAGATATTTAAAAAAATGTGTTCTATTGAGATTAAATTTGATCCTCAGCTCTTCAAAAGACATTATGTTATCTGCACATGGCAAATATAAATCCTGAATCTTTTGTATCCCTTTTAAATTCCATACTTTAAATACAGCGTCCGCTCTTCCTGGTTTAAAATATTGATTACCCCATATTGGACTAAATTGTGACAATAACTGTGGTTCTTTTAAATAGTTTTTAGCTTCACACCATATTTTGATCATATGCTTTACAAATGGATTTTTAACTTGTTTTTGTAATTTTTTTGCCGAATCTGAGTATATCAATATGGGAAGAGGTAAAGGTAAATTGTATGATTCCATTTCAGTCCAGTGAGGGAGATCATTTGATGAAAAATAATATGTCATAGACCTCAGTTGTGCCGACCAATAATACAACATAAAATTTGGACATTTCAGACCTCCACGATCAAATGGTAAATATAATAAAGACAGACGTAATCTAGCCTTCCTGTTGTTCCATATAAATTCCACTAACTTTTTTTTTATTCTTGAGAATAAATCTAAAGGTGGTGATAAGGGAATGTATTGAAATAAATAAAGTATTTTAGGTAAAATATTACTTTTAAGTATATTGATTCTATATTGATTTTTGAATCTTGGACCTTAATTCTGTGGAAATCAAAAAATAATCAATACGTGAGAATGTCTTGTAGGTACTGGAATAACAAGAATAGGCTTTAACTTGTGGTTTCATTTCTCTCCATATATCTAACAATCTCAATTCTTTCATAAAATGATTAATGGTCATCCTACATCCATTGTGCGTACAGTCCAGTCCTGTTGATCTATCTATACCGGGATTCAATGTACAATTAAAATCCCCTGCTATTACAGAGACAGGATGAAGATCTTCAACGCTGCACGAGCTAAAGGAGACATTAAACACCAGGATCAGCAGGTGCGGTTCTACCCAGATTTGGCCACAGGAATCCAACAATTGAGGAAGCAGTTTGATCCCATACGTAAGGAGCTGCGCAACCTTGGGATTCGTCATGGTGTAATCTATCCTGCGAGACTGCTGACCACGTATGAGGGCAGAACCCACATCTTCAAGACCCCAGAGGAGGCGCAGGAGTTCATCAAGAAGATCAAAGAAGAAGAAGAGACTGGTGGGAGCTAAGCATGAACAAAATATAAGGTAGAATAATTAAGCATTTGCACAGGCATCTGACTGACTTGAAGTAAATAGCAAGTTTACAAAATATAGATTGTATTATATATTAAAAAAAAACAAAAACAAAACAAAAAAAACTATGATATACAAAGTTGTTAAAAATTTTGGAGTTAAGTTGGAAAACTACAGAGGAGAGTTAATGTTACGTCATTAAAAGCAGTAGAGTTAGGGTGATTGGGAGGATGAAGAAGGAGTGGCTTAGGCTGTTCCCCGTGGATGTGGAACGGTCGATGGCTATATCGGGAGACGGAATTTTTCTTTTGATTTTGGGAGGTTCGCCACAAGTGTGGGAAGGGGGAATTTGTTTGTGTGTAGTTTGTAGGATGAATGTTCAACCACTCATGTTTTTGCTTCTCTGTATGAGCATGTTTACACTGCAAGGTAATCCCAAACTCTCTATTGATCATAAACCAAAGTGTTAATCTTAATTTAACTTCATGGAATTGCAGAGGTCTACAAAATTTAAAAAAACTTAAACAAGTTATGAATAAAATAAAAGACATGGGTTCAAAAATTGTGTTTTTACAAGAAACTCATTTAATAGAGGAGGATATAAAAAGAATTAGGAGTAGATGGCAAGGAAGTGTATTCACCTCATCATTCTCATCCCGGGCCAGGGGAGTTATGACTCTCATACAAAAATCAGTCCCTTTTCAAGTGAAAAATGTAATTGGAGACAAACATGGAAGATATGTAATCATTCAAGGTTCTTTGCTATTAGAAAATTCTTTGCTATTAGAAAATATAAATCTTGTGAACTTATATGGTCCCAATATAGATGATCAAAAGTTCTTTGCTAATTTATTTCTTATTTTATCATCACTTACAGGGCAACATATAATAGCAGGGGATTTTAATTGTACATTGAATCCAGGTATAGATAGATCAACAGGACTGGATTGTACGCACAATGGATGTAGGATGACTATTAATCATTTTATGAAAGAATTGAGATTGCTAGATATATGGAGAGAAATGAAACCACAAGTTAAAGCCTACTCTTGTTATTCCAGTACCTACAAGACATTCTCACGTATTGATTATTTTTTGATTTCCACAGAATTAAGGTCCAAGATTCAAAACTGCTTTTATGATAACATCGTGATTTCTGATCATGCACCCTGCTGTCTAATATATGTAGATAAGAAATTGACAAAGGAATCAGGTAGATGGCAATTTCAGCATAAATGGCTTCAGGATGAGGAATTTGTCAAGTACATAGAAAAACAGATAGATGAGTTCTTTGACATCAATACTACACAAACATCAGCATGTGTAAAGTGGGAGGCTTTCAAAGCTTTTATTAGGGGACATATTATTAGTTATACAGATTCAAAATCTAAGAAGACTCGAGAGGAGAGAGCCCAATTGGAACATAAAATAAAAAGTCTTCAGGAAAAAGTATATGCAGGAAGTGATCCAAGGTTGAAGAACGAATTACTGATTTTGAGAGCTGAATATGACAAAAAATCAGCGAATAGAGCTGCCTCGAGTCTTCTAAGATTGAAACAATCTTTTTATGAACAAGGTGAAAAATCAGGAAAATTATTGGCATGGCAGATTAAACAATTAGAATTGAAAACACCAATTACCAGTATTATAAGTAACGGACAGGTAGTTATAGATCCTTCAGAAATTAACAGAGCCTTTAGAGATTACTATGAAAAATTATATGATACCAAAAATGAATCTGATTTAACAAAACTAAATGGGTTTTTGAACGAACTATCTATACCGTGTATTCCAAATGAAAACAGGGAGATATTGGAGTCTAAAATTAGTCAAGAAGAAGTTGGGCTAGCCATTGATAATATGAAATCAGGAAAAAGTGCAGGACCAGATGGTCTTCCAGTTGACCTTTATAAAAAATTTAAGAATAAATTAATAAAACCTTTTTTGGAAATGGTTTTAGAAGCATTTCAAAATAGTAATTTACCATCATACATGAATAATGCCTTAATTATACTGTTGCCAAAACCAGGTAAGCCCTCTAATAAATGTGAAAATATGAGACCAATAAGCCTATTAAATGCCGACCTTAAGATAATCTGTAAAATTTTAGCAAGACGAATACAAGAAATTTTACCAAATATTATTAATCGAGATCAGAATGGCTTTATAAAGGGAAGACAAGGCTTCCATAATGTAAGAAGACTATTTAATATTATTTATTCTAATAAAGAAGCACTGGATACAGCTCTCCTATCACTGGACGCCGAAAAGGCCTTTGATAGAGTCGAATGGCCCTTTCTTTTTGAAGTCTTACAAAGGTTTGGACTTGGAAATAATTTCATAAAATGGGTTCAGATAATATACAATAATGCTACAGCAGAAATCCTAACAAATAACAATATTTCAAAATCAATAAAAATCAATAGAGGATGTCGACAAGGCTGTCCACTTTCACCTTTACTGTTTACTATGGCAATTGAACCTTTAGCGATGGCGATACGTTTACATTCACAAATATATGGAATTAAAGTTGGACCAACAGAACATAAAATCTCCCTGTACGCCGATGACATAATTTTGTTTATGTCGAATCTAAAAAAATCAATTCTGACCTTGTTGAATTTAATAAAGAATTTTGGGGAAATATCAGGATATAAAATAAATAAAACTAAATCTTCAATATTAATGCTAAATGAGACCCAGAGAAATTACCCAGCCCCTGAGGTAAATCAATTCAACGTTGTAAATCAGTTTAAATATTTAGGAATCCAAATTGTGCCTAAGCTAGAATCAGTCGCCAGTGTCAACTATGAAGCCTTAATGACAGATATCAATGAGTTAATTCAGAGATGGATATCACTACCAGTGTCGATGATTGGGAGAATCAATACACTTAAAAGTAATATTTTACCTAAAATACTTTATTTATTTCAATACATTCCCTTACCACCACCTTTAGATTTATTCTCAAGAATTAAAAAAAAGTTAGTGGAATTTATATGGAACAACAGGAGGGCTAGATTACGTCTGTCTTTATTATATTTACCATTTGATCGTGGAGGTCTGAAATGTCCAAATTTTATGTTGTATTATTGGTCGGCACAACTGAGGTCTATGACATATTATTTTTCATTAAATGATCTCCCTCACTGGACTGAAATGGAATCGTACAATTTACCTTTACCTCTTCCCATATTCATATACTGAGATTCGGCAAAAAAATTACAAAAACAAGTTAAAAATCCATTTGTAAAGCATATGATCAAAATATGGTGTGAAGCTAAAAACTATTTAAAAGAACCACACTTATTGTCACAATTTAGCCCAATATGGGGTAATCAATATTTTAAACCAGGGAGAGCGGACGCTGTATTTAAAGTTTGGAATTTAAAAGGGATTCAAAAGATTCAAGATTTATATTTGCCATGTGCAGATAACATAATGTCTTTTGAAGAGCTGAGGATCAAATTTAATCTTAATAGAACACATTTTTTTAAATATCTTCAACTTAGAAACTTTATTCGCTCAAATCAAAATAAAGCTCTCACCCGACCTATTTATTCATCCTTGGAAAAAATGTTGATGAAAGATAGTAAAAGAAAGGGTATTATTTCAGAGTTTTATAACTCATTGACAGTATCCTCAAGTGAAAACTCACAGAAAAGATTAAACTACTGGAAAGAAGATCTGCAAACTGAAATTTCAGAGGAACAATGGGAATTGGCTTGTACAGAAGCTCAAACCAAATCAATAAATGTACGTCTTAAATTGATACATTTTAAATGGTTAATGCGGATGTATGTTACACCGGAGGAGTTAAATAGATATAACAAAAATATACCAGATACGTGCACAAAATGCATGGAAAGTAAAGGAACCCTATTTCATTGTTTATGGGAATGTAGAATAATAAGAATGTTTTGGGAAGAGGTGAGGGTAACAATTGAAAAAATAATCTCAAAACAAATCATATTGAATCCTAAACTGTTTTTGCTGGGTCTGTACCCAGAAAAGCATAACTTTAATAAAAGTGAAAGAACATTCATAGACCTCAGTTTGCTTAATGCCAAAAAATGTATTGCACTACTGTGGAAAAAGACTCATAGACCAGATGTGACTCAGTGGTTAAGACAGATGTTAACAAACTTTCCACTAGAAAGAATAACATATATACTGAAATCAAAGGAAATTGTGTTTGAGAATATATGGAGACCTTTTATTGATTATGTAAAAAATTTAAACATAACTCTTGAAGAAGAAGGTGAATGATGTGTGTGGACCTTGTAAATTCCAAACTGGTGAACATAATATGTATACTTATGTAATGGATTGTCTAGACTAAACAGAGGAGCATTGTTGAAGACTTGATTTTGTTGGTGGTTGTGGGCGTTTTTAGTGCATTTTTTTTTGTAGTACTTTAGTGTTAGTGTTTGATTGTGTCATGTTTGTTAAAAAAAAAAGGTTCAATAAAGATATTGTGGAAAAAAAAAAAAATTCTGTTGAACCACAATTCAAAAGCATTGTCTGATTTTCACTTTTGTCAGATTCAAGTTATTTCTGTGACCATTGTGGGTTTTTCTTTCATTAACAGAGGGGTACCAACAATTTTGTCCACGTGTGTATATACATGGCCATTTTATGTTCATGGACTATGGTAATTAAGGCAGCAGAATAATCCGCCGGGCCGTGTAGGGGGTGCCAGTAGTCCACCTGGCCCCTCTAGAGTTGTTTTGTGGTATGTATGAATAGATTTTGTATATTTGTGTTGTATATTTTGATGCTTAGTACATGAGTTGGGCTGTAAACTTTTGGGAGGGCCCAGTTGGTGTGCCTGCTAGTTTTCTATTTGGGGGGTGGGGGTAGATATTAAGTTGAGTGTACCAGTATGGCGGCGCCCTGGGTGTACCATCTTTTTGGTGGTGGCGTTACGGGAAGTATAAGAGGCCATGGCAGAAGAGGCTCTGTCTCTTTGCTGTGGACCCTTGACCTGTATGGAGTGACTCCTGTTTGGTTCCTGTTCTTAGCGAATAAAATATATAAACTGTCACCTCGCCTCCTCCTCATTTAAGGACACAACAGCTCCATCTGAAAATTGGTTGTGACAAATCCCTTACACAAACATTGAAAAACACAAAACGTGAGGGACGGGGATTTCCACTGTGTATTGCTGCTCACTTAATTTCATGTTGCGTGCAAAATCATGAATGGCTTCCTGACCCAGTCACGTGGTACGATATCAACACATACAGTACGTCAACAATACACGCCTCGAAACGCGCTTTGCCAAATATTTCCTGGACAAGCTTGGCGCGCCCTCAAAGCTCCGGAGCCTGCCGTCCCATCACTAGTTTCATCTGATTACTTCCTCCACAACATTTTTGATTAAAAGTCACAAATTATTAAGAAATAAGTTAAAAGTTTGCAAGACAAATGTCTTAAATCAATGAAAAAAACCTCAAATTCAGTCAGAAAGGTACAAGAAAAAAGTTGCATTTTGTGGCAAAAAATTTGCACATTTAGAACAAGACTTGCAGATTTATGAGTAAAAATTTGTAGATAAAAGAAAAAGTGGTGAATTTATGAAGGCCACAAATTTAGAGCCAAAAAAAAAAAATTTATGAGAAAATAGTTAAAAAGGGGGAGATAAATTACAAATTGGAAAATGTTCCTCACTCCCTTTTACTTTTTTAGATGACATTTTCCTCTAATATTTCTATGACTGCTCTTACTTACAGTTGAGTAAAGAATATCACAACATTTCACCTTCACTTGATTGCAGTTTCCGATTCCTCTGCCCACCTCTGCTGACTTGGCTCCATTTTAAATCCACACCCTGATTAGTCATAATGTTAGTCCTACTGAACAAATGCATCTGTATTGTGTATGATTTTCATTCACCTTCTGTCATTATTTCAGAAAATAAATCATATTTCAAGGTAATATCTAATCAAGGGAAGGAGAAACAGACAAAACGCTAGCTGATTTTCATAAACGTTTCGTGCTAATGCTAGTGCAAAGCTGTTACTATTTGATTTTTTTTAATTTTAATTTTTATTTTGTATACTTTATTGATCCCCAGAGGGGAAATTGAGGGCATCCACCTGGATGGACGAAGCAGCCACGGTACGGCGCTATCCCTTAACCATTCACACACACATTCACACCTAGGGCCACTTTAGAGTCTCCAATTAACCTAACCTGCATGTTTTTGGTCTGTGGGAAGAAACCGGAGAAATCTCGGAGTAAACCCACGCAGATACGGGGAGAACATGCAAACTCCACACAGATCACTGTTGGTCAGGGGCTGGGATCGAACCAGGGATCCCATGGCCAAGGGTGAGTTGCTGTGCTGCCGCAGTGCTAACCACTGCGCCACCGCAACGCCCATTCATTAGCTTTATGACAAAGCTAGCTAAGCTAGTGTTTGTACAGACAATCTTTATTCAGACTCACATGTCCAGTTTAGAAACAAACACATTTGCGTGCTGGAAAAAGGAAAAAAAAAAGTTTTCTCACATGCAGATGGAAGTTTGACTCTGAATGACCATACCTGTCAGAGGACAGACTTCAGCCGAATCTCAATCTCCTCCCTAAGCCCTCAAGCCCTGAGCCCTTGTAGACTTAGGCGGCAGCCATTAGTAGTGTGTGAGTGTGCGAGGGCTTGAAATGGTATAAAAAGAATGGGACACTTTATATGTCACCCTGCCCTGACAACCGTGTATGACAAACATGCTGCTTAGTATTGTGGGATTCAGACTTTTTATTTTAAGAATGATTTTATCGTCAAGGCCAAGGAACAGAAGGACTCAGTTGTCTGATCTAAATATCTTGCAGACACTAGCCTTACAGAGTGAAAGAGAGGTAATTATGAAAAAAATAATTTTACTTTCTATGGAAATTACACAAAATAGTTGATAAATAATGTCTGCACTGTCATGATTGAGAAAAGGATAAGCTCACGTGCAGGCTGCCAACACCAGAGAATGCACACGACACAGAGGGGCAACGTTTAACACAACTTTATTGAAAATAAACTCAAATCTAGGAAAAGCGCCACTCGCCAGAGGAACACGCAGCCCTTGAAAAGAGGGAGATGAGAGCGGGTTAGGACTGAGGAGGGAGGCTGAGAGTAGTGAATGAATAAGGGTAGCTCTTACGACTGGTGAGCAGAGAGCCCGGCAGAGGAACCCAACGGCAACGAAGGAACCAGTGAGGCAGAGCTGGCAGGGAGAAGGAGAGGAGTGGAGCTTTGTTTGTTTGTTTTTGGGGGGTGGGGGTGGAGCAGGGGTGAAGGGGTGGTCAGTGATGAACAGGTGATGAATCAGGAGCTTTTCCTTGAGAAAGCCCGGCATGGTGCTCTGAACTGTGGGCAATCGCCTTACCTTAAGGGCTCATTGAAGGGCTCATGAAGTCGGTGAGTGAGCAGTCAGCCACTTCCTGATTTCAGATTGGGACAGCCCTTCACTTCACGTGAACGTGCCTAAACTCAACGAGTCTGCAAGGGAGGAGAATGAGGCCCCACAATGTTGGCCTCATTCTGACTTCACGAGCCCCTAAATGAGCCCTTTCTCTAAGTCAGTATGCTATGCTGACTTAAGGTAAGGGAATTACCCACACTTAAGAGCGCCATGCAGGGGTTTCTCAACATAAAGCTCCTGATTGGTCACCTGTTCATCACTGACCACCCCTTCACCCCTGCTCCACCCCACAAAAAAAACCCAAACAAACACACACGCAAATACAGAAGTATGGAAGGAACAACTCCAAACATCACTAAAAAGATGTTTACATGTCAGTATAATGTAGCTCCCTGGTCTGCAGTGTGTCTATAGTTGCATAATAAAACTTTTTTTTTAATTTACAAACAGGGAGCAATGAACAAACATTACAGTTTATTGAGCTTTGTATTGAACATGACTCCAAATTCCCAGGCCACAGAAACACATCTGCTCAAGGTTTCAAGTAAGTATTCAGCTGGTATATTGATTGATTGATTATGATTATTTAGTAAGCCAGTGGATGACTATAACAAAGGATTTAAGATACTGCATTTAACACATAACGTATAAATAAAGGATAAAAAAAAAATAAATATACTATAGTGCAGACATTATTTATCAACCATTTGGTGTAATTTTCATAAAAAAGTTTTAAAAAATACATAATTACCTCTCTTTCACGCTGTAAGGCTAGTGCCTGCAAGATATTTAGATCAGGCAACTGATTCCTTCTGTTCCTTGGCCTTGAAGATAAAGTCGTTCTTAAAATAAAAAGTCTGAATCCCACAAGACTAAGCAGCATGTTTGTCATACACCGCTGTCAAGGTAGGATGACATGTCATCAAGTGTCCCATTCCTTTTATACCATTTCAAGCCCTCGCAGACTCGCACACTCACACACTACTAATGGCTGCCGCCTAAGTCTACAAGGGCTCAGAGCTTGAGGGCTTAGGGAGGAGACTGCAATTTGGCCTTTGTCTTAAACAGACGGCATAGTGACAAGCATCCTCTCTGTTGTGTTCATAATTATAAGAATAACGAGGAAGTAAGAACTCGGTTAACAGGGCTTTATTCAGGATAACACAACTATATACAATAGGCTTACGGCACTCACCTGCATGCCAGGTGGCTCCCATGACTTTCTTTATACCCCGAGTGGCGTCAGTACCGGAAACTGGCAGTTAGCCACCCTGGTCTAACCCACGTCCAACCCGGCCACCATCTTGGTAATACCAGCCTTTTACATATGTTACATTTCTCCCCCCTTTAAAAAAAATGTCAGGCACACAAACAACCCATCCAAATTTGTCACCCGACTCACGCACTAAAAGGGAAGAACATATGTACAAAAATAAAAAAACTATCTGTTGTGTATGTGTAACGTGGGTGGTTTTCTGCGTGCTCGTGTTGGTGCAGGAAGTACACAGGCAGGGATTTGTTGCTCACGCTGTCGTTATTCTGGTCAAGTATCAGAAAAAGCACACAATAACAGTCTGCAGCTGCATATGTCACGATCTGCACACGGACAGTAAAAGAAAATGAATATCTTAACAAAATGAAATGACAGCAAACCATACAGAAAAATGCTGCGCTAGCAATAACTGACTAGCTGCTCATTCAACGTGGTCACACATTCACTCGACAATAAAGTTACTATTTTTACTTAGAATAATCTGAAACTTCGTAAATACATGGTAGTAATGCTCATGACCACTCTACAAGATATAAACCTTTGTATGCATGGCTTAACAACATTTAAAGTATAAATATAGCAACAGCTCTATTACATTGCACTTACCTCCAGCAGTGAAAATCTTTCTCTCTGCTGGGGTAAGTGCCGTGTGCAAAGAAAACTATCTATGCAGCTGCGAAATAAAACCACCAGGAGGCTCCAAAAACTATGTAAAAATGAAAAGCACATCTATTTTAAAGAAATTCAAAAAGGCTAAATTCTGACTCTGTTACATATGTAAATAGGCTGTATTACAGTGATGGCGGCCGGGTTGGTCATGGGCTAGACCAGGGTGGCTACTACCGGTTTCCGGTGGTGACGCCGCCCGTGGTATAAAGGAGTGGGCGGAAGAGGCTCTGCCTCTTTTGTCGCGGGAGCCACCTGGCAAGCAGGCGAGTGCCGTAAGCCTCTTTATATATGTAACGCACTCTGTGTAATAAAGCTCTGTAAACTGCAGCGACCGTGTGTTTGCTTTACCCAATTATGGACACAACATTTGGTGACAAGATAAAAGCAGGAATGGATAAGTTTATTGCTGAGTTTCGTCCGTTTCTGGAGGCCCCGGCAGGCCGCCCGTGCCGTGGCCTTGTTAGTTCACTGCTTTTACCAACTACCTCGTGGCATTGAACTTCGGCGAGCATGAGAGGCTTCGCACGAGGGCTGTGTTAGTCCATAAGTTGGGTGCTGGGGGACAGAGAGTGTTGGAGAGCCTGGGTGGGGCTGATAGTTTTGATGGTGTGGTGGAGTTGATGGCGCGCCATTTTCGCGCTCAGGAGAATGTCACGGTCTGGTGCATCCAGTTTCGACAGTGCCGCCAGCGTTTGTGGGAGCCAGTGACGACGTTTGTTGATGAGCGCCGAAGGCTGGTGAGGGGGTGTGATTTCAGATGCCTGGAAGAAGAAATGATTCGGGACCACCTAGCAGAGCACGTTTGCAGTGAAGCGGTCCAGTCCAGGGTGTTGGAGTATCCAGGAGAGTTGACGTTGGCCACAGCTATCGAGCTCGCCCAGCGGTTCGAGGCAGCAGGGATCATCATGAGACGCCTTCCTGAAGGGGCTTTTCTGAGTGAGGATGAGTCTCACGCTAAGGCACTGAGTTGGGACCCTGATGATGGTGATGCCGGAGGAGACACGTATGCCTCTGTGGTGAAGATAAGGTCTGCCCCGATACACCACCTTGTTATGGTTGTGGGTCCCCTGTTCACCACTATAAGGCCAGTGTGTGAGAAAGGCCAGCGAAAGGAAAGCATTGTGGCAAGTGTGGCTTGCGGGACCACTTTGCCAGGACGTGCGCCAACTTCGAACGCAGGAATCATAGGAAGGAACCAGGGGCTGCACAGAAGTCTCTGACTATTGTATATACGGTCTCCCCGGAGACAACGGGGAGGATCGGTTGTGATGTCATGCCCAACGGGGTCGTGATTCGACTGTTGGTGGACACAGGAGCTGTTATCTCGGTGTTGAACCTGGCGACCATGAACTGTTTGTTTCCCCACCGGCAGATTAAACAGCAGGAGAGAGACTATTATGGCTATGGACTGAACAGACTGGTAGTTGTGGGCTTTGTGGAAATGGAGGCCCATTACAAGTCTGTTGTGGTACCCCAAGCCTGCATTCATGTCACTGCTGCAGAGGTTAACATCATGGGGTGTAATCTATTTTATAGCCTGGGTTTTTCAATTGCCAATGTGCCGGGTGAGGAGTGGTTGGGCTGTGGGACACATATGTGGGTTTCATATGCTTCACATGTATATTACTGTATGCTTATTGTATGCTTCACGTCTCAGAGGAACAAAAGGACTGAACCTCCTACGGGTAACAGGAGGATGTGAAATGTGGCCTTTTGTATGCAAAGAGATGACCTTGAGGGATTTCCTGACCACCAGTGACTTGGTGGAGGTGGAGGTGGAGGTGAGAAGACCTGAAAGAAGACGCATTGTGACTTAGGATTAAAAGACAATGTGACTGTGTGCTTTGATGTCCTGAGGTATAAAAGGGACAGATGTTGGGGGATTCTTTCTCTTTCTGTTTTTGGATGATGTTGGAGAATGTGAATAAACCTGACTTGTGAAATAAACTCAGCCTCGTCCTTCCACACTCTCCACACTGGTGACCCTAAGACGTATCATGAGCAGAAGTAATTCCCCTGAGCCAGACTCGTCAGGAGCCAGCCAAACGAATGCAGCCACAGTTCAGCTACCAGACTTCTGGCAGAACAATCCGCGCTCCTGGTTTAACGCGGTCGAGGCGCAGTTCAACCTCCGGAGGATTTCGGTAGACGACACAAAGTTCTACCATGTGGTTGCAAAGCTGGACAACCACACAGCCCAGCGGGTGGAGAGCCTGATCAATCAGCCGCCGGACAGCGACAAGTACAGCGCGTTGAAGGCTGCACTCATCCGTTACTTCACCCCCCCAGTGGAGGAGCGAGCAGAGGGGCTCCTGGCGCTGACTGAATTTGAAAGCGACAGGCCTGCGGACCTGATGGAGAAGCTGTTGAGGTTGAAAGACTATGACGATGATCACTTCATCTTCACCCACCTTTTCCTCAGGACCCTACCGTCAGCGGTGAGAGTGACCCTGGCCAGTTCACCACTGTTGGCCCGACGAGACTACCGCGAGCTGGGCCAGGAGGCGCAGCGACTCGTCAATGCCAATAAATGGCGCATGGCCACGGCCACGGCAGCAGAGCTCGGCGCAACGTCCGGAGATGGCAGGGGGCCAGAGGCTGCAGTACCAGACTCACCGACGACGGCAGCGGCAGGGGCCAGGAGACACGGAGCAGACAACGTCCTTTGCTTCTACCATCGCCGCTTCGCAGAGAGGGCACGCAAATGCATACCACCGTGCCATTTCAAGCACTCGGGAAACGCCAAGACCGGGGGTCGGTAGCAGCTGCGGCCCTCGGAGAGGAGAACAAGCTGCTCTACTTGAGGGATGCGCGATCGGGGAGGCATTTCCTCGTGGACACAGGCTCCCAGCTGAGTTTCATCACACCTTCCTCCGCTGACCGGCTGGCGCCTTCCAGTGGTCCCGGGGTGTCGGCAGCGAACAGCTTGGCGATTAAGACCTTCGGTGAGAGGACTGCTTCTGTCTTTACACGGCCGTACATTCGAGTGGACTTTCATCATAGCTGCAGTCAATTTCAACATGTTAGGGGCTGATTTTTTGTGCTCACATGGTTTGTTGGTTGATCTTGCTAACAGACGCCTGGTTAATGCACTCTCTTTTTATTCTATTCCCTGTACAGCTCGAGTGGCCCCGCCAACAGCACAAGCCAGTGTCACAGCTGCAAGTGGTAAGTTCCACACACTCTTCACTCAGTTCCCAGCACTCACGGTCCCAACATTTTCGGCGACCGTGGCTAAACATGGGGTGGAACATTTTATTACTACCACCGGACCGCCCGTTTTTGCAAAAGCTCGGCACTTGGATTCAGCTAAACTGACCATAGCGCGCAAGGAGTTCGCCAACCTGGAAAAGTTGGGCATCATCAGGCGTTCGAAAAGCCCATGGGCTTCACCGCTTCACATGGTCCCTAAAGCTGATGGCTCGTGGCGACCTTGTGGTGATTTCTGCAGGTTAAACAATGCTACAGCGCATGACCGATACCCGATCCCGCACATCCAAGATTTTTCAGTTCATTTGGCGGGGGCGCGTGTTTTTTCTAAGATAGACTTGGTACGCGGTTACCACCAGGTCCCAGTGCGCGCTGAGGACATACCCAAAACAGCGGTAATAACTCCGTTCGGGCTTTTCGAGTTTTTGCGTATGCCGTTTGGGCTTAAAGGCGCGGTGCAGACGTTCCAACGCATGATGGATGCGGTGTTGCGCGATCTCCCCTTCGTGTTCGTCTACCTGGACGACATATTGGTAGCCAGCGCGTCCAAAGACGAACACGAAAACCACCTCACGGCAGTTTTCCGGAGGTTGGCAGAGCATGGGTTAATAATCAACCCAGCGAAGTGTCAGTTCGGGGTGACGCAGATTGATTTTTTGGGGCATCGCGTCTCTCCAGAAGGAGCGGTTCCTCTGCCTGACAAAGTGCGCGCAGTAACAAATTTTCCCCAGCCACAAATGATCAAAGCGTTACAGGAGTTTTTGGGAATGGTGAATTTTTATAACCGTTTCCTCCCCCACACAGCGCAGCTCATGCAACCATTGTATGCTGCACTAAAAAAACAAAAACCCACAAATAAAATCGAATGGTCTCCGGAGCGAGAGCGCACATTCTCTGAAGTCAAAACAGCCCTGGCAAATGCTGCGTTGTTAGCACATCCAGTCCCAACGGCCCGCATAGCGCTCACTACTGACGTGTCAGATGTGGCCATAGGGGCGGTCGTGGAACAATATGTAGCCGGAGCCTGGCAACCGCTCGCCTTTTTCAACAGGACCCTGCGCGATAGTGAACGAAAATACAACGCATTCGACAGGGAGTTGTTAGCTCTCCACTTGGCCATTCGCCACTTCCAGTTCTGGCTGGAGGGACGCCGTTTCACCGCGTTCATTGACCACAAGCCGCTGACTTTCGTGATGGCCAAGATTTCAGAACCTTGGTCGGGCCGGCAGCAGAGATAGCTGGCCGCGATCTCAGAGTTTACTACCGATATCCAGCATGTGGTGGGTAAACTTAATGTAGTGGCAGACTGCCTCTCGCGCGCCGTGGCGGCTCCAGCCCACGTAGGGGTAGATTTTGCAGCCATGGCTGCGGATCAGGTTAGCGACGCGGAAGTGCGCACGGCCCCAGTCCGCCTAGGGATAGATTATGCAGCCATGGCCGCGGATCAGGTTAGCGACGCGGATGTGTGCGCACTCCAGTCTGGACCAACAGGGTTAAAGCTGGAGAACAGGGTGCTGCAAGACGGTATGCCTCCCCTAATCTGCGATGTCTCCACTGGGCGACCGCGTCCTGTGGTACCGGCCGCGTGGCGCCGCCACGTTTTTGACTCGATCCATTCTCTGGCGCACCCGGGAGTGCGCGCGTCGGTCAAAATGGTGGGAGAGAAATTTGTATGGCCGAGCCTGCGCAAACAAGTTAGAGAGTGAGCGGCAGCCTGCATGGCTTGTCAACGAGCCAAGGTACATAGACACACGAGAGCTCCCTTGGAGCCGTTTCACATTCCGGCTAAGAGGTTTGATCATGTCCACGTGAACCTCGTAGGCCCCCTCCCGCCCTCACAGGGGTGCACACATCTTCTGACAATGGTTGACCGCACCACGCGCTGGCCGGAAGTGGTTCCACTGTCGTCAACCACAGCCGAGGAAGTGGCGCGCGCGTTTTTAACGGCATGGGTAGCGCGTTTTGGAGTCCCGTCGGACATTACGTCCGACAGAGGCCCACAATTTGTTTCCGAACTTTGGTCAGCGATGGCCTGCAGCCTGGGGGCAACGATCCACCGCATGACCGCGTACAACTCGCAGGCTAACGGGTTATGCAAACGTTCAATTCAATTCAATTCAATTCAATTCAATTCAATTCAATTCAACTTTATTTATATAGCGCCATTTCACAACAACAGTCATCTCATAGCACTATCAACTGTAGGGAGGACCCCCACAGTTGCAGAAAGACCCCAGCAATCAGGCGATCCCCTGTGAGCAAGCACTTGGCGACGGTGGAGAGGAAAAACTCCCTTTTAACAGGAAGAAACCTCCAGCAGAACCAGGCTCAGGGAGGGGCAGTCATCTGCTGCGACTGGCTGGGGGGTGAGGGGATAGAGAAGAAGAAAAGAACAGACATGTAGAGAGCAAACAGCACGATGGGGACTCAATCTATGGGAGAGAACAAACAAATGTTAATGACCAGCAAAAACAAAATATTTCATAGAGAGTGAGGAAAGGAGTGAGGCCCAGTGCATTACTGGAGGTCCCCCGGCTGACTAAACCTATTAGCAGCATAACTAAGGGAGGGTTCAGAAAACACATGATCCCTCCCTAATTGTAGGCTATATCAAAAAGGTAGGTTTTAGCCCTATTCTTAAAAACAGAGATCGAGTCTGACTCCCGAATCCAGATTGGCAGCTGATTCCACAGGAGAGGAGCTTGATAACTGAAGGCTCTGCCTCCCATTGTACTTTTGGAGATTCTAGGTATTACAAGTAAACCTGCATTTTGGGAGCGTAGTGCTCTGTTAGGATGATACGGTAGTATCAGATCTTTTAAATAAAAAGGAGCCTGATTGTTTAGAGCTTTGTAAGTAAGAAGAAGGATTTTAAACTTAATTCTAAACTCTATGGGAAGCCAATGAAGGGAGGCCAGAACCGGAGAGATATGATCTCTCTTTCTAGTACCTGTTAAAACTCTTGCTGCAGCATTTTGGATCAGCTGAAGACTTTTTAAAGATGTTTTAGGACAACCTGATAATAAAGAATTACAATAATCTAATCTCGAGCTAACAAAAGCGTGGATCAGCTTCTCAGCATCACTCTGAGACAAGATGCTCCTAATCTTGGCAATATTACGCAAATGATAGAAGGCAGTCTTAGAAACAAATTTAATATGTGAATTGAAGGACAAATCCTGATCAAAAATAACTCCAAGGTTCCTCACAGAGCTATTAAGAGAAAGAGTAACTGCATCCAAACTGAAAGTTTGATTTGGAAAGGAATTTCTAAGGTTTTTTGGACCAACAAGAATGACTTCAGTCTTATCTGAATTTAATAGCAGGAAATTACAAGTCATCCAAACTTTGATTTCCTTAAGACAGGCTTCTAACTTGGCTAATTGATTAGTATCATCTGGCTTCATTGACAGGTATAATTGTGTGTCATCTGCATAACAGTGAAAATGTATACAGTGCTTTCTAATAATGTTGCCTAACGGAAGCATATATAAACTAAAAAGAGTAGGGCCAAGCACAGATCCCTGTGGAACTCCATGACTAAGCTTTGAGCTGAGAGAAAACTCATCATTTACATGAACAAACTGGAACCTATCAGATAAATAAGATTTCACAGGTCATTGAAGGTGGCCCTCAGAGCGTCGCTTACGGATGCAAATTGTGTGGACAGGCTACCATGGGTTTTATTGGGGTTACGTTCTGCACCTAAAGAGGATTTAGAAGCCTCCCCAGCTGAGCTAGTTTTCGCACAGCCACTTCGGCTGCCCGGGGAATTTCTCCCAGATAATCCGGCGCCAGAGTGCTCCCCAGCTCAGCGGTTACAGAGTAGCACGGACTCGAGCACGCTACCTGGCCCCGTTCACCACAGTTTTCCACGCGTTTTTGTGCCTAAGGCTTTAAAAAATGCGGAGTTTGTTTTTGTCAGACATGATGCCTATCACCCACCGTTACGACCACCTTATGATGGACCATATAGAGTGCTGGAAACAGGGGATAAGCATTTTTTGCTAGATTTGGGGGGCAGAAAAGAAATGATTGGCATAAACAGGCTCAAACCCGCTTTTGTGGTGGCTGACGAAGGTGTGCAGTTGGCTAAGGCTCCTCGACGCGGCAGACCCCCTAGAGAGCATTCCCTAGAACACCCACAGAGATTGACTAACAGTTCTCATCCTCAGACAGCAGCTCCCCAGCAGGAGGGTGCCGTGGAGGCGGTAAAGCCTGCTTACAGCAAATACGGGAGAAGACTGAGGCCCAACCAGCACGTGGACTGATGTGTAGTGATTTTATTATGACATGCAATCTGTTATTATGTTGTTCCATCTTAGACATTTGGGCGGGGTCATGTGGGACACATATGTGGGCTTCATATGCTTATTTACTTGTAAATATACTTGGCAATAAAGCTGATTCTGATTCACATGTATATTACTGTATGCTTATTGTATGCTTCATGTCTCAGAGGAACAAAAGGACTGAACCTCCTAGGGGTAACAGGAGGATGTGAAATGTGGCCTTTTGTATGCAAAGAGATGACCTTGAGGGATTTCCTGACCACCAGTGACTTTAGGTGGAGGTGAGAAGACCTGGAAGAAGACGCATTGTGACTTAGGATTAAAAGACAATGTGACTGTGTGCTTTGATGTCCTGGGGTATAAAAGGGACAGATGTTGGGGGATTCTTTCTCTTTCTGTTTTTGGATGATGTTGGAGAATGTGAATAAACCTGACTTGTGAAATAAACCCAGCCTCGTCCTTCCACAGGGCTGCAGACTGTGGAGCCGGCCGACTCTGCTGATGGATGGCGTGGAGGTGAGGGAATCGGACTGGTTGGACATGTACAATGAGGGAAAGCACGTTTGGCGTTGCGCAAGGCTGCCACAGGTTGGACCCGATGCCGGTCTGTCTAATGCCCAAATTGAGGGTGAGGGATGGCACGACGGGACCCCGGTGGCGGCCTGTAAGGACGAGGCACCCACGCTGGATCCAGAAGGGGCGGGACCAGAGAGCAGATTGTTACATCGCTCGGGAAGACAGTCTGCCGTGGGTAACACGGACCGGGCCCACAAGTTGACCGGACCATTGATGGAGACCAGTCAAACCCAACATCACCAGAGGAGGAGGACGCGGGTTTCCCTGCGGGTCGACGACATGGTGCGGCCCAGGGTTGAGGCTTGGATGAGAGGTGGTCACGGCTCGCGCGAGTGGCGCAATGAGAGGAGACGGTTCCGGGTGGAGGCTGCTCGGAGCGACGGGTATCTGCGCTTGTCTGACCAGATCTGGAGGCATCCGAATGAGCTGTGCTGAGTGGAGGAGATGAAGAGGCGCGGTGGGAGCCCTGAGGTCAAGAGACGGAGGCAACTTGAGAAGGACCCGTCTAAGGACTGAGAGTATTATGTCTTTATTTTCTGTTTGCATGTTCTTTCTCCAGTCCTGATATGCTTATTTACTGCTGGTTTGGTACCCCGATTTAAACTGCAGAAAGAAAAAAAAATTAGAGAAATGAGATGAGTGGGTATTAAATTTTAGTCAAAGGGGCCTGTATGATAATTACGGAATTTTTGTTGGCTCTAAGATAGTAGTTTGATGGGGTAAAATTTTATTAATATGTTGGTTGTATGCCCAGGTCTGGGGTGGTGGGGTGTGTTTAACCTGTGTGAAATGTTTATTCGTTTGTATTTACATACACAACATTTGATTTCTTATGATGTACCCGTTGTGGGGGTGAGTGTTGGGGGGGGGGGAGAAGGCCACCAGTAGCTGTTATGTGTCTTGTAGTTTTGTATGTTTTAAGTGGAGATGTTCCGGGATTATTTTATTTTTAGGTACACGGCTTTGTTTGTATAATTGGCGGCAGAATAATCTGCCCAGCCGTGTGGGAGGTGCTGGTAGTCTACCTGTCCCCCCCCCCCCCAGTGTAGTTATGTGCATGGATAGGCTGTTAATTTGTTTCTGTAATTGTTTTGCTTTAGTGCGTGAGTCAGGAAGCAAATTGGGGAGGGCTATCTGTGCGCATGGTTTTTTTTTGAAGGGGGGGAAATGCTGTGTATGTAAATAGGCTGTATTATAATGATGGCAGCCGGGTTGGTCATGGGCTAGACCAGGGTAGCTACTACCGGTTTCTGGTGGTCACGCCACCCGTGGTATAAAGGAGTGGGCAGAAGAGGCTCTGCCTCTTTCGTCGTGGGAGCCACCTGGCAAGCAGGCGAGTGCCGTAAGCCTCTTTATATATGTATCACACTCTGTGCAATAAAGCTCCGTAAACTGCAGCGACTGTGTGTTTGCCTTACCCAATTATGGACACAATACTGTCCATTCACACAACTAAGGCTGGGGGGCTGAGTAGACTGCCAGCGCCCCCTACACAGCTGAGCGGGTTATTCTGCCACTAAAAGAGAACAATTTAACAAAACAAAATAAAATAAGGCTGTGTTTCTAACTCCAGAACAATCCCCATAACAATGCTACATATACACATGTGGACAAAATTGTTGGTACTCTGTTAATGAAAGAAAAACCCACAATGGTCACAGAAATAACTTGAATCTGACAAAAGTGGTAATAAATAAAAATTCTATGAAAATTAACCAATGAAAATCAGACAATTCTTTTGAATTGTGGTTCAACAGAATTATTTTAAAAAACAAACTCATGAACCAGGCCTGGACAAAAATGATGGTACCCTAGAAAAGATTGAAAATAATGTGACCATAGGGACATGTTCAACCAAGATGTGTCCTCTAATTAACATCACAGGTGTCTACAAACTTGTAATCAGTCAGTCGGCCTATTTGAAGGGTGACAAGTAGTCACTGTGCTGTTTGGTGACATGGTGTGTACCACACTAAACATGGACCAGAGGAAGCAAAGGAGAGAATTGTCTCAGGAGATTAGAAAGAAAATTATAGACAAGCGTGTTAAAGGTAAAGGCTATAAGACCATCTCCAAGCAGCTTGATGTTCCTGTGACTACAGTTGCACATATTATTCAGAAATTTAAGATCCACGGGAATGTAGCCAACCTCCCTGGACGTGGCCGCAGGAGGAAACTTGATGAAAAATGGAAGAGACGGATAATACAAATGGTAACAAAAGAGCCCAGAACAACCTCTAAACACATTCAAGGTGAATTCCAAGGTCAAGGTACATCAGTGTCAGATTGCACCATCTGTCGTTGTTTGAGCCAAATTGGACTTCATGGGAGACGACCAAGGAGGACACCACTGTGGAAAACAAATCATAAAAAACCAGACTGGAATTTGCCAAACTGCATGCTGACAAGCCACAAAGCTTCTGGGAGAATGTCCTATGGACAGACGAGACAAAACTGCAACTTTTTGGCAAGGCACATCAGCTCTATGTTCACAGACACATAAATGAAGCATACCAAGAAAAGAACAGTGTCCCTACTGTGAAACATGGAGGAGGTTCTGTTATGTTCTGGGGCTGCTTTGCTGCATCTGGCACAGGGTGTCTTGAATCTGTGCAGGGTACAATGAAATCTCAAGACTGTCAAGGTATTCTAGAGAGAAATGTGCTGCCCAGTGTCAGACAGCTTGGTCTCAGTCGCAGGTCATGGGTCTTGCAACAGGGTAATGACCCAAAACACACAGCTAAAAACACCTAAGAATGGCTAAGAGCCAAACATTGGACTATTCTAAAGTGGCCTTCTATGAGCCCTGATCTAAATCCTATTGAACATCTGTGGAAGGAGCTGAAACATGCCGTCTGGAGAAGACACCCTTCAAACCTGAGACAAGTGGAACAGTTTGCTTATGAGGAGTGGGCCAAAATACCTGCTGAGAGGTGCAGAAGTCTCATTGACAATTACAGAAATCATTTGATTGCAGTGATTGCCTCAAAAGGTTGTGCAACAAAATATTAAGTTAAGGGTATCATCATTTTTGTCCAGGCCTGTTTCATGAGTTTGTTTTTTAAAATAATTCTGTTGAACCACAATTCAAAAGCATTGTCTGATTTTCATTGGTTAATTTTCATAGAATTTTTATTTATTACCACTTTTGTCAGATTCAAGTTATTTCTGTGACCATTGTGGGTTTTTCTTTCATTAACAGAGGGGTACCAACAATTTTGTCCACATGTGTACATCACAATACATACACTACTGGTGGCCCCCACCCCAACGCCCTCCCCACAATGGGCATTCAACACAAAATTACGTTGGGCGTCCAATGAAATAGGTCAAACAAACCAGGTGGGCTCAAATTTACCATAAACATAATTATTCACCAAGCCACCACCCCTCTGACTACAAATTTAACATACAAATACCAATTAAACAATAACACTCTAAAACTCAGTGCTAAATCAGACATACCACTATCCCAGCCAATAAAATTTATCATGCAAACACACAGCCTAGGTTCACAACTAACAACTTAACATGCTTTCTGCACTTTCTCTTTTCTTTCTCTTTTTTTTTTTTTTAAAGTAAATTTACCAGGGCACCAAACAGTGAAACAACATATACAGGACTAGGGTAAACACAATAGACACACAAAACCAAAAAGACCCTCAGTCCTTCGATGGAACCCTCTCCAGGCGTCTCCGTCTCTTCACCTCAGGGCTCCTGCTGCGCCATCTCCTCTCAACCACTGGCAGCTGCAGATCCCTCGGGCGTCTCCAGACATGAATAGACCTACGCCGATCCGCCTCCATCCAGCCAGGCTCCACCTGGAACCGCCTCTGGTCGTCCCACTGCTCACATGGACTGTGATCCTGTCGTACTCGAGCATCAACCTTGGTCTTCGAGGGAGCTCTCTTCCTTTCATCCAGATCACCAATCCTGCGACAGGCATCCGTCACCGATCGCTCCGGCTTGCGGGCTCGTTTTGGTCTCCTCTTGGCAGGCCGTCGCTGGGAGCGCTTTACGATCACCACGGTCCACGGTCTAGCCCTTTTTTCATCCGGCGTTGTTGCCTCATCCTCACAAGGACCTCCCTCTCCCGATGCTCCTCCTTGACCCGGCTGTTGACCACGGCGAGCAGATTCGCCCACTCCTTGTCCGGTGGCGAGCCTGGGTGTTGAGCAGATGCGGGGGGTGGCACACTCGCAGCTGGGGGAGCGCGTCCTTGTGCCTCCCTCTCACAGCACTCCTCCCTCTCCCGATGCTCCTCCTCGACCCGGCTGTCGACCACGGCGAGCAGGTTTGACCACTCCTCGTCCAATGATGAGACTGGGGGTTGAGCAGGCGCGGGGGGTGGATTCCTCGCAGCCTGGGAAACGCGTTCTCGGACCTCCCTCTCGCGGCGCTCCTCCTCAACCCGGCGGCTGAGCGCGGCGAGCAGAGCTGACCACTCCTCGTCGGTTGGCACGTGCAGGGATGGATCCCCTGCAGCCAGGGAAGTGCATCCTCGGACCTCCCTCTCATGGCGCTCCTCTGCAGCTGGCAAGGTGGTGCTAGCAGTCCCGTTGTCCTCCTGCAGTGGCTCCAATGCTGGAGATTCCACCGGTGTGGCTGCAGGGAAACGCCTCCGTGCGGGCCCTTGGGCAGGATCATCCAGGGCCCCAACCTCCTCCACTGTCTGGCGGCTCGGCTCTTGGACCAACAGGCACTCAGGAATTAACGGAGGAGACACAGAGGGGGTAGAAAAAGAGTTTTTAGCTGCAGCTGGTAGAGGGAGCCCAGCGGACTGCTGTAACTGGGCCCTTCTCCCGGGAGACAGACAAGGTTTACTGTCATCAAAATAGATAGAATGAAAAAACTCTTGCCTGTCATCCCAGTCCTTGATGTTGACTGCTACAGCTGGCAAGCTGTCATCCCTCTCTGTGTCCATGGTGACGTGGGCCCCTCTGCAGACTGGTGGAGGAGCCGTCTCCCTGACGACAGAAGTAGGCGTGCCCGGGGTAAAATTCAGCGGACCTCACGGCACCTGGAACAACAGCGGCCGCTCTCGCGGGATGACGCTGAGAGCTAGGAGCTGGAGGAGCCGGGACAGGAGCAGGCATCTCACTCTGGCGGGAGGCAGGAGGAATGGAGCCCCGGAAGCGCTTGGCCCTCGATGCGAGCTCGGTCTTCCTAGGGGATTTCCTCACCCCTTCGCTGCACCCCTTCGCTGCACCCATACTGCAGCGCTGCCAACCGGTTAATCCTCTCCATTCCGTCAGCATGCCGAGCGAGCTGAGGGCACCGCCGGACCTCTGCCTCCGCCAGACCTACATACCAGAGAATGTCCTCCGGGGTAGAATACACGCTGGCCGATGCGATGAGCCTGTCGATGTCCATTAATGCTCTTGCAACATTCCCATCCCAAGCTCAAAGAATAGCTGCGGGGCGCTGAATCCATGGCCCGCTCCAACACAGCTCATTCCCAAAAAATAATACAAAAGGATGAAGGGGAAAAGGATGTGTAGGCGTACCCGCTAAATCCTTTCATTCCAGCTGGGTCATTCTGTCATGATCTCCTCATGCGCTAGGAGGAGGAGATAAGGACGAGGATTTACGCGCTGGGTTACACCACACACACACCTTTATTAAACACCCACAAACTGACAGACAGTTTAAATGCACAACATTCACAGTGGCTCAAGGAGTCCTCCAGGACGCTCGACAGTCTGGGTGAGAATACAGGGGAAACCACACACACACAGATTAGACTCACCAGACTGGAGCTGTCCGAGTAAATCCAGATAAGCTCCAAGTGAATACAGTCCTTCAACATCACTCCATACAGTGGACGAAGACCGTAGATGAAGTGCAATGACCCTGCAGTGCATGTGTCAGTAAAATGACATGATTGCTCTGTCTTTCTTACACTTCATTATCTGCTTGTTTCACACGCTACACTGCAGAGTTTAGTTTACACCCTATAATTCATTTGCTGAAATCAGTTAGAATCAGCTCTGCACACAGCTGAGCTGCCACATAAGCGGAAATTATTGTTACTGATACAATTAGGAAACCACCCCCTTGTATGGAGGGTGGGGGAAGTTTTATAAAAATTATAGGGCCCACTTTTCGAGTGGCACACTCTTGGGGAATTGCCTAAAGAGCTGTGTCCCAGCGCTGCTTGTATCCATATCTCACTTTCAGTAAATAAGTGAAAGTATACTTCATCTCTCAGTTTGATTATTTGGCCGTCGTATCAAAGAACGGGGGTTTAAGGTATTTTAGACTCAACACATGACTGGAAAAAGGCTCCTTAAGTACATGCATTGCTGGATCCACAAATTGATCACACCTGGGCGAGGAGTGGGGAGACGGCACACGGGAGTGGGAACAGCTTGCAGTAATAGAGAGGGGGCGTGGTCCGACCGACAGACAGTTAGACAGCGCTCACTCCAGTGTGAGCCCAAGAGGCTGCCTCACCGCTGCCGGCCAGACAGCAGTCACTATGGGTACAGCAGAGTACACAGAAATACATATTAACATACATACAACGTGGCACATACCCACAGAGAGGCCAGGGCCGAGCCGGGGGAAACCAAGCCGGCTCGGTTCCTGACAGGCAGAGACCTCTTCCGCCCACTTCCTTTATACCTCGAGTGGCATCACTACCAGAAACCGGCAGTTAGCCACCCTGGTCTAACCCACGTCCAACCCGGCCGCCATCTTGGTAATACCAGCCTTTTACATATGTTACACTCCCCTGGTCATGGCTGCAGGCATTCAACTAAGGATGATGAAACATTAACGCAGGTACCTTGTTTCTCAGTTCCCAAAAGACCTGTCAAGCACACATCCAACTGCATGTAGCTTTGAACTAAACTGGCCCCAAATCAGCAAATCACCTGAGCTGTCATGATTGGTTGATAGGTGTTTCCCTTTGGTTTGACAAAAGTGTAAAACTACCTCTCAAAACAAGGGTGGCCAATCAGATTTCAGGGGTGGCCCTGGCCACCCCCTAAAATCACCATTGTCCATATACGTAGAATAGCCATCCATCTATCCATCCATCTTCTTCCACTTAATCCTTTTTGGGTCACGGCGGGGCTGGAGCCTATCCCAGCATCTTTGGGCGAGAGGCACGGTACACCCTGGACAGATCTCCAGTCCATCGTAGGGCCAACACAGAGAGACAGACAACCATTCACTCTCACAGTCATACCTGAGGACAATTTAGAATCCCCAGTTGAAGCCTGTTAACTTTACTTGCATGTTTTTGGCATGTGGGAGGAAACCGGAGAAAATCCCGGAGTACACTCACGCAGACACGGGGAGAACATGCAAACTCCACACAGATCACTGTTGGTCAGGGGCTGGGATCAAACCCAGGATACCCCGGCCAAGGGTGAGTTGCTGTGCTGCCACGGTGCTAACCACTCCACCACGCTGCCCCATATAGAATAGCTTTGTTTTTAAATGGACTGTCTTAGTCTGTGATTTTTCAAATTATTTTAGTACATACCACAGTTTGGGTCAAAATACAATAATTTTAAAGCGACAATATGATATTTCTTCATTTCCCTTCTGGCAACACTTGCACCCACCTCACCCCTGCAGTGCTGCGCAGAGCAAAACAGGTGTGTGTGGTGGGTGGCTCGGCTCTCCTGTGATTGCTAACTCCAAACTACTGGTTTGGTCAAATAGCTCCTACTCCTGTTTGCCAGGGATGTGGGACTGTTTTCCATCGTGCTGCGTCAGAGAGGATAGTCCACCAACCTTGTTTTAATAGGAGGTAAGTAATGTTAACACCATGTCTAATTATAAAATGGCAAATGCTAAATGATGCTAAGTTGTGCTAACTGGAAACATTATAGTGTATCACACATTTCTTTGGTTTAAATTACTGCTGAGTTTCTTAGTTTTGTCTGAAAAATTTATTAAAGCTGCAAAAGTGCATGATGGTGGCACATACATGCAAAATAAATACGTAAATGAAAAAGGGTCAGGGGAGCAAACTGGCTTTTAATGTAATTTATTTGATTTCTAATAACTTTAATTAGTCAAGTAGTGATAATGATAAGTTAAAGTCATCAGATATATTTTATTACATTACCTTTGTGTCTTTGATTTTCAGATCATGGCCAATCTGAAATATTTTTACGAAGAAGCAACCAGGTTAAATCAGACCAGAATGGCAGGCTACAGGCTGTGGATCTACACTTCAAATTTTCATTAATTTAAACTAACAGCTAATTTATATCTGTAGATTTTTAGACCTTTTTTATGTCATGTGTGGGCTTTTTTTTTTTTTTTTTGCTATTCTCCTCTGGCTCAGGAAATATTTAATTTATTAATGTTTACTTTTTATTCATATCTGATTTAAAAGAAAAACCTGAAATTTATGAGAATCAAGTCTCAGATGCATATTAAAAAACAATTTTATAACACTGCAAAATTATGAGGGAAACAGGTACATGTAAAAAAAAAAAGTTAAAAAAAGATAGTCCTTTTTATATTATTATCTACACTGTAGAATTTACAGAAAATGTATATTGTGATCTAAGATGACATACTGTGATATGAATTTTTTGTCATATCACACAGCCCTACTATCAACTACAGAAGGAGTAAAATCTTCATAACTTTTCTCCATTGTGTTGATACATGGCAATGAGGAAACAATCTGCTTAAATTTGGTAACAGCATCATCTGAGAGAAATCAACTGTAATAATATTTTTCTTAAGGAGCCAAATAGAAATAGTAAAATCAAAAGTTAACAGATAATGGTCTGACAGTACAGGGTTATGAGGAGATACTACCAGATTTTCTATTTCTATGCCATATGTCAGTACAAGGTCCAGTATGTGGTGGAGATAATGGGTAGAATTTCCTACTTTCTGAGAAAACCCCATCAAGTCTAATATTGAATTAAATGCCATATTAAGGCAATCACTGTCTACATCTCCATGTATATTAAAGTCTCCTACTATAATTATTCTATCTGATTTAAACACTAAATCAGCTAAAAAAAACTCTGCAAATTCAGATAAGAACTCTGAGTAAGCTGTGGAAGGAAGATAAACTATGGCAAATAAAATTGGTTTTAACCTAACATTGCTAAAATTGACATAATGTTCGACCCAGGAAACACACACGCAGGCTCAGGTAGATTTGAAAGCTTTATTTTCAATCAATATGACGTGTTTGGATGCGTGTGTGAGATATATGAATGTGTTGATGGTGGAGGATGTAGGCCGGGACAGAGCAGCACGCCGTGCGGCCAGGCAACCCTATGAATGAGATGAGAGGAGAAGGTTAGCTGGGCAAACCACACAGGAGAGTAACCAGTTAATATGCTTACTTGCAGTAACTGTGGTGGCTGGCGTTGGCAAGATCCCAAGCCTGGGAGACAGCGTCCTGCTGTGCGTCCTAGGAGGAGCAGTGTAGCGGAGGAGGAATGAAGACGAGGGAGAGGATGTCCGCCGCCGGGGAATCCACCTGTGCACAGGGGAAGGCTGAGAGGACAGGTGAGACAAAATAGACAGCTTACGTGTCCTGAAGAAGATCAGCAGGCCTGGAGGAAGGAATCCGCTGAGGGTTAGAGCACGAAGGAATGCAGACGGCTCCAGGCCGATGCTCAGGGCGAGATGGAAAAAGTAGCTGCACTAACGAGGAGCAGGTGTGCGCGCAGCTGAGGTGGATGCCCGTGAGCGGCGAGTGGTGACAAAAATGCCCAATACTGAGGACCAGGCCCTCAAAGGAATTATAACTTTTTTTTTGGCTTTACATTAACTAATAATTTGGAATGGTAAATTGTTGCTGCTACTCCTCCTCCATGACCAGAACTTCTGGGATTTTGACAGTTTAAATAACCAGAGGGAGTTGATTCATTTAAACAAATATAATCCTCTCGCCCTAACCAAGTCTCTGTAAGAGATAGTAAATCAATCTGATGATCAATTAACAGATCATGGACTAGCAGAGACTGTCTTGGGAGTTAGAGACCTAATATTTGACAAACCACATTTAATTTTTAAATTATGAGAAGGAACAGAGGCCAAGTCATTAGATTTAGAGGCTATATATTTAATTTGGGTTTCTCAGGCGATGAGCCCTTTGGGTGATGACCGAAGGGGGATGATGTTATAGTGCCATCCGTCTGTCCCACTTTTGTGAAACCAACTCCTCCGACAGTTTTGTTCAAAATGTTTTGAAACTTGGTACCATGGTTTGATATACACTGATGATGCACATATTGCAATTTGACTCTCATCGGATGACCCTGAGGTCAAAGGTCAGATTTTCCCTAAATCTTGTAAATGCAATAACTACTGAAAGAAATTATGTAGGCTTTTCAAATCGATCAAGCAGTTGTATCTAAAGGTGCCTTCACACTTAAATTTGTTTACTTTGGTTTGATGTTTGTTACTTTTTATCATTTTCTCCTTGGTTCGGTTCCCTTTCACAGAGGCAAAAATTCAAGCAAACCAAATTGTGTCACGTTAAAGTGACACTGTGGCAAAAATCAAGTTTTTTCTCTTGTTAACATGTCTAACATGTCTTTTGTGACTTACAAGACATATCCAGAGCAAAATCTGACCACAGTCCCAAGTCTCTTTTTCTACTGTGAATTTCTAGTTAAGCCCCCCCTCCACCCCCAAACAGGTGATTTTGGACAGAGCGTTTCGAGCTACATAAGTATTCCCACTTAGCCTGATTGGTTATAACATTAACCAATCAGGCTAAACACTGGGCATGGCTACAGACCCAAGTTCACTTACTACCTCTGGGGAAGAGGGAAGAGTCGAGGAGCAGCAGGATTAAGGCAGAGCGAGAGCGGATGAGAGGCAGAGAGGAGGGAGGGGCGGCTTGAATGGAGTCCTCAATAAGCCGGCGAAATAATGAGCTGAGAGGACCGGCTCAAACTGTACTGACCACTGACCATGCTGACAGTCAGCGTCCCTTGCCGGGGACAGTGTGAAACCGACCGTAGCAACCATTTTCCACCACTGAGGCAACCGTATTTTGGAGCCCCGTAGTGCATGCGGGGCAGCTCGAAGACCGGAGTCCACCAGCTGCTGCGTTAGCTGTCGGGCCGGCTGCCGGAGGCGCCCACAGAGGAATGGGAGGTACATGGTTGGAAGGCCAAACCAGAGAGAGATGTCTACTCTCAGGGGATGAAGGCGCCAAAACCGCCACCTGTCCGTTTTGCATTCGTTTGACTCGGTTCGGTGAGGGGGTTTTCGGGGGAAGGGGGGGACACAAACCCCCCGGGGGCTCCATTCCACCCCCACCAGGGAGGACGGAGGAGGAGACATTAAACCTCCTTGCTGCCTCCAGAGGAGGGTGGTGAGTTGGCCATTGTTTAGCGAAGCAGTCTTCAGTGTTCTCAGGTTAGACAGGGAGCCCTCCCCTCTCCTCCTTGCAGCATACATTACTGGGGGGTGGGGGTATGGGCAGAGCTAATTAGAATATTCATAGATCTGTGCATACTTAAGTGCAAGATGTAGAAGCTCTTTCCAAGCAATTCTAAGGCACTGAAAGTTTTTTGTGGGTAAAAAGCCCCAATATACTATTTTGGGCAATACATATTTATTTTTGTGGTGGTTTTAGAGCTGCCAGAGTGCGTCTTTAAATCCCGCGAGACTTACGTCAGAACGTTCTCTGCTCTTATTGGTCAGATTTTTTTGCCGCGAGAACAGGAAAGATAAATGCAGGAAGAAAGATAACTACTGTACATTTATGCATTTATGGGGAGAAAATAATACAATAAAGTGTAATCTACCGGGGGGGTGGGTCATCGCTGTTATCTGTTGTGTTAGAGTTTAGACTTTTATTTGTGTGGTACAGGTGGCAGCTCCACCTTCCGGCTCTGCCACCACCTGCGGCTATAAGAGGGCAGTGGGCAGGAGGGACGGTCTCTTTGCCACCTCTCTGCCTGACAGCTGTGCCTGTGTTCTCTGAAGTGCCTCTTCAATAAACGTGTGTTTAGTTCGACACCTGGCCTCGTCCTTGGCTCCTTATTACAACATAACATTTTGGCAACAAGGATAAAAGCAGGTATGGATGCGTGTGTTGCACCTGTTCAACGACGCAAAGGGGACTCTCCCGCCCCCATGGTTGTCTATGCTGTGTCCCCGAGCACCAATGGATACATGTACTGTATGGTGGAGTTGGACGGGGTGGTAGTGCCATTATTGATTGACAGGGGAACGGTGGGCTCCGTGTTAAATTGGGCAACTGTGAGATGTTTTTTCCCGCATTACAGGATCGGAGGAGACCCGGCGCCGCTTTGCGGTTATGGTGGAGGGAGACTGGGCACGGTGGGGATGCTGAGACTGGCGGCCCGGTACAAATCAGCCAAGGTGTGTGACCTGAATTTCATTGTGACAGCCCGTGGTGAAAACATAATGGGATGCAATCTGTTTTATAGTCTGGGCTTCACCATTAAAAGCGGTGATGGGGAGGAGTGGTTGGGCTGCAGTTTGTGGGACCGGCCGGTCCCGAGAATGGAACATGAGGCTGTGTGGGATGAGAACATGCCTGGCACCCTGGAGAGTGAGCAAGACCAATATCGCCCAGGGCCATCACAGGAGGGTCCGTGTGCCAGAGCTCAAGTCGCCCTGGGCGAGGGTACTGGGCGGCACAGCAGGACGCCTCTGATGGCGGGCGACATCGAGAGGCTGGCTCCATCTGTTCCTGGATCTCAGCTGGAATGGGCCGGTGAACGGGGGGTCACAACGGCGTTGGTGGTGGCGAAGGTAAAAGCGGTCGGGGCCGGGTCATCTGGCACGGTAGAACGACATGCCAAGCAGAGACACTGCAAGCCGAGTAGGGCCCCTCTGGGTGTTGCGTTTGTGGTCTGGACCCGGGAGTAGGCACAGTCACAGCAGATTCAGGGCAAGCGGCGGATGGAGGAGCACCAGTGGTGGCTGCATGTGAAGGCCAGACAGGAGAACGCCTATCTCCAACTGTCGGATGGCTCATGGAGGCACCTGAATGAGCTGCGGCGTGCCTGGGCGAAGACTGGTGGACTTGGGTCTGGACATGGGACTCCAGTGGTGTTGAAGAGGAGGTGCACCTGTGTCGAGACAGCCAGCGGCAGCCCGGGAGGCAAATTTCCTCCTACGGCAGACTGATGGGAGGACAGTCCAAGGCGTGGGAGCATGGGTTTGTTCCTTTAGCTGGTATCTGGTATCTGTGATGCATGTGTTTATATCTTGATGGTCATGGGGTACAGCTTATTTGGTGGTTTTTTTTAGAATGTTTTACTCTATGTATTTGCTATTCATATATGTTCATGGGGATTAATTTGATGTTTTGTTTAGATTAGGACATGGCAGTATTTTGTTTTAAGTGGACTTGTTTGAAGTACAAGCGGCAGAATAACTTTGCAGTGTGGGGTGAGGTGGCAGTCTACCCATCTCCCCCTAGTTTTAGTTATTTTGGAGTGACTGGGTGAAGCCATTTGTATTGTGTTATCCTATTACTTTTAGCGTGTGATTCGGGTTCCAAATTGGAGTGGGTCCGAATTGTGTGTGGGGTTTTTTTTTTTTTTTTGGCTTGTGTGTGTGGGGGGGGAGGGGGGGTTGTGTTAGAGTTTACACTTTGATTTGTGTGGTACAGGTGGCAGCTCCACTTTCTGGTTCTGCCACCACCTGCGGCCATAAGAGGGCAGTGGGCAGGAGGGGCGGTCTCTTTGCCACCTATTTGCTTGACAGCTGCACCTGTGTGCTGTGAAGTGCCTCTTCAATAAACGTGTGTTTAGTTTGACACCTGGCCTCGTCCTTGGCTCCTTATTACGACATAACATTATCATTTATTATGTGCATGCAATATACTTTCAGCAAATCGTACAGTATGAAAATGAAGCAAGGCTACAGATGTAACATAACATGTCAATGCATAAAACGTTAATGCATCAGAGTTGTCGAAGGCACACATCATGACAGTACTGGAGATTCATTCATTCATTCATTCATTCATCTTCTTCCACTTAATCCTGTTCGGGTCGCGGGGGAGCTGGAGCCTATCCCAGCATCTTTGGGTGAGAGGCAGGGAACACCCTGGACAGATCGCCAGTCCATCGCAGGGCCAACACAGAGAGACAGACAACCATTCACTCTCACAGTCATACCTAAGGACAATTTAGAATCCCCAGTTTGATGCCAATTAACCTAACTTGCATGTTTTTGTCATGTGGGAGGAAACCGGAGAAATCCCGGAGTAAACCCACGCAGACACGGAGAGAACATGCAAACTCCACACAGATCCCTGTTGGTCAGGGGCTGGAATCGAATCCAGGATCCCCCGGCCAAGGGTGAGTTGCTGTGCTGCCACAGTGCTAACCACTCCTCCACCACACCGCCCAGTACTGGAGATGCCGTTCATTAATCCTCCAGAATTGTGACATGCTCAGCCACAGTGGCATAAAATGTTTTCAGTGTTTCTTCTGGCTTAAAGACCTTGGCACGGTGGCAACATATTTTTCCCCCCGGGGGAGGGGGGAGTAAACATACCGGAATATGTTAATTTTATACCATTTTTTTCTTTCTAAAATTTTATACAGTAACGCTGCATATGGAACTTACCATTTGAAGTATTGTACAACCGAGGCTTGAATATTGGGCCAGTTGGGGTCCCACCCAGAAATCCTGTGTTTAGACTTTTTAGTGGTGTGATCCTTCTCTCCTTCCTCTGCCTGAACACTTTCCTCTCCTTGGCTCTTCTCTTCTGTCTCATCTTGCCCTCTCTGAGCCCTGTCTAATTGAGGTTCTCTCTCTGTCTATGGTGGTATACAAACAGGTTAGAAAATATCAAGTGTCATGTTTTGTCCTGCAGGATGTTTTTGTCATGGTTTACATAAATGATAAAAATATGTGTATTTTTTGTATTTTTATTCTAGTGTTTCTTTTTTCCACTGAGAGAGTAGGGAAGGGAAAGAAACATTCATAATAGTAATGTACTTATGCATACTTAAATTATATGGTCAGGTGGGTATAGTAACCAGAAATTCTACTCATGTAAAAGCAGTGCTTTCAAATTAATAATTAAAAGTAGACAACCAAAAATTTCTAGTTGGGTTAAGGGTACAAAGAGCACCCACTTAAAAACTTGAGTAATGACTTCAGTCTTCAAGGTTTGAGGTTTTTCTCAAAAAATTTATAACAATTTTCTTATAGTTTTCTACTTTTCTCTGTAAATCTATAGTTGAAACCATGTTCCTCAAATGTGTAATTTCCTCTTGTAAAACTGACTTTTCTTGTACATTTGAAACTTTATTATAAATTTGTGGATTATTTTATGACTAAATTTTGTCTGTTTTTTAAAATAAAATTACTGATTTTTTTTTTTGATAAATTTGAAATAGTCTGCGGTGTTTTGTTTTTTTTTTTTAAATTTTTTTCCTTATAACAATTTACATTTTTGACCATAACTTTGCAGTTAGAACAGAACAATAATTTAACTCTGATTACAAAGAAAAAATATTAATAAAATTGTATTTAATGAAATAAATTAACTTAAATGACCAGGGATGCCACTATTTCTGTTATAATATTTTTTTATATTTATAGTTTTGTTTTGTTTTGTTTTTTAGAAATCTCCTCACCACCCAGACAGCAGGAAAAACCTCTCTTATTTTGAAATCAAATGTTGGCACGTTTACTTTGTCTGAAGGCTGCTGATGGATTAAAGTCATTGACTTTGTGAATTTCGGTCATCTTAACCTGCCAGGTACATAACAGGAAACTGTAGTGGACTCTAAAGACATAATTCACCACAATATGTGTTCATGTACAGAATGATCTGTTTAGGCAGTTATAGTTGTGCTCTCAGGCTTTCTCATCAGGCACCTCTCTAGGCAGCCACTGAAGGACCTCAGTTTAGCGTGAAAAGAGAGCTAGCATTTTTAGCTGTTGCTTTTTGTCACTGTCGCTGGAGAATAAAAATGTCACGCCTGCTCATGCGAGAAAAGAGAAATTGCCAGTCTCTTCATTCCTGCAATTCCTACAGAACATAAATTAATACTGTAGTGGCTGGTAAAATAAATCGTCAGCAGTTCATCAGTCCCCCTTGCCTTTCCCTTCATATGAAGCCGGCTGCATATGAATTCTAACCACATCTCTTAGCTAAGTGACTCTTCCATTATTGCTCCTGTTTCCAGCGGGTTAAAACCATGATAAACGCCAGTGCTTACATACCTCTTATGATTTTTTCCGTGTTTAAAGTACTTTAATAAACTCATGTTTCTGTCAGACAGTCACACTTAGCGAGACACTGTTTGCAGACTGACTGGAAAGCTTGCGTGGGCGGGACGCTTCTAAACTCCGCTCGGATGATGGCCACATGGGTTGTTCATGTGTGCGCTTGCGGAAAGTCATTGCTTCATATATTTTTCTTAATAAATTCATATCTCCTTGGCAAGGCGGTAACATTTCTGGCGCAGCGGGCCGCCACAGAGAAATGTTACCAGAGGAAACCCTGAAGTTTTACTGTTTGCTGCTGGTCCTGTTTTAGTACAACAACACCAGAGTCCACCAGTTGATTCTGTATGGTTGCTTTGGTGTGCACCTGAGTGTAATTACCGTGTTCTCACCAGACAAAATGAACCACACTAACGGAGAAAACAAACTCGAGTTCGACTGAAACGAACGAAAGCTTATAGGTGTGAAAGCACCCTAAGATGCATCTTGGATGACTTACACCCTGACCTGACTATGAGTTTGAGGTCAAAAGGTCAAAGTTAACATTCCAGTTGCACTATGGTAAATTGTGTTATGGCGCCACTTTATTGTGAAGTGCAGTGTGGTGACGTGGACTTCCTGCACTGCCCTATATAGCAGGGTGAGCCGCCATAGCGCGGCCTCTTGCAGCACATGCCCACGCCAGGTGCTTGCCGTGTAATTGCTGTTAGCAACATCAATAAAGCTGTGTTCTACACTACCTCATCTTGCCTCATTCATCACCAGGTTTACATACATAACAAATGGTGCTATTGTTTACTATTACTATAAAATGAATAAAGCCAGGGCCACCAAACCTGGTATACAGGTTCACCTTGGGATCCTGACCCCTGACTGGGTTTGGGGTCAAAAGGTCAAATGTCACAGTTAAGATTCCCTATGCCTTATTACTGTACAGCGAGTAATGCGAGGGTCACCAATCACAGTCTGTGAAAATGTGTACCAGATTTGGAGGGCCTTAGCTTTACTCATTTTATAGTAATAGTGCAAATGGAATGCTAACCTTGATTTTTGACCTTCTGACCCCAAACCCATATTCAGATGTCATGATCCCAAGGTGAATCTGTGTAGCAAATTTGGTGACCCTAGCTTTCTTTGTTGTTGAGATATAGTTTATAAGCCATTTTGATGTTCACTTGATCCCAGAGAAAACAAAACACTGGATTAACTGTATGCCAATGTCAAAGATGCATATACAGTAGTGCCACAGCTCTACCCCCCATTGGCAAATCAGATCACTGCATGGTCATGTTAACACCCAAGTACGTTCCCCTTGTGCAAAGGCAGCCTGCTTATACACGGACTGTGAGGAGGTGGACATAGGAGGCTACTGATGCACTACAGGACTGCTTCAAAACAACAGACTGGGGCGTACTCTGTGAACCACATGGGGTGGACATAGACAATATGACCGACTGCATCACAGAATACATTAGATTCTGTGAAGACACGACCATGCCAGCTCAGACTGTACACTGCTTCTCCAACAACAGACCATGGGTCACGAGTGACCTGAAAGCACTTCTGAACAAAAAGAAGAGAGCTTTTAGGGCTGGAGACAAGGAGGAACTGAGGGGAGTGCAGCATGAGCTGACAGAGATGCTGAGGAGGTGCAAGGACAATTACAGGAGGAAGTTGGGAGACAAACTCAGGCAAAACAACGCTAAAGATGTGTGGGTGGGAATGAAACAAATAACTGGGTGCAAAGGGAGAGTCAGGCAGACATCTTGGAGCCAGGAGAGAGCTGAGGAACTGAATCTGTTTTTTAATAGGTTCAACTCACAGTCTGTCACCCCCAAAACACAGCCCATCTGCACCTGGATGGCGGAGGAGATACTGTGAGAATCACTTTTTTTGATTTCTCCAGTGCCTTTAATACC
Source organism: Pholidichthys leucotaenia (assembly GCA_020510985.1). NCBI lineage: Eukaryota > Metazoa > Chordata > Actinopteri > Cichliformes > Pholidichthyidae > Pholidichthys > Pholidichthys leucotaenia. Next base: position 290,184,727 of record CM035845.1, read on the forward strand.
ATCCAGCCACTGCTGCTGGGTGAGAAGCTGCGGGTGATGAGGGTTAACAGCTCTGTGATCTCCTGGATTACTGATTACCCGACAGGCAGGCCACAGTTTGTCCGGCTAGGCAGTGTCTTGTCTGGAGTGGTGGCTAGTGATACGGGAGCTCCACAGAGGACTGTGCTCTCTCCTTTTCTCTTTACTTTATACACCACTGACTTTCAGTACAACACAGAGTCATGCCACCTGCAGAAATTCTCTGACAACTCAGCTGTAGTGGGGTGTATAAGAGGAGAGGAGGAGGAGTACAGGGCACTGGTAGACAGATTTGTGGAGTGGACAAAACAGAATCACCTGAGGCTGAATGTCAGCAAGACCAGAGAGACGGTGATTGACGTCAGGAGGAGGAAGACACCTTCTCAGCCACTGCAGATTAGGGGGGAGGATGTGGGAGTGGTTGAGGACTACAGATATCTGGGAGTCAGGATCAGCAGCGGGTTGGACTGTAGATCCAACACCAATGCTGCGCACAAGAAGGGGATGAGCAGACTCTACTTCCTGAGGAAGTTGAGATCCTTCAACGTGTGCAGCAGGATGCTGGAGCTTTTCTACCAGACCGTTGTCACCAGCGCCTTCTTCTTTGCTGCTGTCTGTTGGGGTAGCAGTATTAGGGCCAGAGATACCAACAGACTTGACAAGTTTATCAAGAGGGCTGGCTCTGTAATTGGTCTCAGACCGGAGACCTTTGAGACAGTGGTGGAGAGGAGAACACTAAATAAACTGCGATCCATCATGGACAATCCTGATCACCCCCTCCACCACACACTGGACAGACAGCAAAGCACTTTCTCCAGTAGACTACTACGGCTTTGCTGTCGAATGGCCAGGTACAGGAAATCTTTCCTGCCACATGCCATTTCACTTTACAATAACTCACTATGATGTTATATTACAGTCATAACAATGCTGCCGCACTGCACTTTACAGTCTAGCTGTCACGTGGGATGAGACGCCGTGTCACCCGGCGCTCAGACCATATTCCCTCAGCCCTGTTCTTTCTGTGACAGCATCTCAGCGGGCTCCCAGCTGTCAGTTACAGGACGGCTGGAGCCCAATTAACCCTCATCAGCTGAGGTGCTGCTAATGAGCATAAAAAGGAGCAGCTCCGATCATTCGGGGCTGCGACTTAGCACACTGAAGGCTTGAACCCCTACGCCCGGCGCCAGTCCTCTACTCGTCATTCTGCATTACTTGTGAGTGTACAACTGTATGAGTATTCATGCCTTTTGGCCCACGAGGCCGTGTTCCTTATCCCCTGTTCCCTATTATTAATAAAATATCGCAACTCACTGGCTCGCACTCGGCTCTCTTTGTGTGGCTCGCGAGGGCCACACATAACAGTAAGTCGCAGCCGAACGAGTTGCCGGCGGCTGTGAGTTTGCCATTGGACTTGTGCCTTCCCAGTCTGGGTGTCAGCAATTTAAGCATGCCATCTCCCAGGAGTCACGTTCGGCGCCAGGGCGACGAGCTGACGGCCATCTTGGAGGATGTCGACGGGACGCTCTTCACCGTCACCCTGTACGACACCTCCAACAAAAGATGCTGGCATCTAGACTATGCTGAGAATCTCCTGGACAGTCTCCCTCGCTATTCCAACCACCCTGAGGTCTGTGCCAGGAGGGACGCCATCGCTGCACAGCGAGAGGAGCTCCGTGGGTTGGAGGGAAATCCCAGCAGGAGGCCGAAGAGAAGGAGATGTCATCCTTCGCTTCAGGATCCCGTTCCTGCCTCTACTCCAGCCCAGGAGTTCGCGCCATCCAGAGGGCTTTCCCCATTCAGCACGACATCACTCGGGATTCCCCCAGAGGATCTGCAGCTGACAGCTATTAAGGTCCGGGACCGAGTGGCTGCTGCTCGCTCCGCTGTGCACCCGTCCTCCATCATGAAGCATGTGGCGGCGGCAGTAAGATTGGTGGAGAGGAGTCCAGGGCTGCGAGACTACCCCGAGTTCAACGCCCTCCTCGCCTCGGTCTCTGCTCAGGAGCGGCGATTCCTGGGTCTCTCCTTCGCTTCGCCCCCTGGGAATAGCCGTCGTCACATTGCCGAACTGTCTCAGCATGAACCCCGTCCGGATCCAGTTCCAGGTTACCGCAAGGTCTCATCCTCCCACGCAGCTGTCACTCCTGCGCCTCGCCTGAGAGGAGATTCCGCAGCCTCGTCTCCTGAGCCATCTCCCTCCGCTGTCACGCCAGCACTTCGGGCCCGGCTCATCTTGGCTGTTACCCCCTCCTCCTCGACGCGCTCCCCAGCTGCTGTGTGCGTCCGGAATTCCGAACTGGCGAGCCCTCTCCTGGAATCAACGCGAGTGGCTCCCCGACGTCCTCTCAGGGGGTCCTCCATTACCACCCGGCGGGGAAAGGGAGGAGCAACGTCCACTGCAGCAGGCACCATCCAGCCTCCAGGAGACAGGCAAGTCCCAGTTTGTTCACATCCACCTTGTGATTTGCTCTGTCAAACTCCTGGAGGTGGAGTTCGGGGTTCGCAGCTCCCTGAACTCCCACCACCTGCTATAGCTGTAGTCATTAATCCTGCACCCTCTGTTTCTCCCTCCGCTGAGCGGTCCCCGGTGCCAGGCCAACGTCGTGGGATGAGGAGTGGGCCTGCGGTTCTGGACAGCCTGGTTCCGGTTCCGCAGCTACGCCGTGAACGGAGGAGGAAGCCGGATTGCTACGTGGAGTCTGTGCCGACGACCAAGCGTCCCTGGGTCGCCACAGAGGAGCGGTCCGGTCCAGCGGGACGAGGTTCTCCTGCCACCACGCCGTATGGGCTGTCGGCGTGGACACCGGTGCCGAAGGAATCACAAGCTGCGCTGTCCATCATGCCAGCTGCGGAGCCCGACACAACTGAGTGGGAGCCTGACGACGACCTCCTGATGTTGGATCCCGGATCTTCGCAGTCCTGGAAGGCGTCAGAACCTGAGATCAGGCAAGTGCTCTATCTCATCTTTCTTCTCCTTACTGTAGAGCACTTTAGCCTGTCTCTTGGGGAGATGAGCCGGGGGCAGCCGTCCACTGCGTCCGAGCTTAATTCGCCGGGTTCTGGCGCTGCCGGTGATCCTGATCCCGGTTCTGTTTTTTCTCCTGAGCCTTCTCCCAGGGTCGCCGGCGAGGAGCTGCCATCACTCGTGGTGCCGGAGGGTCCAGGTTCGACGTCGGAGGTCGGTTCTGGTGCGGCACCGGCCCAATCGGGGTCCGACGTGGGTTCGCCCGAGACCCAATTGGGGTCCGAGGTGGGTTCACCCGAGACCCAATTGGGGTCCGACGTGGGTTCTGCACTAGCGGGGTCCAGGTCCGGTGAGGGGGTTGCTGATTCCCTGCCGTCTGTCGTTGGACCTCCTCGTCATCAGCTCTCCCCCAAGCCTCTTCCACCGGGGTCCGTTTGGACCTCTCCCTCTCCCCTACGGGCCTGGTGGTTGAGCGATGCGGATCGGCCACCGGAGGGCCTACTGTGCCCGTTCGGCTCGCTTGTGCGGCCGCCCAACCCGCTAGACTTTCTGTTCGGTGATCTGGTTCGGCCTCCCGCGGAACTGTGTTTTCTGGCCTGGGGTTCGGGTAGGCCCCCGGAACTTTTCCTTTCACCCTTGTTAGCGGTATGGACGCTGGGTGCGGGGAGACCCCCCGAGCTGAATGTCTTTTGCTGTGCTTATGTTTTGGGTGGGTACAGCTAAGCTGTTATTTTTGTTCCACGTTTAGCGTGATTTTTTTGGGGGGGGGGTTTCCCCTCCTGTGTGAGGGATGGCTGTATGGTTAATTTTCACCCTTGGGAGTTCTCCTTTTATTTTGGGGGCTCCGGGGCTGATTTTCGTTGTTTGACCGGTACATGGTTCATGGGGTATTGTGGGGTTTTTTTTTTCTTCCCGGTGTGTTGGGCTGTTATCTCCGCAATTATCTTCTGCCTGTATGGGTTTTCTCTCCCTTGTTGGATTTTATGGAGTATTTTGTTTGGGTTTTCCCTTGTACTCTATATTGGTTTATTGCCTGTTTTCTTTCCCTTCTCTGTTTTTTTTTTTTTTCTTGTTGTATTTTGTGGAGTATATTGTTTGGGTTTTTCCCTTGTACTCTATATTGGTTTATTGTCTTTTTTTTTTTTTTCCTTTTTCTGGTTTTTTTTTTCCTCTTCTCATTTTTTATGGAATATTGTTTGGGTTTTTCCCTTGTACTCTATATTGGTTTATTGTCTTTTTTTTCCCCTTTTCTCTGGGTTTTTTTTTCTCATGTTGTATTTTATGGAGTTTTGTGTTTGGGTTTTCCTGGTACTCTGTACTGGTTTATTGTCGACTGTTTTTTTTTTTCCCCTCTCATGTTGTATGGAGTATTGTGTTTGGGTTTTCCCTTGGTACTCAGTATTGGTTATTGTCGGGGTTTTTTCTTCCCCTCTCTCTGATTCTCTCCCTCCTGACCTGCGCCCCATCCGCCCACCCTAGGTGGGGGGGGGGGGGGGTCTTGGATGGTATGGGTCGTTCGTAGTCCGACCGTGAGGGGGTGGCTGTGTCACGTGGGATGAGATGCCGTGTCATCCGGCGCTCAGACCATATTCCCTCAGCCCTGTTCTTTCTGTGACAGCGTCTCAGCGGGCTCCCAGCTGTCAGTTACGGGACGGCTGGAGCCCAATTAACCCTCATCAGCTGAGGCGCTGCTAATGAGCATAAAAAGGAGCAGCTCCAATCATTCGGGGCTGCGACTTAGCACATTGAAGGCTGGAACCCCTACGCCCGGCGCCAGTCTCCTACTCGTCATTCTGCATTACTTGTGAGTGTACAACTGTATAAGTATTCGTGCCTTTTGGCCCACGAGGCTGTGTTCCTTATCCCCTGTTCCCTATTATTAATAAAACATCGCAACTCACTGGCTCGCCCTCGGCTCTCTTTGTGTGGCTCGCGAGGGCCACACGTAACACTAACTGGTACCTCACACTTAACTCTGCTCCTGATAGTCCTTCATTGTGCAATGGGATGATTCATGTGTTTATATGGGTCATCATATATTAAGCTATGATGTATATACATAAGTTTTATAGTCATGTTAGTTTTTACTTTCCATGGGTAATCCCTTTGTCTGTCATGCGTGTGTTTCTGTCATTTGGTTGTCTACTGTCATGCTGCTGTAATCCAGTGTTAAAAGACACAGACCAGAGAGAGAGACGGTCCTTGGTGATATGGCGACACTAGCGTGCTGGTAGCAGCCTTTGCCTGGATAAAACCCTTGAAATTGATTGGGATCCAAAGGCTGTCAACGCCGTTGAGCGCAGGAACCCTACTGACGCACGAGCCACTTAGCATGGTCAGGTTCTTTTTTTTTTTTTTTTCTGTGGACTGGTTTGACCAGAGCGTGGATCTCCAAATCTGGATGGCGAGCCGAAGCCCGAGTCCTAGAAACTGCTAGAGGTGACCCCACTGGTCACCTGGAACTGATACACCAAGAACTGTGAATATTGTGACTATATTTTGGAGACCTTTATTATTTTGTTTTATTATTGTGACAAGTGTAGTTTTTTTTATTGTACATACTGTATTTGTAAATAATACACATTTGTTAACCTCTTGCGCTCCGTTGTACCGCGGACGGGCAAGTCTCTGTGTCCTAAAGCGCACGAGAGCGCATGAGGGCGCTCTCGTGCGGTCTAGGACGCATGATGGAGATGGTGATGTAGGTGGTGATGGCGTCCAAGCGCGCACTGAAAATAAAAGCTGCAGACACAGCCGCGAACAGATTAGTTCATCTGATTGACCTCTCATTCGACTAATAAGAGCCTTGAATTGGGTTTCTGAAACCTTGAAGAACCAATGACTAAAAACCTAGCCAGAAGGACCCGCCTACCAAGGCTGTGAATGCAGTGAGCCAATTGAAGCAGAGAAGTTTGCGAGCTGTTTTTTTTAAGGCTGGGTGAAGACTGACTGGTGGAGCGGATCAAAAAAGTTCCCGCAAGAAGAACCCCACAGACCCAGCAGCACGGAGACCATCCACAAATGCAACCTGTGTGACAGGGAGTGCCATTCGCGCATCGGCATGTTCGGCCACAGGCGGTGCTTATTTTGTTTTGGTTCCAGCAGAGTAGACGTTATGATTTCTTCCATGGTCATAGACCAACGGAGGCTGACGATGAAGGCTGAGTGACACACACGCTTTCGCCAGTCTTTTTTTAATTACTACTGTTATTTGTTTTGAAAAATCGTTCACCAAAAACCGCAATCATGGAAGCACAAAACCGCAATAATGGAATTATGTTTTGATCGGGTCGCGAGACCAGAACCACGAGCGGACCAGCGTCGCGTTCATCTGACAATGGGGAAGAGAAGTTCACCAGGACACTGCTGTGAAGAGGTAAGGTGTTATAAGCTAAATTATTCTTTATTCCTGACTATTCTTCTGTAGTGGGGGAGGGGAGCCGCAGTGACTGAGCTGCTGTCCCACATCCCACATGAGGCTAATCCGTCATGTAGCGATGGCCGATGTCCATCCTCTGTAGCGAGGGGGGGGACAACCCCCCCCCCCACACACACACAGACACAGCCCTGAGTGTGACCTTTCATTAGAGCCCAAAATGAAGCTTCTACATTGAAGCATTCAAAAGTTACAGACATTTTTCCAAACTGTGCCATTTGGCACAATTTGGCACAGTTCCAAAACGCCTGGGAACAGCCTGAGGAAAAAGCTGTGTAATATATTCATTTTTTGTGGTATTGTTACAAAATTTGGACCTCAGCTGGATAACACTTGGTTCTACATTTCTGTTGCATTTTCCAGCCCGGATCTGAAGCTGTGTGTTATTTACAAGCATTTGTATCCAAAAAAACACCCAGGCCAAATTTATTTTCTTCAAGTTCACTATGTTTAGATGACTGTAACTCAGTGGCCGGAGCACTTAGAGAGATTATGACTGTTTTGCCAAAAAATTCAAAGTGTTTTCTTTTAAATGAGACCAACCCCATGAAGATGCTGCAAAGGGTTGAAGAACAGTTTTCGATTTACTTTGGGCACATTATTTTTTGACGTTTTTAGGAAAATTGACCAGAGTGCAAGGGGTTAAAATAATATATATAGTTGCAAGTTCTATACGGCTGTGATTGTGTCATCTGTTGTTGCACCTCCCAGGCTCCTACGAACCCAGAGTCGGTCTGACCTGGCCCAATTATCCCTTTTCCCTCAGGTAGTAAAGTTAAGGTAAATACATTACCATAACACACCACTACCAAAAAGGGTACTACACCTAAAGTGAGTAGGGTGAGTGGGTGTTAGTAAGGGTTACACACAAAAATCTGGCGAGCACAGGTGTAGTGGGTGTTACCCAATTACCCCCAATTACCCTGTTACGCAGTGGTATTATACCCTGTTACTCTGTGTGTGCTACAGTGGTGTAGTGTTAGAAAAATTTGGCGAACCAACCAGGAGCCTGGAGCGTTGCACAACAGATGAGGATTCTGTTTTGACCCCTGACTAAACAGTTGATATACTGCCAAAATGGATTTTGTGGAAAAGTATGGTGTCAAAATACCTAATGCAGTCGTTGTCAGTGGTGTTGTTGACAAAGAGAAAGACTCAGACATTTTTGAATTTCTAGAGCAACATGGCACTATTTGTAGGGTGCTTACCATTAATGATAACTCATCTGACTTTGACAAAAGTCATACTGTAGAGTTCGAATCTGGATTAAGCACTGAAGCATTAGCACCTACGTTGCCGTGCTCCTTTCCATCCACTGACAATCCTGAGGTTAAGTACTGCATTCAAGCTCTAACTGATGTCTACACTAAAACTGTAGGGGGCAGTGTTACTGAGGCTTATCTTAGCAACCTGAGGGATTTAGCTAAGCTAAGTGGAAAAGGTTTTGAAGAGGTGTTGCGGGAGGTTATGTCCACAATAGGGAAGTCTATTGAAGCTGCTGAGACAGCTGAAACGGTCTCTGCTGACATTGATCCTGCTTCCCTTATTGTAGAACCCACACAAAGTGGAGTCTCTCCTCCACTCCAAGTTGAAGTGCCTCGCATCCCTAAAACCACTCAAGCACTCTTCTAACGCCCTCTTAGACCAAACTTGACACCTCAAATGTTGAGCCCAGCTGATTTTAACCCACCCCAGGTTCAGAAAATCATAGTCGAGCATGTCATTAAACATGCAGAGAAGCCGTCAAACCCCCATTCCTCTTGGAGAATCAGAGCTTTCTCTGGCAAAATACCAAGACACGTATACTAAAGCTGACTATGAAACATGGCGTTCACATGTTGACCTGATGATGGAAGATACTTCTTTGTCTGACTTGGAAAAATCTCACAAGATCCTTGAAAGTCTTCTTGCTCCTGCGTCTGGTGTTATTCACCCTCTTGGGCCTGAAGCCACCTCTGCCGACTATCTTAAGCTGTTGGATTCAGCTTTCGGGACTGTTGAAGACGGTGAGGAACTGCTTGTGCGATTCATGAACACTTTCCAAAATTATGGAGAAAAACCCTCTGCATATCTGCATCGTTTGCAGGTGGCGCTCAATCTCACAGTGCGTAGAGGCGGTCTAGAGCCACAAGAAGTGAACAAACAGCTTCTCAAGCAGTTTAACAGAGGCTGTTGGGATGATAATCTGCTAAAAGAGCTGCAGCTGGGACTAAAAGATAAACATCCACCTGCGTATGAAGAGTTATTGCTTCACCTTCGCACTGTTGAAAATAGACAAGAAGTTAAAAACACACGCATGAAAAAACACTTGGGTGCCACAAAACCAAAAGCAGTTTCCTACGAACAAACAGTCACCGAAGCAAGTACAAATAGTGAAGTAAAGTCTGACAGTCTGAAAGAACTGAAAAAGCAAGTCGCTGATCTAAAAAATCAATTAGCTGCTGTCGTGAAACAAAAGAAGCAAGCACCACCAAAGAAAGACCCAACTAAGAAATCTGGAAATAAAAAACCTGACCATAAATTAGAATGTTTTGGGAAGAGGTGAGGGTAACAATTGAAAAAATAATTTCAAAACAAATCATATTGAATCCTAAATTGTTTTTGTTGGGTCTGTATCCAGAAAAGCATAGCTTTAATAAGAGTGAAAGAGCATTCATAGACCTCAGTTTGCTTAATGCCAAAAAATGTATTGCACTACTGTGGAAAAAGACTCATAGACCAGATGTGACTCAGTGGTTAAGACAGATGTTAACAAACCTTCCACTAGAAAGAATAACATACATATTGAAATCAAAGGAAATTGTGTTTGAGAATATATGGAGACCTTTCATTGATTATGTAAAGAATTTAAACATAACTTTTGAAGAAGAAGGTGAATGATGTGTGTGGACCTTGTAAATTCCAAACTGGTGAATGTATAATATGTATACTTATGTAATGGATTGCCTAGACTAAACAGAGGAGCATTGTTGAAGACCTGTCTTTGTTAGTGGTTGTTGGTGTTTTTTAGTACAATTTTTATTTTTTAATTTTTAATTTTTTTTAAAAATTACTTTAGTGTTAGTGTTTGATTGTTTGTGTTGTGTTTGTAAAAAAGGTTCAATAAAAAATATTGTGGAAAAAAAAAAACGTGACCATGCCAAACCTGAAAACTTACCTTCGTCCAGCCGTCCCAATGCTAGGCCCAAACCATGGTATTGCTTCCGCTGTGGCAAAGATGGGCATATTGTAGCCACTTGTGAGTCAGAGCCAAACTCTGCACTTGTGGCTGCAAAACACAAAGAACTAAGAGTAAAAAGACAGATTTGGGACAGTCGGAACCCCCAGTCTTCTTTAAAGCTGAAGTCTACCCCTGTTGCGGGACAAACAGAGGCTAGTTCAGAGATGACCCGTCCCAAACCAAAAGCTCCATTCAAGACACGTGCTAAACTGAAGTCACATTACAAAACAGACCCCTTTAACTTTCCAAATGGTCTAATTGGTACAAAAAGTACAGCGCAAGTGAAAGTGAATGGCTGTACTGTGAGCTGTTTGTTAGATACAGGCTCCCAGGTGACTACTGTCCCTGAGTCCTATTACAGACAGTACTTATCCAACCATGAGATTAAGCCACTTTTTGAGCTGTTAGAAGTGGAGGGAGCTAACGGTCAGAGTGTACCTTATTTAGGCTACATTGAAATGCATGTCACTTTCCCAAAAGACTTTCTCGGTATTGAAGCCGAAGTGCCAACACTTGCCTTAATGGTTCCCGATGTACGTGCAGCTGATCAGTCCTTAGTGTTAATAGGGACAAACACATTAGATGTACTTTACGAGCTGTACTCTGATGCATGTTCTGAGCTGCAGCCAACCATGTCACTTGGTTATAAGGCAGTGTTAAAAGTCCTTGAGCTATGGCACAGACAAGTCCCAAGACACTAGTCTTGGTTTAGTGACCATGCGCAACAAAGAGCCACAGTTAGTTTCTGCAGGCCAAACAGTTGTTCTAGATGGCACTGTAGCTGTGTCAGCTGGCAACAGTGAAAAATGTGTCTTGTTAGAACACCCATTAATGTCAGCCTTACCTGGTGGTATCCTAGTAAAACCATGTCTCATAGACTTACCTGAAAGAGCACCTTACCTTGTTCCAGTTATACTCACCAATGAATCAGAACATGACGTGACAATCCCTCAGAAGTGTGCCATTGGAGAAATTTGTGCATATCAATGAGTCCTATCACAAGAACACTCTGTGAAAGTTGCAAAGTCCAAAAACTGAACCAAAGTCCACTCTGAAGTTCAACTTTGACTCTTCCCCCATTAGCGCTGAATGGGAAGAGCGCCTAACAGAAAAACTCAGTCAAATGCCTGCAGTATTTGCACAAAACGATCTTGACTTTGGCAAAACGGATCAAGTGAAACACACAAACTATTAGATGAAACACCGTTCAAACACAGACCACGTCCCATACATCCAAATGACCTGGAAGTGGTCCATAAGCATCTCAAAGAACTCCAACAAGCAGGCGTGATAAGAGAGTCTACTTCCCCATTTTCTTCGCCTATTGTAGTGGTGCGAAAGAAAAATGGCGATGTCCACCTTTGTATTGATTACAGGAAGCTTAACATGCAGACTGTAAAAGATGCTTACACCCTCCCCAACTTGGAGGAAACGTTTTCCACCTTGACCGGTTCACAGTGGTTCTCCGTCCTCGATTTAAAGTCTGGGTACTATCAAATTGAGGTAGAGGAGCTGGACAAACCAAAGACAGCGTTCGTATGTCCCATGGGCTTTTGGGAATTCAATAGAATGCCCCAAGGCATTACAAACGCCCCCAACACGTTCCAGCGCCTCATGGAGAAATGCATGGGCGACATGAATCTGCATGAGGTGATTGTATTCCTCGATGACATCATTGTATTCTCCAAGACGCCCGAAGAACATGAGGCTCGCTTAATGAAAGTTCTTAATCGCCTAAAAGAGTACGAGCTTAAACTCTCCCCTGAGAAATGCAGATTTTTTCAAACTTCTGTCAGATACCTCGGTCACATTCTGTCCAGTAAAGAAGTTGAGACCGACCCCGAAAAAGTGAAAGCCCTAAGTACCTGGCCTGTGTCCCGTGATCTCAAACAGCTCCGCTCGTTCTTAGGCTTTTCAGGGTACTATAGGCGGCTCATTAAGAACTATTCTAGCATCATTAAGCCCCTCACTGACTTAACAGCAGGCTACCCTCCTTTGCGCAAAAGTACAAAGCCCAAAGCTAAGCCTGCCCAGTACCACGACCCAAAGACACCGTTTGGCAAGCGATGGACTTCTTTCTGTGATCTTGCATTCAAAACCATCATTGAAAAGCTCAGTACTGTGCCTGTCCTGGGTTTCGCTGACCCTCAGTTGCCATATACACTCCATAATGACGCCAGCACTACAGGGCTTGGCGCCGCCCTCTATCAAGAGCAGGAGGGCCAGACTAGGGTCATAGCTTATGCAAGCCGGGGGTTGTCTAGAAGTGAGTCCCGTTACCCCGCCCATAAATTAGAATTTTTAGCTCTAAAGTGGGCAGTAATGGAGAAGTTCGCAGACTATTTATATGGCAATCATTTTACTGTTGTGACAGACAATAACCCCCTGACGTACATCTTAACTACTGCTAAGATGGATGCCATGAGTTATAGGTGGCTAGCTGCTCTGTCGACGTTTAACTTTAAGCTCCAATACAAAGCAGGCAAGCTTAACTCAGATGCAGATGGCCTCTCTAGACGGTCACATGGCGAGTTACTTGATGATGCAGTGTCCCAAAAGGAGCTTGACCACATACAGCAGTTCACTCAAACTCACTTGTCTCTTCCTGAAAGCAGTTTAAGTTCCGAGGTAGTGTCTGCTATATGTGAAAAACACCTTGTCTGTAGCTCTCCAGACAACACCTTCCCTTTGGTTCACTCATTAGCCCTCTCTGTAGCCGCCATTCCAGATGACTACGCCAATGAAGATGGCTGTGGTGGTCTTCCAGTTGTACTCCACATGACTCCTGAACAGATCAAAAACGAAGAAAGAACTGACCCCTGTTTTGTAGTGATTGCACAAATTGAAACTGGGAAAAAGTTCCACCAACTGTACGAACTGAACTTCCTGATATCAACTTGTTACTCCGAGAGCTCAGTCGACTTGAAATGTGCAATAACATCCTCTACCGCACTCATCAAGACGGAGGAAATGTTACTTACCAGCTCGTCTTACCTGAACAGCTCCGCGATTCAGTCTTTCAAAGCCTCCACTGTGACATGGGCCATTTAGGCACAGAGTGTACTTTGGATCTCACCAGAACAAGGTTCTATTGGCCTCGCATGGCGGCAGATATTGAAAAGAAGATTAAGACATGTAATCGCTGCGTAAGACATAAAACCGCTCCAGAACGAGCTGCTCCGCTTGTCAACATCAAGTCCACCCGACCGCTTGAACTCGTCTGTATGGATTTCCTGTCCATTGAGCCCGATCAAAGTAACACTAAGGATGTGCTCGTGTTAACTGATCATTTCACGAAATACGCTATATGCATCCCTACCAGCAATCAGAAAGCTCAGACAGTTGCAAAGGCACTTTGGGACAACTTTATAGTCCACTACGGGATACCCGAATGGTTACATAGTGATCAGGGTCCCGATTTTGAGTCCCATATTATAAAAGAACTTTGCAAAATCATGGGCATTCGCAAAATCCGGACGACACCTATCATCCCAGAGGTAACCCGGTAGAACGTTTCAATAGAACGTTATTGAGCATGCTGGGTACTCTGGAGGAAAAGAACAAAACTCATTGGCACAACTATGTGAAACCACTTGTACATGGGTACAATTGTACAAAAAATGACACTACTGGTTTTGCCCCGTATGAGTTAATGTTCGGTCATCAGCCGAGATTGCCCATCGACCTTGCATTTGAGCTCCCGTTTTGCAACAAAAGTTTCAAGTCACATTCCCAGTACATTGAAAAACTGAAGACAGCTCTACAAGAAAGCTACAAACTAGCAACAGAAAATGCTAACAAGATGGCTGAAAGAAACAAAACAAGATTTGATATGCGAGTGAAACCCTCAAAACTAGAACCAGGCGACAGAGTTTTGGTAAGTGCAGTCCGCCTCAGAGGCAAGCACAAACTAGCAGACAAGTGGGAAGCTGAAATCCACATTGTGGTGAACCAAGCAGGTAACTTGCCTGTTTACACTATAAAACCTGAGACAAAAGATGGTCCAGTTCGCACCGTTCACCGCGACCTTTTGCTTCCCTGTGGTTTTCTTGCCCCTGTTGAGGAAGAACCTGTCCAATCAAAACGTGTCCGCAAACCTAAGACAAGACAATCACCTGAACAAAGTGAGGAATGTGAGAATTCAGAACCGGAAAATGAAGATATCTATTGGTACAGAGAAGAACCAATCCAAACACCCATAAAGCTCACTTGAGTTTATGAAATTCCCCATCCAAAGACATTCTTTAAAGGAGACATTCCTGCTGAAACTCACTCACCTGAGAATGACAACCAAATAGAAAATGTCACTTCACCTGGATGTGACAACTTGCCTGGAAATGACAATTCACCTGGATGTGACAATTTACCGAATGATGGAAACCTGGAGGAAACTGAAACAAATGTGGAACCATCAAACAATGAGAATGGAACTGAAAGTGAAACCAACTCACCTGATAAAAGTACCTGTGATGAACCTGTGGAAGAAAAAGAACCTGAAAAAGAAGTCCCACAGACTGTGAGACGTTCAGAGAGGACAACCTCCCAGCAGAAAGACTACAGTATAGTCAGTTGGGAAATCCTCTCATAACTGTTGCCCAGTCCCTGTTTCAAGGACTAAACCTGGCTTTTACCAGAGCCTTAACAGAGACAGATCCCAAGATTATTCAAACCTGGCTTTTACCAGAGCCTTAACAGAGTCAGATCATAAGATTATTCCCATGAACACTAGTTCTCCCATCAGTACCATTTAGCTAATCCCATGCAAAGGGACTTGCATGATTCTAAGGGGGGATAGTGTAACCCAGTGTTAAAAACGTGGATGGAATTATGAATGTTGATACCGCTTTAAGAAGAAGGGGGGACATTCATTTCACAATGGGAGTAGATAGTTTAACGTGAATTAAATTATAAATATTGATACCGCTTTTAAAAAGAAAAACACCCATTTCACAATGGGAGTAAATGATTTAAATATGCATATTTAAATAAATATATATTCATAAATAGTTAGGAACGTTTTCTAGAAAGTTCTGATAAAGTTCCTAGTATGTGTGTTGATATTTTGAATAACCAATTGCTGAGTCACGCCAGCCAATAGGTTAAGCGCTCTCTCCCTGGGTCTGGGATGACTTGCATTTTTGGCTTAGTCACGCCAGACGCCGAAAGACACAGACCAGAGAGAGAGACGGTCCTTGGTGATATGGCGATGCTAGCGTGCTGGTAGCAGCCTTTGCCTGGATAAAACCCTTGAAATTGATTGGGATCCAAAGGCTGTCGACACCATTGAGCACGGGAACCCCATTGACGCATGAGCCACTTAGCATGGTCAGGTTCTTTTTTTTTTTCTGTGGACTGGTTTGACCAGAGCGTGGATCTCCAAATCTGGATGGCGAGCCGAAGCCCGAGTCCTAGAAACTGACATATTGTTCGGCCCAGGAAACACGCACGCAGGCTCAGGCAGATTTGAAAGCTTTATTCAACAGTGATGTTTCGTGTATGAATGCGTGTGTGAGAGATGAGAGTGTGATGTGGGTGGAGGATGCAGGTCAGGACAGAGCAGCACGCCGTGCGGCCAGACAACCCTATAACGAGAGGAGAGCAGGGATTAGCTGGGCAACCACACAGGAGAGTGACAGAGTTCTGTGCTTACTTGTAGTGACGTGGTGGCTGGCGTTGGCAAGGTCCCAAGCCTGAGAGACAGCGTCCTGCTGTGCGTCCGGGATGATGCGGCCAGGTAGAGGAGTGGTGAGACGAGGGGGAGTGAGTCCACCGCCGAGAGATCCACCTGTGCACAGGGGAAGGCTGACAGGAGAAGGTAAGGCAAAAACAGACAGCTTACGTGTCTTGAAGAGTAGTCAGCAGGCCTGGAGGAAAGGATGCTGCTGTGAATTGAGTACGCAGGGAGACAGACAGCTCCAGGCTGCAGCTCAGGGCAGGATGGAATAAATAGCTGCGCACTAACGAGGAGCAGGTGTGCGCGCAGCTGAAGTAGAAGCCTGTGAGCTGCGGGTGATGACAGTACTCCCCCCCCTACCAGCGCCTCCTGGCGCTGGTTTACCTGGGTGTGTCCAGTGAAACTCCGCGATGAGGTCACGATCCAACACCCACAAAGAGCGCACCCAGGATCTCCATTCCGGACCATAACCTTCCCAATCCACCAGATATTGCAGCCCACGTCCCCGATGCCGGGAGTCCAGGATGGCAGTAACACCCCACGCCGGGTCACCGTCAATCATCCTAGGCGCAGGAGGAGACTTAGGAGGGGGGCAGAGTGAATTGGAAAGGACAGGCTTGATCTTGGAAACGTGGAAAGTGGGACACACACGAAGGGAGGGGGCGAGGGCCAAATGCACAGCCACCGGGTTGATGATTTTAGAAATTGCGAAGGGGCCAAGAAACCTCGGTGCCAATTTCTTCTTCTCACCCCTCAGGTTGATGTCCTGGGATGAAAGCCAAACCCACTGACCCACCTGGTAGACAGGAGCGGGCCTTCTGTGGCGATTGGCGGTGGAGCTGTTGCGCGCCGCTGTGCGTAAAAGCGTGTCCTTGGTCTTGGCCCACACACTCCGGCAGCGCCTGATGTGCGCCTGGATGGAAGGGACAGCTAGCTCACCCTCCTGCTCAGGAAAAACAGGGGGATCGTACCCCAAGGACGCTTCAAAAGGCGACACCCCAGTAGCAGAGGACCGGGCCGAGTTATGGGCGTATTCCACCCAGGTCAGGTAGGAGCTCCAGGACGAAGGGTTAGAGGATGTTACGCAGCGCAGGGCGGCCTCCAACTCCTGGTTTGTGCACTCGCACTGCCCGTTAGACTGGGGGTGGTAACCAGAGGAGAGACTGACTGTAGCCTCCAAGGTGTAGCAAAAGCTCCTCCAAACCTGGGAGACAAACTGCGGGCCCCGGTCCGAAACCACGTCCAGCGGGATCCCGTGCAGCCTGACGACATGCTGGACCAGAAGATCGGCCGTCTCACGTGCCGAAGGGAGACCCCAAAGAGGCACAAAATGGGCGGCTTTGGAGAATCTGTCCACAATAGTCAGAACCGTGTCACAGGTGTTAGAGACAGGGAGTCCGGTGACAAAGTCAAGGGCGATGTGTGACCAGGGCCTGCCCGGGACCGGCAGGGGCTGGAGTAGACCAACAGGTGGAGAGTTCTGGGACTTGCCGGTAGTGCACTGGGGACAGGCCCGGACATAGTTGGTCACGTCCTTCTGGAGACTCGGCCACCAAAACGAGCGTTGCAGCCAACTCACCAGGCGGGTGATGCCTGGGTGACAGGAGAGTTTGGAGGTATGGGCCCAGTGGATCACTTCACCTCGAACCGCCGAAGGAACATGGAGCCTCCTCTCCGGCCCCCCACCAGGATCCGGCTCCGCCTCCTGAGCCTTCAGAATCTTGTCCTTCATGGACCAGGCAATCGCCCCCACAATGCACGAATTGGGCAGGATGGTATGTTTGGACTTCTCCGGACCTTCTGGGGCGAATTGTCTGGACAGGGCATCGGGCAACCCATTCTTCGAGCCTGGACGGTACGTGATGGTAAAATTGAAGCGAGTAAAAAATAGAGACCAGCGCGCCTGGCGGGCATTCAGGAGCCTTGCTGACCTCAAGTACTCGAGATTTTTATGGTCCGTCCAGACCACAAAGGGCTGGGCTGCCCCCTCTAACCAGTGACGCCACTCCTGTAGTGCGAGCTTGACGGCGAGGAGCTCCCTGTCGCCGACGTCATAGTTGCGTTCTGCTGGTGATAGCTTCCTGGAGAAGAAGGCGCAGGGCCGCTTGACACCATCCACCGGTGAGCGCTGGGAGAGCACCGCTCCCACCCCCGTGTCGGACGTGTCCACCTCCACCAGACACTGAAGCATGGGATCAACCTGGGTCAGGACCCGGGAGGACGAGAACTCCACCTGGAGAGTCTTGAAGGTGGTGGCCGCTTCCTCAGACCACTGAAAGGGCACTTTCGATGACGTGAGGCGGGTCAGGGGGAGACGATGGCGCTGTAGTTGGGAACAAAGCGCCGGTAGAAGTTTGTGAACCCAATGAACTGCTGCACCTGCTTCCTGGAGGTAGGCGTGGGCCACTCGACCACCGCTTTAACCTTAGCGGGGTCGGGGAGGATCTGATTATGAGAGATAACGAACCCCAGGAAGGAAGTGGTCCGGGCATAGAATTCGCACTTCTCGGTCTTTATGAACAAGCGATTCTCCAGCAGACGTTGCAGGACCCGCCTCACATGGGCCTGGTGCTCCTCCCGTGACCTGGAGAAGATGAGTATGTCATCGAGATAAACAAAGATGAATACTCCCAGGAAGTCCTGCAGAACGTCGTTAATGAGACGCTGGAAGACAGCAGGTGCATTGGTGAGCCCGAACGGCATCACGAGATATTCGAAGTGGCCGCTGGGTGTCCTAAAGGCCGTCTTCCGTTTGTCTCCCTCCCGGATCCTAACGAGATGGTAAGCGCTGCGGAGGTCAAGCTTGATGAACCAGGTCGCCCCCTGGAGGGAGTGGAAAGCAGTGTCCATGAGCGGCAGTGTGTAGCGGTCCTTTATAGTGATGTCATTTAGCGCTCTGAAGTCGATACAGGGGCGTAGGGACCCATCCTTCTTACCCACGAAGAAGAAACCCACGCCAAGCGGGGACGAGGAGGGGCGGATGATCCCAGCACTGAGCGACTCCTTAATGTAGGTGTCCAGCGCCTCGCGTTCCGGTGCAGAGAGACTGTATAGGCAGCCAGACCGCAGGGGGGCCCCCGGGCGGAGGTTAATCGCACAGTCGTATGGTCGATGCGGAGGAAGGGACAAGGCTCTGGACTTACTGAATGCTGCCCCCAAGTCATATAACTCCTGCGGCACTAGAGTCAGGTCCGGGGGCTCAGAGACCGGAGCCGGCAGAGGAGAGGATGGAGCACAAGCCGCCAACTGGAGGCAGGTGCCCAGGCCGAAGGTGCTCCAGGACAGGATGCTGCCGGTTCTCCAATCCAGGACAGGATTATGCAGCCGCAGCCAGGGGTAACCCAGAATGACATGGTCCGACAAGGAGGGCAGGATGTAGAGGGTCAGATCCTCCCGGTGGTTGCCGGAGACGATGATGGGGACTGGCTTAGTGCGGTGTGTAACTGTACCCAGGGAAGAGCGTGAGAGCGTCACCAAGTTCAGGGGGGTAGGCAGCAGTTGGCAGGGTATACCCAAACGGGTTGCCAGGCTCTTAGAGATAAAACTCTGCTCTGCCCCAGAATCCACCAGTGCGTGAGTGGAATGCCCGGTGGAGTTGTGGCAGAAGCGTATAGGCAGTGTGCATGACGATAGGGGATTTGGCCGGTTAGAGTCCGCAAGGCCCCCTACAGTGACTCGCGGACCTCCCCGTTTGGCTTAACCGGGCACAGCTCCACGGGATGCTGGTCATCTCCGTAATACATGCAGAGACCCCGTTCCCGCCGGCGTTGTCTCTCTGCTAGAGGGAGCCTAGTGCGCCCGACAGCCATGGCCTCTGGTTCATCGGCGGACTCCGGAGCCGGTAACACCAGGGGGCGAGACTGAGCTGGGCGGAGGGAAGCTCCGCGCGAGCGACTGACAGACTTCCGCTCCGCAGCCCGCTCACGTAGCCTGTTATCCAGGCTAATCGTGAGCGAGATCAACTCAGAGAGTCACCCTGGGAGATCCCGACCTGCTAGCTCATCCCTCAGACCAGAATTGAGGATACGGAGGAAAATGCTGCAGAGAGAAGCCTCTCCCCAGCCCACCTCTTCCGCTGCCACCCGGAAGTCGACCGCGTATTCCGCCACTGACCGGCTTCCCTGTTGGAGACTAAGGAGCCAATCAGTGAGGACGCTGTCGAGACGGGAATGATCGAAGACTTCTAAAAAGTCCCGCACGAACCGGTCATACGAGAGGTTTGCGTAGCTGGGCTTCGTCATTACAGCGTAAGCCCAAGCTAACGCTTGCCCCTCGAGAAGATTAGCCATGTACCCGATTCAGCTATGGTCTGAGGGAAAATCCCCGGGAACGTGCAGAAACACCGACTCACACTGCAAGATAAACCCCTTCGCGCCACCGAGTTTCCTGTTGAAGCAAGCAGGGGTTGGAATGGGTGTGAAACGGGTTGGCGCTCCCGAGCTAGGCTGGCCAGCTGTGGAGGCAACCGGAGCCGCAACGCCAAGAGGACCCGGAGGGAAAGCCCGCGGAGGGTCCAGGCGGTCTAACCGGTTAGTAATTGAAGTCGGTTGATTTAGTATCACCTGCTGTTGATGAGCAATCATATCCACCCGAGCCTTGAGGGTGGAAAAACGGCATGCGAGCCTGCTGTCCGCTGGGCCGCTTTGCTGGAGCCGTACTGACATATTGTTCGGCCCAGGAAACACGCACACAGGCTCAGGCAGATTTGAAAGCTTTATTCAACAGTGATGTTTCATGTATGAATGCGTGTGTGAGAGATGAGAGTGTGATGTGGGTGGAGGATGCAGGTCAGGACAGAGCAGCACACCGTACGGCCAGGCAACCCTATAACGAGAGGAGAGCAGGGATTAGCTGGGCAACCACACAGGAGAGTGACAGAGTTCTGTGCTTACTTGTAGTGACGTGGTGGCTGGCGTTGGCAAGGTCCCAAGCCTAGGAGACAGCGTCCTGCTGTGCGTCCGGGATGATGCGGCCAGGTAGAGGAGCGGTGAGACGAGGGGGAGTGAGTCCGCCGCCGAGAGATCCACCTGTGCACGGGGGAAGGCTGACAGGAGAAGGTAAGGCAAAAACAGACAGCTTACATGTCTTGAAGAGTAGTCAGCAGGCCTGGAGGAAAGGATGCTGCTGTGAATTGAGTACGCAGGGAGACAGATGGCTCCAGGCTGCAGCTCAGGGCAGGATGGAATAAATAGCTGCGCACTAACGAGGAGCAGGTATGCGCGCAGCTGAGGTGGAAGCCTGTGAGCTGCGGGTGATGACAGAAACTGCTAGAGGTGACCCCACTGGTCACCTGGAACTGATACACCAAGAACTGTGAATATTGTGACTATATTTTGGAGACCTTTATTATTTTCTTTTTATTATTGTGACAAGTGTGTGTGGGTTTTTTTTTTTTTGATTGTGCATATTTGTAAATAATACACATTTGTTAAAATAATATATATAGTTGCAAGTTCTATACGGCTGTGATTGTGTCATCTGTTGTTGCACCTCCCAGGCTCCTACGAACCCAGAGTCGGTCTGACCTGGCCCAATTATCCCTTTTCCCTCAGGTAGTAAAGTTAAGGTAAATACATTGCCATAACACACCACTAACAAAAAGGGTACTACACCTACAGTGGGGCAAAAAAGTATTTAGTCAGCCACTAATTTTGCAAATTCTCCCACTTAAAAGATGAGAGAGGTCTCCAATTTTCATTCAGGTTCAGGTTCAGGTTTCATCAAGGGTATACCTCAACTATGAGAGACAAAATGAGAAAAAAAAATCCAGAAAATCACATTGAAGGATTTTTAATGAATTAATTGGTAAATTCCTCGGTAAAATAAATATTTGGTCACCTACAAACAAGCAAAATTTCTGGCTCTCACAGACCTGTAACTTCTTCTTTAAGAGGCCCCTCTGTCCTTCACTCGTTAGCTGTATTAATGGCACCTGTTTGAACTCGTTATCAGTATAAAAGACACCTGTCCACAACCTCAAACAGTCAGACTCCAAACTCCACTATGGCCAAGACCAAAGAGCTGTCAAAGGACACCAGAAACAAAATTGTATACCTGCACCAGGCTGGGAAGACTGAATCTGCAATAGGTAAGCAGCTTGATGTGAAGAAATCAACTGTGGGAGCAATTATTAGAAAATGGAAGACATACAAGACCACTGATAATCTCCCTCGATCTGGGGCTCCATGCAAGATCTCACCCCATGGGGTCAAAATTATCATGAGAACGGTGAGCAAAAATTCCAGAACCACACGGGGGGACCTAGTGAATGACCTGCAGAGAGCTGGGAACAAAGTAACAAAGGCTACATCAAAAACACACAACGCCGCCAGGGACTCAAATCCTGCAGTGCCAGACGTGTCCCCCTGCTTAAGCCAGTACATGTCCAGGCCCGTCTGAAGTTTGCTAGAGAGCATTTGGATGATCCAGAAGAGGATTGGGAGAATGTCATATGGTCAGATGAAACCAAAATAGAACTTTTTGGTAAAAACTCAACTTGTCGTGTTTGGAGGAGAAAGAATGCTGAGTTGCATCCAAAGAACACCATACCTACTGTGAAGCATGGGAGTGGAAGCATCATGCTTTGGGGCTGTTTTTCTGCAAAGGGACCAGGACGACTGATCAGTGTAAAGGAAAGAATGAATGGGGCCATGTATCATGAGATTTTGAGTGAAAACCTCCTTCCATCAGCAAGGGCATTGAAGATGAAACGTGGCTGGGTCTTTCAGCATGACAATGATCCAAACACACCGCCCGAGCATCGAAGGAGTGGCTTCGTAAGAAGCATTTCAAGGTCCTGGAGTAGCCTAGCCAGTCTCCAGATCTCAACCCCATAGAAAATCTTTGGAGGGAGCTGAAAGTCCGTGTTGCCCAGCAACAGCCCCAAAACATCACTGCTCTAGAGGAGATCTGCATGGAGGAATGGGCCAAAATACCAGCAACAGTGTGTGAAAACCTTGTGAAGACTTCCAGAAAACGTTTGACCTCTGTCATTGCCAACAAAGGGTATATAACAAAGTATTGAGATGAACTTTTGTTATTGACCAAATACTTATTTTACCGAGGAATTTACCAATTAATTCATTAAAAATCCTTCAGTGTGATTTTCTGGATTTTTTTTTTTCTCATTTTGTCTCTCATAGTTCAAGTATACCTATGATGAAAATTGAAGACCTCTCTCATCTTTTAAGTGGGAGAACTTGCACAATTGGTGGCTGACTAAATACTTTTTTGCCCCACTGTAAAGTGAGGAGGGTGAGTGGGTGTTAGTAAGGGCTACACACAAAAATCTGGCGAGCACAGGTGTTAGTGGGTGTTACCCAATTACCCCCAATTACCCTGTTACCCAGTGATATTATACCCTGTGTTACTCTGTGTTACAGTGGTGTAGTGTTAGACTGCCGTTACACTGTAATTTCCCAGTTTGGGATCGATAAAGTACATCTATCTATCTATCTATCTATCTATCATAAAGACACATTTGTCTATGTGCCGTCATATAGACATCATATCTTTATGACGGCATTGCAAGTCCTATGATGCCTGAGTTCATAGGACATCCTATGATGATCAGGCAGAGATAAAAAAAAAAAGAGCTCAGTGTTACTGCAGTGAAGGCATTTCAGACTGGGGCGCTGGAACTGACTGGGTGACGGATCTGAGAATCCTAAAGGTGGCTTGAATGTAAGTACATTTGTTGTTGTTTATGGATAAAAGATAGTGAGATTTTCCGGACCGATAGCACACTGCGTATACTGAAAGGAGTGAAACTAGCCGCCTGCATGCTAAGTTATTTCTACCCATGGTGAGCGATCTCGTAATAATCCCTTGGGAGGAACGAGGTCTTCCTCTGCAAATGATGACCGTCATCGCAAGACCTGGGGTGATTCTTAGAAATCTGCGGCTCTCTACGGTCTAAGTAAGTGCAGTGGAGGTCCGAAGTTGCATGCAAAGAAAAAAAGGGAAAGATTCATGGTCTCGTTCCTGTCTGGAAGAGTCACGTGATCCCAGAGAAGTGAATTTTCGGGGTAAGATTCGTGCCTCTTGTGACCGCTTCTGCTTATGGTCCAGTTTTTTGGATCTTCAGCATTAGTGGGGAGGCTATGTGAACCCCGAAGGGAAAAGGTTTTTTTTTCACGGAAGATTCGTGCCCTTATCGGGTCTTCATTATTGCCCATGGGGCTTCCCCCACTACGGTGAACTATTGCAAGATGCCGGGGGAGGAGGTCTTACTTTGGGCTTTAGGCACACAGTGGAGGGGTTAACGTGACCGTTGAAATATTTTATTTTGTGAGTTTGTTGAAGCGCTAGATAAAAAAAAAAGTTACTGCAGTCTGAATTTGTTTTTGTCTCAGTGTTACATGAAATCCGCTCCGGTGTGAAACACAGAGAGGCTGAGTTCCCACGGAGGCGGCGTGAATAGGTTGTGATTTTTTTTCCTGATATTTGTGGAGCATAAAAGGGTTAGTTAGTTAATTGTTATCCTTTTGGGAAGTGTTTAAATTTAATAGGTATTTGAAAATAGTAGCCTTGAGCAGAAACAGTGGACTGGTGTGCTTTCACGGCAGTGGCGGTGTGGGGGTTGCCAGGTGTGAGATTTCTCCACTAAAAGGTTTCCAGATCCGGAGATTAATTGAAGTAATTCTCACGCTGTTTTGGGTTTTGGCATGAACCTAAAAGTCTTTATTGTATGACCTTGTGGAGATAACGCGAAAAGAGACCATTCCTGTGTGGGCCCTGCGTCTGTGTGTGTGTTTATCTATCTGTGTCTCTGTGTATGTGTGTCCTTGAGAGAGGGGAAAAAGAGAGAGCTTGGGAAAAAATATAGAAAAATGTGTAGCTACTGATTTGTGTGTAAAAACTTGGTAAAAGGGAAGAGAAAGAAAAAATCTATATATGGGTATTTTTTGCAGTGTTTGGGGATTTTACTTTTTCTTTCAGTCTAACTTTGTGGGTTTTCACTCTAATGTTGCGTACGTGATGAACTATTTACATATTTTTAAAGCCAATATTTTCATTTTCCCTCCAGTTTTTTCTTTGGAAAATGAAAAACATTGAGCTATTTTTATTCAGTTTTTTGACGTATCACTGACTTTTCTTTTTTTTTCTTTGTCTGAAGCATAACAGTGCACTTTACAGGGAAAAAGGACGCAGGACTGACATTCTCCTTCCCCCTGCCAAAACAAAACCAGCCTCCTGTAACCTCTCCCCCTATCAATATCAAAGAGGCGGCTGAACATCTAAGTTAAGTACAAATGCTTGTATCTTAATCAATGCTACAAGCATGGTAATGATGAAATTAACGGAACATGACAATATCATGCTGTCACTTAATAATGCCTAATCACTGAAGGCTTTATGTATACCCTATATTACATGATTCAAAGCATAGAGGTTCAAAAGAGATTGATAATTAATCTGTTTGTGCATATGATTTGCCAGAGACTACTGATTATCAAACAGAGGTCTTGGTAATTGTACCTACAGTATGTCATATTGTTGCTTTTGTGGCACATATGTTTGGTTCATATTTCCCACAAGAGTGTGGCACATATCTCTGGTTCATATCTCCCACAAATGTATGGCTTATGTGGATTGGGGCTTCACGTCTTGAGGGACAAAGAGTCTGGGTCGACGGGGGTCGATAGGAGACAACGAGGAGGCGTGAGTTTTGACCTTTGTCTCAGAGAAGAGGCCCTGGGGGTATTCCCGGAACATCAAAGAATAAGAGACAATGGTGAATCTTCAAAGACTTGCATTGTGACTGAATGTTTGCAGAAGCACCATGTGACTTGAGTTCTTAATCCCCGAGAGGTATAAGAATGTGATGTGACATGATTCTGCCTCTTCTTTCTACTTGAGAATGTTGGATGATTGTGTTCTGCAATAAAGCCAAACCTGAGAAATAAACTCAGCCTCATCATTGAACACAACTTCCACACTGGTGACCTACGACAAAGGATGAGCAGAGAGAATTCTCCCGAGCGGAGCTCATCAGAGGCCAGCCTGATGGCTGCCTCCACTCTCCGGCTGCCCGATTTCTGGCAGCACAGCCCGCGCTCCTGGTTTAGCACAGTCGAGGCGCAGTTCAACCTCCGGAGAATCTCAAAGGATGACACGAAGTTCTACCATGTGGTAGCGAAGCTGGACAGCCACACGGTCCAGCGGGTGGAAGATCTGGTTAACCACCCACCGGACACCGACAAGTACAGCGCATTGAAGGAGGCGCTGATCAGCCATTTCACCCCCTCGGTGCAACAGCGAGCAGAGGGGCTCCTAGCGTTGACGGAGTCGGAGAACGACAGACCTGATGGTGAAGATGCTGAGGCTGAAAGACTCCGAGGATGGCGAATTTATTTTCGCCCACCTTTTCCTCCGGACTCTGCCGCCAGCAGTGAGAGTGACCCTGGCAGACTCACCCCGATTGGCCAAGCGGGACTACCATGGGCTCAGCAAGGAGGCGCAGCGACTCGGCGACGCCCACAAGCGGAGCGCGGTTTCGGCCGCGGCAGCTCAGCCGAGAACGGCGCCCGGAGATGGTTTAGAGCCAGTGGTGGCGGCGCCAGACGAACCGACGACGGCGGCGACAGGCATCAGGTGACGCGGAGCCGAAGACGGCCTGTGTTTCTACCACCGCCGTTTTGCGGAGAGGGCACACAGATGTCTCCCACCGTGCCACTTCAAGCGTCAGGGAAACGCCAAGACCGGGGGCCGGTAGCAGCTGCGACCCTCGGAGAAGGAAACAAGCTGCTGTACCTGACAGATGCACACTCGGGGAAACAATTCCTTGTAGACACGGGCTCCCAGCTGAGTTTCGTCACGCCCACCTGCGCGGAACGGCTGATGCCGTCTAAAGCTCCCTGGGTGTCAGTATCAGCAGCGAATGGCTCAGCGATTAAGACCTTCGGTGAGAGGACTATGCTTCTGTCTTTACAGGGCCATTCATTTGAGTGGACCTTTATTGTAGCGGCAGTCAGTTTCAACATGTTAGGAGCTGATTTTTTGTGCTCACATGGTTTATTGGTTGATCTTGCTAACAGGCGCCTGGTTAATGCACTCTCTTTTCACTCTATCCCCTGCACAGCTCGGGTGGCCCCGCCGACTGCACACGCCAATGTCACAGCTGCGGGTGGTAAGTTTCATGCTCTGCTCACTCACTTTCCAGCACTCACAGTCCCAAAGTTTTCGGCGACAGTGGCCAAGCACGGGGTGGAGCATTTTATCACCACCACTGGGCCGCCCGTTTTTGCAAAAGCTCGGCGCTTGGACTCAGCTAAACTGGCAATAGCGCGCGAGGAATTTGCCAACCTGGAAAAACTGGGCATAATTAGACGCTCGAACAGCCCCTGGGCTTCACCGTTACATATGGTCCCAAAGGCTGATGGCTCGTGGCGACCTTGTGGCGATTTCCGCAGGTTGAACAACGCCTCGGCACACGACTGCTACCCGATTCCGCACATCCAGGATTTTTTGGTTCATTTGGCGGGGGCGCACATTTTTTCTAAAATAGATTTGGTGCGCGGCTACCATAAAGTCCCGGTGCGCGCGCAGGATATACCCAAAACTGCGGTAATAACTCCTTTTGGGCTTTTTGAGTTTTTGCGCATGCCGTTTGGGTTAAAGGGTGCCACGCCAACTTTCCAACGCATGATGGATGCAGTTTTACGCGACCTCCCTTTCGTGTTCGTCTATTTAGACGACATTTTGGTAGCCAGCACGTCCGAAGATGGATACGAAACCCACCTCACGGTGGTTTTTCGGAGACTGGCAGAGCACGGGTTAATAATTAACCCAGCGAAGTGCCAGTTTGGGGTGGCGCAAATCGATTTTTTGGGGCATCGCGTTTCACCAGAAGGAGCGGTTCCCCTGCCTGAGAAGGTGCGTGCGATAACAAATTTTCCCCGACCCCAAACGATAAAAGCGCTGCAGGAGTTTCTAGAAATGGTTAATTTTTACAACCAGTTTCTCCCGAGTGCAGCGCGGCTCATGCAGCCACTGTACACGGCACTAAAAAAACAAAAACCCATGAATAAGGTCGAATGGTCTCCGGAGCGGGAGCACGCTTTCTCCCAGGTCAAATCAGCCCTTGCAAGCGCGGTTTTGTTAGCGCACCCGGTGCCGACAGCCCGTTTGGCACTCACCACCGACGCTTCTGATCTAGCGGTGGGGGCAGTCATTGAACAAGTGTGTGGCAGGGACCTGGCAGCCGCTCACGTTCTTTAGCAAATCCTTGCGCGATAACGAGCGTAAATACAGTGCGTTTGACAGGGAGCTTTTAGCCCTACACTTGGCCACCCGCCATTTCCAGTTCTGGCTGGAAGGGCGTCGTTTCACCGCTTTTGTGGACCACAAACCGTTAACGTTTGCGATGGCCAAGATCTCCGAACCTTGGTCAGCCCGACAGCAAAGGCAGTTAGCCGCAATATCGGAGTTCACCACCGATATCCAGCATGTCGCAGGTAAATACAATGTAGTGGCAGACTGCCTCTCACGTGCTGTGGCAACGCCAGGCCACGTGGGGGCAGACTCGATGGCTGTGGGCCAGGGCAGTGACGTGGGAGCGCGTGCAGCCCCGGTCCACGTAGGTTTAGATTATGCAGACATGGCTGTGGAGCAGGTTGGTGACGTGGATGTGCGTGCGCTCCAGTCTGGACCAACAGGGTTAAGGCTGGAGCACAGGGTGCAGCAAATAGGTATGCCCCCCTTAATATGCGATGTCTCCACGGGACGGCCTCGCCCCGTGGTTCCAGCTGCGTGGCGCCGCCGCGTTTTTGACTTGGTCCATTCGCTGGCGCACCCGGGGGTGTGCGCATCGATCAAGATGGTGGGAGAGAAGTTTGTCTGGCCGGGGTTGCACAAACAGGTCAAGGAATGGGCAGCAGCCTGTGTAGTGTGCCAGAGGGCTAAGATACACAAGCACACGAGGGCTCCTTTGGAGCCTTTTCACATCCCAGCTAAGCGTTTCGATCATGTGCATGTTGATTTGGTGGGCCCGCTTCCCTCGTCTCAAGGGCACACACACCTTTTGACGATGGTGGACCGCACCACGCGTTGGCCAGAAGCGGTACCTCTGGCGTCAACTACAGCGGAAGAAGTTGCGCGTGCGTTTTTAACAGCTTGGGTTGCGCGTTTTGGAGTTCCGTCAGACATAACGTCCGATAGAGGCCCTCAATTTGTTTCCGAGCTGTAGTCGTCTATGGCCCGCAGCTTAGGGGTGAAGGTACACCACACTACCGCGTATAACCCGCAGGCCAACGGTTTATGTGAACGCTTTCATAGGTCATTGAAAGCAGCCCTCAGAGCATCACTCACGGATACAAATTGGGTGGACAAACTGCCATGGGTTTTATTGGGGTTGCGTTCTGCACCTAAGGAGGATTTGCAGGCCTCCCCAGCTGAGTTAGTTTTCGCACAACCTCTCTGTTTGCCGGGGGAATTTCTTCCGGAAAATCCTGCACCAAATTGCCCCCCCCGCTCAGCTGTTGCAGAACGGCACAGGATCAAACACGCTGCCTGGCCCAGTGCATCACAGCTTTCCACGCGTTTTTGTGCCAAAGGCTTTAAAAAATGCAGAGTTTGTTTTTGTTAGACATGATGCACAATGCCCAGGGCTGCGCCCGCCTTATGATGGACCGTTCAGGGTGCTGGAAAAAAATGAGAAGCATTTCTTGCTAGATTTGGGGGGCAGAAGGGAGCTAATTTGCATAAACAGACTCAAGCCCGCTTTTGTTCTGGCTGATGAACACGTGCAGTTGGCGAAAGCCCCCCGCCGTGGAAGGCCGCCGAGAAGGCATTCTCCAGAGCTCCCACAGAGATGTGCTAACAAATCTAATCCCCAGGTGCGAGGAGGCGCTGCAGGCGTAGTGAAGCCGGCCTACAGCAGATTTGGCAGGAAGTTAAGACCTAAGAGACTGGGGGATTGATTGTTGGTTATGTGGTAATGTCTTTTATGTTATGCATTTATGATTATGTTTGTCCCATGCAGACGTTTGGGGGGGGTCATGTGGCACATATATTTGGTTCATATTTCCCACAAGAGTGTGGCACATATGTCTGGTTCATATCTCCCACAAATGTATGGCTTATGTGGATTGGGGCTTCACGTCTTGAGGGACAAAGAGTCTGGGTCGACGGGGGTCGACAGGAGACGACGAGGAGGTGTGAATTTTGACCTTTGTCTCAGAGAAGAGGCCCTGGGGGGATTCCCGGAACATCGAAGAATAAGAGACAATGGTGAATCTTCAAAGACTTGCATTGTGACTGAATGTTTGCAGAAGCACCATGTGACTTGAGTTCTTAATCCCCGAGAGGTATAAGAATGTGATGTGACATGATTCTGCCTCTTCTTTCTACTTGAGAATGTTGGATGATTGTGTTCTGCAATAAAGCCGAACCTGAGAAATAAACTCAGCCTCATCATTGAACACAACTTCCACACTTTGTTTAAATAATACTATACTCACTTTTTAATAAATGACATACGCAATCTTATTTACATTCTGACCCTAGGCCTGTCCATGTAAAAAAAAACAAAAAACAAAAGGGGGAGAACGCAAGAGCAGGATCTGAGAGTTCATGCTGTGACTTTTTCCATCCTAAAAGAACATCAAGATGAGAATGAAATTCCTGAAAACAGAGATTACGCCTGCATTTCCAGTTACTAATTCTAACTGCTGTATTGGTTTAAGGCTTCTAACATATGATACTGTCCTAAACTAGTGATTACCCATGTCAATTGGTAAAATATTTACTGATTCACAGAGTATTTAGCGAATACTTGCTGTGAATAGCAAAAGAACATTCAAATTGTGGAAGCTTTAGGTGTAATTTAAAGGTTTTTCTGTTATTCTTCATTCTTCGTTTTTCAACAGGAAAGGGAAAGCATTCACAATTTTTTTTTCTTTTTCACTAGGAATTAGATTTGCCAAATTAACAAGGAATCATAATGTAACCCAGCTGAGAAAATGACCCTTTTTCTCAGATTTCATTTGTATTAATGAAAGTGTGTGATTTTATTTTGAAAAACGGTTATTTTGGGAAGAGGAAGTGCGATCCTCGTTATCCAACTTTTAAATTCCCGTTTCATGGTCACGTTGGGTGATCTGGGTCTTTTCATTCGTTAAGAGCGATATTAGCCCCGCCTTCTGAGCAGAGTGCCGAGGCGCTCTGCTGGTTGTCGGTCTTTCACGATCTGAGAGTGGACGAGAGAGGCTGTGGGCAGTCTGGTTCACACTGATATCGCTTCTTGGTGAGTTTAATTCAGAAAGATGCTATAAATGGATCTAAACACTCTCCAAACGCTAATTTGCAACCTTTATTCAAATTCAAATTCAAATTCAAACGTTTATTTCAAACTCAGGGTTCATATCAAGAGCAAAACCAAAATGAGTAGAAAAAAGATAAACAAATAAATAAAAGTATATACAGATCAGCAGACACTCGGCGCTCTTGTAACAACAATAACATACAGTAATGGGCTCAGTATAAAATGGAGCGCCACCACTTCCAAATGCTGGAATGAAGTGTGAGTGACGAGTTGACAATTGCTGATATAAGATGATTGTTACATGCCAGCAACCTTCTCATAAAACTGTAAACATTCTTACGTATCAGTTCGCCAAAAGATGGAATGTTCACAGATACAAACATCTTGCTTGCACTCGACCTTCGTGGTACACCTAACAACCTTCTTAGGGAGTTATTATATGCAATGCAGATTTTGTTCCTAACAGCAACATTGCTATTAAACCATAAAGGCGAGCAGTACATTGAGGTACAGAAGGTCTTGAACAACATACATTTGACATCAGGAGAACATCTAAGGAAATTTCGCAACAGTAAATTTGTTTGAGCATGCAGTTTCCTGAGATGCCTGTTACAATCAACATTGGTCTTATCAGATTCAATCCACACACCTAGGTATTTGACTTTTTCAACAAAGTTCAAGCTATTACCACAAAGTGGCATAACAGGATTCGACGTATTGACACCCTTTGGTTTGAAAGCCATACACATAGATTTAGTACAGTTGAACAAGATGTCATTTTTTTCACCAAATTTTTCACATACCGAAAGGAGATGTTGCATCGCTGCAGTAGACAAACTTAACAAACAGAGGTCATCAGCGTAGAAAATGTGATTTAACAGTGCACCGTTAAAGGAGCAACCCACATTAGTATTGTTCAACAGTACACTGAGATCATCAACGTAGACATTGAACAACAAGGGTGACAGTATACCACCTTGTTTAACGCCGTTGGTTACATGAAATTTGGATAAGGTGACATTGCCCCATCTAACAACCATAGACTGCCTTCTGTACCAGTATAACAGGATGCTGACAATGTAAATAGGTATACCTCGATCAATCAATTTTCTGAACAAACACCAGTGGTTAATCCTGTCAAAGGCTTTGCTAGCATCTAGGAACGTAGCATAGACACTAGTGGAATGGCTTCTGAAGTAGTCAACAAATTCATGGAGTAGGTAAACAGCCTTGTCAGTTGAAAGAGCTGACTTGAAACCAAACTGATTGTCGTTTGTCCACAGATAATCCTCATTTCTGTTCAGGATTAAGCCCTCTAACAGTTTAGATATAACATTTGCAATAGCTATAGGTCTGTAGTTGTTCATATCAGAAAGACTGGCACACTTGTTTTTCACCAAGGGAATAATAACAGAGTCCATCAACATATCTGGCATGTAACCATGAACAAACATACAGTTAAAAACATAATGACAACAGAATACACAAATTGAAATCAGCGTTGATGAGGCATTCACTGGTGAGACAGTCAGGGCCAGCTGATTTGCCTTTCTTGAGAACTTTGATCAGTGAATCAACTTCAGCAGGAGTAACAGCAGAAATATCAGAGGCATCAAACATGTCGTTATACAGACGAATATCGTGCATAACAGAATCCTTCATTGAAACATTCTTGACTGAGTTGAAAATAGCTTCATATTGACATTTCCACTTTTCAGCAATATTAACGTCACCAGTCACACCATCAATAGTGTTTGATCTGACAGACCGGTGGGAGCTCATAGCCTTCATTTGTTTCCAGAATTCTACCATGTTCAGTTCACTCATGTGATTAGCTAGCTGGTCACATTTGATACTTTCTTCATTGCGCCTGCATGCTCATAGGGCATATTTGAACCTAGCCCTGCAATTTTTCATGTTTTCAAATATTGGACCAGAACGTGGTTTGCTATTGCTCCTCCACCACAAAAAAGCATCCCGAGCAGCTGTGTGAGCCTCGCTAACGACATCATTCCAGCCTGGGACATTATATTGGGTGGCCACACTGTGACTAGGAATGCATTCACTCACACAGTAATTTAAAGCATCCACAATATCACTGTAGAACCTGTCGATATTGTCCCTGTGTGCCGCACAATTACGGTCGTGACACCTGATGGCGTCCATAGGAGCATGGATGTTACAGAGTTTTCTACGAGTAAGATTCTTATATTTGGACAGGTCTGACACTGTGGCATCACGCCATTTGTATGTTCTACTGCCCGTTGTGGCTGAGGGAGCTTCCTGGGGGCCACTTACAGCACTAGATACCTCAATATCTATAGATAAAGGTACATGATCAGAACTCACATAGTCATACAGAACTTTGATATTGGACACGTTATCATGGCCTGAGGATGTAGACACACAGTGATCAAGCCATGATGTAGAGCCATGAGCCATGCTAACATGGCTCGCAATGCTAACATGGCTCGCAACCTCTATGCCATGTGTCAACACAACGGAAATAAGCTATAGACAGCTTGCTCCTTCTGTAATTGATAACATGGTGGATAGTGTTTCAGCTTCTCTGCATCAGGCTCTAGACTTGGTGGCCCCCTTAAAAAAGAAAAAGTCTAATCAGAGATTTTTAACTCCTTGGTTCAACACAGAAACTCGTAGCTTAAAACAGAAGACTCGTCAATTAGAAAGAAAATGGCGCTCTACTAATTTAGATGAAATCTATTTAGCTTGGAGAAATCATCTTTTAATTTATAAAAAATCTCTTAGAAAAGCTAGAACGAGTTATTACTCTGCATTAATAGAAGAGAACAAGAATAATCCCAGGTTTCTTTTCAGTACTGTAGCCAGGTTGACAAAGAGTCAGGACTCTGTCAATCCTAGCATCCCCTTAGAGCTTACTAGTCAGGACTTTATGAACTTTTTCAATAATAAAATTTCATCCATCAGAGATAAAATCAATCAGATTCTTCCCACAGTTAACTTAAATACTGTAACTACTACAACTCCTTCTATTGATGTCTGTCTTGATGAGTTTACTCCAATCGACCTTTGTGAGTTAGACAAAATAGTTTCCTCATCCAAACCTTCAACTTGTCTTTTAGACCCTATTCCTACGAGGTTATTTAAAGAAGTCTTCCCACTTATTGGGAGCTTTATTCTTCATATAATCAATTCTTCATTGACTTTAGGCCATGTACCGCAGGCTTTTAAAACGGCTGTAATTAAACCCTTACTCAAAAAGCCAACGCTAGATCCAGGAGCTTTAGCTAACTATAGACCAATCTCTAATCTCCCTTTCATTTCAAAAATCTTAGAAAGAGTTGTTGCTACGCAATTATTTGACCACCTGCAGGGAAATGGTTTACTTGAAGAGTTTCAATCTGGGTTTAGAATCCATCATCGTACTGAAACAGCCTTAGCGAAGGTCACTAACGACCTCCTCATTGCATCTGATAATGGACTAGTTTCTGTACTTGTCCTTTTAGATCTTAGTGCAGCTTTTGATACTATTGATCATAATATTCTACTTGATAGATTAGAACACTATGTTGGACTTAATGGAACTTCGTTGCAGTGGTTTAGATCTTATTTATCTGATAGGTTCCAGTTTGTTCATGTAAATGATAAGTTTTCTTTCAGCTCAAAGCTTAGTCATGGAGTTCCACAGGGATCTGTGCTAGGCCCTACTCTTTTTAGTTTATATATGCTTCCGTTAGGCAACATTATTAGAAAGCACTGTATACATTTTCATTGTTATGCAGATGACACACAATTATACCTGTCAATGAAACCAGATGATACTAATCAATTAGCCAAGTTAGAAGCCTGTCTTAAGGAAATCAAAGCTTGGATGACTTGTAATTTCCTGCTATTAAATTCAGATAAGACTGAAGTCATTCTTGTTGGTCCAAAAAACCTTAGAAATTCCTTTCCAAATCAAACTTTCAGTTTGGATGCAGTTACTCTTTCTCTTAATAGCTCTGTGAGGAACCTTGGAGTTATTTTTGATCAGGATTTGTCCTTCAATTCACATATTAAATTTGTTTCTAAGACTGCCTTCTATCATTTGCGTAATATTGCCAAGATAAGGAGCATCTTGTCTCAGAGTGATGCTGAGAAGCTGATCCACGCTTTTGTTAGCTCGAGATTAGATTATTGTAATTCTTTATTATCAGGCTGTCCTAAAACATCTTTAAAAAGTCTTCAGCTGATCCAAAATGCTGCAGCAAGAGTTTTAACAGGTACTAGAAAGAGAGATCATATCTCTCCGGTTCTGGCCTCCCTTCATTGGCTTCCCATAGAGTTTAGAATTAAGTTTAAAATCCTTCTTCTTACTTACAAAGCTCTAAACAATCAGGCTCCTTTTTATTTAAAAGATCTGATACTACCGTATCATTCTAACAGAGCACTACGCTCCCAAAATGCAGGATTACTTGTAATACCTAGAATCTCCAAAAGTACAATGGGAGGCAGAGCCTTCAGTTATCAAGCTCCTCTCCTGTGGAATCAGCTGCCAATCCGGATTCGGGAGTCAGACTCGATCTCTGTTTTTAAGAATAGGGCTAAAACCTACCTTTTTGATATAGCCTACAATTAGGGAGGGATCATGTGTTTCTGAACCCTCCCTTAGTTATGCTGCTAATAGGTTTAGTCAGCCGGGGGACCTCCAGTAATGCACTGGGCCTCACTCCTTTCCTCACTCTCTATGAAATATTTTTTTTTTTTGCTGGTCATTAACATTTGTTTGTTCTCTCCCATAGATTGAGTCCCCATCGTGCTGTTTGCTCTCTACATGTCTGTTCTTTTCTTCTTCTCTATCCCCTCACCCCCCAGCCAGTCGCAGCAGATGACTGCCCCTCCCTGAGCCTGGTTCTGCTGGAGGTTTCTTCCTATTAAAAGGGAGTTTTTCCTCTCCACCGTCGCCAAGTGCTTGCTCACAGGGGATCGCCTGATTGCTGGGGTCTTTCTGCAACTGTGGGGGTCCCCCCTACAGTTGATAGTGCTATGAGATGACTGTTGTTGTGAAATGGCGCTATATAAATAAAGTTGAATTGAATTGAATTGAATTGAACATGAGTAAAGGTATCACCTGGTAAGATAATCCTGTCCGAGATGTGTAAGGAGTAACTCTCACAAAAAAACACCAGTTCGTCTCCAAAACAACTTGAACGTGCTGTATTAGTGTTGAAGTCACCAATTGTGAACACATATGGAGTTGGAAAATCCTTGGTGATACGTTTAACAAGACTCAGGCAGTGCAAGTATTCATCCAAGTTTTCAACACTGTCATAGGGGAAATATACACATAATATAAGACAGTGAAAGTTGCCCAGGTTGACTTCAATACCTGTAACTCTTACGCAATCGTAACTTTTCACAACACAACTGTTCGCAAGTGACTTCCGCCATAGGATATCGACGCTGCCATAGGGGCGACCTAGGATAACACGTTCTTCCGTATCCATAAAAGAAACACCTTGTCCTATAAAGTCACCATGTAATCTGCTCAGAAAAGACAATTCGTTTTCGAACAACCAGTGTTCCTGCAACAACACAATGTCATGGTTATCACATAAACTGGAGATCTCATTAGATGAAGTTTTTACATTCTGGCAGTTGAATGAACATATTCTAAGGTTGGTCCTACTATTGAATGAGTATAATGACAAACACAATAATGACAATCACATGTAGATCATTTCCTCTCAAAAAACTGTTGAAGGTATAAACCAGATGGCCACACATTTTTATCAAGCAACTTCTTGCTGCAACTGGCAGGACATGTAATCTTAAAAGAGGCATAACCATCATACTTGGTTTCTAGTTGCTCAATCTTGAGATTGTCATTTAATTTAGCATGGGTTTTGATGTAGGAGCGTACATGATGGGGTCTGGTGGTGGGGTCGAGTCGACTGATGAAGACTTGGTGCTTCTTATGACCTTGACCTTGACCCTGATGTCCGCCAGATCTCCTACCAGACTTTGGTACAACGCGTAACTGTGAGTGGGGGCGTGTCTTGTTGACAACCTGTAGCTTTATTATCCTAAGTTGACGGGAGCATGAGCTTGAGAGGCATTGTGGCTGTGTCCTTTTGCTGTGTTCACACTGATACATCATCTTGGTGAGTGAAATACATGCTAATGTTAGCGTTATGCTAATGCTAATCGCGAGTGGATTTTTTCTGTTTAAAAGCAATGGAAAAGGCTGTTTTTGTGTCTGCATGGTTTTCCTAAATGTGATTTCAGTTCCCAACAGTATGCTGAAGTACTTTTAGTTCTTATGCACTATTTCTGTCGAATGTAATGTGTAGTTTGATGTTAAAAGCACATGGTGTTGGTCTCCTATGTAAAAGCATAGGTTATGCTAAACCCAGTAGCTCAGACCGGGTTTTACTGATTTTAAAAGGGAATATTGGAAGTAATGGGACAGTATATTCCCTGGTTATGTGATAAATTAATTGTATTTCATTTCATGATTTACAAAGACAAGGTTAAAAGGGATTAATCATAATTTCATGGTTAAATGATGTAGAGATAAAAAGAGAAATTCATTTAATTGGTTACATGAGAAAAAAAGTATTTCATGTACTACCAGAGAGATTTTGAGAAAAGAAAACATGCCTGAAAGGTGTGAAATGTGAATTGTAAGATCTTACTATATTACTGGATTGTAATAATAGTAATATGAGAGAAGAATTTAAACACTAAGCTATGGTGTTATATAAGAAGGGATTGGAAAACTAATTACTCTAGCTGTAAACAATAATACCATTATTGTTGTGCAGGCTAGGTTTTTTTTGGGGTTGCCGACCAAAAAAAAGAAAACCTTCTGGATCCTGGATTCTCTCTGAATGGAGATGGCGAGCCTGACCCGAGACTGAACCAAGATTGAACCGAGGTCTGACCAAGGTCTCGATCGAAGAACATCCTTCCTCTCTCCAGTGCACAACATTGAAGTGGTAACAACTCAAGCTGCCGCTTTAAAGAGGAAAAGAAACCTGAGTCTGGAGATACAAGATATCTTGACTGGTCAAACGGCTAAACCAAACGGACAAACAAACACTGAGCTCAGTAGGACATCTTTGGGGTTTTATTTCATACCGGCCGTTGTTATATTTGTATAGTTGTAAATTGTCTGTATATATTGCTCCTTTTATCTTTATTAATAACAAATATGAATTGCTCATTTCTTGCCTCCAGCTATTTCATTCCACACTCACTCTAATTCCCTATTGTAACCCTTATGAACCTAGCAACTGGTCTACACTTAATAATTTCCCTTACCTAATTAACATAAGGCAAGGGTTACAATAAGAAGTGGCGAGCCAGCCAGATGCCTTTTTTTCTCTCCCTTACGTTATTTCAAGCCCATAACGTACCCAAAATGGATATTGTTGAACGTGAATCTGTGAAAATTCCAAATTCAGTGATAGTGAGTGAAATCGCTGGAGATGAGCAACTTGATGAAGTGACTGAGTTTTTGAAATGGTATGGATCGATTTCAAGAGTCATAAAAGTAGCAGATAGTAAGTCTGAGTTTTCCCAGAGTGCTATTTTTGAATATCACTCGGGTATTGCTTTTGAATCTCTTGACCCATTGCCATGTACTCATGTATCTGATAGTGGAGCCAGCTATATGATACAATCCCTTGCCAGTGTTCATACGCACCATGTAGGGAGCGATATGAACAAGTTATATCTCACTGACATTAAAAACCTAGCGAAGATGAGTAGCAGAGATTTTGCAGATGTCCTGAAAGACGTGATGTTACAGATTTCTGAGGCAATCAAAGAATCTGAAAATGATCAATCAGAGCAAGTTAAGTTACCTGATAACTTACCTGAAGCTTTTTTGGATGAACCTCAACCTCAGCCTTCTGCAGCTGAGTCCAGTATTCGAGGTGCACAACCAGCTAACCAGTCAAATCACACTGCGAGCACCCCAGCTCGAAGTATGCCCACCATTTCTGCACATGATTCAAATCACCCAGAAGTGCAACATGTGGTAGTTGAGCACATTGTAAAAAGGGAAGATTTTTCCGTGCAGCCGTTTTCACAAAAGCTCGGAGCTTTTTCTGGCAAAGACCTCCGACCAACTTATGAGCTAGATTATGATACTTGGCGCTCCAGTGTAGAATTAATCTTGACTGATCCTGCTATGTCCAAATTGCAACAATCCCAAAAGATCATTGAGTCTCTTTTACCCCCAGCAGCTGATGTAGTCAAGTACTTGAACCCCAACAGCTCACCATCAGAATATCTTCAGCTGTTAGATTCTGCTTATGGTACAGTTCAAGATGGCGGAGAGCTTTACGCCAAGTTTATTGACACCTTCCAAAACACAGGTGAGAAACCCTGATCATATCTACGTCTTCAAGTAGCTTTGTCTCACACTGTGAAGCGTGGTGGTGCTTCAAACCAGGATTTTGACAGGCTGCTTGTCACACAGTTTTGTCGAGGTTGTTGGGATGATTCCCTTTTAACTGCACTCCAGCTAAAACAAAACCGAACAAATCCCCCAACTTTTCCTGATTTGCTTTGCTTGCTACGTACTGAAGAAGACCAAAATGTTGCCAAAACCTTGCGAATGAGACAACATTTGAGCAGTTCAAAACAAAAAGTGACATCCCATGTGCAAACTGTGCAATGTAGTTCAGATGAAAATGAGGACAAAATCACGGTAAACTCAATTCAAGAACTCTCAAAACAAGTTGCAGAAATTCAAAATCAACTAGTAAAACTAACTGCAAAACCAAAAGCTCAAAACTCAAAAAGTACACCCAGTACAAAGCCAAAAGAGAAACGAAAGCCGAATAAAGTGACAAAGGAACCCACAGAACAAACGGTCAGAACTCGAAGTACCCCACCCAAACCGTGGTACTGTTTCCAATGTGGAGAGGATGGCCACATCAAGCCGAGCTGCAAAAACGAACCAAACCCAGCTTTAGTTACCGAAAAGCGTAAGCTGTTTAAAGAGAAACAAAAGAGATGGGGGTCTGAAAATCCCGCAGCTAATAAAGACCGATTAAACTAAGAACAGTCTCTATTACGGGGCAAATAGAGACTGTAGCCAGACACTCACATCCCCCTAAGTACAAGCAACATGCTAGCCTTAAGCAATCTGTTACTAACCCACCTAACCAAAAGGGTTAGTTGGCTCCAAATGCACAGCTGTAGTTAGCATTTCTGATGTTAATGTGCATTGTCTTCTTGACTCAGGGTCACAAGTGACTACAGTCACCGAGTCGTTTTACAAACAGAACTTTCCCAATCAAAACCTTAAACACTCTATGACCTTTTAGAAGTAGAGGGCGCTGCAGGTCAGCCCGTTCCCTATTTAGGTTATATAGAGATGTGTATTACCTTTCCAAAAGACTTCTTCTGGACAAAGGTTGACATATCGACCTTAGCTCTCGTTGTTCCAGATGCCTATCCTAATAGTCAGACACAAGTGTTAGTGGGAACAAACACACTTGATGTTCTTTATGGAAAGTATTTAGACATGAAGACTCCTGATTACTTAGCTTGCTCTTACGGTTTTAGGACACTGTTGAAAACTCTCGAACTAAGACATACAAAGAACAAAGATGGGAACATTGGATTAGTTACCTTGTCAAGCAAAGCCCCAGCTGTAGTCCCATCAGGTGAAACTGTAGTTTTAGAGGGGTCTGCCAACGTTCACTGTACCTCAGACACCTGTGCTATAGTGGAACACCCCTCTCAGTCTTCCTTGCCGGGTGGCCTTTGTGTTAAAACTTGCCTGATAACACTTCCTTCCCGAGCTCCACACAAAGTGCCTGTAATGATTACGAACGAAACAGAGCAAGATGTCACAATGCTGTCCACGTGTGTCATCGCAGAACTTAGAGCTTTCCATTGTATCCTGTCCCAGCACAATGTCGTCAGTGCAAATGAGTCGGCCACAAACAAGACACAACTGAGTTTCAACTTTGGTGATTCACCGATTCCACAGGAGTGGAAAGAGCGAATAACCAAACAACTAAATGACATCCCGGAAGTATTTGCTTTCCATGATTTGGACTTTGGGTGTACGAGCAAAGTGAAACACTCCATCAGTCTTCATGATCCGACTCCATTTAAGCACCGTGCACGCCCTATACACCCCCAAGACCTTGAGGCAGTGTGTAAACACCTTCAAGAGCTGCTCGCTGCAGGTGTGATAAGAGAGTCCCAGTCTCCCTACTCGTCCCCCATTGTTGTGGTGAGGAAGCGAAACAATGATGTGCGTCTATGTATAGACTTTCGCAAACTCAATTTGCAAACAAGAAAGGACTCTTATGCTCTCCCAAATCTAGAGGAGACATTCTCGGCGCTCACAGGATCCAAGTGGTTTACAGTGCTCGATCTTAAGTCTGGGTATTACCAGATTGAGGTAGAAGAAGCAGACAAAGAAAAGACCACTTTTGTAATGCCCCTTGGATTCTGGGAGTTCAACTGCATGCCGCAGGGCATAACCAACGCCCCAAGCACTTTCCAGTGGCTCATGGAGCGCTGCGTCGGTGACATGAACTTAAATGAGGTGCTAGTCTTTCTAGATGATCTCATCATCTTTTCAAATAGTTTGGAAGAACATGAACGGCAACTCATGCGGGTACTCCATCGTCTTAAAGAGTACGGGCTAAAGTTATTGCCGGAAGAATGTAAATTTTTTCAAACGACAGTCCGGTACCTAGGTCATATAGTCTCCGAAAGCGGTGTCGAGACAGATCCCGAAAAGATTCAGGCCCTTAAGACCTGGCCATGGCCTAAGAATCTCAAGGAACTGAGATCCTTTTTAGGGTTCTCAGGGTACTACAGACACTTCATTGAAAGGTACTCATCTATAGTACGCCCCCTTAATGACCTCACACACGGTTACCCGCCACTCAACAAAAGGTCAAAATCCAAAGTCACTGACCAAACCTACTTTGATCCCAAACTGCCATTTGAGAGTCGATGGACCACAGACTGTCAAAAAGCTTTCAACTCCATCATCGAAAAGTTAACATCAGCTCCTATCTTAGGCTTTGCAGACCCGAAGCTGCCTTACGTACTCCATACCGATGCTAGTACCACTGGCTTAGGTGCAGCACTCTATCAGGAGCAGGATGGTCAGCTTAGGGCCATAGCTTTTGCCAGTCGCGGGTTATCAAGGAGTGAAGCATATTATCCAGCTCACAAGCGAGAGTTTTTAGCTCTAAAATGGTCAGTAACTGAAAAGTTTCACGACTATTTGTATGGTGGTCGGTTCACGGTAGTTACAGATACTAACCCACTCACTTACATATTGACCTCTGCTAAATTAGACGCCACAAGCTACAGGTGGTTTGCAGCTTTGTCTAACTACAACTTTAAGTTACAGTATAGAGCAGGCAAGCAAAACCTAGACGCAGATGGGTTGTCTAGACGTCCTGATGGTGAACTCGTTAACGATGTCCAGTCCAGGAAAGAGCAGGAGCGTGTAAGCCAATTTGTAGTGCGTCACCTAACTGACAGTGACACCACAGAGATTGTAAATGATGAAGCTGTTCAAGCCATCTGTCAAAACCACCTTGTTAAAATCTGTGATGACAATCTGGATAGCGGTGTTACACTGGTAGAGTCACTTACCATCTCAGCTGACGCAATCCCAGACTTGTATGTCTTGGAGCAAGACAATGGCTTACCCACTATCCCTGTCTTATCTCAAACAGAAATCAAAGACAAACAGAGAGCGGACTCGACAATCAGACAAGTTACTGAACAAATCGAACAGGGGCAAACACCCCCACCGACTGCTAGAGAAGAACTCCCAGATCTCCCCCTTTTACTCAGAGAACTCCATAAATTGGAGATGTACAATGAAGTGTTGTACAGAAAAAGACAAAATGGAGACCAAGTGACCCACCAGCTCGTTCTTCCCGAGGAGCTCAGAGCTCCCGTACTCCAAAGTCTGCACAATGATATGGGCCACTTAGGTATTGACAGAACCCTTGATCTGGTCAGAACACGATTCTATTGGCCACGTATAGCAACAGATGTCGAGCAGAAGGTAAAAACATGTGATCGGTGCATACGAAGGAAGAGTCCTCCTGAAAAAGCGGCTAGCCTGGTCAACATAACCACCACACGACCTTTAGAGCTAGTCTGCATGGACTTTCTCAGTCTGGAACCAGACAGTAGCAATACCAGCAATATTCTCGTAATAACTGATCATTTTACTAAATTTGCCCTTGCGTTGCCCACCTCAAATCAAAGGTCCAAAACGGTTGCCATATGCCTGTGGGATCAATTCATCGTTCACTACGGTATACCTGAACGCCTGCACAGCAATCAGGGTCCTGATTTTGAGGCAAAACTAACAAGAGACCTTTGTGAGATCTCAGGCATAAAGAAAATAAGAACAAGCCCATACCACCCCAGGGGTAACCCCACTGAAAGATTCAACCGAACGCTACTGAGTATGTTAGGAACGCTTGAGTCCAAACAAAAGTCCCACTGGAAAGACTATGTTATGCCGTTAGTACATGCATACAACTGCACACGCAGTGATGTGTATGTCAGGAATCTCTGAAAACACCGAGAATATGATCATATATTAGTTCATTACCTCAATAAAGATTCGAGACACAAGAATATTCTTTTAAAAGCTTTACTTGTACAAGGAGCACGATCCTGAGTACAGGGAGTCAGTGCTGAAGGCTGCCTTCAGTGAGCAGGCTTGTATATAAGAAGCAGTTGCAACATACAAACGGAAGCAGGACAAAGCGGTTTCAGCTGAATACATCACAGAAAAAAGAGTGTAACAGGTTTGGCACATCATTAACAGAGTTCGTTAGACTGGAACTACGTGCATTAACCTTCTTGAAAGGACAAAGCAACCTGTTCCTTCTCTCGCTATGCAGGGGGTATGTCAGTGTCAGTATTTTTCCACCAGAACTGGCTCCCTGCATGCAGTCTCAGTATTCTTCCAGTACAACTCGCTCCCCGAATGCCGTCTCAGTGCTTTTCCAGTAGAACTCGCTCCCTGAATGTTGTCTCAGCGTTTTTCCAGTAGAGCTCACTTCTACGCTTGCATAAGGCATAGACATATAAAATGATATCATTGAACATTTTTCTGACAATTCCCTCCTATTTATCATTTTATCATTGTTGTATTCACATGCAAACATCAGTACAATGTATCTTCTCATGATTTTCTGCATTGTCGTCATTGAGCATCGGGTCCAAATTTAAACAGAGGTACAATCATCATAGTCCTCAGGTTTGGGATTGCAGTCATCATCCGTCTTCTGAGATAATGGGGTGTACTGGCTCAAGAGAGAGTGTTGCAACATGAAGGTGTGTTGGGTGAGGGCTCGTGAGATCATTGATCTAATACAGGGAACAACACACATAAAGAGTACCCAGAGTAATACTAATATCACAATCAGGG
The DNA here is from genome assembly GCA_020510985.1 of Pholidichthys leucotaenia. Lineage (NCBI taxonomy): Eukaryota > Metazoa > Chordata > Actinopteri > Cichliformes > Pholidichthyidae > Pholidichthys > Pholidichthys leucotaenia. Next base: position 290,228,725 of record CM035845.1, read on the forward strand.
GTGTTATCCATTTCAGAAGGACTTGCCACCATTGGCCAGAGAAGGGCCAAGAGGGTAGGTCCCAATTTTGGGGTGCATCCTTCAAGCCATTCAAGTGTTGTTGCAATCGTCTCAACCTATTGATTATTGCTGTGATATTATCGGAGGAATCAGAGATGAAGGTGCAGCAATGTTCTCCAATAACAGCACATACGCCTCCTTTCTCTGCAAGCAGTAAGTCAAGGGCCATGCGGTGCTGAGTTATCATAGCCTTCATGGCTGCCTTTTCTGGGTCCTTCTTAATAAGCAGAGCTATGTCAGTGACTACCTCAGTGAGATTCTCCAAAGCCCAATATACACCATTCATTTTGTGGCTCAAATGGGCCACTCCATATGAGGGGAATGCTGTCATGAACATACCACGAAGGTCACTTATCAAAGGGGGTGATTTAGTTGGCTCAGCGGACCTTTCAGACCAAGAATGTGTTGTAGTGCCGGAATTGCCAAGGTTTGTGGTGAAAATGTAGGATGCCGGAGCCATTTTGGCTAGATAACACGTACCACACCAATGGTCAGGAAGCCACAAGTACACATTGTGTCCACACACCCAGACATAATCACGGGGACATGGATACCCACTGTCACTTGGGAATCCAATTGTAACGGACAGTGTGTTAAAGGTCCAATCTGCCACTTCCTTATTAACAGCCTTGAGGTCTATTTTAACAAGGACTTCTCCTATGACTTGGCAGGTCTTGGTAGTTACATCACAATATTTGTGTGTGAGATTGGTGTGTCCTGGGTAAGGAACAGGAAAGGTATCCTGACAGTATATAGTACTTAAGTGATAAGAAGCATCTGCACAGGGCCTCATAACACAGAATGGAACTGTTTCAGGTTCTCTGGCTAAAGAAAACCCTCACAAATTAGTCGCATTTTCTTTCTTAGTAAATTTTTCTGGCAATCTCCATTCAGTGGATGGGTCGTAATACGGACAGTTTGGCAAGATAGTGCGAAAATATGTTCGACTCCATACATGTTGGTAGGTGAAAGCAATGAGGGTGCAGAGTGTGGATGTCATGTTTACTGGATCTGCTGTAACTATGGGAGTATAGTCGGCATGATGTGGAACAATGGAACATACAAAACAATTGGAAACATTATATGCAGTTGCAGTCATTTTAGCCAGCCTATACCATTCATTATCCGTGTGGGTGTTGTGGTTGATGAGTCCTCGTCTCCTTCTCCCTTGTAGGCTGTCGTCTCTCTCTGGGTTGTTGATGTCGGGGGAAGTGATCCATATTATTCCTGCAAACACAACTGTCACACCAGCGACAAGTAGCAGTGCCTTCATTTTTGCCTCCACCTGAGAGAGTACCCCTCCGGGCCTCTGTCTTCACCAGGCTTGAGACGGCCTTGTCCTTAGAAGGACACGCCCCCTTTGTAACTGGACTTACTCAGGGAAGCAGGTTAGTTCACTTACAGGCACCTTTAGTCTCTTCACGTGTGACAGGTGGATCCAGGATGGTCGTTCAGCGATCCTTACTGTGGTGGGAGTGGTCAGCAACACTTCGTAGGGTCCCAGCCACCTCGCTGAGTCCCAACGCTGCCGATGATGGTTTTTCACAAAGACAAAGTCCCCAGGTTGCAGTTGGTTGATCACTTCCTCCTGTGGAGTGGAGAGAGCCCTGACAGAATCAGTGTATTCCTTGGTGTTCAAACATGCCTTGAGATGTTCACTAAGAGTCTTGTGTTTGTGTGTTATCAGTGATGACAGTCCCGGCAGTACATAAGGGCGGTGAAAAGCACATTCAAAGGGGGACAATCCTGTTTTCTTATCTGGGATGGTGTTGATTGTTAGTTTCACTATCTTAAGGGCTTCAGGCCACGTAGTGGCCTTGCCATGTGTGATTTTTGCCAGCATTTGTTTGATCGTCCCATTTTTCCTTTCTACCAATCCAGCGCTCTGTGGATGGTAGGCTGTGTGGAATTTCATTTTTGTCCCTACAGCTTTGGTTAAGTCCTCAACCGTCTGAGCTGTAAAGTGTGTTCCATTGTCTGCATAAATGATCGCTGGTATTCCAAAGGTTGGGAATATACTATTTTGCAAAACCTTGCAGACAAACTTTGCATCTGCCTTAACGGTGGGATGTATTTCTGTCCATTTTGTAAATGTGTCAATGAGAACGAGGCAGTATTGGAGTTGACCCACTTTTGACAGTTCTATAAAATCCATGCACCATTGAGAAAAGGGTGCTTTTGGTAGTGGAAAACTCCTCTGTCTAGTTCTCATTGCACCTTGGCCGTTATTTTGCATGCAAACCGCACATTGACTGCAAACTTTTTTCATTTCTTTTAGAATTCCTGGACAGAAGAAGTGTTTTTCAGCTATCTTAATCATCCCTCCTGTTGACACATGGCAGGAGCCATGGGTCACCAGTGCCATCCAGCGGTACAGTGAGGGAGGGAGAACAATTTTGTCATCTGCAGTGCAATAAAGTTTGTTGGCATTTAAGTATGTGTGGGGTGGCATAGTCATGTTTTTCTGCTCATCTTGCATTACAGAAAGGTCTACTTCTGTCTTTGCGAGGTAAAATGCTGTAGCAGGATGTAATTCTGCTGCAAAACGAGCCGCATGATCAGCAAGTGCATTGCCCTTAGTCAATAAGTTTGTTCCTCTGGTGTGTGCTGGGCAATGTACGGTGGACACAGAGTAGGGCAGCATTAATGCCTCAGCTAACTGTTTCAGTAAATCACTGTGCTGTGTGGGTTTCCCTGATGATGTGGTAAATCCTCTGATATTCCATACAGCACAGTGATTGTGAGCTGTGTTAAATGCATATTTGCTATCCGTACAGATGGTGACATCAATCCAGGATGCAAAACAAACCCCAGTTGTTAATCACTTCAAAAAATTGTTTAGGCAAGCTTGATGTGAGTGTATCCTATGTAAATTTGTGAATCATCTGCATAGAAATGAGCCAGTAGCATTTAGGTGCTGAACACAGGGGATCAGGCGATCCCCTGCTTGCTCACAGGGGATCGCCTGATTGCTGGGGTCTTTCTGCAACTGTGGGGGTTCCCCCTACAGTTGATAGTGCTATAAGATGACTGTTGTTGTGAAATGGCGCTATATAAATAAAGTTGAATTGAATTGAATTGAATTGAATCAATGTCTCTTGACCATCTTAAAGCAGCAATCAGCGCCAACAATTCTGCCTTTTGGGCCGAAGCAGGCTGGGGTACGTTTTCCACAAGTAAGACTTCAGTTAATGGGGTTACTGCATAGGCAGTTGAGGTAGTTCCATCTGGTAATTTCAGTGATGAGCCATCAGTGAAAAGCCAGAGGGAATCAGGTCGCACTGTCTTTGAGAGATCAGGTCGGGGGAGGAATTCCTTTAAAGATTGTTGAACACAATCACGGTCAAGTAGTAGTAGTAGATTAGTTTATTTGACAGGGACAGTGCAATAAACATAGACAATTAATCAAAGACAATCAATCTGATGTGTTGCACATAGAGTGTATAGCTATTAGCTAATTTGCAACTCTTGTCCCTGCCTGTCCAAGCATTTCAGTGTTGTCAACACCAGAGGGAAGCAAAGTTGCAGGGTTGAGGGATGTACATTTCACAAAAGTGAGGTGACGTTGTGACAATAGGGTCATAGTGTACCTCAGGCAACGTGCACTGGATAACATTTTGTGGCCATTTTCGGATAGCAAGATACCAACAGCATGTGGAACATGTACAGTTAGATTATGGTATAAAACAATGTCCAACACTATATTAACGGCGTCGACGGTTGCTGCGACCGATTGCATACATGGGGGGAGACCGGCGGCCACGAGATCCAGTTTTTTAGAATAATAGGACAAAGGCTTGTACTGTCCAGCATGAATTTGGGTTAACACGGCTGACATATGACCATTGACAGCATCACAAAAGAGGTGGAACGGCTCCTCATAGTTGGGAACGTGCAGAGCGCAGACAGTGGAAAGCATTGTCTTAAGCGTGCTGATTGCTTTTACATGCACATCTGCAAGTGTGATACTAGCATGCAAATTTCCTTGTGGACCCTGAAGTAGCGCGTACAGTGGGGCCGTGTGTTGTGAGAAGTTTGGCAACCACTGGCGACAGTAGTTCAGGGTGCCTAATAGTGACATCAGATCCTTTTTTGTCTGTGGCAAAGGTAGATTTTGGATGGTCTTTATTCTAGCTGGTTCCAAGGTTTTCCCGTCGGCAGTGAGCATATGGCCAAGGAATTTAACCTCAGGTTGACAAAACTGCAGTTTTTTCCTGCTGCATTTTAGTCCATGTTCACACAGGAAACGCAGCAGGGCCAAAGAGTCTTGTCGGCATTGTTCCTCAGTGGAGGAGGCAACCAGAATGTCATCCACATATAACAGGATTTTTGAACTGGCTGGTGGGCTAAATTTGGCCATTAGAGCAGTCATTTCCTGTGAGAAGATGGTCGGACTTTCACAATAACCTTGAGGCAATCTGGTGTATGTGTATCTTTTTCCCTCAAACGTAAATGCAAACCAAAACTGGCTTTCTTCATGCACAGGGATAGTAAAAAATGCATTACTCAAATCTACCACAGAGAAAATGGATGAATCATGGCCCATTAAATTTAGGAGGGTATGAGGGTCTGGGACACAAGGAGCACGTGGGACTATTGCAGCATTTACGGCTTGCAAGTCCTGTACTAATCTCCAGCCAACACTAGGTGGGGCCTTCTTTACAGGGAATAAGGGAGTGTTAACTGGAGAGTCAGGACAAGGGATAATCACTCCACTTTTCAACAAGGTCGCAATAATTGGTCTAATACCCTCAAGGGCTTCTGATTTTAAAGGATACTGTTTTTTGTAAGGAAACCCTCTCCCGTTAGATCTAATAATCACGGGAGTAGCATTTTTCAGTTTTCCCACGTCCGCGTCGCTTGTGGACCATAATTGCGAAGGCAAAGTATTTAAATCTCATTTAGAAAGCGCATATAGTGGACCACATGTTACTCCAGGAGCATCAGGTGGGTACTCAGTTCCACAGACATCCTGAATGTTAAAATAAAGGGTCATGACCGCTTGTAAAGGCGCCATAAATAGTCCTGTGGATTGTGAGTACCGCACATTTTTCTTGGGAGTTTTCACCCAATCGGTTACATGATTTGTCTTCTCAACCATTTGTCCACAAGCAGCCCAAAAGTAATTGTCTGGTCCCCATAGGGACATGTGAGGCGGAGTGTTAACATCATGCAAGGAGGTAACATCTTCGGGCAATTTCACCGACAGTGCAGCTGCTTCTTGCTCATTAAAAATCAAATTGTCCGTCTGCACTGTGATGGCATTTTTGTCATACAATTTGTCAACCGAGGCACAATCAAAAGGTTCAAAACATCTGATATATTTCATAGTAACGTGCAGTGGCTGTGGACTTCCTAGTCCTTCAAGGATACGACCTGGCAGTACAGGAGCCATAAGGGCGGTTCTTTTAGTACATAATGTTGTGACTGCTGCACTGTCTTCTTTTAAGTCCTAGCTAAGCAATGTACCGCACCCCTGGCCATCGGATTCGCCATTGTCTGCCAGAAATGTCTGTTCTGTTCTTAAAATGGTGTAATCATCTTTTTGGGGGTCAGGCCCTAAAGTGATAGCAAGTTTAAATAACGCATCTCGTCCTAGCAGGTTCACTGGGCAGGAGGGCGCCATAACAATTTCAGAAACACATGTCATGCCTGTAGAGGGGTCTGTTAGAGGGATTGGGCCATAAAGGCTCTCTGTGGTAGTGCCCCCTCCTGCGTTTTGAACTCTGATTGTTCCTCCAGTGAATCTAGCTCCTGCAGGTACTTTACGGACGGTTGTGCGTGTAGCCCCCGTGTCACAAAGAAATTCAACCTCCCTCCCGTTCACTAACAATGTTATTGTCGGGGCAGATAATGCACTACTGTACATAGACAAGTCTAAAACATTAGTAGGTCTTGGTAGTACGTCAGTCAACCTTTTTTGTTGGTCTAAAATAGTCTGTCGGTCTTCTGGGGAGAGCTCGTCACAGTCGGTTAGTCATGCTCTCCACTCTTCTTGTCCTTGACCCCCTGAGGGTCCTGATCTTGGTGGACCTTGAAAGTGTCCCCTGTCTCTCCCTCTGTGATTCTTGTGAAATCTTTTTTGGCCCCTACCTCTTCCTCCCTGTCCAACATCCTGCCTCCGGCCTGCAGTACATTCACGGTACCAGTGTCCTGACTGACCACAGTTAAGGCAAACATTCTGGTTTCCATTATTAATCTGCCCTTGCCCTCTCATCTTTGGTCGTGCTCCTCCCTGTGTCATTCTAGTAACATACACCTTGTCTTCTTCTTCCTGGCTGCTGAGAAATAAAGGTGTTGTTTTTTGCTTTAACCTTTTCCTTTGTTTCGCTGACTCTTCAGCATGGAAGACATGGTTTTTAAATTCTTCCAATGGACATCCTTTGAGATTAATGCAGGTTGACCTCACCATACTAGACATATCACTAGGGAGTGCGTCTAAAAGGCCATATTTGAACAGAATTAGGTAAGGTTGATTTGGGTCTGCCAGGTGGGCATCCCTCTGCATGCCCATGGTTTTTTTGAAATGAGCCATATATCTCGCCCAAAATTCAAATATGTCCTCATCCTTTTTCATTCTGACGTTACTCAAATCGTTCAGTGATGATGGAGGGCTATAGTGTTTCTCTATTTCCTCAATAACCTTAAGCATTTTAGTTTTGTAGTCTGTCCATGTCTCTTTTAAGAAAGTTTTTCCCTGGACCTGATCCTCATAATCGTCATCAAAATATTTTACAATAAAGTCATTCACTTTGGTACCACACACATACCTCATTACTTTAAACATTTCGGTGGAGCTTAAATTAAAAACAGTAAGCAGGTCCTTTAATTCCCGTATGCACCCGATAATGTCGTCTTCAGGCTTCGGTACAGCCTTTGCTGCTTGTAGTAATTCCTGCGGGGTCCATGGCTTAACCTGCATAGCATCTTCATTCTCTCCATGTTGACCCTTGACTACTTTACACACTACAGGAAACGCTTCTACTGGGTTATTTGTAGGATGATATTTTCCTCTATTTCCTTGGCTTTCTGTAGCAGTTCTGAATGAGGACCCTCCTTAGGATCTGTTGTGGGGTAGGGTGGGGGTGGTTGTGAACCATATGTTTCTGGTTTCAGTAGTGGTTCCATGTTACGCTGGTTTTCAATTTTCAATTTTTATTTTGTTTGTTTTTCTCCCTGCCTTCATCGGTTTTTGCTTTGGCGTCTGTAGCCGCTTTCGCACAGAGATTAGCGCATCGAAGTTCAGGGTGGGGCCCCTTTTTATCTTTGCGGTCATTTTGGTGGTCATTTTTACTGTTGCTGCCAACACCTGGCATTCATCCACATTAAGTGTGGGTCTAAAGGGCAAATCTTTTTCCCATTTGTTTAAATATTTATTAGGATTCTTCACTTGATCGTGTTCTCTTAGTTTGTCATTGTAATTTATTTACCGTACGGCGCGCAGTTTCCTCTTTTCTTTTGCTTATTTTTTGCCGTATTTGTTTTTCCTGTACAGTTACCCATTTTTTTTTTCTTAGTCAGGGACGTTGTCGGTATGCCCACCGCAACACTATTACTCTTTTGAAGTGCACTCACTTGTTGTTGGGACTAGATCTCACGCCTTCAGGGTGCGCTCACTTGTTGATGGGACTAGATCTCACGCAACCTATATTAGGGCTCCTGTAATTTCTTACAGGATCATTACCTGGTATGATCAGATAGGAAAAATATAGGACGCTGCCCTATATTACCATTAAAAGTATGGGGCGCCGTCTTTGATTACCATTACTAGCTAAAGCTTGACCTATCAGTCGATACGCAGCACCTTTTACTTTTCTTTCCCTCTTTTTGAAACCTGACTCTTCGGCCGGAAAACAACACAATCGGGACTTTAACCCGAACAAAACTTTTTTCCTCGTTGCAACTACTCGTCCGCGCGCTTCACGCTCTTATCGCGTTAGTCACTCGTGGTTGGATTTAGGAGGATCTTGTAACATATTTAGGAACACATCCTATTTTACATTACTCACTCAAGGCTGGATTTGGGAGGATTTTCTAACGCATATAGTATATACTATATCCTTTTTCTTTAATAATAAAAAGACGTCACTTACTTTATGGCTCTACTAGCGAGGATGACCGTCACTAGACAGAGCCAGGATGCCAGTTTCCTCCCCGGCGTTCCCTGAGGGCGGGTTTCCAAAACTGACCATTGGTCAGACCATGCATGGGTTTTGCAAACCGGGGAAGGCTTGGTTCTCCTGGCCCGCCTAGGTATTGGTCATCTGGGTCACAGCACCACGTATGTCAGGAATCTCTGAAAACACTTAGAATATGATCGTATATTAGTTCATTACCTCATTAAAGATTCGAGACACAAGAATATTCTTTTAAAAGCTTTACTTGTACAAGGAGCATGAACCTGAGTACAGGGAGTCAGTGCTGAAGGCTGCCTTCAGTGAGCAGGCTTATATACAAGAAGCAGTTGCAACATACAAACGGAAGCAGGACAAAGCGGTTTCAGGTGAATACATCACGGGAAAAAGAGTGTAACAGGTTTGGCACATCATTAACAGAGTTCGTTAGACTGGAACTACGTGCATTAACCTTCTTGAAAGGACAAAGCAACCTGTTCCTTCTCTCGCTATGCAGGGGGTATGTCAGTATCAGTATTCTTCCGCCAGAACTGGCTCCCTGCATGCAGTCTCAGTATTCTCCAGTAGAACTCACTCCCCGAACGCCGTCTCAGTGCTTTTCCAGTAGAACTCGCTCCCTGAATGTTGTCTCAGTGTTTTTCCAGTAGAGCTCACTTCTACGCTTGCATAAGGCATAGACATATAAAATGAAAACATTGTACATTTTTCTGACAGAAAGATTCAACTGAACGCTACTGAGTATGTTAGGAACGCTTGAGTCCAAACAAAAGTCCCACTGGAAAGACTATGTTATGCCATTAGTACATGCATACAACTGCACACGCAGTGATGTAACTGGGTTTACTCCCTACGAATTAATGTTTGGTAGGAAACCCAGACTGGCAGTTGATCTAGCGTTCGGACTTCCTCTCAACAAAGATCAGAAAGTTACTCACTTGCAATACGTTGAAAATCTCAAGAAAAGGCTTGAAGAGAGCTACAAGTTAGCTTCACAAAATGCACAAAAGATTGCAGACAAGAACAAGGCCAGGTTTGACCGCAAAATCACTGTTTCTGAACTTGAACCTGGGGATAGGGTTTTAGTTAGAAATGTGAGACTGCGTGGAAAAAATAAGCTTGCTGATAAATGGGAGGCCGACATTCATGTGGTAGTCAAACATGCAGGTAATTTACCCGTTTTCACGGTTAAACTCGAGTCAAAGCAAGGTCCCCCAATTCAATTCAATTCAATTCATTTCAATTCAACTTTATTTATATAGCGCCATTTCACAACAACAGTCATCTCATAGCACTATCAACTGTAGGGGGAACCCCCACAGTTGCAGAAAGACCCCAGCAATCAGGGGATCCCCTGTGAGCAAGCACTTGGCGATGGTGGAGAGGAAAAACTCCCTTTTAACAGGAAGAAACCTCCAGCAGAACCAGGCTCAGGGAGGGGCAGTCATCTGCTGCGACTGGCTGGGGGGTGAGGGGATAGAGAAGAAAAAAAGAACAGACATGTAGAGAGCAAACAGAACGATGGGGACTCAATCTATGGGAGAGAACAAACAAATGTTAATGACCAGCAAAAAAAAATATTTCATTGAGAGTGAGGAAAGGAGTGAGGCCCAGTGCATTACTGGAGGTGCCCCGGCTGACTAAACCTATTAGCAGCATAACTAAGGGAGGGTTCAGAAACACATGATCCCTCCCTAATTGTAGGCTATATCAAAAAGGTAGGTTTTAGCCCTATTCTTAAAAACAGAGATCGAGTCTGACTCCCGAATCCAGATTGGCAGCTGGTTCCACAGGAGAGGAGCTTGATAACTGAAGGCTCTGCCTCCCACTGTACTTTTGGAGATTCTAGGTATTACAAGTAATCCTGCATTTTGGGAGCATAGTGCTCTATTAGGATAATACGGTAGTATCAGATCTTTTAAATAAAAAGGAGCCTGATTGTTTAGAGCTTTGTAAGTAAGAAGAAGGATTTTAAACTTAATTCTAAACTCTATGGGAAGCCAATGAAGGGAGGCCAGAACCGGAGAGATATGATCTCTCTTTCTAGTACCTGTTAAAACTCTTGCTGCAGCATTTTGGATCAGCTGAAGACTTTTTAAAGATGTTTTAGGACAGCCTGATAATAAAGAATTACAATAATCTAATCTCGAGCTAACAAAAGCGTGGATCAGTTTCTCAGCATCACTCTGAGACAAGATGCTCCTAATCTTGGCAATATTACGCAAATGATAGAAGGCAGTCTTAGAAACAAATTTAATATGTGAACTGAAGGACAGATCCTGATCAAAAATAATTCCAAGGTTCCTCACAGAGCTATTAAGAGAAAGAGTAACCGCATCAAAACTGAAAGTTTGATTTGGAAAGGAATTTCTAAGGTTTTTTGGACCAACAAGAATGACTTCAGTCTTATCTGAATTTAATAGCAGGAAATTACAAGTCATCCAAGCTTTGATTTCCTTAAGACAGGCTTCTAACTTGGCTAATTGATTACTATCATCTGGCTTTATTGACAGGTATAATTGTGTGTCATCTGCATAACAATGAAAATGTATACAGTGCTTTCTAATAATGTTGCCTAACGGAAGCATATATAAACTAAAAAGAGTAGGGCCTAGCACAGATCCCTGTGGAACTCCAAGACTAAGCTTTGAGTTGAAAGAAAACTCATTATTGACATGAACAAACTGGAACCTATCAGATAAATAAGATCTAAACCACTGCAACGAAGTTCCATTAAGTCCAACATAGTGTTCTAATCTATCAAGTAGAATATTATGATCGATAGTATCAAAAGCTGCACTAAGGTCTAAAAGGACAAGTACAGAAACTAGTCCATTATCAGATGCGATGAGGAGGTCGTTAGTGACCTTCGCTAAGGCTGTTTCAGTACTATGATGGATTCTAAACCCAGATTGAAACTCTTCAAGTAAACCATTTCCCTGCAGGTGGTCAAATAATTGCGTAGCAACAACTCTTTCTAAGATTTTTGAAATGAAAGGGAGATTAGAGATTGGTCTATAGTTAGCTAAAGCTCCTGGATCTAGTGTTGGCTTTTTGAGTAAGGGTTTAATTACAGCCGTTTTAAAAGCCTGCGGTACATGGCCTAAAGTTAATGAAGAATTGATTATATGAAGAATAAAGCTACCAATAAGTGGGAAGCCTTCTTTAAATAACCTGGTAGGAATAGGATCTAAAAGACAAGTTGAAGGTTTGGATGAGGAAACTATTTTGTCTAACTCACAAAGGTCGATTGAAGTAAACTCATCAAGACAGACATCAATAGAAGGAGTTGTAGTAGTTACAGTATTTAAGTTAACTGTGGGAAGAATCTGATTGATTTTATCTCTGATGGATGAAATTTTATTATTGAAAAAGTTCATAAAGTCCTGACTAGTAAGCTCTAAGGGAATGCTAGGATTTAGATGAAATCTACTAATCCACTAATTTAGATGAAATCTATTTAGCTTGGAGAAATCATCTTTTAATCTATAATAAATCTCTTTAAAAAGCTAGAACGAGTTATTACTCTGCATTAATAGAAGAGAACAAGAATAATCCCAGGTTTCTTTTCAGTACTGTAGCCAGGTTGACAAAGAGTCAGGACTCTGTCAATCCTAGCATTCCCTTAGAGCTTAATAGTCAGGACTTTATGAACTTTTTCAATAATAAAATTTCATCCATCAGAGATAAAATCAATCAGATTCTTCCCACAGTTAACTTAAATACTGTAACTACTACAACTCCTTCTATTGATGTCTGTCTTGATGAGTTTACTCCAATCGACCTTTGTGAGTAAGACAAAATAGTTTCCTCATCCAAACCTTCAACTTGTCTTTTAGACCCTATTCCTACCAGGTTATTTAAAGAAGTCTTCCCACTTATTGGTAGCTTTATTCTTCATATAATCAATTCTTCATTAACTTTAGGCCATGTACCGCAGGCTTTTAAAACGGCTGTAATTAAACCCTTACTCAAAAAGCCAACGCTAGATCCAGGAGCTTTAGCTAACTATAGACCAATCTCTAATCTCCCTTTCATTTCAAAAATCTTAGAAAGAGTTGTTGCTACGCAATTATTTGACCACCTGCAGGGAAATGGTTTACTTGAAGAGTTTCAATCTGGGTTTAGAATCCATCATCGTACTGAAACAGCCTTAGCGAAGGTCACTAACGACCTCCTCATCGCATCTGATAATGGACTAGTTTCTGTACTTGTCCTTTTAGACCTTAGTGCAGCTTATGATACTATTGATCATAATATTCTACTTGATAGATTAGAACACTATTTTGGACTTAATGGAACTTCGTTGCAGTGGTTTAGATCTTATTTATCTGATAGGTTCCAGTTTGTTCATGTAAATAATGAGTTTTCTTTCAACTCAAAGCTTAGTCTTGGAGTTCCACAGGGATCTGTGCTAGGCCCTACTCTTTTTAGTTTATATATGCTTCCGTTAGGCAACATTATTAGAAAGCACTGTATACATTTTCATTGTTATGCAGATGACACACAATTATACCTGTCAATGAAGCCAGATGATAGTAATCAATTAGCCAAGTTAGAAGCCTGTCTTAAGGAAATCAAAGCTTGGATGACTTGTAATTTCCTGCTATTAAATTCAGATAAGACTGAAGTCATTCTTGTTGGTCCAAAAAACCTTAGAAATTCCTTTCAGGAATTTCAGACTTTCAGTTTGGATGCGGTTACTCTTTCTCTTAATAGCTCTGTGAGGAACCTTGGAATTATTTTTGATCAGGATCTGTTCTTCAATTCACATATTAAATTTGTTTCTAAGACGGCCTTCTATCATTGCGTAATATTGCCAAGATTAGGAGCATCTTGTCTCAGAGTGATGCTGAGAAACTGATCCACGCTTTTGTTAGCTCGAGATTAGATTATTGTAATTCTTTATTATCAGGCTGTCCTAAAACATCTTTAAAAAGTCTTCAGCTGATCCAAAATGCTGCAGCAAGAGTTTTAACAGGTACTAGAAAGAGAGATCATATCTCTCCGGTTCTGGCCTCCCTTCATTGGCTTCCCATAGAGTTTAGAATTAAGTTTAAAATCCTTCTTCTTACTTACAAAGCTCTAAACAATCAGGCTCCTTTTTATTTAAAAGATCTGATACTACCGTATTATCCTAACAGAGCACTATGCTCCCAAAATGCAGGATTACTTGTAATACCTAGAATCTCCAAAAGTACAATGGGAGGCAGAGCCTTCAGTTATCAAGCTCCTCTCCTGTGGAACCAGCTGCCAATCTGGATTCGGGAGTCAGACTCGATCTCTGTTTTTAAGAATAAGGCTAAAACCTACCTTTTTGATATAGCCTACAATTAGGGAGGGATCATGTGTTTCTGAACCCTCCCTTAGTTATGCTGCTAATAGGTTTAGTCAGCTGGGGGACCTCCAGTAATGCACTGGGCCTCACTCCTTTCCTCACTCTCAATGAAATATTTTTTTTGCTGGTCATTAACATTTGTTTGTTCTCTCCCATAGATTGAGTCCCCATCATGCTGTTTGCTCTCTACATGTCTGTTCTTTTCTTCTTCTCTATCCCCTCACCCCCCAGCCAGTCGCAGCAGATGACTGCCCCTCCCTGAGCCTGGTTCTGCTGGAGGTTTCTTCCTGTTAAAAGGGAGTTTTTCGTCTCCACCATCGCCAAGTGCTTGCTCACAGGGGATCGCCTGATTGCTGGGGTCTTTCTGCAACTGTGGGGGTTCCCCCTACAGTTGATAGTGCTATGAGATGACTGTTGTTGTGAAATGGCGCTATATAAATAAAGTTGAATTGAAAAAAAAAATTTAAAAGGGAATATTGGAAGTAATGGGACAGTATATTCCCTGGTTATGTGATAAATTAATTGTATTTCATTTCATGATTTACAAAGACAAGGTTAAAAGGGATTAATCATAATTTCATGGTTAAATGATGTAGAGATAAAAAGAGAAATTCATTTAATTGGTTACATGAGAAAAAAAAGTATTTCATGTACTACCAGAGAGATTTTGAGAAAAGAAAACATGCCTGAAAGGTGTGAAATGTGAATTGTAAGATCTTACTATATTACTGGATTGTAATAATAGTAATATGAGAGAAGAATTTAAATACTAAGCTATGGTGTTATATAAGAAGGGACTGGAAAACGAATTACTCTAGCTGTAAACAATAATACCATTATTGTTGTGCAGGCTAGGTTTTTTTTTTTTTTTGGTTGCCAACCAAAAAAAAAACCTTCTGGATCCTGTATTCTCTCCGAATGGAGATGGCGAGCCTGACCCGAGACTGAACCGAGATTGAACCGAGGTCTGACCAAGGTCTCGATTGAAGGACATCCTTCTTCTCTCCAGTGCACAACATTGAAGTGGTAACAACTCAAGCTGCCGCTTTAAAAGAGGAAAAGAAACCTGAGTCTGGAGATACAAGATATCTTGACTGGTCAAATGGCTAAACCAAATGGACAAACAGGACTTCCGGTTATGGCTGCCACGTAGGACGGACGTGTCTCGCTCTGCTCTGCTCCTGGAGAAAAAAATCGGCAAATAACTCTCTCATTTGGGACAGAACGTATCCCAGCATTTGGGCGAGGATATGTCGGCGAAGCCTAAGGCTGGAAAACCAGGAAAAGGAAAAAGCGAGCCGCCGAAACAGTCCAAATTAACGGACTTTCAGGTCTGTGATGCAGCAAACAAAACTCCATATATGGCGGAGGAGGCTGGCGGCGGTGCGATGTCTGCGGGGAATGGCGCAGATGCGCTGATGGCTGCCATGAGTTCAATGAGAGCGGACTTTTCCTCTAGATTTGATGGGATTATGACAGCGTTGGAAGGAATAAGAAAGGAATTGGGTGACTGTGTAGAACGAACGGCGCAGATGGAGCTCCGTCTCGCTAGTGCTGAAGATGACGTCACCCGTCTTCAATTAAAGGTGCGCACTTTGGAAAAAAAAAATAAATCTCTGGAAGATAATATTTTGGATTTGGAATCTCGGTCGAGACAGAATAATTTGAGGCTGGTGGGTCTTCCAGAGGAATCAGAAGGTCGGGACGTATGTTCCTTTCTGGAAAAGTGGATTCCGGAGGTGCTGGGCAGCGAGGAGTTGCAATCAGCAGTGGTTCTGGAAAAAGCACATCGTATTGGCCCACGGACTACTACTTCCGCCCTCCCAAGAGAGCAGACGCTTTTTTCTTCTCTCCTGCTCATTTTTTCCTCCCCTCCTGCTACTGGATCCCAGCTTGCTGTTGTCTGTCTGCGTTTAACTGCGACCGCCGAAAAGAAATTATGGAGTTAATAAGCTGGGCTTTGAACACAATTGACACTATTTTTTCAACAAGGAAAAGTGCTCCGGGGGAAGCTGTCTGCCCCGCTGGAACGGCTCCAGTGGGCTATCTATGTGACACAGGTAATTGGAAAATGCTGTGTCTCTCTAATCTTTTTATCGAAGATATTGAAGATTTGTTTATCTTCGTAATCTTGGTGATTGGGATAATTCTGATTGGGACGGGAATTGTCTTGGTTTACCGCAAATTGCTGAAGATGGATTCAACCTATCAAAATGCTGGCCAGGCGAAGTGCATCCAACAAATTGAGAAACTGGAGAAGACCCTGATAGCGACTACTGGAGAACTGTCTCGTAAGGTGGATTACATCATGGGTTCGCTCAGGTCTTTCCACGACGAATTCAAAGCTGCGCAATGAAGGATTAATGTACTGAATCTACAGAAGAAATACAAGTCTTCTCTGTGATCAGTCCTATTTGGCATTATTATTCCCCATGAAAATTCCTCCTGGCTGTCTGCAGATTGTGTTTTTTTCAAAATCATGAGCACAAGGCCTTGGACAGCCAGCTGCAGCGCCAGATAAGACTGGGCGCCAGACAGACAAAACATCTTCTGCCAAGGGTCCTTGGGTCTCTCTTATTATCATCAACACTGCTCAACACCGCACACACATTGATTCATGAACTGATTAAAGATATACTGTACACTGCTCTCTTGTGTCTTGTGAATTCTGAGTTGTTGCTCTGTGCTATTGAGAGATTTTTTTTTCATTGTAATCATAATCTGCTTAAAAATAAGCTGTATTTTGATAACAAAGTTTTTTTTTCTCCTCCCCCCTTGTGTCGTTCCCTCCCTTCCCCTCCCTTTCTTATCTGTCTCTGTTTGATGAGGCGCCTATTATGGCTGCCGTGTCGTTGTGTCGCGCGCATGCGCACCAATGTCAAGTCAAGTTCCTCGTGTGTTTTTTACATGCTTGGCAATAAAGTTTATTCTGATTCTGATTCTGATTCTGGAGAGACAAGGGACCGCCGAGGACCTTAATTATGAAGTTTCTTAGCAACAGAGACAGGATGAAGATCTTCAATGCTGCACGTGCTAAAGGAGAGATTAAACACCAGGACCAGCAGGTGCGGTTCTACCCAGATTTGGCCACAGGAATCCAGCAATTGAGGAAGCAGTTTGATCCCATACGTAAGGAGCTGCGCAACCTTGGGATTTGTCATGGTGTAATCTATCCTGCGAGACTGCTGACCACGTATGAGGGCAGAACCCACATCTTCAAGACCCCAGAGGAGGCGCAGGAGTTCATCAAGAAGATCAAAGAAGAAGAAGAGACTGGTGGGAGCTAAGCATGAACAAAATATAAGGTAGAATAATTAAGCATTTGCACAGGCATCTGACTGACTTGAAGTAAATAGTAAGTTTACAAAATATAGATTGTATTATATATTAAAAAAACAAAACAAAAACAAAACAAAACAAAAAAAAACTATGATGTACAAAGTTGTTAAAAATTTTGGAGTTAAGTTGGAAAACTACAGAGGAGAGTTAATGTTACGTCATTAAAAGCAGTAGAGTTAGGGTGATTGGGAGGATGAAGAAGGAGTGGCTTAGGCTGTTCCCCGTGGGTGTGGAACGGTCGATGGCTATATCGGGAGACAGAATTTTTCTTTTGATTTTGGGGGGTTTGCCACAAGTGTGGGAAGGGGAAATTTGTTTGTGTGTAGTTTGTAGGATGAATGTTCAACCACTCATGTTTTTGCTTCTCTGTATGAGCATGTTTACACTGCAAGGTAATCCCAAACTCTCTATTGATCATGGACCAAAGTGTTAATCTTAATTTAACTTCATGGAATTGCAGAGGTCTACAAAATTTAAAAAAACTTAAACAAGTTATGAATAAAATAAAGGACATGGGTTCAAGAATTGTGTTTTTACAAGAAACTCATCTGATAGAGGAGGATGTTAAAAGAATTAGGAGTAGATGGCAGGGAAGTGTATTCACCTCTTCATTTTCATCCCGAGCCAGGGGAGTTATGACTCTCATACATAAATCAGTTCCTTTTCAAGTGAAAAATGTAATTGGAGACAAATTTGGAAGATATGTAATCATTCAAGGTTCTTTGCTATTAGAAAATATAAATCTTGTGAACTTATATGGTCCCAATATAGATGATCAGAAGTTCTTTGCTAATTTATTTCTCATCTTATCATCACTTACAGGGCAACATATAATAGCAGGGGATTTTAATTGTACATTGAATCCAGGTGTGGATAGATCAACAGGACTGGATTGTACGCACATTGGATGTAGGATGACTATTAATCATTTTATGAAAGAATTGAGATTGTTAGATATATGGAGAGAAATGAAACCACAAGTTAAAGCCTATTCTTGTTATTCCAGTACCTACAAGACATTCTCACGTATTGATTATTTTTTGATTTCCACAGAATTAAGGTCCAAGATTCAAAACTGCTTTTATGATAACATCGTGATTTCTGATCATGCACCCTGTTGTCTAATATATGTAGATAAAAAATTGACAAAGGAATCAGGTAGATGGCAATTTCAGCATAAATGGCTTCAGGATGAGGAATTTGTCAAGTATATAGAAAAACAGATAGACGAGTTCTTTGACATCAATACTACACAAACATCAGCATGTGTAAAGTGGGAGGCTTTCAAAGCTTTTATTAGGGGACATATTATTAGTTATACAGGATCAAAATCTAAGAAGACTCGAGAGGAGAGAGCTAAATTGGAACATAAAATAAAAAGTCTTCAGGAAAAAGTGTATGCAGGAAGTGACCCAAGGTTGGAGAATGAATTACTGATTTTGAGAGCTGAATACGACAAAAAATCAGCGAATAGAGCTGCCTCGAGTCTTCTAAGATTGAAACAATCTTTTTATGAACAAGGTGAAAAATCAGGAAAATTATTAGCATGGCAGATTAAACAATTGGAAATTAAAACACCAATTACCAGTATTATAAGTAAGGGACAGGTAGTTATAGATCCTTTAGAAATTAATAGAGCCTTTAGAGATTACTATGAAAAATTATATGATACCAAAAATGAACCTGATTTAACAAAACTAAATGGGTTTTTGAACGAACTATCTATACCGTGTATTCCAAATGAAAACAGGGAGATATTGGAGTCTAAAATTAGTCAAGAAGAAGTTGGGCTAGCCATCGATAATATGAAATCAGGAAAAAGTGCAGGACCAGATGGTCTTCCAGTTGACCTTTATAAAAAATTTAAGAATAAATTAATAAAACCTTTTTTGGAAATGGTTTTAGAAGCATTTCAAAATAATAATTTATCATCATACATAAATAATGCCTTAATTATACTGCTGCCAAAACCAGGTAAGCCCTCTAATAAATGTGAAAATATGAGACCAATAAGCCTATTAAACGCCGACCTTAAGATAATCTGTAAAATTTTAGCAAGACGAATACAAGAAATTTTACCAAATATTATTAATCGAGATCAGAATGGCTTTATAAAGGGTAGACAAGGCTTCCATAATGTAAGAAGACTATTTAATATTATTTATTTTAATAAAGAAGCACCGGATACAGCTCTCCTATCATTGGACGCCGAAAAGGCCTTTGATAGAGTTGAATGGCCCTTTCTTTTTGAAGTCCTACAAAGGTTTGGACTTGGAAATAATTTCATAAAATGGGTTCAAATAATATACAATAATGCTACAGCAGAAATCCTAACAAATAACAATATTTCAAAACCAATAAAAATCAATAGAGGATGTCGACAAGGCTGTCCACTTTCACCTTTACTGTTTACTATGGCAATTGAACCTTTAGCGATAGCGATACGTTTACATTCACAAATATATGGAATTAAAGTTGGACCAACAGAACATAAAATCTCCCTGTACGCCGATGATATAATTTTGTTTATGTCGAATCTAAAAAAATCAATTCCAACCTTGTTGAATTTAATAAAGAATTTTGGGGAAATATCAGGATATAAAATAAATAAAACTAAATCTTCAATATTAATGCTAAATGAGACCCAGAGAAATTACCCAGCCCCTGAGGTAAATCAATTCAATGTTGTAAATCAGTTTAAATATTTAGGAATCCAAATTAAGCCTAAGCTAGAATCAGTCGCCAGTGTCAACTATGAAGCCTTAATGTCAGATATCAATGAGTTAACTCAGAGATGGATGTCACTACCAATGTCGATGATCGGGAGAATCAATATACTTAAAAGTAATATTTTACCTAAAATACTTTATTTATTTCAATACATTCCCTTATCACCACCTTTAGATCTATTCTCAAGAATAAAAAAAAAGTTAGTGGAATTTATATGGAACAACAGGAGGGCTAGATTACGTTTGTCTTTATTATATTTACCATTTGATCGTGGAGGTCTGAAATGTCCAAATTTTATGTTGTATTATTGGTCGGCACAACTGAGGTCTATGACATATTATTTTTCATCAAATGATCTCCCTCACTGGACTGAAATGGAATCATACAATTTACCTTTACCTCTTCCCATATTCATATACTCAGATTCGGCAAAAAAATTACAAAAACAAGTTAAAAATCCATTTGTAAAGCATATGATCAAAATATGGTGTGAAGCTAAAAACTATTTAAAAGAACCACAGTTATTGTCACAATTTAGTCCAATATGGGGTAATCAATATTTTAAACCAGGGAGAGCGGACGCTGTATTTAAAGTATGGAATTTAAAAGGGATACAAAAGATTCAGGATTTATATTTGCCATGTGCAGACAACATAATGTCTTTTGAAGAGCTGAGGATCAAATTTAATCTCAATAGAACACATTTTTTTAAATATCTTCAACTTAGAAACTTTATTCGATCAAATCAAAATAAAGCTCTCACTCGACCTATTTATTCATCCTTGGAAAAAATGATGATGAAAGATAGTAAAAGAAAGGGTATTATTTCAGAGTTTTATAACTCATTGACACTATCTTCAAGTGAAAATTCACTGAAAAGATTAAACTACTGGAAAGAAGATCTGCAAATTGAAATTTCAGAGGAACAATGGGAATTGGCTTGTACAGAAGCTCAAACCAAATCAATAAATGCACGCCTTAAATTGATACATTTCAAATGGTTAATGCGGATGTATGTTACACCGGAGGAGTTAAATAGATATAACAAAAATATACCAGATACATGCACAAAATGCATGGAAAGTAAAGGAACCCTATTTCATTGTTTATGGGAATGTAGATTAATAAGAATGTTTTGGGAGGAGGTGAGGGTAACAATTGAAAAAATAATCTCAAAACAAATCATATTGAATCCTAAACTGTTTTTGTTGGGTCTGTACCCAGAAAAGCATAATTTCAATAAAAGTGAAAGAACATTCATAGACCTCAGTTTGCTTAATGCCAAAAAATGTATTGCACTATTATGGAAAAAGACTCATAGACCAGATGTGACTCAGTGGTTAAGACAGATGTTAACAAACCTTCCATTAGAAAGAATAACATATATACTGAAATCAAAGGAAATTGTGTTTGAGAATATATGGAGACCTTTTATTGATTATGTAAAAAATTTAAACATAACTCTTGAAGAAGAAGGTGAATGATGTGTGTGGACCTTGTAAATTCCAAACTGGTGAACATAATATGTATACTAATATATTGGATTGTCTAGACTAAACAGAGGAGCATTGTTGAAGATTTGATTTTGTTGGTGGTTGTTGGTGTTTTTAGGGCATTTTTTTTTTTTTTTGTAGTACTTTAGTGTTAGTGTTTGATTGTTTGTATCATGTTTGTTAAAAAAGAAAGGTTCAATAAAGATATTGTGGAAAAAAAAAATGGACAGACAAACACTAAGCTCAGTAGGACATCTTTGGGGTTTTATTTCATACCGGCTGTTGTTATATTTGTATAGTTGTAAATTGTCTGTATATATTGCTCCTTTTATCTTTATTAATAACAGATATTAATTGCTCATTTCTTGCCTCCAGCTATTTCATTCCACACTCACTCTAATTCCCTATTGTAACCCTTACGAACCTAGCAACTGGTCTACACTTAATAATTTCCCTTACCTAATTAACATAAGGCAAGGGTTACAATAACATCACGACTACCTTTCAATTTAATAAATCCTTGGTCACATATGCAATATGTAAAACAAACAAACAAACAAACAAACAAAAAACAATAATTCACTTGTGTTTCTTAACATTACATGTTATAATAAACAACGGATAAACATTTAAGGGACACAAAAATAATGATGATCACTGGAACATTAGTAAAATCAATTTATGAGGTGATAAAATTTGCACTCCTGTTGATGAAAATACTGAAGGTGCAGACGGGGAAGCCGTCAGGCTTTCCCCAAATTTTTCTTTGCAGGATGGCACCGACATTTGATCTTTGTGGGAGATGGGGGGAGGCCAGATGGGCTCATTGGCTGGAGGGACCACAGGGGGAAGGACCTCTTAAGTTGACAAGCATTTTTTTGAAGCTAAGTAGAACAAATGACATTGCAAATGACATAAAGCATAACAATTTAAATGACTCTGACTTTAAAAATGTAGTGTTGATATGACTTTACACTGCAGGATACATCTGATGCCACTCATCACATAATGGTGTGACAATATCACATTTCAGAAATGTGACAGTAATAAGGAATGTGTTTTCCCGATGCTCAGCTGTGGCCGAGCTGGGCCTCGGGACTACAGTCCACCCCATAATTTACCAAGGAATGTATGAAAAGAGGCATTCCTTGTACAAAATTAAGCCAAATTCTAATTAGGCAAAATGTCCACCTTTTCATTGACTGAAGGAGTGTGACACAACCTTTCACAAGGATTCACTTACACAAATTCAACCTGTCTGTGTTCAACGGGACAAACTGATCTTAGTTATCAATGCTAAATCATATCACATATGCACAGACAGCTATATTGCTTTTTCCTAAATGGAATTTGTAAATTAGTTCAAGAGAAGTCACAAAAAAAAAAACAAAAAAAACATGATTATTGAAACCTCATTTTGAAGGAGCTGTACTACTCACAAATTTTCATCTCAATTAACTGTGGTAACACGCTTCCTTCCAGTAAAAGACACTACCCATCAAGCAAATACCCTGCAACTTTGCTGCATGTGCGTCTCCATGCATCAAAAAGGGGGTACCAAAGAAATTAATTAGCAAAAAATAATTAGCAATCCTCAGAGAAATAGATAATACATAAAAATTATCAATAGATGATCAATAATGAAGAGAAAAATATAAATGAAACCACTTGGTAATGAAATCACAACATTCAATAGGAGAAGTTAAAAGTTACATCAATAAATTTCCAGATATTTAAGGAAATATCTGTAGATTATTGTAAAGGAAATATCATGTTTATAAGGAACAAGGTAAACTGATAAGGAAAACCTTGCAAATACAGACGTAGACAAAATTGTTGGTACCCCTCTGTTAATGAAAGAAAAACCCACAATGGTCACAGAAATAACTTGAATCTGACAAAAGTGGTAATAAATAAAAATTCTATAAAAATTAACCAATGAAAATCAGACAAAGCTTTTGAATTGTGGTTCAACAGAATTATTTTAAAAAACAAACTCATGATATCAGTGAGTTAACTCAGAGATGGATGTCACTACCAATGTCGATGATCGGGAGAATCAATATACTTAAAAGTAATATTTTACCTAAAATACTTTATTTATTTCAATACATTCCCTTATCACCACCTTTAGATCTATTCTCAAGAATAAAAAAAAAGTTAGTGGAATTTATATGGAACAACAGGAGGGCTAGATTACGTCTGTCTTTATTATATTTACCATTTGATCGTGGAGGTCTGAAATGTCCAAATTTTATGTTGTATTATTGGTCGGCACAACTGAGGTCTATGACATATTATTTTTCATCAAATGATCTCCCTCACTGGACTGAAATGGAATCATACAATTTACCTTTACCTCTTCCCATATTCATATACTCAGATTCGGCAAAAAAATTACAAAAACAAGTTAAAAATCCATTTGTAAAGCATATGATCAAAATATGGTGTGAAGCTAAAAACTATTTAAAAGAACCACAGTTATTGTCACAATTTAGTCCAATATGGGGTAATCAATATTTTAAACCAGGGAGAGCGGACGCTGTATTTAAAGTATGGAATTTAAAAGGGATACAAAAGATTCAGGATTTATATTTGCCATGTGCAGACAACATAATGTCTTTTGAAGAGCTGAGGATCAAATTTAATCTCAATAGAACACATTTTTTTAAATATCTTCAACTTAGAAACTTTATTCGATCAAATCAAAATAAAGCTCTCACTCGACCTATTTATTCATCCTTGGAAAAAATGATGATGAAAGATAGTAAAAGAAAGGGTATTATTTCAGAGTTTTATAACTCATTGACACTATCTTCAAGTGAAAATTCACTGAAAAGATTAAACTACTGGAAAGAAGATCTGCAAATTGAAATTTCAGAGGAACAATGGGAATTGGCTTGTACAGAAGCTCAAACCAAATCAATAAATGCATGCCTTAAATTGATACATTTCAAATGGTTAATGCGGATGTATGTTACACCGGAGGAGTTAAATAGATATAACAAAAATATACCAGATACATGCACAAAATGCATGGAAAGTAAAGGAACCCTATTTCATTGTTTATGGGAATGTAGATTAATAAGAATGTTTTGGGAAGAGGTGAGGGTAACAATTGAAAAAATAATCTCAAAACAAATCATATTGAATCCTAAACTGGTTTTGTTGGGTCTGTACCCAGAAAAGCATAATTTCAATAAAAGTGAAAGAACATTCATAGACCTCAGTTTGCTTAATGCCAAAAAATGTATTGCACTATTATGGAAAAAGACTCATAGACCAGATGTGACTCAGTGGTTAAGACAGATGTTAACAAACCTTCCATTAGAAAGAATAACATATATACTGAAATCAAAGGAAATTGTGTTTGAGAATATATGGAGACCTTTTATTGATTATGTAAAAAATTTAAACATAACTCTTGAAGAAGAAGGTGAATGATGTGTGTGGACCTTGTAAATTCCAAACTGGTGAACATAATATGTATACTAATGTATTGGATTGTCTAGACTAAACAGAGGAGCATTGTTGAAGACTTGATTTTGTTGGTGGTTGTTGGTGTTTTTAGTGCATTTTTTTTTTTTTTGTAGTACTTTAGTGTTAGTGTTTGATTGTTTGTATCATGTTTGTTAAAAAAAAAAAAAGGTTCAATAAAGATATTGTGGAAAAAAAAAAAAAACCAAACTCATGAAACAGGCCTGGACAAAAATGATGGTACCCCTAGAAAAGATTGAAAATAATGTGACCATACAGACATGTTCAACCAAGATGTGTCCTCCAATTAACATCACAGGTGTCTACAAACTTGTAATCAGTCAGTCGCCCTATTTAACCCCTTGCACTCTGGTCAATTTCCCTAAAAACACCTAAAAATAACGTACCCAAAGTAAATCAAAAGCTGTTCTTCAACCCTTTGCAGCATCTTCATGGGGTTGGTCTCATTTAAAAGAAGACACTTTGAATTTTTTGGCAAAATAGTCATAATCTCTCTAAGTGCTCCTGCCACTGAGTAACAGTCATCTAAACATACTGAACTTGAAGAAAATAAAGTTCACCTGGGTGTTTTTTTTAGATACAAATTCTTGCAAATAACACACAGCTGTCAGATACTGGCTGGAAAATGCAACAGAAACGTAGAACCAAGTGTTATCCAGCTGAGTTCAAAATTTTGTAACAATACCACAAAAAATGAATATATTACACAGCTTTTTTCTCAGGTTGTTCCCAGGCGTTTTTGAACTGTGCCAAATTGTGCCAAATGGCACAGTTTGGAAAAACGTCTATAACTTTTGAATGATTCAACATAGAAGCTTCATCTTGGGCTCAAATGAAAGGTGACACTCAGGGCTGTGTGTGTGGGGGGGGTTGTTTATTCATTCATGAATGAATGAATGAACAAACAAGCCCCCCACACACAAAGAAGCATGCCACGTAAAAAATGTGTGGCCTTTTTTTACAAGAAAAAATAATCTACAGTGCAATAAAAATTATACTAAAATATCTGCAATGTAGAGGATAACAACTCCCCCCCCCCCGCTACAGAGGAGCACGGTGCACAAAAAAACGGTCCGTCAACGGTCCGTCATGTGGCGATGACGCACAGTTGTAATCGGTCAAAAGTCATTTTGATTACTATTTTCAGTGATAAAGAATAATTTAGCTTACAACACTTACCTGTCCACAACAGCAGTGTCGCTGGCGAACATCTGTTCCTCATTGTCAGACGAACATGAAGCTGGTCCGCTTGATACGGACTCATGGTTCTGGTCACGCGACCCGGTCAAACCATGATTCCATGATTGCGGTTTTGCGCTTCCATGATTGCGGTTTTGGCGAACGATTTTTCAAAACAAATAAGAACAGTAGCAATAAAAAAAGGCTGGCAAACGCTACCATTACACACAGCGGCTTACACAAAACAGATTTTACGCACGGGACGCACGCTTCCAATCGTCGAACTTCTCTGCTTCAATTGGCTCGCTGTTTTCGCAGCTGTTGGTAGGCGGGTCCTTCTTGCTAGGTTTTCAGTCATTGGTTCTTCAAGGTTTCAGAAACCCAATTGAAGGCTCTTATTAGTCGAATGAGAGGTCAATCAAATCTAAACCAATCAAAGCACTCCTTTGGCTTTCTGTTTGCGGCTGTGTCTGTAGTGGAAGAACGGAAATGCAGCTTTTTTTTTCAGTGCGCACTGAGACGCACAGTGCGCACTAGGACGTACGAGGATGCACTAGTATGCAGAGACGTGACCGCCCGCGGTATCCCGGAGTGCAAGAGGTTAAAGGGTGACAAGTAGTCACTGTGCTGTTTGGTGACATGGTGTGTACATCACTAAACATGGACCAGAGGAAGCAAAGGAGAGAGTTGTCTCAGGAGATTAGAAAGAAAATTATAGACAAGCATGTTAAAAGTAAAGGCAATAAGACCATCTCCAAGCAGCTTGACGTTCCTGTGACTACAGTTGCACATATTATTCAGAAATTTAAGATCCACGGGACTGTAGCCAACCTCCCTGGACGTGGCCGCAGGAGGAGACGGATAATATGAATGGTAACAAAAGAGCCCAGAACAACCTCTAAACACATTCATGGTGAACTCCAAGGTCAAGGTACATCAGTGTCAGATCGCACCATCCGTCATTGTTTGAGCCAAAGTGGACTTCATGGGAGATGACCAAGGAGAACACCACTGTTGAAAACAAATCATAAAAAAGCCAGACTGGAATTGGCCAGATTGCATGTTGACAAGCCACAAAGCTTCTGGGAGAATGTCCTATGGACAGACGAGACAAAACTGGAACTTTTTGGCAAGGCACATCAGCTCCATGTTCACAGACGCAAAAATGAAGCATACCAAGAAAAGAACACTGTCCCTACTGTGAAACATGGAAGAGGCTCTGTTATGTTCTGGGCTGCTTTGCTGCATCTGGCACAGGGTGTCTTGAATCTGTGCAGGGTACAATGAAATCTCAAGACTATCAAGGTATTCTAGAGAGAAATGTGCTGCCCAGTGTCAGACAGCTTGGTCTCAGTCGTAGGTCTTGGGTCTTGCAACAGGATAATGACCCAAAACACACAGCTAAAAACACCCAAGAATGGCTAAGAGAGAAACATTGGACTATTCTAAAGTGGCCTTCTATGAGCCCTGATCTAAATCCTATTGAACATCTGTGGAAGGAGCTGAAACATGCCGTCTGGAGAAGGCAGCCTTCAAACCTGAGACAACTGGAGCAGTTTGCTCACGAGGAGAGGGCCAAAATACCTGCTGAGAGGTGCAGAAGTCTCAATGACAGTTACAGAAATCGTTTGATTGCAGTGATTGCCTCAAAAGGTTGTGCAACAAAATATTAAGTTAAGGGTACCATAATTTTTGTCCAGGCCTGTTTCATGAGTTTGTTTTTTAAAATAATTCTGTTGAACCACAATTCAAAAGCATTGTCTGATTTTCATTGGTTAATTTTCATAGAATTTTTATTTATTACCACTTTTGTCAGATTCAAGTTATTTCTGTGACCATTGTGGGTTTTTCTTTCATTAACAGAGGGGTACCAACAATTTTGTCCACGTCTGTATATGAGAAAAATTCCAAATGTCTTAGGAAAGTCCAACTTGTGCTTAATTTATGTTTACTGTGGGACTTAATTTAGAATCTACTACGAAGACAATACAGATTTTTACTCAATTAAGGGAACAATGCTTTAGGGAGCTCAAAGCAAAAATAATTTGATCTTCCCTGCATAAACTTAGTTGTTGTTTTTTTTTCCAAAACCTTTGCATGGATCTCATTGAACTAAATAAGAGTGAAGGAAAAAATGTTTAGAAATTATTTACACACTTATTGAATATACAA
This sequence comes from Pholidichthys leucotaenia, assembly GCA_020510985.1. Lineage (NCBI taxonomy): Eukaryota > Metazoa > Chordata > Actinopteri > Cichliformes > Pholidichthyidae > Pholidichthys > Pholidichthys leucotaenia. The sequence continues at coordinate 290,256,666 of CM035845.1, forward strand.
AGGCTTTACCCTACACTAATTTAAATATTGCTACTTATTTATATTGTTTATATTGTTTTAACTAAAACAATATCATGATTTAAAATAGCTGAAATGATTTACTTAGATAATGGAAACAAACATTTACCAAGGAAACCATTTAGCTTACCATCAACAATTTACAAGAGTAGTATAATATTCAAATTAGAAAATAGGGAGATTGTGAATGACAAACCCTATTATTGAAGCCATTTAACATAGGTGATGAGGAAGGGTTTCTTGTCACCACTCGCCGCTCTCGGGCATCCACCTCAGCTGTGCGCACACCTGCACCTCGTTAGCGCTCAACTATTTATTCCACCTCGCCCCGAGCATCGGCCTGGAGCCATCTGTCTGTCAACGTGCTCAATCTCTCAGCAGAATCCTTCGTCCAGGCCTGCTGGTCATCACTACGACACGTAAGCTGTCTCTGTACTCACCTGTCCTCTCAGCCTTTCCCTGTGCACAGGTGGATTCCCTGGCGGCGGACATCCTCTCCTTCGCCATCATCGTTCCCCTGCATCTCCTCTCCTCGTTGGACGCACAGCAGGGCGCTGTCTCCCAGGCTTGGAATCTTTGCCAACGCCAGCCACCTTTATCGCTGCAAGTAAGCACATTACTTTATCACTCTCCCGTGTGGTTTGCCCAGCTAATTCCCTGTTCTCGTCTCTTCCATAGGGTTGCCTGGCCGCACGGCGTGCTGCTCTGTCCCTATCTTCATCTTCCACCCACAACACATTAACATATCACACACACGCATCCAAACACGTTTCACTGGTTGAATAAAGCTTTCAAATCTACCTGAGCCTGCGTGCGTGTTTCCTGGGCCGAGTAATATGTCATTTCTGGGTGATTATATGCAAAGAATGACAACTGACAGTGATGTCATCCATACTGCCTTTCCCAGGAGGGACTATGTGATGAAGGAACCGTAGGAGGTGCACCCATCTCTTGAGCAAACCAGGGGATCTGGTCATCAAAGGAAACTGGACCAAAACTCCCTGGCAAGGACAGCACAAAGGTTATCCTGCTGACCTAAACAGCCGTGGAAAGCGAAGGACGTGGCACTTGGGTGCAAAAAAAGAGGAAAACAACAAATGACTGTCTAACTGTTTCTCTATGCAAGTGTCAGCTGATGACTCAGCATCCAGTAATGACCTCTGCTGATAGAGAAGCAGGCTGTTTGTTTATCGTGACAAGGGAAAAAATAATCTGAAGGAAAGGTGTGGTCAGTGTTGTTATCTTATCATCCTCTAGTAATACATTAAGTTGTTCCATTGCTTTTACATTGCAGAAAATGTTTGCTCCTTAATAACACTAACAGTTAGGCAAAATATCTTTATTGCTAAAATAATGCAGCTACTACAGGCTGTTTGGTTAAAAAAAAAAAGGCTATATACAGAAATAACATAGCAAATGTCATTTTGAATCACACCTGACACAACACATCACTCCACTGATTAGAAACATGATGACACTTCTTACTCTGCGAATGCAAGGTTAATTTCATCAGGGAACTCCTCTTTTTGAAGTGGTGATGTCCCCTTTTCAACAGTTTAACACTCTCTGAGTATGCAACAGCTTACAGTGCGTCTCTCCCCTGTACTGCTACCCTGCTTGACCAACGAAGCGAGCAAGTGTTATACCAAGGATCTACATTGTCAAAGGTCATTGAGTCATTGGGCTTATTCGGATCTGGCTGGACGCTGGGCAGATCTGTGTACCCCATTTTGGCAACTGACCATATCCTCATCATGTCGGCAGGGCAGGTGGGCAGGGTGAAGAGAGATGCTTTTCTACCACTTGATGCCATTCATGAAGCATGAATGCAATTTCAGATGGAAAGTACAGGCGTATGGTTTTGTTCATTGTTTCTTTGAGTGAGAGTGGAAACAAAATACCTTAGGGATTAAAACACTTAATTGTAGACTACAATTATTTATTATAACAGAGAATAGAATAGTCCTTGATTGACTAGTTACCATCCATAGGGGCGTAGGCCCTATTATAGGAAATTATTGTATTCATGAAAATGATGCAAATGGTCATATTAATACCTCATATTAATACCTCAGATACTCATAGAAGCTAGTGTTTCTCTTAATGGAGAAGTCTCATCATAAACTTGGTAATGATTTTTATAACCTCAGATTTTTTCTTGTGTGAGTCCTTAATATGATGATGAGGATGGTAAGAGGGGCAAGGATGTTTTTGGCCTGAGGATGTTTTTGAAGGTTGCAATATAATTTAAGGCTGTTTCATATTATTTTCTATGTTCTTATTTGACACTGTCTGAGATTACTTTTAGTCACATCACACATGTTCACTTTTGATATATTCTATACATGTTTTTAACTTGCAAAATAACAGCATGTAAATTCTTACACATATTAATTCATTCACTTTATTATTTTTCTTTTAATCCTGATGCTTTATTAAGCATCAAGGGGGAATATGATAGAAAAATTCCATATTATCTATACTATTATTGATATTAATAATGTATTATTATATTTGAGAAGTATCATACCTTTCATATGCCATGTTTAATGTTTATATGTGCATCCCATATAGGATAAGTTTATATATTCTTGGCCTGTTTCTGTGAGTAGTTTCAGAGAGTTCAGACTGAGGATCAGTACATGCGTAAGGAATTATCTAAGCCATTTATTATAATCTCTTTGACATAACCTGTTTTGGGTCACAGGAATGCACAGGAACTTCTCAGCCTGTACAGATCAGTGGTAGATGGACATTCTGTCAGTTTTATGGATCTCATGTCTTCATGACCCATGTCTCCAGAGTGTCTAACGTCCGCCTGGATAAGCTTAGTTATCAGGACTGTCCCGTTCTGTCCCTTCCCTTATCCTCATCCTCCCTCTCCTTTCTCCTACCTATATATATCAGACTTAGAAGAATGGATCCTTTAGAGGTTCTAGGTGTGTCTGATTGTCATGCCTTGTAAACTCTCCCCCATAGTGGCCAATGGGGTGATTTTGTAATAAATGTACGTACATAAATTCAACTTTCCGCCTGATTATTTGACTTTGAATAATTTAAGCTCAAAATTATTCTAACAATTTTTCATGAATCATTTGAGTAATTTTCGCCCTCTGTAAAATGATAAAATAGATTATCAGCCTAATAACAGTTTCATACCTGCTGTAGCTTCAGCCGGGATCTTCAATTTAATTCAGAAAAACAGCAAAAGAAACTGTTATTTTGATAATTTTAAACCACTCGAACTTCCACCTGGCTGCTGCCATGTTCTCTTCCCCATTGCCAGGCAAGGACAGCATCGGTGCGGACTTTTAGAAAACTTTACATTTTTTTTCTTATGATTCTTTTAGATTTGATTGGCGGTTGGCAACCACCTTACAGGTGCATTACCGCCTTCTTCTTCTGTTAGATTTGATTGGCAGTTGGCAACCAGTTTAAAGGTGCATTACCGCCACTGACTTGACTATGTTTTTCCTCATAGCTTTGTGATGTTTTCCTCATAGCTTTGTGACTTCTTACTCATAGATTTGTCACTCTGTGACATTTTCTTCATAGCTTTGTGACCTCTTCCTCATAGCTTTCTGACGTCATCCTCATAGCTTTGTAGCTTTGTGATGTCTTCCTCATAGCTTTGTGACATTTTGACCAAGATTCGGGATTCATCCAGGTTTCGTTGTCGTCACCCGCGTTACTGTTTATATCACTCTTCTTCTTCTTCTTCTAGATTTGATTGCCGGCCGGCAACCAGCCCACAGGTGCACTATCGCCACCCACCGGGTTGGAGCATGGACAAGAGAATGGGAGGGAAAAAAAACCCCTAAATTCTTTTAATTAATCCAGTTGCACTTAAATATCTAAATAGAGCTATTTATATTTCTTTGACTGAGGTTCCTAACATGTTTTCCAAACCAAAACTTAAATTAGCCCTACCATTACGGCAATCAGATGTTTCCTTTGTTCTCGGTATCTCTGACATTCCAACAAAATATGCTGAACTGTTTCCAGAGAACCACAATGTACACAGCTGCCTGTTGGGTGTTTACCTATGTGTCTGGTTCAAAGTAGTATGTCCTATTCTTAATCGGGCGATGAGTATCTCCTCTTTCCTGTTTCTGCCAAGTTCCATTCCAGAGACCACCAGCTTTTGAATGTCATAAAGAGATCTTCCTGTATCTATTGAGTCCCAATATTCATGCCACTTTTGCACTATATACTTGTTAATTATCAATTTGCCTTCAGCCTTACTGAGTGAGATGTCCAGATCCACTGCCTGAAATTTCAATGCTTGTTTCACTACTAAGTCCACATCCTCATTACCCTCTTCTTCTTCTTCTTTTAGATTTGATTGGTGGTTGGCAACCAGCCTACAGGTGCATTATCGCCATGTACTTTACTCTGTATCATCACTCTGTCTGGTCAGGAGCTGTAGTCCTTCTATCATCATTGCTGGCTGTGTCCAATCGAACCTCAACTCTCACTTCAGACATCACTCTTCTTCGTCTCCTCGTACTTCACTCTATATCATCACTCTATCTGGTTTCCTCATTACCCTCTACCTACTCTATCTTCCTTTATAGTTTCCTTGTGGCATCTTTACATTTTTTTTTCTTTTTCTTTTAGATTTGATTGGCGGTTGGTAACCAGCTTACAGGTGCATATCTCAACTGTGATGTCTATGATGTCACAGCTGATGTGCATCACATAGATTATATAGTTACAATGTTGTGAAGGACAATCCGTCAGTAACAAGAGAGAAGAAGAAGCAGCTGGTTGCCAACCGCCAATTAAATCTGAAAGATGAGGAAGAAGAAATCTTCTGCCATTTCTTGTCTCACTTTCAAATAGAATGCCTGGTTTTCAGATCCTTAAGTGTGTATTTTTTCAAAGCATTTCTTCTTTAAACTTTGGGAAGAATGAATAACAATTTGGAAGTGATCCCTAATGAAGTTCTCCAGACTTTTGCCATTGTCGGTGAGTTTAATGGGACCACGATATACAACAGAGTTCCTTCTTCTTCACTCAGCACCTCTGTTTCACCTCAGATGAAACCTCAGGTGGCTCAGGAAGAAAATGGCTACACAAAGAAGCCACCAAATGCCTTCATGGTCTTTCTGAGGGAGCAGAGGCCGCTGCTGAAGGGTGAAATGAATTGTAAATTCAGTTCAAACTTGAACATCATCCTGGGAGAGAGGTGGAGGTCACTGTCCATGGAGCAAAAAGCCAGGTATTTTGAGCTAGCCGAAAAGGAACAACTGCTCCACGAACAGAAATATCCAAGCTGGTCATGCAGCCAGAACTATGGCATAAAGAGGAAGAGAAATAAAAAAGAACGCCCCTGGGCTGAATCCACTTCCCCCAGCCATGAAGAGGAGTCATCCCAGGCCAAGAGGAGACGACTCAGCATCTGTGTTCCACCTCAGATGAACTCTCAGGTGACTCAACCCTTTGAGTGTGAGAATTTGTGTGCCTCTAGTGGCAGAGCGTGGCACTGCGCCTGCCTTCTCACTGACTTTGTCAAAAATAAGTGAGAAATTTCTGGGGGGAGTTTAAATGTACTGATTTCTTGTTCATGTACTTTGAAGATAAGATGATGAGGTACCTCTGTACAAAAAATGATGTCAAAAGACTGAACCATTTTTTGTGTAAATACATCCAAAGTCCAATTTTGACTGAGTTATGGAATTTAAAGAGGTGCCGTGACATTACGCAAATTAGATGCATAAATTTATTCCTATCTGAAACTTTTGATAATATTTTACATTTTTCTAATTGACAGTAAGCCATTATCTCTTACCATTTTCAAGTTATAGCCTTGGAAATCTGAACTATTTTATTGACAAAAAATATTTACCACTCTTGACCACTGGGGGTATGTAGCAGTTCTGTACCATACACACTCAGAGGGTTAAGGTGCGTTCACACCAAACGCGAACAGGCAAATTTTTCACGCGGCACGATAACATTATAAAGCAATGTAAACACGACAACAGACATGAATTGTGTAATGCAGACAGGCGAAGTTGTCTTTAAAACTTCTGCAGCTGTGTTCAACCTGCGGTGGAAATTCACAAAATAACGTCATGCTTAGGTTTACATTATCTGACTGGGAGCTCACCTAAAAATGTCGTCTCAAGCCTCCAAAACTTCATAGATGATGGGTGTTTACATTGCTAGCTTGTTAGGACGTCCGTGGCCAGAAACCGTGAGTAAATAACTCCAAAATTCTGATTCATCTGAAGAATTCCCGGTCCTCCTGTCTCCCGGTGAGTGAGTTTCATTTTCTAATTTGTTTACTCTGCAATGGTGATAATTTTACTTCATCTGCTAGCTAGCGGACGCGCGAAGACGCAAATTTGCACATACTCACGTCTTCCCATTCACACTGTATGGATTTGTGCCGCCCATTCACGTTTACTGTGAACACACCTTTATTCTTATTCTTATTCTTATTCTTATTCTTATTCTTATTCTTATTCTTATCCTCTTCAGTCTTCATAGGTCATAAACCTATTACTGATTTTCACTTCTCAGGAAGAAAATGGCTACGTAAAGAAGCCGCCAAATGCCTTCATGGTCTTTCTGAGGGAGCAGAGGCCGCTGCTGAAGGCTGAATATAATTGTAAAACCAGTTCAAACTTGAATGTCATCCTGGGAGAGAGGTGGAGGTCACTGTCCAGGGAGCAGAAAGCCAGGTATTTTGAGCTAGCCGAAAAGGAAAAACAGCTCCACCAACAGAAATACCCAAACTGGTCATGCAGCAAGAAACATGGCAAAAAGAGGAAGAGGAATAATAAAGATCCCCCCTGGGCTGAATCCACTTCCTCCAACCATGAAGAGGAGACATCCCAGGCCAAGAGGAGAAAGATAAAATCACCACACATGGTCTCAGAAGCACCTATTAGCTGCCAGGTTGAGGACATAGCCCCAGCCGGAAAACCGCTGGAATGGCTAGCAAGCAATGACCTCCATTATCATGCCGCTGTTCCACACACCGCACCAATCAGCTGCCAGGCTGAGGACATGAGGTCAACACAAATGGAGGAAAGAGAGCCAGTCCTGATGGGAAACTCAGATCCACTTTGGAATAGTGTAGTTGTAGATGAACAGCTACTCACTGCACCCACAGTCAACCAGTCAGATTCTTCAGGACCCCTGTTACAGGTCCTGTCAGCAGCACTCATCAGCTGCCAGGCTGAGGACATGATCTTATCAGAAACTGGAGACAAACCGCTGGAATGGCTAGCAAGCGATGACCTCGTTTATCATCCCTCTGTTCCACACACCACACCCATCAGCTGCCAGGCTGAGGACATGAGGTCAACACAAATTGAGGAAAGAGAGCCAGTCCTGATGGGAAACTTGGATCCACTTTGGAATAGTGCAGTTGTAGATGAACAGCTACTCCCTGCACCCACAGTCAACCAGTCAGATTCTTCAAAACTCCTGTTACAGGTCCCATCAGCAGCACCCATCAGTTGCCAGAACAAGGACATGATCTTATCAGAAACTGGAAACACACTGTTGGAATGGCTAAACACCAGCTTCCAGGCTGAGGACATGATGTCAACACAAACTGAGGAAAGAGAGCCAGTCCTGATGGGAAACTCGGATTCACTTTGGAGTTGTGCAGTTGTAGATGAACAGCTACTCCCTGCACCCACAGTCAACCAGTCAGATTCTTCAGGATCCCTGTTACAGGTCCTGTCAGTAGCATCCATCAGCTGCCAGGTTGAGGACATGATCTTATCAGACACTGGAAACACACTGCTGGAATGGCTAAACGCCAGCTTCCAGGCTGAGGACATGATGTCAACACAAATGGAGGAAAGAGAGCCAGTCCTGATGGAAGACTCAGATCCACTCCTGAAAGAACTCCGGGAATGGCTCGAATCGCAAGAAAACTCTGGCATCCTTTATCATCACGCCGCTTAAATCCAACCAAGGTCTGGTGGAACTGTGACTGTCGGAGGTTTTCCTGGAAGTTCCAGTTTCCTCCTTAAAAAAATGACAGGGGCATGAGACGCGGTGGAGGTGAAGGGTCGGAAGTTTTCCTCGAAGTTCCAATTTCCTCCTGAAAAAAAATGGCAGGGGCATGGGACGGGTGGGGGTGGGGGGGTTGGAGGTTTTCCTGGAAGTTTCAGTTTCCTTCTTAAAAAAAGGTTAGGGGTGGGCCCCCTCTGTGGACTGCCACCTTATCATGGTGGAGGGGTTTATGTGCCCTAATGCAGAGTTTTTCAACTGGGGTGCCCCCGGTACATTTGTGTTTCTGTGGAAAATTAGCTAACTGGTCCAAAAAAAATGCATGTAATTCGCTGGTTGTGGTGCACAGGTTCTTTAGGCATCCATGCAAAACAATGGAAAATTATTAGCAAAACTTTTGGACCAATTAAGACATGAAATTTGATCATTTCCCACAAAAACCTGAATGTACTGGGGCACCAAAAAACTCTGGCCTCCTGATCCCAGGAGTTGTGTTGCCAGGGGGGCAGTTTGCATCTGGTAGGACAAACTGGTCCTGGGTGAAGGGCCAGACTAAGAGTGGTCCAGTACAGGTGCATCTCAATAAATCAAAATGTCATCAGAAAGTTAAATTTATTTCAGTAATCACTCTGTAGGCTGTCAGGTCAGGCATTGGTTTGCTTGCTACTGGATAACCATGAAAACCGATACTACCTGTCTCATGGGTCGAGCCATCGGCGACTCAACCGGCAACTCCGCCCTTCCGAGGGTGTGGCGGGTGAAACTGGGCATCCTGGCAGAACTAAAAACAATATCTGTCACAGGTCTGTGGTGGACCACTCCCAGTTACATGCGGTGAGACTGGACATCCTGGCAGATAAGCACATCTGTCGCAAGGTCTGTGGCGGACTTTTGCCAGTCGGTGCATCATGACATGCACTACACAAAGAGCAGAGATAAACAAACCTATCATCTGGTCAGTCACTGCAACAGATACTGGAGTCATTTTGTCTTGGCCTATCCTTGCCACTGATAATACCTCTATCTGCCAAGAATGTGCCGCTAGCCCAGCGAAAGCTAGCAGTACTCAAATACTTTGCAAGCAGTTTCATGAAATGGTCAGTCAGAAAGCAACTCATACTGGCTCGGACGTTGCCCGGGTTAACAAGGTCAGGAGCTCCTGGCAGTGGAGGCCGAAGGACAGAGCTGCATGGAGGAAGCTGATCAGACCTAAATGAAACAGTCATTGTTGCCCCCGACAGACTGCTATGATGATGATGAATCATTCTGTGATAGAAATGTTTAGATAAGTTAGGGTATTAAATATTTTTACACAATGTGCTTGCTCTAAATGTCAGTAAAAAGATTTCACAGCTTACAGCATACATAACAGGATGTGGGTTTTTTAGCTCTGCAGACACATACCCCTATTGCCTAGCAATGAAGTACTTGCTTCTGCTTACATATAGAAAAAGAGGAAGATGGACCTGGGTTAAGGGTTGTGGTAGAAGAACCAAAAGGAGACACTGGCGCATCAACAGGATGCACCTGCCAAAGACCATTGCAGAGGAGGGGGGGATTTGTTGGAGTCAGCAGTCCTTACCAGCTCAACGAGAAGATGGCTATTGTGTGAGGTTGCTGGGACCGCCCAGGACCAGAGCTATATGTAGTCTTATTTGATCCTTTTTCAGGGTCTTCTCTATTCAAGTTGTGCTGGGACAAGACCTCATAGCTGTGATATTCTCTGCATGCTTCAATAAACAGATAAGTTGAGAAATAGTCCTTCTCATGTGATTTTTAATCCTCTGGTGTATTTTTTTTTTATTTAAGTTTTTGTAAAAGGTATACAGGTCATTACAGCATTGCATTGTTTACATTTTCATCATGTTCCCTTATTTTTTGCTATTTGACAACATTGGTAGGATAGTTATTACAACACCCCCCCCCCCTTTTTTTTTAAAGTGAAAGAAAAAGTGAAATTAAGGAGAATTAAATAAAAACAAAACAAAAAAAATGAATAAACAAACAAACAGAACAGCAAAAAACAAACAAACAGAAAATTAAGTAATTAAAAGTAAAAGAGCATCTGAGTAGCGTTGGAACAAAGAGTGGGACCATCACTGAAATGGTATTTGTCAAAGATTAGATCTAATGGAAGACACATATGCGATCCAGGGTTGCCAAAAGTTCATGAACCCATCCATGTCCTGTCTCAGTGCGAATGTCAACTTTTCCATCGAGTAAATGTCTTGAATCACGTTAATCCAATCTTCAGGTGTAGGACAGTCCTTCAGCATCCATTTTTTAGTTAGGGCTTTTTTACTTGCCAATATTAAAACATTGAATAAGTATTTATCTCCTTGTCTTTCCAGTGAGTCCGGTAGTAAACCCAAATACAAAGTTACAAAAGAAAAGGGAACTGTTATTTTGAATATTTTCCCCAATATTGTCTGTACGTTGGTCCAATATTGGTGGATAACTGGGCATGACCAAAACACATGAAAATGATGTGCAGTCTTTTCACCACACAAGCGCCAACAGTTCAACCCCTTATGGGTAAATTTGTTTTGTGCAGGTGTTCTGAAAAATCTTACCAAATTTTTCCATCCAAATTCTCTCCACTGCAGGGAAGAGGTACTTTTCCATTGCTGTTTATTTAGCTTTTCCCATATTTCCAATTGCAAAGTGAAATTCCCCTCTTTTTCCCATCTCTCTTTTATATATGATGTGTTGTCTCCTTTTAAGTCTTGAAGACCATGGTATATTTTAGAAATGTATCTGATCCCTGGGATCCCTTTATATGCCATTAAGAAGACCTTCAGAACACCTGACTGGGCCCTTTCCAAATCCTCCTTTTTAAGTATATTGTTTATGTGGTGTCTAAGCTGAAAGAACCTGTAAAGATCTTGATTTATTAGACCTTGTTTTTTCAAATCTTCAAAACTTCTTAAAGTTTGCCCCTTAAAAAAATCGTAATATTTTATCAGCCCTTTCTCTTTCCACTCTTTAAATCTAGTGTCTGTTTTATTGGGGGTAAAGTCTTGATCATAGGCAATCCATTGCAGAAGTCGATAGGGCTCTTTAGCTTGATTCTCTCTGACTATCTTAAACCAAATTTTTAGCGGGGTCTCTATCCACGGGTTGGTGTTATTCAAGAGTTTAGTTAAGGCATTGTTCCCTATTATCGGCTGTAGGGGGATGTCACTTGTTATTTGGCATTCCATCTCCTTCCATTGTGCAGTGTAGACTGGGTTACATATCTCTACTAAAGTTTTAATTTGTGCAGCTATAAAATAGTCCCTGATATTTGGCAGCGCGAGCCCACCTTTGTCTTTGTTTAGCTGTAGGGTTCTATATCTGATTCTAGGTCTCTTACCCTGCCATATGAATCTTGAGATCCTTCTGTCCAGCTCCTGCCATGTTTTTTTAGGAGGTTCTACCGGTATTGTTTGGAAAAGGTATAGAAGACGTGGAAGTATATTCATTTTGACTGCTTCAATTCTTTGTGCAGTACCTAAGAATGGTATCATATTCCATCTTGCTAGGTCAGATTTTATTTTAGTCACCAGTGGATCATAGTTTAGTGTTATAATTTTGTTGAGTTGTTTCGGGATATTGACCCCCAGATATTTCATAGATTCCAACTCCCAGTTAGTTTTGAGTTCATTTAGTGAAAAATGATTTGGGTCATAGTTGAATGTTAAGACTTGGGTTTTATGCATGTTTAATTTGTACCCCGATAAATCTCCATAGTCTGAAAAAACTGAGATTAGTTCTGGTAGAGAAGTGTCTGGCTGCCCTAGGTATATTAAAATGTCATCAGCAAAGAGTGCTATTTTATGTTCCTTCTGACCAAGTGTAATACCTTGAATTTCTTGATTTTGTCTTATCCATTGGCTCAGAGGTTCTATGAAGATTGCAAAGAGCAGTGGAGACAGGGGGCAGCCCTGACGACATCCTCTTTCCAGCTCAAAAGATGATGATAAATTACCGTTAATCCTTATTTTAGCTGTTGGTTTTTTATATAATGCCTGTATAGTTCTAATGAAGTTGTTATGAAAATTGAAACTGGATAAGATTCTATATAGGAAAGACCAGTCAACCGAATCAAATGCTTTTTCAGCATCTAATCCCAATATGACTGCATTTAAGTTATATTTTTTTATATGATGAATTATGTGTAAAGTGCGTCGAATGTTGTCTTGTGTCTGTCTTTGTCTTATAAAACCTGTTTGGTCTAAGTGAATTAAGTCTGTCAGTATGTTTTCTAACCTTTTGGCAAGGATAGTGGTAAAAAGCTTATAGTCCTGATTTAATACACTGATTGGTCTGTAGTTGGAGCATTCTAGTTTATCCTTTTCAGGTTTAGGTATAACTGCAATGACCCCTTCTCTCCAGGAGGCGGGGATTTCCCCTGTGTGGAGGACGTAGTTAAATGTTTTCAGGAGGAGAGGAGATAGTTGCTGTTTAAAGGTTTTGTACCATTCTGCTGTATAGCCATCTGCTCCTGGGGATTTGTTAGCTTTAAGTTTCATAATTGCTTTTTCCAATTCTTTAGGTTGTATTTCTGACAGTAGGGTTTTATTTTGTGAATCCGTAAGTTGGGGAAGGTTTAATGTGTTTAGTAATGTCTCGGATGCGTTTTTATGTTTTTTGTGGGAGTATAAGTTCTTGTAGTAATTCTCGAAGCTTTTAAGAATATCCTGAATTCTGAATTTTATTTCCTTTGATACTGGGTCTCTGATTTTGTAGATTGCTCTTTCCGTTTGTTGTTTCCTCAATTTATAGGCTAGTAATTTTGCCGATTTACTGCCTGCTTCATAGTGTTTTTGTTTCAGAAATGTAAGTTTCTTCTGGATTTCTATTGTGTAGATCTCATTTATTTGATTTTTAATTTCTTTAATCTTGAGCGAGCCATTAGAATGAGTGTTGTCTTTGTGTTCTTTTTCTAGGTTCTTGAGTTCTGACTCTAGTGTGATTAGTTTTTCTTGTCTCAGTTTCTTTTGGGTTGCCAGTTTTGCAATAATTTTTCCCCTTATTACAGCTTTGCACGCATCCCATAGTATTAAAGGAGATACTTCTCCATTATCGTTTTCTTCCAAATATCTGAGAATATCTGATTCCAATTCATCTTTCAGTGGTCCTTTCAGGACACTTGAATTCAACCTCCAGGAAAATGTATTATTTGTGTATTTTTGGATGTTTAAGTCCATATAGATCGGACTGTGGTCGGAGAGATCCATCAGTCCTATTTTACATGTTTTTACTCTTCCAATGTCTCTATTAAACATAAAAAAGTAATCAATCCTTGAGTAAGATGAATGTGGCGTTGAATAAAAAGTATAATCTTTTACATTGGGGTTGAATTCCCTCCATACGTCACAGATTCCCATTTCTTTTAGTAGCATCCGAGTATTCTTACTTTGGGTGTTATTTTGATGTGAAGAATTACCTGTCGCATCCCAGTATGGATTCAGTCTTAGATTGAAGTCTCCACCACATATCACTAAACCTTGGGCTTTAGTTATCATTAGGTCGAATACATTTTTATAAAATTTCCATTTAGCCCCTGGTGGTGCATATACATTCAGCAGGGTGATATCTTCTCCCTCTAGCCGCCCAGTTACCAAACTGTACCTCCCTTCTTTATCTTTGTGTTCTGATTTTTTTTCAAATGTAATTTTGGTTGATATCAATGTCGCTACTCCCCTCCTCCTCCCTGATTTATATGAAGATGAAGAGATCATTTTAAACCCTTGTCTATTGAGTTTAGTGTGTTCCACGTCTGTTAGGTGGGTTTCCTGTAAAAATATTATTTCTGCTTTGTCTTTTTTCATTTTGCGTAGAATCTTGGATCTTTTAACTGGATTCAGGATCCCTTTTACATTATATGAGGCTATTTTGGTTACACCCTGTTTCTCCATTGTATTTTCTTATTTAGTATAACAGTGTGGTGGCCCTCTTTTTTGCTACTCAGAAACTGAAAGAACATCAGAATCAGAATCAGAATCAGAATCAGCTTTATTGGCCAAGTATGCACAACACATACAAGGAATTTGACTTTGGCTAAAAACTTGCTCTCGTTGTTCAGGTGAAGGATTTAAATAAGGATTCAATGACAAACAGAGTATGTACAGTAAATTACAGTCTGTCCACGTTTCTATAAAAGGATGCAAATATATACAGGAATATATGCAGTTATTTACTCGGACTAACCACACTTTGCAGAAATATATGAAAAAATATACAATCACACAGTATTTCAATGTGGACTCAGATTCAGTGATATAATGTGAATGAAGTAAAAAGCAGTGTGAGAGTTATGTGCAATGTAATAATGGATGAAAAGTCATGAGTACAGCAAACAGGTAGGACTAGGTGAATGTTAGGAGTTCATCAGAGTGATGGCTTGAGGAAAGAAACTGTTCCTGTGACGGGTGGTTTTGACCTTCAGTGATCTGTAACGACGACCAGAAGATAGAAGTTCAAACAGTTTGTGGCCGGGGTGTGACGGGTCAGCACAGATGTTTCCCGCCCGTTTCCTGGTTATGGACCGATATAAGTTCTCAATGGAGGGTAGGTCGGTACCAATGATCCTCTCCGCAGACTTAATGATCCGCTGCAGTCTGGTCTTGTCCTGTTTAGTGGCAGATCCAAACCAGACAGTGATGGAAAAGCAGAGGACAGATTGGATGATGGCGGTGTAGAAGACAACCAGCAGCTCCTGAGGCAAATCAAACTTCTTGAGCTGACGCAGAAAAAACAACCTCTGCTGGGCCTTTTTCCGGACAGTGTCTATATGGGAGGACCACTTCAGGTTCCGGGAGATTGTGGTACCCAGAAACTTGGAGGAGTCCACAGTGGACACTGTGCTGTTGAGGATGGTGAGTGGGGGGAATGAAGTGGGGTGTCGCCTGAAATCCACAGTCATCTCCACCGTTTTGGCTGGGTTAAGTTCAAGATGGTTCTGGCTGCACCAGAGGATCAGCTGCTCCACCTCCCGCCTGTATGCAGACTCGTCATCATCCCGGATCAAACCGATGACTGTGGTGTCGTCCGCAAACTTCAGGAGCTTCACCGAAGGGTCCTCTGAGGTGCAGTCGTTGGAGTAGAGGGAGAAGAGCAGTGGGGAAAGGACACATCCTTGGGGGGCGCCAGTACTAATTTTTCGGGAGCTGAATGTAAATCTCCCTAGCTTCACCTGTTGCCACCTGTCAGTCAGAAAGCTGGAGATCCACTGGCAGGTGGAGGGGGGCACCTTGAGCTGGAGGAGTTTCTGATGAAGAATGCCTGGGATGATGGTGTTGAACGCTGAGCTGAAGTCGACAAACAGGATCCTGGCGTACGTCCCTGGGGAGTCGAGGTGTTAAGAACATAAAAAAACATTAAGAACATAGTGTACGAAACTTTAAAACAAAAAACTGTCAAAAAAACTTCCTGAGCTGGGGTCTCTTTAAAGACCCTGTACGAGCCCTGATGGAGTGTAGGCTCTGAGGGAAATTCCTCAAACTCTGTTACGTGTTGAGGGCCCTCTCTTACCCCTGTAAGTTGTCCCATGTTTTTAACGTGAATTTCAGATCCCAATCCGAATTTGTAATGATATTTTATTTTTTTTTTATGCCTATACCCTATGAGATTGTGTGCACCCTCCCACCCCCATCACAGCAAACATTCACTCTAATACAGTATTTGTTAGTATGGAGAGAACATGTGGGTCATTGTTACATTTCTATTTTAACATGATTTTTTTTTCCCCCTTTAAATTAAGAAGACATTTGTTTCTAATGCTATAACTGCTCCATGAAAGGTTTTACCACATGCTGATTCTGCATCTCCTTTAATGTTTGTTACCTTGTAGGAGGGGGGTGGAAGTGCAGAGTGACTGAAAAGAAAAAAAAACCCAAAAAGGTCGCTATTCCTTCCTGGAACTGGAAAGCTTATCTTTGTAGCTCTGGGGCTGGGTTTCCCGCTGCTGGCCCGTGGATTTTGAAGGTCTCTGAGTGGACCACGTTTGAGCTCTGATTTTCTCGCTCAAATCCGCTGCGGGTTTAAACACCGTTACCGGGAGTCCTCTCCTTGCCATGTCAGTTGTTGCTTCTTCCGCTGAATTATAGAGACATGACTCTTCCCCGTAAAAGACCCTTAGCTTCGCCGGAAATGGCGTCTGAAAGCGTAGATTCTGTTCCCGTAAAACCTTTTTGGCGTCGTTATATTCCCGTCGTTTTTTAAGAACCTCAGGGGCGTAATCGTGCTCCACGAAGACTTTTCTCTCATGAAGCATAAATCCTTTTTTCTGCCAAGCCCGTCTTACAACCTCTTGTTTTATTTTGAAATTGGCGAATCTTACCACCACAGAACGTGGGGGCGCTTCCGGGGCTTGCTTTGCGGCTAATGTACGATGGGCTTTTTCTATCTTCAAATCGGTGGTTTGTGGAATATCCAACTTCTCTCTCAATAAGGATTCCACGCATTCCGCCACTGTGTTGAAACCATCTTCAGCTCCTTCTTTCAGACCATGAATTCTGATGTTATCTCGTCTCTGTCTTCCTTCTTGGTCGGTTAGCTTAGCCTCCAGCCTTGACTGTTTTCTGTGTAAATCCAGCACAGAATCTTCAAGCACTTTTACTCTTTCTTCAGCTTCCAAGATTCGGTTTTCGGCCTGGTCCATTCTGCTGTTCGCCTTTCTTAGATCCTCTCTGAATTCAAGAAATTCAGCCCGAAATCGTCGTATTTCGTCAAATAGCGATTTCAAGCTAATCCTTTTGTTAGCTAGGCCCAGGTCCTCGTCTTCTGAATGGAGGTCCTCTGGTTCAGATTCTGCAGCCGCTGTGCGTCCTGACCTGGGGAATGTTAGTTTCTTCTGCTTCAGGTTCAGGTTCAGGTTCAGGTTACTTTATTTGTA
The DNA here is from genome assembly GCA_020510985.1 of Pholidichthys leucotaenia. NCBI lineage: Eukaryota > Metazoa > Chordata > Actinopteri > Cichliformes > Pholidichthyidae > Pholidichthys > Pholidichthys leucotaenia. Next base: position 290,273,545 of record CM035845.1, read on the forward strand.
CCCGTAGGTAGATTTGTTTTGCAGTTGGTGACATCCATATTTACAAGCCACTAATTACATTCAACATAGACACAAACACAGGCACACATCTTACAAAATAGGTAAATATAAAATATGTACAATATAATTTTTATAGCTTGTTCAACTCTTTGACAGCAGCAGGGACAAAGCTGTTTTTGTAGCGCTGGGTTCTACTTTTTGGGACAGCAAACCTCCGTCTGGAGGGAAGAAGCTGAAGGTTGCAGTGCAAAGGGTGGGAGTCATCATTTAAAATCGAGTCGGCCATCCTCTGTACTTGTCTGGTGTACAGGGATGTCAGGCTCAGCTGTGACTCACCAAGCAAACGACTGGACCATCTGACTACCTGATCCAAGGATTTCCTCTGTTTCAGTTTTATCTGACCAAACCATGACATTAAAGAAAAGGATAAAACAGATTCAATAAAAGCCCAATAGAACATAGTCATTATGGTTCGGTCAATTTGGAAGCGTGCAAGTTTCCTCAAACAATGCAAATTTTGCTGACCCTTTTTGCACACCCTTTCACAGTTCACCTCAAAGTTCAATCCACTATCAATAATTGTCCCAAGATATTTGTATGATTGTACACATATCTTGTGGTTAGGCATGGTGTTATTGTCTTTTGATTTTTAATCTTCCAAAAATCCGTTAGGTCTGATTTTGAGGATGTTTTCCTTGGATTGAGTCTGGGAGTTTCAGCATTAGGTTGCTATCACCATGGCGTCCAGACCGGAAGTCCCCTCTGGTGTATTTTAAATGGTTTTGTGCTAACTGTCCAATTTTTGAACACACTTTTCAGAACAGAAAGTTTTACAACCTGGTGACCACTGACGTGACTGGCCAGTTGGCCCACTCCATTGCACACATACCCATGATTATCAGTCATGTGAGCCACTAATATGTTGACCATTTGTCTTTGTCTGGCATCTGTTAGGGTCCCTGTTGTTTGGTACTCTTGCAGCACGGTTTCACCCCCAGATTTGCTTCTTAGCACAGTTTCAATTAACTAATAAAGAAAATAAACATGATAAGCACCATTTCTAGAGAGTTAGCATATCTAGAGAAATGTAAAGAAACCCAAGATTTTACAACCTGTTCAGTAGCCACTGCCTCTATCCTTGATCTGTATTCTTCCTCAGTTCGTTGTCTCTTGCTTGGGACATCATCGACAACTATAGCTGATGTGCTTGCACTGGAGCTTGTGTCAGATGCTTCAGAAGCAGAAGACTAGTCAGAGAACTCTAAAAGATGAAAAGTGTGTCAGCTTTATTTTGCAGTGTGCCGTGCATTTTTCCATACCAGTCTCACCATCATCAGTGAAGGCTGTCAGCACCACATCATTATTGTCTAATAGGGTAATTGAAGATTTCTGCATCAACTTCTGTCCCTGTTGCATCCTTGTATATAACTTTTGCATCGGAGGCAAGCAAAATTTCTCAATCACTGGAAAAGAAAAGAAAATGTCACAAAACCCGTTTCATCTGAAATTCCAATTTGAAAATCAATGGCATTATTAATGACCTGTTTGGGAGTTTGTTCGCTTTTCTTGAGGAGGCACAAATTGTAGTTTACAGTTTACCAATTAACAATGATTTATAAAAATGCACATAATATATAATCAACACATTACAGAGCTTACACAGTAAGAGGCTGTCAGTGGAGGAGCCGTCCCTGCTTCGTTGTGGATTTCAGCACAGAAAAAGACCTGAAATTTTTCAGGGGTCTGAGTTTTCAAATTCAATATTAGAGAAGGTGCTGCAATAAACCTTGTGTAACCTTATGTTACGGACCACCTTGCGGCTGCAAGGTGGTTGGTGCAGCTTGTGGTGGCAACCCCCGAACCAAGTGGTGGACACCAGTGGTGAGGGGGGCCATTAAGCTAAAGGAGTCCTATCAGGCTTGGTTGGCTTGTGGGATTCCCAAAGCAGCTGAGGTGTACCAGCAGGCCAAGCGGAGTGCAGCTCGGGTGGTTGCTGAAGCAAAAACCCAGATATGGGAGGAGTTTGGTGAGGCCATGGAACAAGACTTTTGGTCGGCCTCAAAGAGATTCTGGCAAACTGTCATGCGGCTCAGGGGGGAAAGCAGCTCCCTGTCCACACTGTGTATGGTGTGGATGGGGCGCTGTTGACTTCGACTGGGGATGTCGTCAAGCGGTGGAAGGAATACTTTGAGGATCTCCTCAATCCCACTGATACGCCTTCCACAGAGGAAGCAGGGCTTGTGGACGAGGGGGATGACTCACCTATCACAAGGGCTGAGATCGCCAAGGTGGTTAAAAATCTCCTTGGTGGCCGGGCCCCGGGGGTGGACGAGATTCATCCTGAGAACCTCAAGGCCCTGGATGTTGTAGGGCTGTCATGGTTGACACGCCTCTGCAACATTGCGTGGAGGTCGGGGGCAGTGCCTTTGGCATGGCAAACCGGGGTAGTGGTTCCTCTCTTCAAAAAAGGGGACCAGAGGGTGTGCTCCAACTTTAGAGGGATCACACTCCTCAGCCTCCCTGGGAAGGTCTATGCCAAGGTACTGGAGAGGAGAGTCCGGCCGTTGGTCGAACCTCGGATTCAGGAGGAGCAGTGTGGTTTTCGTTCTGGCCGTGGCACATCGGACCAGCTCTTTACCCTCTCAAGAGTTCTCAAGGGTTCGTGGGAGTTTGCCCAACCAGTTTACATGTGTTTTGTGGACTTGGAGAAGGCATTCGACTGCGTCCCTCATGGTCTTTTTGTGGGGAGGCGCTTCGGGAGTATGGGGTATCGGGCTTGCTGATACGAGCTATTCGGTCTCTGTACGACCGTTGTGAGAGTTTGGTTCGTATTGCCAACACTCGGTCGGAGTCATTCCCAGTGAGAGTTGGACTCCGCCAGGGCTGCCCTTTGTCACTGATCCTGTTCATAATTTTTATGGACAGGATTTCTAGGCGCAGCCAGGGAATGGAGGGTGTCATGCTTGGTGACCACAGGATCTCATCTCTGTTGTTTGCAGATGATGTTGTCCCGTTGGCTTCATCCAGCAATGACCTACAGTTCTTGCTGGGACGGTTTGCCGCCGAGTGTGAAGTGGCTGTGATGAGAATCAGCACCTCCAAGTCCGAGTCCATGGTCCTCAGCCGGAAAAAGGTGGATTGTCCTCTCTGGGTTGGGGATAGGCTCCTGCTCCAAGTGAAGGAGTTTTAAGTATCTTGGGGTCTTATTCACGAGTGAGGGGAGAATAGAGCGAGAGATTGACAGACGGATCGAAGCAGCATCTGCAGTGATGCAGACGTTGTACCGGTTTGTTGTGGTGAAGAGGGAGCTGAGTTCTAAGGCAAAGCTGTCGATTTACCAGTCAATCTACGTTCCTACTCTCACCTATGGTCACGAGCTTTGGGTAATGACCGAAAGAACGAGATCGCAGATACAAGCGGCTGAAATGAGCTTTCTTCGTAGGATTGCTGGACTCACCCTCAGAGATAGGGTGAGGAGCTCAGTCATCCGGGAGAGGCTCAGAGTAGAACCGCTGCTCCTCCACATTGAAAGGAGTCAGTTGAGGTGGTATGGGCATCTGATTAGGATGCCTCCTGGACACCTCCCACTTGAGGTGTTTCAGGCATGTCCCACTGGGAGGAGACCCCGGGGCAGACCCTGGACTCAGTGGAGAGACTATGTCTCCCAGCTGGTCTGGGAACGCCTTGGTATCCTCTTTGAAGAGCTGGAGCAGGTGGCTGGGGAGAGGGAAGTCTGGGTTTCTCTGCTTGAACTGCTGCCTCTGCGACCCGGACCTCCGGAAAAGCGGTAGAAGATGGATTGATGGATGGATGGACTTTATGTTACAACTCAGTGCTGCATCGTTTATCCCCACTTTATGAAAAATGTTCAGAAAATATTGAGGACAGTCCTTATGGTAACTTTTATTGATAAATTAAGAGACATGCACGTCAGCAACTCATGTAAACATGGAAGTAAAGACATGCGCATGCGACACAGGGAACTCTTGCCAGACGAGAACCGTTTTAACAGCACAGAAGAAGAGCTGGACGGCTGGCTGGCCAGCACAGCTATTGACGGTCCCGAGGATACAGTTCAAGGACAGATAATTTTTTCACACATAAGGAGTTGTTCAGAACTCCTTATACAAAGCTATAGAGTGATGATAACACTAGTCAACACCAAATTGTCTAAGTTTTTTTTAGCTGATTTAGGACAATTTTGATGCACTGAATCCAAAAATCACATTGGTTTTGCTCAATCAGGTCAACTTTTTTAAGTATGGCCACTTTTTTTTAACGTTTTTGTTTACATGTACAGGTATTTTTGCTTTATATGATGCAAAATTCTTTTTTTACTTCTTGAAATTTCTCGAACTCTGAAGAGTTTGTGTACACTATTTCATGATGGCTGATTACTGTTGGACTCTGAAGAGAGACATCCCTGCCACTGAGCATTCTAGAAGTTTGAATAAACGGAAGTTGAAGCTCAGAATTTTGAACAATGATGACGTAACATTCAATTTACATGTACTTACCTTTATCACAGCTATGTTTACATGGACACAAGTAACCGGATTAAAAGCCTGATCGGAATAAAAATGATTCATGTAAACATGCCAATCTGAATATTCTACCCCGATCAGGCTCATTCACAATACAGGTCAATTTCGACACGAAGCGGGACTTGTAACACCGGAAGTTGCTGCTTCTACGATTTTCGAAATGTTGACGAGTGCATGTCAAAATGATTTATTCCGTTCAAATGAAACGCATGACCTAATCGGATCAGCTTTTTCGGGATTCATGTAAACAGTAAAATTCTGATCTAAATTGTAATCATATTGAAGAAATTTTGCCCATGTAATTTACAGTAATCAAAGTTTGTAACATTTAATCAATAAATTGTGTTAGAAATTATTTTTTCTCTTAAAAATCTATTTCGGATGAGAAATATTAACAAAAATCAACCGATAATGTCACAAAAATGTAATCGATTTAGTCAGAAGATCAGATTTTTTTTTTACCTGATTGAGAGAAACGGATGTCATTTTCAGATTCAGTGGTGCAAAATTGTCTTAAATCAGTTGAAAAAACACAGACAACTTACAAAAAAAATATTTTTGTAACCCTGTGTAATCAAGTCAGTGGCGGTAATGCACCTGTAAGCTGGTTGCCAACCACCAATCAAATCTAAAAGAAGAAGAAGAACCAGCATCTCTGTTAGCTTGTTAGCTTTTAGCTCCGTTAGTGCTCAGAGTGTTTTTGGTTCTTCGCTGCTGTTCCTGGCTCAGTGACCTGGTTTCGACCCAATCAGACTCAGCAAACATTCACAGATGTAAAAGTATTATATTAAAAGATTGAGCCGTGGATTTTGTGGCTCAATCCAGATTGTTGAATTGATCTTTTGAACCTACCCCTAGTGCTTACATAAAGTAATATTTATCGTTTTTTTCATCAGGCACCTTCCCACCAAAGCAGTAAGAGAGGAGAATGCTCTTAGGATAGTGACACTCTTCCCTTCCCTCAAGGATCCATATGCTGACAAAGGCTATGTATGTAATGCTCATTCTTATTGTAACATCAGGGCTTTTTCCCAGCATGCCTTACCAGTAGAGACGTTATCTTCGTGTGTTAGTTTAATGTTATTACTGTGCTATTATACTGCTGTGTCATTATAACTGTGTTATAATGACCCAGCAGTGTTATAGGTAGAATTAGAGCAGGAGTGATTATGTGTTGTGTAACCCTGATATAAACGGAGGTCGGTGAGAATGACCTCCTCTCCTGTCTGTGATTGTGTGTTGTGTCTTCAATAAAGCCTGTTTTGTCGCAACCATCTGCTCCTCTTCTTGTGTGAACCTCGCATACGTCACACTGGTGTCAGGAGTGGGTATGGAACAGATGGAAGCCAGGATCCGAGTGGAGATCCGGCAGCTGGAGCGACTTATCGCTCAGCTGGAAACGGACGCCAGAGCTGAGACACTGACCCCCGGGGTTGCTCGCCGGGATGAATGGAGCAGCGGACCCGAAGGGACCAGCGTACCCCACCTTCTGCCTTTTTCAAGGCAGGGCGGGCTGAGCAGAGCAAACCAGCCCTGCTCCCCGCCCTTTTCAGGGCAGGACGGGCCGGCGATTCCATGGCGACCAGGGGCGGCGATTGACCGGGAGGTGACCGTCCCATCCATCTGGCAGCTGGCCAAGATTCCCCGCTTCAACGGCAAGACCCCACTGGACGACTACCTGGTCCAGGTCGAGTTGGCTGCCTCTCTGAATGGCTGGCCGCCAGAAGAAACAGCCGTACAAGTCACGCTGGCCTTGGAAGGGAGAGCTCTCTGCATTTTGTCTGACCTCTGGCCTGAGGAGCGCCGCAGCTGGCCAGCGCTACAAGGAGCGCTCCGGAGACAGTTTGGGAGAATGGCCGACACTGAACACGCCCAGGAACAGCTGGTCCACTGACGTCGAGGCAGCCAGGAGAGCCTAGGAGCCTACGCGGCGGACATACGGCTGCTGACATGGCACAGCTACCTGGACTTCGAATCGGAGGTAGTGGAGAAGCTCGCCCTCCGGAACTTCATCCAAGGTCTCCGCCCGGCCCAGCTCCAGAGCCAAGTTCGGATCAATGCCGCAAGCAACTGGGAGACTGTAGTGGCAGAAACAGAGCGGGTGGAGCCGCTGATGAATCGCACAGCTGAGACACGGGCACCGAGACAAAGAACCTTCCAGGCCACGGCTGACAGCGAGGAGGAGGGGGAGGAGTTACGGCAGACCACGGCAGCACGTCCACGGAGAAGACAGCTGTGGCAACGCAAGGAAGGGTGTTTCCGCTGTGGAGAGCCAGGACACATCGCACAGTACTGCCCCGCACCCATCCCAAAACTAGAGCGAGGTGGCATGGATGGGGACAGGCCGCCTCCCACAGATGTTTCCCCCGACGAGCCGGCGCTGCGCATGGGCCGAATTGGACACTCGCCAGGGATGTATTTACAGTGCAGCCTGGACAAAACGTTGATCCGGGCTCTGATCGACACCGGCTCTAGCATCTCCTTGGTCCGACCCGGTGTGCTGCGGGGCACAGACGAGACGACACCACGGGGGTGGGAACCCACCGAGGGCCACGTCACCACAGCTACTGGTGAGCGTGCCAGATTGGGGGGGCGGAGAGTTCTCGTGGTGGGGGTGGCCGGTCAGAACATAAAACACCCGTTCTGGCTGGCTGGTATCCAAGACCCCTGTATTATTGGACTTGACCTGCTCGCAGCATGGAATGCCAAGATTGACACCGCCAGACCGTCCCTCCAGCTGGGAACCCGGACCATCACGCTCCGCAATGGGACCCAGGGAAGGAAACCGGAGGTCTGCGCGATCGAGGGACTGCCAGGACGGACGGGACCAGGTGGGCCACCGTGAGGACTGGACACAACAGCCCCACCAGCACAAGCAGAGGGAGCACGAGCACACACAGGGACAGCAAGGGGAGGGGTCAACGTGTCGGCAGAGACGCAGCAGGCGGTCAAGGAATTATTCCAGCAGAGCTGCAGCGGGCTGGAGCTGGGACAGAGACGCCAGCTGCAGGAGCTGTTGGACTGCTATATGGGTGTCTTAGCTGCGAAGGATGAGGAATGCACCCGGACTGGCTTGGTGCAGCACGAGATCAACACCGGTGAGACCAGACGATTCGGCTCCGCCCACGCCGGCTGCCCTTTTCAAGGCAGGCAGCAGCAGAACAAAAAATGCGAGAAATGCTGGAGGCAGACATTATTGAGCCCTCCAGCAGCCCCTGGGCAGCGCCGGTGGTGCTGGTCAGGAAGAAGGACGGGTCGTGGCGGTTCTGCGTGGATTACCGATGCCTGAATGACGTCACCTGTAAAGACTCCTACCCCCTGCCCCGCATCGATGACGTGCTGGACCACATCGCCGGCTCCAGCTGGTTCAGCTCGCTGGATCTGCGCAGCGGCTATTGGCAGGTAGAGCTGTCACCTGAGGCCCGCCAAAAAACAGCCTTCTCCATTGGCCAGGGACTGTATCAGTTTAAAGTGATGCCGTTTGGACTTTGCAATGCCCCAGCCACCTTTGAGCGCTTGATGGAGTGAGTACTGGCTCACATGCCCTGGAGTCGCTGCGTTGTTTACCTGGACGACCTACTGGTGCATGCAGCTGATTTTGACAGCGCCCTGTCCAATCTCCGAGAAGTACTGGACGCCATCCGACAGGCTGGGCTACGGTTTCACCCGAGGAAATGCCACCTATTCCGGCGGGAGACCACCTTCCTGGGCCACGTCGTCAGCGCAGCGGGAGTCGCCACCGACCCAGAAAAAGTGGCAGCGGTGAGAGACTGGCCAGTGCCGCGGAATGTGTGAGAACTGAGGAGCTTTCTCGGACTGGCCTCCTATTATCGGAGGTTTGTGAAAGACTTCGCCACCATTGCCAGCCCGCTGCATCAGCTGACGCATAAAGGACGCACATTTCAGTGGAGTGAGAATTGTGCTGCTGCTTTTTTCCAACTTCACGCAGCTCTCATCAGAGCCCCCATCCTGCAGTATCCCGACCCGAACCACCCTTTCATCGTGGACACAGACGCCAGCAACCAGGGCATCAGGGCAGTTCTATCCCAGGAGGGAGAACACGGAGAGCAGGCAGTCGCTTTCTTCAGCCGCACTCTCAGCAGAGCCGAGAGGAATTACTGTGTTACTCGCAGAGAGCTGTTGGCTGTCATCCAGGGGCTGCGTCATTTTCGCCCGTATGTGTACGGGGGGAAGTTCCAGCTCAGGACGGATCATGCTTCCCTGACCTGGTTATTGAACTTTAAGGAACCAGATGGACAGTTGGCGAGATGGCTGGAGGCACTGCAGGATTATGATTTTCAGATTGTGCATCGAGCAGGCCGCCTCCATGCCAACGCTGACGCGCTGTCTCGGCATCCCTGTGCAGCAGAGGAGTGTTGTCACTGCCAGGGGGCTGAGGATCGAGACCAAGCCGTCCCACGGGCTGCTGCTCTCCGGACTGCGGTGAGCAGGAACAACGCAGCGACGCACAGCTCCTCCTCGGATGATCAGGCAGCCTCCCCCAGTGATGACGTCACAGAGGTCCTTGGCACGCAGCAGCTGCAGAGCGAGCAGGACAGGGACCCGGTCATTTCTCGGGTTCGGCAGTGGCTGGACGCAGGACAGCGGCCCGCCTGGGAGGTTGTGTCAGCGCTGGACCCAGAGACTAAGGCCCTACACTCCCAGTGGGCCAACCTCCGCTGTCACGAGGGCGTGGTGTATCGGCAGTGGCAGACTCCAGCTGGGCAGCGGCACGTCTGGCAGTTACTGTTTCCTTGACAACTCTGGCCCAACGTACTCTAGCTGGTTCATGGGGCGGTAGGAGCGGGCCACTTCAGGGTGACAAAGACTTTGCAGCGTCTTCGAGCCCGGTTCTTCTGGCCCGGATGTCATCAGGATGTGGAGCTCCATGTTCATCGCTGCGACACCTGCACAGCTCAGAAAGGGCCAACTCAGCGATCCCACGCTCCCCTGCAGCAGTACCGGGTGGGAGCACCGATGGAGAGGGTGGGAGTGGACATTCTGGGCCCTTTCCCAACCGCGGACCGGGGGAACCGCTACGTGCTGGTCGCAATGGATTATTTCACTAAGTGGCCAGAGGCGTACGCGGTCCCGGACCAGAGCGCTGCTATGATGGCATCAAAGCTGGTGGACGAAATGTTCTGTCGGTTTGGCGCACCGGAGGAGCTGCACAGCGATCAGGGTCGGAACTTCGAGGCGGAGGTCTTCGGAGAGGTCTGCAAGCAGCTGGGCATCCGAAAGACCCGGACCACCCCGTTGCATCCACAGAGCAACGGCCTGGTCGAACGATTCAACCGGACCCTCACCACCCAGCTTGCTATCCTAGTGGACCAGTGACAGTGACACTGGGACCTGCATCTGCCTTTTGTTTTGTGGGCATACCGGACGGCAGCTCAGGAATCCACTCGGTGCACCCCTGCAGCGCTCATGTTTGGACGCGAGCTGCGCACACCGATGGATTTGGTATTCGCCCCCCCCCCCCCCCCGAGCCGGAGGTGCAGGGCAAACCCGGGATGGATTATTTGTTTTGTTTGAAGGAGCGTCTCCACATGGTGCACGAACTGGCTCGGGAGGCCCTGGCAGCGGCGGGGGGTCAGCAGAAGCGAGCGTATGACTCTCGCTGCCAGGGGAGGGACTTTGCACCAGGAGATCGAGTCTGGGTTTTCTGCCCTGACAGGAAAAGAGGACAGTCACCGAAATTGGTGAACCATTGGTCGGGACCATGTGTGGTTCTGCAGAGACTGTCGGATGTGGTGTACAGGGTGAGGCTTAGGAAAAGGGACCGGGTCGTGGTGCTCCACCGTGACCGTCTCGCCCTGTACCAGCCATCTGTCCCACTGGAGGTCGAGCCAGAGTCTTCACCCCAACCCCTCCCCTTCTGTCTGTGATTGTGTGTTGTGTCTTCAATAAAGCCTGTTTTGTCGCAACCATCTGCTCCTCTTCTTGTGTGAACCTCGCATACGTCACATTATTTTCAGACACATTTATAGATTACTTTAAATGCACATGATGGCAACTGTAAATTCTCTGTAATGTTTATGTTGAGTATGACAGCGCAAGTATTATCTTATATTAGGAACACTTCTATGATGCTGCATCAGCACCGGATCCATTTCTTGGCATCTGAAAACTGTCCAAAGGAAGATTCGTCGAGGATCTCCACTGCATTCAAGTAGTCCCATAGATGTTTCTCCAAGAGGCCCAAATTTCCAATGCTCTATTCAGGCTGAGAATCAGCTTGATGGGGATGCTTGTCAAGAGGCCATGTCTTTGCTCAGTCATACCACAGATAGGTCTGTGATTTTCCAGAAGATGAGACAGACCTTTCAACATCGACAGAAGCTTATTAATGACCCTGGCAAAAGTGTTGACATCTTCTCCACCTTCCCAAGCTTCCTGGACACTAAAGGACTGGTGAGTTTTAAATGAATTGTTTTGAGTAGTTTAAAATTTTAAACATGTCCTGGTAGTTTCTCAAATTCTTTCTTAAAGGTGGACCAAGACTTCGCACTCCTATTTGATGATGAGACTGTGGTGTCTCAAATTATAGAGGAGTCGAGGTGACGTTTTATAAGTTTTATTAGAACGAGAACCAGGAACACAGGAGACTCTACCGCAAGCACAGGAGCCACAGCAAAGAGACAATACGTCTCCCGCAAATGGCTTATATACCCCAGGTGACGCCACCTCCCAGAGGCGGGGCGTCACCCCTTTCTAGCCCAGGGCACCGCCATAATAATATATAATATACAATCTCACATTCTCCCCCCCCCTTTGAAAAAACACAAGCACACAAATTCACCCAACCTTATAATTTACACCCGACTCACACTCTAATAAAAAGATGGTTATAGGCCTACACACACACACACACACACACACACACACACACCATGCTGGCCCAGCGTGGTGTGTGTACATAGCATCTTTACATAGCGGAGCACTTCGCTATGTAAACAAAGCAGTCACTGAAAAGAAAAAGGGCCACACTCCAAAATAAATTAATCCCAAAATAAATAGTTATATACACACAGTTAAACAGTAATTACAAACATGAACAATGGCGATACCCAACTCCATAAACTCACAGTTTATCACACAATTAGACACAGAGACTCCTGAAAAAAAAACAAACTACACAAATCACACAACATAGGGCCATTATTTCTCCTACACACTCCATACAAACATTCACACCCAGGTGTTACTGCACCTCCAACACTCAAACTAACCTCACAGCCCCCCAGGCACTCATAATACACAACGGTGGTCATGTGCATATAAAACACCAATTCAAATTTTCAATATTACATGTTTCACCTTTCTTTGTTTACAATAACTGCCTTTTTTTTTTATTTTGCGCATTTTACCATTAACCTTAGCAAACACACTGTAAAATACACTGAACCAGACACACCATAAGCCCCACTTAAGTCCTAACCCAGGTCTCCCGAAGGCCCCCCTCTGGAGTGTCCGTCCCGTGGCCCACTCCCAGAGCATCTCCGTTTTTTCGTGACCGGAGTCAGGCTGCATTGACGTTCCTTTCCACCCAAACGCCACAGCTCGTTCGGGTGCCATCTCGACCCGTCAGTCAATTTCAGGTGCCCGTCGCCGTCAGACCGAACCACCCGCCTTCGTGGGGGCTAAACCATGCTGTTCAGGTCCCACGTCCTCGAGACCTCAGAGTTCCCGTTGCGTCGGTGTACTCTGGTGTTGGTGGCGTCCCTCTTCACCTGGAATGGGCCACCTTAAGTCCCACGCTTCTTTGCCACTTCCCACATAAAATGGCCAGTCCCACAGTCCACCACTTCTCCGTAGGTGATGGTGAACCCAAGCCCATAAAACAAGTCACAGCTCATTAAATTATTACTATCATGAGACACCATGAACTCGGCTGCACACATAGAGGCCTCCTTATACCTCACCGACAGCCACACCGAGCCCATGATGTCCAGGGGATTACTGCCATACCCATAATAGGCAATGCTTGTTTTACTCACAGTGTAGTGGGGAAAACACTGTCTCACCGTTGCCAAGTTCAGGATGGAGACCGCTGACCCCGTGTTCACCAACATCGGTATTGACGTCCCGTCCAACAGAATATTGCAGACAATACAACCGTCTGTGTTGGGCGAGACAGTGTGGACCACCATAGGCATCTTCGTCTTTACACTGTCCTTTCCAGGTCTCCATTCTTCCTTGTCAAAGTTACGGCAAACTCTGGCGAAGTGGTGGAGCAAACCACACCGTCCACAATGCTTGCCCCTCGCTGTGCACTCCCTCACTCTATAGCGGTGCCTATTGGATCCGCAGTCGTAGCGTCTCGGCGTCCCCGGAGTGGACCTAATTTTTATGATGGCTGCATACCCATCCTCACTGCCATCATCCGAATCCAAGGCCAGTGACTTCCACTGTGCGTCATTCCTGGGCAGGGCCTCCTTATCAACGAATAATAATAATAATAATAATAATAATACATCAGTCTTATATAGCACTTTTCTAAATACTCAAAGACGCTTTACAAAGCAGCATAGGGACAAACATACAGAGAACGGGTAAACAGACAAGGTAGGTACACATAGGTAGAAGAGGCAGTCAGTTTTCATAGGCAGATTTGAAAAGATGGGTTTTGAGTTGACTTTTGAAAGAAGCAAGTGTGTTGGCAGACCGGATGTGAAGGGGCAAGGAATTCCAGAGGGTTGGTGCGGCAATGGCGAATGATCTATCACCCAGGGTGCGGAATTTTGTCTTGGTGATGGGGGTAAGAAGGTGAGAGTCAGCAGAGCGGAGGAGACGAGTGGGGGTTTGACGAGACAGAAGGTCAGTTAGGTATGAGGGGGCGAGGTTATGAAGAGCTTTATAGATGATGAGGAGGATCTTGAAGTTGATGCGCTGTTGAATGGGGAGCCAGTGGAGCTGACGGAGGAGAGGAGTGATGTGGTCTCTGGAGTGGGAGTGAGTAAGTAGGCGGGCGGCTGAGTTTTGGACATACTGTAGTTTTTGGAGGATGGTGGAAGGAAGTCCATACAGAATGCTGTTACAGTAATCAAGTCTGGAGGTGATGAAGGCGTGGATGAGTATTTCAGCAGCAGAGGGGGAGAGGGTGGGACGGAAGCGTGCAATATTACGAAGATGAAAAAATGATGTTTTGGTGATATGGTTGATGTGAGATTTGAAGGTGGGGTCCATGATAATGCCAAGGTTTCTGGCCAGGGTGGAGGGGGTGACTGAGTGACCATCGATTTGGAATGAAAAGTTCTGGGAAGAGGGGAAAAGAGATTTTGGTCCAAAAATGATGATTTCTGTTTTATTGCTGTTTAGTTTGAGAAAGTTGTTAGTCATCTAGGTTTTGATGTCTGTGAGGCAGTTGGTAATGAAATTCGGAGAGTAACGAAATTCTTTGTTAGCCCTTCTGCTGCCTCGTGTTGCTGCACTAACTCCAAGGCCACTAGCAGTGTTAGCTCACCAGCATGGGTTAGCAGGCGAAGTCTCACCAAGGAATAGGCCATGTGTTCTGCCAGCTGGTCGTGGACCATCTCCTCCTCCAAAGCTCCAAACCTGCACTCACCCGCCAGGTGTCAAAGGTCCGCTACAAACTGCTGGACCGACTCTCCGGGTCACTGGCGCCGCTGCCTGAACTGAATGCGCCGCATTAAGATGTTCTCAGGGGCACAAAAGTAGCCGGCCATGAGCTCCACAACGTCGTCAAATGAGTCACCTCCTCTAAGCGTGCTCAGGATTCTCTGCCCTTCCATACCCAGGTTATGGACCAGAATAGCCCTCACTCACAATTTGTCAAGGTCGCCGAGGTCTAACACCATCAGATAATTCTCGAAGGCCGCATACCATCTGGCCCAAGGGACCAACGGCTCACCCGGAGCCTCTAAAAAAGGATGAAGCGCGGTAGCAGCCCTCTCCATCTCTGTATATCCTCATCGCCAAATGTTGTGTCTCAAATTATAGAGGAGTCGAGGTGACGTTTTATAAGTTTTATTAGAATGAGAACCAGGAACACAGGAGACTCTACCGCGAGCACAGGAGCCACAGCGAAGAGACAATATGTCTCCCACAGATGGCTTATATACCCCAGGTGATGCCACCTTCCAGAGGCAGGGCGTCACCCCTCTCTAGCCCAGGGCACCGCCATAATAATATATAATATATAATATACGCTCTCACAGAGACGTCCTCCAGGCTGCTTCAGAAATGGGATGTGTTCTTCAAGCCAAATGTCATAAAAGAAGCTAAATGTCTTACTTCAACACCAGAGGTGTGTCACTTGTTGCAGTCAGCAGAAAGCCCCCCAAGAAGTGAGCCCCAGGCAACAAGTGAGTTTTGTTTTTTCTTTTTTATGCATTTGGTATACTTATGTGACAGTTGCTCCCATCCATCCATTTGTTTGTTTTAATTTGTTTTTAAAAGATTATCTGCTTTTGGGAATAACTGCAAACAGGAGAGTGTAAATGGTTAAAAATCTCATGAGGTCTTTCTGTGTTTATTCAAACTGCAAATTGTGAAGCCTGGGTTAATTTTTGTTACTTCTTGTCCTCAGCCTATGATGAAGAAATGGCCTCTCTGCTGCTGTTGGTTCATCTCCTTCCACCAACATCAGGCGGACCCAAGTCTCCAAAAATCATTGCATGTGATGGGATGGAAAGACTTGTAGTTTTTCATAAAGTAATTACATTTTTAAGGTAGTTGTAATAATTTTCACTTCACCTTAACTACAGATGTGGACAAAATTGTTGGTACCCCTCTGTTAATGAAAGAAAAACCCACAATGGTCACAGAAATAACTTGAATCTGACAAAAGTGGTAATAAATACAAATTCTATGAAAATTAACCAATGAAAATCAGACAATGCTTTTGAATTGTGGTTCAACAGAATTATTTTAAAACACAAACTCATGAAACAGGCCTGGACAAAAATGATGGTACCCCTAGAAAAGATTGAAAATAATGTGACCATAGGGACATGTTCAACCAAGATGTGTCCTCTAATTAACATCACAGGTGTCTACAAACTTGTAATCAGTCAGTCGGCCTATTTAAAGGGTGACAAGTAGTCACTGTGCTGTTTGTTGACATGGTGTGTACCACACTAAACATGGACCAGAGGAAGCAAAGGAGAGAGTTGTCTCAGGAGATTAGAAAGAAAATTATCGACAAGCATGTTAAAGGTAAAGGCAATAAGACCATCTCCAAGCAGCTTGATGTTCCTGTGACTACAGTTGCACATATTATTCAGAAATTTAAGATCCACGGGACTGTAGCCAACCTCCCTGGACGTGGCCGCAGGAGGAAACTTGATGAAAAATGGAAGAGACGGATAATATTCCATCTAGCTACATTGCTCCGCACTGTGTGTGTTTATATACTTGCATATTTATTCCACCTAGCTGCAATGCTCCGTACTGTGGGTGTTTATATATTTACATATTTATTCCATCTAGCTACAATGCTCTGCACTGTGTGTTTATATATTCATATATTTATTCCATCCAGCTACAATGCTCTGCACTGTGTGTCTGTGTGTGTGTGTATATATATATTTTATAGTAATATGTACATATGTATATTAGCTGCTCTTGCTTGCTTGTTTTTTTTCTTGCCTTCTGATTGTTGCTCTGAGTGTTGCTATCCCTGTGCTGTTGCAATCCTGGAATTTCCCCGTTGTGGGACTAATAAAGGCTTATCTTATCTTATCTTAATACAAATGGTAACAAAAGAGCCCAGAACAACCTCTAAACACATTCATGGTGAACTCCAAGGTCAAGGTACATCAGTGTCAGATCGCACCATCCGTCATTGTTTGAGCCAAAGTGGACTTCATGGGAGATGACCAAGGAGGACACCACTGTTGAAAACAAATCATAAAAAAGCCAGACTAGAATTTGCCAGACTGCATGTTGACAAGCCACAAAGCTTCTAGGAGAATGTCCTATGGACAGACGAGACAAAACTGGAACTTTTTGGCAAGGCACATCAGCTCTATGTTCACAGATGTAAAAATGAAGCATACCAAGAAAAGAACACTGTCCCTACTGTGAAACATGGAGGAGGTTCTGTTATGTTCTGGGGCTGCTTTGCTGCATCTGGCACAGGGTGTCTTGAATCTGTGCAGGGTACAATGAAACCTCAAGACTATCAAGGTATTCTAGAGAGAAATGTGCTGCCCAGTGTCAGACAGCTTGGTCTCAGTCGCAGGTCATGGGTCTTGCAACAGGATAATGAACCAAAACACACAGCTAAAAACACCCAAGAATGGCTAAGAGCCAAACACTGGACTATTCTAAAGTGGCCTTCTACGAGCCCTGATCTAAATCCTATTGAACATCTGTGGAAGGAGCTGAAACATGCCGTCTGGAGAAGGCACCCTTCAAACCTGAGACAACTGGAGCAGTTTGCTCATGAGGAGAGGGCCAAAATACCTGCTGAGAGGTGCAGAAGTCTCATTGACAGTTACAGAAATTGTTTGATTGCAGTGATTGCCTCAAAAGGTTGTGTAACAAAAAATTTAAGTTAAGGGTACTGTGGAGTGTGTAAATGAAGAGGCAGATTCATTTCAGACGATTTATTACACACTCGCATCTCACAAGCAAAGAACAGACTGAACATTTCAGCAGGCACTCTCCTCTTAAGTTTCATGGCATTTCTCCACACACAACATGACATTTGCATCACACTGCATTCAACCCCCTATGTACTTGACTCCTTCCTGCTATCTCACCAGGAACCTCCTGTGTATTGTTCTCCCACGTTTGTCCACTGTCTCTTGTCTGAGATGCTAAATAATATGGCTCCCCCAAGGTGCTAAAGTACCATCATTTTTGTCCAGGCCTGTTTCATGAGTTTTTGTTTTTTTTTAATTATTCTGTTGAACCACAATTCAAAAGCATTGTCTGATTTTCATTGGTTAATTTTCATCCATCCATCCATCCATCCATCTTCTACCGCTTTTCCGGAGGTCCGGGTCGCGGAGGCAGCAGTTCAAGCAGAGAAGCCCAGACTTCCCTCTCCCCAGCCACCTGCTCCAGCTCTTCAGAGGGGATACCAAGGCGTTCCCAGACCAGCTGGGAGACATAGTCTCTCCACCGAGTCCTGGGTCTGCCTCGGGGTCTCCTCCCAGTGGGACGTACCTGAAACACCTCAAGTGGGAGGCGTCCAGGAGGCATCCTAATCAGATGCCCATACCACCTCAACTGACTCCTTTCCAATGTGGAGGAGCAGCGGTTCTACTCTGAGCCTCTCCCGGATGACTGAGCTCCTCACCCTATCTCTGAGGGTGAGTCCAGCAATCCTACGGAGAAAGCTCATTTCAGCCGCTTGTATCCGTGATCTCGTTCTTTCGGTCATTACCCAAAGCTCGTGACCATAGGTGAGAGTAGGAACGTAGATTGACTGGTAAATCGACAGCTTTGCCTTAGAACTAAGCTCCCTCTTCACCACAACAGACCGGTACAATGTCCACATCACTGCAGATGCTGCTCCAATCCGTCTGTCGATCTCTCGCTCCATTTTCCCCTCACTCGTGAACAAGACCCCAAGATACTTAAACTCCTCCACTTGGGGCAGGAGCCTGTCCCCAACCCAGAGAGGTCAATCCACCTTTTTCCGGCTGAGGACCATGTACTCGGAATTGGAGGTGCTGATTCTCATCCCAGCCGCTTCACACTCAGCGGAAAACCGTCCCAGCAAGAGCTGTAGGTCATTGCAGGATGAAGCCAACAGGACAACATCATCTGCAAACAACAGAGATGAGATCCTGTGGTCACCAAGCATGACACCCTGCATTCTCTGGCTGCGCCTAGAAATCCTGTCCATAAAAATTATGAACAGGATCGGTGACAAAGGGCAGCCCTGGCGGAGTCCAACTCTCACTGGGAATGACTCCGACCGAGTGTTGGCAATATGAACCAAACTCTCACAACGGTCGTACAGAGACCGAATAGCTCGTAACAACAAGCCCAATACCCCATACTCCCGAAGCACCCCCCACAAAAATCCACGAGGGACGCGGTCAAATGCCTTCTCCAAGTCCACAAAACACATGTAAACTGGTTTGGCAAACTCCCACGAACCCTCAAGAATTCTCGAGAGGGTAAAGAGCTGGTCCGATGTGCCACAGCCAGGACGAAAACCACATTGCTCCTCCTGAATCCGAGGTTTGACCAATGGCCAGACTCTCCTCTCCAGTACCTTGGCATAGACCTTCCCAGGGAGGCTGAGGAGTGTGATCCCTCTAAAGTTGGAGCACACCCTCCGGTCCCCTTTTTTGAAGAGAGGAACCACCACCACGGTTTGCCATGCCAAAGGCACTGCCCCCGACCTCCACGCAATGTTGCAGAGGCGTGTCAACCATGACAACCCAACAACATCCAGGGCCTTGAGGTACTCAGGGCGAATCTCGTCCACCCCCGGGGCCCGGCCACCAAGGAGATTTTTAACCACCTTGGCGTCCTCAGCCCCTGTGATAGGCGAGTCATCCCCCTCGTTCCCAAACCCTGCTTCCTCTGTGGAAGGCGTATCAGTGGGATTGAGGAGATCCTCGAAGTATTCCTTCCACCGCCCGACGATATCCCCAGTTGAAGTCAACAAGGTCCCATCCGCACCATACACAGTGTGGACGGGGAGCTGCTTTCCCCTCCTGAGCCACCGAACAGTTTGCCAGAATCTCTTTGAAGCCGACCGAAAGTCTTGTTCCATGGCCTCACCGAACTCCTCCCATACCCGCGTTTTTGCTTCAGCAACCACCCGAGCTGCACTCCGCTTGGCCTGCCGGTACGCCTCAGCTGCTTCGGGAGTCCCACAAGCCAACCAAGCTTGATAGGACTCCTTCTTCAGTTTAATGGCCCCCCTCACCACTGGTGTCCACCACTTGGTTCGGGGGTTACCACCACGAGATGCACCGACCACCTTGCGGCCGCAGCTCTGGGCCGCCATTTCAACAACAGAGGTGGACAACATGGCCCATTCAGACTCCATGTCTCCAGACTCCCTCGGAATGTGGTTGAAGTTCTTCCAGAGGTGGGAGTTGAAGACCTCCTGGACAGGGGCCTCAGCCAGACGCTCCCAGCACACCCTCACTATACGTTTGGGTCTTCCAGGTCTGAATGGCTTCCTCCCCTGCCATCGGATCCAACTCACCACCAGGTGGTGATTAGTTGACAGCTCTGCACCTCTCTTTACTCGGGTGTCCAAGACATACAGTCGCAGGTCTGATGATACGATAACAAAATCGATCATCGACCTGTGACCTAGGGTGTCCTGGTGCCAGGTGCACATATGGACACCCTTATGCTTGAACATGGTGTTCGTTATGGACAGACTGTGGTTAGCACAGAAGTCCAATAACTGAACACCACTCGGGTTCAGATCGGGCAGGCCGTTCCTCCCAATCACCCCCCTCCAGGTTTCACTGTCATTGCCCACGTGCGCATTGAAATCCCCCAGTAGGACAATGGAGTCTCCAGGAGGAGTACCCTCCAGCACCCCAGTCACAGACTCCAAAAAGGGTGGGTACTCTGAAACATCATTTGGTGCATAGGCACAAATGATGGTCAGGACCCGTTTCCCAACCCAAAGGCGCAGGGAAGCAACCCTTTCGTCCACTGGGGAAAACTCCAATATAGAGGCAGCAAGGTGGAGCGATACAAGAATGCCCACCCCTGCTCGTCGCCTCTCACCCGGGGCAACTCCAGAAAAGGCCAAGCTCCAGCCCCTCTCCAGGAGACTGGTTCCGGAACCGGAGCTGTGTGTTGAGGTGAGGCCGACTATATCTAGTCGGTATCGCTCAACCTCGTACACCAGCTCAGGCTCCTTCCCCACCAGAGAGGTGACATTCCACGTACCAAAAGCCAGTTTAGAAAGCTTGGGATCAGTCCGCCAAGGTCTCCGCCTTTGACCGCCACCTAATCCACATAGCACCGGACCCCCATGATCCCTCCTGCAGGTGGTGAACCCACTGGAGGGCAGACCCATGTAACTCCTTCGGGCTGAGCCCGGCCGGGTCCCATGGGTGGAAACCCGGCCACCAGACACTAGCCTTCGAGCCCCTCCCCCAGGCCTGGCTCCAGGGTGGGGCCCCGGTAACCCCATACCGGGCGGGGTACACTGAATCCTTGATATACAATTTATCATGAGAGTCTGTTGGATTGTTCTTAGTCTGGCCCTTCACCCAGGACCAGTTTGTCTTGGGAGACCCTATCAGAGGCAAATTGCCCCCGGACAACATAGCTCCTGGGATCACTGGGGCACGCAAACCCCCCCACCACGATAAGGTGACGATCCATGAGGAGGATGGTTAATTTTCATAGAATTTTTATTCATTACCATTTTTGTCAGATTCAAGTTATTTCTGTGACCATTGTGGGTTTTTCTTTCATTAACAGAGGGGTACCAACAATTTTGTCCACGTCTGTACATGTGAAAATATGATTTGTTTAAAGAGAATAACATGGAAATTAAATGGTGAAGATAAGCATTCTTATTTTGCACTAGTCAGTGAGAAATTACATTTTTCCTTTCATTCTCATGCATAAACTTTGGTTTTCTTATCTTAATTCCAGTCATGCTGCAGTTTGGAGGAGCATCTTCACAACCATCCGGGTGGGCACCCGTTCCTTTTTGCTGTGGGGCAACAAAAGAGCAAGATCGACAGCTTCTACATCAGCATTGATAAGCATGTCATCCCATGCCAGGCAAACCGCTCCCTTGGGGCATTTGATCAACTTTTCAAAGCACATTTTGTGTTTAATTTGTGTTATGAGGCTGCATTAGTGAATTTCTACACACTCTTGCAGACAACAGTTTATAACATTGATGTTGTAGAGGCTGGGTTAATCATCTTAGACTGGATGCAGAGGGTAAACAGAGAAGGACAATAGGTATGGAGATTATGGTGAGGTAGCAGGAAGAAGGAGTTGGGGGAGAAGGGATGAATGTATTGTGATGCGAGATGTCATGCAGATGTGAGATGGGCAGTTGATATAAAAGGAGGACCCCTGGTGTATTGAGATATGCTTTTTCTGTGTATGACTGATGTGAGAGTGAATAAAGTCATCTGCTGCATAAATCTGCATCCGTTATTTACACTCTCCACAATGTAGGGAAAATGAAGGAGTCACCCAGAGTGAGAGACTTGTGTGCCAGACTGCTTAACCAGTCCATGCCACTCTCATTCTGTGAGTAAGATGTTAAAACTATGCTGACCTGTTTCATCTGTAAAAAAACTGTTTGACATAAGTCTAAAGTTGATTTCACATTTAAGAGTTGAACATAGTTATTATCCTGGGCCCACATTTAAGTTGTTTTGTTCTCAGCAAGGCTGTAGGCATCAGTTTTTAACATATGCAGGCTTCTGGAAGCATCTTAATAATGTGCATAGCAATGAACAGCAAATTGCTCACACGTCTACTGTTCAGTGTTCCACTAGTGAGCCAGTTGCAAGTTCATCACAAGCACATGCATGTGAGAACCAGTTTAATCCTCTAAATGAATGTAGTTCTTCCAGTGTTTCTCCTGAGAGCAGTGTTTCAGTACAGTGTAAAGATCCAACCAAAGAAATGTGTGCATCCATTGTGGCCAAATTACAGGGAAGTGGGATTAGCAACAGTGTAGTATCTTCAATTGTAGGAGACTTGGAGGAACTAACTAGTGAGCTTCATTCACAAGCAAAGCATGCTGCTATTTCTGCTTTACCGCAAAGTGACCCCAACATTTCTGTCATGTTTTGAAAAATTTGAAAACCCTTTCACAAATCTGAACACAGAATGGAAGCGAAATAAATCTTTTAACTTAAAATGGGGAATTGTTGTACCAGTAGAAATACCACTGGGAATGAGATATGACAGTAGGAGAAATAAAATATCTGGAAGGCATGAACAAGTACCTGTGAAGGATACTTTTGTGTATGTGCCAATTTTAGAGACTTTGAAATTCATGTGCAGAAATCCTAAAATTTATGATTTATTAAAGACAAAATGTAGATCAGATTCTGACACATACAATGTTTTTTTTTGATGGAAGTTGTGGGACACCCCCACAACAGACTGGGACAAGCAGAGCGCTCAGCTAGAGCAATTAACATCACAGTACTGAGCAGGAAAGAGCTAGATGAAGCGAGGCTGCCTGTTGACATTAATACACACATTTCACTGTTATGTTAATGTGTGGGGCACCCCCACAACAGACTGGGACAAGCAGAGCGCTCAGCTAGAGCAATTAACATAACAGTGAAATGTGTGTATTAATGTCAACAGGCAGCCTCTCTTCGTCTAGCTCTTTCCTGCTCAGTACTGTGATGTTAATGTGCCATTCATGCATTGTGTTCATGCTTCCTGTTCTTACTGTGATGCAAATGTCCCATGCCTTTCATGTATTGTCTGTAGTTGGGTATAAAAGCTGCATTGCTCTGTAACTCACTCTCTCTGACCACTGCTTCTGATGACACGCATTCTGTGTCTCCTCACGAGAGCCTGAGGACCCGCTCCAGCCCGCCTGCACAGGGCTGGAGTGAGTTCTATGATGGCAGAATGAATGATAATAAACCCCCACAAAAACTCTCAGTTCGCTGCCTTATTATTCCATGCCACCACATTGGTGACAACGAGAAAGCACACGCTTTGTGCAACGCAACCTTTTGGTCTGGACAGCCACACTGGTGACCCGACCCAAGAAAAGAACACGCTGGCAGCCCCCGACGGTGACTCTCCGACGACAAGCGAACGCAGCAGCCTGACGCAAATGATCTGCCCTCCCTTCTGCTACAGGGAGACCTCGATGCAGAGCCACCACCAGGCGAAACTCTCCGGAGATCACCCACGACCGGGAAAGCTGCAGAAAGCTTCATGGTGAGATCTGCATGCCTGAGATCTGCACATCCACGCTGGGACCGGCCGCTCTCACAGCTCCTCCACACGAGCGCGCACGCACCTCGTCCTCTCTCCACGACGGCGACCTCCAGGGCCGACGGAGAACGCAGCGCGTGGACCTGAACACACCATGACCAATCTACAGCAACAGCTCAACAGGGATGACCATCGGCGCCGACGACGCTGATCTCCATCAAGCTCCCTGACCCTGACTCGCCTCTACAGCGGACCTGCCAAGCACCGAATCCCGCACACACACCAGGGGGTTACGAGGACAGCGCACCACGCACGGGACAATAATGGCTCCACAGACCGCCATCGTCCTTCGCTGCTGCACACAGAACCTTCAGGGCTGCTCACACACCTGAGGCACGCACGCAGCTCGCTCACAGGATTTTCTAATGGTCTCAGCCACGGCGCACAAGGGAATTCAGCCGTCAGCTTTCCCCGAGGACTTTAGGGCTGCGCGCGCACCTAAAGTCAACACGCCAAATCCCTCACTGCTGCAGCTCCTTTTTTCTTCATGGCCGCAAGAGGAGTCAGTGACTAATTTTTTTTCTTCTTACAGCTGCTGTGGACCTCCGCACGTTCAACGGGACAGCCCCTCAACATCGCGGATCCACAGGCAATTTTTGCGTGGCCCAGACAATTTCGCCGTCCCGGGCCGGCACTTGCTACCCCCACCCCCTTCCCTCCACCGCCGCCTGCAGTGAGCCTCCCCCGCAGCTCGCTCCCCAAGCCGGACTATCGAGGCCTCAGCTTCCCGCTGAGCCCTCTGGGGGGGAGTGTGTGGGGCACCCCCACAACAGACTGGGACAAGCAGAGCGCTCAGCTAGAGCAATTAACATAACAGTGAAATGTGTGTATTAATGTCAACAGGCAGCCTCGCTTCGTCTAGCTCTTTCCTGCTCAGTACTGTGATGTTAATGTGCCATTCATGCATTGTGTTCATGCTTCCTGCTCTTACTGTGATGCAAATGTCCCATGCCTTTCATGTATTGTCTGTAGTTGGGTATAAAAGCCGCATTGCTCTGTAACTCACTCTCTCTGACCACTGCTTCTGACGACACGCATTCTGTGTCTCCACACGAGAGCCTGAGGACCCACTCCAGCCCGCCTGCACAGGGCTGGAGTGAGTTCTATGATGGTGGAATGAATGATAATAAACCCCCACAAAAACTCTCAGTTCGCCGTTTATTATTTCATGCTGCCACAGAAGTTACTTTAAGAACCATCCTTTGTTTGCAGCAGAAAGATATGCATTATAAATTCAAATTTATGATGATGATGATTTCGAAAGTCAACCCATTAGGCTCCAAACATGGAATTTACAAAATTGGATGTCTTTATTTTATTATATGAAACTTGCCCCCAAAATTTAATTCAATGTTAATGAGCATACATTTGGTGGCACTTTTTCACACACAAGATGTGCAGAAGTATGGTTTTGATGCTATACTGGAACCACAAATAAATGATATAAAAGCTCTTGAAACACAAGGACTTAGTCTTCTATTTTCTACTGAACCAGTCTATGGTACAATCTCACGAATAACCGGAGATAATCTAGGGATGCACACAATTCCACTGTTTTAATGAGTCATTCAACAGTCGTTATTTCTGCCAAACAGTGTTCAGTGAGGATGATCCTAAGGTGACTCCTCATGAAGATCTGCTTGAAATGCATTGCCAGTCCCTCCTGGAAAATCCACAACTGAAGTCAATATACAGTTTGAAAAAAAAATTCATTAAAATTTGTAATAACTACTCATTATAATTTGTCCAGGAGGACATCGAGGTGAGGACACTTTTGAGGAGCAGGGAAGACAGCCATGGCATGAAGAGGCGACAGCTCTCTGCTGAAGAAGAAGGCAATTTGACCAGGACACAAATTCAGTTAGGAGGAATGGAGGTGGGAAGTGAGGAAGAGGAAATTTGGAGCACGGTGGAGTCTAAAAGAAAGAAAAGTAGACGTCAAGAAACTCAATCAAGACCGTTATCAAGTGCTGAGGAATCAGAGGATGAACGATCCCAGAATGAACAGAAGGAGTGGAAAGTAATCATTAAACTTACTCAGGAAGGAGCATCGTTTTATGAGTGGAACCCAATTAAGCTCACAAATGCAATTAATGGGTTACTTGGAGAAGTTTTAAATGCAAGACAGTTCAACAAGGAAAAGCCATCAGTCAATCAGATGGAGGGAAAAAATGTGCAGTGTTCAGTATTGGAAGGAAATAAGGCAATGAGAGGAGTGATATTGGGCATTTCAACGGCTGTCTCAACTGATGAAATAATGAGGAACTTAACTGGCACGAAAGTGACAGAGGTACAGAGATTGAAAGCTAATAGAAATGGCAAAAAATGTCTGTCAGTAATGTTCAAATTTGATAAAACAAGACTGCTAAGAAAGGTGTATATTGACGACATGAACTGTGAAGTCAGACTTTACGTTCCTCCTCCACTCAGATGTTTCAAATGTTAAAAGTTTGGTCATGTAGCAGCGATATGCAAAGGTAGACAATGACGTGCCAGATGCTCCAGTGAACATGAATATGGCAAGTGTGAAAGAAGAGCCAAATTAAAGTGCAGTAACTGCAGTGGTGAACATAGCTCTGCATATCGAGGTTGTGAAACCAGCAAAAGAGCAGCAGAAATTCAGCAGCTAAAGTCTCCCAGGGATTAACATATGCAGAAGCTGCAAAAAAGGTGCCAGCTAAAAAAGTGGGAGTGGACTCGAACAGGGAAAGTGTGCAGACTTGCAGTGCATGCAGTAGAATTAAGGAAGATACTCTGGTTTTGAGGGAAAATAATTTTGTCTTATTTGTAGTAAATGTGATAAACTGCACTGCGCAGACTTCCAAGAAAACAGAAAAAATCAAAATCATTGTGAAAGCAGCAGAAAAATATCTTGGTATTAAGGGACTACAGTGGGAAGCAGTTGAAGACTTCTTCTTTTAGACTTGATTGGCGGCTGGCAACCAGCTTACATGTGCATTACCGCCACTGACTTGATTATCACTCTATATCTTTGTATAAGGCGTTCTGAACAACTCCTTATGTGTGAAAAAATTATCCATCCTTGGACTGTGTCCCAGGCGTGGCTAGGTCGACAGTCGACTCTGTTAAGTGAGGGACCTTTAAGTTCAAAGACATCATGGGCTGGTGGATCAACCACCAATCAAGTCTAAAAGAAGAATGAGATGAGACGAGGAAAACATCACAAAGCTATGAGGAAAATGTTACAAAGCTCTGAGGAAAATGTCACAAAGCGATGAGGAAAACGTCACAAAGCTATGAGGAAAATGTCATAAAGCTATGAGGAAAATGTCACAAAGCTATGAGGAAAATGTCAAAGCTATGAGGAAAACCTCACAAAGCTATGAGGACAAAGCTATGAGGAAAATGTGATAATCAAGTCAGTGGCGGTAATGCACCTGTAAGCTGTTTGCCAACCGCCAATCAAATCTAAAAGAAGAAGAAGAGGAAGATGCAGATACAGACTACAGCTAGAAGAAGACTAATGAGATGAGATGCATATACGAGATTAAAAAGGAAGAAGAACGTCACAAAGCTATGAGGAAAATGTCACAAAGCTATGAGGAAAACATCACAAAGCTATGAGGAAAACATGACAGAAGTTAAAAGGAAAAACAGACACAGCCAAAGTGACAAATGTAAAGAATGTGGAGTAAAAGAAAATGTCGAGCACATCTTATTACACTGTCACAAGTATGGAAAGGAAAGACAGATAATGAAAAATGAAGTTTGAGAGGCCGGTAGGGAATAGGATTTAATTGGGATACTGGGAACAGATGGAGATGGAGAAGCAATAAGAATCACGAGAAGGGCTCTTTTCTCTTTTTTAAATAACACAGGATTAAGTCATAGAATTTAGGGGTCGGGCTCAAATGACATAATGTTACACACTCTTGTACAGTGAGTGGCGGTATGCGCCTTTCAGTTGTTTGCTATCTGCCAGTAACCAAGAGAAGAAGAAGAAGAAGAAGAAAGGCAGACATATATGAGGTGTGTGGCAGTGGTGCACCTGTGGGCTGGTTGCCAACCACCAATCAGGTCAAGAAGAAGAAGAAGAAGTTGTTCAGAACTCCTTATACAAAGATATAGAGTGATGATAATCAAGTCAGTGCAATTATAATCAAGTTGGCAAATCAAACACCACCAAAAAGTACAGGTTATAGATGAAGAAAGAATCTTCCTTGGTGGGATGATAATTGTAATAAAGCTATTAAAAATAGAAATAGGGCATTCAGACAAGTGAAAAAGCATCATACTTTGGAAGTAGTGATTGAGTACAAACGGTGTCAGGCAATCTTCCAGAAAACAATTAAAACAGCTAAGCGTTTATTTTGAAGACAGTATTGTAATCATCTCTGCTGGAGTCCGAGTTCCACCCTATGCAGGACATACTGGATGCACTGAGGAGCTCATTTAGCAGCAGACTACATCATCCCAGGTGCACAACCGAGAGGTTTCGTAGGTCCTTCCTACCAACGGCTGTCAGACTGTACAACCTAAGCAGGGCTGCTCGCAGAGATAGCAAAAAGACGTAACAAACTAATAATTTTTGAATGCAAAAGATGCAATAGACTTACACAATGGTCCCCTCCGGCATACAACTAGGAACATACCGGTCGCTATGGAGGGTGAGAATATGTATGGGCACATAATCATACCATGTAGGATAACTAAGTAGACGGTTGTGCTGTTTCATCCCATCTAGCAACAATGCTCTGCACTGTGTGTGTTTATATATTTACATATTTATTCCATCTAGCTACAATGCTCCGCACTGTGTTTTTATATATCTACATATTATTCCATCTAGCTACATTGCTCCGCACTGTGTGTGTTTATATACTTGCATATTTATTCCACCTAGCTGCAATGCTCCGTACTGTGGGTGTTTATATATTTACATATTTATTCCATCTAGCTACAATGCTCTGCACTGTGTTCATATACTCATATATTTATTCCATCCAGCTACAATGCTCTGCACTGTGTGTCTGTGTGTGTGTGTGTATATATTTATTTTATAGTAATATGTACATATGTATATTAGCCGCTCTTGCTTGCTTGTTTTTTTCTTGCCTTCTGATTGTTGCTCTGAGTGTTGCTATCCCTGTGCTGTTGCAATCCTGGAATTTCCCCTTTGTGGGACTAATAAAGGCTTATCTTATCTTATCTTATCTTAATACTATTGGAAGAGAAACACAGCTATCAGATATTTGGGGAATGATTAAGAAAATGAGTGGTATTAGGAGAGAGTACAAAATACCAGTGCTAGACAATAATGGGGAAATAGCTATTACTAATATAGACAAAGCAGAGCTTTTGGCACAAACTTTAGTGAAGATTCATAGTTCAGAAAACCTACCAAACACAATTAGACAAAGCAGGGAAAGCACTTTATCCAAACACCCACATGTGAACATAAGGAAAAATACTTCAAGGGCCATGATAGATTTGCCATTCACTCTATTGGAATTTAAAAGGGCTATTCTGAAATCGAAGCAGTCTTCACCAGGGAAGGATGGCGTATGTTATATGATGTCGCACATGAAGGACAATGCACTTCAAACAATATTAAAGCTGTTTAATAAAGTTTGGGAAACTGGAAAGATTCCTAGGGCATGGAAACAATCAGTTATTGTACCAGTCTTAAAGTCAGGGAAAGATTCATCAAGATCCCAATAATTATAGGCCAATAGCTCTTACCTCACAGTTAGGGAAAACAATGGAACAAATGGTGACTGAAAGGCTGAATTACATTTTGGAAGGGAGGGAATGTCTTTCTCCTTTTCAAAGTGGGTTCCAAAAAGGGAGAAATACTATGGATTCCATTTTGCACCTACAATCTGAAATTAGGAAGGCCCAGGTAAATAGGGAAGATGTGATAGCTGTCTTCTTTGATGTAGAAAAAGCGTATGACATGCTGTGGAAGGAAGGGTTGCTGATTAAATTAAATCAATTTGGTATTGAAGGCAAGTTATACAATTGGGTGTTGGATTTCCTGTATGATAGAATGATTGAGGTTAGAGTTGGTACAGAGTACTCCAAAATATATCAAGGACCAGTGGCCCTGACGTCTCACATGCTGAAGACCCTGGAGAGACTGCTCCTTGCTCACCTCCACCCCCGATGGATCCACTCCAGTTCGCCTACCAGCATGGCATTGGGGTGGAGGATGCAGTGATCTTCCTCCTTCACTGTTCTCTGTCCCACCTGGAGAAGCCCGGGAATGCGGTGAGCATCATGTTCTTTGACTTCTCCAGTGCTTTCAGCACCATTCAACCGATGATCCTGAAGGACAAGCTGCTGTGCGCAGGGGTGGACCAGCACCTGTCATCATGGATCCTGGACTACCTCATTAACCGGCCACAGTTTGTGAGAACCCGAGATTGTGTGTCTGACACGATCATCGGTTGCACGGGGGCCCCCCAGGGAACGGTTTTGGCTCCTTCCCTGTTCACCCTTTATACTGTGGACTTCTCACACAACACAACACACTGCCATCTACAGAAGTTCTCTGACAACTCTGCGATCGTCGGCCTCATCTCCAACAGAGATGAAGCTGAGTACAGAGGACTTATCCAGGACTTCGTGGACTGGTGCCATTGGAACTGCCTCCAGATCAACGCGAGGAAAACTAAGGAGCTGGTGGTGGACTGCCGCAGGCAAGGACAACCCCTCACAGCACTAGTAAACATACAGGGAGCAGACATTGAGATGGTGACATCCTACAAGTACCTTGGTGCTCATTTGAACAATAAACTAGACTGGTCACACAATACCGACGCACTCTACAAGAAGGGACAGCGCAGGCTGTTCCTACTGAGGAGGCTCAGGTCTTTTGGTGTACAAGGGGTGCTCCTGAAGACATTCTACGACACGGTGGTGGCATCAGCCATCACTTTTGGTGTGGTCTGCTGGGGCAACAGCATTTCAGCAACCGATAGGAAGAGACTGAACAAACTGATCAAGAAAGCTAGATCTGTCCTGGGGCAACGCCTTGACCCAGTGGAGGAGATAGGAGAGAGAAGGATGGTGGCTAAACTGTCATCTCTGCTGGAGTCCGAGTCCCACCCTATGCAGGACATATTGAATGCACTGAGGAGTTCATTTAGCAATAGACTACATCATCCTAGGTGCGCAACCGAGAGGTTTCGCAGGTCCTTCCTACCTACGGCTGTCAGACTGCATAACCTAAGCAGGGTTGCTCGCAGAGATAGCAAAAAAAAAACGTGACAACCTAATAGTATTGAATGCAAAGGATGCAACAGACTTACACAAATGGTCCCCTCCAGTACACAACTAGGACAATATCAGTCGCTACGGAGGGTGACAATATGTATGGGTACATATTCATACTATGTAGGATAACTAAGTAGACGGTTATGCTGTTTATTCCATCTTGCTACAATGCTCCGCACTTTGTATATATATTTATACAGTATATTTATGTGTACGTATGTATATCCACTGCTCTTATTTATATTTTTCGTATCTTCTTAATTATTGCTCTGAGTGTTGCTATCCCTGTGCTGTTGCAATCCTGGAATTTCCCCATTGTGGGACTAATAAAGGCTTATCTTATCTTATCTTAAGTTGAAAATGGTACTCCCCAAGGCAGCGTGTGTAGCCCTGTTCTGTTTAATATTATGATTAATGATATTTTTGAGGGAATCGACAAAGGAATAGGGAAGGCCTTATATGCAGATGATGGGGCCTTATGGATAAGGGGACGTAATGTTGTGTACATTCGGAGGAAAATGCAGGCAGCAATAGACCAAGTTGAACAATGGGCAAACCGGTGGGCTTTTAAATTATCAGTCTCAAAGACACAAGTGATTTGCTTCTCTAAAAGTCACAAAGAAATTTCTTTAAAACTTTATGGCCAAAAGTTAGAGCAAGTACAGGTAGTTCAGTATTTAGGTGTGTCATTTGATGAAAAACTAATCTGGAAGCAGCACATTGAAAAAACTAAAGGAAACTGTAAGAAAATAAATAATATTTTGAGATGTCTGGCAGGACGCGACTGGGGTGCCTCTAGGGCCTCTCTGTTGAGGGTGTATCAAGGACTAATGAGAGCGACACTAGACTATGGATGTGTTGCATTCATGTCGGCTGCTGATTGTCACCTGAACCAACTGGACATAGAGCAGACAATGGCTCTTAGGATTTGTTGTGGTGCATTTAAAACTTCTCCAGTATCAGCAAGCCAAGTAGAGACGGGTGAAAATGCCCTTAAGATTAAGAAGAAGCAAATTAATGCTGGCATACTGGATCAACTTGAAGGGGCATAAGAGGTCACATCCTGCAAAAGCTATTCCTAATGATTGCTGGGAACACAATGAGTCTAACATTAGTAGCTTTGTGTCAAGCATGCCCCTTTCAGGGCATTAATGAGGCGCCAGATGCCAACAGAGAGTTTGTTTGTTTATTAACAAAGTAAAGAGCCATGTGGGGCAAAACACATGCATTAAACTAGGACACAAAATAAAGAATGCTTATGTCAGTGCTAAAGCGTAGCAAGGGCGGAACCAGACACTAAAGAATAAACACTTACACCTGATGAAGCGAGGATGAATCGAACATAGAAGGGAGACTGGAGCCGGGGATAGGGACTCCAGTCCTGGTACACAAATGTAGGTCACAGCGAGGAGTGAGCCTCAGCCACTTCCTTAAATACCAATAACAAAAGAAAAAGAACCAAACAGGAAAGGGGGAACGTAATTACCAAAATCAAGATCATCTGTGACAGCGCCAGCTCGTCTTTGACAGCTGGAAGTTCGGCCGCAGCACTGTCACAATAAATGCCCTGGGAGAACAATAACCAAACCGAAATAATATGGGAGAAAAGGGAAAATACTGAGTAACCTGAGTGTGGATGAGTTCAGCACTCGGATCACCACACTTTGGATGGATAAGTGATGCCATTGCTGAGCAGGCAGGATTAAAACACATAGATTTTAGCCCTATGGTCCTGTGGTCTGTTATTCCTCCATGGCTGTTTAAGATGCCACTAGTAGATTTTGAAATACACCAACTGAGGAAGCAACATAAGCTATCAGAAACAGATTATATAGTGCATAAATATATTGATCAGAACTTCAGAAACATGCTGATAGCATTTACCAATGGTTCCAAGGACCCTACAACTGGTCGTAGTGGAGCTGCGGTATACATTCCTCAATATAAAATATCTATCAATAAAAGAACCACTAATCACTTATCAGTATACACAGTTGAGCTAGTTGCCATTATATTAGCTCTACAGTGGTTGAAGGAAAATTATAGGAATAATGCTGTTATTACTTCAGATAGTTGGGCAGCTCTCAAGAGTGTTCAGTCACTGCAGTCGTGTTGGCAGGACCTAATTGTAGAAAGCCACTCCTTAATTTACAACCTCTACAGTAAAGGTCAGTCAGTAAACTTTCTTTGGGTTCCAGCCCATGTTGGAATAGAGGGTAATGAGGATGTGGACTTATTAGCAAAACAATCATTGAAGTTCGAGGCAGTGGATCTGCAGATCTCACTCAGTAAGGCAGAAGGCAAATCAATAATTTAAAAGTATATAGTGGAAAACTGGCAAGAATATTGGGACTCAATAGATACAGGAAGATATCTTTATGACATTCAAAAGCGGGTGGACTCTGGAATGGGAGTTGGCAGAAACAGGAAAGAGGAGATACTCAACACCCAATTAAGAATAGGACATACTACTTTGAACCAGACGCTGGTAAACACCCAAGTGGCAGCTGTGCACATTGTGGTTGTCCGGAAACAGTTCAGCACGTTTTGCTGGAATGTCAAGGATACCAGGAACAAAGGAAATGTCTGATTGCAGTAATGGAGCGGGCTAATTTGGGTTTTTGTTTGGAAAACATGTTAGGGACCTCAGTCAAAGAAATATATATAGGTCTATTTAGATATTTAAGTGCAACTGGATTAAAAGAATTTAGGGTTTTTTTTTCCCCCTGCCATTCTCTTGTCCACACTCCAACCCGGTGGGTGGCGATGGTGCACCTGCAGGCTGGTTGCCAGCCAGCAATCAGATCTAGAAGAAGAAGAGTGATATAAACAGTGACGCGGGTGATGACAACAAAACCTGGAATGCTGCTGACTGTTATGACATGAACTGTGAAGCATTTTGTGAAGCATCTTGCTCGCTCCACCTCATCTTCTCCTAATGCTGCAGCTGGCCTCTTTCCTGGATCCTGGCCCTCGGGTGTGCCCGGAGTGAGGCCATCATTTCTCTGGCCTGTTTTCGCTGTTCTACCGTGTCAACCGGCCTTCTCCCTGCTCCTAGCCAGCAAATCCCCTGCAGGTAGCGGGTGCCTACGTCAGCTTTCACCGGCCCCCATTCCTGGCGAGACTGCTGCTGTTACAGAGCCCATCCAGCTGGCATTGCTTAATGCACGTTCCATCTCAAATAAATCATTCTTTTTGAATGATTTATTCATTACTGCAGGGCTGGACTTTTTATTTCTTGTTGAGACTTGGCAGAGAAGTGAGGAATTTACCTCCTTAATTGAACTTTGTCCACCGGATTGTACCTTCTCCTGTGCTCCGAGATTGACAGGCTGCAGCAGTGGTCTGACCATCGTGAACCGGCGCCACTTCGTTACATGGACGGTGAGCCATGGAACTTTTTCATCATTTGAACTTATGATTTTAAAAATTGGCTCCTCAAACCCATTTTATTGTGTTTTAATTTACCGCCCTCCAGGAGTTTATGCCTCTTTTTTTTCCTGAGTTTAGTGATTTTTTAACTTCTATTATTAAATCTGAGCGGATTTTATTACTTGGAGATTTTAATTTGCATATTAACGATCCCAATGACAGTTTTGCAGTTAATTTCTTGGGTATGATTGAATCATTTAATTTTGTTTTGTGTCTATCTGGCCCTACGCATATAAAAGGAAATACACTTGATCTTGTTTTTACACTTGGTCTTAATGTGAATAATGTTCAGACTAAGGAGCTTCTTGTGTCAGACCATTTTTGTGTTCTTTTTAATTTATCAGTTAAATCAGTCTGTTACACTGGCAAGGTGGGTAAAATGCTCTCGTGTCATTGACCAGTTTTCAGCTGTGAAATTTTCTGCTGCCTTTGACAGCAGTGTGGTTTTATCTTCTGATGACGACACTGAGAGCTTGGTCTGCTCTTTTAACTCACACCGTTCAAGCATCTTAGATGAAGTTGCTCCCTTTAAAACCAGGACTGTCCGTGCTGTTAATTCATCCCCGGGTTAAATGATGATCTCTGTTGTTTTAGACGTAAATGTCGGAGGGTGGAAAGACTGTGGAAGTCCACTAAACTTGAGGTGTATCGATTGTACCTTAAGGAACTGTTAATTGAATTTGACAGTATAAGATAAGATAAGATAAGCCTTTATTAGTCCCACAATGGGGAAATTCCAGGATTGCAACAGCACAGGGATAGCAACACTCAGAGCAACAATCAGAAGGCAAGAAAAAAACAAGAACAGCTAGTATACATATGTACATATTACTGTAAATATATATATATATATATATATATATATATATATATACTGTATATAGACACACAGTGCGGAGCATTGTGGTTGGTGAATGTGCAACAGAAAGTCTAAGCTCTCTCTCCCTCCGCGGGTGCGGCGTATGATTAAAATGGCAAGAACTTCTTATTTTTCCAACATCATCTCCTCCAATAGTAACAATCCAAAGATCCTCTTCAGCACAATAGACAGTATAGTTAATCCTGTCAGTTCTGCTCCCCCTGTTTATTCAATTAATGACTGTAACAAGTTTCTTTCCTTTTTTGTTGACAAGGTCACTGCTGTTAGGGCTGGTTTTACTCATTCCTTTCCCCTAATCCTTGATTGTCCTAACAGACAGGCCTTTTTAAGTGATTTTACCCCAATTTCTTTTGAGGATTTGTTAGTGTTGGTGAGCTCCATGAAATCCTCCTCCTGCGCTTTAGATATTTTGTCTTCCTCAATGTTAAAAGAGGTAATTGGCTCAGGGGGTACATCTTTGGTTAATATCATTAACAGTTCACTTGAATCTGGTTGTGTCCCCTCGTATTTTAAACATGCAGTTGTGCAGCCACTTTTAAAAAAACCTAACCTTGAGCCATCTGTTTTTAAAAACTTCAGGCCAATTTCTAAGCTTCCTTTTATTTCTAAGCTTTCAGAAAAAGTTGTTGCCAAGCAGCTCACTGACTTTCTGAGTGAACACAATATTTTCAACAAATTTCAATCAGGTTTTCGTCAAAAGCACTCGACAGAGACCGCTCTTCTCAGGGTGTTGAATGATATTTTAATGTCATCAGACTCTGGCAAATGCTCTGTTTTAGTGTTATTAGATCTTACTGCAGCATTTGATACTATTGATCATTGTATTTTGTTACAAAGGCTTAGAGATTGGGTAGGTATTTCTGGAAAAGCTCTGGATTGGTTTTTCTCCTACCTTTCTGGTAGGAGTTTTTCCATGGCTGTTGGCCCTTATTCTTCTGACTCTGCTCCTTTAACCTGTGGGGTGCCTCAGGGTTCTATTCTGGGTCCACTTTTATTTGCCCTCTATATATGCTGCCACTTGGTTCTATCATCAGCAAATTTAAAGGTGTGTCTTATCACTGCTACGCTGACGATTTACAGCTACTTTTCTCTTTTAAACCTGACCATGTTGACAATTTAAAAATTATTCATGATTGTCTGTCTGCAATTAAGGACTGGATGTCTAGTAACTTTTTGCAACTTAATGCCGATAAAACTGAAGTCCTTATTGTAGCACCTGATAATCTAATTCCTAAGATGGTTAATAGCATTGGTTTATTAAGCTCTAATGTACGGTCTAATCTAAAAAATCTTGGTGCCATTTTCGATCAATTGATGAGTTTTGATCAGCATGTCAAATCTCTGACCCGGAGTTGTTTTTTCCACCTTAGGAATATACCCAAAATTAGGTCATTGATTTCCTACAGTCAGTTAGAAATCATTATTCATGCCTTTGTTTCTTCACGTTTGGACTACTGTAATGCTCTTTTCACATGTCTTAGCAAATCCTCTTTACACCGCCTACAGTTAGTCCAGAACTCTGCTGCAAGATTACTAACTGGGTCCAGTAGATTCTGTCATATCACTCCTGTTTTGGCCTCCTTGCATTGGCTTCATAGAGTTGATTTTAAAGTTCTTGTTCTTACTTACAAAGCCATTCATGAAGAAGCGCCTTTTTATATTAGTGATCTGCTCTTTCTACACCAGCCCAGCAGGTCTCTCAGGTCTTCTCATCAGAATCTATTGGTAGTCCCTAGCACTAGGCTCAGAACCAAAGGCGATAGAGCCTTTGCTGCTGTTGCTTCCAGACTGTGGAACTCCTTACCTTTTGAACTTAGATCTGCACCTTCCATTGATGTTTTTAAGAAGCAACTAAAGACCCACCTTTTTAGCCTGGCTTTTTAATTAACTATGTGTTGATTCAGGTTCAGGTTCAGGTTCAGGTTACTTTATTTGTACCCGTAGGTAGATTTGTTTTGCAGTCTGGTGACATCCATATTTACAAGCCACAAATTACATTCAACATAGACACAAACACAGGCACATATGAAGCTGACTATAAACATAATAAAGATACTCAAGGCTCCATCAATCAGGGTATAAAAAGACAAAGAGATGGGAGAAAAACCAGAAGTAAGAGAGAAAACTCAAAGGTCTAAAACCCAATAAAATATTTAGAACCCAAGTAACATCCTACAAAAATAAGTAAATATAAAATGGAGTTAATAAATAGGTACCTAAATTATGTGCAATATATTGTTACAGCTTGTTCAACTCTTTGACAGCAGCAGGAACAAAGCTGTTTTTGAAGCACTGGGTTCTACTTTTTGGGACAGCAAGCCTCCGTCTTGAGGGAAGAAGCTGAAAGTTGCAGTGCAAAGGGTGGGAGTCATCATTTAAAATGGAGGTAGCCATCCTCTGTACTTGTCTGGTGTACAGGGATGTCAGGCTCAGCTGTGGCTCACCAAGCAAATGACTGGACCATCTAACTACCTGATCCAAGGACTTCCTCTGTTTCAGTTTTATCTGACCAAACCATGACACTAAAGAAAAAGATAAAACAGATTCAATAAAAGCCCGATAAAACATTGTCATTATGGTTCGGTCAATTTGGAAGCGTGCAAGTTTTCTCAAGCAATGCAAATGTTGCTGACCCTTTTTGCACACCCTTTCACAGTTCTCTTCAAAGTTTAAATTACTATCAATAATTGTCCCAAGATATTTGTAGGATTGTACACATTCAGTGGTCTGGCCTTTTAGTACGTGACTTTGTGCCTGGGATTTTTCCTCCTAAAGTCAATAATCATGTCTTTAGTTTTTGTCGTATTCAGCTGCAGGTAGGAATCCTCACACCAGTGGACCAAATCATCAACTACTGGGCCGTGGCCACTCTCACCATCCTGGAGGAGACTGACAATAACTGAGTCATCAGCATACTTTATAATGTGTCTGTTGTCATGTCTGCTCCGACACATGTTTGTGTACAGGATGAAGAGTAGTGGTGACAACACACACCCCTGAAGAGAGCCAGTAGAAGAGCACTTTAGGTCAGACAATGTACCATTGACCCTTTCTCTCTGCGTCCTGTTGGTTAAGAAATCCAGAATCCAACCCACCAGATTATTGCTCAAATCAAATTGTTGCAGGAGCCTTTCAACTAAGATATGAGGTTGGATTGTATTAAAGGTGGAGGAAAAGTCCACAAATAAAAGTCTGGCGTGTGTCCCATTAAAATCCAGATGTTTAAAAAGCATGTTAAACAGAGTGACAGTGGCATCCTCCACTCCTCTGTGAGGCCTATAGGCAAACTGCAGAGGATCTAATGCATGCTCAGTCTGCTTTAGGACCTCACATCTGACCAGTTTTTCAAAAATTTTCATTAAAATTGAAGTCAAAGCGACTGGTCTAAAGTCATTTACCATTTTAGGACAGCTGGATTTTGGAACGGGAACCACGGCTTCTTTCCAGATCTTAGGCACATGTTGTGTCTGTAAGGACTTATTGAAAATGTAATGAAATATAGGACTCAGTTCATGTGCACAGGACTTTACCAAGCGCCCACATATATTATCAGGGCCCTGACTTTTGTTCACTTTTACAGCGCAGAACTCCCTTTTAACATCCTGCACCTCAATATTAAAGTGCTGATTGTCTTTGAGTTTCTGTTTCAAATCTTGGGTTTCTGTGCTAAAATCAAAGGAGTCAAAACGACCATAAAAACAATTAAGAGCATTAGCCAGCTCTGTGTCTGTATTAAAACCATCTAAAAACACACGATTACTGAGCTCTGTGCTCTGAAGGCCTGCAATAGTTTTCATACTGGCCCAGGCTGAACCAAGTTTCTTTGTTGCCATCTTTCTTTCCAATTCTGATTTATAATTCTGTTTTGCTCTTAAAATTTCGGACTTCAGCTCTTTTGTGGCAACGTGTAGCTCAGAAACAGACCCCTGTTTAAAGGCAAGTGCTTTCCTCTGTAAGCAGGATTTAACTGATTTTGTAACCCATGGCTTGTTG
The DNA here is from genome assembly GCA_020510985.1 of Pholidichthys leucotaenia. NCBI lineage: Eukaryota > Metazoa > Chordata > Actinopteri > Cichliformes > Pholidichthyidae > Pholidichthys > Pholidichthys leucotaenia. The sequence goes on from CM035845.1 coordinate 290,312,542, forward strand.
TTGGGATATATTTTGACACGTTTACGTGGAACGATCTTATTTTTACAGAAAGTCATGTATGAGCATGTGACGTCCACCAAAGAGTCCAAATCATCCCCGCAGGCCAGTGTGAACATCTCCCAGTCTGTACAGTCAAAATATTCCTGGAGGCTGTGCACTGAATCTTCTGTCCACACATCAATGTGGACAGAAGACACATATTTTTATGTGCTTTTACTGTCTACTTTTTTTTTTACTGTTTTATGTGCCTGTTTTTATTTTGTTTTTTACCATGTTAACTCGAAGTCCCAGAGAGGGGCCATTTGGCCTTTTTACCTAGAAAACCCATAGGGGGACCAACAAGAGGCCACAAGAGGGCCAACTTCTGGGACTTCTAGTGTTTTAAGCACTTTGTGACTCTGTCTGTGAAAAGTGCTCTAAAAATAAACTTATTATTATTATTATTAAAACATCACAAAGCTATGAGGAAAACGTCACAAAGCTATGAGGAGATCGTCACAAAGCAATGAGGACAACATCACAAGCGATAAGAGGAAAATGTCACAGAGCTATGAGTAAGACGTTACAAAGCTATGGAGGACGTCACAAAGCTATGAGGAGAACGTCACAGAGCTATGTGGAAAATGTCACAAAGCTATGAGGAAAACATAATAAAGTCTGTGGCGGTAATGCACCTTTGAACTGGTTGCCAACTGCCAATCAAATCTAAGAGAAGAAGAAGAACAGTCAACAGCATTCCAGGTTTTGTTGTCGTCACCCACATCACTGTTTATATCACTCTTCTTCTTCTCCTTCTTCTAGATATGATTGCCGGCTGGCAACCAGCCCGCAGGTACACCATCGCCACCCACCAGGTTGGAGTGTGGACAAGAGAATGGCAGGGAAAAACCCCCCAATTCTTTTAATTAATCCAGTTGCACTTAAATATCTAAATAGAGCTACATGTATTTCTTTGACTGAAGTTCCTAACATGTTTTCCAAACAAAAACTTAAATTAGCCCTTTCCATTACTGCAGTCAGATGTTTCCTTTGTTCCTGGTATCCCTGACATTCCAACAAAACGTGCTGAACTGTTTCCAGAGAACCACAATGTGCACAGCTGCCACATCTCCTCTTTCCTGTTTCTGCCATCTCCCATTCCAGAGTCCACCTGCTTTTGAATGTCATAAAGATATCTTCCTGAATCTATTGAGTCCCAATATTCTTGCCAGTTTTCCACTATATACTTTTTAGTTATTGATTTGTCTTCTGCCTTACTGAGTGAGATCTGCACCACCGCCTCAAATTTCAATAATTGTTTTGCTAATAAGTCCACATCCTCATTACCCTATATTCCAACATGCACTGTAAAATGTAATTGTAAACCTTACTTAAAAGAAAAAGTGATCTTAACTCATTTGAGCCTTCTCTGTTGAGTCTACTCACTTAAACTTAGGAAAGACAACTTTCTACTGAGGCAAGTAAACAAACTTGTCAGCTGCAAGTTACCTATACTTAGAAAGTATGAGTGAACGAGAAGCGTCTGCAAAACCCGGAGAAACTCGGCAGCGTTCGGTAGCATTCGGCATCTCACGCTCAATAACACATGCGCAGTTGCCCACTAACGACCTGCTTTGAATGAGATGAGGCCCGCGGGCAAACAAGCAGGAAGAGACATAAGAGACTGCAAAGTGTCACGGTAAGTTTAACTTTATACGGAGCAAACGTATAATCAGTATTTTTGTCATATAATTTATTCGTTAGTCCAAGTTTGGAGGTGAATAAAAGAGGTGAGCTAACGTTAATGTAAAGATTAACGATTTCCCTCTTTGCTCCAGTCTAAAGTTAATGTAAAGATTAACATTAGCATGTGAAAGCTAAAGTTAACCAGCCCTTACGCGATGCAAAACTGTAAGGAAAGTGTACATTTAGAGATAACTGGAGTTTCAGAAAACACAGCCTGCTCATTAACGGTTAAAAAAGCAACTCTGCTGATCCTTCAGGGCCACTCTTCAACTCGGCAAGCATGTACAGTAATTCATTTTTCAGCTCTTAATTAAACAAAATTGAGTTTGTCGTTGTCCATGGCTCATTTTTTAACATGGCGGAGATGTTTTTAGTTTACTGTTGTCCTTTTTTATACTGGTCACATATATACAGTTTGGTTTGATTGGTTTTGTTGTTTCTTTTGTAGGTTTTGATTTCTGAAGACAGAAACCTAGCTATGCACTGGAAGTGTAAGTACTGCTTGTTTTCTTCTGAAAAGAGAGTTCAACTATTCAAGCACTACCGCTTAAGACATGGAAGCTACGCCAGAACTACTCCAATTCCATGCCTCTTGTGTTCATTCAAGTCAATTAATGCCCTAAAAGTGCATCTAACAAGAAATCACTCCCATGAAGCACATGATGGGCAGATGAGTGTAGCTGATGTAATCCCTGTGATATTCCATTGTCCTCTTTGCAATTTTGAAGAACCCTGCACAGAATTAACTTTTTTTTCCCCATTTGCGCCAACATCTCAAAAATAAGGAAACTGTTAAGTGTCCATATGAAAACTGCATTTTTGAGAGCAATGTTTACTCAACATTCAATGCTCACAAATGCAAACAGCATCGACTTCCCAGTCAGAAGCGGTTGAAGCCTGACATTGCCTTGCACAGCACACCTCACGATTCTGATCCAGACGTGGCACAAGATGTACAAGAAGTTGAGGATTTTTCTAGTGATCCTACAGACCAAGACAAAAATGAGGAAGAAGCTCAAATCAAAAATTTGGATCACTTACAGCATCAACTTGAGCATAATTTAGCCTCACTCTTTCTTAAACTGCAGGCAGTTTTGCATTTATCTGACATGGCAGTACAGGAGCTAATTCAACAACTAAATGAGCTTGTTCTTCTCTCAGAGCCCCTTTTGCATCATGCCATCCAGCAAATTCTCAATGAACATGGTGTCAGTGACGATTCAGTTGTGAGAAAGATTGTGAATGCTGTCAAAGAGAATTACTTTTTCTTGAAAATGACTGAAGCTGGCCAGTCACTCTCCACAGCCAGTAAAAGAGCCTCATATTTTCAGAGGGAATTTCCTATGGTCATGCCAGTTGAGTACAAGCTTGAAAAAGACTTAAAATCACTCTCTTATGTGCCAATTCTGAAAATGTTACAAAAACTATTAAACAGAGTTGATGTTCTAGATAAAATTCTCACACGAGTGCACTGTTGATGGATTCAGCACTTACGGAGATGGCACTCACTATCGCAGGAATGATTTTTTTAAGACTGAGACCTTAAGGATTGTGCTTGGCCTTTACATTGATGAGTTTGAGATAGCCAATCCTCTTGGCACTTCCAAAAAGAAACACAAACTGTGTGGTATTTATTGGGTTCTTGCCAATCTTCCCTCAAAACATCGCTCCTGTCTCCACTCTATTCAGCTAGCAATATTATGCAGAGCAAATACAATCAAACAGCATGGCTATGCAGCTGTCCTTCACCCACTTCTTCGAGACCTGGTCACTCTTGAAAAACACAGTGTCTATGTTGAGCAGTTAGGCGAGTGTGTGAAAGGAACTGTGCTCTATGTGTCAACTGATAACTTAGGTGCTCATTCTTTTGCTGGTTTTCAGGAGAGTTTCACAGTGGAGCACCCATGTCGATTTTGCATGGTAAAGAGGAATGACATCCAGCAGAGAGAGGTCCGATCAGGAGCATTTGAGTGCAGAACCAGCCAGGATCATGACAGGCAAGTTTCTGAAGTTTTAGAGAATCCAAATCTGGTGAAAGAGTATGGTGTGAGAGGTCCTTGTGTTTTAAGCGACAATTTGGAACATTTCCACACTGTCACTGGATTTCCACCTGACATAATGCATGACCTCTTGGAAGGTATCATCCCTGTTGAGATGTCTTTGTGCATTAATGACTTGATCTCCAAGAAGTATATCACCCTTGAGTCCTTGAACAAAGTCATCAAACATTTTCCTTACAAATTCACTGACAGGACTGATAAGCCTCAGATTATACCAGCCACGTTTGCCTCTAGAGGTACGATTGGCGGTAACGGCCACGAAAACTGGGCACTCACAAGACTTCTTCCACTCATGATTGGTTTTGATGTCCCAGAGAATGATCCAACATGGGAAATTTTAATGCTTTTAAAGGACATCTTAGAACTGTCAGCATCATTCAGACTGACAGAAGATTCTCTTGACTTCTTTGATGCCAAGATCTCAGAGCACAGAGGTTTACTTTTAACAGTATTTCCTCACTTTACATTGCGCCCAAAGCACCACTTTGTGGAACATTATCCACAGTTGATGAGGATGTATGGGCCGCTCAGAGATATGTGGACAATGCACTTTGAGGGAAAGCATAAATTCTTCAAACAAGTCATTCACAACACAAAAAACTTCAAAAATGTCCCACAAACTCTGGCTGTCCGGCATCAGAGAATGATGGCATACCATGTTGACTCCTCCTCATTTTTCAAGCCATTCATCCAAATGGATAAGGGGACACTTTCTTTGGTTTCATCTTTACCTGAGAATATTCAGAACTTGTTGAAGCAGAGGTATGCATCTCAGAACACTGTCCTTGTAGCATCATCTGTGAGCGTTGATGGCATCAAATACAGTCCGGATATGATTGTGTCTGTTGGTGCTTCTTCATGCCTACCTGAGTTTAGGTAAATTCACAACATCCTTGTCATTAACAGTGATGTTTTGTTTCTGTGCAAACATATGACATCATGGTATAATGAGCATCTGCGTTCTTATGAGCTATGCAGTCATGTGTCATCAATATCAGTCAACATGCTTTCTGATCTGAATGACCCCTTTCCTTTGGCAGCCTACAGAATCAGGGGCAGAACATTTGTTACCCTTAGACATTATATTTTGTGCTGATTGGATGCTGAAGATCTTGATGTCAAGTGTCATGAAGTAATTTAACTGATTTTCTTTAACTGTATTTTTTAAATCCTCTGTAGAATCACAACCAACAATGGAGATGAGGACTACACTAAGGATAATTGTCCATGACAATGACATCAGGAAAATTACACTCTCTGGGAAACCACAGACACTTGACTCACTTGTTGAACAGCTTGAGGAGAAGCTGGATCTTCAGTACAAATTCTCCCTCCAGTATGAGGATCCTGATTTTAACAATGCCCTCGTCAACCTCACTGACATTACAGACCTGCCTGACAAACCCACCATAAAGATAATTGCTCTGGTTCCAACCCCCACAACAAGCACAGCCAGCACAGACGACACAGAGATCCTCTCTATTTCCTCCACTGAAGGTCGGTCATCTCGGTCTCCATGGCCAGACACCTTTGAAATTCCTTATTTTCCCGTGGACATCGAGTACAGATTACGCCAAGGGAATCTTCTGTATATGAGAGACAAGACATATCTACAAGTACCCAGGGCCATGAAGCATGAGATACTTGAAAAACTTGCTGAGGCAATTTACAGCTTCAAGGCATATCCCTGCGATAAAGAATTCAATGATGTTGCAACTGCATTGATTCAAAAACATCCATGCCTCATTGAACCAGGCTCTGTCAATGGATGTAATGGCTGGAAAAATAGCATCAAGTTCAAAATGGGTAACTATCGCAACAAAATGCGTCGAGCTGGATGTACAGATGTGGCCGTAAATCAAGGAAAAAGAAAAGGCCAAGTTCCTCAGAGAAGCATCAAAAGACCCAAACGGTTTGAAATCAATTTTCTACCCAATTTCCCTGATGGTGAAGATGAGATCAGTATGGAGTCCAAACGAAAGGAACTTGTAGAGGAGATGAAGAAACGTCGTCCAACTGCTGCTCTGATAACCAAAATCATGGACTCTACTTTTGCCTTGAGAAGACAAGAGCTGGTGAACTTGGAGCCTCCAGTGAAAGACACAATGGAAAGGTGGCCAGCACTCTTTACAGAGAGTCAGGTAATTTAAAACTCTCCCTATCTTTTATGCATTGGGTTTTTTAGTTCTCATGTAATTCATTATTTGTCATATCTTTGATTAACTTACAGAATTAGCTTCAGCTTCCTGTTAGTGAAATGCAGTCCGAAGATTTTAAAGATCCTCTCCAAACGTGTTTTAAGATGTATATAAAATCTCTACTTTGAATAATAATTTGTCAGTTTACCACAAAACTGAAAAAAAGTCAATTATTTTGATAAACTCCTTAAAATTATATCTACTCCTTGTCATTGAAATCCCAATATTTTCTGCAAATGAATGTGTAAACTGCCTTTCATTGTCAAACTCTGCACAGTGAAGCCCAAACATTCAACTTCAACAGGATCAATAAGAAAAACATTTTTCAGTGGAGGGTGACTTCATGAATTTAGAAATTAATTATTGTAAATCCGAGTTCTGAAGTGTCTCATCAAAAAGCAACAAAACACTTAATCACATGGGCAAAAACAGTATTGCACTGGCCTCCAAAGATTAGATACAGATCCCTAGTTTTTTGTTATTCTTTAATGTAAGTGCAATATAACTACAACTTGAATAATAACTTGTCATACTTTTCCTTTAGATTCTGGCAGAGTTCTGTCGCTTGTCAAGCAAAAACTTGAATACAGAATTCTTCAAAGAAGTTGACAAATACACTCCTCGCTTCTTTGAAATTTTCAAGACTAAGGGGGGAAGTGTTGGCCAGAAACTTCAGAAATATCTGCAACAAGTCCCACCAGAGGTAAGTTTCTCAGATACAAAGTAATTAATTGTTGTGTGGGAACAAAAAATGCAACCCCATTGTGTATGCAGAGCTATTAGTTGATTGTCCTTTACCACAGGAGTGATGTGTGTTTGATGTGATTTTTCAGAGTACAGATGTTACTGCGAAGCGAACAGCAGTCCTCCGTTGCCTTCCTGTCATCCTTGGAGATGAGAACACAGATTTCTTCAAGACATGCTTTGTAAGTCATCTTTATTACTGAGTTTTTATTCCACACCACAGGATGTCCACTCTATTTGATTCTGCTCCTTATGTTACTTTGATAGCTTTAGTTTATGTTGCTTTTCTCCACTCAGCCTGAATCAGTGCTACTGTACTTCCTACTTGATGCACTGATGACCTATCCTCATGAATGAATTAAACAATCTGTTAATCATTTATGCATGTGCAGTATTAACTTGAATATCTAATATCTGAATATAGCTTATACTTTTAGTGGCTGTCTTGTGTTTTCTGCCATAGAAATTCAAGGTGACATCTAATATGTAATTGTGGCTGTATTGCTGCTATTGTTGTCAGGACTGCGATGACCCAGGCATGTCTCACATCCCCATTGGAATCCTGACCGTCGTTCCTGAGGACGGACAGATCTCCCTTGACTCACTGCACCTTCAGTCTTCAGGTACCGCAATCATTTTGGAAGGAAGAATTGTGATGGATGACCTTGAAAATCTTCCACATGCCATGTGCTTGCTCTTTGGACTTACTCATGCCCTGAATTTAGAGTACCCACAACAACTGAAATATACCTTTGACTTCATTCAAAGGGTGCTTCTCTCACTTGGACATAAATCCCTAAAACCAAAGATACAGTCACTCAAAAAGCTTTTGATGCAATGAGTGGATGTAATCACGATGTGAATTTGACGTGACATCTTGGGTCACATTGATACCTTTACCCTTATTGGAAAAGTGATTTTTTTTTTCTTGTTTGATCCTTTTTTGTGGGAGGCAGCCTCATCGCCCTTTCAATCTACTGAATGGTTTTATGTTCATGTGGAGAAACATGAATACCATACTTTCCTTTTAGCTTTTGTTTTTCCTTTTGTGTTGATGCTGACATGATTGATTACCAGCATCAGATTCTTTAGCCAGTTATCTCTGACTTCATATCTGTTGAAAGTCAATCTCGAGTGCAGTTCTAAACTCATCCATTAAGAGTTTAAATCAGAAAGCTCTGAGCAGTTTTTAGAGGGAGCTGTCTCAAACATAAGAATTACAGTTGCACATTTAGTTGAAATAGTGATTTGATTTTGCAGTCATGCAATAGGTGGATTGGAAACAGTTATCTGCTGTTCACTTTATTGATGTTAAGATAAATGTTAGGCCCTGCAATTGACTATTGAGTTTATCTATAGTTCACACCATAGTCAACAGAGATATTTAAGCAGGGATTCTCAAGTTTTTGACGACTGAGGGCTGTTTTAGGGACTCAATGTTAGATTGAAGGCCGCCCATGAAAATAAGTCATGTGTCATTTTTTTCTGAAGAAGTTAGTTTTTTTTATATTACATGCTTTCTATGTAATATAAAAATTTTGTTTTACATGATTTTGCAACTTTTTGGCATCTTTCCTGCAATTTTTGCCTCATGGCATGATTTGGCCTTTTTTCCCCTTTGTTTGTAATTAAAAAAAAGCAACTTTTGCACAGACTTTTTCTCTAAAAAGTGTCCCATGTGACTTGTGACATATAATGGGGTCACAAGCGAAAAAAGGTTGTTTTAACTGTTAATTAAAAAACCGAATTGCAGAACAAATATAATGTATGCATTGCATGTCACCTTTACTCAGTGGGTCGGCAAAAACGTCTCCGAGGGCCACCATTGGCCCAGGAGACTGCACTTTAAGAACCCCTGTATGTAAGGTATGTGTTCTGAACTAAGTTATATTAATAAACTTTGTTTTCCATTCAAACTGTTGTCTTTCTTTGTTTCAATAACTTATTACTTTAAGTTCAGCTTACTTGAACATATCAAGGCAATCAGTTTCCTAATACTTTGCTAGTAATGTGAATGCTTAAACTAGTAAAGATAACTCATTTTTGCAAGTACTGCTTAATTAAAAATCACTCACAAGATTAAGTAGTCAAAATTAACATTTTATAGTCAGCCTAACTAATGATTTTGAGTTTGCCTTACTCAAGTTTACTGCTATTGTATGAGTTGTCTGAATTTATATTTTTTTGTTAACCTAACTAATGATTTTAAGTTAACTTTACTCAGGCTTACTGTCATTATCTGAGTTGTCTGAACACAGTTATTTTCAGCTTTAACAACTTAAAATGAATCATCTATTTTACTTGAGAATTTTGAAGCAATCGGTTTCCTTAATTTTTTTAAGTAAAGTAAACTTATTACATTTTACAGTGTGGGCTGGAACCCAAAGAAAGTTTACTGACTGACCTTTACTGTAGAGGTTGTAAATTAAGGAGTGGCTTTCTACAATTTGGTCCTGCCTACACGACTGCAGTGACTGAGCACTCTTGAGAGGCGCCCAACTATCTGAAGCAATGACTGAATTATTCCTATAATTTCTCTCCAACCACTGTAGAGAGAATATAATGGCAACTAGCTCAACTGTGTATACTGATAAGTGATTACTGGTTCTTTTATTGATATTTTATACTGAGGAATGTATACTGCAGCTCCACTACAACCAGTTGTAGGGTCCTTGGAACCATCAGTAAATGCTATCAGCATGTTTCTGAAGTTCTGTTCAATATATTTATGCACTATATAATCTGTTTCTGATAGCTTATGTTGCTTCCTCAGTTGTTGTATTTCAAAATCTACTAGTGGCATCTTAAACAGCCATGGAGGAATAACAGACCACAGGACCGTTGGGCTAAAATCCATGTGTTTTAATCCTGTCTGCTCAGCAATGGCATCACTTATCCATCCAAAGCTACTAATGTTGGACTCATTGTGTTCCCAGCAATCATTAGGAATAGCTTTTGCAGGATGTGACCTCTTATGCCCCTTCAAGTTGATCCAGTATGCCAGCATTAATCTGGTTCTTCTTAATCTTATGGGCATTTCACCCATCTCTACTTGGATCGCTGATACTGGAGAAGTTTTAAATGCACCATGACATATCCTAAGAGCCTTTGTCTGCTCTATGTCCAGTTGGTTCAGGTGACAATCAGCAGCTGACATGAATGCAACACATCCATAATCTAGTGTCGCTCTCATTAGTCCTCGATACACCCTCAACAGAGAGGCCCTAGAGGCACCCCAGTCCCGTCCTGCCAGACATCTCAAAATATTATTTATTTTCTTACATTTTCCTTTAGTTTTTTCAGTGTGCTGCTTCCAGGTTAGTTTTTCATCAGATGACACACCAAAATACCAAACTACCTGTACTTGCTCTAACTTTTGGCCATAAAGTTTTAAAGAAATTTCTTTGTGACTTTTAGAGAAACAAATCACTTGTGTCTTTGAGACTGATAATTTAAAAGCCCACCAGTTTTGACTTCCGGTCTGGACACCATGGTGATAGCAGCTTAACACTGAAGCTCCCAGACCTGATCCAGGAAAATACCTTGAAAATCAGATTTAACGGATTTTTGGAAGAGTGAAAATCAAGAGACAAAGTCATCATGCCTAAAGGAAAACAGAAGAAATCGACATTTACCAGGCCAGGACACGCATCGGCTGGAGAATCTGATCTGGATGATTTCCATTCAGAAGACGAGGAGCTGAATGAAGCTAGCAACAAGGTTAGCTTAAAAATGGTACTTAAAGAATTAAGACGATTTCGCCGAGAGTGTTGGGCCGAATTTCGTGAAATTAAAGATGAAATAAAAAGGACAAACAGCAGAGTGGACCAGGCTGAGGACCAAATCATGGAAGCAGAAGAAAGAATAAAAGGGTTGGAAGATACCGTGCTGGATCTACACAAACGACAGGCAAGACTGGAGGCTAAGCTAACCGACCAAGAAGGAAGACTAAGAAGAGACAACATAAGAATTCATGGTCTGAAAGAAGGAGTCGAGGACGATTTCACCACAATGGCGGCATGCATGGAATCCTTACTGAGAGAGAAGTTGGATATTCCCCAAATCACCGACTTGAAGATAGAAAGGGTGCACCGTACATTAGCCCCTAGGCCGGCGGCGGAAGCGCCACCAAGATCGGTGGTGGTGAAGTTCTCCAACTCCAAAATAAAAGAAGAGGTTGTAAGACTGGCTTGGCAGAAAAAAGGATTTATGCACCAAGAGAGAAAAGTTTTCGTGGAACACGATTACGCCCCGGAGGTCCTTAAAAAGCGTCGGGAATAAGATACTACGAGAGAAGAAACTGCGCTTTCAGACTCCATTTCCGGCGAAGCTGCGGGTTTTTTATGGGGATGAGACGTGTCTCTACAACTTGGCGGAAGAAGCAACCATGGATATGGCAAGAAGAGGACTCCCGGTAACGGTGTATAAACCCGCAGCAGACCCTATCGAAAGAATCAAGGCTCAAACGTGGTGCACACAGAGACCCTAAAAATCCACGGGCCAGCAGCGGGAAACCCAGCGCCAGAGCTACAAGGAAAAACTGGCCGTTTACAGGAGGGAATAAGGATATTTTTAGTCAATCTGCGCATCCAACCCTCCTCCTACAAGGTAACAAACATTAAAGGAGATGCAGAATCAGCAAGTGGTAAAGCATTTTATGGAACAGACATAATATTAGAAACAAATAAGTCTTAAAAAAAAAAAAACTTGTTAAAATAGAAATGTGACAATGAACCAACAAATACTGTATTAACGTGACTGTTTGCTGTGATGGTGGTGGGAGGTTGTGCACAATTTCATAGGGTATAGGCATAAAAAAAAAAATCATTACAAGTTCGGATTGGGATCTGAAATTCACGTTAGAAACATGGGACAACTTACAGGGGTAAGAGAGGGCCCTCAGCACGTAACGAATTCTGAGGAATTTCCCTCAGGGCCAACACACCATCAAGGCTCTTCTAAGGTCACTAAAAAGACCTCAGCTCAGGAAGATCTTTTGTCAGTTTTTTGTTTTAAAGTTTTCTATACTATGTTCTTAATGTTTTTTATGTTCCTAATGTTCTTTCAGTTTCTGAGTAGCATAAAAGAGGGCCACCACACTGTTATACTAAATAAGACAACACAATGGAGAAACAGGGTGTAACCAAAATAATCTCATATAATGTAAAAGGGATCCTGAATCCAGTTAAAAGGTCCAAGATTCTAGGCAAAATGAAAAAAGACAAAGCAGGAATAATATTTTTACAGGAAACCCACCTAACAGACGTGGAGCACACTAAACTCAATAGACAAGGGTTTAAAATTATCTCTTCATCTTCATATAAGTCAAGGAGGAGGAGGGGGGTAGCGACATTGATCTCAACCAAAATTATATTTGAAAAAAAAATCAGAACACAAAGATAAAGAAGGGAGATACAGTATGGTACTTGGGCGGCTAGAGGGAGAAGATATCACCCTGCTGAATGTATATGCACCTCCAGGGGCTAACTGGAAATTTTATAAAAATGTATTTGACCTAATGATAACTAAAGCCCAAGGTTTAGTGATATGTGGTGGAGACTTCAATCTAAGACTGAAACCATACTGGGATGCATCAGGTAATTCTCCACATCAAAATAACACTCAAAGTAGAAAAACTCGGATGCTACTAAAAGAAATGGGAATCTGTGACATGTGGAGGGAATTCAACCCCAGTGTAAAAGATTATACATTTTACTCAGCACCACATTCATCATGCTCAAGGATTGACTATTTTTTTATGTTTAATAGAGACACTAGAAGAGTAAAAACATGTAAAATAGGACCGATGGATCTCTCTGACCACAGTCCGATCTATATGGACTGCCATCCATCCATCCATCCATCTTCTACCGCTTTTCCAGAGGTCTGGGTCGCGGAGGCAGCAGTTCAAGCAGAGAAGCCCAGACTTCCCTCTCCCCAGCCACCTGCTCCAGCTCTTCAGAGGGGATACCAAGGCGTTCCCAGACTAGCTGGGAGACATAGTCTCTCCACCGAGTCCTGGGTCTGCCCCGGGGTCTCCTCCCAGTGGGACGTGCCTGAAACACCTCAAGTGGGAGACGTCCAGGAGGCATCCTAATCAGATGCCCATACCACCTCAACTGACTCCTTTCAATGTGGAGGAGCAGCGGTTCTACTCTGAGCCTCTCCCGGATGACTGAGCTCCTCACCCTATCTCTGAGGGTGAGTCCAGCAATCCTACGGAGAAAGCTCATTTCAGCCGCTTGTATCCGCGATCTCGTTCTTTCGGTCATTACCCAAAGCTCGTGACCATAGGTGAGAGTAGGAACGTAGATTGACTGGTAAATCGACAGCTTTGCCTTAGAACTAAGCTCCCTCTTCACCACAATAGACCGGTACAACGTCCGCATCACTGCAGATGCTGCTCCAATCCGTCTGTCGATCTCTCGCTCCATTTTCCCCTCACTCGTGAACAAGACCCCAAGATACTTAAACTCCTCCACTTGGGGCAGGAGCCTGTCCCCAACCCGGAGAGGACAATCCACCTTTTTCCGGCTGAGGACCATGGACTCGGACTTGGAGGTGCTGATTCTATAGGTGCTATATGTAGGTGTATATGTAGTGCTATATGCTATATAGGTGCTATAGGTGCTATATGGACTTAAGTATCCAAAAATACACAAATAACACATTTTCTTGGAGGTTAAATTCAAATGTGCTGAAAGGACCACTGAAAGATGAATTGGAATCAGATATTCTCAGATATTTGGAAGAAAATGATAATGGAGAAGTATCCCCTTTAATACTGTGGGACGCATGCAAAGCTGTAATAAGGGGAAAGATTATCGCAAAACTGGCAATCCAAAAGAAACTGAGACAAGAAAAACTAGTCGCATTAGAGTCAGAACTTAAGAACCTAGAAAAAGAGCACAAAGATAACACTCATTCTAATGACTCGCTCAAAATTAAGGAAATTAAAAAACAAATAAATGAGATCTACATAATAGAAATCCAGAAGAAACTTACATTTCTGAAACAAAAATACTATGAAACAGGCAGCAAATCGGCAAAATTGCTAGCCTATAAATTGAGGAAACAACAAACGGAGAGAGCAATCTACAAAATCAGAGACCCAGTATCAAAGGAAATAAAATTTAGAATTCAGGATATTCTTAAAAGCTCCGAGAACTACTATAAGAACTTGTACTCCCTCAAAAAACATAAAAACGCATCCGAAGCATTCCTAAACACATTAAACCTTCCCCAACTTACTGAGTCACAAAATAAAACACTACTGTAAGAAATACAACCTAAAGAATTAGAAAAAGCAATTATGAAACTTAAAGCTAACAAATCCCCAGGAGCAGATGGCTATACAGCAGAGTGGTACAAAACCTTTAAACAGCAACTATCCCTTCTCCTCCTGAAAACATTTAACTATGTCCTCCACACAGGGGAAATCCCCCCCTCCTGGAAAGAAGGGGTCATTGCAGTCATGCCTAAACCTGAAAAGGATAAACTAGACTGCTCCAACTACAGACCAATCAGTGTGTTAAATCAGGACTATAAGCTTTTTACCACTATCCTTGCCAAAAGGTTAGAAAATATACTGACAGACTTAATTCATTTAGACCAAACAGGTTTTATAAGACAAAGACAGACACAAGATAACATTAGACGCACCTTACACATAATTCATCATATAAAAAAATATAATTTAAATGCAGCCATATTGGGATTAGATGCTGAAAAAGCATTTGATTCGGTTGACTGATCTTTCCTATATAGAATCTTATCCAGTTTCAATTTTCATAACAACTTCATTAGAACTATCCAGGCATTATATAAAAAACCAACAGCTAAAATAAGGATTAACGGTAAATTATCATCATCTTTTGAACTGGAAAGAGGATGTCGTCAGGGTTGCCCCTTGTCTCCACTGCTCTTTGCAATCTTCATAGAACCTCTGAGCCAATGGATAAGACAGAATCAAAAAATTCGAGGTATTACACTTGGTCAGAAGGAACACAAAATAGCACTCTTTGCTGATGACATTTTAATATATCTGGGGCAGCTGGACACCTCTTTTCCAGAACTAATCTCAGTCTTTTCAGAGTATGGAGATTTATCGGGGTACGAATTAAACATGCATAAAACCCAAGTTTTAACATTCAACTATGACCCAAATAAATATTTACTAAGCAAACTCAAAACTAACTGGGAGATGGAATCTATGAAATATCTGGGGGTCAATATCCCGACACAACTCAACAAAATTATAACACTAAACTATGACCCACTGATGGCAAAAATAAAATCTGATCTAGCAAGATGGAATATGATACCATTCTTGGGTATCGCGCAAAGAATTGAAGCAGTCAAAATGAATATACTTCCACGTCTTCTATACCTTTTCCAAACAATACCGGTAGAACCTCCCAAAAAAACATGGCAAGAACTGGACAGAAGGATCTCAAGATTCATATGGCAGGGCAAGAGACCTAGAATCAGATATAGAACCCTACAGCTAAACAAAGACAAAGGTGGGCTCGCGCTGCCAAATATCAGGGACTATTTTAAAGCCGCACAAATTAAAACTTTAGTAGAAATATGTAACCCAGTCTACACTGCACAATGGAAGGAGATGGAATGCCAAATAACAAGTGACATCCCCCTACAGGCGATAATAGGGAACAATGCCTTACCTAAACTTTTGAATAACACTAACCTGTGGATAGAGACCCCGCTAAAAATTTGGTTTAAGATAGTCAGAGAGAATCAAACTAAAGAACCTTATCGATTACTGCAATGGATTGCCTATGGTCAAGACTTTACTCCTAATAAAACAGACACTAGATTTAAAAAGTGGAAAGAGAACGGACTGATAAAATATTACAATTTTTTTAAAGGGCAAATTTTAAGAAGTTTTGAAGATTTGAAAAAACAAGGCCTAGTAAATCAAGACCTTTACAGGTTCTTTCAGCTTAGACACCACATAAACAAAATACTTAAAAAGGAGGATTTGGAAAGGGCCCAGTCAGGTGTTCTGAAGGTTTTCTTAATAGCATATAAAGGGATCCCAGGGACCAGATACATTTCTAAAATATACCAAGGTCTTCAAGACTTGAAAGGAGACAACACATCATATATAAAAGAGAGATGGGAAAAAGAGGGGAATTTCACTTTACAACTGGAAATATGGGAAAAGCTAAATAAACAACAATGGAAAAGTACCTCATGCCTGCAGTGGAGAGAATTTGGATGGAAAAATTTGGCAAGATTTTTCAGAACACCTGCACAAAACAAATTTACTCGTAAGGGGTTGAAATATTAGCGCTTGTGTGGTGAAGAGACTGCAAATCATTTTCATGTGTTTTGGTCATGCCCAGTTATCCACCAATATTGGACCAATGTACAGACAATATTGGGGAAAATATTCAAAATAACAGTCCCCTTTTCTTTTGTAACTTTGTATTTGGGTTTACTACCGGAATCAATGGAAAGACGAGGAGAAAAATACTTATTCACTGTTTTAATATTGGCAAGTAAAAAAGCTCTAACTAAAAAATGGATGTTGAAGGATTGTCCTACACCTGAAGATTGGATTAACGTGATTCAAGACATTTACTCAATGGAAAAGTTGACATTCGCACTGAGACAGGACATGGATGGGTTCTTGAACTTTTGGCAACCCTGGATCTCATATGTGTCTTCCATCAGATCTAATCTTTGACAAATACCATTTCAATAATGGCACTTCCCTTTGTTCCAATGCTACTCAGATTCTCTATATTTTTATTTATTTTATTTTTTTATTTTTTTTGTTGTTCTTTTGTTTTTTTTGTTTTTCTTGTTTTGTTTTTTGTTTGTTTTTTTTTGTTCTTTCTTTAATTCTCTTTTTCTTTCACTTAAAAAAGGGTGTTGTAATAACTATTCTTCCAATGTTGTCAAAAAACAACAAAAAAAGAGAACGTGATGAAAATGTAAACAATGCAATGCTGTAATGACATGTATACCCTTTACAAAAACTTAAATTTAAAAAAAAAAAAAAAAAGCCCACCGGTTTGCCCATTGTTCAGCTTGGTCTATTGCTGCCTGCATTTTCCTCTGAATGTATACAAGATTACATCCCCTTATCCATAAAGCCCCATCATCTGCATATAAGGCCTTTCCTATTCCCCTATCGATTCCCTCAAAAAAAAATCATTAATCATAATATTAAACAGAACAGGGCTACACACGCTACCTTGGGGAGTACCATTTTCAACTTGATATATTTTGGAGTACTCTGTACCAACTCTAACCTCGATTGTTCTATCATACAGGAAATCTAATACCCAATTGTATAAATTACCTTCAATACCAAATTGATTTAATTTAATCAGCAACCCTTCCTTCCACAGCATGTCATATGCTTTTTCTACATCAAAGAAGACAGCTATCACATTTTCCCTATTTACCTGGGCCTTCCTAATTTCAGATTGTAGGTGCAAAATGGAATCCATAGTATTTCTCCCTTTTTGGAACCCACTTTGAAAAGGAGAAAGACATTCTCTCCCTTCCAAAATGTAATTCAGCTTTTCAGTCACCATTCATTCCATTGTTTTCCCTAACTGTGAGGTAAGAGCTATTGGCCTATAATTATTGGGATCTGATGAATCTTTCCCTGGCTTTAAGACTGGTACTATAACTGATTGTTTCCATGCCCTAGGAATCTTTCCAGTTTCCCAAACTTTATTAAACAGCTTTAATATTGTTTGAAATGCACTGTCCTCCATGTGGGACAACATCATATAACATATGCCACCCTTCCCTGGTGAAGACTGCTTTGATTTCAGAATAGCCCTTTTCAATTCCGATAGCGTGAATGGCAAATCTATCATGGCCCTTGAAGTATTCTTTCTTATGTTCACATGTGGGTGTTTGGATAAAGTGCTTTCCCTGTGTTGTGTATGCAGTTACTCCTTTGTTACTTTACACACACACATTCAACCTTGGATGTGCCACAATAAGCACAGACACCGTAAGTGCGTTTTTTAGGAGCCGAGGCTCAGCTTCCATTTTTTATTGAACTGAACTTGGACTCATTACATCCTAGTGCGCATGCGCGTATTACTTTATACAAGAACTATCAATGCGCAACAATGAAATAAAATAGATCCCAATATCCCATACCTAACACTCCTCCCTTCCAGCATTGATATCCCCACTAACTAAAGGTTGTTTACCTGAGTAAGTATTAATCATAACTAAATACATCTAACCTATCTACTCTCATTCTACCATAACCCATTTCAGTCCTGGAATCGCTCTGGAGGTCTCCGAATTCTCTCTGGATAGCGCCTCTCTGGTGGAGCGTCGGCAGCAGGATTTTGAGGAACAGCAGGGACTGGTGCAGTATCACCTGCATCGGCTTCAGGCCCGCCTGTGGCTTGATCTTCGTCACTGAACTGAAAGTCACCCTGGAATGGTGTAGCGTTGGCATCCATGTTGGTTGCTCCAGATGCATCCAACAGCTGATCCACGTGTCTACGCCACAGTAGGTCTGGCCCGATTTTCACCTCGTAGGTTAACGGTCCTGTCTGTGACACGATGGTACCAGGCTGCCACTTTTGTCCTTTGCTGCGGTAGTCTTTGGCTATCACCTGTTGTCCCACTTGGAAGGTACGCAGTGAGCGCGTCTGGGATTGGAGAGCAGATTCCGTCTGTTTTCTCTGTACATGTTGCTGTAGACTGGGTTTCAATAAGTCTAAGCGTGAGCGCAGGGGACGCCCTAGGAAGAGCATGGCAGGTGTCTGTCCTGTTATTGCGTGTGTACTGTTGCGATAGGCCAGCAGAAAGTTTGCAATCTTCTGCTGTAGCGATGCACAGTCCTTATCCATGGCCTTCATAGACTGTTTGAAAGTCTGAATGAAACGTTCCGCTTGGCCGTTAGAAGCTGGATGATATGGCACAATGGTGGTGTGTTGTATGCCATTCCTTTTAACAAAGCGCTGAAACTCTTCAGAAGTGAAAGGTGTTCCGTTATCACTCACAATCTGATGCGGAAGGCCTGTACGTGAGAACAGGGCCCGTAAGAGTTCAACTGTCTTTGCAGAGGTTGCTGTTTTTGTGCAGAAAACCTCAGGCCACTTTGAATGCGCATCAACTACGACCAGGTACATGCGGTCCATGAAAGGGCCCGCATAGTCGATGTGAACACGTTGCCATGGTTTTGTAGGCCATTCCCACACATGCAGTGGGGCTGTTGGTGGAGTCTTTTGGGTCTGCTGACACCCGTAGCATGTCTTTGCAATGTCCTCGATCTATCCATCAATTCCAGGCCACCATACGAAGCTTCTTGCGAGGTGTTTCATTTTCACCACACCTAAGTGTCCCTCGTGTAGCACTGAGAGAACCCTCTGGCGCAGCTTCTGTGGTATCACTACCCTCGCCCCCCACAAAATGCATCCTTGATGCACTGTGAGCTGTTCACAGCGACTGGAATAGCCCGGTAAGGATGAGTCACCCTTGCGTGGCCAGCCTTTCAGTGTCAGCTCGTAGACTCTAGACAAGACAGGGTCGCGGCCTGTCTCTCGTGCGATCTCCTCACTTGTGACTGGTAGGGGATCCACTTGTGTCATCTGGAACATGTCCACCGCTTCCTTGGTCTTAATTGGCGGTGCGACTTGTAGTGGCAACCGGGACAACCCGTCAGCGTTCCCATGGTGAAGTGTGCCTTTGTACTCAATGCTGTAGGTGTGAGCACTCAAAAACAAGGCCCACCGTTGCAGTCGAGCAGCGGCCATGGCTGGTACTCCCTTAGCTGGATTAAAGATTGAAACTAAAGGCTTATGATCTGTGAGGAGGGTAAAGTGCTTTCCGTATAGATACTGATTGAACTTTTTCACTCCCCAGACCAAACTAAGAGCTTCTCTGTCAATTTGCGCATAGTTACGCTCAGCTGCATTCAGCGATCAGGAGGCAAATGCTATTGGTCGCTCTGTTCCGTCAGTGAACCGGTGTGATAGCACGGCTCCAATTCCGGAAGGGGAAGCATCACATGCAAGCTTGAGCGGCACTTCGGGGTCATAGTGTGTCAACACGTTGTCTGAGGTCACCAACTGCTTTGCTTGCTTGAAGGCCTTTTCACAGTCCTGGGACCAGTGCCACTTAGTGCCCTGTTGGAGTAGGGAATTCAATGGGTGTAGCACTGAACAGGTTGGGCAAGAATTTCCTGTAATAGTTAACCAGGCCCAAGAAAGATCTCAATTGAGAGACATCTTGTGGTGGTGGGGCCTTCAAAACAGCGTCAATTTTGTCTTTGCATTTGTGTAGCCCGTTTTTGTCAATTTTGTGGCCACAGTATTCAATGTCATCCTGGAAGAATTCACATTTTGCTTTGTTGGCATGTAATCCAAATTCATTCAGTCTTTGGAGCACTTTTTCAAGATTTTCCAGATGTTCGTTGTCGTTAGCTCCCGTGATCACTATGTCATCCAAATAGCACTGTGTATTCGGTATGCCTTGTAGGACTTGATCCATTGCCTTCTGCCAGATTGCTGGCGCTGAAGCGATGCCGAAGACCAGGCGGTTGTACTGATAGAGACCTTTGGAGGTGTTGATGGTCAAGTACTTTTTGGACGACTCCTCCATCTCCATCTGTAAGTACGCTTGTGCAAGGTCAATCTTGGAAAATCGCTTACCCTGGCCCAGCGCTGCGAAGATGTCGTCAATTCGCGGTAGAGGGTACTGTTCCGCCTTCAAGACCGGATTGACTGTCACCTTAAAATCACCGCAGATGCGTACTGAGCCATTACCCTTTACCACTGGCACTATTGGCGTTGCCCATTCAGACCAGTCCACTTTCGATAGGATGCCCTCATTTTCCAACCTTTGAAGTTCATTTTCCACCTTGGGCCGGAGAGCGTATGGAACTGTACACACCTTGTGGAATTTGGGTACAGCGTCGTCATTCAGAACAATCTGGGCTTTCAGATGTTTTAGTTTGCCTATGCCATCTTGAAAAACTTCTCCTGCATTTTGAAGTATTTTGTTCAATTTTTCATTTGTAGAGCCATTGCTCTGCTTTTTGGTCACTGTGGCTTGCATTTCTTTAATTGACTGCCAATCCAATTGTACTTCACGAAGCCATTCACGGCCAAACAGGGGCGCACCCCCTCTCTCAATAACATACAGGGGCAGTGCACACTGTTGATCGCCATAGTGCACATTCACATTGATCACGCCCATTGGGGCTACGCGCTCCCCTGTGTAAGTTTTGAGCATTACATCTGTAGATTGCAATTGCAGATGTGAGAAGTGTGCCTGGTAATCCTTCTTAGACATGACTGACAATGCAGATCCAGTATCCAATTCCATAGTCAGTGTTTTTCCTTCCACTTTGGGTGAAACCCATATGATTCCCCTGTTGGGTCTTTTCAATGAGCAGACATCAAAGCAAGCTAAATCTTGTGCACTGTCTGAATCAGATGAGCAAGTTTCAATGTCATGCATGTCTTTTTGTTTATTTTTAAATTTGTGGAACTTTTTCTCCTTCACTGTATCTTTCACTTTCGTTTTGCACACTTTCTGTATGTGACCTGTTTTATGGCACTTGTTGCACTCCTTATCTTTAAACCAACATTCAGGTGGAGCGTGTGATTTCTTTCCACAGCAATAGCATGCATCATTTTTCTGTTGTCTTTTGTCTATGCTGTGCATGTTGCACTCGTGAACATGACATTCTTGCGCCATCTGCTGCTGCAGCTCGGTAGCGCCTTTAGCAGCTGCTTCCAGTGACGTGGCGACTTCAATGGCACGTTTCAATGTCAGATCTTTTTCTGTTAACAGTCTCTTTTGTATGCTTTCGTTGTGCAGTCCGCACACGAATCTATCTCGCAATGCGTCTGACAGATTTCTTCCAAATGAACAATGTTCAGACAGTCTTCTCAATTCTGCCACGAATTCAACAATAGACTCTGTTTTTAACTGATTCCGTTTATGGAATTTAAAACGTTCGGCAATGACGAGAGGCTTCGGATTCAAATGCGCCTCTAAAACAGTGACAATGTCTTTGTACGTCTTATCTGCCGGTTTGTCTGGGGTCAACAAACTGCGTAGCAAGTTGTATGTCTTAGCTCCCATTACACTAAGCAGTACCGCTACCTTTTTGTCGTTTGGAATGTCGTTTGCCACAAAGTACTGATCCAACCTTTCCACGTATGTTGTCCAGTCCTCCAATGCGTTATCAAAACTGTCCATTCTCCCAATTATCCCCGCCATGGTTGGTGCCGTATTAACCGTTGGGTTTGTACTCTCTGTGTACACTTCGAGTTGCAATGAGTTAGCTTTTATCACAGTCAACAGTCACACTCACGACGACTCGTGTCCTCTCCGTGTCGGAATATCCATTCACAGATCCCATCCTCGTCGCCAATTGTTGTGTATGCAGTTACTCCTTTGTTACTTTACACACACACATTCAACCTTGGATGTGCCACAATAAGCACAGACACCGTAAGTGCGTTTTTTAGGAGCCGAGGCTCAGCTTCCATTTTTTATTGAACTGAACTTGGACTCATTACATCCTAGTGCGCATGCGCGTATTACTTTATACAAGAACTATCAATGCGCAACAATGAAATAAAATAGATCCCAATATCCCATACCTAACACCCTGCTTTGTCTAATTGTGTTTGGTAGGTTTTCTGAACTATGAATCTTTACTAAAGTTTGTGTCAAAAGCTCTGCTTTGTCTATATTAGTAATAACTATTTCCCCATTATTGTCTAGCACTGGTATTTTGTACTCTCTCCTAATACCACTCATTTCCTTAATCATTCCCCAAATATCTGATAGCTGTGTTTCTCTTCCTATAGTATTACAATATTGTCTCCAAAATAAATGCTTAGCTGTTTTAATTGTTTTCCAGACGATTGCCTGACACCGTTTGTACTCAATCACTACTTCCAAAGTATGATGCTTTTTCACTTGCCTGAATGCCCTATTTCTATTTTTAATAGCTTTATTACAATTATCATCCCACCAAGGAAGATTCTTTCTTCATCTATAACCTGTACTTTTTGGTATTGTTTGATTTGCAGACACAATTATAATCACACTGACACTTTTACTAAATTCCTCCCCATCAAAAATGTCCTCACTATTTAGCTGCTCACATCTAGTCTTAAGATAAGATAAGATAAGATAAGCCTTTATTAGTCCCACAACGGGGAAATTCCAGGATTGCAACAGCACAGGGATAGCAACACTCAGAGCAACAATCAGAAGGCAAGAAAAAAAACAAGCAAGCAAGAGCAGCTAATATACATATTGTAGCGAACTCAATATGAGCACCCTACTTGGCTTGCCAAGTGGGTTGACCCTATTGGCGACACAGGTAGGGTGCGGGACTCCGGAGCGGGAGGCGTGAGTTCGAATCTCCCGGTGGGACGTCGCCATGTCGAGCAGCACGTTACAATATGTACATATTACTATAAAATATATATATACACACACACACACACACAGACACACAGTGCAGAGCATTGTAGCTGGATGGAATAAATATATGAATATATGAACACACAGTGCAGAGCATTGTAGCTAGATGGAATAAATATGTAAATATATAAACACCCACAGTACGGAGCATTGCAGCTAGGTGGAATAAATATGCAAGTATATAAACACACACAATGCGGAGCAATGTAGCTAGATGGAATAATATGTAGATATATAAAAACACAGTGCGGAGCATTGTAGCTAGATGGAATAAATATATAGATATATAAATATAAACACACCCAGTGCTGAGCATTGTAGCTAGATGGAATAAATATATAGATATATAAATATAAACACACCCAGTGCAGAGCATTGTAGCTAGATGGAATAAATATGTAAATATATAAACACACACAGTGCAGAGCATTGTTGCTAGGTGGGATGAAACAGCATAACCGTCTATTTAGTTATCCTACATGGTATGATTATGTGCCCATACATATTCTCACCCTCCATAGCGACCGGTATGTTCCTAGTTGTATGCCGGAGAGGACCATTGTGTAAGTCTATTGCATCTTTTGCATTCAAAAAACTATTAGTTTGTTACGTCTTTTTGCTATCTCTGCGAGCAGCCCTGCTTAGGTTGTACAGTCTGACAGCCGTTGGTAGGAAGGACCTACGAAACCTCTCGGTTGTGCACCTGGGATGATGTAGTCTGCTGCTAAATGAGCTCCTCAGTGCATCCAGTATGTCCTGCATAGGGTGGAACTCGAACTCCAGCAGAGATGACAGTTTAGCCACCGTCCTTCTCTCTCCTATCTCCTCCATCGGATCAAGGCGTTGCCCCAGGACAGAGCTAGCTTTCTTAATCAGTTTGTTCAGTCTCTTCCTATCGGCTGCAGTAATGCCACTGCCCCAGCAGACCACTCCAAAAGTGATGGCTGATGCCACCACCGTGTCATAGAATGACTTCAGCAGCGCCCCTTGTACACCAAAAGACCTGAGTCTCCTCAGCAGGAACAGCCTGCGCTGTCCCTTCTTGTAGAGTGTGTCAGTATTGTGTGACCAGTCTAGTTTATTGTTCAGATGAATACCCAGGTACTTGTAGGATGTCACCATCTCGATGTCTGTTCCCTGTATATTTACTGGTGCTGTGAGGGGCTGCCCATGCCTGCGGCAGTCCACCACCAGCTCCTTAGTTTTCCTCGCGTTGATCTGGAGGCAGTTCCGATGGCACCAGTCCACAAAGTCCTGGATAAGCCCTCTGTACTCAGCTTCATCTCCGCTGGAGATGAGACCAACGATCGCAGAGTCATCAGAGAACTTCTGTAGATGGCAATGTGTTGTGTTGTGTGAGAAGTCCGCAGTATAAAGAGTGAACAGGAAGGGAGCCAGCACCGTTCCCTGGGGGGCCCCCGTGCTACTGATGATCGTGTCGGAAACACAGTCCCGGGTTCTCACAAACTGAGGCCGGTTCGTGAGGTAGTCCAGGATCCATGATGACAGGTGCTGGTCCACCCCTGCGCGCAGCAGCTTGTCCTTCAGGATCATCAGTTGGATGGTGTTGAAAGCACTGGAGAAGTCAAAGAACATGATCCTCACCATATTCCCGGGCTTCTCCAGGTGGGACAGAGAACGGTGAAGGAGGAAGATCACCGCATCCTCCACCCCAATGCCATGCTGGTAGGCGAACTGGAGTGGATCCATCGCTGGTTCCACCAGGGGGCGGAGATGAGCAAGGAGCAGTCTCTCCAGGGTCTTCATCAAGTGGGACGTCAAGGCCACCGGTCTGAAGCTGTTCAGGTCTTTGGGGTGGGAAGTTTTTGGTACAGGTACCACACAAGATGTTTTCCACAGCTGTGGTACCCTCCCCAGTTTCAGGCTCATGTTGAAGATATATGTCACAATCCCACACAGCTGGTCTGCACAGGACTTGAGGAGCTTTGCGCTGATGCCGTCCGGTCCCGACGCCTTCCTCGCCTTGATCTTCCTCAGCTCCGTCCTCACCTGGGTCTTGGTCAGGGTCAGGATGGGGGGCTGTGTGTTGGGAGTGGGGGGGGTGTCGGTGGAGTGGGGAGTGGGTAGCAGGACTTGATTTCTTAGAGGCAGCAGTGGTTGTTGTGCAGACAGGGGGGAGGGCGGTTGGTCAAATCTATTGAAAAACAGATTCAGGTTGTTCGCCCACTCCCTGCCCCCCGTGGCCTGGGGGGAGGTATTCTGGAGCCCCGAGATGGTTTTGAGGTTTCTCCAGACCCCGCTGATGTCGCTCTGTTGCAGCTTGTCCTCCATCTTCTTCCTGAAGCTGTCCTTGCCTTCTCTGATCTTTCTCCTCAGCTCCCTCTGTACGGACTTCAGCATCTCCCTGTTCCCCGACCTGAAGATCCTCTTCTTCTCTCTCAGAAGTGTTTTTATCTCAGGGTTGATCCAGGGTTTGTTGTTTGAGTGACGCCGTATGGTCTTGGTGGGAACGGATTTGTCCACACAGAAGCTGAGGTAGCCCGTGAAGGTGTGAATGAGGCCATCGATGTCCTCACCATGTGGATCGCAGAGCTGCTTCCAGGCAGTGGCTTCAAAACAGTCCTTTAGAGTGTCCATTGTCTCCTCAGACCATAACTCCACAGTGTGCATGGCCGGAGGTTGTCTGTGCACTAGGGGTTTGTACACCGGTCGGAGATGAACCAAGTTGTGATCCGATCTCCCAAGTGGGGGGAGTTGTGATGAGGTGTACGTCTCCTTAGTGTTTGCTTACACAGATATTTAAATTTATCCCAATCTGCCTTACCCAATTTCCATCTTGTGCCAGATTACATCTCTTCTTCTCCCACTTCTAGACAATTTTTAACTCTTATTGGGTAATGATCACTCCCATTAGCTGACCGACTTAACACCTCCCAAGATGTGGTTCCTGCAATCGCATTTGAAACCAAAGTTAGGTCTAACACACTTTCTGTGACTAGATTACTGCTAAATCTAGTACCTTTCCCATCATTCATGCATATTAAGTCCTTATCCTCTAAAAAATCCTCAATTACTGTGCCATTTATACTGTATCTATAGTCCTGCTACCCCACAGTGTATTATGTGCATTAAAATCCCCACACCAAACCACCTTACCCTGTGCTTGTCTATGTACGGTGTTCAGAGTGTCAACTGTCAATCTGTTACATGGATTATAGTAATTAATAATTGTAACTTTGTCTTTCACTGCCCATATTTTACCATTATATATTCATGTTCTTTCCCTATTTCCATTATCTTGTAATTTGTTCCATTACGCACGAAGGTTGCTACACCTCCTCCTCTACCAGTTTCCCTGTCGTTCCTTATTGATGTGTATCCTTGAATGACAAAATCCAACTGAGGTTTTAGCCATGTTTCTTGTATACAGATTACCTGGGGTTTGCCTTGCATATCAGATATAAACTTTTCAAATTCTTGCCCATTTGGTGATAGACTTCTGGCATTCCAGTGCAAAACTGTGATTGCCATTATGACCCACTAGTCTGCGAACTTAGAGAGCTGCCACTTAACAAGTCCTCATCTGCTTTCCAATGTAGCCCCTTAATGCCAAGATATTTTTCTGCTGCTTTCACAATGATTTTGATTTTTTCCATTTTCTTGGAAGTCTGCGCCGTACAGTTTATCACATCTACCACAAATAAGACAAAAAAAAATTTCCTTCATAACCAGAGTATCTTGCTTAATTTTACTGCATGCACTGCAAGCCTGCACTTTTTCCCTGTTAAAGTCCACTCCCACGTTTTTAGCTGGCACCTTTTCGCAGCTTCCGCATGTGTTAATCACTGGGAGACTTTTAGCTGCTGAATTTCTGCTGCTCTTTTGCTGGCTTCACAACCTTGATATGCAGCGCTTTGTTTACCACCGCAGTTACAGCACTTTAATTTGGCTCCGTTTTCACACTTACCATATTCATGTTCACCGGAACATCTGGCACATCGCTGTCTACCTTTGCATTTTGCTGCTACATGACTAAACTTTTGACATTTGAAACATCTGAGTGGAGGCAGAACGGGAAGTCTGACTTCATAGCTCATGTAGCCAATATACACCTTACTTGGCAGTCTTGTTTCATCAAAGGTTAACATTACCAACAGACTATCAAATTTTTTTGCCATTTCTATTAGTTTTCAACCTTTGTACCTCTGTCACTTTTGCTCCAGATGTTTTTCTTTATGTCATCAGTTGAGACAGCCGTTGAAATGCCCGATATCACTCCTCTCATTGCCTTATTTCCTTCCAATACTGAACACTGCACATTTTTACCCTCTATCTTAGTGACTCTGACTGCTTTTCCTTGCTGAATACTGTCTTTACATGTAACTAATAACGAACCACTATGAAGGATTCTTGCATTTAAAACTTCTCCAAGTAACTTATTAATTGCATTTGTGAGCTTAATTGGGTTCCACTCATGAAATGATGCCTCTTCCTGAGTAAGTTTAATGATAACTTTACACTCCTTCTGATTATTCTGGGATTGATCATCTTCTGATTCCTCAGCACTTGATAACACACTTGATTACATTTCCTTTCGTCTACGTTTGCCTCTTTTAGACTTCACTGAATTCCAAACTTCCCCTTTCCCGCGTCCTTCCTCCATTCCTCCTAGACCACACCCTGCTGTATCACCTTCCGCTACCTGCTCTGCCATCTCCTGTCCACTGACAACCCAGCTGTGACGAAGTGTATCACTCTATAAATTCAAGAAATCTCTGTCAGTGTGTGTGTCTGTCAGTGTGTCACAGCCAAAGATCATAAGACCACCAATGATGTTCCTATGATGTCTGCATGATGTCCTATGACGTTCCTATGTATAATGACTCATGTGTGAAATGTCCTATGATGTTCCTATGTAACAAAGGCAGGCATCACTCATGATCATAGGACTCGCTATGACATCACCAAAGATCATAGGACTCACTATGACATCACCAAAGATCAAATGCAGGCATCATAGGACTCGCTATGACATCATCAAAGATCATAGAACTCACTATGACATCATCAAAGATCAAAGGCAGGCATCACTGAAAGAGTGCTGATGGCTGATGTGCTTGCTTACACCCTTGCTTTCACCTGCTTTCTACAGGCACACAGAAATATTTGCTTACACTTGGTTTCTACGGGCATGCACAGGTATGCATTACTTTTAAGAATGTCTGAAGTTTCAGAAACCATTCGACATTCAAAGTTCATAGTGTTTCTGATGAAGGTTTGTATATTATACCAGCATTCACAATGTTATAATTTGTGAAAAAATAAATGAGTCATGCAAATAGTTTTTGTTGGAATTTATTTTTACAATAATCAATAATTATTTAATCTAGAATTAATTTTAACCCTTTGTTGGTGTGACTATCTTACACTTAATTTAGTCAAATTAACACTAGCCAGGATGTAAAAAGTGACTCGCCAGTGTTACGGATTAACTTTAACCCTTTCTAAGTGTGAATATCTAACAATTTAGTCAAACTAACACTGGGATGTAAAAATGACTCTCAGCAGGGTTGCTTGTCAACTCGCATTAAGTGTTGCTTTAACTCTCCTTAGCCAGTCAAAAAACCCTGGCACAGTCTTAAATTTTTTAACCCTTTTAAAAGGGTCATTTAACACTGGACTTTTTGCTGTGTAGGAACATCATAGGACATTTCACACACAAGGAGTCATGATACATAGGAACATCGTAGTACATCATGCAGACATCATAGGAACATCATAGGCGGTCCTATGATCTTTGGTCATCACACACACACTGACAGGCACACAGAGATTTTTTGAATTTATAGTGATATTAATGAACTGTTGAGTCATTGGTACATTTTAGGGTCAGATTAATAAGCCACCTTTTATAGAGAATAAGAAGTGAGAGAGTGATGATATAAATAAGTGGAGGAATGACGCTGAGGGATATAGAGTGATGCTTCGATGATATAGAGTGGGGAAGGAGGAGGAGACATGGCGGATGCAGAAGAGGGCAACTCCTGAAAATCTGAAGGAAGTGGATTTAATTCAACTAGGAGCAATGGAGGAGGGAAGCGGGGAAGAGGAAGTTTGGAACACAGTGGAGTCTAAAAGAAGCAAAGGTAGACGTAAAGAAACTCAATCAAGACCGTTATCAAGTGCTGATGAATCAGAGGATGAACGATCCTGGAATGAACAGAAGGAGTGTAAAATAATCATTAAACTTACTCAGGAAGGGGCATCATTTCGTGAGTGGAACCCGATTAAGCTCACAAATGCAATTAATAGTTACTTGGAGAAGTTTTAAATGCAAGAATTGCTCGTAGTGGTTTATTACTAGTTACATATAAAGAGTGTTCAACAAGGAAAAGCAATCAGAGTCAATAAGATGGAGGGGGAAAATGTGCAGTGTTCAGTATTGGATGGAAATAAGACAATGAGAGGAGTGATATCGGGCATTTCAACGGCTGTCTCGACTGATGAAATAATGAAAAACTTAACTGGAGCAAAAGTGACAGAGGTACAAAGATTGAAAACTAATAGAAATGGCGAAAAATGTGATAGTCTGTCGGTAATGTTAAATTTGATGAAACAAGACTGCCAAATAAGGTGTATGTATATTGGCTACATTCAATTCAACTTTATTTATATAGCACCATTTCACAACAACAGTCATCTCATACCACTTTCAACTGTAGGGGAAACCCCCACAATTGCAGAAAGACCCCAGCAATCAAGCGATCCCCTGTGAGCAAGCACTTGGCGACAGTGGAAAGGAAAAACTCCCTTTTAACAAGAAGAAACCTCCAGCAGAACCAGGCTCAGGGGGGGACAGTCATCTGCTGTGACTGGCTGAGGGGTGAGGGGATAGAGAAGATGAAAAGAACAGACATGTAGAGAGCAAACAGCATGACGGGGACTCAATCTATGGGAGAGAACAAACAGATGTTAATGACCAGCAAAAATATTTCATTGAGAGTGAAAAAAGGAGTGAAGCCCAGTGCATTATTGGAGGTCCCCCGGCTGTCTAAACCTATTAGCAGCATAACTACGGGAGGGTTCAGAGGCACATGATCCCTCCCTAATTATAGGCTATATCAAAAAGGAAGGTTTTAACCCTATTCTTAAAAACAGATCGAGTCTGACTCCCAAATCCAGATTGCCAGATTGGCAGCAGATTCCACAGGAGAGGACTTTACGAGGACTTTACGTTCCTCCTCCACTCAGATGTTTCAAATGTCAAAAGTTTAGTCATGTAGCAGCAATATGCAAAGGTTGACAACGAAGTGCCAGATGCTCTGGTGAACATGAATATGGCAAGTGTGAAAGAGGAGCCAAATTAAAGTGCTGTAACTGCAGTGGTGAACATAGCTCTGCATATCGAGGTTGTAAAGCCAGCAAAAGAGCAGCAGAAATTCAGCAGGTAAAAGTCTTCCAGGGATTAACATATGCAGAAGCTGCAAAAAAGGTGCCAGCTAAAAAAGTGGGAGTGGACTCGAACAGGGAAAGTGTGCAGACTTGCAGTGCATGCAGTAGAATTAAGGAAGATACTCTGGTTTTGAAGGAAACTAATTTTGTCTTATTTGTGGTAGATGTGATAAACCGCACTGCGCAGACTTCCAAGAAAACAGAAGAAATCAAAACCATTGTGAAAGCAGCAGAAAAATATCTTGGCATTAAGGGGCTACAGTGGGAAGCAGTTGAGGACTTGTTAAGTGGGGTATCTTTAGATTCAAAGGCATCATGGGCTGGTGGATCAACCGCCAATCAAGTCTAAAAGAAGAAGAAGAATGAGATGAGATGCAGATATGAGACCGCCGATAGACATCATGTAGACATGGAAATCTCACTGAAGAAGAAGAGAAGATTGTTCAGAACTCCTTATAAGAATTCCTTATAGATTAATGACCAGATAGAGTGTTATAGATATCATGTAGACATGGAAATTCATGAAATTTGATTCATAGAGTGATGTTTACCGAGTGAAGTACGTGGCAGTAAGGACTACAGCTCCTGATCAGATAGAGTGATGGTATAGAGTGAAGTACGTGGCGGTAATGCACCTGTAAGCTGGTTGCCAACTGCCAATCAATTCTAAAAGAGGAAGAAGGGATATAGCGTAATATAGAGTGAGTGACGTACGGGAGGGTGGCAGTTACCACGGCCAAGATATGTAGAGTGATTATATAGAGCGGTAGAGAATAGAGTGTTATAGACATCATATTGACATGGAAATCTCACTGTTTGAAGAAGAAGAAGAAGATTGTTCAGAACTCCTTATAAGAACTCCTTATACAAAGATATAGAGTGGTGAATAATAATAATAATAATAGTAATAATAATAATAATAATAATAATAATAATAATAAGAGCTGTAGTCCTTACGTACTTCAGTCCGTAAGGACTACAGCTCCTGACCAGATAGAGTGATGATATACAGTGAAGTACGTGGCGATATTGCACCTGCAAGCTGGTTGCCATCCGCCAATCAAATCTAAAATAAGAAGAAGATGGGACACAGTGGAGACAGACAGAAGAAAAAGAGAGTGAAGTACAGATAGAGTGATGACCTGAAGAATATAGAGAGGGAGCAGATAGAGTGTTATAGACATCATGTAGACATGGATATCTCACTGTTAGAAAAAGAAGAAGATTGTTCAGAACTCCTTATAAGAACTCCTTATAGAGTAATGACCAGATAGAGTGTTATAGACATCATGTAGACATGGAAATCTCACTGTTTGAAGAAGAAGAAGATTGTTCAGAACTCCTTATAAGAACTTCTTGTGCAAAGATATAGAGTGAAGATGATGGAGTGATATAGAGTGATGAATTTGTAAGGACTATAGGTCCTGACCAGATAGAGTGATGATATAGAGTGAAGTATGTGGTGGTAATGCACCTGTAGGCTGGTTGCCAACCGCCAATCAAATCTAAAAGAAGAAGAAGAAGAAGAAGAAAGAAGGTTCACTATAGAGATACCTTGGATGGATATATAGAGTGAAGTTCTGAGTGACCGGAATTGAGAAATACTTGCTTACAGCAGACTTGCTGAATACTGAATGATGATTTAGAGTGAAGTACGTGGTGGTAGTGCACCTGTAAGTTGGTTGCCAACCGCCAATCAAATCTAAAAGAAGAAAATGATGAAGAAAGTCTGGAGATCAAAAGCTGGTCGAGGATATAGAGTGAAGTACATGGCGGTAATGGCATGAGACCATCAGGCCCACCCAGTGACATGTCCCTGCGGTGTGGAAAAAGAGGCCATTAGGCTCGTGGTTGTAGAGCTCCATCTACTGGCAGAGGAAGTGTCTGGACAAATTATGCACCCACCCCACCTCCAGCGCCCGGGGTGTGGCCAGATCAGCCGCAGCAGACACAGCTGCCTCAACAATCACACATGGCTCCCAACTAGAGCATGATGAGTCAACAATGACTAGAGAACCGTACTGAAGAGGTAGCACTTTCGAATCCAATGTTATCCCTCACGGTGGGAGACAAGACTTATGAGGTTATGGTGGACACAGGGGCTCACTTTTCATCAATATCAACTTCTCTACCCCTGTCCACCAACTATACATCAGTGGTTGGCATCTCTGGGACCCCGAAACGTCTCCCTTTCTCAGTACCATTGAACTGTTCATTGGCCGGACTGGATTTTGTCCACTCTTTTCTCTATTCACCAGACTGTCCTGTAAATCTCTTGGGAAGAAATGTGTTGTTGAAAATGAGGGCACACATCTATTTTGCTTCTACTGGAACTGTTGTGTGCTGCCAAATGGGACTATGCTCCGGAGCACATCATATTTGTCTACTTCCCTAAATGCTCCACAGTTGCAAATACAAGAAGCAGATACTGAGGAAGATCAAACCTCTTCTCCAACTGTGTGGTGGCTACAGCTGAATGATGGAAGCCTTTACAAAAATCAACTGGTAGGCAAATAAATTTCATGGGCTCTGTGGATTGACTGTTCGACCATATGATCCCCCCACATGATCCACTCCATTGTACAATGAATTATTCACATGATGATCAGGAACTGTATGATGATCAGTGGGAGACTTTGGTGGGGGTACAGGACTTGGTGTGCAAAGACATTTATGTGGGTCCACAAGGAGTCACTGCTGCAGTTTATTTGGACAAGGACTTGTTGCCTCTGTATGCCCTCTCAGACACTGCTGCACCCCATGTCACGCTGGGGGTGTCCACAGGAAAGGAGGCAAGGGCACTGGGCCCAATGGTGAAAAACTGTCTTAAGTTGACTGACTGGGTTGTCACACAATGTATGGACCTGCATGACTCACCATCTGCTGATTGCTATCGCATCTCATGCAATGTCACAATTCAGGCCACTCCACAAACATTGCACCTTGACAGAACACATGGCAGAGAAAACACTGATCATCCAGATTCTGGTGCACT
Organism: Pholidichthys leucotaenia; assembly: GCA_020510985.1. Lineage (NCBI taxonomy): Eukaryota > Metazoa > Chordata > Actinopteri > Cichliformes > Pholidichthyidae > Pholidichthys > Pholidichthys leucotaenia. Next base: position 290,346,141 of record CM035845.1, read on the forward strand.
TCTGGATGCTCTGCCCCATTCTCTATGGTCAGATGGCTCTGCAGATGTTGGTCTGATTACCTGTTCACCAGTCAAAATCTCACCGAAAGCTAATGCTCAACCAATATGGCAAGCACAGTATCCTCTCACAAAAGAGAAGGAGATAGGCATAGCAGGAACAATACAGGGTCTTCTTCAGGCAGGGGTTCTAGTGCCAACACAGTCCCCATGGAACACACCAATTCTTCCTGTAGAGAAGGTTCAGGTTCAGGTTCAGGTTACTTTATTTGTACCCGTAGGTAGATTTGTTTTGCAGTTGGTGACATCCATATTTACAAGCCACTAATTACATTCAACATAGACATAAACACAGGCACACATCTTACAAAATAGGTAAATATAAAATATGTACAATATAATTTTTATAGCTTGTTCAACTCTTTGACAGCAGCAGGGACAAAGCTGTTTTTGTAGCGCTGGGTTCTACTTTTTGGGACAGCAAACCTCCGTCTGGAGGGAAGAAGCTGAAAGTTGCAGTGCAAAGGGTGGGAGTAATCATTTAAAATCGAGTCGGCCATCCTCTGTACTTGTCTGGTGTACAGGGATGTCAGGCTCAGCTGTGACTCACCAAGCAAACGACTGGACCATCTGACTACCTGATCCAAGGATTTCCTCTGTTTCAGTTTTATCTGACCAAACCATGACATTAAAGAAAAGGATAAAACAGATTCAATAAAAGCCCGATAGAACATAGTCATTATGGTTCGGTCAATTTGGAAGCGTGCAAGTTTCCTCAAACAATGCAAATTTTGCTGACCCTTTTTGCACACCCTTTCACAGTTCACCTCAAAGTTCAATCCACTATCAATAATTGTCCCAAGATAAGCCTGGCAAAATGGACTACAGGATGGTACACAACCTGAGACCTGTCAATTCTGTGGTTGTTCCTACGAATTACACTGTTCCAAATCCTTATCTGTTTCTGAATAGCATTACACCACAGCACTTTTTTTTTCCTTTTTTTTTTTTTTTTTTTACTGTTGTGGACATTTCTAATGCTTTTTTCAGCATTCCACTACATGCAGACAGCTGGACTTGATCCTGACCAGGCGCACCTCACTGAAGAATGTGCTAATCACCCGTTCGTTCCAGAGTGCAGATTGCGACACAGACCATTCATTGGTGTGTTACAAGGTCAAGCTGCAGCTGAAGAAATTCCATCGTGACTTCCTTGTGGTAACGTATCGTCACTTCCTGTTTTGCTGTCTGCCTGTGTGGTTTGCTCTCCAGCTCTCCAGCCACTAGCTAGCCACTAGCTATGGCTACTACCTCTCTTTCCTCTCCTCCTCTGGTGTGCTCTCTCTGTCAGATGTTTAGCTACACCTCTGCCTCTTTTAGTGATAACGGTAAATGTAATAAATGTTGTCTTTTTGAGGCGCTTGAGGCGAGGTTGTCTGATTTGGAGTCCCGGCTCCGCTGCATTGAAACACCGTCTGCGCCAGTTAATCTTGACGGACGCCCATTAGCTGCAGCGGAGCTAGCTAGCTTAGGCCCCCCTGTCAGCGGTTCCCCGGCTCTCCTCAGCAGCGAGGAGACTGGGTGGGTGACGGTGAGAAGGAAGCCTAGTCGCAAAGCCCCGGTTCACCACCAACCTGTTCACGTTTCTAATCGTTTTTCCCCGCTCAGCGACACACCCGCTGAGGAAAAAACTCTGATCATTGGCGACTCTGTAGTCAGAAACGTGAACCTAGAGACTCCAGCGGCCATAGTCCAATGTATTCCTGGGGCCAGAGCAGGCGACATCGAGTCAAATTTGAAAGTGCTGGCTAAAAGTAACTGTAAATACTCCACAATTGTTATTCACGCCGGCATTAATGACATCCGTCTCCGGCAGTCGGAAGTCACGAAACTTAATATAGAATCGGTGTGTGAGTTTGCAAAAACGATGTCTGCCACTGTAGTATTCTCTGGGCCCCTCCCCAATCTGACCAGTGATGACATGTTTAGTCGCTCGTCATCCTTGAACCGCTGGCTGTCTGTGTGGTGTCCTAAAAATGACGTGGGCTACATTGACAATTGGAGATCTTTTTGGGGAAAACCTGGTCTTATGAGACGAGACAGCATTCATCCCACTTTGGATGGTGCTTCTCATTTATCTAACAATCTGGCATCTTTTTTATCCAAATTTCCAAAACCGTGACTACTCAGAGTTGGGACCAGGAAGCAGAGTCGTAGTCTTACACGCCTCTCTGCAGCTCCTCTTCATCCGCCACCCCTCAGCTTAGCCCCTGTCTTCCCCATCAGAGAATCGTTGTCTGCTCCCTCCAAAGTAAATAAAAATATAATGTATGTATAAGCGTCCCAAAGTGATAAAGCAAAATATTGGTAAAACTCAAATTAAACATAAAGCCTCTAAATTGAATGATTTGGCCTCTGTTCCTCCTCATAATTTAAAAATTAAATGTGGTTTATTAAATATTAGGTCTCTAACTCCCAAGTCTCTGTTAGTCCATGATCTGTTAATTGATCATCAGATTGATTTAATTTCCCTTACAGAGACTTGGTTAGGGCAAGAGGATTATGTTGGTTTAAATGAATCAACTCCCTCTGGTTATTTAAACTGTCAAAATCCCAGAAGTTCTGGTCGTGGAGGAGGAGTAGCAACAATTTACCATTCCAAATTACTAGTTAATGTAAAGCAAAAAACATGTTATAATTCCTTTGAGGGCCTGGTCCTCAGTGTTGGGCACTTTAGCAATTTCAGGTTAAACCCAATTTTATTTGCCATAATTTATCGTCCCCCATCAACCTATTCAGAATTTTTATCCGAATTTGCTGATTTCTTAGCTGATTTAGTGCTGAAATCTGATAGAATAATTATAGTAGGGGACTTTAATATACATGTGGATGTAGATAGTGACTGCCTTAATGTGGCTTTTAATTCAATATTAGACTCGATTGGGTTTTCTCAGAAAGTAGGAAATTCTACTCATTACCTCCACCATACATTGGGCCTTGTTCTGACATATGGCATAGAAATAGAAAATCTTGTAGTGTCTCCTCATAACCCTGTACTGTCAGACCATTGTCTGTTAACCTTTGATTTTACTATTTCTGACTATTTGGCTCCTAAAGAAAAATATTATCACAGTAGATGCCTCTCAGATGATGCTGTTTCCAAATTTATGCAGATTGTTTCCTCTATGCCATGTGTCAACACAACGGAAATAAGCTATAGACAGCTTGCTCCTTCTGTAATTGATAACATGGTGGATAGTGTTTCAGCTTCTTTGCATCAGGCTCTAGACTTGGTGGCCCCCTTAAAAAAGAAAAAGTCTAATCAGAGATTTTTAACTCCTTGGTTCAACACAGAAACTCGTAGCTTAAAACAGAAGACTCGTCAATTAGAAAGAAAATGGCGCTCTACTAATTTAGATGAAATCTATTTAGCTTGGAGAAATCATCTTTTAATTTATAAAAAAATCTCTTAGAAAAGCTAGAACGAGTTATTACTCTGCATTAATAGAAGAGAACAAGAATAATCCCAGGTTTCTTTTCAGTACTGTAGCCAGGTTGACAAAGAGTCAGGACTCTGTCACTCCTAGCATCCCCTTAGAGCTTACTAGTCAGGACTTTATGAACTTTTTCAATAATAAAATTCTTCAGCTGATCCAAAATGCTGCAGCAAGAGTTTTAACAGGTACTAGAAAGAGAGATCATATCTCTCTGGTTCTGGCCTCCCTTCATTGGCTTCCCATAGAGTTTAGAATTAAGTTTAAAATCCTTCTTCTTACTTACAAAGCTCTAAACAATCAGGCTCCTTTTTATTTAAAAGATCTGATACTACCGTATCATCCTAACAGAGCACTACGCTCCCAAAATGCAGGATTACTTGTAATACCTAGAATCTCCAAAAGTACAATGGGAGGCAGAGCCTTCAGTTATCAAGCTCCTCTCCTGTGGAATCAGCTGCCAATCTGGATTCGGGAGTCAGACTCGATCTCTGTTTTTAAGAATAGGGCTAAAACCTACCTTTTTGATATAGCCTACAATTAGGGAGGGATCATGTGTTTCTGAACCCTCCCTTAGTTATGCTGCTAATAGATTTAGTCAGCCGGGGGACCTCCAGTAATGCACTGGGCCTCACTCCTTTCCTCACTCTCTATGAAATATTTTTTTTTTTTTGCTGGTCATTAACATTTGTTTGTTCTCTCCCATAGATTGAGTCCCCACCGTGCTGTTTGCTCTCTACATGTCTGTTCTTTTCTTCTTCTCTATCCCCTCACCCCCCAGCCAGTCGCAGCAGATGACTGCCCCTCCCTGAGCCTGGTTCTGCTGGAGGTTTCTTCCTGTTAAAAGGGAGTTTTTCCTCTCCACCGTTGCCAAGTGCTTGCTCACAGGGGATCGCCTGATTGCTGGGGTCTTTCTGCAACTGTGGGGGTCCCCCCTACAGTTGATAGTGCTATGAGATGACTGTTGTTGTGAAATGGCGCTATATAAATAAAGTTGAATTGAATTGAATCGTGCTAGACAGCCTGGAAAGGCACGGATTGACATCAGCAAGATGGCCCAACCAGAACTTGTTGAGCAGTTTTCCTCCACCTTTTTTTTTTTTTTGTTACTTATTTGTACCCGTAGGTAGATTTGGTTTGCAGTCTGGTGACAAACCACCGGCTGCCGGTCGCTGCGTGCGCGAGCGCCCTAAACCTACATGTTTTTGGTATGCGGGAGGAAACCGGAGAAATCCCGGAGTAAACCCACGCAACACGGGGAGAACATGCAAACTCCACACAGCTCACTGTTGGTCGGGGGCTGGGATCGAGCCCACGGTCTCATGATCCCCGCGATCCAGTGTACCACAAGAAGGAGAATCTGCAAAGCAGAAGTGGGAAAAGCTGCGAAACACCATCCACCGCACAGCCTTGGCTACCTTTGGGAGGAAGACCTCAAAGTCACAGGACTGGTTTGATGCCAAGTTGACCGAGATGACCCCCGTCATTGCAGCCAAGCGCTCAGCACTTGCTGAGTACAAGAAGTACCCAAACAAGAAGAATCTCCAGATTCTCGGGGCTGCGAGAAGCAAAGTTCAGCAGACTGCTCGGCGTTGTGCCAACGAGTACTGGACTCAGCTCAGCCAAGACATTCAAACTGTTGCCATAACAGGGAACATCCGTGGTATATACGATGGCATCAAGAAAGCACTTGGTCCAGCTCAGAGCAAGACGGCCCCCCTCAAATCTTCCACTGGGGAGATGATCACAGAAAAGAACAAGCAGATGGAGAGATGGGTGGAACACTACTCCGACCTCTACTCTAGACAGAACACCATGACATCGTCAGCCCTTGATGCCATCGACTGCCTGCCATCCATGGACGAACTTGACGCCGAGCCAACCATTGACGAACTCAGCAAGGCCATTGATAGCTTGACTGCTGGCAAGGCACCCAGCAACGACGGCATACCCCCTGACCTGATCAAGCACTGCAAGACTGCCCTACTGCTGCCATTGCATGATGTCCTCTGCCAGTGCTGGAAGGAAGGTGCCGTACCACAGGACATGAGGGACGCCAAGATCATCACCCTCTACAAAAACAAAGGGGAGAGAAGTGACTGCAACAACTACAGGGGCATCTCCCTCCTCAGCGTTGTTGGCAAAGTCTACGCACGAGTTGTTCTCGTTCGTCTACAGAAGCTTGCCGAACGTGTCTACCCCGAGTCTCAGTGTGGCTTCCGCGCTGAGCGATCGACGGTAGACATGATATTCTCCATCCGCCAACTCCAGGAGAAATGCAGAGAACAGAACATGTCTCTGTACATCGCCTTCATCGACCTCACCAAAGCGTTCGATCTGGTCAGCAGAGAGGGCCTTTTCAAGATCCTGCCAAAGATAGGATGCCCACCAAAGTTGTAAAGCCTCATCGAATCGTTTCACACCAACATGCAGGGGATAGTGCAGCACGATGGCAACGTCTCAGAGCCATTCAACATACGCAGCGGAGTGAAACAGGGCTGTGTACTTGCGCCAACCCTCTTTGGGATTTTCTTTGCTATGCTCCTGAGGCATGCCTTCAGCACAGCAACAGAGGGAATCTACCTGCACACAAGATCTGACGGCAGGCTTTTCAACCTCGCCCGACTGAAAGCCAGAACCAAAGTACGCGAGGCTCTAATCAGAGACATGCTGTTCGCAGATGACACTACAGTCGCAACCCACACACAGCAGGAGCTTCAGACCCTGATGGACCGCTTCTCCCAGGCATGCAAGGACTTTGGGCTTACCATCAGCCTGAAGAAGACTAAAGTCTTGGCGCAAGGCACGGAAGCACCACCAACCATCACCATCGACGACTAAAAGCTGGAGGTCGTGAATCAGTTCACGTACCTGGGGTCCACGATCAGCAACAACCTCTCCCTTGATACAGAGATCAACAAGAGGACTGGAAAATCAGCCTTCACACTCGCTCACCTCACCACACGAGTGTGGGAGAATCCCAAACTCTCTGTCAAGACGAAGATGGCAGTGTACAACGCCTGCGTCATCAGCACACTGCTCTGTGGGAGTGAGACGTGGACAACATACGCCCGGCAGGAAAAGAGACTGAACTCCTTCCACTTGCGCTGCACTCGCCACATCCTGGACATATCCTGGCAGGACAAAGTGCCCAACACAGAAGTTCTGTCCCGTGCTGGCCTTCCCTCCATGTTCACTCTACTCAGGCAGCACAGGCTCCGCTGGCTAGGCCACGTTCACCATATGGAGGATGACAGAATCCCCAAAGACGTCCTCTACGGAGAACTGGCAACTGGCAGGAGAGACGTTGGCCGCCCACAGCTGCACTTTAGAGACGTCTGCAAGAGAGACATGAAGGCCCTGGATATCAACACAGAGCGCTGGGAGGACCTTGCAACGGACCGCTCCAAATGGAGAGGCACCCTGACCAGACAGCTCAAGGCGGGTGAAGAGAGACTGACTGCTGCAGCAGATGAAAAAAGGACCCGCAGGAAGAACCGCCACAGACCCAGCAGCACGGAGACCACCCACAAGTGCGACCTGTGTGACAGGGACTGTCATTCGCGCATCGGCCTGTTCAGCCACAGGTGGTGCTGTTCCAGCAGAGTAAACGTTTAGGATTCTCTTCCATGGATATCATAGACCGACGGAGGCCGACGACTACATGCAGACAGCAGGTCTCTTTTTGCATTCACTTATCAGGGTCAACAATACACATACAGTACAGTAGACAACCACAAGGTTTTGTTGACTCACCAGCCGTTTTTAATCACATACTGTGTCAACATTTGCAGGATTTATTCCTACCCCCTGACACATTGTTGTTGCAGTATGTTGATGATCTGCTATTAGCAGGCTGTACTGCTGCCTCTGTGCTTTTAGCCACGGAGATCCTCTTGAAACATCTTTACCAGAAAGGCTACAAACTAAGCCGCAAAAAGGTACAGTGTTGTCACCCCAGATAATATTTATTTTATTTTACCTTTATTTAACCAGGAAAAAAACCCGTTGAGATTAAAAACCTCTTTTTCAAGGGAGTCCTGGCCAAGAGGCAGCAAAAAAAATCACAACTACACTTACAATGACATATAAATCATATAAAACAGTTACAAATTAGTGAGGCCATCTCAAGTGTTCTCAATCTGGTTTTAAAGTCGTTCAATGAAACAAGTTCCGTTAGTTTCCAGTCTTTTTGCAACATGTTCCATGTAGAGGGGGCTGAGAACATGAAAGCTCTTTTTCCCAGCTCAGTACGGGCAAATGGAACAGAAAGCAACAAATGATCATTAGAACGCAAACCATAAGAATCAACACTTCTCAGTGTGATCAAATTACAAATGTAAGGGGGCAACAGTCCAAGCATGGCCTTGTAAATAAAAATGTGCCAATGAATCAACCTCCTGGTGGACAAAGAGGGCCATCCCACTCTAGAATACAGTTCACAGTGATGGGTCAAGGCTCTACAGTTTGTAACAAACCTCAAAACAGCATGATATACAGAGTCAATCTTACTCAGACACTGAGCTGAAGCGTTCATATACAAGAGGTCTCCATAATCTAAAATAGATAAAAAAAAGTTGCAGTAACAAGACGCTTTTTAACCTCAAAAGAAAAACATTTATTTCGAAATTGTCAGAAAAATTGTGTACATATATATATTATCATTTCATAATATACTTGACTGAAGGTTTAAAAAGGTTTATGCTGTGTGTTGTGAAAAAATTACTGATGTGTAACTCCACTTAGTGTGCAAATCAAGATGAGTAACTATGTTCTTTTTGACCGGAAGCACCGGTTAGTTGTAGGCCCATATATGGAGTTGTTTCCCTCTCCCTCTCTTTGCTGAGTGAAGAAGCAGATGTTCTCCCCGCGATAAGAGTGTTCATGCGATTTATCTCCTACACACACTTGAAGATGTACAGAGCGTACTTTTGCTTATGTGGTAATTCCGTTGTTCTGCTTTTGCTGAGTTTGTCACATACACCATGTACTATCATTGTATATAAAGAAGGCGCTGCGGGATTGCCCCCAGCATTTCACCTTCACCCTGCCTGTGTGATTGCTCCTTGCAAGTAAAACTTCTAACTTCTAAAAGGCTCTACGTGTCTCAAGTCTGATCTTTGATTCAGTCTAATACCTTTTTGTACTCTGTATTTGTGAGGTTTATATTTCAGACTTCTGACATACGTGGTGCCGAAACCTGGGACAGCTGAGATCCAGGTGGAGCGGGAGGAGACGTCCTGCAGGTTGAAAACCGTGCACGGTCTGATGACATCCATCAGTATTGGAAACCCGACTTGAGGGAACTCTGGTAGAGACGACCTTCCTCCCAGCTCTATCTGGTGACGGCTGTCCTCACTGATAGAGCTCGAAAGTAAGTTACAAATTTTTCCCTTTTTAAATTGACTGTAATGGAAATATACAAAGGAAAACTAGGCCTAAGAATTCCCCATAAAAAGTAGTGTGACGGCGATTCACGGCTACTGATAGGCCAGGTTTAAAAATAAAAAGGGGTGTAGGAAGTAGTGTGACGGCGATTCACAACTACTTAGTGGTCAGGTTTAAAAATAAATAGGGTGAAGGAATTCACCCCAAAATTGGGCAGTAATAGTGTTACAGTGGGCGTACTGATAACGTTCCTGACCACGAACCCACCCCAAAATTGGGCAGTAATAGTGTTACAGTGGGCGGACTGGTAAAGTTCCTGGCCATCTAAAAATGAGGAATTGTGTTAGAAAACCGGATAGGCACACGAATAAACAGAAGAAAAAACAGGACATAGCGCGCGCAACTGTAAAAAATTACAATAACAGACAAAATGAAAAGGGAAAAATAAAGGATCCAGAAAAATACTTAAATAAATGGAAAAAAGGATTTCTCATTCAAGCCCATGTTGAACGTGGATGAATGCCAGGCATTGTTAACAACCATTAAAATGACGTCTAATAAACCTGTTAAAACAGGCAAACCCAGTGCGGAGCTCCAATGTGCCATCTTGTGGTCACAAGCGGCAGAGGCTTCCCAACGGAAAGCTGATGAAGCCAGAGAAAAGCAGAAACAAATGAAAACTCAAACTAGTACTGTTAGTACGGCCCCACTATTGGAAAATCCACCCCCATACCCCAAACCGGGACCTAAGGCGGGCCCGTATTCCACTCTTTCACAAGAAGCCCAAGAGGTTGGGAAAAGGAGGAAGCAAATAAAATCATAATAATTAGACCATAATATTTAAAGACGGACGGATCAAATGGCAGCAGAACTGGATAATGTTAAAATGGACAATGAGAACGTTATTTTATCTATTATCTATTCTTTGTGTGTGTGTGTGTGTGTGTGTGTGTGTGTGTGTGTGTGTGTGTGTGTGTGTGTGTGTGTGTGTGGTTGATCTGTGAAGAAAGTGGTCTAAATATGGGTACTTTTACAACACCCCCCCACTCCCAACACACAGCCCCCCATCCTGACCCTGACCAGGACCCAGGTGAGGACGGAGCTGAGGAAGATCAAGGCGAGGAAGGCGCCGGGACCGGACGGCATCAGCGCAAAGCTCCTCAAGTCCTGTGCAGACCAGCTGTGTGGGATTGTGACGTATATCTTCAACATGAGCCTGAAACTGGGGAGGGTACCACAGCTGTGGAAAACATCTTGTGTGGTACCTGTACCAAAAACTTCCCACCCCAAAGACCTGAACAGCTACAGACCGGTGGCCTTGACGTCCCACTTGATGAAGACCCTGGAGAGACTGCTCCTTGCTCACCTCCGCCCCCTGGTGGAACCAGCGATGGATCCACTCCAGTTCGCCTACCAGCATGGCATTGGGGTGGAGGATGCGGTGATCTTCCTCCTTCACCGTTCTCTGTCCCACCTGGAGAAGCCCGGGAATATGGTGAGGATCATGTTCTTTGACTTCTCCAGTGCTTTCAACACCATCCAACCGATGATCCTGAAGGACAAGCTGCTGCGCGCAGGGGTGGACCAGCACCTGTCATCATGGATCCTGGACTACCTCACGAACCGGCCTCAGTTTGTGAGAACCCGGGACTGTGTGTCCGACACGATCATCAGTAGCACGGGGGCCCCCCAGGGAACGGTGCTGGCTCCCTTCCTGTTCACTCTTTATACTGCGGACTTCTCACACAACACAACACACTGCCATCTACAGAAGTTCTCTGATGACTCTGTGATCGTTGGCCTCATCTCCAATGGAGATGAAGCTGAGTACAGAGGGCTTATCCAGGACTTCGTGGACTGGTGCCATCGGAACTGCCTCCAGATCAACGCGAGGAAAACTAAGGAGCTGGTGGTGGACTGCCGCAGGCATGGGCAGCCCCTCACAGTACCAGTAAATATACAGGGAACAGACATCGAGATGGTGACATCCTATAAGTACCTGGGTATTCATCTGAACAATAAACTAGACTGGTCACACAATACTGATGCACTCTACAAGAAGGGACAGCGCAGGCTGTTCCTGCTGAGGAGACTCAGGTCTTTTGGTGTACAAGGGGCGCTGCTGAAGTCATTCTATGACACGGTGGTGGCATCAGCCATCACTTTTGGAGTGGTCTGCTGGGGCAGTGGCATTACTGCAGCCGATAGGAAGAGACTGAACAAACTGATTAAGAAAGCTAGCTCTGTCCTGGGGCAGCGCCTTGATCCGATGGAGGAGATAGGAGAGAGAAGGACGGTGGCTAAACTGTCATCTCTGCTGGAGTCCGAGTTCCACCCTATGCAGGACATACTGAATGCACTGAGGAGCTCATTTAGCAGCAGACTACATCATCCCAGGTGCACAACCGAGAGGTTTCGTAGGTCCTTCCTACCAACGGCTGTCAGACTGTACAACCTAAGCAGGGCTGCTCGCAGAGATAGCAAAAAGACGTAACAAACTAATAGTTTTTTGAATGCAAAAGATGCAATAGACTTACACAATGGTCCCCTCCGGCATACAACTAGGAACATACCGGTCGCTATGGAGGGTGAGAATATGTATGGGCACATAATCATACCATGTAGGATAACTAAGTAGACGGTTATGCTGTTTCATTCCATCTAGCAACAATGCTCTGCACTGTGTGTGTTTATATATTTGCATATTTATTCCATCTAGCTACAATGCTCAGCACTGGGTGTGTTTATATATTTATATATCTACATATTATTCCATCTAGCTACATTGCTCCGCACTGTGTGTGTTTATATACTTGCATATTTATTCCACCTAGCTGCAATGCTCCGTACTGTGGGTGTTTATATATTTACATATTTATTCCATCTAGCTACAATGCTCTGCACTGTGTGTTCATATATTCATATATTTATTCCATCCAGCTACAATGCTCTGCACTGTGTGTCTGTGTGTGTGTGTATATATATATATTTTATAGTAATACGTACATATGTTTATTAGCTGCTCTTGCTTGCTTGTTTTTTTTCTTGCCTTCTGATTGTTGCTCTGAGTGTTGCTATCCCTGTGCTGTTGCAATCCTGGAATTTCCCCGTTGTGGGACTAATAAAGGCTTATCTTATCTTATCTTTTATTTTTTCAATTTAACTCTGTGGGGTCTTGATTAATGTTGCACACGTGATAAACTGTTTACATATTTAAAAAAAAAAAGCAATTTTGACGCATTACTGACCTTTGTCCTTGACTGAAACATGACAGTGCACTTTATAGAAAAAAGGACTGACGTGTGACAATGTGACTACAGGCCATACTATGATCATATTATGATGTCATTTAATAATGCCTAATCACTGAAGATTTTATGTTTACCCTATATCACATGATTTAGAGCACAGAGGATCAAAAGAGATTGATAATTAATGTGTCTGTGCATATGATCTGCCAGAGGCTATGGATTATCAGACAAAGGTCTTGGAGAAAGAATCCTTAAATTGATAAGCATTTTTTGAAGCCAAGTATGACTTTGTATGACATTGTAGATAACATAAGGTGTACTGATTCAAATGACTTTGACTTTACAAATGTAATGTTTATATGATTTTATATTGATGTTACTCACCACATAATGGTGCGGTAACATCATATTTCAGAAATGTGACAGTAATGAGGGATGTGCTTCTCCTGATTCAGCGGTGGCCAAGCTGGGTCAGGGTGAACTACATTGCACTCCATAATTTACCAAGGAATGTATGAAATAGTATGATTCCTTGTAAAACATTAAATCAAATTCTAATTAGGCAAAACGTCCGCCTTTCCTTTGACTGAAAGAATGTGACACAATATTTCAAATTCAACCCATCTGTGTTCAACTGGACAAACTGATCTTATTTATCAATGCTGAAGCATATTAAAAATGCACAGATAGTTATTTTGTTTTTCTTAAACGAAATTTGTAAACTATTTCAAGAGATGTCACAAAAAGAAGCTATAATTATTGAAATCTTATCTTTGAAGGAACTGGGCTACCTGCAAATTTTATTTAAAACTAAAAATGGTAACACACTTCCTTTCAGTAAAAGAATCAAACAAATACCCTGTAACTTTGCTGCATGTGAGCCTCCATGTATCAAAACAGGGGGTATCAAAGAAATTAATTAGCAAATAATTAGCAATCCTCAGAAAAATAGATAATGCATAAAAATTATCAATAAATGATTGATGATGAATTCAATTCAATTTTATTTACATAAGTGCTTTTCATTTCATTTTCTGTAGTGCCCAGGATAAACATATGGCTGCAGTTATAACTCAAACACAGGCTGGGCAATACAGACCACCTTTTTATTATTTATGGGATAATACAAATAATAAGATCATGCCCTCTATTATCCTACACATTTCCCATGTTGTGAAGGAGGGGGTGAACAGCAGCGCTCTCTCTCTCTCTACTTAGCAAAGGAAGAAGCGAGCGACAGGCTTGCTCTGTAAAAAAATAGAAGTGTGCTTATGCTGTAACGGTGTTGTCTGGGGTCCTGATTGTGTAAAAATTCCACAACCTGCATCACCTCCAACAGCTGAATGAGCTACTAACCTGAATGTAACTTATCTGTATTCTGTACAGACAGTAAATATGCTTATAGCGCATGCCACCTGCATACTGTTACCTTGAATCTGCGGGGGTTTATCACCTCCACAGAAAAACCAGCAAAACATCAACAGCAATTGTTGCAACTATGTAATGTTCTGATGCTACCATGTTCTGTGGCAGTTATTCACTGCCCTGCCCACACTAATGGCACTGACTTGTCTAGCTGCGATAATCACTTGGCTGATAACGCTACTCACTGTGCTGCTATTGGTCTTTTAGGAACCGTCTGTTTTATTAATAATGTTGATGTTTTAAAAGACTGTCAAAATAATATGGACCTTCCTCCTGTTTCATGTGTAAATAATTAGAAATACATTTGGCTTGCCTGATGAAAATTTGCTCTGCCACCCACATTATACAGATGAGCTGTCCTGGTGGCACATGGCCAATCATGTGCCAACAGGAGGGAAATCAATGATGAGGATGTTGAAAAAACTGTCCTAATATTTTGAAAGAAGTAACAAAAACATGCCAAAAGTGCATCATTTGTTTATAAAATAATGCTCAAGGAGCAATGGAAAGCTACAATATTGCTTGGTGTTGATTGACACCTTCACAAAGTGGACAGGAATTCATCACACATCCTCAGCAAATGCCGCATCTGTGTGTGTGAAACTCTATTGAATGATGCTCTTTCTGTTTTTGGGGTTCCAGAACTGATTTATGCAGATAATGGAACTCATTTTACAGCACAAACAGTTCAAGACTTAATCCAAGCTGTAAGAAGTAAGATCAAATTTCATAGTATCGGTACAATCAAACAAATGCTGGCAAAAACCACATATGGAAAGGGTATTACTTGGCCAGAAGCTCTGAAATTAGTCAGACTAACCATTTACTCTATACTAGACCCAAAGACAGGATTATCACCTTTTGAATGTGTTTTTCACCATCCTTATGTATTACCTGACCTCTCACCACTAACCACACCTAACAAATACACAGATCTTGGTGAACATCTCAGGGAATGTTTTGATTCTGTCAGAAGCTCTCTCTGCTCCACAGAAAGAAACGGATAACCATTGCAACCTGGAGACTATGTCTTCATAAAGAACCACCACTGACAACACTAGACACTCCCACTCCCACTGCAGTACGTATTGCTGAATGACCATCTCAGATTCACCTTTCACACGCTAAAAGACTACGGATGCTTGTAAGTGAACTAACTAACTTGTTTCCCTGAGTAAGTCCAGTTACAAAGGGGGCGTGTCCTTTTAAGGACAAGACCGTCTCAACCCTGGTGAAGAAAGAGGCCCGGAGGGGTACTCTCTCAGGTGGAAGCATGGTACCAAAATTATTGATGACTCTGTGTTCAGCACTTCTCCTGACAGTGGGGTGGTAATCTCTTTCTGATTCAAGGACAAGGAACCCACGAAGCACGGACAATGAACAATACGCATAACCTATGGTACCAGACAATGGTGGTTTCGGCGAGAGGACTGGGAATCGATACTTCTTGCTATATGTGTTCATTGCTACCCCATTCACACAAGACTGCAATACCCATGATTGACTACAATACCCATGATCCCTGTTCCACTGAGTGAAGAGAAAACGCCCGGAGCGACAATAGCGATGAACTCTCGTCTCAGTCTGTTTAATACAAGCAATAATGTTGGACATTGGTTGGTGGGGAATTTGTCAGAAAGGTGTAGAAGAGCTTGGAAATGAAGAGGCGATTTGGTTTATAAGCAAAGCTTTAATATTCAGCTCTTCTAACAAGTCTCATCTGGTGCAGAGAGTGGCAGAAGGGAAAAGAGACAGAATCTCTCCCACTCACTGATTATATACATGCACACAACAAAAGACATGCATAACAAAGGCTGACATCCCTCATTATCTTAATCCCCCCTTTGTCCTGGTATTTCCTCTCCTCGCCTTGGGGGGTGAGGGTGGCTCCTCCGGTCTCCTCCGCCGCGTCCGGGAATGTCTTTGTTCTTCACTCGGCGGGTGAGAGTCCTTTGTCCTTTCAGAGGTGTGAAGTTCTTTACATATGTAATCACCAAACATTTCCACATGCTTCAACATATGTAAGTTATGGAATATATGGTTAATATAGACCACAGGCCCCCCAAACAACTAAGAAAGAACAACAGGAAGGTTCACAGTCTAAGATAGTTATTATGACATACTAAGTGTTACATCTGTTGCCACGGAAGAAACTTTCTAGCAGCCATGCTCCTAAGAGAGTTCAGTGGTAATTATAACAGCATAGTAAAATCATAAGTCAGTCCTAAACTGTTGCAGCACAATTAGTGAAAAATTGTGGAGTGGTTTGTATCAGTCCCTGTGCTGTCTGGGTTTTAATCTTCTCCCAAAACTGCTGTAGGTTGGTTTAGGCGCCCTGCTGGGACCTTCTTGAGAGGGATGTGCAGTGTGGGAAGGAGAGAGGTTAACTGTTCCCTGCTGGGGGGCTGAGTCTTTTCTCTTGGGGGGGTCTACCCCGCCGAGGTGCTCTCGCCAACTGTGCAGGCTCGTCTTTCAACAAGAAGGCAGGTTTAAGTCTGTCAATGCTGACTGTTTCTTTTCTATCCCCAAAATCAAGCACAAAGTGTTTATCACCATGTTCCAGCACTCTGTATGGCCCATTGTATACTGGGCGAAAGGTAGGTTTTAAAGCTTCATGCTTAACAAAAACGAACTCAGCGTTTTTTAAAGCCTGAGGGACAAAAACCCGTGGGAAGGAGTGATGAGCTGGACCGGGGAGAGAGTTCGGTCCGTTGCTGCCTAAAAACCTTGGGACTTGAAGGCGCCCTGGCTCTGGGTTCTCTGGTAAAAATTCACCTGGGAGCCTGAGAGGTTGTGCAAAGACTAATTCTGCTGGAGAGGCGTCTAGATCCTCTTTAGGCGCAGCACGCAACCCCAATAAAACCCAGGGAAGTTTATTTACCCAATTTGTGTCCGTTAGTGAGGCTCTGAGGGCGGCCTTTAAAGACCTGTGAAAATGCTCGCATAACCCATTAGTCTGAGGGTGATAAGCGGTTGTGCGGTGAATTGTTGCCCCTAAGCTGCTGGACATGGCTGACCAGAGCTCTGAGACAAATTGAGGCCCCCTATCGGACGTGATGTCCGATGGGACGCCGAAACGTGCCACCCAGTTTGTCAAAAAAACGCGAGCGACTTCCTCCGCCGTGGTTGCCGCTAGAGGGACTGCCTCTGGCCAGCGTGTGGTGCGGTCTATCATTGTTAACAGGTGTGTGAAACCTTGGGAGGAAGGTAGTGGCCCCACGAGGTCGACATGAATGTGGTCGAACCTTCTAGCAGGGATTGGAAAAGGCTCCAGAAGGGCTTTTGTGTGTCTGTGTATTTTGGCGCGTTGACAAGAAATGCAAGTTTTTGCGCATTCTTTTACGTTTTTGCGCAGGCCTGGCCACACAAATTTTTTGGCGACCATTTTAACTGAGGCGCGCACACCTGGGTGCGCGAGGGAGTGAATTGCGTCGAAAATACGGCGGCGCCATGTAACTGGTACTAACGGGCGAGGTCGGCTGGTTGAAACATCGCATATTAGGGGGGGCATGCCGTCGCGTAAACCCTTTTTCTCCAGCCTTAACCCTGTTGGTCCAGACAGGAGTGCGCGCACGTCCGCGTCACTGTTTTGTTCCTCCGCCATGGCTGCATAATCTATCCCTGCATGGATAGGTGCTGCGTATGTGTCTGCGTTAGTGAAGAGTTCTGCTGCTGAGGCAGTATAATCTGTCTCCCCGCGCTCCGGTGGTGTCACAGCGCGAGAGAGACAGTCCGCTACTACGTTAAGTTTGCCTGCCACGTGTCGAATGTCTGTGGTGAACTCTGAAATCGCAGCTAGCTGTCTTTGCTGCCTGCCTGACCATGGTTCTGAAATTTTAGCCATAGCAAAAGTGAGCGGTTTATGGTCTACAAAAGCCGTGAAACTCCGCCCTTCTAACCAGAACTGGAAGTGGTGGATGGATAAATGAAGCGCCAGCAGCTCTCTGTCAAAAGTGCTGTATTTGCGTTCAGTTGGGTTTAGCGACTTGCTAAAGAATGCTAAAGGTTGCCAGACCCCGCTGACAAGTTGTTCTACAACTGCTCCTATAGCTAGGTCTGAAGCATCTGTGGTTAGTGCGATGCGGGCCAAGGGATCTGGGTGAACTAACAATGTGGCGTTAGCTAGGGCGCTTTTTACTTCCGCGAAAGCGCGTTCGCGCTCCGGGGTCCATTCGACCGCGTTGGAAGCTTTCTTTTTTTTGAGCGTGTCATATAGGGGCTGCATGAGCTGAGCTGCGCGGGGGAGGAAGCGGTTGTAAAAATTAACCATCCCTAAAAATTCCTGTAGCAATTTGACCGTTTGTGGCCGTGGAAAACTTTCTATCGCATGAACTTTGTCTGGAAGTGGAACTGCCCCCTTCGGAGAGACTTTGTGTCCTAAAAAATCAATTTGTGACACGCCGAATTTGCATTTGGCTGGATTGATTATTAGCCCGTGCTCTTCTAGCCTCTGAAAAACCGTAGTGAGGTGCTGCTCGTGTTCTTCCTCAGACGAGCTGGCTACCAGCATGTCGTCGAGGTAGACGAAAACAAAAGGAAGGTCGCGTAGGACCGCGTCCATCATTCGTTGAAAAGTTTGAGCAGCGCCTTTGAGGCTGAAAGGCATTCGCAGGAATTCAAAAAGGCCGAAAGGGGTTATTACCGCTGTTTTAGGAACGTCTTCTGCTCGGACTGGGACTTGGTGATAACCGTGGACTAAGTCTATTTTTGAAAAAATGCGCGCACCCGCTAGATGTAGTGAAAAATCTTGAATGTGAGGGATTGGGTAACAGTCATGCGCTGTAGCGTTGTTTAATCTGCGGTAATCTCCGCACGGTCTCCAACAACCGTCGGATTTCGGAACCATGTGAAGTGGTGAGGCCCAGGGGCTCTTCAAGCGTCTAACAATGCCCAATTTTTCAAGAGTTGTAAACTCGTCCCGTGCTATGTTGAGCTTGGCCGCGTCTAAGCGGCGAGCTTTGGCAAAAAACGGGAGGTCCCGTTGTGGGAATGAAGTGTTCCACCCCGTGTTTAGCCACAGTGGCTGAGAATTTGGGGATTGTGAGTGCTGGAAATTGGGAGAGGAGTTGCTCAAACTTACCTCCTGCTGTGGTGACGCTGGCCTGCACAGGTGGCGGAGAAACTCGGGCTGAGCAGGGAATAGAAGCAAAGGACAGTGCATTAACCAGGCGCCTATTTGCTAGGTCCACTAATAACCCATGTGCACACAAAAAATCTGCGCCTAATAAGTTAAAACTCACCGCCCCTACAACAAATGTCCATCTGTAGCTGTGGCCGTGGATGAGGAGGTGCAGGCTCCTTTCGCCGAACGTGTCGATGCTAGAGCCATTGGCTGCCACGGCTCCGTTGCCCTGGGTGCCCGTGGCTCGATCTGCGTGGGAGGGCATGACGAAACTCAGCTGGGCTCCTGTGTCGATGAGGAACTGCTTGCCTGAGTGTCCATCCGTCATGTACAACAGCTTGTTTTTCTCACCGAGAGCCGCTGCCGTTAACAGCTATCGGCTTTGGTGTTTAAATTTGCAGGGGGGAACGCATTTGTGAGCCTTCTCGGCAAAGTGGTGGTGGTAATAACAAACATCGCTCCGTCTGTTACGTCTTGGCCGTGTCGCTGTCACCGTGGGCTGGGTCTGCTCCGTGGGTTGTGGCTCCTCGTGGCTCGGGGCGTCAGCTTTGAGGTCTGCGGATGCTGCTGTGGGTGTCAGCTCCTTGCAGGCGTTGACGAGCCGATGAGCTTCATTGGCCAGCACGCGGAAGTCTTGGTGGTTGTTGCACTTCATGCTGGCGAGTGTCCCTCTCATGTGTGGCGGCAGCGTGCTGAGGAAAATAAACTGGAAGAGGAAGTTGTCATTGTCCTCTTCTTTAAGCTGTAGCAAATCCTCCATGAGGGTCTTCGGTTTGCACCCTCTGTGGCCGTAGACCGCCAGGATCTTCTCGGCTCTCTCTTCCGCTGATGGGACGTAGTTCGCCACGATGGTTGCTTTGAGCGTCTCGTATTTGTCCCGGGCCGGTGGTCGCCGGATCATGCTCTGCACACACTTCGAAGTGGCGGCGTCGAGTTTGGAGACGATATGATAAAATTTGGTGTCATCAGCCGTGATGCCCGCCAGTGCAAATTGGGCTTCAGCCTGCTGAAACCAAGAGGCGGGGTCTTCTTGCCAGAAGTCTGGCAGCTGGACAGCGACGGCATTCGTGCACACCATCACTGTTGTGCCTGCCGGGTGAGAGTGCCTTGCCTCGGCTCTTGCGGCGGTGCTGGTGCTCGGTTGAGCCCTCTCAATCTCTTCTGCCGGGGGGAACAGTTGTCCATCTGCTCCCTCGTCTGCGTGGCGGCTGGTGTCTGCCTGGGTCACCGCGGATGAGTCGATTGCGGGGGAATGCCTCAGGTCCATACTCGCGTCAAGGTCACCAGTGTAGAAGAGCTTGGAAATGAAGAGGCGATTTGGTTTATAAGCAAAGCTTTAATATTCAGCTCTTCTAACAAGTCTCATCTGGTGCAGAGAGTGGCAGAAGGGAAAAGAGACAGAATCTCTCCCACTCACTGATTATATACATGCACACAACAAAAGACATGCATAACAAAGGCTGACATCCCTCATTATCTTAATCCCCCCTTTGTCCTGGTATTTCCTCTCCTCGCCTTGGGGGGTGAGGGTGGCTCCTCCGGTCTCCTCCACCGCGTCCGGGAACGTCTTTGTTCTTCACTCGGCGGGTGAGAGTCCTTTGTCCTTTCAGAGGTGTGAAGTTCTTTACATATGTAATCACCAAACATTTCCACATGCTTCAACATATGTAAGTTATGGAATATATGGTTAATATAGACCACAAAAGGTATCTTAATAGATTGAATGTCACTATTACTGATTACACTGGGTCTAAGATTAGAATATTTAATATTATTGAGATTGGAACTTCTTTGCTTGCAGTTAAGAAGCCTTTAATGAAAGTAAATCCTACACTGTTTACTTCACCAATCTGCTTTCACAAAAATTGTAGTAAAAACAGTTTCAACCTGGGTATTTCACAAAGATGCAATGATACTAAGGAAGTGACCTGTGAAGTGTCATATTATGATTCTGTTTGTAGAAATGTATTTCACTTTCCCTATATTGCTGCTGGAAAATTCACCTTAAAGAGGAAAAATTGTACTTTTAACTGTAGCAATAATCCTACTGTTTTTTGGCCAAATGATGATGGGTATGGATTCTTGGAAAACCATGTTTGGGTTTGTGGATCTAATGTTTACTCATTGCTTCCTCCAGGATGGTGTGCCAGGTGTTACATGGCTATATTGTTCCCACACATCAGCATAAGGTCAAATCTTACACATGAAATGAAAACATCATACTCCCATTATTATCATCCTGAACAAACTGAAATACACACCAGGGTAAAAAGAAGAAGAAATAGACATGCAACAGTTGGTGGGTAAACTATCTGGAAAACAGAGAATGGGTACTCTTTTTCCAATGTATGGCAGTGCTCTAGCTATACACCACATAAATGCATTAGCATGGACAATAGAAAATCTGACTGTATTAATGGAGCAAGGATTCACAACTTTAAATGAAGAACAAAAATTAGCCATTTGAATGATATTTTACACTTACAGCATGGGTTAGATGAAGATAAAGGTTGGGGCTCCTGGGATTGGTTTCAAAGTAGAACTTGGTGGCAGATTTTGCTCAAATGGCTGACCCCAGTTATTATAATTTTAGTGCTTTTCTGTGTATTGTTCATGTGTGTCATTCCCTGCATCAGATCAATGATCACACGTGCATTGACTCAACACACTTTCATGCTACAGCAGTCATTCTTGTCCAATCATGTTCGAGGCCCGTATATGCCACTCTCCAAAAGGATGACACTGTCTATAACCCTGAGAAATATGATGACTGTACTTCTGTTTAAATTTGGACAAGATGCTCTATGAGGTCAATGTAGAAAATCTGTTGAAGTTACATTATACTGATGCTTGCATGTATTGAAATTATGAAACGATAAACAGGAGGGAAATGTCAGAAAAATTGTGTACATATATATATTATCATTTCATAATATACTTGACTGAAGGTTTAAAAAGGTTTATGCTGTGTGTTGTGAAAAAATTACTGATGTGTAACTCCACTTAGTGTGCAAATCAAGATGAGTAACTATGTTCTTTTTGACCGGAAGCACCGGTTAGTTGTAGGCCCATATATGGAGTTGTTTCCCTCTCCCTCTCTTTGCTGAGTGAAGAAGCAGATGTTCTCCCCGCGATAAGAGTGTTCATGCGATTTATCTCCTACACACACTTGAAGATGTACAGAGCATACTTTTGCTTATGTGGTAATTCCGTTGTTCTGCTTTTGCTGAGTTTGTCACATACACCATGTACTATCATTGTATATAAAGAAGGCGCTGCGGGATTGCCCCCAGCATTTCACCTTCACCCTGCCTGTGTGATTGCTCCTTGCAAGTAAAACTTCTAACTTCTAAAAGGCTCTACGTGTCTCAAGTCTGATCTTTGATTCAGTCTAATACCTTTTTGTACTCTGTATTTGTGAGGTTTATATTTCAGACTTCTGACAGAAATAAAAAACCTAGTTTCAGTTTAAGTTTCTTCACAAGATTTTCAACATGGGGCTTAAAAGTCAGAGCGTCATCAAGCAAGATACCAAGATACTTGTACGAGTGAACCACCTCAATTTCATTTCCCTCAAAAGTGGACACTGTGGGAAAAATTTGTGGACTCTTCCTAAAATTTGAAAACCACATCAATTTAGTTTTGTCAGCATTAAGGACTAGTTTTAGCTGCAGAAGTGTGTGCTGCACCACATTAAAAGCTTTCTGCAGAGAAGCAACAGCATTAGCAGGGGAAGAGCCAAAGCAGTAAATAATTGTGTCATCAGCATAAAAATGCAAACTAGCATCAGACACATTTTGTCCTAGATCATTAATGTACATAATGAATAGGAGGGGTCCTAATACAGAACCCTGTGGCACCCCCTTGTGGACACTGACAATTTCAGAACACAAACCATCATATTTAATACATTGGGTCCTGTCACTCAAATAATTTGCGAACCAGGAGACTACATGTTCCGACAGTCCAAAACTGATGAGTCTTTGCTTTAAAACTGTGTGGTCCACAGTGTCAAAAGCCTTTGACAGATCAATGAAAAGTGCAGCACAATGCTGCTTTTTATCAAGAGCAACAAGTATATCATTGACCACTTTTGTAGCAGCAGTAATAGTGCTGTGCTTTTTTCTAAAGCCCGATTGCAGTTTTGAAAGAAGTTCATTTGAGTATAAAAACTCTTTAAGTTGATCACACACGAGAGATTCAAGAATCTTGGACAAGACACACAAATTTGATATTGGTCTGTAGTTAGTTAAAACTGCTGGGTCACCTCCTTTTAAGAGAGGAACCACAAAAGCTGACTTCCATACTACAGGAATCTCTTTGTTTTCAATTGATAAATTAAAAAGTACTGTAAGAGGCTGTGCAATAAAATCGACAGCCATTTTTAAAAAGTAAGGCTCTATCAAGTCTGGTCCAGGAGGTTTTCTGTGATTCAAAGTTTTGAGAGCCTTAGGAACTTGCTGTACAGTAAAAGGTACAAGTCTAAAAGGTTCTCCAAAAAACATTTGGGAATTAGTACAGTGAGGCACAGATGTAGCTCCTGTAGAGTTAAACAGAAAACCAGATGACACAAAATGCTTATTGAAGCAATTTAAAACCTCAGTTCTATCATAAACTGGGACTGAGCCATTTAAAACAAAAGTAGGAAGAACCTGAGAGCTTTTGTTCACAGATAAACCTTTGCAAGACTCTCAGTTATGACAGATAAATAATATTCAGATTTAGCCTTTTTAATAAAAAAAAGTGCATTTATTTCTCAGTTGTCTAAAAATGGACCAATCACTGGCAGTATCAGTTTTCCTGGCTTTGGCCCAAGCCACATTACGCTGATAAATGGCATCAGACAGTTCTGGAGAGAACCAGGGGTTTTCACGTCCCTTTACTCTTAATTTCCCTCTAGGAGCATGTTTATTTACAATTTTCTCAAAGTTTTCTTTAAAGAAAGTCCACGCTAACTCAACGTCTGGCAACAGGTCTATATGTTCCCAATTAACCAAGGACAAATCATGATGATAAGCTTGTTCATTAAATTTCTTCAAATTCCGCTTGAAAATAATGCGCGGTTTACATTTGGGGATTTTTGTATCTCTGCACACTGCAACAACACAATGATCACTCAAATCATTGCAGAAAACACCCACAGATGAAAATTTATGTGGAGCATTTGTTAAAATTAAGTCAATCAAAGTGGACTTTTCAGGACTTTTAATATTTGGCCTAGTTGGATAGTTAATCAACTGGCTAAAATTTACAGAGTCACAGAAAGATTTAAATTCTTCAGAAGCTACATTTAACCAATCCCAATTGAAGTCTCCTGCTATTAAAAGCTCATTGTAGTTTAATTTGGACAAAAGATGCTTTAAGGATGATAATGCCTCATTGGTGGCAGATAGAGGTCTATAACAACCAACAACAGTTATGGAAAGGGATTTGGCTATTTCCATATTCAAGGCCAGAAACTCCATCTGCTTAGAAATGGACTTAGACAAGACAATTGAAGCATCAAATTTTGATTTAACATAGGTGGCTACACCACCACCTTTTTTAGGCCTGTCAGTACGGAAGACATTGTATCCATTTATACTAATATCATCATCTGTGACAGCTTTTGTCAGCCACGTTTCAGAGATGATCACAACATCCGGATCAGTTGATCTAATCCAAATTTTGACCATGTCCATTTTAGGAAGTAAACTGCGCACATTAAGATGAATAATGTGACGTTTGCAGGGTTCACACAAAGACAATGGAGCAGATGGCTGTGATCAACCTGATTTATTTTTCACACACCCCAACCCCCAACCTGCCTCTGTGCTACAGAGTGGAGGGGAGGTCATTCTCACAGACCCCTGTTTCAATCATGGTTACACACACAGATACATCTTGCCCTAATCCTGCTAAACACTGCTGGGTCATCACAATGCAGTTATAATGACACAGCAGTATAACTCAGAAATAACACATTTAACACACACATAACGTTTTCATCTGGCAAAGCATGCTGGGAAATTCACTTAACATGGCCCCAACGTTACACTGCCCCCCCCCCCCCCCCCGGACTGGTTTCTGTCCCCAGAAAAATTAAAGTCCAATTTAAAAGTCCAATACAAACTCATCCAGATGTCGGGGCGGTCTTCGGCGCCGGCGGCCAACACGTACAGGCCCCCTAGTGTCCATCTGGGTCTCGGTCGGGGTATCGGGCCGGGATGGAAGCTCCGGTTCGTCCACCAGCGGTGCAGATGGCCGATACGGGGCGAGACGGTCACGATGAAGGACCACAACCCGGTCCCTTTTTCTAAGCCTCACCCTGTACACCACATCTGACAGTCTCTCCAGGACCACGCATGGCCCCGACCACTGGCTCGCCAGCTTCGGTGATCGTCCTCTCTTCCTCTCAGGGCAGAAAACCCAGACTCGATCTCCCGGTGCAAAGTCCCTCCCCTGACAGCGGGAGTCGTACGCTCGCTTCTGCCGACCCCCTGCCGCTGCCAGGGCCTCTCGAGCCAGCTCGTGCACCGTGTGGAGACGTTCTTTCAAACAAAAAAAATAATCCAATCCGGGTGTAACGTGCTGCTCGACATGGCGACGTCCCACCGGGAGATTCGAACTCACGCCTCCCGCTCCGGAGTCCCGCACCCTACCTGTGTCGCCAATAGGGTCAACCCACTTGGCAAGTCAAGTAGGGTGCTCATATTGAGTTCGCTACACTACTCCCCTCTGGTTCTCGACATCGTCCCGATGTCAGCGCCCCATTACTGCTTTGGACAGGAGATCCCACTTCTGACACCAGTGTAACGTGCTGCTCGACATGGCGACGTCCCACCGGGAGATTCGAACTCACGCCTCCCGCTCCGGAGTCCCGCACCCTACCTGTGTCGCCAATAGGGTCAACCCACTTGGCAAGCCAAGTAGGGTGCTCATATTGAGTTCGCTACAATAATTTTAAGACCAGACATTGATTTAAAATCAGCAGGAGTCTGGATACATTGCAGATCAGGTCCAGGGTTTGGTTGCACAGATAGGGATGATTTGTTAGGGATAAAGGTGCAGCAGACGGATCCAAAAATTTGACACATTCCCCCTGACTCTGCCAAGACCGTGTCAAGGACAATGCGATTCTGGTAAGTCATTAGGGAGGATTGTAGAAGTTACGGAAAAACAGACAGGATACGTGTAAGTCTGTCTGGAAAAACTTTATTTACATTTTTTCACTTCCTGCTTTTATCTCCATCCAAAACGGAAAAACTCCGCCTTCACATTAAAACTCCACCTTCACATTAAAAGATCCAATTTTGTGTGTGAGACCAACAACTAATATCACTACACAGGCCCCCCCAGAACACACAAATAACAACATAAATAAACATGCTGACAAAAAACAAACAAACAGCATGAACAAAAATCCAAAAGAAAATAACTCAAGAAAACCTCTTAGGCAACCTAATTACTCTGCCCCGACGACTGCACTGCACAGTCCTAGGGGGCACAACTGTAACTGGAGCAGAAACAACCTCAGGCGCAGGGTTGGGAGGGCGCCCCCGCCGAGCCGGGCGGGCTAACTCAACCTCATCGTCACAAAGAACATGCGCAGGCTTCAAACGATCCACCGAAATCCGATCCTGGCCAGTCCCCAACTCAACCAAAAAATCCTTATGGCCTGTTTCTAACACCCGAAAAGGGCCATCATAAGGTGCCTGCAGGGGAGAACGATGGGCATCGTGCCGGACAAAAACATATTTAGCCGACCTAAGGCTGTCAGGGACGTAAGACTGAGGAAGGCAGTGGTGCGCAGCCACAGGAACAAAAGCCCTAGCTTCCTCTCGACACTTAGGCCTCTTAACCATACTGGGACCTAACCCTGGACTGGAAGGAAGAAACTCCCCTGGAACCCTCAAGGTCTGGCCAAGGACCAACTCAGCAGAAGAGGAATGCAGGTCTTCCTTGGGGGCTGAACGCAAACCCAACAAAACCCACGGTAATCTGTCCACCCATCCACTATCCACCAATGACGCGCGAAGGGCTGCTTTCATAGTCCGATGAAACCGCTCGCATAGCCCATTAGCTTGTGGATGGTATGCTGTGGTCCGATGAAGTTTAACCCCCAAACTACCGGCTACTTCATTCCAAAGTGCAGAGGTAAATTGCGGGCCCCTGTCAGAGGTAACGTCCAAGGGGACACCAAAACGGGACACCCAAGAGGAGATAAATGCCCGGGCAACATCAGATGCTGTAGTTGATGTCAGGGGAACCACCTCCGGCCACCGCGTAGTCCGGTCCACCATAGTGAAGAGGTGAGTAAAACCGCGAGACGGAGGAAGAGGTCCAACTAGGTCCACCTGAACATAATCAAAACGTCGCTCCGGAATCCAAAAAGGCTCCAATGGAGCCTTTATGTGGCGCTGCACCTTAGCACGCTGGCATGCCACACAGGTTGTCGTCCAAGTCTTCACATCCTTTCTAAGACCCGGCCATACAAACTTGGCGCTCACCAACTTGACCGAAGCCTTAACCCCAGGATGCGACAAAGAATGAACAGCGTCAAAAACACGACGACGCCAAGCCACAGGCACCAGAGGTCGTGGTTTTCCCAGTGTAGTATCACACAGAAGAGTGGCGCCACTGTCTTGAAAGCAGACATCCTCCAACTGCAAACTGGACTCCGTGGAACGAAGCACCTGCACCTCCGGGTCCAACAACTGATCGGCAGTCATCTCAGCATAGTCCATGCCCAAATGAACAGCAGCAACTGGTGCACGAGAAAGACAGTCCGCCACCAAGTTGGTCTTACCAGCCACATGCTGAATGTCTGTAGTGAACTCAGAAATAGCCGAAAGCTGCCGTTGTTGCCGAGCCGACCAAGGTTCAGTGGACTTGGCCATGGCAAACGTGAGAGGTTTATGGTCCACAAAAGCGGTGAATTTACGGCCCTCCAAAAGAAACCTGAAATGCCTTGTCGCCAAGAAAAGGGCCAACAGCTCCCTGTCAAAGGTGCTGTACTTCCTTTCTGACTCGCGTAACTGTCTACTAAAAAAGGCCAGAGGTTCCCAGGAATTGCCCACCCACTGCTCACAAACTGCTCCGACAGCATAATCAGATGCGTCGGTGGTAAGAGCAATGGCGGCCGTAGGATCTGGATGAGCCAACAAGGCAGCATCAGCCAGTGCAGCTTTAGCCCCATCAAAAGCACATAACCTCTCATGAGTCCACTCAGTGTCCTGATTACCCCTCTTACCCTTCAAGGCCTCATATAGCGGACGCATAATATGGGCAGCATGAGGTATAAAACGGTTGTAAAAATTAACCATGCCCAAAAACTCCTGCAGGGGCTTGACAGAGGAGGGGCGTGGAAAAGCTAAAACTGCTTCGACTTTAGCCGGGAGGGGCACGGCACCCTGCTGGGATACCTTGTGCCCCAAGAACTCAAGTTCTCTTCAAGGAAACTCAGAGAGAAGGCGCTGGTATCTGTCTCCTGAGGCGAGCATGTTAGCAAGCAGTGGACCAGCCCCACCCAGTGTACATGGATAAGAATCAAAAGACACAGCATCAATCAAACATCTGTTAGCTACGTCAACCAAAAGTCTGTAAGCACACAAAAAATCTGCGCCAAGAATAGGAACTGCTACAGATGCTACCACAAAGTCCCAACTAAATTCACGGCCGTTAAAACACACAGTAATGAACCTGGTGCCAAAGGTGCGAATAGGAGTACCATTAGCAGCGTCCAGTGGAGGTCCATGTTCATATTCCATGACGTCAGCCGAAGAGGGGGGAACGATGCTCCGTTGCGCTCCCGAATCCACCAAAAAATGACGTCCAGCTGCGCAGTCCTCAATAAAAAGCAGCTTATTGCTGGTGCCGGTGCACGTAGCTGCTAGCGAGCACCAGCCTTCTCGTTTCCCTGTGGCTGGAAAGAGCACGGTGGAATACAGCGCCGAGCCTTCGGTCCAAAACGGCGGTGATAAAAACACATGCTGCTCTCTTTCTTACGGCGATCCGATACTGCGGCCACACCCACCGAGACTTCTCCATCAGACTGCCCAGGCAGCAATGCATGCACCGACAAATGACGAGAAGCCAGCCAAAGCCTGTCCGCTTCTCCAGCCAAACCCCGATAATCCTTAGTACGAATGAGGGGCGAGCTGGCCAGGACAGTGCGCACTGGAGGCGGAAGCTGACGCAGAAACAGGTGGGTGAACAGAAATGAACTGTCTCCTGAACCAAGAAGTGCCAACATATTCTCCATCAGCTCAGAAGGTTTGCTGTCCCCCAAACCAGTCATAGACAGAAGACGATCAGCGCGCTCTATATCAGAGAGTTGGTACAGCTGCAGAAGAGCCCTCTTCAGAGTGACGTACCTGTCAACGAGAGGCGGGTCCCGGAGCAGTCCCATCAAACGGCGAGTAGTGGCAGAATCCAAAGCTGCGACAACATGGAAATACTTCGTGTCATCTGTGGTTATTCCGCACAGATGGAACTGAGCCTCGACATGCTGAAACCAGGGCTCCGGGTCGTGCTGCCAAAAGTCCGGTAATTTAATTGTAGCCGCAAAAACAGCTGGTACAGAAGCCGCAGTGGATACAGACGCCGTGGCGGCGATATCAGAAGAAGTCGCTTGATTAAACATTCTTCAAATGCCGGGGTCACCAATGTAGAAGTTACGGAAAAACAGACAGGATACGTGTAAGTCTGTCTGGAAAAACTTTATTTACATTTTTTCACTTCCTGCTTTTATCTCCATCCAAAACGGAAAAACTCCGCCTTCACATTAAAACTCCACCTTCACATTAAAAGATCCAATTTTGTGTGTGAGACCAACAACTAATATCACTACAGGATGCTTTTAATTGTCCATGTACACCTTGTAAGGCATTAATGGTGTAGTTTAACATCCGTTGTTTGTTATAATACAAATATTCGACCCACAATTGTGTTTTAGTGGCCTCTATCATACCTCCTATCATAGGGATAAGATGGGTGAAAACTAAAGCTTTGTAATTTTGACCTTTGAACTCAGCTGGAACACCTCGTACTGTGCCTGTGGCATCCACATATGGTCTTACTCCTCTTAAAGTGTCTTCCATTAACCCCATAGCATCCCTCTTATCTCTGCGTGTGTGGTGTTTGAGTGGCCTCAATGGAAAAATTGAGAAAGGCATAACCAACTGTACTGGTGCGCAAGTACCTTTCCAATTTATTGGCAAAATTGGCCATAACCTCATTTGCTCACACCAAAACCAAATATCTGATTTGGGCTGGGTCTTCTTTAATAACTCTGAGTTTCGGTCCTGTCTTACTGATTGAATGGGTTGGCAGGAGGTCAGGAGGCCTACTGAGAATGAACCTGTCATCTTTTGAAAACAGGTGTAATTTCCTTCGTATGGTTGGAATGGTGGAGGTGTCATTTTGGTTATTGGTGGAAATAGCCGATGCAAGGATTTGCACCTTTCAGCAACATTAGTTGTGGTAAATAAGTAAAGTAGGCATTCAAAACCATGATAATCACTAACAGGATCAAGGGGAAATGGGACAGTGGCCAGACTTGGTCGTGCTGCGGCACAGGCGTAACAGTCGACTTGGTCTTGCACCACTGTCTTCACAGAATACTGTACCCATGACAGCCACTCATTTTAGTCTGTATAACCTGTTTCCAATGCAACTCTGTCCTTCATAGTTTCAACATTCAGGTAAGTGACAACCTCTTTTCCCGAATGGGCCTTTGATGGTACAACTGGTATAGTCATGTCATTACCAGAGGTCATATTCTTAGATAGGTCTGTAAACCTTAATCTGATATAACCTGGATCAGCATAACTACCTCTGCGTGCTCCTAGGATTAGATAAAATGAGTCACCATCTTCGACTAGGTTTCTTGGCAAAGCTTTCCACAACCAACACCAGCGGGTTCAGGGGTCCACCATCATATCGTGGTGCTCTGATCAAATATTTTATTTTTATAGTCATCCCACCCCTGTGGGTAGATGCCATAGGAATATCCCTCTGTCCCAGTAGACCAATAAAGCCCCTTGTGGTTTTGACATTGGCTCCCTATACAGTGGGGAAAAAAGTATTTAGTCAGCCACCAATTGTGCAAGTTCTCCCACTTAAAAGATGAGAGAGGTCTCCAATTTTCATCATAGGTATACCTCAACTATGAGAGACAAAATGAGAAGAAAAAAATCAAGAAAATCACATTGAAGGATTTTTAATGAATTAATTGGTAAATTCCTCGGTAAAATAAGTATTTGGTCAATAACAAAAGTTCATCTCAATACTTTGTTATATACCCTTTGTTGGCAATGACAGAGGTCAAACGTTTTCTGTAAGTCTTCACAGGGTTTTCACACACTGTTGCTGGCATTTTGGCCCATTCCTCCATGCAGATCTCCTCTAGAGCAGTGATGTTTTGGGGCTGTCGCTGGGCAACCCATACTTTCAACTCCCTCCAAAGATTTTCTATGGGGTTGAGATCTGGAGACTGGCTAGGCCACTCCAGGACCTTGAAATGCTTCTTACGAAGCCACTCCTTCATTGCCCGGGCAGTGTGTTTGGGATCATTGTCATGCTGAAAGACCCAGCCACGTTTCATCTTTAATGCCCTTGCTGGTGGAAGGAGATTTTCACTCAAAATCTCATGATACATGGCCCCATTCATTCTTTCCTTTACACGGATCAGTTGTCCTGGTCCTTTTGCAGAAAAACAGCCCCAAAGTATGATGTTTCCACCCCCATGCTTTACAGTATGTATGGTGTTCTTTCTCCTCCAAACACGGCAAGTTGAGTTTTTACCAAAAAGTTCTATTTTGGTTTCATCCGACCATATGACATTCTTCCAATCCTCTTCTGGATCATCCAAATGCTCTCTAGCAAACTTCAGACAGGCCTGGACATGTACTGGCTTAAGCAGGGGGACACATCTGGCACTGCAGGATTTGAGTCCCTGGCGGCGTAGTGTGTTACTGATGTAGCCTTTGTTACTTTGGTCCCAGCTCTCTGCAGGTCATTCACTAGGTCCCCCCATGTGGTTCTGGGATTTTTGCTCACTGTTCTCGTGATCATTTTGACCCCACGGGGTGAGATCTTGCGTGGAGCCCTAGATCGAGGGAGATTATCAGTGGTCTTGTATGTCTTCCATTTTCTAATAATTGCTCCCACAGTTGATTTCTTCACACCAAGCTGCTTACCTATTGCAGATTCAGTCTTCCCAGCCTGGTGCAGGTCTACAATTTTGTTTCTGGTGTCCTTTGACAGCTCTTTGGTCTTGGCCATAGTGGAGTTTGGAGTCTGACTGTTTGAGGTTGTGGACAGGTGTCTTTTATACTGATAACGAGTTCAAACAGGTGCCATTAATACAGATAATGAGTGGAGGACAGAGGAGCCTCTTAAAGAAGTTGTTATAGGTCTGTGAGAGCCAGAAATCTTGCTTGTTTGTAGGTGACCAAATACTTATTTTACCAAGGAATTTACCAATTAATTCATTAAAAATCCTTCAATGTGATTTTCTGGATTTTTTTTCTCATTTTTTCTCTCATAGTTGAGGTATACCTATGATGAAAATTGGAGACCTCTCTCATCTTTTAAGTGGGAGAACTTGCACAATTTGTGGCTGACTAAATACTTTTTTGCCCCACTGTATGTATACAAACAAAGACAACTTTATCCATCCAGTAAGATTGAGGGCCTGGTCCACAACTGATCACGTGACACAAATTGATAGTCACCACTGTACGCTTCCCAATCTGAGTACGTATTTCAAATTTTGAACCTCTTTTGTCGCCAAATGCTGTGTATACCCCACACTTAGCTACATAAATCTCATCATGGTGGAGAATTTTCCACCAAATAACTGAGAAAGATGTGACCAATTCTAGAAGCAACAAGAGACAGAAAGTTGCCCTAGTGGAGCAGTTGGGCAATGTGGGAAACACCATCTTAGCCTACGTTTGCTGTGTCTTTGGCAGTTTGCAATAAAGGTTGGCTTGGCTCAGCTGCTCTTGCACAATGAGTCAGGTGAATCCAATTACTGAGCTTTCCTTTTTTCCAGACATATACTGCATGTGATGTGGCTTTTATCACTTTAAAAGGTCCTTGCCACTTAGGTGAGTCCCAATGTGCTCTCACTACTTTTTGCCACACCCAGTCACCAGGTTCCAAATGGAGCAGTGTCTCCTTGTCTGTCCTTGTTGAGAATGTCTGGAACCTGTTAAAAGAGAGCTTCAGATATTTTTCTGAGACTCTTAATATACTGTGACAACTCTATAGCTTGACTGTTTCTAGTAGTCAAAGGTGAATCAACAAATGGTCCTGGCGTCTTTCTCCCTGTTAGCAGCTCATGAGGAGTCAGGCAGAGCGTTGTGTTGGGGTAGAGCGCAGTGCCATCAGCGCTAATGGCAGTGCATCAACCCATGTCATGTCTGTCCCCATGCATTGTTTGGCTAGCTTTCTTTTCAGTGTACCATTTACTCTCTCAACTAGCCCTTGGGAGGATGGATGCACCACAGAACCAAACTTATGCCTTAAGCCTAAGGCACATTCAACTTCTGCCATTGTCTGATCTGATCACTCTTGGAAACCCATGCCTAGGAATCACTTCCTCAATCAGCCATTTAATCCCTTCCTTTGCACTTTCTGTTTTACCTGCTTTATCCTCAACCCATCTTGAAAATGTGTCCACACACACCAACAGATATCTGTAGCCTCTGCATCTGTTTTCTGGGCCCATGTCTGTAAAATCAATCACAATGTCTTTTCATGGCCGTTCAGGGGCTGGAAAAGCTCCCATAGAAGCCTTTAATGTGCATTTGGGATTGAACTTCTGGCATGCTTCACATTCAGAAACAACTAGTTCTGCAACCTCAGCTAAATGTGGATGCCACCAATGTGCTTCAGTCAAAGCAGAGATTTTTGGTTTTGAGACATGGCCTTTCAAATGTGCTTCTCTACACAACAACAACAACAACACCTTAGCTGGGGCTACTAGCCTTCCATCAACTGATCTCCA
The DNA here is from genome assembly GCA_020510985.1 of Pholidichthys leucotaenia. NCBI lineage: Eukaryota > Metazoa > Chordata > Actinopteri > Cichliformes > Pholidichthyidae > Pholidichthys > Pholidichthys leucotaenia. Next base: position 290,379,816 of record CM035845.1, read on the forward strand.
CAAACCTTCTTCATCCTTCCTTGCTCCTTTCTTTAGCCACCTACTCTTTTCTTCAGGACTTGCCTTCTCTTGTAACTGCTTGATTTCCTCCTCACCCAATTCCATGCACTTCTGATCTTTCTGTGCCATCATATTTGCCTGGGTTGTACAGCCACCTGCTTGCTTAGCAGCCAAATCAGCAGCTTCATTTCCTTTGGCTACAATAGCATTTCCTTTTTGATGTCCTTTGCACTTCAAAATTGACACTTTCTTTGGTTGACCCATGGCCTCCAAGAGCTCAACCATTTCAGTTAGGTGTCTAATCGGTGTGTTAGTTGAAGTGAGGAATCCTTTTCTTTTCCAGTGTGGCAAATCAATATGTGTAGCCTGGTGAGCATAAGCTGAATCAGTGTATATGTTTGCCTCTTGTTGTTTTGCATTTTGACATGCTTTAGTGAGGGCTACAATTTCAGGTTTTTGAGCAGAGGCAGGCTGGTCTACCATTCTTGCCTCTACAGTTTGAAATGCACCTGTCTCTTCATCATATTTTACAACTGTAAATGAAGCACTCACAGATCCATCTGTTATGGGCGGCCTTCACGGACTGCAAATGAGACACTGTAGGCAACCAGTGAGTTTGCGTATTTATTAAACTAAGGCAAAAGGTACAAAATAATGAGGCACGAGGGGCAAAACACAAGCAAGGATAAGGCAAGAGCACACTGATGATACACACAAAATAAGGAATTAGCTTACAGAACGTAGCGAGGAGTAGAGGATGACTGGAGCCGGACATAGGGACTCCAGCCAGCGTAATCCATACACCGAGTGAGGTCGCAGCCCCGAGCAAACAGAGCTGCTCCCTTAAATAGGGCTTTGACAGGTTAATCAGCTGATGAAGGTCATTAGCTGATTGAAATCCAGCCGTCCCACGGCGCTTGGCTTCTGACAGCCGGAAGCACCACCGAGATGCTGTCATAATAAAGCATGGAGTGGTGCGCCTGAGGAGAGAACAGGGAAACACCGGCTAATCCGAGTGCAGACAAAGTCAGCACACGGACCATGACAGTTGCCCCCGTTCACGAAGCGGATCCCAGACGCGGTGCAACATCGAGCCTCCCCACCTGGAAGGTCCACGGGACCGCCCCAGGGAGGGAGGAGGGGGGAAAAGGCCAAGGCGGGCCAGAACCAGGAGAAATACAGAAAATACAAACATGGGTAACTACAGAGCATGGGAAAACAAACAACAAATACTCCATAATGCACACATGTGAAAAAATAGTCAGGACAATACAGGTGAACACGACATACAGCCTACAGGCCGCAAATAAAAATACCAAGCCTACAAAACAAAATAACAGGCCCAGGGGAAGGGAAAAAAACCATGCCAAACAGCGGCGAAATACACAGTCCCATAATAAACATACCAGCGCATCCCAAAAATTACAGAAGAGCGGGGTGGGGGGGGACCACAGGGATGACAGCATGCAGAGTACAATGGCATGAACGCAAACAGTTCAGGGGGTCTTCCTGCGTCAAGCGTCCAAACCGCCGGCAGGGGAAAAAGGAATAGTTTGGGCAGTCTACCCCAGTCCCCGGCCAGGAAAAACAGTACTTCTGGCGGCCGGACCAGATCACCGAACAGAAAGATATGTTTGTCGGGTGGCCGACCCAGGATGCCAAACGGGTGAAACAGACTCCCAGGCGGCCGACCCGCGTCATTCAGGCACAAGGCTCGCAGGGGAGAATACGGAGACGGCCCTCCTGCTGAGAGGAATAGTGAGGGAGAGCCAAGCCGATCACGGGAAAACCATGCGGCACCCGGTGGAGGGGGAAAGGGATCGGGGGAAAGATGAGGGCCCAGTCCAGCTAAGATCAGCAGGGGATCTGCAGCTCCACATCCGAACTATAACAGAACAGGTGCTGACCTCCTGCCGGACCCTGACTGGGTCGCGGCTACACACACGATGGACCCCGACTGGGTCGTGGCTACACCCATGATGGACCCTGACTGGGTCGGAACAGCACCAGGGACGACCTCTGACCCGGAACCCAGAACCTCCAGAGCAGAGACCCAGACTGACTCCTCACCGGCGACCCTGGGAGAAGGCTCAGGAAAGGGAACAGAACCGGAATCAGGATCACCGGCAGCGACAGAACCCAGCAAGACCAGCTCGGATGCAGCGGACGGCTGCATCCGGCTCATCTCCTCGAGAGACAGGCAAAAATGCTTGAGTAGAAAGGAGAAAGACAAAATAGAGCACTTGTCTGATCTCGAGTTCTGACGGCATCCAGGACTTCGGCGATCTGGGTTCAGGACGTAGAAGGACCTCCTCAGGTTCCCACTCGGCTACGGTGGGCTCCGCAGCCGGCATGATGGTCTCCACAGCCTGAGGACCCTCCAACGCTGACAACCGCGCCGACGACCTGCATGGCGTGGTGACAGGAGATCCTCGACCTGCTTGGTCCAACAGCTCCTCCATGGAGACCCGGGGACGCTTCGTCAGGTTCCAACTTGCGGTCTGCCCTCCTCCTCTGCCCGTGACGTGGCTGCGGGGCTGGAACCAGGCTCTCCGGGCCCACAGGCTCCCTCCTCATCTGCCGGCGTAGTCCTGGTGCCGAGGAACACTCAGGGGAAGGAGACACAAAGGCGGCAGGTTCATAATTAATTTCTGCAGCAGGTGGAGGAAGCTCGGGGGGCTGTGAAACACAAACTCCACCCCCAGGAATCAAATAAGGCAATTCACCCAATACAGGAAAAGAATGAATAGACACTTGCCTGATTCCCGGAGGGCTGATGGGACCCGCCGCAGTGAACTTGAATCTTCCCTTCCCCGCTGGATGGAAATGGAGGACCCCCCGGGAAGACGAAGAGGAGCCTCTCGCACCGGATCAGGAATGGGAGCATCCGGAGACGGACTCGTGGAGCTCACAGCAGCTGGGGTGAACGTCGAGGAGGAGGGAGAAACAGCTGAGGCGAACCGGGAACGAGGAGCTGACGGAACAGCGAGGAGAGATGATCCGGGGGTGGAGGCGGCTGTTTTACCTCTTCGGTGAGACACAGAGGCTGCAGCTGGTTGGGAGACAGAGTTCGTGTGGCTACCCGGAACTGGATCCGGACGGGGTTCTCGCTGAGGTGTGCAATCTGCATGGAGATTACGTTTACTGGCAGAGGGCGAGGTGAAGGTGGGGTTAGGAAAATGCCGCTCCTGCGTGGAAACAGAGGCGAGCAGGTCAGTGTATTCAGGATAATCACACAGTTCAGGATTCCTCTCCACCAGCCTGACCGCAGCCGTCATATGCTTCATGATCTGTGTGGGGTGGATGGCGGAGCGAGCTGCAGCCACTCGGTCCCGGATGGAAATAGCTGTCAGCTGCAACTTCTCCGGGGGAATCCCGACTGACGTCTCACTCCTTTGGGTGTGACCCCTGGGTGGTGCGAACTCCTGGACTGGATTAGGGATAGGAATGGGATCCCGAAGCAAGGAGCGAGGGTGCCTTCTCTTCAGCTTCCTGCTGGAGTTTCCCTCCAGCCCACGGAGTCTCTCCCGGAGCGCAGAGATGTCCACCATCCTTGCCATGACTTCAGGGTGGTTGGAGTAGCGAGGATGGCTGTTAATGATTGCCTCAGTGAGGTCCAGGTGCCAGCGTACATCGCTGGGAGTGTCATAGAGGCGAGCGGTGAAAAGGGTTCCATCAATATAGTCGAGGGCCTCCACCAGCTCGTAGCCCAGGCTCTGAGCGTGGCCCCTGAGTGGCAACATAATCTCCCAGCATGCAACATGAACATGCATGTGACATCAGTTGTTTTAGTTTGTAATGAACGCACCCTCGACTGAAATAGTCCATTGCAATGGTGATGTGAGATTTTTGTGCCTGGCTTCTTTAAGGGGTTGAATGAGTGCAGTGTAATTTGGGACAAAATTTCTGCTGTATCTGGTAAGACCCAAAAATGACATAATTTCCCTCACAGTGCACGGTTTAGGGTGTGAGAGAATTGATGACCTTTGTGATGGAGACACTGCAGAGTCACCAGATGTGATTAGCCTGCCCAAATAGTGAACTCTGGGGCAACAACACTGTACCTTTTTGTAACTTAGTTTGTAGCCTTTCTGGTAAAGATGTTTCAAGAGGATCTCCATGGCTGAAAGCACAGAGGCAGCAGTAGGGCCTGCTAATAGCAGATCATCAACATACTGTAACAACGTGTCAGGGGGAAGGAATAAATCCTGCAAATGTTGACACAGTATGTGATTAAAAATAGCTGGTGAGTCAACAAAACCTTGTGGTAGTCTGCTGTATGTGTATTGTTGACCCTGATAGATGAATACAAAAAGGGGCCTGCTGTCTGCATGTAGTGGACTGCTGAAAAAGGCATTAGAAATGTCCACCACAGTAAAAAATTTGTGCTGTGGTGTAATGCTATTCAGGAGCAGATAAGGATTTGGAACAGTGTAGTTCATAGGAGAGACCACTGAGTTCATGGATCTCAGGTCATGAACCATCCTTTAGTCCATTTTGCCAGGCTTTTCTACAAGAAGATTTGGTGTGTTCCATGGGGACTGTGTTGGCACTAGAACTCTTGCCTGAACAAGACCCTGTATTGTTCCTGCTATGCCTATCTCCTTCTCTTTTGTGAGAGGATACTGTGCTCTCCATATTGGCTGAGCATTTGTTTTCAATGAGATTTTGACGTGAACAGGTAATCAGACCAATGTCTGCAGAGCCGTCTGACCAAAGAGTGGGGGGCAGAGCGTCCAAAAGTGCATCAGAATCTGGATGGTCAGTGTTTTCTCTGCCATGTGTTCTGTCTAGATGCAATGTTGTGGAGTTGCCTGAATTGTGACATTGCATGAGATGCGATAGCAATCAGCAGATGGTGAGTAATGTAGGTCCCTACATTGTGTAACAACCCAGTCAGTCAACTTAAGACAGTTTTTCACCATTGGTCCCAGTGCCCTTTGCCTCCTCCCCTGCGGACACCCCAGCATGACATGGGGTGCAGCAGTGTCCGAGAGGGCATACAGAGGCAACAAGTCTTTTTCCAGATAAACTGCAGCAGCGACTCCTTGTGGGCCCACATAAATGTCTTTGCGCACCAAGTCCTGTACCCCCACCAGGGTGTCTCACTGATCATCACACAGTTACTAATCATCATGTGAATAGTTCATTGTACAATGGAGTGGATCATGTGGGGGTCATAAAGTCGAACAGAGTCTATTCATGGGGCCCATGAGATATATTTGTCCACCAGTTAATTTTTGACAGGGCTTACATCATTCAGCTGCAGCCACCACACAGTTGGAGAAGAGGCTTGATCTTCCTCTGTGTTTGTTTCCTGTATTTGCAACTGTGGAGCATTTAGGGAAGTAGATAAATCTGATGTGCACCGGAGCATAGTCCCATCTGGTAGACACACAACAGCCCCAGTGAAAGCAAAAGAGATGTGTGCCCTCACTTTCAGAAGCACATCTCTTCCCAGAAAATTTATGGGACAGTCTGGTGAATACAGAAAAGAGTGAACAAAATCCAGTCCAGCCAGTGAACAGTTCAGTGGTACTGAGAAAGGGAGACATTTTGGGGTCCCAGAGATGCCAACCACCGATGTATAAGTAGTGGACAGGGGTAGAGAAGTTGATATTGATGAAAAGCGAGCCCCTGTGTCCACCATAACTTCATAAGTCTTGTCTCCCATAGTGAGGGATAGCATTGGATCAGAAAGTGCTATCTCTAATGTGCGGCTCTCTAGTCATTGTTGATTAGGCATCATGCGGTGTGATTGGGAGCCATGCGTGATTGCTGAGGCAGCTGTGTCTGCTGCGGCTGATCTGGCCACACCCCGGGTGCTGGAGGTGGGGTGGGTGCATAATTTGTCCAGACACTTCCTCTGCCAGTAGATGGAGCTCTACAACTACAAGCCCAATGGCCTCTTTTTCCACACCACAGGCACATGTCACTGGGTGGGCCTGATGGTATCATGCCTCTTCTGTATGCACCTCTACCACGCCCTCTTTGTGGTGGGTGTGGATACCATTGATGGGGTGCCAACACAAAGGGCTTAGAAGGGACGGGGCAAATAATGGCCTGAGGGGTTGGCACTGTAACGGCTGTAGCCTCTACAGTATTCTTTTGTTTTTTATCTTTCTTCACTTTATCCCTAGTTGCCTTTAATTGGGCTTTTATCAGCTGATTAGATAGATCTGCTGTTTCTGTCTCTTTTTCATCTTGTTTTTTATTGTATTGTCTCACATAGTGATGCACATGAGACAACCATTCTGCCCAGGGGCGGGTATTTAAACCCACGACTGATTCCAGGGCGGCTCTAACAGACAGTGGTACTGAGTTCTGTACAACATTGCGAAATACCACCTGTGTAGTTGCATCATTGCTGATTTTCCCCAGTCATGTCAGTCCAAAGTGCCAAACACCTTTCCACATAGGCTCCTGCTTCCTCTCCTTTTTTCATGGAAATGTCTGTTAGTTCTGCACTAGTGAGATCTACAGGAAACACCTCCCTCATTACTGCAAAAATGTTATCACTGTGTTGCCTGAATGGAGCCTCATCAGGCTCATTTATGGTGCCTGCATCTTCCTCTATGTTTTTAAGCAGAAAAGGTGAGGTGTGAGTGGTTACTATTCTCCTGATATCTGCCAAACAGAAACGGCAACCAGCTGTGGCCTTCTGCATGGCTCTGATCCACGGAGATGTTCCCGAGGTCAGTGGAGGCAGTGTGTCACAAATGCCTTTAAAGTCCTTAAAGGACCATTCTGAATTTTGTGCCGCCTCAGTTTCAGTAGCTATCATGGGCATGTGCCTATAATCTACTTTAGATATTGCACCTACTTGTAAACGCGTGCACTGAGGTGCCTTTTCAGTCAAATTTTCTATTGTTGACCCGTAATCATCATATTTCCACTGTTTTTGTGTGCCTGAAGGGAAGTTTTTATCTGCATAATCAGTAATTTTCTTCGGGGTGTTTACCCCAGAAATAGATGAATTTTGTAGACAAGCTCTAGCCTCTGCTAAAGATCTTTGTCATTTGTTCATTGCAGTCCCCACATCATCCCTTCCATTTTCTGTTTCTAGTTTTGGTGAGGGGCTGGAAGCGGCAGCTATCTCCAATTTACTGGGGGACTCCTCCTCCTCCTCACTGTGAGAAAAGTGTTTGTATTGATCTAGTGACTCTGTTGGTGTAAATTGGGTAATAATTTGATGTACTGTATTTGCAGCATCTTCATTGTCTCCTGAGGTCAGCATTGGCCTCATGTGGAGCACTCCTGTTACTGCATTTAGCAGATCAGGGTTTTCTTTAACATATGCAGTGAGAGGCATCTGCTTTGAGAGCAGGCTCACACATTCTGCATATAGACTTGACTGTGACAATAGGAGCTGGAGGGGCTGTTGGAGGAGATGGGGCAATTTCTGTGATGACTCGCTCTGGGCCATTATCATCCACAGCTGCGCGCACTCCTGCTCCTCGTCAGGACAGGACTATTTAACCTCACTCAGCCTGCTGGCCTGCACGGAGCCGTCTGTCTCCTTGGCTCTATGTAGCGCATCTCTCGACTTCCTAGCCATCATCATCATCATCATCACGACCTTCTACCTTGCCACCTCAGCATTGACTCCCGGAGGATCCCATCTCATATCTTTATCTTTATCTTTATTTCGGATAGATTAAAAGTAAAGGTTAAAAAAAAAGAAACAGAACAATATAACAAAGGGGGAAAAAAATCCAACAAGGTCAAATCAAACAATAACTCCTCTGATCATGCAGTTCAACATACAGTAAGTTATCCGAAATGGGTGATGGCTGAAGCCACAGCTTATATTGCCCACCCATATTCCATCCAAGAATTCAAAAGAAAAACAAAACAAGAGCGGTTACAATTCAGAACAAAGCTAAGACAAAACGTGACAAAAAAAACTAAGCAACAACACAACACAAAAAGGATATGACAATCATATGATTTTACATGTCATCTTGTATATATGTTTGGAGTATTTCTTCCTTTAGTTTTTGTTTAAATTGCCCAAGCGTTGTACATGATTTTAATTCAGGTCCAAAAGTGTTCCACAATCTGACTCCTTGCACTAAAACACAGTGTTGCTTGGTGGTAGTTCTCACTGAAGGTTTTTGAAATATCATGTTCCTCTGAAATGATATTGTTTCTCCCTTATTTGGAGCAACTTTTGGATATTTGTGGGCAGTGATAGATTCTTCACTTTAAACATTATTACTGCAGTTTTAAAGTCAACCAGATCTTTCAACTTGAGAGCTTTTAATTTAAGAAAAAGTGGGTTTGTTGGTTCCCTGTAAGCAGCTTTGTTTATTATTCTAATAGCTCTCTTCTGAAGCATAAAGACTGGATATATGTTTGTTTTATATGTATTTCCCCATACTCCAGTACAATATGTCATGTACGGGAGTATTAATGAATGATACAAAGTATATAATGTGGGATGACTCAGCAAATATTTCACTCTGTGTAGTATTGCAATTGATTTAGATATTTTACCTTTAATATAATTAATATGTGACTTCCAACACAGTTTATTATCAATTATTACTCCAAGAAATTTAGTTTCGGATACTCTTTCAATCTCTACACCATTTACACTGAGTTTAGATACTAAGTTGTTGTGATGGTTGTTAAAAACTATAAATTTTGTCTTACTTAAATTGAGCGTTAATTTGTTTGAATCAAACCACAGTTTAAGCTTTCCTAATTCCTTTCCGAGTGTATCCAAAAGTTGTTCCAAATTGCTTCCACTGCATAATAAATTAGTGTCATTGGCAAACAATATTAAATCCATTTTTTCCGAAACTTTACATATATCATTTATATACATATTGAATAACAGTGGCCCCAAAACTGAACCCTGTGGGACTCCACAAGTAACCTTCAGTAACTGTGAGTTTTTGTTACCAACACATACATACTGATATCTATTCTTTAAGTAACTGCATAACCAGGACAGTGCTACCCCCCTAATACCACAATTTTGTAGTTTCTTTAATAATAAATTATGATCCACTGTATCAAATGCTTTTTTAAGATCCAGGAATACCCCAACTGAATACTCTTTATTTTCAACGGCAGTTAATATTTTTTCTATAAATTCCATTAGAGCAAATGCAGTGTCTGAACCCATATTGCTGCTCACACAATAAATTATTCTTCATTATGAAGTTGTCAATTCTCTCACAGAATATAATTTCAAGTATCTTGGAAAATTGCGGCAATAGTGAAATTGGTCTATAGTTTGAAAATTCCCCTCTGTCACCCGTCTTGTATATCGGAATTACTTTAGCTATTTTCATTGCATTGGGAAATATACCTGTTTGGAGAGACAGGTTACAAATATACGTCAGTGGTTTCACTAAGCATTCAATAATAGTTTTGACTAAGAGCATGTCAATACCATTACAGTCCATAGATGTTTTACTTTTAAACGATTTAACGATGTCAATGACCTCTCTCTTGTCTGTGTTCTTTATGAAAATGGAGTCTTTTATAGCAGTGTTTTTGCTTACTGTATCACCCGTAGGTGCCGTAATGGGTATTTCTTGAGCCAAATTAGGACCAATGTTAACAAAAAAGTTATTAAATTCATCTGCAGGTGAAACTGCATTCACACTCTGAGTCATTTTATTTTATTTATTTTTTTATTTTTTATTTTTTATTTTTTTTTTAAAAATTGGTTGGGTAGCTTGTATTTCTATTTTTATTTCCAAGAATATTGTTAAGTATTGTCCATGTATTTTTAATATTGTCTCTGTTTTTCTCCAGTTCTTTACTGTAATAGTCTCTTTTACTACATCTCATTATATATGTTAACTTATTTTTGTATGTTTTATACCGCTGCTCTGCTTCTTTTGTCCTTTTCTTTAGAAAAGCTTTATATAATAAATTTTTCTTTTTACACGCCTTTTGTAATCCTTTGGTTAACCATGGCTTGTCGACAAATTTATGTTTTAGCTTTTTCTTTACTAATGGACAATTTTTTTCATAAAGAGTGGTTACAATGTTCATAAATGTGTCATAGGCTTCATTTACATCTGATACATACACTTTTGTCCAGTCTTGCTTCAGCAAATCTTCTTTAAAAGAACTGACTGCATTTTGTGATTTGTATCTAAAAGATTTTAAAGTTTTTTCTGTATTGGCCCCCGTGTGGCCATGGATAAGTGCAAAGACTGGCAAATGGTCACTTACTGTATATCATTTATCAATAATCCACTTTCTATTTTCTTATCAATAATATTAACAAACAGGTTATCAATAAGTGTAGCAGTGTGAACTGTGATTCTACTGGGATGTGTTATTGTGGGATATAGACTCATACTGTACATAGAATTCATGAACTCTGTAGTTACATTTTGTTGAAATGGATTTAGTAAATCAATATTGAAATCTCCACAAATTACAACCATATTCTTACTAGTAATATTATTGTACAGTTCAACTAATTTATCTCTGAATGTCTCAATGCAAGTTCCCGACATTCTATACTATATACAACTTATAATTAGATTTTTTGTTTTATCTTGGTCAATTTCAACAGTAACATATTCCAGAATCCCTGGTAGTGCAAAGGACATTCCATTTACAAGCTTACACCTATACAGGTCATCAATATACAGTGCAACACCACCACCCTTTTTTGAGATCTGTTAATATGAAACATCTGATATCCCTCTATTGCCATCAGAGGAGCCTGCTCTTCATTAAGCCAAGTTTCAGAGACTGCGATCGCTGTAAATTTTCTGTCTAGCTGTTTTAAATAGTCCTGAATCTGTGGAAAGTTTTTGTTAAGACTTCTGCTATTGAAGTGTATTATTGATAGTTTACCATCTAGTTGCACTTGACTTTTGAATTGCTTTTCAGTGTAATATTCACAATGATTATGAATATTATTGAAAAGGTGATTATCAGGGTCAATATCATTCTCCATTTCTTGTAGTTTATGTTCAGCATAATGGCATATTTTCAGAGTTTGAACTTCCTCTCTCTGTGTCAAATGACTTCCTCCAACTGGGGATAATTGATGTCTACTCAAGTCAGTCATAAGTTTTTGGGGTTTTTTTGTTTGTTTGTTTGTTTTAAAGTACATTGACATGGTATGTCAAAAAAGAACTATTCTTGCCGTGTGTGTGGACATGGATTATCATAGTCTCTTAATTTTCTTAATCAGTGTTCATCTATATTTATTTAAGTCAGTAAGATCTCTGATTATTATGGTCTTTGCTTCTTCAGGTGTTCCATTTAGTTGGATCCAAACGCTACAATTTTTTGTCCATGTTGCCTGTATCTTATTTTGTCTTTTCAGCATCCGTGCTTGCCGTGCTATTTCAGCATGAGTCTTTGTTAAATGTTCATTTAGGTAAACTTCTGTTCCCCGTAGCTTTCTGGCCTGCCTCAGTATGTCATTCTTTACCCTTCTGTTCACAAAGCGCATCACAATTGATTTCTTTGTTTTATTATCTTTTCTGGGTCAAGTATGACAGGCTGAAATTGCATTTACTTCAACCATTATATTTCTGCTTTCAAGGAACTGAAGCACCTGGTTTTCCAGGGAGACTGCTTCACTCAGGGGAGCCTCCTCACCTCTCATTCCTGCTGTAACATTGGCATATGATTGGTATTTAATGTCTAGTCCACTTATAATTAGATCATCCATACGAGAATATTGTTCAAGATCCGCAACATGTCGCTCCAAGTCTGCAATTTTTTGTCTTTTTCCTTAATTGTTAATTTTAATTCTCGGACTTCTTCCATTAGCCCTAATAGTTTAAGCTGTTGACTAGCCACTTTGGTCAGTTCTTCTGACAAGAAGTTCAGAGATTTTTTTTATCTCTTCCATTTCCTCCTTCTTTAGTGGCATTTTTACTGACTGTTGATAATAAAACAATCTCTGCTGGTGTCGCGGTATCCAATCTGACCAACCTCGAATCCAGCTGGGGCCTCAGCTAGCCCCCTCCGCTGCTAGTCCCGCTGTTTACTGCCACTGCAATTGAGCTCCTGTCCAGCTGGGGTGCCGGCAGCTCCTCCACCGAGCCCCGCCGCCCACCACCACTGTAGTTGAGCTCTGATCCTGCTCCTGTCCAGCTGGGGTCTCGGTAGTTCCTCTGCTGAGCCCCACCACCTACCGCCGTCTTCCTCAGTAGTTCCTCCACCGAGCCCTGCTGCTGTAACTGGGCTCTGATTCCGGCTCTTATCCAGCTGGGGCCTCGGCTGCTCCTCCACTGGTCCTCGTCTCCTACCACCACTGTACTTGAACTCTGATCCGGCTCCTGTCCAACTGTTGCCTCAGTTAGTTCCTCCGGCAAGCCCCAATCACAAGATTCTAAGAATCTGTGCAAGAGGCTCAGCCATCATCTACCGGGCCGATGCCGGGTCAGTGAGACAAACCGGAGACAGAGTCGCTCCTTTGTATCGTGTTAGGTGCTACGACTAGCTATGGCGTTAGCTATAGCGATAGCATTAGCTTAGCAAACACTTCAGGTAAAGCGTAGCAGCGAACCACGAAAAGAAATGCTAATCAATTTACTCACGAATGAGAGCAGTCCCAAAAAGTCCAATTATCACAGCAAGTGCAAAATAATCCTTACTGACGTAACGATCTCCCCGTGAAGAGCATTACAATAGGGCTTTCGCCGACTCAATCCTGTCATTTTTGACTGTTTCTGAGAACTTTCTTCCATGCTGCTGACAGTCTGTCGGTAGTGTCCAAGTAAGCCAGTCCTTTTACTCACCTGTTCTCCGCTACTCCCCTGTGCACAGGCAGAATCTCCTGGCAGCGGAATCGTCTCCCTCGGCGGCGGTCTCTGCTCTCTCCTCTCCACCATCTGTATGACCGCAACAACGCTGGGACAGTGGGCACTGTCTACCTGGCCAACGGGCGAACACCATCTGCCTGGAACAAGTAAGCCACGGTTACACCTAAGCGTGAGCCCAGCCAGCTCCTTGCTAATTGTGTGTCTTGCTCCGTCCATAGGGTTGCCAGGCTGCACGGCGCTCTGCTCCCTCCCAGCTGCTCAAAGTCTCCAGCCAGCACTCACATACACAACATAATACATTCACGCATCCACATACTATACACTGGGTCAATAAAGATAATTGAATCCATTTCTGAGTCCGTGTCTGTTCCCTGGGTCAGCCATTATGTCAATTTCCTCATACTGAGGTGGTTTCTCACTGCCCTCTTTTTGTCTAAACAGCTGTAAGATCACCTTCCCAGAATCATTTACCACTACCTGACCTTCTTTCAATGCTGCCACAATTTTAGGGATGACGTACATAGCTCTAGTCTTTTTCTTTTCTGTTTCCTGCAATCTGTTCTTAATTTTTCCAAATTTAGGATTTCCTGCCTTAACATAATTTTCCTCTGCAGTGAGATAACTTTGTATGATGATCTGCAGTATTTCTACCAGTTTGGTTAACTGAGGCATGGTTTTTTCTAACTCTGGTAAAAATCCTTGACTCTGCATGTCCCCCACCCAATGTTGGAATTTTCTGACTTTGTTTTTTCTATCTGCCATATCCGTCTGCCTTTCAATAGCATTTTCTGTCCTCTCATATATTTCCTTCACAGTAAAAGACGATAATGCCATAGTTATCAGGTTCTCTATGCAAACTATGGGAAGAAAATGTTAGTAAATATTTACAATCCCTAGGGTCCAAACTTCCAGATCCCAGAATGCCTTTCTACAATTCTGACCACACCAGGCTTCTACTCAGCTCCTGCTGATGCCAAGCGGGTGTGGTCAACTCAGAATTATAGTGGAAACAGGATGTTTTGTGACATGATTGGTTGACCCAGAAGCAGACACGGACCGAAATAGACACAATTATCTTTTATTATAGAGAATGGGAGTGTGGATGCGTGCGTGTGTGCAGGAGTGAAGCAGCAGGGCAAGCAGAGCACTGTTCAGACTGGCAACCCTAGGAAAGAGCACAGACAGGCGGATGAGTGACTGAGGTTTGGAGGAATGAATCAGTGAATGTTCAGTCTTACGAGTTGGCTGGAGGGCAGAACCGCAGAAGAACTCCCGAGGGCTCTGGCCCAGTTGATCCGTGCCTAGGCTGCTGCTGCTGACGAGGTGAAGCGATGCAGGTGCGTACACAGTGCTGGTGGAGTGCGGGTTGCACTCAGGTCCACCGCCAGGAGGAGGTCCACCGCCAGGGGGCTTCCACCTGTGCACAGGGGAGAAGGAGAAGAGTGGAGGAGTGACGGAATGGCGAAGGCTTACTTGTCGGTGGGGAGCTCAGACTCCCAGGAGAAACGACGGGCAGGAAGGAGCTGAGGAGAAGGAACTCCAGAGCAGGACGAGAAGAATAATCAAGGAGGTCTTGCCAGACCATTGGAGCGTTGACGTCTCCATGCAGACCAGAGAGCAGCGCTGCTTAAGTAGGCTGCTAGATGAGACGATCAGGTGTGCGTGCAATTGTGAAGATAATTACGGCAGGAGGCACACAGAGCGGATCATAACAGTACTCCCCCCCACGGGACGCCTCTCGCCGGCCGATCCAACCTACCCAGGTCCGTCCTGTGGAAGTTCCTGATGAATTGTGGATCCATCACAAAGGAGGGACGCACCCAGGACCTCCATTCTGGACCGTATCCCTCCCAGTCCACAAGGTACTGGAGGCCACGACCCCAGTGTAGGACATCCAGGATGGAGTTGACTCTGGAGTTGACCATCGATCATTACCGGTGGGGGTGGCGTCTTGGGAGGGGGCCACAGAGGGCTGGAGACGAACGGCTTGACCTGTGAGACGTGGAAGGTGGGACAAATATGGAGGGGGGGGAGCCAGGCGCACAGCAACAGGGTTCACAATGTGTGTAATGGAAAAAGGACCAATAAAGCGCTGTGACAACTTCCTAGATTCAGCCTTGAGATTAATGTTCTTCGTGGATAGCCATACCTGCTGCCCGACCCAGTAGGGTGGAGCCAGTGTGGTGCGGCGGTTGGCAATGGCAGTGTTCTGGTCTGCCATGCGCCGAAGTGTGGCCCGGGGAGCCCTCCACAGCTGGCGACAGCACTTTATATGGGCCTGCACGGAGGGGACTGCGATGTCTTCCTCCTCCTCAGGAAACAGTGGGGGGCTGTATCCCAAGGAGACCTGGAACGGGGACAGACCTGTGGCGGAGGAGACCATGGTGTTGTGCGCATACTCGACCCACAGCAGGTAGGAGCTCCAGGACACTGGATTGGAAGTGGTGATGCACCATAGCACTGCCTCCAACTCCTGATTGGTGCACTCACACTGGCCATTACTCTGGGGGTGGTATCCCGAGGACAGGCTTACCATGGCCCCAATAACCTTACAGAAGGCTCGCCAAATCTGCTAGACAAACTGGGGACCACGATTGGACACGACGTCCATCGGGATGCCGTGGAGCTGCATCACATGGAGGACGAGCAGGTCCACAGTCTCCTTGGCCGTGGGGAGACCCTGTAGGGGAACAAAGTGAGCCGCCTTGGAGAATCTGTCCATGATCATGAGGATGACTGTGTTGTCAGCAGAGGGAGGAAGGCCGATGACGAAATCCAGCGCCACATGGGACCAAGGTCTGCCGGGGATGTGAAGAAGATGGAGCAAACTCGACGGAGGAGAGGAGGACGTCTTACAGGTGGCGCACTGGGGACAGGCTTGGACGTACTCCCCGACGTCCTTCTGTAGAGATGGCCACCAGAAGGTCCTCTGCAGCAGAGCCACTGTACGCGTCATCCTCGGGTGGCAAAGGAGCTTGAAGGAGTGGGCCCAATTGATGACTTCGCCCCAGATGGCAGAGGGCACAAAAATCTTCCCCGCTGGCCCCCCGCCTGGGTCGACCTCGGTCTCCTGTGCTCTTATGACTCTCTCCTTGATGCCCCATGAGAGGGCGCCCACGATACATGAAGGAGGCACCACGGGATGTGATGGCACCTCTGCAGCAGCCAAAGAGAATTGTCTGGACAGGGCATCAGGCTTGATGTTCTTGGACCCCAGGCGGTAGGTGATGGTGAAGTCGAACCTGCTGAAGAACAAGGACCAGCGGGCTTGCTGGCTGTTAAGTCGCTTGGCCGTCCTGAGGTGCTCCAGGTTTTTATGGTCGGTCCAAACGACGAATGGCTGGGAGGCCCCCTCAAGCCAGTGGCGCCACTCATCCAAAGCCAGTTTGACCGCCAGGAGCTCCCTGTCCCCGATGTCGTAGTTCCTCTCCACCGGGGTGAGGCAGCAGGAGAAGAATGCGCAGGGGTGGATCTTGTCATCCACGGGAGAATGTTGAGATAGCACTGCTCCCACTCCGGAGTCCGAAGCGTCCACCTCCACCAGACACTGCAGCGTGGGGTCAACCTGGGCCAAAATAGGAGGAGAGGAGAACAATGACTTCAATTCCGTAAAGGCTGCTTCCGCCTCCCCCGTCCACCGGAAGGGCACTTTGGTGGAGGTGAGGCGAGTGAGGGGTAGAGCAATGATACTGTAATTTTTGATGAAGCGGTGGTAGAAGTTGGCAAACCCGAGAAACTGTTAACTGTAATTGTTTCCAGGATGATGGAACCGGCCACTCTACCACCGCTTTTACCTTGGCTGGATCGGTGATTATCTCGCTGTGAGAGATGACGAATCCCAAGAATGAGGTGCACGGGGCGTGGAACTCGCACTTTTCAGCTTTGACAAATAATTTATTCTCCAACAGACGCTGCAGAACCCGCTTGACATGTACTCAATGCTCATCGAGGGACTGTGAAAAGATGAGAATGTCATCCAAATAAACAAACACAAAAGAGCCCAAGAAATCCCTCAAAACATCGTTGATGAGACGTTGGAACACAGCGGGAGCATTAGTCAGACCAAACAGCATCACCAGGTATTCGAAGTGGCCACTGGGGGTAAGGAAACCCGTCTTCCACTTATCCCCCTCTCTAATCCTCACCAGGTGGTATGTGTTGCGGAGATCTAATTTCGTGAACACGGAGGCCCCCTGGAGGGAATCAAATGCAGTGTTGATTAGGGGAAGAGTGTATTTGTCCTTAATGGTGATGTTGTTCAGTTCTCAAAAGTCAATACAGGGCCTCAAGGAGTCATCCTTCTTTCCCACGAAGAAAAACCCCACCCCCACCACTGAGGAAGATGGTCAAATAATGCCTGAGTTCAGGGACTCCTTGATGTATTTCTCCATTGCTTCCCACTCCGGGGCCAACAGGCTGTAAAGCCAACTGGATGGTAACGGAGCCCCTGGCGGGAGATTAATGGCACAATCGTACGGGCGGTGGGGGGGAGTGACAGCGCTTGAATCTTTCTAAAGACGGCGCCCAAGTCATGGCATTCAGAGGGAACCCGGGACAGGTCAGGCGGGGGTGCGTCAGAGGCACAGAGGGGCACGGCGGGAGAGCAAGCAGCAGACTGAAGGCAGGCACTTAGGCAGAAGGAACTCCATGAGATGATGTTTCCCGAACGCCAATCGATGGACAGGTTGTGCAGCCGAAGCCAAGGGTACCCCAAAATAACCGGGCAGGCCGAAAGGGGAGGCACAAAAAGCCTGATTTGCTCCCGGTGATTGCCCGATATCAAAACAGAAACCGGGGCAGTTTGCTTGGTGACTATGGTGAGTGGAGCCTTGGACAGAGCGATAAGCTTTAAGGGAGTCTTCAGCTGGTGGCAGGAGAGCCCCAGCCGGGTTGCCAGATCCTCAGAAATAAAGCTCTGCTCAGCCCCAGAGTTGATGAGTGCGTGAGTGGAGATTTCACGATGATTGTTTGTGAAGCGGATAGGCAGCAGAAATTTGGTAAGGAAATTTTCCTGGAGTGAGTCCGTGAGTCCCCCTACTGTGACCCACGGACCCCCTCTTTTGGCCAAATGGGGCAGGATGCCAGCTCATGTTCCTCACTAGCGCAATATAAGTACAGCCCTAGCTCCCAGTCAGCTAATGATGGTCAGTCTGACGGAGACGTACTGACATGATTGGTTAACCCAGAAGCAGACGCGGACTTGAAATAGACACAATTATCTTTTATTATAGAGAGTGGGAGCGTGGATGTGTGAGTGTGTGCAGGAGTGAAGCAGCAGGGCGAGCAGAGCACTGTTCAGACTGGCAACCCTAGGAGAGAGCACAGACAGGAGCACAGACAGGCGGATGAGTGACTGAGGTTTGGAGGAATGAATCAGTGAATGTTCAGTCTTACGAGATGGCTGGAGGGCAGAAGCGCAGAAGAACTCCCGAGGGCTCTGGCCCAGTTGATCCGTGCCTAGGCTGCTGCTGCTGACAAGGTGAAGCGGTGCAGGTGCGTACACAGTGCTGGTGGAGTGTGGGTTGCACTCAGATCCACCGCCAGGAGGAGGAGGTCTGCCACCAGGAGGCTTCCACCTGTGCACAGGGGAGAAGGAGGAGAGCGAAAGAGAGAAGGAATGACGAAGGCTTACTTGTCGGTGGGGAGCTCAGACTCCCAGGAGAAACGACGGACAGGAAGGAGCTGAGGAGACGGAACTCCAGAGCAGGACAAGAAGAATAGGCGAGGAGGTCTTGCTAGACCATTGGAGCATTGAAGTCTCCATGCAGACCAGAGGGCAGCGCTGCTTAAGTAGGCTGCTAGATGAGACGATCAGGTGTGCGCGCAACTGTGGAAATAGGGCAGCAGGCACACAGAGCGGATCATAACATTTTGTTTCTTGTGGACCAAAAAAATATTTACATTTCCCGGGGCTTTTGCCTTTATTTCCCAAATCCTACAATTACACTGCCTCTTATTCCAGACAACCAGAAATGGGAATTCGGGATCAGGGCTAACCCCTTCACCCTTAAATTGGTATATAAGAGGAAAACCACCCACACATTTATCCCCACAAGATTTACAGAGCCAACACAGAGTCAACACACGATATTCACAATATTTGCAGAACTAGCTGTGTGATTTATGTGTCTGTCCCTTCGCTGCGCAGTACTATGGGCCTTTTTTAAACCAGTTTTACTAACTCACCGGCCACTTTATTAGGTACACCTGTCCAACTGCTCGTTAACACTTAATTTCTAATCAGCCAATCACATGGCGGCAACTCAGTGCATTTAGGCATGTAGACATGGTCAAGACAATCTCCTGCAGTTCAAACCGAGCATCAGTATGGGGAAGAAAGGTGATTTGAGTGACTTTGAACGTGGCATGGTTGTTGGTGCCAGAAGGGCTGGTCTGAGTATTTCAGAAACTGCTGATCTACTGGGATTTTCACGCACAACCATCTCTAGGGTTTACAGAGAATGGTCCGAAAAAGAAAAAATATCCAGTGAGCGGCAGTTCTGTGGGCGGAAATGCCTTGTTGATGCCAGAGGTCAGAGGAGAATGGCCAGACTGGTTCGAGCTGATAGAAAGGCAACAGTGACTCAAATAACCACCCGTTACAACCAAGGTAGGCAGAAGAGCATCTCTGAACGCACAGTACGTCGAACTTTGAGGCAGATGGGCTACAGCAGCAGAAGACCACGCCGGGTGCCACTCCTTTCAGCTAAGAACAGGAAACTGAGGCTACAATTTGCACAAGCTCATCGAAATTGGACAATAGAAGATTGGAAAAACGTTGCCTGGTCTGATGAGTCTCGATTTCTGCTGCGACATTCGGATGGTAGGGTCAGAATTTGGCGTCAACAACATGAAAGCATGGATCCATCCTGCCTTGTATCAATGGTTCAGGCTGGTGGTGGTGGTGTAATGGTGTGGGGAATATTTTCTTGGCACTCTTTGGGCCCCTTGGTACCAATTGAGCATCGTTGCAACGCTACAGCCTACCTGAGTATTGTTGCTGACCATGTCCATCCCTTTATGACCACAATGTACCCAACTTCTGATGGCTACTTTCAGCAGGATAATGCGCCATGTCATAAAGCTGGAATCATCTCAGACTGGTTTCTTGAACATGACAATGAGTTCATTGTACTCAAATGGCCTCCACAGTCACCAGATCAATCCAATGGAGCATCTTTGGGATGTGGTGGAACGGGAGATTCACATCATGGATGTGCAGCCGACAAATCTGCGCCAACTGTGTGATGCCATCATGTCAATATGGACCAAACTCTCTGAGGAATGCTTTCAGCACCTTGTTGAATCTATGCCACGAAGAATTGAGGCAGTTCTGAAGGCAAAAGGGGGTCCAACCCGTTACTAGCATGGTGTACCTAATAAAGTGGCCGGTGAGTGTATATAACAGATGCTATTTACCTTGGCTCATGTCTGATAACCAAAATCATTGATAGCGTGATTTATACAAATCAGTCCAACTAATTTTTATCAGATTGGCAAAACACAATTACTCACTATTTGTTGGTACTTAAGTTTCTTGTATTGTGCCGTATCTTATGATGACACAATTCACTCACTATTTGTTTTTACTTAAGATTCTCGTGTTGTGTCATATATCCCTTAAATGCCCATTATTTCCATTTACATGTTCTTTTCAGTATTGATACTTCTTATTCTTTATAAAAGGCGGCTTATTAATCTGACCCTAAAAATGTATTAATGACTAAACAATTCATTCATATTATCCTAAAATGTAAATGATTAAAATATTCTCTGCATGTTCTTAATTCTTCAAAAATGACATTAAATTTTCAGATTTCTGTTAAAAACTATATTTATCAAATTCTGAATTTCTGGTAAGATTTTAATTATGACAAAAAGACTTAATTTGACTGAATATTGCAGACAAACCTACAGAAATTTTTTTAAAAAGGTTCCCTGCTCACCTTGTTAATAGGGGCCGGTCCAGAGTTGTTTGCAATAGGCAGATGAAAGCTTTTCGTCCGGTCACCTCTGATGCCTGCCAACTGGCCAATCACGTCAGTGGTCACCAGGATGTAAAAACTCTTTTTCTTTCTCTGTCAGAGTGTGTTCAAGAAGTGGACAGTTAGCACAAAACCATGTAAAATACATCAGAAGATTAATAATCACGTAAGAAGTACTATTTTAAAACTGAAATCTGTTTATTTGAAGCATGCAGAGAATAATCACAGCTGTGAGGTCTTGGTCCCAGCACAACCTGACAGACTCAAGGACCCCAAAAAACAATAAAATTGAGTACATATAGCTTTTGGTCTGGGGCGGTCCCCAGACCCCGACAACGGCTCTCTCTTCTTAAGGATTGCTGATTCCATCAGATGCCTTCTCCTCCGCAAACGGTTGCCAGCCAGGTGCATCCTGCTGCTGCTCCACTATCTCTAATCGCAACCCTGAACCCAGGTTTACCTCCCCCCTTTTTATGTGTGAGCAGAAGCTGTTCTTTGTTGCCAAGCGATGGAGGGTGTGTGTGTGCAGAGCTAAAAGCCCATATCCTGTTATGTTAAGCGTGTAGCAGTGCAAAAAACTTCATACAGCAAAAAAGCACATTGTGTAAAAAATATTTAATATCCTAATCTTATCTAAACATTTCTACCACAACACCGATTAGATGCCTAACTGAAATGGTTAAGCTGTTGGAGGCCATGGTTCAACCAAAGAGGGTGGCAATTTTGAAGTGCAAAGGACATCAAAAAGGAAATGCTATTGTAGCCAAAGGAAATGAAGCTGTTGATTTGGCTGCTAAGCAAGAAGGTGGTTATGCTACCCAGGCAAGCATGATGGTACAGAAAGAAGATCAGAAATGCATGGAATTGGGTGAGGAGGAAATCAAGCAGCTACAAGAGAAGGCAAGTCCTGAAGAAAAGAGTAGGTGGATAGAGAAAGGAACAAGGAAGGATGAAGGTTTGTGGAGATCAGTTGATGGAAGGCTAGTAGCCCCAGCTAAGGTGTTGTTGTTGTTGTGTAGAGAAACACACTTGAAAGGCCATGTCTCAAAACCAAAAATCTCTGCTTTGACTGAAGCACATTGGTGGCATCCACATTTGGCTGAGGTTACAGTAGCAAATTTAACATCCACCAACCCATCTACTCAACATGTGTTGTGTCACACATTATTATGCTTTCTGTTGACTGGAACTGTTTTAAAAACTGCTTTCCACAAATTGAAATTTACAAATTTCACACGTTTATTCAACCCTTCTACTTGTTATATCATTGCTTCACCGTGACTAAACTCTCAACTATTGTGTGGAGAAAAAAAAGGTTGTGTGGAAAAAGAATAAACTAAATTAAAAGTCAGTCATCGAGTAAGATTCTGGGGTACTTATATTTTTTCACATTACACATTAGTAGATGGGTGGGTTCTTATACTGCATTTTTCCAAAGTAGATGGTAAAATGACACGATCTAACGTGTCAAATGCTTTTTTAAAAGTTTTTTAAAAGTCCGACTTAGAAACTCGGAAAAGAAGGTAAAAGCCGTCGCCTTATTTTTTTTTTAAAGATAATGGGTTTTTTTAATTAGAATTTGCCACGGTAAATACATTTGTATATGATAAAGTTTTTGAAATAAATTGGATAAAATAATTTACCCATTGGTAAATATCGTGTATGATGTTTTACCTTCCTGATGCCCTTTCTTATATTTTTTTATGTATTATCAAATCAAATCAAACTTTATTGTCATATTGCTGTACATACAACTGTAGTGCAGGCAAGATGAAATTGCGTTTCTCTCGGCATCCATATAAATAGAAGCAGCATGATTTAAGACACACTCACACATAGCTTCACCCCCCACCCCCATCCCCCCATCCATTCACACATCCCTGAGACATACTTGGGAAAAACCTAACTAACTATAATATACAAATAATATACAAAATGTCCGTAGGTGCAGTAGTGTGTATGAGAGATTACGGGTCAACTGTTCAGCATCCTGACAGCTTGTGGAAGGAAGCTGTTGATCAGTCTGGTGGTTCTGCCTCTGATG
The DNA here is from genome assembly GCA_020510985.1 of Pholidichthys leucotaenia. Lineage (NCBI taxonomy): Eukaryota > Metazoa > Chordata > Actinopteri > Cichliformes > Pholidichthyidae > Pholidichthys > Pholidichthys leucotaenia. Next base: position 290,402,609 of record CM035845.1, read on the forward strand.
CTCTGGAATCATTTACCAGATGGAAGAAGTTCAGTGTTTATGTAGAGGGTGAGAACGGTCCTTGACAATGTTCAGTGCCCTGCTCCTACAACGGTTCTGAAAAAGTTCTTGGACAGAGGGGAGGGAGACTCCAATTTCCCTCTCAGCCCCCTTGACTATCCTCTGCAGGGCTTTTTTGTCTGACATACTGCAGCTGGAGTACCATGTAGCAATGAAGTACGCCAGAACACTCTCCACCACACCTCTGTAGAAGGTCCTGAGGATGCAGATGGGGAAAGAGGCCTGTTTGAGTTTCCTCAAGAAGTGCAGTCTCTGCTGAGCCCGCTTCCTGATCCCCAAGGAATTCTTGCTCCAGGTCAGGCCCTGCGAGATCTGCACTCCGAGGAACTTGATGTTCTCTACTCTCTCCACTAAACGGCCGCCGATGCTGAGGGGGACGTGCTCAGGCTGTGACCGCCGGAAGTCGATAATCATCTCCTTTGTTTTGTCCACGTTGAGCACCAGATTGTTCTCCCTGCACCAACCCTCCAGGTCTCTCACTTCTTCCCTGTACATTGATTCCTCATCCCTCTGGATAAGTCCCACCACCGTAGTGTCGTCTGCAAACTTAATAATCTGGTTCCCCTCGTGTCTGGATACACAGTCATGTGTTAGAAGTGTAAACAACAGTGGACTGAGTACACAGCCTTGAGGGGATCCAGTGCTCAGCGTGACAGATTTGAAGATGTTGTTTCCAAACCCGGACAGACTGAGGTCTCTCACTCAGGAAATCCAGGATCCAGAGACATGTGGCGGTGTTCAGACCGAGAAGGAGTAATTTCTCCATCAGTCTCTGGGGAATAATGGTGTTGAATGCTGAACTGAAATCAATGTACAGGAGTCTGGCGTAGGTGTCTTTCTGGTCCAGGTGGGTGATGACAGAGTGTAGGGTGGTGACTATAGCATCCTCCGTGGAGCGGTTTGAACGATATGCAAACTGGAGCGGGTTGTGTGATGCAGGGAGGCAGGCTGTAATGTGTGGTTTGACAAGCCGTTCAAAACACTTCATCACAATTGGTGTCAGTGCAACAGGACGATAGTCATTCAAACAGGACACAACTGGTTTCTTTGCCACCGGTACAATGATAGAGGTCTTGAAGCATCTGGGAACGATGGCCTGACTCAGGGAGATGTTATAAATGTCAGTCAGGACATCCGCCAACTCGCTCGCGCAGTCTCGGAGCACACGTCCCGGGATGTTGTCCGGACCTGCAGCTTTGCGTGGGTTGACTCTGGTTAGGGTCCTCCGTGTGTCCGCTGTGTTGATGGTAAAAGCTGGTCCGACCGATGGTGGGGGTGGGCCAGCCCTCCCTCTGATTGTCGAGTTTGATGCTTCAAAACGTGCAAAGAAGTCGTTATGCCTGTCTGGAAGCGAAGCGTCGTCATCATCGACCCCCTGCCTAGACTTATAGCCGGTCAGTGTCCAAACTCCCTGCCACATCTGCTTTTTGTTCCTAGTGTCACAGAGGTGTCCCTGGATTTTCTCCGCATAGGCGCGCTTTGCTGCCTTAATTCCCTTTGAGAGCGCAGACCTGGCTGAGCGGAGGGCGATCCTGTCCTTCGCTCTGAAGGCTGCATCCCTGGCTGTAAGCAGCGAGCGCACCTCTGCAGTCATCCAGGGCTTATGGTTACCCCGCATAGTGATGGTCTTCACTGTAGTGACATCCTCTGTGCACTTTGCGATGTAGCTGGTGACCGTTTCAGCATACTCCTCCACATCTGTCTTGTCTTCCTGGGAGGCTGCTATTTTGAAGACCTCCCAGTCTGTGTGCAGAAAACAGTCTTTCAGTGCAGAGGTTGCACTCTCTGGCCAAATTCGGATTTGTTTCACTGCTGGCCTGCTGCGCTTCAATAAAGGTTTGTAGGCAGGCAGCAGCATCACGGATATGTGATCAGAAAGGCCGAGATGGGGGCGGGGTATCGCCTTATATGCATCTGTGTTTGTGTACACTAAGTCCAACATATTCTCTCCTCTGGTCTTAAAGTCTACACATTGTTTAAACTTGGGGAGCACAGTTTTTAAGCTGGTGTGGTTAAAATCCCCCGCAACCACCACAAAACTGTCCGGGTGTGAAGTTTGGATTTCACTAATCGCATTGTGCAGTTCCCCGAGTGCCTTCTTAGCATTAGCTTTAGCGTTAGCGCTCGGCGCTATGTAAACATCAGCTACAAACACGTTGCTGAATTCCCTCGGAATATAATATGGCCGACAATTTACAATAAGGAACTCTGCCAACGGAGAGCAGTGTTTAGACACTAACGTGGCATTGACGCACCAGTTCTTGTTAACATAGATCCATAGCCCACCCCCCCGGCTCTTACCGGAGCTTACCGTTTCCCTGTCGGCACGGAACATCGCCATATCTTCCAGTTGAATGGCCTCGTCAGGAATGTTGTCGTGGAGCCATGTCTCCGTGAACACAAGCACACAGCAGTCTCTCCACTCTCTCCGGGTTTCTCTCAGCAGACGCAGCTCGTCCAGCTTGTTTTCGAGGGAGCAGACATTAGAGAGAATGAGCGACGGTACCGCTGGTCTGGAGGGGTTAGCCTTTAGCCTAGCATGGATCCCGGCCCTTTTTCCACACTTTTGCTTGCGTTCGCTCCGCTTACGCCTCCTCCTCTCTCAGGTAGCTTCCAGCGGGGACTCCACCAGAATTCCATGCTGGCGTAGAATGTCCAAATCACAACCGATCGCCGCGATTCTTGCAGCGTGCAGTACCTTGATGTTTAATAAGGTCTCACGGTTGTAAGTTTTACAGAATGTACGCCTGGGAAGATCAAAACACTCAAAACTCTCACACTCGCTGATGCCAAGAGGGGCCGCTGCGTCCGTGCGCGCTGCCGCCATCTTAAAACCACCCAGGGTGAGGCTCAGCCATTGCACTCCGGTTGTGCTGACCCCTGCGAATTCCCCAAATGTGGGAATCTCGACTGCATAATTTCTGGTAGTGGGCGATTGTGTTCGCAGTTTTTTGGGGCAGTTATGAAACCAAACCGAGAATCGTGAATATTTGTCTGTCAAGTCTGCCTAGAGGAAAAGAAAAATCACTTGTCTACAACAAATCTGTTATCCAAAAATGGGTTAGTGAAATATTTTAGTGTTACTACAACAAAAAATGTTGTGTGGAAAAAGAATAAACTAAATCAAAAGTTAGTCATCAAGTAAGATTCTGGGGTACTTATGGTTTTTCACATTACACATTACACGTTAATCAGGTTGAAGTAACTTTGTTTAACATAGTTTCATTTGATTCAGGTTTATCTTCATGTAGCATTTAAAAAACAGATTTTGTCAACAGAAAAGCAAAACAATGTGTATGACACAACATGGACGGCGTTATGCTAAACTAATCATGAACGCAAATATACATAAATGCAAATATACCAGAGGGTGTTTAGTTTGTACAAAATCACCCTAAAAAAAACTGCAGCCACAATAAAAACAGGGTGATGTCGACCCTTTACAAACTTGTATCAGGTGTTTAAGAAACAAATGTTTAGCACAAGTGGCATAAGTTGTTACAGAAAAAATAAGGGAGTTAAAAATTCTTTCTTCAAGCATGTAAATGTACTTCACACATGTACTTGTGTGATTTAATAAAAGAGGTCTCTAAAATGGTGTTATGCAGAGAAACAAGTATACAACTGATGGAGTTACTATTGCCTTTCAATGATAAATGTTTAAGGGAAGGTAATGCAAATTAGTTTATCCTTAAATGCTTCTGTACAACTAAATAAAATGTTTTTTGTAATTGGTGCAAAGTGTTTAATACCTTCAAGAACCAGACAAAGACCCGAATTTTAGGTGTAATGACACAGATGTCTCTGTGTGCTGAATCTGGTAGACATAGCCTGCTAAACTTTTCTCCCAAAAAGCAGGGAGGAATAAACACTGGTTGGCAGAGTGATCAAGTTAAAATGATAGATGTGATTTCAGAAGATGTATTTTAGAAAACCAAACGCATGCTCCAATGTCTGGTGGGGGGTGTCAGCCAGAGGGATGTTAAATTTGCTACCGCAAAATAAACCACTGTGGAAATGTGAAAATGACGAGGCAGACTTTATCTCACGAGTCAGATTTATTCACATCTTCCAACATCAGCAAAGCAGAAAGAAGAAAAACACAGACATTCGTCCTTTATATATCCAGGACCTTCAAAGCTCACAGTCACATTGCATTTAATCACAAGTAACAATGCATCTTCTCTTAAATCCTATAACATCCTCCTCATAGTCTCTGGCAGACCAGGAAATCCCTCAAGGCCGTCTCTTGCATACCAAAGACTAAATTTTCACATCCTCCTGTTATCTCCAAGGAGACCCAGTCCTTTGTTCTACTCTGAGATGTGAAGCTTAAAGTGATACATATGTGTCCCACATGACCCCCCCCCCCCAAACATCTAAGATGGAACAACAGAATAACAGTCTGCATGTCATGATAAAATCGTTACACATTAACCGACGTGCTTCTTGGGCCTCAGTCTCCTCCCGTATCTGCTGTTAGTGGGCTTCGCCACTTCTGCGGTGCCATCCTGCTGGGGATCTGCTGTCTGGGGGTGAGAACTGTTTGTCACTCCCTATGGGTGTTCTGGGGAATGTCCCCGGGGGGTCTGCCGCGCCGAGGAGCCCTGGCCAACAGCACATCCTCGTCCGCCACCACAAAGGCGGGTTTGAGCCTGTTTATGCCAATCTTTTCCTTCCTGCCCCCCAAATCTAGCAAAAAATGCTTGTCCCCTGTTTCCAGCACTCTAAATGGTCCATCATAAGGTGGTCGCAGCGGTGGGCGATGGGCATCGTGTCTGACAAAAACAAACTCCGCGTTTTTCAAAGCCTTAGGCACAAAAACACGCGGAAAACTGTGGTGAACGGGGCCAGGCAGCGTGCCCGACTCCGTGCCACGCTGCAACCGCTGAGACGGGGAGCTATCTGGCGCAGGATTATCTGGGAGAAACTCCCCGGGCAGCCGAAGTGGCTGCGCAAAAACTAGCTCAGCCGGGGAGGCTTCTAAGTCCTCTTTAGGTGCAGAATGCAACCCCATTAAAACCCACGGTAGCCTATCTACCCAATTTGCATCCGTCAGCCACGCTCTGAGAGCCGCTTTCAATGACCTATGAAAACGTTCGCATAACCCATTAGCCTGCGGATTGTACGCGGTTGTGCGGTGGATCATTGCCCCCAGGCTGCGGGCCATTGCTGACCAAAGTTCGGAAACAAATTGAGAACCTCTGTCGGACGTAATGTCCGACGGGACTCCAAAGCGCGCTACCCATGCTGTTAAAAACGCGCGCGCCACCTCCACGGCTGTGGTTGACGCCAGTGGGACCACTTCCGTCCAGCGCATGGTGCGGTCCACCATTGTCAGAAGGTGTGTGCACCCCTGTGACAGCGGGAGGGGGCCTACGAGGTCCACGTGAACATGATCGAACCTCTTGGCCGGGATGTGAAACGGCTCCAAGGGAGCTCTCGTGTGTCTGTGTACCTTGGCTCGTTGACAAGCCATGCAGGCTGCTGCCCACTCCTTAACTTGTTTGCGCAGGCTCAGCCATACAAATTTCTCTCCTACCATTTTGACCGACGCGCGCACTCCCGGGTGCGCCAGAGAATGAATCGAGTCAAAAATGTGGCGGCGCCATGCGGCCGGTACCACGGGACGCGGTCGCCCAATGGAGACATCGCAGATTAAGGGGGGCATACCGTCTTACAGCACCCTGTTCTCCAGTCTTAACCCTGTTGGTCCAGACTGGAGCGCGCGCACGTCCGCGTCGCTAACCTGATCCGCGGCCATGGCTGCATAATCTATCCCTACGCAGACTGGGGCCGCCACGGCGCGCGAGAGACAGTCTGCCACTACATTCAGTTTACCCGCCACATGCTGAATATCGGTAGTAAACTCTGAGATTGCGGCCAGCTGTCTTTGCTGCCGGCCTGACCACGGTTCTGAAACCTTGGCCATCGCGAACGTCAGCGGCTTGTGGTCAACGAACGTGGTGAAACGGCGTCCCTCCAGCCAGAACTGGAAGTGGCGAATGGCCAAATGGAGAGCTAACAATTCCCTGTCGAATGCGCTGTATTTTTGTTCACTATCGCGCAAAGTCCTGCTGAAAAAGGCGAGTGGCTGCCAAGCCCCAGCTACATGCTGCTCCACGACCGCCCCTATGGCCACATCTGACGCGTCAGTAGTGAGCGCTATGCGGGCCGTTGGGTCTGGATGTGCTAACAACGCAACGTTTGCCAGGGCTGTTTTGACCTCCGAGAATGCTCGCTCTCGCTCCGGAGACCATTCGATCTTATTTGTGGGTTTTTGTTTTTTGAGTGCGGCATACAATGGTTGCATGAGCTGCGCGGGGGAGGAAACGGTTATAAAAATTCACCATTCCCAAAAACTCCTGTAACGCCTTGACCGTTTGTGGCTGGGGAAAATTTGTTACCGCGCACATTTTGTCAGGTAGTGGAACCACTCCTTCTGGAGAGACGCGATGCCCCCAAAAAATCAATCTGCGCCACCCCGAACTGACACTTCGCTGGGTTGATTATTAGACCGTGCTCTCCCAACCTCTGGAAAACTGCCGTGAGGTGGTTTTCGTGTTCATCTTTGGACGCGCTGGCTACTAAGATGTCGTCCAGGTAGACGAATACGAAAGGGAGATCGCGCAGCACCGCGTCCATCATGCGTTGGAGCGTCTGCGCAGCGCCTTTAAGCCCAAATGGCATGTGCAAAAACTCGAATAGGCCAAACGGAGTTATTACCGCTGTTTTGGGTATGTCCTCAGCGCGCACTGGGACTTGGTGGTAACCGCTGACCAAGTCTATCTTAGAAAAAACGCGCGCCCCCGCCAAATGAACAGAAAAATCTTGGATATGGGGGATTGGGTAGCGGTCGTGCGCTGTGGCGTTCTTCAACCTGCGTAAATCTCCGCAAGGTCGCCACGAGCCGTCAGCTTTCGGGACCATGTGAAGTGGGGAAGCCCACGGGCTGTTAGAATGCCTGATGATGCCCAGCCTTTCCAGGTTGGCGAACTCCTCCCGCGCTATTGTCAGTTTAGCTGCATCCAAGCGCCGAGCTTTTGCAAAGACGGGCAGACCGGTGGTAGTAATAAAATGTTCCACCCCGTGTTTAGCGACGGCTGCTGAAAATGTGGGAACCATGAGTGCTGGGAACTGAGTGAGCAGTGTGTGGAACTTACCGCTTGCAGCTGTGACGTTGGCTTGTGCTGTTGGCGGGGCCACTCGGGCTGTACAGGGAATAGAATAAAAAGAGAGTGCATTAACCAGGCGCCTGTTAGCAAGATCAACCAACAAACCATGTGAGCATAGAAAATCAGCCCCCAACATATTGAAATTCACTGCAGCTATGACAAAAGTCCACTCAAATGTACGGCCGTGTAGGGACAGAAGCAGAGTCCTCTCACCAAAGGTCTTAATCTCCGAGCCGTTCTCTGCTGACACCCCGGGACCTCTGGAAACCGCCAGCCGGTCAGCGGAGGAAGGTGTGATGAAACTCAACTGGGAGCCTGTATCCACGAGGAAATGCCTCCCCGAGCGTGCATCCTTCAAGTAGAGCAGCTTGTTCTCCTCCCCGAGGGCCGCGGCTGCTACCGACCCCCGGTCTTGGCGTTTCCCGAGCGCTTGAACTGGCACGGTGGTATACATTTGCATGCCTTCTCTGCAAAGCGGCGATGGTAGAAACAGAGGGTGTCTCCTCCGCGATCCTTGGCCCCCGCCGCCGCCGTCGTCGGTGGTTCTGCTACCGCCGTCTCTGGCCCCCCACCATCTCCGGCCGTCGCGCCAAACTCCGTCGCTGCTGCGGTGGCCGCGCGCTGTTTGCTGGCGTTGAGAATCCAGTGCGCCTCCTGGGCCAAGGCGCGGAAGTCCTGCTGGGCCAACAACGGCGAACTGGCCAGGGTCGCTCTCGTGGCCGACGGTAGGGTCCTGAGGAAAATGTGGGAGAAGATGAAGTCGTCGTCATCTGAGCCCCTCAACCTCAGCATGTTCTCCATCAGGTCAATGGGCGTGCCATCTCCCAAGTCGTTCAGAGCCAGGAGCCTCTCTGCTCTCTCCTCGACTGAGAGAGTGAAGCGCTGGATGAGCGCAGCCTTCAACCTGCCGTATTTGTCGTTGGCCGGTGGCTGCTCCAATAGGCTCTCCACATGCCGAGCCGTGCCGTTGTCGAGCTTTGCAACCACATGGTAGAACTTCGTGTCATCTACCGTTATCCCCCGGAGGGCGAACTGTGCTTCGACCAAGTGGAACCAGGAGCCCGGGTTGTCCTGCCAAAAGTCCGGTAGCTGGACCGTAGTGGCATACGGTGGGCTGGTGGCTCCCGATGAGTCTGGCCCGGGGGAATTTCTTTCATCCATGATACGTCTTAGGGTCACCAGTGCGGAAATGTGAAAATGACAAGGCAGAGTTTATCTCACGAGCCAGATTTATTCACATCTTCCAACATCAGCAAAGCAGAAAGAGGAAAAACACAGACATTCGTCCTTTATATATCTAGGACCTTCAAAGCTCACAGTCACATTGCATTTAATCACAAGTAACAATGCATCTTCTCTTAAATCCTATAACATCCTCCTCATAGTCTCTGGCAGACCAGGAAATCCCCCAGGGCCGTCTCTTGCATACCAAAGACTAAATTTTCACATCCTCCTGTTATCTCCAAGGAGACCCAGTCCTTTGTTCTACTCTGAGATGTGAAGCTTAAAGTGATACGTATGTGTCCCACACCACACTTTTAAATGATAAAGTTTTGAAAAGAGAGTAAATCTTTGATTGATAGTGCTGTTAAAAGTATTAGGGATAAACATTACATCCTGCCACAGAGGTTTTAGGTGGTGAAATCAAACACATATAAACACATGCTGGTTGTTTCAAATATTGGTGTTTAACTAAAGCCATCATGCAGCCAATCCTTTGAAGGCTGTTGTATGGTCATTTAAATTGTAGAAATGGCATGATTTAAATAGTGAGTTGTATTGGATTTTCTGCCAGATTTTTGTTGATCTTCTGTCTCTCTCTGTTAAAATAAACCTACTATAACAAATTATGGACTGTTCATTTCTTTGTGAGGGGGTAAACTTGCACATTCAGCATGGGATCAAGTAATTATTTCCCCCACTGTATACTCTGTAAAAAGTCCTGAAATGGTCAACTTTGTAAAATTTTCCACTTGTATCATTTCGTTACAAGAAAATCTCTGGGATAGCCATCAAAACTATATTTAATAATTCAAAGGCTTAATTTTTCCTCCCATGATTTAGCCTTGGACCTCTGTTCAGATTTTAAACAAATATTCCTACAGTGAAACGGTTATAAGCACAAAAAAAAAAAAAGGTTGACAAGATATTCACAAGTAAAGATAATCTGGATCTTTTGTGTGATTACTTGTAGATATTGTGATCTTTACCTATGTTTTAATACATTGAAATCCTCTCTGGGCTCACCCACTTGGGCGTCTGATGGCATGTTTCTCTTTAACCTCAATACATTTCACCCATGACACAGCTGTTTCAAGGGACAGTGTGTGTGTGTGTGTGGGGGGGGCATTATAATGTGAATGACCACTGTGACTGATGTGTGTTTGTTTATGTGTGTGTGTGTGTGGGGGGGGGGGTAATCCCAGGTGTCTTTGCAGCACTGTAGCCAGGCTGACAAAGACTCAGGACTCTGTCAAACCTAGCATTTCATTGATAGCTGCATTTGCTACAGATACACAAATAAAAAGCACGTGAAAAAACAAGTAGCCGATTGAAGCTGAGAACACACAGACTGCAAAGTCTAAAGACTGTTTTAATATTCTCTGGAAAAATAAAGTATTGTGGAGTGTGTAAATGAAGAGGCAGCTTCATGTCAGACGATTTATTACACACTCACATCTCACAAGCACAGAACAGCCTGACTGGTTACAGCAAGCACTCCTCTCTATATCCCAAGTCACCTTCACAAGCTTCAAGGCACTTCCTCATACACAGCATGATATTTACACTACACTTCATTCAACCCCCTCTCACCCTCTTGGGCATTGTTCTCCCATGTGTATTCATTGTCTCTGTCTGAGATGCAAAATAACCTGATTTCCATACCGCCCCCCCAACATCTTCGATAGAACAATAGAATATCAGTCCACATGCTGTTTCGGCTTCAGTCTCCTCCCATAGCTGCTGTAACTGGGGTTTACTGCCTCCGTGGTGCTGCTGTGCCGGTGGGGAGCTGCTGGGAGTGTGTCCGACTGCGGGTGAGCCATGGTGGTGGTGGTGGGGGTTCGCTCTGTCCGTGTGGCTGCTCTGATGAATCGTTCCCCTGGGGAGTTCTCCGTGGGGGTCTTCCACGCCGAGGGGCCCTCGCCAACAGCACTTGCTCATCCGCCACTAAAAAGGCGGGTTTGAGTCTGTCTATGCCAATTTTCTCCCATCTACCCCCCAAGTCTAGCACAAAATGCTTATCCTCTGTTTCCAACACTCTGAACGGTCCATCATAGGGTGGGCGCAATGGAGGGCGGTGGGCGTCGTGTCTGACGAACACGAACTCCGCGTTCTTCAAAATTTTAGGCACGAAAACATGCAGAAAACAGTGGTGGGCCTGGCCTGGCAGCGTGCCTGTGTTTGCGCTACGCTGCAAAAGCTGAGATGGGCAGCTGTCCGGCACGGGATTGTCTGGCAGAAATTCCCCGGGCAGCCATAGGGGCTGCGCAAAAACCAGCTGTGCCAGGGAAGCTTCCAGATCTTCTTTTGGCACGGAGCGCAACCCCAAAAAAACCCACGGCAACCTGTCCACCCAATTTGCATCCGTCAGTGAAGCCCTGAGTGCTGCTTTCAGTGATCTATGAAAATGCTTGCATAACCCATTGGCCTGTGGGTTGTATGCGGTTGTGTGATGAATTGTAACACCCAGGCTGCGGGCCATCGCGGACCAGAGTTCAGAAACAAATTGAGGGCCCCTGTCAGACGTAATGTCCGACGGGACTCCAAAACGCGCCACCCATGCTGTTAAAAAAGCGCGTGCTACGTCTGCGGACGTGGTTGCCGCCAGTGGGACTGCTTCTGGCCAGCGCGTGGTGCGGTCCATCACTGTCAGGAGGTGCGTGCACCCCTGTGATGGCGGGAGGGGGCCCACGAGGTCCACGTGAACATGGTCGAACCTCTTAGCCAGTACCCGAAACGGCTCCAAGGGAGCCTTCGTGTGTCTGTGTACCTTGGCTCGTTGGCACGCTACGCAGGCTGCAGCCCACTCTTTTACTTATTTGCGTAGGCTCGGCCACACAAACTTCTCTCCCACCATTTTGACTGATGCGCGCACTCCTGGGTGCGCCAGAGTGTGAACCGACTCAAACACGCGGCGGCGCCACGCGACCGGGACCACTGGACGCGGGCGTCCCGTGGAGACATCACAGATTAGGGGGGGCATGCCGTCTTGCAGCACCCTGCTTTCCAGCCTTAACCCTGTTGGTCCAGACCGGAGCGCGCGCACGTCTGCATCGCTAATCTGCTCCGCGGCCATGGCTACGTAATCTATCCCCACATAGACCGGGGCAACCATGGCACGCGAGAGGCAGTCCGCCACCACATTCAGTTTACCCGACACATGCTGAATATCGGTAGTAAACTCTGAGATCGCGGCCAGCTGTCTCTGCTGCTGGCCTGACCACGGTTCTGAAACCTTGGCCATCGCGAACGTTAGTGGCTTGTGATCCACAAATGCGGTGAAGCTGCGCCCTTTCAGCCAGAACTGGAAGTGGCATATGGCCAGGTGGAGAGCCAGCAACTCCCTGTCGAACGTGTTGTATTTACATTCGCTGTCGCGCAAAGTTCTGCTGAAAAAAGCAAGCGGCTGCCAAGCCCCGGCGACGCGCTGCTCTACGACAGCCCCTATGGCCATGTCTGAAGCATCGGTGGTGAGCGCTATCCGGGCCGTCGGGTCCGGATGTGCCAGCAGTACGGCATTTGCTAGGGCTGCTTTAACCTCCGAGAACGCCCGCTCTCGCTCCGGGGTCCATTCGACCCTCTCCGTGGGTTTCTGTCTCTTGAGCGCGGCGTACAATGGTTGCATGAGCTGCGCCGCATGGGGAAGGAAACGGTTATTATTGGTTAACCAATTGGTTAACCAATAATAACCAATTGGTTATTATTGGTTAAAAGTTCACCATCCCCAAAAATTCCTGCAGTGCCCTGACCGTCTGAGGCCGGGGAAAATCTGCCATGGCACGCACTTTGTCAGGTAGCGGGATCGCTCCTTCTGGAGAGACGCGGTGCCCCAAAAAATCAATCTCCATCACGCCGAACTGGCATTTCGCTGGGTCGATTATTAACCCGTGCTCCTCCAACCTCCGGAAACCTGTCCTGAGGTGGGTTTCGTGTTCGTCTTCGGACGCATTGGCTACCAGGATATCGTCCAGGTAGACAAACACGAACGGGAGATCATGCAGCACTGCATCCATCATGCGCTGGAACGTCTGTGCCGTGCCTTTTAACCCGAATGGCATGCGCAGGAACTCGAATAAACCGAACGGAGTTATTACCGCTGTTTTGGGTACGTCCTCAGCGTGCACTGGGACTTGATGGTAACCGCGGACCAGGTCTATTTTGGAAAAAATGCGTGCTCCGGTGAGGTGGACGGAAAAATCCTGTATGTGGGGAATCGGGTAGCGGTCGTGTGCTGTGGCGTTGTTCAACCTGCGGAAATCACTGCACGGTCGCCACGATCCCTCAGCCTTAGGGACCATGTGTAGCGGGGATGCCCATGGGCTGTTCGAACACCTGATGATGCCCAACCTTTCCAGGTTGGCGAACTCCTCGCGCACTATGGCCAGTTTAGCTGCGTCTAAGCGCCGAGGTCTTGCAAAAATGGGCGACCCGGTGGTGGTGATAAAGTGTTCTGCCCTGTGTTTAGCAATGGCCGCCGAAAACGTCGGGACCGTGAGTGCTGGGAACTGAGTGAGCAGTGCATGGAACTTACCGCCTGGAGCTGTGACGTTGGCTTGTGCTGTTGGCTGGGTCACTCGAGCTATACAGGGGAGAGAGTCAAAGGACAGTGCATTAACCAGGAGCCTGTTAGCAACATCAACCAGTAAACCATGCGCGCACAGAAAATCAGCCCCCAGGATATGGTAATTCAGTGCTTCTACGACACAAGTCCACTCGTATGTACGGCCGTGTAGCGATAAGATCAGTGTCCTCTCACCAAAGGTCTTAATTTCCGAGCCGTTTGCTGCCAACATCACGGGGCCGCTAGGTCCTGCCAGCCGGTCGGCGTAGGTCAGCAGGATGAAGCTCTTCTGGGCTCCGGTGTCCACGAGGAAACGCCTCCCCGAGCGCGCGTCCGTTAAGTAGAGCAGCTTGTTCTCTTCACCGAGGGTCGCAGCTGCTACCGACCGCCGGCCTCGGCATTTTCCTGAGCGCTTGAATTGGCACGGTGGCGCACATCTGCGTGCGTTCTCTCCAAAGCGGCAGTGGTAGAAACAGAGCGTGTCTCTCTGGCACTCCTTGGACCCCACTGCTGCTACCATCAGTGGCTCCTCGCCTCCTCTGGTCGTCTCGCTGGGCTCCGCCGCTGCCGCGTTGACTGTGATCGCCCTGGTGGTGAGGATGATCCGATCTGCCTCCTGGGCTAGCGCACGGTAGTCACGCACGGCCAGCAACGGCGAATTGGCCAGAACCGCTCTCGCCACTGTTGGAAGGTTCCGGAGGAAATGGTGGGCAAACAGAAAGTGCCCGTCGTCCATGCCCATTAACGCCAGCATCTTCTCCATCAGGTCTACAGCCGACCCATCTCCTAACTCAGTCCGCACCAGGAGTCTCTCTGCTCTCTCACATTCCAAGAGCGTGTAGCGCTGGGTGAGTGCAGCCTTGAGCGCCTCATATTTGTTGCTGGCTGGTGGCTGATCAAGCAGGCTCGCTACCTGCTGGGCTGTGCGGGGGTCCAACATGAGGGAGTCCAACATGGTAGAACTTGGTGTCGTCTGCCATTACTCCCCGGAGGGCAAACTGGGCCTCGGTGTGGTGGAACCAAGAGCGCAGGTTGTGCTGCCAGAAATCCGGTAGCTTGACTGAAACTGCACATGCGTTGCTGGGGGTTCCAGTCCTGGCTGTCTGCGGAATGGCTGCTGCATCTCTGGGGCTTCCCGACCAGGCCGGCTCCGGGGTTCTCACCTCGTATTCCATAATACGTCTTGGGTCACCAGTGTGGAGTGTGTAAATGAAGAGGCAGCTTCATGTCAGACGATTTATTACACACTCACATCTCACAAGCACAGAACAGCCTGACTGGTTACAGCAAGCACTCCTCTCTATATCCCAAGTCACCTTCACAAGCTTCAAGGCACTTCCTCATACACAGCATGATATTTACACTACACTTCATTCAACCCCCTCTCACCCTCTTGGGCATTGTTCTCCCATGTGTATTCATTGTCTCTGTCTGAGGTGCGAAATAACCTGACTTCCATACTATAACTATTTTAACCTGATTGTTAAGTTTGAAGTCTTTAAAAGCAAATCTCGTGGCATTTGAGTTGCTGGCAGAGAAAAAAAAAGTCTGCAGAAAAACTGACTTTCCATCCTCATCCTATCCCTAAAGGTGTGTAATCTGCCAATGGGAGGGTAAAAAGAACATGCAGATGCACAGACCGCCCAAAAAAACCCTCTCCAAATTCTGGTTTAAAGTTGTCATGAGTGGTTGAAAAAAAAACTGCCTTAAAGTTATAAAACTAATTTTACCATTGGTAAATATCACATACAAGTTGTGGGATGTTTTACAGAATTGTTTCACGCAGACAATCCTTAGAAGGCTGTTGTATGGTCATTTTAAAAATGTAAACCCTTTCTTCTTCTTTCATGTGGGGCAAAAAGTCCTGTGTGAAAGCCTCTAGTCTCTCTTTCAGCTGCTGGGCATAGTTAAGCTGCTCATATTCACTCTTAATGTTGTGCAGACCCTTTTCAAACAGGAACAACATCTCTGAAAGCTTGTTGTCAGCGTGTACATTATACACTGTGTCCAATAATATATTCGTTCTCAATTTGTTCATGCATCCTGAACTCTTTGTGTGGGTTTGTAGACAGAGCTGAAATGTTTGTTTTCATGGGGCCACCTGCTTGGGAAAGCTTCACACCACCTCTCTGGCACTTTTTTACCTAGACAAATTTGCCCCTTTTCAGCAAACATCCTACAGTCACTCAGAAATGCAAAATATGTGTTTAGGAAGTGGAATTTGTATCCTATCTAAAGTCAGTCAGCCTAACAAGTAAACTATTGCAACACTAAGAGTCGTGTGAATATAATCGCCGTGAGCAATCTCCCTCTGCCTATACAGCAGCAGCAGCAGCAGTAGCAGCAAATGTGTCTGTTTCCCCAGATTTTCAGTGAGGTCTAAGTCTGAGTTCTGTTTAAGCTGTTCAAGGACATTTACCTGTTTTTTTGTTTTTTTTTTCAGTGTGCTTTGGGTCATTAAGACCAAATAGGCCTGTTTGCTCAGGTCAGTCTGCCTCTAAAACCCTTATCTAAATATGCAGAAGATGATGTAGTTTTTGTGAGAGTGTAATTTGTGGTATTATCACACAAACGTCTGCCTTAGGTCCTGCAGCGTGTGTACAGTCTTTGCTCCCTGGGTCAATGTGTGTGTGCATGCTTTTGTACACAGAGCACAGATCCGTGTTGTTGCAAAATGTAGTCTCCCCATTTGAACTTCTGTTTTGGTGTTGGTGGCTTAAAAGCCTGACATGGTGAGACACTCTGACTGATATCTGTTTTTGCAAATTGAAAGTGCTATAAATATGTCACCTTTGAGCCCATCTGTTTTGACTGAGAGAATGGCTGTGTCTGTGATTTTTTAGAAGCATTTAGAGAGGCTCTGACTGATATCTGTTTTTGCAAATTGAAGCTGCTATAAATATACAACTTCAGACGAGAAGTTCTGCCATCATTAACCCCATTCACACACTAAAACACATATGGTCAACAGATTAAAATCACAATCTGTCAGTTTGACGAGAAGTTTCAGATCACGGGGGCGGGGTCAGGGTCAGGTCAGGTCAAGGGGGCGGGGCACCTGTCAAAATGAGATTAGGGGTGTGTACAAGTACAACCCTACCTCTGTCCTGGTGCAGGAGACATATTGTCTCCTTGCCATTACTCCTGTACTTGCGGTAGGGTCTCCCCAGAGTCTATATAAGTTCTTGATAATAAACATTATAAAATGTCACCTCGCCTCCTTATTATTCAGACACTACATTTGCAATGAGGACAATTGGAGATGGAGAGGGCTGCAGCCACATTACGTCCTGTTTTGGAGGCTCCGGAAGAGCCGCTGGTCCCTTAGGCCAGGTGGTTTGCGGCCTTCCAAAACTATCTGGTTGCGTTGGACCTCGGCGACCTGGATAAATTACGAGCGAGGGCTATCCTGGTCCATAACCTGAACATGGAGGGCTAGAAAATCCTCAGCACCATAGGAGGAGGTGATAGCTTCGACAACATCGTGAGGCTCATGTCCGGCTACTTCCGCACCCCCGAGAATATCATCATGCGACACATCCAGTTCCGACAACGGCGCCAATGACCTGGAGAATCGGTCCAGCAATTCGTGGCAGACCTCTGGCAGTTGGCAGGTAAGTGCAGGTTTGGGGCCCTAGAGGAGGAGATGGTCCATGACCAGTTGGCTGAGTACGTGGCCTACTCCTCGGTGAGGGTTCGCCTGCTGACTCACGCTGGTGAGCTAACTTTGCTAGCAGCCATGGAGCTAGCACAACAGCACAAGGCAGCAGAGCAGCTAACGAAACACCTCAGCTGCGACGAGGCTCCGCAGAAGAGCGAGGCACTTGGGAAGACCCTGGCCTTGGATTCGGATGAGAGCAGCGATGACAAGTACACGGCCATCGTCAAGATTCAGTCCACCCCGGCGACACCACGATGCTATGGCTGCGGATCCAGCTGGCACCGCTATCGAGCCATGGAGTGTACGGCGAGGGGCAAGCGTTGTGGACGGTGCGGTTTGCTCCATCACTTCGCCAGAGTCTGCTGCAATTTTGACAAGGAGGAACGGAGACAGGTGAAGGGAACTGTTAAGAAGAAGGCCCCTATGGTGGTCCACACAGTCTCACCCGACACCGACAGACACATTGTTTGTGACATTCTGTTGGACGGGACGACGGTACCGCTGTTGGTGGACACAGGGTCATTGGTCTCCATCTTCAACTTGGCAACAGTAAGTCGGTGTTTTCCCCACTAGAGAGTAAGCAAAACTAACATCACCTGTTACGGTTATGGTAGCCACTCGCTGGATGTCGTGTGCACGGTGTGGCTGTTGGTGAGGTATAAAAGGGCCTCCATGTACACCAACGAGTTCATGGTGTCACAGGACGACAATAACCTAATGGGATGTGATTTATTTTGTGGCCTTGGTTTCACCATTACCTGCGGTGAAGTGAAGGAGTGGTCAGGTAGTGGCTTATGGGACCGGCCTTTCTATGCGGGAAGTGGCGATGAAGTGTGGGACTTAGGGTGGCCCATTCCAGGTGAAGAGGGACACCGCCAGCACCTTAGTACGTCGAATAGGCGGGATCCCGTGCCAGTGTTTATGGTCCCATGGACGGTGGACATGAACGACATGGTCTGACCCCTGCGGTGGCGGAAAGGTTCAAAGAGCGTGAGCTACAGGGCTCCAGCGGCCGACGAGTTCCAGCTGCTAAGCCAACAGTGACTGATGCTGCTTCGACGCACCAACATCAGGTATCTGGGGTACCTCCAGACGGCACAGACCCTGGCCGTGTTGATATCAAAGGCAAGGGACATGACTTGAGTCAACTTGGCAAACCGCTGAGGAGTCATAAGGGAGCCAGATCGTGGCGCAGATGACGAAGGAAGTCAGTGAGTGCTCCCCTGGGCGAGGGTGATGAAGTGCGCCCTAGGGTTGAGCCTCGGCTTGGTCAGGTGCGCAGTTCCAGGATAGGGACAGTGGGACAGGATAATCTGCGGGTGGTCCAGTCCAGCGGCGACAGCTACCTGAGTTTGACTGATGGGTCGAGACGGCTTCCCAGTGAGCTGCGACGTCAGAGTATGAAAGGGCGTCCATGCAGTCCGTCTCCGGTCACTAAAAAACGGAGATGCTCTGGAAGTGGGCCACGTGATGGACACTCTGGGTGGGGGGGGCCTTCGGGAGACCCAGGTTGAATGTATGAGGGCTTACGGTGTATCTGAAATGTGCATTTATTGATATATGTTATGGTTATGGTTGATTTGGTCTGTAAAAAAAGCAAACAACGAAAGTGTGTTTGGAGAATTGTTTATTGCAATTAGACCTGTTGGTGTATGAGCTGCCTCTTGGTCAGTGTAATTGGTCACAGTATTTTACAGTATTACAGTGGGGCAAAAAAATATTTAGTCAGCCACCAATTGTGCAAGTTCTCCCACTTAAAAGATGAGAGAGGTCTCCAATTTTCATCATAGGTATACCTCAACTATGAGAGACAAAATGAGAAAAAAAATCCAGAAAATCACATTGAAGGATTTTTAATGAATTAATTGGTAAATTCCTCGCTAAAATAAGTATTTGGTCAATAACAAAAGTTCATCTCAATACTTTGTTATATACCCTTCAATGGCAATGACAGAGGTCAAATGTTTTCTGTAAGTCTTCATAAGGTTTTCACACACTGTTGCTGGTATTTTGGCCCATTCCTCCATGCAGATCTCCTCTAGAGCAGTGATGTTTTGGGGCTGTCGCTGGGCAACACGGACTTTCAACTCCCTCCAAAGATTTTCTATGGGGTTGAGATCTGGAGACTGGCTAGGCCACTCCAGGACCTTGAAATGCTTCTTACGAAGCCACTCCTTCGTTGCCCGGGTGGTGTGTTTGGGATCATTGTCATGCTGAAAGATCCAGCCACGTTTCACCTTCAATGCCCTTGCTGATGGAAGGAGATTTTCATTCAAAATCTCACGATACATGGCTCCATTCATTCTTTCCTTTACATGAATCAGTCGTCCTGGTCCCTTTGCAGAAAAACAGCCCCAAAGCATGATGTTTCTGCCCCCATGCTTCACAGTAGGTATGGTGTTCTTTCTCCTCCAAACATGACAAGTTGAGTTTTTACCAAAAAGATCTATTTTGGTTTCATCTGACCATATGACATTCTCCCATTCCTCTTCTGGATCATCCAAATGCTCTCTAGCAAACTTCAGATGGGCCTGGACATGTACTGGCTTAAGCAGGGGGACACGTCTGGCACTGCAGGATTTGAGTCCCTGGCGGCGTAGTGTGTTACTGATGTAGCCTTTGTTACTTTGGTCCCAGCTCTCTACAGGTCATTCACTAGGTCCCCCCGAGTGGTTCTGGGATTTTTGCTCACCGTTCTCGTGATCATTTTGACCCCACGGCGTGAGATCTTGCGTGGAGCCCCAGATGGAGGGAGATTATCAGTGGTCTTGTATATCTTCCATTTTCTAATAATTGCTCCCACAGTTGATTTCTTCACACCAAGCTGCTTACCTATTGCAGATTCAGTCTTCCCAGCCTGGTGCAGGTCTACAATTTTGTTTTTGGTGTCCTTTGACAGCTCTTTGGTCTTGGCTATAGTGGAGTTTGGAGTCTGACTGTTTGAGGTTGTGGACAGGTGTCTTTTATACTGATAACAAGTTCAAACAGGTGCCATTAATACAGGTAACGAGTGGAGGACAGAGGAGCCTCTTAAAGAAGAAGTTACGGGTCCGTGTTGCCCAGCGACAGCTCCAAAACATCACTGCTCTAGAGGAGATCTGCATGGAGGAATGGGCCAAAATACCAGCAACAGTGTGTGAAAATCTTGTGAAAACTTACAGAAAACGTTTGACCTCTGTCACTGCCAACAAAGGGTATATAACAAAGTATTGAGATGAACTTTTGTTATTGACCAAATACTTATTTTACCGAGGAGTTTACCAATTAATTCATTAAAAATCCTTCAATGTAATTTTCTGGATTTTTTTTTCTCATTTTGTCTCTCATAGATGAGGAATACCTATGATGAAAATTGGAGACCTCTCTCATCTTTAAAGTGGGAGAACTTGCACAATTGGTGGCTGACTAAATACTTTTTTGCCCCACTGTATATTTTATTTCTATGTCCAGCACGTGATGCTGCGTAAATTCCCCTGTCTTAGATTGGGCCTTTATGGCTGTTTGTGGTTATTATGGAAATGTTTACCACTGTGACAGGGTGAGTTAAATATTGAAAGCACTAGGCCACCGTTGCTGGGTGATTGTTGTGAGTGTGAGGTGCAGTAACACCTACGTGTGAATGATTGAGTTTAATGCCCTATAGTGTGAAACTGTGTGATTATTAGGGGAGTTCTCTGTGTATGTGTTCAACACACGTGGACAAAATTGTTGGTACCCCTCTGTTAATGAAAGAAATATCCACAATGGTCACAGAAATAACTTGAATCTGACAAAAGTGGTAATAAATAAAAATTCTATGAAAATTAACCAATGAAAATCAGACAATGCTTTTGAATTGTGGTTCAACAGAATTATTTTAAAAAACAAACTCATGAAACAGGCCTGGACAAAAATGATGGTACCCTTAAGAATGGAATTTATATCTTTTTTTTACTAGCTTATATTGGAGTGTGGTTTCATCGTCAAATTGTATTTGCAATAAGTTGTCTAATACCATGTTTATTTTCCTACAACTGTAATCATTACTCTATATATGATAATTCAAGAAATCTCTGTGACGATGTGACTCTGTTGCGACCATAGGACTCGCTAAAAGATCATAGGATTGCCTATGATGTGCCTATAATGTCTACATGATGTCTATATGACCTCATATAGAAACCATAGTATAGAGTGATTCAAGAAAATTTGTGTGTGTGTCTGTGTATGATCAAAGGCAGGCATCACTCACGATCATAGAACATCAAAGATCAAAGGTAGACTTCACTGACAATCATAGGACTTGCAATTGTGGTGTTCCAAGTGCGGATCAGCTCCGCGCTAGGGTCACTCAGTATTTTCCCCCTTTGCCCCTGTACTTCTGGTTCTATTATTATTTGTCCCTGCGGGGCTTTTATATTGTCACAGTGCCGGGGCCGGACTTCCGGCTGTCAAGTGGAGCCGGCTCTGTCACAGCTGATTACGATTTGTTGATTACGTTTTCTCTTCATCTGCTGGTCCTTAGTGTTTGTGTTCTGTATTTAAGGGAACAGCTGAGGTTCACTCCTCGCTGTAACCTCGTCATCATTCCAGGCTGGGATCCCTTTCCCCGGTTCCAGCCTTACTTCAGCTTAGGTTTCGTCCTCACTTCATTCAGTTGTAAGTGTCACCATGCTTGTGACTTTTATTCCTCTCTTTATTTCATCCTGCGGGGTTGCATGGTTTGTTATTTGTTTTGCCCCACGTGGCTCGTTATTTTGTCAGTTTACTTTAATAAATATACACAAACTCTCTGTCGGCATCTGGTGCCTCATTAATGCCCTGAAAGGGGCAAACATGACAGTAGGTCACTGCCAAGCGAGGTGCCAGCCACAGGAAGTTTTTGTTTGGGCTTGAATTTTTTTCCCTTTTCCAGGTGCCAGTTTTAGTTGGAGAGATGGAGTATTGTATTGAGTACCTGATGGAGGTTGACGACCTCCTGTCCAACGCCCGTCTGTTTACCCCCTCCGACACCACTCACTGGTACCTGGACCTCGTGCAACGGGCTTTAAAGCGCTACCACCTGACCTCTTATCCTGAGGGCAAGGAGAGAGTGTTAGTGGCGCTGTGTCAGAAGAACTGGGAACTGATGGAGAATCTGGCCAAGAGGCCTCCATCTCCTCCCCGGGACACAGTCGTTCCAACAAGGGGGAAGCCTCCTGAACGAGCCGGTCCACTGCAAGGGTTCCATCCGGATCCTGTCCCGGATCACCAGAAGAACTCCACCTCCCAGCCAGCTGTTTCTCCCGCACCACGACGAAAGGTGAAGACAGCAACCTTAGCCTCTGGGTCCTTTCGTCCTGCTGTTCCGTCAGTTCCACGTCCCCAGACTGCCCCGGCTGTTCCTCCCTCCTCCTTGGCGTGCCTTTCAGCTGCGGTGAGCCCAGCGAGTCCTCATCTGGCTCCACCCGTCACCGTTCCTCCGCGAGGTCCCCGTCCAGATCCTGTTCCGGGCCACCATAAGAACTCCGCCTCCCTGCCAGCTGTTTTCCCCGTACCACGACGGAAGGTAAAGACAGCAGCCCCAGCCTCCAGGTCATCTTTCCCCGCTGTTCCGTCAGCTCCTCGTCCCTGGACTGCCTCGGCTGCTCCGCCCTCCTCCTCGGCGCTCCCTTCAGCTGCTGTGAGCCCAGTGAGTCCTGCTCTGGCTCCGCCCATCACTGATCCTGCTGGAGCAGCTCCTCCTCGTCTTCCCGAGGGGCCCTCTGTCACCATCCCTAGGGGAATAGGAAGAACCAAGCCCACTGCAGCAGTCACCATTGTTCCCCGGGAAAGAAGGCAAGTGTTTTTTCATTCTAAATCTCTGCCAAATGAATTACCTTGTCTGATCCCTGGGGGTGGAGCTCAGGGTTCACAGTCCTCTGAGCTCCCATCACCTGCTGCAGCCATTAAAACTGAACCTGCTACCTCCTGTGTTTCCTCCCCTTCTCTCCGAGCATCCGCCGGTGCCAGGAGTAGACCGTCGGACGGAGGAGGAGCCTGTGGCGCTGGAACCAGGCTCTCCAGTGCCACAGGACAGCCTGCGGCCCTCCTCCATGGGCAGAGGAGGAGGGCTGGCTGTCATTTGGAGCCTGCGCCGACGATAAAGCATCCGCGGGTCTCCGTGGAGCAGCAGTCAGCTCCAGCAGCCAATCGATCCCCTGCCACCATGCCGAGTAGGCCATCGGTGTGGGTTTCAGCGCCAGGGGGTTATCGGACTGTGGGTCCATTATTATTTGTCCCTGCGGGGCTTTTATTGTGACAGCGCCGGGGCCGGACTTCTGGCTGTCAAGCCGAGCCGGCTCTGTCACAGCTGATTATGATTTGTTGATTACGTTTTCTCTTCACCTGTTGGTCCTTAACGTTTGTGTTCTGTATTTAAGGTAACAGCTGAGGCTCACTCCTTGCTGTGACCTCGTCATCGTTCCAGGCTGGGATCCCTTTCCCCTGTTCCAGCCTTACTTCAGCTTAGGTTTCGTCCTCGCTTCATTCAGTTGTAAGTGTTACCGTACTTGTGGCTTTTATTCCTCTCTTTTTTTCACCCTGCGGGGTTGCATGGTTTGTTATTTGTGTTTTGCCCCACGTGGTTCATTATTTTGTCAGTTTACTGTAATAAATATACACAAACTCTCTGTTGTCATCTGGCGCCTCATTAATGCCCTGAAAGGGGTAAACATGACAGCAATGACATCATCAAAGATCAAACGCAGGCATCACTTACGATCATGGGACTTGCTATGACATCATCAAAGATCATAGGTCTCGCTATGACATCATCAAACAAATGCAGGCATCACTCACCATCATAGGACTTGTTGTGACATCATCAAAGATCATAGGACTCGCTATGACATCATCAAACATCAAATGCAGGCATCATAGTGTTGTTATACGTATGTGGGATTTGACTCTCGGGGCTTGCTGTAGCCTAGCCGAGGGGGTTGGGGTATTGACGTCAGGCGGGCTACGGCTGAAGTATATATTCTGTTGTTCACTATAATAAAGGTTGTTCAGTACTCAGTTAATGGAGGCTCCCGTCTCACGTTATTCAGACATAACATTTGGCGATGAGGACTAAAATGGGGCATGTATCAAGCAACTACCTCCGTTTTTGCAGTCTCCTGGCACACCAGCTATAACGTGGGCCCGCTGGAGGGAGCTGTTCGGTGTGTATGTGGCTGTGGCCAACCTGGGTGACAGTGATGAGGAGAGACAGAGGACTGTGTTTTCGGAGATCACTCCACCGTCACGGTGCGGAGGTATGAGTTTTCTGACCACCAACAGCGAACAGGTGAGTCCACTCAGTCCTTTATTACGGAGCTCCACAGCCTAGCAAAAGCATACACCTTCGGGTCTATCAAGGAGGAGCTGGTCCGGGATAAGCTAGCCCACGGCACTAACAATGTGTGGCTGAAGAGCAAGCTAAAGCTAACTAAAGATACTCTGTCATTGGAAAACATGTTCGAACTGGTTAGACAGAGTGAGTCCACAGTTCATCGGAGTTTGCCAGCGTTGGCTAAAGGGAGTGTAACCGCTCAAGTTTCCCTGTCAAGCACAGCCGTTAGCAAGGTGGCTAATTCTCCGGGGCGGACCCCCAGGAGGCAGCGGACTGGGGCGCGGGACAGGGCCTACTCTCTCACTGCTAAATCATTGGCGGCGGAGCCCAGAAACACTACACAAGTGTGTGTGGCACACGCGAAGAAGGGATCATTGAAATGGTATGTGCTGAAACTCGACGGAGTCGACGTGCCGCTTATGGTGGACTCAGGGGTCAGCAAGTCTATTCTAAGTATGGCTAATTTGAAGAAACTTTTCCCAAATAAAACTATCAACACGGGAACAGTGAGAATGTTTGGATACAGCCACGCCGAGACTGAAATGGCGGGCATGGCCGACTTTTCAGTGAAATGTGGGTTGAAGATGGTCCCTATGTTCACCTTCCAAATCTCACACCAGGCGGGGAACTTGCTAGGGATAGACCTGCTGGGTGAATTGGGATTTTCCATCAAGGACCCAGAGGGCTTGATACTGACAGTATACCCCGAATGGCATGTCCACTGGCTGGCGCTGTTCAGAGGCCTGGGATGCATTAGCGCGTTCCACCACCACCCGCTTATAGATCCAGGTGTGACGCCGAAAATTCAACCGCTACGACGGCTTCCCCTCACCCTACGGGACAATGTCACAATAGAGTTGACCAAACTGCTGGAAGCGGGCATCATTGAGAGAGTGGATGCGTCACCTTGGATATCAAATATTGTGGTGGCCAAGAAAAAATCGGGTGGCATCCATCCATGTATCGATCTCAGGATGGTAAATAAGGCAATCATCCCAGACAAGTACCCGCTTCCAACGATGGAGGAGCTTACTGCAACATTCGGCGGTTCACAGGTGTTCACGAAGCTATATCTTCACCAGGGTTACCTGTAGGTGCCCCTCCACCCAGCCAGCAGGAACCTGACAGCATTCGTGACCCACATGGGTGTGCTCAGGTACACCCGCATGTCGTTTGGTCTGAGTTCTGCACCCAGCTGTTTCCAGAAAATAATGTCCACGATTCTGGCCAGCCTCAAAGGTGTAGTGGCATACCTTGATGACATCGTGGTACATGGCACGTGATGTGAGGAACACGATGATCGGTTGGAACAGGTGCTGATGGTACTACAGGAACATGGAGTCACCCTGAACAGAGAAAAGTGTATTTTTGCGGCGGACTCCATCGAGTTTGTGGGGTTCCGGTTGATTGGGGGGTGGGGGGTGGGGTAAATGGCCCCTACATTCGAATGTGGAGGCAGTTCTACACCTCCCAGAACCATCAACACCTGCACAGATTTCCTTGTTCCTCTGGATATGGTGAACTTTTATGGGCGCTTTATTCCCCGCTACTCGGAAACGATTGGACCCCTCCGGGCACTGCTGAAACAGGATGCGCTGTGGCAATGGACCCCAGCCTGTTCAGCGGCGGTTCCTAATCTGAAGCGTCAACTCACTTCCCCTCCGGCGTTGGCCCATTTTCATCCAAAACGGCCTACCATTGTAACCTGTGACACGTCTGGCTCTGCTGTGAGGGCAGTTATGTCCCAGGTGCAGGACGGCACGGAACGCCCGGTGGTGTTTGCATCGAGGTCTCTCTCAGCAGCTGAACAAAAGTATGTCGTGAGTGAGAGAGAGGCGCTTGCCTGCGTCTGGGTGTGTGAAAGGTGGCATATTTGCCTCTATGGACACCATTTCACTCTACAGACAGACCACCGAGTGCTGACGACATTGCTGAAGATGTCGGGTTCGGGACACAGACCATTGTGGATTCACAGGTGGATGGAGCGGCTGAGGGCCTACAATTTTACCACCCAGTTCACTCCTGGCAAGGATAACGTAGTGGCGGATCTCCTGTCCCGCACCACGGCCAACTCTGTACAACCGGATGACGACGATGATGACGATCCAACAGAGACGGATCTGGTTAATACGTTGCATGGGGCCTTACGGGATATAGTATCCCCCCAAGAACTTCGGGCAGAGTCAGAACAAGACCCCATGCTGTCACAACTGTGCTCAGTGATTAGAGAAGGTGGCCCACAAAGGTGCAGGATGGGCTGGCACCCTTTCACCGGTATAAAGATGAACTGAGCTGTTGGGATGACGTGTGTGGCGAGGTGGCAGTGCACGCTAATCCTGGTGCCCCTGAGACTGCGTGTCCTAGCGATGCTCCATGAGGGCCACCTGGGTGTTGTCAGGATTAAACAGCGATGCAAGGATTCTGTTTGGTGGCCAGGTATTGATAAAGACATTGACTTTATGGTGAAAAACTGTATTCTGTGTTTGGAGTGCGGGAAGACCAGCAGACCACCCCCTCCACCCCTGCGGCCGCTGTCGTACCAAGAAGGCCCTTGGAAACACATACAGTTGGACATTTGTGGCGAATTGCATGCAGCACCCCCGAACAGTCGGTTCCTGCTCATGGTCTACGACTTGTTCTCAAAGTGGCCGGAGGTGCTACCCACTAACTCAGTCACAACAGATGTGGTTACGGGTTTCCTCACATCACTATTCGCTAGGTGGGGGGTCCCGAATGCAACCACGACTGACAATGGCCCACAGTTCACCTCTGGGGCATTTGAAGAGTCCTTGAGCGGTAGGGGTGTAGAACACATTAAAACTGTGTTCTACCATCCCTAGGCCAATGGGGGGGGGGGGCGTTGAACATTTTAACAAAACCCTGAAAAATGGACTGAGAGCCCATTTGGTGGACGGCTTCGCGTTTTTGGACGCCCTCCAGAATACACTGCTTCACTACAGGGCAACGGCCCATGCTACATCAGGATGCTCCCCGGCTGCTCTCATGCTGGGACGTGAACTGCTTCTACCTTTGGATCGACTGAGGCTGCCCGCGACTCACCCTCCAAGGAATATGGACTCTACACGGGACTGGGTCGCTGTGCAACAGTGTAAAATGAAGCAATGATTTGACAGGAAGCACAGAGCGAGAGCCCACAGTCTGAAGGTGTCGGACCGGGTTTGGATTAGACACCCTAATCACACGTATAAGCTGCAGCCGCTCTGGACAGGGACCCTCTGGATCATGAGGCAACGGTGCCAGGACTCGTTCGAGCTTGCAGATGGGTCGCGGTGGCACTCCAGCAGACTCAGAAAGTCACCACTGGAACAAAGGGGTAGAGCTATGATGAGACAACCTGATGTAAGGTGGGACTGGTTGGACTGGGATGGTGAGAACTTGCAGGCGCTGCCGACGGTGTTTGCTGCAGAGTTCCCGCTTAGGGGACACCTGGCTAGAGTCCGTCAGAGGCCCAGGTACCTGGAGGACTATGTATTGAGGACAACAATAATTGATGCCTGTTGGGACTAAGCGGAAGAAAAATCCGTTCCAACACGGTGGGGAATTCTGGTAGTCTACCCAGACACCGGTTTGGTTGGCTGAGTTTAGCGTAGTTAGCGTTACATATAAAAAAAAAATGTATAAGGGTAGATGATACTGTGCTTGTTTCTTTTTTTTGGGGGGGGGGGGGGGGGTCTTTGACTTTGTAAAGGGGGGGAATGTTATATGTGGAACTTGACTCTTGGGGCTTGCCATAGCCTAGCTGAGGGGGTGAGGGTAATGACGTCGGGCGGGCTACAGCTGAAGTATATACTGTATTCTGTTGTTCACTATAATAAAGGTTGTTCAGTACTCAGTTAATGGAGGCGTCCGTCTCACGTTATTCAGACATAACACATAGGACTCGCTATGACATCATCAAAGATCATAGGACTCAATATGACATCATCAAAGTTCAAGGGCAGTCATCACTCACGATCATAGGACTTGCTATGACATGATCAAAGATCATAGGACTTGCTATGACACCATTAATGATCAAAGGCAGGCATCACTGAACGAGTGCTGACGTGCTTGCTTACACCCTTGCTTACACCTGCTTTCTAAGGGCATGCAGAAATACTTGCTTATACTTGGTTTCTACGGGCATGCACAGGTATGCGCTAGTCTAGATAAACATGCTTTCTTAACAGAAGAGGCATAGCGTATGGAGACATTTCTAATAAAATCTTTGACCGCATCCCACATAATTCTCGGGTCACTAACAGAACCTTGATTTATATTGAGAAATGCATCATATTCACAAGCTAATTGGCTAATTTTAAAAGAGTCATCCTCAAGAAAGGTGGTATTAAAGCACCATCTGGTGGCATGAGTAGGAATGGGATTATTCGAGGCCACCACAGACACTGCTTTGTGGTTTGTCAAAGAAATGGGAACGTCCATAGCATGGGTTACTGAGAGAAAAGAACTTCTCAAGGCAAAAAATAAAATTAATCCGGGAACATTTTTGTGTCTAGCCGATAGATGAGGAAAATCTTTGGTGACTGGATTGAGAACACGCCAGAGATCTACCACTCCAGTATCATTTATTCAAGTGTGTAAAGCGTTAGAGGCAGAAATCTGTTCTGAATTTTTGGAGTGACTTGTTCTATCAAGGGAAAAATCTATTACTGCAGTGAAATCTGCATCTTTGATGAACTTAAGAGCCGCAAACTCGAGAAGAACCTTAGTAATATGATCATAAAATTGTTTCTCAGAAGTATTAGGGGCATAAATGGAGACCAAAACAACATCTCTGTTTTGCATGTTAACTTTTGCTATGGCTATTCTGGGAAAAACCGGTCTTGAGTCATCCAACACTGGCAACAGCATTTAAAATCTAAAGTCTGCCACACATTAGTTTTTAAAGCAGCCTTAAGTAACTTCCTTGTTCTTTGTAGGAGCACTGAAAAGACCACAACCACGGCGACCATGACTCCAGTCCCAACAGCCAACCACAGGGCTTTTTTGCTGTTGATGGTTAAAGGCATGCCCTGTCATTTGCTGCTCAGACCAAGGTCACAAACTGAGGCCACATCTACTCTTTGCTCAGTAATGATACCAAAAAAAGAGCTGTTGAAGTAAATGTGGGTGCACTCAGGCTATGGATGAAGTGACCTTCACTCTGTCAAATCTTGGTGTACCATCAAAATAATTTGCAAACATTATCTTGAGGTGAAAATCTAACATATGCTGTGTAGAGGAAAAGGATGTGAAGGCGAGACATGAGCTGGACGACACAGAATCTTTATTTTTCCTCTAACAACATAATACAACCATGAGCCTCCAGCATGAACGCGCTGGGGCTGAAAACCCCCATAAAGTGGAACTCCCCCTCGGTTGCTGTGCATCTGGCTTTTATAGCTTTAATCTCATGCATAATAACCGAGGCTTCTGACATTATGCATGTTGCCTGGACAAAGAGAATGTGTGGCGCAATTGTCATAACAACTTGACACATATGTTACAATACATTCACATCCCTGTGTCTTCAGTGCCAGCTTGGTGCGGCAGGGGGCGAAAGGCACATCTTTGTCTGGTTGGCTCCAGGTTACTTTTCCTCTCCCTGGGAGATGTATAGACCAACTGTCCAGTCTGAACCTCCCGGTGACCTTCCTCACTCTGTCCATTGTTCTTGTGTTTCGTCCTGCCTTTCTAGGTGTGAGAGAACCCAGACCTGTGTCCCCACAGCTGCATTAAAATGTACAGAAGAGTCCTGCTGTACTTCAGTTGTTTGGAAGAACAAAACATGGCGAGATTCAAACCCAGGACCTTCTACTTTCCAAGCCTAATGCCCTAATGGTTACAGGAACTATGCTGTTCCCGGGTATTCAAATTTGTCCACAGTTTCCCAAGGCAAATTGGTCCTGGGTTAAGAGCTAGACCAAGAGCGGTCCAGTAGATCTCCATGAAAAAAGCAACAAGGACTCAGTGTACCCAAAAGAGACACATGTGTCCGCCCTCCTGTGGGCTCACCATCTGTAGGAGGGATCATAGGGATCATGGTGCAGTGTGACTTGGGTGACAGTCTGGACTACTCTGCCTGGACTGCTGCCCCAGTCACCCAGACACCATATAAGTGGTAGAGGATGGATGGATGGATGAATATCTGTCATATTGAAATGAAGCTTTCCCACTTAAAGACACTGAAACTTTTTTATTCACCCAATAGTAACTATCACAAAGATTGTACCTGGTGCGGCGGCATGAAATAAAGTGGCGTTGGTGAAGGTTTTAAGCAGAGTTTATTATATCATACCGCCGTCACGAGCTCCGCTCCCGGCGCCGTGCATGTGCGCCGGGAGTGGGCCCAGCGGCTCTCAGCAGAGAGGACACAAAGTGTGTGTGTCCAGCAGCAGTTGAAGAGTGAGAGAATGAGAGGATTTGAGTTACAGAGTTGCAGCATATATACCCAACTACAACAATACATCAAAGAGCATTCCCCAGCAGTTGGTATGATTAAAGAGATTGCAGAACAGGCATGAGACATTTGCATTTGAGAGACATACATCACAATAGGCAGATTTGCTAGAGTCTGCTCCAGCTGCAGAACAAAGAGGTTACAAGGCACATCTCCATATTGATCTCAGTCTCTAGGTCACAGTAAGGACAGGACACATGAACACAATGCATGAAAGGCAACATTAGCATCACAGTAGAGAGCCAGAAGAAGCGGGGCTGCCTGTAGACATTAATACACACATTTCACTGTTCTGTTAATTGCTCTAGCCGAGCGCTGTGTCTGTCCAGTCTGTTTGTGGGGGTTTACACCAAACCGCCACACTTGTGGTCTATATTAATCATATATCCCATAACCTACATATGTATAAGCATGTGAGAATGTTTGGTGATTACATATGTAAAGCGACTTCACACCTCAGAACAGGACAAAGAGGTCTCAACCGCCAGCGGGGATCAAAGAGCATCCGAGGCACTGCGGTGGAGACCAGATCGATCGCCCTGACCTCCCAAGGTCAGGTGGAGGGATACGGAGACAAAGGAGGGGGATTAAGATAATGTGGGATGTCAGCTTTGATATGCATGTCTTTTGTTATGTGTAGGTATAAGTATGTAGAGTTGAATATGTTCTGCCTCTTTCTACTTCTGCTTCTGCATTGAGATGAGACTTGTTAGAGGAGCGAAGCTGATAATAAACTTTGGTTTATAAGTCGCATCACCTCGTTATTCCAAGCTCTTCTACAACACTGGCAATAAATAAATTAAGAATGACTACTGGTAGCTTCTGTCATAGGAACTCTGTCAAGATGGTCTTCTTCATGGTGGGACTGAAAGTAGAGCTAGTCCTTCAAAGCATGTTATTGCTTGGAGAAAAAATCTTAAGTTTGAAGAAAAAGGGATCCTTTGACAGCCACGATAGGAAAAACCAGACTCATTGCGGCAGTCTCATCTATCACCAGCAGAGGTCGCCATAGTTCCAGGTTTGTTTTTACTGAAGGCCAACCCGGAAGCTTTTTCTGTTGTCACGTGACTGTAGTTCAACTTGTGGTGGACGTAGCCATGTGGCGGATACTGTTTACAGCATAGCAGCCGGTTTTTTGTCTGGCGTTTATGGTAACTAAAGGCTTCGGTTCAGGCTTTAGGAGACTTGCTTCGTCCTGGTTAGGAGGAGGTGTGAGGAGCAGACATGTCTGAGTTCAGGGCGGAGCTGATAGACTATCTGGAGGGAAGGATAACATTTGAGGAGTTTGACCGAAGGAGAGACGAGAGGAGCTCCACGGTAGGAAAACAAACGTTACTGACGCAAAGAGATAAATGCACAAGAAAACTTGCACTTGGTTTTATATGATACTGTCTCCGTTGCTATAACAAGTATTCAGACCATTTCAGTGATTGGCAGAAGTGGACAGAGGAGCTGAAATGTATTGGCAGACAATGGTTATTCAAGGTACATGTTCAGAGTGGAAAGATGTATTGGGTGGGATACCTCAAGGGTTAGTAGTGCTCGGGCCATTGCTGTTTGGGCTGTATGTACTGTAAATGATTTATCTGATCCTGGTATATCAGTTTGCTAGTGACACTAAGAATAGAAGTCAACTTTATTGTTATTCAATCCATACAACCAATCATGTACAGTAGAACGAAATTACATTTCTACTATCTACGATGTTAATCACATCTAGGAACCAGGAACCACATCTGGTTCCTGGTTCGAATCCCCAGGTTGGCAGGGGCTGGAACCTTTCTGTGTGGAGTTTGCATGTTCTCCCTGTGCTGCGTGGGTTTACTCCGGGGGCTCTGGTTTCCTCCCACAATCCAAAGACATGCATGTTAGGTTAATTGGCTGTTCTAAATTGTCCCTAGATATCTGTTTCCTATAGGCCCTTAGAATAGAGGGTTAGTACTAGTGAAAGCGCTTTGAGTGGTCTTTGTGACTAGAAAAGCGCTATATAAGTGCAGGTTAGTTAGTTAGTAGTAGTAATCTAGAATCAGAGGGGCTGCTGCCATGCAAAGTGCCGCCACAAACAACTTTTTCCTTCCCCCATTCTGTTATGCTGAGCACCAAGTTAGAAGGCAGGAAGTACTATTTTTATATGGTCTTTGGTATGACTTGGCTGGGGCTTGAACCCACAACCTCCCAGCTGTGGGGCGGATGCTCTACCACAACGCCACCACTCCGGTATACTACGGTATTGATTCCGCCATTGTTACATAGTGTCCATAGAATTCACCAAGTGCATGCTGGGTAGGGTAGGAACCGTTCGCTGAGATCACGTAAAAGCTGGAGATATCGTCACAAAGCAGACATGGCGAAGTCTTGCTGTGTTTTAAACTGTAATAGTCGTTCTCACAACCGCCGTGGAGAAAAGATAACCCATGGAATAGGCTTTTTTCGTTTTCCAGCATGGAAGAAGAACAGCACAGCTCACGTTTCGGATGTAACTAAGAGGCGACGCCTGGCCTGGATTGCAGCAGTCAGAAGACCCGACATAACTTTCAAACACGCACCTGTATGGATGTTGGTGTGCTCAAAGCATTTTCATAAAGGTACGTTATGATTTATTGTGTATGTCTGTTGTTAAAACTTGCTTGTGTTGTGGTTAAGACTTGCCTGGTCATCGCTTTTACCCTACGTCAGCAGTGCTAAGCTAAGCAGAGCTAAGCTAAAGAAAGACTCCGATATCCTACTAGCTAGAAAAAGTTACCACTCACACACCTGTGTGAGCGGGTTTAATTTGTTCTACACCAAAGTATTTTCTTACCGTTTCCTTTGCTTTAACAGCAGACCAGCTTATGAAATGCTAGACTGTGATCCTGACTGGGCACCTTCTCTAAACCTTGGGCGTGCAGAGCTTCCAGCTGCCACTCCTGACAGGTTTAATCACTTATGCAGAAGGACAAGATTATGACAAAAAGAATCAGCAAGGCATGCAAGAGACCCCCCAGCACAGACCCCCAACATCACTGGCCCTGTGACTGAGATGGATAATGTAGCTCCTTCAGGTAGTCTTTTTTTTTTATTATTTTACCTATGTTTTTCTTTCTAAAATGTGTCTTGGGATTCCTTTTGATTACAAAATATATTAACTACAGTTGTTTATTGTCCTGATCAGCAGCAGATGACACCACACCTCTGGCTGAGATGGAGGAGACAACATCTGATGAAGCAGCACAGATCTGTCAGGCTGATGATGCTCCAGAGGAAAATGCACAAGAGCTACAGAACTAACTAACTACTAACTAACCTGCACTTATATAGCGCTTTTCTAGTCACAAAGACCACTCAAAGCGCTTTCATTAATACTAACCCTCTATTCTAAGGGCCTATAGGAAACGGATATCTAGGGACAATTTTAGAACAGCCAATTAACCTAACATGCATGTTTTTGGCATGTGGGAGGAAACCGGAGAAATCCCGGAGTAAACCCACGCAACACGGGGAGAACATGCAAACTCCACACAGATCACTGTTGGTCGGGGGCTGGGATCGAACCCACGATCCCATGATCCCCACAATCCCCCGGCCAAGGGTAAACTGTGCTGCCGCAGTGCTAACCACAACTGCAGCATGTGTCACCTTAGGCTTAAAGAAATTTTACTCTTGCAAGAGGAGAACAAAGTTAAAGGGAGAGCTCTCCAGAAAGACCCTGGATGAGAATTTCCTCAAAGATAATGACTCAAAGGTGAAATACTACACTGGGCTTCCATCTTTCAGTTTAATGGCTCTGCTGATGCAATTTTTTCCCAGCCTACCAAAGACAGAAAAATTTCCCAATTTCAAATTCTCCTTTTAACTATGATGCGTTTGCGGATTAATTTGCCTCTTGAACATATTGCACACCTTTTTGACATAAGCAGACAAACCGCATCCATCCTGTTCTGCGACACCATAAATGTGCTCCATGCACACCTCAGCCCTTTGGTGTCCTGCCCAAAGAGACATAGTTTGCAGGCTAGCATGCCACATCAGTACATTGAAATGTTTGGCAATAAGGTCATAGTTTTTATTGACTGCTTTAACTTTTTAGTTTTAGAATGTAGGCCATGACATGTTTTTGGTGTGGTTTAGCCATTTTGTCATCATGTCTTTAACTGTGTCAATAATATTGAAGCAGTTAAAGCAGCACCTCTTCAATTTTTCTTATTGCTCAAACATTTTGCTTTCTTTCCTCTTTTTATATATGTAAATCACACTGAGTTGCCCTTGTGTATGAAATGTGCTGTATAAATACACTTGCTTGCTTTGTAACAATTTTTGGAATAAAGTACACAATGGCTTACAAACTCCAGCTCTTTATTTCAAAGATGCAAAACTGTAACCATAACCATGACACAATACAAGAATATAAATTGACATGCATGATCGACATGTATCATTGTTCTACCATGTTATAGCGCATAACTGTCTCATGCTACAGCACTACTCTAATGTGCACATTGCAAAACCACGGCTGCTGTGGGGTTGGTGCTTCAGAGTCCCACACATCCTAAATGGAACCACTGAATTTCACAGTTTTGGTTATCACAGGCAACCATGTCACCCAGCTCTTCTGGCTGCCTGCAAGTCCACCACACTTCTGCTGTGTTCTGTGCCTGTCTTCTGGGATTGTGTGTGGGACCTGGCTGTAATGCAGTTAGACGTCGTCTTTTGGGCTTCTGGGTGGGTTTATCAGCTGCAGCTTTCCTCTTTTGTGTTGTGGGGTCAGAGTCAGTAAAGTGACGGGCAACAAGCTCAGGTAGGAAAACTTTATAAAAGAAGTTCTGGGCCACTGGTAAAAGTGTTTGCTCCCACAGGTCAGAATCTGGTGTGACACATACAACAACACAACTTTTTGTGGTCCACACAACAAAGTCACAGAAATGTGAGCCTGTCACAAAAATTTGCATTTGTACCTGCTTGTAGTACTTGTGACTGCTTGAGTTCTAGTCTCCCATCAGAGAGTTTCAGGTAAAAATCATTGTCTGCACAGGCCTGCAGGATGTTGTTGTTGCAGTGCTTATATGGGATTTTATTTCCACACAGCCTTTTTCACAACAGGTGCAGGACAATTTATGGCATGCACTTATTTTATTTAGTAAATAAATACTTGTAATCAAGCCAATAAATTTAAAAAAAAAACACCTTTGTGAGCACAACTGTCTTCAAGTTTACCTTGTACATCTACAAGTCATGCACCCATCCGTCTGTGAACTGCACTTCTGCTTGCTTCAAAGACCTAAAGTTACTAAAAACTTCATGTGTGTGTGGAGTTATGCTTACAGTCATATAATTATAAATGAAGGCATGGTTGAAGTTTGGCAGAATGTTTACATCCGAACTCCATGTGATATGCTGATACGGATCTAGTCCATTAACCCCTTCAAGCTTCGCCAAATAGCGTACCTTTGCAGTCCCATTCAATTTGGCGGAGTATGGTCCCTTTAAATTTTCCTTCATGGTCCATTTTGTGATTGTTTTTTTTTTTTGTTTTTTTTTCCCCGTTCATTCACAAGAAATGCCGAGGCGCTGTGTGATTGCAGTCCATTTACGATCGCTGTTCCTACCCCGCCCAGAATGCATTACGCGTTTGTCACGTGGGCTGGCGAGGTCAATACAGAGCTATTTATAACATAGAGGACTGTGAAAAACATCAAGATGATCTGAATTGTATCTTAAGTTGAACAGATTTAGCTCTTAAAATAGAGGGTATGCACTGAAACAGAACTTTTGTCAGTTACCATTGTTATGCCTCGGTGAAGGAGGCATATGGTAGTCTATAGATGCGTCTGTGTGTGTGTGGTTGGTTGTCTGTGCACCTGTCTGTTTCAGCTTGCCCACTCAAAATCAAGTGGAACTAAAGGCTTGTGTCATTGTATTGCCATATTTTCTTGACTTTTAATTTGACAGAATTTTTAGATAAGGCTTCGTTCTCAAAATAAACACAAATTTAACTTACCATCGCCATGTAATTTCAGCTGGCAAAAAGATATTGTGTTAACTATGCCGGGCCAGTAGAGGCAGCAGTGCAACATTTTTACATGACATGGATGACTTCCTGTCACAGTTGATCTATCGCTGAACTGTTATAAAATTACATACTGGAAAAAAAAAAAACACGTATTCAGCAACAGCACCATTTATTCATCACATCAGTTGTTTTCACACTGGTTTTGCAATTTAGTTTTGCAGAGGAAGGATGAGGTATTTTCTTCCTGGAGTTTTCAGTTCATCGCTAAAAACTACAAGTCCCAACATTCCTCGCCGCAAAAGCATGGCGGACCACAGCAGAAAGCTGAATCGGAGCAAAAAACCTTTAAAAGTAAGTTTTATGCTTAAATTATGCAGCAATTAATTAAAAGTAGGAGTTATTAAAACATTAATAACTCCTACACCTGCAATATTTGATTCTTAAAGCTTATGTTGCATCACATTTTTTTCCAGTGTCTGATTTTTTTTTTCCCCATATGGGGACTGCTTGGTTACATGAATTTAATATGTTAAATAGTTTTCTCTAAAGTTCAGCTGATTTTTTTCAAGTCTTAATACTAATGTCAATAATATAAAAACACCACAGTGTGGGTCCTTCATTCACTCACTTTAAAACGATTTACTCACTAAACCAAGCAATTTATTAAGCTGAGGAGAAACATGACATCTGTATTTTTTATATGTATCAGATCTGTAATAATAGTCACATTTTTTTAGCTATTTTCTTTCCACTTTGTCTTTCTGAGGTCCACGGTGGTGAACCTGAAGGTCAGCAGTCAGAACAGCTGTGAAGATAACAGGCTGGAAGCTAAATAAGAATATTACATGTTTACTGTTTATACCAGAAACTGCTACTGTTTTTCAATAAATTAATGTTTAGAAAAACTTAATTTTTTGCAAGATTATTTAAGAAACTCTCAATATTCATTACACTTAAGTGTGAAAAATTCCAAACTGTTCTGATTTAATAGTCATCATAATTGTGCTTTTACTTTTAGAAATTTTGATATGTCTACCTGCTATTGCATGACATTGTGTAACTATACATGCATTCAGTTAATAAAATCTGTTACTCCAGCATTTTTCTTTGTGCTCCTAATTTTATTCTTGTGGTTCTGTATTTTTATACCTCGGTGCAAAGGCAGCATAGGTATACGGTAATCGCTCCATCTGTCTGTCTGTCTGTTAGCAGCTTTTCACTCACCCACTCAAAATCAACTGGAACTAAAGGCTTGTATCATTGTATTGCCATATTTTCTTGACTTTTAAGTTGCCATAATTTCCAGATAAGGCTTTGTTTTCAAAATCAACGCAAATTTAACTTACCATCAATGCAGCTGCGAAAAAGGTATTGTAATAACTATAATTGTAATAACTGCAATAATTTAACTTACCTTTTTTCACAGCTGCATTGATGGTAAAGGTATTGCAAGTGGCAGTATTACTTTTTTACAGCCCCCCCCCCCCCCCCATGCTACCATGCCACAGGCACCGAGGTATCAGCGCCTTGGTGCTTTCATTATACAAGCTGCACAGATGTGTTTGACTGGCAAACACATGTAGCAGCAAAAACTTTATACAGCAAAACATAAAAAGCACACAAAATATTTAGTTACAGTAGTACACAGTGATTTTTTTTCTTTTTATTCCTCACCGGTCGAAGCCCAAAGAGGTTGAAAAAAACTTTGGGTGAAGACTGAAGGGGGATTATGTTATGGGTCAGTCCATCCGTCTGACCCACTTTTGTGAAATCAATTCCTCCTACAGTTTTGGTCCAATTGTTTTGAAACTTGGTATCATAGTTTGATATACACAGAGGATGTGCATATTGCAATTTGGTTCTGATTGGATGATTTTTGTGGGAATTGTAGCCCCTAACCTATAAGATAAGATAAGATAAGCCTTTATTAGTCCCACAATGGGGAAATTCCAGGATTGCAACAGCACAGGGATAGCAACACTCAGAGCAACAATCAGAAGGCAAGAAAAAACAACATCTAGTAAACATATGTCCATATTACTATAAATGTATATATATAGACACACAGTGCAGAGCATTATGGTTGGTTGGTGAATATGCAGCAGAAAGTCTAAGCTCTCTCTCCGCGGATGTGACGGGCCAGCTGGAAGTCTTTGGGCATGATGGTGACCCCCTTAGCGAAGAAGAGACCCACCAGGTGGGCCTCGCTGGTCTCCTGCAGAGCCATGACGGCAAAGCTCAGGAAACGCAGGACGGTCTTGAAGTCCTGAGCGATCTCCCTCACCAGGCGCTGGACGGGCAGCTTACGGATGAGCAGCTCCGTGGATTTCTGGTAGCGACGGATCTCTCTCAGAGCCACGGGCCTGTGACGGCGAGGCCTCTTCACTCTGCCGGTGGCCGGAGCGCCTCTCCGAGCAGCCCTGGTGGCTAGCCGTCTCCTGGGGGGCTTCTTCCTCCAGTAGATTTTACGGGCGGTCTGCTTGGTTCTTGCCATCGCTCTTTATTATTCTGTCTTATATTTCTTGCACGCCGCCTAAACTCCAGCCCGGCACCCGCGTCGTTTTCGCTACAGTTCCCGGTATGTCGAGTTTCCCATTAGCACCGGGCGGCGGCCAAGTGCTAGCTAGCACTAGCTCCTCCCCGCTGTAACGTCTCCCGCTGCAAACCGTGGCTCCGTCCGCCGACCCGGGAGACCCCCGGGGCGATCCGTGCGTCCGTGATATATATGCAGAGTGAAAGGTGTAGAAAGAAGAAGGAAGATAAAAAAAAAAGGCTGTTGCAACGGGCAGCCTACTCGTGTGGCGCCACCGGTCCGGCGGAACCGGAACCGGAGAATCCCCCTATGACCTCCTGTTTGACCTCACTTCATGAACAGTAACTGTCTTGTGAAATCAACCCCTGCTACATATTCCAATACTTGTTCCAGTTTTTTTGAAACTCGGTACCATGGTTTGATATACTCTGATGATGCGTATATTGCAATTTCACTCTCATCGGATGACCTTGAGGTCAACGGTCAGGTCAGATTTTCTCCTAAATCTTCTAAACACAGTAACTACTGAAAGAAATGATGCAGGCTTTTCAAATCGATACAGTAATTGTATCTAATACACATCTTGGGCGACTTACACTCTCACCCAACTGTGGATTTGGGGTCAAGGGGTCAAAGGTTTAAAGTTAACATTGCAGTTGTACTGTGGTAAATGCTATATTTACTAATACTATAAAACAAATAAAACTAGGGTCACCAAACCTAGTATGTAGGGTCACCTTGGGATCATGACCTCTGACTATGCGTTTGGGGTCAAAAGGTGAAAGGTCAAGGTTAACATTTCTGATGATTTATTACTGTGCAACAAATAAAGGTAGGGCCACCAAACCTGGTACACAGGTCCACCTTGGAATCCTGACCTCTAACTATGGGTTTGGAGTCAAAAGGTCAAAGGTCAAGGTTAACATTCCCTATGCCTTATTATTGTGCAATGAGTTACAGTTAGGGTCACCAAACTTGGTACACAGGTTCCCCATGTGACCCGGAAGTGTGACTGTGGTTTTAGGATCACAAGGTCAAAGGTCAACATCAAAATGGCTTATAAATGATATCTCAACAACAAAGAAAGCTAGGGTCACCAAACTTGTGACACAGGTTCACCTTGGAATCCTGACCTCAGACTATGGGTTTGTGGTCAAAAGGTCAAAGTTCAAGGGTAGCCTTTCTTGTGCTTTATTACTGTACAACAAGTAAAGCTAAGGTTACCAAGCCTGGTACACAGGTTCGCCTTGGGATCCTGACCTCTGACTATGGGTTTGGGGTCAAAAGGTCAAGATTAACATTCCCTATGCCTTATTATTGTACAGCGAGTACAGTTATGGTCACCAAACTTGGTACACAGGTTCACCCTGTGACTTTGAAGTGTGACTGTGGTTTTGGGATCACAAGGTCAAAGGTCAACATCAAAATGGCTTATAAACTATATCTCAACAACAAAGAAAGCTAGGGTCACCAAACTTGCTACACAGGTTTACCTTGGGATCCTGACATCTGACCATGGGTTTGGGGTTAGAGGTCAAGGTTAACATTCCTTATGTCTTATTATTATATGGGTAAAGCTAGGGCCACCAAACTTGGTATACAGGTTCACCCTGTAACCCTGAAGTGTGACTGTGGTTTTGGGATCACAAGTTTAAAGGTCAACATCAACATGGCTTATAAACTATATCTCAACAACACTGAAAACTAGGGTCACCAATAGGGATGGGCATAATTTACCGATTAACCGATAATTGATCATTAAGAATTTCACCGAGGAAGTTCATTTTCACAATCCGAGGTTATTAGGCCTAGTGCACGGCCGTCCTCAAACAATGCAATGGCGAAATTTGGGCACCAGGGGGCAACATTACACCATCGCCGTACCCTGGCGTGCCTCAGTTGATACATGCGCGCTTCCGTAGGGCAATCGCCAAATCATGAAGCGGTTACGGCGAAGTGTTGCGTGGGACCATTTCAATTTAAAAAATGACCAGGTGTACTGCAATCACTGCAATGCAGCATATAAATATACCTCATCGACAGGGTCCATGGAACACCCTTATTACGCGAAGAAACCGCCAACAGTGGTTGTGCGCTGAGTAATGGCGGTCGGTGAAGATTCTTTTTTTTTTTTTTTCAGAAACTTTATTGAGAAGGTCATGAAGATTCGGTAGAAGACACACACACGTGTGTGTAGGTGTACATACATACGTAGATGTAAATAAAGTGTACATAAATATGTTTTTAGAACTCTTTTATTCTTATAACAAGATACGTAACTCAAGATGAAAATGATTTACTGCACAGGTTAATGAGAGCTTTACTGCTCCTCAGGTGCTAGAGGCGCAGGATCGTCGAGTGAAGCTGCAGGAGGCGGCGTAGTGGCTCGACGGGAAGACTATTTCGCACAAAATGGCACAAGAGAACAGCAAAAAGTTCCGCGCGGCTAGACTAAGTAACACGAGCGATAGAGCAATGAATGCGGTCTTCGTTTGTTGGGTGGCCGCTCGGCAGGGACATCTTCTGTTCGCTGTTCTCGGGTTGGCTCGGCTCGGGAATCTCGCAAGCTGATTGGCCGAGACGTTTCACCCCACAAGCTGATTGGCCGAGACGTTTTACCCAGCTTCGAGAGAGAGGGATTTGAGAGAGAGAGGTGGATTTGAGTTGTGCGGCTAATGTAGTCTACCTGCCTTGTTACGTACCTAAAAATGTTAATGATTAACCGATTATTAATCATTAATTCTCCCGACGATCGGTGAAGAAAATTTCACCGAATGCCCATCCCTAGTCACCAAACCTGGTACACAGGTTCACTCTGAGACCATAACCTCTGACTAAAGGTTTGGGGTCAAAAGGGCATAGGTCAAGGTTGGCTCTCCTTATGAAGATCTCTTACTATAGAACGTGTAAAGCTCTCTAGGGTTACCATATTTGCTACACAGGTTCACCTTGGGATCCTGACCTACAACTATTGGTTGTATACTTCGTTGTATATTTGTGGATGATGGGCTAGAAGTAGAACATCCACCCCATAACTGGGAGGCCGGGGTTCAAATCCCGGCTGGGTCATGCCAAAGACCATGCAGTGTTTCCTCTGGCTTAAAGACCTTGGCGCGGTGGCAACATATTTGTCCCTGGGGGGTAAACATACCGGAATATGTTAATTTTATACTATTTATTTCTTTTTAAAATTTTACACCGTATCGTTGCATATGGAACTTACCATTTGAAATATTGTACAACCGAGGCTTCAATACTGGGCCAGTTGGGGTCCCACCCAGACATCCTGTGTTTCGACTTTTTAGTGGTGTTATTCTTCTCTCCTTCCTCTGCCTGAACACTTTCCTCTCCTTGGCTCCTCTCTTCTGTCTCATCTTGCCCTCTCTGAGCTCTGTCTAATTCAGGTTCTCGCTCTGTCTATGGTGGTATACAAACAGGTTAGAAAATATCAAGTGTCATGTTTTGTCCTGCAGGATGTTTTTGTCATGGTTTACATAAATGACAAAAATATGTGTATTTTTTGTATTTTTATTCTAGTGTTTCTTTTTTTCCATTGAGAGAGTAGGGAAGGGAAAGAAACATTCATAATAGCAATGTACTCAAGCATACTTAAATTATATGATCAAGTGGGTGTAGTAACCAGAAATTCTACTCATGTTAAAGCAGTGCTTTGAAATTAATAATTAAAAGTAGGCAACCAAAAATTTCTAATTGAGTTAAGGGTACAAAGAGCGCCCACTTAAAAACTTGAGTAATGACTTCAGTCTTGAAGGTTTGAGGTTTTTCTCCAAAATTTATAACAATTTTCTTATAGTTTTCTACTTTTCTCTGTAAATCTAAAGATGAAACCATGTTCCTCAAATTTGTAATTTCCTCTTGTAAAATTGACTTTTCTTGTACATTTGAAACTTTATTATAAATTTGTGGATTATTTTATGACTAATTTTTGTCTGTTTTTTAAAATAAAATTACTGGATTTTTTTAGATAAATTTGAAACAGACTGGTAATTTTTTTTACTTTTTCCTTATAACAATTTACATTTTTGACCATAATTTGGCAGTCAGAACAGAACAATAATTTAACTCTGATTGCAAAGAAAAAAAATTAATAAAATTGTATTTAATGAAATAAATTAACTTAAATGACCAAGGATGCCGTTATTTCTGTTATAATATTTCTTTATATTTATATATTTTATTTTTTTTTTAAATCTCCTCACCACCCAGAGAGCAGGAAAAACCTCCCTTATTTTGAGATCAAGATGTTGGCACGTTTAGTTTGTCTGAAGGCTGCTGACAGATTAAAGTCACTGATTTCGTGAATTTCGGTCATTGTAACCTGCCAAGTACATAATAGGCAACTGTAGCGGACTCTAAAGACATAATTCACCACAATATGTGTTCATGTACAGAATGATCTGTTTAGGCAGTTATAGTTGCGAAGTGACTACACGGCCGGGAGCTGGTCTCCTAGTGTCACAATATCTGGCCGGGAAGCGCCTACAATTAGATTCTTTTTTTTTTTATTATTCAATAGTAGAAAATACACACAAATTACAAATACAGTATGCTAATAATACAAGTAAATACCTCCTAATTTGGCTATTTGGTTAAAAAAATATTTTTAAAAAATGCGCATATTTATTTATTTTCTATCAGGCGCGTCAGGGAGCCCTTTGGGTCCTTCACTTCCTGACAGCTCGGGCACTTGGCAGCTTGGGTGTTTCACACACATACACATCCACACTTCATTCATTCCCATTAACATGTTTTGGGGTTTTGTTCAATACAACGCACAAAACCATTCCTACACATGGGTTTTTCATTCACTAAGTAGCTCCTGGCCACTTAGTGCAGACATAAATGGCTGGTCGTTTAGCAACGGCCGGTATAGTTGTGTGCTCAGGCTTTCTCATCAGGCACCTCTCTAGGCAGCCGCTGAAGGACCTCAGTTTAGAGCTAGCATTTTTAGTTGTTGCTTTGTCACTGCCGCTGGAGAATAAAAACAGCACACCTGCTCGTGCGAGAAAAGAGAGAAATTGCCAGTCTCATAACTTAATATTGTAGTGGACCAGCACCTGTC
This sequence comes from Pholidichthys leucotaenia, assembly GCA_020510985.1. NCBI lineage: Eukaryota > Metazoa > Chordata > Actinopteri > Cichliformes > Pholidichthyidae > Pholidichthys > Pholidichthys leucotaenia. Next base: position 290,446,685 of record CM035845.1, read on the forward strand.
ATCATGGATCCTGGACTACCTCACTAACTGGCCACAGTTTGTGAGAACCCGGGACTGTGCGTCCGACACGATCATCGATAGCACGGGGGCCCCCCAGGGAACGGTTTTGGCTCCCTTCCTGTTCACCCTTTATACTGCGGACTTCTCACACAACACAACACACTGCCATCTACAGAAGTTCTCTGATGACTCTGCGATTGTTGGCCTCATCTCCAACGGAGATGAAGCTGAGTACAGAGAACTTATCCAGGACTTCGTGGACTGGTGCCATCGGAACTGCCTCCAGATCAACGTGAGGAAAACTAAGGAGCTGGTGGTGGACTGCCGCAGGCAAGGACAACCCCTCACAGCACCAGTAAACATACAGGGAACAGACATTGAGATGGTGACATCCTACAAGTACCTGGGTGTTCATCTGAACAATAAACTAGACTGGTCACACAATACCGACACACTCTACAAGAAGGGACAGCGCAGGCTGTTCCTACTGAGGAGACTCAGATCTTTTGGTGTACAAGGGGCGCTGCTGAAGACATTCTACGACACGGTGGTGGCATCAGCCATCACTTTTGGAGTGGTCTGCTGGGGCAGTGGCATTACAGCAGCCGATAGGAAGAGACTGAACAAACTGATCAAGAAAGCTAGCTCTGTCCTGGGGCAGCGCCTTGACCCAGTGGAGGAGATAGGAGAGAGAAGGATGGTGGCTAAACTGTCATTTCTGCTGGAGTCCGAGTCCCACCCTATGCAGGACATACTGAACGCACTGAGGAGCTCATTTAGCAGTAGACTACATCATCCTAGGTGCGCAACCGGGAGGTTTTGCAGGTCCTTCCTACCAACGGCTGTCAGACTGTGTAACCTAAGCAGGGCTGCTCGCAGAGATAGCAAAAAAACGTGACAACCTAATAGTACTGAATGCAAAAGACTCAATAGACTTACACGATGGTCCCCTCCAGTATACAACTAGGACAATATCGGTCGCTACGGAGGGTGACAATATGTATGGGTACATATTCATACTATGTAGGTTAACTAAGTAGATGGTTATGCTGTTTATTGCATCTAGCTACAATGCTCCGCACTGTGTGCATATATATTTATATATTTATTCCATCTAGCGACAATGCTCCGCCCTGTGTGTTTATATATTTATATATTTATATGTACATATGTATATTCGCTGCTCTTGTTTTTCTTCTGTCTTCTTGATTGTTGCTCTGAGTGTTGCTATCCCTGTGCTGTTGCAATTCTGGAATTTCCCCATTGTGGGACTAATAAAGGCTTATCTTATCTTATCTTATCTTAGTGGCTGGTGAAATATAACCTCGGCAATTCATCAGTCCCTTGCCTTTCCCTTCATATGAAGCCGGCTGCATTTGAATTCTAACCACATCTCTTAGCTAAGCGACTCTGCCATTATGGCTGCCGTTTCCAGCGGGTTAAAACCGTGATAAACGCCAGTGCTTACATACCTCTTACGATTTTTTTTTTTCCACGTTTAAAGTACTTTAATAAACTCATGTTTCTGTCGGACAGTCATGCTTAGCGAGACGCTGTTTGCTGACTGACTGGAAAACTTGTGTGAGCGGGGTGCTTCTAAACTCCGTGTATATGACGGCCACGCGCATTGTTCATGTGCGCGCTTGCGGAAAGTCATTGCTTCATATATTTTTATTAATAAAATCATATCGGCTTGGCGTGGCGGTACGATTTCTGGCGAGGTGGGCTGCCACGTAGAAATGTTACCAGAGGAAACCCTGCCATGTAAAAGGGGAACTTCCTGCCATCCAGTTTGGTGCTCAGCAGTAATGGAACGGAGGAGGGAAATGTTGGTTACCCAGCCACAGTGAGTGTGCAAGTCAAGTGTACTCCCTGCACTGGTCACAAGCCCGGATAAAAATGGGCAGGGTTGCATCAGGAAGGGCATCTAGCATAAAAACTCACCTTCAACTGTAAGAGGATCCACCTCAACTGAGGGACTAATTGTGTCATGTCAAAATAAATACGGATGATGATGATGATGAAGGTCAAAGGTCAACATTAAAATGGTTTATAAACTATATCTCAACAAGAAAGAAAGCTTTGATCACCACACTTGCTACACAGGTTCACCTTGGGATCCTGACCGCTGACTGTGGGTTTTGCGGTCAAAAGGTCAAAGGTCAAGGTTAATATTCCTTATGCCTTATGACTGTACGAGTAAAGCTAGGGCCACCAGACTTGGTACCCATGCTCACCCTATGACGCTGAAGTGTGACTGTGGTTTTAGGATTCAGTGTTTCCTCAGGCTTAAAGACCTTGGCGCGGTGGCAACATATTTTTCCGGGGGGAAGTGGGAGCAGCAAACGCCTATGTATGAATATGTTAATTTTATACTATTTCTTTGTTTTTTATTTTGCACAGTAATTTTGCATATAATAATAATAATGCATCAGATTTATATTGCGCTTTATCATCGACACTCAAAGATGCTTTTTACAGATACATTATTCATTCACTCCAGACAGACAATGGTAGTGGCAAGCTACTACTGTAGCCACAGCTGCCCTGGGGCAGGCTGACGGAGACATGGCTGCCAATCCGGGCCAACGGCCTCTCCAGCCACCACCGAACATTTATACACATTCATACCCAGTGTTATGGACACTGGAGGCAAAGTGGGTAAAGTGTCTTGCCCAGGGACACAATGGCAGGATATCTGGGGAGAGCGGGATTCAAATCGCCAACCATTATTGGACGACCCGCTCTACCTCCAGAGCCACTGCCGTGCATATAGAACTTACAGTTTGAAGTATTGTACAACCAAGGCTTGAATGTTGGAATATTGGGCCATTTGGAGTCCCACCCAGACGTCCTGTATTTGGACTTTTTACTGGTGTCATCCTTCTCTCCCTCCTCTGCTCTCCCCTCTCCTGGACCCTCTGCCTGAACACTTTCCTCTCCTTGGCTCCTCTCTTCTGTCTAATCTTGCCGTCTCTGAGCTCTGTGTAATTCAGGTTCTCTCTCTTGTCTACAGTGGTATACAAACAGGTTAGAAAATATCAAGTGCCATGTAAATTAAAGGAGACAACCAAATGTTTCTAGTTAAGGGTACAAAGAGTACCTACTTAAAACTTGAGTAATTATTTCAGTCTTGAAGGTTTGAGGTTTTTCTTCAAAATTTATCACAATTTTCTTATAGTTTTCTACTTTTCCCTGTAAATTTATCTAAATTTGAAACCATTTTCCTCAAATTTGTAATTTCCTCTTGTAAAATTAACTTTTCTTGTACATTTGAGACTTTATTATAAATTTGTGGATTATTTTATGGCTTATTTTTGTGTGTTTTTTAAAATCCAATTACTGTTTTTTAAATAAATTTGGAACAGACTGTGGTATTTTTTTTTACTTTTTCCTTATAATAATTTATACTTTTGACCATGACTTTGCAGTCAGAACAATAATTTAACTCTCACTACAAAGAAAAAAATATTAATAAAATTGTATTTAATGATTTAAATTAACTTAAATGACCAAGGATGCTGTTATTTCTTATAATATTTCTATATATTGATAGTTTTTTTTTTTTTTAGAAATCTCCTCACCACCAAGAAAAACCTCCCTTATTTTGAAGTCCAAATGCTGGCACGTTTAGTTTGTCTGAAGGCTGCTGACTGATTAAAGTCATTGACTTTGTGAATTTCGGTCATCTAACTTGCCAGGTACATAATTGGGAACATAACTTAATATTGTAGTGGCTGGTGAAATATATTCTCAGCAATTCAGTAGTCCCCCTTGCCTTTCCCTTCATATGAAGCTGGCTGCATATGAATTCTAACCACATCTCTTAGCTAAGCGACTCTTCCATTATTGCGCCCATTTCCAGCGGGTTAAAACCATGATAAATGCCTCCAGTGCTTACATACCTCTTCTGATTTTTTTTTTCCACGTTTAAAGTACTTTAATAAACTCATGTTTCTGTCGGACAGTCAAACCTTTTTCATGCTGCATTTCCCCTCTAGTCCGCCTTGGTCCGCGTAAGCTTTGGACGAGCCCGGCACGCACGTGGCGCTGTACATGCTCAATTTTTTCATCTACCCAGGCTAAGTGGTCGACGCATGCACACAACCATCATTTGTAGTTTCACTCCCACCCGATAGGTAGCGCCAAGCCCAGGCTAAGTGGTCGACGCATGCACACAACCATCATTTGTAGTTTCACTCCCACCTGATAGGTAGCGCCAAGCCGCTGATGCGCCAGGATTTTCACCAACGAACAAACAGCGGACTTCTTCACAAAGTTTCTCTACAAATAGAATCCATTTCTGCTGTTTGACTTCCCGGTTTTCACTCCTTTTCCACGAAGATGCTGCTGCCGCTAGCAAGACACTGCCTGCTGACTGACTGGAAAGCTCGCGTGGGCAGGGCGCTTCTAAACTCCGCGCGGATGATGGCCACACCCATTGTTCATGTGCACGCTTGCGGAAAGTCATTGCTTCATTCATATGTTTTTCTTAAATTCATATTGCCTTCTTGGTGTGACGGTAAATTTTTTGGCAAGGCGGGCTGCCACCCAGAAATGTTACCAGAGGAAACCCTGGGATTGCAAGGTCAACATCAACATAGCTTATAAACTATATCTCAACAACAAAGAAAGCTTGGGTCATCAAACCTGGTACACAGATTCACTCCGAGACAATAACCTCTGAATATAGGTTTGGGATCAAAAGGTCAAGGTTAGCACTTCCTATGATCTCTTACTATAGAACATGTAAAGCTTTCTAGGGTCACCATACTTGCTACACAGGTTCACCTTGGGATCCTGACCTACAACTATGGGTTGTATATTGTGTTATATATCCGTGGATGATGGGCTTTTCATAATTTGGTTCTGCCACAATAATTACATTACTCACAAAAAGTTAGGGATATTTGGCTTTCGGGTGAAATTTATGGAAAAAGTAAAACGTTCATATTACAGTGATATGATATCATGAAAGTAGGGCATTTAAGTAGAAGTATGCAATGGTGATTTCTTCATCTCAAACAATTTATTGGAAAAAAAAAAGCCAACAGTGGTGGGTATTAGGGATGGGCATAATTTACCGATTAACCGATAATTGATCATTAAGAATTTCACCGAGGAAGTTCATTTTCGTCGACAAACCGTTTTTTTTTTTTTAAACAATCCGAGGTTATTAGGCCTAGTGCACGGCCGTCCTCAAACAATGCAATGGCGAAATTTGGGCACCAGGGGGCAACATTACACCATCGCCGTACCCTGGCGTGCCTCAGTTGATACATGCGCGCTTCCGTAGGGCAATCGCCAAATCATGAAGCGGTTACGGCGAAGTGTTGCGTGGGACCATTTCAATTTAAAAAATGACCAGGTGTACTGCAATCACTGCAATGCAGCATGCAAATATACCTCATCGACAGGGTCCATGGAACACCCTTATTACGCGAAGAAACCGCCAACAGTGGTTGCGCGCTGAGTAATGGTGGTCGGTGAAGATTCTTTTTTTTTTTTTTTTTTCAGAAACTTTATTGAGAAGGTCATGAAGATTCGGTAGAAGACACGCACATGTGTGTGTAAGTGTACATACATACGTAGATGTAAATAAAGTGTACATAAATATGTTTTTAGAACTCTTTTATTCTTATAACAAGATACGTAACTCAAGATGAAAATGATTTACTGCACAGGTTAATGAGAGCTTTACTGCTCCTCAGGTGCTAGAGGCGCAGGATCGTCGAGTGAAGCTGCAGGAGGCAGCGTAGTGGCTCGACGGGAAGACTATTTCGCACAAAATGGCACAAGAGAACAGCAAAAAGTTCCGCGCGGCTAGACTAAGTAACACGAGCGATAGAGCAATGAATGCGGTCTTCGTTTGTTGGGTGGCCGCTCGGCAGGGACATCTTCTGTTCGCTGTTCTCGGGTTGGCTCGGCTCGGGAATCTCGCAAGCTGATTGGCCGAGACGTTTCACCCCGCAAGCTGATTGGCCGAGACGTTTTACCCAGCTTCGAGAGAGAGGGATTTGAGAGAGAGAGGTGGATTTGAGTTGTGCGGCTAATGTAGTCTACCTGCCTTGTTACGTACCTAAAAATGTTAATGATTAACCGATTATTAATCATTAATTCTCCCGACGATCGGTGAAGAAAATTTCACCGAATGCCCATCCCTAGTGGGTATACCACAACAAAAAATGTTAATGTCTCAGTAACTTGTCATGTGCCCTTGAGCATCAATTACAGCTTGACAACGATGTCTCATGCTGTTTACAAGTTGATTTATTGTCTGCTGAGGCATGGCATTCCACTCTTCTTGAAGGGCAGCCCTCAGGTCATTGAAGTTGTGGGGTGCAGGGGTACGAGCCTCTACACGGCGACTAAGCTGATCCCATAGGTTTTCTATTGGATTCAGGTCTGGAGAAAGTGCAGGCCATTTCATTTGAGGTACCCCAGCCTCCAGCAGCCATTCCCAAATGATGTGACCTCGATGAGCTGGAGTATTGTCGGCCATGAAGATTAAATTAGGCCTGTGTTGTTCATGCAAGGGCATAATGACTGGATTAATGGTGTTATTCAGGTAGTATTGGCTTGTCACTGTACCATTCACAAAATGTAGGGCAGTTCTGTATTGACTAGACGCACCTGCCTAGACTGTAACATGGTGACAACAGTGACTGATGCATAGTGCTCTCCTTGATGTCTAAAACATTGTTGGCGGCCATCATTTCTGCTCAGCGTGAATTGACTTTTATCAGAGAACAGCACTGAGGCCCACTGGTCCCTTGTCCAGCGTAAATGCTCCCTGGCTCATGCAAATGATGACGCCTGTGCCTGATGGTGTGGTCAGGTACCCTTGCAGGTTGTCTAGCATGCAGCCCATGCCGATGTAAATGGTTTCGAATGGTCTGACATGACACTTAAATTTGCCTGGAGTTGAGTGGTTTCATCAGCCGGTTCCGCAGGGCACTGTTCACAATGAAGTGGTGATCAGCGTGGGATGTGGCCAAAGGACGTCCACTTCTGTGCTTTTCTGTGACTCTTCCTGTATCTCTGTTGCAACCTGCTGATGACACTCTGTGACACTCTAAGCTCAGTGGCCGTTTTCCTCTAAGAACATCCTGTTTAAAGCCTCGCAGTGGCGAGGTGCTGTTGATCAATTGTAAGGTGTCATCTTGGTCTCATGATGTCAAAATGGGAACAGCATGAGGAAGAGGACTGTTTAAATACCAATTCTAACTGAACCAGAAAATTTATTGGTCGATTCATGTATCAAGCACCTGTTGTGAATTTTGCCGTTAAGGACCTTGTTAGAGAACAGCAAGTTATGCAAAAAGTACTGAAACATTGAACAGTTGGACATGTGGATTCAAAAGGTAGAGAGGTCAAATTAAGTTCACCTGTAAAAGTTATACTGCATTTTAAGTGCATCTTGAAATTTCACCCCAAAGCCCAATATCCCTGACTTTTTGTGAGTAGTGTATATTGAAAAGTTGAAAACTGCTCTCCGTCAATAAGTATTAGGATCTTCAAAGAAAACGGAGGCAGGGGATATTGCACTCGCCTCAGAGTGTTCTTGTGTTTTACTGCATACATCCTAATGCTGCCTGCCACTCATTTTTACCACTCAGGTTTTCTAACTGCCATGTTTTCTCTTTTGGGACATGTGCATCTGCTCTATTGCACTGAGATAAGTGCAAGCATCACCACTCTTTCAGTGATGCCTGCCTTTGTTCTGTGATGCCTGCCTTCGATCTTTGATGATGTCATAGTGGGTCCTATGATCGTGAGTGAAGCCTGCCTTTGATCTTTGATGATGTCATAGTGAGTCCTATGATCTTTTAGCAAGTCCTATGATCATGAGTGATGCCTGCCTTTCATCTTTTTGCAAGTCCTATGATCGTGACATCGTGACAGACAGACAGACAGAGACCTGCCTTTGATCTTTGACGTCACCACTTGTTCAGTGATGCCTGTCTTTGATCTATGATGCCTGCCTTTCATGTTTGATGATGTTATAGGACAACAGTGGTGGGTATACCACAACAAAAAATGTCAATATCTCAATAACTTGTCATGTGCCCGTGAGCATCAATTACAGCTTGACAACAATATGTCTCATGCTATTTACAAGTTGATTTTATTGTCTGCTGAGGCATGGCATTCCACTCTTCTTGAAGGGCAGCCCTCAGGTCATTGAGGTTGTGGGGTGCAGGGTTACAAACCTCTACACGGCGATTCAGCTGATCCCATAGGTTTTCTATTGGATTCAGGTCTGGAGAAAGTGCAGGCCATTTCATTTGAGGTACCCCAGCCTCCAGCAGCCATTCCCAAATGATGTGACCTCGATGAGCTAGAGTATTGTCGGCCATGAAGATTAAATTAGGCCTATGTTGTTCATGCAAGGGCATAATGACTGGATTAATGGTGTTATTCAGGTAGTATTGGCTTGTCACTGTACCATTCACAAAATGTAGGGCAGTTCTGTATTGACTAGACGCACCTGCCTAGACTGTAACATGGTGACAACAGTGACTGATGCATAGTGCTCTCCTTGATGTCTCCAACATCGTTGGAGACCATCATTTCTGCTCAGCGTGAACTGACTTTCATCAGAGAACAGCACTGAGGCCCACTGGTCCCTTGTCCAGCATAAATGCTCCCTGGTTCATGCAAACAATGACGCCTGTGCCTGATGGTGTGGTCAGGTACCCTTGCAGGTTATCTAGCATGCAGGCCATGCTGATGTAAATGGTTTTGAATGGTCTGACGTGACACTTAAATTTGCCTGGAGTTGAGTGGCTTCATCAGCCGGTTCCGCGGGGCACTGTTCACAATGAAGTGGTGATCAGCGTGGGATGTGGCCAAAGGACGTCTACTTCTATGCCTTTCTGTGACTCTTTCAGTCTCTCTGTATCTCTGTTGTGTACCGGATTTATGGATTTTATAGGTGTTTTATTGTTGGTACAAGTATTATTGTAAATATGAATGTGAGTAGGGATGAAAATTTCCTTTCCTTACACAAACATATCCTCGTAGGGCACCAGTCCAGATTATGGACAATTTTATTAACAATTCTTTATTTGTACCAATTATGAATCAGTCTAAAGAAACCCCCTTGTGAGTTCTTGTCTGCTGATAATCAAGAAGATGGACATGAAATCAAACTGTAACTCCCATGTCTTTCAATAGTTTAATAAGAAATGTCAGAATAAGTTAACAAATTGGGATAACTTTCAAACAGAAAATTCAACATGTATCATGGGCATCATAGACTGAGTTACGGAGTATCACATGTGAATCAAACATTTGTGGAACCAAAGAAAGCGTAGTTTAGAACTCAGAACTCAGAAAAGATTTATTGCCAAGTACATTAACAGTAAACAACTGATAACATACGAGGGATTTGACTTGACACAGAAAACGACCTGCATTTCCGGTGACGCGGCAGCGTCTGAAACGCGCCTGTCATCAGATGGGTACAGGATGCATAGGGAGGAAAAGGATAACACAATAGGAAAGAGCAAAAAACCATTGATTGTCAGAATACCGGTCATATATGATCAATATTATGATTACAAGAAAAAAAGCCCTCAATGCACAGTTAGCAGACAAGAATGTACACAAGGACACAAAGAGAGCAGTGAGTGAGTGATCTTTTTCATCAGTTTTTGAGTCAGTGTGGGTGTAGTGTTGAGTGTAGGTGTTTGTATCAGTTAAGAACAACAAAGTCTCTTTGGCAGGAGATGTTTTGTCTTAGCTGCTGGCATTTGATTTAATTTAATTGATTTGATTAGCATTTAATTTGTCAGTATACTGGAAATTGGAAAACCATAAAATAGCATTTTTTAAGAAAAGTTGATGCAGTTTTATGAAGAAAATGATGATTAACTATTTATAAAAATGGAAAATTGGTGTTACTCTGAAAAGAACATAAATTAATGAAAGCACAAAATGCATTTTGAAATTCTGATGGGGGTTTGCATGAAATTAAGATAAGATAAGAAAAGCCTTTATTAGTCCCACAATGGGGAAATTCCAGGATTGCAACAGCACAGGGATAGCAACACTCAGAGCAATAATAAAGAAGATAAGAAAAATAAGAGCAGTGAATATACTGTACATACGTATGTACACATAAATATATAAATATATACTGCTCAAAAAAATAAAAGGAACACTTTTTTTTCTGAGTAAGCTGGACTAGCCTGCAACAATTTCTTCACTTTAATTTTTGGAGTGTTTTCATTTCCATCAAAAGATAAGATAAGATAAGATAAGCCTTTATTAGTCCCACAATGGGGAAATTCCAGGATTGCAACAGCACAGGGACAGCAACACTCAGAGCAACAATCAGAGGCAAGAAAAAACAACATCTAGTAAACATATGTCCATATTACTATAAATGTATATATATAGACACACAGTGCAGAGCATTATGGTTGGTTGGTGAATGTGCAGCAGAAAGTCTAAGCTCTCTCGCCGCGGATGCGGCGAGCCAGCTGGAAGTCTTTGGGCACGATGGTGACCCCCTTAGCGAAGAAGAGACCACCAGGTGGGCTTCGCTGGTCTCCTGCAGAGCCATGACGGCGAAGCACAGGAAACGCAGGACAGTCTTGAATCCTGAGCGATCTCCCTCACCAGGCGCTGGACGGGCAGCTTACGGATGAGCAGCTCCGTGGATTTCTGGCAGCGACGGATCTCTCTCAGAGCCACGGGCCTGTGACGTGATGTGGCATCTTTTCATTCTTAACACATTATCCAGTCCATATCAGTGTAGATATCCAGCTTATTTTTTCCCATTAAAATCTGATGTGTTTTCAAAGTGTTCCTTTTATTTTTTTGAGCAGTATATGTACACAGTGCGGAGCAGTGTAGCTAGATGGAATAAACAGCATAACCATCTATTTAGTTACCCTACATGGTATGAATATGTACCCATACATATTGTCACCATCCGTAGCGTCTGATATTGTCCTAGTTGTATACTGGAGGGGACCATTTGTGTAAGTCTGTTGCGTCTTTTGCATTCAATACTATTAGGTCGTCACGTTTTTTGCTATCTTTGCAAGCAGCCCCGCTTAGGTTATACAGTCTGACAGCCGTAGGTAGGAAGGACCTGTGAAACCTCCCGGTTGCGCACCTAGGATGATGTAGTCTACTGCTAAATGAGCTCCTCAGTGCGTTCAGTATGTCCTGCATAGGGTGGGAACTTATAGAACTTAAAAGAACTTATACCAGGAATATTCTGAAGAATTAAATTTAAGTTAAACAACAGTCAGCCAAGCAGAATCATTGCGTCCCAGTAGGTAGCAGGCGGTCCACTGGGTTTTGTTTCAACTGGACCAGTATGGGTTCTGTTGGAAGACTGGCATGCAGGCTGCTTACCACGGTTATGGCCTGCACCCGAGATCACAAAGGCTGGTTCTTCAGCAGGCTGGCTGTGGTCTTCTCTTTTGCACTGAAGAAGGAATTGGTTTATTGTACAAAGTCCCATCAGAAATTCAAACTGAGGCAAAAACACATCACATATCCGTTTCTTCTGATGTTGGTGGTTTAAAAGAGTTGGTTTAAGCTTAGAAAAAATCAAACAAAATCTTCTTGCACGGTGATTTAAAGGAAAGGATTAAAATAAGGAAAAAGTGAACTTTAAAGAAAAGAAAAAGAATTTTCACTGAGCATGACAGACTCTGGGCCTTACTTGGAAGATAGAAAAAAATGTGAGAGCAGAGAAGGCTCCTTACAGCATGACCACCACCCCTAAACTGTGGCAGAATCTCTCTGAATTTCATGGAACTGAGTTGAACCAATTACATTTGAGCTTCTTTGTTTGGCAGAAGTCATAAACTGACTAAAAAGGCAATAAAGATAGGTTTGAGAGCCCATTGGTCAGTTCAAATTTCTGAGGTGGGCGTCTCCCACAGAGCAGAGATAGAGATATTTGATATGAAGAGTGAAATCCTAGTTCCAAGATGGCGCCAAGATGGCGCCCACAGCGGTCGCCATGGTGCTTCGCTGCCCTTTAATTTTTATAATTTGTTTGTTTTTGTTCATTGATTGTGCGTCTGCCGGTTCATACACCCGTGAAGAATTATTAAATATCAGGACTCTTACTCCCACGGACCTTCTCCCAGTTTTTTTTAGCTCCTGCCGCCGATCTGATTCATTGTTTGGCTCAAAGAGTAAGACGGCGTAAAAGAGGAAAGCGAGGGGGGATTCTCGCTCGGCTGCGAAGGAGAGGCACGCGAACAGCCTTGCCTGGCATATTTCTATCCAATGCCAATTCTCTCTTGAACAAGGTAGAAGAATTAAGACTGCTGATGCGATTTAAGGACCTCGCTTCCTCGTCTGTCATCTGTTTCTCTGAGACCTGGCTTAAAGAGAACATTCCAGATAGCGCGACCAGCTTCGAGGGATTTCAGCTGTTTCGTGCTGATCGCGTCACAGAGCTCTCCGGTAAGTCTATTGGAGGAGGAGTGTGCTTCTATATAAACAACAGCTGGTGCTCTGATGTAACGGTGATTTCCAAACACTGTTCTCCCGCCCTGGAATTTCTTTTTATTAACTGCAAGCCATTTTATTCCCCACGGGAGTTCGCCTCATTCATCCTCGTCGCTGTGTACATCCCTCCCGACGCGGACACGCGCGAAGCTCAGCGCGTGCTCGCGGATCACATCCAACTCACAGAGCGGAACTTTCCAGACTCCCTGGTTATTGTGGTGGGCGACTTTAACCAGAGCAATCTGAGTCACGAGCTCCCCCGCTACAAACAGTTTATTAAATGTCCAACCAGAGGAAATAACACGCTGGATCACTGTTACACTACAGTGAAAGACGCATATCGCGCTGTTCCCCGCGCTGCGCTGGGACTATCTGATCACGTGATGGTCCACCTCATCCCCACATACAGACAGAGACTGAAACTCACTAAACCTGTTGTGACCACCACGAAGAAATTGACCAGTGAAGCTGGAGAGAAACTGAACACATGCATGGAAATAACTGACTGGGGCATGTTTAAAGGAGCCACACATGATCTTAATGAGTACACATACACTGTGAACTCATATATCAACTTCTGTGAGGAGAACATTCTTCCATCGCGCACCAGGGTGAGATACTCTAATGATAAGCCCTGGTTCACGGCCAAGCTCAGACAGATCAGGAAGGAGAAGGAAGCAGCGTTGAAAAGTGGAGACAGGGACTGCTACAGAGAGGTCAAATATCGGTTTAACAGAGAACTGAGGAGAGCTAAATCTGTGTATTCTGAGAGACTCCAGCAGCAGTTCACTGCTAATGACTCGGCTTCTGTGTGGAGAGGACTGAGGCAAATCACCAACTATCGGCCTCAGGCTTCTAAAGGTCAGGGTGACAAAGCCCTTTGTCAAAAACTGTCCCAACATTACGCCCGTTTTGACACCTCGTCAGCTGTGTCCAACTCACCCACTCCACCCAGCTCCACTGCCTCCTCAGCCCCTCATTCATCAAAAGCGGCCCCCCCCCTCCTCCTCCTCCTCCTCCCCCCCTGCCCTTGTCATCAGTGAGCAGGACGTGCACAGACAGTTCTCCAGACTGAACCCGCGCAAGGCCCCCGGGCCGGACGGTGTGTCTCCCTCCACCCTGAGACACTGTGCGAAAGAGCTGGCTCCTGTCTTCACAGACATTTTTAACACCTCCCTTAAGCAATGTCACGTGCCGACCTGCCTCAAATCCTCCACCATCATCCCTGTCCCCAAGAAGCCACGGATTACTGGACTTAACGACTACAGACCTGTAGCGCTCACCTCTGTAGTCATGAAGTCCTTTGAGCGCCTGGTCCTGTCTCACCTCAAGTCCATCACCACACCCCTCCTAGACCCGCTGCAGTTTGCCTACCGTGCTAACAGGTCTGTGGACGACGCAGTCAACCTGGCCCTCCACTCCATCCTGCAGCACCTGGACTCCCCGGGAACCTACGCCAGGATTCTGTTTGTGGACTTCAGCTCCGCATTCAACACCATCCGCCCCGATCTGCTCCAGGACAAGCTGTCCCTGCTCAATGTGCCTGACTCCCTCTGCAGGTGGATCACCGACTTCCTGACGGACCGGAGGCAGCATGTGCGGCTGGGGAAGTCTGTCTCGGACTCTGTTAGCATCAGCATTGGATCACCCCAGGGCTGTGTACTTTCCCCCCTACTCTTCTCCCTTTATACCAACTCCTGCACCTCCTCCCACCAGTCTGTTAAGCTGATTAAGTTTGCGGACGACACCACCCTCATCGGGCTCATCTCCAACGGCGACGAGTCCGTCTACAGGAAAGAGGTGGCCCAGCTGGTGTCCTGGTGCAGCCATAACAACCTGCAGCTGAACGCTTTGAAGACAGTGGAGATGATTGTGGACTTCAGGAAAGTCACAACCCCCCTGCCCCCCCTCAACATCACAGGCTCTCCCATCACCATTGCAGATTCCTTCCGCTTCTTGGGCACCACCATCACCCGGGACCTCAAATGGGAGCCGACCATCAGCTCCCTCATCAAAAAGGCCCAGCAGAGGATGTTCTTTCTGCGGCAGCTGAGGAAGCTCAAGCTACCCACCAAGATGTTAGTGCAGTTCTACACGGCCATCATCGAGTCCATCCTCACCTCCTCCATAACTGTGTGGTATGCAGGAGCCACTGCCAGGGACAGACTAAGGCTGCAGCGCGTCGTGCGCACTGCTGAGAAGGTGATCGGCTGCAAGCTCCCATCTCTCCAGGACCTGTACATCTCCAGGACCCGGAGGCGTGCTGGCCGGATCATAGCCGATCCTTCACACCCTGGTCACGTACTGTTCGCCCCCCTCCCCTCAGGTAGAAGACTTCGGTCCATTCGGACTAAAACCTCCCGGCACATGAACAGCTTTTTCCCCTCTGCCATCAGACTGCTGAACATTAAGTGACTTATTGACTCTCGTGCACTATGTACAGCAGCTCAACCAGACTCAAGTCATTCATCACTGTTTTTTCTGTTGCATTATCAACTGCACTGTGGTACCCCATATTATCTGCTACTTGCTAATTTTTTTAAAACTGCCTTGACTAGTACTACTCATTATTACTATTATTATTATTATGACTTATTTTTCTACACTTATTGCACGTTTTTAGTCCTTTAGTTTTTTAGTTTATCTCTTTATCTCATCATGTTTTTAATGTTGCAGCATGGCACCAAGACAAATTCCTAGTTTGTGTACTACATGAACAATGGCAATAAATCTGATTCTGATTCTGATTCTGAAATCCTCCTAAAGTATGTGTGCTGAATAAAGCATAAATTCCTTCAGCTTTAGTGACTAAGATATTCTACTTAATAATAAGGGAACATACAATGTGTCTACATTGTAACTGTAATTAATTTGTGGTAGTAAGTATGCAAAAATTAATTTCTTCCTGAAAATAAAGCAACACATATCAAATCATATCAGTAGAAGCATTTGAAACCACATTGTCCATCCCAAGAGTTTAGCCATGTCTTCAGTAGCAGATACTGTTTTGAGAGAAAGAATATGAATTAATTTATTTGTCCATAAAGCATTAAAATCCACTGCAAAAAGAAAAAAATTAAATATTCCTGATTCGTCCACCAGATGGCACTGTGAAACTGTCTGGTTGTTTACTGGAGAATCTTGACTCCCACGTCTGGATTATATCAACCATAAGTCTGTCGATTTGAAACATTCCTTTGCCAAAGAGCAAAAAAGGGAGAATGACTAAGTCCTGGAGAAGGGGTTAACTTCCACTTTATGGCCTATGGATAGTGTTACAGCTCTGGTCCTTGGATGATTGAAGCAGTTCATGACCAGACTATTGAGTTGAAACAATTTTTCTTCAGCAAAGAATGATTTTATAGATTGGAACTCAAGGTCAACACTACAATTGGAACCTGCTGATGACACTCTGACACTCTAAGCTCAGTGGCTGTTTTCCTTTCAGAACATCCTGTTTGAAGCCTCACAGTGGCCAAGGTACTGTTGATCAATTGTGAGGTGTCGTCTTGGTCTCATGATGTCAAAATGTGAACTGCATGAGGAAGAGGACTGTTTAAATACCAGTTCTAACTGAACCAGAAAATTTATTGGTCGATTCATGTATCAAGCGCCTGTTGTGAATTTTGCCGTTAAGCATCTTGTTAGAGAACAGCGAGTTATGCAAAAAGTACTGAAACATTGAATAGTTGGACATGTGGATTCAAAAGGTTAGAGGTCAAATTAAGTTCACCTGTAAAGAGTATAGTGCAAACCTTGTGCGATCTTAACATTCTGTTTACTCCCCTTGTCCTACGGGTCAAAAATGACCTGCCCTACCAAAGCCCCAAAATAAAGCAGCTTAACTGAATTTTAAATCCAAAATCTATTTTGCATGATGAAACAACCTGTTATTTATCAATTCAACTCAATTTAAAGCGTACCTCTGGTGGTCGTGAAAAAAAAGATATTATATTGAGCCCCTGTCTCACGTTCTAGTTCAAGTTTAAGTTGAAATTCACGTTCAAAGCAATTTGATATAAATCCATTGCTGATGTGCTGGTTCAGCTATGTCAGCAAAACATGGGTACAGCCATACTAGCGGCTACATGGATACTAGCGGCTACATGGACTTCCAGGACGCTTCCTGTGACGTAATTTCGTGACTACCGCGATCTGGATCAGTATTGGCTGAGCCTCGAGTACCCGGATGTGCAGCGGCTTTGGGGATATTCAAATTCAAATTCAAACGTTTATTTCAAACTCAGGGTTCATATTAAATGCAGAACTAAAACGAGTAGAAAATAAATAAATAAATAAATGCTTAAATTCAGCGGGCCGTCTTTTCTGATCTGAGCTCGTAAAGGCCGATGATTGTAAAACTATGCGATCTGAGTACCCAGATGTGCAGCGGCTTCGGGGATATTCAAATTCAAACGTTTATTTAAACTCAGGGTTCATATTAAATGCAGAACTGAAACGAGTAGAAAGTAATTAAATAAATGTTTAAATTCAGCGGGCCGTCTTTTCTGATCTGAGCTCGTAAAGGCCGATGATTCTAAAACTGCGATCTGAGTACCCGGATGTGCAGCGGCTTCGGGGATATTCATATTCAAACGTTTATTTCAAACTCAGGGTTCATATTAAATGCAGAACTAAAACGAGTAGAAAATAAATAAATAAATGCTTAAATTCTGCGGGCCGTCTTTTCTGATCTGAGCTCGTAAAGGCCGATGATTCTAAAACTATGCAATTTGAGTACCCAGATGTGCAGCGGCTTCGGGGATATTCAAATTCAAATTCAAACATTTATTTCAAACTCAGGGTTCATATTAAATGCAGAACTAAAACGAGTAGAAAATAAATAAATAAATGCTTAAATTCTGCGGGCCGTCTTTTCTGATCTGAGCTCGTAAAGGCCGATGATTCTAAAACTATGCAATTTGAGTACCCAGATGTGCAGCGGCTTCGAGGATATTCAAATTCAAATTCAAACATTTATTTCAAACTCAGGGTTCATATTAAAAGCAGAACTGAAACGAGTAGAAAATAAATAAATAAATGCTTAAATTCAGCGGCTTGTCTCATCTGATCTGAGCTCGTAACTGCCGCAACACGGAAGATGATTCTAAAACTATATACAGAGCAGCAGACACTCGGTGCTCTTGTAAAAACAAAAACATACAATGCGATATGGATATCGCAACATGGCGGAATGTAAAGCCTTTGGATGTCTGAATAATAAGCGAAAAAAACAAAGAAACACTTTTTTTGTGTACCCAAACCCAGCTCACCTTGTCAGAAGATCGGAGCGGAAACAGGGCACAGACGAATAATTTCAGACGAAATTGCGTTGTGTGTGAGGACCACTTCGTCACTTTAACCCTCAGAAGACCTTTCTGGATCAAACATGTAGCCATGTCGCCCGAATTCTTCCGCACAGTCAGAAAATTCGGCCATAATAGAACAAAAACAACGGACAACAGCACCGTAATCGCGGGGAAACGCTTATTATTGTCTTTTCCTATCCACGAAGTGACGTCACATCCGCAAGTGTCATGGCTGCGCCCACAGTTTTCATTGGCTGCCCATGGCCAAGGTCCTATTTGAATATATGTCTGGTGGTATATGGCTGGCAAGAATTATTTACCAAAATAAGAAATACTTTTTCATAATGTTTTCAAGTTAAATGCGTCTTCACGACCACCAGAGGTACGCTTTAATTCATTTTTTATCATGTATTACAAAAAGACGATCACCAGTGACCATTATTACACTTTTTTTTTTACCACGAACCAACTGTCATAACACTTTTCTTTTACACAGTAAAATTATATTATATTATAGTATTATATAAAAATGAAGTAATTACTTCTGAATTAATTATATTGAAAGGTAAAAAAAACAGTCAACAATCTGGAAGTTTTTTGTCAACAGTTTATTCTTTTATATTTTTTAGGAAGTGAATTATAAAAATACTTCTCTCATAACACAACAAAACAACAAAATGTTGCTTGACTTTGTGAACAATTTTCAACATCAACTCTATTTAGCACATGTAGGACAGTATGTGCGAACATGAGAATGGGCTTTGCAGATGTATTTCTCACATGTGCAGCACACAGCTTTTGTCTTGCAGTCCTCCTTCCAGGGGCAGAACTGTCACCTTTTCTTTTGACTGACCCAGCTGCAGCTCCCTGAACAGCTTCCACAATGGCTGCAGAGGCTTCTGTGTGGGGCAGCCGCTCCCTTCTGTCAATGCACGGGGTGACAAGAGCCTTTCCCAACTGCTCAAGGAACATCCTTCTCTTGTTTTTCTTCCCTGACATCCAGGTCGGGTTGATCTCCTGCCATATCACAAAGGCATTATATGAGGACACATCAATGATGTTATGGAAGATGACCAGGGGCCAGCGTGCAGTCGTCCTTCTGCAGCTGTACGTTCCAATAACCTTGTCGAGGTCGTCCACACCTCCTTTATTGCAGTTATAGTCGAGGATGATGGCTGGCTTCCTGTCCTCACGATCACTGATTTCAGCTGTCTTGTGCAGTGTGCTCAGCAGGGCCACGTTCTTGTTCTGTTTTGGAAGATAAGAAACAAGAGTGGTGGTGGGAGTGAAGGCAGACTTTGATGAGAAGACCGCTCTGCCTCTTGTTGCGAGGAGTGCAGGGGGGAGTTCAGGCTTATTCTTCGGAACAGTGCCAACCATGGTCATCTTCCTTTTCAGGAGCTGCTGGCCGAGTTCATAGGAGGTGAAAAAATTGTCACATGTGACATTGTGCCCCCTCAGTCCATCTGTCAATTCAAGCACAACCCGCATCCCCTGGTTCTTCTCTGGTACTCCACTCGGCAGCTTCCCTGTGTACACTTGCATATTCCATGCATAGCTGGATTTTGCATCACAGGCCACACATATTTTGATGCCATATTTTGCTGGCTTGCTTGGCATATACTGCCGGAAAGGACAGCGACCTGTTGATTAAAAAAAAAAAAAAAGAGATTACAATCACTGAGTGTGAGTGTCACAGAAAACTGCATGAATCAAGGATGTTACATCACAATAAAATAAAAAATATTTCGGGTAAGTAACATTGCATATATGAAAATAAAAAAATTACCTTTGAATGGAACCAACTACTCATCTACTGTGACTTCAGGCCCAGGGTTGTAGAGGTATGGGAGACGCTCAACCCACTTGTCCCAGACCTCTCTGATGGCTGCCAGTTTGTCTGTCACACGCCTTGCTGGTCTTGACTCACAGTTGTCAAATCTCAGCATTCTTGAGAAAGTGTGAAAGATTTTCAGCGGCATTGTGGCACGAAAATTTGCCCTTCCACTCTCTGCATCCCAGAGACTATATGTAGCCTCACCACGGGACCTACAGTATATACACCTGCTAATATCAAAAGCCCTATGTAGCCACACAGGTCAATCTCATCCATATTTTTCCAGTTTTCTCCATATTTCCGGAAACCCTCCAAATTTGTGTTCTCCAGGATGATTTTTTCGATGGCTGGTGTGATGAACAGGAGAAAGGTGGATGAAATGTCCTGGACATGGGCAGCTGAATACCTTGTTGGCCCTGGGGTCATCCTTATGATGTTTGGTGCTGCTGTTCTTCCCTGCTTGCTGTCTGAATTTGATGAGGACCATGCGATTTTGCTGTTCTTTGACAAAAATGTCTCTCTGTCAGCTTGAGGGATTTCCTGTTCTTCTTCATCTGAAGATGCATCATCCTCTGGGTTGCATTCCTCCCCATCTTCCTCTTCAGATACATCTTCATCCTCTTGTTCCTCCTGAGCTCCTGAAAATATCTCATCCGGGACCTATTGGACAGTGAAATGTCTACTCATGACTTCAGCAAGGAGCCAACTAGGGGTCCTTTGATTCAGGGTACCTTTGTATCCTCTATACTGAATTTGTTTTTATTATGTCTGAGATTGTTTTTTTGTTTTGTTTGGGAGCTTGTGTGATGTGAGGGGTTAGCTGCAGATCAGAAGTGCAGGTGCAGGTCAAATGAATGTTCCAATTCATACATCAATCCAGATTCTTTGATGTGTGTGTGTGTGTGTGTGTGTGTCTGTGTATTAGAGAGAGTTTGTGTGTGCCCTTTGAACTTTTTTCTTGTGTTTAAATGCTTTTATAATTCACGGGTCAAAAATGACCCATAAGACAATCTTTGTACCCTAGTGGTGTACAGCCCACATGGAAACATAAACAAAAACAAAGTATCACTTTTTCTAATGATGGGGTCCCTTTAGGAAAAGTCATAAAATTTCAAGTTGGAAAAAGATAGTTTAAGGTATTTTTTCTACAGCTAAACATGGTAGTGGGTCAGTTTTGACCCGCAAGACAACACAAGGGTTGTGCATCTTGAAATTTCACCCCAAAGCCGAATATCCCTGACTTTTTGTGAGTAAGTGTATATTGAAAAGTTGAAAACTGCTCTCCGTCGGTAAGTATTAGGATCTTCAAAGAAAACGGAGGCAGGGGATATTGCACTCGCCTCAGAGTGCTCTTGTTGTATTTTATTGCATATGCCCTAATGCTGCCTGCCACTCATTTTTACCACTCAGGTTTTCTAACTGCCATGCTTTCTGTTTTGAAACATGTGCATCTGCTCTGTTGCACTGAGATAAGTGCAAGCATATGAGGATTTATAACAAAAAATGGGTATTGTAACTACATTTTATTACTTGAGAAGTGCAAGGGAAAATATTACTCAAGGAAGAAAAATATATTGGAGTAATTGTAGATAACTAGTGCATACCCGTGCATGCCTGTAGAAACAAAATATAAGCATGTATTTCTGCATGCCCATAGGTAGCAGGTGTAAGCAAGCACGACAACACTCGTTCAGTGATGCCTGCTTTTGATCTTTGATGGTGTCATAGCAAGTCCTATGATCTTTGATGATGTCATAGCGAGTCTTATGATCTTTGATGATGTCATAGTGAATCCAATGATAGTGAGTGATGCCTGCCTTTAAACTTTGATGATGTCATAGGGAGTCCTGTGATCTTTGAAGATGTCATAGCGAGTCCCATTATCGTGAGTGATGACTGCCTTTGAACTTTGATGATGGCATAGCGAGTCCTGTGATGCCTGCGATCATAGGAACACCATAGGCGATCATGTAGAGATCATAGGCACATCATAGGGTGATCCTATGATCTTTTAGCGAGTCCTATGATCGTGACAGACACAGAGATTTCTTGAATTTATAGTGATTTAAAGAGTGATGAGCTAAATTTCAGTCAGCACATCAATGAGAAGATCAATAAAGCCAATAAAATGTTAGATACCATTTGAAGTTTTGAATATCACTCTTTAAATTCAAGAAATATCTGTGTGTCTGTCACGTTTGTAGGACATCATAGGACGGCCTATGATGTCTGCCTGATGTCCTGTGATGGATCATAGGCCGTCCTATGATCTCAGGCATCATAGGACTCGCGATGCTGTCGTAAAGATGTGATGTCTAGATGACGGCACATAGACAGATAGGCATCATAGACCTCATAGGTCTGAGTGTCACGATCATAGGACTTTGTAAGTGGGTGTCACGATCATAGGACTCTCAGGCAGACGTCGTAGGTCTGTGTGTCACGATCATTGGACTTTGTAAGTGGGTGTCACAATCATAGGACTTGTTATGATATCATCAAAGAGCATAGGACTCGCTATGACATCATCAAAGATCAAAGGCAGGCATCACTGAACGAGTGATGATGTCGTGGTGACAGTTTTCATGGTAACCATGTCAAAGATCAAATCTTATACTTGATTTCTATGGGCATGCACAGGTACCATGTCAAAGATCAAATTCAGACATCACCATGGTTACTGTTGCCATGGTAACAGTAACTTTCTACGGGCCTGCAGAAACTTGCTTACACCTGCTTTCTACGGGCATGCAGAAATACTTGCTTATACTTGGTTTCTACGGGTATGCACTAGTTTGGATCAAAACAACTTTAAATTACTATAAAGTAATGGTGAGACCGCATTTCTAATTTCTTCTTTAGATTTGATTGGCGGTTTGCTTATCAAGTCTGGGCTCCCTTTTTTAAAGGTTCACATACTGTACAGTGGTATGAAAAGTGTTTGCCCCGTCCTGATTTCTCATTTTTTTGTATTAGTGCATACCTTTGCATGCCCATAGAAAGCAAGTTTCAGCAAGCATGCAGAAGCATTCTACGGACATGCAGAAGCATGCCCGTAGAAAATGACTATTACCATGGCAACAGTAATTATGGTGAAACCTGCGTTTGCTCTTTGATGTCACCACACGTTCAGTGATGCCTGCCTTTGTTCTGTGATGCCTGCCTTCGATCTTTGATGATGTCATAGCAAGTGCTATGATTGTGAATGATGCCTGCCTTTGATCTTTGATGATGTCATAACAAGTCCTATAATCGTGAGTGAAGCCTGCCTTTGATGATGATGATGTCATAGTGAGTCCTGTGATCTTTTAGCAAGTCCTATGATCGTGAGAGATGCCTGCCTTTGATGTTTTTGCGAGTCCTATGATCTTTTTGCGAGTCCTATGATCGTGACATCGTGACAGACAGATAGACAAGATCTGCCTTTGATCTTTGACGTCACCACTCGTTCAGTGATGCCTGCCTTTGTTGTTCTTCTTCTTTTAGATTTGATTGGTGGTTGGCAACCAGCTTACAGGTGCATTACTGCCACTGACTTGATTGTCATCACTCTATATCTTTGTATAAGGAGTTCTTATAAGGAGCAGAACTCCTTATGTATGAAAAAATTATCCGTCCTTGGACTGTGTCCTCGTCAATAGCTGTGCCAGCCAGCCAGCGTGCCTGCCTTTGATCTGTGATGCCTCCCTTTGATGTTTGATGATGTTATAGGGAGTCCTATGATCTTTGATGATGTCATAGTGAGTCCTGTGATCTTTGATGATGGCATGGCGACTCCTATGATCTTTGATGTCATACCACTCGTTCAGTGATGCCTGCCTTTGATCTGTGAAGCTTGCCTTTGATCTTTGATGTCATAGCGAGTCCCTATGATCTTTGATGTCATAGTGAATCCTATGATCATGAGTGATGCCTGTCTTTTATCTTTGATGATGTCATAGCGAGTCCTATGATCGTGAGTGATTCCTACCTTTGATCACACACACACACAGATTTTCTTGAATCACTCTATACTCTGGTGTGTATATGACATCATGTAGACATCATAGGCAATCCTCTGATCTTTTAGCGAATCCTATGGTCATGGCAGACAGACACACAGACGGCGGCACCGAGGGCGCAGTCCAAGGGCAGATAATTTTTTTCGCATGTGAGGAGTTGTTCAGAACTGCTTGTTGGAACTCCTTGTACAGGGATGTAGAGTGATGGTAATCAAGTCAGTGGCGGTAATGCACCTGTGAGCTGGTTGCCAACCGCCATCCATCCATCCATCTTCCGCTTAATCCTTTTCGGGCCAACCGCCAATCAAATCTAAAAGAAGAAGAACACTTAACCCTTTGAGTGTGAGAATTTGCGTACCTGTAGTGGCAGAGCGCGGCACTGCGCCTGCCTTCTCACTCTGACTTTGTCAAAAGTAAGTGAGAAATTTCTGTTTTTTTTTTTAAAATGTACTGATTTCTTGTTCATATACTTTGAAGATAAGATGATGAGGTACCACTGTACAAAAAATGGTGTCAAAAGACTGAACCATTTTTGTGTAAATACATCGAAAGTCCAGTTTTGACTGAGTTATGGAATTTAAAGAGGTGCCGTGACATTATGCAAATTAGATGCATAAATTTATTCCTATCTGAAACTTTGGATCATATTTTACATTTTTTAAATTGACAGTAAGCCATTATCTTGTAGCATCATCTCACTTTGGCTCAGCAATAATTATTCTTCTGCTTAAAGACATTTTGTTTCATCCAGGAGTAACACAAAGAAATGGATTTTCTTCCTCCAGGCCACAGCTGAAATCCCCCTTCTTTTGTTAAAACCAACCTAAGGAATGTCCCCAATGTCCGGCTTCACTTTTATTGCCCCCATAAAACCTACACAGACCCACAACTCAGCTAATTTCCTTAAACTCTGGACATGCTGGATTTAACCAGTGAACTTTAAAGTACATTATTACAAACTCAATTCTAAACCTTCATTCTTTTCAGAACTATGAAAATGCAGATGGACTCTGATGTTTTTGATGTGGAAAATCAATAATATGTGTGAAATGCATTAATCTGTGATTTTATATATATGCATGTTAATGTTTAAATGAATGTTTATTCCTGCATGTTGATTTAGAAGCACTGCTTATAATTTATACTAATCACTAAAGTTATCTTAGTTTAATACATAAAGGGAAATATTAACTTCCAGTATGTATCAAAGTTTTGCCTCTAAAACCATGCGACTCCAACAGCCAACCTCTGCATGACAACTCTTCATCCCAAAGAACTCCAAACAATAGACTGTTTGTTCATTGGACTAAAAATTCATCGGGACTCCCACGAAGGACTCTCATTGGCTGAGATCCCGGAAGCCCGCAAAGCTCAACAGAACTTGTATAAATAGCAGAGAGACCCCTGCTTCAGCCTTTTTTCCCGGATCTTTTTTCAGCTGCTCTCTCTTTTGCTCCAGATCCTCTTTCCGGCTCCCCCTTTCTCTGATCGTCTCTATTGTCTACACACAGCAAGGAAGAACAAAGGACCGTCTGAACAAAGACTTCGACCATCTGTCGCTTTTCTGAACACAGAGCAGATATCTCGTAATTTGTTTATGTAACTTTGTATTTTCTTTTTCTCTTAAATGCCTAGGAATTCCTATTTCTTTGAGCTCAATTCTTAATCGGAGTTAAACTCCAATTTTTATTCATCACTTTTTCTTTGTTAAACTTTCTGTAAAACCACTCACCGTTTGTTTGATTTTAATGTAAACTTTAATCTTGACTTTATTTTTATAATATTTTTCTTGACCAAGCACCCACCAGAAGCTACTATTTTTATCTAAAGTCCGAAAGTTTTTTTTTTAAATTTGAGATCGGATTAGATATCTTTAATTATTATCGAAGGCCTCTTGAGAAGACGCAGCTCCCACATCACGTGCAGCTGAGGAATCAAGGCTGTTCATCGCGCTGAAGAAACGTCACCATCTGGCTCCAACTGGGCTCCGAGCCCAGTTGCAACTCTGGGTCATACAGCCCAGAATCCAGCCCCCTTCGACCGCTTGAATTTAAAGGTCGAAATGTGGACCCTGAAAATGTCTGCGGGCAGATATTAACGTCCACGAAATCTTGGGCTGAGGACGACGCCAGAACCATCATCACCGAGGATCACGTGAGCTGCAAAAAACTTTAATTCAACTGCTGAATTAACGTCTGAGGTTCGGTAATAACTTCTGTATCTAATCAGATGCAAATTAAGAAGTCCTTAACATAACTCTTCTTTTCAATAAAATTCCGTTTTTATTTTCTTAAGATTAATCCAGGACTTTTTCATATAATTAGTAAACTTTCTCCATAAATTTGCGTTGTTTCCATAATCTGTTAACTCAAACTGATAGAAATTGATTTCTCAAGTTAACCCTGGTTCTGAAAATATTGACATTGTTAATCTATCATTTACAAGATTGATTTTATGATTAATGAAATTACTGCAATGTCTGTTAATCATTTCGTTTAATAAATATTTCAAAATGAGAGAAATTGTTGGGAATTTATTTCATTCTGAGTCTGTTCAAGCCCAGGTATCGAATTCACGGAAAATTTTTGAGACTGATTATTGATTAATTTATTGAGTGATTAAACAGGTATAAAGTGAAATTAAAGATCAAATTGCTTCTTAAAGATAGAAGCTGGTGCCCCTTACGAGTGTTATTAACTTTTCTGATGTATATTAAATGAGATTTGAGCTCAGATTCCAATACATCAATATAAATTAAATAATTCATACCTGATCATATTTATTATTTATTAATATTTCTATTTTACCCTACAATCTCTTACCACTTTCAAGTTATAGCCTTGAAAATCTGAACTATTTTATTGACAAAAAATATTTACCACTATTGACCACTAGGGGGTATGTCGCAGTTCTGCACCATACACACTCAGAGGGTTAAATGTTCTTATTATCTTTGTATAAGGAGTTCTTGTTCAGAAGATCAGAAGATCACCAATGATATCCCGATGATCACTACATGATGTCTATTTAACGTCATATAGACACAGTGTCTGTGTGTGATCAAAGGCAGGCATCACTCACGACCATAGGACTCACTATGACATCATCAAAGAGCAAAGGCAGGCATCACTCACGCTCACTCACAATCATAGGACATCAAAGATCAAAGGCAGGCATCACTCACGATCATAGGACTTGCTATGACATCATCAAAGATCAAAGGCAGGCATCACTCACGATCATCGCACATTAAAGATCAAAGGCAGGCATCATTCATGATCATAGGATCATGCCTCCGCCAAGCGCCACAGTTCCCCCCATACAGTGTTTGTGTGTACGTTTTCAGATTCGTTGACCATGAAAACATATGACTAGCAATTGGATTCACAATGATAGGATTAGTGGTTCAGTAGTTATTGACGAAAATGGCATTTTCCGTAATGGCGGTTTAGCGCCACAGTTCCCCCCATACAGTGTTTGTGTGTACGTTTTCAGATTCGTTGACCATGAAAACATATGACAAGCAATTGGATCGACAATGATAGGATTAGTGGTTTAGTAGTTATTCACGAAAATGGCATTTTGCGTAATGGCGGTTTTCTTGTGGACGGTGATCCGGATGACCACCAAAATCTAATCATCTGTAGGATACCCCATTTCTAACAATCTGTGAAAATTTCATGAAAATCCATTCATAACTTTTTGAGTTATCTTGCTAACAAACAAACAAACAAACAGACAAACCAACGCCGATAGTCACATAACCTCCTTGGCGGAGGTAAAGATCGTAGGACTCACTATCTTCTTCTTCGTCGTCTTCTTTTAGATTTGATTGGCAGTTGGCAACCAGCTTACCGGTGCATTACCGCCACGTACTTCACTCTGTATCATCACTCTATCTGGTCAGGAGCCGTAGTCCTTCTATCATCATTGCTGTGTCCAGTCAAACCTCAACTCTATCTTCAGACATCACTCTTCTTCGTCTCCTCGTTCTTCACTTTATATCATCACTTCACTCTAAAGTGTGTGGCGGTCACGCTACACATCTTGGCCGTGGCAACCGCCACGACCGCCACACACGCTATATATGACACCATCAAAGATCAAAGGCAGGCATCACAGAATGAGTGCTGATGTGCTTGCTTACACCCTTGCTTACACCTGCTTTCTATGGGCATGCAGAAATACTTGGTTATACTTTGTTTCTACGGGCATGTATGGGTATGCACAGGTATGCACTAGTTAGACAAAGATAACACAAGCTAACACAAAATACAGTTTTTAAATGAAGGTGTTTATTATTAAGAGCCAAAAAATCCAAACCTGCATGGCCCTGTGTGAAAAAAGTGATTGCCTCCCTGTTAAAACATAAATTAACTGTGGTTTATCACATCTTTGGAAAGCTGAGTTCAATCTGTCTAGCCATACCAAGGCCTGATTACTGCCACACCTGTTGTCAATGAAGAAATCACTTAAATAGGACCTGCCTGACCAAGTGAAGTAGATGATATACTGTATAGAGTGATGTTATGGCCAAGATATACAGTATAGAGTGATGATATAGAGTGAAGTACGTGGCGGTAATGCACCTGTAAGCTGGTTGCCAACCGCCAGTCAAATCTAAAAGAAGAAGTGAAGTAGACCAAACAATCCTCAAACGCTAGACATCATGCTGCGATCCAAAGAAATTCAGGAACAAATGAGAAACAAAGTAATTGAGATCTGTCAGTCTGGAAAAGGTTATAGAGCCATTTCTAAAGCTTTGGGACTCCAGCAAACCACAGTGAGAACCATTATCCACAAATGACGAAAACATGGAACAGTGGTGAACCTTCCCAGGAGTGGCTGACCAACCAAAATTACCCCAAGAACGCAGCAACTATTCATCCAAGAGGTCACAAAAGACCCCACAACAACATCCAAAGAACTGCAGGTCTCACTTGCCTCAGTTAAGGTCAGTGTTCATGACTCCACCATAAGAAAGAGACTGGGCAAAAAATGGCCTGCATGGCAGAGCTTCAAGGTGAAAACTGCTGAGTAAAAAGAACATCAAGGCTTGTGTCAGTTTTGCCAGAAAGCATCTTGATGATCCCCAAGACCTTTGGGAAAATGCTCTGTGGACTGACGAGACAAAAGTTGAACATTTTGGAAGGTGTGTGTCCCATTACATCCAGCGTACAAGTAACACAGCATTTCAGAAAAGGAATATCATACCAGCAGTAAAATATGGTGGTGGTAGGGTGATGGTCTGGGGCTGTTTTGCTACTTCAGGACCTGGAAGACTTACCGTGGTAAATGGAACCATGAATTCTGCTGTCTACCAAAAAATGCTGAAGGAGAATATCGGGCCCTCTGTTTGTGGCCTCAAGCTTAAGCGCACTTGGGTTCTGCAGCAGGACAATGATCCAAAATACACCAGCAAGTCCACCTCTGACTGGCTTCAGAAAAACAAAATGAAGACTTTGGAGTGGCCGAGTCAAAGTCCTGACCTGAATTCCATTGAGATGCTGTGGCATGACCTTAAAAAAGAGATTCATTTAGAGTGAAGTATATGGCGGTAATGCACCTGTAAGCTGGTTGCCAACCGCCAATCAAATCTAAAAGAAGAAGAAAAACCCTCCATTGTGGCTGAATTACAACAATTCTGCAAAGATGAGTGGGCCAGAATTCTTCCACAGTGCTGTAAAAGACTCATTGCCAGTTATCACAAACACTAGATTGTAGTTGTTGCTGCTAAGGGTAGCCTAACCAGTTATTAGGTTTAGGGGGCAGTCACTTTTTCACACAGGGCCATGTAGGTTTGGATTTTTTTTTTTCCTTAATAATAAACACCTTCATTTAAAAACTGCATTTCGTTTTTACTTGTATAATCTTTGTCCAGTATTTAAATTTGGTTGAGGATCCGAAACATTTAAGTGTGAAAGACATACAAAAAAATGAGAAATCAGGAAGGGGGCAAACACTTTTTCACACCACTGTATATGCTGTTGAGAATGTTGAGAGAAGAGCAGCAAAATCTGTACCAGGACTTAAGATTTGCCTTATTCAGCGTGCTTAAAAATTTTAATTTACCTGACAGGGTGTTGTCTGTATGACACATAATAACAGTCTTAAAACAGAAAGAATGGAAAATTTTTTCACACATAAGGAGTTATTCAGAACTCACACGTGGACAAAATTGTTGGTACCCCTCTGTTAATGAAAGAAAAAACCACAATGGTCACAGAAATAACTTGAATCTGACAGAAGTGGTAATAAATAAAAATTCTATGAAAATTAACCAATGAAAATCAGACAATGATTTTGAATTGTGGTTCAACAGAATTATTTTAAAAAACAAACTCATGAAACAGGCCTGGACAAAAATGATGGTACCCCTAGAAAAAATTAAAAATAATGTGACCATAGGGACATGTTCAACCAAGATGTGTCCTCTAATTAACATCACAGGAGTCTACAAACTTGTAATCAGTCAGTCGGCCTATTTAAAGGGTGACAACTAGTCACTGTGCTGTTTGGTGACATGGTGTGTCCCACACTAAACATGGACCAGAGGAAGCAAAGGAGAGAGTTGTCTCAGAAGATTAGAAAGAAAATTATAGACAAGCATGTTAAAGGTAAAGGCTATAAGACCATCTCCAAGCAGCTTGATGTTCCTGTGACTACAGTTGCACATATTATTCAGAAATTTAAGATCCACGGGACTGTAGCCAACCTCCCTGGACGTGGCTGCAGGAGGACACTTGATGAAAAATGGAAGAGACGGATAATACGAATGGTAACAAAAGAGCCCAGAACAACCTCTAAACACATTCATGGTGAACTCCAAGGTGAAGATACATCAGTGTCAGATCGCACCATCCGTCGTTGTTTGAGCCAAAGTGGACTTCATGGGACACAACCAAGGAGGACACCACTGTTGAAAACAAATCATAAAAAAAGCCAGACTGGAATTTGCCAAACTGCATGTTGACAAGCCACAAAGCTTCTGGGAGAATGTCCTATGGACAGATGAGACAAAACTGGAACTTTTTGGCAAGGCACATCAGCGCTATGTTCACAGACGCAAAAATGAAGCATACCAAGAAAAGAACACTGTCCCTACTGTGAAACATGGAGGAGGTTCTGTTATGTTTTGGGGCTGCTTTACTCCATCTGGCACAGGGTGTCTTGAATCTGTGCAGGGTACAATGAAATCTCAAGACTATCAAAGTATTCTAGAGAGAAACGTGCTGCCCAGTGTCGAACAGCTTGGTCTCAGTCGCAGGTCATGGGTCTTGCAACAGGATAATGACCCAAAACACACAGCTAAAAACACCCAAGAATGGCTAAGAGCCAAACATTGGACTATTCTAAAGTGGCCTTCTATGAGCCCTGATCTAAATCCTATTGAACATCTGTGGAAGGAGCTGAAACATGCCGTCTGGAGAAGGCAGCCTTCAAACCTGAGACAACTGGAGCAGTTTGCTCATGAGGAGTGGGCCAAAATACCTGCTGAGAGATGCAGAAGTCTCATTGACAGTTACAGAAACCGTTTGATTGCAGTGATTGCCTCAAAAGGTTGTGCATCAAAATATTAAGTTAAGGGTACCATCATTTTTGTCCAGGCCTGTTTCATGAGTTTGTTTTTTAAAATAATTCTGTTGAACCACAATTCAAAAGCATTGTCTGATTTTCATAGAATTTTTATTTATTACCACTTTTGTCAGATTCAAGTTATTTCTGTGACCATTGTGGGTTTTTCTTTCATTAACAGAGGGATACCAACAACAATTTTGTCCACGGCTGTACCTCAAGATTGAAGTTAGGCTCACCAGCTTGCAGTTCCTACAGGAATTTTTTCCTCATAGGAAATTCTGTCACATGTGTGTGTGTGCTTGGTGATTTGAGGGTTAACCCAGCTGCACTGTCTTCATCTACCAGGCGACCTCCGCTTACCTGTATACCAGACCTCTGACTGAGTGACCTATCCAGTCAGACCCCTGGAATACCCCCTTGGTATTAACGACAGCCCCTCATGGTCTTGCTTTGATTTTGTAAATCTGTGTGAATGTTGAAGATCAGGAAAATTGATCTATAGGAGGTCTGTTTTAAAAACACTTTAAAGAGTAACCTTTAAAAATTCATAAAAAATGTAACACCTCTTTTAGAAAAACACCTTCTTGAAAAACCAGAAAAGATGGACAGTGAATCAGTGATCTCACAAACTCCCATACTGTCTTTTAATATGCTGTAGTATTTATTGAAAGTCTACAAAGCTCAGCCAGAAAGGTTATACTTGTATAAAAACAGTCAATTAAATCAAAATGATAATAAAATTCAAAATCAACCCAAACTCAGAAAAAGGGGAATCAAAACCAAAAACCCAAACTGATTAAAAAGCTTGGTCTAAAGAGAAATAAAAATGTTTTTTGTAAAATCAGTCCTTTCATCAAAAACTGAAACCATTCAAAAAATATAAAAGTTCAAAATCTCCATGATCAGTCAAGAAAATCAAAATTCAAAAATATGAAAAATCTGAAAAAGTCCAAAATGAAAGAAACCCTTTGAATAATAAAACCTGGTAAAAACATCTAACTAATTTGGGGTTATATGTCTAAAAAGCCTTGCTGGGGAGATTGAAAAGGGTGATTAATGGCTGGTCTTCTCCTTCGATTGTTCCTCTTCTTGGGGAGAAGGGGAAGGAAAGTAGAGGCTTGGAAGCTGGAGGCCCGGCAGAGGACTCTTGAGGCTCCGTCTTCTGTTCTTCCATCAGCGGGGCCTGTGCTCTGTGAGGCCGCAGGCAGGAGAAGCCGTCAGCCGGGGAGGGGAAGGGGGCCTCCACTTCCTCTTCTATTCTTCACTCAAGTGTTATTTTCCCCCTTCTTGCAGCAGAAGACTTAGAGTTGTTAAAAATTGAAGAGTTGAGATGGTATCTGATTCATTTTCCTGCAGCGGTCTTCCTTCTCTTCAGTCTTCTGCCATCGGATGAATGGGGTCCTGGAGTCCGCCGAAAATGAACATTTCGGGGCTTTTGAACAGAGTTTTTATAACTTTTTTACACTCAATTGTGATTGGCTAGCAATCTCCCCATAGGCTTTTTGGCTTCTGTGATTGCCTTAATGTTAACTTTTATATAACAATTACCTCATTGCACATATCTCCCCCCGATCCCAGTAATCAGCCGTGTGCCATGCACTGCTCATGCACTGCTCACTCCTTACCCTCGTGGCTGTCTGGTTTCACTTATGTCAGCACTCTGCCTCCCAAGTTCTGCCCATCTCATCATTTTCCATTACCAAAATAAATCAACTCTGCTGTCTTTAACAGTTTCAGTTCCTCTTTTTCTCACATGCTTTCCCATCAACAGGCCTTGCAGAACATTTCACAATCTGAATCCACATAAACCTTTCTTTGTGCAGTTAAAATGTACATATGATCACACAGTTGATTACACTTATTATTTTGTTGATTACATACTTCTTAATCAATGAGTATACATTTGTTGTATTGATTACATACCAGATATTGCATTTCATGGCATATGCTTTCAATATTGTGCTTTGCATTCAGTTCTGTGATTCACCAGCCATGTCTGTTTCCATCCTTTCTGAGCACAGGAGTATGTGCTCTCTGATGATTTTGTGACCCTGGCTGACCTCCCTGTGATGTTGTCTGTATTTTTGGGACATTTGAAGCAGGATCCCCCATTTTCTTTTCATAGGGGGTAAATCGGTGTGATTGTGAGGGTCTGCTGCTTTCAGCCTTTCTGCGGTTGTTGAGGTCATGTCGTGGGGTACTCGAACACCCCTCAGTTGGGGGATCCTATTGCCCCACACCTTTACGGACCTGTGGAGTAGTATCCAGAAGAACGTTGTCGTCATCAGCTGTGAGAGAGATAACATTCTCTCGCTGAGTTGAGCTGTGACGTGCTGCTGCTGGTGAGGTGTGACACTTGCGAGATGAAGCTGTACTCGAGCTATGAAGAGGAGGCTCATCAGGCGGCTCATCCCCGGCCTAATCTATTATGAGAAGCTGGCCTTGAGTTGGAGGTCGACTAGCCGGTAAAGTAAGCTGTGTAGAGGTCGGTTGATCAACTCGTGGAGACGCAGTAGGAAGACTGACAACCCCCAAAGTGGCAGTTACAGTTGTTACAGGAACCTAAGCCGGAGAGGACCAGGACCCCGAGGAATGCGGAGGTGTCGGCGCCTCGTTGAATGCTTGCGTCAGCTGTGAAAGAGCATCCATAGCATCGTTGTACCAGCTGTCACTTGATTGAGGCTGTGTTGGTGCAGCTTGGATGTTAGCCAGCCATGCGTCATTGTAGGTGAGGTGGGTGGAGAACGCTACAGATCCATCTGGAAGCTCCCAAGTGTTTTGATACAGTGGATAGTAGAAGCCATTGTTGTACTTGATAGGTCTCCACTGTGGTCTGAGCTCCTGATTTGCTGTGTCGTGAAGCAACTTCCCTGTTGTTTGTATGGGCCACCTTGAAGCAGGTGCAATTGGGGGTATGGCGATGTCTTTTCCTTGACTGAAAAGACCATTCATGGGCACTGGTGGAATTGTGTTAGGGCCTGGGCAGCAGCTGTTACACCACAGACCCCCAACGATGTCCCATAGGAACTTGACTTCAGCCAGGGGTGTACGGCAGAACAGGCAGGCAACTCTCCCATCCTGCAACAGACAGGTGAAACACAGAGCACATCTTTGTAATTGGAGTCAGGATAGCAGGCTTATAGTTAGCTGTAAGCAAAATCAGGAGGTTTTACTCTCCCCTTTCATGCAGAAACACAGTTCTTGTCATCACTTACAGACTGCAAAGGCTTCGGTGCTGTGTTGAGTATGGCAATTTCTTTTATGTAGTCCTCCACCTTCGTGGAGAAGAACGCCGCATAGGACATCATCCATGCTATCATGGCTGAAGCACAGATGAGTTCCATCCACCACACCACTGTTAGGACCCCCCAAATCACTCCCCAAAAGGCAACAGCTGCCAGTCTACTGACCCAGATGTTGCAGCCACTCTTTTTCAGTTTCATCACCAACCATATTTGACGACCCAGCAGTGCCGCTGCCATCAACCCTACACAAGCCACATTTATTGTGACACAAGCAGGGTAGAAGATGGAAAGCATGTCCATAATTACCCAAAAGAGGATTACTACTGCGCGGGCGATGCCTTCGGGATCACACCGTGGTGTAATATGACCCAACATGTAGGTGATGAACAGGGTCAGAGTGTGATTGTATTTGCCAAATATAATGTTGACCAAGGTGATGTGGATGATTGCAGCCAATATTGTCACAATTCTCAGGGTATGCCCCTTAGACCACTTCCCAGTACAGCAGAAGCATGCCCAGATACATGCAGCTTTCAGTACCCAGAAGTTTGGCTCTTGTCAGTGCAGTAACCCAAAGAGGTGAGGTGATGTACTCACTCTGTATGAGCTGTCCACTGCTGTGCAGAGATCGTCTACTGTTGTTGTTTCTTTTGTCATGTTGCAGTAGGCTATGCTGTGCCAGTAGATTTTGATGCCAAACTGAGGAGTGGGGGGTAGTTGAGTGTTGAATCGTTGTCAGCCCGAGTCCAAATGAAGTCTGCAACTGTGTGGTGCGGAAGTTTTATAACTATACTTCCTCTTTTAGTGGGAGGAGTTTCCCTACCCCTCCTCTCTTCGGCGCCCTCTTTTGACGAAACATGGATGACACAGCAGCTCGGGCGCCACCTTTGATGATTACCAGCAGAATTATTCCTGCTATTAGCAGGCCTAATCCAAGCAACAAATAAGGCCATACCCAGCTGAACAGCGTTCCCAGCCAGGTAGTAACATCTTGTAGCCCTTCTTCAACTATTTCAGCTGCTCCTTTTAGAACCGTGACCACGGTTCCTTTAGTTGTTTTCCCCGCCATTTCTAGGAAGGTACACTCATGTTCCTTCTTGCCCTTGCCACAACGAAGCCAATACTCAGTAGGAGAGTGACAGGTGCCATTATTATAGATGCCATTCTTGCCCAGCCATTCATAACCAATTTCTTCTTTTCCTTCACAGAGGCTTTTCCTGAATGGATAGCTCTCTGCAACATAAAACTGGGGGTCATCTACGACTTGTGGGATGATTTGACCCAGAATCTGCTTCCTCTTGTGCATGGAATGTCCCATAAGTGCTTTGGTGCACCCCACATTCTCAGGGAACACTCTGATCCAGTGACCGTTAATCTTCATCCAGACAGTTTGCAAAGCATATGTTTCATATTCTCCCTCATAGTAGTCTTCACAGTCCTTCCAATAAGGGACTTGCCCACAATCCCCTCTAGATAGACTAATGGTGCAGGTAGTTTTGCTTGTGTTGCAGATCATCTCCCATGGCACTGGGTTGATGTAATTAATGAAGGTGTATGACCAAGGCCAGATGTCCCGATGCTTTGAGTACACTGTTGCCAGAAACTGATACTTCACCCAATAGTTTGAGGTTTTAGTGAGACATGGCGGGATCCATTTCTTCATTTCTCCCTCTTCCATACCCCACCATGTCAAATACTCATCTCGTTTCCGTTGTTCATGCCATGACTGCAAAACGCCTTTGATGGTCTTGTTCTTCTTCAGTGATGTACAGTCATACAGCCATGTGCCCCAGATGCCGTTCCAAACTTGCTGTAGGGGGCACCTGGGCACCTGGGAGACTTTTTATCAGCTACATATTCAGTGCCATTGAGCGAGTCAAATATTTTATTCACTACACATTCATCAATCTTTTTAAAGTCTGTCTGGGGGACTTTTAATAGATCATCTGGAGTAGGCAGTCTTTGTACATAAAACAGAGATTTAAGAACTTCACCCAGGCCGTGTGGCCTGATGGGCATACTGGGTGCAAATGTGGCTTGAAAGTAGTTTAACTTGAACATCCACAGCCAGGGCAGGGTTTCATTCAGCCAATCTTCGTGGAATGCTGCTGGTTCAGACTTGAGGGCCGTGCCGGGTATTAGCACGGTTAGGGGCTTGTACACCCGAGTGATAACCATATAATGCTTACCACTGGGGCATTTACCGTTGATGTTCCAGAAACATGGGGCCAGTTTGTTTCTTTTTTCTTGCATACAGTAGATGACCAACTTCCAACTGTAATCTTTTTGAGCTTTGGAGACAGGCTTGAAGTCATTCACAATTTCTTCTGTAAATTTCATAGTCGTACCTGGCAAGGGTGGTGCTGTGGTTGTCTCACTGGAACTGGGTTTCCCTGGAGTTGGAGTTTTGGCGGCTTGAGGCGAAGGTGTTGGGCGTATTGTGATGGCTGCCTTATCGTTGTGACCAGTTACTGGAATGACCCTTCTCACTCTCTTCTTAGGTCTGTCTGTACCCGGACAGGTGAGGTTGTAATAACCCCAAAAGGGCCCATAATTTGGGAATATTCCCACACAGGTCTTGTTGCGATAATGGGCCGGTCCATGGACAACTTAAGCCTCCCAGTACCCAGTGTTGTTTCTACCTGGTACGGGTTTGCAGCTCCAGGTACAGTACCATGCAGAAGAATACAGTTCTGGCTTTATCCAGTTGCACTGGACTCGTATCTTTTGCTTCTTTGTGAGGATGAGCAGCCTTAATAGGCCCCCTCCTCCTGTGAGGTCTTGCAAATCTTCAATGGCCCATCTCCCAGGTTGGGCACCTGTGATGTTGAGCTTGTCTTCGAACCACAAAGTGTCATTCCATTTGCTTCTCCATTCTTCAAAGCTGAGCTTGGATGTCTGCTGTTGCATATCGGTTAAGTTGAACTGAGTGTCATTGCTGAGCAGGGCGATGTAAGCTCTTCTTCTTTTTGCTGCCCAGCAAGTTTGTTCAAACCTCTTGGTGGTAACAAACTGAGCTTGGGTGTGGGTGAGGGCACATGGTTCATAACCCAGCCAGTATAGTATGGAAACCAGCACTACCATTCCGATGGTTATGGCCA
Organism: Pholidichthys leucotaenia; assembly: GCA_020510985.1. Classification (NCBI taxonomy): domain Eukaryota; kingdom Metazoa; phylum Chordata; class Actinopteri; order Cichliformes; family Pholidichthyidae; genus Pholidichthys; species Pholidichthys leucotaenia. The sequence continues at coordinate 290,484,245 of CM035845.1, forward strand.
TAAACTTGAGCAAGAGAATTAGGCAGAGCTTCTTCTTACTAATTTGTTGAGGCTCCCTTACTCTGGGTTTCTTCTTAGGGAGCTCAGGTGTTGTTTCGCGTCCTGATGATATTTTTTTCTTTTTCGATCCATATCTGATGTGGAGGATGCTGAGGCCTGTATTCAGTATTCAGAGATGCCCCTTGTCTAAGTGAGCACCCATGATGACAGACATAGCTCTTATGCTGCTCCAGTGATGTCATCACTTCTCCTTTTCATCTCCGGGGGGTGCTGTCACCCCTCGGTCAGCGTATACTAGTGCAGCTCAAAACAAAAATAAAATTACAAAAATAGAAAAAAAATGTCTTTTATGTCTATTTGTGTGTGAAGCTCCTGTGGATGTCCTGTTAAAATTTCATCTGTGGGCATTGCATGTAAGGCTTGAGAAGTATATGGATTTATGCGTAAAACAATGGATGATGTATATGTAATGCAGTGTATGTGTGAATATGTTGTGAGAGTTCTGAGATGTAGTTTGTGCTTATACATGAGGAATCTATTCAGGGGGTGGGGGCGACGAATCACGTGTTCTTTGGAATAAAGGCCATTTCATGGTCTTGGCCAGGAGCCTTCCAAGTCAACCCTTACTCTCAGTGGCCTTAGTGCTTTTATGCCATTCAGGCTCATCGAAGACCTCGATATCAGCACCCACTGAGTAGATGCCCTTCAATGGTACAGATACCATAAATACTGTTAACTTCACCTTGCGAGTATCTTCTGGCCGAATTGGCCCGGCCGACCCAAGTGCTGGGTATTTGCACCTGACCTCCCCTCACTTTGTTCTCAGAGGTAACTGTGTATATGGCAGTTTTTGCTTGAGTCTTGACCCCTGAGGGCATCGCGGCATCAAGCGGCGTTATCCAGGCATACAGGGATGTTTCCCGGACACCTTTCTGTTTGGAACTGGATCAAGATCTCGCAGGGGGAGGTAGGGGTTGTCAATAACTTCTTTAATCAATGTAGCCCATCTAGTGAGCTGCCATGGCCCCTCAAAGCCATGGTTGCGTGCTTGCTCCTGCTGTGTTTCAGGAAGATAAGTTGGGAGCGGTGTGTAATCAGGATCTTCCAGGTCACGATACACCCTGAAAACCTGAGGATATTGAAAAGTGCCTAAGGGTGGTGTCTGTGTTGGTGTAGCATATTGGTGTAGGGCCATCCAAGTTGTATTGCTGCATCCAGAGGGGTTGGTCCCTTGATCAGGTCGGCCAAGGGGGCGCTCGCGTTGGCAGAGCAAAGACGTGGGGGCGGCGGGATTGATGGAAGCGTGGGGCAGCAGGGTGCAGAGGGTGCTGTCGCTGAGCTGGGCGCAGTTACTTTGCCTGGAGCAGTATTGTGCACCATCACCTGTTCGCCATATGCTTGCCCCAGGGCTGGTGAAAGTGCTTGCAACAGAGTCACCATCTTCCTGACTTGCCAGCCCTCTGCCTTCGCTGCCATTAGAAGATTTAAGAGTTTTCTCTTAAACAGAGATTGGTCTCAACTGCTCCACTCCTTGGATCCCGTGTTCTTCCAAAAGGACAGTATTGCTGTCCAAAACTTGCTTTACGACATCGGCTCGGTCGTGCTTTGGTTTGACTGCAGCGGTTGCGGGTTGGTGTGCTCTGATCCACACTCGCTGACCCACCTGAAAAGGCACCTTAGGTTGCTGTGGCTCCTTTTTATCTTCAGGGCTCCGCCCCACTTCCGGAGATATGAAGGGGCATTGGTTTAGCTCCTGAGATGGAGGGGGCCTACCTGCGCGGTGTCTGTCATTCAGTTGTTGAGCCATTTCCAACAGCTTTGTGCTCCAGTCTCTGGAGTTTTCATTCTTTCCAATCCAACTCTTCACCAGCCCAATTGTTCTCTCCACCACCCCATTAGCTTGTCGGGTGTGGGGGTGTGTGGGGGATAAACTCTTATTACCCCAAACCGCTGACACCACTGATCCACCTGTGCATTGCAAAAGTGAGTGCCGTTGTCTGTTCTCAGTTCTTTCAGCACCCCCAAGCATTTACAGGTCTCTTCCAACATCGTAACTACACTGTTGCCATTGGCTTTTCGCACGACCTTTGCAATCATGTAACTAGACATGGAGTCAACCAAGACTAGGATGTGTTTCTCACCCTTCTTGCCATTTACCCCCATTGGTCCAGCTACATCCATGCATACTGAACCCCATGGCACAGTGCTCTTTATTGTCAACCCATCCATCCTCTGCCCTCTTCTACCTGCGTTGTATTTTCCACATACTTCACAGTTCTTGAGGATCTGACGGATGCAATGTGTAGGGACCCAGAGTTGCAATTTCACCAACTCTCTTCGTGTGGGGACTGTACCTGCGTGACCCAGTGACTCATGCACTGCGGTCACTACTCCCTGCACGGAACCTTCTGGGATCACCCTTCCCTTGGGTGTTTGTTCCCAGTTCTCCTGACCTACAAGGATGATTCTCCTCATCTGCACATAACGATCAACCTCATCGTTACCTTGTCAGTGAGGACCTGTCTTCTTATGACCTTTCTGGTGCACTACCTCCAGCTCCATATTCAATCTGATTTCTGCAGTCTTCTTCCACAGGTCTTGATGCGCCACCAGTTTTCCTTTTGCTCCTTCAAATCCATTTTCTTGCCAGATGGTTAAATCTTGCAGTGCTCGAGCACAGTAATCACTGTCTGTGATTAGTGTTGCCTTTTTGACCTTCCTCTTTTCCAACTCCAACAGGCCTTCCAGGACTGCTGTGACCTCTCCTGTTTGTGCTGTACTGAGTACTTTACCCTTTTTCCTCCACCTCTCTTTCTCTCTTTCTTTTAGGATAAAGCCCCAGTATGCTTTGTCATCAGGCCCTTTTCTAGACCCATCTGTGTAGCGTGTCCATCTTGATCGATGCTCTTTATCTTTGTTAGGTCTTGTTGTCTTCTTACCGACTGGTCGTGCAGGACCTATTTCTAGGTCCGGGTCTTGCAGTAGGTCTTCCCATCGCCCACACCTTGCATTAGTGGCTTTTGTGCTTTCTACTGTGGCTTTTGTCCAATACCTGTGCACCTGACTTTGTGTGACTACCTTGATACCTTGCCCCTGGGCCAACTCTTTTAAGATGACTCCAGTATTTGGCTGTAACTGCCAGTTCTTTCTCTTCTAGTGGATATTTCTTTTCCACTGATGACAGAGTGTAGCTCCAGAGGGCCACTAGCCCACCATTTTCATTGGCCACAGTGACAATCACATCATCTTCATCACAACTTACTTCGGCCACCAAGCGAGTGGTTAGGCTTTGGGGCTCCAGGGTAACTGCGTTTTGAATGGCTTTCTTCAAACCTCCCAGATGTTGTTGATCTGATGCTGACCAGTCCCATTTCTTCTTTGCATTTGGAGACTTGTCAGTTTTCCTAAGCTTGGCGTAGAGAGGCCTAGCATATTTTGATATGCTAGAACATGGTCTCTAACATAGTTACAAAGCCCCCAAATCTTCTGCAACTCATTTTCTGTTGTGGGGGGCCTGATTTTTTTCCAACTTCTCCCAGTAACCACCCGAGAGTCCCAACTCAGATGAGATTTGGAACCCCAGGTAGTCTACTTGGAAGCGGGCAAACTGACACTTTGTGAGGTTAAGTTTTAACCCTGCTGTTGTGAGTCTGTCAATGACTGTTTGTAGTTTTCTTAGGTGCTCTTCTTCTGTGTTGTCTGCGATGAACACATCATCAATGTAGATTGTGGCCTCCAAACCTTGCAGTATATCCATCACTGCTGCCTGGAACACATTTGGTGAATTCTTGTAACCCTGGGGGAGGCGCTGCCATACATAAGATTGGCCTTTATGGGTGAATGCCGTTTTACCTTGTGACTCTTTAGCTAATCTCAGTGAGAAGAACCCATTTGCCAAATCAATGCAGGATTTGTATTTTCTCACCTGTAGAGTCTTCAGGGTGCCTTGTGGATTTATCAAACTTGCTTTATTGGCTACTGTTCTTCTGTTGAGGTCTTTGAAATTATTCACTGGCCGCCAGCCTCCTCCAGCTGAGTCTGGTTTTCTTACTGCTTGAATGAGACTGTTGGTTGGGAGATTTGACTCTTTCCTAATTATGCCTAAAGCATTTAATTCCCTCACTATTTTGTCCATTTCTTCAACAGCTGCAGGGTTCAGGGGATACTGTTTTACTGCAGGGTGAATCCCCCCTCGCCCAAAGATGCCCAGCCCCCCCGCGACCCGAAAAGGATTAAGTGGAAGAAGATGAATGAATGAATGAATGAATCCCCCCTTCGATTGTGTGGGTGTATTTTGCACCCATGTCCCCACAATCATTTTTGAAATAGGCCACACTTGAAGTATGAAGGATTCGCTTTAATTCTTTTTTTTTTTTCCACAATATTTTTTATTGAACCTTTTTTTACACACATAGCACAGACAGTCAAACACTAACACTAAAGTAATTTAAAAATTTAAAAAAAAACAAAACACTAACAACAACAAAAAAGAAATGTACTAAAAACAACAACAACCATTAACAAAAGCAAATCAACAACAATGCTCCTCTGTTTAGTCTAGGTAATCTATTACATAAGTATACATAATATACATTCACCAGTTTGGAATTTGCAAGGTCCACACATATCATTCACCTTCTTCTTCAGAAGTTATAAATATTATAAATATTTTTATTTGACAGGGACAGTGCAATAAACATAGACAATTAATCAATGACAATCAATCTGATGTGTTGCACAGAGTGTATAGCTATTAGCTAATTTGCAACTCTTGTCCCTGGATGGGCTTTAGAAAGGACAATTTAATTTCTTTACATAATCAATGAAAGGTCTCCATATATTCTCAAACACATTTTCCTTTGATTTCAGTATGTATGTTATTCTTTCTAGTGGAAGGTTTAACATCTGTCTTAACCACTGAGTCACATCTGGTCTATGAGTCTTTTTCCACAGTAGTGCAATACATTTTTTGGCATTAAGCAAACCAAGGTCTAGGAATGCTCTTTCACTCTTATTAAAGTTATGTTTTTCTGGATACAGACCCAACAAAAACAGTTTAGGGTTCAATGTGAATTGTTTTGAAATTATTTTTTCAATTGTTATCTTCACCTCTTCCCAAAACATTCTGATTTTTCTGCATTCCCATAAACAGTGAAATAGGGTTCCTTTACTTTCCATACATTTTGTGCATGTATCTGGTATGTTTTTGTTATATCTATTTAACTCCACTGGTGTAACATACATCCGCATTAACCATTTAAAATGTATCAGTTTAAGACATACATTTATTGATTTGGTTTGAGCTTCTGCACAAGCCATTTCGCATTGTTCCTCTGAAATTTCAATTTGCAGGTCTTCTTTCCAATAATTCAGTCTTTTCTGTGAGTTTTCGCTTGAGAATAGTGTCAATGAGTTATAAAACTCTGAAATAATACCCTTTCTCTTACTATCTTTCGTCAAAATTTTTTCCAAGGATGAATAAGTAGGTCGGGTGAGAGCATTATTTTGATTTGATCGAATAAAATTTCCAAGCTGAAGATATTTAAAAAAATGTGTTCTATTAAGATTGAATTTAATCCTCAGTTCTTCAAAAGACATAATGTTATCTGAACGTGACAAATATAAATCTGAATCTTTTGAATCCCTTTTAGATTCCATACTTTAAATACAGCATCCGCTCTCCCTGGTGTAAAATATTGATTACCCCATATTGGGCTAAATTGTGACAGTAAGTGTGGTTCTTTTAAATATTTTTTTGGTTTCACACCATATTTTGATCATGTGCTTTACAATTGGATTTTTAACTTGTTTCTGTAATTTTTTAGCCGAGTCTGAGTATATGGATAAGGGAAGAGGTAAAGGTAAATTGTATGATTCCATTTCAGTCCAGCGAGGAGGATCATTTGATGAAAAATAATATGTCATAGACCTCAGTTGTGCTGACCAGTAATACAACATAAAGTTTGGACATTTCAGACCTCCACGATCAAATAGTAAATATAGTAAGGACAAACATAATCTAGCCTTCCTATTGTTCCATATAAATTCCACTAACTTTTTTTTAATTCTTGAGAATAGATCTGAAGGTGGTGGTAAAGGAATGTTTTGAAGTATTTTTGGTAAGATATTACTTTTAAGTATATTAATTCTCCCGATCATCGACATTGGTAGTGGCATCCATGTCTGAAGTGACTCATTAATATCTGTCATTAAGGCTTCATAGTTGGCACTGGCGACTGATTCTAGCTTAGGCAAAATTTGAATTCCTAAATATTTAAACTGATTTACAACATTGAATTGATTTACCTCAGGAGCTGGGTGATTTCTCTGGGTCTCATTTAGCATTAATATTGAAGATTTTGTTTTATTTATTTTATATCCTGATATTTCCCCAAAGTTCTTTATTAAATTTAACAAGGTCGGAATTGATTTTTTAAAATTCAACATAAACAAAATTATGTCATCGGCATACAGGGAGATTTTATATTCTGTTGGTCCTACTTAAATTCCATATATTTGTGGATGTAAACGTACTGCCATCGCTAAAGGTTCAATTGCCATAGTAAACAATAAGGGTGAAAATGGGACAGCCTTGTCGACATCCTTTGTTGATTTTTATTGATTTTGAGATATTGCTGTTTGTTAGGATTTCTGCTGTAGCATTATTGTATGTCAGGACCCATTTTATGAAATTATTTCCAAGTCCAAACCTTTGTAGGACTTCAAAAAGATAGGGCCATTCGACCCTATCAAAGGCCTTTTCGGCATCCAATGATAGGAGAGCTGTATCCGGTGCTTTTTTATTGGAATAAATAATATTAAATAGTCTTCTTACATTATGGAAGCCTTGTCTTCCCATTATAAAGCCATTCTGATCTCGGTTAATAATATTTGGTAATATTTCTTGTAGTCGTTTTGCTAAAATTTTACAGATTATCTTAAGATCAGCATTTAATAGGCTTATTGGTCTCATGTTTTCACATTTATTAGGGGGTTTACCTGGTTTTGGCAACAGTATAATTAAGGCATTATTCATGTATGGTGGTAAATTATCATTTTGAAATGCTTCTAAAACCATTTCCAAAAGTGGTTTTATTAATTTATTCTTAAATTTTTTATAGAGGTCAACTGAAAGACCATCTGGTCCTGCACTTTTTCCTGATTTCCTATTATCAATGGCTAGCCCAACTTCTTCTTGACTAATTTTAGACTCCAGTATCTCCCTGTTTTCATTTGGAATACACGGTAAAGATAATCCACCCAAAAACCCATTTAGTTTTGTTAAGTCAGTTTCATTTTTTGTATCATATAGTTTTTCATAGTAATCTCTAAAGGCACTATTAATTTCTAAAGGATCTATAACTACCTGTCCTTTACTTATAATACTGGTGATTGGTGTTTTAGATTCTAATTGTTTAATCTGCCATGCCAATAATTTTCCTGATTTTTCACCTTGTTCATAAAAAGTTTGCTTCAATCTTAGAAGACTCGAGGCAGCTCTATTTTTTATCATATTCAGCTATCAGAATCAGTAATTCGTTCTCTAACTGTGGGTTACTTCCTGCATACATCTTTTCTTGAACAATTTTTATTTTACGTTCCAATTGGACTCTCTCCTCTCGAGTCTTCTTAGATTTTGAACCTGTATAACTAATAATATGCCCCCTAATAAAAGCTTTGAAAGCCTCCCACTTTATATATGCCGTTGTTTGTGTAGTATTGATATCAAAGAACTCATCTGTTTTTCTATGTACTTAACAAATTCCTCATCCTGCAGCCATTTATGCTGAAAATGCCACCTACCTGGATCCTTTGTCAATTTCTTATCTACATATATTAGACAGCAGGGTGCATGATCAGAGATCACAATGTTATCATAGAAACAGTTTTGAATCTTGGACCTTAATTCTGCAGAGATCAAAAAAATAGTCAATACTATAAGAATACCTATAAGAATGTCTTATAGGTATTAGAATAACAAGAATAGGCTTTGACTTGTGGTTTCATTTCTCTCCATATATCTAGCAATCTCAATTCTTTCATAAAATGATTAATGGTCATCCTGCATCCATTGTGCGTACAGTCCAGTCCTGTTGACCTATCTATACTGGGATTCAATGTACAATTAAAATCTCCTGCTATTATATGTTGCCCTGTAAGTGATGATAAAGTAAGGAATAAATTGACAAAGAAGTTTTGATCATCAATATTGGGGCCGTATAAGTTCACCAGATTTATATTTTCTAATAACAAAGATCCTTGGATAATTAGATATCTTCCAAATTTGTCTCCAATTACATTTTTCACTTGAAATGGGACTGTTTTGTGTATGAGAGTCATAACTCCCCTGGCTCGGGATGAAAATGATGAGGTGAACACATTACCTTGCCATCTTCTCCTAATTCTTTTTACATCCTCCTCTATTAGATGAGTTTCTTGTAAAAATACAATTTTTGAATCTATATCTTTTATTTTATTCATTACTTGTTTAAGTTTTTTTTAGATTTTGTAGACCTCTGCAATTCCATGAAATTAAATTAAGATTAGCGCTTTGATCTATGATCAATAAGGAGTTTGAGATTACCTTGCAATATGGACATGCTCATACAGAGAAGCAAAAACATGGATGGTTGAACATTCATCCTACAAACTACACAAAAACAAATTCCCTTTCCCCACATTTGTGGTAATCCCCCCAAAATCAAAAAAATTCTGTCTCCCGTTATAGCTAGTGACTGCTCCACACCTGCGAGGATCAGTCAAACCACTCTCTCTTTCTCCTCTCAATCACCCTGACTCTACTACTATTTTTAATGACATTAACTCTCTTCTGTAGTTTTTTCAACATAACTTCAAAGTTTTATAGCAACTTTGTACATCATAGCTTTTTTTTTTGATACAGTCTGTATTTTGTAGACGTTATATGTTTCAGATCAATCAGATGCCTGTACAAATGCTTAAAAGTTCTACCTTTGCTTAGCTCCCACCAGTCTCCTCTTAGATCTGCTTAATGAGCTCCTGCGCCTCTTGAGGGGTCTTGAAGATATGGGTTCTGCCCTTATATGTGACCAGCAGTCTTGCCGGATGAATCACTCCGTGGCGAATCCCGAGGTTGCGCAACTCTTTGCAGGCGGGGTCAAACTGTTTCCTTAATTGTTGAATTCCTGTGGCCAAATCTGGGTAGAACCACACCTGTTGATCCTGGTATTTAATTTCCCCTTTAGCTCGCGCCGCATTGGTGACTGTCATCTTTTCTCTGTAGTTGAGGAACTTCATAATCAGCGTCCTCGGTGGTGTCTTATTATCTCTCGGTGGGCCGATTCGGTGAGCCCTCTCTATGACGACCGATGACTGCAGGTCCGCGTTGTTCAGCGCTTCTGGAATCCACTTTTCCAAAAAGGAACATGAGTCCCGTCCCTCCACTCCCTCCGGTAGGCCCACCAGCCTCAAATTATTCCGTCGCGAACGGGATTCCAAATCCAGGACGTTATCTTCCAGATGTTTCCATTTTAATTCCAGTGTTTGCACCTTTGATTGTAGGCTGGTGACGTCATCTTCAGCACTTGAAATTCGGAGCTCCGCCTGCGATACTCGTTCCATACAGTCACTTACAGTGGGGTAAAAAAGTATTTAGTCAGCCACCAATTGTGCAAGTTCTCCCACTTAAAAGATGAGAGAGGTCTCCAATTTTCATCATAGGTATACCTCAACTATGAGAGACAAAATAAGAAAAAAAAAATCCAGAAAATCACATTGAAGGATTTTTAATGAATCAATTGGTAAATTCCTCGGTAAAATAAGTATTTGGTCAATAACAAAAGTTCATCTCAATACTTTGTTATATACCCTTTGTTGGCAATGACAGAGGTCAAACATTTTCTGTAAGTTTTCACAAGGTTTTCACACACTGTTGCTGGTATTTTGGCCCATTCCTCCATGCAGATCTCCTCTAGAGCAGTGATGTTTTGGGGCTGTTGCTGGGCAACACAGACTTTCAACTCCCTCCAAAGATTTTCTATGGGGTTGAGATCTGGAGACTGGCTAGGCCACTCCAGGACCTTGAAATGCTTCTTACGAAGCCACTCCTTCGTTGCCCGGGCGGTGTGTTTGGGATCATTGTCATTCTGAAAGACCCAGCCACGTTTCATCTTCAATGCCCTTGCTGAAGATGAAACCTCTTCCACCAGGAAGGAGGTTTTCACTCATAATCTCATGATACATGGCCCCATTCATTCTTTCCTTTACACGGATCAGTCGTCCTGGTCCCTTTGCAGAAAAACAGCCCCAAAGTATGATGTTTCCACCCCCATGCTTCACAGTAGGTATGGTGTTCTTTCTCCTCCAAACACGACAAGTTGAGTTTTTACCAAAAAGTTCTATTTTGGTTTCATCTGACCATATGACATTCTCCCACTCCTCTTCTGGATCATCCAAATGCTCTCTAGCAAACTTCAGACGGGCCTGGACATGTACTGGCTTAAGCAGGGGGACACGTCTGGCACTGCAGGATTTGAATCCCTGGCGGCGTAGTGTGTTTCTGATGTAGCCTTTGTTACTTTGGTCCCAGCTCTCTGCAGGTCATTCACTAGGTCCCCCCATGTGGTTCTGGGATTTTTGCTCACCGTTCTCGTGATCATTTTGACCCCACGGGGTGAGATCTTGCGTGGAGCCCCAGATCGAGGGAGAATATCAGTGGTCTTGTATGTTTTCCATTTTCTAATAATTGCTCCCACAGTTGATTTCTTCATACCAAGCTGCTTACCTATTGCAGATTCAGTCTTCCCAGCGTGGTGCAGGTCTACAATTTTGTTTTTGGTATCCTTTGACAGCTCTTTGGTCTTGGCCATAGTGGAGTTTGGAGTCTGATTGTTTGAGGTTGTGGACAGGTGTCTTTTATAGTGATAACGAGTTCAAACAGGTGCCATTAATACAGGTAACGAGTGGAGGACAGAGGAGCCTCTTAAAGAAGAAGTTACAGGTCTGTGAGAGCCAGAAATCTTGCTTGTTTGCAGGTGACCAAATACTTATTTTACCAAGGAATTTACCAATTAATTCATTAAAAATCCTTCAATGTGATTTTCTGGATTTTTTTTCTCATTTTGTCTCTCATAGTTGAGGTATACCTATGATAAAAATTGGAGACCTCTCTCATCTTTTAAGTGGAAGAACTTGCACAATTGGTGGCTGACTAAATACTTTTTTGCCCCACTGTATTTCCTTCCTCATTCCTTCTATCGCTGCTATAATCCCATCAAATTTAGATGAAAACTCTGCTCTCATAGAGTTGATGGCAGTGAGCACTGCATTTGTCCCCTCCCCAGCAGTTCCCGGTCTGCCGCTGGCTCCATCCTCCGCCATAGTCTCTGGAGTTTTTTTTGCTTCGCCTCGAGCGTGGAAGTCCGTTAGCTTGGGTTGTTTTGTCGAATTACTTTTTCCTCCACCTAATTTCCCAGCCTTGGTCTTTACCATATCCACGCCTAAACGCTGGGATGGGTTTTTGTTCCAATTAAGAGAGTTTAAGCAAACTTTTTATTTTTAGGAGCAGAGCAGTGTGTAACACGTCTTCCTACATGGCTGCCATAACCGGAAGTCCGCTTTAATTCTTCTTTACCCTGTGGGGAGAGATCACTCTCCTCCACTTTTTGCTCCCTCACTGCAGGCACATTCACTGGCTTGTACCATTTTTTGTCTGTCAAATTACTCAGATACAGCAAGAGATTACTGAAGTCTATTTGGACCTTGATGGACTGCAGGTGCTGTATTCTTGCTCTCAATCTTTTCTTCCAGCCTTCAGGATCCTGCAGATCCTTTAGGTCTTTGTGTGAGATTAAGTTGTGTGGCCCTCTCACAAAAACAGTGTCATTCCATGCCCCATATGGCATTCTTGTAGTCCGCCCATCTGCCAGTATCACTGTTAGGTCCTCTTTTGTTTGTAGGGGTTGACAGGTCACCGACACCTCTGCTCCTTTATCTACCAAGTAGCGGACCCCATTGACGTCTTCATCTTGATAGACGTCGTTTAATATGACCTGCCCCTGAGCTGCCATTACTTTTTGGCCCCCGAGAGGGTCTTCTGGTGCTCCTCTCGGTGGGCTTTCTTCTGTTCTGAGGTCAATTTCTGATATTCTTCTGGGGGCAAATAACTACTTTTCTTTGTGACTTCACCTTTAGGGCCTGTAGCTGAAGTAGTTTGTGCAGTTGCAGACAGCGGCTTGGGCCTCGGCCCTTGAGGTTGTGAGGGTGGGGGAGTTCTTTCAGGTGGTTTATTTCTGGGTTTTTGTTGCTGTTCACCATGTTTCCTTTTCTTCTCATAAAACTTGCCTTCTAAGTCACATTGAGACACCTTCTCATCCAGCTGTCCCTCACTAACAGAGGAGGGCAAGAGTTTGTGGAAGGTCACCTCTCCTCTCCTACCTTCGGTGATCTTCCTCAAAACCTGTACCCGCCTCGTGCGTGGTGCATCTCTTTTGACCAGGTGCCAGACGTGTGAGTGTGCTACCTGCATCTAACTGTTGCTTCATCTTTGCCACCATGCTGTCTTCATCTTTATTATCTTCTAGCACCATTCTCAAATAATAAGTTTTAGCTGGTTCTGTGTCATCTAAGGGCACTCTACTGTTGGTCACACGGCTTAGCCATAGTTTTTTGGCTAATTCATTGTGTGTAGTACCTTCCACCACCTCCCAAACACTCTTCAGGTAGTCTACTACTGCTTGATTTGCTTTTGGTGGGGGTACTATTGTGTTTAGAACCTTAATATCTCTATAGGCCCTTCTCTTTGCAGTTGGGATACTGACATAACAGTTGGGCTTGTGCTTTGCAACTTTTCTTTTACCTGCCATTCCTGCCTCTGAGGAGGCTCTTCTTCCTCATCATCTGCAGAGCCTACTTCTTCTTCTAACACTTCTTTTGCATATTTTTGTGCAGCTTTCTCCATTCTTCTCAGCATGACATCGTGTTATTTCAAAGAAAGCTTTTCTGAATGGTTTGGTGAGTTCTTTTGCTTTGTCTACTTTGGCATAGGATGGCATCATTAACAGATTTGCCCACTCACCATGTGTAGCTGTTACTGGCAGGGTTTTGAACGTGTCTTGTTGCTGACCCCAACTTGCTGGGACCTCAAATTCAGCTTGTCCAACTTCTGGCATATATGCCTTACGCTGGTCTTTTGTTTCAATGGGGCCAGTACTACGGTCACGGGCCATTTTGGCTGAGACTCTTTCAATATCTACCCAGGGGTCTTTTTTTTCTTCTCACACCTGCGGCTGCCGACTCTCAAACACCGCAAGGGTCGCAGTGGCCGTTCTTCAGATAGCACACTTTCGTCGTCACTTTCGGGGTTGTTTTGCTCAAGTTGTTCCTGCTCCCTTTCCAGGGAGTCAGAATCTTCTTCAGAGTCTTCATGTTGTTGTCTCCTGCCCCTTCTGTGTACCTCTTCATCATAATACCTGTCTGGACTGCCTTGAGATTCGTCAGGATCGCTTTCTGGTCTGTATTCCGTCCACACCCCAACTGTGTTCTGTCGATGGGGCCTGTCTGTTGTTTTAGACGGCTCTCTACCTCTTGAGGCTGATGACCTTACTTGCGATGAGCGGGTGGTGGCTCTTTGGTATGATGTAGAGGAGATGTTCGGCTGCAACTCCCTTTTACCAGGCTGGACCACCCCGCGGCCGGAGTCACAGCTTTCACCGCTTCACTGACCCTCTGCCCCACCTTTTCCCGCATTTTCCATACCTTTACCTAGTTGAGCAGGGGTCAGCTGTACTTCTTGGCTGTCAAGAGTTCTTCCCCCCCCTTCACCTTACAAGCAGCTTTTTCTTTCAGGCGCAGCTCCTCGTCTATTTCATTCACCGAGCTCCAGTCTCCTAACCAAGTCATGTAGTCTTTCACCGCTGCGGTTACTGCCTTCTCCGCCTCACCCCAGTGGAGACAGCCAGTGATCACCCCTCGTAGTGCCACCACTACTCTTCTTTGCTCGAGATGGGAGGCTCGGTTGAAGGTTTCAGCTAATCTTGAAGCCATAAGCGCCCGATGAACTTCAACCTTTTTACCTTTTTTGAATTCTTCAATGGGAACCAGCAGGATCATAGGTAGGGAAGGTCACCCCCACTCACCATCTCTATGGCTCACTCTATGTTTTGATATGTTTTGATATTCTATGGTTTGATAATCATCACCGGCTCTTACATGAAGTTCTTTTCTGAAGGGGGCATTTCTTATTCTCAGCTCATGGTTGGTAAACACCACTAACACATCTGCCTCCAACTGCTAGGGCCTAGCTACCAACCGATAAGCCCGACCCTTTCCTTTTGACATGATCAGACGAGCTTCAGGGGGGAGCGGGGACTTCAGGTATCTAGATAGGATGTAACTTTTGTATGGGGGTCTCTCTCAAATCTTCTTCTCGTGCCGTCGTTGGGGACTGGGCTCTGAGTTCGAGGAGGGTGACGCATTCTAGGAAACTTTGATGGCTGAGCCCCACCCGGCCCTTGTGCTTTTCCCCTACCTCTTACCACTGTTGCTGGTGTACTCGGTTTTACTGCTGGAAACGGCACCGGGCTTGCTCGACCAGGATGCTGCTGTTTTCTGCTTCCTACCAGAGCTTTGAATCTCTCTAGGAGTTCTGGGTTGGGTGCTGACACTTTCTTCACTGATGGGGGTTGGGGGTCTTGCTCCCCCTGCCCGTCTAGCCTGGATCTTTGCTGCCCTTCTACCTCGTCCTCCATTTACGGTGCTGTTGAGTTAACTGTTTCTTTAGTGCCTCTACTGTAACAGTTAACCGCTCCACTGTTCTTGTCAACGCTTCTATTGCGCCCTGTTCGTCCGAAGATGATGATGCTCTTGGTGTTTTCTGTTTTTCTTCATCACTGTCTGATGGGGATAGTTGGTCTTCTGACCGCTCACCATATTCTTCATATGCCCCTGAGCGGTAGCGTTGGCTCAACCTCACTGAACTCGAGTAATTCGTCTCACTGTCGCTGCCCTCAGGCCGTTGGAGAAGTTGTGGTCGTAGGTGAGCCCTACACCTCTAGTCGTACTGCTGAAGTTCTTGCAGCTGTGCAGTATACTCTCCATACCTTTTTGCCGCTGGTGTGTCTTCTTTGATGAGATCTGCAGACACTTGCATTTCCCTGGCCACCATTTTGACCAGGGGGTCGAGATCATTACAAGAGCTGTACAGCTTCACCACTTCGTACCGGTCTTTCTCCAGCTGCTCCAGCCATTTCACCCACCATTCCAGCCACTGCCCGATCTCCTTCTTCCGGGCAGCAACTGGCGGGCACCTCACCACCAGCAGAGGGATGCCCTGGTAACTTGACAGCAGGAGATACTGACTTGAATTCTTCACTTCAAGGCTGATGTCTTCCCCCCAGTCTCTCGGGGGTGATGTTCAGACCAGCTTGACTGTAGTTGCGACTCATTTCTTGCAGGACTTTACTGCTCCAGGTAAGCGGGTCACCTGTATGCAGCATAACCCCCACTTTAAAATGGATTCTTGGAGCTTGCCTCTTCGATGTCGCTTTTTCTTCACCATCCGGTGCTCCCTCTAGGGACTTCAGCACAAGATCTTCCCCAGAGGGACCCATTTTATCTACGGATCCCCCGGAGGGCTCTGCTGGCTCAGAACCCCCAGAGGCTTCGCCTTGCACTTCTTCCATCTTCTCTGTGGCAGGATCAGGGCTTCTCCTGCCCCCCTGCAACTCGATCTCTTCTTCCATCTTCTTGGTAGGTCGTTGTGTGTCTTCCCTTCAAAGCCTCCCCTTAGCACATCGGGGCACAGGGATGAGGGGATAGACTTAGGTCACTGCACCTCCTCCCAGACCTCGTCAGGCCCGGCCGATTCGATGCTCCTAGCCCTGTCAGCTTCTTGGCAGGAGTTGGCAGCCTGGTGCCACCACGTCGCCTATCAATTTCTTGATAGGTTTTTACCTGTCATGGTGCTCCCTCGTAGGCTATCGTTGTAGCAGGACTCAGGCAGGACGCCGCCTACCTGCGCCTTAGATCAGGGTCTCTTGAACAGCACAGCAGTCACTCTTGATTGCTGGACTCTTCTCAGCTGCTTCGGCTCCTCGAACCCAACAGCTTTTGTGGATCCCGGTGCTCCTTCGGGGCCCACCCAGGGACGCCACCGTGTCGAAGACCCTTTGACCTTGTACCTCAAGATTGAAGTTAGGCTCACCAGCTTGCAGTTCCTAGAGGAATTTTTTCCTCATAGGAGATTCTGTCACATGTGAGTGTGTGCTTGGTGACTTGAGGGTTAACCCGGCTGCACTGTCTTCATCTACCAGGCGACCTCTGCTTACCTGTATATCAGACTCTGACTGAGTGACCTGTCCAGTCAGACCCCTGGAATACCCCCTTGGTATTAACGACAGCCCCTCATGGTCTTGTTTTGCTCTTGTTAATCTGGGTGAATGTTGAAGATCAGGAAAATTGATCTATAGGAGGTCTGTTTTAAAAACACTTTAAAGAGTAACCTTTAAAAACTCATAAAAAAAATGTAACACCTCTTGTAGAAAAATACCTTCTTGAAAAACCAGAAAAGATGGACAGTGAATCAGTGATCTCACAAACTCCCATACTGTCTTTTAATATGCTGTAGTATTTATTGGAAGTCTGCAAAGCTCAGCCAGAAAGGTTATACCTGTATAAAAACAGCCAATTAAATCAAAATGATAATAAAATTCAAAATCAACCCAAACTCAGAAAAAGGGGAATCAAAACCAAAAACCCAAACTGATTAAAAATCTTGATCTAAAGAGAAATAAAAAATGTTTTTTTGTAAAATCAGTCCTTTCATCAAAAACTGAAACCATTCAAAAAATATAAAAGTTCAAAATCTCCATGATCAGTCAAGAAAATCAAAATTCAAAAATATGAAAAATCTGAAAAAGTCCAAAATGAAAGAAACCCTTTGAATAATAAAACCTGGTAAAAACATCTAACTAATTTGGAGTTATATGTCTTAAAAAGCCTTGCTGGGGAGATTGAAAAGGGTGATTAATGGCTGGTCTTCTCTTTCGATTGCTCCTCTTCTTGGGGAGAAGGGGAAGGAAAGTAGAGGCTTGGAAGCTGGAGGCCCGGCAGAGGACTCTTGAGGCTCCGTCTTCTGTTCTTCCATCAGCGGGGCCTGTGCTCTGTAAGGCCGCAAGGAGGAGAAGCCGTCAGCCGGGGAGGGGAAGGGGGGCCTCCACTTCCTCTTCTATTCTTCACTCAAGTGTTATTTTCTCCCTCTTGCAGCAGAAGATTTAGAGTTGTTAAAAGTTGAAGAGTTGAGATGGTATCTGATTCATTTTCTTGAATCTTCTGCCATCGGATGAATGGGGTCCTGAAGTCTGCCGAAAATGAACATTTCGGGGCTTTTGAACAGAGTTTTTATAACTTTTTTACACTCAATTGTGATTGGCTAGCAATCTCCCCATAGGCTTTTTGGCTTCTGTGATTGGCTTAATGTTAACTTTTATATAACAGTTACCTCATTGCACATATCTCCCCCCGATCCCAGTAATCAGCCATGTGCCACGCACTGCTCATGCACTGCTCACTCCTTACCCTCGTGGCTGTCTGGTTTTGCTTATCTCAGCACTCTCCCTCCCAAATTCTGCCCATCTCATCATTTTCCATTACCAAAATAAATCAACTCTGCTGTCTTTAACAGTTTCAGTTCCTCTTTTTCTCACATGCTTTCCCGTCAACAGGCCTTGCAGAACATTTCACAGCCTGAACCCACATAAACCTTTCTTTGTGCAGTTAAAATGTACATATGATCACACAGTTGATTTCACTTATTTTGTTGATTACATACTTCTTAATCAATGAGTATACATTTGTTTTATTGATTACATACCAGATATTGCATTTCATGGCATATGCTTTCAATATTGTGCTTTGCATTCAGTTCTATGATTCACCAGCCATGTCTGTTTCCGTCCTTTCTGAGCACAGGAGTATGTGCTCTCTGATGATTTTGTGACCCTGGCTGACCTCCCTGTGATGCTGTCTGTATTTTTGGGACATTTGAAGCAGGCTCCTCATTTTCTTTTCATAGGGGGTAAATCGGTGTTATTGTGAGAGTCTGCTGCTTTCAGCCTTTCTGCGGTTGTTGGGATCATGTTGTGGGGTACTCGAACAAGCCAGAATGTATAGACTAGACACCATTGATATAGCTAATACCAGTCCAGTGAGTAATGTTCCCCCTTGGCTGTTTCCGGGAAAGAAGTAGAAATCAGTCTGCTAATGAGGAAAAAGGATTGGCATATGAGTGAAGTTGGTGTTAGAACAAGCATTTACCTCAGGAACAATTACTATACAGTAACTACTTACAGCTCTATACTGACGGTTCAAAGAACAAAGAGGGCTCTGTTGGAGTTGGAATATACATTCCAGAGTTTAAAGTGACCATCTCAGAAAGACTCTCCAACAATGCATCCGTGTTTACAGCAGAGATGGTGGCAATAATTATTGGTTTGCGGTGGGTGGAGGAGGTCAGACCGGACCAGGTGATGGAGTGCACAGATTCACTTGCAGCTTTAAAAACCATACAAACATTAAAATCTACAAGGGAAGACTTGGTGATTGAGCTATATCACAATATATTTAGGGTACACAGGGGTGGTGGAGAAGTTCAGTTTTGTTGGGTTCCTGCACATGAAGGGTTGAAAGGGAATGACTGTGCAAACAAATTAGCAAAAGGTGCACTTGGGAAAGAAATAACTATAACTACAGTGGGGCAAAAAAATATTTAGTCAGCCACCAATTGTGCAAGTTCTCCCACTTAAAAGATGAGAGAGGTCTCCAATTTTCTTCATAGGTATACCTCAACTATGAGAGACAAAATGAGAAAAAAAAAATCCAGAAAATCACATTGAAGAATTTTTAATGAATTAATTGGTAAATTCCTTGGTAAAATAAGTATTTGGTCACCTACAAACGAGCAAGATTTCTGGCTCTCACAGACCTGCAACTTCTTCTTTAAGAGGCTCCTCTGTCCTCCACTCGTTACCTGTATTAATGGCACCTGATTGAACTCGTTATCAGTATAAAGGACACCTGTCCACAACCTCAAACAGTCAGACTCCAAACTCCACTATGGCCAAGACCAAAGAGCTGTCAAAGGACACCAGAAACAAAATTGTAGACCTACACCAAGCTGGGAAGACTGAATCTGCAATAGGTAAGCAGCTTGGTGTGAAGAAATCAACTGTGGGAGCAATTATTAGAAAATGGAAGACATACAAGACCACTGATAATCTCCCTCGATCTGGGGCTCCACGCAAGATCTCACCCCGTGAGGTCAAAATTATCACGAGAACGGTGAGCAAAAATCCCGGAACCACACGGGGGGACCTAGTGAATGACCTGCAGAGAGCTGGGACCAAAGTAACAAAGACTACCATCAGTAACACACTACGCCGCCAGGGACTCAAATCCTGCAGTGCCAGACGTGTCACCTTACTTAAGCCAGTACATGTCCAGGCCCGTCTGAAGTTTGCTAGAGAGCATTTGGATGATCCAGAAGAGGATTGGGAGAATGTCATATGGTCAGATGAAACCAAAATAGAACTTTTTGGTAAAAACTCAACTTGTCGTGTTTGGAGGAGAAAGAACACCATACCTACTGTGAAGCATGGGGGTGGAAACATCATACTTTGGGGCTGTTTTTCTGCAAAGGGACCAGGATGACTGATCCGTGTAAAGGAAAGAATGAATGGGGCCATGTATCGTGAGATTTTGAGTGAAAACCTCCTTCCATCAGCAAGGGCATTGAAGATGAAACATGGCTGGGTCTTTCAGCATGACAGTGATCCCAAACACACCGCCCCGGCAACGAAGGAGTGGCTTCGTAAGAAGCATTTCAAGGTCCTGGAGTGGCCTAGCCAGTCTCCAGATCTCAACCCCATAGAAAATCTTTGGAGGGAGTTGAAAGTCTGTGTTGCCCAGCGACAGCCCCAAAACATCACTGCTCTAGAGGAGATCTGCATGGAGGAATGGGCCAAAATATCAGCAACAGTGTGTGAAAACCTTGTGAAGACTTATAGAAAACGTTTGACCTCTGTCATTGCCAACAAAGGGTATATAACAAAGTATTGAGATGAACTTTTGTTATTGACCAAATACTTATCTTACCGAGGAATTTACCAATTAATTCATTAAAAATCCTTCAATGTGATTTTCTGGATTTTTTTTTTTCTCATTTTGTCTCTCATAGTTGAGGTATACCTATGATGAAAATTGGAGACCTCTCTCATCTTTTAAGTGGGAGAACTTGCACAATTGGTGGCTGACTAAATACTTTTTTTCCCCACTGTATGTCTCTTGGAAAAGGTGAAGGGAAAGCAGTAATCAAGAAAAAAGGAATTGAGCTATGGCAAAAAAGATCAGATGAAGATCATAAAAGTAGATCGTATTACAAAATACAAAAATCTGTTACACTAAAGAATTATAAAAACAAACAGGAGGGAAGACATTATTATGGCAAGACTCAGACTGGATCGCACAGGTTTAAATGGCACTTTATTCACCATGGGGAAAAGCGAAAGTGACAAATGTAGAGAATGTGGAGTAAAAGAAAATGTTGAACACATCTTATTACACTATCACAAGTATGGAAATGAAAGGGAGAGAAAGAAAAATGAAGTTTAAGAGGACGGTAGGAAATGGGATTTAACTGTGATTCTGGGAACAGATGGAGAGGCACTAAGAATAACAAGAAGGGCTCTTTTCTCTTTTTTAAATAACACAGGATTAAGTCATAGAATTTAGGGGTTGGGCTCAGATGACATAATGTTACACACTCTTGTACAGTAGGTGGTGGTATGCACCTTTCAGTTGTTTGCTATTCACCAGTAACTGAGAGAAGAAGAAGAAGATCTAGAGTGATGATAATCAAGTCAGTGGCGGTAATGCACCTGTAAGCTAGTTGCCAACCGCCAGTCAAATCTAAAAGAAGAAGAAGAAGCTTGAGAGGAGGAGAGAACTACAGCTCCTGACCAGATAGAGTGATGATACAGAGTGAAGAACGTGGCAGTATTGCACCTGTGTGCAGGTTGCCAACCGCCAATCAAATCTAAAAGAAGAAGAAGAAAGCTTGAGAGGAGATACGGCTGAATAGAGTGATGATATAGAAAGTGGGTGGTGGGAATGCACCTGTAAGCTGGTTGCCAACCGCCAATCAAATCTAAAAGAAGAAGCTCGAGAGGATTGCACACTTAGCAATGATGATATCGAGTGAAGTACGTGGCGGTAATGCACCTGTAAGCTTGTTGCCAACCGCCAATCAAATCTAAGAAGAAGAAGAAACAACAAACACAGACATGCTCAAATCAGTGAAATCAAAAGTAAGTCAAAACATAAGAACTAATGTAATTGGTTTAAAAATACAGGTTTTAAATGAGCTCAAAGTTTACAAAAAGCATTCTGCAATAAAATATTCAGTGAAGAAGAATTGTGTAAAAAAAAAAAAAAAAAAGGTTCATTTAATAGCACCAGATATTATCCACTTCTGTTGATAAACACAGCTTCAGTCACATAATGTTGGTGTTTTCTCTGCTGTTTCCCCTCTCAGGAGTCTGAAGGAGCAGCTGAAGATGTGGGCGAGCTCCAACCTTCAACTTCGGCACCGATCCCGCACAGACTGGGTAAGGTCACTCAGTCGCTGACTCAGAGCTACTGTAGATGTGGAGAGTTTGGAGCAGGAAGCAGGGCAAGTGAGATAGAGCTGTCAAGACAGTAGTGGTGTAAATAATGAAAGGCTCTGTTCTGTTTAACAGCTCGATGGACATCTAATCCCTGCATCACACAAAAATAAATTCAAAGAAATGTCAACAGTGATGGAGATTTTAGTTTATTTTGGTGCCTGGGGTGCATGTGTAAAGGATGCTACAGTCTCACTTAACGGATCCAAAATGTACAACAAAAATAGAATTACAGGAGTTGTGGTTGAGTTGGACAACTTGAGGTAATAGTGGACTACTATTTTTTTTCATAACAAGTAGGAAAATTTCAGCTTAGGTGCTCATCAGTATCACTGCTGATTGATACATTGTCGTGTTTTTCAGTGTGGCATCAGTTTTTAGTGTAAAGTTCTTCCACACTGCTGACATTTCTTCTGCACTGCTCTACAAACCAAAGGGGCAGATAAAGAGAAGTTGCTAGACTCCTCTGTAACTATGTACACATTGGTCTTTTCATGTTGTGGATAAGGCTGCAACTGACAATTATTTTGGGAGTTGACTAATGACTATTTTATTAGTTGACTAATCACGATTATTTCTGTCATGTCCACCATCTCTGCTTCCTGTTGGCACGGCTCCTGTTCAGGGCTCCAGGATGTTTCAAATTTCCTACTGCCACCCAGTGAAGAAAGAATTTGATTTTCTCCTTCTTTTGGATTTGATTGGTGGTTGGCAACCAGCTTACAGGTGCATTACAGCCACGTACTTCACTCTATATCATCACTCTATCTGGTCAGGAGCTGTAGTCCTATAGACAGCCAATCTTCTTTTAGATTTGATTGGCGGTTGGCAACCAGCCTACAGGTGCATTATTCTTCTTCTTTTAGATTTGATTGGCAGTTGGCAACCAGCTTACAGGTGCATTACCGCCATTGACTTGAATACACAGGGTTGTGGTGATGTGAAAATGACGAGACAGAGTTCTCTCTCAAAGTCAACTTTATTCACAACACCATCATCTCACAGCAGAGAGAAAAAAGAGGAAAAAAACAGTAAACTCTCGTCCTTAAATATCAGGGACTTCACCTTTGTAGATCACATGTCACACAGACCAATTTGCATTATAAAGACAGTCACAATGCATTTCTCTCCATGATATCACTTCCACTGTCTCCCATTCATCCTTTCCTTAATCCTTTAATTGCACCCCCACAGACCAAAGCTAATATTCCTGCAGCTTCCTGCCTTTGTTCTGACCTAAAATGTGAGTCACAGAATCTCCATGAGTGTGTCCACCACACCAAGCCCCCCCCAGCATTTTAGACAACAGAACAACAAGAGAATACACATCAGTCCACATGCTGTATAGGCTTCAGCCTCCTGCCGTATCTGCTGAAGTTGGGGTTCAATGTCTCTGCGGCGCTGTCACGCTGGGGGTTTGCCGTCTGGGGGCGGAAACCCTTTGTCAGTCTCTGCGGGTGTTCTGGGGAAACATTCTTGTGGAAAATATTACTGTGTGAAGCCCCACGAGGTGGTCTACCTCTCGGCAGGGCCCTTGCCAACAGCACTTGCTCATCTGCCACCACAAAAGCGGGTTTAAGTCTGTTTATGCCAATTTTCTCTTTCCTACCCCTCAAATCTAGCAAAAATTGCTTGTCCCCCGTTTCTAGCACTCTGAATGGTCCGTCATAAGGCGGTCACAATGGGGTTCGATGCGCATCGTGTCTAACAAAAACAAACTGCGTTCTTCAAAGTTTTAGGCACAAAAACGCGCGGAAAACTGTGGTGCACGGGACCGGGCAGCGTGCTTGATTCTGTGTTACTCCGCAACAGCTGAGACGGGGAGGTGTCTGGCGCAGGGTTATCTGGGAGAAACTCCCCAGGCAGCCGGAGTGGCTGCGCAAACACTAGCTCAGCTGGGGAGGCTTCTAGATCCTCTTTAGGTGCAGAACGCAACCCCAATAACACCCATGGTAACTTGTCAACCCAATTTGAATCCGTCAGTGCCGCCCTGAGAGCCGCTTTCAATGACCTATGAAAACGTTCGCATAACCCGTTAGCCTGCGGATTGTACGCGGTTGTGCGGTGAATTGTGACACCCAGGCTGCGGGCCATTGTCGACCAAAGCTCGGACACAAATTGAGGGCCTCTGTCGGACGTAATGTCCGACGGAACACCGAAGCGCGCCACCCAAGCTGTTAAAAACGCGCGCACCACCTCCTCGGCCGTGGTTGATGCCGGCGGGACCACTTCAGGCCAGCGCGTGGTGCGGTCCACCATTGTCAGAAGGTGTGTGCACCCCTGTGACAGCGGGAGGGGACCGACGAGGTCCACATGAACGTGATTGAACCTCTTGGCCGGAATGTGAAACGGTTCCAAAGGAGCCCTCGTGTGCCTGTGTACTTTGGCTCGTTGACACGCTGTGCAGGCTGCTGCCCACTCTTTGACCTGTTTGCGGAGGCTCGGCCACACAAATTTCTCTCCCACCATTTTGACCGACGCGCGCACTCCAGGGTGCGCTAACGAATGAACAGAGTCAAAAACGCGGCAGCGCCACACGGCCGGTACTACTGGACGCGGCCGTCCAGTGAAGACATCGCAGATTGGGGGGCGGGGCGCATACCGTCTTGCAGCACCCTGTTCTCCAGCCTTAACCCTGTTGGTCCAGACTGGAGCGCGCGCACGTCCGCGTCATTAACCTGCTCCGCGGCCATGGCTGCATAATCTCCCCCTACGCTGACTGGGGCCGCCATGGCGCGCGAGAGGCAATCTGCCACTACATTGAGTTTGCCCACCACATGCCAAATATCAGTGGTAAACTCTGATATGGCAGCCAGCTGTCTCTGCTGCCGGCCTGACCACGGTTCAGAGACCTTGGCCATTGCGAATGTTAGCGGTTTGTGGTCAACGAACGCGGTGAAAGCGCGTCCTTCCAGCCAGAACTGGAAGTGGCGGATGGCCAAATGGAGAGCGAGCAGCTCCCTGTCGAACGCGCTGTATTTACGCTCGCTATCGCGCAAGGTCCTGCTGAAAAAGGCGAGGGGCTGCCAAACCCCAGCTACATGTTGCTCCCCGACCGCCACTATGGCCACCTCTGACGCGTCAGTGGTGAGCGCTATGCGGGCCGTTGGGTCTGGATGTGCCAACAACGCAGCCTTTGCCAAGGCTGCTTTCACCTCCGAGAACACTTGGTCCCGCTCCGGGGGCCACTCGATCTTATCCGCGGGTTTCTTTTTTTTGAGCGCGGCATACAATGGCTGCATGAGTTGCGCTGGGCGGGGGAGAAAACGGTTATAAAAATTCACCATTCCCAAAAACTCCTGCAACGCCCTGACCGTCTGCGGCCGGGGAAAATCTGCCACAGCGCGCACTTTGTCAGGCAGCGAAACTGCTCCTTCGGGGGAGACGTGGTGTCCTAAAAAATCGATCTGCGCCACCCCGAACTGACACTTTGCTGAGTTGATTATTAACCCGTGATCTCCCAACCTTCAGAAAACTGTGGCCAGGTGTTTTTCGTGTTCGTCTTCGGACGCGCTGGCTACTAAAATATCGTCCAGGTAGACGAACACGAAAGGGAGATCGCGAAGCACCGCATCCATCATGCGCTGGAACGTCTGAGCAGCCCCTTTAAGTCCGAATGGCATGCGTAAAAACTCGAATAGGCCAAACGGAGTTATTACCGCTGTTTTGGGTATGTCCTCAGTGCGCACTGGGACTTGGTGGTAACCGCGGACCAAGTCTATTTTAGAAAAAATGCGCGCCCCTGCCAAATGAACGGAAAAATCTTGGATATGTGGGATTGGGTAGCGGTCGTGCGCTGTAGCGTTGTTTAACCTGCGGAAATCCCCACAAGGGCGCCATGATCTGTCAGCTTTCGGGACCATATGCAGGGGGGAAGCCCACGGACTGTTTGAACGTCGGATAATGCCCAACCTCTCCAGGTTGGCGAACTTCTCGCGCGCTATGGCTTGTTTAACTGCGTCCAAGCGCCGAGCTTTTGCAAAAACGGGCGGTCCGGTAGTGGTAATAAAATGCTCCACCCCGTGTTCAGCGACTGTTGCCGAAAATGTGGGGACCGTGGGTGCTGGGAACTGAGTGAGCAGTGTGTGGAACTTACCGCTTGCTGCTGTGACGTTGGCTTGAGCTGTTGGCGGGGCCACTCGCGCTGTACAGGGGATAGAATCAAAAGAAAGTGCATTAACCAGGCGCCTGTTAGCGAGATCAACCAACAAACCATGTGAGCACAAAAAATCAGCCCCCAACATATTGAAATTTACTGCTGCTACAACAAAAGTCCACTCAACTGTACGGCCGTGTAGAGACAGAAGCAGAGTCTTCTCACCAAAGGTCTTAATCTCCGAGCCGTTCGCTTCCGTCACCCGGGGACCTCCGGAACCAGCTAGTCTGTCCGCGTAGGAAGGTGTGATGAAGCTCAACTGGGAGCCTGTGTCGACGAGGAACTGCCTCCCCGAGCGTGCGTCTGACAAGTAGAGCAGCTTGTTCTCTTCCCCGAGGGCCGCGGCTGCTACCGACCCCCGGTCTTGGCGTTTCCCGAACACCCGAACTGGCACGGCGGTACACACTTGCGTGCCCTCTCTGCGAAGCGGCAATGGTAGAAACAAAGGACGTCCGGTCCACGTTCTCTGGCCCTTGCCGCCGCCGTCGTCGGTGAGTCTGGCACCGCTGCCTCTGGCCCCCTGTCGTCTCTGGTCGTCACGCCGCATTGCGCTGCAGCGGCCGTGGCTGCGCGCCGCTTGGTGGCGTTGACAATCCGCTGCACCTCCCGGTCCAGTGCACGGTAGTCCCATAGGGCCAACAGTGGCGAATTGGCCAGGGTCACTCTCGCTGCTGACGGTAGAGTCCTGAGGAAGAGGTGGGTGAAAATGAAGTGATCATCGTCAGAGTCTTTCAACCTCAACAACTTCTCCATCAGGCTCGCGGGCATGTCATTTTCCCCCTCCGTCAGCGCCAGGAGCCTCTCTGCTCGCTCCTCCGCCGAGGGGGTGAATTGCTGGATGAGTGCAGCCTTCAACACGCCGTATTTGTCGCTCTCCGGCGGCTGGTCGATCAGGCTCTCCACATGCTGGGCCGTGTTGTTGTCCAGCTTTGCGACTACGTGGTAGAATTTCGTGGCATCTGCCGATATCCCCCGGAGGTTGAACTGTGCCTCAACCGCGTTGAACCAGGAGCGCGGATTGTTCTGCCAGAAGTCCGGTAGCTGGACTGTAGCGGCATTCGTTTGGCTGGGGGCTCCTGATGCAGCTGGCCCGGGGGGATTTTCTTCTTCCATGATACGTCTCGGGTCACCAGTGTGGTGATGTGAAAATGACGAGACAGAGTTCTCTCTCAAAGTCAACTTTATTCACAACACCATCATCTCACAGCAGAGAGAAAAAAGAGAAAGAAACAGTAAACTCTCGTCCTTAAATATCAGGGACTTCACCTTTGTAGATCACATGTCACACAGACCAATTTGCATTATAAAGACAGTCACAATGCATTTCTCTCCATGATATCACTTCCACTGTCTCCCATTCATCCTTTCCTTAATCCTTTAATTGCACCCCCACAGACCAAAGCTAATATTCCTGCAGCTTCCTGCCTTTGTTCTGACCTAAAATGTGAGTCACAGAATCTCCATGAGTGTGTCCACCACAGGGTTACAAAAATAATTTTTTGTAAGCTGTCTGTGTTTTTTCAACTGATTTAAGACAATTTTGCACCGCTGAATCCGAAAATGACATCAGTTTCTCTCGATCAGGTCAGGTTTTTATGCTAAGTTGATTTTTAAAAAATCTGATCGTCTGACTAAATCGATTACATTTTTGTGACATTATCAGTTGATTTTTGTTAATATTTTTCATCCGAAATAGATTTTTAAGAGAAAAAAAATCATTTTCTAACACAATTTATTGATTAAATGTTACAAACTTCAATTACTGTAAATTGAACAGTAGACATCGATAAAGGTAAGTACATGTAAATTGAATGTTACGTCATCATTGTTCAGAATTCAGAGCTTCAACTTCCATTTATTTGAACCTCTGGAATGCTCAGTGCCAGGGATGTCTCTCTTCAGAGTCCAACAGTAATCAGCCATCATGACAATTTATGACATGTCATAAATTAGCACATGCAAACTCTTCAGAGTTCGAGAAATTTTAAGAAATAAAAAAAGAATTTTGCATCATATAAAGCAAAATACCCATACATGTAAACAAAAACATAAAAAAAAAACGTGTGGCCATAGTTCAAAAAGTTGACCTGATTGGGCAAAACCAATGTGATTTTTGGATTCAGCTCATCAAAATTGTCCTAAATCAGCTAAAACAACTTAAGACAATAAAGTTGATGTTTAACAGTGTTATCATCACTCTAAATCTTTGTGTAAGGAGTTCTGAACAACTCCCCACATGTGAAAAAACCATCTGTCTCTGGACCGCAACATCCCTACAGGTGCATTCTTCTTCCTTGTCTTCTTTTCAGAACTCCTTATAAGAACTCCTGATACAAAGATATAGAGTGATGATAATCAAATCAGTGGCGGTAATGCACCTGTAAGCTGGTTGCCAACCACCAATCAAATCTAAAAGAAGAAGAAGATGATTTGATTTGCGGTTGGCAACCAGCCTACAGGTGCATTACCACCATGTACTTTATTTATCAGTCTATATACAATGGGGCAAAAAAGTATTTAGTCAGCCACCAACTGTGCAAGTTCTCCCACTTAAAAGATGAGAGAGGTCTCCAATTTTCATCATAGGTATACCTCAACTATGAGAGACAAAATGAGAAAAAAAAAATCTAGAAAATCACATTGTCTGATTTTTAAAGAATTTATTTGCAAATTATGGAGGAAAATAAGTATTTGGTCACCTACAAACAAGCAAGATTTCTGGCTCTCACGGACCTGTAACTACTTCTTTAAGAGGCTCCTCTGTCCTCCACTCGTTACCTGTATTAATGGCACCTGTTTGAACTCGTTATCAGTATAAAAGACACCTGTCCACAACCTCAAACAGTCAGACTCCAAACTCCACTATGGCCAAGACCAAAGAGCTGTCAAAGGACACCAGAAACAAAATCGTAGACCTGCACCAGGCTGGGAAGACTGAATCTGCAATAGGTAAGCAGCTTAGTGTGAAAAAATCAACTGTGGGAGCAATTATTAGAAAATGGAAGACATACAAGACCACTGATAATCTCCCTCGATCTGGGGCTCCACGCAAGATTTCACCCTGTGGGGTCAAAATGATGACGAGAATGGTGAGCAAAAATCCCAGAACCACATGGGGGGACCTAGTGAATGACCTGCAGAGAGCTGGGACCAAAGTAACAAAGACTACCATCAGTAACACACTACGCCGCCAGGGACTCAAATCCTGCAGTGCCAGACGTGTCCCCCTGCTTAAGCCACTGCATGTCCAGGCCCGTCTGAAGTTTGCTAGAGAGCATTTGGATGATCCAGAAGAGGATTGGGAGAATGTCATATGGTCAGATGAAACCAAAATAGAACTTTTTGGTAAAAACTCAACTTGTCGTGTTTGGAGGAGAAAGAACACCATACCTACTGTGAAGCATGGGGGTGGAAACATCATGCTTTGGGGCTGTTTTTCTGCAAAGAAACCAGGATGACTGATCCGTGTAAAGGAAAGAATGAATGGGGCCATGTATCGTGAGATTTTGAGTGAAAACCTCCTTCCATCAGCAAGGGCATTGAAGATGAAACGTGGCTGGGTCTTTCAGCATGACAATGATCCCAAACATACCGGCTGGGCAGTGAAGGAGTGGCTTCGTAAGAAGCATTTCAAGGTCCTGGAGTGGCCTAGCCAGTCTCCAGATCTCAACCCCATAGAAAATCTTTGGAGGGAGTTGAAAGTCCGTGTTGCCCAGCGACAGCTTCAAAACATCACTGCTCTAGAGGAGATCTGCATGGAGGAATGGGCCAAAATACCAGCAACAGTGTGTGAAAACCTTGTGAAGACTTACAGAAAACGTTTGACCTCTGTCATTGCCAACAAAGGGTATATAACAAAGTATTGAGATGAACTTTTGTTATTGACCAAATACTTATTTTAGCGAGGAATTTACCAATTAATTCATTAAAAATCCTTCAATGTGATTTTCTGGATTTTTTTTTCTCATTTTGTCTCTCATAGTTGAGGTATACCTATGATGAAAATTGGAGACCTCTCTCATCTTTTAAGTGGGAGAACTTGCACAATTGGTGGCTGACTAAATACTTTTTTACCCCACTGTAGACATCATGTAGATATCATAGGCGATCCTATGATCTTTTAGTGAGTCCTATGGTTGTGACAGACACACAGAGATTTCTTGAATTATATCACTATAAATTCAAGAAATCGCTGTGTGTATAGACTCTATACCATAGAGTGATGATAATCAAGTCAGTGGCGGTTATGCACCTGTAAGCTGGTTGCCAACCGCCAATCAAATCTGAAAGAGGAAGAAGAAGATTGCCATGGAAATCTCACTGAAGAAGAAGAAAAAGATTGTTCAGAACTCCTTATAAGAACTCCTTATACAAATATATAGAGTGAAGAAGACGAAGAAGAGGTTGCCAACTGAGAAGAATTCTGACTTTTGATACATAGAGTGATGTTTACTGAGTGAAATATGTGGCGGTAAGGACAACAGCTCCTGACCAGATAGAGTGATGATATAGAGTGAAGTACGTGGCGGTAGTGCACCTGTAAGCTGGTTGCCAACTGCCAGTGTAATCTAAAAGAAGAAGAAGAAATGTCTGGGGGTGCTAGCAAGCAGCAGCATGTGAAGACGCGTTTCTGCTGGACTCCTGGGTAGGGCGAACCTTTAATGAATATTTCAATACTTTTGATCAATTTTGGATAAATTGGGCTGAACATACATCAGACTAAAACGTTTAGGCACCGGAATTACGACTTTATATTTTCCCATCGACTTTTCTGAAGGTGCCATGAGCAGGAATAAACCCAGCCAAGAGCAGGCTGTTTAAAGCCTTCGGCTCCATTAAGGCCTCTGAGGGGGGAACTGACCAATTTGTCTGAGGTGATGGCTGCTATTGTGAACAGTGAAAGCAGGATACTGGCCCATATAGATTTAAAGATTAAAGATTTGGATACAAAAATGGATTCTGTCGTACAGGATATGGCAAGGCAAGAGACCCGCTTAGGAGACCTGGAAGATGGCTTAAATACGTATTCAGATAAGACGGTTGGCATCCAAGGGGACGTTGGCCAGCTAAAGTCAGAAGTAGCTGCGCTGAGCCTGAAGTTGGAAGACCTGGAGGGACGACAACGCCGGCATAATGTACGAATAATTGGCATAAAAAAAGGGCTGGATAACAGTGAAGGCCAGAGGCTGATGGTGACTGTTGCCAGGATCCTACAGGAGCTATTGAAACTCGACTTCACCCCAACGTTAGACCGGGCCCATCGCAGCCTACCCCCTTCACCAAAGGAGGGTGAACCCCCTAGGGTGACTGTGGCAAAATTTCATTATTTTCAGGAGAGAGAGGAGGTTCTTCGTAAAGCATCACGTTTGGCTCCGCTCAACCTCCAAGGTAGGAGAGTGAGCATTTCCCTGGATTACACTATTGCCGTGGCGAAGAAGAGAGTGGCCTTCTCTGAAGCTAAGCGTCAAGTATGGGCTCCTCTTCCCAGCGGTTCTCTGCATTACTGTACCAACTGGGTAAGATAAATGCTTTGAAGACCCATCTGCAGCGATGGATTATATCAGGAAAAACCTGCAGCCATAAAACAAGACACCACAGAAATATTAAAGAACAAGAAGTGTTGGTCGTGGCTAATGGAAATTGGCTGCTAACGGGCGCAGATGGCTAAAGGATAGTGACTGGTACGGTTCTCCAGATGGAACGGTGACTAACAAACAGTCGATGGTCTCACCTAGTAGTCTTTCCTAACTTTTATAATGTGCTCCTCCGTTGGTAGTGCTGTTTAAAATTCTTTGCATCCAAGAAATTGTTATATCTTCTCAACCAAATTAATTTTGGAAGTGTTTATTGTTTTTTAAAGTTGCTTTAATATATCTTTCCTTTTCTTTCTTTTTTTTCTCTTCCCCTTTTTGTTTTTTTTTTCTTTTTTTAGACGCAGTTTTAAGATATGGTATTTTTTGTAAATTTGAATTTTCTCTCTTATAAGTTTCTTATAAGTATAGGTTTTCTTATAAGTTGGTTAATTCTGTCACTGTAAACCCGCCTCTTTTTAATTTTTTTTTCCTTTTTTATGTGTGTGTAGCAGTGTGTATACAGGTGAGCGCATGTGCCTATTTGAGTTTGCAAATGTGTGTATGCGTCTTTATGCACATGTGTGGTAAATATATATATATATATATATATATATATATATATACAGTGGGGAAAAAAGTAGTCAGCCACCAATTGTGCAAGTTCTCCCACTTAAAAGATGAGAGAGGTCTCCAATTTTCATCATAGGTATACCTCAACTATGAGAGACAAAATGAGGAAAAAAAATGCAGAAAATCACATTGAAGGATTTTTAATGAATTAATTGGTAAATTCCTCGGTAAAATAAGTATTTGGTCAATAACAAAAGTTCATCTCAATACTTTGTTATATACCCTTTGTTGGCAATGACAGAGGTCAAACATTTTCTGTAAGTCTTCACAAGGTTTTCACACACTGTTGCTGGTATTTTGGCCCATTCCTCCATGCAGATCTCCTCTAGAGCAGTGATGTTTTGGGGCTGTCGCTGGGCAACACGGACTTTCAACTCCCTCCAAAGATTTTCTATGGGGTTGAGATCTGGAGACTGGCTAGGCCACTCCAGGACCTTGAAATGCTTCTTACAAAGCCACTCCTTCATTGCCCGGGCAGTGTGTTTGGGATCATTGTCATGCTGAAAGACCCAGCCACATTTCATCTTCAATGCTCTTGCTGATGGAAGGAGGTTTACCACCTACTGTACAAGAGTGTGTAACATTATGTCATCTGAGCCCAACCCCTAAATTCTATGACTTAATCCTGTGTTATTTAAAAAAGAGAAAAGAGCCCTTCTTGTTATTCTTAGTGCCTCTCCATCTGTTCCCAGAATCACAGTTAAATCCCATTTCCTACCGTCCTCTTAAACTTCATTTTTCTTTCTCTCCCTTTCATTTCCATACTTGTGATAGTGTAATAAGATGTGTTCAACATTTTCTTTTACTCCACATTCTCTACATTTGTCACTTTCGCTTTTCCCCATGGTGAATAAAGTGCCATTTAAACCTGTGCGATCCAGTCTGAGTCTTGCCATAATAATGTCTTCCCTCCTGTTTGTTTTTATAATTCTTTAGTGTAACAGATTTTTGTATTTTGTAATACGATCTACTTTTATGATCTTCATCTGATCTTTTTTGCCATAGCTCAATTCCTTTTTTCTTGATTACTGCTTTCCCTTCACCTTTTCCAAGAGACATACAGTGGGGAAAAAAAGTATTTAGTCAGCCACCAATTGTGCAAGTTCTCCCACTTAAAAGATGAGAGAGGTCTCCAATTTTCATCATAGGTATACCTCAACTATGAGAGACAAAATGAGAAAAAAAAAAATCCAGAAAATCACATTGAAGGATTTTTAATGAATTAATTGGTAAATTCCTCGGTAAGATAAGTATTTGGTCAATAACAAAAGTTCATCTCAATACTTTGTTATATACCCTTTGTTGGCAATGACAGAGGTCAAACGTTTTCTATAAGTCTTCACAAGGTTTTCACACACTGTTGCTGATATTTTGGCCCATTCCTCCATGCAGATCTCCTCTAGAGCAGTGATGTTTTGGGGCTGTCGCTGGGCAACACAGACTTTCAACTCCCTCCAAAGATTTTCTATGGGGTTGAGATCTGGAGACTGGCTAGGCCACTCCAGGACCTTGAAATGCTTCTTACGAAGCCACTCCTTCGTTGCCGGGGCGGTGTGTTTGGGATCACTGTCATGCTGAAAGACCCAGCCATGTTTCATCTTCAATGCCCTTGCTGATGGAAGGAGGTTTTCACTCAAAATCTCACGATACATGGCCCCATTCATTCTTTCCTTTACACGGATCAGTCATCCTGGTCCCTTTGCAGAAAAACAGCCCCAAAGTATGATGTTTCCACCCCCATGCTTCACAGTAGGTATGGTGTTCTTTCTCCTCCAAACACGACAAGTTGAGTTTTTACCAAAAAGTTCTATTTTGGTTTCATCTGACCATATGACATTCTCCCAATCCTCTTCTGGATCATCCAAATGCTCTCTAGCAAACTTCAGACGGGCCTGGACATGTACTGGCTTAAGTAAGGTGACACGTCTGGCACTGCAGGATTTGAGTCCCTGGCGGCGTAGTGTGTTACTGATGGTAGTCTTTGTTACTTTGGTCCCAGCTCTCTGCAGGTCATTCACTAGGTCCCCCCGTGTGGTTCCGGGATTTTTGCTCACCGTTCTCGTGATAATTTGGACCTCACGGGGTGAGATCTTGCGTGGAGCCCCAGATCGAGGGAGATTATCAGTGGTCTTGTATGTGTTCCATTTTCTAATAATTGCTCCCACAGTTGATTTCTTCACACCAAGCTGCTTACCTATTGCAGATTCAGTCTTCCCAGCTTGGTGCAAGTCTACAATTTTGTTTCTGGTGTCCTTTGACAGCTGTTTGGTCTTGGCCATAGTGGAGTTTGGAGTCTGACTGTTTGAAGTTGTGGACAGGTGTCTTTTATACTGGTAATGAGTTCAAACAGGTGCCATTAATACAGGTAACGAGTGGAGGACAGAGGAGTCTCTTAAAGAAGAAGTTACAGGTCTGTGAGAGCCAGAAATCTTGCTTGTTTGTAGGTGACCAAATACTTATTTTACCAAGGAATTTACCAATTAATTAATTAAAAATCCTTCAAAGTGATTTTCTAGATTTTTTTTTTTCTCATTTTGTCTCTCATAGTTGAGGTATACCTATGATGAAAATTGGAGACCTCTCTCATCTTTTAAGTGGGAGAACTTGCACAATTGGTGGCTGACTAAATACTTTTTTTATACTTAATATTTAATACTTAATATTGGACTAGTGATCGACTAGTGATCACTGGACTAGTGATCTGCTGTTTCTGTTTAAAGAGTGCAGAGGAGGAGAGGGGAGGGAAGGGGAAGAGGAGAAGGGGAAGGGGGGGAATTGAATTAAATGAAGACAAAGAACAGGTTAATTTCCCCAAGTGTTTTAGGGTTGAGTTGTTTTCCCCTCTTCCCCCTTTTTTTTTTTAATTTATTCTCAGACATCGTCGTAGATAATTTAATTTAGCTTTACCCGCCATCAGAGAGCCATGCCGAAATTGATATTTCAAGGGTTGAAATTTAAATTGTCCCATATTCTAAGTGTAACATATTTTTTTCTTTTTTTTTTTAAATTATTTTTATCTGTGGACTGTCTACCCTAGCCAGGACCCGCTAGGGGAGTTTTCTTTTTTTATGTACACTGACTGTGTCATACCAGCAAAGGGAAATGTGATCCTGAAGGATTTGTTGGATCGGCATGGGGTCTCAAGGCTTTATTTTTTTTTTTTTTTCCGTTTGTTTGTAGTTAAGAGACAGGGTCACTTGCTTTTCTTTCTTTGTGTTTTGATAAAGGTTTAATGTCTGACACTCATACTCTAAGCTCTCTTCATTTCCTGAGCTAGAATGTGAAAGGAATTCATAATCCTGTGAAACGTAATAGGGTTCTGGCACATTTAAAATCTCTTGGTTCTGATATCATGTTTCTACAGGAAACACACCTCCTATCGACCGAACACGCGAGACTAAAAAAAAAGCCTGGATCGGACAGATTTTTAGTTTGAGATATGAGAGCAGAGCACGGGGCACAGCCATCCTGATCAAGAAGGGTGTTCCATTCGTCTCTTTGTCAACCATTTCTGACCCCCGTGGAAGGTATGTGGTGGTCACGGGTAATATGTATGGTACACGAGTGGTTTTAGTGAATATCTATGGGCCAAACTGGGATGATTCCTCTTTCTTCGCTAATTTTATAACAACCCTTCCAGATTTTAATAACTGTTTATTGATACTGGGGGGAGACTTTAACTGTGTATTACACCATTTTTTAGATTGGTCCAATCCAAGACCCAACAGTAAGATTTCAAGGGCAGGTAGTGTCATCCAGTTGTTTATGGACTCGTATGCTCTTTTTGACCCCTGGAGGAAAAATAATCCGCAACTACAAAACAATTCTCTTTTTTTCTCCCCTGTATATCATTCCTATTCCAGAATTGATTTTTTTCTTTTAGATGGAAGAACCTCCTCCATGGTTAAGGGGTGTCAGTATAATGCTATTGTTTTCTCTGATCATAGCACCATACAATTGGATACGAGCTTCCCAGATTGCCCCAGACCCCAACACACCTGGCGGTTTGACCCCCTCCTGCTTTCTAAGGTCTCCTTCAAAAACTTCCTTTCTCAACAAATCATAGATTTTATGGAGATCAACCAAACTCCTTAGCCAGAGTTGGTTCGGACACCGAGAAATGGAAAAGAGTGCTAGGCAGTTATGGAGTAGGCAAGTGCAATGCTAATGGAGAACTTCTACTTGCACTATGTTCAGAGTACAACTTTGCGATAACCAACACTCTATTTAAGCACAAGGACACACACAAGAAGACATGGATGCACCCAAGATCCAAGCACTGGCACTTATTAGACTACATCATAGTCAGGCAGAGAGACATAAGGGATGTATTGGACACCAGAGCAATGAGAGGTGCGGACTGTGGCACTGATCATGTTATACTGAGATCTAGATTAAGGATTTGGAGACGAAAACAGCACTGCAGGACGGGTGCAAAGCCACCACGGAAGCTAAACACTAGTGCACTGAAATGCCAAAAGAAGCAGGAAGAACTTGCAGGGGAAATGGATGAAAACTTGAAAGACTGGGACAGCAACAACTCAGAGAATAACATAGAAGAGAAATGGGCAACACTGAAGGATACGGTGTATCAGACTGCGAGTGATGTATTAGGCTGCCCTGAGAGGAAACATCAAGATTGGTTTGATGAGCATGATGAACACCTGAACTACTAGAAGTGAGGAATACAGCTAGGCAGGAAAACCTACAGTGTAACACAAGGTCGAAGAAGAAGAAATAATCAAAGGCTCAGAGAGAGCTACAGAAGTACACCAGAGAGATGAAGTCCAACTGGTGGGATGAAAAAGCAGAGAAACTTCAAACTGCAGCAGACAGGAAGGACATGAAAACATTTTTCACAGGTTTGAGAGAAATCTACGGCCCTAAACCAAGAGGATTGATCCAACTAAAGGCTATGGATGGTGAAACGGTTTTGCAGGAGAAAGACAAGATCCTGGACAGATTTGCAGACCACTTTGACCAACTACTAAACAACCCTGGAGATCTCACTGAAGAGGCTAAAGAAACTCTAGTGCAGTGACCAGCTGTATCAAGTCTGGATGAACCACCAAATTTTGATGAACTAATGGCAGCTATCAGGACAAGACAGGATGGTAAAGCTCCAGGAAGGGATGGAATTCCAGCAGAAGTGTGGAAATTTGGCGGCGTTCAGCTGACCAACTGCCCGCACAAGCTCATCCAAGAGATATGGGATGCCCAGAAAGTACCTCAAGACTGGAGGGATGCAAGTATTGTGCCTTTGTTCAAGAAAGGTGACAGGAAGGATTGTGGAAATTACCGAGGTATATCACTGCTAGCCACTGTTGGTAAGATTCTCTCACATGTACTATTTAACAGACTCGGTGAACACATCTCGCAGAATGTACTACCGGAAACTCAGTACGGCTTTAGAAGTGGAAGAAGCACAATGGACATGATTTTCAGCTTGAAACAGGTTCAAGAAAAGTGTATTGAACAGAACATGCCGCTTTAAGTAGTCTTCATAGACTTCAGTAAAGCCTTCAATACTGTTTTGCGACAAGGACTTTGGCAGGTACTCAAGAAATATGGTTGTACAGAGAAGTTTGTCAGCCTGATCGAGGCAGTCCATACAGGTATGCAAGCAAACGTGGCAATGACTGGTTCAGTATCTAAAGACTTTTCAGTAAGCAACAGGGTGAAACAAGGGTGTGTGCTGGCACCTACACTCTTTTCGCTATATATCTGGCAGCCATGCTTGAGGTTGCCTTCAAAGACACTTCAGAAGGAGTG
This sequence comes from Pholidichthys leucotaenia, assembly GCA_020510985.1. Taxonomy (NCBI): domain Eukaryota; kingdom Metazoa; phylum Chordata; class Actinopteri; order Cichliformes; family Pholidichthyidae; genus Pholidichthys; species Pholidichthys leucotaenia. The sequence continues at coordinate 290,522,071 of CM035845.1, forward strand.
TACATTCAAACAAGGAAAGAAGCAGACTTGTTCAGTGTGGCACAGTTTAAAGCCAAGAGTAAGACATCGATAAAGGTAGTAAGAGAAATGCTCTTTGCCGACAACAGTGCTCTAGTTGCACACAGCGTGGAAGATATGCAATCTTTAGTGGAGAAATTTGAGAGAGCGGCTAGCCAATTCAGCCTCCAAATCAACATCAAGAAGACAGAGTGCCTTTATCAACCACCAAAGTTCCAATTATCAACATCACTACCAGAAGAGATCAGCATTGGTACAGAGCCACTAGTCAAGTGCAAGACTTTCAAGTACCTAGGGAGTACTGTTTCAGAGAATGCTAGGCTGGAGGATGAACTATCTCTCAGAATGGGAAGAGCGAGCGCTGTGTTTGGAAACTTGAGGGAGAGACTGTGGAACAATCGACATGTGTCTATCCATGTGAAATGCAAAGTGTACAGAGCAACAGTACTGGCTACTCTATTGTACGGTGCTGAAACTTGGACTGTCTACAGAGTGCAGGTGAAGAAACTCCACGCGTACATGATGAGACACCTTCGAGCCATAATGAACATCTCATGGAAAGACAAGATAACCAACATAGAAGTGTTGAAACGAGCTGGTCTACCATCAATGGAGGACATGCTAATACAGATGAACCTGAGATGGCTCGGACATGTTGAGAGGATGGACCACCAGCGTCTCCTTCGGCAGTTACTCTACTCACAGTTACGCAAGGGCAAATGCAATCAGGGTAGACCAAGGCTCAGATTTAAAGACACTGTAAAAAGAAACTTGAAGAAGTTGGACATAGACAGGAGTTCCTGGCAGCGGAAGGTTAAGGACAGAGCTGTGTGGAGGAATCTGATCAGATCTAAATGAAACAGTCATTGTTGCCCACGACAGACTGCTTTGATGATGATGATGATGATGATGAACCAAACTCCTAATGTCCAATTATCTGTCATTTGGGAAGCACTCAAAGCTTATCTCAGAGGCCAAATAATTTCATATACCGCATATGAGAGGAAAAAAAAACAAACAACGTATGACAGAACTATCTCAGAATATAGCAGAAACAGATTGTCTATATGCTGTTCCTCCTACCCCTGAATTATATTAAAAAAAAGTTACTTTTAAAAACAGACTTCGATAATATTTCTATTAAACATACGGAGCGATTGTTTTTCAAATCTGAACAGACTTTTTACGAACATGGAGAGAAAGTGGGGAAATTATTGGTGCACCAGATTAGGCAGTCTGCAGCTGCCAACACCATTCTTAAAATCTGCACATCATTAGGAATAGAAACCGCCAACCCAGACAATATAAATGACCAATTTAAACAATTTTATGCTAGTTTTTACTCTCCTGAAACCTCTAGAGATTTTTCACATGTATCCGAATTTTTAAATGGTTTGATTAACCTAAAAATTGCACCAGACAACCGTGCACAAATGGACGGAGAAATATTGACAGTAAAAATATTACAAGCAATAAGATCTATGCAGAGTAATAAAGCCCCAGGCCCTGGTGGCTTCTCTATTGAATTTTATAAAGAATTTGCGCTTAAGTTGGCTCTAATTCTTAAACGAGTATATAAAGACATTTTTCCTTCAGCAGAAATTACCCCAGACCATGACGCAGGCAATCATATTGATTTTGCTTAAAAAAGATAAAGACCCCTTGCTATGCGGTTCATACCGCCCGATAAGCTTGTTAAATTGTGACTACAAAATCCATACAAAAATTCTGGCCACTCATATTGAGACAGTTATAGCATCTACTGTGAACAATGACCAAACTAGTTTTATACCCGGCCGGCAATCTTTTCATAACATGCGTCGCCTTTTGAATATACTGAATACACCACACCCGTCCGAAGAATCAGAAGTAGTGATTTCATTCGATGCCGAAAAGGCGTTCGATCGTGTCGAGTGGCAATATTTATTGGCTGTTTTAGAAAGATTTGGTTTTGGTCTATCATTACAAGCCTGGGTTAGAATATTATATGACTCTCCTATGGCAGCAGTACAGACGAACACCACACTCTCTGATTATTTTGGGCTTCGCAGGGGCTGCAGACAGGGCTGCAGCCTCTCCCCTTACCTGTTTAACTTAGTGATTGAACCACTGGCTATGGCTATTAGAAAAGAAGATGGGGTGAGAGGCATTTCACAGGGTGGCAAACTTCACAAGGTATCGCTATATGCAGACGATCTGTTACTGTATGTATCTAATCTAGAAGGAACCATACCAAAATTATGTATTTTAGATAATTTTGGTTATCTCTCAGGCTATAAAGTTAATCACTCTAAGAGTTTATTTCCTATTAATGATGTAGATGGCAATTACTCTGGATTCCCGTTTAAATTAGAGAAGAATATATTCACGTATCTAGGCATTAGGATTACTCGTTCAGTGGGTGGATTGTACAATCATAATTTTAGAAAATTAATTGAACAGACAGCTCAATATATTAAAAATGGTCGAACTTACCCATTTCATTAGCAGGCCGGATAAATATAGTAAAAATGACAATTCTGCCTAGATTTTTATATACATTCCAAATGATCCCAATATTTATATTTAAAACAGCTTTCCAACAATTAGATCGGCTGATTTCACCATTTATTTGGAACAGTTCCAATCCTAGGATGAAAAAGAAATACTTGGAGGTACCAAAGGAAGCAGGAGGTTTGGGCCTACCTAACTTTATTTTTTATTATTGGGCAGCAAATATAGTGAAATTTTTACATTGGATCGATACATATAAGAATAAGGAGGGTCTGAGTTGGGCTGAGATGGAGCTTCTGTCCAACCTGTTACCCATCTTATCTTCACCATTGCCATATACCCGTCGCATACAGATGTTGAATCCGGTGGTTAGATCCTCTCTAAAAATATGGCTCCACTTCAGAAGGCACTTTGAGTTAGTTCAGGCTAGCACGCTCTGCTCTATATTAAACAATCAGTTTTTCCACACCCTCTGTGCTTGATGATGCTTTTCAACTTTGGCATAGACAGGGCTTAGTTTTTTTTAAAGGATTTATTCCCGGGGAACACTTTTTTCTTCTTTTAATATGCTTATAAAAGATTACGACTTACCTAGATCCCACTTTTTCAGATATCTTCAAATTTGTAGTTTTGTAAAAAAAAGTGTTTACCTCTTTTCCTTTTTCGATACCGACAAACCAACTAGATGAAATCTTAGACTTGGATCCCTGTGCCAAGAAACGTATCTCTACGATTTTTGGGATCATACAAAATTTAGTTGTGATGTCATGGGACAAGACAAAAGCAGAGTGGGAAAAAGACTTATGGATAAAATTCTCTGAAGGGCAGTGGCGTGAAAGTCTGACACACATAAATATCTCTTCTTTGTGTGTCCGCCACAGGCTTATTCAATTCAAGGTGCTCCATCGTCTCCACTATTCAAAGGATAAGCTTGCTAAGATTTTTCCCACTATTGACCCTAGATGTCCAAGATGTAGTCATGCCCCAGCCTCGGTAGGACACATGTTCTGGCTGTGCCCCATGCTCACAAACTTTTGGGGATCTATATTTGAGGTCTCAGAATCAGAATCAGAATCAGAATCAGAATCAGGTTTATTGCCATTGTTCATGTAGTACACAAACTAGGAATTTGTCTCGGTACAATGCTGCAACATTAAACATGATAAGATAAGAGAAATAAACTATACATGTAATAAAGTGTAGGATAAGATTAAGTGATACTGGTCAACAGTTAAAATATATATTAGCCAGCAGCAGATACTGTGGAGAACTATATAGTGCAGTCGGTAATGCAGGAAGAAAACAGTGATGATTGACATGAGTCTGGTTGAGCTGCTGTACATGGTGCACGAGAGTCAATAAGTCACTTAGTGTTCAGCAGTCTAATGGCAGAGGGGAAGAAGCTGTTCATGTGACGGGAGGTTTTAGTCTGGATGGACCGACAATTATTTCTGCAAACAAGAAATAATTCCCAGTTTCTACATAGCTATCTTTGGCATAATTCCCCCAGATTGCAAACTCACAACTCATCAAGGTAACGCTCTGGCATTCACTTCTTTACTTTCCCACAGGCTTATGCTTTTCCAGTGGAAATCAAATAACGCCCCATCTTTCTCACATTGGCTGAAGGAGATGCTTTCCTTTCTACCACTAGAAAAACTCAGATATGTTTGTAGAACTCGTAGGAACTTTGCCTTGACTTGGGAGTCCCTTTACAGATTATATTGAGGGCTTTTGTTTTTGTTGAAAACTATGTCAATAAAACTAACGAATGTTTGGTTGGAAAACTGGAAGGTGATTATAAATGTGTGTCGGTCTGGGTTAAGCTAAAATATAGCAGGACGACCCTGTCTCTCCCTTTTTTTTTCCAGCCTTGAGGAATTGGGGGGAGGGGTTTTCTGTATATATGTATGTTTTCTTTTTTGTATATGTTTAAAGAAGTAGAAAATAAAGTTTGGGAAAAAAGAAATCTGTGTGTCACGATCATAGGACTCGCTAAAAGATCATAGGACCGCCTATGATGTTCCTATGATCTTTACTGATTGCCTATGATGTTCCTATGATCTCTACATGATGTCTATATAGGCATCACTCATGATCATAGGACTCGCTCTGACATCATCAAAGATCAAATGCAGGCATCATAGGACTCACTATGCCATCATCAAAGATCAGAGGCAGTCATCACTCACGATCATAGGACTCACTGTGACATCATCAAAGATCAAAGGCAGGCATCACTCATCATCATCATTCTATACAGTATATAATTCAAGAAATCTCTGTCACAATCGTAGAACTCGCTGAAAGATCATAGGACTCACTATGACATCATCAAAGATCAAAGGCAAGCATCACTCACGATCATAGGACTCGCTATGACGTCAAAGACCAAAGGCAGGCATCACTCATGATCATAGGACTCGCTATGACATCATCAAAGATCAAAAGCAGGCGGTACTGAACGAGTGCTGACATGCTTGCTTACACCCTTTCCTACACCTGCTTTCTACGGGCGTGCAGAAATACATGCTTATACTTTGCTTCTACGGGCATGCACAGGTATGCACTAGTCACTTTATATATAATTCATATATAGAGTGATTTCTGAAAGGGATTGAGTAAGATGGCAGAACTACAGCTCCTGAGAGACAGGGTTTAGACAGAATATAGAGTGATGATATAGAGTGAAGTATGTGGTGGTAATGCACCTGTAAGCTGGTTGCTAACTGCCAATCAAATCTAAAAGAAGAAGAAGTACGTGGCGGTAATGCACCTGTGAGCTGGTTGCCAACTGCCAATCAAATCTAAAAGAAGAAGAAGTTTCAGTCAGGTTTTAAATCACATCATAGCATGGAAACAGCACTTTTAAGAGTTTGAAATTATCTCCTTTTAACTGCTGATGCCCGAATGGGGAGATGTGTCCAGATAGAGTTATGATATAGAGTGAAGTACCTGGCAGTAATGCACCTATAAGCTAGTTGCCAACTGCCAATCAAATCTAAAAGAAGAAGAAGAACTGCTGATGCCAGTAATTCTGCTGTTCTTGTGCGTTTGGACTTGACTGCAGCGTTTCACACAATTGATCACAGTATTCTTCTTTCGCATTAGAAGTTATGTGTGGGTATAAGGGGCACTGTCCTCAAGTGATTTAAGTCGTACCTCTCTAACAGGAGTTTTTCTGTTCAGCTTGGCAAGTTTTCCTCAGCTGTTGTACATCCCAGCTGAATTGTGGGGTCCTTCAGGGCTCAGTCTTGGGCCCTCTTCTTTTTACTTTATGCATGTTACCTTTGGGTTCCATTTTTAGGAAGCATGATATCAGTTTTCATTGTTTTTCAGATGATGTACAAATCTATCTGCCTCTGAAAACTGAAAATCGTTCTTCATTCCAGACTTCATTAGACTGCCTCAAAGATGTTCAGTCTCGGATAGAAACCAACTTGTATAGAGTGAGACGACAGAACTACAGCTCCTGAGAGACGAGGTTTAGACAGAATATAGAGTGATGATACAGAGTGAAGTACGTGGCGGTAATGCACCTGTAAGCTGGTTGCCAACCGCCAATCAAATCTAAAGGAAGAAGAAGAAGAACTTCCGGAGCTTAAACAAAAATAAGACTGAAATCATTGTATTCGGACAACAAGATATCTTAGAAGGCTGTGACTGCGTCATTGGCACCCTTAGTTCTTACTTTAGTTTGTGTGCAAGAAACTTGGGTGTAATTTTTATTAGTGATCTTAAATTTAACAAACAAATCAGTTCAGTGGTCAAGACTAGTTTTTATCAATTCCGACTTCTAGCAAAGATCAATGCCTACCTTCCCAAACTTCACTTTGAGAGAGTTATTCATACTCATATTACTTCATGCATTGACTACTGTAACTTTCTGTATGTTGGTCTTGACCAATCGTCATTAAAACAACTGCAAAATGTCCAAAATGCTGCTCTCCACTTAGTGGCAGGAAAGAAACTTCACAACCACATCACCCCGATTCTTGCCTCTCTGCACTGGCTTCCTGTTAATTTTAGGATCCAGTTTAAAGTTTTATCGATTGTTTTTAAATGTGTAGACGGTTTAGCACCTTTTTATTTATCTGAGGTTCTTTACTCTTATTCCTCAGTCAGAGCACTGAGGTCAGCAAACCAGCTGCTTGTGGCTGTTCCCAGGGCTTGGTTAAAAAACCGTGGTGACTGAGCCTTTTCAGTAGTGGACCCTAAACTGTGGAACAGCCTGTCTTACCAGGTTAGAGCTGCACAGACACTTGAGCACTTTAAAACACTGCTGAAGACTCATCTTTTCTCCTTGATGTATTAGTCCCAGTCTAGGCATGTTATTTTGGCCTTCTTATTTTTTTGAGATTATTTTTATTTATTAATCTATTCTGTTTTATGTATTATTATCCATTCATCCATTTTCTACCACTTTTACGGAGGGCTGGGTCGTGGAGGCAGAAGCTCAAGCAGAGAATCCCAGACTTCCCTGGCCACCTGCTCCAGCTCTTCAGAGAGTATATCAAGACATTCCCAGGCCAGCTGGGAGACATAGGCTACGGTCACACTGCAGGTCTTGATGCTCAATTCCGATTTTTTGCCGATATCCAATTTTTTTGTGTGGGTGTTCACATTATTATGTAAATGTGACCCCCATCAGACTCCAGTGTGAACGATCTACAGCTATGAAGTGACCCGCATGCGCAGAAGAAAACGTAACGTCAGACACAGCGTTGTGTTTGGAGGACAGAACTTCTTCACCCTGATGCAGCGCAGCAAAATAAAATGTTAAAATCATAAATATGAGACCAACTCCCTTCCTCTACACACCAGATGACCGCAGTGATCAGCTCTGCTTTAACAGAAATGATCGATTAAACAGCTCTCTTTAAAATGAGACCCCGTGTCTCAATGGGATTACCTATATAAATAAGGTTAATAATAAATAATCCTCGCGATTACAATAGGGCTGTCGCCCACTGATGTTGTCAGTAGCCCTTGCCCTAATAAAGTACATGGCTCATACCAGCGGCATAACATTGGCCCTGCTGTAGGAAGGAGTCGTCGTCAGAGACTCCCCTCTCCTGTGTGTCCCCCTATCTGGCCTTTCTGCTCCACAGTCATGTCCATGTTAACTTTACATTTTAGATATTACAGCAGCCAGGACTCACGGTGTGCCATTTACAGGGAAAAAGGAATTTGCAGCGTCCAGTAAATGTGCCGTTAGTGCAATTGCTTGTCTGGCAGTTTCAGCCCCGAACCTCCTCCTTCCCCCCCGAAATTTTGAAGTTATTGTGCAGTCGGTGCTGCCAAAATTACAATCCAGTGATAAAGGGAAGAAAATTGATTAAAAAGAGTGCACAAATCAGCTGTGTCTGCCATGCTTGCTGCATCCTCCACCACAGAATTGTAGCGTCTGTCTCACTTCAATAAGATAAGATAAGATAAGCCTTTATTAGTCCCACGATGGGGAAATTCCAGGATTGCAACAGCATAGGGATAGCAACACTCAGAGCAACAATCAGAAGGCAAGAAAAAACAACATCTAGTAAACATATGTCCATATTACTATAAATGTATATATATATAGACACACAGTGCAGAGCATTATGGCTGGTGAATGTGCAGCAGAAAGTCTAAGCTCTCTCTCCGCGGATGCAGCGGGCCAGCTGGAAGTCTTTGGGCATGATGGTGACCCCCTTAGCGAAGAAGAGACCACCAGGTGGGCCTCGCTGGTCTCCTGCAGAGCCATGACGGCGAAGCTCAGGAAACGCAGGACGGTCTTGAAGTCCTGAGCGATCTCCCTCACCAGGCGCTGGACGGGCAGCTTACGGATGAGCAGCTCCGTGGATTTCTGGCAGCGACAGATCTCTCTCAGAGCCACGGGCCTGTGACGGCGAGGCCTCTTCACTGTGCCGGTGGCCGGAGCGCCTCTCCGAGCAGCCCTGGTGGCTAGCTGTCTCCTGGGGGGGGGGGGGGGGGGGCTTATTACTCCAGTAGATTTTACGGGCGGTCTGCTTGGTTCTTGCCATCGCTCTTTATTATTCTGTCTTATATTTCTTTCACGCCGCCTAAACTCCAGCCCGGTACTCGCGTCATTTTCGCTACAGCTCCCGGTATGTCGAGTTTCCCATTAGCACCGGGCGGCGGTCAAGTGCTAGCTAGCACTAGCTCCTCCCCGCTGTAACGTCTCCCGCTGCAAACCGTGGCTCCGTCCGCCGACCCGGGAGACCCCCGGGGTGATCCGTGCGTCCGTGATATATATACAGAGTGAAAGGTGTAGAAAGAAGAAGGAAGATTAAAAAAAAAAAAAAAAGGCTGTTGCAACAGGCAGCCGACTCGTGTGGCGCCGCCGGTCCGGCGGAACCGGAACCGGAAAAAAAAAAATTTTAAAAAATGAGGAAATGAGGAAAAAGTCGGATGAAATACGACATGACAGTTCAAAATGTGGTTGCTTTGGAGGATTTCAGATACGTATCCGAATTAGTACCACATATGAAAGTGGCCTGGGTCTGGTGTGAAAAAATCGGATATGTGCTGTTCAGACAGTCATTAAAAAAATCAGATATGGGTCACATTTGTGCAAAAAAATCAGAATTGAGCATTAAAATCTGCAGTGTGACCGTAGCCATAGTCTCTCCATCGTGTCCTGGGTCTGCCCTGGGGTCTCCTCCCAGTGGGATTTGCCCAAAACACCCCAAGTGGGAGGCGTCCAGGAGGCATCCTGATCAGATGCCCAAAGCACCTCAACTGGCTCCTTTCGATATGGAGGAGCAGCGGTTCTACTTTGAGCTTCTCCCGGATGACTGAGGTCCTCACCCTATCTCTGAGGGTGAGTCCAGCAATCCTATGAAAAAAACCTCATTTCAGCCACTTGTATCCGCAATCTCATTCTTTTGGTCATTACTCAAAGCTCATGACCATAGGTGAGGGTAGGAACATAGATTGACCAGTAAATCGGCAGCTTTGCTTTTGAGCTCGGCTCCCTCTTCACCACAACAGACCAGTACAATATCTGCATCACTGCAGATGCTGCTCCGATCCGTCTGTCAATCTCTTGCTCCATTCTTCCCTCACTCGTGAATGAGACCCCAAGATACTTAAACTCCTATTTGGGGCAGGAGCTTGTCCTCAACGTGGAGAGGACAATCCACCTTTTTCCGTCTGAGGACCATGGACTCGGACTTGGAGGTGCTAATTCTCATCCCAGCCACTTCACACTCAATATCAAACCATCCCAGCAAGGCCTGTAGGTCATTGGTCATGAAGCCAGTGTATGTATTAATAATCCATTTTAATTTGTTTTTAATGTTTTTATCTATCTTACCCATAGAATGTATGTGTTATCTGTATAGCACTTTGGTCAGTGGAGGTTGTTTTTAAATGTGCTATATAAAGTGCTATATAAATAAAGTTGACTTGACTAATATATCCGCTATCTGTCCTCTGCACATGTCCAAGCCATCTCACCTTGCCTCTCTTACTTTGTCTCCAAATCACTCAACCTGAGCTGTCCCTCTGAGATATTCATTTCTAATCCTGTCCCTCCTAGTCACTCCCTCTGAAAATCTTAGCATGTTCAACTCTGTCACCTCCAATTCTGCCTCCTGTTTTTGGTCAGCGCCATCGTCTCCAAACCATACATCATAGCACGTTTCACTACCGTCTTATTAATCTTCCGTTTCACTCCAGGGACTATCCTTCTGTCACAAATCACCCCTGATACTCGTCGCACCCATTTTACTTCTCCATCAACACTCTTAAAGCAAACATTGCATCTATAGTACTCTTTCTTGGCATGAAACTGTACTGCTGCTCACTGATTGTCACCTCTCTTTTTAACCTGGCTTCAACAACTCTTTGCCATATCTTCATAGTGTGGCTGATCAACTTTATGCCTCTGTAGTTACTACAGCTCTGAGCATCACCCTTGTTGTTGAAAATTGGTAGCAAAATACATCTCCATTCCTGAGGCATCCTCTCACTCTCCAAGATTGTGTTAAAGAATCTTTTTAAAAAGTCCACTGCCATCTCTCTCCCTCAAACATCTCCATCCCTCCACAGTTATGTCATCTGGACTAACTGCCTTTCCATTCTTAATCCTCTTCAAAGCTGTCCTTGCTTCTGCCTTGCTATTTCTCGGGACTTCCTTGTTCACCATCTTTCCTTTGTCTGCCCTCTCTCTCATTTTCTTCATCAGCTCCTCAAAGTACTCCTTCCACCTTCTCAACACACTCTTGTCACTTGTTAGTACGAGGGGGGCCTGAAAAGTTTATAGGCTGATAAGTTCATAGTGGTCAAATTTGACCAAATATGGTTTATTTTTCAACATAGTCTCCTCTTCGGTCCACACACTTCTTCCATTGGTGTTGCAGTGCTTGGATCCCTGTGGTTGAAAAATAAACCACATTTGGTCAAATTTGACCACTATGAACTTTTCAGCCTCCCCTTGTACATTACCATCTCTCTTCTTAATCAACCTAACCTGCTGCACATCCTTTCCAGCTCAATCTGTCTAGCTAATCTTCTTCTTTTAGATTTGATTGGCGGTTGGCAACCAGCTTACAGGTGCATTACCGCCACTGACTTGATTATCATCACTCTATATCTTTGTATGTGGAGTTCTTACAGTGTTTCCTCTGGCTTAAAGACCTTGGCGCGGTGGCAACATATTTTCCCCCGGGAGGGAGAGGAGTAAACATACCGGAATATGTTAATTTTATACTATTTATTTCTTTTTAAAATTTTACACAGTAACATTGCATATGGAACTTAGCATTTTAAGTAATGTACAACCGAGGCTTGAATATTGGGCCAGTTGGGGTCCCACCCAGACATCCTGTGTTTAGACTTTTTAGTGGCGTTATCCTTCTCTCCTTCCTCTGCCTGAACACTTCCTTCTCCTTGGCTCCTCTCTTCTGTCTTATCTTGCCTTCTCTGAGCCCTGTCTAATTCAGGTTCTCTCTCTGTCTATGATGGTATACAAACAGGTTAGAAAATTTCAAGTGTCATGTTTTGTCCTGCAGGATTTTTTTTTGTCATGGTTTACATAAATGACAAAAATATGTGTATTTTTTGTATTTTTATTCTAGTGTTTCTTTTTTCCATTGAGAGAGTAGGGAAAGGAAAGAAACATTCATAATAGTAATGTACTCATGCATACTTAAATTATATGATCAGGTGGGTATAGTAACCAGAAATTCTACTCCGCCACCGTGAAATATATCCTCAGCAATTCATCAGTCCCCCTTGCCTTTCCCTTCATATGAAGCCAGCTGCATATGAATTCTAACCACATCTCTTAGCTAAGTGACTCTTCCATTATTGCTACCGTTTCCAGCGGGTTAAAACCGTGATAAACTCCTCCAGTGCTTGCATACCTCTAATGATTTTTTCCGTGTTTAAAGTACTTTAACAAACTCATGTTTCTGTCGAACAGTCACACTTAGCGAGACACTGTTTGCTGACTGACTGGAAAACTCGTGTGGGCGGGGTGCTTCTAAACTCCACGTGGATGACGGCCACGCGCGTTGTTCATGTGCGCGCTTGCGCAAAGTCATTGCTTCATATATTTTTCTTAATAAATTCATATCTCCTTGGCGAGGCGGTAACATTTCTGGCATGGCGGGCTGCCACCGAGAAATGTTACCAGAGGAAACCCTGTCTTATAAGGAGTTCTGAACAACTCCTTATGTATGAAAAAAATTATCCGTCCTTGGACTGTGTTCTACAGTCCTTCCTTAGTGTCCAGCCTCTCATACAACTCGCTATGGGCCAAATTTACTAACACACTACGCCATAGCAAAACCCTGTTTTGGCGTTAAAAATTTACTGTCGAGATTTAGTAAAGGGCGAAGCGCAAAGTTAGCTCTGGAAAGATATGGACAATGTTAATTTTGTGCCTGGCCTCTTTGCATCCTGTATGTATTTGTAGGAGCTGTCATGTCAAAGTGCAAATTTGAGGGAGGAGAATATTTAAATGCGTGGCACAAGGTTATTTACTGAGGTTTGCGGTTGTCTTCTTTGAATGAATGAATCTTTATTTCGGATAGATTAAAAGTAAAGATTAAAAGAAACAGAATAATATAACAAAGGGGAAAAAAGAAAAAATCCAACAAGGTCAAATTAAACAATAACTCCTCTGATTATACAGTTCAACATAAGTTATCCGAAATAGGTGATGGCTGAAGCCGCAGCTTATATTGCCCACCCATATTCCATCCAAGAATTCAAAAGAAAAAACAAAACAAGAGCGATTACAATTCGGAACAAAGCTAAGACAAAATGTGCCAAAAAAAACTAAGCAACAACACAACACAGACTGGATATGACAATCCTTATGTGATTTTACATGTCATCTTGTATATACTGTATGTTTGGAGTATTTCTTCCTTTAGTTTTTGTTTAAATTGTCCAAGCGTTGTACATGATTTTAATTCAGGTCCAAAATTGTTCCATAATCTGACTCCTTGCACTGAAACACAGTGTTGCTTGGTAGTAGTTCTCACTGAAGGTTTTTGAAATATACTGTACATGTTCCTCTGAAATGATATTGTTTCTCCCTTATTTGGAACAACTTTTGGATATTTGCGGGCAGTATAGATTCTTCACTTTAAACATTATTTTTTTTCCCCACAATATCTTTATTGAACCTTTTTTTTTTAAACAAACATGACACAAACAATCAAACACTAACACTAAAGTACTACAAAAAAAAAAAATGCACTAAAAACACCAACAACCACCTACAAAATGAAGTCTTCAACAATGCTCCTCTGTTTAGTCTAGACAATCCATTACATAAGTATACATATTATGTTCACCAGTTTGGAATTTACAAGGTCCACACACATCATTCACCTTCTTCTTCAAGAGTTATGTTTAAATTTTTTACATGATCAATAAAAGGTCTCCATATATTCTCAAACACAATTTCCTTTGATTTCAGTATATATGTTATTCTTTCTAATGGAAGGTTTGTTAACATCTGTCTTAACCACTGAGTCACATCTGGTCTATGAGTCTTTTTCCACAGTAGTGCAATACATTTTTTGGCATTAAGCAAACTGAGGTCTATGAATGTTCTTTCACTTTTATTAAAGTTATGCTTTTCTGGGTACAGACCCAACAAAAACAGTTTAGGATTCAAAATGATTTGTTTTGAGATTATTTTTTCAATTGTTACCCTCACCTCTTCCCAAAATATTCTTATTATTCTACATTCCCATACACAATGAAATAGGGTTCCTTTACTTTCCATGCATTTTGTGCATGTATCTGGTATATTTTTGTTATATCTGTTTAACTCCTCCGGTGTAACATACATCCGCATTAACCATTTGAAATGTATCAATTTAAGACGTTCATTTATTGATTTGGTTTGGGCTTCTGTACAAGCCAATTCCCATTGTTCCTCTGAAATTTCAATTTGCAGATCTTCTTTCCAGTAGTTTAATCTTTTCTGTGAATTTTCACTTGAGGATAGTGTCAATGAGTTATAAAACTCTGAAATAATACCCTTTCTTTTACTATCTTTCATCAACATTTTTTCCAAGGATGAATAAATAGGTCGAGTGAGAGCTTTATTTTGATTTGATCGAATAAAGTTTCTAAGTTGAAGATATTTAAAAAAAATGTGTTCTATTAAGATTAAATTTGACCCTCAGCTCTTCAAAAGACATGTTATCTGCACATGGCAAATATAAATCTTGAATCTTTTGAATCCCTTTTAAATTCCATACTTTAAATACAGCGTCCGCTCTTCCTGGTTTAAAATATTGATTACCCCATATTGGGCTAAATGGTGACAATAACTGTGGTTCTTTTAAATAATTTTTAGCTTCACACCATATTTTGATCATATACTTTACAAATGGATTTTTAACTTGTTTTTGTAATTTTTTTGCCGAATCTGAGTATATGAATATGGGAAGAGGTAAAGGTAAATTGTATGATTCCATTTCAGTCCAGTGAGGGAGATCATTTAATGAAAAATAATATGTCATAGACCTCAGTTGTGCCGACCAATAATACAACATAAAATTTGGACATTTCAGACCTCCACGATCAAATGGTAAATATAATAAAGACAGACGTAATCTAGCCCTCCTGTTGTTCCATATAAATTCCACTAACTTTTTTTTAATTCTTGAGAATAAATCTAAAGGTGGTGGTAAGGGAATGTATTGAAATAAATAAAGTATTTTAGGTAAAATATTACTTTTAAGTATATTGATTCTCCCGATCATCGACATTGGTAGTGACATCCATCTCTGAATTGACTCATTGATATCTGTCATTAAGGCTTCATAGTTGACACTGGCGACTGATTCTAGCTTAGGCACAATTTGGATTCCTAAATATTTAAACTGATTTACAACGTTGAATTGATTTACCTCAGGGTCTGGGTAATTTCTCTGGGTCTCATTTAGCATTAATATTGAAGATTTAGTTTTATTTATTTTATATCCTGATATTTCCCCAAAATTCTTTATTAAATTCAACAAGGTTGGAATTGATTTTTTTAGATTCGACATAAACAAAATTATGTCATCGGCGTACAGGGAGATTTTATGTTCTGTTGGTCCAACTTTAATTCCATATATTTGTGAATGTAAACGTATCGCCATCGCTAAAGGTTCAATTGCCATAGTAAACAGTAAAGGTGAAAGTGGACAGCCTTGTCGACATCCTCTATTGATTTTTATTGATTTTGAAATATTGTTATTTGTTAGGATTTCTGCTGTAGCATTATTGTATATTATCTGAACTCATTTTATGAAATTATTTCCAAGTCCAAACCTTTGTAAGACTTCAAAAAGAAAGGGCCATTCGACTCTATCAAAGGCCTTTTCGGCGTCCAGTGATAGGAGAGCTGTATCCGGTGCTTCTTTATTAAAATAAATAATATTAAATAGTCTTCTTACATTATGGAAGCCTTGTCTTCCCTTTATAAAGCCATTCTGATCTCGATTAATAATATTTGGTAAAATTTCTTGTATTCGTCTTGCTAAAATTTTACAGATTATCTTAAGGTCGGCATTTAATAGGCTTATTGGTCTCATATTTTCACATTTATTAGAGGGCTTACCTGGTTTTGGCAACAGTATAATTAAGGCATTATTCATGTATGATGGTAAATTATTATTTTGAAATGCTTCTAAAACCATTTCCAAAAAAGGTTTTATTAATTTATTCTTAAATTTTTTATAAAGGTCAACTGGAAGACCATCTGGTCCTGCACTTTTTCCTGATTTCATATTATCAATGGCTAGCCCAACTTCTTCTTGACTAATTTTAGACTCCAATATCTCCCTGTTTTCATTTGGAATACACGGTATAGATAGTTCGTTCAAAAACCCATTTAGTTTTGTTAAATCAGATTCATTTTTGGTATCATATAATTTTTCATAGTAATCTCTAAAGGCTCTGTTAATTTCTAAAGGATCTATAACTACCTGTCCATTACTTATAATACTGGTAATTGGTGTTTTAATTTCTAATTGTTTAATCTGCCATGCCAATAATTTTCCTGATTTTTCACCTTGTTCATAAAAAGATTGTTTCAATCTTAGAAGACTCGAGGCAGCTCTATTCGCTGATTTTTTGTCGTATTCAGCTCTCAAAATCAGTAATTCATTCTCCAACCTTGGATCACTTCCTGCATACACTTTTTCCTGAAGATTTTTTATTTTATGTTCCAATTGGGCTCTCTCCTCTCGAGTCTTCTTAGATTTTGAACCTGTATAACTAATAATATGTCCCCTAATAAAAGCTTTGAAAGCCTCCCACTTTACACATGCTGATGTTTGTGTAGTATTGATATCAAAGAACTCATCTATGTGTTTTTCTATGTACTTGACAAATTCCTCATCCTGAAGCCATTTATGCTGAAATTGCCATCTACCTGATTCCTTTGTCAATTTCTTATCTACATATACTATACAGCAGGGTGCATGATCAGAGATCACGATGTTATCATAAAAGCAGTTTTGAATCTTGGACCTTAATTCTGTGGAAATCAAAAAATAATCAATACGTGAGAATGTCTTGTAGGTACTGGAATAACAAGAGTAGGCTTTAACTTGTGGTTTCATTTCTCTCCATATATCTAGCAATCTCAGTTCTTTCATAAAATGATTAATGGTCATCCTACATCCATTGTGCGTACAGTCCAGTCCTGTTGATCTATCTATACCGGGATTCAATGTACAATTAAAATCCCCTGCTATTATATGTTACCCTGTAAGTGATGATAAGATAAGAAATAAATTAGCAAAGAACTTTTGATCATCTATATTGGGACCATATAGGTTTACCAAATTTATATTTTCTAATAGCAAAGATCCTTGAATGATTACATATCTTCCAAATTTGTCTCCAATTACATTTTTCACTTGAAAAGGGACTGATTTATGTATGAGAGTCATAACTCCCCTGGCTCGGGATGAAAATGATGAGGTGAAAACACTTCCTTGCCATCTACTCCTAATTCTTTTTACATCCTCCTCTATTAGATGAGTTTCTTGTAAAAACACAATTTTTGAACCCATGTCTTTTATTTTATTCATAACTTGTTTAAGTTTTTTTAAATTTTGTAGACCTCTGCAATTCCATGAAGTTAAATTAAGATTAACGCTTTGGTTTATGATCAATAGGGAGTTTGGGATTACCTTGCAGTGTAAACATGCTCATACAGAGAAGCAAAAAAATGAGTGGTTGAACATTCATCCTACAAACTACACACAAACAAATTCCCCCTTCCCACACTTGTGGCAAACCCCCCAAAATCAAAAGAAAAATTCCGTCTCCCGATATAGCCATCGACTGCTCCACATCCACGAGGATCAGCCTAAGCCACTCCTTCTTCATCCTCCCAATCACCCTAACTCTACTGCTTTTAATGACGTAACATTAACTCTCCTCTGTAGTTTTCCAACTTAACTCCAAAATTTTTAGCAACTTTGTACATCAGTTTTTTTTTTGTTTTTTTTTAATTATATAATGCAATCTATATTTTGTAAACTTGCTATTTGCTTCAAGTCAGTCAGATGCCTGTGCAAATGCTTAATTATTCTACCTTATATTTTGTTCATGCTTAGCTCCCACCAGTCTCTTCTTCTTGGATCTTCTTGATAAACTCCTGCGCCTCCTCTGGGGTCTTGAAGATGTGGGTTCTGCCCCCATACGTGGTCAGCAGTCTCGCAGGATAGATTACACCATGACGAATCCCAAGGTTGCGCAGCTCCTTACGTACGGGATCATACTGCTTCCTCAATTGTTGGATTCCTGTGGCCCAATCTGGGTAGAACCGCACCTGCTGATCCTGGTGTTTAATCTCTCCTTTAGCTCGTGCTGCGTTGAAGATCTTCATCCTGTCTCTGTTGCTGACAA
The DNA here is from genome assembly GCA_020510985.1 of Pholidichthys leucotaenia. Classification (NCBI taxonomy): domain Eukaryota; kingdom Metazoa; phylum Chordata; class Actinopteri; order Cichliformes; family Pholidichthyidae; genus Pholidichthys; species Pholidichthys leucotaenia. The sequence goes on from CM035845.1 coordinate 290,539,966, forward strand.
ACTTCATAATTAAGGTCCTCGGTGGTCCCTTATCTCTCCGTGGGCCAATACGATGCGCGCCCTCCAAAACCACCGCCGGCCGCAGCTCCGCACTGCCCAGCGCCTCCGGAATCCACTTTTCCAGAAAGGAACACGGGTCCCGACCTTCGGATTCTTCCGGTAGACCCACCAGCCTCAAGTTGTTCTGTCTCGACCGGGACTCCAAATCCAGAATGTTTTCTTCCAGACATTTATTTTTTTTCTCCAAAGTGCGCACCTTTAATTGGAGACAATTGACTTCATCTTCAGCACTGGAAATACGAAGCTCCATCTGCGCCATTCGTTCCACACAGTCACCCAATTCCTTTCTCATTCCTTCCAACGCTGCCATAATCCCATCAAATCTAGAGGAAAAGTCCGCTCTCATTGAACTCATAGCCGCCACTTTAAACATTATTACTGCAGTTTTAAAGTCAACCAGATCTTTCAACTTGAGAGCTTTTAATTTAAGAAAAACTGGGTTTGTTGGTTCCCTGTAAGCAGCTTTGTTTATTATTCTAATAGCTCTCTTCTGAAGCATAAAGACTGGATATATGTTTGTTTTATATGTATTTCCCCATACTCCAGTACAATATGTCATGTATGGGAGTATTAATGGATGATACAGAGTATATAGTGTGGGTTGATTCAGCAAATATTTCACTCTGTGTAGTATTGCAATTGATTTAGATATTTTTCCTTTAATATAATTAATGTGTGATTTCCAACACAGTTTATTATCAATTATTACTTCAAGAAATTTAGTTTTGGATACCCTTTCAATCTCTACACCATTTACACCTAGTTTAGATACTAAGTTGTTGTGATGGTTATTAAAAACTATAAATTTTGTCTTACTTAAATTGAGCGTTAATTTGTTTGAATCAGACCACAGTTTAAGCTTTCCTAATTCCTTTCTGAGTGTATCCAAAAGTTGTTCCAAATTGCTTCCACTGCATAATAGATTAGTGTCATCGGCAAACAATATTAAATCAATTTTTTCCGAAACTTTACATATATCATTTATACACATATTGAGTGGCCCCAAAACTGAACCCTGTGGGACTCCACAAGTAACCTTCAGTAATCTTCAATCACAAGAGTAGAAAAGAGTAGCTACTGCAAGAAAGGCTGCTGATCTGTGTAGCACCGGAAGTTGATGGCCTGCTTGCTCATCAGGTGCTCTTGGTGGATGGGTGGTCATTATTGAAATGAAGTGACTACATCTGTGTTCATAATTTTATGTGTTGTTAGTAGATCACTGGCAAAAATTGGCCACTCCCTTAGACGCTCTGTCTAAATTGCACACTCGCTAATTTGCACTGCCTTAGTAAATCTGCCTCTATATGCCTTTTCCTTTGCCTTTGCCATGCACCTAGATTCCAAATACTCCTGTCTACTTTCTTCATCTCCCTGACTATCTCACTTTTTCTTTGCTAACCTCTTCCTTTGAATACTTTCCTGTACCTCCTCATTCCAGCACGAAGTCTCCTTGTCTTCCCTTCTCTTTCAAGTGGATACACCACATACCTTTCTACCTGTTTCCCTCAATACTTTTGCTGTACTTTCCCAGTCACCTGGTAATTCTTTCCTACCACACAGAGCCTGTATCAACTCCTTTCTGAACTCTGTGCAACCTTCTTCCTTCTATAACTTCCCACACTTAATCTTTGGCTTTGCCTTCACTCTCTTCCTTTTTTTGCTTTCCAAAGTCATCCTACAGACTACCATCTGATGCTGCCTAGCTACATTCTCCCCTGCCACCACCTTGCAGTCTCCTATCTCTTTCAGATTTCTTCTTCTGCATAAGATGTAGTCCACCTGTGTGCACCTTCCTCCACTCCTGTAAGTCACCCTGTGTTCCTCTCTCTTCTTGAAATATGCATTAACTACATCCATTTCCATCTCTTTAGCAAAATCCACAACCATCTGTCCTTCCACATTTCTCTCCTTCAGGCCATACCTATCCAGGACCTCCTCATCACCTCTGGTCCCTTCACCTAGATGTTCATTAAAGTGCGCTCCAATCACCACTCTCTCCCCGCTGTGAACACTCTCTACCACTTCATCCATCATACTCCAGAATTCCTTTCTCTTCTACCTGACATCCAACTTGTGGGGCATACACACTGACAACATTCAAAATCACACTTTCGACTTCTAGCTCTTTTTTTTTTTTTTACCATGGATGGCTATGAACTAAATTATATAAATAGAAAAGTGAAAAAAGGAGGAGGAGTTGCAATTTTTGTTGACAAGAGCTTGAAATACAAGGTTGTTGAAAATCTGTCAGTAACTGTGGATGATTTATTTGAATGTATTACAATAGAAATCTGTCTGGACAATGTGAAGAATGTAGTAGTGAGCTGTGTATATAGAACACCTGGATCAAACATTGACTTATTTAAGGACTGGATGGAAAAAATGTATGCAAAACTAACTCATAAAGTTATGTTCATCTGTGGGGATTTCAATATAGATCTGATGAACTCAAAACAACATAGTTTGACAGAAGAATTTATCAACACAGTGTACAGTATGGGTTTACATCCAACAATTACCGGACCTAGCAGAATCACGTCACACAGTGCCACACTAATAGATAACATATTCACAAATATTATGGAAAATAATATCAGGAGTGGGCTTTTATTGAATGATATCAGTGACCACCTGCCGATTTTTGTTGTCTATCAATGTGATTATAGGAAGAAAAAGTATACCAAAAATATTAAATATAAAAGATTAAGAACCGAAGAATCAATGCATTTACTGACAAAGGAATTATTAATACAAGATTGGAAGATAGTTTATGAGGAAAATGATATAAATAGAGCATATGATAAATTTTTACAAATATTTCAATCATTGTACAATAAATACTGTCCTATAAAACAATACAGTGACAGACAACAAAAAAAAAATATTCCTTCGGTCACCAAGGGGTTAATAAATGCATGTAAAAAGAAGAATACATTATATAAACAATTCATTAAATGCAGAACAGTGGAAGCTGAGATCAAATATAAAAGATACAAAAATAAGCTTACTACTATAATGAGGACCTGTAAGAAAGAATATTACAACAGAATACTAGAGGATAACAAAAATAACATAAAAGGAATATGGCAAGTACTCAATGGGATTATTAGTAATCGTCCTAAGAATGCAAATTATCCAGAATATTTTATCGAAAATGGCAATTTGATAAATAATATGGAAGATGTGGTCAGTGGTTTCAATAAATTTTTTGTAAATGTTGGTCCTGAATTAGCAAAATCAATAGTGACACCAGAAACAAACTACAGTGGTTCTGTGAATGAAATAGAAGATAGAAATCCAAACACAATCTTTTTGGGTGCAGTTACTGAAAAGGAAATTATCGAGACTGTGAGTAAATTTAAGAACAAAAAAATCAACGGACTGGAATGAAATTGACATGACAATAGTGAAAAAAGTAATTGAGGCAATTGTTAAGCCACTCACCCACATCTGTAACCTGTCATTTCAAACTGGTACATTTCCAGACAAAATGAAAATAGCAAAAGTAATACCTCTATACAAAACAGGAGACAGTCATCGCTTCACAAATTACAGGCCAGTCTCTTTACTCTCACAATTCTCCAAAACACTTGAAAAAATCTTCACTAAGAGACTGGATGATTTCGCTGAAAAACACAACCTCCTGACAGATAGCCAGTATGGTTTTAGAGCAGATAAATCTACATCTTTGGCACTGATCGAACTTATAGAAGAAATTACTAGTTGTATAGATAAAAAAAATGTTGCTGTAGGAGTATTTATAGATTTAAAGAAAGCTTTTGACACCATTGACCACAGAATACTACTAAGGAAACTGGAAAGGTATGGGATAAGAGGGGTTGGACTGAGTTGGGTGGAAAGTTATTTAAGTAACAGACAACAATTTGTACAAATTGGAGAGCACAAATCACCCTTCATGGACATCACTTGTGGGTGTGCCCCAGGGGTCAGTTTTGGGACCCAAACTCTTTATTTTATATATAAATGACATATGCCAAGTATCAAAAATTCTGAAATTTATTTTGTTTGCGGATGACACAAATATCCTCTGCACTGGTGAGAATTTGCAGCAGGTTTTAGAGGTGGTCACAACTGAAATGAAAAAATGAACGCAGTGGTTCAACAAAAATAAATTATCTCTAAATCTAAAAAAAAACAAAGATTATGTTGTTTGGAAATTATAAAATAAATCATGAAATAATGGTAACGATAGATGATACCAGAATAGAAACAGTACAGGAAAATAAGTTCCTGGGGGTGACGCTTGACAATAAAATCTGCTGGAAACCTCACATCAGTCACATCCGGGCCAAATTAGCAAAATGTATAGGCATACTGGGGAAGACAAGACACTTCTTGGACTATAAATCATTGGTCTTATTGTACAATTCACTGTTTTTACCTTATCTTAACTACTGTGTAGAAGTCTGGGGAAACACCTACAAAACCAACCTACAGTCAATATGCACATTACAAAAAAGAGCTATAAGGATAATAAACAATGCAGGATATAGAGACCATACCAATTCGTTGTTCTTAAAGTCACATGTCATAAAGTTCATCGATTTAGTTAAATTTAAGACAGCACAAGTAATGTACAGGGCAATTAATAATCAACTCCCAACTAATATACAAAAAATATTTTAAAAAAAGAGGCAATGATCATAATTTGAGGGGAGACTTAAACTTTACAAAACCCAAGATACGTACTACCAAGAAAAGTATGTGCATATCTGTCTGTGGGGTGGATTTGTGGAACAGTCTAGAGCCGGAACTGAAACTATGTACAAACAGAAATCAATTCAAAAAGAGGTATAAGCATCATTTGCTGAAAGGGTATATGTTAGAAGGGTAGTAGTTATATGTACGATTCATTATGTTCACTCTGGGATATTATGGGACACTATGGAATGGTGGGTAGGACAGCACTGTGTATATCTGTGTTGTTTGAGGCTGGTTTTGTTGTATGGACATCATTGTATGTTAGAATGGATGGGTGTTAATGTTGATTTGTAAAAAATACAGTAAATTGTTTACTTGGGGTCTTAAAGGTGGTAATTTGTATAAAATTCACATGGGTGTATCTATGGAAAAGAGGAGATGGAATTAATAAGTGTTCACTTCTTCCTTCTCCCTTTCGAACAGTGTATAATGTTACTTTATTGCATTTGCCATTTGCTTGTATTTGTTATATTTTGTGTTCGAAATAAACTATCTATCTATCTATCTATCTAGCTTCAAACTCATGATTCTGTCTGACTTCCTCTTTATCTCCTGAGCACTCTTCACATACTTTTCCTTCAAGATTACCCCTACTCCATTTCTCTTCCTATCTACACCATGGTAGAATAGCTTAAATCTCCCTCCAGTGCTCCTAGCCTTGCTTCCCTTCCATCTGGTTTCTTGAACACAATTCCTTCTGTCCATCATATCAGCCAACTCTCTGCCTGTAACAGTCATGGTCCCTACATTTAAAGTCTCTTCTCTCACCTCCACACTTCTACTTTTCCTTTTCTCTCTCTCCCTCCTAACACGCCTTCCCCCTCTCCTCCTCCTCCTTGATCTTAGACCAGCAGTATCCCAACCGGCACTCTGTTGGTTAACAGCACCGGTGGTGCTCGTTGTTAACCCGGGCCTCGACTGATCCGGTATGAAAGTTTCATTCGTCATGATCCGCATGTTTGATTTGGCAAAGGTTTTACGTTGGATGCCTTTCCTGACACAACCCTCCCCATTTACCCAGGCTTGGGACCGGCACTAGGAGTACACTGGCTTGTGCACCCCCTGTTCCTAATGCACCCCTTGTAATAATTACTGTGCACAGTTATTGATTATTACAAGGGGTACTAATGCACCCCTTGTAATAATCAATAACTGTGCACAACAATGACACTGTGAGTTAAGAAACTGTTTTAGCGTCATCTCTAATATTGTTTTTACATCTAACAGAGTTTAACAGTCAAGCCACAGGTTCCTAATTCTTTACTTTGTTGTTGCCCTCACCCTGTCACTTTGGTCATGTAATGCAGTCCCAGAGCTGCTGTTGTGCGTATGTGACAGTGATGTGTAGTTCTTCTTCTTCTTTTAGATTTGATTGGCGGTTGGCAACCAGCTTACAGGTGCATTACCGCCACATACTTCACTCTAAATCATGCAGGACATTAATATTCACCGGGCTGAACATTACCCATACTTGATTAGCGTTTCATCTACCTTTGATTTAGTTGACAGAATTCAACAGGATTTTTAATATTTTTCTTATTCTCAGAACTGTTCTTATATTTTACTTGTGATATTTCTCTTTAACTTTTTTCATAGTTTTTTTCCTCTGCTCTGTTTGTCCAGTTTTATTAATTTTTGTCTTGAAGTCACTATTTGATCATTTCAAGTCACAGCTGTATTCCCTGTTCAGCTTAATCTTTATTAATTTAGGCTTTTTTTCAGGTGATCCGATATTAAACATGCCTGAATTTTCTAAAAATGTGTTTATCGCATAAAAAAGTTATCTCAGTGTAGTCTTAAAAGCATTGCATTCATGTTTTTTTTTTTTTAATATTTGCTCAATTTATCTGGGGTTATTATCATGTTCTTCATTGTTTATATCTACAAACTTGCAATGCTTCTTTTAGTAGTAGTAGCACTAATATCACCATATCAGTGCCTGGCATCATCTCTCATCATCGTGTCATCCTCATTTGTTGCCCACTCAAATGGTGGCCTTTTCATTCACAGTTAATGGAAACTTGATAGAGACATTAAAGTAAAGGGAATGGTTTTGAGATTAAGACTTGGTTTAGATTAAAATCCATGCCTAATAAGTTATTGAAAATGACTAGTGACTTTAAAATGTAAAATAAAACTCAAACCTGCTCAACTTCCTTTGATTCCTGAACCAAATGGTCCTTTTTTCTCAGAGGAAGGAGTAAGCCCGGGAGTCCAGCTGGTCTTCGCCTCAATTCTGGGAGAAACAACAGAACAAATAAAGGAGGAAGAGGAGGAGGACGAGGAGGAGGACAGTCTGAGCTATGTCGATGATGAAAATGACAAAGATTACATTGTGAAAAAAGAGCGAAAGGAGGTGGAAGAGATGGAGAAGAGACAGAAAAGGGGTGGAAGACGAGGGGCAAAGAGGAATCTGAAAGCTGAGAAGGAGGAGAGGGAGGATGAAGGAGAGGGGGAGGACGTGTCGGTGGGAGACGTGTTTGCACTGGAGATGGAGCTGAACCGAGAAAACAAGAAAATGATGAAGGTTAGGAGATCCAGCTGCAGAGTAATTTTCTCTCTTCGTATACAATTAGGTCCATACAGTATATTTGGACACTGACCCCAGTTTTGTTATATTAGCTTTTTTCCCAAAACATACTCAAGATACAGTTATATAATCAATATGGGCTTAAAGTTTAGACTCTTTGCTTTAATTTGAGGGTATTCACATCCAAACTGGAGTTAGGGTTTAGGAATTGCAGCCATTTTTATACTAAATTTAATATAAAATCTAGTAATTGGACAAATTAACATTACCATAAATAAAATGTTAATTTTTAATACTTTGTTGAGAATTCTTTGCAGGCAATGACTGCCTGAAATCTGGAACCCATGGACATCACAAACTGCTGGGTTTCCTCCTTTGTGATGGTTTGTCAGGCCTTTACTGCATCTCTCTTCAGTTGTTGCTTGTTTTTTGGGTCTTTTTGCTTTAAATTTTGCCTAAAGCAAGTAAAATGCATGCTCGACTTGGTTGAGATTTGGTGATTGACTCAGCCATTGCCGAATATTTCACTTCTTTGCCTTAAAAAACTCCTGGGTTGCTTTCGCAGTATGTTTTGGGTCATTGTTCATCTGTACTGTGAAGTGCCGTCCAATCAACTTTTTTTTTTTTTTTTTTGTTACTTATTTGTACCCGTAGGTAGATTTGGTTTGCAGTCTGGTGACAAGCCACCGGCTGCCGGTCGCTGCGTGCGCGAGCGCCCTAAACCTACATGTTTTTGGTATGCGGGAGGAAACCGGAGAAATCCCGGAGTAAACCCACGCAACACGGGGAGAACATGCAAACTCCACACAGCTCACTGTTGGTCGGGGGCTGGGATCGAACCCACGATCTCATGATCCCCACGATCCCCCGGCCGAGGGTAAACTGTGCTGCCACAGTGCTAAACCACTGCGCCACCGTGCAGCCAACTTTGCTGCATCTGGCTGAATCTGAGCAGACAGCATATCCCTATACACTTCAGAATTCATCTAGCTACTTCTGTCTTCTGTCACATCATCATGTCCATGCATCACCACACTGCCTCCACCATGTTTTACAGAAGATGTGGTGTGCTTTGGATCATGAGCCAAGCCTTCTCCATACTTTCTTTTTCCCATCATTTTGATACAGGTTGATCTTGGTTTCATCTGACCAAAGCAGGGGTGTCCAACCATGTGCCATGGAGAGCCAAGACCCTGCAGGTTTTCTCTTCTACCCAGTCTCTTCAGCAGGTGTTTTCACTTATCAGCAATCAGTGGGAAGAAGTTCACAGAAATCTGCTGTTGAAGACACTGGTTGGAGGTAAAACCTGCAGGGTCTTGGCTCTCCATGGCACATGGTTGGACACCCCTGGACCAAAGAATGCAGTTCCAGAGCTGGGCTGGCTTCTTTAGATGTTTTTTGACAAAGTCTTTTCTGGCCTTTCTATTTCTGAGGCAGATTAACAGTTTACACCTTGTGGTGAACTGTCTGTATTTGCTCTCATGAAGACTTCTCTTCATGGTAGACTTGGATATTGATACACCAACTTCCTGAAGAGTGTTCTTCATTTGGCTGGATGTTGTGAAGGAGTTTTTCTTCATCATGGAAAGAATCCTGTGATCATCTACCACTGTTGTCTTCCATGGATGTCCAGGCCTTTTTGAGTTCCCAAGCTCACCACTGTGCTCTTTTTTTCTCAGAATGTACAAACTGTTGATTTGGCCACTCCTAGGATTTCTAGTATCTATCTGATGGATCTCTTCTTTTTTTCAGCCGAAGGATGGTCTGTTTCATTTCCATTGAGAGCTCCTTAGACAGCATGTTGTGGGTTCACAGTAACAGGTTCCAAATACAATTGTCACACTTGGACTGAACACCAGATCTTTCACCTGCTTGATAGATGATAAAGAGGGACTAGCCCATGCAGCCCATGAAATAACTTTTAAGTCAATTGTCCAATTACTTTTGAGCCTTTGAAATGAGGAGAATTTGTCTAAAAATGGCTGCAATTCCTAAACCGTAACTCCATTTTGGATGTAAATACCCTCAAATTAAAGCTAAGAGTCTGCACTTAAAGCCCATATTGATTATATAACTGTGTCTTGAATATGTTTGGGGAAATGGCTAAAATAACAAAACTTGTGTCAGTGTACAAATATTTATGGGGCTAACAGTTAGCTATATGCTAACTGTATGATTCTGATTTGTGTGTGTGTGTGTGTGTGTGTGTGTGTGTGTGTGTGTGTGTGTGTGCAGGGGCGTCGCCATGGCAGCAAGTTGGCTCCTGCTTTAAGAGGTCTGATGGGAGAGGCCAACATCCGCTATGCCAGAGGAGAGAAAGAGGAGGCCATCATGATGTGTATGGAGATCATAAGACAGGGTATGTGATGAGCTGTATGTCGTTTTTAGTGTTTGCTCACAAACTGATGTTGAAAAATGTCAATAACAGATGGATGTGTTAGTGTCATCATTAACCTGCATGGCTCTCCTCTTTGTTCACCTGTAGCTCCTCTGGCCTACGAACCTTTCTCCACATTGGCTATGATCTATGAGGATGAAGAGGACATGAACAAAGCACTTCAGTTTGGCCTGATCGCCGCTCACCTCAACCCCTCAGACTGTGATGAGTGGATCAGACTGGCTGAAATGTCCCTGGAGCAGGACAACATCCGACAGGCCATCCTCTGCTATACCAAAGGTCAGTCTGGTGCACCACTTTCTGTAGGTTATTCATCTTTGTGTTACCTTCATGTTGATCACATAATCACAGCAGTGCAGAGATTCAACAGTTTTACAAGGACTGTACACTTGAATTCATTCAGACTCAAAACTCAGAAAAATATTAAATGTGTTAGTACTTTCCCGACCAGGGGTCTCCAGCCTTTTTTAACCAAAGGGCTACTTTACAAAAATTATGTAATCCTGATAACCAGTGTTTTAAAATTATACTGGAGTCCAAATTCAAAATGGTGGAGAGGGTTGCCTGACCCCCCCCACCCCACCCGCACACTGGCATCATGCTGGTGACAGGGATGAGGAGGAACTGGGAGTTATAGCACAAACTGGAGAGTGACGATGACTTTTGCACAGTAAGTTCTTTTTAGGCTAGGTAGAAATGATCTCTGTTCCTGTTTTTTTGCTTGTCTCAGTGACCCCAGCACATCATTTTCTCCAAGAGAAGTTTGCCTGTCTCTCATCTGACTAGGCAGGGTTAAAATATGATTGGCTCTGGTTCTGAAGGTAGTCTTGCCAACTTAAGATAAAGACAGGCCTTTCTGGGATGGAGTGGGAACTTTGCAAAAAGGCATATCCAGTCTCTAACACTGTTAACTCAATGCCTTTTAGACTACATCAGATCTTTAAAAGTTAAGTCAGAAATTGGGCTGCATACTCCAGTTTATTTGTGAAATTAGAATTGTTGTTGTAAGGAGTCTGCAAACGCTGAACAAAGAGTTAACTTCTTAACGATCATTTCCTCACAACTGACAATGGTAAACATGCAATTTTGACACTACCTCCCAGGCTCTAGGAGACTGATGAGTAGGAGTATGCCATATTGTACAGTTCGTGATAATACTGGTATAAATTTTGATACCGGTGTAAAAATGAATATCGCGGGTATTCGAGGTCTGCTGCGTGACAACGTCACACCATTATGCTGCCAATGGAAGTTACGTGATACCATAGAAATGGCAAAACAAACATGGCGTGGGAAGCTGCTGCTCCGTCTGCATCCAGTTGGATGGAAATATTTAAGTTTCAGTTTCTGTTTCAGACTGCTACCATGTTAAAAAAAAAAAAAAAATCAAAACAGTGCAGCAATGCAGATAATCTGCCTGCATTTTTTCTTCACGTCACCACCACTGCTGGAGCAGTGTTAACGTCCAACAGTGTGCCGCTTGAAGTGTCTGTAGTTTTATTACCTCCACCAAGGGGAGGAGGTAATGTTTTTGGAAGCGTTTGTTGGTTTGTCTGTTAGCAACATTACTCCAAAAGTTATGAACAGATTTTGATGAAATTTTCAGGAAAGGTGTGTAATGGCACAGGGAAAATGATTAGATTTTAGTGGTGATCTGGATCCAGGAATATTTTGAAAATTATTGTATATATTCATATTGTGCTTTTCATGTACTGCCTCTTTAAAATGTGTCCACAGAGTTATGGCGGAGTTATGTGTGAGGCCACGCCATAGGGCCATGGTCCTCCACAACCCGGAAGCAGTGCACTCTTACTGCCAAATAACTGCAGAAAATGTAAGATGGTTTTGAACAAAAAGGAATGTTCTTCTTCTTCTTTCATATCACTCCCAAAGTCACTAAGCAATGTCATGTAGGCTGTGAAGCAAAGTCACTGTCTTCGGGGTGGGGTTGTGAGATCCACATGGATACCCTCAGGTGGTTCAAGGTCACGGCACTCTAATAAGACATGATGTGCTGTCTGCTCTGGGTTGCCACAAATACAAGCTGGTGACGTGCGAAGGCCCCATCAATACACGCTGGCACTGAAACGGCCGACTCCTGTTCGCAAACGGTTGAGTATAACCCAATCTCTGCGGCCAAGCTGGGCATATGGTGGTGGTTTTGTGCTTGGGGTGATGTTGCGCTGAGGTGGTTTTCTTGTCTCTTGCCAGGTGAGTCTCCAGCTTTCCAGAAGGTCTAAGTTGAAAATTTCAGGGGCGACAGCATATCTACTGAAGGGTTTGCCAGAGCGTAGGCATTGAGCACCTTGATCTTGGGCAGCTTGGATGCGATGATGTAAAAGATGCTTGTTTTCTTCAGTGGCCTTTTTCACAAGCTTGTGTGTTTGGTGTTTTCTGCGAAGGGAAGGAGGAGTGATGCCAGATGAAACAGGCAGGTCATCCACAGGTGTGGCACAAAGGCAGCCTGTGATTATCGTCATGGTCTCATTGAATGTGACATCCAGGTTCTTAGTGTGAACACTCCTGCTCCAGACTAGAGAGGCGTATTCCACTGCACTGTATACCAGTGCAAGTGCTCCAGTATGGAGTGTGCTTGTATAGGCTTCCCATGAAGAACCAGCAAGGCGCCACAAGAGATTATTCCTTGATAATACTTTAGCACGCAGAGAGACAAGATGGTGCTTGTAGATAAGTTGTCTGTCAAGTTTGACTCCAAGGTATGTTGGCATGGGGGTGTATGGCAAGGTTGAATCTCCCAGGGTGACAATGATCTGGCGGTTAGCATCCTTGTTAGTGAGGTGGAATGCTGTAGCAGTCGTTTTTTCCATGCTGATTTTCAGCCTCCACGTCCTTAGATAGTCTGTGGTGGCAGCAATGTCTCCAGTGAGAATTTCCTCCATCTTGGAGCAGCTGACATTGGAGTACAGCAAAGCATGATCGTAAGTATAGCCGTACTGTAAAGAGGTTGTCTGTGGTAGATTGCTAATATAGATGTCGAAGAGGTTTGGTGCTGGAACAGAGCCCTGGGGGATGCCATTTCTCAACCAGCGGAGTCTACTTACTTGTCCATCACTGGTCTTAAGAATGAAGCTGCGGTTTGAGATGATTGTGGCAATGAACTGTACGATATGACGGTCAGGAACCATCCGCAGAAGCTTCAGAATCAGCACTTGGTGCCATACGGTGTCATATGCTGCTGTTAGATCAACCAGGAGGACGCCTGCCTTATGACCTTTTCAGCTTCCTCAGTGTCATCTGTAAGCTGTACAACTTGTTGGACAGTGCTGCGTCCTCTGCAGAAACTAGCCTGCTCGTTGGGAAGCTGGGAGTCGATGACAGGCTCAAGACAGCTTCATAGAAGTTGTTCAAGTAACTTGAAGGGCACACACAAAAGTGAAATGGGTCTGTAATTCTTTTGAGTTATCGACTGGCTTGTTGGGTTTTGGAATGGCGATGATAGTTGCCTTGCACTAGAGCTTTGGTATGGCCAATCTGGACATGCAGATTTCACTTCCGCCCTCCAAAGAGAGCAGACGCTTTTTCCTTCTCTCCAGCTCTGACTTTTTATCTCTCTCCTCCCCTAACTGACTGGATCCCAGCTTGCTATCGTCTGTCTGCGTGTCTCTACTGCTGATTATCGAACAAAATTATGGATTTAATAAGCTGGGCTTTGAACGCAATTGACACTATTTTTCAACGAGGAAAAGTGCCCCGGGGGAGGTAGTTTGCCCCGCAGGAACTGCGGCTGCGGGCTATTTGAAGGACACAAGTAATTGGAAACTCTTGTGCCTGTGTGATCTCTCCATCGAAGATGTTGAAGATTTATACATCTTCGTAGCAGTGGTCATCAGGATCTTTCTGATTGGATCTGGGATTGTTCTGGTGTACCGTAAATTGATGAAGATGGACGTAGCCTATCAAAATGCTGGCTAGGCGAGGCTTAACCATCAAATTGAACAGTTGGGCAGGACTCTGACAGCGGCTAATGGAGAACTGTCTAGGAAAATGGATTACATCATGATCACGCTGAGAGCCGTCCATGAAGAATTCAACGTCCAGCACTGAAGGATTAAAGTACTGAATCTGTATGAGAATATAAAGTTTTTTTTCTCTCGGAACAGTACTATTCGACTTATCTGACCTGCCCTTGCAACCAAGTCCTCCAGATTATCTGCAGTTTTTTGTTTTCAAAACATTAGAGCTGCATTGTCTCCTATGGACAGCCAGCTGCCTGGCTCAAGGACAAGTGCCAGAACGCTAGACAAAACATCTCCTGCTGAAGAGACTTTGTTGTTCTTAACTGATATAAACACCTTCACTCAACACTACACTCACATTGACTCAATAAACTGATGAGAAGATCATTCATTCACTGCTCTCTTTGTGTCCTTGTATACACTATTGTCTGCTAATTGTGCATTGAGGGCTTTTTTTCTTGTAATCATAATATTGATCATTTATGACCGGTATTCTGACAATCAATGCTTTTTTGCTCTCTCCTATTGTGTTTATCCTTTTCTTCCCTATGCTTCCTGTTCCTAGTCTGCTGACAGGCGCGTTTTCGACGCTGCTGCGTCACCGGAAATGCATGTCGTTTTCAGTGTCAAGTCAAATCCCTCGTATGTTATCAGTTGTTTACTGTTAATGTACTTGGCAATAAATCCTTTTCTGAGTTCTGAGCAGATTGAGTAGAATTCTCGTAGCCACTCAATGCATCGAGGACCACAGTTGATAATGAACTCTGGTGGGATGTCATCTGGGCCCTGGACCTTCCCACTCTTCAGCTGACGGATGGCGAGAGAAATCTCTTCCGTGGAGAAAGATTCCGAGAGGAGACCATCAACACCGGGTGCTTGCCACAGCTCTGAAGTTTCGTGTTTCACGGACAGTGTATGCTCCTTGCTTGCACCTTTGAATTTTCCATTTTCTAGAAGCTGCTTGGCAGTGGAGTTTGCTGTTATTGGACAGTTGGTAAGTTTTGAAAACCTGCCAGTGAGGCAGTTAAAGGTTTTCCAGGCCAGTCTGCTGGAATGGGTGAAGTCAGTGCCTTGGACAGTCTCTTCCCAACGTTCCCTATGTTTCTGATCCAGACAATTTGTCACGACAGAGGCCTTGTTGCCTACCTTATCACTTTCAGGTTCAGCTTGAAAGAAGTCATCATAGAGAGTAGAACACTCTTCATCCCAAGTAGGAGTGTATCTTGTGATGGAAACCACGAGGGATGGAAGACATAGCTGCACTGATGAGTAATTGGCAAAAGAAGGAGTAAACATAAGATAAGATAAGATAAGCCTTTATTAGTCCCACAACGGGGAAATTCCAGGATTGCAACAGCACAGGGATAGCAACACTCAGAGCAACAATCAGAAGGCAAGAAAAAAAAAGAAAAGAAAAACAAGAGCAGTGGGTATACATATGTACATATAAACATAAATATATAGACACACGATGCGGAGCATTGCAGCTAGATGGAATAAATATATAGATATATAAACACACAGGGCGGAGCATTGTAGCTAGTTGGACTAAATATATGAATATATAAACACACAGTGCGGAGCATTGTAGCTAGATGGAATAATTATGTGAATATATAAACACACACACAGTGTGGAGCGTTGTAGCAAGATGGAATAAATATATGAATATATAAGGTGAGCAAGGAGCAGTCTCTCCAGGGTCTTCATCATGTGGGATGTCAGGGCCACTGGTCTGTAGCTGTTCAGATCTTTGGGGTGGGAAGTCTTTGGTACAGGTACCACACAAGATGTTTTCCACAACTGTGGTACCCTCCCCAGCTTCAGGCTTAGGTTGAAGATGTACTCCATAATCCCACACAGCTGGTCTGCACAGGATTTGAGGAGCTTTGCACTGATGCCGTCCGGTCCCGACGCCTTCCTCGCCTTGATCTTCCTCAGCTCCGTCCTCACCTGGGTCTTAGTGAGGGTCATGTTGGGGGGCTGTGTGTTGGGAGTGGGGGGGTGATGGTGGAGTGAGGAGTGGGCAGCAGGACTTGATGTCTTCAGTGGCAGCAGTGGTTGTTGTGCAGTCGGGGGGGAAGGTGGTTGGTCAAACCTATTAAAAAACAGATTCAGATTGTTCGCCCACTCCCTGCCCCCGTGGCCTGGGGGGGGGGGGGTATTCTGGAGCCCAGAGATGGTTTTAAGGTTTCTCCAGACCCCGCTGATGTCGCTCTGTTGCAGCTTGTCCTCCATATATGCTTCCTGAAGCTGTCCTTGCCTTCTCTGATCTTTCTCCTCAGCTCCCTCTGTACGGACTTCAGCATCTCCCTGTTCCCCGACCTGAAGATCCTCTTCTTCTCTCTCAGAAGTGTTTTTATCTCAGGGTTGATCCAGGGTTTGTTGTTTGAGCAACACCATATGGTCTTGGTGGGAACAGTGTTGTCCACACAGTAGCTGATGTAGTCCGTGATGGTGTGAGTGAGGCCATGGTTCAGATCAGTGGAAGAACCGGGGGGGGGGGGGGGGTTAGATTGTCAATTGCCGATTCCACGACCTGTCTGAACTGGAGCCAGTCAGCCTTGCGGAAGTTCCATCTCTTCACTGGCTTGGAGGGAATTGAGGAGATGGGGTTATTTGAGCTGATCAGCGAAGGCCTGTGCTGCGACTTGGGGAAAGGGTCAAGGATGATCCATTGGGGGGCAGGTCCATCCATGTTGGCAAAAGCCAGGTCAGGATTGGAGGTGGTACTTCAACGGCCAGAGTGGAAGCTATCTGGTTGCTTTGGATTGTAGAGAAGCTACAAGAAGCATGCTAGCAGCAGATGCCCAATCTTCAAGAGAGTTACCAAAGGAATGTGTTCTCCATCCACATAGTATGTGATGATTGACATTATTTTATCTGAAGATACCAAGAAAAAGCAAGCAAAGTGTACAGTTTAAAATGGAGTTCAAAGTGTGTGTAGATGTGAGCCATAGGACCCACATGGTATGTAAACACTGTAAACTTCAGCACTGGACAATGGTTAATTTTTTTTTGTTTGTGAAATCACAATAGGCCTGTTCTGTTATGCTCATTGACTATGCATCACAGTGATGTGATATACTGCACTGTTGTGTAATATTGCTTCATAATTACGAACCTTGTCAGTAAACTGTAAGGGAGAAGAGAGGAGGGAAAAAAAAACGGACCTGACGGATTCAATAAACTATGATGCTGATTGAAGGTGGAATTTCTCAGCCCCAATGTATGCTCAATACAGTTATGACAGTCTTGTTATTATACAGCCGTGGACAAAATTGTTGGTACCCCTCTGTTAATGGAAGAAAAACCCACAATGGTCACAGAAATAACTTGAATCTGACAAAACTGGTAATAAATAAAAATTCTATGAAAATTAACCAATGAAAATCAGACAATGCTTTTGAATTGTGGTTCAACAGAATTATTTTAAAAAACAAACTCATGAAACAGGCCTGGACAAAAATGATGGTACCCTTACCTATTTTGTTGCACAACCTTTTGAGGCAATTACTGCAATCAAACGATTTCTGTAACTGTCAATGAGACTTCTGCACCCCTCAGCAGGTATTTTGGCCCACTCCTCATGAGCAAACTCAGGTTTGAAGGGTGCCTTCCCAGATGGCATGTTTCAGCTCCTTCCACAGATGTTCAATAAAATTTAGATCAGGGCTCATAGACGGACACTTTAGAATAGTCCAATGTTTTGCTCTTAGTCATTCTTGGGTGTTTTTAGCTGTGTGTTTTGGATCATTATCCTGTTGCAAGACCCATGACCTGCGACTGAGACCAAGCTGTCTGACACTGGGCAGCACATTTCTCTCTAGAATACCTTGATAGTCTTGAGATTTCATTGTACCCTGCACAGATTCAAGACACCCTGTGCCAGATGCAGCAAAGCAGCCCCAGAACATAACAGAACCTCCTCCATGTTTCACAGTAGGGACAGTGTTCTTTTCTTGGTATGCTTCATTTTTGTGTCTGTGAACATAGCACTGATGTGCCTTGCCAAAAAGTTGCAGTTTTGTCTCGTCTGTCCATAGGACATTCTCCCAGAAGCTTTGTGGCTTGTCAACATGCAGTTTGGCAAATTCCAGTCTGGCTTTTTATGATTTGTTTTCAACAGTGGTGTCCTCCTTGGTCGTCTCCCATGAAGTCCACTTTGGCTCAAACAACAATGGATGGTGCGATCTGACACTGATGTACCTTGACCTTGGAGTTCACCATGAATGTGTTTAGAGGTTGTTCTGGGCTCTTTTGTTACCATTTGTATTATCCGTCTCTTCCATTTTTCATCAAGTTTCCTCCTGCGGCCACATCCAGGGAGGTTGGCTACAGTCCCGTGGATCTTAAATTTCTGAATAATATGTGCAACTGTAGTCACAGGGACATCAAGCTGCTTGGAGATGGTCTTACTGTATAGCCTTTACCTTTAACATGCTTGTCTATAATTTTCATTCTAATCTCCTGAGACAACTCTCTCCTTTGCTTCCTCTGGTCCATTTTTAGTTTAGTACACACCATGTCGCCAAACAGCACAGTGACTATTTGTCACCCTTTAAATAGGCCGACTGACTGATTACAAGTTTGTAGACACCTGTGATGTTAATTAGAGGACACATCTTGGTTGAACATGTCCCTATGGTCACATTATTTTCAGTCTTTTCTAAGGGTACCATCATTTTTGTCCAGGCCTGTTTCATGAGTTTGTTTTTTAAAATAATTCTGTGGAACCACAATTCAAAAGCATTGTCTGATTTTCATTGGTTAATTTTCATAGAATTTTTATTTATTACCAGTTTTGTCAGATTCAAGTTATTTCTGTGACCATTGTGGGTTTTTCTTTCATTAACAGAGGGGTACCAACAATTTTGTCCAAGTGTGTAATGTAGTCATATTGTTTTGGCTGCCGTTTCTCTGTCTGTTAGCAGGATCATGTAAAAACTCATAGATGGATTTGGATGACATTTTTACCAGAGGTGGCCCTTGCCACAAAGATGAACTCATTAGATGTTGGAGGTGATCCGTGAGTGCATACCTCCACCAAGGCCCTATCTCACAATGTACAGATGGATGGCGATATGGATGGACAAAGGGACCGAGGGGAGGACAAAGGGAGAGAGGGACACAGCCTTGGTTGAGGTATGCGCTCTCTGAGTGCCCTCTGGTTTTCATTCTATTTTGGCTGCTTTATCTTGATTTTATTCAGTCACCCAAAGTGGGGCAAAAAACATCTGTTCAGTGTGACGAGAGCCAAAAAGCCCCAGGAAAGGTCCATGCAATGAGAGTTACAATGCAGGTAAAGTGATTCAGCATAAAACCCAACATCTGTGTGCAATTAAGATGTAATGATTTATATTATTTTCTTGTAATATTTAATACAGAACAAAAAATATTTTAAAGCAAATCTGAGCTGTTATTTATAAAAGAGAAAAATAAGAATTTTTGTTTTGTTTTTCCTGAATATTCATCCATCTTCTACCGCTTCTCCGGGGATCCGGATCGCGGAGGCAGCAGTCCAAGTAGAGAAGCCCAGACTTCCCTCTCCCCAGCCACCTGCTCCAGCTCTTCAGAGAGGATACCAAGGCGTTCCCAGGCCAGCTGGGAGACATAGTTTCTTCAGCGAGTCCTGGGTCTGCCCAAGGGTCTCCTCCCAGTGGGATGTGCCCAAAACACCTCAAGTGGGAGGCATCCAGGAGGCAAGATAAGATGTGAATAAGATAAGAAGATAAGATGCCCATACCACCTCAACTGGCTCCTTTCATTGTGGAGGAGCAGCGGTTCTACTCTGAGCCTCTCCTGGATGACTGAGCTCCTGACCCTATCTCTGAGGGTGAGTCCAGCAATCCTATGAAGAAAGCTCATTTCAGCCGCTTGTATATGTGATCTCATTCTTTTGGTCATTACCCAAAGCTCATGACCATAGGTGAGGGTAGGAATGTAGATTGACTGGTAAATTGACAGCTTTGCCTTAGAGCTTAGCTCCCTCTTCACCACAACAGACCAGTACAACGTCCGCATCACTGCAGATGTAGCTCCGATCTGTCTGTCAGTCTCTCGCTCCATTCTCCCCTCACTCGTGAATAAGACCCCAAGATACTTAAACTACTCCACTTGCGGCATGAGCTTGTCTCCAACCTGGAGAGGACAATCCACCTCTTTCCGGCTGAGGACCATGGACTCAGACTTGGAGGTACTGAGTCTCATCCCAGCCACTTCGCACTCAGTGGCAAACCATCCCAGTAAGACCTGTAGGTCATTGCTGGATGAAGCCAGCAGGTCAGCATCATCTGCAAACAACAGAGATGAAATCCTGTGGTCACTAAGCATGATATCCTCCGTTCCCTGGCTGCGACTAGAAATTCTGTCCATAAAAATTATGAACAGGATCGGTGACAAAGGGCAGCCCTGGCAGAGTCCAGCTCTCACTGGGAATGAGTCCGACCGAGTGTTGGCAATACGAACCAAACTCTCACAACGTCGTACAGAGACCGAATAGCTTGTAACAACAAGCCTGATACCCCATACTCCCATAGACCCCCCCACAAAAAACCACAAGGGATGCAGTCGAATGCCTTCTCCAAGTCCACATAACGCATGTAAACTGGTTGGACAAATTCCCACGAACCCTCAAGGATTCTCGAGAGGGTAGAGAGCCGGTCTGATGTGCCACGGCCAGGACGAAAACCACACTGCTCCTCCTGTATCCAAGGTTCAACCAACGGCCGGACTGTCCTCTCCAGTACCTTGGCATAGACCTTCCCAGGGAGGCTGAGGAGTGTGAACCCTCTAAAGTTGGAGCACACCCTCCGGTCCCCTTTTTTGAAGAGAGGAACCACCACCCCAGTTTGCCATGCCAAAGACCCTGTCCCTGACCTCCACACAATGTTGCAGTGGTGTGTCAACCATGGTACTCAGGGCGAATCTCATCCACCCCCGGGGCCCGGCCACCAAAGAGATTTTTAATCACCTTGGCGACCTCAGGTCCTGTGATAGGCAAGTCATCCCCCTCGTCCACAAGCTCTGCTTCCTCTGTGGAAGGCATGTCTCAGATTGAGGAGATCCTTGAAGTATTCCTTCCACCGCCCAACGATATCCCCAGTTGAAGTCAGCAGTGCCCCATCCACACCATACACAGTGTGGACAGGGAGTTGCTCCCCCCTCCTGAGCCGCCGGACAGTTTGCCAGAATCTCTTCAAGGCCAACCAAAAGTCTTGTTCCATGGCCTCACCAAACTCCTCCCATACCCAAGTTTTTGCTTCCGCAACCACCCGAGCTGCACTCCGCTTGGCCTGCCGGTACACCTCAGCTGCTTCAGGAGTCCCACAAGCCAACCAAGCTTGATAGGACTCCTTCTTCAGCTTAATGGCCCCCCTCACCACTGGTGTCCACCACTTGGTTTGGGGGTTGCCACTGTGAGATGCCCCAACGACCTTGCGGCCGCAGCTCTGAGCAGCCACTTCAACAATGGAGGTGAAGAATATGGCCCATTCAGACTCCATGTCTCCAGACTCCCTCGGAATGTGGTTGAAGTTCTTCCGGAGGTGGGAGTTATGATGATATGATAACTGAAGAAAGAAATGAGGGAGACTTTTGCTATTGACATCATAGTTGTATCTGTGAGAAATCTCTCAGGAATTCGAATTTGGGTGACCATGAGCTCAAGGTCAATGTAAGAGGTTAATTTTTGCAGAAATGGCAATGTTGGAAAGATTTCTTCAACCAGTTGTCAAAAAACAGGCAGGATTAAAGTTTCAGCAAATTTACTTTGCACTGGCCAGTGGAAAACAATACAAAAACTGCCTCAGAGTCTTTCCGCGCATCATTCTGGTTCAAACACACATCGCTCAGTCCTTTAATTAAGCACCTTGTTATCTTGAGACTGTCCATGAGGGAATGTCTTGTTCAGACTGGTTCTTCCAAACTGTCTCCTTCTCAGACATACTCATAACAATACAGTACATGCGTACAAAAACAAAGAGATAAATGTCCAGCTGCCCCAACCTTGTACATTTCACACAGACTCTGAGGCAACAGCAGATACAAAATATTAAATTTTCCCATCATTTTCCCTCTTTGATGCCATGCAAGGCATCATAAAAGAAAAGTGATAACAAGTTATGGCATCTAAAACCGTGTTCTTAACCATTCTTTGTTCCACTGCTTCAATCACCTCGCCAGATGACCAGCCCAGTGTAGATCCAGGTGGATCTTTCTGCAACTTTGACAGCTGTGAAGGTCTTCAACAGGACTTTTGTGGCATGATTTCAGGCAGATGATCGTCTTTCTGTTATATCGTCACACTCGACTTATTGCTCTTTGAAATCAAGCCGTCAGCATCTTCACAATGTCTCCACGCTGGCAATCTTGGCTCCTCTTTATTTACCTCAGTCTCCTTCTACACTCCACCTGAGAGGAAGGGAAAAAAAAGAATATGTCTCGCTTGCAAAATCTAATGGTGTTTTGTTTTTATTTTTTTTTACAATTATATTTGAAATTGATTAAAGCAGTAGGAGACAGGACTGCTTTTATTTTCTTAGTTTTAAGTAAATGGTGCATCAGTGCAATATATAACAAATTGATCTGCACATTGGTTAGTTATTCAGATTCCTCAATGAGTCTCCTGGTCTTTTCAACCTTCAAACAGTGTAATGTGCCAAGGTCACTCCTCTTGACACACACACTCATTCAGCCCATAATCAGGCTTTACTCCAAACTTGACCAGATTTGCAAATGTATTATCAGATCATATTGGTTAATCAGTCAATCAAAGCTATATTTGTATAGGTCTTTTTATACAAAAACTGTAACTCAGAATGCATAATAGATAACAGATCATTAAGTTTAAAACAAGAACATTTAACGTTGTTAAATCATGTTTCTTTTATTTTCTGTCGGCTCTCACTTTAATCTTGTAGAAATTAAAATTTAACTCACCAACAGAAGAAGCACCTTCTTAGTCTTATTTTGTGTACTGCTTTTACCTATGGAGAAAGCAAAACAAAAATAACCATATCTCCAAACACTTACCACTTACCTGTATACAATCTAAACCCAATTCATTTGAGATGTTATTGTGAAAACAATGTTATGTTTCGACAGTAGACATGAAAAGGCAAGTTTATAGGTTAGTCATCATTCATATATTATGTCTATGACAGGATGGATTAAAGGTGGCAGATGAAGCACAGGATTGCAGTCAGTGTTCATGCAACCAGTAAGGGTTCAGATTAATCTCAGGATTTCACTAAGTGTTCATGCAACCGGTAAGAGTTCACCTCAAAGAAAAATAGACAATTACCTGCTTGATGGTCCCTTGGTCTGCATTTTTCTCAGACATATAATAAATGTTTAAACCAGTAATTTTCAAGATTTCATTTACCGACAATATACTCACCTTTTATGTCAGTATTTAACTTTCTTCAGCTTGGTTTTTTCCTGTGTTTACCAGTCTGTTAAAAGGTCATTAAATTCATCAACTTTGGTTTAAATTCAACAAAGTACCTCATTCATCCTACCAAGTTATCAATGGATTCAGTAAAATACCCTTTTAACTTACTAATTTATTAATTTAGAAATTCCCATTCTTATCAGGCATACAAAAATTCCTTATATATACAGTGGGGCAAAAAAGTATTTAGTCAGCCACCAATTGTGCAAGTTCTCCCACTTAAAAGATGAGAGAGGTCTCCAAATTTCATCATAGGTATACCTCAACTATGAGAGACAAAATGAGAAAAAAAAAAATCCAGAAAATCTCATTGAAGGATTTTTAATGAATTAATTGGTAAATTCCTCGGTAAAATAAGTATTTGGTCACCCACAAACAAGCAAGATTTCTGGCTCTCACAGACATGTAACTTCTTCTTTAAGAGGCTTCTCTGTCCTCCACTTGTTACCTGTATTAATGGCACCTGTTTGAACTTGTTATCAGTATAAAAGACACCTGTCCACAACCTCAAACAGTCAGACTCCAAACTCCACTATGGCCAAGACCAAAGAGCTGTCAAAGGACACCAGAAACAAAATTGTAGACCTGCACCAGGCTGGGAAGACTGAATCTGCAATAGGTAAGCAGCTCGATGTAAAGAAATCAACTGTGGGAGCAATTATTAGAAAATGGAAGACATACAAGACCACTGATAATCTCCCTCGATCTGGGGCTCTATGCAAGATCTCACCCTGTAGGGTCAAAATGATCACGAGAACGGTGAGCAAAAATCCCAGAACCACACGGGGGGACCTAGTGAATGACCTGTTGAGAGCTGGAACCAAAGTAACAAAGGCTACCATCAGTAACACACTACGCTTCCAGGGACTCAAATCCTGCAGTGCCAGACGTGTCCCCCTGCTTAAGCCAGTACATGTCCAGGCCCGTCTGAAGTTTGCTAGAGAGCATTTGGATGATCCAGAAGAGGATTGGGAGAATGTCATATGGTCATATGAAACCAAAATTGAACTTTTCCGTAAAAACTCAACTTGCCGTGTTTGGAGGAGAAAGAACACCATACCTACTGTGAAGCATGGGGGTAGAAACATCATGCTTTGGAGCCGTTTTTCTGCAAAGGGACCAGGAGGACTGATCCGTGTAAAGGAAAGAATGAATGGGGCCATGTATCGTGAGATTTGAGATCCAACCAGATCCCTGGTTGGATCCAAGATGGCGCCCACAGTGGTCGCCATGGTGCTTCGCTGCGCTTTTTTTTGGGTTTTTTTGTTTGTCAATTGTGTGTCTGCCTGCTCTTACACCCGTGAAGAGCTACTAAATATCAGGACTTTCACTCCCACGGACCTACTCCCAGTTTTTTTGGCTCCTGCCGCCGATCTGGTTCACTTTTTAGCCCAAAAAGTGAGACGGCGAAAGAGAGGAAGACGAGCGGGCGCCCTGGTGCGGCTTCGCAGGAGAGGCACGCGCACGGCTTTGCCTGGGATTTTTCTGTCCAACGTCAACTCGCTTTATAACAAGGTAGATGAACTGAGACTGCTGATGCGATTTAAGGACCTCTCCACCTCGTGTGCCCTCTGCTTCACTGAGACCTGGCTCAAGGAAGACACCGGACAGCGCGCTCCTCCTCGAGGGATTTCAGCTGTTTCGTGCAGACCGCGACACAAGGCTCTCTGGCAAGACCACAGGCGGAGGAGTCTGCTTCTACATCAACAGCAGCTGGTGCTCCGATGTAACTGTGATCTCCCAACACTGTTCTCCCGCTCTGGAATATTTATTCATCAACTGCAAGCCATTTTATTCCCCGCGTGAGTTCGCTTCATTCATCCTGGCCGCTGTCTACATCGCGCCCGACGCGGGCATGCGCGAGGCTCAGCGCGCACTCGCGGATCACATTCAGCAAGCGGAGCGGACTTTCCCGGACTCTCTGGTTATTATGGTTGGCGACTTTAACCAGAGCAACCTGAGCCACGAACTCCCCCGGTACAAACAGTTTATTAAATGCCCCACCAGAGGAGAGAACACGCTGGATCACTGTTACACTACAGTTAAGGACGCGTATCGCGCTGTTCCCCGTGCTGCGCTCGGACTATCTGATCACGTGATGGTCCACCTGATTCCCACATACAGACAGAGACTGAAGCTCACAAAACCTGTTGTGAGCACTACGAGGAAATGGACCAGTGAAGCTGTGGAGGAGCTGCGCACGTGCTTGGAAATATCTGACTGGGACATGTTTAAAGGAGCTACGCATGATCTGGATGAGTACACGGACACTGTGACTTCATATATCCACTTTTGTGAAGAGAGCATTCTCCATCACACACCAGGGTGAGTTACTCCAACGACAAGCCCTGGTTCACAGCTAAGCTCAGACAGATCAGGAAGGAGAAGGAAGCAGCGTTGAAAAGTGGAGATAGGGACTGCTACAGGGAGGTCAAATACCGGTTTAGCAGAGAGCTGAGGAGAGCTAAATCTGTGTATTCTGAGAGACTCCAGCAGCAGTTCACTGCTAACGACTCTGCTTCTGTGTGGAGAGGACTGAGGCAAATCACCAACTATCGGCCTCAGGCTTCTAAAGGACAGGATGACAAAGCCCTTTGTCAAAGACTGTCCCAACACTATGCCCGTTTTGACACCTCGTCAGCCGTGTCCAACTCCCCCCTCCCCCCAGCGCCACTGCCTCCATGGTCCCCACTTCATCAAAGGCGCCCCCCCCCCCTGCCCTTGCCATCAGTGAGCAGGATGTGCACAGACAGTTCTCCAGACTGAACCCGCTCAAGGCCCCCGGTCCGGACGGCGTGTCTCCCTCCACCCTGAAACACTGTGCGGAGGAGCTGACTCCTGTCTTCACAGACATTTTTAACGCCTCCCTGAAGTCATGCCACGTGCCGGCCTGCCTCAAAACCTCTACCATCATCCCTGTCCCCAAGAAGCCACGGATCACTGGACTTAACGACTACAGACCTGTAGCGCTCACCTCTGTAGTCATGAAGTCCTTTGAGCGCCTGGTCCTGCCCCACCTCAAGACCATCACCACTCCCCTCCTGGACCCGCTGCAGTTCGCCTACAGAGCCAACAGGTCTGTGGACGATACAGTCAACCTGGCCCTCCACTCCATCCTGCAGCACCTGGACTCCCCGGGAACCTATGTCAGGATCCTGTTTGTGGACTTCAGCTCTGCATTCAATACCATCCGCCCCGCTCTGCTCCAGGACAAGCTGTCCCTGCTCAACGTGCCTGACTCCCTCTGCAGGTGGATCACCGACTTCCTGACGGACCGGAGGCAGCATGTGCGGCTGGGAAAGACTGTCTCAGACTCTGTTAGCATCAGCACCGGATCACCCCAGGGCTGTGTACTTTCCCCCTGCTCTTCTCCCTGTACACCAACTCCTGCACCTCCAGCCACCAGTCTGTCAAGCTGATCAAGTTTGCGGACGACACCACCCTCATCGGGCTCATCTCCAACGGCGACGAGTCCGTCTACAGGAGAGAGGTGGCCCGACTGGCGTCCTGGTGCAGCCACAACAACCTGCAGCTGAACGCTCTGAAGACAGTGGAGATGATCGTGGACTTCAGAAAAGTCACAGCCCCTCTGCCCCCCCTTACCCTCACAGACTCTCCCATCACCACTGCGGATTCCTTCCGTTTCCTGGGCACCACCATCACCCGGGACCTCAAGTGGGAGCCGACCATCAGCTCCCTCATCAAAAAGGCCCAGCAGAGGATGTTCTTCCTGCGGCAGCTGAGGAAGCTCAAGCTACCCACCAAGGTGTTGGTGCAGTTCTACCCTTGCCATCATCGAGTCCATCCTCACCACCTCCATCACCGTGTGGTACGCAGGAGCCACCGCCAGGGACAGACTAAGACTGCAGCGCGTTGTGCGCGCTGCTGAGAAGGTGATTGGCTGCAAGCTCCCATCCCTCCAGGACCTGTACATCTCCAGGACCCGGAGGCGTGCAGGTCGGATCATAGCCGACCCTTCACACCCTGGACACGCACTGTTTGCTCCCCTCCCCTCAGGCAGAAGACTTCGGTCCATTCAGCCTAAAACCTCCCGCTACTTGAACAGCTTCTTCCCCTCTGCCATCAGACTGCTGAACACTAAGTGACTTATTAAACTCTCGTGCACTACGTACAGCAGCTCAAGCGGACTCATGACAATTATCACTGTTTTCTTTTTGCACTACCGACTGCACTATGTGGAACTCCACAATATCTGCTGCTTGTTAATATATTTAAAAATTGCATAGATTAGTATTACTTATTCATATTCTACCTTTTATTGCATGCATAGTTTTTTTATCTTTAGTGCTACTCCATGTTTAATGTTGCAGCATTGCACCGAGACAAATTCCTAGTTTGTGTACTACATGAACAATGGCAATAAATCTCATTCTGATTCTGATTCTGAGATTTTGAGCGAAAACCTCCTTCCATCAGCAAGGGCATTGAAGATGAAATGTGGCTGGGTCTTTCAGCATGACAGTGATCCCAAACACACCGCCCGGGCAATGATGGAGTGGCTTCCTAAGAAGCATTTCAGGGTCCTGGAGTGGCCTAGCCAGTCTCCAGATCTCAGCCCCATAGAAAATCTTTGGAGGGAGTTGAAAGTCCGTGTTGCCCAGTGACAGCTCCAAAACATCACTGCTCTAGAGGAGATCTGCATGGAGGAATGGACCAAAATACCAGCAACAGTGTGTGAAAACCTTGTGAAGACTTAGAGAAAACGTTTGACCTCTGTCATTGCCAACAAAGGGTATATAACAAAGTATTGAGATGAACTTTTGTTATTGACCAAATACTTATTTTCCACCATAATTTGCAAATAAATTCTTTAAAAATCAGACAATGTAATTTTCTGGATTTTTTTTCTTCTCATTTTGTCTCTCATAGTTGAGGTATACGTATGATGAAAATTGGAGACCTCTCTCATCTTTTAAGTGGGAGAACTTGCACAATTGGTGGCTGACTAAATACTTTTTTGCCCCACTGTATATGGGTGATTCTTCTATTAGGGGCACTTTTGACGTTTAGAATTTGGGAAAAAAAAGTTCTTTAATCTCTATTTTTTCTTTTTTAAAAGGTTTAGCAATTGGTGTGGAACACAAATCTGAGTGTAGCTTTGATATTACTTCATGATAATTTTGATATTATGATGCTTTTTTCAAATTTGCCACGGCAAAATGTCATTACCATCACAAAAACAAAACAGTGATTTTAATACAAAATAATTTGACAAGCAAAGGTTTTACAATCATTCCAGTAAGTACAAAACATGCTCTTTAAGAATCATGTTCTAAATATTTGTAAGTACATTTAAAATACATTTTAACAACATCTTCTCTCTGACTTGTTAATACATTGCCTTGTCTCAACAATGAAATATTGCGTACTAATAAGAATATTTGAATTGCAATGTATATTTTTTCATAAATGCAAATTTAGACTTTTAAACATTACCACAATGATTGTGGTAAAACCCAAGTTAACAATAAAGCAACATTTTCTATCAAAAAATGTATTGTGATGGTAATGACAACATGTTTTGGTAATGACATAAAAATTAACAATTGTGTTTTTTGTTTTGTTTTGTTTTTTTAACAACAAAGACAAAGAAAATACTACTTTTTAAAAATACCACCTTTTGTACACTTAACCTTCCATTAAAATTAATCACTTGGTAAACTAACACAGCATTGCTTATGTAATAATATGCTCTTCTGGCCGGCTGGCTCGTTTCTGACATAAAAAAGGATCAAAGAAGAGAACTGGCATGCTCAGCTCAAATGTCCCATAGGATGAGTGCCAATCCAAAAATGATAAAATAGAAAATAAAGTTTTCAGCACTCTGAAATAAGTGTGTAGCATTTTAATTCATGCACAGCAACAGTGGTGTGACCCATATTAAACAACAGTCAGGGACCTGCTGGTGATTATCAACCAGCTTATACAAATCATTGGAACAATGTCATAAATAAAATACAAATACTAGTAAGAAATACAGTATAGTAAGAAAAATAGTATTTAAGTCATTAAAAAACATATATCACATTCTGTGACTGCAACAACCACAAAAGTAACTAATTGATTTTACACACTAGCAATAAGAAAATGCACTTAACAGTATAAAAACTCATCATGTGCAGAACGTCAATAGCAGAATTAAAGTGTCTGCCTTTATTTTTAACACTTTTTTAAATCAACAGCATTCTAATATCACTTTGTAAAAACCTATTTTGACAGTTTAGAGTGTGCTACCAACATAAACCTTAGACACAAGTTTGTTTCATTCCCTGAGAGAGCACAACATCTTCCACACATTCTCTGGTAGCCTCATGTGCCTTTTTGTGACTGGCTGGGGCTCTGGGACTAGACCAAGCAGATCACATGGCTGATACCACAGAACATCATCTTCCATAGGCCAAAAGAAACGGTTCTTGCCAATGATGTTCATTGTTTTCACAAGGGTACAACCTTCTGCATCTACATCCTGAATGATGCCTGGATATACGTACATCTTGGTCATATTGAACAGCACACCACTGTCCTATCAGTTGATCTGTGATCTCTGAAACGGGGACAAGTGTTGATGGCTGTGTGTCCACCTCAGGTGGCTGCAGATCCAGGGCTGATCTTTCCTGGCTTGTTGTTGGCTCATCTTGCTGAATGGCCACTGTCTGTGGGCCATAGCACTTGCACTCCTCTGGAGCTAAACAGAAACAGCTGAGTACTCGCCACTTGTTGTGACCTGGATTGTTGGTGAAAATCTGTACAAAAATAAAAACAACTGGGTATTACTGAATATGCTACATTCACAGAATAAATAAAGACTAATTTAATAAATAAATATTATAATATAGTATATAAAATACTCCACCTGATGGATTTTCATTGTTCCATGAACTGTTTCCAGTTGATTTGGTAGCAAGGCATCCTTTGCTGAATTGTCTTCTTCAGTGACATGGAAGAGCTTGATCTTTGATTGCTCCTTCGACAGGACATCGAAGAGGACTTCACCACTTGGTAGATCTATTCCACGGGCAACAATAGCATCTGTATTTTGTTTTATTGCTGCCCCAACTCCATCTGCAGGTCCTTTGCCATGCCTGGCCTCCAAAAAGTTCCAGGTCACCCTGCTGAACCCAAACCTAAATGGCATTGTGGAGAGCAAATAAAAATTCATCTTGGATCGGTACTGGGTTGTAGGGCCATCACTTATGACATGGAGGGTTGTTGCAGAGGGGTTCTGTTCCTTCAAGTGGGAGAGCACAGGAGAGAGATGTGCCCATATAGCTGAAGGATCATGCCTCATTGATGAGGAAACTGAACACACTGACGATATACCGTTTCCTGTGTAGGCAACTCCAGTGTGAATGGATGCTTGCTTGTGTGAGTCGCCAAAATGTACGGCTTGAATCTCAGATGAGTATTTGCAGAGATAATTCTCAGCAAAATCCTATGCTAGTTATTAGGAAATAAAAACATAAATTGTCATTACCATCACAGATCGTCATTACCATCACAGTCACTTTTGTGATGGTAATGACACGCGATGGTAATGACAATTTTCACTCTTTGCAGAAAATGTTGGCTAAGTTTTAGAGTTGCTAAGCTAATTGGTTAGCTAGCATACAATGTACACTGAATATATCTAAATAAAGTGAAATTTTGTATTAATGAATTAAAATACGCAAATAGTAACTTGTTTGGTAATGACGCCTAATAAACATACTCTCAGATTAGGATGTATAAAACATCAAATTACTTACATATGTGGACATCAAAAAATCAGGCTTCTGCCTCATGTCTGGACATGTTCCTCTGGAGCATCTAATTTGCATGCAACAATTTAAGTAACTGTTTGTAAAAACTTTATTGCTCTCTAAAATGTTGAGCGTGATGGTAATGACAGATGTATGAGGGACAGCGATATTTAACTATAAATAAATAGTAAATTGAACAAATATAAAATATATGAATTTGAAAAATATCTTTTTAAGTTGTTATGAGGAAATGCAAAGTAAACGTTTAATGAATTTAGCACTTTTTATCGCTTTATTATAGAGGGGAAGTCAAAAAGTCTGGGTTGGGGACAAGCACAAAACAGTGAAATTCTTGCACATTTGAATTTTCAACACACTGAAAAAGTATTAAAATGTCATCATTGAGACAGTTATTTTTTTCATAGCTACTACAACCTTAAGTAAACAAAAGCAATCATTGTTTTTTCTAAAAAACATTTTTTTCTTGAAAATCTACCCTGGGGACAGAAAAACTCCCTTAATTGAAGAATCACCCATATATAGCTGTCCAAGTTAAATTAGCTATAATTTAATTTTTTTGCTTGCCAAATAAGTTAACCTACATCAGTAATTGTTAATCCTCAATAACTTTTATTCTTCAAACATAGTGTCTTCTTTTAACAGTGTATTTTAAATCAACCAAAATTTAATTAGTTTTGTCTCTAAGTTAATAAGATTTTCCAAACTTATAATTTTGTCCCAAAGTGAATATATAGGGAAAAGTGAAACAAACAAAAAAAAAATTGTCAACAAATAGGAAACTGTTCATAAAGTATATTCCAGATATTGCCCCCCCCTTTTCTTTTTTCTTTTTCTACATCAACCCAAGGGCAGGTAGACATAGACCAAATAAACAATTCAGGACAAAACAAACATCAAACAGAAAAGGTAGAAGAAGGTAGATTATCAGTGTCATCTGAAGTCGTTTTAAACATAATAATCAGGTCATCAAAGTCTAGTCTCTAAATGTCAAAACATCAATAGTCAGTTTACTTTAGAATCAAACTATATTTCAGTCAGGTCTTGAGGCCTTCTTCCACTGACAGTGTGTCGTCAGGGGTGCCTGCATTTTGATTAAGCATGCTCATAGAAAGGATTCTTCATCAATATTATCTTTACTTAACCATGGTGTCAAAACATCTTGTGAAACACTGAATATCGTCACTTAGGACATGAATTCTAATAAAACTAAGGTCTCAGTGTCTCTAAAAGAAAAAAAAACATTATTATTGTATCCAAGTGTCATGCTTGTTGTTGTTATTGTGATGTAATTTTATCTATCTTAAAAATTTGAAATACAGTCATTTAATAATCATTTTCTTTTAAATTTTGTACACATGTGATCACATAGTTCAGGTTAATCTTTGCTTTACAAAACAAATTATAATTTACTTGTTTCAATTTATGGCCATAGTCAAAATACTCTACTTGTTAGACATTGTAGTTTCTGTTTTGGTGATCAACATTTTATGAAATCAATTAATCATACAGTTCACAGGACTTCCTTGTCTGGATGCCAATGTTCAAGATTTTCTCCATAATCCATGCTCAAGTTCGTCCTGTAATGAGAAAACCAGTCATTTTTAAAAAAAATTATTTTGTAGTCACTTTTGAAGGCAGAAATCTGAGAAGGGTATGAGTAAGATTCTTAAATTTCAGGCAGTAGAAGAGCTCTTCAGTTTCTATTTTTGTCATTTTGATCTCAAAATATATTTATTCCATGCATGCATTAGATAAAACTTTTAGTAATTATCATTTTGAAATTCAAATATAAGCATATACTTTTACACTTCAGAAGTATATTTAGATGTTCGGAGGTTAACCGTTATCTCAAACTCGTTGGCTGCCATTTTAAATAATGTTGCACATAACTTTTGATTAAAATTTATCAACACCGGTGGTTTAAACACTTTTCTCTCTCTGGTTTGCAGCTTGTCAAGCATTCTTTCACTCATTCACTCATCTGTCTACTCCAGTTCTGGTCTGTAATCTGTCTGGTGTGTAATCAATTAAGACTGAGGGCATTATTATTATTCTTTTGTACGAGTAAAGGTGTGATTACTTAAGAAATACTTATTACCGTGTACTCATAACTGTAAACTTTTTCTCAAATGTGTATGTACTTTGTCTGTCTGTTGGGCTAGTAAACCATGGCAAACGGTGTCCATTCGTCCCTCTCTTTGGCACCCAGAGAATGTCCATCTTATCGTTGTCTTGGTCCATTCTTCAGCACACAGACATAGAGCAGAGAATGTTCATGACCCACTTACAGAGGTGGGGTTATGTTACTCAGCAGGTCTTGGAGGCGATTGCCACAAATGAAGCACACAGAGGTGGAGTTATGTTTGTCACTCAGCAGTTCTTGGTTACAGGCAATTGCCTCAAGCAAAGCAATACTGGCCTGTTGTTGTCTTCAGCCACCTGCTGGTGACTAGCAAGAGAGTTCTTAGTCTGTTGTGCAAGAGAGGTGCTCATTCAGGAGGTATGCATGCTGTAGTGCTGGTTGACGGATAGATTTGGTGATGATGTCGATGTTGACACTGGATGATGATGCTGGGGTGAGGGGAGCAATCAGACAATAAAGATAGCACTGGTCTGCCATGGTTCACTTTGCCCCTAAAAAAATACAAAGGAGAAAAAGATTCCTGAGACGTACACTACCGTTCAAAAGTTTGGGGTCACCCAGACAATTATTTTGTGTTTTCCATGAAAAGTCACACTTATTTACCACCATGAGTTGTAAAATGAATAGAAAATATTGTCAAGACATTGACAAGGTTAGAAATAATAATTTGTATTTGAAATAATAATTTTTTCCAGATACTCAACCTGCTCAAAGGAAGGTCAGTTTTATAGCTTCTCTAACCAGCTAAACTGTTTTCAGCTGTGCTAACATGATTGCACAAGGGTTTTCTAATCATCCATTAGCCTTCTGACGCAATGAGCAAACATATTGTACCATTAGAACACTGGAGTGATAGTTGCTGGAAATGGGCCTCTATACACCTATGTAGATATTGCACCAAAAACCAGACATTTGCAGCTAGAATAGTCATTTACCACATTAGCAATGTATAGAGTGTATTTCTGATCAGTTTAAAGTTATCTTCATTGAAAAAAACAGTGCTTTTCTTTCAAAAATAAAGAAATTTCTAAGTGACCCCAAACTTTTGAACGGTAGTGTATATTCTGTTCATATATCATCCACATGGAAATTAGAACTAGGACTTAAATAAAATGCCACTGTTTCTCTGTTTTGGGTGTCAGTCTGTGAGGTTACTGTCTTTATACAATTAAAATATGTGATTCCTTGAAATTCATTTAAAAAAATGTGTAGAATTATAAGATTATTAAGTACAATAAAAAGGGTAAATTAGATCGTAATATGTACCTTGATGAATGATGCTATTATGGTTGCTTTATGAATCACAATGAACCTAAAATAAACCAAAATAAAACATGTTTTCTGCTTTGATTCATAGGGCCATATGAATTTCTGCATCCTTGGACTTTAAATAAAGTCACAAGTTCAACAAAAAATGAAAATAAAATGTAAAATGTGAGCCACAGAATTATTACTAAAAATTCAAAACTGTAAAAACATGTGTCGAGAAGAGAAAAACAAAAATCAAAAGAAGAAAACATTCATTTAAAGAAAAATACATACATAGGGCCCTAGTTTCCGTTTTTTTTCGAATATTTATTTATCTTTTTCAATTCCTTCTGACTTTGTTCTAATGCTTGGGGTCATATGAGCATTTTAATAGCCCACACCTCTAATTGATTCAAACCAGATCGTTCGTTTCGTCGGCCTCCGTCGGTCTATGATGACCATGGAAGAGAATCCTAAACGTCTACTCTGCTGGAACAGCACCGCCTGTGGCTGAACAGGCCGATGCGCGAATGGCAGTCCCTGTCACACAGGTCACACTTGTGGGTGGTCTCCGTGCTGCTGGGTCTGTGGCGGTTCTTCCTGCGGGTCCTTTTTTCATCTGCTGCAGCAGTCAGTCTCTCTTCACCCGCCTTGAGCTGTCTGGTCAGGGTGCCTCTCCATTTGGAGCGGTCCGTTGC
Source organism: Pholidichthys leucotaenia (assembly GCA_020510985.1). Taxonomy (NCBI): domain Eukaryota; kingdom Metazoa; phylum Chordata; class Actinopteri; order Cichliformes; family Pholidichthyidae; genus Pholidichthys; species Pholidichthys leucotaenia. Next base: position 290,574,977 of record CM035845.1, read on the forward strand.
AAGGTCCTCCCAGCGCTCTGTGTTGATATCCAGGGCCTTCATGTCTCTCTTGCAGACGTCTCTAAAGCGCAGCTGTGGGCGGCCAACGTCTCTCCTGCCAGTTGCCAGTTCTCCATAGAGGACGTCTTTGGGGATTCTGCCATCCTCCATACGGTGAACGTGGCCTAGCCAGCGGAGCCTGCGCTGCCTGAGTAGAGTGAACATGGAGGGAAGGCCGGCGCGGGACAGAACTTCTGTGTTGGGCACTTTGTCCTGCCAGGATATGTCCAGGATGTGGCGAATGCAGCGCAAGTGGAAGGAGTTCAGTCTCTTTTCCTGCCGGGCATATGTTGTCCACGTCTCACTCCCATAGAGCAGTGTGCTGATGACGCAGGCGTTGTACACTGCCATCTTCGTCTTGACAGAGAGTTTGGGATTCTCCCACACTCGTGTGGTGAGGCGAGCGAGTGTGAAGGCTGATTTTCCAATCCTCTTGTTGATCTCTGTATCAAGGGAGAGGTTGTTGCTGATCGTGGACCCCAGGTAGGTGAACTGATTCACGACCTCCAGCTTGTAGTCATCAATGGTGATGGTTGGTGGTGCTTCCGTGCCTTGCGCCAAGACGTTAGTCTTCTTCAGGCTGATGGTAAGCCCGAAGTCCTTGCATGCCTGGGAGAAGCGGTCCATCAGGGTCTGAAGCTCCTGCTGTGTGTGGGTTGCGACTGCAGCGTTGTCTGCGAACAGCATGTCTCTGATTAGAGCCTCGCGTACTTTGGTTCTGGCTTTCAGGCGGGCGAGGTTGAAAAGCCTGCCGTCAGATCTTGTGTGCAGGTAGATTCCCTCTGTTGCTGTGCTGAAGGCATGCCTCAGGAGCATAGCAAAGAAAATCCCAAAGAGAGTTGGCGCAAGTACACAGCCCTGTTTCACTCCGCTGCGTATGTTGAATGGCTCTGAGACGTTGCCATCGTGCTGCACTATCCCCTGCATGTTGGTGTGAAACGATTCGATGAGGCTTTGCAACTTTGGTGGGCATCCTATCTTTGGCAGGATCTTGAAAAGGCCCTCTCTGCTGACCAGATCGAACGCTTTGGTGAGGTCGATGAAGGCGACGTACAGAGGCATGTTCTGTTCTCTGCATTTCTCCTGGAGTTGGCGGATGGAGAATATCATGTCTACCGTCGATCGCTCAGCGCGGAAGCCACACTGAGACTCGGGGTAGACACGTTCGGCAAGCTTCTGTAGACGAACGAGAACAACTCGTGCGTAGACTTTGCCAACAACGCTGAGGAGGGAAATGCCCCTGTAGTTGTTGCAGTCGCTTCTCTCCCCTTTGTTTTTGTAGAGGGTGATGATATTGGCATCCCTCATGTCCTGTGGTACGGCACCTTCCTTCCAGCACTGGCAGAGGATGTCATGCAATGGCAGCAGTAGGGCGGTCTTGCAGTGCTTGATCAGGTCAGGGGGTATGCCGTCGTTGCCGGGTGCCTTGCCAGCGGCCAAGCTATCAATGGCCTTACTGAGTTCGTCGATGGTTGGCTCAGCATCAAGTTCGTCCATGGATGGCAGGCAGTCGATGGCATCAAGGACTGACGGTGTCACGGTGTTCTGTCTAGAGTAGAGGTCGGAGTAGTGTTCCACCCATCTCTCCATCTGCTTGTTCTTCTCTGTGATCATCTCCCCAGTGGAAGATTTGAGGGGGGCCGTCTTGCTCTGAGCCGGACCAAGTGCTTTCTTGATGCCATCGTACATACCACGGATGTTCCCTGTTATGGCAGCGGTTTGAATGTCTTGGCTGAGCTGAGTCCAGTACTCGTTGGCACAGCGCCGAGCAGTCTGCTGAACTTTGCTTCTCGCAGCCCTGAGAATCTGGAGATTCTTCTCGTTTGGGTACTTCTTGTACTCAGCAAGTGCTGAGCGCTTGGCTTCAATGACGGGGGTCATCTCGGTCAACTTGGCATCAAACCAGTCCTGTGACTTCGAGGTCTTCCTCCCAAAGGTAGCCAAGGCTGTGCGGTAGATGGTGTTTCGCAGCTCTTCCCACTTCTGCTTTGCAGATTCTCCTCCTTGTGGTACACCAAGTTCCTTCTCAAAGGTGGAGGCAAACTGCTCAACAAGTTCTGGTTGGGCCATCTTGCTGGTGTCAATCCGTGCCTTTCCAGGTTGTCTAGCACGATGGAATTTCTTCAGCTGCAGCTTGACCTTGCAACACACCAATGAATGGTCTGTGTCGCAATCTGCACTCTGGAACGAACGGGTGATTAGCACGTTCTTCAGTGAGGTGCGCCTGGTCAGGATCAAGTCTAGCTGGTGCCAGTGCTTTGAGCGCGGATGTTGCCAGGAAACTTTGTGTTGGGGCTTGGTCTTGAAGAACGAGTTTGTGATGCACAGATCGTGATATGTGCAGAACTCGAGCAGCCGCTGTCCGTTGTCGTTCATTCTGCCCACGCCAAAAGGTCCAAGACAGGAGGGCCAGGAGTCGTGGTCAGCACCCACTCTGGCATTGAAGTCTCCAAGGAGAATGAGTTGTTCAGAGTTGGGGATGATCCTGACAGTAGTTGCGAGATTCTCGTAGAACTCGTCTTTTGCCTCTGGTGTGGCTGTCTGTGTTGGGGCATACACACTGACGAGGGTGACTGGGCCTTCAGTGGTGTTCAGGCGGAGGGTGAGGAGTCGTGCAGAGCCAGTGCTGCCCGGTTCCACCATCTTCAGCAAAGTGTTCTTCACTGCGAAGCCCACTCCGTGTTCCCTGTGTTCGTCACTGCCCTTTCCCTGCCAGTAGAACGTGTAGTCCTTCTCTCTCAGTGTGCCTGCATCAGCTAACCGTGTTTCCTGGAGAGTGGCGATATCCACTCCCAGTCTCTTCAGCTCATTATTGATGATGGCAGTCTTCCTGGTGTCGTTGATGTCCTTGAGGTTAGCAGCGAGTCCTGTCATCATAGTGCGGACGTTCCAAGTTCCCAGTTTTAGAGTTGGTCTCTTTTGTTTTATTGTCTTGCCTGGTGCGAAGGTTCTCAGCCTGCTGTTTGGATTTCTCCTTATCCCCATGCACCCAATGAGGAAAGCAAGCTGTGGTGGGACAACACCTTATTGGCTGGGGGCTGCCCAGCTTGAGGCGGGCGGTAGCTGTCCAGTGAGATCCGATGATCCCTCCCACCGTCGGGAACAACCCCTGGCGCCACGCTCTACGCCAATTGAGCAGTGGCTTATAACCGGTAACTGTCATTCCCCGTGTTTTGTCTACGCCAAAGGCGAAGCTGGAGTGTCCTCTCCAGTGATGCGGTGTTCTACCTTCCAGCGTTGGGCGTTGGTAGGATTCAAGCCTGGGCAGGAAGATATGGAGGACAAGATGTTGCCCATGCAGCATGTCCCCCTTCTCCACATCACTGATGAATCCAAAGGAACAGCAGGGCTGCTACAGTTTGGCACCAGCGCCGTTGCAAGAGCTGCCAGAACGATGTTGAGCACAACATAGAACTGCCTTAGGGGCTCCGACTCCGGATTTTTCCTCAGGGTTGACTCCCGAAGCCTTTCCCGTGACCGGGTATGCCGCAAGGCAGCAGAGGTTTGAAATCAGGGTTTACCTTCCCCTAGATGGGCTACCTTCCCAGGTTGACAAGCCACCATCTACCCGAAGCATCTGGTTTTAAGGCGCCAGAGATCCGCCCTCGCCCCTTCTCCTATTAGTAAAAGCAGTTCCGCCGGGCTTAGAGACTAAACCACACAGGCAGGCTTGGAGTTGGACTTAGTTGTCAGAGGCTTTTCGAGACGCACGCCATAAGGAGCATTTTATGAGCACTGGGAGCTTAACCCCAGTGCCGCTCCTGGCTATGACAACCTTGGAACCATTCAAACCAGATACTGTTGGCAAAATAAATATCAACTATATATGTAGTTAGCAAATAGGCTTTTGTTTTCACTTTTACAACTTCTTGTGTAGGCTTTCGCACACATTTTCATACAAACACATTCTCACACATTGCCCTATGAAACTAATTTACTTTTCATGTACATGATGTCATAATTTATTTAGATGGAAGGGGCTCTCTTTTATTTATCATACATTCTTATTTTCTGCTTTTTCTCATCTAACTTTTCTTTCAGGTAATATAATTGATGGAGACTAAATGATCCTCCACCTGGAAAACCCATTTCAGACCAGATATGCACCAGCCAGACACTTTCATCATCATATTTTTGCCTCATATAATTTTACATATGGGAATACAGTGATCCCTCGCTACTTCGCGCTTCACCTTTCGCACCCTCAGTGCATCGTGGATTTTTCAAAAATATTGATCAAAAATTCAAAATTGAGAAAAAATGGGCGGGCGCTAGCAGAAGGCAGGGAGACTACATTAGAACATCAGGTATCAACACGGAGAGCCCGCACAACTCAAAATCCACCTCTCTGTTCGCTGTTCTCGTGTTGGCTCGGCTCGGGAATCTCGCAAGCTGATTGGCCGAGACGTTTTACCCAGCTTCTCTCCCTGCCGAGCACTCATACCCAGCGAAGGAAGACCGCATTCATTGTTCTTTATCGCTCGTGTTGCTTAGTCTCGCCGCGTGGAACTTTTCGCTGTTCTCTTGTGCCTTTTTGTGCCAAATAGTCTTCCCGTCGAGCCACTACGCCGCCTCCTGCAGCTTCTCCAGCTCTATCGGAAGCTGCCCTCGACGATGCTGCGCCTCTAGCTCCTGACGATGAGGCGTCACCTGAGGAGCAGTAAAGCTGTTATTAACCTGTGCAGTAAATCATCTTCATCTTGAGTTACGTATCTTGTTATAAGAATAAAAGAGTTATAAAAACATATTTATGTACACTTTATTTACATCTACGTATGTATGTACACTTAACACACACACACACACACACACACACATGTATCATATGAGAGAGAGAGTGAGAGAATGAACGTATGTATTATTTATGGGTGACGTCATTAGGGGTGACGCTACTTCGCGGTTTTTCACTTTTCGCGGTCGGTTCTGGAACCCATTAACCGCGATAAGTGAGGGATCACTGTAGCTGTAAGGGCTCACACTCTTACTTTGAGATTTTTCCCATATTCCATCCCGTCACAATCTCCAAGTCAGCCCCAACCCAAGCAATCCAAAAAAAATCAATTTTCCTGCTCTGTCAGCAGATAATTTTACTTAGAATAAGCAAAAAAGTTCTGGCAATAGATAATGTTAGTTAAAATAAAAAAAAAAACAACAACAAACGTCTGCCAACAAAACAAGATTAAATTGCGTAACACAAGTAAAAACTACCATAAAGTCAGCAAAATCCCACAGAAAACTGCACAACAAAAAGAAATTACTGTCAAAATTATCTTGAGATAATCAAGCATCTAATACATTTCATTTTACCAAAATCCCCATCTTACAGTGTGACAAATACTGCCTTCAGCATAAACACACAAGTTAGTCTTCTTTCTCTTTCACACACACACACACGCATGCGCAACCATGGACTACAAATAGCAAGGCAAGCCCAAAGTCTCGTAACCCACGACTGACAAAATTTGCAAGCGACTTCAGAGAAAAACAAGCCCAAAGTCACTTATAATAAGCGAACCTGGCAACCTTTCTTCCGGCCAAAACTGCAGAGATGTTATTTATTAAGAACACACACAAACACGCAAACGACCAGACAAACAAACTGCAGTTATTTATTTTAATTTGTTTATTATATTTTATTTTAATTAAAGGCTATTTTATTTTATTTTAAGTTATACCTTAAGGTATTTTAGTTATTGTTATTATATTAAGGTTATTTCTTATTATAACTATTTTTTTCTATTTTTCTCTATTTTGTTCTTCTATTTTTTCTTTGGCCGTTGATATCACTCTTTGGTAGTCTTCCACTGTATCCTTCCACGCGCTTACTTCCTGAATTTAGACTTGAACTAAATTTCAGTAAAAATGCATTTTCACCGAATGGGCTATTTCCACGGTACTTTTAACTGAACAGACTTGAACCAACGGTAATTTATCCCAACTTTTATGCGTAATTACGCCGACCGGACTCGAACCTGCTGCGAGATGTCTATAAACCATTAATAATTAAATTTACTCACTTCAGTCTGCCGTTGTTCAGCTCCGTCACCCTCCCCAGTCCGCTCCCAGTGCATTTGGACCTTGCCTCACTTCCTCAGAGCTGATCCTTTGGATTCAGTGGGGAGGTCTTCTCGACAGCTGTGCACTAGCTGTCTTGGTCCAAAAATGCCGGAACCAGGAGGAGAGACATATATGGAGTCCCTGTTCGGTACGCCATGTATGTTGGAAAAATTTCTTAAACCAGTTGACAAAAAACAGGCGGGATTAAAATTTCAGCAAATTTTAATTTGCACTGGCCAGTGGAGAACAATACAAAAACTGCCTCAGAGTCTTTCCGCCCATCATTCTGGGTCAAACGCACCATTCAGTCCTTTAAGCACCCTGTTATCCTGTCTATGAGGGAATATCTGGTTCAGACTGGTTCTTCCAAACTGTCTTCTTCTCAGACATACTCATAACAATACAGTACATGCGTACAAAAACAAAGAGATATGTCAGGAGCTGAGCTGGCTTGGTTACCCCCAGCTTGGCCCTGATCTCTCTGTAGGTTTAGGGGCTGCTGTGTATGTGCATATACACTGAATATGCACATACACTGAATATGTGTATTCAGTGCTGTTCCTTACCCATAGCCATTGTCTTCTGGCCGGCAGCGGTGAGGCAGCTCCATTGGCTCTCGCTGGTGTGAGCGTTGTCTGACTGTCTGCTGGTGTGACCACGCCCCCTCTCTAATCACTGTCAGCTGTTCTCACTCCCGTATGCCATCTTCCCACGCTGCGCCCAGATGTTCCTAATTGTGTATCCAGCAATGCTTGTATTTAAGCAGGGCTTCGCCAGTCAAGCATTGCTGGATTATTGTTCATGTCTTGGAGAGGTGTTTTGCTCTTGGACTTACTTGGACTCCTAGTACCGCTCCAGTCCCGTGAACATAATCTGTTGGCGTTTCCCCCATGCCTGCACACCTTGGAACTTTGCCCAGTTGACTGTAGAGCGTCCTGGAGGACGTCATTGTAACCTTGAGTGCAAATGTTATTTAGAAGTGCATGTGAGTTTACTCATCTGTTCAATAAATGTGTGTGTGGTGTTATCCCAGTGCGTAAATCCTCATCCTTTCTCCCCTCGCCGTGCGCAATGGAGAGGCACACGGGAGAGTTTATGACAGAATAATCCAGGCCAAAAAAGAGGATTTAGCGGGTACACCCACACGTTACTCTTTCCCCTTTTGTGAACTGTTTTTCTGGGCTACCTGTTTCTGGAGACCATCATACCCCAGTCTCGCTGAGGTAGAGAAGGAACGACAGCGGGGTTAGCCACGGTGGAGGAGGAATGGGCCGCCAAGTTTATCCAGAGCTTCGTGGATGAAGCCCTCGCCGCCCAGGGACCCAAGAAGATGCTGGAATGCTTGGACGGAGCAGTAGGGATCCTGGAGGTGCATCCCGGGTTATGGAACTACCCACAGTTGGCCGACCTGCTCTCCACAGTCTGCTTGCTCCAGTGCTCTTTCCCCGGTTTGGCGTTTCCCACGGCGTCAAGACAGAGGTCTGGTAATCTGCAGACTGTCATCCTCTGTGACGCTTCGCCCGACCCTCCTCCTGCTCTAGCACGGTCGGCACCAGTAAACAAGGGACAGCGTCGCCCCGCGTGGAAGCGCCGGGAGAGGCCTTCTCCTCCATCAGCTGCCATCATCCTTCCAGCTGCTGCGAGGTTAGACGGGGCCGCCTCGGGAACGCCCACTTCCGTTGCCATGGAGACGGCTCCTCCTCCACCCGTTGAAGAGGGCCAAATCACCGTGGACACAGAGAAGGATGGCAGCCTGACAGCTGCAGCAGTTGACATCAAAGACCGGGATGACAGACAAGTGTTTTCTCATTCAATTCATTTTGATAATAATAAACCTTGTCTGTCTCCCGGGAGAGGGACCCAATTATAGCAGTCCGCTGGGCTCCCTCCTCCAGCTGCAGCCTATGACTCTTTCCCTACCCGCTTCTGTGTCTCCTCCATTTTCTCTTGAGCGTCTGTCGGTCCAGGATCAGAGTCGTCAGACGGTGGAGGAGCCGGTGGCTTTGGAGGATCCCGCTCCGGAGCCAGCAGAGAGGTGTTTCCCTGCGGCCACGCTGGTGGAGTCCCCTGCATTGGAGCCGCTGCAGGGGAATGAAGGGACTGCTATCACCATCTCGCCAGCTGCGGAGGCGTCCGCAGCGGATTGGGAGCCTGAGCTGGATCTCCTTGAGGATGGGCCCAAGTGTTCATCGTCAGGATCGACGGAGTCCTGGACAGTGGTGGAGCTCGAGCTCAGGTAAGTTTTCTCTCTTGTTTTTCTGATAACAGTATTAGAGAGATCTTGTCTGGCTCTAGCTGAGGAGAGTCAGGCGCAGCTGCGTCTGATCTTCCTTTGCCAGGCTCCGCCGCTGCTGGCGACCCAAACAACCCTGTCTCTTCTCCTGCTCCTGAGTTATCTTCTAGGGTCGCTGGAAAGGAACTACCATCTCCAGGGGTCCTCATGAAACTGGTCTCACTGCTGGATGATGTTGTGGGTCCAGCTCCCCTGATGTCGGAGGTCATTGTGTGGTCCCCTCCGCAGGCTGTGTCACCGTGGGTGCAGTGTACTGGCTTTGGACCCTCATGGGGGCTGCACCCCAGGGTTAGCCCAACGTGGGTGCTGCGCTCTGGCACAGACCCGATATGGACACCATGCTTCAGCTTGGGGTCCACCGCAGAAGCTGTAGAGCTCCAATTGGGAGCCACTGTGGTTGCAGCTGTGTCCCAAGCCGGGACCACCAAGGGTGCTTCAGAGCTTCAGCCAGGAGCCACCGCGAGTGCTGAGGAGCTCCAGCTGGGAGCCACCACAGGTGCAGCAAAGGCCTAGTCGGGGTCCACCGCAGGTGCAGCGAAGGCCTGGTCGGGGTCCACCATGGGTGCGGCAAAGGCCCGGTCGGGGTCCACCGCGTGTGCAGCGAAGGCCCGGTCGGGATCTACCACGGGTACTGCAGGTCAGCTCAAGAATACCATGGCCTCTTCCCTGTCTGACGCTGTGGGGGTCGCCATCCTACGGTCTGGACATCCATCAGGGAGCCTCCTGGTGGGCAAGCCACTTCCTGCTCCACCGCTCCGGTCTTGGTGGCTTAACGGCTCTGGCCAACCACCAGAGGGACTCACTCCCCATGTCAGGTGGCCCATGTTGTCGGGCAGGCCGCCGGACTCCATCCACCCGACCTTCTGCTGGGCCTGGCACTCTGGGCGGCCTCCTGAGCCCCAACGCCCATAGACTTGGAGGAGTTAATTGTGGGCCCTGGGCAGGGTATGGTGTTCCCTCCTTTCGTCTTCCCCCTACCTCCCACCCGGGTTCGTGTTGTTTGTTCCTGTTGGGGTTTGGGGGGGGGGGGGGGGGGTCCTGGGATGTTACTTTGGGTGTCTGGGAATCCACCCCTTAAAGGGGGGGCTCTGTTAGGAGCCGAGCTGGCTTGGTTACCCCCAGCTCGGCCCTGATCTCTCTGTGGGTTTAGGGGCTGCTGTGTATGGGCATATTATGTATTCAGTGCTGTTCTTTACCCGTAGCCACTGCCTTCTGGCTGGCAGCGGTAAGGCAGCTCCGTTGGCTCTCGCTGGTGTGAGTGCTGTCTGTCTGCCTTTCCGACCACGCCCCCTCTCCAATCACTGTCAGCTGTTCCCACTCCCGTATGCCATCTTCCCACGCTGTGCCCAGGTGTTCCTAATTGTGTATCCAGCAATGCTTTTACTTAAGCAGGGCTTTGCCAGTCAAGCATTGCTGGATTATTGTTCGTGTCTTGGAGAGGTGTTTTGCTCTTGGACTTACTTGGACTCCTAGTACTGCTTCAGTCCCGTGAGTATAATCTGTTGGCGTTTCCCCCATGCCTGCACGCCTTGGAACTTTGCCCAGTTTCTCCCTATGACTGTAGAGCGTCCTGGAGGATGTCATTGTAACCTTGAGTGCAAATGTTATTTAGAACTGCATGTGAGTTTACCCATCTGTTCAATGAATGTGTATGTGGTGTTAACCCAGCGTGTAAATCCTCATCCTTTCTCCCCTCGCCGTGCGCAATGGAGAGGCGCACGGGAGGGTTTATGACAAGATAAATGTTCAGCTGCCCTGACATTGTACATTTCACACAGACTCTGAGGCAGCAGGAGATACAAAATATTAAATTTTACCATCAGGCATCAATACCTAACTTGTAAGTGCAGTAACTAGAGAAAGAAGTGATGTAGGCTTTTCAAGTCTATACTGTTGTTGTATCTATGAAAAGTCTCAGAGGAGTTTGAATTTGTATGACCTTGAATTTAAGGTAAAACATCAGATTTTCCAAAAGCATCATAATCATGATAATGCTGAAAAGAAATAATGTAAATGTTTCACAGTGATACCATAGTTCTTACTTTGAAAAGTCTGGGATGAGTTTCAGTTTTCGAAACCTTGACCTCAGGTCAAGGTAAGAGGTCAGGTCAACTCTCAAAAAAGCCTTGTAAATGTGATAACATGTAAATGAAATGACATGTACTTTTCATATTGATACCATAGTTTTATCTGAAAAATCTTGGGCGATTTTAATTTCAGGTGACTTTGAACAAAAATTCAGCCACCCAGTGCGCTTAATGTCAGCAGGCTGAGGGGTACCATTGGCAGCCGTGAGTATTTTTATCAGATTATGAAAGGTTTAAACCACCCCTCTCATTTTTGTTGAAAATTTTTTTATTTAATTCTGATTAGTCCATTATTCTGATTATCAATGGAGTAAAAGAGTCCATTTTTAACCCGCTATTTTTACTGCTGGCATTTCTAAAACGTATTGAAATTTGTACCAAAGTGGATTTATAAACAGCATAGAAGGTTACATAAGTAATGTTTCCCACAACAACACTTTGAGATGTCACTTGACATGGAAAGTGTCAAGTGACATTTGCTTTTTCTCATCCATGGCTTTTCTCATCTCTTGCACTTTTTTGAAGAGATGAGAAAAAGCGCTATGTAAGTGAATGTCATTTACCATTTAAAGTGCCAAAAAAAAATCTAATCCATTATTATTATTTTTAGCAACATTTTATTGTTTTCAGTGCTGTTCTTCAATTTTTTTTACTCATGTTGCAGCAAATACCATTTACTCCCATTTCTGTTTACACAGCGATCAAATATGACCCCACCAATGTGCGTTACCTGTGGGACCGCTGCAGCCTTCAGATGCGGGTGGGAGAACACAAACAGTGCATGGATGGCTACCGCAGGATCCTGGCCCTGCTGCCGATGGAGGAAGGAGAGCACTTCATGCAGCTCTCAAAAGATATGGCCAAGTAAGATGAGAATGTGGTAACAAAAAGAGAATAAAGACACCTTCCAGTGTTTCCTCTGGCTTAAAGACCTTAGTGCGGTGGCAACATATCGGCAGTAAACATACCGGAATATGTTAATTTTATACTATTTATTTCTTTTCAAAATTTTACACAGTAACGTTGCATATGGAATTTACCATTTGAAGTATTGTACAACCGAGGCTTGAATATTGGGCCAGTTGGGGTCCCACCCAGACATCCTGTGTTTAGACTTTTTAGTGGTGTGATCCTTCTCTCCTTCCTCTGCCTGAACGAACACTTTCCTCTCCTTGGCTCCTCTCTTCTGTCTCATCTTGCCCTCTCTGAGCTCTGTCTAATTCAGGTTCTCTCTCTGTCTATGGTGGTATACAAATAGGTTAGAAAATATCAAGTGTCATGTTTTGTCCTGCAGGATTTTTTTTGTCATGGTTTACATAAATGACAAAAATATGTGTATTTTTTGTATTTTTATTCTAGTGTTTCTTTTTTCCATTGAGAGAGTAGGGAAAGGAAAGAAACATTCATAATAGTAATGTACTCATGCATACTTAAATTATATGATCAGATGGATATAGTAACCAGAAATTCAACTCATGTAAAAGCAGTGCTTTGAAATTAATAATTAAAAGTAGACAACCAAAAATTTCTAGTTAAGGTAACAAAGAGCACCCACGTAAAAACTTGAGTAATGGCTTCAGTCTTGAAGGTTTGAAGTTTTTCTCAAAAATTTATAACAAATTTCTTGTAGTTTTCTACTTTTCTCTGTAAGTCTGTCTAAAGTTGAAACCATGTTCCTCAAATTTGTAATTTCCTCTTGTAAAATTGACTTTTCTTGTACATTTGAAATTTTGTTATAAATTTGTGGATTATTTTATGACTAATTTTTGTCCGTTTTTTTAAAATAAAATTACTGGTTTTTTTAGATAAATTTGAAACAGACTGTATCAGGAGTATGGGGTATCAGGGCTTGTTGTTACGAGCTATTTGGTCTCTGTATGACCGTTGTGAGAGTTTGGTTCGTATTGCCAACACTCGGTCGGAGTCATTCCCAGTGAGAGTTGGACTTCGCCAGGGCTGCCCTTTGTCACCGATCCTGTTCACCTGTTCATAATTTTTATGGACAGGATTTCTAGGCGCAGCCAGGGAATGGAGGGTGTCATGCTTGGTGACCACAGGATCTCATCTTTGTTGTTTGCAGATGATGTTGTCCTGTTGGCTTCATCCAGCAATGACCTCCAGCTCTTGCTGGGACGGTTTGCCGCTGAGTATGAAGCGGCTGGGATGAGAATCAGCACCTCCAAGTCCGAGTCCATGGTCCTCAGCCGGAAAAAGGTGGATTGTCCTCTCTGGGTTGGGGACAGGCTCCTGCCCCAAATGGAGGAGTTTAAGTATCTTGGGGTCTTGTTCACGAGTGAGGGGAAAATGGAGCGAGAGATTGACAGACAGATTGGAGCAGCATTTGCAGTGATGCGGACGTTGTACCGGTCTGTTGTGGTGAAGAGGGAGCTTAGTTCTAAGGCAAAGCTGTCGATTTACCAGTCAATCTACGTTCCTACTCTCACCTATGGTCACGAGCTTTGGGTAATGACCGAAAGAACAAGATCGCGGATACAAGCGGCTGAAATGAGCTTTCTCCGTAGGATTGCTGGACTCACCCTCAGATATAGGGTGTGGAGCTCAGTCATCTGGGAGAGGCTCAGAGTAGAACCACTGCTCCTCCACATTGAAAGGAGTCAGTTGAGGTGGTATGGGCATCTGATTAGGATGCCTCCTGGACGCCTCCCACTTGAGGTGTTTCAGGCACGCCTCACTGGGAGGAGACCCCGAGGCAGACCCAGGACTCGATGGAGAGACTATGTCTCCCAGCTGGTCTGGGAACGCCTTGGTATCCTCTCTGAAGAGCTGGAGCAGGTGGCTGGGGAAAGGGAAATCTGGGCTTCTCTGCTTGAACTGCTGCCTCCGCGACCCGGACCTCCGGAAAAGCGGTAGAAGATGGATGGATGGATGGATGAAACAGACTGTGATAATTTTTTTTTTTACTTTTTCCTTATAACAATTTACATTTTTGACCATAATTTTGCAGTCAGAACAGAACAATAATTTAACTCTGGTTACAAAGAAAAAATATTAATAAAATTGTATTTAATGAAATAAATTAACTTAAATGACCAAGGATGCCGTTATTTCTGTTGTAATATTTCTTTATATTTGTAGTTTTTTTTGTTGTTGTTGTTGGGGTTTTTTTTAGAAATCTCCTCACCACCCAGACAGCAGGAAAAACCTCCCTTATTTTGAAATCAAATGTTGGCACGTTTACTTTGTCTGAAGGCTGCTGATGGATTAGTCATTGACTTTGTGAATTTCGGCCATCTTAACCTGCCAGGTACATAATAGGGAACTGTAGCGGACTCTAAAGACATAATTCACCACAATATGTGTTCATGTACAGAATTATCTGTTTAGGCAGTTATAGTTGTGCTCTCAGGCTTTCTCATCAGGCACCTCTCTAGGCAGCCGCTGAAGGACCTCAGTTTAGAGTGAAGAGAGCTAGCGTTTTTAGCTGTTGCCTTTTGTCACTGCCGCTGGAGAATCAAAACAGCACGCCTGCTCGTTCAAGAAAAGAGAGAAATTGCCAGTCTCTTCATTCCTGCAATTCCTACAGAACATAACTTATTATTGTAGTGGCTGGTGAAATATATCCTCAGCAATTCATCAGTCCCCCTTGCCTTTCCCTTCATATGAAGCCGGCTGCATATGAATTCTAACCACATCTCTTAGCTAAGCGACTCTTCCATTATTGCTCCCGTTTCCAGCGGGTTAAAACCATTATAAACGGCAGTGCTTACATACCTCTTCTGATTTTTTTTTCCACGTTTAAAGTACTTTAATAAACTCATGTTTCTGTCGCACAGTCACGCTTAGCGAGACACTGCCTGCTGACTGACTAGAAAACTCGTGTGGGCGGGGTGCGTCTAAACTCCGCGCAGATGATGGCCATGCGCATTGTTCGTGTGCGCGCTTGCGGAAAGTCATTGCTTCATGTATTTTTCTTAATAAATTCATATCTCCTTGGTGTGGCGGTGAAATTTCTGGCAATGCGGCCTGCCACCGAGAAATGTTACCAGAGGAAACCCTGCCCTCATACACATTTAAAGGCAGTGCTTCATCACGTTCACTGTCCTCACTATTCTTGTCCCAACAGAATGGCACAATGTTGGTCTGTCCTTGTGGCTGCTCATACTTCTACTCATAGTTATATGTGTATGTCATCTGCAGGAGTTATTATGAGAGTAATGACCTCCCCGCAGCTCTGGCTGTGATGGAGGAAGCCCTGGTACGTCACCCCAGCCTGGTCAGCAACGACCTCCTCAACATGGCGGCTGAGCTCTACATCACCAATCGGCAGTTTAACAAGGCCCTGCAGGTAACCTAATGTCTGCGTGTGAGTATGCAGTGTAAATTAAAGCATGTGTCATTTAGATTTGGAACCTTGAATTTCTTTTAAATGTGGTGTGTGTGTTGTCAAAGGTCTTGGGCCAGTTTGCTGGTATTGTTTTGGACAGAGCTGAACCCACAACTGACGTAACAACTCCAACACAAGAAAAGGAGTCTGGGGACCAGGAGAAGAAAAAGGAGGAGGAAGGCACCGAGTCAACGGCTGACGAGGGAAATAAGGTGGAGGAAAACGGTGAGCTCATCATGACCAAGACTGACTGACTGACTGACTGACTGTGTCTTCAGTATCTCATAACGCATAAGTACATAAGTCTGAAAAGCAAAAAACAACAAAAATCATGAGGTAACATTTTATATTTAGGGGCATTATAATATTAGGGTAAACATTGTAGAGATATTTCAGCTAAAAAATATAAATTAAAATATGAATTTACCACAATGGTTCGTTTCCTCTACAGGCATTTTTTGGTGTTTTTTTAGCTCAGTTGTAACTGCTCTTCTGGTGTCTTTGTCTTGGGGTGCTTTGGCGATAGTCAGTAGGTGGGATGCAACTTGGTTGGGTGTGACGGATGCTCGGCTTTGGCTAGGGGGCTTCTGTGCAGCTCCTAGGCGACGGATGAGGCTCCAACATTTCCTGCTAGAGTGGGTAAAGCTCCGGTCAGCAACTGTCTCCTCCCATTTCTTTCGCCGGGCTGTATTTAGCGATTCAATGAGATGGTCTGCTATCTCTGGGTCCCCTGATGTTTGATAGGATTGTAGGAGGGCAGCACTTTCTCCGTCCAAACATGGGACATAGAGGGGTCGGTAGCCTCGTGGGATTGCAGTATGGGCAGCCTTGAAGATTGCGCTGCAGAAGCGGTTGTATGCTTCATCTACAGTGATGGTGTGGAGTGGGATGGTAACAATGCTCCGGTCCAGAGTTTCACTGAATTTCTTCCAGTTGGCTTTGCGGAAGTTCCAGCGCATCTTCCTTGGGCTGTATATGACTGGAAGTTGTAGGCCAATGTGTACAAGCAGGGGCCGGTGTTGGCTGTGTGGAAAATCATCAAGAATGAGGATCTGTGTAGGATATGGCTCCCCATTCAAAGAGCTGACCCAACACAGGTCAGGAGAATAGTCCTTCTTCCACCTAGCAGAGTGGAAGGTTCCTCTTTGTTTGGGGTCGTATATCAAAGCGAGGTCATTTCTGGATGCCCAGTCTGAAAGTGCCTCCCCATCACTGTCCACTGCTGGGTACCCCCAGTCAGGGTGATGGCTGTTAAAGTCCCCCACATAGATGGCAGGGTGGGGTAGGGTGGGTAAGACCTGCAGATCCCAGTTGGCATTAGGGGGCTTGTACACATTGACAATATGGAAGCCACCAATGATTATGGTGTCTGAGAAATGTGTTGTTATCAGGTGATTTGCTTCAACTATGTCAGAACGCACATAGGTGGCACGTCCATGTTTAGCATGTAGAACATAGCACAGGAGGTCAAAGCCTTTGATGGTGAAGCGGCCAGCTTCCTCTGTGCCAATATGAGTCTCTTGGAGGCAGATTACATCAATCGAATGTTGGAAGGCGAGGACTTCGATAAGGCTTCGCTTGGCTGCAGATAGGCCTTCAACGTTTAGTTGTAATATGCAAAGGGCAGATCCTACCACAAAGTGCTCTTGGGGCTGTTTGCTTTCGGCTTTAGGACTGTGACTAGGATTCTTCTTTGACTTGGCACAGAGGCGTCGTCTCTTTGAATTTAGTCTGCTGGTAGGATCATTAGCTTCCCCAGGCAAGCCCGGGTACTGGCGGAGGGCGCGACAAGAACGCGACAAGAACGCTGATCCATTGCCCCCCACAAGAAAAAGACCACAAACTACCAGCAAGCTACCGCCCAATCTCCCTACTCAGCGTTCCTTACAAAATCATGGAGCGCCTAATACTGCAACGCATTTCCCCAGAAATAGAGGATATTCTAAGTGTGGATCAAGCAGGTTTCCGCAAGGACCGCAGTACAGGAGAACAAGTACTGGCCCTAACCACCTTCATTGAAAATGGCTTCGAGAGCAGACTGAAGACAGGGGCTGTGTTTCTCGATCTTACAGCCGCCTATGATACGGTCTGGCACAAAGGCCTCCTCCTGAAACTTATAAAGGCGATCCCTGCTTGGGCAACAGCAATTATAAAAACCCTGCTGACCAACCGAAGGTTCAGAGTCCACCTCAGTCAGAACACAAGTGCATGGAGAATGCAGAAAAACGGACTCCCACAAGGCTCAGTTCTAGCTCCAACTCTGTTCAACCTCTACATAAACGACCTGCCTACTACAAAATCCCGCAAATTCATCTATGCAGACGACATCTGTTTGGCATTCCAAGCACCAGACTTTGAACCACTGGAACGGGTGCTCACGGAAGATCTTGCTAAACTGGACCAGTTCTGCAAAATCTGGCGCCTAAAACCAAGCCCAGCAAAAACCGTCTCCAGTGTATTTCATCTCCACAATGCAAAAGCTGCCAGAGAACTAAACATCCACCTGAGCGGACTCAAGCTTAAGCATGCCCCAAATCCAACTTATCTTGGAGTGACCCTTGATAGGACCTTATCCTTCAAGGAACATCTAAAGGGGACGGCTGCTAAGGTGAAAGTACGAAACAACCTGCTCTGCAAGCTCGCTGGTGCAAAATGGGGGGCGGCAGTCTCCACCCTGCGCACCTCAGCACTGGCCCTTTCATACTCTGTAGCAGAATATTGTGCCCCTGTCTGGTCCAGGTCATCTTACACACACCATGTAGACACCCAGCTCAACTCAACCATGAGAACTATAACTGGAACAATCCGCTCAACACCACTCCCCTGGCTCTCTGTACTGTCAAACATAGCCCCTCCACACATCCGGCGAGCAGCATTAACTCAAAGGATGCTCCAAAAAGTTAAAGATTTTCCTCACTTACCAATCCATGCAGATATCTACACCCCACCCACTGCCCGACTTTCATCCAGACGGCCGATTTGGAAAAACCCTCCCCCAGCTGACTTTACCATCCAGACAGCTTGGCAAGAGGAATGGGAAACCAAGGAGGTCCCAAACAAACAGCTGGTGATAAACCCCAACCAACAGGTCCCGGGCACCAACCTCCCAAGGAGACAGTGGTCTACACTCAATCGCTTCAGGACTGGACATGGCCCCTGCTTGGCCAGCCTTCACAGATGGGACAGTAGCCCTAGCCCACTGTGCGCATGTGGAGAGGAGCAAACTATGGAACACATCATAGAGGCTTGCCCGCTCCAAAGACTGGAAGGAGGATTACACACCCTCCATACAGCAAACCAGGAGGCAACTGCTTGGCTTAAGGACTTTGCATTCGCTAAATAAATAAAACCACAATGGTTTTTTTTTCTTGTGGTTAAAATGGATCCAGTTTGATTCTTAAAATGAATTTCTGAAAATTAAACTCGGCTCATAGTGGTGACCTAGTGATAGACCATCCGCCCCACAGCCGGGAGGTTGTGAGTGTAAGCCCCAGCCAGGGTGCTAGTGCTTTCTACCTTCTAGCATGGTGCTCAGCATATGGCTGTGTGTCCACAAAACACATTTTTTGTTGTTGGACCGCCCTGAACCTTTTTTTTTTTTTTTTTTTTTTACAGTGCTTGTGCACTGCACTCTGAGAAAAAAAGTCTGTGCCCTGTATCCTAGCAATAGCTTGTCACTCACATCTCAGCACTTCTGCTTTTATCATCAAGACTTTCTACTTATTTTTAATAGCAGTATTAACAGTCTCTTAATAACGATGGACAGGAAACCCATTCTGGCATTGGCAGCAGTTCTGGATGCAAAATATGATGACCCAGAAAAGAAAACGAGTTTGGGTACATGACATCAACCGGTCGAGGAAATAGCTGGGAGAGTACTACTAACTTGCCCATTTTAAAGTCCCTGTCACACCTTGACAATTTAGGCAGCATTTGCCAAATGTATAAAAAAAAAAATTCCGAATTGCTGGCATACACCGAAATTTTCATCTTTCGCCATATGCATCGCATATCTATGACGAGTTGGACATATACTACTTCCGCTGGGTTCCATTTTTAAAAAGCATGGTATCTCCTTCCACCTGTATGCTGATGACTGTCAGATATACACTACTGTTCAAAAGTTTGGGGTCACTTAGAAATTTCCTTATTTTTGAAAGAAAAGCACTGTTTTTTTCAATGAAGATAACTTTAAACTAATCAGAAATACACTCTAATATCTAATATACATTGCTAATGTGGTAAATGACTATTCTAGCTGCAAATGTCTGGTTTTTGGTGCAATATCTACATAGGTGTATAGAGGCCCATTTCCAGCAACTATCACTCCAGTGTTCTAATGGTACAGTGTGTTTGCTCATTGCGTCAGAAGGCTAATGGATGATTAGAAAACCCTTGTGCAATCATGTTAGCACAGCTGAAAACAGTTTAGCTGGTTAGAGAAGCTATAAAACTGACCTTCCTGTGAGCAGGTTGAGTATCTGGAAAAAATTATTATTTCAAATACAAATCATTATTTCTAACCTTGTCAATGTCTTGACTATATTTTCTATTCATTTTACAACTCATGGTGGTAAATAAGTGTGACTTTTCATGGAAAATACAAAATAATTGTCTGGGTGACCCCAAACTTTTGAACGGTAGTGTATGTCCCTCTAAAACAAAAAGTTGCCTCATCAGCAAACCCACTTCTGGCATGCATTGAAAACATCCAAGTCTTGATTGGCCCTAAATTTTCTAAATTTTAATGATAAGAAGACAGAAGTGATGGTGGACCTCGTGGCCCTTGTGAGTCCCCTCCTGTAAACTTGGGCCCCCTCAATCCTTATGTGAAATCCACAGTTAAGAACCTTGGTTTTATCATGGATAGTGATTTTAAATTAGATACTCAGATTCGTTCTGTGGTAAAATCCAGCTTCTTTCTTCTAAGGTGTTTAGCAAAAGTAAAACCCATTCTCTTGAGACCGTACCAGGAAACAGTAATCCATGCTTTTATTTCATCTCGGCTGGATTACTGTAACGCACTTTACACCGGTGTCAGCCAGTCATCTCTGTCACGTCTGCAGCTAGTTCCAAAATGCCACTGCTCGTCTTTTAACCGGTACACGTGGAAGAGATCACATTACACCCATTTTAGCTTCACTCCACTGGCTGCCCGTGCATTTTAGAGTTCATTTTAAAATTGTTTTGTTTTTAAATCCTTGAACGGTCTTGCTCCGCCTTACCTCTCTGAGCTTCTGCATCCCTACGCTCCCACCTGGTCCCTCAGGTTAGCTGAACAGCTGCTTCTGGGGGTGCCAAAGGTGAAGCGGAAGCTCAGAGGGGACAGAGCCTTTTTGATCATGGCACCCAGGTTATGGAATGATTTACCGTTGGACATCAGACAAGCATCTTCACTGCCCATTTTTAAAACCCATTTTAAAACACAATTTTACTCCCTGGCCTTCGACCCTGTGTGTGACATTGATTTTATTGAATGAAATGGATTTTTATTTATTTATTTTACCTTTTATTTTATTGTTTCTTTTGATTGTGGTTCTATACTGTTTTTGTGTTAGTGCCCGGCTTCCCGCTTTTATGTTTTCATGTGTGTTTTCTTGCTGTACAGCACTTTGTGTAGCGAGTGTTGCTTTTAAAGTGCTTTATGAGTAAAGTTGATTGATATACATAACATATTAGTAACTTATATAGAATATTTCCATAATTTATAAATAACTTAAACCAACTAATGCTTGGCGTGTTGTCGACATTCACAATTTATGCGCAACAATAGTCTAACTTCTGCATAACTTCTGCATAGCACAGTCATGCCAAACTGCCGTAGCCTCCCGATCCATGAATCCTAGGTGTGCGAGCTGAGTTGATTCTCCCCTCCAAAGACCATGGGGCGGGGTGTGACCAACCTGGCAGAGCTGTGAAATCTGTCAGGTCGGTCACGCTTAAAACAGCTGATGTGACACTCAGGAACATCAGATGACAGTTGTCACAAAAGGCACGTAAACTGATGGCGATAAAAAAAAGCTTATTTTCAAGAAAGTGGAAAAAACAAAACAAAACAAGATAATGCATGGAGTGTGCTTTTGCCGGGAGGCACAGCCAACAGTAAAGTGTGATTTATCATGGAAAACAGCTGAGCTCTGTGCTTTGGACGATCAGTTGATTGGATCCACCTCCTCTGGTGTTTTGACATTTTGGCTTATCAGAACAACTATCAGAATAGTTTTGTACTCGGCGCCACACCAGTAGGCTGCCTTTTGCAACAGCGGCTCGATTCCGAGTTTTTTTCCCTTCCTCTCTTTTTGATCACTTTTTTTTTTCACCCCACTTATATCACGGACACACAGATCGTCCCAAATGTCTCCTGAGCCGGTGGACGGAGCCACTGTTTATAGCAGGATACGATACAACAGGGAAGAGCTGCTAGCATTTAACCGCCACCCGGTCCCACTGGAAAAACTCGACATACCGAGAGAATTGAGGCGAAAGCGTCGCGGCTGCCGGGCTGGAGTAAGGCGGAGGACAAAAAATATAAGGTACAGACCCTCCCTTCCATCTGTTGTCATGGGAAATGTACGGTCGATACTGGGAAAGTTAGATGAGCTAGCGGCTATCTCCCGTTATGATAGCACTTACCGGGAGTGCTCTCTCCTTTTGTTTACTGAGACGTGGCTAACTGAACTAGCAGCAGATGCTAACATTGAGCTGGAGGGTTTTTCACATGATACGAGCTGACCGAACACCAGAGAGTGGCAAAGCAAGGGGCGGTGAAATGATAATGTATGTTAACAACAACTGGTGCAGACCGGGACATATCACTGTTAAACAACGACACTGCAGCAAAGACATTGAGTTGCTAGCTGTTAGCATGAGGCCTACATATCTCCCGAGAGAACACTCACACGTGATCTGCATTGTTGTTTATGCAAATCCGACGGCGAACGCTGGGACAGCGCGTGACGTCATCCATTCAGTAACCAGCAGGCTGCAGACAGAACACCCAGATGCTCTTCTCCTCATCTCAGGCGATTTAAACCACGTTTCACTGTCTCCCATTCTGCCCACTTTCACCCAGTATGTCACATGCCACACTAGAGACAATAAAACACTGGATTTATTCTACGCAAACACTAAGGAGGCGTACACCTCATCACAACTCCCCCCACTTGGGAGATCGGATCACAACTTGGTTCATCTCCGGCCGGTGTACAAACCCCTAGTGCACAGACAACCTCCGGCCATCCACACTGTGGAGTTATGGTCTGAGGAGACAATGGACACTCTAAAGGACTGTTTTGAAGCCACTGCCTGGAAGCAGCTCTGCGATCCACATGGTGAGGACATCGATGGCCTCATTCACACCTTCACGGGCTACCTCAGCTTCTGTGTGGACAAATCCGTTCCCACCAAGACCATACGGCGTCACTCAAACAACAAACCCTGGATCACCCCTGAGATAAAAACACTTCTGAGAGAGAAGAAGAGGATCTTCAGGTCGGGGAACAGGTGGACCAGCACCTGTCATCATGGATCCTGGACTACCTCACGAACCGGCCTCAGTTTGTGAGAACCCGGGACTGTGTTTCCGACACGATCATCAGTAGCACGGGGGCCCCCCAGGGAACGGTGCTGGCTCCCTTCCTGTTCACTCTTTATACTGCGGACTTCTCACACAACACAACACATTGCCATCTACAGAAGTTCTCTGATGACTCTGCGATCGTTGGTCTCATCTCCAACGGAGATGAAGCTGAGTACAGAGGGCTTATCCAGGACTTTGTGGACTGGTGCCATCGGAACTGCCTCCAGATCAACGCGAGGAAAACTAAGGAGCTGGTGGTGGACTGCCGCAGGCATGGGCAGCCCCTCACAGCACCAGTAAATATACAGGGAACAGACATCGAGATGGTGACATCCTATAAGTACCTGGGTATTCATCTGAACAATAAACTAGACTGGTCACACAATACTGACGCACTCTACAAGAAGGGACAGCGCAGGCTGTTCCTGCTGAGGAGACTCAGGTCTTTTGGTGTACAAGGGGCGCTGCTGAAGTCATTCTATGACACGGTGGTGGCATCAGCCATCACTTTTGGAGTGGTCTGCTGGGGCAGTGGCATTACTGCAGCCGATAGGAAGAGACTGAACAAACTGATTAAGAAAGCTAGCTCTGTCCTGGGGCAGCGCCTTGATCCGATGGAGGAGATAGGAGAGAGAAGGACGGTGGCTAAACTGTCATCTCTGCTGGAGTCCGAGTTCCACCCTATGCAGGACATACTGGATGCACTGAGGAGCTCATTTAGCAGCAGACTACATCATCCCAGGTGCACAACCGAGAGGTTTCGTAGGTCCTTCCTACCAACGGCTGTCAGACTGTACAACCTAAGCAGGGCTGCTCGCAGAGATAGCAAAAAGACGTAACAAACTAATAGTTTTTTTTTTGAATGCAAAAGATGCAATAGACTTACACAATGGTCCTCTCTGGCATACAACTAGGAACATACCGGTCGCTATGGAGGGTGAGAATATGTATGGGCACATAATCATACCATGTAGGGTAACTAAGTAGACGGTTATGCTGTTTCATCCCACCTAGCAACAATGCTCTGCACTGTGTGTGTTTATATATTTACATATTATTCCATCTAGCTACATTGCTCCGCACTGTGTGTGTTTATATACTTGCATATTTATTCCACCTAGCTGCAGTGCTCCGTACTGTGGGTGTTTATATATTTACATATTTATTCCATCTAGCTACAATGCTCTGCACTGTGTGTTCATATATTCATATATTTATTCCATCCAGCTACAATGCTCTGCACTGTGTGTCTGTGTGTGTGTGTGTGTGTGTGTATATATATTTTATAGTAATATGTACATATGTATATTAGCTGCTCTTGCTTGCTTGTTTTTTTTTTCTTGCCTTCTGATTGTTGCTCTGAGTGTTGCTATCCCTGTGCTGTTGCAATCCTGGAATTTCCCCGTTGTGGGACTAATAAAGGCTTATCTTATCTTATCTTATAACACTGGACAGCTGATGGTACAGACTGCAGTCAAAGGTTAAAAAAAAAAAAAAAAAAGCATGGGGGGAGGGCTAAACAGTGATTTGGATCTTTATCCTGTAGCTTGAAAGTGCTCAGACACATCCCCGACAGGTCCTGTTATATGAAAAAGTATGTGTGTTTAGCTCTCTGTGTGTGTGTGTATGTGCTGCAGGCGCATACACAACCCTCTGTATGGGTTTTTCCTGTGAACCAACGCTGTAAATACGCCCTTATAGGGTAGCTGTAAATTAGAAACCTGTTCAATAAGTTACACATAGGTTCAAAGAGTGTTACTCATATGTTAGAAATAATTTTTGGGTACGCTAGACATTAATTTCGACGTATTTTGACTTTTGAGTAATTATAAGTCGCTGACAAGTAACATATGTAAACAAACGCATAACTTCCCTACAACCTTTGCTCCGCGAATGCGGGACATATCAGCCATACGCTGGATACATATCAGAGCAACTCGACGGACTACGCCATATACCAGCATGGTTCAGCGTTCTTCAGCATGCGCTTATCTTAGACAAAACTTAGACATAACTGATTCGACATTTGCCAGTGTATTCTCCAAATTTTTCATACGTTTTGCAAACGCTGCCCAAATCGTCTAGGTGTGACAGGGCTTTTAGGAGTATTTTAGATTGATTAGGAGTGAGTTTGAACTGGTTTTGGAGAAGATCGGCCCATACATTTCTTTTTGTATACTTTATTGATCCCCAGAGGGGAAATTGAGGGCATCCACCAGGATGGATGAAGCAGCCAAGATACGGCGCTATCCCTTTACCATTCACACACACATTCACACCTAGCGCCACTTTTAGAGTCTCCAGTTAACCTAACCTGCATGTTTTTGGCCTGTGGGAGGAAACCGGAGAACTCCCGGAGTAAACCCACACAGACACGGGGAGAACGTGCAAACTCCACACAGATCACTGTTGGTCAGGGGCTGGGATCGAACCAGGGATCCCATGGCCAAGGGGGAGTTGCTGTGCTGCCGCAGTGCTACCCACTGCGCCACCGCACCGCCCAGAGATGCAGACTAATTACTGAGAGCCCATCTGCCCTTCTGAGGTGAGTAGAGTAGTCTGTGGTCAAAGTTTTGTTTATTACATCTATTTTTGTAAAACTCATGATGAGATACACTCAACACACTGCCGGTATATGATCACATTTCACATTGGAAGTATTTTTTCCATTTTTTTGCAGTTATCAACTGTACAAATTCACATAATATCGGTTAACTGACTTATCTGCAGTGTTGGGCAAGTTACTAAAAATATTAATTACAGTTACGAGTTACTTCTTTTCAAAAGTAATTGAGTTATTTTCCCAATTCCTGCATGATTAAAGTAATTGGTTACTTAAATGCATACTTAAATCATCTTGCAGGCATAGCAAGGTAATTTAATTAATGGATTACATTATGGGTTTATTAATGTCAGGCTGAAAACAGAGTGTTTCAGACAGAGCTTTTAGAACATGTTCAGTCTGCTTTATCCTGCCTTGAGAGTTCTTATTGTAGGAAAAATCTGAAGAAAATCAACACTAAATTGCCAGTAATTTCCTCATTTTGGAGTGAAAAATAGGGTTTGTGGAGTGAGAGAGAGGGGAAAAAGAGTGAGAATCATTCCAAAAGAGTGAGTTGGAAACACTGCATAAAGCTGCCCATGTTTATCTTACCTTTATGATATGGAGTAATCCAGTGTGCAGTGATACAAAGAAAATGTCCATTAGCCACAGTTCACATGTCTGCTGTGACAGAAACATGATCCAGTCCCTCAAATTCTTTTTGGAGAACAAAATCCATTTTTAAATAATCTTTATCCAGGTAGCAGGTAAATGTGTTTTAACTTCAGTGGATCACAGTCTCAACTGGCTGATGGAAAGTCACTGTTTATATCACGTCTTCAGTCTGTAACGACATATCTGGCAATCAGTCGGTTTAGTTCTTGCTGGGTCACAAACTGTCCAGATGCCTATGCTTGAAATCCAGCTGCGGGTGTTGAGACAAGAGTATTTTCACTTTACATTCAGTCATGGCTGTTCAGAATACAGTAGATTCACTAACACAGTGTTAGTTGTTAGCATAGCCAGTGTTACTTAGCACTAGCTTTGTTGGGGGCTTTGTTGCTGTTTTCAGGTGCTTCTGAAGATTGCAGTAGGTCTCAACCAGCACTTAGTTTGCAACCCTCCAATATGCTTTTGTCTTCAACCGTGACAAAGGAAAAATAATCTATTTCCACAAAAACAAAGTAGCTTCATCTTTTCCTCCACTCAGTAACTAACTAACTAACTAACTAACCTGAAGACTTGGTTCTCTGCAACAGGTCACATCGACTGACGGCTTGTCTCAGCTACGGTAGGGTCAGTTTGTATATTCATTTATTTGCACTAAAAATATCTATCCATATTTATAAAATGAGTAATGGGTAATGCATCTGATCCAATTTCAGTAATTGTAACATATTGCTGAATTTTTAAACAATAATTTCGTTACATAGCATGTTACTGCAAAAGTAGTGGCGTTACAGTAGTGCATTACTTTGTAATGTGTTACTCCCAACACTGCTTATCTACCGCAACAAACTTGTAAGAAATATGACCGTGACAAAGGCACAAACACTCACCTGACATGCTGACAGATGTGGACACATTCCTCCAAGCGTTTGCTTTCAAATTTTGATCATGGTATTCTTTTAGTGTCAGATCAAAAAGTACCGGGTTGTCTGATACAACGAAGATCAGGCTCTCCTCCACCATCGTTGAAAGTAAAACAGTTTTCTTCTTCCTGTACCAGCATTCTATATCCCACCCTTCCTTAATTCTGATTGGCTGGTTAGAAAGGTTTGACATTGATGAGTGCAGCTATATTCTGAAAAAGTTAACTTTTTTCAGCTTTCAGCACCCTGAGTGCTGCGACAAAAACCAGCCACCGCTGAGAGCGTTTTGGCACCGAGGGTGCTCAGCATTTTATACACTGGACTACAAATGAATAGAAAATAGATGCCCACAGACTAGGCACACAGCCTAACAGAATGGGGAAAAGGAAAATTGGTTACTCTGCCGCAGATGGAAGTCCAAAAAAAGTGTACTACTTACGCCAGTCAGGAAGGGCATCCGGGGCAAAATCCTTGTCAAATCAATATGGGGACCCGTGATCTGCTGTAGCGACCCCAAACAGGGAGCAGCCAAAAGAGAGTGTGTGTGTACAGTATGTTACTGTATGGTAAACATTTCTATTCCATCATTAACGGTCATGATGTGGTTCTGGAGATTTAAATAAAGGCATTTTTCTTCAGCAGTGAAAAAAGATATTATGTTGATTCATCTCTGTGGCTGAAGTATTGTTAATAAAATTCTTTCAACAGCATGTTTCAACCTGTTATCCCATGCTGGTCGAAGCCCAAAGGGTTCGAAGAGCCCTTTGGGCCCTTTGGGCGAAGACCGGAGGGGGATTATGTTATGGGTCAGTCCATCCGTCTGTCCCACTTTTGTGAAATGATCTCCTCCTACAGTTTTATTCCGATTGTTTTGAAACTTGGTATCATGGTTTGATATACACTGAGGATACACATGTTGCCGTTTGGTTCTGATTGGAGGATTTTTGCAGGAATTGTAGCCCCTGACCTATGACCTCCTGTTTCACCTCTGGTTCACCTCACTTCATAGACAGTAACTGTCTTGTGAAATCAACTCCTCCTACAGTTTTGTTCCAGTTGTTTTGAAGCTTGGTACCATGGTTTGATATACTCTGATAATGTGCATATTGCAATTTCACTCTCATCAGATGACCTTCGGGTCAGAGGTCAGATTTTCCCTAAATCTTGTAAACACAGTAACTACTGAAAGAAATGATGTAGACTTTTCAAATAGATACAGACGTTACAGCTGGGAAAATAAGTATTGAACACGTCAACATCTTTGTCATTAAACATATTTTCGATGGAGCCATTCAATCAGTCAATCAAAGCTTTATTTAGATAGCCGTTTTCATACAAAAAGTTGTAACACAAAGTGCTTCACACATTGAAATAAAACACAATTACCCACCCCCCCAAACCCACCCACACACACACACACACACACACACACAAAAAAACAACTTTTGTCTGTGTGAGACTTATGGCTGGGCACCGAGGATCCAGGTGTGGAAGCACCATCACTGGGGACATTGACCTGAGATTTTCACCAGATATTAGTTACAACCCAAGCAATCCATACATACAAAGAAATCAAGGCAACTGTGTTCACAAAACAAGTTTTACTTAATAAAGTGGAATGACACAAGGAATAAGTATTGAACACATGAAGAAAAGGAGGTGCAAAAAGGTATAGAAAGCCAAGAAACCAGCTGAAATCCATCAGAATTTAGGAAGCCATTCCATCCCCCGTCAGTGGAAATTAATTTCAGCTGGTTAAGTCCTGACTGATGGCCTTTAAAAAGGTCTGTGAATATCAGATTGTCACACCACAAAGAATTCGTGATGGGTAGAAGCAAAGAGCTCTCTCTAGACCTTTACAACCTTATTGTTGCAAAGCATCATGATGGCATTGGTTACAGGTGCATTTCTAAACTGCTGAATGTTCCAGTGGGCACTGTTGGAGCAGTCATTCAGAAGTGGAAAGAACATCATTTTACCATACACCAGCCACAGCCAGGAGCTCTTTGCAAAACTTTTGACAGACGAGTCAAAAGAATTATCAGAAGAGTTATCCAAGAGCTAAAGACCACTCGTGGAGAGTTCCAGAAAGACCTGGAGTTAGCAAGTACTGCTGTTTCAAAGAAAACAATAAGTAATGCACTCGACCAACATGGACTCTATGCCCGCTCACCTCGCAAAACTCAATTGCTGAAGAAAAAGCATGTTGAAGCGCATTTAAAGTTTGCTGCACATTTGGGCAAGCCAGTAAAATACTGGGAGAATATAGTCTGGTCAGATGAGACCAAAATTTAACTTTTTGGATGCCACAACACACAGCATGTTTGGAGGAGAAATGGCACCGCACATCAACCCAAAAACACCATATCAGCAGTGAAGTTTGGAGGTGGAAGCATCATAGTGTGGTAGTGGTTTTCAGCACATGGTACAGGCAGACTACATATAATTGAAGGAAAGATGAATGGACAAATGTACAGAGACATCCTTGACAAGAACCTGTTGCCATCTGCCAAGATGCTGAAGATGAAACAAGGGTGGACATTTCAGCAAGATAATGATCCCAAACACACAGCCAAGGCAACTCTCAACTTGTTCCAGAGAAGGAAAATAAAGCTTCTAGAATGGCCCAGTCAGTCACCTGACCTGAATCCAATTGAAAATCTATGGAATGACCTGAAGATCAGAGTTCATAGAAAACACCCATGGAACCTTCAAGATTTGAAGACAGTTTGTGTGGAACAATGGGCTAAAATCACTCCTGAGCAATGCCTGTGCCTAATTTCTCCATACAGTAGACATCTGTATGTCTACTGTATGGAGAAATACAGTAGGAGCCTTTGTTGTTATTACCAACAAAGGCTTTTCTACTAAACTAGTCCATTGCCCGTAGAAAGCAAGTATTCTTGTCTGAAACAGGTAGCCCAATTAGGCTTTACAGGCCCAAATGTAGGGTGTGTTTAAAAGTGGAATACAAAGAGGTGTAGCCTATATGTAGGCAATCACATGTTAGACTTTGACAAATGTAAAAGGGACTAAACACCATTTATTTGTTTGTGTGAATATTATTTACAGAATATCTAATTATTGAAAATGAATGGGACATCCGTTATTGGCGACTGTTTCGGAACCCTTGTTTATTTTTTGTCAGATCACTTGTTTGTGTGATCTTTTATGACATAAGTGTTGTATCTTGCACTTTGGGGAATGGGGGTTGTTCAATTGCCATTACAATTGTTTTAGTTTATATGTGTAGTTTATAGTGTATCACCAATAACCTTGTGCAGTACTATAACAGGACACCTTTACGAATATTTGAAACCCATTCTAGTGCATCCTTTTATATTTTAGCCATATTATAAGTCCAAAACACCCAACATTATTATACACTGCAGAATGACCCATTTGGCTGCAACTGTTGCATCAGTGTTTCCCATTTGTCAGTAAATATTTAAAAATGATTTATTTCGTTATTTGGGCATCTTTGTGTCCACTTTGGTGACGGTCATCATTTAGTCAAACCATGGATATGTGGCCGCTTATAATATGCAATTGATTCTGCTCCACCATCATGGTGTTATTATTATTAACTTCTTAATTTTTAGATAGCTGTGCAACCACACTGAGTGGAGCGCCATCGAGGACTTGCGGTCCTGCAAAGGGACTCCCGTCTACTGCTGACTGGGTGGGCTGGGCTTGCTTCCTTGCAAAGGACCGCGTTCCGCCTGCTGCTTCTCCAGCACTGGTGTTCTTTGTCAGACCCCGGGTCCCTGCTGGCATTTCCCAACTTATCCTTTAGACCTACACAGGCGTTCCCCAAATTACCCTTTAGACCTATGCAATCACGGCAACATTATAATATAATTTTTTAAGCATTACATCTTCAGTATTCTCCTTTTCTGGTCAAATTTGTCGCCTTTCACTTCCTTTTTTTGTTTGCGGAGCACTGTGGGGAGTGACTGGTCGTGATGCCACGTATTATACAATCAGTATGGAGTTAATCCGAAATAGTGTTGCCAGATGGGAAATGAAGAAATATCATGCTGTCGCTTTAAAATTATAGTATTTTGATCCAAACTACTGTATGTCCCAAAATAACTTGGAAAAATTATAGGCTAGGACAGTGCATTTAAAAACAAAGCTATTCTATATGTATGGAATTGTAGTAACCTAAGGAATAAATGCAGAGGCTCGGCCATTTGAATGAAACAGCTGTTTTATTCATTGTCACAGTTAAATACACCCACCCACACAGAATTGCATGTCTTTGCACAACCACTGCTTCTGTCATTAAACATAGGGTTTAATGCCCAGGCAGGGCAATAAAACTGTGCCCAGTGGAGTTGCTTTGTTTTCTTACGGGTGTCCGTGTCTGTGCTGCCGGACTCTTTTCTCTTAGTACATTTTCCTCCAAGTCCAAACTCATGTTCACCGATTTATTTATTTATTTAATTTGTTGTGGTGTCAGTGCAGCTGCCCGCTGCCGATGTGGTTGGCACATTTGGCAGTGAGGAGGAGCCAGCCATCATTTAGGGCAGGCATCAGTTTCTGGTAATGTGTGGGTGTTCACATAAATCAAAATGACATTTTTTTTGGGGGGGGGGGGGTGCACAGAAATGCCAAAACTATTGTATATTTGGCCTTTTTTTTTTAAACCTATTGATCGTGTATCGTATAGGCCCTAAAACCATTGTATAAATACAACAGTTATCATATACCTGGCAACATTGATCCAAAACCCCACCCACACTTCCAGAAGCCAGAGCATGAAAAAACACAGCGATGGCTAAACTTTTATTGATAAAAATTACATATTTTGACTGAGCAACTCCAGACTCAGGGATACACACCCTCATAACTTCAGCAAAGCACTTATAAAATCTGAAGTCTGTCTGGTGAACGGTTTGAGAGATATGCGAGGAACAAACACACAGACACACACAGATTCCTTGCATTTATAGATATTAACCACTTGCACTCCGGGCAATTTTCCTAAAAATGCCAAAAAATAACGTGCCCAAACTAAATTGAAAGCTGTTCTTCAACCCTTTGCAGCATCGTCATGGGGTTGGTCTCATTTAAAAGAAAACACTTTGAATTTTTTGTCAAAAAAAACATAATCTCTCTACGTGCTCCGGCCACTGAGTTACAGTCATCTAAACATACTGAACTTGAAGAAAAAAAATTTGGACACTGTTTTTTTGGATACAAATGCTTGTAAATAACACACAGCTGTCCGATCCGGCTGGAAAATGCAACAGAAATGTAGAACCAAGTGTTATCCAGCTGAGATCCAAATTTGGTAACAATACCACAAAAAATGAATATTTTACACAGCTTTGTTTTCAGGCTGTTCCCAGGCGTTTTGGAACTGTGCCAAATTGTGCCAAATGGCACAGGTGGCAGCAAATAGGAAAGATTTTAACCTGGATTTAAAGCATCTGAGATTTTCAGCAGCCCTGATTCTTTCTGGGAATTTGTTCCATATGTGAGGAGTATAAAGACTGAACTCTGCCTCACCATGTTTGGTTTTAACTCTGGGCACAGATAGTAAGCCTGACCCTGATGACCTGAGGGCTCTGTGGTTTGTAATGGACCAGCAGATCTGAAATGTATTTTGGCCCTAAACCATTCAGAGCTTTATAAAGCAACAGAAGTATTTTGAAATCTATCCTTTGACAGACAGGAAGCCAGTGTAAAGATCTGAGGACTGGAGTTATATGATCCACTTTCTTGGGTCTTAGTGTGGACTTGAGCTGCAGCATTCTGAGCTAACTGCAGCTGTCTGATGGAATTTTAAGGGAGACTTGTGAGGACAGCATTACAGTAGTCCAGTTTACTGAAGATAAATGCATGGACAAGTTTTTCTAGAGCCTGCTGAGACATCGGAGCTTTAATCCTTGCTATGTTCTTCAAGTGATACTTCAAGAGTCAAAGGCTTTATCATCATGTGCACAGTTAAGAAATGCTACATTTCCTGAGCAATGAAATTCTTACTTTTTTTTTTTTTTTTTTTTTTGTTACTTATTTGTACCCGTAGGTAGACTTGGTTTGCAGTCTGGTGACAAGCCACCGGCTGCTGGTCGCTGCGTGCGCAAGCGCCCTAAACCTACATGTTTTTGGTGTGCGGGAGGAAACCGGAGAAATCCCGGAGTAAACCCGCGCAACACGGGGAGAACATGCAAACTCCACACAGCTCACTGTTGGTCGGGGGCTGGGATCGAACCCACGATCTCATGATCCCCGCGATCCCCCGGCCGAGGGTAAAACTGTGCTGCCACAGTGCTAAACCACTGCGCCACCGTGCAGCTCTCTGAACGAATGCCAAGTTAAAAGGTACAGAAACAACAATAGTAACTCAATCCTAATACTAATGGATGCTAAAACACACACACCAACACACAGTTAGGCA
Source organism: Pholidichthys leucotaenia (assembly GCA_020510985.1). NCBI lineage: Eukaryota > Metazoa > Chordata > Actinopteri > Cichliformes > Pholidichthyidae > Pholidichthys > Pholidichthys leucotaenia. The sequence goes on from CM035845.1 coordinate 290,607,920, forward strand.
GCACAGGAATGAAATTGAAAATTCACTTGATGACTAAAGTGATAGTGGTATATTGATATCAGAGATGATGTGAACCTGAGATGGCATGAACCTATGTACAGTGTGCAAATGAGCATTGTGCAACCTGATGTGAACCTGAGATGGCATAGACTTATGTACAGTGTGCAAATGAGCATTGTGCAACCTGTTGTGAACCTGAGATGGCATAGACTTATGTACAGTGTGCAAATGAGCATTGTGCAACAAGCGGTGTATAATTACAAATTATTTCTGTAACAATAGTACCAGTAGGCTGTGCATGATAAGTAGTAGCAGAGATGATATGGACATCAGACTGGTGATATTATATCTACTGTATAGGTGAGCAGTGTGCAAATTTAGCAGCCAGTGTGTGAGTTCCTATATGCAAAGCTGTGTTACAAAATTTGGGGAGTTATCTGTTCATGAGTCTGATAGCAGTGGGAAAGAAGGAGTTTTTCAGTCAGGTTGTCCTGCATTTCACACTTCTGTACCTATGGCCTGAGGGTAGAAGTGTGAACAGTCTGTGTTGGAGGTGGGTGGGGTCCTGGAGGATGGCGTCAGCTCTTTTTTGGTCTCTGCAGTGGTAGATGCTCTGCAGAGAGGGGAGTGGAGTCCTGATGATCTTCTCCGCTGTCTTCACCACTCTCTGCAGGCGTTTGCGCTCCAAGGCAGTGGTGCTGCCATACCACGCAGTGATGCAGTTGGTCAGGATGCTCTCAATGATGCAGCTGTAGAAATTGTTGAGGATCCTGGAAGACCTGCCAAACTTCTTCAGCCTCCTCAGAAAGTACAGTTGCTTTTGAGCTCTCTTAACCAGCTCTGTGGTGTTGTGTGTCCACTTTAGGTCCTCGCTGATGTGGATGCCCAGGTATTTAAAGCTGCTCACCCTCTCCACCTCAAGCTTCCAGATGAACAGTGGCCGATGGGGTCTCCTCCTCCCTTTCCTCATGTCCACTATCATCTCCTTTGTCTTGTCTGTGTTGAGGGTGAGGCTTGTTGTCCTCACACCATGACACCAGGTTGGCCACCTCCTTCCTGTAGGATGCTTCGCCATCACCAGTGATACGTCCTATCACTGCTGTGTCATTCGCAAACTTTAGGATGATATTGTCCTTGTGGGAGGCAACACAGTCATGGGTGAAGAGGCTGTAGAGGATGGGACTGAGAACACAACCCTGTGGGACACCTGTGTTTGTGATGATGCTGGCTGAGGTCCTGTTACCCATCCTGACAGACTGGAGCCTGCCAGTTAGAAAGTCCAGCAACCAGTCACAGAGGGTGGGGTGCAGACCAACTGAATACAATTTGTCGGTGAGTTTGTGGGGGATGACCGTGTTGAAGGTGGGGCTGTAGTCGACAAAGAGCATCCTAATGTAGGAGTCTTTACCTTCCAGGTGGGAGAGAAAATAATGGAGTGCTGCAGCGATAGCATCTGAGGTGGACCTGTTGGGCCTGTAGGCATACTGCAGGGGGTCCAGGGTGCCCGGTATGCTGTCCTGAATGAGGGACAACACCACTCTGTTGAAGCACTTCATGATGGTTGGAGCGAGTACTACCAGTCTGTAATCATTCAGACAGGTTGGCGGGCTCCTTTTGGGGAGGGGGATGATGGTTATCGTTTTGAAGTAGGAGGGGACTATGTTCTGGTTGAGGGAGAGGTTGTGGATTGCTGTGAGAATGTTAGCCAGCATTGCAGCGCATGCTCTGAGGGTCCACCCAGGTATGTTGTCTGGTCCTGCTGCCTTGTGGGGGTTGATATTCCTCAGTGCTTTGTTTACCTGGCCTGGTGAGACTTTAGTGGGTGGGGGGGTGGGGGTGCGTGAGTGTGTGTCTCTTCTCTGTGCTGTGGCTGGTGATCTTGAAGCGGGTGTAAAAGATGTTGAGATCATCCGGCAGGCTGTCTGTAGAGCTAGTGGTGCTGCTGTTGGTCCTCTTGTAGTCTGTGATGCAAGCCTTGTCACATGCGCCCCGGGTCAGGAGTGGAGTAGAGGCTGTCCAGCTTTTCTCTGTACTGCCTCTTGGCTGTTGTTATAGCCTTCCTCAGTCCATACTTTGTACTCAGCCTCACAGCTTGATTTAAATGCATGAGAGCGAGCATGCAGCATCTGACGTACCTGACTGTTGATCCAGGGCTTCTGGTTGGGGAACTTCCTGACCTGTATGGTGGGTATAATGGTATCAATGCACGTGCTGATGTACCCAGTCACGTATTCAGCGTAGTCCTGTGTGTTTACAGACGAGTCCTCTTGGGTGGCTGCAGCTTTAAACACATTCCAGTCAGTGCAGGCAAAACAGTCTTGCAGGGTGCTCTCAGTCTCTGGAGTCCAGCGCTTAATTTGCTTAATAACTGGGTTTGTTTGTTTCAGCTTTTGTCTGTAGGCTGGGTACATAAACAGTGAGATGTGATCTGACTGTCTGAAGTGGGGGCGGGGTGCCGCTCTGTAGGCGCCAGTTCTGTTGGAATAAACATGATCCAATGTGCTTTTATTGCGGGTGGGAATGTCCACATGCTGGTAATATTTGGGGAGTACGGTCCGTAAATTGCACAGGTTAAAGTCACCAGCAACAATAAAAACAGCATCAGGATGTTTCGTCTCTACTGTGCTGATGATGTTGTGGAGTTTGTTTAGCGCTACTGTGTAGTTGCTCTGTGGACAGATGTATACAGCGGTCAAAAACATAGAGGTAAATTCCCACAGTAAATAATAGGGACGACATTTCAGCAGTAAAAACTCCACATCGGGCGAGCAGTGCTTGTAAACGGTTTGTGTATCTCCACACCACGAATGGTTTATAAATACACACACACACCCTCCCCTCGTCTTACCAGAGTCTCCTGTTCTGTCTGGCCGGTGTGTTGAGTGTGTCTGGAGCTGAATAGCGCTCTCCAGGACTCTGTCTGAAAGCCATGTCTCACAGAAAATTAGGGCACAACACTCTTGTCTCCCGCTGGTCTTCAATCGTTGCTCTTAGTTCGTCTAGCTTATTTTCCAAAGACCGAACGTTTGCAATTAAGAGACTGAATAGCGGTGGCCGGCTGGAGCAAGCCTTTAGCCTAGCATGTAGCCCTCCTCTCTTGCCTGGCCTTTGGAGCCTTCAACCCCGCCTCTAATGCGCTCTCTTGGGGTCAGCATGCTCATGCGGGCTCGGTGCTTTGGGGTGCTGGTGGTCACCGCGGGGGCGAACGATGCATTGCAGTTCGGGTGGTATAAAGCCAATAAACTCCATGTGGCTGCTTGACTTGGCGATATCCAGTAGTGTTTGTCGGTCACATGTTTGCAGTGCATGACCTCCATGCACTGTAGAAAGAACAGCAGCTATGCAAAAAAGGAGAAAAGTCGGCATTCGGGAGCAGAACAAGCAAAGACGTTCACCAACGTTAGGCGCCATAATCGGCTGACTTCACTACTGTCTTAATGTGGCTGTTAAAATTCAGGTCTCAGTCCAGAACCACACCCAGATTTCTGGCTTGGCTGTTGGTTTTTAGCATCATTGATTGAAGCCGAGTACTAACTAAGTCTTTCTTATTTGGCTCCAGAAACTATTATTTCAGTTTTGTCTTTGTTTAACTGAAGAAAATTCTGGCACATCCACTCTTTAATCTGACCAATGCTTTTGATCAGGGTTTTAATTGGACCATAGTCTCCTGGTGAGACGGTTATGTAGATTTGTATATCATCTGCGTAATTATGGGAATATATTTTGTTGTTTTTTTTATGACTTGAGCTAGTGGGAGCATATAGGTGTTGAAAAGCAAAGGTACTAAAATGGAATCTTGGGGAACTCCACAGGTTATTTTTGTTCATTCGGATTTGTAGTTACCTATAGACACAAAATAGCCCTTGTCTTCTAAATAGGACTCAAACCAGCTAAGTGCTGTGCCAGAAAGTCCCACCCAGTTTTTCAGCTGGTCTAGTACAGATGTTATGGTCGACCGTGTCAAATGCAGCACTGAGGTCCAGTAGAACCAAGACTGAAATGTTGCCATTATCTGTATTGGAGCGGATGTCATTAAGGACCTTAACTAGAGCTGTCTTAGTGCTGTGGTGTGGCCGAAAACCTGACTGGAAGACATCAAAACAGTTTGTCAGGAAGTTGTACAATTGTTGAAAGACAGCTTTTTCTATTATTTAGCTAAGAAAGGGGAGGTTTGATATGTGCCTATACAGCTGTGGACAAAATTGTTGGTACCCCTCTGTTAATGAAAGAAAAACCCACAATGGTCACAGAAATAACTTGAATCTGACAAAAGTGGTAATAAATACAAATTCTATGAAAATTAACCAATGAAAATCAGACAATGCTTTTGAATTGTGGTTCAACAGAATTATTTTAAAAAACAAACTCATGAAACAGGCCTGGACAAAAATGATGGTACCCCTAGAAAAGATTGAAAATGTGACCATAGGGACATGTTCAACCAAGATGTGTCCTCTAATTAACATCACAGGTGTCTACAAACTTGTAATCAGTCAGTCGGCCTATTTAAAAGGTGACAAGTAGTCACTGTGCTGTTTGTTGACATGGTGTGTACCACACTAAACATGGACCAGAGGAAGCAAAGGAGAGAGTTGTCTCAGGAGATTAGAAAGAATATTATAGACAAGCATGTTAAAGGTAAAGGCTATAAGACCATCTCCAAGCAGCTTGATGTTCCTGTGACTACAGTTGCACATATTATTAAGAAATTTAAGATCCACGGGACTGTAGCCAACCTCCCTGGACGTGGCCGCAGGAGGAGACGGATAATACTAATGGTAACAAAAGAGCCCAGAACAACCTCTAAACACATTCATGGTGAACTCCAAGGTCAAGGTACATCAGTGTCAGATCGCACCATCCGTTGTTGTTTGAGCCAAAGTGGACTTCATGGGAGACGACCAAGGAGGTCACCACTGTTGAAAACAAATCATAAAAAAGCCAGACTGGAATTTGCCAAACTGCATGTTGACAAGCCACAAAGCTTCTGGGAGAATGTCCTATGGACAGACGAGACAAAACTGGAACTTTTTGGCAAGGCACATCAGCTCTATGTTCACAGACGCAAAAATGAAGCATACCAAGAAAAGAACACTGTCCCTACTGTGAAACATGGAGGAGGTTCTGTTATGTTCTGGGGCTGCTTTGCTGCATCTGGCACAAGGTGTCTTGAATCTGTGCAGGGTACAATGAAATCTCAAGACTATCAAGGTATTCTAGAGAGAAATGTGCTGCCCAGTGTCAGACAGCTTGGTCTCAGTCGCAGGTCATGGGTCTTGCAACAGGATAATGATCCAAAACACACAGCTAAAAACACCCAAGAATGACTAAGAGCAAAACATTGGACTATTCTAAAGTGTCCGTCTATGAGCCCTGATCTAAATTTTATTGAACATCTGTGGAAGGAGCTGAAACATGCCATCTGGGAAGGCACCCTTCAAACCTGAGTTTGCTCATGAGGAGTGGGCCAAAATACCTGCTGAGAGGTGCAGAAGTCTCATTGACAGTTACAGAAATCGTTTGATTGCAGTGATTGCATCAAAAGGTTGTGCAACAAAATATTAAGTTAAGGGTACCATCATTTTTGTCCAGGCCTGTTTCATGAGTTTGTTTTTTAAAATAATTCTGTTGAACCACAATTCAAAAGCATTGTCTGATTTTCATTGGTTAATTTTCATAGAATTTTTATTTATTACCACTTTTGTCAGATTCAAGTTATTTCTGTGACCATTGTGGGTTTTTCTTTCATTAACAGAGGGGTACCAACAATTTTGTCTATGGCTGTAGCAGTTCATGAGTTAGGGGTCTAGGTTGCTCTTTTTTCAAAGTGGCTTAATAACAGCTGTTTTTAAGTACTGATTGATGACACCTAAATGCAGAGACATATTTATGATCTGTAGTAGATCTGAGGCCATACAATATGAAACTTAAAAAAAAAAATAACCCTATTGGGAGAGTATCAAGGCAGCAGGTAATGGATTTCAGGTGGCGTATGATGTCATCCAAGTTTTTATGATTGATTGGAAAAAATTTTGCCATAGTGTTTATGTTTTCTCTACGTGGACACAGAGGAAGAGCATGTCCAGCACCTGGGATAGGGTCACTGACTGACTGTCTAATTTTCTGAATTTTGTCAGTAAAGAAAAAGGCAAAGTCATTATAGGCACGGTTGGATAAAAGTTCAGGAGCTACTGTCAACAGTAGTGAACAAGGTGTGTGCATTATTGTTGTTTTTAGAAATGATGTCAGAAAAATATGTTTGTCTTGTATTTCTCAGCTCCAAATTATAGATGCTCAATTTCTCATTGATTTCATAGTGAATCTGTAATTTAGTTTTTTGCCACCTGCGTTCAGCTTTTCAACACTATCTTTTTTCAGCTCTTACTAGTTTGGCATTTCTCCATGGAGGTTTCTTTTTATTAATGACCATCTTCACTTTGATGGGAGCAATGGCATTGGTAATATTTGTAATTCTACCATTGAAATTTTCCGCAAGCTCCTTTACTGAAGGTGGGGATGGGGGTGGGGGGTGAGGAAGAGAAAGCTTGGATGAATGTTTCACTGGTATTATGAGATGAGATTCAACTTTATTGTCATTACACATGTATGAATACAAGGTAACGAAACGTGACTTGGCATTTGGGCACGCTCTGCAGAGTGCATCCAAGGCCGGGGCAGCCGCTAGGCGCCAGTCATAATGAGGCGCCAGTCATAATAGTCATGCTATTATCACTCATGTTCCGTTTTTTGGTGACCTCTGTCTGGATATTTCTGTTGATATTAATAACACTCTCAAAGAAATCAATTTCAATTTTGTCTGGAGAATAAAGACAAGAACACTGTAAGGTGAGTGCAGTATCCCCCGCCTCTGTTTTCTTTGAAGACGAATATGTCACTGAAGGAGAGCAGTTTTCAACTTTTCCACATAATTATTGGGACAGAACCAAATTATAATAAGCCTATCATCCATGAATATGCAATATAATAGCTGGATACAACTCAGAATCCCAAGGTGAACCTGTGTAGCAAGTTTGGTGACCCTCGAGACCTTTATGCCTTCTATAGTAATAGGGCGTAGGGAATATTAACCTTGGCCTTTAACCTTTTGACCCCAAACCCATAGTCAGAGGTCTTGGCCTCAGGGTGAACCTGTGTACCCAGTTTGGTGACCGTAGCTTTACTTGTTCTGTAGTAATACTGCAAAGGGAATGTTAATTTTGACCTTTTCACCCTGAGACCATAGTCAGAGGGCAGGATCCCAAGGTGAACTGTTTATCAAGTTTGGTGACCCTGGCTTTCTTTGTTTTTGAGCTATAATTTATATAGCATTTTGGCAGTGACCTTTGACCTTTGCAATCCCCAAACCATTGTCACAGTTCAGGGTCACAGAGTGAACCTGTACCAGGTTTGATGACTCTAGCTTTACTCGTTCTATCTACCTTATTCCTGAGGGCGCTGCTGTTGAAACGATTATGGGTGCAACTTCCGGTTTCAGCTGAAGTCGTGTTAAATCTGTCAGCAAGAATGGAGTAGTGGGGCATGTAAAATAGCGTTTTTAAAAGTTTTTCAAATTCATTTTAATGTATAGTCCCCATACGTGTTTTGCACTCAAGTGGCAGCTAATTTCAGCACTTGTATTTTTTGTATTTTTTTTTAATGTTTTGGCATAGTTCTGGTACTTGTTGCTGGTGTTCGTGGTTGTGCCATAGACTGTATAAATGGAGCCTTCTCACCGGCATTGCATAGATCATGCATTGAAAACTAAAAAGGACTGTTGGGCTTCCGGTTATGGCTGCCACGTAGGACGGACGTGTCTCGCTCTGCTCTGCTCCTGGAGAAAAAAAATCGGCAAATAACTCTCATTTGGGACAGAACGTATCCCAGCATTTGGGCGAGGATATGTCGGCGAAGCCTAAGGCTGGAAAACCAGGAAAAGGAAAAAGCGAGCCGCCGAAACAGTCCAAATTAACGGACTTTCAGGTCTGTGACGCAGCAAACAAAACTCCATATATGGCGGAGGAGGCTGGCAAAGGTGCGATATATGCGGGGAATGGCGCAGATGCGCTGATGGCTGCCATGAGTTCAATGAGAGCGGACTTTTCCTCTAGATTTGATGGGATTATGACAGCGTTGGAAGGAATAAGAAAGGAATTGGGTGACTGTGTAGAACGAACGGCGCAGATGGAGCTCCGTCTCGCTAGTGCTGAAGATGACGTCACCCGTCTTCAATTAAAGGTGCGCACTTTGGAAAAAAAAAATAAATCTCTGGAAGATAATATTTTGGATTTGGAATCTCGGTCGAGACAGAATAATTTGAGGCTGGTGGGTCTTCCAGAGGAATCAGAAGGTCGGGACGTATGTTCCTTTCTGGAAAAGTGGATTCCGGAGGTGCTGGGCAGCGAGGAGTTGCAATCAGCAGTGGTTCTGGAAAAAGCACATCGTATTGGCCCACGGAGAGATAAGGGACCGCCGAGGACCTTAATTATGAAGTTTCTTAGCAACAGAGACAGGATGAAGATCTTCAACGCTGCACGTGCTAAAGGAGAGATTAAACACCAGGACCAGCAGGTGCGGTTCTACCCAGATTTGGCCACAGGAATCCAGCAATTGAGGAAGCAGTTTGATCCTGTACGTAAGGAGCTGCGCAACCTTGGGATTCGTCATGGTGTAATCTATCCTGCGAGACTGCTGACCACGTATGAGGGCAGAACCCACATCTTCAAGACCCCAGAGGAGGCGCAGGAGTTCATCAAGAAGATCAAAGAAGAAGAAGAGACTGGTGGAAGCTAAGCATGAACAAAATATAAGGTAGAATAATTAAGCATTTGCACAGGCATCTGACTGACTTGAAGTAAATAGTAAGTTTACAAAATATAGATTGTATTATATATTAAAAAAACAAAAAAACAAAACAAACAAAAAAAAAAACTATGATGTACAAAGTTGTTAAAAATTTTGGAGTTAAGTTGGAAAACTACAGAGGAGAGTTAATGTTACGTCATTAAAAGCAGTAGAGTTAGGGTGATTGGGAGGATGAAGAAGGAGTGGCTTAGGCTGTTCCCCGTGGGTGTGGAACGGTCGATGGCTATATCGGGAGACAGAATTTTTCTTTTGATTTTGGGGGGTTTGCCACAAGTGTGGGAAGGGGAAATTTGTTTGTGTGTAGTTTGTAGGATGAATGTTCAACCACTCATGTTTTTGCTTCTCTGTATGAGCATGTTTACACTGCAAGGTAATCCCAAACTCTCTATTGATCATGGACCAAAGTGTTAATCTTAATTTAACTTCATGGAATTGCAGAGGTCTACAAAATTTAAAAAAACTTAAACAAGTTATGAATAAAATAAAGGACATGGGTTCAAGAATTGTGTTTTTACAAGAAACTCATCTGATAGAGGAGGATGTTAAAAGAATTAGGAGTAGATGGCAGGGAAGTGTATTCACCTCTTCATTTTCATCCCGAGCCAGGGGAGTTATGACTCTCATACATAAATCAGTTCCTTTTCAAGTGAAAAATGTAATTGGAGACAAATTTGGAAGATATGTAATCATTCAAGGTTCTTTGCTATTAGAAAATATAAATCTTGTGAACTTATATGGTCCCAATATAGATGATCAGAAGTTCTTTGCTAATTTATTTCTCATCTTATCATCACTTACAGGGCAACATATAATAGCAGGGGATTTTAATTGTACATTGAATCCAGGTGTGGATAGATCAACAGGACTGGATTGTACGCACATTGGATGCAGGATGACTATTAACCATTTTATGAAAGAATTGAGATTGTTAGATATATGGAGAGAAATGAAACCACAAGTTAAAGCCTATTCTTGTTATTCCAGTACCTACAAGACATTCTCACGTATTGATTATTTTTTGATTTCCACAGAATTAAGGTCCAAGATTCAAAACTGCTTTTATGATAACATCGTGATCTCTGATCATGCACCCTGTTGTCTAATATATGTAGATAAAAAATTGACAAAGGAATCAGGTAGATGGCAATTTCAGCATAAATGGCTTCAGGATGAGGAATTTGTCAAGTATATAGAAAAACAGATAGACGAGTTCTTTGACATCAATACTACACAAACATCAGCATGTGTAAAGTGGGAGGCTTTCAAAGCTTTTATTAGGGGACATATTATTAGTTATACAGGATCAAAATCTAAGAAGACTCGAGAGGAGAGAGCTAAATTGGAACATAAAATAAAAAGTCTTCAGGAAAAAGTGTATGCAGGAAGTGACCCAAGGTTGGAGAATGAATTACTGATTTTGAGAGCTGAATACGACAAAAAATCAGCGAATAGAGCTGCCTCGAGTCTTCTAAGATTGAAACAATCTTTTTATGAACAAGGTGAAAAATCAGGAAAATTATTAGCATGGCAGATTAAACAATTGGAAATTAAAACACCAATTACCAGTATTATAAGTAACGGACAGGTAGTTATAGATCCTTTAGAAATTAATAGAGCCTTTAGAGATTACTATGGAAAATTATATGATACCAAAAATGAACCTGATTTAACAAAACTAAATGGGTTTTTGAACGAACTATCTATACCGTGTATTCCAAATGAAAATAGGGAGATATTGGAGTCTAAAATTAGTCAAGAAGAAGTTGGGCTAGCCATTGATAATATGAAATCAGGAAAAAGTGCAGGACCAGATGGTCTTCCAGTTGACCTTTATAAAAAATTTAAGAATAAATTAATAAAACCTTTTTTGGAAATGGTTTTAGAAGCATTTCAAAATAATAATTTACCATCATATATATAATGCCTTAATTATACTGCTGCCAAAACCAGGTAAGCCCTCTAATAAATGTGAAAATATGAGACCAATAAGCCTATTAAACGCCGACCTTAAGATAATCTGTAAAATTTTAGCAAGACGAATACAAGAAATTTTACCAAATATTATTAATCGAGATCAGAATGGCTTTATAAAGGGTAGACAAGGCTTCCATAATGTAAGAAGACTATTTAATATTATTTATTTTAATAAAGAAGCACCGGATACAGCTCTCCTATCATTGGACGCCGAAAAGGCCTTTGATAGAGTTGAATGGCCCTTTCTTTTTGAAGTCCTACAAAGGTTTGGACTTGGAAATAATTTCATAAAATGGGTTCAAATAATATACAATAATGCTACAGCAGAAATCCTAACAAATAACAATATTTCAAAACCAATAAAAATCAATAGAGGATGTCGACAAGGCTGTCCACTTTCACCTTTACTGTTTACTATGGCAATTGAACCTTTAGCGATAGCGATACGTTTACATTCACAAATATATGGAATTAAAGTTGGACCAACAGAACATAAAATCTCCCTGTACGCCGATGACATAATTTTGTTTATGTCGAATCTAAAAAAAATCAATTCCAACCTTGTTGAATTTAATAAAGAATTTTGGGGAAATATCAGGATATAAAATAAATAAAACTAAATCTTCAATATTAATGCTAAATGAGACCCAGAGAAATTACCCAGCCCCTGAGGTAAATCAATTCAATGTTGTAAATCAGTTTAAATATTTAGGAATCCAAATTATGCCTAAGCTAGAATCAGTCGCCAGTGTCAACTATGAAGCTTTAATGTCAGATATCAATGAGTTAACTCAGAGATGGATGTCACTACCAATGTCGATGATCGGGAGAATCAATATACTTAAAAGTAATATTTTACCTAAAATACTTTATTTATTTCAATACATTCCCTTATCACCACCTTTAGATCTATTCTCAAGAATAAAAAAAAAGTTAGTGGAATTTATATGGAACAACAGGAGGGCTAGATTACGTTTGTGTTTATTATATTTACCATTTGATCGTGGAGGTCTGAAATGTCCAAATTTTATGTTGTATTATTGGTCGGCACAACTGAGGTCTATGACATATTATTTTTCATCAAATGATCTCCCTCACTGGACTGAAATGGAATCATACAATTTACCTTTACCTCTTCCCATATTCATATACTCAGATTCGGCAAAAAAATTACAAAAACAAGTTAAAAATCCATTTGTAAAGCATATGATCAAAATATGGTGTGAAGCTAAAAACTATTTAAAAGAACCACAGTTATTGTCACAATTTAGTCCAATATGGGGTAATCAATATTTTAAACCAGGGAGAGCGGACGCTGTATTTAAAGTATGGAATTTAAAAGGGATACAAAAGATTCAGGATTTATATTTGCCATGTGCAGACAACATAATGTCTTTTGAAGAGCTGAGGATCAAATTTAATCTCAATAGAACACATTTTTTTAAATATCTTCAACTTAGAAACTTTATTCGATCAAATCAAAATAAAGCTCTCACTCGACCTATTTATTCATCCTTGGAAAAAATGATGATGAAAGATAGTAAAAGAAAGGGTATTATTTCAGAGTTTTATAACTCATTGACACTATCTTCAAGTGAAAATTCACTGAAAAGATTAAACTACTGGAAAGAAGATCTGCAAATTGAAATTTCAGAGGAACAATGGGAATTGGCTTGTACAGAAGCTCAAACCAAATCAATAAATGTACGCCTTAAATTGATACATTTCAAATGGCTAATGCGGATGTATGTTACACCGGAGGAGTTAAATAGATATAACAAAAATATACCAGATACATGCACAAAATGCATGGAAAGTAAAGGAACCCTATTTCATTTTTTATGGGAATGTAGATTAATAAGAATGTTTTGGGAAGAGGTGAGGGTAACAATTGAAAAAATAATCTCAAAACAAATCATATTGAATCCTAAACTGTTTTTGTTGGGTCTGTACCCAGAAAAGCATAATTTTAATAAAAGTGAAAGAACATTCATAGACCTCAGTTTGCTTAATGCCAAAAAATGTATTGCACTATTATGGAAAAAGACTCATAGACCAGATGTGACTCAGTGGTTAAGACAGATGTTAACAAACCTTCCATTAGAAAGAATAACATATATACTGAAATCAAAGGAAATTGTGTTTGAGAATATATGGAGACCTTTTATTGATGATGTAAAAAATTTAAACATAACTCTTGAAGAAGAAGGTGAATGATGGTGTGTGGACCTTGTAAATTCCAAACTGGTGAACATAATATGTATACTTATGTATTGGATTGTCTAGACTAAACAGAGGAGCATTGTTGAAGACTTGATTTTGTTGGTGGTTGTTGGTGTTTTTAGTGCATTTTTTTTTTTTTTGTAGTACTTTAGTGTTAGTGTTTGATTGTTTGTATTATGTTTGTTAAAAAAAAAAGGTTCAATAAAGATATTGTGGAAAAAAAAAAAGGACTGTTGGTTTGATCGGTGGTACAGATGCAAGAGCACCAGGTATGTTTTCACTTGTATGAATGTCACAGATCTGACGTTTATGCGTCATATATGTCACCAGATGCAAGGCTGCATGAAGTAAAATAATAAATAAAAAATAGTAACAGTTTGCTTCCTAAGGCTTAATGATTTAAAAAGATATCAAGTAGTTTTTTGGGGGGGTTTTTTGCATTTGTTGTACTGCCTTGGAATGATATGGACTTGATTTTAGCACCTTCAGCATGCATTAATTTTTAAATTATCACAAAATATAGATCAATAAAATTGTGAACAATTGTTAGAAAAGGTCTGTACATGTTAAGTTAAATAACAAGCATTCACGGCATGACAGCAGCATGAGCATTTTAATTTCACGGCAAAACGAACAGCTGCAGCTGTCTGTTTTACCCCGAATTTAAAATGCCCAAGCACGGTGTTGTGGTTCTTTGTGGCTCTGACTAGATTCTACATCTGCTGTGAGGTAAATCTGATTACGTCCAACATCTTTTAACAAAATGCATCTGACTTTATTGCAGTGGAGACATTGATACATCTCAGAGCTTTTATTTGTTTACAGCGTTAGCATCTTAGCAGTGGTGCTAACAGACGGAGCTACTGTCTGCGAGGCCACTTTTTAAGGTCATCTTCCTATCCCTCCATAGTTGTGGGAAGTAGTATGATTATATTACTCTTTTTGAGGTGCAAAAGGCTGTGTTCCTGCATTTTTGATGTCAAAATCATTGTTTTTTAACAAGGAAAACTGTCCCGTTTCATTGACAACTATACGTTCTAAACTAGTACTGGAAGTTGCGCCCATAATTTACACAAGGCATCATGGGGGCTAGGAATAAGGTGCAATGCAGATGGTATGCTAATCTTTGACCTTTTGACCCCAAGCCCATAGGTCAGGGTGAAGCCATCCAATATTTGTCTTGGATGCAACTGTAGTATCGATTTGAAAAGCTTATATCATTTCTTTCAGTAGTTATCATGTTTACAAGATTTAAGGAAAAAACTGATTTCTGACCTTGACCTCAAGGTCCCTAATTCCTGCAAAAACCATCTGATCAGAGCCAAATTGCAATATGAGCATCATCAGTATATATCAAACCCTGTTACCAAGTTTCAAAACAGTTGGAACAAAACTGTAGGGGTGGTGGACTAGAGGTAGAGCATCCGCCCCACAACTGGGAGGTCGGGGTTCAAGTCCCTGCAGGGTCATGCCAAAGACCATAAAAATGAAACTTCCTGCTGTCCAGCTTGGTGCTCAGCAAAAATGGAATGGAGGAGGGGAATGTGGGCGGCAGTGGCTCAGGAGGTCGAGCGGGTCGTCCAATAACCAGAGGGTTGATGGTTCGAATCCTGCTTTGCCCAGCCATCCTGCCATTGTGTCCCTGGGCAAACACTTGACCCACCTTGCCTCCAGTGCCCATGACACTGGGTCTGAATGTGTATAAATGTTTGGTAGTGGTCGGAGAGGCCGTTGGCGCAGATTGGCAGCCACATGTCCGTCACTCTGCCCCAGGACAGTTGTGGCTACAGTAGTAGCTTACTACTGCCATTCTCTATGGAGTGAATGAATAATGGACTCACTGTAAGCGCTTTGAGATGTCACTTGACATGTAAAGTGCCATATAAAGCTAATCCATCATTATTATTATTGTTATTTTGCAAAGACGGACTGACAGACAGACTGTTCGCCTTTGGTCTTCGAACGATGGAGGATTAAGAAAGAATAAAAAGAAGAGAAAACTAAAACCACCCCTCCATGAATCAGTGATTAGTCAAATCAAATTATCAGACAGTAAGGGTGTAGGCAGAAGCCAAAGCTACCCTTCTTGCTACACATTTTGTCAATGACAACCACACAATAACAACAAAAAATTTTCAATTACAATAATTCAACTGCCCTGATAGCTATTCATTAAACTATTTATTGAATTGCTGTCTGTCTATATAAAAGAGATTCTGCGGTGTACACCGTAAAAAAAAAAAAAAAAAAAAAAAGAATAGTTGAGAAGATGTAAAATTTCACAATTTAACCCTAACCTTTTTCAGTAAGATTTTTGAATTGTCTCAACGATTTGCTATTTCATTCTCCTAAGTAATATTTCATTGTTAATTTCACTGAAGTTAAACAGTAGTCAAAATGAAAGGACATACAAGACTAAAACACTATCATGACTGAAGAATCAAGTAATGCATTAAGCAATGAGGTAAATAAATGTCAATTCTGTGTTTAAAGCCTACATGCTATTATCAGCCTGTGGTGCATTTTATTTTGTGCAGTAAAACTAATAAACTTAAAGTAAACTTAAGTAAAACTTAAATTTTACTGAAGTAAAACTTAAGTTTTATTAGTTTCTTAAGTTAAACTTAAGTAAAACTAACAAACTCTGGAACTTACTCCCACCTGTCATCAGAAACATTGACTCCCTCCCTCAGTTTAAATCCGCTCTCAAAACTCACCTGTTCAGATTAGCATTTTCATTGTAACTGCCATGGGGTTTTGTTTTTTTTTTGATTGTCGTTTTTGTTGTTTATTGATACTGTGTTTTATCTATTTCTGTAAAGTGTCCTTGAGTGTCTTGAAAGGCGCTTTTAAATAAAATGTATTATTATTATTAATATGAATAATACATGTTTAATGCTTTACATACCCTTGAGATCTTTGGAAAGTGGAGCAATAACTCTCCTTGAATGCTACACAAAAACATCGCATTACCAACATTTGGAAACATCAGCTTTTATAAGTCACGCTGCCAAACTCTAGCCTTTATAAATTACATTACATTACATTGGCATGTAATGCTGACATTGTTGCAGAGAGGGTGCTGTCTGGGAAAGGGACCAGTTATATTGAAGGCCATCCTATTCAAAACGTTCCCACAATGTGTAGTTACATTTCTGGAGAGGTGCACGTCAGGCCAATATAAGCTAAATACAGTGGTGTGAAAAATTGTTTGCCCCCTTCCTGATTTCTCATTTTTTGTATGTTTGTCACACTTAAATGTTTCAGATCATCAAACAAATTTAAATATTAGACAAAGATAACACAAGTAAACACAAAATGCAGTTTTTAAATGAAGGTGTTTATTATTAAGGGGGGAAAAAATCCAAACCTACATGGCCCTGTGCGAAAAAGTGATTGTTCCCTAAACCTAATAACTGATTGGGCCACCCTTAGCAGCAACAACTGCAATCAAGCATTTGCAATAACTGGCAATGAGTCTTTTACAGCACTGTGGAGGAATTTTGGTCCACTCATCTTTGTTGTAATTCAGCCATATTGGAGGGTTTTTGAGCATGAACTGCCTTTTTAAGGTTATGCCACAGCATCTCAATCGGATTCAGGTCAGGACTTTGACTAGGCCCCTCCAAAGTCTTCATTTTGTTTTTCTTAAGCCATTCAGAGGTGGACTTGCTGGTGTGTTTTGAATCATTGTCCTGCTGCAGAACCCAAGTGCAGAACCCAAGTGCGCTTCAGCTTGAGGTCATGAACAGATGACCAGATATTCTCCTTCAACATTTTTTGGTAGACAGCAGAATTCATGGTTCCATTTACCACAGCAAGTCTTCCAGGTTCTGAAGCAGCAAAACAGCCCCAGACCATCACACTACTACCACCATATTTTACTGTTGGTATAATGTTCCTTTTCTGAAATGCTGTGTTACTTTTACGCCAGATGTAATAAGACACACACCTTCCAAAAAGTTCAACTTTCGTCTCGCCAGTCCACAGAGTATTTTCCCAAAAGTCTTGGGGATCATCAAGATGTTTTCTGGCAAAACTGAGAGGAGCCTTTATGTTCTTTTTGCTCAGCAGTGGTTTTTGTCTTGGAACTCTGCCATGCAGGCCATTTTTGCCCAGTCACTTTCTTATGGTGGAGTCATGAACACTGACCTTAACTGAGGCAAGTGAGGCCTGCAGTTCTTTGGATGTTGTTGTGGGGTGTTTTGTGACCTCTTGTATGAGTCATCTCTGTGCTCTTGGGGTAATTTTGGTCAGCCGGCCGCTCCTGGGAAGGTTCACCACTGTTCCATGTTTTTGCCATTTGTGGATAATGGCTCTCACTGTGGTTCGCTGGAGTCCCAAAGCTTTAGAATTGGCTTTATAACCTTTTCCAGACTGATAGATCTCAATTGCTTTGTTTGTCATTTGTTCCTGAATTTCTTTGGATCACAGCATGATGTCTAGCTTTTGAGGATCTTTTGGTGTACTTGACTTTGTCAGGCAGGTCCTATTTAAGTGATTTCTTGATTGAGAACAGGTGTGGCAGTAATCAGGCCTGGGTGTGGCTAGAGAAATTGAACTCAGCTTTCCAAAGATGTGATAAACAACAGTTAATTAATGTTTTAACGGGGGGGATCACTTTTTCACACAGGGCCATGTAGGTTTGGATTTTGTTCCCTTAATAATAAACACCTTCATTTAAAAACTACATTTTGTGTTTACTTGTGTTATCTTTGTCTAATATTTAAATTTGTTTGATGATCTGAAACATTTAAGTGTGACAAACATACAAAAAATGAGAAATCAGGAAGGGGGCAAACACTTTTTCGCACCACTGTATTCATTACAGCCCAGCTGAGCTCTGGGAGGTTTGTCAGCAGGTCCTTTATATCGCTGTTGTAGTATCATCAGGGTCAAACACTGCTAACTATTCACCAGGTATTGCTGCTAGTGAGATTTTATAATGAAGAATGATGTTTTGTTTTTTTTTTTATCCATGCTTATTGATGGCATGTATGGTGTGTGTTTAGGTCAAATTATGGGTGTCCAGGTACCAGATAGCATCCCTGTGGACCTGAAGGCCAAAGTTATCGTGTGTCTCATACACCTGTATGTTTACTCACCCTTGGAGGTAACTGCAGTCATGTGGATTTATATGCGATCAGAATGAAAAGACAGTTTAACTCTAGCTAAACATCTCTGTCTTCACAGGGTTTGGTGTCTTCTTTGATGGAGCAGAGTGCAGAGGAGATTGGGGATTTGTACCTCGACATAAGTGAAGCGTACCTGGAGGTGGGCGAGTACGGGTCTGCTCTGCCTCTCCTATCAGCACTCGTAATATCTGAAAAGTACAACATGGCCGTTGTCTGGCTGCGCCATGCAGGTGAGTGCAACATAAAATCCATTTCTTAAGCTATCTAAATAGCCATGTGGAGGGATTGAGTACTAGAGAAGGTGTAGCTGATGAGCAAATTTAAATGTGAATAAGAGTTTTTTATTCTTAAATATATTTTTGAAAGTGTTGTATTTGTATTTGGAATCTAGGTGCATGGCAAAGACGGAGGTGGCAAAGGAAAAAGCATATAGTGAGTTGTATGAAAGGCTGGACACTAAGGAAGGAGAAAAGGACTTGTATCGATTAGCCAGACAGAGATTGAGCTGGAAAGGATGTACAGCAGGTTAGGTTGATTAAGGACAGAAACAAAAATGTACTAACGGGTGATGAGAGTGTGTTGAGAAGATGGAAAGAGTACTTTGAGGAGCTGATGAATAAAGAAAAAGAAAAAGAGAGAGGAGGATGGATGTGTAACCCACCACGCCTTATAGTTGTGTTGCAGATAGAGCTTTATCTAGGTTCTATGAGGAGGTTTGGCATATAATGAAATAGCACAGCAACTTAAAATGTTACCCCTTTCTCCCTCTAATGACTCACACCAAACATGTAAACTTATTTACCAAATTTCATTGACAACTCTGATACAAATTAACAATGCTGGGCCCAGGCAAAATAAATCAATAAATAAAAGAAAAATCAACCAGTAGAGCTCATAAATAAACCAATAAACAGATCTCAAAATAGCATAAATTGACAACAATAAAAAAAAAAATCAGCCTCTAGCTCCTGTCACCACCCACAGCAAGAAAACTGTCCTTCCAGGCTGAGAAGACAAAGAAGGGAAAGGGATGATGATGATGAGGGGACTCCACCAGGGCGAGGTGATGAAGAGATGATGGGGTGAATCCTGGAGGCAGTGTGGAGTGGTGGCTTCTATAAGGTGTCCCTCTGGAATATCTCAGCCAACAAAAAAAAACAACCCAATCTGCACAAATGTGCATAGCACTGCTTAGTTGTCCATATTTAATTAGTCCGGTTAGTTTTATCTGCTGTACTGCATCATAAAATATCATACTCTACTTGTGTTACATCTAACATACTGTATTTACAAAATATCACACTCACAGTAAAAATCACAGTTTAACAACAGAAATTGCTTAACATATTTATCTCCTTTCATATATTCAGTTAACAGCAAATTAGCTCAGCATCTGTTCACATGCATAGAAATAGGGACATAAATAGAATATACAATATCTGTATAAACACAGACTGTAATAAAATAAACAAAATTTTAAAAAATAGATCATCCTGACTATTTTCTTTCTTTACAGTATCTACTCCCAAAGTGAGTATCTAATGTACAAATTTATCTATCAGCAACTGGCTATCTCACCGGAAGGTCTGTTGAGAATCGTTGGTCTCGCTCTGAACCCCTTCTTGTTTGCCATGGTGATGGACAGGCTGACAGACACGGTCAGGCAGGAGTCTCCATGGTCAGAAGGAGTTGCACCGTGCCTTTGTGGCTCTAAAGAAAGCATATGATAGAGTGCCAAGAGAGGAAGTGTGGTACTGTATGAGAAAGTCAGGGGTGGCAGGAAAGTATGTGAGGATTGTGCGGGACATGTATGAGGACAGCGAAGCAGTGGTGAGGTATGCTGTAGGAGTGACAGATTGATTCAAGGTAGGAGTTGGATTACATCAGAGATCAGCTCTGACCCCGTTCTTGTTTGCCATGTTGATAGACAGGCTGACAGATGAGATTGGGCAGGAGTCTCTGTGGACCATGATGTTTGCAGATGACATTGTGATCTGTAGTGAGAGTAGGGAGGAGGTGGAAGAGAACCTGGGGAGGTGGAGGTATGCTGTGGAGAGAAGAAGAATGAAAGTCAGGAGAAGCAAGACAGGATACATGAGTGTGAAAGAGGGAGGCAGGTGCAACGGTAAAGATGGAAGGAGTAGAGGTGGTGAAGGTAGATGATTTTAAATACCTGGGGTCAACCATCCAAAGCAATGCAAAATACACAAGAGAAGTGAAGAAGAGAGTGCAAGCAAGGTTGGAGCGGGTGGCGATGAGTATCGGGTGATTTGTGACAGAAGGATAGCAGCTAGAGGGAAAGGGAATATTTACAAGACTGTAGTGAGATCTGCTATGATGTATGGTTTGGAGATGGTGGTGCAGACAAAAAGACACGAGTTGGAGCTGGAGATGGTGGAGTTGAAGATATTAAGATTATCATTGGGAGTGACTAGGAGGGACAGGATTAGAAATGAGTGCATCAGGGGGACAGCTCAGGTTCAGCGGTTTGGAGACAAAGTAAGAGAGGCAAGGCTAAGACGGTTTGGACATGTGCAGAGGAGGGATAGTGGATATATTGGACAAAGGATGTTGAAGATGGAGCTGCCAGGCAGGAGGAAAAGAGGAAGACCACAGAGAAGATTCATGGATGTAGTGAAGGAGGACATGGAGAGGGTTGGTGTTACAGAGGAAGATGCAAGGGATAGGGTGAGCTCGAGGCAGATGATCTGCTGTGGTGACCCCTAAAGGGGGCAGCCAAAAGAGAAGAAGATGATTTTTGGAAGTATTGTATGAGCTTCAAAACACTGAGCCTTTCCCGTGGCACCAGTTGAGTGACATTTAAAAACCTCTGTTGCTAAGAGACGAACCATCAAATGCTGTGGAGCACAGGTGTCAAACTCATTCCATGGAGGGCCAAGACCCTGCAGGTTTTACCTCCACCCAGTGTCTTCAACAGGTGATTTCTCTGAATTTCTTCCCACTGACTGCTGATCAGTGAAAACACCTGCTGAAGAGACTGGGTGGAAGTAAAACCTGCAGGGTCTTGGACATCCATGGAATGAGCTTGACACCCCTGCTGTGGAGTCACTGACTGGAGCATTTGAACCCCGTGTCTTACCTGGAAAAGTGTTTACATGGGTTTATTTGTTGATTTATTTTTTTTTTTTAATGATTTTTTAAACCAGTGTTCATTTTCTGTGTGTTTGTGCAGCTTTCTGAGTCTTACTGGTCTATAAACTTAAAGTTACACCAAACATGGTCAGTGACACCTCACATATTTCCTATGTATAACTTCCAAAAGTATATACGGTATATTTCAGGGTGGGTGTAGGCGACATCACCTCTGTATTTATTTTCAGAGGAACCAGGACCAGTGTGAAGATGTGATTACTGTGAGTCTTCACGCTTGTGAAATTCTGTGCTCAACGCACATTTCTAATTAGATTCTATCTCAGTTAGTTAGTTAATTAATTTGTTAATTAATTGATTTAATTAACTGAACCATTCAAACATACATAATTTTATAACTGAACAAATGCAGATCATGGATATTTACTGTAAATTTGAGACTTTTTTCTTGTAAATCTGGGACTTTCTTTTTGTAAATGTGGGATTTTTGGTTGTAATTTGTAACTTTTTTAATTTTAAATTTGGGACTTTTTTCCTGTAAATGTAAGACTTTATTCTTGTAAATTTTGAGGCTTTTTTCCTTGTAATATTTTTTTTACAAAAAATATTTGTTTTTTTTCCTGGGCCTGTAACATGAGCCCTGTAACAGGCTCCCATGAACACCTGCTCACTGTTTTGCTCAGTCCATTTTTCTTTTCAGGTAAATGGACTGTTTGAGTAGATTGAAATAGTCTTAGCTACTGTAGATTGGTTTAAAGAGGAATTGCACAACCCAAAACCAACAACAAAAAATAACTTTTGAAAATATTAATATTGACCTGTTTGGACATTGGACTGTATAGTGACTAACTTAGAATAAAAACCACACTTATGAAAATGTCATTTATTCTACCTTGCAGAGTGTTTGAAGGCTCTGGGACAAATGGAGGCGGCAGCAGAAAGCTACAGTAAGGTGGTGGAGATGGCACCGCAGCACCTGGAGGCACGGCTCTCCCTCGCCACCCTGCAACAGCAGCTGGGCCGGATGGACTGCGCCCTCAAAGCGCTGGAACCCATGTATGATAGTGACACACTGGCACAGGATGCGTCTGCTGCTCAAAAGGCAAGAAATCTTCTCACATTCAGCATAGCATTTTTACTTTGACAACATCCTGGAAATCAAGACATTCACGGCCCTATTACAGCTGTCGGCAATGTGCATTTGTGGCATGCTTCTCATTTTGCGCTGGTGGATTTGTCAGTTTCTGTCAGTGCATTGTCTGTTTTTCACACTTTGCATCCAATTACCTGTAGATGGTGCACCTGCTTTGCAAAGCTCCACAGAGAAGATTCATTTAAGAGAGGTGTGGTGCTGGTGCAATTTCATTGCATCGGTATTTTAATGCATGTTATGACAATGCACTTTTGATCAGGAAAAAGGAGGTCTGTTGTTCAAAGCACAATGTTAATACTATTTCAGCAGCATGTTTTGAAACTGCACAGCTCCTATTGACAGGAGCATGTGAGGAAATACAGCATGTGCTGGGATTTTCTGTTATTTTAATGGACAGAGTTGTAACAGTTATAATCTCACTTGTCATTTTAATTATAATATGATGATACACAGTGTTTTATTCCATCCACATTTTCCTGTTAATCATGAACTGGTGGAGTATAGCTAATAAATTAGGCATTGATGTATTTGTTGGTTTAGGGGATGAATGAACAGGGAGTGTGTGGGTGCGGTGCATGGTGGGATGCTATCCGTCTGAAGATTTTAAGCTAGAAACCTTTCTTCAGAATTCTGTCCACATACTAAGCTATCATGTCTTTCATCATATATTACTAGTGCATACCTGTGCTTGCCCGTAGAAACCAAGTATAAGCAAGTATTTCTGCATGCCCGTAGAAAGCAAGTGTAAGCAAGCATGTCACCGCTCGTTCAGTGATGCCTGCCTTTGATCTTTGATGATGTCATAGCAAGTCCTATGATGCCTGCCTTTGATCTTTTGATGTCATAGTGAGTCCTATGATCTTTTAGTGATGCCTGCCTTTGATCTTTGATGATGTCATATATACAGTGATATATCTTGTGTCCGTCCATGCTTGCACATTTTTCTGTTAAATGTGCTAGTCTGAGGACAGTTAAATTTGAACTATTTGAAGACACAGCAGTTTTTCACTGAACAGAGGGGGGAAAAAAACGGTGTGTGGGTTTATGAAATTATTCAGCCAATCCTCTTTTCTGATGTTTCAAACCCATTCATGTCTGTGTGCTGCATCCTTGCGCACTACGTTAAACCTATTAAATTCAGCTCGATTGCTAAGCCCAAGTGTTCAAATATCTCTTCTTCTCCTATCGTCCACCATAAAATAACTAACTGGGCATCAACTGTGGCTAGCTTCATGCCAAGCAGCGTTACAGCGCAGGGCTACTAAACTGATTCTGGAGCTGGCAGATAAGCCCTATGAGCAGTGCTTGAGAGAACTGCACCTACCCAGTCTTTGTTATAAAAGCTAAAGGGGATCTCATAGAGTCATATGAACATACTGTGCATCAGGTTCTATACAGTGCCAAGTACATAAAATTGGAGAAACAAAACCAACTTGGAGGTCACTCTAAGAGGCTTGTTAAAGAAACTGCACAGCACAATGTTCGACAAAACTTTCCAACTATAAGGGCAGTTAATTCCTGGAATCGACTGCCTGAGTATATTGTTACAGCATCTTCAGTAAATGCTTTTAAAAATATATGTTATGCTTTAAATATCAATATAGTCTCACTTTGCCACATGAATATTGTAGCTATGACAGGTCACATGAAAAATGGCCCAATCTGTGATCACGCTTTTAGCTTATTATTATTGTTTATAAGAGAAACTGATAAGTAACGCATGCATTTTCACTCTTGAGCACCCCTCATGGCCAGTGCAAAACCCATCTGAATCAAGCCATCGTGATCAGAGATGACCTTTGATTATGTACCTATGCACATTAAAGGGATGGGCAGAAGTGATTTGGATTGGATTTCTCAAAACATCAATGAATAATTAGACCAGCCTCTTTGCACTTTTTGCCTGGCACAGAGACCATTTTGCTGCTGCTGTGATAGCAAAATGGACTTAGACACACCCATAAATGTGCTCTACATCATAGACAGTAGTTGAATAGCCCATCGTAATAGAGCCCTCAGTGTTACAAGTCAATGGTGTTGTTTATGAAATGTCAAGTAATGACTGAAAAAATTGTATCCATCAAGAAGAAACAGATTCTACTTCAGAATGATGAGGAACTGGTCATAACTTTAATTTTTGAATGGCTGATTGATAAGAGGAATCTGCTTGTGTTTTGTCTGTGTAGGAGTTAAAGCTGCTGCTGCATCGCTCCACGCTACTAAAGACAGAAGGAAAGGTCCTAGACTACCTGGACGCCATGATTTCTATGATCTCCATGTTGCTGAAGGTAACGGATCATTATTTTTTATTTATTTATTTATTTATTTTTATTTTGTGTACTTTATTGATCCCCAGAGGAGAAATTCAGGGCATCCACCTGGATTTGATTTTGATTTGATTTGATTTATTTATTTATTTATTTATTTATTTCGAACATGTAAATGTAAAATCAGAAAAGTACAAAAGAGAAAAGAAATTTTAAAAGAACCAGATAGGAGACAAAACTTTCTCCAGATATGCAAATGCAACGCAAAGTACATGCTCGAAAAGGAGTAGGATGAAGTCAACACTTAAACTGGATGGATGAAGCAGCCACAGTACGGCACGATCCCACACCATTCACACACACATTCCCACCTAGGGCCACTTTAGAGTCTACTTCAGTGGAATTTTCATCAACCGGACAGCTTGCTTCAGCGTTGTTATACTCATGTTTCACCTCACCTTTGATTTTATTCAAATTATACTGTATGTGTGATTTATTCAAATTATTATAGTATATTTTGGTGTGCACTAGGTGGCCATGCAACGAGCAAAGGTGTGTGTACGTTCTGTCACCATGTCTGGCGAGAATCACCTGAGACTGGTGAAGGTTGAAGACCTGTTGGACATTGCTGACCATGAAACTGCCTATCGTGATAACACTGGTGTGTATTTTTAAAGATAGTTGGCTGTTACATGGTTACCTGGCTGATGTTCAGAGTGCATTGTTGGCAAAATATACACAGAACAGTTGGGGAGATAATTGTCCACTGTTGGCACTTATTTGTTTACATCCTCAGGAGAAAATGTGTTTATTTCTCTCTTTTAGGCCTTTTTAGCTTATAAACTGTAAATGCTGTACATTATTGAGAACTATTTCCTTTTTTTCCAGAATGATATTTTGACTTGAAGCAGAGGTGGGTAGAGTAGCCAGAAATTATACTCAAGTAAAAGCAATGTTACCTTATGATATTAGTAACTCAAGTACAAGTAGGAGTCCATCCATCTTCAACTGCTTATCTGGGGTTCTGGGTTGTGGGGTAGTGGTCTGGTCTGAGTAGCCTAGACTGCAGCCCAGTTCACATAATAGTGCTATGATCCCTCCTGTACCACCACTGGAGGGCGGACCCATGTGGCTCCTTTGGGGGCACTGGGTTCTTGTTGTAACTCCTTTCAAAGTTATCTACTGGACTGCTCTTGGCTGGCCCTTCACCAGTACTAATTTATCTTTGGAGACCCTACAAGGGGCAAATTGCTCTGGACAACACAGCTCCTGGGATCATTAGGGAACACCAACCCCTCCACCACAATAAGGTGGCGATCCACGGAGGGGACAAGCAAGAGTCGTTCCCAAAAAAGTACTTGAGTGAAAGTGAGAAAATATCTACTAAAAACATTTCTTGAGTAGTACCAACTTCAACCTCTCCATTTTTTGAAGTTTTTCTCTGAAATTTGTTTTTTAAAATTACTATTTCTTTATTCAACCTTTTTAAAAAATAAATTTTCAGCTTTTTTCTCATAAATTTAAGTTTTTTTTCTTCATAAATTTACATTTTCTTGTAAGCTATGATTTTTTTTCTGTTACATTTGAGAATTTATTCTCATAGATTTATGTGGAGTTTTTTTTTCACTTTAGTGAGATAGTTTTCATGACTCGCTTATAAATTTGAAACCTTTTTATTAATTTGTAAGTATTGTTTCTAAATGGTAAACTTTTCTCTTTTAGAGTTTCAGCTTTACTGCTCACTGATCTGGGAACATTTTCCCTAAATGTTTTAGTCAGAGAGAAGTGAAATTAAAAGTTCACTTAAATTACTAAATATGCCAGTTTGGTTGTTACACTACAAACTAGCACATTTTTAACAGTTTTTAAATTAGTGAATTTGAAGTTGCTCAGAGAGTACCATTAAAAAAAGCACAGTTCTTTTTTTTTTTCAAAAATGTGTGAAACTGTTACTAAAACACATCATTTTAACATAAGATAAGATAAGCCTTTATTAGTCCCACAATGGGGAAATTCCAGGATTGCAACAGCACAGGGACAGCAACACTCAGAAGACAAGAAAAAAAACAAGAACAGCTAGTATACATATGTACATATTACTATAAATATATATATGTGGCGGTTCGTTTTAACCCCACAACAGACTAAGGACACTCAGCCCTCTTTTCTCTGTTTTCCTGCTGCACTACTGTGATGCAATGTGCCATTCATGTATTTGTGATGCAAACATGCATGTGTTGTGATGTAATGCGCCATTCTGTATAGTGTGCATATGGCTTGTCCTTACTGTGCTTTTTCTGAGCATCTTACATATGTAGATGTGCTTTGGTGTATTAATGTCTACAGGTAGACGAGTTTCTTCTGTCTCACCCCTGGATGTTAATTATTGCCTTTCATCCATTGTACTCATGCGTCCTGTCCTTACTGTGACCTAGAGACTCAGATCAATATGTAGATGTGCTTGTTAGCCTCTTTGTCTTGCACCTAGAGCGAGGTCTAGCTAATCTGCCCATTGTGATGTTGTTATGGTCAAGTATTTAAGGCGCAACTCTGTAACGCAATCTCTCTCTCACTCTGATCCTGCAACTGGTAGACACACACGTGTCCGCCTCTCTTCTTCTTCACTGAGAGCCTGAGGAATTCGGCTTCAGCCTGCTCACGCTATGGGCTGGAGCCGAGTTCCCGTGACGGCGGTATGATTAATAAAACCTGCTTAAAACCACAGCGTCGCTGCTTATTTTTTGCATGCCAGGGAGCTGTTGACGCAGAGTTTCCAGGTTGAAACTCTCCGGAGACCACCCACGACCGGGAAAGCCGCAGCAACGTTTCATGGTGAGATCTCCCGGCGGTGATTCTCCGACAGCAAGCTCCCTGACCCTGGTCAACCTCTGCCGCCGCACTATAAGCAGCGACGCTGTGGTTTTAAGCAGGTTTTATTAATCATACCGCCGTCACGGGAACTCGGCTCCAGCCCATAGCGTGAGCAGGCTGAAGCCGAATTCCTCAGGCTCTCAGTGAAGAAGAAGAGAGGCGGACACGTGTGTGTCTACCAGTTGCAGGATCAGAGTGAGAGAGAGATTGCGTTACAGAGTTGCGCCTTAAATACTTGACCATAACAATACATGAAAGAGACATACCCCACAGTTAGAATGATCAAAGGTATAACAGAACAGGCAGGAGGTATTTGCATTTGTAAGACATACATCACAATGGGCAGATTAGCTAGACCTCGCTCTAGGTGCAAGACAAAGAGGCTAACAAGCACATCTACATATTGATCTGAGTCTCTAGGTCACAGTAAGGACAGGACTCATGAGTACAAAGGATGAAAGGCAATAATTAACATCCAGGGGTGAGACAGAAGAAACTCGTCTACCTGTAGACATTAATACACCAAAGCACATCTACATATGTAAGATGCTCAGAAAAAGCACAGTAAGGACAAGCCATATGCACACTATACAGAATGGTGCATTACATCACAACACATGCATGTTTGCATCACAAATACATGAATGGCACATTGCATCTCAGTAGTGCACCAGGAAAACAGAGAAAAGAGGGCTGAGTGTCCTTAGTCTGTTGTGGGGTTAAAACGAACCGCCACACATATATACGTATATATATATATAATAGAGAGAGAGAGAGAGCGAGAGAGAGAGACAGTGCAGAGCATTGTGGTTGGTGGATGTGCAGCAGAAAGTCTAAGCTGTCTCTCCCTCCGCGGATGCGGCGGGCCAGCTGGATGTCTTTGGGCATGATGGTGACCCTCTTGGTGTGGATGGCACACAGGTTGGTGTCCTCGAAGAGACCCACCAGGTAGGCCTTGCTGGCCTCCTGCAGAGCCATGACGGCGGAGCTCTGGAAGCGCAGGTCGGTCTTGAAGTCCTGAGCGATCTCCCTCACCAGGCGCTGGAAGGGCAGCTTACGGAAGAGCATCTCCGTGGATTTCTGGTAGCGACGGATCTCTCTCAGAGCCATGGTACCGGGCCTGTAACGGTGAGGCTTCTTCACTCCGCCGGTGGCCGGAGCGCTTTTTTTTCGAGCAGCCTTGGTGGCCAGCTGCTTCCTGGGGGGCTTTTTCCTCCAGTAGATTTACGGCCGGTCTGCTTGGTTCTTGCCATCGCTCTTTATTATTCTGTCTTATATTTCTTGCACGCCGCCTAAACTCCAGCCCGGCACCCGCGTCGTTTTTGCCACAGTTCCTCGGCATGTCGAGCTTCTCCATTAGCACCGGGTGGCGGTTGGAGCTAGCTAGCCAGCTAGCTCTTCCCTGCTGTATTCGTCCCCCGCTGCAAACAGTGGCTCCGTCCGCCGACTCGGGAGACCCTTGGGGCGATATGTGTGTCCGTGATATATATATAGAGTGAAAGGTGTAGAAAGAAGAAGGAAGATAAGAAAAGGGCAGTTGCAAACGGAAGCCAACTCGTGTGGCGCCGCCGGTCCGGTGGAACCGGAACCGGAACCGGAAAAAAAAAATTTTTTTAAAAATGGTATATTTCCACCTGCATGTCATATTCATACTAAGAATGCTTTTGTTAGCAGCTAATTATCAAGCACAGCTAAATGATAAACTGAACTAATTTCAGGTAGTCGTAAATGTTAATGAAAAATAGTTCTGGCAAAATTTTCAAAATTTCAACTGTTTGCAAAACAAACAAAAAAAACAAACATTTAAAGCTGCACTGCAGTGGATTTAAATCCCCTTAAAAACAAATCTACATTGTCTGAAATGGTATCTTATGCCCTTTCACAAGCAACTGTAAGATGATGAAAATTTTTCCCCTTTTCCTCCTTCAAATGCCAGGATCTAATTAGGCCCACCAGGACGATGACACACTGCCTCTCCTCCAAGACCACACAGCACACACAAGTCTGCAAGCTGGCAAATTTGAACAGCCAGTGCGTAGTCCTGATTAGTTCACCGGTTATAGTGATATCACAAAAACGCTCCCTCTAAACTTGCCTTTTTCCAAGGGGAGGAGCTTAACTGAACTTTCACAGCACATAAAGAGTGATTTTCCTTTTGCTATGTCTTGTAAGTCATAAAAAAATGTTATAACAAGAAAAAAAATTTGATTTTCACCATTGTGTCACTTAAAATAGTTTAACAGCTGAAAGTTTGTACCTTT
Source organism: Pholidichthys leucotaenia (assembly GCA_020510985.1). NCBI lineage: Eukaryota > Metazoa > Chordata > Actinopteri > Cichliformes > Pholidichthyidae > Pholidichthys > Pholidichthys leucotaenia. Next base: position 290,637,777 of record CM035845.1, read on the forward strand.
TGAAAATAAACACAATTTGGAATGGCAATTATATAACTTCAAGTACAGCTATAGATTCTAATAACTGAAGTCATTTCAGTTGCTGGTAATCTAAGCCAGTTGTTGAGATCGTCTGTATTCATACCGATGGTTTGTTGTTATCACTTCCCCAACCTCAGGGAAAACCAGCATCCTCTCCAAAGAGGACTGGTGGCAGCTGCTGGTAAGCACTGTGCTGACACTTTGCGAAGTGCAGCGCTACGAGGAGGCCGAGCTTCTGGTGGGTTCGGCAATGGAGTTCTATTCCTTCTATGACATCAAACCCAAGAGAAAGGAGCTGGAGTTTTTTGGCCTGTCCGCCACCATTCTCGATCGTAACTACTACAAGGCCTACAACTACATCAGGTAGGCTGGTATTCACAGGGCCATCAAGTATGGGATGTCCCAAAGTTATTAACTCACCTGATTTAGTGCTTTTTCTCATCTTTTTTCCTTCTTCTTTGGAGACTCATGTTGATTGAAAAAGTGGATTTGCCTCAGCTTTGGAACATTTTCAACCAGGTCTGCTTGTGTGTCTATGAAATCATTTTATCTCATTAAACAAGAAAGAAGTGAATAACCTTGATTGTTTTTTTGCTCTTCAGCTGACGATAACCTCCGTTCATCAGCGCCACCATCGCTTCTGTCTCCGTATGCTATTAAAACATCCAGATAACCACGCCCTGTGTATCCTGTGTGGTCACAACGCCATGGTGTCCGGGAGCTTCAAACATGCCCTGGGTATTTAACACACAAGTCCAGTAACTTCCACATTTTGGACACTTAAATCTAAATGGTGTTTGAACAAAATTTTAAAAAAGGTGATTCTTTTTCTGTTTTTCTTTTTTGTTTTTTTCTAACAACTATTATGCTTAAAGGCTGCATTGTATTCAAAAGTAGATTCAATCACCAGTGACTAGTGGGAATCTAAAGCAAACTTTATTGGGTTTTTTCTCCATTGTCTTCACTGGAAAGTAAAATTTGGATTCTCACTGTTACTTGTGGCATTTTTAGCCATACTTTAAATGTCCCATTCACTGCACTTTTCCCACATTTTGACAGCTTCCACGGGTCTTAATGGAATGTTTGTAACATATTTTTGGTCAAATTGCCTGTAAATTTTTAATTACTGCGGAATAATTGTGAATCATCTTTTGCAGCCTTACTCAGAACGGCTCATTTCAGTGCATGTCTCTTTAAATTCCCAAGAGCCACATTAACTCCAACCTCCCTCTTATGCCACAATTGTTAATCTTTGCCGGCTAGCTCCTAGCTTGGGTATGAACCTGAGCCAGCTAGAATAGAGTAGAATAGGCTATATTGTCATTGTACAGTTGTAAAGTTTCTTACTTTACAGCTTCTGTGCAGTAAAAGTATGAAAATAGAAAACGGATATAAAGCACACATTTGAATAAAATAGCAAACATTAAGCAGAATGAACAAGAAGTATAAAAATACACACTTTGGTAGTGGCTCAACGGATGGATCAATGTACTGAAAAGTGCAGAGTACAAAAACAGGTGAGAATATTTTTTATTTTTTTTTGATAAGGTCCCCAGATTCCATCTATGTGAGAGTTGGGGGGGGGGGGGACTGTAGCTGTTTGTAGTCCAGATGGCCCAGGGGAAGAAACTATTTGTCAGTCCGGAGGTGTTAGACCTGATTGATCTGAACCGTCGTCCAGACAGAACCAGATCAAACAGGTGGTGAGCGGGATGTGAGGGGTCTCCTGAGACGGCCTTGGTCTTCCTGAGACCGGAGGATCTGGAGATGTCCTCCAGGGAGGGCAGAGGGCCACCAAACGTAAATTTGTCTCAAAGAATGAATAAAATAATGCATCACTGGTAGACAAGGGTGTGTGGTTTCAGTGATCGATAGGATATGGCCAGTCCCTGGAGTACAATAAGCACAGAGACATTCTTGAATGAGTGGCTAAATTGCTAGCTTCAGCTACCTGCCAGCTGCCTAGCCAAGCTAAAGCTAATGGACTGATGTAGCATAACAGTGAGAATATAACAAAACAAGCCAGAATGACACAAGATATATTGTCAAATGCATTAGTGAACCAGGTGGAAATAGTCAGACCCTCCAGGATTTTGCAATGTTGCGATTGTACGAATTCAGGCAAAATCATTGGTTGGCCTCATCTTCTGCGCAACCTTGCAACTTTGTTGAATCACCGCATCTTTCCCAAAATTTTGGCCAATCCTTGTCAACTTGCCCCAGTTTCGCCAATCAGATTTTTCCCCAACTAGCGCTCCGTCTGACCAATCAGATGTGTCGCTGCACTGCTCTTACTTTTGTGCTTACAGTGAATATTAATGGAACACATCAGCAAAAAACAGTGTGTGTGATTAAACACTCACCCGTGAGTTTTCCCACACCATCCCTTTCTCCGTCTTCCCTGGCCCACTGGTGGACATTTTTTCACGTCTTTGTCCTGACTGTGTGTACGAAGTGCCAGGATTGTGTTGAAAAAAAGTCTGCCTGCCTGAAAAGCACCCCGTCGTGGGAGCGCGCATGAGGAGAGATGCAGTAAAACGACAAATAGACGAGCAAATATAACACTACAGCCAGTGTTTGAACATTTTATCCATCTTTAGAGGTAAAATCATTACTACATCTTGTCAGTGAGCTTTAAAGCTGTGAATCTCCTTTCTGAACATGGACCAACACGCGCCCCTGGCAAACCCCCAAGGAGAGCCCCTCCTCCCGGTACGACTCCCAGTGTATGTCGAGACGCGCAGACAGATACACAGGCAGGTAGGAGTCAGGTATGGAAAGAGAAAGAATGTTCAGTATTTTTTTTCAGAAAAACAAAGACTTCGATAGACAATACAGAGCAAAACAAAGACTTCGATAGACAATACAGAGCAACAGAATAATTTTTTTCCCTCTGCGCTTGGTACCGAGTGGTTGGGGACCACTGCGGTTAGGGAGTTTTCAAATGAAAGTACTGCTATAATTTCCAAATCTATAGTCTTTAACATGCATCCAGTGCAGTTTAGCTGTTGTAATGGATATTGTGTTAAAGTCTGTATTTATTGTTGCACAAAATAGTTTTTTTTTCTGTATAGCAGAAGTTTCTGTTTAATTTACAAATTACTGTTTAATAGGAAATTTTTGACAATCCTGTGCTTTTCTTGTGGTGTTATACAGAATATCATTGCAGTAAACTATGGAGAAAACCATGTGCTTTAAAATTTGTAATTCTTCCCACAACTTTTAGTGCAAAAAAACTCTCAAAACATCGCAACTTTTATCAACTTTTTAAAAAAAAACAAAAAAAAAAAAACTCCCACGAATTCAGGCTTTTTGGGCCACAATAATCATAAAAACATCCTGCGAAATCCTGGAGAGACTGATTACTATGCAACGAGTAAAGTTAAGGTCACCAAACTTGGTACACGGGTTCACCCTGTGACCCTGAATTCTGAATATGGTTTTGGGATCGCAAGGTCAAAGGTCAACATCAAAATGGCTTATAAACTATATCTCAACTCCACTAAACCTGGTACTAGGGCTGCATGATTATTTTTGATTAATATTGAAATTGTGATTATTAATCATGATTCATTAACTTTAGGAAAAATACAGCTTACATAAAATTCAGGGGTTTTTTTTATTCATCCTACTTACCAATTGCTAGATGAAGCCTGTGGTCAAAGCACTGGAGCCTCATCCATTTTAGAGAAGCTGCCTTGACAACGTTAGATCCACTGTCTGTTATGCAGACTAGTCCATCCTCCTGCAGGCTCCAAGATGATTGCATTCCCCTCAGTCCTTGGGCTATAGCCTCTTCTGTGTGGTCTTGTGGGAAAAATAATGTCTGCAAGCACTGACTCTTCATTTTAAAATCTCCATCATTGTAGTGAATTGTCAGGGACTGGTATCGCTCCGTTATTCTGCTTGACCATAGGTCAGTCATAGTTGCAAAGTACTCGACAGTTGTGATATCCATCTGCATTTTTCATACAGTGCAGGTAATGCAACTTTGGAGAATCACGTGGGGATCACGTATCTTGTTCAGTGTTTTGACCATGTCTCTGAAGCCTTCACTGCTCATACAGTATTTAGTGGACACATGTCTTTGGCCGGCGGCGCGGTGGCGGAGTGGTTAGCACTGCGGCAGCACAGCAACTCACCCTTGGCCGGGGGATCCTGGGTTCAATCCCAGCCTCCGACCAACAGTGATCTGTGTGGAGTTTGCATGTTCTCCCCGTGTCTGCGTGGGTTTACTCCGGGATTTTTCCAGTTTCCTCCCACATGCCAAAAACATGCAAGTTAGGTTAATTGGCATCAAACTGGGGATTCTAAATTGTCCTTAGGTGTGACTGTGAGAGTGAATGGTTGTCTGTCTCTCTGTGTTGGCCTTGTGATGGATTGGCGATCTGTCCAGGGTGTACCCTGCCTCTCGCCCAAAGATGCTGGGATAGGCTCCAGCCCCCCCGCAACCCGAAAAGGATTAAGTGGAAGAAGATGAATGAATGAATGAATGTCTTTGGCCAAATAAAACACTTTTACATCAGTTACTTTAGCGTGTCTTTGGAAGGTGAAGCTCTGTGCAGGGTTGATACTATGGTTGCCTGGGTCGGCGCCAGACACAGACTGTGATTTAGTGAAGTGACATTAACTTTAGCCTTCACGCATTTATCGTACTTGTGTTTGTGGTGTTTTTTCAGGTGGTTGAATAAGTTAGTTGTGTTGCCCTGTGGCGCAGACACAGCTCTATGGCACTCTTTGCATATAATTTCTTTTTAGTCAGCATCACTTGCCCTGAATCCAAAACATGTCCAGACAATGGATAATGATCCTTTTGAGGCACTAGCTCCTCACCTCCACGTTTTTCCGTACTGTCACCTTCTGCTCCCGACATCTGGTTTGTGTTTCACCATCACACCAGCCTGCTATTGAAAAAAGGCTCCCACTACAGGGTGCGCTTGCTTGTCAGTTCTGCAGCTTAATGTTGCTGCAGAATGCTGTTGGTTGAGAAAATGCTTGATTTGATATGCAGCAGAGCCCACATTTTAACTGTCACTATCGTCAACGATTATGTTAATTTAATCGTAACAGCCAAAATCGTGATCACGATCAAAATTTGATTAATTGTGCAACCCTACCTGGTACACAGGATCACTCTGACACCATGACCTCTGACTACAGGTTTGGGGTTAAAAGGTTGAGGTTGGCACTCCCTATGCTTTCTTACTATAGAATGTGTAAAGCTCTCTCGGCTCACCAAACTTGTTACACAGGTTCATCTTAGGATCCTGACCTACAACTATGGATTGTATACTTTGTTGGATATTTGTGGATGATGGGTTAATCATAATTTGGTTCTGCCACAGTAATTATATTGAAAGTTGAAAACTGCTCTGTTAGTAAGTATTGGGATCTTCAAAGAAAATGCAGGTGGGTGATACTGCACTGGCCTCAGAGTGCTCTTGTTCTAGTTACCAATCTAGTCACGGTTCCCAAGCTGACAACAACCCACAGTCCCAAGAGCACTTAGCACTTGGATGTGCACTCAGAAGGTTACAGCTTCATGTTGAAGGCCTATCTGCAGCCAAGCGAAGTCTCATTGAAGTCCTTGCTTCACAGCATTCTGTTGATGTCATCTGCCTCCAAAAGACCCACATTGGCACAGAAGAAGCTGGCCGCTACGCCATCAAGGGTTTGGACCTTCTTTGCCACACATCCCATGTCAAACATGGACTTGCCACCTATGTGTGCTCTGATATAGCCGAGGCAAACCATCTGACATCAACAGAGTTCTCTGAATCCATAACCATTGGTGGTTTCCACATTACTGTGGTCTGGAATTTCCCCATTGTGGGACTAATAAAGGCTTATCTTATCTTATCTTATCTTATCTTACTAATGTTTATAAGCCTCCAAGATCTAACTGGGATCAGCAGGTCCTACCCACTCTACGCCACCTGGCCATCTATGTGGGGAACTTTAACAGCCACCACCCTGACTGCGGATACCCAGCAGCAGACAGTAACGGTGAAGCACTCTTGGGTATCTAGAAATGATTATGCTCTGGTACATGACCCCAAACAAAGAGGAACCTTCCACTCATCCAGATGGAACAAGGACTAGTGCCTTGACCTGGGCTGGATCAGCTCCTCGAATGGAACCCCCTATCCAGTTCAGATCCTCATACTTGATGATTTTCCACACAGCCAACATCGCCCCTCACTTATACATATTGGCCTACAACTCCCAATCATAAACAGTCCAAGGAAGATGCGCTGGAACTTCCACAAAGCCAGCTGGACAAAATTTAGTAAAACCTTGGTCTGAAGTACTGTTACCATTCCGCTTCATTCCATCACTGTAGATGAAGCATACCACCATTTTTGCAGAGCCATCTACAAAGTTGCCTATACAGCAATCCCACGAAGCCCCACCCCCTCTATGTCCCATTCTTGGATGGAGAAAGTGCTGCTCTTCTTTCCAAGCATACAAAACATCAGAGGACCCAGAGTTGGCAGATCATCTCATGGAATTGCTAACTACAGCTCGGCAAAAGAAATGGGAGGAGACTGTAGCGGACCTGAATTTCACTCGCTCCAGCAGGAAATGCTGGAGCCTCATCCGCTGCCTTGGAGCTGCACAGAAGCCACCAACTCAAAGCCGGCCACCTGTCACACCTAACCAAGTCACATCCCACTTACTGAATATTTGAAAAACACCCCAGGACAAGCACACCAGGAAATTAATATCAGCAGTACTAAAGTTGCACAGAAAACAGCCCAGAGAGGACAACAACATTGAGCCTTTGAGGTCGCTGAACTGGAAAAAGTCCTACAGGACCTGAAACGTGGAAAGGTGGTAGGATATGTCTCTCCAGAGTTCATGAAACACCTGGGCCCCCAAGCTCTAACCTAGTTGACCAAATTCTAAACTAGGATTGTGCAGACCAATACAATCCCACAGAAATGGCAAATGGCACAAGTAAATCTCTCTACCCTGTGTCCCTTTTAAAATCTTGGAACGCCTTATGTTAAAGCGCCTATCCCCAGCAGTAGAAGAGATCCTTTGTGTAGATTAGGCCGGCTTCCGAAAAGGCCGTAGCACAGGAGAATAAGCTTTGGCTCTGACCACTTTCATTGAAAATGGTTTTGAGAGTAGACTGAAGACAGGAACAGTGTTCTTCAACCTTACTTTTGCCTATGACACTGTATGGCATAAAGGCCTCCTTCTGAAACTCACCAAAGCACTCTCTGCCTGGGCAACAACAATCATTGAAACTCTGCTAACCAACAGGAGGTCCGAGATAACCTTAGACTGAATAAGAGTGCATGGAGAAGGCAGACAAATGGGCTCCCACAAGGGTCAGTCCTTGCCCCAACCTTGTTTAACCTTTACACTAACGACCTACCCACCACAAAATTCTGCACATTGATCTGTGCAGATGACATCTGCCACGCTTGCTGGTTCAAAATGAGGGGCAGCAGCCACCACTCTGTGCACCTCAGCACTGGCCTTAGCATACTCTGCAGCAGAATACTGTGCCCCTGTTTGGGCTAGGTCATCCCACACACATTATGTGGTCACCCAGCTTAATACAACCATACAAATCATAACTGGGACCATTCGCTCAACACCACTCCCCTGGCTCCCTGTCCTATCAAACATAACTCCCCCTCACATCTGGCGTGTAGCAATCACACAAATAATGCTGCAAGAAGTCATAGACTCCCCCATCTACCAATCTATGCAGACATTTTTAACCCTCCCACTGCCCATCTATCATCTAGACGACCGATTTGGAAGAACCTTCCACCCGCCAGCTTCACCACCCAGTCAACCTGGAAGGAGTGGGAGTTCAAGGATATCCCACATAAACATCTGGTGTCAGACCTACCCAACAGGTCCTTGGTGACAACCTCCCAAGAAGACTGTGGTCAACCCTGAATAGATTCAGAACTGGACATGGCTCTTGCTTGGCTAGCCTTTACAAATGGGGCAGCACCCCAAGCCCACTGTGTGCTTGTGGAGAGGAGCAAACAATGGAACATATCATTGAAGCCTGCCTGCTCCACAGACTGAAAGGAGGGCCAGCTGCCCTCCATACCGCAGATCAGGAAGCAGTTGTATGGCTTGAGAACTTTGCATTCAGTAAATAAATAAATAAATTACCAATGTTTCTATCATCTTGGACTGCACCATCTATCACTACCACCATTTCATCAGGCACCTTTGTATCACAGTGTTTGTAGTCCCAGCTTGAATCTTACATTCTGCTGCCTGTGCTGGATTGGCCCTGTAATTTTGCACATCCAGAATCATTTTAATACCTGATGATGAGTAGCTCCTTCATTTTATGGTATTTTTCCCAACCACTGAGCCGACATCAGTGGCTGACCTTTGAGCTCTACATGCAAATCCACTAATTTAACACTCTTATCTTTTGGGTGGCACCAAGTGACTGTAAACGAGTCAGACATCTCATCAAAATTTGATACATACAACATGAGCTTGGGAAGTTTCAATGTATTTGAACACACTTAAATCCTTTTTTGTTTTCAGGCCAGTATGTTCAGGCTTTCCAGACTCATCCCAATGACCCACTGTGCTGTCTGTTCATGGGCCTCACCTTCTTCCACATGGCATCTCAAAAGTATGTAGCTAAGCGGCACACATTGGTAATGCAGGTAAGTTTTTTTTCTGTCTTTAACTGAAACATCAAGTCCACTGCTGTCTACCATTTTTAATAAGTTCTGTGTGTTTTAGGGTTTCTCCTTTATGTGGCGCTACATGGAGCTACGTGGAGAGTGCCAGGAGACCATGTACAATTTGGGCCGAGCGTTGCACCAAATGGGCCTCACACATTTAGCCATACATTACTATCAAAAGGCACTTTCACTGCCTGCAGAGAAACTAGAGGTATGAAACAGACTTGTCATCCCTTAATTTGTCATCCCTCAAGTTGACGTGCCACTTTTATTTAGAAGAGTGATGAAATGACCTTGAGTACTTCACTGATCCTGATTAATAGCAGCCTTACAGAAGAACCCCTTCTTTGTTTTGTCCTTCCTGTTATTTTTGCAGGGGATTGAAGATGATCAGGTTGATCTGAAGAGGGAGATCGCCTACAATCTGTCACTCATCTATCAGAGCAGTGGGAACATGGAGATAGCCCGGCAGCTTCTGAACACATACTGTGTCATTTGAAAATACACAAATACCTCAACAACTTAACCTGTTTTTTTTTTTGTTTTGTTTATCCAAAATGCCTTGTTTGTGTCTATGTGGATGCACTCCCAAATTATGAAATAGAAATGAAACAAATGCAGAGATAACTGATCACATGAATATGTATCTATCTATAAATGCAAGAATTCCCTCTGTCTTTGTGTCTCTGTGTTCCTCTCATATCTCTCAAACCATTCATCAGACTGACCTCAGATTTTATAAGTGCTTTGCTGAGGTTATGAGGGTGTGCATCCCCAAGTATGGAGTTGTTCAGTCAAAATATGTAATTTTTATCAATAAAAGTTTAGCCACCGCTCTGTCTCATGCCCTGGCCTCAGGAGGTGTGGGTGGGGTTTCGAACTGACTCCATACCGATTGGATAATATGCGGCATCATGACCAGTCATGTCACGCTCAGTGAACAAAACAAGGAAGTGAAAAAAACAAATTGGACTCTAAAAAGATAACACTGAAGATTTAATGCTAAAAAAATTATACTATATACTATAGTATACTATATGTATATATATATATATATATACAGTGGAGCAAAAAAGTATTTAGTCAGCCACCAATTGTGCAAGTTCTCCCACTTAAAAGATGAGAGAGGTCTCCAATTTTCATCATAGGTATACCTCAACTATGAGAGACAAAATGAGAAAAAAAAATCCAGAAAATCACATTGAAGGATTTTTAATGAATTAATTGGTAAATTCCTCGGTAAAATAAGTATTTGGTCACCTACAAACAAGCAAGATTTCTGGCTCTCACAGACATGTAACTTCTTCTTTAAGAGGCTCCTCTGTCCTCCACTCGTTACCTGTATTAATGGCACCTGTTTGAACTCATTATCAGTATAAAAGACACCTGTCCACAACCTCAAACAGTCAGACTCCAAACTCCACTATGGCCAAGACCAAAGAGCTGTCAAAGGACACCAGAAACAAAACTGTAGACCTGCACCACGCTGGGAAGACCGAATCTGCAATAGGTAAGCAGCTTGGTGTGAAGAAATCAACTGTGGGAGCAATTATTAGAAAATGGAAGACATACAAGACCACTGATAATCTCCCTTGATCTGGGGCTCCACACAAGATCTCACCCTGTAGGGTCAAAATTATCACGAGAAAGGTGAGCAAAAATCCCAGAACTACACGGGGGGACCTAGTGAATGACCTGCAGAGAGCTGGGACCAAAGTAACAAAGGCTACCATCAGTAACACACTACGCCGCCAGGGACTCAAATCCTGCAGTGCCAGACGTGTCCTCCTGCTTAAGCCAGTACACGTCCAGGCCCGTCTGAAGTTTGCTAGAGAACATTTGGATGATCCAGAAGAGGATTGGGAGAATGTCATATGGTCAGATGAAACCAAAATAGAACTTTTTGGTAAAAACTCAACTTGTCGTGTTTGGAGGAGAAAGAACACCATACCTACTGTGAAGCATGGGGGTGGAAACATCATGCTTTGGGGCTGTTTTTCTGCAAAGGGACCAGGATGACTGATCCGTGTAAAGGAAGGAATGAATGGGGCCATGTATCGTGAGATTTTGAGTGAAAACCTCCTCTCATCAGCAAGGGCATTGAAGATGAAACGTGGCTGGGTCTTTCAGCATGACAGTGATCCAAACACACCACCCGGGCAATGAAGGAGTGGCTTCGTAAGAAGCATTTCAAGGTCCTGGAGTGGCCTAGCTAGTCTCCAGATCTCAACCCCATAGAAAATCTTTGGAGGGAGTTGAAAGTCCGTGTTGCCCAGCGATAGCCCCAAAACATCATTGCTCTAGAGGAGATCTGCATGGAGGAATGGGCCAAAATACCAGCAACAGTGTGTGAAAACCTTGTGAAGACTTACAGAAAACGTTTGACCTCTGTCATTGCCAACAAAGGGTATATAACAAAGTATTGAGATAAACTTTTGTTATTGACCAAATACTTATTTTACCGAGGAATTTACCAATTAATTCATTAAAAATCCTTCATTGTGATTTTCTGGATTTTTTTTTCTCATTTTGTCTCTCATAGTTGAGGTATACCTATGATGAAAATTGGAGACCTCTCTCACCTTTAAAGTGGGAGAACTTGAACAATTGGTGGCTGACTAAATACTTTTTTGCCCCACTGTATATATATATATATATATATATATACTGTATATATATATAGTATACTATAGTTGCCGTGATTGCATAGGTCTAAAGGATAATTCGGCATATGTGAGCATCAGCAGGGACCCGGATCTGACAAAGAACACTGGTGTATCCAACACGGGACCAGACAGGCCACGGTCCTTCGCAGGGAAGCACGCATAGCCTGTCCGATCAGTGGCAGACAGGAATCCCGACTCCTGTTTTACCTGTGTGTGGTACCACTGTCCTTTGCAGGACCACGAGTCACCGATGGTGCTCCTCTCGTGCGAGTATCTAAAAATTAAAAACTTAATAATACCGCCATGATTGTGAAGCAGAATGGCCGGAATGACTTAAACGACCAAATAGGACACAAAAACACCCAAATAACAAAATAAATCATTTTTAGATTTAGATTTTAGTATACTTTATTGATCCCCAGAGGGGAAATTGGGGGTCATCCACCACCTGGATGGATGAAGCAGCCACGATACAGCGCTATCCCTTAACCATTCACACACACATTCACACCTAGGGCCACTTTAGAGTCTCCAATTAACCTAACCTGCATGTTTTTGGCATGTGGGAGGAAACCGGAGAAATCCCGGGGTAAACCCACGCAAACACGGGGAGAACATGCAAACTCCACACAGATCACTGTTGGTTGGGGGCTGGGATCGAACTCACGATCCCCACGATCCCCCGGCCAGGGGTAAACTGTGCTGCCGCAGTGCTAACCACTGCGCCACCGTGCAGCCCGTATATATTTTAGTTATACTTACTGACAAATGGCCAACACTGATGCAATGGTTGCAGTCAAATAGGTCCTTCTGCTGTGTATAATAATGTTGGGTGTTTTGTAGTTAATTCGATTACAGTTTTAAAAACATGTTAATAACAAAATATTGCTAAAATATAAAAAGATGTACTACAAAGGGTCTCAAATATTTGTAAACATGTCCTGTTATTATGCCTTGGTGAAATGGAGGCATACAGTAATTGGTTAGTGCATCTGTTTGTGGCTGTGCATCTGCCTGTCTGGCTGTCCATCCGCCTCTCTGTTTCAGCTCGCCTGGTCAAAATTAAGTGGAACTAATAGGCTGTGAGCAGCTCCCTCAAAATGTGGCTAGAAAATGATTTTCGTGCTCTTCCGGTCTGGACACCATGGTGATTGCAGCTTAACGCTGAAGCTCCCAGACCCAATCCAGTAAAATACCTTGAAAATCAGATTTAACGGATTTTTGGAAGAGTGAAAATCAAAGGACAAAGTCATCATGCCTAAAGGAAAACAGAAGAAACCGACATTTACCAGGCCAGGACACGCATCGGCCGAAGAATCTGATCCGGAGGATTTCCATTCAGAAGACGAGGAGCTGAATGAAGCTAACAAAAAGGTTAGCTTGAAAATGGTATTTAAAGAATTAAGACGATTTCGCCGAGAGTGTTGGGCCGAATTTCGTGAATTCAAAGAAGAATTAAAAAGGACAAACAGCAGAGTGGACCAGGCCGAGAACTGAATCTTGGAAGCAGAGGAAAGAATAAAAGTGCTGGAAGATTCCGTGCTGGATCTACACAAAAGGCAGTCAAGACTAGAGGCTAAGCTAACCGACCAAGAAGGAAGACTGAGAAGGGACAACCTAAGAATTCATGGTCTGAAAGAAGGAGTCGAGGATGGTTTGACCACAATGACGGCATGCGTGGAATCCTTACTGAGAGAGAAGTTGGATATTCCCCAATCCACCGACTTGAAGATAGAAAGGACCCACCGTACATTAGCCCCTAGGCCGGCGGCGGAAGCGCCACCAAGATCGGTGGTGGTGAGGTTCTCCAACTTCAAAATAAAACAAGAGGTCGTAAGACTGGCTTGGCAGAAAAAAGGATTTATGCACCAAGAGAGAAAAGTTTTCGTGGAACACGATTATGCCCCGGAGGTCCTTAAAAAGCGCCGGGAATACAACAACGCTAAAAAGGTGCTACTATGGGTGACCCCCACAACAGACTGGGACAAGCAGAGCGCTCAGCTGGGGCAATTAGCAGAACAATGAGATGTGTGTATTGATATCAATAGGCAGCCGCTCTTTGTCTCGCTCCTTCCTGCCAGTCTTGCTGTCGATATGTATGACTCAAATGCAAATGTTCATGCTTCCTGCTCTGACTGTGATGCAAATGTCCCATTCCTTTCATGTATTGTCTGTAGTGGGGTATTTAAACTGCATATGCTCTGTAACGCTTCCTCTCTCCCTGACCACTGCTGCTGACGAGAGCCTCTGAGAGCTCGCTCCGGCGCGCCCGCACGGCGCTGGGGTGAGTTCTTGTGATGGCGGTATGATTAATAAACTCCCTCAAAAACTCTCAGTTCACTGCCTATTATTTCATGCCGCCACACTGGTGACCCCGAGAAAGCACACGCTTTTGCAACGCAATCTTCTGGTCTGGACAGCCACACTACGAGAGAAAAAACTACGCTTCCAGACGCCATTTCCGGCGAAGCTAAGAGTCTTCTATGGTGAAGAGACGTGTCTCTATAATTCCGCGGAAGAAGCAACCGCTGACATGGCGAGAAGAGGGCTCCCGGTAATGGTGTTTAAACCTGCAGCAGACCCGAGCGAAAGAATCAAGGCTCAAACGTGGTCCACACAGAGACCCTCAAAATCCACAGGCCAGCAGCGGGAAACCCAGCGCCAGAGCTACAAGGAAAAACTGGCCGTTTACAGGAGGGAATAACGATTTTTTTAGTCAATCTGCACATCCAACCCCCCTCCTACAAGGTAACAAACATTAAAGGAGATGCAGAATCAGCATGTGGTAAAACATTTCATGGAACAGTCATAATATTAGAAACAAATAAGCCTTTAAAAAAAAATGGTTAGAATAGAAATGTGACAATGATCCACATGTTCTCCCCACACTAACAAATACTGTATTAGCGTGAACGTTTGCTGTGATGGTGGTGGGAGGGGGCACACAATTTCATAGGGTATAGGCATGAAAAAAAAAAATCATTACAAGTTCGGATTGGGATCTGAAATTCACGTTAAAAACATGGGACAACTTACAGGGGTAAGAGAGGGCCCTCAACACGTAACAGAGTTTGAGGAATTTCCCTCAGAGTCTACACTCCATCAAGGCTCTTCCAGGGTCTCTAAAAAGACCTCAGCTCAGGAAGTTCTTTTGTCAGTTTTTTGTTTTAAAGTTTTATACACTATGTTCTTAATGTTCTTTCAGTTTCTGAGTAGCATAAAAGAGGGCCACCACACTGTTATACTAAATAAGACAATACAATGGAGAAACAGGGTGTAACCAAAATAATCTCATATAATGTAAAAGGGATCCTGAATCCAGTTAAAAGATCCAAGATTCTAGGCAAAATGAAAAAAGACAAAGCAGGAATAATATTTTTACAAGAAACCCACCTAACAGACGTGGAGCACACTAAACTCAATAGACAAGGGTTTAAAATGATCTCTTTGTGGGGAGCCTTGAATAACGAAACTGAGTTGCATTTAATTCCAGTTTATTTCAAGCTATATTCCCACAGTCTGCTCTCATCCCTGAGCAGAGAAACAAGAGGGAGACACACACCTCAGTCCTCACCTTTAAACAATCTCACATCAAAGCATCTCACATCAAAGAATTTCCCTTTATCCCCCTACATCAATCTTTTATTTACATAACTTCCCCCCTCTCTCCTCTCGAGCCTTAGAGGTCAGGAAGCCATCTGTTCACACCTATATTTGAACCTCAGAGGTCAGGAAGTCTTCTGTCCCCCACAGGGGGTCCGGCTCTCCTTCAGAGGTCAGGAAATCTTCTGTCCACCACAGGGGGTCCGGCTCTTCTTCATCGTGAGGTTAAATCAATGTCCAACATGTGCATGCACAACTACACAGCCCTCGGCAGGTGGTCGAGACCTCGATAGTGCAGCTTGGGCAGCGAGCAGGGAAAAGCTCTGCGCAGGAGGGGGTGGAGGGGGGTGGGGGTAGTAAAAGCCGGCCGGAGACGATGAGAAGTCTGGGCCGCGCAAAAAATTGCTTGCTGCTCCGCGACGTCGAGGGGTTGTCCCATTGCGCGTGCGGAGATCACAAGAAGAAAAATTAGTCACTGGTTCCTCTCGCGATTAAGTCCTGCAAGGATTAATAGCGGCCATGAAGAAAAGACGAGGTTGCGTGGCGGCTGTGATGAGAACAGAGGGACTGGCGTGCTGGCTTTAGGTGCGGGCACAGCCTTAAAGCGCTCGGGAACCGCAAACCGCTGAATTCCCTATGTGTGCCGTGGCTGAGACTGTTAAATCCTTCGAGCATGCTGCATGCGTGCCTCAGGTGAGCAAGCAGCCCTGAAGGGCAGCGGCGAAGGAGGAAGGCAGTCTGTGGAGCCGTATGTGTCACCCATGCGTTGTGTTCATGCATCCTGTCTGTGTCTCACAAATGCAAATATCTCATGCCTGTTCTGCAGTCCCTTTGATCAGACCTGCTTTGATGTATTGTTTGAGTTGGGTATAAATACTGCACAGGTTCTGTAACACCTCCTCTGTCTCTCAACCTCTGCTGTAGGACACACACGTGTCCGCCTCTCCTCTCCTTCTCTGAGAGCCAGAGGATCCCCATCCAGCCTGCACACACTTAGGCTGGAGAGGGGATCCCGTGACGGCGGTATGATAATAAAACTCTACTTAAAACCTCCAACAACGCCGCTTTATTTCATGCCGCCGCACTGGTGACCCGACGCTGAAACGAACACGCTGCCAGCGAACGCAACACCTGGCGGTGATTCTCCGACGACAAGCGAACGCGGCAGCCTGACTGATCTGCCCTCCCTTCTGCTTCAGGGAGACCTCAACGCGGAGTGTCCAGGCGAAACTCCACGGAGAACACCCACGACCGGGAAAGCTGAGCAACGTTTCATGGTGAGATCTGCACGCCTAGATCGGCACATCCACGCTGGACCGGCCGCGCTCACAGCTCCTCCACACCGTGAGCGCATGCACCTCGTCCCCTCTCCATGACGGCGATCCCCATGGCCGACGGAGCACACGTGGACCTGAACGCACCATGACCGAGCGAGTGACAGAGTGTCTACTTTCCTTCATCGCTCCAACAGACAACAGGGATGATCTCCAGCAAGCTCCCTGACCCTGGTTCTCCTCTCCAGCGGCCCACCCACGCACGGGACCCCAGCACACGCACTGGGGAGTCACGGGCACGGCGCACCACGCACGGGACACATACGGCTCCACAGACTGCCTTCCTCCTCCGCCGCTGCCCTTCAGGGCTGCTCGCTCACCTGAGGCACGCATGCAGCATGCTCGAAGGATTTGTTAACAGTCTCAGCCACGGCACACATAGGGAATTCAGCGGTTTGCGGTTCCCGAGCGCTTTAAGGCTGTGCCCGCACCTAAAGCCAACACGCCAGTCCCTCTGTTCTCATCACAGCCGCCACGCAGCCTCGTCTTTTCTTCATGGCCGCTATTAATCCTTGCAGGACTTAATCGCGAGAGGAGCCAGTGACTAATTTTTCTTCTTGTGATCTCCGCACGCGCAACGGGACAACCCCTCGACGTCGCGGAGCAGCAAGCAATTTTTTGCGCGGCCCAGACTTCTCATCGTCTCCGGCCGGCTTTTACTACCCCCACCCCCCTCCACCCCCTCCTGCGCAGAGCTTTTCCCTGCTCGCTGCCCAAGCTGCACTATCGAGGTCTCGACCACCTGCCGAGCCCTCTGGGGGGGGGGAGCCTTGAATAACGAAACTGAGTTGCATTTAATTCCAGTTTATTTCATGCTACATTCCCACAGTCTGCTCTCATCCCTGAGCAGAGAAACAAGAGGGAGACGCACACCTCAGTCCTCACCTTTAAACAATCTCACATCAAAGCATCTCACATCAAAGAATTTCCCTTTATCCCCCTACATCAATCTTTTATTTACATAACTTCCCCCCTCTCTCCTCTCGAGCCTTAGAGGTCAGGAAGCCATCTGTTCACACCTATATTTGAACCTCAGAGGTCAGGAAGTCTTCTGTCCCCCACAGGGGGTCCGGCTCTCCTTCAGAGGTCAGGAAATCTTCTGTCCACCACAGGGGGTCCGGCTCTTCTTCATCGTGAGGTTAAATCAATGTCCAACATGTGCATGCACAACTACACAGCCATATAACCCCCCCCAAACGATGAAGAAAGGACTATTCCCTAAAATGCAATAACATATTACTGGCTACTGTATAATCAATACAAACATTCAGTCTGTGCGCCGCTTGGGCTTCAACCGTCTGCCGAATCTGCTGTGAGTTGGCCCCGCCTTGCCTGCGGCGCCGTCCTGCTTCGGCTCTGTTGACTGAGGGAGAGAGTGGTTATGTGCCCCTTGCGGGGGCCTGCCTCGTCAAGGCGCCACTGCGACCGGCACAGATCCGTCCTTCATGACAAAAGCAGGTTTTAGTCTGTCAGTACTGACTGTCTCTTTTCTGTCTCCCAAATCTAGCACAAATTGCTTATCACCTGCCTCCAGCACTCGAAATGGCCCTTCGTAAGGAGGTTTGAGCGTTGCTTTTAGGGCTTCGCGCCTGACAAAAACGAAATCGGCATTTTTCAAAGCCCTGGGGACGAAAACTCGTGGAAAAGCGTGATGAACCGGACCCGGAAGCGTGTCTGCTCCCGTGCGAACTAACGGTCCTAGAGCAGGGAGAGGTGGCGGCTCCGGGTGCTCTGGTAAAAACTCGCCTGGCAGCCTAAGATTTTGTGCGAATACCAGCTCCGCTGGGGAGGCATCTAAGTCCTCTTTGGGCGCAGAACGCAACCCTAATAAAACCCATGGCAGTTTATTTACCCAATCTGCATCCATGAGCGACGCTCTGAGTGCTGCCTTCAAAGACCTATGAAAACGCTCGCATAAACCATTAGCCTGAGGGTGGTAAGCCGTAGTGCGGTGAATTTTGGCTCCTAAGCCGTTGGTCATCGCTGACCACAGCTCAGAGATGAATTGAGGTCCTCTATCGGACGTAATGTCCGACGGAACCCCGAAGCGCGCCACCCAAGCCGTTAAAAAAACGCGAGCCACCTCCGCGGCCGTGGTCGTCGCAAGCGGGACCATTTCCGGCCAACGTGTGGTCCGGTCCACCATTGTCAAAAGATGCGTGAACCCCTGCGATGCCGGTAGGCTGCCCACAAGGTCAACGTGTACATGGTCGAACCTTCTGGCTGGAATGCGAAACGGTTCTAACGGGGCCCTTGTGTGCTTGTGAATTTTGGCCCGTTGACAGGAAATGCAGGCTTTCGCCCATTCCTTCACGTGCTTGCGCAGGCCCGGCCAAACAAACTTTTCTGCCACCATTTTCACCGACGCGCGCACCCCCGGGTGCGCCAGCGAGTGGACCGAGTCAAAAACACGGCAGCGCCACATGGCCGGAACCACCGGACGCGGGCGCCCTGTCGACACGTCGCAGATCAGGGGGGGCATACCGGTTTGTAAACACTTGCTCTCCAGCCTTAACCCTGTTGGTCCAGACTGGAGCGCGCACACGTCTGCATCTGCCTCCTGGTCCGCTGCCATGGCTGCATAATCTATACCCACGTGCACCGGGGCTGCGCGTGCCACCGTGCCGCTCTCCTGCGGCGCGGTCACGGTGGCCCGTTCTGCCTCTGCGCGTGGTGGCGTCGTGAACGCGCGCGAGAGACAGTCTGCTACAACATTGAATTTGCCCGCAACGTGCCTAATGTCAGTGGTAAATTCCGAGATCGCGGCCAGCTGCCTCTGCTGCCTGCCGGACCACGGTTCTGAAATTTTAGCCATGGTGTATGTGAGCGGCTTGTGGTCTACATAAGCGGTGAAGCACCGTCCTTCCAGCCAGAACTGGAAATGACGAACAGCCAAATGCAGCGCCAACAGTTCTCTGTCGAACGTGCTGTATTTTCGCTCAGCCGCGCTTAAGGATTTGCTAAAGAAAGCCAAAGGCTGCCAAACTCCGGCGACCTGTTGCTCAATAACAGCTCCTATGGCTACATCTGAAGCGTCTGTCGTCAGCGCGATACGTGCTGCCGGGTCTGGGTGGGCCAGGAGCGCAGCGTCAGCCAAGGCTTTTTTAGCCTCTGTGAACGCGCGCTCCCGCTCTGGGGACCATTCAACCGCCTGGGTTGGTTTTTGTTTTTTGAGCGCGGCATATAACGGTTGCATGATTTGAGCTGCGTGGGGCAGGAATCGGTTGTAAAAATTCACCATCCCCAAGAATTCCTGTAGTGATTTGACCGTTTGTGGCCGGGGAAAATCCGCTACCGCGCGTACTTTATCTGGTAACGGAACCGCTCCCTCTGGGGATACGCGGTGACCCAAAAAATCGATCTGCTCGACGCCGAACTGGCACTTTGTTGGGTTAACTATTAAGCCGTGCTCTCCCAGCCTCCTAAAAACTGCTGTGAGGTGCTTTTCGTGTTCGTCCTCTGAAGTACTCGCGACCAAAATGTCGTCGAGGTACACAAACACGAAAGGGAGATCGCGTAACACGGCATCCATCATCCGCTGAAACGTTTGCGCCGCCCCTTTGAGACCAAACGGCATGCGTAAAAACTCGAAAAGTCCGAACGGGGTTATCACCGCTGTTTTAGGAATGTCCTCCGGCTGGACTGGGACTTGATGATAGCCGCGAACCAGATCAATCTTTGAAAAAACGCGCGCGCCCGCCAGGTGCACCGAAAAATCCTGAATGTGCGGGATGGGATAACGATCGTGCGCCGTAGCATTGTTTAGCCTGCGGTAATCACCACACGGTCTCCAGGAGCCATCGGCTTTCGGTACCATGTGCAGCGGCGAAGCCCACGGGCTTTTTGACCTACGAACGATGCCCAGCCTCTCTAGGCTGGCGAACTCCTCGCGCGCAATGGCAAGCTTAACTGCATCCAAGCGCCGAGCTTTTGCAAACACGGGAGGACCAGATGTAGGTATAAAATGTTTCACTCCGTGCTTTGCGACTGCCGCTGAAAAAGTGGGCACAGTGAGCGCTGGAAATTGGGTGAGGAGTGTGTGAAACTTACCACCTGCTGTAGCGACGTGGGTCTGTGCTGGTGGCGGGGACACTCGAGCTGAACAGGGGAGAGAGTAAAAAGAGAGTGCATTTACCAGCCGTCTATTAGCAAGATAAACTAACAGATTGTGTGAACACAAAAAATCCGCGCTCAACATGTTGAAACTCACTGCCGCTATTACAAAAGTCCATTCATATGTGCGGCCATGTAAGCATAAAGGCAAGGTCCTTCTCCCGTAGGTGTTGATGCTTGAGCCATTTGCCGCCGTAGCTCCGCTACCGTGGGGTCCAGCCACCCGGTCCGTGTATGTTGGGGTGATGAAGCTCACTTGGGCTCCGGTGTCTATGAGGAACTCTCGTCCGGAGCACGCATCCGCGATGTAGAGCAGCTTGTTGCCTTCCCCGAGAGTCGAAGCTGCTAACGACTCTCGGTCTTGCCGTTTCCCGAACTCCTGAAGTTGCAGGGTGGCACACACCTGCGTGCCCTCTCAGCGAACCTCCGATGGTAAAAGCAGAGATCCTCTCCTCCGCTGCGTCGGAGCCGCGCCTCTGCCGCCGGCCCAATGGCTCCACCTCGTCGCGGCCGTGCTGCCGCCGTCGTCGGCCAGCCTGGGTCTGCCACCTCTGGCTCCCCGCTGTCGTGGGTTGCTGCTGTGGTTGCTTGCCCGCCGCAGGCGTCCAGAATCCCATCTGCTTCCTGGGCCAGCTCCCGGAACTCCTCCGGGGTGTGACATTTCTTGCCAGCCAGCGTGCTTCTCGCATGCGTCGGGAGGGTGGAGAGGAAGATGAACTGGAAAAGGAAATCATCCTTGTCCAACCCTCTCAGCTGTATCATCTCCTCCATCAGGGCGCTCGGCCTGTGTCCTCCCTGGTCTAGCAAAGACAGGATCCTCCTCGCCCTCACTTTGGCCGAGGGGGTGAAAAACTTAATGAGGGTGGATTTCAGCTTGTCGTACCTGCCGGTCGCGGGTGGCTGCTCCACCAAACTCTGCACACACCGAGCTGTGCTGTTATCCAGTTTAGCGATGACATGGTGGAATTTAGTGTCATCCACCGTTACTCCTGCGAGAGCGAACTGCGACTCCGCTTGTAGGAACCACGACCGTGGGTTATCCTGCCAGAAATCCGGCAGCTTGACGGCCACAGCGTTCGCCAGCTCTGGACTTGGTGAGTCCGGGACCCTGAGACCTTCTCCGGTCATTCTCAACGTCGTTAGTCACCAATGTGGGGAGCCTTGAATAACGAAACTGAGTTGCATTTAATTCCAGTTTATTTCAAGCTACATTCCCACAGTCTGCTCTCATCCCTGAGCAGAGAAACAAGAGGGAGACACACACCTCAGTCCTCACCTTTAAACAATCTCACATCAAAGCATCTCACATCAAAGAATTTCCCTTTATCCCCCTACATCAATCGTTTATTTACATAACTTCCCCCCTCTCTCCTCTCGAGCCTTAGAGGTCAGGAAGCCATCTGTTCACACCTATATTTGAACCTCAGAGGTCAGGAAGTCTTCTGTACCCCACAGGGGGTCCGGCTCTCCTTCAGAGGTCAGGAAATCTTCTGTCCACCACAGGGGGTCCGGCTCTTCTTCATCGTGAGGTTAAATCAATGTCCAACATGTGCATGCACAACTACATAGCCATACTCTTCATCTTTATATAAGTCAGGGAGGAGGAGGGGAGTAGCGACATTGATCTCAACCAAAATTACATTTGAAAAAAAATCAGAACACAAAGATAAAGAAGGGAGATACAGTTTGGTAATTGGGCGGCTAGAGGGAGAAGATATCACCCTGCTGAATGTATATGCACCTCCAGGGGCTAACTGGAAATTTTATAAAAACGTATTTGACCTAATGATAACTAAAGCCCAAGGTTTAGTGATATGTGGTGGAGACTTCAATCTAAGACTGAATCCATACTGGGATGCATCAGGTAATTCTCCACATCAAAATAACACTCAAAGTAGGAAAACTCGGATGCTACTAAAAGAAATGGAAATCTGTGATGTGTGGAGGGAATTCAACCCCAGTGTAAAAGATTACACATTTTACTCAGCGCCACATTCATCATACTCAAGGATTGATTATTTTTTATGTTTAATAGAGACATTGGAAGAGTAAAAACATGTAAAATAGGACTGATGGATCTCTCTGACCACAGTCCGATCTATATGGACTTAAGTATCCAAAAATACACAAATAATACATTTTCTTAGAGGTTGAATTCAAATGTCCTGAAAGGACCACTGAAAGATGAATTGGAATCAGATATTTGGAAGAAAATGATAATGGAGAAGTATCCCCTTTAATACTGTGGGGTGCATGCAAAGCTGTAATAAGGGGAAAGATTATTGCAAAACTGGCAATCCAAAAGAAACTGAGACAAGAAAAACTAACCACATTAGAGTCAGAACTTAAGAACCTAGAAAAAGAACACAAAGGCAACACTCATTCTAATGACTCGCTCAAAATTAAGGAAATTAAAAAACAAATGAGATCTACACAATAGAAATCCAGAAGAAACTTACATTTCTGAAACAAAAATACTATGAAGCAGGCAGCAAATCGGCAAAATTACTAGCCTATAAATTGAGGAAACAACAAACGGAAAGAGCAGTCTACAAAATCAGAGACCCAGTATCAAAGGAAATAAAATTCAGAATTCAGGATATTCTTAAAAGCTTCGAGAACTACTATAAGAACTTGTACTCCCTCAAAAAACATAAAAATGCATCCGAAGCATTCCTAAACACATTAAACCTTCCCCAACTTACTGAGTCTCAAAATAAAACAGTACTGTCAGAAATACAACCTAAAGAATTAGGAAAAGCAATTATGAAACTTAAAGCTAACAAATCCCCAGGAGCAGATGGCTATACAGCAGAGTGGTACAAAACCTTTAAACAGCAACTATCTCCTCTCCTCCTGAAAACATTTAACTATGTCCTCCACACAGGGGAAATCCCCCCCTCCTGGAGAGAAGGGGTCATTGCAGTCATACCTAAACCTGAAAAGGATAAACTAGAATGCTCCAACTACAGACCAATCAGTGTATTAAATCAGGACTATAAGCTTTTCACCACTATCCTTGCCAAAAGGTTAGAAAATATACTGACAGACTTAATTCATTTAGACCAAACAGGTTTTATAAGACAAAGACAGACACAAGACAACATTAGACGCACTTTACACATAATTCATCATATAAAAAAAATATGACTTAAATGCAGTCATATTGGGATTAGATGCTGAAAAAGCATTCGATTCGGTTGACTGGTCTTTCCTATATAGAATCTTATCCAGTTTCAATTTTCATAACAACTTCATTAGAACTATCCAGGCATTATATAAAAAACCAACAGCTAAAATAAGGATTAACGGTAATTTATCATCATCTTTTGAGCTGGAAAGAGGGTGTCGTCAGGGCTGCCCCTTGTCTCCACTGCACTTTGCAATCTTCATAGAACCTCTGAGCCAATGGATAAGACAGAATCAAAAAATTCAAGGTATTACACTTGGTCAGAAGGAACATAAAATAGCAGTCTTTGCTGATGACATTTTAATATACCTGGGGCAGCCGGACACCTCTTTTCCAGAACTAATCTCAGTTTTTTCAGAGTATGGAGATTTATCGGGGTACGGACTAAACATGCATAAAACCCAAGTTTTAACATTCAACTATGACCCAAATCAATATTCACTAAGCAAACTCAAAACTAACTGGGAGATGGAATCTATGAGATATCTGGGGGTCAATATCCCGAAACAACTCAACAAAATTATAACACTAAACTATGATCCACTGGTGGCAAAAATAAAATCCGATCTAGCAAGATGGAATATGATACCATTCTTGGGTACTGCACAAAGAATTGAAGCAGTCAAAATGAATATACTTCCATGTCTTCTATACTGTAACGTTGGGGCCATATTAAGTGGGGCAGGAATTTCCCAGCATGCTTTGCCAGTTGAAAACGTTATGTGTGTGTAACCGTGATGTAAACAGAGGTCTGGGAGAATGACCTCCCCTCCTGCCTGTGCTCAGAGTGTGTGAAAAATAAATCCGGTTGATCACAGCCATCTGCTCCATTTTCTTTGTGTGAACCCTGCATACGTCACACTGGTGTCAGAAGTGGGATATGGAGCAAGATGAGGATCCAGGCGGAGGTACAGCGGCCGGAGCGATTCATCGCTCAGCCGGGAACGGAGTGTAGAGCTGAGACGCCGGCCCCTGGAGAGCTTCGCCGCGATGGACAGAGCAGAGCAAACCAGCCCCGTTTCCCGCCCTTTTCAGGGCAGGACGGGCTGGCAATTCCAGAGCGACTAGGAGCGGCAATCGACCGGGAGATGACCGTCCCATCCATCCAACAGCGGGCCAAGATTCCCCGCTACAACGGCGAGAACCTGTTGGATGACCGCCTGGCCCAGATCGAGTTGGCTGCCGCGCTGATCATCGGAGGAAACCACCGTGCTGAGAGCGAGTGGAGGAGGAGCTACGGCAGATCACAGCAGCACGTGCACGAAGGAAACAGCCGTGGCGACACGAGGATGGCATGGTACTGCCCCGCACACAGCGCACGACAAACTGGCCCCTCGCCGACGTTAAATTAGAGCGAGGTGGCATGGACGGGGAAAAAGCCGCCTCCTGCAGATGCTTCCCCCGGCAGATGACATCACAGAGGCCTTTGGAGCGCAGCAACAGTGGAGCCAGCAGGGCAGATCCGGTCTTTTCTCGGGATCGGCAGGGGCTGGACGCCTGGACGCGGGCCAGCGGCCGCCTGGGAGGTCCTGGCAGCGGTGGGAGTCATGGGACTCCCGCTGCCAGAGGAGGGACTGTGCGTGTCCGACCGCCACCCGCTGCTTTTCCTTTCGGTGACGTCACGGAGGCCCTCGGCGCAGGAGCGACGCAGTGGAGCGAGCAGGACGAAGATGCGGCCATTTTCCAGGCGCAGCAAGGGCTGGACGCATGGACGCGGGCCAGTGGCCGCCTGGGAGACCTGGCAGCGGTGGGAGTCAGCCGGAGCGGGCTTGGGACTCCCACTGCCAGGGGAGGGACTGTGCGTGGTCCTACAGAGGCTGTCAGATGTGTCCATCCGCCCGCTGATGGCCAAACCGGAACCCTACCCCAACCAGATACTCTGACCGAGACTCAGATGGCCCGTGCATGCCGCCCTGGCACCAGGCTGACTCGCGTTGGATTTCTGAAAGTGGACTTTGAATTTTCTGGGGACAGAAACCAGTCCAGGGGGGGGCAGTGTAACGTCGGGGCCATTTTAAGGGGGCCAGGGATTTCCCAGCATGCTTTGCCAGTTGAAAACGTTACTGTGTGTGTTAAATGTGTTATTTCTGAGTTATACTGCTGTGTCATTATAACTGCATTATAATGACCCAGCAGTGTTTAGCAGGATTAGGGCAAGATGTATCATGTGTGTGTAACCATGATTGAAACGGAGGTCTGGGAGAATGACCTCCCCTCCTCTGTGTGCTCAGAAGCAGGTTGGGGGTCGGGGTGTGAAAAATAAATCAGGTTGATCACAACCATCTGCTCCATTGTCTTTGTGTGAACCCTGCAAACGTCACAGTGTAACGTCGGGGCCATTTTAAGGGGGCCAGGGATTTCCCAGCATGCTTTGCCAGCTGAAAACGTTACTGTGTGTGTTAAATGTGTTATTTCTGAGTTATACTGCTGTGTCATTATAACTGCATTATAATGACCCAGCAGTGTTTAGCAGGATTAGGGCAAGATGTATCATGTGTGTGTAACCATGATTGAAACGGAGGTCTGGGAGAATGACCTCCCCTCCTCTGTGTGCTCAGAAGCAGGTTGGGGGTCAGGGTGTGAAAAATAAATCAGGTTGATCACAACCATCTGCTCCATTGTCTTTGTGTGAACCCTGCAAACGTCACACTGGTGTCAGAAGTGGGCATGGAGCAAATGGAAGCTAGGATCAGAATGGAGATCCAGCAGCTGGAGCAGGCCATTGAATTCAATTCAGTTCAATTCAACTTTATTTATATAGCGCCATTTCACAACAACAGTCATCTCATAGCACTATCAACTGTAGGGGGGAACCCCCACAGTTGCAGAAAGTTGCAGAAAGACCCCAGCAATCAGGCGATCCCCTGTGAGCAAGCACTTGGCGACGGTGGAGAGGAAAAACTCCCTTTTAACAGGAAGAAACCTCCAGCAGAACCAGGCTCAGGGAGGGGCAGTCATCTGCTGCGACTGGCTGGGGGGTGAGGGGATAGAGAAGAAGAAAAGAACAGACATGTAGAGAGCAAACAGCACGATGGGGACTCAATCTATGGGAGAGAACAAACAAATGTTAATGACCAGCAAAAAAAATATTTCATAGAGAGTGAGGAAAGGAGTGAGGCCCAGTGCATTACTGGAGGTCCCCCGGCTGACTAAACCTATTAGCAGCATAACTAAGGGAGGGTTCAGAAACACATGATCCCTCCCTAATTGTAGGCTATATCAAAAAGGTAGGTTTTAGCCCTATTCTTAAAAACAGAGATCGAGTCTGACTCCCAAATCCAGATTGGCAGCTGATTCCACAGGAGAGGAGCTTGATAACTGAAGGCTCTGCCTCCCATTGTACTTTTGGAGATTCTAGATATTACAAGTAATCCTGCATTTTGGGAGCGTAGTGCTCTGTTAGGATAATACGGTAGTATCAGATCTTTTAAATAAAAAGGAGCCTGATTGTTTAGAGCTTTGTAAGTAAGAAGAAGGATTTTAAACTTAATTCTAAACTCTATGGGAAGCCAATGAAGGGAGGCCAGAACCGGAGAGATATGATCTCTCTTTCTAGTACCTGTTAAAACTCTTGCTGCAGCATTTTGGATCAGCTGAAGACTTTTTAAAGATGTTTTAGGACAGCCTGATAATAAAGAATTACAATAATCTAATCTCGAGCTAACAAAAGCGTGGATCAGCTTCTCAGCATCACTCTGAGACAAGATGCTCCTAATCTTGGCAATATTACGCAAATGATAGAAGGCAGTCTTAGAAACAAATTTAATATGTGAATTGAAGGACAAATCCTGATCAAAAATAACTCCAAGGTTCCTCACAGAGCTATTAAGAGAAAGAGTAACTGCATCCAAACTGAAAGTTTGATTTGGAAAGGAATTTCTAAGGTTTTTTGGACCAACAAGAATGACTTCAGTCTTATCTGAATTTAATAGCAGGAAATTACAAGTCATCCAAGCTTTGATTTCCTTAAGACAGGCTTCTAACTTGGCTAATTGATTACTATCATCTGGCTTCATTGACAGGTATAATTGTGTGTCATCTGCATAACAAAGAAAATGTATACAGTGCTTTCTAATAATGTTGCCTAACGGAAGCATATATAAACTAAAAAGAGTAGGGCCTAGCACAGATCCCTGTGGAACTCCATGACTAAGCTTTGAGTTGAAAGAAAACTCATTATTTACATGAACAAACTGGAACCTATCAGATAAATAAGATCTAAACCACTGCAACGAAGTTCCATTAAGTCCAACATAGTGTTCTAATCTATCAAGTAGAATATTATGATCGATAGTATCAAAAGCTGCACTAAGGTCTAAAAGGACAAGTACAGAAACTAGTCCATTATCAGATGCAATGAGGAGGTCGTTAGTGACCTTCGCTAAGGCTGTTTCAGTACTATGATGGATTCTAAACCCAGATTGAAACTCTTCAAGTAAACCATTTCCCTGCAGGTGGTCAAATAATTGCGTAGCAACAACTCTTTCTAAGATTTTTGAAATGAAAGGGAGATTAGAGATTGGTCTATAGTTAGCTAAAGCTCCTGGATCTAGCGTTGGCTTTTTGAGTAAGGGTTTAATTACAGCCGTTTTAAAAGCCTGCGGTACATGGCCTAAAGTTAATGAAGAATTGATTATATGAAGAATAAAGCTACCAATAAGTGGGAAGACTTCTTTAAATAACCTGGTAGGAATAGGGTCTAAAAGACAAGTTGAAGGTCAACCTGGCTACAGTACTGAAAAGAAACCTGGGATTATTCTTGTTCTCTTCTATTAATGCAGAGTAATAACTTGTTCTAGCTTTTCTAAGAGATTTTTTTATAAATTAAAAGATGATTTCTCCAAGCTAAATAGATTTCATCTAAATTAGTAGAGTGCCATTTTCTTTCTAATTGACGAGTCTTCTGTTTTAAGCTACGAGTTTCTGTGTTGAACCAAGGAGTTAGAAATCTCTGATTAGACTTTTTCTTTTTTAAGGGGGCCACCAAGTCTAGAGCCTGATGCAGAGAAGCTGAAACACTATCTACCATGTTATCAATTACAGAAGGAGCAAGCTGTCTATAGCTTATTTCCGTTGTGTTGACACATGGCATAGAGGAAACAATCTGCATAAATTTGGAAACAGCATCATCTGAGAGGCATCTACTGTAATAATATTTTTCTTTAGGAGCCAAATAGTCAGAAATAGTAAAATCAAAGGTTAACAGACAATGGTCTGACAGTACAGGGTTATGAGGAGACACTACAAGATTTTCTATTTCTAGAAATATTTCTCATTGCTCAGCTGATGATGGACGATGGGACCGAGACACCACCACCGGGAGCCCGGAGCCGGGACGAACAAAGCGGCGGACCTGACGGGGCCAGCGCACCCCGCCTCCTGTCTTTTTCAAGACAGAGCAGAGCAAACATTTCACCCTTCTCAGGACCGCACGGGCTGGCGACCCCACGGCGATCAAGGGTGGCGATCGATCAGGAAACGACCACCCCACCTGTTCGACAGCTGGCCAAGATTCCCCGTTTCAACGGCGAAGCCACATTGGATGACTACCTGACACAGGTCGAGCTGACTGCGGCGCTAAACGGCTGGTCGCCAGAGGAAACCGCCGTACAGGTCGTGCTGGCCTTGGAAGGGAAAGCCCTCTGCACGCTCTCTGATCTCCGGCCCGAGGAGCACCACAGCTGGCCAGCACTACAAGGGGCGCTCCAGAGACGATTTGGGAGAATAGCGGATGCTGAGCACGCCCAAGAACAACTGACCCGCCGCCGCCGGAACCACCAGGAAAAACTAGGAGCCTATGCTGCAGACATATGGCTGTTAACCTGGCGCAGCTACCCAGATTTCGCGCCGGAGGCAGTAGAGAAGCTCGCCCTCCGGAGTTTCATCCAAGGTCTCTGCCCGGCCCAGCTCCAGAGCCATGTACGGCTCCACGCCACGAGCGACTGGAGGACTGCAGTGGCAGAAGCAGAGCGGGCAGAGCCGCTAATAAATCGCACCACTGAAGCAGCAACGCACAGCCGAAGAACTTACCAGGCTACGATGGAGAGCGAGGGGGAGGAGGAGGAATTACGGCAGACCACGGCGGCGCGTCCACGGAGAAGATGGCCTCGGCGGCGCGAGGAAGGGTGCTTCCGCTGCGGAGAGATGGGACACATCGCGCGATACTGCCCCGCACCCACCCCACGACAAACCGGCCCCTCACCGGCGTTAAACTAAAGCGACGTGGCGTGAACAGGGACAGGCCACCTCCAGCAGATGTTTCCCCCGAGGAGCCGGCACCACGCGTGGGCCGAGTTGGACACTCTCCAGGGATCTATCTACAGTGCAGCTTGGGGAAGACGTCGATCCGGGCCCTGATTGACACTGGCTCTACAATCTCCTTGGTTCGACCCGGTGTGCTGCCGGGCACGAGCAAGACGGCTCCGCGGGGGTGGGAACCCACCGAGCGCTGCGTCACCACAGCTACCGGTGAGCGCGCCCGACTGAAGGGGCGGAGAGTGCTGGTGGTGGGGGTGGCCGGTCAGAACATAAGACACCCGTTCTGGCTGGCTGACATCCAAGACCCCTGTATTATTGGACTAGACCTGCTCACAGCCTGGCGTGCCAAGATCGACACCGCCGGACCTTCCCTCCAGCTGGGAAACCGGACCATCACGCTCCACAGCAGAACCCAGGGAAGGGACACGGGGGCACGCGCAATCGAGGGATCGCCAAGACAGACCGGACCAGGCAGGCCACCGCGAGGACTGGACACGATGACGTCACCAGCGCGGACAGAGGGAGCACGAGCACACATAGGGACAGCAAGGGGAGGGGTCAACGTGTCAGCAGAGACGCAGCAGGCGGTGGAGGAATTATTTCAGCGGAGCTGCAGCGGGCTGGACCCGGAACAGAGACGCCAGCTGCGGGAGCTATTGGACTATTACGTGGGTGTTTTCGCCGCGAAGGATGAGGAATGCGGCCGGACCGGGTTGGTGCAGCACGAGATCGACACCGGTGAGGCCAGGCCGATTCGACTCCACCCACGCCGGCTGCCCTTTTCAAGGCGGGCAGCGGCGGAACAAAAAGTGCGAGAAATGCTGGAGGCAGATGTTATTGAGCCCTCCAGCAGCCCCTGGGCGGCGCCTGTGGTGCTGGTCAAGAAGAAGGACGGGTCGTGGCGGTTCTGTGTGGATTACTGACGCCTGAACGACGCCACCAGGAAAGATTCCTACCCCCTGCCCCGCATCGATGACGCACTGGACCACATCGCCGGCTCCAGCTGGTTCAGCTCGCTGGATCTACGCAGCGGCTATTGGCAGGTAGAGCTGTCACCCGAGGCCCGCCAAAAAACAGCCTTCTCCATCGGGCAGGGCCTGTACCAGTTTAAAGTGATGCCATTTGGACTCTGCAACGCTCCGGCCACCTTTGAGCGCTTGATGGAGCGAGTGCTGGCTCACGTGCCCCGGAGTCGCTGCGTTGTTTACCTGGATGACCTGCTGGTGCATGCAGCTGATTTTGACAGCGCCCTGTCAAATCTCCGAGAGGTGCTGGGAGCCATCCAGCAGGCGGGGCTACGGTTACACCCTAAGAAATGCCACCTGTTCCGGCGGGAGACCACCTTTTTGGGCCACGTCGTCAGCGCAGCGGGGGTCGCCACCGACCCGGAAAAAGTGGCAACAGTGAGAGACTGGCCAGTGCCGCGGAATGTTGGAGAACTGAGGAGTTTTCTTGGATTGGCCTCCTATTATAGGAGGTTTGTGAAAGACTTCGCCACCATCGCCAGCCCGCTGCATCAGCTGACGCAGAAAGGACGCACGTTCCAGTGGAGTGACAGCTGTGCTGCTGCTTTCTCCCAGCTTCGCGCAGCGCTCATCAGAGCCCCCATCCTGCGGTATCCTGACCCGAACCGCCCTTTCATCGTGGACACGGAGGCCAGCAACCAGGGCATCGGGGCGGTGCTATCCCAGGAGGGAGAACATGGAGAGCAGGCAGTCGCTTACTTCAGCCTCACTCTCAGCAGAGCCGAGAGAAATTACTGTGTGACTCGCAGAGAGCTGCTGGCTGTCATTCAAGGACTGCGTCATTTCCGCCCGTACGTGTACGGGGGGAGGTTCCAGCTCAGGACGGACCACGCTTCCCTGACGTGGTTGTTAAACTTGAAAGAACCGGATGGACAGTTGGCAAGGTGGCTGGAGGCACTGCAGGATTATAATTTCCAGATTGTGCATCGGGCAGGCCGCCTCCATGCCAACGCTGACGCGCTGTCTCGGCGCCCCTGCGCGACAGAGGAGTGTCGTCACTGCCAACGGGCTGAAGATCGGGACCAAACCGCCCCACGGGCTGCCGCTCTCCGAGCCGCTGCGAGCAGGAATCACGCAGCGACGCACAGCCCCTCCTCAGATGATCAGGCAGTTCTCCCCAGCGATGACGTCACAGAGGCTCTTGGCACGCAGCAGCTGCAGAGCGAGCAGGACAGAGACCCGGTCATTTCGCGGGTTCGGCAGTGGCTGGACGCAGGACAGCGGCCCGCCTGGGAGGTTGTGTCACCGCTGGACCCAGAGACTAAGGCCCTGCACTCCCAGTGGGCCAACCTCCGCTGCTACGAGGGCGTGGTGTATCGGCAGTGGCAGACTCCAGCTGGGCAACGGCACGTCTGGCAGCTGCTGGTTCCTCGTCGACTCCGGCCCAAGGTACTCCAGCTGGTTCATGGGGCGGTAGGAGCGGGCCACTTCGGAGTGACAAAGACGCTGCAGCGCCTTCGGGCCCGGTTCTACTGGCCCGGTTGTCATCAGGACGTGGAGCTCCACGTTCATCGCTGCGACACATGCACAGCTCAGAAGGGACCAACTCAGCGATCCCACGCTCCCCTGCAGCAGTACCGGGTGGGAGCACCGATGGAGCGAGTGGGAGTGGACATCCTGGGCCCTTTCCCGACCACGGACCGGGGGAACCGCTACGTGCTGGTCGCGATGGATTATTTCACTAAGTGGCCAGAGGCGTACACGGTCCCGGATCAGAGCGCCGCTACGACGGCATCAAAGCTGGTGGATGAAATGTTCTGTCGGTTTGGCGCACCGGAGGAGCTGCACAGCGATCAGGGTCGGAACTTCGAGGCGGAGGTCTTCGGAGAGGTCTGCAAACGGCTGGGCATCCGGAAGACCCGGACCACCCCACTGCATCCACAGAGCGACGGCCTGGTCGAACGATTCAACCGGACCCTCACCACCCAGCTCGCTATCCTAGTGGACCAGCGACAGCGAGACTGGGACCTGCACCTGCCTTTTGTTTTGTGGGCGTACCGGACGGCAGCTCAGGAATCTACCCGGTGCACCCCTGCGGCACTCATGTTTGGACGCGAGCTGCGCACACCGGTGGATTTGGTATTCGGTTGCCCCCCTGAGCCGGAGGTGGAGGGAAAACCCGGATTGGATTATTTTTTTTGTTTGAAAGAACGTCTCCACACGGTGCACGAGCTGGCTCGAGAGGCCCTGGCAGCGGCAGGGGGCCGGCAGAAGCGAGCGTACGACTCCCGCTGCCAGGGGAGGGACTTTGCACCGGGAGATCGAGTCTGGGTTTTCTGCCCTGAGAGGAAGAGAGGACGATCACCGAAGCTGGCGAGCCAGTGGTCGGGGCCATGCGCGGTCCTGGAGAGACTGTTAGATGTGGTGTACAGGGTGAGGCTTAGAAAAAGGGACCGGGTTGTGGTCCTTCATCGTGACCGTCTCGCCCCGTATCAGCCATCTGCACCGCTGGTGGACGAACCGGAGCTTCCATCCCGGCCCGATACCCCGACCGAGACCCAGATGGACACTGGGGGCCTGTACTTGTTGGCCGCCGGCGCCGAAGACCACCCCGACACCTGGATGAGTTTGTATTGGACTTTTAAATTGGACTTTAATTTTTCTGGGGACAGAAACCAGTCCGGGGGGGGGGGCAGTGTAACGTTGGGGCCATATTAAGTGGGGCAGGAATTTCCCACCATGCTTTGCCAGTTGAAAACGTTATGTGTGTGTAACCGTGATGTAAACAGAGGTCTGGGAGAATGACCTCCCCTCCTGCCTGTGCTCAGAGTGTGTGAAAAATAAATCCGGTTGATCACAGCCATCTGCTCCATTTTCTTTGTGTGAACCCTGCATACGTCACAATACCTTTTCCAAACAATACCGGTAGAACCTCCCAAAAAAACATGGCAGGAGCTGGACAGAAGGATCTCAAGATTCATATGGCAGGGCAAGAGACCTAGAATCAAATACAGAACCCTACAGCTAAACAAAGACAAAGGTGGGCTTGCGCTGCCAAATATCAGGGACAATTTTAAAGCCGCACAAATTAAAACTTTAGTAGAGATATGAAACCCAGTCTACACTGCACAATGGAAGGAGATGGAATGCCAAATAACAAGTGACATCCCCCTACAGGCGATAATAGGGAACAATGCCTTACCTAAACTTTTGAATAACACTAACCCGTGGATAGTGACCCCGCTAAAAATTTGGTTTAAGATAGTCAGAGAGAATCAAACTAAAGAGCCCTATCGATTTCTGCAATGGATTGCCTATGATCAAGACTTTACTCCTAATAAAACAGACACTAGATTTAAAAAGTGGAAAGAGAACGGACTGATAAAATATTACGATTTTTTTAAAGGTGTAGAAGAGCTTGGAAATGAAGAGGCGATTTGATTTTTAAACAAAGTTTAATAATCAGCTCTCCTAACAAGTCTCATCTGGTGCAGAGTGGCAGAAGGAAATAAGAGACAGAATGTCTCCGGCTCACTGGCTTTATACTTGCACACAACAAAAGACATGCATAACAAAGGCTGACATCCCTCATTATCTTAATCCCCCCATTGTCTTGGTATTTCCTCTCCTCGCCTTAGGGGGTGAGGGTGGCTTCTCCGGTCTCCTCCGCCGTGTCTGGGAACATCTTTGTTCTTCACTCGGCGGCTGAGAGCCTTTGTCCTTTCAGAGGTGTGAAGTCCTTTACATATGTAATTACTAAACATTTCCACATGCTTCAACATATGTAGGTTATGGAATATATGCTTAATATAGACCACAAAGGGCAAATTTTAAGAAGTTTTGAAGATTTGAAAAAACAAGGTCTAATAAATCAAGATCTTTACAGGTTCTTTCAGCTTAGACACCACATAAACAATATACTTAAAAAGGAGGATTTGGAAAGGGCCCAGTCAGGTGTTCTGAAGGTCTTCTTAATGGCATATAAAGGGATCCCAGGGATCAGATACATTTCTAAAATATACCAAGGTCTTCAAGACTTAAAAGGAGACAACACATCATATATAAAAGAGAGATAGGAAAAAGAGGGGAATTTCACTTTACAACTGGAAATATGGGAAAAGCTAAATAAACAGCAATGGAAAAGTACCTCATCCCTGCAGTGGAGAGAATTTGGATGGAAAAATTTGGTAAGATTTTTCAGAACACCTGCACAAAACAAATTTACTCGAGAGGAGTCAGAGACTAATTTTTTTCTTCTTCTGATCTCCGCATGTTCAGACGGGACATCGCGGAGCAGCAAACACTTTTGGCGCGACTCGAACGATTTTCCCGTGCCCGGTCAGCATTTGCTACCCCCCCTCCCCCTCCTCCTGCGCAGAGCTTTTCCCTGCTCGCTGCCCAAACTGCAACATCGAGGTCACGGTCCCCTACCGTGCCCTCTGGGGGGAGCAGTGTAGCGGTTTGATTCAACCCCCACAACACAGAGACAGAACACAGAGACAGTCAGCTCGCACTCCTGGGTTTTTTCCGCTGCATGCTGCGTTTACAGCTGTGAGGTTAAAGTGTCATCCATGCATTGTGTTCATGCATCCTGTCTGTACCTCTTTCTTTCTTTCAAAGGTCTTTTTATTATTATTAATTGAAGTATCAATACAATACAAAGTATTAAAAATTTTCATTTTTGTTTTAACCAAACAGTGAAAAACTAGAATTTAAAGCTAACAAATGTAAATGCTTCAAAGCACAAAAACCTTTAAATAAACAATAATTTAAAAAAATACAAAGAAAAATTGTGTGTGTGAAGTGGGGGTGGGGTAAAGGGGATATGAGCTACTCAGAAACTATAATCGTGGGTCTTTCAAAGAAGTCAAGAAACGGGCGCCATAATTTATAGAATTTGTTTTCGGAGCCACAGACTGTATATCTGATTTTTTCTAAATCCAAACAGGACATTATATCTTTTATCCACTGTAAATGTGAAGGGGGCGAAGAGTCTTTCCACTTCAGTAATACAGCACGTCTGGCCAATAATAATGAAAATTTGAATACTTTTAATTTGGAATTTGGCAAGACAAGTTCTGGAGCCACACCAAAAATGGCGCATAATGGATCAGGTTTAATTTGATATTGCAGGACTTCAGACATAGTGATAAAAACAGAATGCCAAAAATTCATCAATGCAGGGCAGGACCAATACATGTGAAGCAAAGTGCCAGGAGCGCTACCACACTTTTCACAAGTTGGGTCTATATCCGAGTAAATACGTGCTAACTTAACCTTGGACAGGTGCATCCGGTGTACAATCTTAAATTGAATAAGAGCGTGACGAGCACACATTGATACAGTGTGAACCTGGCCAAGAATAGAGTCCCACAGTTCATCAGTAAAAGTAAAATTAAGATCTTGTTCCCAATTCAATTTGATAGCGGCCAGAGAAGAAGATTGTAAATTTGAAATTAAATTATATAAAACTGACATTACCCCCTTAGAAGTTGGTTTAACTAATAAAAAATCATCTAGAGGATTATCAGAAGGTTTTTGAGGGAATTGTTTTGTCATGGTTTGCACATAATGTCTGACCTGGAGGAAGCGGAAAAAATGTGTAGAAGTGATGTCGAATTTAGTGGAAAGTTGAGAAAAACTTGCAAATTGACCATCAAAATATAAATCCGCAAAAGATTTTAAACCTTTTCTGTGCCATATATGAAATGCGCTATCAATAGTTGATGGGGTAAATAAATGATTTGCGGCAATTGGACTTCTAATGGAGAAAAACTGAAGACCGAAGTTTTTCCTGAATTGAGACCAAATTCTAAGAGACTGACGAACTACTTTATTATTACCCAGTGTAGACAAAGCAAGGGGAAGTGGTGAACCTAAAATTGCCGGTAGGGAGGTTTGATTGTCCACATGTGACTCCATAAGGATCCAAATTGGTGATTTGGGTTCCAGATAAAAATGTTTCCAATATAACATGCACCTGATATTTGCTGCCCAGTAGTAATATTGAAAGTTAGGCAGAGCCATGCCACCCACTGATTTGGGTCTTTGAAGAAAAACTTTCCTCAATCTCGGATGTTTACCATTCCAAATAAATGAGGTAATCAGAGAGTCCAAAGACTTAAAAAAGGATTTAGGAATAAAAATGGGGAGACATTGAAACAAATATAAAAACTTTGGAAGTAACATCATTTTTACAGAATTGATTCTGCCAATTAAAGACAAGGATAATGGGGACCATTTGGAAAGTATTAACTTGCACTGGTCAAGTAAGGGGAGAAAATTATTTTTAAACAAGTAATTAAATTGTTTAGTGACACATATCCCAAGATAATTAAAATGATCAATAACAACCTTGAAAGGAAAATTTTCAAAATCCTGAACTTGAATCTTTTCATTAATCAGAAACAGTTCACTCTTATTAAGATTAATTTTATAACCAGAAAACCTACTAAAACTATCCAAAATGTTGAGTATAGCGGGTAATGAAGTAAGTGGGTTGGAGAGAAATAGTAAAAGATCGTCAGCATAGAGTGAAACCCTATGCTCAATGCCACCCCTACGAATGCCTAGAAAGTCCCGGCTCCCGCGGATTGCAATAGCTAACGGCTCAACTGCCAAGGCAAAGAGCAAGGGGCTCAAAGGACAGCCTTGCCTCGTACCACGGTAAAGTCTAAAATAGTCAGAATAGCGACAATTAGTTAACACTGAAGCTAAAGGACTAGCATAGAGAAGTTTAATCCAGGAACAGAAGGAAGGACCAAAACCGAACCTCTCCAAAGTAAAAAACAAATACTCCCACTCAACCCTATCGAATGCCTTTTCAGCGTCCAAACTAATAAGACATTCAGGTATGTTGTGGTGAGGAGTATAAATAATATTAAACAACCGCCGCAAGTTAAAAAAAGAATGGCGATTTTTAATGAAACCGGTTTGGTCCTGTGAAATTATAAAAGGAAGAATCTTTTCCAACCTAGAAGCTAACAACTTTGACAAAATTTTAACATCGGTATTTAACAAGGAAATAGGCCTGTAAGAAGCACAATCAACAGGATCCTTATCTTTTTTAAGCAACACAGTGATACAGGCCTGATAGCATGAAGGAGGAAGTGTACCGGAGTCAAGCGACTCTGTAAAAACTTGACAAAGGAAAGGGGCGAGGTCGTCAGAGAATTTTTTGAAAAAATCAGCGGAAAACCCATCAGGTCCTGGAGATTTTCCTGATTGCATGGATGATATTGCCAGCTGAATTTCTTCTTTTGTGATGGGAGCTTCTAAAATTTGCTGAGATTCTGAAGAAATCGAAGGAATATCAATAGAATCAAAAAAAATTTCCAAATCCTTTAAGTTTGTTGTATATTCTGAGGTATATAATTTGGAATAAAATGACCTGAAAATATCATTAATCACTTGTTGGTCTGATGTCACCTCTCCTTTATCTGTCCTAACTCCAGTAATAATTTGCTTAGCTCTAATACCACGCAGTTGATTAGCTAGAAGTTTACTGTTTTTTTCGCCATGTTCATAAAATTCACTCTTGTTCCTTATTAAACAACCTTCAATTTGTCGAGTAGAAAGTAAATTAAGTTTAGTTTGTAATATCATACGTTCCTTGTACAGAGCGGGTGATGGAGATTGAGCATATTGTCTGTCAATGTCCAGGATTTGATCTAAAATAGCCTTCTGTTCCTGTATTAAGGATCGTCTTTTAAATGCTGCCAATGAAATAAATTCCCCCCTAAGAAATGCCTTCATGGCCTCCCATATCGTTTTATTTGGCATACCAGGAGTTTTATTTTCTTTCAAAAAAAAATTAATTTTAGAAGAAATATTCGCAACCAATTTTTCATCTGTAAGTAATAATGGATCCAATCTCCAATGCTTTCTCATGGAGTCACATCCATGGAGGATCATTTTAAGTACAAGAGGGGCATAATCAGAAACCGAGATGCTATCATAACTGCAAGAGCTAAGGTTATTAATTAATAAATTGTCAACAAAAAAATAATCTATTCTGGTATAAGTATGGTGTACGTGAGAGAAAAAAGAATAGTCCCTGCCGTTAGGATGTAAAAAACGCCAAGGATCTGTAAGGCTATATTCCTCAAGAAAAGACTTAACATAAGTTGCAGATTTATTAAGACTAGCAGGTTTTGAGGATGAGCGGTCTAAGATCGGATCCATATACAAATTAAAGTCACCCCCAAGAATTAGAGAATGAGTATTTAAATCCAGAAGTTGCGAAAAAAGGTTGCGAAAAAAGTGCACATCATCAAAATTCGGTGCATACAGATTAGCCAAGGTGACATGTTTATTGCCAAGTTTACCTGATACTATGACAAATCGTCCATTTTTATCTAATACAACATTAGAGGGAATAAATGGGATATTTTGATCAATAAGAATAGCAGCGCCCCTGGCCTTAGCTTTAAAATTTGAATGAAAAAATTGTCCTGACCAACATTTTGACAAACGCAAGTGGTCGGAATCCTGCAAATGGGTTTCCTGCAAAAACAGTACCCCAGGCTTAAAATGCTTTAGACGTGACATGACTCTCTTTCGTTTAATTGGATGGTTCAACCCCTTCACATTCCAGCTTACCAAAGTAAGATTACTATTCATTCAAAGAGTAAAATTTATATATTATGTTGTGTAGCCCAAAGAGTAAAGTGAGGTACGGGTAAAAAAAAAAAAAAAAGGAGGGGGTAAGGGGGGTGTAAATAAATCCATAACAAAAAACAAAACAAAAAAAAAAAATAAAAAATAAAAAAAAAAAAAAATCCAACAACCAAACCTATAACAACACTCCAGCCGGTTGCAAAAAAACAGCAACCGCTCCATCTCCTGCTCTATTTTCATCCTAATAGAATGCTCCCATACAACTGGCTTCAATCCTGCATAATATTTTTTTTTTTTTTTTTTTTTTTTTTTTTTTTGTTACTTATTTGTACCCGTAGGTAGACTTGGTTTGCAGTCTGGTGACAAGCCACCGGCTGCTGGTCGCTGCGTGCGCGAGCGCCCTAAACCTACATGTTTTTGGTATGCGGGAGGAAACCGGAGAAATCCCGGAGTAAACCCACGCAACACGGGGAGAACATGCAAACTCCACACAGCTCACTGTTGGTCGGGGGCTGGAATCGAACCCACGATCTCATGATCCCCGCGATCCCCCGGCCAAGGGTAAAACTGTGCTGCCACAGTGCTAAACCACTGCGCCACCGTGCAGCCCTAAAAAAAAAAAAAAAAATTAAATTAAATTAAAAAAGAATTAAGTAAACAACAACGTATAGGGAGCCAATTTTACCTTGTTTTTGAACATCTAAAAATGCATCAATGTCCAGTCAGTGCAGCTTCAATGAAGTAACAAGCAGTCCAGCGCGGCAGCTGGTCAACCCAGAAATGTCCAGTTCAAGGCGAAAATTGCTGGTTTCTCTCCCTGGTTTGCATGAAGCGGGTGGCCTCTGAGACGGACGCCAACCACTGGTTTTGGCCGTCTGGAAGAGTTATCCGGAGCCTGGCGGGGAAAAGAAGAGAAGGACGAAAACCTCTCTTGTACAACTCGGACATAACCTCCTTATATTCGGCTCGTTGCTTCTGAACGTCGGCGTTATAATCCTCGTAGAACTGAAGTTTATGTCCACGATATTCCAAAGTCCCACGGCGTCTCCGCGCTTCTCTCATCACCAAGTCTTTGGTCCGTAACCGGTGGAAACAAATAATGACAGCACGCGGCTTCCCATTCGGACTCGGCTTGGACATGAGGCTGCGGTGGGCTCTATCCAGCTCTGGGGGAGATGGTAAAGTTTGTGTGCCAAAGACGTCCACCAACAGCCGAGAAAAAAATTCAGATGGCCGTGGACCCACATCAAAGGACTCCGGCAGACCCACCAGACGAATATTCAGCCTCCTGCTTCTTCCCTCCAGGTCAGAAAGTTTGTTTTTCAAAAGTTTGTTCTCCTCCTGCATTGACTCACATGTAACTTCAAGCGCCGCTAGGCGCTGGCTGACGTCCTCCGCGTTGTTTTCAAGGTCGCCAATGCGTTGCTCCTGGTTCGCCACATCTGCTTGAATCTTGTCCAGCTTACCATTAATAAGCTCAAATGAAGCTTTGAAGTCAGCAGCTATGGACATTCTATGTTGCTCTAGCAAGGCAACAAGTGCAGGGTTAAGGCTGATATTAGCATCCTCAGCTAAGCTGGTGTTAGTATTGTTCCCTGCTGCCTCCTTTTCAGTCTGCTTTCTTGTTTTGGACATATTTCACAACTCAAAACAAATTCTGCGCGTATTAAATGTCCAAAACATTAACAGCTTACAGCAAAATAGGGTTTAAAAAGTAAGGAAAAAAAATATAGCAGGAGCCAGTGTAACGGATGCCAACTAGTACTGTTCGGCGTAGAACGTTAGTAAACCTCCCTCCCAAAGCCTCATACAGTATCGGTAGCGCTACCGGTCGGACCTTTAGCTCAGCACGATCGTGCTGTGTGTGTCTCTGTGTAGTTAACTGTGAGGTCGCGGGTTCGTGTCCTGTGTAGGGCGAACTGCGCTGATGACCTCAGTTAGTTAAAAGTGGTGCTGTGAGCCCCAGTTGGTAGCGCTGAGCTACCGGTCGGACCTTTAGCTCAGCGCGATCGTGCTGTGTCTCCCATGCTCGAACTGTGTTAGTTGACTGAGAGGTCGCGGGTTCGTGTCCCGTGTGGGGCGAACTGCGCAGGATGATCTCTGTCACACTGGTGCCGTGACCCGGATGGGAGTGAGGTTTAAGGGGGAGAGTGTAACGGATGCCAACTAGTACTGTTCGGCGTAGAACGTTAGTAAACCTCCCTCCCAAAGCCTCATACAGTATCGGTAGCGCTGAGCTACCGGTCGGACCTTTAGCTCACCACGATCGTGCTGTGTGTGTCTCTGTGTAGTTAACTGTGAGGTCGCGGGTTCGTGTCCTGTGTAGGGCGAACTGCGCTGATGACCTCAGTTAGTTAAAAGTGGTGCTGTGAGCCCCAGATGGTAGCGCTGAGCTACCGGTCGGACCTTTAGCTCAGTGCGATCGTGCTGTGTCTCCCATGCTCGAACTGTGTTAGTTGACTGAGAGGTCGCGGGTTCGTGTCCCGTGTGGGGCGAACTGCGCAGGATGATCTCTGTCACACCAGCAACGCACACACCTACTCCATTGCCAGCACACCTGATGCACATAAATAAAAATTCTATCCTGTCTGTACCTCTGATATGCAAATGCCCAGATTGACTGCTGTGAATGTCTTTGATGTATTGTCTGAGTTGAGTATATATGCTGCACTGTGCTGTAAATCTGTCTCTCTTTCTGATTCTGCAACTGGTAGACACACACGTGTCTCCTCTCTTTGAGAGCTGGAGGAATGAAGCTGCAGCCTGCTCAAGCCATGGGCTGCAGCCGAGTTCTGATGAAGGCGGGTGATAATAAAGCTATTTAAAAATCCAACGCTGCCTTTATTTTATCATCCTCTTCAACGATTTTTTTAAAGGGCAAATTTTAAGAAGTTTTGAAGATTTGAAAAAACAAGGTCTAATAAATCAAGACCTTTACAGGCTCTTTCAGCTTAGACACCACATAAACAATATACTTAAAAAGGAGGATTTGGAAAGGGCCCAGTCAGGTGTTCTGAAGGTCTTCTTAATGGCATATAAAGGGATCCCAGGGATCAGATACATTTCTAAAATATACCAAGGTCTTCAAGACTTAAAAGGAGACAACACATCATATATAAAAGAGAGATGGGAAAAAGAGGGGAATTTCACTTTACAACTGGAAATATGGGAAAAGCTAAATAAACAGCAATGGAAAAGTACCTCATCCCTGCAGTGGAGAGAATTTGGATGGAAAAATTTGGTAAGATTTTTCAGAACACCTGCACAAAACAAATTTACTCATAAGGGGTTGAATTGTTGGCGCTTGTGTGGTGAAGAGACTGCAAATCATTTTCATGTGTTTTGGTCATGCCCAGCTATCCACCAATATTGGACCAATGTACAGACAATATTGGGGAAAATATTCAAAATAACAGTCCCCTTTTCTTTTGTAACTTTGGGTTTACTACCGGATTCACTGGAAAGACGAGGAGAAAAATACTTATTCACTGTTTTAATATTGGCAAGTAAAAAAGCCCTTATGGGTAACCCCCACAACAGACTGGGACAAGCAGAGCGCTCAGCTGGAGCAATTAGTAGAACAATGTGATGTGTGTATTGAGATCAATAGGCAGCCGCTCTTTGTCTAGCTTCTTCCTGCCAGTTCCGCGGTTGATATGTATGACTCAAATGCAAACGTTCATGCTTCCTGCTCTGACTGTGATGCAAATGTCCCATGCCTTTCATGTATTGTCTGTAACTGGGTATAAAAACTGCATATGCTCTGTAGCTCACTCTCTCTGACTGCTCATCCTACTGCTCGCATTGCCTATCTGCTGGAGAGCCTCCGGGCTCGCTCTGGCGCGCATGCACGGCGCCGGAGTGAGTCTGTGATGGCGGTATGATAATAAACAACCCTCAAAAACTCTCAGTTCGCTGCCTAT
Organism: Pholidichthys leucotaenia; assembly: GCA_020510985.1. NCBI lineage: Eukaryota > Metazoa > Chordata > Actinopteri > Cichliformes > Pholidichthyidae > Pholidichthys > Pholidichthys leucotaenia. The sequence goes on from CM035845.1 coordinate 290,681,153, forward strand.
TATTCTTCCGCCACATTGGTGACCCCGAGAAAGCACACGCTTTGTGCAACGCAATCTTCTGGTCTGGACAGCCACATTGGTGACCCCGAGAAAGCACACACTTTGTGCAACGCAACCTTCTGGTCTGGACATCCACGCTGAACCGGCCGAGGGACACAAAACGTCTCCTCCCTCTCACCGCTCCAACGCACCATGACCTGAACGCAGAAAAGAACACGCTGACAATGAACGCAGCACCCAGCAGTGATTCTCCGACGACAAGTGAACGCAGCAGCCTAACGCAAATGATCTGCCCTCCCTTCTGCTACAGGGAGACCTTGACGCAGAGCCACCGCCAGGCGAAACTCTCCGGAGATCACCCACGACCGGGAAAGCTGCAGAAAGCTTCATGGTGAGATCTGCATGCCTGAGATCTGCACATCCACGCTGGGACCGGCCGCTCTCACAGCTCCTCCACACGAGAGCGCACGCACCTCGTCCTCGCTCCACGACGGCGACCTCCAGGGCCGACGGAGAACGCAGCGCGTGGACCTGAACGCACCATGACCCGACACAGCGAACGACGCAACAGCTTACAAGGATGACCATCGGCGCCGACGACGCTGATCTCCAGCAAGCTCCCTGACCTTGACTCGCCTCTACAGCGGTCCTGCCATGCACCGAACCCCGCACGTACACCGGGGGGTTATGAGGACAGCACACCACGCACGGGACAATACCGGCTCCACACAGACCGCCATCGTCCTTCGCCACTGCACACAGAACCTTCAGGGCTGCTCACACACCTGAAGCACGCACGCAGCTCGCTCACAGGATTTTCTAATGGTCTCGGCCACGGCGCACAAGGGAATTCAGCCGTCAGCTGTCCCCGAGGACTTTAGGGCTGCGCGCACACCTAAAGTCAACACGCCAAGTCCCTCACAGCTGCAGCTCCTTTTTTCTTCATGGCCGCGAGAGGAGTCAGTGACTAATTTTTTCTTCTTACAGCTGCTGTGGACCTCCGCACGTTCAACGGGACAGCCCCTCAACATCGCGGATCCACAGGCAATTTTTGTGCGGCCCAGACAATTTCGCCGTCCCGGGCCGGCACTTGCTACCCCCACCCCTCACTCCCTCCACCGCCGCCTGCAGCGAGCTTTCCCCCGCAGCTCGCTCCCAAAGCCGGACTATCGAGGCCTCAGCTTCCCGCTGAGCCCTCTGGGGGGGGGGAGTGTATGGGTAACCCCCACAACAGACTGGGACAAGCAGAGCGCTCAGCTGGAGCAATTAGTAGAACAATGTGATGTGTGTATTGAGATCAATAGGCAGCCGCTCTTTGTCTAGCTTCTTCCTGCCAGTTCCGCGGTTGATATGTATGACTCAAATGCAGACGTTCATGCTTCCTGCTCTGACTGTGATGCAAATGTCCTATGCCTTTCATGTATTGTCTGTAACTGGGTATAAAAACTGCATATGCTCTGTAGCTCACTCTCTCTGACTGCTCATCCTACTGCTCGCATTGCCTATCTGCTGGAGAGCCTCCGGGCTCGCTGTGGCGCACATGCACGGCGCCGGAGTGAGTCTGTGATGGCGGTATGATAATAAACAACCCTCAAAAACTCTCAGTTCGCTGCCTATTATTCTTCCGCCACACCCTGACTAAAAAATGGATGTTGAAGGACTGTCCTACACCTGAAGATTGGATTAACGTCATCCAAGACATTTACTCGATGGAAAAGCTGACATTCGCACTGAGACAGGACATGGATGGGTTCTTGAACTTTTGGCAACCCTGGATCGCATATGTGTCTTCCATTAGATCTAATCTTTGACAAATACCATTTCAATAATGGCACCGTTCTTTGTTCCAACGCTACTCAGATGCTCTTTTATTTTTATTTATTTATTTTTTGTTTGTTTGTTTGTTTTTTGCTCTTTTTCTTTGTCGTTTTTTTTTGTTTTTTTTGTTCTCTTTAATTTCACTTTTTCTTTCACTTAAAAAAAAGGGTGTTGTAATAATTATTCTTCCAACGTTGTCAAATAACAAAAAATAAGGGAACGTGATGAAAATATAAACAATGCAATGCTGTAATGACGTGTATACCCTTTACAAAAACTTAAATAAAAAAAAAAGAAAATGATTTTCGTGGCACCCAACTGGGAACTACGGGATCTATGATGATTTCTATGTAAAAAAAACCTGCTGAATCCGAAAATCGATGTTCCCACTATCAAATGTGTGGATAGCTATGTCAAATTTGCATAAATCCAAGATGGCTGCCACGACTAACCAAGGGAATGAATGGCCTAACATTTCAACCAGTCTACCTAGAAACACGTTTGAGGCCTCTTTTTCGGATAATGTTGAGCCGAGGAATCGATTTCTGAGGTCGACTGTGTGATTGAGGGTCAAAGAACCACGCTAATTTGCATAAATCCAAGATGGCTGCCATGGATGGACTAACTTTTTAGCCATTCTACCTAGAATCACGTTGGAGACGTCCTTTTCGGCTAATGTTAACCCGAGGAATCGATTTCCGAGGTCATTAGTGTGACTGAGGGTCAAAGAACCCCGCTAATTTGCATAAATCCAAGATGGCCACCATGGGTGTGGATGGACTATATTTTGAACCACTCTACCTATAATCACGTTTGAGACGTCTTTTTCGGTTAATGTTGACCCGAGGAATCGATTTCTGAGGTCAGACTGACTCCGTAGAAATCTTGTATACTGACGATAGCAGCTGCCATGGTATTTGACCTCAATGGTAGCACAATCACGGTCTCTTATGTGTCTGAGAATGGTTTCATCTGCTTTCTCAGTAGCTGCTTGTCTTAAAAGACCTGTGTGCAAATAAATCAAAAGACATTAAATTAATAGTAAAACTCAGTCAACCTCCCTGTTCTATTCCATCACTAATGGCTCACAAGTATTTCAGTATCAAAGATATGAGAAATAACATATCAGTGTGGCACACATATTTGAGTTGCTTAGGCTGCATATGTATATTATTGTTGCCTCACGTCTCAGAATGAACGATAGGTCTGGGTCTCCTGGGGATAACAGGAGGGTGCGAAATGTGATCTTTAGAGATGGCCTTGGGACATTTCCTGACCACCAGGGTTTTAGGTGGAGGGGAGAAGACCTGGAGGACGATGTATTGTGTCTTGGGATTTAAAGACAATGTGACTCTGTACTTTGATGTCCCGGGTATAAAAAGGACAGATGTGGGAGGATGTCTCTCTTTTTCTGTTTGGAGGATGTTGGAGACAAGTGAATAAATCTGATTTGAGAAATAAACTCAGCCTCATCTTTTCACGCTCTCCACACTGGTGACCTTAAGACGTATCATGGACGAAAGAAATTCCCACGAGCTGGACTCGCCAGGAACCAGCCAGGTGGACGCAGTCTCAGTCAAACTACCAGATTTCTGGCAGGACAACCCAGACTCCTGGTTCCTCTTGGCCGAAGCTCAGTTCGCTCTCCGGGGAATAACGGCAGATGACACGAAATTCTACCACGTTATCACCAAGCTTGACAACCGCACGGCTCGACATGTGCAGAGCCTGGTGCAGCGCCCACCGGCCGAAGACAAATACGACGGGTTGAAGGCTGCGCTCATCCAGCGTTTCACTCCCTCAGTCCAAGAAAGAGCGGAGAGACTCCTGGCCCTGAACGACTTGGGAGACAGCACACCCGTCGACCTGATGGAAGACATGCTGAGGCTGAGGGGCTCAGACGGCGACGACCTTCTCTTCACCCACATTTTCCTGAGAACCCTACCGTCGGCCACGAGAGCGACCCTGGCCGGTTCACCGTTGTTGGCCCAGCGGGACTTCCGCGCGCTGGCCCAGGAGGCACAGCGGATTCTCAACGCCAGCAGACAGCGCGCGGCCACCGCAGCAGCGACAGGACTTGACGCGAGGGCCAGAGATGGCAGGTGGCCAGAGGCGGCGGCAGCAGACCCACCGGCAACGGCGGCGGTGAAGGCCAAACATCGCGGAGGAGATGACCTCTGTTTCTACCATCGTCGCTTTGCAGAGAGGGCACGCAAGTGTATACCACCGTGTCAGTTCAAGAGCTCGGGAAACGCCAGAGCCGAGGGTCGGTAGCAGCCGCGGTCCTCGGTGAACAGAACAAGCTGCTCTACTTGACGGATGTGCGTTCGGGGAGGCAATTCCTCGTGGACACAGGCTCCCAAGTGAGTTTCATCATGCCAACCTATGCTGACCGGCTGGCAGGCCCCGGGAGCCACAGAGCATCAGCAGCAAACGGCTCGAGCATTAAGACCTTCGGTGAGAAGACTCTGCTTCTGTCCCTGCAAGGCCGTACATTTGAGTGGACTTTTATTATAGCTGCGGTGAGCTTCAACATATTAGGGGCTGATTTTCTGTGCTCACATGGGTTGTTGGTTGATCTTCCCGATAGGCGCTTGGTTAATGCACTCTCTTTTTACTCTATTCCCTGTGCAGCCCGAGTGACCCCGCCCACAGCACAAGCCAACGTCGCTACGGCAAGCGGTAAGTTCCACACACTCCTCACTCAGTTTCCAGCACTCATGGTTCCCACATTTTCAGCAGCCGTCGCTAAACACGGAGTGGAACATTTTATTACTACTGCCGGTCCCCCCGTTTTTGCAAAAGCTCGGCGCTTGGATGCAGCTAAACTGACCATAGCGCGCGAGGAGTTCGCCAACCTTGAAAAGTTGGGCATCATCCGGCGTTCGAACAGCCCATGGGCTTCCCCACTTCACATGGTCCCTAAAGCTGACAGCTCGTGGCGACCTTGCGGTGATTTCCGCAGGTTGAACAACGCTACAGCACACGACCGCTACCCAATCCCGCATATCCAAGATTTTTCCATTCATCTGGCAGGGGCGCGCATTTTTTCTAAAATAGACTTGGTCCGCAGGTACCATCAAGTCCCAGTACACGCTGAGGACATACCCAAAACAGCGGTAATAACTCCGTTTGGCCTTTTCGAGTTTTTGCGCATGCCGTTCAGGCTTAAATGCACTGCGCAGACGTTCCAACGCATGATGGATGCGGTGTTGCGCGATCTCCCTTTTGTGTTCGTCTACCTGGACGACATTTTGGTAGCCAGCGCGTCCGAAGAGGAACACGAAAAACACCTCACGGCAGTTTTCCGGAGGTTGGGAGAGCACGGGTTAATAATCAACCCAGCGAAGTGTCAGTTCGGGGTGACGCAGATTGATTTTTTGGGGCACCGCGTCTCTCCAGAAGGAGCAGTTCCGCTGCCGGACAAAGTGCGCGCAGTAACAAATTTTCCCCAGCCACAAACGGTCAAAGCATTACAGGAGTTTTTGGGAATGGTGAATTTTTATAATCGTTTCCTCCCTCGTGCAGCGCAGCTCATGCAACCACTGTATGCCGCGCTAAAAAAACAAAAACCCACAAATACAATCGAATGGTCCCCGGAGCGGGAGCGCGCATTCTCGGAGGTCAAAGCAGCCCTGGCAAACACTGCGTTGTTAGCACATCCAGACCCAACGGCCCGCATAGCGCTCACTACTGACGCGTCAGACGTGGCCATGGGGCGGTAGTAGAGCAGCATGTTGCCGGGGCTTGGCAGCCGCTTGCCTTTTTCAGCAGGACTTTGCGCGATACCGAGCGGAAATACAGCGTGTTCGACAGGGAGTTGTTAGCGCTCCACTTGGCCATTCGCCACTTCCAGTTCTGGCTGGAAGGTCATCGTTTCACTGCGTTCATCGACCACAAGCCGCTGACTTTCGTGATGGCCAAGGTTTCGGAGCCGTGGTCAGGCCGGCAGCAGAGGCAGCTGGCTGCAATCTCAGAGTTTACTACCGATATTCAACACGTAGCGGGTAAACTTAATGTAGTGGCAGACTGTCTCTCGCACGCCGTAACTGCTCCAGTCTGCGTAGGGGTAGATTATACTGCCATGGCCGCGGAGCAGGCTAGCGGCGCGGAAGTACGCGCGGCCCCAGTCCGCGTGGGGATAGATTATGCAGCCATGGCCGCGGATCAGGTTAGCGATGCGGACGTGTGCGCGCTCCAGTCTGGACCAACAGGGTTAAGGCTGGAGAGCAGGGTGCTACAAGATGGTATGCCCCCCCAATCTGCAATGTCTCCACCGGACGACCACGTCCGGTGGTGCCGACTGCTTGGCACCGCTGTGTTTTTGACTCAATTCATTCTCTGGTGCACCCAGGGGTGCACGCGTCGGTCAAAATGGTAGGAGAGAAGTTTATGTGACCGAGCCTGCGCAAGCACGTTAAGGAGTGGGCAAGAGCCTGCATGGCTTGCCAGCGAGCCAAAATACACAAACACACTAAAGCCCCCTTAGAGCCGTTTCACATCCCGGCTAAGAGGTTCGATCATGTGCATGTCGACCTCATAGGCCCCCTCCCGCCGTCACAGGGGTGCACACATCTTTTGACAATGGTGGACTGCACCACGCGTTGGCCTGAAGTGGTCCCACTGGCATCAACCACAGCCGAGGAGGTGGCGCGCACGTTTTTAACGGCTTGGGTAGCGCGTTTTGGAGTTCCGTCGGATATTACGTCCGACAGAGGTCCTCAATTTGTTTCCGAGCTTTGGTCAGCGATGGCCCGCAGCCTGGGGGTAACGATCCACCGCACTACCGCGTACCACCCCCAGGCTAATGGTTTATGCGAACGTTTCCATAAGTCATTGAAAGCAGCCCTCAGAGCGTCGCTTACGGATGCAAATTGGGTAAACAAGCTACCATGGGTGTTATTGGGGTTGCGTTCTGCACCTAAAGAGGACTTAAAAGCCTCCCCAGCTGAGTTGGTGTTTGCGCAGCCACTCCGGCTGCCCGGGGAGTTTCTCCCAGATAATCCTGTGCCAGAGTGCCCCCCCACTCAGCGGTTACTGAGCGACACGGGAGCGAGCACGCTTCCTGGCCCCGTTCATCACAGTTTTCCGCGCGTTTTTGTACCTAAGGCTTTGAAAAATGCGGAGTTTGTTTTTGTCAGACACGATGCTCATCACCCAACCCTGCGACCGCCTTATGATGGCCCATTTAGAGTGCTGGAAACAGGTGATAAGCACTTTTTGCTAGATTTGGGAGGCAGAAGGGAAACAATTGGCATAGACAGACTCAAACCCGCTTTTGTGATGGCTGACAAAGCTGTGCAGTTGGCGAGGTCTCCTCGACGCAGCAGACCTCCCAGGGAGCATCCCCCAGAGCTCCCACAGGGATTGACTAACAGTTCTCATCCTCAGATAGCAGATTCACAGCAGGATGGTGCCGCGGGAGTGGTAAAGCCCGCTTACAGCAAGTTCGGAAGATGATTGAAGCCCAAACAGCACGTGGACTGATGTTTGTGATTTTATCATGATATGCAGACTGTGTTGTATTGTTTCATCTTAGACGTTTGGGGGGGGGGGGGGTCATGTGGCACACATATTTGAGTTGCTTAGGCTGCATATGTATATTACTGTTGCCTCACGTCTCAGAATGAACAATAGGTCTGGGTCTCCTGGGGATAACAGGAGGGTGCGAAATGTGATCTTTAGAGATGGCCTTGGGACATTTCCTGACCACCAGGGTTTTAGGTGGAGGGGAGAAGACCTGGAGGACGATGTATTGTGTCTTGGGATTTAAAGACAATGTGATTCTGTACTTTGATGTCCCGGGTATAAAAAGGACAGATGTGGGAGGATGTCTCTCTTTTTCTGTTTGGAGGATGTTGGAGACAAGTGAATAAATCGGATTTGAGAAATAAACTCAGCCTCATCTTTTCACGCTCTCCACACCAGTAATATAATATGTGTTAAGATTAAATAGACATTATTTTTCTTTAAACTTTCACCACTCCAAATTGTAAGATCTACCAATTTTCTTACCAGCATCACATGTCTCAGCTTGCATCAGTTTTACAGTGACATGATTTGTCCGTGGCCCTTCTCTGAGCGTTTCCTTCTTGCAGATGATGCAGATGTTTGGCAACACATTGCTTGACCTTGCAGATGCTTGGCTGATGGTTGCCGCAGCATGGTGAGATTGCAGTCGCTTTTTAGGAGATGGTGTTGGGGGACTAAGTTCTGGTCCGCTTTGCTCCTGAGGCTCAGGAATGTGGGCTTCGGCCAGTCGTTTTTTACGAGCTTCAGCACGTTCCACTCTTGTTTTGTCCGTAAAACGGCTATAGCACACACGATGGTAGCCAAATGTTGGATCAAGGTTGTTTAGATCTGAAAACATATTATATGGACCATAGGGTATTATAACATTAGGCCTACCGTGTACCCATATAGATATAAAACATATATAGATTGCAGATAATTTTCACATTTACAGTGAGCTTATAATAGAGACCTTGTGCAACCTAGTCACTGCTCAATGTAAACTTGCAAAATGGCAAGCACAGACCGTGTGCCCATATTTATTGAGAGCATAAAGTATACAGGCGACTGCTGCTGCCATGAGTTTAACCTTTCTTGGGTGACACATCACAAACATATGGGCTTTCCTTCACAGGCCATTTTCCATCCGCCTAAGGCTTGATAGTATGGGTGTGACTATGTGCAAACTATATAAATGTATGCCCAAACTTGTTCCTCCCTCACCTACTAGTACACTGCACCCCTTGGGCTTGGGCTGAGAAGTACATCCAACCCTCAGACTCAGAGTTAAGCTCATTGGGATTGCTACCCTTTTCCCATTTGAGCTACTTTGTGGTAGTGGTATATTTTGACTATAATTTAGGCCCAGGGTGGGTTCTGGGGATAGATGCATCATCAGAGTGAGTCGATCTGCATCATCTAGATCTATACTAGGACTATGTTACCTGGCACCCAGAGTCCCTTGGTTATTAGCCTCCACACCCCCAGATTGGCCTACTCGGAGTCTTAGACCAGGACTAGGTCACCCTGTGAGCGGTTGACAAAGGTTTTAGACATCTAGGGTTCCATTTTAGTTCATATTTAGAGTTACAAATGATCGGAGCCAAACGACTCCAGGGCACACGCAGTACAACCATAAACAATGGCTGCCACTCACCTTTCTCGAACAAGTCGCGACGTTGTTCTGCTACTTTCTGTTGGGGTCCGTCAAGTACAAGCCATTTTTGGGCACACTCCCGTACTTTTGCCCACGATGCTTCAGTAAAACCAGTGATACTGCCCGAAAAAAAATAATTAGATATTCTGTAATTGGTGTTCACACAATCAAATAAATGAATGCTGTTCAAGTCCTTTTCATATTTGTCAAAGACTAACGTGTGATTGCCTACATTAGGTTACACTTCTTTGTTCCACTTTCAAACACAGCCTACATTTGGGCCTGTAAAGCCTAATTGGGCTACCTGTTTCCGACAGGAATACTTGCGTTCTGTGGGCAATGTACTAGTAATAATTTATCTACCCATGTACTCGTGCTATGGATATGCTATTGAGGAGATAAGGACCTAGACAGATACCTAGGAACAATTTAGAATGACCAATTAACCTAACATGCATGTCCTTGGATTGTGGGAGGAAACCCATGCAGCACAGGGAGAACATGCAAACTCCACACAGAAAGGTTCCTACCACTGCCAACCTGGGGATTCAAACCTGGAACCTTCTAGCTGTTCGACAACAGTGATAACCACTGTACCACCATGCTGCCCATCTGAAAGACTAGCAGGCTAGTGCTGTAAACAACCACTGTAAGCCTCCATTCTCTCCTCCTCTCCGTTCCTCCGTCTCTGCCACCTGTCAGCGGACTGCACCGGTAAGGTTAGCGAGCAACATTAGCATGTGGAGAAAGGAATAGGCGAGGCAGCGAGCTGGACGACACAAGGCTTTATTCTTTCTCCAACAACACAACAGCAAACACGCTTCTGAGCTCTACTGAGCTACTGCGCCACCTGGGTCTCTGTATATTCCTCTTTTATATCTTTATTTCCATATGTAGAGACCCAGAGCTTCCAACCATCATACATTGTGTGAACAAAGAGAAATGTGGCACATTAACATAACATTACGCCGGCGCCACTGTTACACATTTCTTCTCTTCAGCAGCACCTGCAGCTTTTACTCCCCCCAGGGGGCGCATAGACTCAACAGTCCCGTTTGATACTCCCCGGTGACACTTCCTCCTTCAGTCCATTATTGTTCCCTTCTCCCTTCTGTGTGTGAGTAAACCCCCAAACTGTGCCCCCACACAGCGCCCCCCCCCCCGAACACCCAGAAGGGGCTCTAACCCCCCCGGTCCTTTGAGCTTGAGCCGGCACTCATAGCGGCTGTAGGAGGATTGCCGATCCAGTAGAACCGTCCTGCTGGTGAAGTATATTGGACGGTATGTCAGTCTGTGGAGGGACAGGGGGAGGGTGGGAAAACACCTTTTGCTTCGCCCCAGGTTCCAGCACGTTGAACGGTGGGCGCAGCAGGGTCCGGTGCGCATTGTGCCTGACGGAAACAAAACCGGCATTCTGCAGGCTTTTTGGGACGAAAGTGCGGGGAAAGCAATGGTGGGCCGGCCCAGTACGTTAAAAGCCTCTGGGCCGGGCAAAACTTGTGTGGGCGGATCAGCCTCAGGTGCGGGATTTTCTGGTAAAAACTCTCCAGTGATCCGCAGCGGCTGAGAAAAAACAAGTTCTGCCAAATCCTCCTTAGGTGCGGAGCGCAGCCCTCAAAGGAACACTGGACAGGCAGTCAACCCAATTTGTGTCTGTGAGCAAAATGTCATGACGGTGGATCCTTTGGCAGCCGTCAAATCCTCCTTAGGTGCAGAGCGCAGCCCTAAAAGGACCCAGGGAAGGCGGTCAGCCCAATTCCCCAAACAAATGTCCTAATGGTGGATCCGATTGTGGCCATCAAATCCTCCTTAGGTGCAGAGCGCAGCCCTAAAAGGAACTCTGGACAGGCAGTAGACCCAATTTGTGTAAAAAATTGCACAGGTGGGTCAGCCTCGGCGGGGGGTTTCCTGGTAGATCTCTCCGGGGATTAGCAGCGGCTGAGAAAAAATGAGCTCGGCTGGGAAGGCGGCCAAATCCTCCTTAGGTGCAGAGCGCAGCCCTAAGGTGGGGAGGATGTGGGTGGGCCGGCGGTTCCTGGATCAGGCTTGTCGCCTGTTGCCTGGCACACGCGTCCGGCACTGCAACCACGTAGTAGCATTTTGTGTCATCCACAGTTATCCCTCGGAGTGCGAACTGGGCTTCCATGTGCAAAGACCACGCTGCCAAGTCATGAAGTCAGAAGTTCGGGAGCTTGCCTGAAACAGTGCATGCGGTGCTGGTGCTCTCCCTCCGGCGAGCGCTCTCCATGGCATGTCAGGGGTCACCATTGTGGAGAAAGGGATAGGGGATCACTCTGATAGAATAATTTTCAGCATAATCATTCTGTGTCAAAAATCAGGGAGAATGTTTGAATGTAAGTATATCTATTTACCCCATGGCCACTGGGGGAGAGATTACATGAGAGTGGCTCTCAGTCCACGCACACAAAATCCCTGACCATACATTTCTAAACCTGGTGTTTTTATAGCTGTAAGGATAGATAAACAAAGGGGAGAAGTCCTTAAGGGTTCTTGGAGACATCTCCTGAAGGCAGTCTAAGTGTCTATAAATCTAATCTATTCCTGGTCACAGAAACTTAGAGCAGGTTAATAAAACAAAAGAGGTTATCTAGGTCACCCTTTACGTCTCTGCTGACCTGCATTCACTTACACGCACATCCACTGAAGGCCACAGATAGAGAATAATTGCTCACAGAAGCACCAAAAATATATCAGACATGAAAGAATAACATAAAGGAATGAACTTATTCTGAACTTACTATGAACTTATTCTACATGGAATGCACACATGAAATGGAAAAGTCATGGAATAGTATAAGAATAATAATGTAATAATAATATGGGATTTTCTATCACTTTCCATGGCACATCAGGGGTCACCAGTGTGGAGAAAGGGATAGGAAATCCATGGCATGTCAGGAGTCACCAGTGTGGAGAAAGGAATAGGCGAATAAGCTGTGGCCGCCATTACGGAAAATGCCATTTTCGTGAATAACTACTGAACCACTAATCCTATCATTGTCAATCCAATTGCTAGTCATATGTTTTCATGGTCAAGTAATCTCAAAACGTACACACAAACACTGTATGGGGGGAACTGTGGCCGCCATTACGGAAAATGCCATTTTCGTGAATAACTACTGAACCACTAATCCTATCATTGTCAATCCAATTGCTAGTCATATGTTTTCATGGTCAAGGAATCTGAAAACGTACACACAAACACTGTATGGGGGGAACTGTGGCGCTTGGCGGAGGTCTGCGCTCTCCAAGTGCTTTTCTAGTTTCTATATGTTGAGACCCAGAGCTTCCGACCATCATACATTGTTATGTGAACAAAGATAAATGTGGCACATTAACATAACATTATGCCAGCGCCGCTGTTACACACTTCTTCTCTTCAGCGGTACCCGCAGCTTTTACTCTCCCCAGGGGGCGCATAGACTCAAAAGTCCCGTTTGATACCCCCCAGTGACACTTCCTCCTTCAGTCCATTATTCTCCCCTTCTCCCTGTCTTCTGTGTGAGAAAACCTCCAAACTGTGGCCCCACAAGTGCTTCTTATTTTCAGTGAGCGACTCTCTCAGCTTTTGAAGACTGACCACACTATTAGTGTGTGGGGTTTAAATAGTTTATCTGTTGTCGGACAGTAAACGCTCACGATAGTTGCTGACAGCTGAGCTGCTTCCGTTAACTGCAGTGAATGGGTGAATTACATGAGCAGCTTACCCTTTTTCATATTGTAATGTCGGGGCTGTGTTAAGGGGGTGGGGATTCTTCCGGCATGCTTTGGCCGCAGAGGATTCAAAGAGTGTTATTATTCGTGTGTTCTAAGTGTTATTGCTGTGTCATTATGGCTGTGTTATAATGACACAGCAGTGTTATAAGAAGAGTCAGAGCAGTGACTGATCATGTGTTTGTGTCACCCTCAGTGAGACGGGGGTCTGTATGAATGACCTCCCCTCCTGTCTGTGTTGAGTGTGTTAAATAAAGTCTGTTCTCGTCACAGTCATCTCTCCTTTCTTGTGTGAACCCTCACAACGTCACACTGGTGTCAGGAGTGGGATATGGAGCAGATGGAAGCCAGAATCAGAGCAGAGATTCAGCAGCTGGAACGGTTCATCGCCCAGCTGGGAATGGACAATAGAGCTGATACACCAACCCCCGGAGTTGCTCGCTGGGATGAATGGAACACCGGGCCCGACGGGACCAGCGTACCCCGCCTTCTGCCTTTCTCAAGGCAGCACGGGCCAAGCAGAGCAGATCAGCCCCGCTTCCCACCCTTTTCAGGGCCGGACGGGCTGACAATTCCACTGCGACCAGGGGCGGCGATCGACCAAGAGGTGACCATCCCACCCATCTGCCAGCGAGCCAAACTTCCCCGCTTTAATGGTGAAACCCTGCTGGACGACTATCTGGTCCAGGTCGAGCTGGCTGCTGCGTTGAACAGCTGGCCACCTGAAGAGACCGCTGTACAGGTCTTGCTGGCCCTGGAGGGAAGGGCTCTCCGCACGCTGTCCGATCTCCAGCCCGATGAACATTGCAGCTGGCCAGCACTACAAAGGGTGCTCCGGAGGCGGTTTGGGAGAGCGGCCAACGCTGAGCATGCCCAGGAACAGCTGGCCAACCGCTGGCGAGGCAGCCAAGAGAGCCTGGGAGCCTATGCAGCGAACATAAGGCTGCTGACACGGCGTAGCTACCCGGATTTCGAGCCGGGGGCAGTGAAGAAGCTCGCCCTCCGGAACTTCATCTGGGGGCTCCGCCCAGCCCAGCTCCAGAGCCACATCTGGATTCACGCCACGAGCAGCTAGGAGACGGCTATGGCAGAAGCGGAGCGGATGGAACTGCTAATGGATTGTGCAGCTGATGCGTCGGCACCGAGGCAGAGAGCCTTCCAGGCCATGGCTGAGAGCAAGGAAGAGGAGGAACTGCGCCGGACCACAGCAGCACGGCCAAGGAGAAGACGGCCATGGCGATGTGAGGAAGGGTGCTTCCGCTGCGGGGAGCCAGGACACATTGCGTGGTACTGCCCAGCACCCACCCCTGCGACAAACCAGCCCCTCACCAACGTTTAACTAGAGCAAGGTGGCATGGACGGGGACCTGCCGGCTCCCACAGACATTTTCCCCATTGAGCTGTCACCACGTGTGGGCCAAATTGGATACTCACCTGGGATGTACCTACAGTGCAGGTTGGACAACATGCCGATCTGGGCCCTGATCGACATCGGTTCTACCATCTCCCTGGTCCGACCCGGAGTGCTGCCAGGTACGGACGAGGCAGACCTGCAGGGGTGGGAACCCACCGGGCGCTGCGTCACCACGGCCACCGGTGAGTGCGCCAGACTGGGAGGGCGGCGAGTTCTTGTGGTGGGGGTGGCCGGCCAGAACACAAACCACCTGTTCTGGCTGGCTGACATTCAAGACCCCTGCATTATTGGACTCAATCTACTCGCAGCATGGAGCACAAAAATTGACACCGCCAGATCGTCCCTCCTGCTGGGGGCTCGGACCACCACGTTCTGCAGCGGGGCCCAGAGGAGGAACCCAGAGGCCTGAGTGATCGAGGGGCTGTCAGGGCGGACCGAACCGGGCGGGTCACCGCAAGTACTGAACACAATGGCGCCACCAGCACAAGCAGAAGGATCGCGACCACCGATAGAGACAGCAAGGGGGAGGGCCACAGCGGAGCGGGTCAAGGTGTCAGCAGAAACGCAGCAGGCGGTCAAGGAGTTGTTCCAGCAGAGCTGCAGCGGACTGGAATCGGGACAAAGACGCCAGCTGCAGGAGCTGTTGGACTGCTACATGGACGTCTTTGCTGCCAAGGATGAGGAGTGCACCCAAACCAGCTTGGTGCAGCACAGGATCGACACCGGTGAGACCAGGCCAATCCAACTCCGCCCCCGCCATCTGCCTTTTTCAAAGTGGGCGGCAGCAGAACAAAAAATACTGGAAATGCTGGAGGCAGACATTATTGAACCCTCCAGCAGCCCCTGGGCGGCACCAGTGGTGCTGGTTAGGTAGAAGGATGGTTCGTGGCGGTTCTGTGTGGATTACCGGCGCCTGAATGACGTCACCCGCAAGGATTCCTACCCCCTGCCCTGCATCGATGATGCGCTGGATTACATCACCAGCTCTAGCTGGTTCAGCTCGCTGGACCTCGGCAGTGGCTATTGGCAGGTAGAGCTGTCACCTGAGGCCCGCCAGAAAACAGCCTTCTCCATCGGGCAGGGACTGTATCAGTTCAAGGTGATGCCGTTTGGACTTTGCAACGCCCCGGCAACCTTTGAACGTCTGATGGAGCGAGTGTTGGCTTTCGTGCCCCGGAGCCGCTGCATTGTTTATCTGGATGACCTGCTGGTTCACACAGCTGACTTTGATGGCGCCCTGTCCAACCTCCGGGAAGTATTGGATGCCATCCGACAGGCCGGGCTGCTGCTACAACCGCGGAAATGCCACCTATTTCGGCGGGAGACCACCTTCTTGGTCTATGTCGTCAGCGCAGCGGGAGTTGCCACCGATCCAGAGAAAGTGGCAGCGGTGAAAAACTGGCCAGTGCCGTGGGATGTGGGAGAGCTACAGAGTTTTCTCAGACTGGCCTCCTGTTATAGGAGATTTGTGAAAGACTTTGCCACCATCGCCAGCCCATTGCATCAGTTGACACAGAAGGGCCGTGCGTTTCAGTGGCGTGAGAGCTGTGCTGCTGCTTTTTCCCGGCTTAGCTCAGCGCTCATTGGAGCCCCCGTCCTACAGTATCCCGACCCGAACCGCCCTTTCATCGTGGACACGGATGCCAGCAACCAGGGCATCGGGGCGGTGTTATCCCAGGAGGGAGAACACGGAGAGCAGGCAGATGCTTTTCTCAGCCGCATTCTCAGCAGAGTTGAAAGGAATTATTGCGTTACTCGCAAAGAGCTGTTGACTGTCATCCAGGGGCTTCGCCATTTTCGCCCGTATGTATACGGGGGGCGGTTCCAGCTCAGGATGGATCATGCTTCCCTGACCTGGCTGCTGAACTTTAAAGAACCGGATGGACAGTTGGCGAGATGGCTGGAGGCACTGCAGGATTATGATTTTCTGATTGTGCATCGGGCAGGCCGCCTCCATGCTAACGCTGACGCGCTGTCTTGGCGTCCCTGTGCTGTGGAGGACTGTCGGCACTGCCAGCGGGCAGAGGATTGAGACCAAGCCGCCCCACGGGCTGCTGTCTCCGGACCGCTGTGAGCAGGAATAACACAGCAGCACACAGCTCCTCCTCGGATAATCAGGCAGCTCTCCCCAGCGATGACATCACAGAGGCCCTTGGCGCACAGCAGCTGCAGAGCGAGCAGGACAGAGATCCGGTCATTTCCCAGGTTTGACAGTGGCCGGACGTGGGCCAGTGACCCGCCTGGGAGGCTGTGTCTGCACTGGACCCAGAGACCAAGGCCCTATACTCCCAGTGGGCCAATCTCTGCTGTCATGACGGTGTTGTGTATCGGCAGTGGCAGACTCCAGCTGGACAGCATCACGTCTGGCAGCTGCTGGTTCCCCGGCGGCTCCGGCCCAACGTACTCCAGCTGGTCCACGGGGCGGTGGGGGCGGGCCACTTCGGGGTGACAAAGACTCTGCAGCGTCTTCGAGCCCAGTTCTACTGGCCCGGATGCCACCAGGGTGTAGAGCTCCACATCCATTGCTGTGACACCTGCACGGCTCAGAAGGGGCCGATTTGGCAATCCCACGCCCCCTTGCAGCAGTACCGGGTGGGAGCACCGATGGAGCGGGTAGGAGTGGACATTCTGGGCCCTTTCCCGACCACGGACCGGGGGAACCACTACGTGCTGGTTGCAATGGATTATTTCACCAAATGGCCAGAGGCGTACATGGTCCCTGATCAGAGTGCCGCCACCACAGCATCAAAACTGGTGGACGAGATGTTTTGTCGGTTTGGCACACTGGAGGAGCTGCACAGCGATCAGGGTTGGAACTTTGAGGCAGAGGTCTTCAGGGAGGTCTGCAAGCGGATGGGCATCCAAAAGACCCAGACCACCCCGCTGCATCCACAGAGCGACGGCCTGGTTGAACGGTTCAACCGGACACTTACCACCCAGCTCACTGTCCTAGTGGACCAGCGACAGTGAGACTGGGACCTGCATCTGCCCATTGTTCTGTGGGCATACCGGACGGCAGCACAGGAATCCACCCGGTGCACTCCTGCAGCGCTGATGTTTGGACGTGAGCTGCGCGCACCAGTGGATTTGGTATTTGGACCCCACCCCCCACCCCACCCGGAGCCGGAGGTGGAGGGCAAACCGGGGTTGGATTAGTTGTTTCGCTTGAAGGAACGTCTCCACACAGTGCACGGACTGGCTCGGGAGGCTCTGGCGGCAGCAGGGAGCCGGCAGAAGCAGGCATCTGACTCCCGCTGCCAGGGGAGGGACTTTGCACCAGGAGATTGAGTCTGGGTTTTCTGCCCGGAGCGAAAAAGAGGATTGTCACCAAAACTGGCAAGCCATTGGTCGGGACCGTGCGAGGTCCTACAGTGACTCTCGGATGTAGTGTTCAGGGTGAGGCTGCAGAAAAGAGACTGGGTCGTGCTACTCCACCGCGACCGTCTCGCCCCGTACCAGCCATCCGCCTCGCGGGTGGTCGAGCCGGCGCCTTCATCCTGACCAGATACTCCGACCGAGGCACAGATGAACACTAGCGGGCCTGTACGTGCTGGTCATCGACAACGGAGGCTGCCCCGACACCTGGACGGATTCGTGTTGGACTTTTGAACTGGACTTTTATTATTCTGGGGACAGAAACCAGTCCGGGGGGGGGGGCAGTGTAACGTCGGGGCTGTGTTAAGGGGGCGGGGATTCTCCCGGCATGCTTGGGCCGCAGAGGATTCAAAGCGTGTTACTGTGTTATTCGTGTGTTCTAAGTGTTATTGCTGTGTCATTATAACGTCAGAGCAGTGATCGATCACGTGTTTGTATCACCCTCAGTGAGACGGGGGTCTGTGTGAATGACCTCCCCTCCTGTCTGTGTTGAGGAGTGTGTTAAATAAAGCCTGTCTCGTCACGATCTCTGCTTTCTTGTGTGAACCCTCACAACGTCACAGTATTCTCTGTTATTGTCACCGAAATATCACCCTTCATTCTCAATATTAGTGCATCTCGGTAAATTAGAAAATCATGATTTGTAATTTAATTAGAAAAAGAACCATAATCACCACAAATAAATTTAAAGGACATCTCACATCCCTCAACCCCACCCTACTACGATTGGATGAGATTTTTTTTGAGATCTTTTAATTCAGTTTTTTTTTAATACACTACTGTCTACATATGAACCATGTGATTAAACTATCAGTCCTTATACACACTGTAATGTAAATATTTTCTGGCAACCCCGTGAAGGTCCCCGGTCCTCGGTTTGGGCACCGGTGGTGATGTAGCGAGGGGGTGGTGTTGGAGGTGGTAGGAGGTGTCAGTGCTTATTTTGAGGCTCAGCTGTCTGCTCCGACTACCGCTCGACAGGGCCTGGCTTTATATATTTATTTTGAAGTTCCCAACCGGTGCTTTAAAAACAAACTGAAACGCTCCCGTACGACCGTGGGACGGCCGGTTTTACGTGTTATCCACCATGGGAGCGTGGAGGAGGCAGAGCGGGGGTGAAGCGTGTGGAGCAGCGAGAACAGTGAGGCGGATGTGAAGAGCTCCAGCCAAATAAGATATGAACCGTCTTGATTATTTTAACCAGCGTTGGAACGCTACAGGGGAAGAAAACCAGGCAGTGGAAGCGTGGTGAATAAGATTATACAGAGGGAGTAATAAAAGAAAAACATCACCGGGAGCTGTAGCGTTGGAGCACCAAGAGGCGGCGGGGCTTGTGCCCGGGTTTGGGGGCTGCGGATTCCGCTTGGAGCCCGAAAAAGGGTCGGTGTCGTCCGGGCCGTGCGGAGTTCCGTCCTCCATGATTGGGGGGACATGTTTGGAGGATTATAAAGGATGTAAACGACGCTTGAGATACGAAGCAAAGCTACGGTAGGTGTCTCGGCTTATATGTGTGTGTAATAATTGAACGGTGGTTGTTTTCGTGCCTGAACGGTTAGCCTACTAGCAAACCTGTTACAAACGTTGACTGACATTTTCAGTCCGCTCTTTTTTCATATTTTGACAGTTCGTCTGCGTGTCTGCTTTTTTGTTGTTTAAATTAGGCCTCAGTTTAAACTAGAGCGTCGCAGAAAGAACATCAGGCTAATTTAAAAAAAAAAAGAAATAATCTTTGTCTTGCAGCATCATGTGTTGCCCGTTGGGATGCTAAAAGCTGAGGAGGAGGAGAGTCAACAGCGGTTCAACCTGCTGCCATACACAGACATTAGGAGACGGTGGGTAAATCAGATCAGAGCCGTCGGTGTGCTCACACAATCAGATCAGCCCCAGAATAACAGCACAGCTCATCTCCTCCTATTTCCTGCCTAATAGCCCCATGTACGATCTGACCCTGTTTGTATAATCTTTATATGATAGTCCAGTTTGAGCTGAGGGTCTGTGTTCATGCGGCGGTTTGGTGGATGCAAGAAGGGTTCCTTTGTTTTGTCAGAGCTGCACAGTTTTACACTGTTGCTCAAAGGCACTTGGGTACGGGTCCCGTAGAAGTATGCATCATGGTATTGCCCTCCAGTGCAGTGCAGATTCCATTGTGTTTTAGGCATATCTTTGACTACTAGGCCCATTGGCCTGATATATGATACCACTTACTTCACAGTGCATCCTGCCCTGCACTTTTACTTGAATTAATCCCCTTGCTCTACATTCAGAAAGAGCTTTGTCAGTGAAAAACCTCAGTCAGGCTTCGATCCTTCTAACTACTGAGGCTGCTATGTTACAGTAGTATGCACACATTTGACCACCCCTGACAAATGGAATAATTTGGTGCTTTTTTGTAATTGGTGTGTTTAATTAAATGTGTGTGGTGCCCAGACATTTACACATGCCAAGATTGTATATGTATTACATTTTTTTGTGAAAAAGTAACTATGCATTAATGCTTATTGGTAATATTATATTTTAACCCCATATTTTTTCCCAGTTTTTGCATGCAACTGAAAAAACAACTATATACAGTAAGTGCACATTCACATTGCAGTGCTGAGTATAACTGCATCATAGAGGATATTGATGTTTTTGATGGAAGGGAGATTTATATTTAATGTTACTAAGTGATGACACATGCAGTCGTGTGAAAAAAATAGGACACCCTGCATAAGCCTGTGTGGTTTTTTTGGGTTTTTTTTTTTACATATTTGGACATATGGATATTTAATATCAATGTGAAAAATACTGGGAGATTCATGTAATGCAACTAAACGATGAAAAATGAATTAAAGACTTTTTTCAAATTTTCTGTAAAATGTAATTCTAAATAAATAATGAGGAATAAATTAGGACACCCCCATCTTTTTTTAGGCCCCCCCCCACATTCATTCCCACTTACAATGGCTAAAACAAATGTTAAAAAAGTGCAAATCAAAACAAAATCAAGGTTAAACATAGATATGTGAACATTCCTTAATAAAGAACTGAATATTTAACAGAGTGTTCTCATTTTTTCACGATTGTATTAAAAGATTGCACTGCGATCTATTATTGGGGCCAGAGAGGTTGTACTACACTTTCTCATTATCTTTTATTTTGACACACAGGGTTGTAGAAATTCTGTCATAATCTATTAATGCCTATTGTCATTTAAATTTTCATATAATAAAATGCAGAACAACTCTTGGTTCACATTTGGTTTTAAATATGAACCTACATGATACAGCGTGCAGATTCTGCATTTCTTTATTATTTAACTGAACTGATAAAAGGAAACGATACTAGATTATGCAAGAATACTAGATAACTATTATTATGTGGTGTAAAGTAGGGATGTACTGATACAGCTTTTTTTAATGCCCAATCCAATATTTTAAAACTTGAGTATCTGCCGATATGATACAAAACCGATATGCAGCTTGTGGCTGGAATAAATTATGTGTACTGCTTTTCATGGAATTTCTGCTAGTGTTTAAGGTTGGAGATGTTAAAGTTATAAAACTTTTACAACTGATATTTTGTGTGAGTGTGTGTGTGTGTACACACAGTATCTCACAAAAGTAAGTGCACCCTCAAATTTTTGTAAATATTTTATTATATCTTTCTTTGGGATAACACTGAAGATATGACACTTTGATACAATGTAGTCAGTGTACAGTTTGTACAACAGTGTAAATTTGCTGTCCCCTCAAAATAACTCAACACACAGCCATTAATGTCTAAACCGCTGACAACAAAAGTGAGTACACCATCCATCCATCCATCCATCCATCTTCTTCCGCCTATTCCTTTCCAGGTCACGGGGGGGGGGGGCGGGGGGGCTGGAGCCTATCCCAGCATCTTTGGGCGAGAGGCAGGGTACACCCCGGACAGATCGCCAGTCCATCGCAGGACCAACACAGAGAGACAGACAACCATTCACTCTCACAGTCATACCTAAAGACAATTTAGAATCCCCATAAGTGAAAATGTCCTAATTGTACCCAATTGGCCATTTTCCCTCCCCGGTGTCATGTGACTCGTTAGTGTTACAAGGTCTCAGGTGTGACTGGGGAGCAGGTTTGTTAAATTTGGTGTTATCGCTCTCACACTCTCTCATACTGGTCACTGGAAGTTCAACATGGCACCTCATGGCAAAGAACTGTTTGAGGATCTGAAAAAAAGAATTGTTGCTCTACATAAAGATGGCCTAGGCTATAAGAATATTGCCAGCACCCTTAAACTGAGCTGCAGCACAGTGGCCAAGACCATACAGTGGTTTAACAGGACAGGTTCCACTCAGAACAGGCCTTGCCACGGTCGATCAAAGAAGGTGAGTGCACATGCTCAGCGTCATATCCAGAGGTTGTCTTTTGAAAATAGACGCATGAGTGCTGCCAGCATTGCTGCAGAGGTTGAAGGGGTGGTGGTGGTGGTGGTGGGGTGTGTGTGTGTGTGGGGGGCAGCCTGTTAGTACTCAGACCATACGCCACACACTGCATCAAATTGGTCTGCATGGCTGTCGTCCCAGAAAGAAGCCCCTTTTAAAGGTAATGCACAAGAAAGGCTGCAAACAGTTTGTTGAAGACAAGCAGACTAAGGGCATGGATTACTGGAACCATGTCCTGTGGTCTGATCAAGATTAACTTATTTGATTTAGATGGTGTCAAGTGTGTGTGGCGGCAACCAGGTGAGGAGTGCAAAGAAAAGTGTGTAGGCACCATCATGAGTGCTGCCGGCACTGGGAAGCTACAGTTCATTGAGGGAACCATGAATGCCAACATGTACTGTGACATACTGAAGCAGAGCATGATCCCCTCCCTTCGGAAACTGGGCTGCAAGGCAATATTCCAACATGATAACGACCCCAAAGACACCTCCAAGACGACCACTGCCTTGCTAAAGAAGCTGAAGGTAAAGGTGATGGACTGGCCAAGCATGTCTCCAGACCTAAACCCTATTGAGCATCTGTGGGGCATCCTCAAACAGAAGGTGGAGGAGTACAAGGTCTCTAACACCATGGTGTTGTCGTGGAGGAGTGGAAGTGGCAACCTGTGAAGCTCTAATGAACTCCATACCCGAGCGAGTTAAGGCAGTGCTGGAAAATAACGGTGGCCACACAAAATATTGACACTTGGGGCACAATTTGGACATTTTCACTTAGGGGTGTATTCACTTGTGTTGCCAGCGGTTTAGGTTGTGTGTTGAGTTATTTTGAGGGGACAGCAAATTTACACTGTTATACAAGCTGTACACTGACTACATTGCATCAAAGTGTCATATCTTCAATGTTGTCCCATGAAAAGATGTAATAAAATATTTACAAAAATGTGAGGGGTGTACTAACTTTTGTTAGATTCTCTCTCTCTCTCTCTCTCTGTCTCTCTGTCTGTGTAAACTCTTAAAATTTTGCCTCTATCTCACTTTATCCCTTGCATCTTTCTCTGTAACACCAACCCTCTCCATGTTCTCCTTCACTACATCAGTGAATCTTCTCTGTGGTCTTCCTCTTTTCCTCCTGCCTGGCAGCTCCATCTTCAACATCCTTTGTCCAATATATTTGCTATCCCTTCTCTGTACATGTCCAAACCATCTCAGCCTTGCCTTTCTTACTTTGTCTCCAAACTGCTGAACCTGAGCTTGTCCCTCTGATATACTTACTTACTACTTCTGTAGGGTGAGGGCTGGGTGGCCATCACCATGCATAGAGCCAATCAGGTTAACCAGTGCGTGCCAACATTGCCAGTTTTGGACCAGCTCCTGTGCGCCATCAACAGCGACTCCGAGCTGTCGGAGGTCTCTCTCTCTACCACATTGTGCCACCTGGTGCGTGGCTTGCCCCGAGGTCTTTTCTGCCCTGAGGCCATAGGGTCGAACATGAGGATGGCTTTTGTTGGGTGTTCTGGTGGGAGGCGGAGGACATGGCCAAACCAGTGGATTCGCCGCTGTGTAATAAGGTGGGTTGCTGCAGGCTGATGTGTGTGTGGGCTCGAAGCATGTCATTAGAGGTGCGCTGGGGCCATCTGATGTTCTCGATGGTTCTGAGAGCCAGACTATCAAACCCATTCAATCTTGAGGCCAGAGTCTTATTCAGTGGCCATGCCTCTGACCCATAGAGTAGAATGGAGAGGATTGACGCATTGTATATGCAGAGTTTCATCTTTTGGGAGATTGAACGATGGCACCAGAGAGGTTTCCATAGTGTCTACAGGGCTGATGCAGCAAGACCATGTTGGAAAAATTCCTTATCAAAATCAGGCAGGATCAAAGTTTCATCAAATTTAATATGCACTGATGAGCGGAAGACAATACAGAGTACAGCTTTCACAGACTGCTGCAGTGCATTGGCTTAACTAACAGAGTGATTCTGGTTATATACATCCAAAGAGCCGGCGGGGTGAGGTCACTTCTTGATAGTTCATTCATGACTCAATTGATTAAGTTTGCTGAGCCTCTTGATTATTTCATTCATGACTCAGATTGTATCTGCTGACTACATGCAGGAAACCAGTTGACATTAGTGATAGGGCTGGACACAGTCACAGTGATAGAACTGGACATTCACAGTTGATAACCTAAGTTACATCAGCATCGTTCATTCTGTTTTTTCCACTACTCAACAACTCCAAATATGGTAACCGGATTTCCTCAGTCAGTATACACATTAAGCTTTATATATACTACTGCATACCCATGCATGCCCGTAGAAACCAAGTATAAGCAAGTATTTCTGCATGCCCGTAGGAAGTTACTGTTACCATGGCAACAGTAACCATAGTGATGCCTGCCTTTGATCTTTGACATGGTTACCATGGCAACAGTAACCATGGTGAAACCTGCCTTTGATCTTTGAAGGCACCACTCTCTGTGATGCCTGCCTTTGATCTTTGATGTGTCTGCCTGGCAACAGTAACCATGGCAACATCTGTGCATCTATGATGTCATAGCTATGAACGCCCATAGCTCCCCTATGGACGTTCATTAAAGATTTCCCCTCCTAAACTTCCACATATTGGGGGAGGTGGAAATTCGGAGATGCACACCCTCGTAACCTCAGCACAGCATGTATAAAATCTGAGACCAGTCTGACAAACAGTTCAAGAGATATGCGTGGAACAGACAGACACACAGACAGAGATTTCTTGCATTTATAGACTATTGCATTGCCTGTGGAACCAAGTATTTCTGTCTGAAACAGGTATCCCAATCAGGCTTTCCAGGCCCAAAAGTAGGCTGTGTTTGAAAGTGGAATACAAAGAGGTGTAGCCTATATGTAGGCAATCACATGTTAGACTTTGACAAATATAAGCGAGTAAATGACACTAAGATTTATTTGACCGTGTGAATATTAATTACAGACTACCTAAAAATTGAAAATGAATGGGACATCCAGTATTAGCGACTGTTTCAGATCCCTTGTTTATTTGTTTGTCACATCACTTATTTGTCTGATCGTTTACCACATATATTCAAGATAATAGTGTATCTTCACTTTGTGGAACAGGAGTGGTTCAGTCATAATTATTTTAGTTTATATCACTGTTCAGTGATGGAGTTTATTGTAATGTTGAATTTCTTCTGTGTATCGATTCATGAATAAAGTCATGCAGTACAATAACAGGACACGTTTACAAATATTTGAGACTCATTGTAGTGCATCAGTTTATATTTTAGCAATATTTCGTTATTAAAAGGTTTTTTACAACTTTAATGCTAAGATTGAGGCGTGGTTATATCGTTGCACTGGGGCGATACTGAGGCCAAATAATGATCTGAACCTTGAGGGAATGACTGGCAAAGACTGATCACCACCGCTCTATTGTAAGCGTCTGTTTATTGTTGGTGTGAGATTATTATTATTATTATTCCGCCTAAACAATTGCATTTTTGAGCCTCTAAATGTTAACCAAAATGCCTTTTTTTCCACACACACCTCAGACCCAGTGAAAAATGTTAGAAACTGGAAAAAAATGTGTGCCCCATGCTGAAAATTTATCCAGCGTATGCGGGGACCCATGGTGCCGCAAAGGACATCACTTCCGTTAACCGGGCATATGGAGTTGCTCAGTCAAAATATATACCATAAAGTTACTGTGATTGATAATTCACCATGGAGAACACGGGGGTGGGGGGGGTTGCTGCCTTTCCTGGCATGTTCTGTGTCGATTTGTCAGATCTGGTCCCTGCTGATGCTCTGCCCAGTCTGCTCGTGCACCTCATTCTCCACATATGGCAAATTATCCTTTCGACCTACACAATCACAGCAACTTTTTAGTATAATCTTCAGTGTCCCGGGAACACTGTGGTGACGACAGGTCGTGATGCTGTGTTATCCAGTCAGCATGGTCGTGATGCGGTGTATTCTTCAATGAGCATGGAGTAGATCCGAAACCCCGCCTACACTTCTTGAAGCCAGGGGGGTGAAGACATAGAGCAATCACAGAGTGGTGGCTAAAATTGTATTGATAAAAATGACATATTTTGACTGAATGACTCCATATTCAGGGATGCACACCCTTGTAGCTTCAGCAAAGCACGTTTAAAATCTTTGGTCAGTGTGACGAACGGTTTGAGAGATATCTGAGGAGCCCACACACAAACGGACAGCGATCCCTTGAATTTATAGATATGAAAAATTCATGTACATCAACATTCATATAATTCAGTGTAGCATAGAATTTTTCCATCATTCCCCCCTTTTGATGCCCAAAAATGTATCATAAAAGAAAAAGTGTTTACAAGTTATGACGTCGAAAACTGTGTTTTTAACAATTCTTTGTCCCACTGCTTCAATCACCTCGCCAGGTGACCAGCAAAAGAGTTCACTTGTGGTTAGTGGGCACTGTTGATGAGTTGTGGATTCGGGACCTTTTTGCAGTGGTTGATTCCCTGCTGTGGATCTTTCTGCAACCTTGACAGCTGTGAAGGCCATCGACAGGACCTTTGTGGCGTGGTTTCAGGCAGATGATCCTCTTTCCATTATATAGTCACACTCGAATTATTGTTTGTTGAAATGAAGCCGTCAGCATCTTCACAATGTCCCCACGATGGCAGTCTGGGCCACTCCGTATCTGCCTCAGTCTCCTTCCACACTCTGCTTGAGAGGAAGGAAAAAAGAATATGTCACACTTGCACAATCCAGTGGTGTTTTGTTTTTATTTTTCTTACAATCATAATATTTCAAATTGATTAAAACAGTAGCTGACAGAACTGCTTAAATTCTTAGTTTTAAATAAATGGTGCATCAATGCAATATACAGTATAACAAATTGATCTGCACATTGGTCAGTCCCTCCAGGATTTCGGGGGATGTTTTTATGATTGTTGCAGCCCAAAAAGCCTGAATTTACAGGAGCTTTTTTTAAAAGTTGCGATGTTTGGAGAGGTTTTTTTGCACTAAAAGTTGTGGGAAGAATTACAGATTTTAAAGCAGATGGTTTTTCCAGCTTACTACAGTGATATTCTATATAACAATACAAGAAAAGCACAGGATTGTCAAACATTTCCTATTACAGTGATTTATAAATTAAGCAGAAACTTCTGCTATACAGAAAAACTCTTGTACAACAGCCAATACAGACTATAACACAATATCCATTACAACAGCTAAATTGCATTGAATGCATGTTTAAGAGTAGAGATGTGGAAATTATTTGCAGCGCCTTCATTTGAAAGCGCCCTATGGTTCCCAACCACTCGGTACCAAGCGGAAAGGAAAAAATAAATAATTGATTCTGTTAGTCTGTATTGTCTATTGGAGTTTGTGCTTTTCTTTTTTTTTTTTATTTAAGTTTTTGTAAAGGGTATACAGGTCGTTACAGCAATGCAGTGTTTACATTTTCATCACATGTTCCCTATTTATTTATTTAGCGAATGCAAAGTCCTTAAGCCAAGCAGTTGCCTCCTGGTTTGCTGTATGGAGGGTGTGTAATCCTCCTTCCAGTCTTTGGAGCGGGCAAGCCTCTATGATGTGTTCCATAGTTTGCTCCTCTCCACATGCGCACAGTGGGCTAGGGCTACTGCCCCATCTGTGAAGGCTGGCCAAGCAGGGGCCATGTCCAGTCCTGAAGCGATTGAGTGTAGACCACTGTCTCCTTGGGAGGTTGGTGCCCGGGACCTGTTGGTTGGGGTTTATCACCAGCTGTTTGTTTGGGACCTCCTTGGTTTCCCATTCCTCTTGCCAAGCTGTCTGGATGGTAAAGTCAGCTGGGGGAGGGTTTTTCCAAATCGGCCGTCTGGATGAAAGTCGGGCAGTGGGTGGGGTGTAGATATCTGCATGGATTGGTAAGTGAGGAAAATCTTTAACTTTTTGGAGCATCCTTTGAGTTAATGCTGCTCGCCGGATGTGTGGAGGGGCTATGTTTGACAGTACAGAGAGCCAGGGGAGTGGTGTTGAGCGGATTGTTCCAGTTATAGTTCTCATGGTTGAGTTGAGCTGGGTGTCTACATGGTGTGTGTAAGATAACCTGGACCAGACAGGGGCACAATATTCTGCTACAGAGTATGAAAGGGCCAGTGCTGAGGTGCGCAGGGTGGAGACTGCCGCCCCCCATTTTGCACCAGCGAGCTTGCAGAGCAGGTTGTTTCGTACTTTCACCTTAGCAGCCGTCCCCTTTAGATGTTCCTTGAAGGATAAGGTCCTATCAAGGGTCACTCCAAGATAAGTTGGATTTGGGGCATGCTTAAGCTTGAGTCCGCTCAGGTGGATGTTTAGTTCTCTGGCAGCTTTTGCATTGTGGAGATGAAATACACTGGAGACGGTTTTTGCTGGGCTTGGTTTTAGGCGCCAGATTTTGCAGAACTGGTCCAGTTTAGCAAGATCTTCCGTGAGCACCCGTTCCAGTGGTTCAAAGTCTGGTGCTTGGAATGCCAAACAGATGTCGTCTGCATAGATGAATTTGCGGGATTTTGTAGTAGGCAGGTCGTTTATGTAGAGGTTGAACAGAGTTGGAGCTAGAACTGAGCCTTGTGGGAGTCCGTTTTTCTGCATTCTCCATGCACTTGTGTTCTGACTGAGGTGGACTCTGAACCTTCGGTTGGTCAGCAGGGTTTTTATAATTGCTGTTGCCCAAGCAGGGATCGCCTTTATAAGTTTCAGGAGGAGGCCTTTGTGCCAGACCGTATCATAGGCGGCTGTAAGATCGAGAAACACAGCCCCTGTCTTCAGTCTGCTCTCGAAGCCATTTTCAATGAAGGTGGTTAGGGCCAGTACTTGTTCTCCTGTACTGCGGTCCTTGCGGAAACCTGCTTGATCCACACTTAGAATATCCTCTATTTCTGGGGAAATGCGTTGCAGTATTAGGCGCTCCATGATTTTGTAAGGAACGCTGAGTAGGGAGATTGGGCGGTAGCTTGCTGGTAGTTTGTGGTCTTTGCCAGGTTTTGGGATGGCAATGACCTTTGCTGTCCGCCATTTCTTTGGGATCGAGTTCGTTTGTGTGATCCTTGTGTAGAATTGTGTCAACCAGGTTAGGGCTCGGGGGCCAAGATTCTTCATGAATTCTGGGAAGATGTTATCGTATCCTGCTGCCTTTCCACATTTCAGGCCCTGTAGGACTTTCTCCAGTTCAGCAGCCTCGAAGGGTTCAGGGTTCGTTTCCTCTACAGGCATTTTTTGGTGTTTTTTTAGTTCAGTTGTAACTGCTCTTCTGGTGTCTTTGTCTTGGGGTGCTTTGGCGATAGTCAGTAGGTGGGATGCAACTTGGTTGGGTGTGACGGATGCTCGGCTTTGGCTAGGGGGCTTCTGTGCAGCTCCTAGGCGACGGATGAGGCTCCAACATTTCCTGCTAGAGTGGGTAAAGCTCCGGTCAGCAACTGTCTCCTCCCATTTCTTTCGCCGGGCTGTATTTAGCGATTCAATGAGATGGTCTGCTATCTCTGGGTCCCCTGATGTTTGATAGGATTGTAGGAGGGCAGCACTTTCTCCGTCCAAACATGGGACATAGAGGGGTCGGTAGCCTCGTGGGATTGCAGTATGGGCAGCCTTGAAGATTGCGCTGCAGAAGCGGTTGTATGCTTCATCTACAGTGATGGTGTGGAGTGGGATGGTAACAATGCTCCGGTCCAGAGTTTCACTGAATTTCTTCCAGTTGGCTTTGCGGAAGTTCCAGCGCATCTTCCTTGGGCTGTATATGACTGGAAGTTGTAGGCCAATGTGTACAAGCAGGGGCCGGTGTTGGCTGTGTGGAAAATCATCAAGAATGAGGATCTGTGTAGGATATGGCTCCCCATTCAAAGAGCTGACCCAACACAGGTCAGGAGAATAGTCCTTCTTCCACCTAGCAGAGTGGAAGGTTCCTCTTTGTTTGGGGTCGTATATCAAAGCGAGGTCATTTCTGGATGCCCAGTCTGAAAGTGCCTCCCCATCACTGTCCACTGCTGGGTACCCCCAGTCAGGGTGATGGCTGTTAAAGTCCCCCACATAGATGGCAGGGTGGGGTAGGGTGGGTAAGACCTGCAGATCCCAGTTGGCATTAGGGGGCTTGTACACATTGACAATATGGAAGCCACCAATGATTATGGTGTCTGAGAAATGTGTTGTTATCAGGTGATTTGCTTCAACTATGTCAGAACGCACATAGGTGGCACGTCCATGTTTAGCATGTAGAACATAGCACAGGAGGTCAAAGCCTTTGATGGTGAAACGGCCAGCTTCCTCTGTGCCAATATGAGTCTCTTGGAGGCAGATTACATCAATCGAATGTTGGAAGGCGAGGACTTCGATAAGGCTTCGCTTGGCTGCAGATAGGCCTTCAACGTTTAGTTGTAATATGCGAAGGGCAGATCCTACCACAAAGTGCTCTTGGGGCTGTTTGCTTTCGGCTTTAGGACTGTGACTAGGATTCTTCTTTGACTTGGCACAGAGGCGTCGTCTCTTTGAATTTAGTCTGCTGGTAGGATCATTAGCTTCCCCAGGCAAGCCCGGGTACTGGCGGAGGGCGCGACGAGAACGCTGATCCATTGCCCCCTTATTTTCTGATATCTGACAACATTGGAAGATTAATTCTTACAACACCCCTTTTTTTTTTTTTAAAGTGAAAGAAAAAGTGAAATTAAAGAGAAAAAAAAACAAAAAACAAAAAACAAAAAAAAAAAAAACAAACCAGTAAAAAACAAACAAAAAGAAAAAGTAAGTAAATAAAGATAAAAGAGCATCTGAGTAGCGTTGGAACAAAGAGCGGAACCATTATTGAAATGGTATTTGTCAAAGATTAGATCTAATGGAAGACACATATGCGGTCCAGGGTTGCCAAAAGTTCATGAACACATCCATGTCCTGTCTCAGTGCGAATGTCAACTTTTCCATCGAGTAAATGTCTTGGATCACGTTAGTCCAATCTTCAGGTGTAGGACAGTCCTTCAACATCCATTTTTTAGTTAGAGCTTTTTTGCTTGCCAATATTAAAACATTGAATAAGTATTTTTCTCCTCGTCTTTCCAGTGAGTCCGGTAGTAAACCCAAATACAAAGTTACAAAAGAAAAGGGAACTGTAATTTTGAATATTTTCCCCAATATTGTCTGTACCTTGGTCCAATATTGGTGGATAACTGGGCATGACCAAAACACATGAAAATGATTTGCAGTCTTTTCACCACACAAGCGCCAACAGTTCAATCCCTTATGGGTAAATTTGTTTTGTGCAGGTGTTCTGAAAAATCTTGCCAAGTTTTTCCATCCAAATTCTCTCCACTGCAGGGATGAGGTACTTTTCCATTACTGTTTATTTAGCTTTTCCCATATTTCCAGTTGTAAAGTGAAATTCCCCTCTTTTTCCCATCTCTCTTTTATATAAGATGTGTTGTCTCCTTTTAAGTCTTGAAGACCTTGGTATATTTTAGAAATGTATCTGATCCCTGGGATCCCTTTATATGCCATTAAGAAGACCTTCAGAACACCTGACTGGGCCCTTTCCAAAACCTCCTTTTTAAGTATATTGTTTATGTGGTGTCTAAGCTGGAAGAACCTGTAAAGGTCTTGATTTATTAGGCCTTGTTTTTTCAAATCTTCAAAACTTCTTAAGATTTGCCCTTTAAAAAAATCGTAATATTTTATCAGCCCTTTCTCCTTCCACTTTTTAAATCTGGTGTCTGTTTTATTAGGAGTAAAGTCCTGATCATAGGCGATCCATTGCAGAAGTCGATAGGGCTCTTTAGTTTGATTCTCTCTGACTATCTTAAACCAAATTTTTAGCGGGGTCTCTATCCACGGGTTAGTGTTATTCAAAAGCTTAGGTAAGACATTGTTCCCTATTATCGCCTGTAGGGGGATGTCACTTGTTATTTGGCATTCGATCTCCTTCCATTGTGCAGTGTAGACTGGGTTACATATCTCTACTAAAGTTTTAATTTGTGCGGCTTTAAAGTAGTCCCTGATATTTGGCAGCGCGAGCCCACCTTTGTCTTTGTTTAGCTGTAGGGTTCTATATCTGATTCTAGGTCTCTTGCCCTGCCATATGAATCTTGAGATCCTTCTGTCCAGCTCCTGCCATGTTTTTTTGGGAGGTTCTACCGGTATTGTTTGGAAAAGGTATAGAAGACGTGGAAGTATATTCATTTTGACTGCTTCAATTCTTTGTGCAGTACCCAAGAATGGTATCATATTCCATCTTGCTAGGTCAGATTTTATTTTTGTCACCAGTGGATCATAGTTTAGTGATATAATTTTGTTGAGTTGTTTCGGGATATTGACCCCCAGATATTTCATAGATTCCGACTCCCAGTTAGTTTTGAGTTTGCTTAGTGAATAATGATTTGGGTCATAGTTGAATGTTAAAACTTGGGTTTTATGCATATTTAATTTGTACCCCGATAAATCTCCATACTCTGAAAAAACTGAGGTTAGTTCTGGTAAAGAAGTGTCCGGCTGCCCTAGGTATATTCAAATGTCATCAGCAAAGAGTGCTATTTTATGTTCCTTCTGACCAAGTGTAATACCTTGAATTTTTTGGTTTTGTCTTATCCATTGGCTCAGAGGTTCTATGAAGATTGCAAAGAGCAGTGGAGACAGGGGGCAGCCCTGACGACATCCTCTTTCCAGTTCAAAAGATGATGATAAATTACCGTTAATCCTTATTTTAGCTGTTGGTTTTTTATATAATGCCTGTATAGTTCTAATGAAGTTGTTATGAAAATTGAAACTGGATAAGATTCTATATAGAAAAGACCAGTCAACCGAATCGAATGCTTTTTCAGCATCTAATCCCAATATGACTGCATTTAAGTTATATTTTTTTATATGATGAATTATGTGTAAAGTGCGTCGAATGTTGTCTTGTGTCTGTCTTTGTCTTATAAAACCTGTTTGGTCTAAATGAATTAGGTCTGTCAGTATATTTTCTAACCTTTTGGCAAGGATAATGGTAAAAAGCTTATAGTCCTGATTTAGTACACTGATTGGTCTGTAGTTGGAGCACTCTAGTTTATCCTTTTCAGGTTTAGGTATAACTGCAATGACCCCTTCTCTCCAGGAGGGGGGGATTTCCCCTGTGTGGAGGACATAATTAAATGTTTTCAGGAGGAGAGGAGATAGTTGCTGTTTAAAGGTTTTGTACCACTCTGCTGTATAGCCATCAGCTCCTGGGGATTTGTTAGCTTTAAGTTTCATAATTGCTTTTTCCAATTCTTTAGGATGTATTTCTGACAGTAGTGTTTTATTTTGTGACTCCGTAAGTTGGGGAAGGTTTAATGTGTTTAGGAATGCCTCGGATGCGTTTTTATGTTTTTTGTGGGAGTATAAGTTCTTATAGTAATTCTCGAAGTTTTTAAGAATATCCTGAATTCTGAATTTTATTTCCTTTGATACTGGGTCTCTGATTTTGTAGATTGCTCTTTCTGTTTGATGTTTCCTCAATTTATAGGCTAGCAATTTTGCCGATTTACTGCCTGCTTCATAGTATTTTTGTTTCAGAAATGTAAGTTTCTTCTGGATTTCTATTGTGTAGATCTCATTTATTTGGTTTTTAATTTCCTTAATCTTGAGCGAGTCAGTAGAATGAGTGTTGCCTTTGTGTTCTTTTTCTAGGTTCCTAAGTTCTGACTCTAATGTGGATAGTTTTTCTTGTCTTAGTTTCTTTTGGGTTGCCAGTTTTGCAATAATCTTTCCTCTTATTACAGCTTTACATGCATCCCACAGTATTAAAGGGGATACTTCTCCATTATCGTTATCTTCCAAATATCTGAGAATATCTGATTCCAATTCATCTTTCAATGGTCCTTTCAGGACATTTGAATTTAACCTCCAAGAAAATGTATTATTTGTGTATTTTTGGATATTTAAGTCCATGTAGATCGGACTGTGGTCGGAGAGATCCATCAGTCCTATTTTACATGTTTTTACTCTTCCAATGTCTCTATTAAACATAAAAAAATAGTCAATCCTTGAGTAAGATGAATGTGGAGTTGAGTAAACTGTATAGTCTTTTGCACTGGGGTTGAGTTCCCTCCACACGTCACAGATTCCCAATTCTTTTAGTAGCATCCGAGTCTTCCTGTTTTGGGTGTTATTTTGATGTGGGGAATTACCAGAAGCATCCCAGTATGGATTCAGTCTAAGATTGAAGTCCCCACCACATATCACTAAACCTTGAGCTTTAGTTATCATTAGGTCGAATACATTTTTATAAAATTTCCAGTTAGCCCCTGGGGGAGCATACACATTCAGCAGGGTGATATCTTCTCCCTCTAGCCGCCCAGTTACCAAACTGTATCTCCCTTCTTTATCTTTGTGTTCTGATTTTTTTTCAAATGTAATTTTGGTTGATATCAATGTCGCTACTCCCCTCCTCCTCCCTGATTTATATGAAGATGAAGAGATCATTTTAAACCCTTGTCTACTGAGTTTATTGTGTTCCACGTCTGTTAGGTGGGTTTCTTGTAAAAGTATTATTCCTGCTTTGTCTTTTTTCATTTTGCCTAGAATCTTGGATCTTTTAACTGGATTCAGGATTCCTTTTACATTATATGAAATTATTTTGGTTACACCCTGTTTCTCCATTGTGTTGTTTTGTTTAGTATAACTGTGTGGTGGCCCTCTTTTGTGCTACTCAGAAACTGAAAGAACATTAAAAACAAGAAAAACATTAAGAACATAGTGTAAAAAACTTTAAAACAAAAAGCTGTCCTAAGAACTTCCTGAGCTGAGGTCTTTTTAAAGATCCTGTAAGAGCCTTGATGGAGTGAAGGCTCTGAGGGAAATTCCTCAAACTCTGTTACGTGTTGAGGGCCCTCTCTTACCACTGAAAGTAGTCCCATGCTTTTAACGTGAGTTTCAGAACCCAATCCAAACTTGTAATGATTTTTTTTTTTTCCTTTTATGCCTAAACCCTGTGAAATTGTGTGCACCCTCCCACCCCCATCACATCAAACATTCACGCAAAAACAGTATTTGTTAGTATGAGGAGAACATGTGGATTATTGTCACATTTCTATTTTAACAAGTTTTTTTTTTTTTTTTTATTACAAAGACTTATTTGTTTCAAATAATATGATTGTTCCATGAAATGTTTTACCACATGCTGAATATGCATCTCCTTTAATGTTTGTTACCTTGTATGAGGGGGGTTGGATGTGCGGATTGATTCAAGAGAAAAGAAAAAAAAAAAAAAAAGGTCGCTATTCCAACCTGAAAACGGATAGTTTATCCGCGACGCTCTGGTGCTGGGTTTCCCGCTGCTGGTCCGTGGATTTTGAGGGTCTTTGTGTTGTCCATGTTTGCGCTTTGATCTTCTCACTCGGGTCTGCTGCGGGTTTAAATACCGTTACCGGGAGCCCTCTTTTCGCCATGTCAGCTGTTGCTTCTTCCGCCGAATTATAGAGACACGTTTCATCGCCGTAGAAGACCCTTAACTTCGCAGGAAATGGTGTCTGAAAGCGCAATTTCTTCTCTCTTAACACCTTTTTCGCGTCATTGTATTCCCTGCGCTTTTTAAGGACCTCCGGGGCGTAATCGTGTTCCACGTAGACTTTTCTCTCCTGGTGCATAAATCCTTTTTTCTGCCAGGCCAGTCTTACAACCTCTTGTTTTATTTTGAAATTGGAAAATCTTACCAACACCGAACGTGGGGGGCGCTTCCGCCGCCGGCCTAGCGGCTAATGAACGATGTGCCTTTTCTATCTTCAAGTCGGTGGTTTGTGGAATATCCAATTTCTCTCTTAGTAAGGATTCCACGCATTCTGCCATTGAGTTAAAACCATTTTCGGTTCCTTCTATCAGACCATGAATTCTTATGTTGTCTCTTCTTTGTTTTCCTTCTTGGTCGGTTAGCTTAGCCTCTATAGCTGCTTGTCTTTTGCGTAGGTCTAGCACAGAATCTTCGAGCACTTTTATTCGATCCTCTGTTTCCAAGATTCGGTTCTCGGCCTGGTCCACTCTGCTGTTTGTCCTTTTCAATTCTTCTCTGAATTCCCGAAATTCGGCCGTAACATCTCGGCGAAATCGTCGTAGCTCCTCAAATAGTGATTTCAGGCTAACCCTTTTGTTAGCTATCACCAGTTCCTCGTCTTCTGAACGGAGATCTTCCAGTTCAGATTCTCCGGCCGATACGTGTCCTGGCCTGGAGAATTTCAGTTTCTTCTGTTTTCCTTTAGACATGATGATTTTGTCTTTTGATTTTCACTCCTCCAAAAATCCGTTAAGTTTGATTTTCAAGGTGTTATCCTGGATTGGGTCTGAGAGCTTCAGTGTTAAGCTGCAGTCTCCATGGCGTCCAGACCGGAAGTCGGAGTTTGTGCTTTTCTGAAAAAAAAAAAATAAAAATCAGACAATATTCCTATGCCTAACTCCTACCTGTCTGTCTATCTGCTGCACGTCTTGACACACACAGACACACATCTTTCATTTGCGGGGGGGGGGGGGGGTCTGTGTTCAGAGATTCACAGCTTTAAAGCTCATTGACAAGATGTAGTAATGATTTTACCTCCAAAAATGTATGAAATGATCAAACACTGGCTGTAGTGTTAGACTTGCTCGTTTGTTTGTGATTTTATGGAGTCTCTTGTCATGTGTGCTCCCGCAATGGGGTGCTTTTGGGGCAGGCGGACGTTTTTCAACATAAACCCAGCACTTTGTACACGCGGTCAGGACGGAGACGTCCACTGGCAGGCTGGGGGACACGGAGGAAGGGACAATGTTGGAAACCTTGCAGGTGAGTGGTTTTTTTTTTTTTAATCACACACTGTTTTTTGCTGAAGCGTTCCGTTAATACTTACTGTAAACACGGAATTGAACACGATGTAGCGATGCATTTGATTGGTTAGACTGAGCGTTTCAGTGCCACTCAGCTGAAATTTGATTGGTGAAATTGGCAGAAGTTGACGAGGATTGGCCAAAATTGCGGGAAAGTTGCGGTGATTGCATAAAGTTGCAAGGTCGCGCAATAGTTACGCTGATTAGCTGATTTTGCGTGAATTGACGCGATCGCGAAATCCTGGAGGGACTGATTGGTTAGTTATTCAGTTTCCCCACTGAGTCTCCTGATCGTTTCAACCTTCAAACAGTGTAGTGTGCTAAGGTCACTCCTCTTGACACACACAGTCATTCACCCAACAATCAGGCTTTACTTCAAACTTGACCAGATTTGCAAATGTATTATCAGATCATATTGGTTAATCAATCAATCAGGGCTATATTTATATAGCTCTTTGCATACAAAAATTGTAACTCGGAGTGCATAATAGATAACAGTTCATTAGGATTAAGACAAGAGCATTTAACATTGTTAAATCATATTTCTTTCATTTTCTGTCTGCTCTCACTTTAATCTTGTAGAAATTAAAATTTAACTCACCAATAGAAAAAGCATCTTCTTAGTTTTGTTTACTGCTTTTACCTATGGAGAAAGCAAAACAAAAACAACCATATCTCCAAATACTTACCACTTACCTGTATACAATCTAAACCCAATTCATTTGAAATGTGTTATTGTGCAAACAATGTTATGTTTCGATGGTAGACATGACAAGGCAAGCTTATAGGTTAGTCATCATTCACATATTAGTTGTGTCTATGACGGGATGGATTAAAGGTGGCAGGTGAAGCTCAGGATTTCAATCAGTGTTCATGCAACCAGTAAGAGTTAAGATAAGATAAGCCTTTATTAGTCCCACAATGGGGAAATTCCAGGATTGCAACAGCACAGGGATAGCAACACTCAGAGCAACAATCAGAAGGCAAGAAAAAAACAAGAACAGCTAGTATACATATGTACATATTACTATATATATATATACTATATATATATATATATATATATATATATATACTATATATATATATATAGACACAGTGCAGAGCATTATGGTTGGTAAATGTGCAGCAGAAAGTCTAAGCTCTCTCTCCCTCTGCGGGTGCAGCGGGCCAGCTGGATGTCTTTGGGCATGATAGTGACCCTCTTGGCGTGGATGGCACACAGGTTGGTGTCCACGAAGAGACCCACCAGGCAGGCCTCGCTGGTCTCCTGCAGAGCCATGACGGCAGAGCTCTGGAAGCGCAGGTCGGTCTTGAAGTCCTGAGCGATCTCCCTCACCAGGCGCTGGAAGGGCAGCCTACGGATGAGCAGCTCAGTGGATTTCTGGTAGCGACGGATCTCTCTCAGAGCCACGGTACCGGGCCTGTAACGGTGAGGCTTCTTCACTCCGCCGGTGGCTGGAGCGCTTTTTTTTTTTTTTTTTTCCGAGCAGCCTTGGTGGCTAGCTGCTTCCTGGGGGGCATTTTCCTCCAGTAGATTTACGGGCGGTCTGCTTGGTTCTTGCCATCGCTCTTTATTATCCTGTCTTATATTTCTTGCACGCCGCCTAAACTCCAGCCCGGCACCCGCGTCGTTTTCGCCACAGTTCCTCGGCATGTCGAGCTTCTCCGTTAGCACCGTGTGGCGGTTGGAGCTAGCTAGCCAGCTAGCTCTTCCTGCTGTATTCGTCCCCCGCTGCAAACAGTGGCTCCGTCCGCCGACTCGGGAGACCCTTGGGGCGATCTGTGTGTCCGTGATATATATATACACTACTGTTCAAAAGTTTGGGGTCACCCAGACAATTATTTTGTGTTTTCCATGAAAAGTCACACTTATTTACCACCATGAGTTGTAAAATGAATAGAAAATATAGTCAAGACATTGACAAGGATAGAAATAATGATTTGTATTTGAAATAATAATTTTTTCCTTCAAACTTTGCTTTCGTCAAAGAATCCTCCATTTGCAGCAATTACAGCATTGCAGACCTAACATGATTGCACAAGGGTTTTCTAATCATCCATTAGCCTTCTGACGCAATGAGCAAACACATTGTACCATTAGAACACTGGAGTGATAGTTGCTGGAAATGGGCCTCTATACACCTATGTAGATATTGCGCCAAAAACCAGACATTTGCAGCTAGAATAGTCATTTACCACATTAGCAATGTATAGAGTGTATTTCTGATTTGTTTAAAGTTATCTTCATTGAAAAAAAGTGTTTTTCTTTCAAAAATAAGGAAATTTCTAAGTGACCCCAAACCTTTGAACGGTAGTGTATATATAGAGTGAAAGGTGTAGAAAGAAGAAGGAAGATAAGAAAAGGGCAGTTGCAAACGGCAGCCAACTCGTGTGGCGCCGCCGGTCCGGCGGAACCGGAACCGGAAAAAAAAAAGTTTATCTTAAAGAAAAATAAACACATAATTACCTGCTTGATGGTCCCTTGGTCT
This sequence comes from Pholidichthys leucotaenia, assembly GCA_020510985.1. Lineage (NCBI taxonomy): Eukaryota > Metazoa > Chordata > Actinopteri > Cichliformes > Pholidichthyidae > Pholidichthys > Pholidichthys leucotaenia. Next base: position 290,720,358 of record CM035845.1, read on the forward strand.
GCATTTTAGTAGAGTCACTTTTGGGGGTTTCGTGACCAACCTCCCAGGACCTTTTTTTCTCACTGGATTTAGCATTCTAGACCCATTTTAATGAAAATAAGCTCCCATGTACCTCCCAAAAATTACGGGAAACCTTTTTTTTTGCCCAAAATTCAAAATGGCCGCCAAAATGCATACCACCACCTATATCTCAGTAACTAATTCAGCTAGGAGGTTGATTTTGGTGTCTAGACATAGGTTTTTGGGGTCAAGCATTCCTTTAATGCTATTAGTTTACTTGTGAAACAAACCCATCACGATGAAATCCAATATGGCCGCCAATATGGCCACCGATTAACATTTTTTTTGTTTCTTGACTACTAAGGCACCTAGAAAGCTGATGTTGGTGTCAAAACAGAGGTTTAAGGGGTCATACTATCTGTTTATTCCAATAAAAGTGTGTTTAAATGATTACTTAATCGAGAAATCCAAGATGGCGGCCGGCTGTCATTTTCACATGCAATGGACTTTTTCATATCCGTCACCAAATGAGCTAAAAATGTCAAATGAGGTATCCTTACATTCATTTTTAATAATTATTAGAAAGCTCCTGCATTGATTCAGTGATTTCACTGAGGAACACTTGGCCCTTGGTATTATCCAAAGAGTCACTTTTGGTACATGGTTGACCACAACGTAGAATGCATTCGTATTCACCGGAAGACGTTGATGGTAATTCATCGTTGTCACTTGCAGTATCCATTTTATCCCTCACTTTATATGAATAAGTGTCTGAAAACAAAAACAAATTTGTCATTATCAGAACAGAGGAGAGAAAAAGGAGGGATGACAAGACCTAGAGTCAAAGGCCCTTGTACTGTCTACTGTCATTACGGTAGCATTAAGCAAGCAGCATGGTCAATATGCTAACATTACCTGACTATACAGTATGGAACAAGATTCAGAATTCTAACCTCTCCAGATAAGTTTAAAGCTAAATTTATACATACCTGGCAACCTTGGTTAAATTGGAAAGATTAGGACTACATATTATGGCAGCACAGACGTTACAAAATTACTGCATCCTCTCTCTTGCTATGCAAAAAGGAATCAATGAATCAAGCATAGGATTCCGGGAGTCCTAAGGGGATTACCCAAGTGTTCCTCAGTGAAATCACTGAATCAATGCAGGAGCTTTCTAATAATTATTAAAAATGAATGTAAGGATACCTCATTTGACATTTTTAGCTCATTTGGTGACGGATATGAAAAAGTCCATTGCATGTGAAAATGACAGCCGGCCGCCATCTTGGATTTCTCGATTATGTAATCATTTAAACACACTTTAATTGGAATAAACAGATAGTATGACCCCTTAAACCTCTGTTTTGACACCAACATCAGCTTTCTAGGTGCCTTAGTAGTCAAGAAACAAAAAAAATGTTAATCGGTGGCCATATTGGCGGCCATATTGGATTTCATCGTGATGGGTTTGTTTCACAAGTAAACTAATAGCATTAATGGAATGCTTGACCCCAAAAACCTATGTCTAGACACCAAAATCAACCTCCTAGCTGAATTAGTTACTGAGATATAGGTGGTGGTATGCATTTTGGCGGCCATTTTGAATTTTGGGCAAAAAAAAGGTTTCCCGTAATTTTTGGGAAGTACATGGGAGCTTATTTTCATTAAAATGGGTCTAGAATGCTAAATCCAGTGAGAAAAAAAGGTCCTGGGAGGTTGGTCACGAAACCCCCAAAAATGACTCTACTATTTTAGTCAGACATGAATGTTTAAATCAGTACTTTTCTAGATTTCATTTACCCATAATATACTCGCCCTTTATGTCAGTATTTAACTTTCTTCAGATGCTTTTTTTCTCTGTGTTTACCAATCTGTTAAAAGGTCATTAAATTCATCAACTTTGGTTTAAATTCAACAAAGTACCTCATTCATCCTACCCAGTTATCAATGGATTCAGTAAAATTTCCTTTTTAATGTACTTATTTATTAATTTAGAAATCCCCATTCTCATCAGGCATACAGAAGTTATTTTCAAAGATGGGTTATCATAGCAGAGTCAGCTCCCCTCCTGCTGGACATCAGTTCCCCTCATCTCAGACTAATTTGTGTCAAGGTATAGAGGCAGGAATCTTTCCTTGGAGGCGTCCCCCCACGATGTCCAAAACAGGGCAGAACAGACCCACATATGATCCCAGAACACACATTCTGCTGCCTATATATATATATATATATATATATATATATATATATATATATATATATATATATATATATATAATATTTTAGCTGCAACAGAGTGACATCGGTGGGGTCTGCAGAAACCTTAAAACCATCTATGGGCTCCAGAATACCTCCTGCCAGCCCACGGGGGGCAGTGAGTGGGCAAACAATCTGAACCTGTTTTTTTAATAGGTTTGACCAACCGCCCTCTCCCCCGACTGCACAACAACCACTGCTGCCTCTAAAGACATCGAGTCCTGCTGCCCACACCCCACTCCACCAACACCCCCCCACTCCCAACACACAGCCCCCCAACATAACCCTCACTAAGACCCAGGTGAGGACGGAGCTGAGGAAGATCAAGGCGAGGAAGGTGTCGGGACCGGACGGCATCAGCGCAAAGCTCCTCAAGTCCTGTGTAGATCAGCTGTGTGGGATTGTGGAGCTCATCTTCAACCTGAGCCTGAAGCTGGGGAGGGTACCACAGTTGTGGAAAACATCTTGTGTGGTACCTGTACCAAAGATTTCCCGTCCCAAAGACCTGAACAGCTACAGACCAGTGACCCTGACGTCCCACATGATGAAGACCCTGGAGAGACTGCTCCTTGCTCACCTCCGCCCCCTGGTGGGACCAGCGATGGATCCACTCCAGTTCGCCTACCAGCATGGCATTGGGGTGGAGGATGCAGTGATCTTCCTCCTTCACCATTCTCTGTCCCACCTAGAGAAGCCCGGGAATGCGGTGAGGATCATGTTCTTTGACTTCTCCAGTGCTTTCAACACCATTCAACCGATGATCCTGAAGGACAAGCTGCTGTGCGCAGGGGTGGACCAGCACCTGTCATAATGGATCCTGGACTACCTCACTAACCGGCCACAGTTTGTGAGAACCCGGGACTGTGTGTCCGACACGATCATTGGTAGCACAGGGGCCCCCCAGGGAACGGTTTTGGCTCCCTTCCTGTCCACCCTTTATACTGCAGACTTCTCACACAACACAACACACTGCCATCTACAGAAGTTCTCTGACGACTCTGCGATTGTCGGCCTCATTTCTAACGGAGATGAAGCTGAGTACAGAGGACTTATCCAGGACTTCGTGGACTGGTGCCATCGGAACTGCCTCCAGATCAACGCGAGGAAAACTAAGGAGCTGGTGGTGGACTGCCGCAGGCAAGGAATCAGAATCAGAATCAGAATCAGGTTTATTGCCATTGTTCATGTAGTACACAAACTAGGAATTTGTCTCGGTACAATGCTGCAACATTAAACATGATAAGATAAGAGAAATAAACTATACATGTAATAAAGTGTAGGATAAGATTAAGTGATACTGGTCAACAGTTAAAATATATATTAGCCAGCAGCAGATACTGTGGAGAACTATATAGTGCAGTCGGTAATGCAGGAAGAAAACAGTGATGATTGACATGAGTCTGGTTGAGCTGCTGTACATGGTGCACGAGAGTCACTTAGTGTTCAGCAGTCTAATGGCAGAGGGGAAGAAGCTGTTCATGTGACAACCCCTCACAGCACCAGTAAACATACAGGGAACAGACATTGAGATGGTGACATCCTACAAGTACTTTGGTGTTCATTTGGACAATAAACTAGACTGGTCACACAATACTGACGGACTCTACAAGAAGGGACAGCGCAGGCTGTTCCTACTGAGGAGACTCAGGTCTTTTGGTGTACAAGGGGTGCTGCTGAAGACATTCTACGACACGGTGGTGGCATCAGCCATCACTTTTGGAGTGGTCTGCTGGGGCAGTGGCATTACAGCAGCCGATAGGAAGAGACTGAACAAACTGATCAAGAAAGCTAGCTCTGTCCTGGGGCAGCGCCCTGACCCAGTGGAGGAGATAGGAGAGAGAAGGATGGTGTCTAAACTGTCATCTCTGCTGGAGTCCGAGTCCCACCCTATGCAGGACATACTGAACGCACTGAGGAGCTCATTTAGCAGCAGACTACATCATCCTAGGTGCACAACCGAGAGGTTTCGCAGGTCCTTCCTACCTATGGCTGTCAGACTGTATAACCTAAGCAGGGCTGCTCACAGAGATAGCAAAAAAAAACGTGACGACCTAATAGTATTGAATGCAAAAGACGCACTAGACTTACACAATGGTCCCCTCCAGTATATACAACTAGGACAATATCGGTCGCTACAGAGGGTGACAATATGTATGGGTACATATTCATACTATGTAGGATAACTAAGTAGACGGTTATGCTGTTTATTTCATCTTGCTACAATGCTCCGCACTTTGTATATATATATTTATGTGTATGTATGTATATCCACTGCTCTTATTTATATCTTCCGTATCTTCTTAATTATTGCTCTGAGTGTTGCTATCCCTGTGCTGTTGCAATCCTGGAATTTCCCCATTGTGGGACTAATAAAGACTTATATATGTATGTGTATATAATATATATAGCTATCCCAGTTAAATTAGCTGTAATTTAATTTGTTTGCTTGCCAAATAATTTACCCTATATCAGTAATTGTTAATCCTCAATAACTTTTATTCTTCAAACATAAAGTGTCTTCTTTTATAACAGTGTATTTTAAACCAACCAAAATTTAATCAGTTTTGTCTCTAAATTAACCACTTGCGCTCTGTTGTTCCGCGGGCGGGCAAGTCTCTGCGTCCTAAGTCTCTGCGTCCTCTGCGTCCTATGGCGCACGAGGGCGCACGAGCGCGCTCTCGTGCGCCCTCGTGCGCCCTCGTGCGCATGACGCATGATAAGGATATTGATGGTGATGGTGTAGGTGGTGTGCCCTCCAAGCGCCACTGAAAAAAAAATCTGCAAACACAGCCGCGAACAGATTAGTTCATCTGATTGACCTCTCATTCGACTAATAAGAGCCTTGAATTGGGTTTCTGAAACCTTGAGGAGCCAATGAATGAAAATCTAGGAAGGAGGACCCGCCTACTGTGAATGCAGGAGCCAATTGAAGCACAGAAATTCAGGCTGGGTGAAGCGATATTTACTGCTGCAGAAGGACTCTGTACGAATCTACTACAGACCCAGGCTCACCCAGCAGCATGGAGAACACCCACAAGTGGGACCTGCACTCATTCCAGCAGAATAGACGGAGGCCGACGACAAAAGTCGTAAATCATTCGCCAAAACGGCAATAATGGAATTATGTTGATCGGGATCCATGAGCAGAGCAGCGTCGCGTTGGGGGAAGAGATGTTCGCCACGACTCTGCTGCTTTGAAGAGGTAAGGTGTTAAAAGCTAAATTATTCTCTATCCCTGAAAATTGTAATCCAAAATGACTTTTGACCGATCAGTAAATTACAGCTGTGCGGTTCACGAAGTCTGAAGTTCGTGCGCCGCGGTACAAGGGGTTGCTTGCAGTGTACAGGCTGTGAACGCCCCCCCACCCCCGCTATTCTTCTGCAGCGAGGGGGGGGGAGCCGCGGTGACTGCACTGCTGTCCTACATCACCACATAAGGCTAATCCGTTGTGTAGCGATGGCTAAAGTCTATCCTCTGTAGCGAGCGGGGGGGGGGGACAACCCCCCCCCCCCACACACACACAGTAGCGAGGGGGGGGGAGCCGCTGTGACAGCGTAATCTCATGTAGCGAGGGCCGAACTCTGTCCTTGGTAGCGGGGGGGGGGACGACCCCCCCCCCCCACACACACACAGACACAGCCCTGAGTGTAACCTTTCCTTTGAGCCTAAAATGAAGATTCTACATTGAATTATTCAAAAGTTACAGACGTTTTTCAAAACTGTGCCATTTGGCACAATTTGGCACAGTTCCAAAACGCCTGGGAACAGCCTGAGAACAAAGCTGTGTAAAATATTCATTTTTTGTGGTATTGTTACCAAATTTGGATCTCAGCTGGATAACACTTGGTTCTACATTTCTGTTGCATTTTCCAGCCAGATCAGACAGCTGTGTGTTATTTACAAGCATTTGTATCCAAAAAAACAGTGTCCAATTTTTTTTTCTTCAAGTTCAGTATGTTTAGATGACTGTAACTCAGTGGCCGGAGCACGTAGAGAGATTATGTTTTTTTTGCCAAAAAATTCAAAGTGTTTTTTTTTAAATGAGACCAACCCCATGAAGATGCTGCAAAGGGTTGAATAACAGCTTTCGATTTACTTTGGGCACGTTATTTTTTGGCATTTTTAGGAAAATTGCCCGGAGTGCAAGTGGTTAATAAGATTTGCCATACTTATAATATTGTCTCAAAGTGAATATATAGGGGAAAAAAATTGCCAACAAATAAGGAAACTGTTTATAAAGTATATTCCAGATATTGTCCCCCCCCCCCCACACCGCTTTTTTCTTTTTTTTTCTTTTTACATCACCCCAAGGGCAGGTAGACAAACCAAATAAATAATTTAGGACAAAACAAAGAGACATCAAACAAAAGAAGAAAGAAGAACAGAAAAGGTAGAAGAAGGTAGATTATCAGTGTCATCTGAAGTCATTCTAACCATAATAATCAGGTCATCTAAGTCCAGTATCTAAATGTCAAGCTTCAAAACGTCAATAGTCGATTTACTTCAGAATCAAACTATATTTCAGTCAGGTTCTGAGGCCTTCTCCCACTGACAGTGTATCATCAGGGGTGCCTGCATTTTGATTAACCCCTTGCACTCTGGTCAATTTCCCTAAAAACGCCAAAAAATAACGTACCCAAAGTAAATCAAAAGCTGTTCTTCAACCCTTTGCAGCATCTTCATGGGGTTGGTCTCATTTAAAAGAAAACACTTTGAATTTTTTGGCAAAACAGTCATAATCTCTCTAAGTGCTCCAGCCACTGAGTAACAGTCATCTAAACATACTGAACTTGAAGAAAATAAATTTTGCCTGGGTGTTTTTTTGGATACAAATGCTTGCAAATAACACACAACTTCAGATACTGGCTGGAAAATGCAACAGAAATGTAGAACCAAGTGTTATCCAGCTGAGGCCAAAATTTTGTAACAATACCACAAAAAATGAATATATTACACAGCTTTTTTCTTAGGTTGTTCCCAGGCATTTTTGAACTGTGCCAAATTGTGCCAAATGGCACAGTTTGGAAAAACGTCTAACTTTTGAATGATTCAATATAGAAGCTTCATCTTGGGCTCTAATGAAAGGTGAAGGGCTGTGTGTGTGGGGGGGGGGGGTTGTTTATTCATTCATGAATGAATGAATGAACAAACAAGCCCTCACACACAAAGAAGCATGCCACGTAAAAAATGTGTGGCTTTCTTTTACAAGAAAAAATAACCTACAGTGCACTAAAAATTATACTAAAATATTTGTAATGTAGAAGATAACATCTCCCCCCCCCCCCCCGCTACAGAGGACGGACATCGCCCATCGCTACATGACGGAAAGTGGTGACAGTGCGCCACGGTCTACTACGCACAGTTGGACTAAAATATCTGCAATTTATCTGCAATCCGTTACAGAAGAGTAGCGGGGGGGGGGGGCGTTCACAACATGACGGGGGGGGGGCGTTCGCAACATTGCAATAACGCACAGTTGTAATTTACTGATCGGTCAAAAGTCATTTGGATTACAATTTTCAGGGATAAAGAATAATTTAGCTTATAACACTTACCTGTCCACAACAGCAGCATAGCTGGCGAACTTCTCTTCCTCATTGTCAGACGAACATGACGCTGGTCCGCTTGTTACGGACTCGTGGTTCTGGTCATGCAACCCGGTCAAACCATAATTCCATTATTGCGGTTTTGCGCTTCCATGATTGCGGTTTTGGCGAACGATTTTTCAAAACAAATAAGAACATTAGTAAGAAAAAAAGACTGGCGAACGCCTGTGTGTCACCCAGCCTTACACAAAACAGCTTTCGAACTTCTGTGCTTCAATTGGCTGGCTGTATTCGCAGCCATTGGTAGGCAGGTCCTTCTTGCTAGGTTTTCAGTCATTGGTTCTTCAAGGTATCAGAAACCCAATTCAAGGCTCTTATTAGTCGAGTGAGAGGTCAATCACATCTAAACCAATCAAAGCACTCCTTTGGCTTTCTCTTCGCGGCTGTGTCTGTAGTGGAAGAACGGAAATGCAGCTTTTTTTTTTCAGTGCGCTCTAGGACGCAGCGCCCTCATGTGCCCTCGTGCGCTCTAGGATGCAGAGACATGTCCGCCCGCGGTACACCAGAGTGCAAGAGGTTAAGCATGCTGATAGAAAGGATCCTTCGTCAATATTATCTTTACTCAACCATGGTGTCAAAACATCTTGTGAAACACTGAACATCATTGTCACTTATGACGTGAATTCTAATAAAGCTAAGGTCTCAGTGTCTCAAAAAGAAAAACATTATTATTGTATCCAGGTGTCATACTTGCTGTTATTGTGACGTAATTTTATCTTTCTTAAAGATTTGAAATACAGTCACTTAATAATTGTTTTCTTTTAAATTTTGTATGTGATCACATAGTTCGGATTAATTTTTGCTTTACTGTATAAAACAAATTATAGTTTACTTATTTCAATTTATGGCCATGTAGTCAAAATACTCTAATTACTTGTAAGACTTTATAGTTTCTATTTTGTTGAACAACATTTTAATCATACAGTTCACAGGACTGTCTCGTCTGGATGCCAATTTTCAAGATTTTCTACATGATCCATGCTTAAGTTGGATAGATGGATAGATAGATAGACAGATACTTTATTTCGAACAAAAAAGTATTACAAAAGCAAAACAAATGACAAATGCAATAAAGTAACAGTATACAGTATTCGAAAGGGAGAAGGAAGAAGTGAACACTTATTAATTCCATCTCCTCTTTTCCATAAATACACCCATGTGAATTATATACAAATTATCACATTTAAGACTCCAAGTAAACAATTAACTGTATTTTGTACATATCAACATTAACACCCATCCATCCTAACATACATTGATGTCCATACATCAAAACCAGCCTCAAACAACACAGATATACACAGTACTGTCCCACCCACCATTCCATAGTGTCCCAGAGTGAGCATAGTGAATCGTACATATAAATACTACCCTTCTAACATATATCCTTTCAGAAAATAATGTTTATACCTCTTTTTGAATTGAATTCTGTTTGTACATAGTTTCAGTTCCGGCTCCAGACTGTTCCACAGATCCACCCCACAGAAAGATATGCACATACTTTTCTTGGTTGTTCGTATCTTGGGGTTTTGTAAAGTTTAAGTCTCCTCTCAAATTATGATCATTGTCTCTTTTTTTAAATATTTTTTGTATGTTAGTTGGGAGTTGATTATTAATTGCCCTGTACATTACTTGTGCTGTCTTAAATTTAACTAAATCGATGAACTTTATGACATGTGACTTTAAAAACAATGAATTGGTATGGTCTCTATATCCTACATCATTTATTATCCTTATAGCTCTTTTTTGTAATGTGCATATTGACTGTAGGTTGGTCTTGTAGGTGTTTCCCCAGACTTCTACACAGTAGTTAAGATAAGGTAGAAACAGTGAATTGTACAGTAAGACCAATGATTTATAGTCCAAGATGTGTCTTGTCTTCCCCAGTATGCCTATACATTTTGCTAACTTGGCCCGGATGTGACTGATGTGAGGTTTCCAGCAGATTTTATTGTCTAGCATCATCCCCAGAAACTTATTTTCCTGTACTGTTTCTATTCTGGTATCATCTATCGTTACCATTATTTCATGATTTATTTTATAATTTCCTGACAACATAATCTTTGTGGGGTTTTTTTAGATTTAGAGATAATTTATTTTTGTTGAACCACTGCGTTAACTTTTTCATTTCAGTTGTGACCACCTCTAAAACCTGCTGCAAATTTTCACCAGTGCAAAGGATATTTGTGTCATCCGCAAACAAAATAAATTTCAGAATTTTTGATACTTGGCATATGTCGTTTATAAAATAAAGAGTTTGGCTCCCAAAACTGACCCCTGGGGCACACCACAAGTGATGTCCATGAAGGGTGATTTGTGCTCACCAATTTGTACAAATTGTTGTCTGTTACTTAAATAACTTTCCACCCAACTCAGTCCGACCCCTCTTATCCCATACCTTTCCAGTTTCCTTAGTAGTATTCTGTGGTCAATGGTGTCAAAAGCTTTCTTTAAATCTATAAATACTCCTACAGCAAACTTTTTTTATCTATACAACTAGTAATTTCTTCTATAAGTTCGATCAAGTTTGTCCTGTAACGAGAAAAAAAAAAAAGAAGTAATTTTTCTAAATTTATTTTGTAGTCACCCTTGAAGGCAGAAATCTGAGAAGGGTATGAGTAAAATTCTTAGTTTTCAGGTAATGGAAGAGCTCTTGAGTTTCTATTGTTGTCATTTTGATTTCAAAATATATTTATTCCATGCATGGTTTAGATAAAACTTTCAGTCATTATCATTTTGAAATTCAAATATAAGCATATACTTTTACACTTTAGAAGTATAGTTAGATGTTAAAAGGTTAACCATTATCTCAAATTTTTGGGCTGCACGGTGGCGCAGTGGTTAGCACTGCGGCAGCACAGTTTACCCTCGGCCGGGGAATCGCGGGGATCATGAGATCGTGAGTTCGATCCCTGCCCCCGGCCAACAGTGATCTGTGTGGAGTTTGCATGTTCTCCCCGTGTTGCGTGGGTTGACTCCGGGATTTCTCCGGTTTCCTCCCACATGGCAAAAACATGCAGGTTAGGGATATGGGGCGCTTGCGCACACAGCGACCGGCAGCTGGTGGCTTGTCACCGGACTGCAGAACAAATCTACCTACGGGTACAAAAAAAAAAAAAAGAAAGAAAAACAACTTGTTGGCTGCCATTTTAAATAATGCTGCACATAACTTTTGTTTAAAATTTATCAACACCGGTAGTTTGAAAACTTTTCTTTCTCTGGTTTGCAGCTGATCAAGCATTCTTTCACACATTCACTCATCTGTCTATTCCAGTTCTGGTCTGTAATCTGTCTGGTGTGTAATCAATTAGGTGTGAGGGCATTATTATTATCATTATTATTCTTTTGTACTAGTAAAGGTGTGATTACTTAAGAAATACTTATTACCATGTAGTCATAACTGTAAACTATATCTCAAATGTGTATGTACTTTGTCTGACTATTGTCCTATATACAAAAAAATATATCATGTTGACAGGAAAAACAAACAACAAAACAAAACAAACAAACAAAAAAGGTCGCTGTAGATGTGTCTTACCACAAGGATTGTTTGTTTTTTTTATCCTATCTGTTGGGCTAGTAGACCATGGCAAACAGTATCCATTTGTCCCTCTCTTTAGCACCCAGAGAATGTTCATCTTGTCGTTGTCTTTGTCCATTCTTTGGCTCTCAGCTGTTATATCTTCGGTACACACACAGAGCAGAGAATGTTCATGACCCACTTACAGAGGTGGGGTTATGTTACTCAGCAGTTCTTGGAGATGATTGCCACAAACGAAGTACACAGAGGTGGAGTTATGTTTGTCACTCAGCAGTTCTTGGTTACAGGTAATTGCCACAAGCAAAGCAATACTGGCCTGTTGTCTTCAGCCACCTGCCAGTGACTTAGCAAGAGAGTTCTTAGTCCGTTGTGCCAGAGAGCTGCTCATGCTGGAGGTGTGCATGCTGTAGTGCTGGTTGATGGATGGATTTGGTGATGACGTAGGTGTTGACACTGGGTGATGATGCTGGGGTGAGGGAAGCAATGAGACAATAAAGATAGCACTGGTCTGCCATGGTTCAGTTTGCCCCTAAAAAAAAAACAACAAAACAAAAAAAACCCAAACAAACAAAAAAAACAAAGGAGAAAAAGATTCCTGGGACGTAAATTCCTGGGACATAGAAATTAAAACTAGGACTTAAATAAAATGCCACTGTTTGTTTCTCTGTTGTGGGTGTCAGTCTGTGAGGTTACTGTCTTAATACAATTAAAATATGTGATTCGTTGAAAAAAATGTGTAAAATTCTAAGATTAAGTACAATGAAAAGGATAAATTAGGCTGTAATATATGCCTTGATAAATGATATTATGTTTGCTTTATCAACTAAACTGAACCTAAAATAAAACAAAATAAACCAAAATAAAATAAAACATGTTTTCTGCTTAGATTCATAGGGCCTTATGAATTTCTGCATCCTTGGACTTTAAATAAAGTCACAAGTTCAACAAAAAAGTGGAAATAAAATGTGAGCCACAAAATTATTACTAAAAATTCAAAACCGGCAAAAAGGTATGTCGAGAAGAGGAAAAATAAAAAATCAAAAGAAGAAAACACATTCATTTGAAGAAAAATACATCCGTAGGGCCCTAGTTTCAGTTTTTGTTTATATTTATTTATTTATTTCAGATCCTTCTGACTTTGCTCTCATGCTTGGGGTCATAAGAGCATTTAATGGCCCACACCTCTAATTGATTCAAACCAGATACTGTTGGCAAAATAAATATCAACTACTGTATATAGTTAGCAAATAGGCTTTTGTTTTCATTTTTATAACTTCTTGTGTACACGTTCTCACACATTTTCATACAAACACATTCTCACACAATGTCCTATGAAACTAATTTACTTTTCATGTACATGATGTCATAATTTATAATAATGTCATAATTTATAATGATGTCATTATTTAGATGGAAGGAGCTCTCTTTTATTTATCATACATTCTTATTTTCAGCTTTTTCTCATCTAACTTTTCTTTCAGATAATGTAGTAGATGGAGACTAAATGATCCTCCATCTGGAAAACCCATTTCAGACCAGATAGGCACCAGCCAGGCACTTTCATCACCATATTTTTGCCTCATATTTTTACATATGGAAATTGCTGTAAGGGCTCACACTCTTACTGAGATTTTCCCATATTCCATCAAAAGTAAAACCCTAGAGACATTATTTATTTAAAAAACAAACCAACTGCAGTTATTTATTTTAATTTATTTATTTATTGTTTTATCTTAGTTTAAATGCTATTTTATTCTATTTTAGCTTATTTTAAATTATATCTTATGGTACTTTAGTTATTGTTATTATATTAAGGTTATTCCTTATTATATTACAGTTATTTTGCTTTATTTTAAGGTTATTTCTTATAATCATTATCTTCTCTATTTTTTCTCTATTTTAATATTTTTTCTTTTTATTTTAAGGTTATTTCTTGTTATACCCTTTATCGTCTATTTTTTTGTCTATTGTGTTATTCTCTCTCTCTCTCTCTCTCTCTCTCCCTTCCCCCCTCTCTTGGCCGTTAATATCGCTTCGCGGTATCCTGCTGCTATATCCTTCCGCGATATCCCCCTGCATGCTGTTGTACCCGTTTACTCAAAAATAAAATGCATTTCGCTAACGGACTCTTAACTGGGGCACCGTCAAGCTTTACCGAATAGACCTAGACCTACGGTAATTAAAGCTTAACTCTTAACTCTCAACTCTTTACTTGTATTTTCAGACCGACTGCAGACTCGAACCGGGACAAAATGTTCTTAAAGCGTTAGTAATTAATAGTTAAATTTACTCACTTCAGTCCTCTGCCTTGGGTAGACCCTGTCACCTCCCATGCCGGCGGAAGGATCCTCCGTTGCCTCACTTCGAACAAACTGTCTCAGTTGGAGCCGATGTGGGAGGTCTTTCAGCTGCCATGCACTGACCTGGAGGGATCCTGCCACTGTGGAGGAAGGGTCTTGGGGTCCTTGGTTCGGGCGCCAAATATGTTGGAAGAATTCCTTATCAAAAGTTAGGCAGGATCAAAGTTTCAGCAAATTTAATATGCACTGATCAGCGGAAGACAATACAGAGTACAACTTTCACAGACTGCTGCAGTGCATTGGCTTAACTAACAGAGTGATTCTGGCTATATGTATCCAAAGAGCTGTCGGGGTGAGGTCACTTCTTGGTAGTTCATTCATGACTCAATTGATTAAGTTTGCTGAGCCTCTTGATTAGTTCATTCGTGACTCAGATTGTATCTGCTGACTACATGCAGGAAACCACTTGACGTTAGTGATAGGGCTGTACGCAGTCACAGTGATAGAACTGGACAGTCATAGTTGATAACCTAAGTTACATCAGCATCCTTTTATCTGTTTTTTCCACTACTCAACAACTCCAAATAAGGTAACAGAATTTCCTGAGTCAGTGTACACATTAAGCTTATACTATATACAGTATATATAAATATGAAAAATTCACATACATCAAAATTCATATAATTCAGTGTAGCATAGAATTTTTCCATCAGCCACGTCTGCGGTTGATCTCTGATTTCATGTCCCCATTGCTGGTCACTGTGGAGTCCAGATACACAAATTAACAGACTCAACAACATCATTCCTGAGCTGTAACGGGGGTGAGTCCAGTCCATTGCCGACATGCATTAACTCTGTCCAGCTCACCTGAAGGCCCAGCTTCGCTGCCTCTTCGTGGTAGGCAACCAGAGCACCTGTCAGCTGACTGTAGGATGGGCTAAACAGGATGGTATTGCCAGCGTATTCAAGGTCAGCCAGATTGTTGTTGCCAAACTGCATGCCAGGGACCCGCTCGCAAACCTTGGTCATCAGATAGTCTATGACACAATTGAAGAGGTCAGGAACAGCCACACAACCTTGTTGGACCCGCTGTTGATGGGAAACCCGCCGGACTCCTTTTCGTTCACACGGACACAACTCTCCAAGCTACTGTAGAGCCATTTGAACAGGGCTACGATCTTGGGTGGGGCTCCAAGGGTCTGCAGGATACTCCAAAGAGAAGCGTGGTCCATGGTGTCAAAGACGGCGTTAAGCTCTATTAATATGCGAACAGCAGAGATGTGGCCTGAAGTCGAGCGGTTTGGCATGAAGCCTGCCTGCTGAGGGCGATGGCTGCCTCTAATGGCTGGAACGGCACAACTGATGAGGATCCTGGTGAAGAGCTTACTAGGAATGGACAAAAGGGTAATGCCTCTGTGATCATGGCAGATGAGTTTGTTGCCCTTTCGCTTCCAGAAGGGGAGGATGATTCCCCTTGTCTAGTCACTGGGGAGTTGCTCTGTCACCCAAACATGATTGATGATGTGGGTGAGCCACTGGATTGTGCCGTATTTGCCCATCTTCAGCATTTTGGCGGTTATAGCACAAATTCCAGGGGCTTTCCTGTTGTTTCTCTTTGTCAGGACAGTCGCGACTTATTCGGTCTCGATTGGTCCTACAGGAATCACAGGAAACGGTGGCATTGGTAGTGGCTAGGAGATTGGGGTCAACAGGAACAGCAGGATGATGCAGGAGGTGACTGAAGTGCTCTTTCCAGCGGTCAAGGCAGTCTGTCTCAGTGGTGATGAGATTACCATTGATGTCCTTCACCTGTGCTGTCTTGATGTGTGAGCCATTGCATGCTTGATGGAGCATACTGAACACACGGCTCATATTGTTATTTCTGGCCACTGACTCCAGGTGCACGGCTTCTTCTGATCAGTACCTCTCCTTGTCCTCCCCGATGGCGACATTGCGTAGATGGTTTAATTTGTGGTACTCCATCAGGTCGCCTCTGAGGCGGGCCTCTTGGCGATCGTTGATGATGTCCAGAGTCCGCCAAGTGATCCAAGGCCATTTTGGGGAAGATTGTGAACGTTCCAGGGCATTGCAGGCAGACTGGATGATGTTTTTCTTGAAACTCTCCCAGTTGCCCACTTTGTCTGTGGCCAGAACACTGAAGTGATTGTTGCTAGAACACTGGAACTCAGTGAGGATGTTGGGATCACAGAGCTGGGATGAGTTCAGGTGGGACTTGTACTTGGCAGAAGGATCGGCCCGTAGTTTCAGCTTAAGGTGCGCGACCAGTAGGCAATGGACAGTGTTACCAAGCTCTGCTCCTCTGAACACACAGCAGTTTGTCACAAATTACTTCCAGTGGTGGGACATGATGATGATCTGGTTGAGGGCTTTTTGGGTTCTGACATCCGGGCTGTACCAAGTCCAGTGATGGATGAGTTCCCGAGGAAACCAGGTGTCGGCTATACAGAGATTGTGGGAGTGGCAGAGCAGAAGGAGGAAGTTACCATTGTCATTCATAGATGGGTCGGGAAAGGTGGTGCCGACAAGTGGACTGGGCTGGGACTAGATCTTTGGAGGAGAGGGTAGTGTTGGCATTGGTAAGAATGATGGTGATGTCGTGCGATGGAGCCTGTCCAACAACCTAATGAAGCTGGTCAAAGAAAGCATCCTTCTCTTCCTCATCTGCAACATTGGTGGGGGCATAGGTGACAATGACTGTCATCTTTTGGTGCTGGTTAAGAAAGCGGGCTGAAAGTAATAATAATAATAATAATAATAATAATAATGCATTTTATTTAAGGGTGCCTTTCAAAACACACAAGGACACCGTACAGTAAAACAAGTAAGGTAAAACAAATAAGATAAAAATCGGTTAAAATTAGACGGTGCAAATTTATTCACAAAGAAAAGGCAGCCTAAAATAAATTGGTCTTGAGTTGAGCTTTAAATAGTGAGAGAGTGTGTCAGTGTTTCTGAGTCCAGATGGTAGTGAGTTCCAGAGCCGGGGAGCAGAGTGACTGAAAGCCCTGCTCCCCATAGTGGTGAAATGGGCAGAGGGAATTGTGAGATGGAGGGAAGAAGATGACCTAAGAGTGTAGGAAGGAGGGGCTACATGGAGGAGGTCGGAGAGATATGGAGGGGGGGCGAGGTTTTGAATGACCTTGAAAGTTAGTAATAGAATTTTGAAATTAATACGGTGTTTAACTGGAAGCCAGTGGAGTTGCTGCAGGGTGGGTGTGATGTGGTGGATGGACGGAGTTCTGCTGATGATATGCGCAGCTTAATTCTGGACCAGTTGAAGTTTATGGAGGGATTTGTAAGGTAAGTGAGACCAAAAAAGAGAGAATTGCAGTAATCCAGACGAGAAGTGACGAGGCTGTGATCAAGGATAGCAGTGGTGTGGGGGATGAGGGAGGGACAGAGACGGTTAATGTTCTGCTGGTGGAAGTATGCTGACCGGGTAATGTTATTAATGTGGGAGTAGAAAGATAAAGTGCTGTCAAGGATGACACCCAGACTCTTAACCTGTGGAGAGGGGGAGACAGAGGAATTGTAAATGAGGAGTGAGAAACTGTCAGATTTGGAGAGAGCTGATTTTGTGCCAATGAGGAGAACCTCAGTTTTATCACTGTTTAATTTGAGAAAATTGGATGAAATCCAAGATTTGATTTCTGTCATGCAGTCAGTAAGGGAGGTGGGAGGCAGCGGGTAAGTGGGTTTGCTGGAGGGGTAGAGCTGGGTGTCATCTGCGTAGCAATGGAAATTAATGTTGTTTATGGAGAATACTACCGAGGGGAAGAAGATAGATGATAAAGAGGAGGGGCCCCAGCACAGAGCCCTGGGGCACACCTAAAGTGACTGGAGAAGTGAGGATGTGAAAGATTTAAGCTGAATGAATTGGGTGCAGTCTGACAGGTAGGACTTACACCAGGCTAATACAGTGTGGGTGATAATGATAGAAGATCATCTACTAAGAAGGGTGTTATGATTGATGGTGTCAAAGGCTGCACTAAGGTCAAGGAGAATGAGGATAGACAGTAAACCAGAATCAGCTGCCATGAGAAGGTCATTGTTAATTTTTATGAGTGCAGTCTCTGTGCTGTGAAGGGGGCAGAAACCAGACTGAAACTGTTCATATAAACTGTTACGGGATAGGTGGGAATGGAGTTGAGTAGCTATGGTTTTTTCTAGGATTTTAGAAATGAAGGGTGGATTGGAAATAGGGTGGAAGTCGTTGAAGTTGGTAGGATCAGCACCAGGTTTTTTCAGTATCGGGGTTATTGCAGCAGTCTTGAAGGACGGAGGAACAGTTCCAGTGGTGAGAGAGGAGTGGATAATGGCAGATATAAGGGGAACCAGAGAAAGGAGGCAGGCTTTAACCAGGACTGTGGGGAGAGGGTCCAGCTGACAGGTGGATGGCTTGGACTGTCAGATGAGGTCTGAGATTTCAGAGGAGGTGGGGAGCTGGAAAGATGAAAATGAGTGAATGGGCGGAGGAAGTTCAGGTGAAATAGTGGGAGAGTTTGGACTAAGGTCCTGATGAATTTTCTTGGGGTTTTTTTTCTCTTTGAAGAATGACATAAGGGAATTACAGAAGGCATTAGAAAACAGGTGAGACTGTAGAGAGTCTGGGGGTTGGATGATGTGACTGAGTAGTGAAAACAGTGACTTGGTGTTACCTTCATTAGATAAGATTAAGTGGAGTAGTAGTTGGAGTTGGTTTAAGCAATATTGTCCTTGTAGTATAATATATAGTCTTTGAGCATATCTTTGTGAACAGCAAATCCAGTTTTTCTGTAAAGCTGCTAGAGCTATCAGCCTTTGGCTTTTTGTAGTCAAAGTTCAGGGGTGAACCGGGGGCGGAGTGAGAGAAAGAAACAGTTCTGGTTTTTAGCAGAGCAAGGGAGTTAAGAATGTCCTTGAGTCCAGAATTATAAAATGAGACCAGCTCTTCAAGAGTGGATGAGTTGAAAGTGGCCATAAGGGAGTCAATATTAAAGGAAACAGAGTTAAAATTATTGTCCTTTATATTACAAAATGAAGTAAGACGGGGGAGCTTAGTAATTGAAAATGTGAGTTTGATATTGAATAAAAGGAGAAGGTGATCAGTTATTGGGAATTCATCTGCTAGTCAAGAGGTGTAACACCAGAGCAGCAGATTAGGTCCAAAGTATGTTCTTTAGAGTGGGTGGAAACATTAGTATACTGCTGAAGTCCAAAACTCAAGGCAGGATGAAAAATCTCTGGTGAGTGGGTTATTGATATTGTCCATGTAAATGTTAAAATCCCCCAGTAGTATTATGTTAGGTGAGAGAGTGAATATATGTGTAAGAAAAGCAGCAAAGTCATTTAAAAAGTCAGTGTTGAGTTTGGGGGGCAGTAAACAGTTGCAATAATGGTGAGAGTGGGTCCAGACAGTTGACATACAGTAGACTCAAAAGAATTGAAGGCAGGAGCAGACACCGGTATGACTTTCCAACTCCCCGGCCAGTGCCACATGTTTGACAGATGTAAACAAACCCCGGTGGAGTGGATTCATGAGTTGGGAAAAGTCATGTGGTTGTTGCCATGTCTCAGTTAAACAGAGAAAGTCTAACTTACAGTTGGTGAGGAGATCCTGGACGAGATGCCCCTTACTCATAAGTCAGCAAGTATTAAGGAGACCAAGGTTGACAGGGATGATGTCAGGTTTGGTAGCTGACGGAGCTAGGCTAGCTAACACACTGCAGTTGACAACCCGACCAGTGTTGCATGGAGGGCGTCAAGAGTTGGACCAGATGGAGTTTGTTTTCGAGGTGTCAACTTGGAAACTCCGGTGGTAGCCACAGTGAATGTATCACCGTTGGGGCTGGAAAGCATTGTCTGGGTAGAGATGTAGCACAGTCGGCGGAGACTCAGACATGAGGAAGCGCAGTTGAAGAAGCTCAGTAGCCGAAAACTGGATCAGACCTGTCATGGGTTGATGAGCAAGTGACAGGAGAGACCAGACAACCGTGAACCAGATATAAATCTTGCCAGTCCACATTGTAGGCCCTAAAACAGACAGCTTTAGCGTTCCAGACGAGGAGAAACCAGGTAAGATGCGGTAGCAATGGGTGTTGGCAAGAGCAGAGTATAGATGCTAGTCCATAGACAATCAGTCAGAAGTGACAACTGAATTCATGAATGCAGGAATGATTGAGAGGTAAATCTTCCAAGTGATACCAATTGCAGAGTCCAATAAAACAAAGATTTCAAAGTTAATTATCAGTGAGCAGCGGAAAAAAGTTGCGCCAGCGTTTGCTCAAACTGAAAAAATAGTAGTCTGTCATTCCCAGTAGTCTGTCGCTCATCTGTATCCAGCTGATGAGTGACTTGTGGATGGGCTTTGGTATGGCAACCATCACACCATAAAGGTGTATCCGCTTCTCAGCACTGCTCCAGATGAAATGGTAATCGCCTGCAATGGTTTCACTGCTGCTTTGCCACCGTGATTTGCAGAGACCCACCAAGGTGATGTTGTAGTGGGTGAGCTCTTGGGACATCAGTGTGGCTGCTCCAGAGTGAAAGAGTGTCTGGACATTCCACGTGACAACACGGGTGCTGTGGCGAAGGTCAGTCTGTACTCATTTGTCGGGGGCATGCTGGGGTCCAATTCCGAGACGGGCAGTCCATTTTCTTCTGATTGGTTTTGTAACAAAGTAGGTTTCTCCTGGGTGGGTTGTTAGCCTTATGCAGGATAGTTGGATGATGGAGCTGCCATCAAACAGCGTGCCGGCACGCCATGGGTCACTGTTTGTCTAGAGCCTCCCTGAAGGTGCTTTCACACCAAACGCGAACAGGCGAATTTTTCGCGTGGCATGATTACATCATAAATCAATGTAAACACACCAACAGACATGAATAATGAGATGCAGACAGGCGAAGTTGTCTTTCAGACCTCTGCAGCTGTGTTCAACCTGCTGTGGAAATTCCCAAAATAACATCATGCTTAGGTTTACATTATTCGACTGGGGGCTCACCTGAAAATGTTGTCTCAAGCCTCCAAAACTTCACAGATGATGGGTGTTTACATTGCTAGCTTGCTAGGACGTCCGTGGCCGGAAATCGTGGGTAAATTACTCCAAAATCCCGATTCAGCTTAAGAGTTCCAGTTCTCCTGTCTCCCAGTGAGTGAGTTTCATTTTCTAACTAGTTTAGTCTGCAATGGTGATAATTTTCTCCGGTGACAGCAGAATCTCAAAGCTAGCTGCTAGCAGACGCGAACACGCAACCACGCAAATTCACGCATACTCGTGTCTTCCCATTCACTTTGTATGGATTTGCACCGCCCGTTCGCATTTGGCATGAACACACCTTAAGAAACCAGTCGACCAATGGTGACCCTACTGGACCCTGGCTGGTGATCTGGGGCCCGCCGCGCTGTCGTCATCCCGAGCCACTACCGAGAGTAAATACATGGGAACAAGGAAGTGAGCAAGTGAGAGTGAGGGAGTGAAGAGTAGTGATGGTGGTGGTGGGTCAGATTTGTGTGGTGCTTTGCATGTCGGGTGGTATCTCTGGGTGCCTGTGGTGGGTCCATTGGTCGTTCGCTCCTGGCGGGCATTGGTGGCGGTAGGCTGCATCTGTGGCCACAGCTGCCCTGGGGTGGGTTGGCGGGAGTGTGACTGCTGGTTCCCGGGGCGTGGATAGGGGGCGCTGGGGTGGGTGCAGGCCCGCTGTGGGGGGGGGGGGGGTGTCCGGTGGACCCGTGCCAGGGTTGTGGGCCAGTTTCCGGCCCAGGGGGGGGTGTCGGTCTTCTGGGGGCTGGCATTGGCCCCGCTGAGGAAACGAGAGCGGGTGGAGGTGCGCCGCGCCAGCCGCTTCGTGGCCTAGGCTCCCTCAACTGTCCCTCCTGGGGCGGTTGCATGGCTGTCCTGGGGCTTGCTGGCTTCAGGGCATTTGTGCTCTGTGGGGGCTGGTAGCGCTGTCTTGCTTGTCTGGCATTTCTGAAGGAGGTGGGGTGTTGCTGTGACCTGCCGCCCTCTTTGAGTGGCAAACCACTCACACGCACACACTCACTTTGCGCAAGTATTTAAGGTTGGAGAAGTTAAAGTTATAAAACTACACTTTTACAACAGATATTTTAAGGGTTTATATAGGTGGACTACATCCTATGCAGAAGGAGAAATCTGAAAGAGATAGGAGACTGCAAGGTGGTGGCAGGGGAGAATGTAGCTAGGCAGCATCGAATGATAGTTTGTAGGATGACTTTGGAAAGCAAGAAGAGGAAGAGAGTGAAGGCAGAGCCAAAGATTACTTGGAGAAAGGTACAGAGGGAAGAACATTGCACAGAGTTCAGGAAGGAGTTGATACAGGCTCTGGGTGGTAGGAAAGAATTACCAGATGACTGGGAAAGTACAGCGAAAGTATTGAGGGAAACGGGTAGAAAGGTATGTGGTGTATTCACTGGAAAGAGGAAGGAAGATAAGGATGTTATGAATGGTCTATCATAACAATAGTCGGCGCGGGCGTGATGACAAAGCCACGAGTGATGTCATCACGTCCCGCCTATTTAAGAGAGAGATGGCGGCAGCCCGCTCTCTCTGGCACTCCGCCTCTCAACCAACACCAAACTGTACCTCCTTAGGGTTAGCTTGCTAGCCTATTGTGCATGTTCAAGGTGCTGTTAGCACTTGCTAATGAAGTTCACCATTCAGCAGAGTCGACGCATCCACTGTCCCTCTTTCCAAACATAACATTGGTGATGAGGAGAAAAAAACGACATTGAAACGTGCTTGACACCTCTGCCACCGTTCCTCGCATTCCCAAGTGAGCCACCCATCCCATGGCCTCGTTGGTATGAGTCATTCCACACGTACGTGTCGACAGTGAACTTGGCGAAAGTCGGCAAGATGCAGCTGCGACTGTTTCTCATCTACAGCCTGGGTACTGAGGGACAGTGGGTGTTTGGCTCATTGGGACCAGCAGACACATACAAGGAGCGCATCATGCTGCTAGTCGGACACTTTGCGACACCAGAGAACGTAGTGGATAAAGTTCTGCCAGCAACGGCAGACAGCGGAAAAAAGACAACAGTTCGTCATGGACCTCCGCTGTCTGGCTAGCACATGCAGGTTTGGTCAGCAAGACGACGAAATGATACGGGACCAGCTAGCAGAGCACACTAGCAACCTGCGGCTGTGGGCAAAGCTGCTGATGCCACCAGACGACGTACCGCTGGCGAAGGCGGTGGAACTGGCGTTTCAACTGGAGGCCGTTGACCGCTTGTCATCACAGCTAGGTGAGCCACAACAACAAGCCCTGCTAGCACACGCAGTCACCACAGAAGAACCCGGTTATACTGCAACTTTCACGTAGGATGCCGAGGTGAACACCGTGGGACTGAGGAACACCACGAGGTACAATTTGTGTGGTAACTGCGACTCCCTGATGCACCAAGAGTGAGCGCGATCCTGCCCAGCCAGAGGACAGCGATGTCAGCGATGCGGCAAGCTAAATCACTTTGCCAAGGTATGCTGATAGACATGAATAACACTAAGTCCGCTACCCAGCGCAACAGAACCACCAGCGACCACCATTCACACAGTGCGCTCCAGAAGGGCGGCGTGCAAGTGGTGCACGGTAAGGCTGAATGACCTTAGTTTGCTGTTGCTGCTGGACACTGCCACTGTGAAATCCATGATGAACTGGGTAACTAAAGAAATTCTTCCCTAACCACCCTATCGGGAAGAATCCAGCAGAGCTGTACGGCTACAGACACACACACATGAGCAGTTTAGGAACCATAATGCTGATGGTTCACTATGGGTCAAGAACCCTCCCAGAGTAAATCTTTCAGGAAGCCACACACAGAGACAACATCCTGGGGTGTGATCTGTTTTATGAACTGGGTTTTACCATTCACGATAACCTCGGATTCTGTTTGACCACTGATGATGGGAGCGCAACGCACCTGAATGAGGGTAAAGCCACTCCAGGCTTGACACCGCAGAAAGACCACAGCATGGAAAAAGGGCAGAAACCAAATTCACCTCTGATCCTCACCCAGCATAAGCCTCAAGGAGCCACTGCAGAGCTGCAGGAGAGGGAGTTTGTGGTGATTGGGGACCCTGATGAACAACAACAACCTGGCACATGTCCCGTCATCATCACTGTGACCACAATCAGCACCAGGAGAGAAGGGGCAGAAGCCGGACTCATCTCACATTCTTGCCTGGCATTAGCCTCAAGGAGCCGCTGCAGCGCTACAGGGTTGAGAGTTTGTAGCCCAGCAGGACCCAGCAGAGCAACGCCAACCAAGGACACGTCCTGCCACCGGCGTGAAAGGCATGCCGCCACAACAGCAATGACGAGTGCAGCCAAATCAATCGCCACTTGCAGTGCTGGAATGGATTTGGGTCTGACAATCCAAATAACTGGACCCACAGACAGTTCAGTCATCACAGATGAGAATCACCATGCAGTTGGGGCCAGCCACCTTCCAGATGGCCGATGGTTCGAGGTGGCACGCCAGCCGTCTTCGGAGGGTGAGAGCAGCTACCCCAGACCAAGCTGTGATGCTGGAGCCAATCCAGCCAGTGTGGGACCCGGATTGAGACTTTGCAGCTGTTATAAACCCTGGCTCATGGGCTTGGACATAAAAGGGAGACCACACGGAGGTGCCCATTTGAACAATAATTTATTTATTAAACAGAAGAGAAATAATAAAAGAAAGTGTCTGTAAAATCAGTGGTGTTTGTATATATGTATGGAATGCATGAAACAGACAAACATAACAGACAGTCACTAGCCCATCCAGTGACTGCACGCCTCTGTCAGGGCTGCAGTCATGCCCTGCGGCCAACCCAGAACCAGAAATCCCAACAGCTACAAACAATGAAAACTGAACAGGACCACCAGCACAGCCTCGACCAGGTGACAGAACCAGAACAGGCAGCAGGCTGAGCAGCGCACCAGGAAGGCGACCGGTCTCCAGCAGGAGCAGAACACTACTGAGAGGCACACAGAGATGGCTTTTATAGGCACCTCCCAGCCAGGGGCGGTCCTTCATAGCCCCACCTACAGCACAAGAGAAAACACAGAAACATCCCAGTCCAGCAAGGAGCGGGCCATAACAGCAGCAGAACACCCAGATCCATGGCACCCAGCACCTTCAGGGGTGCGCCCATCGCGGACACGCCAGAGATCCCCCTGAACTCAAAACCACAGCAGTGACTCTGTAAAAACTGGATAACAGAGCACGACTGGTTCAACAGTGGCAGAATAACGCACTCAGTCTTGCAGGGTCAACCCATGGTCTACTCGGTGGCCCAGGTTCTAACTGTTTTACTGTTGTTGGTTTTATGTATGCATAATGTTTTTGGTTTTCCCAAGGGGGGGGTGGTGGTGAATGTTGTGAATGGTCTATCTTAACAATAGTCGGGATGACGAAGTCATGGGTGATGTCATCACGTCCAGCCTATTTAAGAGAGAGACGGCGGCAGCCCACTCTCTCTTTGGCGCTCCGCCTCTCAACCATACCAACCTGTACCACCTCAGAGTTAGGTTGCGAGCCTATTGTGTATGTTCCATGTGCTGTTAGCACTTGCTAGCTTGCTACTTGTTAGCACTTGCTAATGAAGTTCACCATTCAGCAGAGTTGATGCCTCCACTGTCCCTCTTTCCAAACATAACAAAGGAGACTTGGGGTTGAATAATTAGGTACAGGAAAGTATTCAAAGGAAGAGGATGGCAAAGAAAAAGTGGGATAGTCAGGAAGATGAAGAAAGTAGACAGGAGTGTTTTGAATCAAGGCACATGGCAAAGAGAGAGGTGGCAAAGGAAAAGGCATATAATGAGTTGTATGAGAGGCTGAAGATTAAGGAAGGAGAAAAAGACTTGTATCGACTGGATTAGCTAGACAGAGAGATCGAGCTGGAAAGGATGTGCAGCAGGTTAGGCTGATTATAGACAGAAATTGTAATGTACTAACAAGGAGTGTGTTGAGAAGATGGAATGAGTGCCTTGAGGAGCTGGTGAATGAAGAAAATGAGAGAGAGAGGAGGATGGATAAAGGAAAGATGGTGAACAAACAAGTCCCGAGAATTAGCAAGGTGGAAGTGAGGGCAGCTTTGAAGAGGATGAAGAATGGAAAGGCAGTTGGTCCAGATGACACATCTGTGGAGGTATGGAGATGTTTAGGAGATATGGCAGTGGATTTTAACCAGATTGTTTAACACAATCTTGAAGAGTGAGAGGATGCCTCAGGAGTGGAGAAGAAGTGTTTTGGTACCGATTTTCAAGAACATGGGTGATGCTCAGAGCTGTAGGAACTACAGAGGCATAAAGTTGATCAGCCAACATTGTGAAGATATGGGAAAGAGTTGTTGAAGCCACGTTAGGAGGAGAGGTGACAATCAGGGAGCAGCAGTACGGTTTCATGCCAAGAGAGTACTACAGAAGCAATGTTTGCTCTAACAGTGTTGATAGAGAAATATAGAGAAGGTCAGAAGGACTTGCACTGCCTTTGTGGATCTAGAGGAAGCATGAGATAGAGTGCCAAGAGAGGAAGTGTGGTACTGTATGATAAAGTCAGAAGTGGCAGAGAAGTATGTGAGGGTGATGCAGAACATTTATGAGGACAGCGAGACAGTGGTGAGGTGTGCTGTAGGAGTGACAGATGGGTTCAAGGTGGGGGTGGGCTTACAACAGGGATTGGCTCCAAGCCCATTCTTATTTGCCATGGTGATGGACAAGGTCAGACAGGAGTCTCCATGGACCATGATGTTTGTAGACAACATTGTGATCTGTAGTGAGAGTAGGGAGCAGGTGGAAGAGAACCCAGAAAGGTGCAGTTATGCTCTGGAGAGAAGAGGAATGAGAGTTAGTTGAAATTAAAAAGAATACATGAATGTGAATGAGATGGAGGCAAGTGTAACAGTGAAGTTGGAAGGAGTAGAGGTAGTGAAAGCAAATGAGTTTACACACCTGAGGTCAACCATCCAGAGCAATGGAAGATGCACAAGAGAGGTAAAGAAGAGAATGCAGACAGGGTGGAGTGGGTGGAGACGAGTGTCAGGGGTGATTTGTGACAGATAGCAGCTAGAGTGAAAGAGAAGATTTACAAGACGGTAGTGAG
This sequence comes from Pholidichthys leucotaenia, assembly GCA_020510985.1. Classification (NCBI taxonomy): domain Eukaryota; kingdom Metazoa; phylum Chordata; class Actinopteri; order Cichliformes; family Pholidichthyidae; genus Pholidichthys; species Pholidichthys leucotaenia. Next base: position 290,747,164 of record CM035845.1, read on the forward strand.
ACCTGCTATGATGTATGGTTTGGAGATGGTGGTGCTGACAAATAGTATGAGGAGCTGGAGGTGGCAGAGCTGAAGATGCCAAGATTCTCATTGGGAGTGACTATTTGCACCTGTAAAAGGACATGTGTGTGTGCATGCGCATGTATGAGAGTGCGCGCAAAGTGAGTCTATGAAAAGGAGTATGCTGAATTTATTCTGGCCACAAGCTGCATATCGGTTTTATATATATGTCAGGTTTTTTTAATCCTAAAAATGGTTGTTAGCCGTCATCTTATCAGTAACAGAAAAATGTGTGTGTGCATCTGTCTGTCTGTCTGTGGGGTTGGGTGGGTGAAAGGGTGGGGTCATATTTTTCATTCATTCATTCATTCATTCATTCATTCATCTTCTTCCGCTTAATCCTTTTTGGGTCGCGGGGGGTGGGGGTGGGGGGGCTGGAGCCTATCCCAGCGGGGGGGGGGCTGGAGCCTATCCCAGCATCTTTGGGCGAGAGGCAGGGTCCATTTTTAATTTGTAAAACACTTTGTTTCAACTTTTTGTATGAAAAATGCTACAGAAATAAAGTTTTCATTGATTGATGACATTACATCTTTGACATGCACACTCTGCTCACAGACTGGAGGCTGTATCTCAGGACTCAGAGAGAGCAGAGGATCAAGAGAATGTCAGCAGGTTCAAGGGCAGTTTATTGATTGATTTCATGTTTTAATGAATTGGTTTTTGTATACTTATTGCTCCCCAATACAATCCTGTCATTTTGCCTGGATCAAACCCAATACTGGTACTAAATATTTCATCGGCCCATCTCTAGTATAAAGTGGATAGGTGGAAATTACAGTCAGTTATAATACATCATCCTCATTTTAATCTGTCAAAATGACGGACAGTGTTCAGATTTTTTTGTCATGGCTAAAAAAAAAAAAAAAGCTGCCAGTGGCAGCCCATATTCAGTTAACCCAACCTCTGATAGGGGCGATTAGAGATTAAAAAAAACAGCTTAGTGAAAGAGGTAATATGTTCAGAGAAAGTTCAGGATTTAAGTAGCAATGTGATTAAAAAAACCTTCAAAAATATACAGTTGATATAAAAAGCCTACACACCCCTGTTCAAATGCCAGGTTTTTGTGATGTAAAAAAATGAGACCAAGATAAATCATTTCAAAACTTTTTTCCACCATTAATGTGACCTATAACCAGTACAACCCAATTGAAAAACAAACTGAAATCCTTTTAAGGGGAAAAATAAAAAACTTGCAATAACCTGGTTGCATAAATATTCACACCCTTAAATGAATACTTTGTTGCAGCACCTTTGGCTTTTATTACAGCACTCAGTCTTTTTGGGTAGGAGTCTATCAACGTGGCACATCTTGATGTAGCAATATTTGCCCACTCTTCTTTGCAAAAATGCTCCAAAGCTGTCAGATTACGAGGGCATCTCTTGTGTACAGCCCTCTTCACATCACCCCACAGATGTTCAATTGGATTCAGGTCTGGACTCTGGCTGAGCCATTCCAAAATCTTAATCTTCTTCTGGTGAAGTCCTTCTTTTGTTGATTTGGATGTGTGCTTTGGGTCATTGTCATAGTGAAAGATGAAGTTCATCTTCAGCTTTCTAGCAGAAACCTGAAGGTTTTGTGCACTGACTGGTATTTGGAACTGTTCATAATTCCCTCCACCTTGACTAAGGCCCCAGTTCCAGCTGAAGAAAAACAGCCCCAAAGCATGATGCCGCCACCACCATGCTTCACTGTAGGTATAGTGTTCTTTTGGTGATGAGCAGTGTTGTGTTTGCGCCAAATATACCTTTTGGAATTATGGCCAAAAAGCTCAACCTCGGTTTCATTGGACCATAACACATTTTCCCACATGCGTTTGGGAGATTTCAAATGTGTTTTTGCAAAATGTAGCCAGGCTTTGATGTTTTTCTAAGTAAGATAAGGCTTCCATCTTGCCACCCTACCCCATAGCCTAGACATATGAAGAAGACAGGAGATTGTTGTCACATGTAATAAACAGCCAGTACTTGCCAGAAATTCCTGCAGATCCTTCAGTGTTGCTGGTGGCCTCTTGGCAGCCTCCCTGGCCAGTTTCCTTCTCGTCTTTTCATGAATTTTTGAAGGAAGTCCAGTTCTTGGTAATGTCATTGTTGTGCCATATTTTCTCCACTTGATGATGACTGTCTTCACCGTGTTCCATGGTATATTTAATGCCTTGGAAATTCTTTTGTACCCTTCTCCTGACTGATACCTTTAAACAGTGAGATCCCTCTGATGCTTTGGAAGCTCCTTGCGGACCATGGCTTGTGCTGTAAGATGTGACGACAAAAATAGCTACATTTGCATGGACACAAGTAACCGGATTAAAAGCCTGATTGGAATAAAAATGCTTCATGTAAACATGCCAATCTGAATATTCTAACCCGATCACGCTCATTGGGATCAAAATTTCATTCTGATTGAGAGGGGTGGGTTATGCCGATTGTTAATCCGAATGGTGCGCATGAAAACACTTATTCCGAACATAGGGCAGAAAATATGTTTACTGCGCATGTCTGTACACCAGCTGCACGTCAACGTGATGTATTTCCGCCTTAGCAGCAGCTAGTGGAAAACATAGCGGGAGTAAGACAAAACTGGTCTGTATCGTCCTGCTGTCTCCCTCTGTTCATCATATGCAGAAGTATGTACTTGTAGCTTCATTACGGAGACCAGCAGAAGCAAAAGTACAGTCTGAATAACACAATACAGGTCCATTTCAATATGAAGCAGGGATTGCTAACACCGGAAGTTGCTTCTTCTTCTACTATTTTCGGAATGTTGAAATGTCAACGTGCGCATATCAGAATGATTTATTCCGTTCAAACGTGTGACACATGGAAACGCATGTCCTAATCGGATCAGCTTTTTCAGGATCCATGTAAACAGTAAAGTTTTGATCTGAATTGTAATCAGATTGATGAAATTTTGCCCCTGTAACCGTGGCTAATGTCAGGAAAAGCCTACTGGAACAGCTGAACTTTATTTGGGGTTAATCGTCGTCGTCGGTCTATGATGACCATGGAAGAGAATCCTAAATGTCTACTCTGCTGGAACAGCACCGCCTGTGGCTGAACAGGCCGATGCGCGAATGGCAGTCCCTGTCACACAGGTCGCACTTGTGGGTAGTCTCCGTGCTGCTGGGTCTGTGGCGGTTCTTCCTGCAGGTCCTTTTTTCATCTGCTGCAGCAGTCAGTCTCTCTTCACCCACCTTGAGCTGTCTGGTCAGGGTGCCTCTCCATTTGGAGCGGTCCGTTGCAAGGTCCTCCCAGCGCTCTGTGTTGATCTCCAGGGCCTTCATGTCTCTCGTGCAGACGTCTCTAAAGCGCAGCTGTGGGCGGCCAACGTCTCTCCTGCCAGTTGCCAGTTCTCCGTAGAGGACGTCTTTGGGGATTCTGCCATCCTCCATACGGTGAACGTGGCCTAGCCAGCGGAGCCTGCGCTGCCTGAGTAGAGTGAACATGGAGGGAAGGCCGGTGCGGGACAGAACTTCTGTGTTGGGCACTTTGTCCTGCCAGGATATGTCCAGGATGTGGCGAATGCAGCGCAAGTGGAAGGAGTTCAGTCTCTTTTCCTGCCGGGCGTATGTTGTCCACGTCTCACTCCCATAGAGCAGTATGCTGATGACGCAGGCGTTGTACACTGCCATCTTCGTCTTGACAGAGAGTTTGGGATTCTCCCACACTCGTGTGGTGAGGCGAGCGAGTGTGAAGGCTGATTTTCCAATCCTCTTGTTGATCTCTGTATCAAGGGAGAGGTTGTTGCTGATCGTGGACCCCAGGTACGTGAACTGATTCACGACCTCCAGCTCGTAGTCGTCGATGGTGATGGTTGGTGGTGCTTCCGTGCCTTGCGCCAAGACGTTAGTCTTCTTCAGGCTGATGGTAAGCCCGAAGTCCTTGCATGCCTGGGAGAAGCGGTCCATCAGGGTCTGAAGCTCCTGCTGTGTGTGGGTTGCGACTGCAGCGTCGTCTGCGAACAGCTTGTCTCTGATTAGAGCCTCGCGTACTTTGGTTCTGGCTTTCAGGCGGGCGAGGTTGAAAAGCCTGCCGTCAGATCTTGTGTGCAGGTAGATTCCCTCTGTCGCTGTGCTGAAGGCATGCCTCAGGAGCATAGCAAAGAAAATCCCAAAGAGGGTTGGTGCAAGTACACAGCCCTGTTTCACTCCACTGCGTATGTTGAATGGCTCTGAGACGTTGCCATCGTGCTGCACTATCCCCTGCATGTTGGTGTGAAACGATTTGATGAGGCTTTGTAACTTTGGTGGGCATCCTATCTTTGGCAGAATCTTGAAAAGGCCCTCTCTGCTGACCAGATAAAACGCTTTGGTGAGGTCGATGAAGGCGACGTACAGGGGCATGTTCTGTTCTCTGCATTTCTCCTGGAGTTGGCGGATGGAGAATATTATGTCTACCGTCGATCGCTCAGCGCGGAAGCCACACTGAGACTCGGGGTAGACACGTTTGGCAAGCTTCTGTAGACGAACGAGAACAACTCGTGCGTAGACTTTGCCAACAACGCTGAGGAGGGAGATGCCCCTGTAGTTGTTGCAGTCGCTTCTCTCCCCTTTGTTTTTGTAGAAGGTGATGATCTTGGCGTCCCTCATGTCCTGTGGTACGGCACCTTCCTTCCAACACTGGCAGAGGACGTCATGCAATGGCAGCAGTAGGGCGGTCTTGCAGTGCTTGATCAGGTCAGGGGGTATGCCGTCGTTGCCGGGTGCCTTGCCAGCGGCCAAGCTATCAATGGCCTTGCTGAGTTCGTCGATGGTTGGCTCGGCGTCAAGTTCGTCCATGGATGGCAGGCATTCGATGGCATCAAGGGCTGACGGTGTCACGGTGTTCTGTCTGGAGTAGAGGTCGGAGTAGTGTTCCACCCATCTCTCCATCTGCTTGTTCTTTCCTGTGATCATCTCCCCAGTGGAGGATTTGAGGGGGGCCGTCTTGCTCTGAGCCGGACCAAGTGCTTTCTTGATGCCATCGTACATACCACGGATGTTCCCTGTTATGGCAGCGGTTTGAATGTCTTGGCTGAGCTGAGTCCAGTACTCGTTGGCACAGCGCCGAGCAGTCTGCTGAACTTTGCTTCTCGCAGCCCTGAGAATCTGGAGATTCTTCTCGTTTGGGTACTTCTTGTACTCAGCAAGTGCTGAGCACTTGGCTTCAATGACGGGGGTCATCTCAGTCAACTTGGCATCAAACCAGTCCTGTGACTTCGAGGTCTTCCTCCCAAAGCCAAGGCTGTGCGGTGGATGGTGTTTCGCAGCTCTTCCCACTTCTGCTTTGCAGATTCTCCTTCTTGTGGTACACCAAGTTCCTTCTCAAAGGTGGAGGCAAACTGCTCAACAAGTTCTGGTTGAGCCATCTTGCTGGTGTCAATCCGTGCCTTTCCAGGCTGTCTAGCACGATGGAATTTTTTCAGCTGCAGCTTGACCTTGCAACACACCAATGAATGGTCTGTGTCGCAATCTGCACTCTGGAACGAACGGGTGATTAGCACGTTCTTCAGTGAGGTGTGCCTGGTCAGGATCAAGTCCAGCTGGTGCCAGTGCTTTGAGCGCGGATGTTGCCAGGAAACCTTGTGTTGGGGCTTGGTCTTGAAGAACGAGTTTGTGATGCACAGATCGTGATATGTGATATGATATGGGGTTAATCAGAGGCATCTTAAATTGCGACAGTGTATGCTGACTCTCATTTAACATGATTTTGAATGTGATTGGTTAATTCTGAACACAGATACATCCCCAGTTATGAGGGTGTGCATATTTATGCAACCAGGTTATTGTAAGTTTTTTTTATTTTTCCCATTAAAAGATTTCAGTTTGTTTTTCAGTAGGGTTGTACAGGTTATAGGTCACATTAATAGTGGAAAATGTTTTGAAATGATTTATCTCTCATTTTTTTACATCACAAAAAACTTGCATTTGAACACGGGTGTGTAGACTTTTTATATTCACTGTATATAGTACATCTTCAATGAAAAAAGTTTGCAAATATACAAAAAGTCTACAGATTTACAAGAGAAAAAACTAGCCAATTTACAGAAAAACACTTGTAAGCATACAATGAATATTTACACATTTATGTAAATAACTTGGAAAATTACAAGAAAAAAAATTATGGAGTGAAAAGTCTTACAAATATATAAAACTGTAACATATGGACGAGACATAAAAAGGGTAAAAATAAAACAAATAAAATCAACCCCCCAGGAATGAAATATCCTGACTTTTAGATTCTACTTTGTCAAGCTCTAAATGTTTTTTTCTTTTAAAATCTGTGCTTGCTGCTTGTAGTGCCAGCTTTTCATATTGCTTTTAAAACTCAAGTCCACTGCGTGACAGTTGTGACAATGCCGCTATGGTTGTTTATAAAGCTGTTGCATTATCAGATTCAGCTACACAACTATCACAATCCACAGAATTTACAGGGATGATCATATTGCTGTACACTTAAAATGAAACCAAGTTCCAAGCAAATTCATAATCATCAACTTTAGTAACTGAGTGTTTTGTCATACAGTAACAGTGTAGTGAGATGAAGACAGCTCTTTATAATTCGTACCATATCACTTTTGTTTGGAAATACGTTTCAGTGCTTGTTAAAAGGCAGCATCTACAGCTGATTGTGGATGTTCAAATGTGGATGACATTAGTTTACGGTTTTATTATTTTTGAGTTTGTATTTATTTATTTTTGTGTTTATATGTATTAATGATCTGACTCACTAGCAGCCTCCTGGAAGTTTTTAACTATCTGACAGTGGCTTATCAGATGTTTTGATGGTCATGAGCAGAGGATCCTGACAGCTAACAGGATGTTGGAAAAAATAAAATATGAGAGAGAAATTTAGTTGACTTGGCTGAGGTTTGCTGTCTCCTGGTGCACTGTAGTTTGATTAAGAAATACTTTTAATAGCCTTTAAAATATATATCTTTACTTAGAGTACATTTTCATTGGTTGCAGGATGTTAAGAATAATCCAAAAGGGTTCATATTGTCTTCTAAAATAATTATAAAAAATATTTTCTTTTCTATCAGACAGTGGAAAAAGGTTGTTTTTATCTTATTAAGTTTCAGCCACTTCTTGCAGCCTTCGTCAGAAGGGTCATGTGATGTTGTTGCAAACAACCACACTCACTGAACATCTAAACCAGATTGACAGCACGGGAAACATTAAATTCTCCCATGAAGAAGAAACCTACAAATCCGTATCTTTTCTGGACATGAAAATCACCCACACAGACGATGGCGGCATCAACATCAAAATACTACAGGAAACCGCCACACACTGAAAAGTATTTATGGACTTCAGAACACCCCACAGCCCACAAACTCTCCATTATCAGAACATTATATGACTGGATGACCGTCTATCTATAAATACACGAAATCTCTGTGTGTGTGTGTGTGTGTGTGTCTGTCTGTCTGTCTGTCTGTCTGTTCCTCACATAACTCTCAAACCATTCGTCAGACTGACCTCAGATTTTACTACTTTTGCTGAAGTTATGAGAGTGTGCACCCTCGAGTATGGAGTTGCTCAATCAAAATATGTAATTGTTTATCAATAAAAGTTTAGCCACTGCTGGGTTTCCTCATGCTCTGGCTTCTGGAAGTGTGGGCGGGTTTTTGGATTTGATGACTCCGTACTGATTGGATAATATACTGCATCATGACCAGTCTCTCACCACAGCACTTTGCAAACAAAAAAAGGAAGTGAAAAGCAACAAATCTGACCAGAAAAAGAGGATAATAATAATAATAATAATGGTTTGCATTTATATAGTGCCTTTCAAGAAACCCAAAGCACTTTACAATGAAAATCCATTATTCATTCACTCCACACACAGACAATGGTAGTGGTAAGCTACTACTGTAGCCACAGCTGCCCTGGGGCAGGCTGACAGAAACATGGCTACCAATCCGCGCCAACGGTCTCTACTGCCACTACCGAGTTGGACCAGAAAAAGAGAATACTGAAGATTTAATGTTTAAAAAAAATATACTATAATGTTGCCATGATTGTGTAGGTCTAAGGAATAATTCGGGGAATGCCAGCGGGGACCGGGGTCTGACAAAGAACACCGGTATTGAGGAAGCAACAGGCGGAATGTGGTCCTTCACAGGGAAGCAAGCCCAGCCTGCCCAGTCAGCAGCAGACAGGAGTCCCTTTGCAGGACCGCGAGCCACCACCGCTGATGGCGCTCTCAGTTATACTATAATGTTGCCATGATTGCGTAGGTCTAAAGAATTATTCGGGGAACACCAGTGTGGAACGGGGTCTGACAAAGAACACCGGTATTGGAGAAGCAACACGCAGAACGTGGTCCTTTGCAGGGAGGCAAGCCCAGCCCGCCGGGTCAGCGGTAGATGGTAGAGTCCCTTTGCAAGACCGCAAGTCACCATCACTGATGGCGCTCCTCTTGGTGTGCTTGCACGGCTATCTAAAAATTAAAAGTTCATAATAATACCACCATGATTGTGGAGTAGAATGCCCAGATCAATTGCATATCATATGCGGCCACATACAGTATCTCACAAAAAGTGAGTACACCCCTGACATTTTTGTAAATATTTTATTATATCTTTTCATGGGACAGCATTGAAGCTATGACACTTTGACACAATGTAATGTAGTCAATGTACAGCTTGTATAACAGTGTAAATTTGCTCTCCCCTCAAAATAACTCAACACACAGCCATTAATGTCTAAACCACTGGCAACAAAGGTGAGTACACCCCTAAGTGAAAATGTCCAAATTGTACCCAAAGTGTCAATATTTTGTGTGGTCACTGTTATTTTCAGCACTGCCTTAACTCTCTTGGGCATGGAGTTCACTAGAGCTTCACAGGTTGCCACTGGAATCCTCTTACACTCCTCCATGACGACATCATGGAGCTGGTGGATGTTAGAGACCTTGCACTCCTCCCTCCACCTTCCGTTTGAGGATGCCCCACAGTACATGCTTGGCCAGTCCATCACCTTTACCCTCAGTTTCTTCAGCAAGGCAGTGGTTGTCTTGGAGGTGTGTTTGGGGTCATTATCATGTTGGAATACTGCCCTGCAGCCCAGTTTCTGAAGGGAGGGGATCATGCTCTGCTTCAGTATGTCACAGTACATGTTGGCATTCATGGTTCCCTCAATGAACAGTAGCTCCCCAGTGCCGGCAGCACTCATGCAGCCCCAAACCATGACACTCCCAACCACCATGCTTGACTGTAGGCAAGCATGGTACAAAGACACACTTGTCTTTGTGCTCCTCATCTGGTTGCCGCCACACACCCTTGACACCATCTGAATCAAATATGTTTATCGTGGACTCATCAGACCACAGGGCATGGTTCTAGTAGTCCATGTCCTTAGTCTGCTTGTCTTCAGCAAACTGTTTGCGGCCTTTCTTGTGCATAATCTTTAAAAGGGGCTTCCTTCTGGGATGACAGCCATGCAGACCAATTTGATGCAGTGTGCGGCGTATGGTCTGAGCACTGACAGGCTTAACGGCCCCCCACCCCCAACCTCTGCAGCAATGCTGGCAGCACTCATACGTCTATTTTCAAAAGACAACCTCTGGATATGACGCTGAGCATGTGCACTCACCTTCTTTGGTCGACCATGACGAGGCCTGTTCTGAGTGGAACCTGTCCTGTTAAACCGCTGTATGGTCTTGGCCACTGTGCTACAGCTCAGTTTAAGGGTGTTGGCAATATTCTTATAGCCTAGGCCATCTTTATGTAGAGCAACAATTCTGTTTTTCAGATCCTTAGACAGTTCTTTGCCATGAGGTGCCATGTTGAACTTCCAGTGACCAATATGAGAGAGTGTGAGAGCGATAACACCAAATTTAACACACCTGAGACCTTGTAACACTAACGAGTCACATGACACCGGGGAGGGAAAATGGCTAATTGGGTACAGTTTGGACATTTTCACTTAGGGGTGTATTCACTTTTGTTGCCAGCGGTTTAGACATTAATGGCTGTGTGTTGAGTTATTTTGAGGGGATAGCAAATTTACACTGTTAAACAAGCTGTACACTGACTACTTTACATTGTATCAAAGTGTCATACTGTATTTTCATTGTTGTCCCATGAAAAGATATAATAAAATATTTACAAAAATGTCAGGGGTGTACTCACTTTTGTGAGATACTGTGTGTGTGTGTGTGTGTGTGTGAAAGTGTTTGCCCCCTAATTGATTTCTCTTTTTTTTTTGTATGTTTGTCACACTTAAATATTTCAGATCATCAAACAAATTTAAATATGAGACAAAGAAAACACAAGTAAACACAAAATGCAGTTTTTAAATGAAGGTGTTTATTATTGGGGGGGGGGGAGTCCAAACCTACATGGCCCTGTGTGGAAAAAGTGGTTGCCCCCTAAACCTAATAACTGATTGGGCCACCCTTAGCAGTAACAACTGCAATCAGGTGTTTGTGTTAACTGGCAATGAGTCTTTCACAGTGCTGTGGAGGAATTTTGGCCCACTCATCTTTGCAGAATGTTTGTAATTCAACCACATTGGAGGGTTTTCGAGCATGAACCGCCTTTTAAGGTCATGCCTTTTAAGGTCATGCCACAGTATCTCAATCAGATTCAGGTCAGGACGTTGACTAGGCCACTCCAAAGTCTGGCCAAAGTCTTCATTTTGTTTTTCTTAAGCCATTCAAAGGTGGACTTGCTGGTGTGTTTTGGATCATTGTCCTTCTGCAGAACCCAAGTATGCTTCAGCTTGAGGTCACGAACAGATGGCCGAACATTCTCCTTCAGGATTTTTTGTTAGACAGCAGAATTCATGGTTCCATTTACCACAGCAAGTCTTCCAGGTCCTGAAGCAGCAAAACAGCCCCAGACCATCACACTACCACCACCATATCTTACTGTTGGTATGATGTTCCTTTTCTGAAATGCTGTGTTACTTTTACATCGGATGTAATAAGACACACACCTTCCAAAAAGTTCAACTTTTGTCTCGTCAGTCCACAGAGTATTTTCCCAAAAGTCTTGGGGATCATCAAGATGTTTTCTGGCAAAACTGAGACGAGCCTTTATGTTCTTTTTTTCTCAGCAGTGGTTTTCGTCTTGGAACTCTGCCATGCAGGCCATTTTTGCCCAGTTTCTTTCTTATGGTGGAGGCATGAACACTGACTTTAATTGAGGCAAGTGAGGCCAGCAGTTCTTTGGATGTTGTTGTGGGGTCTTTTGTGACCTCTTGTATGAGTCGTTGCTGTGTTCTTGGGGTAATTTTGGTCAGCAAGCCACTCCTGGGAAGGTTCACCACTGTTCCATGTTTTTGCCATTTGTGGATAATGGCTGTCACTGTGGTTTGCTGGAGTCCCAAAGCTTTAGAATTGGCTTTATAACCTTTTCCAGACTGATAGAGCTCAGTTGCTTTGTTTCTCATTTGTTTCTGAATTTCTTTGGATCACATTATGATGTCTAGCTTTTGAGGATCTTTTGGTCTACTTGACTTTGTCAGGCAGGTCCTATTTAAGTGATTTCTTGATTGAGAACAGGTGTGGCAGTAATCAGGCCTGGGTGTGGCTAGAGAAATTGAACTCAGCTTTCCAAAGATGTGATAAACCACAGTTAATTTATGTTTTAACATGGGGGCAATCACTTTTTCACACAGAGTCAAGTAGGTTTGGATTTTTTTTTTTTTTTTACCCTTAATAATAAACACCTTCATTTAAAAACTGCATTTTGTGTTTTCTTGTGTTATCTTTGTTTAATATTTAAATTTGTTTGATCTGAAATATTGAAGTGTGACAAATATACAAAACAATGAGAAATCATGAAGGGGACAAACACTTTTTCACACCACTGTATATACTCTCTCTCTCACACACACACACACACACACACATCAGTTGTGAAAGTTTGACTAAATGACAGCTGTGACCAAACAGGACACACAAATGCCCGAATAACGAAATAAATCATTTTTATTTAAATATTTACTGACAAATGGGCAACATTGATGCAACAGTTGCAGCCAAGTGGGTCATTCTGCAGTGTATAATAATGTTGGGTGTTTTGTACTTATAATATTGCTAAAATATAAAAGGATGCACTAGAATGGGTCTCAAATATTTGTAAACGTGTCCTGTTAGAGTATTGCATGAGTTTATTGACGATACATGATAAACTACACATATAAATTAAAAGTTGTATTGGGGATTGAACATCTCCCATTCCCCAATGTGCAAGATGCAACACTTATGAATTTAAGTCATAAAAGATCACACAAATAAGTGTTCTGACAAAAAAAAAACAAATAAGGGTTCCGAAACAGTCGCTAATAATAATAATGTATTAGAATTATATGGCACTTTACATGTCAAGTGACAGCTCAAAGCGCTTACAGTGAGTCCATTATTCATTCACTCTTGACAGACATTGATAGTGGTAAGCTACTACTGTAGCCACAGCTGCCCTGGAGTAGACTGATGGAAACGTGGCTGCCAATCTGCACCACTTCCGAACATTTATACACATTCATACCCAGTGGACACTGGAGGCAAGGTGGGTAAAGTGTCTTGCCCAGGAACACAATGGCAGGATGGCTGGGGAAGAACGGGATTCGAACTGCCAACCCTCTGGTTATTGGACGAGCTGCTCTACCTTCTAAGCCACTGCAACCCACATTTCACTCCTCCATTCCATTTTTGCTGAGCACCAAGCTGGATGGCAGGAAGTTCCATTTTTATATGACCTTTGACATGACCTGGCCGGGACTTGAACCCCGACCTCCCGGTTGTGAGGTGGATGCTCTACCTCTGGGCCACCACTCCGGTAATGTTGGATGTCCCATTCATTTTCAGTAATTCTGTAACTGATATTCACAAAATCAAACTAGAAAGCACTCGGAGAGCACAGACCTCCGCCAAGGTTCCTTCCGTCCCTCATGGATCACCTCCAAAATGTAATGGGTTTGTGTGTAGACCTAGAGCCACTTCTGGTGAAAATTGCATCAAAATCTGTCCATTAGTTTTGGAGTATTGTTGCTAACACACTGTGAAAGGTAAGAGCCTTGGCTGAGATATGCATTTTCAGATCATCACCAAAATGTTATGGAATCGTCTGTAGCCCAAGAACCACCTCTGGTGAAAATTTCATCCAAATCCATCCAGTAGTTTGGAATATTGCTGCTAACACTCTGTAACAAGATAAGAGCCTTGGTGTGAAATATGTATTTTGAGATCACCAAAATCTAATCATCTGTTCAGTGTGCCATTACACACCTTTCCTGAAAATTTGAATGAAAGGCACTATATAAATGCAATCTATTATTATTATTATTATTATTAACAGACAGAGAAACAACAGCAAAAACAATATGACTACATAATAATAATAATAATAATAATAATAAACAAGATTATCATAATTGTATTGACCATACGTTGGGGTTTGGCAATTCCATCTTAAATAAACACCATGGTTTATTGAATCTTTCAGGTCAGTTTTCTTTTTTCTTCCTCTTCTCTCTTACAGTTTACTGACAAGGTTCATAATTAAGCAATATTATGCAACAGTGCGGTATCATTCCATTTTTTTGCAGTTATCAACTACAAATTCACATAGTATCCATTAGGGATGGGCATTCGGTGAAATTTTCTTCACCGATCGTCGGGAGAATTAATGATTAATAATCGGTTAATCATTAACATTTTTAGGTACGTAACAAGGCAGGTAGACTACATTAGAACATCGGGTGCACGGAGAGCCGCACAACTCAAATCCACCTCTCTCTCTCAAATCTCTCTCTCTCTGTTCGCTGTTCTCGTGTTGGCTCGCTCGGGAATCTTGCAAGCTGTCTAGCCGCGCGGAACTTTTTGCTGTTCTCTTGTGCCATTTTGTGCGAAATAGTCTTCCCGTCGAGCCACTACGCCGCCTCCTGCTGCTTCTCTCGACGATTCTGCGCCTCTAGCACCTGAGGAGCAGTAAAGCTCTCATTAACCTGTGCAGTAAATCATTTTCATCTTGAGTTACGTATCTTGTTATAAGAATAAGAGTTCTAAAAACATATTTATGTACACTTTATTTACATCTACGTATGTATGTACACTTACACACACACACACACACACACACACACACGTGTGTGTGTGTCTTCTACCGAATCTTCATGACCTTCTCAATAAAGTTTCTGAAAAAAAAAAAAGAATCTTCACGACCGCCATTACTCAGCGCGCAACCACTGTTGGCGGTTTCTTCGCGTAATAAGGGTGTTCCATGGACCCTGTCGATGAGGTATATTTGTATGCTGCATTGCAGTGATTGCAGTACACCTGGTCATTTTTTAAACTGAAATGGTCCCACGCAACACTTCGCCGTAACCCCTTCATGATTTGGCGATTGCCCTACGGAAGCGCGCATGTATCAACTGAGGCACGCCAGGGTATGGCGATGGTGTAATGTTGCCCCCTGGTGCCCAAATTTGCCATTGCATTGTTTGAGGACGGCCGTGCACTAGGCCTAATAACCTCGTATTGTTTAAAAAAAACAAACGGTTTGTCGACGAAAATGAACTTCCTCGGTGAAATTCTTAATGATCAATTATCGGTTAATCGGTAAATTATGCCCATCCCTAGTATCCATATTATCTACCAGAATCAGAATCAGAATCAGCTTTATTGGCCAAGTATGCACAACACATACAAGGAATTTGACTTTGGCTAAAAACTTGCTCTCGTTCAGGTGGAGGATTTAAATAAGGATTCAATGACAACAGAGTATGTACAGTAAATTACAGTCTGTCCACGTTTCTATAAAAGGATGCAAATATATACAGGAATATATGCAGTTATTTACTCAGACTAACCACACTTTGCAGAAATATATGAAAAAATATACAGTCACACAGTATTTTAATGTGAACTCAGATTCAGTGATATAATGTGAATGAAGTAAAAAGCAGTGTGAGAGTTATGTGCAATGTAATAATGGATGAAAAGTCATGAGTACAGCAACAGGTAGGACTAGGTGAATGTTAGGAGTTCATCAGAGTGATGGCTTGAGGAAAGAAACTGTTCCTGTGACGGGTGGTTTTGACCTTCAGTGATCTGTAACGACGACCAGAAGATAGAAGTTCAAACAGTTTGTGGCCGGGGTGTGATGGGTCAGCACAGATGTTTCCCGCCCGTTTCCTGGTTATGGACTGGTATAAGTTCTCAATGGAGGGTAGGTCGGTACCAATGATCCTCTCCGCAGACTTAATGATCCGCTGCAGTCTGGTCTTGTCCTTTTTGGTGGCAGATCCAAACCAGACAATGATGGAAAAGCAGAGGACAGATTGGATGATGGCGGTGTAGGCGGTGTACCACAACAAACTTGTAAGAAATATGACCATGACAAAGGCACAAACATTCACCTGGCATGCCGACAGATGTGGACATGTTCCTCCAAGTGTTTGCTTTCAAATTTTGATCATGATAACCTTTTAGTGTCAGATCAAAGAGTACTGGGTTGTTTGATGCAGCAAAGTTCAGCCTCCACCTCCTCCACTGTCACCTACTGTTGTGGTCTTCCTGTACTGGCGTCCTATGTCCTGCCCTTCCTTAATTCTGATTGGCTGCTTAGAAAGACAAGTGCAGCTGTACAGTAGTCTGAAAAGTTGAACTTTTTTCAGCCCTGAGCACCGCAACAAAAAGTCGAGGGCCCTCAGCGCTGTAAACGCTGGACTATATAGAGAATGAATAGAAAATAGTTGCCCACAGCAAAAAACAAAAAAAAGAAAAACGATGCCCCCTAATACTTTTTCTGCAGTTTTTAGCTTCCGGGTTGCTGAGGCTTGTGGCCATGGCACATAACTCAGTGGACATGTCTTAAAGGGACAGTACATGAAAAGTGCCATATTATTTTTATTTATTTATTTAGTGTACTTTATTGATCCCCAGAGGGGAAATTTAGGGCATCCACCTAGATGGAAGAAGCAGCCATGGTACAGTGCCATCCCTTCACCATTCACATACACATTCACACCTAGGGCCACTTTAGAGTCTCCGATTAACCTAACTTGCATGTTTTTGGCCTGTGGGAGGAAACCAGAGTACCCGGGGTAAACCTACGCAGACACAAGGAGAACAAGCAAACTCCACACAGAAGGGTCACTGATGGTCGGGAGTGGGATCGAACCCATGATGGTCACGGGTGGAATCGATCACATGACCTTCTTACTGTGCTGCCACTGTGCTAACCACTGTGCCACCGTGTTCCCCAATAGTGTAATATAATATAATATATATAATATTCAAAAAATCTTGCGTCCAGATTGTGATCTGAATCACCACCAAAATCTAATCATCTGTTTCCCGTGCTATTACACACCTTTCCTGAAAATTTCATCAAAATCCATATGTAGCTTTTTGAGTTATATTGCTAACAGACAGACAAACCAACCAACAGACAAACCAACAAACCAATGCCACTAAAAACATTACCTCCTACCTTGGCGGAGGTAATAAATCTTAGTGCTGTTCAGTCCCTTTCATATTTGTCAAAGTCTAACATGTGGAATCGCCTACATATAGGCACATCTCTTTGTATTACACTTTCAAACCCACCTTACATTTGGGCCCGTAAAGCTTAATTGGGATACCTGTTTTCAGACAGGAATATTTGCTTTCTCTGGGCATGCACTAGTCATTACTAATCCACAGGATAAAGAGGAGGAAGAGGTACACATAATGAAGGCTCTGAAAAACTGTCACTGCCCCATATGGGCCATAGAGAGGGGAAGAAGCAAGTGGAGATGAAAGCCATAAAACGGAGAGAAGGAAGGACCACACAAAAAGTAAACACAAGAACAGTCACACTGCCATACCTGAGAGGCATCGCTAAAAGAATGGAGGACAAGGAAAAAAAATCCACATCAACACCCCAGTAAAACCACACACCACTTTGAGGCGACTCTTGGTTCATCCCAAAGACATAATACCCACAGAAAACAAAAGTAATGTCATTTATGAAATACCATGCAGATCATGCAACAAAACCTACAGAAAAAAAAAAGTAGAAACACGAAGAACCTTTGGAACCAGAAAAAAGGAACACAGGAAATAATGTGAACAAGAGATAATAGCAAGGTACACATGAGCACAAAAAGCAACAACTGAACAACAGAACCTGAAATCTGCTGTATCCAACCATTGCAAAAGAGAAAATCATATCATGGACTGGGAAGAGGCAAACGTCATCCGCACAGAAAGCAACAAATGCCACCGTTGGCTCAGGGAAGCCATGGAGATCAGAAAATGGACCTCAAGAACCATCAACAGGGATGAGGGATCCTATACCCTGTCCCACACCAGGGGTGCTGTCCGCCTCAGGATACCAAACAGCAGGGGGTGTAGTCGTCCCCTGCTGTCTGGTAAACCTGGATAAAACAGCCGATGAAACAGCTGATTGTCACAACAACATCACGCGACCCTTCTGACGAAGGCTGCAAGAAGTGGCCGAAACGTGTTGAGGTAAAAACAACCTTTTTCAGTGTCTTATAGAAAAGAAAATATTTTTTATTATCCTGGCATGATGAGACTGTTGGCAGGTTGATATGTGGGATGATCTTTTTGGAAAGTGAGTCAAATGTGCACACGCTTGTGGAGCTCTTTTAGGTCTGGGCAGCATGGTGGTACAGTGGTTGGCACTGTTGCCTCACAGCTAGAAGTTTCCAGGTTCGAATCCCCAGGCTGGCAGGGGTTAGGAACCTTTCTCTGTGGAGTTTGTATGTTCTCCCTTTGCTGCGTGGGTTTACTCCGGGAGCTCCGGTTTCCTCCCATAAGCCAAGGACATGCATGTTAGATTAATTGGTTATTCTAAATTGTCCCTAGGTATCTGTCTCCTATAGGCCCTTAGAATAGAGGGTTGGTACTAGTGAAGCACTTTGAGTGGTCTTTTAGACTAGAAAAAGTGCTATATAAGTTCAGGTCCTTATCTCTTATCCCTGTCTGTCACATTGGATTGGTCACTTTGGTGTGCACACAGTTAGAAGTGGAAGAATGCACCATACTAAAACACACACACATACACACAAATTGGCATTGAGGAATGCGATGGGTGTGCTGGGGACAGGAAGCTGTCGCCTCTGACTGGACCTCCTTATTGTTCTCTAAACACGCTACAGTTATTTCTGGACATTGTGTGTGTCTGTAGTTCTGTCTTAGAGGTCTGTGTTTAAGTTTTAAAGGTACAGAATTTAACTGTAGTCTGAACAGAAATGACTTGGACTTGACTGAGAGGCAGTTGTGGACACAGAATATTCCCCCCCCCCCCCCCCGTGTCCAGAGAAGTTCACTACCTCTTTACTTTGTTGTTGTTTGGGTAAATAGACCTAATCTTGTCGCCCCTCGTCAGGAACTGCTTCTCTCAGTTCTAGCTTTATTATTTAATTACTCCTAAATATTGCCTGCTTTAAGTAGTTTAGAGTTTGTTGTGCAGGCAGGCACTTCCCCACCTGGTATTTCAGTGTGCAGTTTTGAATCAAAGGGCTGAAATGTTTCTTCTGTGTAGCCCACAAACATTTAGTTTTTATCTGAAATACCACTTTCTGCAATTCTTTTCCCATAAGGATGAATGAAGGACCAACTTTGTTTGTGTGTACGTGCGTGCGAGTCTGTGTGTTTGTTACACCACCAATGGCTGGGAGAGTATTGATGTCAGTGCCTGGTTCTGTGTATATTTAGTCACAAAGTCTCACCATTTATAAATAACCTGCAGACTGGAACGGTAGCTGTTGGTGTATCTCACACAATGCCCATACTGTAGATGTACTTGGAGTACAAGGCCAAGGAAGCAGATGAGATGTTTTTATTAAGAAAATGCCAACACATCTGTTCTTCTTGGTCGTAGTTAGAAGGGATTTCACTTTCATTAACTTACAATTGACCTTAATCAATGTTGGCCAAAATTCCAAACAGCAGAACTGTAAGCACCCACCTGGAGACACACATCTTATTTTGTTTCCTTCCTTTCAGACAAAAATGCCTTACTGCTTACCTCTAAACACTGCAGTTGGGGCAACACCACTAATTAACATATTTTATCTTCACCTCATGATTAAAATCCATTAATGACTACTGCTCTACTATAGTACAACTTTTTAGCTTGTTTTTCTCTTTTCAAATGGCCAAAAATAAGTTTTATTTTATCATTGAATATATCATCAATCCATGGTTAAGAGAGACATTAATTTATTTTGGAACAACAAAATCACAGGTGTTAATCTACAAAATTTACAAGACCAGCATGTTGGTGACAGCATGTCGCCAGTGCCTCATTCCCCACAACCAGTATGTAGCTGCAGCCTGCTGAATCAGAAACATGACATGAAACTTTAAAGGTGGCCTGTGAAAATCAAATTTGGATATGTGAATATACGAGGGGGGCTGAAAAGTTCATAGTGGTCAAATTTGACCAAATGTGGTTTATTTGTCAACATAGCCTTCTCTTCAGTCCACACACTTCTTCCATCAGTGTTATCTTCCATCGCTTGGATCCCTGCTATTGAAATATAAACCACATTTGGTCAAATTTGACCACTATGAACTTTTCAGCCTAGGAACTTTTCAGCCCCCCCTTGTATGTGGAAACTGAGATTAAGGTCATTTACATAGCTGGTTTCGGCAGCTGTGCAATTAAATTGGTGCATAATGTAGATTATTATGTATGACATCTACACTCACTGGGCACTTTTTTTGAAGTACACCAGTTCATTCATCCCATAATTTCCCAGTACTGTAATTTCCCAGTTTGGGATCAATAAAGTACATCTGTCTATTTTCTTATTTATGCAAATGTATTGTGACGTAAGCAGGGTTCACACAAAGAAAATGGAGCAGATGGTTGTGATCAACCGGATTTATTTTTCACACCTCTGAGCACAGGCAGGAGGGGAGGTCATTCTCCCAGACCTCCATTTAAATCACGGTTACACACACATAACGTTTTCAACTGGCAAAGCATGCTGGGAAATTCCTGCCCCCCTTAACATGGCCCCAACGTTACACTGCCGCCCCCCCCCCCCCCCCGGACTGGTTTCTGTCCCCAGAAAAATTAAAGTCCAATTTAAAAGTCCAATACAAACTCATTCAGGTGTCGGGACGGTCTTCGGCGCCAGCGGCCAACACGTACAGGCCCCCTAGTGTCCATCTGGGTCTCGGTCGGGGTATCGGGCCGGGATGGAAGCTCCGGTTCATCCACCAGCGGTGCAGATGGCCGATACGGGGCGAGACGGTCACGATGAAGGACCACAACCCGGTCCCTTTTTCTAAGCCTCACCCTGTACACCACATCTGACAGTCTCTCCAGGACCACGCATGGCCCCGACCACTGGCTCGCCAGCTTCGGTGATTGTCCTCTCTTCCTCTCAGGGCAGAAAACCCAGACTCGATCTCCCGGTGCAAAGTCCCTCCCCTGGCAGCGGGAGTCGTACGCTCGCTTCTGCCGGCCCCCTGCCGCTGCCAGGGCCTCTCGAGCCAGCTCGTGCACCGTGTGGAGACGTTCTTTCAAACAAAAAAAATAATCCAATCCGGGTTTTCCCTCCACCTCCGGCTCAGGGGGGCAACCGAATACCAAATCCACCGGTGTGCGCAGCTCGCGTCCAAACATGAGCGCCGCAGGGGTGCACCGGGTAGATTCCTGAGCTGCCGTCCGGTACGCCCACAAAACAAAAGGCAGGTGCAGGTCCCAGTCTCGCTGTCGCTGGTCCACTAGGATAGCGAGTTGGGTGGTGAGGGTCCGGTTGAATCGTTCGACCAGACCGTCGCTCTGTGGATGCAGTGGGGTGGTCCGGGTCTTCCGGATGCCCAGCCGTTTGCAGACCTCTCCGAAGACCTCCGCCTCGAAGTTCCGACCCTGATCGCTGTGCAGCTCCTCCGGTGCGCCAAACCGACAGAACATTTCATCCACCAGCTTTGATGCCGTCGTAGCGGCGCTCAGAATCAGAATCAGAATCAGATTTATTGCCATTGTTCATGTAGTACACAAACTAGGAATTTGTCTCGGTGCAATGCTGCAACATTAAACATGATAAAATAAAAGAAATAAACTATGCATGCAATAAAGTGTAGAATAAGAGTAAGTGATACTGGTCAGCAGTTAAAATATATTAGCGAGCAGCAGATACTGTGGAGAACTATATAGTGCAGTTGGTAATGCAGGAAGAAAACAGTGATGTTTGACATGAGTCTGGTTGAGCTGCTGTACATAGTGCATGAGAGTCAATAAGTCACTTAGTGTTCAGCAGTCTGATGGCAGAGGGGAAGAAGCTGTTCATGTGACGGGAGGTTTTAGTCTGGATGGACCGAAGTCTTCTACCTGAGGGGAGGGGGGCGAACAGTACGTGACCAGGGTGTGAGGGATTGGCTATGATCCGGCCAGCACGCCTCCGGGTCCTGGAGATGTACAGATCCTGGAGAGATGGGAGCTTGCAGCCGATCACCTTCTCAGCAGTGCGCACGACGCGCTGCAGCCTTAGTCTGTCCCTGGCAGTGGCTCCTGCGTACCACACGGTTATGGAGGTGGTGAGGATGGACTCGATGATGACTGTGTAGAACTGCACTAACATCTTGGTGGGTAGCTTGAGCTTCCTCAGCTGCCGCAGGAAGAACATCCTCTGCTGGGCTTTTTTGATGAGTGAGCTGATGGTCGGCTCCCATTTGAGGTCCCTGGTGATGGTAGTGCCTAGGAAGCGGAAGGAATCAGCAGTGGTGATGGGAGAGCCTGTGAGGGTGAGGGGGGGCAGAGGGGTAGTGACTTTCCTGAAGTCTACAATCATCTCCACTGTCTTCAGAGCATTCAGCTGCAGGTTGTTATTGTTGCACCAGGACGCCAGCTGGGCCACCTCTCTCCTGTAGGCGGACTCGTCGCCGTTGGAGATGAGCCCGATGACGGTGGTGTCGTCCGCAAACTTGATCAACTTGACAGACTGGTGGCTGGAGGTGCAGGAGTTGGTGTAAAGGGAGAAGAGTAGGGGGGAAAGTACACAGCCCTGGGGTGATCCGGTGCTGATGCTAGTAGAGTCTGAGACAGTCTTTCCCAGCCGCACATGCTGCCTCCGGTCCGTCAGGAAGTCGGTGATCCACCTGCAGAGGGAGTCAGGCACGTTGAGCAGGGACAGCTTGTCCCGGAGCAGAGCGGGGCGGATGGTGTTGAATGCGGAGCTGAAGTCCACAAACAGGATCCTGGCGTAGGTTCCTGGGGAGTCCAGGTGCTGCAGGATGGAGTGGAGGGCCAGGTTGACTGCGTCGTCTACAGACCTGTTGGCTCGGTAGGCAAACTGCAGCGGGTCCAGGAGAGGGGTGGTGATGGACTTGAGGTGGGGCAGGACCAGGCGCTCAAAGGACTTCATGACTACAGAGGTGAGCGCTACAGGTCTGTAGTCATTAAGTCCAGTGATCCGTGTCTTCTTGGGGACAGGGATGATGGTGGAGGATTTGAGGCAGGACGGCACGTGGCATAACTTAAGGGAGGTGTTAAAAATGTCTGTGAAGACAGGAGCCAGCTGTTTCGCACAGTGTCTCAGGGTGGAGGGAGACACGCCATCCGGACCGGGGGCCTTGCGCGGGTTCAGTCTGGAGAACTGTTTGAGCACGTCCTGCTCACTGATGATAAGGGCGGGGGGGAGGAGGGGGGGTGTGCCTTTAATGAAGTAGGGATTGTGGAGGCTGTGGAGCTGGAGGGAGGGGGGGAGTTGGACACAGATGACGAGGTGTCAAAACGGGCATAGTGTTGGGACAGTCTTTGACAAAGGGCTTTGTCATCCTGACCTTTAGGAGCCTGAGGCCGATAGTTGGTGATTTGCCTCAGTCCTCTCCACACGGAAGCCGAATCATTAGCAGTGAACTGCTGCTGGAGTCTCTCAGAATACACAGATTTAGCTCTCTTCAGCTCTCTGTTAAACCGGTATTTAACCTCCCTGTAGCAGTCCCTATCTCCACTTTTCAGCGCTGCTTCCTTCTCCTTCCTGATCTGTCTGAGCTTAGCTGTGAACCAGGGTTTGTCATTAGAGTAACTCACCCTGGTGCGTGATGGAAGAATGTCCTCTTCACAAAAGTGGATATATGAGTTCACAGCTCTGATCCGGGACCGTGTAAGCCTCTGGCCACTTAGTGAAATAATCCATCGCGACCAGCACGTAGCGGTTCCCCCGGTCCGTGGTCGGGAAAGGGCCCAGGATGTCCACTCCCACTCGCTCCATCGGTGCTCCCACCCGGTACTGCTGCAGGGGAGCGTGGGATCGCTGAGTTGGTCCCTTCTGAGCTGTGCATGTGTCGCAGCAATGAACGTGGAGCTCCACGTCCTGATGACAACCGGGCCAGTAGAACCGGGCCCGAAGGCGCTGCAGCGTCTTTGTCACTCCGAAGTGGCCCGCTCCTACCGCCCCATGAACCAGCTGGAGTACTTTGGGCCGGAGTCGACGAGGAACCAGCAGCTGCCAGACGTGCCGCTGCCCAGCTGGAGTCTGCCACTGCCGATACACCACGCCCTCGTAGCAGCGGAGGTTGGCCCACTGGGAGTGCAGGGCCTTAGTCTCTGGGTCCAGCGGTGACACAACCTCCCAGGCGGGCCGCTGTCCTGCGTCCAGCCACTGCCGAACCCGCGAAATGACCGGGTCTCTGTCCTGCTCGCTCTGCAGCTGCTATGTGCCAAGAGCCTCTGTGACGTCATCGCTGGGGAGAACTGCCTGATCATCTGAGGAGGGGCTGTGCGTCGCTGCGTTATTCCTGCTCGCAGCGGCTCGGAGAGCGGCAGCCCGTGGGGCGGTTTGGTCCCGATCTTCAGCCCGTTGGCAGTGACGACACTCCTCTGTCGCGCAGGGGCGCCGAGACAGCGCGTCAGCGTTGGCATGGAGGCGGCCTGCCCGATGCACAATCTGGAAATTATAATCCTGCAGTGCCTCCAGCCACCTCGCCAACTGTCCATCCGGTTCTTTGAAGTTTAACAACCAGGTCAGGGAAGCGTGGTCCGTCCTGAGCTGGAACCTCCCCCCGTACACGTACGGGCGGAAATGACGCAGTCCTTGGATGACAGCCAGCAGCGCTCTGCGAGTCACACAGTAATTCCTCTCGGCTCTGCTGAGAGTGCGGCTGAAGAAAGTGACTGCCTGCTCTCCATGTTCTCCCTCCTGGGATAGCACCGCCCTGATGCCCTGGTTGCTGGCGTCCGTGTCCACAATGAAAAGGCGGTTCGGGTCAGGATACCGCAGGACGGGGGCTCTGATGAGCACTGCGCGAAGCTGGGAGAAAGCAGCAGCACAGCTGTCACTCCACTGGAACGTGTGTCCTTTCTGCGTCAGCTGATGCAGCGGGCTGGCGATGGTGGCGAAGTCTTTCACAAACCTCCTATAATAGGAGGCTAATCCAAGAAAACTCCTCAGTTCTCCAACGTTCCGCGGCACTGGCCAGTCTCTCACTGTTGCCACTTTTTCCGGGTCGGTGGCGACCCCCGCTGCGCTGACAACGTGGCCCAAAAAGGTGGTCTCCCGCCGGAACAGGTGGCATTTCTTAGGGTGTAACCGTAGCCCCGCCTGCTGGATGGCTCCCAGCACCTCTCGGAGATTTGACAGGGCGCTGTCAAAATCAGCTGCGTGCACCAGCAGGTCATCCAGGTAAACAACGCAGCGACTCCGGGGCACGTGAGCCAGCACTCGCTCCATCAAGCGCTCAAAGGTGGCCGGAGCGTTGCAGAGTCCAAATGGCATCACTTTAAACTGGTACAGTCCCTGCCCGATGGAGAAGGCTGTTTTTTGGCGGGCCTCGGGTGACAGCTCTACCTGCCAATAGCCGCTGCGTAGATCCAGCAAGCTGAACCAGCTGGAACCGGCGATGTGGTCCAGTGCGTCATCGATGCGGGGCAGGGGGTAGGAATCTTTCCTGGTGGCGTCGTTCAGGCGTCGGTAATCCACACAGAACCGCCACGACCCGTCCTTCTTCTTGACCAGCACCACAGGCGCCGCCCAGGGGCTGCTGGAGGGCTCAATGACATCTGCCTCCAGCATTTCTCGCACTTTTTGTTCCGCCGCTGCCCGCCTTGAAAAGGGCAGCCGGCGTGGGCGGAGTCGAATCGGCCTGGCCTCACTGGTGTCGATCTCGTGCTGCACCAACCCGGTCCGGCCGCATTCCTCATCCTTCGCGGCGAAAACACCCATGTAATAGTCCAATAGCTCCCGCAGCTGGCGTCTCTGTTCCGGGTCCAGCCCGCTGCAGCTCCGCTGAAATAATTCCTCCACCGCTTACTGCGTCTCTGCTAACACGTTGACCCCTCCCCTTGCTGTCCCTGTGTGTGCTCGTGCTCCCTCTGTCCGCGCTGGTGACGTCATCATGTCCAGTCCTCGCGGTGGCCTGCCTGGTCCGGTCTGTCTTGGCGATCCCTCGATTGCGCGTGCCCCCGTGTCCCTTCCCTGGGTTCTGCTGTGGAGCGTGATGGTCCGGTTTCCCAGCTGGAGGGAAGGTCCGGCGGTGTCGATCTTGGCACGCCAGGCTGTGAGCAGGTCTAGTCCAATAATACAGGGGTCTTGGATGTCAGCCAGCCAGAACGGGTGTCTTATGTTCTGACCGGCCACCCCCACCACCAGCACTCTCCGCCCCTTCAGTCGGGCGCGCTCACCGGTAGCTGTGGTGACGCAGCGCTCGGTGGGTTCCCACCCCCGCGGAGCCGTCTTGCTCGTGCCCGGCAGCACACCGGGTCGAACCAAGGAGATTGTAGAGCCGGTGTCAATCAGGGCCCGGATCGATGTCTTCCCCAAGCTGCACTGTAGATAGATCCCTGGAAAGTGTCCAACTCGGCCCACGCGCGGTGCCAGCTTCTCGGGGGAAACATCTGCTGGAGGTGGCCTGTCCCCGTTCACGCCACCTCGCTCTAGTTTAACGCCGGCGAGGGGCCGGTTTGTCGTGGGGTGGGTGCGGGGCAGTATCGCGCGATGTGTCCCATCTCTCCGCAGCGGAAGCACCCTTCCTCGCGCCGCCGAGGCCATCTTCTCTGTGGACGCGCCGCCGTGGTCTGCCGTAATTCCTCCTCCTCCCCCTCGCTCTCCATCGTAGCCTGGTAGGTTCTTCGGCTGTGCGTTGCTGCTTCAGCGGTGCGATTTATTAGCGGCTCTGCCCGCTCTGCTTCTGCCACTGCAGTCCTCCAGTCGCTCGCGGCGTGGAGCCGTACGTGGCTCTGGAGCTGGGCCGGGCGGAGACCTTGGATGAAACTCCGGAGGGCGAGCTTCTCTACTGCCTCCGGCGCGAAATCTGGGTAGCTGCGCCGGGTTAACAGCCATATGTCTGCAGCATAGGCTCCTAGTTTTTCCTGGTGGTTCCGGCGGCGGCGGGTCAGTTGTTCTTGGGCGTGCTCAGCATCCGCTATTCTCCCAAATCGTCTCTGGAGCGCCCCTTGTAGTGCTGGCCAGCTGTGGTGCTCCTCGGGCCGGAGATCAGAGAGCGTGCAGAGGGCTTTCCCTTCCAAGGCCAGCGCGACCTGTACGGCGGTTTTCTCTGGCGACCAGCCGTTCAGCACCGCAGTCAGCTCGACCTGTGTCAGGTAGTCATCCAATGTGGCTTCGCCGTTGAAACGGGGAATCTTGGCCCGCTGTCGAACAGGTGGGGTGGTCGTTTCTTGATCGATCGCCACCCTTGATCGCCGTGGGGTCGCCAGCCCGTGCCGTCCTGAGAAGGATGGAATGTTTGCTCTGCTCTGTCTTGAAAAAGACAGGAGGCGGGGTGCGCTGGCCCCTTCAGGTCCGCCGCTTTGTTCGTCCCGGCTCCGGGCTCCCGGTGGTGGTGTCTCGGTCCCATCGTCCATCATCAGCTGAGCAATGGCCTGCTCTAGCTGCTGGATCTCCATTCTGATCCTAGCTTCCATTTGCTCCATCCCACTCCTGACACCAGTGTGACGTAAGCAGGGTTCACACAAAGAAAATGGAGCAGATGGTTGTGATCAACCGGATTTATTTTTCACACCTCTGAGCACAGGCAGGAGGGGAGGTCATTCTCCCAGACCTCCGTTTAAATCACGGTTACACACACATAACGTTTTCAACTGGCAAAGCATGCTGGGAAATTCCTGCCCCCCTTAACATGGCCCCAACGTTACAGTATTTTCAGCCAATGACATATCAACAGCTCAGTACATTTAGGTATGTAGACATGGTTAGGTTAATTGGCTGAAGTTCAAACTGAGCATCACAATGGGGAAGAAAGGTGATTTAAATGATTTTGAACATGGCATGGTTCTTGGTGCCTGACAGGCTGGTCTGAGTGTTTCAGGAACTGCTGATCTACTGGGATTTCACACATAACTGACAAGCTTGGTGTTACCAGACCCAAAAGCAGACACGGTTTGAGACATAAACAGAAGTTGAAACGGGGATTTTATTGAAGAGGTAATTATTTTGGAGAAGGTTCTTGGAGAGTCTGGCAGCCCTGGGAGAAGAGAGCAGAGGAAAAGGTAAGTAGATTGAATGAGGATATGACTGGTAATACTGTTATCAAATTTGGGTTTCTTACAGGTAAGGCTGGAAATAGTGGTGCCATATTCCAATCTGCAGATGGGACAGCAGATGACCTGGCTGGCCAGGCCTGAACAGTGAGGGGAAAAGGGTTGAGGAGACTGTGAACAGTGGTAAGTCGACTTGCATTTGGTGTTGGTGAACAATCCACCAGGAATCCAGTCCACCACACAAGGAGGTATTTCTGGGGAGGGGACTTGATGTATTCCCGCACGTCACGATCCATAGTTGGCCACCAGAAAATACGGCGAAGAGCAGCGAGAGTCCTGGCTATCCCCGGGTGACAGAAAAATTTTGCCATGTGCACCCAATGGATGACCTCGACCTTTACTGCTGCAGGGGCGAACATCCAACCCCCGAGGCCTGAGCCTCTCTGACCTTCCGCTCAATGTCCTACATCATAGCTCCCACGACGGTGGAGCCCGGGACGATGGTGTCCCCTACTGGAACCACTGAGTTGATGGCTGCCTGGAGAGACAATCAGGTTTAACATTCTTGGAACCGCATCTGTAGGTAGGGGTGAACCTAAACTGGCCAAAACATAGAGCCCACCTGGCTTGGCGAGAATTTAGTCTCTTGGCAGTTCTGATGTATTCAAGATTCTTATGGTCTGTCCACACTAAAAGTGGTTGAGCTGACTCCAGCCAATGATGCCACTCTTCCAGTGCTAACTTAACAGTCAATAGTTATAGGTCATTGATGTTGTAATTTCTCTCAGCAGGCAAAAGGCGCCAAGAGAAAAATGCATAGGGATGGATCTTGTGATCAGTGATTGAGCACTGGGAAAGAACAGCCCCCACCCCAATGTCTGAGGCGTCCACCTCCACAGTGAACTGGCGTTCAGGATCAGGCTGAGTTAGGATTGGGGCCTCCATGAATTTATAGGTACATCTCAAAAAATTAGAATATCATGAAAAAGTTCAATATTTTTTGTCACTCATTTCAGAAAGTGAAATCCATATATTATATAGATTCATTACACAGAGAGTGATATATTTCAAGTGTTTATTTATTTTAATTTTGATGATTATGGCTTACAGACCATGAAAACCCCAAATTCAGATTCTCAAAAAATTAGAATATTACATAAAATGAGCATGTCCAAATGCCAAGTCACGTTTCGTTACCTTGTATTCATACATGTGTAATGACAATAAAGTTGAATCTCATCTCATCTCAAAATAAATTTAAAAAAATAGTTTTTTAATGGAAATGTTGGCCGACTGAAAAGTATGTTCATTTACACACTCAATACTTGGTCGGGGCTCCTTTTGGATTAATTACTGTATCAATGTGGCGTGGCATGGAGGTGATCAGCCTATTACACTGCTGAGGTGTTATGGAAGCCCAGGTTGCTTTGATAGTGACCTTCAGCTCGTCTGCATTGTTGGGTCTGGTGTCTCTCATCTTCCTCTTGACAATACTCCAATTCTCTTTGGGGTTTAGGTCAGGAGAGTTTTCTGGCCAGTCAAACACAGTGATGCCATGGTCATTAAACCGGGTTTTGATACTTTTGGCAGTGTGTGTGGGTGGGGTGGGTGGGGTGCCAAGTCCTGCTGAAAAATGAAATTAGCTTCTCCATAAAGCTCGTCAGCAGAGGGAGGCATGAAGTGCTCTAAAATTTCCTGGTAGATGACTGCGCTGACTTTGGTCTTGATAAAACACAGTGGACCAACACCAGCAGATGACATGGTTCCTCAAATCATCACTGACTGTGGAAACTTCACACTAAACCTCAAGCAACTTAGATTCTGTGCCTCTCGACTCTTTCTCCAGATTCTGGGACTTTGATTTCCAAATCAAATGCAAAGTTTACTTTTATTTGAACAGAGGTCATCTGCTGGTGTTTAAACAGTAATTTTATTGAAAAGATAATTATTTTGTGGGAGGCTCTTGGAGAGTCTGGCAGCCCTGGGAGAAGACAGCAAAGGAAAAGGTAAGTAGATTGAATGACGATATTATCAAATTTGGGTTTCTTACAGGTAAGGCTGGAGATAGTGGTGCCATACTCCAGTCTGCAGATGGGACAGCAGATGACCTGGCTGATGATCCTCCCAGTAGCCTCAACTGCAGTGGTGCAAGGAAAGGCAGAGGCGGTGTGTAGCAGGCTGGCCAGGCCTGAACAGTGAGGGGAAAAAGGGTGAGGAGACAGTACACTGTGAACAGTGGTCAGTCAACTTACACTTGGTGCTGGTGAATAATCCACCAGGAATCCAGTCTGCCGTGCAAGGGGTGAAAACAGTCCAAATTATATACAAGGCAAAGCAGGTTAAATTCCAGGCTGCACACAGGCGGAGGCAAAGCATGCTTGGCGTGAACTGACATGACATGCCCAGGCCGAGTAGCAGGAGAGTGTCTACTTTAATATAAGATAAGCCTTTATTAGTCCCACAATGGGGAAATTCCAGGATTGCAACAGCACAGGGATAGCAACACTCAGAGCAGTAATTTGGAAGATAAGAAAATAAGAGCAGTGAATATACATATGGACGCATAAATATATATACACAGTGCGGAGCATTGTAGCTAGATGGAATAAACAGCATAACTGTCTATTTAGTTACCCTACATGGTATGAATATGTACCCATACATATTGTCACCCTCCATAGCAACTGATATTGTCCTAGTTGTATACTGGAGGGGACCATTTGTGTAAGTCTGTTGCGTCTTTTGCATTCAATACTATTAGGTTGTCATATTTTTTTTGCTATCTCTGCGAGCAGCCCTGCTTAAGGTCCTCCTTAATTGCCAAAAGGTGGTGTGCGCGGCTGCAGGGAGGAAGCCAGTTAATGGGGAGAGAGGGTTACCTGCAAGGTGTGCAGCCTTGGAATCCTTACATATAACCATCTCTAGAGTTTACAGAGAAGATATCCAGTGAGCAGCAGTTTTCCTGGCCCAGATGCCTTGTTGATGCCAGAGGTCAGTGGAGAATGGTCAAACTGACGAGCTGACAGAATGGCAAGAGTAAGTCAAAAACACTCAAGGCACAACACATTAACTCTTGAAGCAGATGGGCTACAGAAATAGAAGACCTCAACTAGACACACTAATGTCAGCTAAGACCAGAAACAATTCACTACAATTTGCACTCACCAAAATTTGACACAGAATATTGGGAAAACATCTGCTCTGAGTCTCATTTTTTTTTCTGCAGCATTTTGATGGTAAGGTCAGAATTTAGCGTCAACAACATGAAAGAATGGCTGCATGCCTAGAGCATCATGGATGTGGGGCCAGCAAATCCGCAGCAACTGTATGATGCTAGCGTATAAATATTGACTAATACCTCTGAAGAATGTTTCCAGTACCTTGTTGGATCTATGCCATTAAGAATTACAGTAGACCTGAGGACAAAGGGGATCTATCCCAGTAACAGCAAGGTGTATCGGTGTGCCCGGTGAGGGTAGTGCTATTATGGAATCATGACTTTGGCTGAACTACTTCTACCTAGACCCTTTCCTCTTCCATCATACATTTCAAGGAAATGTGCAAACATGTATTGTCAAATTGCAGCAACTCTGGGCCACAAAATTAGCTAAATTACAAGTAATAACGGTATAACCATTGATAGTAATAGTAGTCACCCATGAGATGGCCTTTTAAGCATGTGTCCATATACATTCATATAAAGATCAACATGTGACATTTCAAAAACAAATCCAGGAGTCAGTAATGATAAAAAAACACTTCTCCTTTGTTCAGATAATTTGGTTTAATAATAATAAACTATTATTAACTTGAATAAAACTAAAATAATGTACTTTGGAAACAGCAAAATAAATGCAAACGTAAAGATTCAAATAAATGGGGTTGATCTTGAAAGAGTAACTGAAATCAGATTTCTTGGGGTAATAATAGATGAGAAAATAAGTTGGAAATCACATTAGTTATAGTTATTCCAAAATATCAAGAAATATTGTAATATTGGGTAAAGCAAGTCAGGTATTAGATCGTCCATCACTTCACATTCTATACTGTTCACTGGTTTCACCTTATTTAACTTCTGATGTGGGGCAATAACTATAAAAGCATTTTACATTCACTTTTTATTTTACAGAAGAAAGCAATCCGTATTATTTTCAGTGCAGGTTATAGGGATCATACTCATTAATTTTTCCTGCAGCTTAAAATTTTGAAGTTGACAGATCTGGTTGAATTTCAAACAGTACATATTTTGTATAGATCAAAAAAACAATCAGCTACCAGGAAACATCCAAAGTTTATTCATAGAAAGAGAAGGAAGTTATAGCTTAAGAGGATTATATAAATTCAAAATTATTAATGCACGCGCTACCAGAAAGAGATTTAGTGTTTCTGTATGTGGAGTAAAATTATGGAATAAGCTAAATATTGATTTGAAGCAATGTCCAGACACAAAGTTGTTTTAAAAAGAGGTACAAAGATATGGTGTTCCAGAAATATAAGAAAGCAGATGAAAACTGATAATTAACAAAAGTCTGTTATTTTTTTCTTTACATCACAATTACAGAGCTTAAATTGGTATCATGCGGTGATCCTCGCGGATCACCATAAGACGCCAAGAGTCCACCGGTGAGTTTTGCAGTGATGGTGATTTATTACAAGACGCAAGACGTAACACAAGACTATGAGAGACTGTGGCAAAGATACACTAAACATAGAGCATGGGACCGTAAGGCTAACCCCAGCCACTTATGATCTAAAACATGACATGACATGAGCAAGCATAAGCACGAGAATATACACACGAACCTGACATGACGAGGACGATGAATGTCTGACGAGGTTTAGACAATGTCTGACGATACTCCTCCAATCTAACTGCCGTCAGCGCCCGCCTAATAAAGCCGAACGCTAACGAGCAGTAATGACAGCCAGCTGACCGACTTTTGACAGACGGAAGCCCCACCGAGCGCCTTCACAATAAGAGCCCGGTGAAGCCAGAATATAACCCACAGCTGTCAAAGCCGGCAGCAAGCTATACATAGCCCGAGCGCGGACAAGGCCGGTGCTCGGGTCATAACAGTACCCTCCCTCCGAGGGCGGACTTCCAGAACGCCCATAGACCACCCTGCCCCCCACCCCCCACCCCCTCCAGGGTGGGCGGCTGGGGGCAGGTCCGGAGGGAGAGAGAGACCAAACCCACAATCAGTACAATAAGCACACAATCAAGACCAGGCAAGGGAAAAATAAAACTAACACAGCACAATGACAAAAAAATATACCAAATACTCAAATCAGATTAAATGCCCAAATAACAATTACAGCAAACTGCACAGGACAGCAAGAGGAAAATAAATCTTTGCCCACATGTTTCACAAGAAAATGGCTTCTCACCTGTGTGAGTGCTCAAGTGAAGTTTCAAAATAACTATGTACAGAAAACAGAACAATTACTGGCTCACCCCTAACTGCACACAGAACAAAACAAGGCAACTGCAGGACATAACCACAAATGCCCACAGATACCCAAATACCCATTACAAAAACACAGGATAACAAGAAAAAAACACAAAACAATTACTGGGACAGATCATCACCAGAAAATGACCCATACCCCCCCGACAGTTTATGCCGACCGGCGGAGACCAGGCGCTACAGGAACAGTTCAGGTGGTCTCCCCGCGTCCAACGGCCGACGGGTGGTCATGGGAGGCGAAACATGACCGGGCGGCTCACCACAGTCCAAAGCCCAGCACGTCTGCTCCTCTGGTGGCCAAACCAGGTCGTCCAGCAAAACACACGTCGGGTGGCCGACCCGAGGCGCCGAACCAGCGAAGCAGTTCCTCAGGCGGCCGACCCACGTCCCTCAGCCACCAGTACCGGGGAAAAACAGCCCGCAGCGGCCTCCCTGGCGAAGACAAAACATGGGAGAGCCGGGGCGAGCGTAGCAGGACTCCCACAGCCCCTGGTGATGATGCGCAGGGGCGATGACTCAGTAGAGAGACTAGAAGGCAAAGATGAGCCCATACTCCGTCCGACAGCGAAGGGTCTGCAGCTCCTCCACCGTCCGTGGACCACACCGGCGCTACACCTCCGCTGGACCCCGATTGAGTCCCGGCTGCACCCACGTCGGACCCCGATTGGGCCAGGACCGCGCCTGCGGTGGACCCCGATTGGGCCTCTGGCACACCCATGTCGGACCCCGATTGGGCCAAAGCCACCCCCGCGATGGACCCCGATTGGGTGTCGAACGCACCCCTGTCGGACCCCGATTGGGCCACCGCAGTCTCCACAACGGACCCCGACTGGGTCGGTGCAGCTCCGCTGACGATCTCCACCCCCGAACCTGGAACCTCCGAATCAGTGACCCCGACTAGCTCCATGCCAGCGACACTGCAACGAAGCTCACACACAACAAGAAAACCGGGATCAGTATCACCGGTAGCAACAGAACCCAGCGAGACAAGCTCGGCCACAGCAGACGGCTGCTACTCACTCGCCTCCCCGAGAGGCAGGCACAAATGCTCCGAAACAGAGGACAGAGACACAAGAGGGAGCACTTGCCTGCACTCAGGTTCTGTTGCCACCCAGGACTCCGTCGATCCAGGTTCAGGGCGGCGACTCTCGTCCGCAGGCTCCAACTTAGCTGCGTCGGGCTCCGCAGCTGGCAAGATAATGTCTGCAGCCTGAGGTTACTCCCGCGCTGATGTCCACGGCGATGACCTGTATGGCGTGGGGGCAGGGGACACTCGACCCGCTGACTCAGACCGTTCCGGTGAGGAAATCTGGGGATGCTTCTCCGTCGGCACAGGTTCCGGGCCGCAGTCTGCTCTCCTCCTCTGTCCACGACGTGGCTGCTGGGCTGGATCCAGGCTTTCCAGCCGCGCAGGCCCCCTCCTCCTCCCGCGACGTAGACCTGGCGTCGCGGACCACTCGGCAGGGAAAGACACAGAGGCAGCAGGTTTAGGAATAACAGTTACAGCAGGTGGCGGAAGCTCGGGGGGCTGCAAACCCCGAACTCCGTCCCCAGGAGTCAGACAAGGCAGATCATAATAATGGTGGGAAGAAATAACTTGCACTTGCCTGTCTCCTGGAGAGAAGATGGTGCCTGCTGCAGCGGGTGGAGTTCTCCTTTAGTCCCTCCGGGAGAAAACGGCAGGCTCATCGGGGCCACGAGGAGGAGCCGCTCGGGATGGATTGCTGACAGGCCTCGCTGAAGTACGACACACAGTACTCGCAGCCGCAGGGGGTGACGTCAAAGAGGAGGACATGGCAGTCGGGGCAACGTGGGCACGAGGAGCTGACAGCGCAGCTGGAACAGATGACCCGTGGGCGGCGACTGCGGGGATTCCCTTCTGTCGTGACGTGAATGGTGCGGCCAACAGGGAGGCTGGGTCCCTCCGACGACTCGGAGCTGGATCCGGACGGGATTCTCGTTGCGGCTTGGTAGGAGCATGGCTGTGGGGCCTACTGGCTGATGGAGTGGCGAAGGGCCCAGGAACACATGACGCTGGGACTGGGTGGGCGACAGGTACTGGATTCCGATCCACAGGTCCCCTGCCGGGCTTTCCCTCCAGCCGATGGATCTCCACTCTCGCCAGGGATGCTGTCCTCGCGGGAGGTGGAGGGGTTTCCTGGAGCACCTTCTCCCTCAATGTGCGCTGTGTAAAAATCCATGATAACCTCTTTCTCCCTTCCGGAATATAGGTAAGATGGTAACGGTGCACGGCCCACTGGGCGAGGTCTGTGATAACCAGCCGCTTTAGTGGGCATGAGACGGGCGGCTTCCGCCAGATAGCCGTCAATCTCCTCCAGCCACTCCGGGCAATAATCACACTCGCTGGCGGGCATCTCCCTACCAAGTCCAACTACAGGAGAGAAAACTCCACACAATGGCAAAACTCACGGAAGAAAGGCGTCTCGGTGTGGCGTCTCCGTTTAGACGTCTGTGGCAGGAGTATACTGTCATGCGGTGATCCTCGCGGATCACCATAAAATGCCAAGAGTCCACCGATGAGTTTTGCAATGATGGTGATTTATTACAAAACATAAGACGTAACACAAGACTATGAGAGACTGTGGCGAAGATACACTAAACATAGAGCATGGGACCGTAAGGCTAACCCCAGCCACTTATGATCTAAAACATGACATGACATGAGCAAGCATAAGCATGAGAATATACACACGAACCTGACATGACGATGACGATGAATGTCTGACGAGGTTTAGATGATGTCTGACGATACTCCTCCAATCTAACTGCCGTCAGCGCCCTCCTAATAAAGCCGAACGCTAACGAGCAGTAATGACAGCCAGCTGACCGACTTTGACAGACGGAAGCCCCACCGAGCGCCTTCACAGTAAGAGCCCGGTGAAGCCAGAATATAACCCACAGCTGTCAAAGCCGGCAGCAAGCTATACATAGCCCGAGCGCGGACAAGGCCGGCGCTCGGTCATAACAATTGGAAGTTTGTGTTTATGTGGTATGGATGTTTAAGTATAAATTGTCAAGAAGTAGGCTATTTAGTTTGTTACATACTGTGGAGCTTATGTGAGTGGAAAAGTTTTTTTGTATTTTTTTAACATTTGTTTTTGTTATTATATGTATAAAGAAGTGGAGTCCTTTCTTAAGTAATGAATGACTTATAGAAAAGGGGTGGGATTATATAAGTGTAAACTTCCACCCACTCCTTTTCAGATATGTAGACTAGTAATATGAAGTAGTGTAAGATTATTGTATTTTGCCTTATTTTGTT
Source organism: Pholidichthys leucotaenia (assembly GCA_020510985.1). Taxonomy (NCBI): domain Eukaryota; kingdom Metazoa; phylum Chordata; class Actinopteri; order Cichliformes; family Pholidichthyidae; genus Pholidichthys; species Pholidichthys leucotaenia. Next base: position 290,783,369 of record CM035845.1, read on the forward strand.
ATATATAGTGGAGAAAAAGGAATGGGCGAAGGCAACGAGCTGGATGACACAAGGCTTTATTTTTCTCCAACATACAGCAAACACACTTCATAGCTCGGCAGAGCTATTGCGCTGTCAAGGTCTCTGTACATTGCTCTTTTATACTTGTTGCATGGACAAAGAGAATGTGTGACACATTAGCATTCCAATTGTCAGACAATGCACATCATTAACATAACATAAACAGGCGCGGCTTCAACACCTTCCTTCTCTCTGCGGGGGTGCCTCAACCTGACTGTCCCGTCTGATACCCCCCAGTGGCACCTCTTCCTTCAGTCCATTGTCCTCTCCTCCCTTTGTCTCTCTGGGTGTGAAGAAACCCTACAACTGTGCCCCCCCCAACACCCAGAAGGGGTCTAACCCCCTGGTCCTTTGGGCTCAAGTCAGCACCCATGGTGGCTGCAGCAGGGGGTTGTCGATCCAGTAGAACCGTCCTGCTGGTGAAGTGTATCGGAGGGTATGTCAGTCTGTGGAGGGAAAGAGGGAGGGTGGGAAAACGTCTTTTGCTTTTCCCCAGGCTCCGGCACATTGAACAGTCCATTGTACGGTGGGCACAGCGGGGTCCTGTGTGCATCGTGCCTGACGGAAACAAAACCGGCATTCTGCAGGCTTTTTGGGATGAATGTGTGGGGAAAGCAATGGTGGGCCGGCCCGGTACATTAAAAGCCTCTGGGCCACGCAAAAATTGTGTGGGTGGATACGTCTCGGGTGCCGGCTCTCCCGGTAGATCTCTCCGGGAATCAGCAGCGGCTGAGAAAAAAATAAAAGCTCTGTCAGGGAAACTGCCAAATCTTCTTTAGGTGCGGGTGCAGTCCTAAAGGACCCGGGAAAGGCCATCGGCCCAATTCCCCGGGGATGCGCAGCAGCTGAGAAACAAATAGAAGTCCTTTTGGTGAGGCTGCCCGACTCCTTTAGGTACGTAGCGCAGGCCTAAAGGATCCGGGGGAAGGCAATTGGCCCTATTCCCCGGGGATTTGCAGCGGCTGAGGACAATATATAAGTTCTTGGAGCCGGCTTCTCCCTGATGCGTGGTGCGCGAGACCGGCGCAGCGACCACGTTGCAGCATTATGTGCCCTCCATAGTTATCCTTGTAATCCCGCGGAGTGCGCACGGGGCTTCTGTGCGCTGAAACCCCGCTGTCGGGTGGTGTAGCAAGGGTCCGGGAGCTTGACTGAAACAGCGCAGGCAGCGCTGATTTTCTCCCTCCAGGCTCTGGGGCGATGCTCAGCTCGCTGTCCATGGCGCGTCTTGGGTCCCAGTGTGGCTTGCTCCGGTGAGCGCTCTCCATGGTACATCGGGTTCACCAGTGTGGAGGAAGGGATAGGCGCTCCATGGCACGTCGGGGGTCACCACAGTGGAGAAGAAGGAATGGGCGAAGGCAACAAGCTGGATGACACAAGGCTTTATTTTTCTCCAACATACAGCAAACACGCTTCATAGCTCGGCAGAGCTATTGTGCCGGTAAGGTCCCTGTACATTCCTCTTTTATACCTGTTGCATGGACAAAGAGAATGTGTGGCACATTAGTATTCCGATTGTCAGACAATGCACATCATTAACATAATATAAACAGGCGCCGCTTCAACACCTTCCTTCTCTCTGCGGCTCCGGTGATCTTACTCTCCCCGGGGCGGGGGGGGGTGTGCCTCAACCTGACTGACCCGCTTCATGCTACATTTCCCTCTAGTCCGCTGTGGTCTGCGTACGCTTTGGACGAGCCCAGCACTCATTTGGCGCAGCTCATGCTCACTTTTTTCATCTACCCAGGCCAAGCGGTTGACACATGCCCACAACCGTCATTTGGAGTTTCACTCCCACCCGATAGGTAGCGCCAAGGCGCTCATGCACCAGGATTTTCACCAACGAAGAAATGGCGGACTGAGTCCATTTCTGCTGTTTGACTTCTTGGTTTCCACTCCTTTTCCACAAAGATGCTGCTGCCACTGTGAAAGAAAGTATGTATGCATGTATGATTCATCCATCCATCCATCCATCCATCTTCTACCGCTTTTCCGGAGGTCCGGGTCACGGAGGCAGCAGTTCAAGCAGAGAAGCCCAGACTTCCCTCTCCCCAGCCACCTGCTCCAGCTCTTCAGAGGGGATACCAAGGCATTCCCAGACCAGCTGGGAGACATAGTCTCTCCACCGAGTCCTGGGTCTGCCCCGGGGTCTCCTCCCAGTGGGACGTGCCTGAAACACCTCAAGTGGGAGGCGTCCAGGAGGCATCCTAATCAGATGCCCATACCACCTCAACTGACTCCTTTCAATGTGGAGGAGCAGCGGTTCTACTCTGAGCCTCTCCCGGATGACTGAGCGCCTCACCGTATCTCTGAGGGTGAGTCCAGCAATCCTACGGAGAAAGCTCATTTCAGCCGCTTGTATCCGCGATCTCGTTCTTTCGGTCATTACCCAAAGCTCGTGACCATAGGTGAGAGTAGGAATGTAGATTGACTGGTAAATCGACAGCTTTGCCTTAGAACTAAGCTCCCTCTTCACCACAACAGACCGGTACAACGTCCGCATCACTGCAGATGCTGCTCCAATCCGTCTGTCGATCTCTCACTCCATTTTCCCCTCACTCGTGAACAAGACCCCAAGATACTTAAACTCCTCCACTTGGGGCAGGAGCCTGTCCCCAACCCGGAGAGGACAATCCACCTTTTTCCGGCTGAGGACCATAGACTCGGACTTGGAGGTGGTGATTCTCATCCCAGCCGCTTCACACTCAGTGGCAAACCGTCCCAGCAAGAGCTGTAGGTCATTGCTGGATGAAGCCAACGGGACAACATCATCTGCAAACAACAGAGATGAGATCCTGTGGTCACCAAGCATGACACCCTCCATTCCCTGGCTGCGCCTAGAAATCCTGTCCATAAAAATTATGAACAGGATCGGTGACAAAGGGCAGCCCTGGCGGAGTCCAACTCTCACTGGGAATGACTCCGACCGAGTGTTGGCAATACGAACCAAACTCTCACAACGGTCGTACAGAGACTGCAATGTTTTGGGCAGCACGGTGGTGCAGTGGTTAGCACTGTTGCCTTACAGCTAGAAGGTTCCTGGTTCGAATCCCCAGGTTGGCAGGGGTTGGAACCTTTCTGTGTGGAGTTTGCATGTTCTCCCTGTGCTGTGTGGGTTTACTCCGGGGGCTCCGGTTTCCTCCCACAATCCAAAGACATGCATGTTAGGTTAATTGGCTGTTCTAAATTGTCCCTAGATATCTGTTTCCTATAGGCCCTTAGAATAGAGGGTTAGTATTAGTGAAAGCGCTTTGAGTGGTCTTTGTGATTAGAAAAGCGCTATATAAGTACAGGTTAGTTAGTTAGTTAGTAGTTAGACTGAATAGCTCGTAACAACAAGCCCGATACCCCATACTCCCGAAGCACCCCCCACAAAAATCCACGAGGGATGCGGTCAAATGCCTTCTCCAAGTCCACAAAACACACCTAAACTGGTTGGGCAAACTCCCACGAACCCTCAAGAATTCTCGAGAGGGTAAAGAGCTGGTCCGATGTGCCACGGCCAGGACGAAAACCACATTGCTCCTCCTGAATCCGAGGTTCGACCAACGGCCGGACTCTCCTCTCCAGTACCTTGGCATAGACCTTCCCAGGGAGGCTGAGGAGTGTGATCCCTCTAAAGTTGGAGCACACCCTCCGGTCCCCTTTTTTGAAGAGAGGAACCACCACCCCGGTTTGCCATGCCAAAGGCACTGCCCCCGACCTCCACGCAATGTTGCAGAGGCGTGTCAACCATGACAACCCAACAACATCCAGGGCCTTGAGGTACTCAGGGCGAATCTCGTCCACCCCCGGGGCCCGGCCACCAAGGAGATTTTTAACCACCTTGGCGACCTCAGCCCCTGTGATAGGCGAGTCATCCTCCTCGTCCCCAAACCCTGCTTCCTCTGTGGAAAGCGTATCAGTGGGATTGAGGAGATCCTCGAAGTATTCCTTCCACCGCCCGACGATATCCCCAGTTGAAGTCAACAGTGTCCCATCCGCACCATACACAGTGTGGACAGGGAGCTGCTTTCCCCTCCTGAGCCGCCGAACAGTTTGCCAGAATCTCTTTGAAGCCGACCGAAAGTCTTGTTCCATGGCCTCACCGAACTCCTCCCATACCTGGGTTTTTGCTTCAGCAACCACCCGAGCTGCACTCCGCTCGGTCTGCCGGTACACCTCAGCTGCTTCGGGAGTCCCACAAGCCAACCAAGCTTGATAGGACTCCTTCTTCAGCTTAATGGCCCCCCTCACCACTGGTGTCCACCACTTGGTTCGGGGGTAGCCACCACGAGATGCACCGACTACCTTGCGGCCGCAGCTCTGGGCTGCCGCTTCAACAACAGAGGTGGAGAACATGGCCCATTCAGACTCCATGTCTCCAGACTCCCTCGGAATGTGGTTGAAGACCTCCCGGACAGGGGCTTCAGCCAGACGCTCCCAGCACACCCTCACTATACGTTTGGGTCTACCAGATCTGAATGGCTTCCTCCCCTGCCATCGGATCCAACTCACCACCAGGTGGTGATCAGTTGACAGCTCTGCACCTCTCTTTACTCGGGTGTCCAAGACATACGGTCGCAGGTCTGATGATACGATAACAAAATCGATCATCGACCTGCGACCTAGGGTGTCCTGGTGCCAGGTGCACATATGGACACCCTTATGCTTGAACATGGTGTTCGTTATGGACAGACTGTGGTTAGCACAGAAGTCCAATAACTGAACACCACTCGGGTTCAGATCGGGCAGGCCGTTCCTCCCAATCACCCCCCTCCAGGTTTCATTGTCGTTGCCCACGTGCGCATTGAAGTCCCCCAGTAGGACAATGGAGTCTCCAGGAGGAGTACCCTCCAGCACCTCAGTCACAGACTCCAGAAAGGGTGGGTACTCTGAAACATCATTTGGTGCATAGGCACAAATGATGGTCAGGACCCGTTTCCCAACCCGAAGGCGCAGGGAAGCAACCCTTTCGTCCACCGTGGGAAAACTCCAATATAGAGGCCGCAAGGTGGGGCGATACAAGAATACCCACCCCTGCTCATTGCCTCTTGCCTGGGGCAACTCCAGAAAAGGCCAAGCTCCAGCCCCTCTTCAGGAGACTGGTTCCGGAACCGGAGCTGTGTGTTGAGGTGAGGCCGACTATATCTAGCCGGTATCGCTCAACCTCGTACACCAGCTCAGGCTCCTTCCCCACCAGAGAGGTGACATTCCACGTACCAAAAGCCAGTTTAGAAAGCTTGGGATCAGTCCGCCAAGGTCTCCGCCTTTGACCGCCACCTAATCCACATAGCACCGGACCCCCATGATCCCTCCTGCAGGTGTATGATTCATGTATGTTTTTATTCTCATTTTCTGCCTCCTCGTTCTCTTCTTCGTGTACTGATGTATACTGTGTTGATATCGCCACCTTGTGAATGGGATGTTCAGTCTTGCGCATGCGCTTTTCAACGCGTTCAGGTCATGGGCAGGCGGCGCGGTCACAAAATTTGGGCTGCATGTGGTCATCCGCGGTCGAGCACTGCGGACACTAGGGGAGTGAAGACGATGACGTAAATTTCTTCACACAAGGTTTCCAGTTACGCGTTTGCGGACAGCAGAGGTGGCGCATGAAGCAGGCCTGATACCCCCCAGTGGCGCCTCTTCCTTCAGTCCATTGTCCTCTCTTCCCTTTGTCTCTCTGGGTCTGAGGAAACCCTACAACTGTGCCCCCCCACTATATATATATATATATATATATATATATATATATATATATATATATATAGATAGATAGATAGATATAGATATATATCTTGTGTAGAGCACTGTCTACATGTTTGAAATAAATGAAAATGAACTAATCCAAACATTAACCCAACAGGTGTCTCATGTCAAGATTGGGCTGATCTTGTATGTACGTTAGAGACTGTATGAAATGGCTTCAAATACAAAATGTAATAGTAAAAGATAGAAATTCCTGGTTTCCACTAGAGAAACCAGAATTTGAAGTCTTATAAGTTTGACAGCCATGATGTCTCTACAAGAAAGAGCCTTTAACTGATGACAGTAGGGAAAAGATAAAAAAAAAAAAAAAAAAAAAAAAGTGGGGTTGGGGGGCATAAACATTGTTTTTTTTTTGTTGTTGTTGTTTTTTTTTTTTTGCAAACAGCTCAGAGTTTGTAAATTTTGAAAATAGATAGGAAGTGCAATGGCAATTCAGTGCAGCTTTATGATGTTCCAAGATGGAAAGATGTTGGTATTGCTGTCATTTTAATAATGGACCATTTGCCATGTGAAGTTTATCCATTTGCAGTTTTTAGAAGTTTATCAAGAAGAACTCTTTATTGTGTTTTGACTTGTCAAATACACAATTAACGTCCACCAATTATGTATTGATAAATTGGATCATTATTAAATATCTTGTTAAAGATAATCTTCACATTATCACATTTTTAGAGAACCAACTATCTAAGTGCGAGTAACACTGCTGACAAAACTTCATTACATGTGCTTCTTTATGCACATTGAGCTCTGAGGCAGAGATCACCCTAGCTCATGGAAACACTTTATTTACATTTTATTCCCAGAAAAATCCGATGAGTTGAAATTGGTTGGACAGCTGGATGCAAACGCTGCTGCAAAGCATGCTGGAGCTTCAGCTGCAGATTGAAGGCATGTGGATTAGAGAATGCATTCTGTCACACAAAATCCCCCCACCCTTCCCTTCTCTGTTTTAATCCTGCTGCTGGATCAAGGACACTTACCACCTCAGAGTTTCACGTGCAGCCAGTGCTATGCGTGCATATTTTCCGATTGGTTTTTTTTTTTTTTTAAAGACAAGAGGAGTCAGTGGGCACATGTGATTGTACTGTGGGGCTATAAAAGGTTGTGATTTGTGCAGCTCACAAACAGTGTGTGCTTTAATTTGCTTCCCGACATCAGCATAATTTTAAGAGATTGCCTGTATGCACGTGTGTGTGTGGGATCTAGTTGTGATCACAAGCCAACAGCATCATGTCCGGCATTGACCTTTGTTCTAAGCTATTTACAAAAGATACAGTATCCCTTCAAGCATAAGTGTCTGTCGTGACACTTTTGCTTTGTTTGTGTGAAAATGAGGAACCTAGACGATGCTGTGTATAAGAAAATTTTGATGTTTTGAAAAGGATTAAGAGACTTCCTTTGAGTGTGAGCTTATTTATAACTCAGCCATGCATAAGGTGGGAATGTTGATGCATGTCACATTTATTTTCTCATTGCAAGAAAATAATTTCCTGTTATTTTGTTTGCGAGAGTTACTGTCTCACAGTGAAGCTCTCAGAACCAGTCAGTATGATCAACCCACGACATAGGATATTTATCATATTTACATGTGTTGTGAGATGCAGTGGTTAAGACTGCTGCCTCATTACTGTAATTTCAGTAGGCTTTCCGTTCTTGTTAACATTGCATGTTAGGGTAATGAGTATTTCTGAATGGGCAATAGTTGTTGAAACCACATACCAGGGCCATTACAAACCACATGGGACTGAGTTGAAGTCCACCTTAGGCTCTTGATTGCATGCTTTTACTAGAGGGGGGCCGAGCTGATATCTAGTATCTGTATCGGGTTCAATCCAGGCAAAATGTCTCCATTGGTATCAGGGAGCAACAAATAAACAAAATGATCCATTACAACATGAAATAAATCAGTAAACTGCTTTTGAAACTGCTAACATTCTCTCACTCCTCCGTTCTGTATATTTAATTCTTCATAAAATCTTAGACTAATAGAGTGAACGCTCCTGCTGTTGAGAAGATCTTTGTTGGTTTGCTTCCAGTAGTTCTTCAGGATGATAAAAATGCAGTGAAATCATTTCAAACAAACGCATTCAAAAGAAGTTTCCATCTGTCCAATGTCTGTGATGGTGAGGTGAGCTGTTAATTATTTATTCGGAAATAATTCAGTTGTTCTGAAAAACTATTTTTTATGTCACTATTTAGGCTTAATACAGTGGGCATTTCTCCCTAGATGTTTCCGCAATCATAATTAAATGTTACAGAAAATGACTAAAATATCATTTTATATTAGAGTTTATATTAAAACTGTGATAAGGAGAGGTGTATGCGACTCTTTGAAAATACTGCAGAAGAAATAAATTTATGAATTCAGACTGTCCTTTGCAGTGCAGTGACTGATTTTAACAATGATGAAGTTTATTAGTTGTTATTTTATATTATGTCCATACTGCATGTACAGTTAGGCTGATAAGTTTGCACACCCTGGCGGAATTTGTGATTTTTTTTTTTTTTTAATTTTTTGGCCATTTTTTAAATTTCCATCCATCCATCCATCCATCCATCCATCCATCTTCTTCCGCTTAATCCTTTTTGGGTCGGGGGTGGGGGGGTGGGGCTGGAGCCTATCCCAGAATCTTTTGGGCCAGAGGCAGGGTACACCCTGGACAGATCGCCAGTCCATCGCAGGGCCAACACAAAGAGACAGACAACCATTCACTCTCACGGTCATACCTAAGGACAATTTAGAATCCCCAGTTTGATGCCAATTAACCTAACTTGCATGTTTTTGGCATGTGGGAGGAAACCAGAGAAATCCCGGAGTAAACCCACACAGACACGGGGAGAACATGCAAACTCCACACAGATCACTGTTGGTCGGGGGCTGGGATCGACCCAAGGATCCCCCGGCCAAGGGTGAGTTGCTGTGCTGCCACAGTGCTAACCACTCCGCCACCGCGCTGCCCCATATTTATGAAAGGTAATGCAAAAACTTTTCTGTCACTCATAGTTAGTGGTTGGGTGAAGCCATTTATTATCAAACAATTGTGTTTGCTCTGATGACCCTGATCAAAAGTTTACATACCCTGGAAGTTTTGGCCTGATAACATACACACAAGTTGACACACACGGGTTTAAATGGCTACTAAAGGTAACCATCCTCACCTATGATCTGTTTACTTGTAATTAGTGTGTGTATAAAAAGTCAGTGAGTTTCTTTGCTCCTGACAGACCCCTGAATGTTTCATCCAGTGCTGCACTGACGTTGCTGGATTCCAAGCCATGGGGAAAGCAAAAGAATTATCAAAGGACCTGCGGGAGAAGATAGATTAACTTTATAAAACAGGAAAAGGATATAAAAAAGATACCCAAGGAATTGAGAATGCCAGTCAGCAGTGTTCAAACTCTAATTAAGAAGTGGAAAATGAGGGATTCTATTGAAATCAAGCCATCGTCAGGTAGACCACAAAAATTTCAGCCACAACTGCCAGGAAAATTGTTCGAGATGCAAAGAAAAACCCTTAAATAACTTCAGCTGACGTACAGGACTCTCTGGGGGAAAAAAAGTGGTGTGGCGTTTTCAAGATGCACAATAAGGAGGCACTTCAAGAAAAATGAGCTGCATGGTCAAGTCGCCAGAAGAAAGCCGTTACTACACCAATGCCACAAAGCAGCCTGCTTACAATACGCCAAAACACAGAGATAAGCCTCAAAACTTCTGGAACAAAGTTATTTAGAGTGATGACACCAAAATTGAACTTTTTGGCCACAGCCATAAACGTTACATTTGGAGAGGAGTCAACAAGGCCTATGATGAAAAGTACACCATGCCTACTGTGAAACACGGAGGTGGGTCACTGATGTTTTGGGGATGTGTGAGTTACAAAGGCACAGGGAACTTGGTCAAAATTGATGGCAAGATGAATGCAGCATGTTATCAGAAAGTACTGGATAAAAATTTGCACTCATCAGCCCAGAAGCTGTGCGTGGGACGCACTTGGACATTCTAACATGACAATGATCCAAAACACACGGCCAAGTCAACCTGTTGTTGGCTACAGCAGAAAAAAGTGAAGGTTCTGGAGTGGCCATCTCAGTCTCCCGACCTCAATATCATTGAGCCACTTTGGGGAGATCTCAAACGTGCAGTTCATGAAAGACAGCTCAAGAATTTACAGGAACCGGAGGCTTTTTACCAAGAAGAATGGGCAGTTTTACCATCTGAGAAAATAAAGTGCCTCATTCACAACTAAAATAAAGTGCCTCCTGTTGACTGGCGCCTAGCGGCTGCCCCGGCCTTGGATGCGCTCTGCAGAGCGTGCCCAAATGCCAAGTCACGTTTCGTTACCTTGTATACATGTGTAATGACAATAAAGTTGAATCTCATCTCATCTCACAACTACCACAAAAGACTTCAAGCTGTCATTGATGTTAAAGGTGGTAATACACGGTATCAAGAACTAGGGTGTGTAAACTTTTGATCAGGGTCATTTGGGTAGTTTCTGTTGTCATTATTACTAGTGCATGCCTGTGGAAAGCAAACATTCTTGTGTGAAAACAGGTAACAGGCTGTAATTAGGCTTTACAGGCCCAAGTGTAGGCTGTGTTTGAAAGTGGAATACAAAGAGGTGTAGCCTATATATAGGCAATCACACATGTTAGACGTTGACAAATATAAAAGGGACTGAACATTAAGATTTATTTGATTTTCTGAATATTCCTTACAGAATTATTGAAAATGAATGGGACATCCAATATAAGTGACTGTTTAAGATCCTTTGTTTGTTTGTCAGACTTATTTGTGTGATCTTTTATGACTTATAAGTGTTGTATCTTGCACTTTGGGGAATGAGAGTTGTTCAGTCATCATTATAATTGCTTTAGTTTATATGTGTAGCTTATAGTGTATCGTCAATATACTTGTGCAGTACTATAAAGGACATGTTTGCAAATATTTGAGACCCATTGTAGTGCATCCTTTTATATTTTAGCAGTATCATAAATACAAAACACCGAACATTATTATACACAGCAGAATGACCCGTGTGGCTGCAACTGCTACATCAGTGTGTTGCCCATTTGTCAGTTAAAAAAAAAAAAAAATTATTTCGTTATTTGGGTGGTTTTTGTCCTGGTCGTCGTTTAATCAAAGCGTGCACACAGTATGTGTCCGCATATGATATGCAGTTGATCTGGCTTTTCCGCTCCACAATCATGGTGGTGTTATTATTAACTTTTAATTTTTAGATAGCCGTGCACCAGGAGGAACGCCATGTTGAACCCGCGGTGCCGCAAACGACAGCGGTGGCACATGGGTGAAGCAGCAGCCGAGACTCCTGTTAACCGGGCAGGCTGGGCACCTCGTGTTCTCCACATACTGTATGCCGAATTGTCCTTTAGAGCTACACAATCATGGCAACATTATAGTATAATTTTTTAAGCATTAAATTTTCAGTATTCTCTTTTTCTGGTCAAATTTGTCGCTTTACACTTCTTTGTTTTGTTTTTGAAGTGCTCTGGTGACTGGTCGTGATGCCGCGTATTAGCCGATCAGTACAGAGTCAATCCGAAACCCCGCCCACACTTCTAGAAACCAGAGCACGAGGAAACGGAACAGTGGGCAAACTTTTATTGATAAAAAATGACATATTTTGACTGAACAACTCCATACTTGGGGATGCACACCCTCGTAACCTCAGCAAAGCGCTTATAAAATCTGAGGCCAGTTTGACGAACAGTTTAAGAGATATCTGAGGAACGCACACACACACACACACACACACACACACAGAGATTTGTTGCATTTATAGATAGATTTAAAAACAGCAAACACAATTGTTTGATAATAAATGGCTTCACCCAACCACTAACTATGAGTGAAAGAAAAGTTTTTGCATTATCATTCATATTCTCTGAAAACTGGCCAAAAAAAATCACAAATTCCACCAGGGTATGTAAACTTATGAGCCCAACTGTATTATAATTATCAATCTCAATTTTATTTAGGCCTATACATAATCTGCAAGAACAAAGAAATTTGTACTCACTCCCAGGGCTGCAAGAACAAAATGGCATAATTTTGTTCTTGCAGCCCTGGTTTGGGAGTTCTTGCAGCTTGTTCTTGATGCATCATTTGGGAAGAACTTTTTTCTTGCTTGGTGTCTGACAGTTATTCTGTGGTTGGTCAGAAATTTCAATTTCCCATGGAATTTTGCACTTTAGTTTCTTCTGAAGTATGAAATGTCCTGTCCAGAAAAAAACTTTGTTCTTGCCACTTAAAGAACCAAATTTCTCTGTTTTTGCAGTGCATGTACAGGCCTTAATGCTGCTGTTTGGTATTAAAATGAACACAATGACCTTTCTGCTGTTCATAATCTTATGCTGATATATAAATGTTTCAGCATAGCATAATCTATTATTATTTTTTATTAAAATAGAGTTAATTGTGAATTTATAAGCTTAAATGACAAAAAGTACATATAACAAACCCTTAAAAGTTAAGTTGTAAGAGTGTGGTTTTATAACTTTAACATCTTCAATCATAAACACTTACAGAAATTCCATGAAGAGGAGTACGCTGAATTAATTCAAGCCACAAGCTGCATATCAGTTTTGTATCCGTATCAGCAGATACTCAAGATTTAAAGTACTGGATTGGGCATTAAAAAAACTGTATCGCTGGTTTTACCCCCATTTCCATCTGTGCCTTATGAAGAATCTAGCAAAGATAGATTGACTGTAAGTCAATTAAAGGTAAAAACAAGTGGACATAAATAAGTCTCACTGCACTGTCCTCAAAAGAAATACTCCTCATCTCAAATCAATTTTGTATGTTAAAATAGGGCCAGGGTTACTCTTCCCCTCCCACTTCTTCTATTATTTATACTCATCTGTCTCCTCCACGTTTTCTCTCTTCCTCTCATCTTCCTCTCTGCTTCGTGCCTTACCAGCAGCATTCCTATCAGCTAATTTTAAAGCTTGCAGGGGCATTTTGTGTTCGTGTGTATGCATGTGTGATTGCACATTCAGTCAGTCTTGCATGGTGGCAAGAAGGATAGTGAAAAGAGAATGGGGAAAGGGGAATGGTGGCTAATCATTCAGTGGAAGAGAAATGCTTGTAGTGCATTTGTTTATCCTGTTGGGAAGCAAAGTGTGAATGTAAGAAAAAGAAAGAGAGGGGCAGGAAACAAGTTTTTTTTTTTTTTTTAATTTCTGTTAAAAGGTCAGCAGGTTCAAGATGTCATTATTGCATAGAGGTTGAATATAAATGAAAATACAGTGAATTGTATATTTGAAGGGTTGCAAGTAGGAAAATTAAACTACCAAAAGACTTGAATCATTGCTAATTTTGGTACCATGATGGCCAACTTTGGCAAAGGTTTTAGTCGATGTCCTGCATAAGGTTGTGCAATTAACGAAAAATTCACCAAAATCAACATTCAGACTGTGGAACCAATGTAATTTTTGCCCACATCAATTATTTGTTTTTTTCCCCAGTGTGTGCATGTTCATGTACTATCTCCTTATTGAAAAGTTCATAGTGGTCAAATTTGACCAAATGTGGTTTATTTTTCAACCGCAGCGATCCAAGCACTGCAACAGCGATGGAAGAAGTGTGTGGACTGAAGAGGAGACCATGTTGAAAAATAAACCACTTTTGGTCAAATTTGACCACTATGAACTTTTCAGCACCCCCCCCCCCCCCCCCCCCCGGTATGTGGATTTACATAAACACTTTATTAAATTCGGTTTGAAATAAATCATTTACTGTTAAATGGTGTTATTTATTTAGCATACCTCTGTTAACCTTCCCAAATAAATAATAATAATTTAAAAAAAATGATGTATAAACTGAATCCAAAGTAAATTGTTCAGTCAGTCATGATGTTGATTTGGAATTATATTACCCAGACCTAGTCCTGTAAGCCAGTCACCTGTGAAACTCTCCTGGGCCCTTGTCTCATCAAATAGCTGCACTCATTCTGACCTCAGGCAGGAAAACTTGAGTTGTGTCCCCTTCCCCCCCACCCACCGCAATAGTATTATTGATTCAGACACAGAGACATTCCTGATGTCTTTGGGGCTTCTGGTAAAAGCAGTGGCTATTGTTAAAGACGGAACTGAGCAATGGATGCAATACCTCTGCTTTCTACAAAGTTCTATTTAGGAGAAAAGATTTGTACGTTACAAAAATAGTCCAGCAGCTGTTTTAGTGTGAATAGCGCATGGTAAAAATCAGCTTCACATTTGGTCTGAAGACGCCACAAAAGATTTGTACAGTAATTGTATAAAATGATGCAGGTCCCAGCTGTTATAGGGTCACAGAGAGACTAACAAGAATTCTCATATTCATATTGATAAAACTCTCCCTCAAATCAACAGTCTTTTACAGTTCAGTTTAGCATTTCTATAGGCAAACCCTATCCAGCTGGTTGCTTGAGGTTTCAGTTCATACAGCTCCTGAAAAAATTAAGACACCAAAGTGGCCACTGCAAAATTATCATTTTATCATGTTTTTCATTTATACGTATTTGTTTAAGTAAAATGAACAATTTTGTTTTATTCTCTAACCTACTGAAAAAAACTTACCCAAATTCCAAGTCAAAATATCATCATTTAGAGGATGTATTTACAGAAAATGACAACTGGCAAAACAACGAAAAAAGATGTTGCTTGTAGATGTGCTTTTTGGTGTGCTTTTAGATCGAATAATGCAAAGAAAGTTTCTGTTCATTCTTAAACACTACAATACTTAAGTTCTAATTTAGGAAGAACTCAAATCTGTGTTTGTGTAATAACTCTGATTTGTATTCACAGTTTTCATTCATCTTACCACGCTTAGATTATCACCTAATCAGTACCGCCTTAGGTAGATTGATGTGTTCTTGTGTTCAAATTCAGCAGATACTCGAATTGAATGGCTGCCATACATATAGAGATGCTAATTTAGGAAATATTTTGTAGTGGTCTCTAAATTTTTTCCAGAGCTGTATGTGTATGAGCCTACAGCTTCATTTCGGAGTATGTTTAATGCCCCAAAACACTTGTGTGCTGTGATTTTAATTGACAGTGGGACATTTTCTGTATTGCTTCATACAACATCTGGCAAAAATTATGGAATTGTCGCTCTTGGAGGACGTTCATTCAAATGTTTAAAAAAAAAAAAGCGCTAATCACAGACATGCCATAAAACAATTTATATTCAAAATACCAAACCTCTGGTTTTAAGTTGTAGTCAATTGCATTTTTATGTTAGATTAAGCAGAAGAAAAAAATGGAATCACTCAATTCTGATGAAAATATTATGGAATCACCCTGTAATTTGCAGTCCTAAAACAAATACCTGCATCAGATTAAATCTGCTAATTAGTCTGCAATTAAGAAAAGAGTGCTTGCACACCTTGGTTAACACCCAGCTAAAAAACATGAATCATGGCTCCAACATGAGAAAATCCGTTGAAACAAAGGAGAGGTTTATAAAACTTGTTACTGTAACTGCAAAAGGGAAGCATACTGGTAGCCCAAGGAAGACATCAAAGCGTTAAGATGGAAAACTTAAAGCAATATGTCTTGAAAACAGAAAATAAACAAATAGGGCAAAAAACAAAACTTTCTTTGAAAGACGCATAATGTCAAATTTTTTTCTTACAAAATTAAAGAATTGAATGAACATCCTCCAAGAGTGGTGATTCCGTAATTTTTGCCAGGGGTTGTACTGAAAATGCTGTCCCTTTTCAATGAACTTGGAAATATTTATTTTTCAACCAATGGCTTCTTGGTGAACTGAATGGAAAAATACTATGACTTAAGGAACCTATGGTTGTTTTCCCTTTTAAAGTGACTGTGTTTACATAAAAGGCCAGGCATAATTTTATTTTCAAATTGTTCAACTCATTGCCCATACAAAACATACAAATCCTTTCCAAAAAAACCTTGACACCATTCTTTGCCCTATTGTTTCCATCCCGCCCCATTTATTCATCTTATTTATTCTGTCTCTCTTCTTGTTTCTTGATCTGTTTCTCCTCTAGGTCTCCAACCTCCAATCACTCCTCTCTTCCCCGTGGGTTTTTGGTTCGCCCCATCATCAACCCCTCCTCCCTGGACAGACGAGTGGAAGGATTCCTTACCTGCTCTTCATCCTTTCTCTTCCCATCCCTGCCCGTTTTCCACGTCAGCCATCCTGTCATCTCGTAATAGCTTCCTGGGTGACTTACAAAGTACTCTAAAGCACTTCTGCACGTGATGGCTTGAAATGTCTGATAAAAGAGGGGAGAAGAATGTTCAACACAGCTGACCAACCTCCCAACATAGCAACTAGAAGAAAGTGTGAGCTCTGAAGTGCCTTGCCCAGGGGCATGCCACCAGGGCCAAAGACATGTTTGATAAGAGAACAACATTTCAGACTGTTTTATCAGCTGCTGTTTTGAAACAGAAACTCAGAGCTTTTGTCCCTCTACCCTTTCCCCATCCTGTTTTTTTCCTTCATCTCATCCTTTCTGCTGTTTAATTTTAAAGCTTTAACCCAGCACAACCATTTTCTTGAGTCCCCCATTCCTTCCTTTTGTCCTCCCTTTTTCTTCCCTTTTTAGCCCAATCCCTCCACCACCACCATTCGCCCCTCTCTAGCAACCGTGGTCCTCCCCCCTCGCCCCCGTCCCCAGTCACCCTCCTCATCTACCTCCACCTCATCTGCCCCGTCCTCCCCCCACCATCACCATCATCACCACCATCCCCACCCTCAGTCCCATTCCAGCCACTACCAGCACCACCATCATCTGTCTTCGTCGTCCCCTCGCTTCTCGCCCCCTTCCTTCTCTGCCTCTTTGGTAACCATGGCGACTGCTGCCACTGCCTCTTCATCCCAGTCACCCTCATCCTCACCCAATGGTAGTGCCCGGGAACATCTGCTGGCAGTGCGCCGGCGCACCCCCCACACTCGGCCATACACGATCGGGCCCGACAACCTCCGAGGCCTGTCGGTACAGGAAGCAGTTGGCTCCTCATCCACCACCTTGTCATCAGGCAACCATTCAGAAGCAGCGGGGGTTGGGCTCCATCGGGCCAATAGTGATACAGACCTAGTGACCTCAGAAAGTCGCTCCTCACTCACCGCATCAATGTACCAGCTGACTCTAGGCCAAGGCCACATAGTCATCTCTTGGGACATCAAGGAGGAAGTGGATGCCACTGACTGGATCGGCCTATACCACATCGGTGAGAAACTAGGGCTTGTTTGCTGGAGTTTGTGAAGTGAAAAGGCTTGCTATCTAGAAGAATAGGGTGTATTGTAGAAATGTTTTACCATCATCTGTTGTACATTTGCTTATACCTGTAGAATTGGATTAACATACTACCAGTGAGTTTATTTTAGCAAAAATACTTAGTGACCTAATAGCCTGACTCAGTTGGGAAGGATACACAAACGCCTTGGACATGCTAGTACGATGATGTGAATGATTTGCTATCTGAAAACCAGAAATGGCTTCCAAAACAAAAAAAAAAATCATATCAAGCAATTCTTAGGCCACAATGTTGCTATAGTGGCCAAAGATAGTAAAAGTCAAGGACTCATCATCATTGTCTTCTATTTCAGAAGACATCAGAGGCTTCACTGTAACTCATAACTGTAACTGACATGGTGGAAACTGCATCAAGAAATTGTTAAAAATATATACACTGTATGCACATAAATGAACTCTGTCCTGTTACCCTCATCTCCTACCTCTTATCTGCTTTGTCCTTCCTCTTCCACTAGTCTTCATTTTTCGCACCCCCCCATTTCCTGCCGTTGTCTCTCCCTGTTGTCTCTTATCACCTTCCATCTCTACATCACCATTTATATTATTTACAGTATATTGTCCATCATACCAGTAACTATATCTGATGACACACCACCGTAACAGTGTGTCTGACAGATCTTTAAAGGGTTGTGTATTCATTGATGTAGTAAGTTATTGGCCAGATTTAAACAGTCCAGGAGCTGGGGCTGGCCCATGATTCTTATTTTGTCATTGCATGACATATTAGATGACACAGTTACGCTAAATGTTCCTTCCGAATCCTTGTATAATGGTTGTTTGTACATATTTGACAACATACAATGTATGCCAAATCCTACACTGGGGGTGTATCAGTATAGGCACGGACATTCGCCCACTAATATCTCAGCTGGGCAGCAAATCACCCTTTGATGCCAGAGAGAGGACAGCCTCTCAGAGCACAATGATAAGTTAGCCAGCACCAACAAAAAAAGTGAAGCTACGGTTTTGGTCAGTATTTTCTAACTCCCCCATCAGTACTCTATGAACTAGTGACTGTGGATATATTTACAGAGCAGAGACTTGCGTGTGGTCCCACTGGAACCAGCCACATACTGTATATGTTCGCTGGCTGCACAAAAATAACATGTATAATATTACATTTCTGCTTTAAATTGAGCTAAAACTGAATAAATGGATGCCTTGCAGCTTCCAAAGGAGTTAAAAGATGAAGATAACATGTTCTTTATTGATCATGGTGCCCTAACAATAAGCATTTATGTACAGACGTGGACAAAATTGTTGGTACCCCTCTGTTAATGAAAGAAAAACCCACAATGGTCACAGAAATGACTTGAATCTGACAAAAGTGGTAATAAATAAAAAGTCTATGAAAATAAACCAATGAAAATCAGACAATGCTTTTGAATTGTGTTTCAACAGAATTATTTTAAAAAACAAACTCATGAAACAGGCCTGGACAAAAATGATGGTACCCTTAACTTAATATTTTGTTGCACAACCTTTTGAGGCAATCACTGCAATCAAACGATTTCTGTAACTGTCAATGAGACTTCTGCACCTCTCAGCAGGTATTCTGGCCCACCCCTCATGAGCAAACTGCTCCAGTTGTCTCAGGTTTGAAGGGTGCCTTCTCCAGACGGCATGTTTCAGCTTCTTCCACAGATGTTCAATAGGATTTAGATCAGGACTCATAGAAGGCCACTTTAGAATAGTCCAGTGTTTTGCTCTTAGCCATTCTTAGGTGTTTTTAGCGGTGTGTTTTGGGTCATTATCCTGTTGCAAGACCCATGACCTGCGACTGAGACCAAGCTGTCTGACAATGGGCAGCACATTTCTCTCTAGAATACCTTGATTTGTCGAGATTTCATTGTACCCTGCACAGATTCAAGACACCCTGTGCCAGATGCAGCAAAGCAGCCCCAGAACGTAACAGAACCTCCTCCATGTTTCACAGTAGGGACACTGTTCTTTTCTTGGTATGCTTCATTTTTGTGTCTGTGAACATAGAGCTGATGTGCCTTGCCAAAAAGTTGCAGTTTTGTCTTGTCTGTCCATAGGACATTCTCCCAGAAGCTTTGTGGCTTGTCAACATGCAGTTTGGCAAATTCCAGTCTGGCTTTTTTATGATTTGTTTTCAACAGTGGTGTCCTCCTTGGTCGTCTCCCATGAAGTCCACTTTGGCTCAAACAACGACGGATGGTGCGATCTGACACTGATGTACCTTGGAGTTCACCATGAATGTGTTTAGAGGTTGTTCTGGGCTCTTTTGTTACCATTCGTATTATCCGTCTCCTTCTGCGGCCACGTCCAGGGAGGTTGGCTACAGTCCTGTGGATCTTAAATTTCTGAATAATATGTGCAACTGTAGTCACAGGAACATGAAACTGCTTGGAGATGGTCTTATAGCCTTTACCTTTAACGTGCTTGTCTATAATTTTCTTTCTAATCAAATCAAATCAAATCAAACTTTATTGTCATATTGCTGTACATACAACTGTAGTGCAGGCAAGATGAAATTGCGTTTCTCTCGGCATCCATATAAGAAGCAGCATGATTAAGACATACTCCCACATAGCTCCCACCCCCCATCCATTCACACATCCCTGAGACATACTTGGGGAAAAAGAATAACTAACTATAATATACAAAATGTCCATAGGTGCAGTAGTGTGTATGTGAGATTCCGGGTCAGCTGTTCAGCATCCTGACAGCTTGTGGGAGGAAGCTGTTGATCAGTCTGGTGGTTCTGCCTCTGATGCTCCGGAATCGTTTACCAGATGGAAGAAGTTCAAAGTGTTTATGCAGAGGGTGAGAACGGTCCTTGACAATGTTCAGTGCCCTGCTCCTACAACGGTTCTGGAAAAGTTCTTGGACAGAGGGGAGGGAGACTCCAATTACCCTCTCCGCCCCCTTAACTATCCTCTGCAGGGCTTTTTTGTCTGACATACTGCAGCTGGAGTACCATGTAGCAATGCAGTACGTCAGAACACTCTCCACCACACCTCTGTAGAAGGTCCTGAGGATGCAGATGGGTTGAGAGGCCTGTTTGAGTTTCCTCAAGAAGTGTAGTCTCTGCTGAGCTCGCTTCCTGATCTCCAAGGAATTCTTGCTCCAGGTCAGGTCCTGCGAGATCTGCACTCCGAGGAACTTGATGTTCTCTACTCTCTCCACTAAACGGCTGCCGATGCTGAGGGGGACGTGCTCAGGCTGTGACCGCCGGAAGTCGATAATCATCTCCTTTGTTTTGTCCACGTTGAGCATCAGATTGTTCTAATCTCCTGAGACAACTCTCTCCTTTGCTTCCTCTGGTCCATGTTTAGTGTGGTACACACCGTGTCAACAAACAGCACAGTGACTACTTGTCACCCTTTAAATAGGCCGACTGACTGATTACAAGTTAGTAGACATCTGTGATGTTAATTAGAGGACACATCTTGGTTGAACATGTCCCTATGGTCACATTATTTTCAGTCTTTTCTAGGGGTACCATCATTTTTGTCCAGGCCTGTTTCATGAGTTTGTTTTTTAAAATAATAATGTTGAACCACAATTCAAAAGCATTGTCTGATTTTCATTGGTTAATTTTCATAGAATTTTTATTTATTACCACTTTTGTCAGATTCAAGTTATTTCTGTGACCTTTGTGGGTTTTTCTTTCATTAACAGAGGGGTACCAACAATTTTGTCCACGTCTGTAGCATGGTGTCTTGATTACTTGTTGGTTCTGAAATTTTGGCAAACTTGCTAGCTGTACATAAGCAGAACTTCCATTGGTGTCTGGAACTCTGCTTTGCAAGACAGTCATTTACCAAGTGAATTTTAAATTAGCCAAAATCCAAAAGCAATGCACCAAAACATTGCTGTCATGTCTTGCACAATTGATGATGGCCATTGTATTCTGTACATCCATTTGAGAATTCAAGAGGGGGCAGGCCAGACTTTGCTTTTGATGTTCCTAATTAGCTGATGAAATGTAAGGCTAACATACAGGGTGGCACTCTACAGTAATATTAGTAGCTTCATGCTGATCATGCCTGACTCTTCAAATTTTGGACACAAGACTCTGGAATAGATCCCCATAATTTCAGTGTTTTCGCTCTCTATTTTTGCTGTCCCATTCTGATCATTCATCATGTTCCCATCACCTTGTCTCTTCCCTCCATCACTCTGCAGACCTGTCCTCTTGGTTGTCTGCTGGTGTAATAAAGATGACTGCAGGATAGTGATATGATAATGCTGCTGAAGAGTGTTGTGACTCATAACCTTCAAGGCTATAGCTTTACTTCAGCCCCAGTGCTGTTACATTAAGCTACTAATGGAATGTGTGTATCTGTGCGTGGCGTGCATGTCTGCTTGTGTGTGTGGTGCAGAGAGAGAGCGAGAGAGAGAGCAGGCTGTTCTGATGAAAAGTGATGTGACTCAGCTGAGCAGTATTTTCTCTCCCTCTCTCTCTCTCTCTCGTATGTGATTGTAAGTGACTCTTCATCCAGAGTAATGTACTTGTGGGTGACACATTGTGCAAAGTGCCATCTATCTTTCCCAAAACGATCCAAGAGATATGAACGTTTGTCATGGGACAACAGTTGTTTTTAATCATGTGGTTTAGAGGTCCCAGATATATTTCTTTTTTTTTCTTTCTCTTTAATGCAGTGTTTGCATCAGCTTTTCTAGATTTAATTGCTTTCAAGAGCATTATGTTCAACTTTACATTAAAAGGGCTTCCATGTCCATAATGTCCATCATGCAATAATAGTGAGGAAAAAGATAAAGGGAAAAAAATGGGTTGTTGCCCAGTTTGGATAAAGCTCTGGGGGAAAAAAAAAAAAAAAAAAACAATAAAAAGAAGACCACTCCAAAATCTTTTCTAAATTAGCATCTCTACATGTATGGCAGCCATTCAGTTTGAGTATCTCAATCTACTTAAGTAGGTACTGATTAGGTGATCATCTAAGCAAGGTAAGATGAGTGAAAGCTGTGAATAACAATCAGAGTTATTACACAAATACAGATATTGGAGTTTTTCCTAAGTTAAAACTTTAAGTATTGTAGTGTTTAAGAACGATCCTGAGCTTGTTTTCTTTGCATTATATGGAATGAACAATGCTCTAAATGACGATATTTTGACTTGATATTTGGGTGAGTTGTTTTTAGGTTAGAAAATAAAACAAAAGTGTTCATTTAACTCAAACACATGTATAAATAGTAAAACCAGATAAAGTGATAATTTTGCTGTGGTCTCTTTGCTGTCTTAATTTTTTCCGGAGCTGTATGTAACTAGGGTCTCAACACATCTTTTAATCTCAGACGATCCTTCAGTAATGTTATAGTCTCTCTGATAATGATAAAATGGAGAGTCTCTTATTCATTTAATACCTGAATTCAGCATATATAGGATGGCAAGATGAGCAGTCTCCAGGCCAGATGTGGTCAGTTAAATTAAAAATTGCAGTTTGGACTTTACAATATGCACTGTAAATACAAGGCCAGTAGGAGTTGGAGAACTGTCACAAAATATTCAAAATATCATTAACTTGCAGATAAAAAAATGTCTTATTTTCGGTTTGTGTATTTTAAAAAATATTTTAGTGAGACTTAAGCCGGAATTATTCTTAAGCATTACAGTGCATCTGGAAGGTATTCTCAGCGCTTCACTTTTTCCACATTTTGTTATGTTAGAGCCTTATTCCAAAATGAATTAAAATTCATTTTTTCCTCAAAATTCTACATACAGTACCCCATAATGATAATGTGGAAAAAGTTTTGAGATTTTTGCAAATTCATTAAAAATAAAAAAGAAATCACATGTACATAACTATTCACAACCTTTGCCATGAAGCTCAAAATTGAGCTCAGGTGTATCCTGTTTCCACTGATCATCCTAGAGATGTTTCCACAGCTTAATTGGAGTCCACCTGTGGTCAATTCAGTTGATTGGACATGTTTTGGAAAGGCACACGCCTGTCTATATAAGGTCCCACAGTTGACAGTGCATGTCAGCGCACAAACCAAACATGAAGTCAAAGGAATTATCTGTAGACCTCCGAGACAGGATTGTCTTGAGGCACAAATCTGGAGAAGGGTACAGAAAAATTTCTGCTGCTTTGAAGGCCCCAGTGAGCACAGTGGCCTCCATCATCCATAAATGGAAGAAGTTCAGAACCACCAGGAGTCTTCCTAGAGCTGGCTGGCCATCTAAACTGAGCGATCGGGGGGGAAAAGGGCCTTAGGGAGGTGATCAAGAACCCATGGTCACTCTGTCAGAGCTCCAGTATTCCTCTGTGGAGAAAGAAGAACCTTCCACAAGGACAACCATCTCTGCAGCGATCCACCAATCAGGCCTGTATGGTAGAGTGGCCATATGGAAGTCAATCCTTAGTAAAAGGCACATGGCAGCCTGCCTGGAGTTTGCCAAAAGGCACCTGAAGGACTTTCAGACCATGAGAAACAAAATTCTCTGGTCTGATGAGACAAAGATTGAACTCTTTGGTGTGAATGCCAGGCGTCATGTTTGGAGGAAACCAGGCATTGCTCATCACCAGGCCAATACCATCCCTACAGTGAAACATGGTGGTGGCAGCATCATGCTGTGGGGATGTTTTTCAGCAGCAGGGACTGGGAGACTAGTCAGGATAGAGGGAAAGATGAATGCAGCAGTGTACAGAGACATCTTGGATGAAAACCTGCTCCAGAGCGCTCTTGGCCTTGGACTGGGGTGATGGTTCATCTTTCAGCAGGGCAACAACCCTAAGCACACAGCCAAGATATCAAAGGAGTGGCTTCAGGACAACTCTGTGAATGTCCTTGCGTGGCCCAGCCAGAGCCCAGACTTGAATCCAATTGAACATCTCTGGAGAGATCCGAAAATGACTGTGCACCGACGCTTCCCATCCAACCTGATGGAGCTTGAGAGGTGCTGCAAAGAGGAATGGGCCAAACTGCCCAAAGATAGGTGTGCCAAGCTTGTGGCATCATATTCAAAAAGACTTGAGGCTGTAATTGCTGCCAAAGGTGCTTCAATAAAGTATTGAGCAAAGGCTGTGAATACTTATGTACATGTGATTTCTTAGTTTTTTATTTTTAATAAATTAGTAAAAATCTAAAAAAACCCAAAAACAAACCTTTTTTCATGTTGTCATTATGGGGTATTATGTGTAGAATTTTGAGGAAAAAATGATTTTATTACCATTTTGGAATAAGGCTGTAACAAAACAAAATGTGGAAAAAGTGAAATGCTGTAAATACTTTCCAGATGCACTGTATTAACCCTATGTAGAGCCTAAACAATACATTTGTTCACTTCACTAAAAATGATTAATAAAGTTACCCTGCAGCAAAATGTCCCTAAAATACTGTATATCCTCTTGTATCAAGAGAAATAGTTGGTTTTGAGGAAAAACTTTTTTTCCAGTCATCATCATTCCTATGTTGTAGTCAGTGTCTGTGGTGACACAGTGGTCTGTTCTGTGATAGGACACAACTGTATGCTGTCTGGCCTTGCTAATGGCCTGTGATTATCAGGCTTGGGTGGGAAAGAGCAGCTCTCATCGGACAGTCAAACACCATTTTGCAAAGACTATGGTCATCTCAAACTACAGGTGCCTGATTGTGTGTGAGAGAGAGAGAGAGAGAGAGAGAGAGAGAGAGAGAGAGATGTGTGTGTTTATGCGTGTGTTATGTACAGACAGCTCTTTTTTTCTGAATCAGTGGATGGCGAAACCCTGTGTAAGGCAATCTCTCCATTTATTCAACCTCTGAGTGCTGCTCTGTGCTGCTATTGACCAATTTAGGCGGGGAGAATTTCTAGGGTTTTTCTCCCCCAGGGGAATGTCCTGTTCCAGTCTGGCTGCCGGCTGTGCTTCCCTGAAACCACCTGAGCTCCACAGCCTAACCCCCCTGTCTGGTTCTGTATGCATGTTCATAGGGGTGTGATTAAGTTTGTAGTTTATAGGGTTTGGATGATTGCAGGGTTATCAGGTGTGTGTGTATGCAAGTGTGTGTATACATATGCTGTAGACATGGGGTGGGGGGGGGGGGTGCTATAAATACTGACCTGCAGTAAATGAGGGCATTGGAGTTACTGTGCAGTTGTGTGTGTGTGTTTGTGGTTGACATACATCAACAGTGATCCATTTGCTCACAGCCATTTGTCATCCATCTTGGATTATGTTCACATAAACTTAAGATACCTCAACAGGCCCAGACAGGGGTGTGCTTTATGTTGTGACGTCAGGCTTTCAGGTCACAGGCCAGTTACTAGTAACCTCCATTTTGATTTGTCAGTGCAATGAGCTATCTAACCTACAATGTATAGATTCCAAAGAGATCAAGATGGTGAAATCTGAGAAATTATTACATTGAAAACCTACATGCAAGGAAACTCCCAACTTAGACTATGCTACATTAAAGGCAGAAGAAAGGAAAAACTACAAAGGAAAACAGTACCAGTTATTATGCAGCAAGATCATAATAAGATAAGATAAGATAAGCCTTTATTAGTCCCACAATGGGGAAATTCCAGGATTGCAACAGCATAGGGATAGCGACACTCAGAGCAACAATCAGAAGGCAAGAAAAAACATCTAGTAAACATATGTCCATATTACTATAAATGTATATATATATAGACACACAGTGCAGAGCATTATGGCTGGTGAATGTGCAGCAGAAAGTCTAAGCTCTCTCTCCGCGGATGCAGCGGGCCAGCTGGAAGTCTTTGGGCATGATGGTGACACCCTTAGCGAAGAAGAGACCACCAGGTGGGCCTCGCTGGTCTCCTGCAGAGCCATGACGGCGAAGCTCAGGAAACGCAGGACGGTCTTGAAGTCCTGAGCGATCTCCCTCACCAGGCGCTGGATGGGCAGCTTACGGATGAGCAGCTCCGTGGATTTCTGGCAGCGACAGATCTCTCTCAGAGCCACGGGCCTGTGACGGCGAGGCCTCTTCACTCTGCCGGTGGCCGGAGCGCCTCTCCGAACAGCCCTGGTGGCTAGCTGTCTCCTGGGGGCTTCTTCCTCCAGTAGATTTTACGGGCGGTCTGCTTGGTTCTTGCCATCGCTCTTTATTATTCTGTCTTATATTTCTTTCACGCCGCCTAAACTCCAGCCCGGCACCCGCGTCATTTTCGCTACAGCTCCCGGTATGTCGAGTTTCCCATTAGCACCGGGCGGCGGCCAAGTGCTAGCTAGCAATAGCTCCTCCCCGCTGTAACGTCTCCCGCTGCAAACCGTGGCTCCGTCCGCCGACCCGGGAGACCCCCGGGGTGATCCGTGCGTCCGGATACATATAATAATGTAAACCCAAGTCCATTATTGCTTTGGTGAGTTATCATTTCCATTTTGCCAAATTAGATCGGGAATGAATATACTTCAAAATTTCTAAAAGACCTGTGACAGGCCAAAGTTAGCCCTCATGGGTTCGATTTTCTGAAGACTGAAATCAGCCCAGCAGGATGTAGTAGAAATGGTAAATGGCATTCACTTATATAGCACTTTTTCTCATCTCTAGATGACCAAAGCGCTTTACAGATCCTGCTATCCACCCATTCACACACTGATGGTGGCGGAGCTGCCATACACAGGCGCTGGCCTGACCCACCAGGAGCAACTGGGGGTCTTGCTCAGGGACACTTTGACATGCACACTGTAGACAGAGTGGGAATCGAACCCCTGACCCTCGGATTGGTAGTTGGCCATACTACACCTGCACCACAGCTGCCCAAAGGTCATTCTGAATTTTTGTCCAGTGATAACAAAACTGTAAGTATGTAGAGGGGCGCTTCCTGGACTCAAGAACAAACTTTAGGTTCTCTGAGGTGCTCTTTGGATGGGATACTCAATGCAAACAGCCAAAAAGAAACTCCAAGGCACTCTCATTTTACAAAAGTAAAAAAGCCTTTATTGTAATGGGTATGGTCATATAAACCTATTAAAAACAATTAAAAAGCTCCTACACGTTTCGGCATGCAGCTTTTATCAGGGAGTCAGATATCAAGGAGAAGGGAGGGTTCTTATTAAAAAAAAGTCCACCAATCCGAAACCTCCACCTGGCTGGTGTGGTGTCCTGGTTCAAAATACACAGTACCCACACCCACCACATCCAGAAGATGTCATCCCTACCACCTTCCAATCAACAAAATTCAAAACATGCAACATGGCCACACAACATACATAGCCACTAAATCCTGCAGACAAGACAAAGTGAAAGAACAACAGTGTTTAAACTCCAAACCAGACAATAATTAACACACTAAAATCCAGGTCCTCATTCAGGCCTGGATATTAGCCTGTAATTTGTAAATCCAATATGTTTCCTGATGGTTCAGTTGTCTTTGTCTGTTGCCTTTTCTTACAGACAGTGGGATATAATCAAGCCCACAGACCTGTAAGATACTGTATATGGGTCACTGTTTTGATGCTCCAGGTAGTGTCTTTCCATGGGATAGTTCATGTTGCCCATACGGATTGCATATTGTGTTCCGCCAGTCTGTCCTGTAAACATTGTTTGGTTCTTCCTATATAAAAAATCTTTACACATAGGACATTCCAGTCTATGGATAACACAGTTTTGCAATTTATGAAATGATTACTAGTCAGTTGTTTTGGGGATACAACATCATAAAAAGTTAGCTAAACAAAAACAGTTTTGTTAACAGTTCAATGTATTTAAGTATCAGACACTACAGGATACTACACTTTGAAAAAATATCACCCTGGCTAAAGTTAAAAAATGTACTGTGTGCCAATGTAGTTATTAGCTGCTATGAATAAAATGAGGCAAACCAGTACGGGCTTACGTATGGTAAACCAGTAAACCAGTATGGGCTGCACGGTGGCGCAGTGGTTAGCACTGCGGCAGCACAGTTTACCCTTGGCCGGGGGATTGTGGGGATCGTGGGATCGTGGGTTCGATCCCAGCCCCCGACCAACAGTGATCTGTGTGGAGTTTGCATGTTCTCCCCGTGTTGCGTGGGTTTACTCCGGGATTTCTCCGGTTTCCTCCCACATGCCAAAAACATGCATGTTAGGTTAATTGGCTGTTCTAAATTGTCCCTAGATATCTGTTTCCTATAGGCCCTTAGAATAGAGGGTTAGTATTAATGAAAGCGCTTTGAGTGGTCTTTGTGACTAGAAAAGCGCTATATAAGTGCAGGTTAGTTAGTTAGTTAGTACTCACCAAATAGCTCAGTCTTAAATTATGATCATGCAAACTGATGTTTCTCCCACTCCTATCCTTACTTCTGAGCCAGGCCCTGTTTAAGGTCTTGCTGCAGAAAAGCCTGATTAAGTCCTTAAATTCTGCTCCTATCAAGATACAGAAGTTGCACTAATTTAATACCTTCCTATTGTTTAGAGAAGGCAGAGATTTTCATTTTAAATTGATACATTATTCAGGGTTTCCACTGGGCATTGGGGCATTAAAAAGCATTAAGTCATTAAATGGATTTTGTGAAAATACGATAAGATAAGATAAGCCTTTATTAGTCCCACAATGGGGAAATTCCAGGATTGCAACAGCACAGGGATAGCAACACTCAGAGCAATAATCAGAAGGCAAGAAAAAACAAGAACATCTAGTAAACATATGTACATATTACTATAAATATATATATATATATATATATATATATATATATAGATACACAGTGCGGAGCATTATGGTTGGTGAATGTGCAGCATAAAGTCTAAGCTCTCTCTCCGCGGATGCGGCGGGCCAGCTGGAAGTCTTTGGGCATGATGGTGACCCTCTTAGCGAAGAAGAGACCCACCAGGTAGGCCTCGCTGGCCTCCTGCAGAGCCATGACGGCGAAGCTCAGGAAGCGCAGGTCGGTCTTGAAGTCCTGAGCGATCTCCCTCACCAGGCGCTGGATGGGCAGCTTACGGATGAGCAGCTTACGGATGAGCAGCTCCGTGGATTTCTGATAAAGGCCTTAAATGGTATTAAAAGGCATTAAATTTGATTCTCAGTAGCTTTTGAAAATTCTTTAAGTAGTTTTCAAGAAAAATACTTCCATCCATCCACCGTCTACCGCTACCCAGGGGAGAAAAATATATATTATAATTACTGACTACACAGCTGGTGAATTATTGATTGACCAGATATGTACATTAGCTAGGGGTGGGAATCGTGAGGGACCTTGTGATTCAATTCGGATCATGATACTTGGGTCACGATATGATCCTATCACGATTCAACGATAATTACGATATTGAGTATCGCAATCCTATATATTTCAAATTTATTTCACCTGATCCAACCTCAAATGATGTCCCAAAGTAAAACTGCTGACATTGCTTTCATAAAATAAAGTATTCTAAGAGCTTCATTTTCCATGGAGATGCATCTCTGTACACTGGGGGGATGGTGGATGGTGTTGTTTGGAATAGATTACCACTCCAGCTATGTTTATCTGACTCTGTGGATTCTTTTAACCACTTGCGCTCCGTTGTTCCGCGGGCGGGCAAGTCTCTGCGTCCTATGACGCACGAGGGCGCACGAGAGCGCGCTCGTGCGCCCTCGTGCGCATGACGCATGATAAGGATATTGATGGTGATGGTGTAGGTGGTGTGCCCTCCAAGCGCCACTGAAAAAAAAATCTGCAAACACAGCCGCGAACAGATTAGTTCATCTGATTGACCTCTCATTCAACTAATAAGAGCCTTGAATTGGGTTTCTGAAACCTTGAGGAGCCAATGAATGAAAATCTAGGAAGGAGGACCCGCCTACTGTGAACGCAGGAGCCAATTGAAGCACAGAAATTCAGGCTGGGTGAAGCGATATTTACTGCTGCAGCAGATGAAAACAAAGGACTCTGGACGAATCTACTACAGACCCAGGCTCACCCAGCAGCATGGAGAACACCCACAAGTGGGACCTGCACACATTCCAGCAGAATAGACGGAGGCCGACGACAAAAGTCGTAAATCATTCGCCAAAACGGCAATAATGGAATTATGTTGATTGGGATCCACGAGCGGAGCAGCGTCGCGTTGGGGGAAGAGATGGTTCGCCACGACTCTGCTGCTTTGAAGAGGTAAGGTGTTATAAGCTAAATTATTCTCTATCCCTGAAAATTGTAATCCAAAATGACTTTTGACCGATCAGTAAATTACAGCTGTGCGGTTCACGAAGTCTGAAGTTCGTGCGCCGCAGTACAAGGGGTTGCTTGCAGTGTACAGGCTGTGAACGCCCCCCCCACCCCCGCTATTCTTCTGCAGCGAGGGGGGGGGGGCCGCGGTGACTGCACTGCTGTCCTACATCACCACATAAGGCTAATCCGTTGTGTAGCGATGGCTAAAGTCTATCCTCTGTAGCGAGCGGGGGGGGGACAACCCCCCCACACACACACAGTAGCGAGGGGGGGGGGAGCCGCTGTGACAGCGTTGCTGTAGAAACATGCAACGAGTGTAATCTCATGTAGCGAGGGCCGAACTCTGTCCTTGGTAGCGGGGGGGGGGGGCGCCCCCCCCCCCCCACACACACACACAGACACAGCCCTGAGTGTAACCTTTCCTTTGAGCCTAAAATGAAGATTCTACATTGAATTATTCAAAAGTTACAGACGTTTTTCCAAACTGTGCCATTTGGCACAATTTGGCACAGTTCCAAAACGCCTGGGAACAGCCTGAGAACAAAGCTGTGTAAAATATTCATTTTTTGTGGTATTGTTACCAAATTTGGATCTCAGCTGGATAACACTTGGTTCTACATTTCTGTTGCATTTTCCAGCTGGATCGGACAGCTGTGTGTTATTTACAAGCATTTGTATCCAAAAAAACACCATGTCCAATTTTTTTTTCTTCAAGTTCAGTATGTTTAGATGACTGTAACTCAGTGGCCGGAGCACGTAGAGAGATTATGTTTTTTTTGCCAAAAAATTCAAAGTGTTTTCTTTTAAATGAGACCAACCCCATGAAGATGCTGCAAAGGGTTGAATAACAGCTTTCGATTTACTTTGGGCACGTTATTTTTTGGCATTTTTAGGAAAATTGCCCGGAGTGCAAGTGGTTAAAAAGCAGCTGAAAACTTTTTTCTTTAAGGAGGCTTTCCATTGAGGTGTTGTTGTGGTGTCTGAATACTGTTGTCCAGCACCACTCATATGAATCCAGTGAAGGTGTTTCTGAATTGTTCCTGGCACTGTTTCCAGACTCAGAAATAGCCACATCTTTCACCTGTGGAAAGGACAAAACTAACTATATTTTAAAGTTTGGACATGCCCCACACTTCAAAAATAAACTGATTTCTGCATTTAGTAATGCAAGACCATTTGTACTGATGTTTGATGGAAGTTTCAGCAAGTCAACAAAATAAACAATTAGATGGTTTGTAAGATGAGCTAGAAGAACTGAAAAAGAAAAGGGTGTTGACGGGGGTGTGCATCAGCCTTCAGAAGGATACTGATCAACAAATTGTGCAGGCTGAAAACAAATCCAGCACTCTCATGACTTAGATGATGATAAAATCTAATACTTTAAATAAAAGATACAACGACAAATGCAATGAACTGAAAATTGTCGCGTTAGACTTGGACTCAAAAGCTAGCGAACTAAGCCACATTCATTAATTCTCTTCTGTAAAGAAAAAAAAACTAATTGCTGTTGCATGTTCTGTAGCATGTGACTTTTTATATTTTTGTAGTACTTGTTTTTTTACATTCACTGTTGATGGCATTAAAAATGTTAAACATGGCATTAAAAGGGCATCTACTTCAACTGAATTCATACATATATAATAACACACTGTCTAATTGCCTCTATCAGCTTGTCCCCATAAAAACAAAATCTGTCACATTTACCCATTCTGCTCCCTGCTTTACACTGGAATTACTCAAAATCAAAAAAACTGCAGAAAACTGGAACGTCTACACAAGAAAACTGGACTGACTGTACATGCCCGAGCCTACAAAGAACATATCAATCTCTACAAATCTATACTCAACGAAGCCTGCTCCACTTTCTACTCTGGCATCATGCACTCCTGTTCCTCCAACCCACTTACTCTGTTTTCCACCATAAATACACTCCTCAAGCCAAAGAACAATACACACGTGGGCAAAATTGTTGGTACCTCTCTGTAAATGAAAGAAAAACCCACAATGGTCACAGAAATAACTTGAATCTGACAAAAGTGGTAATAAATAAAAATTCTATGAAAATTAACCAATGAAAATCAGACAATGCTTTTGAATTGTGGTTCAACAGAATTATTTTAAAAAACAAACTCATGAAACAGGCCTGGACAAAAATGATGGTACCCTTAACTTAATATTTTGTTGCACAACCTTTTGAGGCAATCACTGCAATCAAATGATTTCTGTAACTATCAATGAGATTTCTACACCTCTCAGCAGATATTCTGACCCATTTCTCATGAGCAAATTGCTCCAGTTGTCTCAGGTTTGAAGGGTGCCTTCTCCAGACGGCATGTTTCAGCTCCTTCCACAGATGCTCAATAGGATTTAGATCAGGGCTCATAGAAGGCCACTTTAGAATAGTCCAATGTTTTGCTCTTAGCCATTCTTGGGTGTTTTTAGCTGTGTGTTTTGGGTCATTATCCTGTTGCAAAACCCATGGCCTGCAACTGAGACCAAGCTGTCTGACAATGGGCAGCACATTTCTCTCTAGAATACCTTGATAGTCTTGAGATTTCATTGTACCCTGCACAGATTCAAGACACCCTGTGCCAGATGCAGCAAAGCAGCCCCAGAACATAACAGAACCTCCTCCATGTTTCACAGTAGGGACAGTGTTCTTTTCTTGGTATGCTTCATTTTTGGGTCCGTGAACATAGAGCTGATGTGCCTTGCCAAAAAGTTGCAGTTTTGTCTCGTCTGTCCATAGGACATTCTTCCAGAAGCTTTGTGGCTTGTCAACATGCAGTTTGGCAAATTCCAGTCTGGCTTTTTTATGATTTGTTTTCAACAGTGGTGTCCTCCTTGGTCGTCTCCCATGAAATCCACTTTGGCTCAAACAACGACGGATTGTGCGATCTGACACTGATGTACCTTGACCTTGGAGTTCACTGTGAATGTGTTTAGTTGTTCTGGGCTCTTTTGTTACCATTCGTATTATCCGTCTCCTTCTGCGGCCACATCCAGGGAGGTTGGCTACAGTCCTGTGGATCTTAAATTTCTGAATAATATGTGCAACTGTAGTCACAGGAGCATCAAACTGCTTGGAGATGGTTTTATAGCCTTTACCTTTAACATGCTTGTCTATAATTTTCTTTCTAATCTCCTGAGACAACTCTCTCCTTTGCTTCCTCTGGTCCATGTTTAGTGTGATACACATCGTGTCACCAAACAGCACAGTGACTACTTGTCACCCTTTAAATAGGCCGACTGACCGATTACGTTTGTAGACACCTGTGATGTTAGAGGACACATCTTGGTTGAACATGTCCCTATAGTCACATTATTTTCAATCTTTTCTAGGGGTACCATCATTTTTGTCCAGGCCTGTTTCATGAGTTTTTTTTTTTTTTTTTTCCACAATATCTTTATTGAACCTTTTTTTTTTTTTAACAAACATGATACAAACAATCAAACACTAACACTAAAGTACTACAAAAAAAAAAAAATGCACTAAAAACACCAACAACCACCAACAAAATCAAGTCTTCAACAATGCTCCTCTGTTTAGTCTAGACAATCCAATACATAAGTATACATATTATGTTCACCAGTTTGGAATTTACAAGGTCCACACGCATCATTCACCTTCTTCTTCAAGAGTTATGTTTAAATTTTTTACATAATCAATAAAAGGTCTCCATATATTCTCAAACACAATTTCCTTTGATTTCAGTATATATGTTATTCTTTCTAATGGAAGGTTTGTTAACATCTGTCTTAACCACTGAGTCACATCTGGTCTATGAGTCTTTTTCCATAATAGTGCAATACATTTTTTGGCATTAAGCAAACTGAGGTCTATGAATGTTCTTTCACTTTTATTAAAATTATGCTTTTCTGGGTACAGACCCAACAAAAACAGTTTAGGATTCAATATGATTTGTTTTGAGATTATTTTTTCAATTGTTACCCTCACCTCTTCCCAAAACATTCTTATTAATCTACATTCCCATAAACAATGAAATAGGGTTCCTTTACTTTCCATGCATTTTGTGCATGTATCTGGTATATTTTTGTTATATCTATTTAACTCCTCCAGTGTAACATACATCCGCATTAACCATTTGAAATGTATCAATTTAAGGCGTGCATTTATTGATTTGGTTTGAGCTTCTGTACAAGCCAATTCCCATTGTTCCTCTGAAATTTCAATTTGCAGATCTTCTTTCCAGTAGTTTAATCTTTTCAGTGAATTTTCACTTGAAGATAGTGTCAATGAGTTATAAAACTCTGAAATAATACCCTTTCTTTTACTATCTTTCATCATCATTTTTTCCAAGGATGAATAAATAGGTCGAGTGAGAGCTTTATTTTGATTTGATCGAATAAAGTTTCTAAGTTGAAGATATTTAAAAAAATGTGTTCTATTGAGATTAAATTTGATCCTCAGCTCTTCAAAAGACATTATGTTATCTGCACATGGCAAATATAAATCCTGAATCTTTTGTATCCCTTTTAAATTCCATACTTTAAATACAGCGTCCGCTCTCCCTGGTTTAAAATATTGATTACCCCATATTGGACTAAATTGTGACAATAACTGTGGTTCTTTTAAATAGTTTTTAGCTTCACACCATATTTTGATCATATGCTTTACAAATGGATTTTTAACTTGTTTTTGTAATTTTTTTGCCGAATCTGAGTATATGAATATGGGAAGAGGTAAAGGTAAATTGTATGATTCCATTTCAGTCCAGTGAGGGAGATCATTTGATGAAAAATAATATGTCATAGACCTCAGTTGTGCCAACCAATAATACAACATAAAATTTGGACATTTCAGACCTCCACGATCAAATGGTAAATATAATAAAGACAAACGTAATCTAGCCCTCCTGTTGTTCCATATAAATTCCACTAACTTTTTTTTTATTCTTGAGAATAGATCTAAAGGTGGTGATAAGGGAATGTATTGAAATAAATAAAGTATTTTAGGTAAAATATTACTTTTAAGTATATTGATTCTCCCGATCATCGACATTGGTAGTGACATCCATCTCTGAGTTAACTCATTGATATCTGACATTAAGGCTTCATAGTTGACACTGGCGACTGATTCTAGCTTAGGCACAATTTGGATTCCTAAATATTTAAACTGATTTACAACATTGAATTGATTTACCTCAGGGGCTGGGTAATTTCTCTGGGTCTCATTTAGCATTAATATTGAAGATTTAGTTTTATTTATTTTATATCCTGATATTTCCCCAAAATTCTTTATTAAATTCAACAAGGTTGGAATTGATTTTTTTAGATTCGACATAAACAAAATTATATCATCGGTGTACAGGGAGATTTTATGTTCTGTTGGTCCAACTTTAATTCCATATATTTGTGAATGTAAACGTATCGCTATCGCTAAAGGTTCAATTGCCATAGTAAACAGTAAAGGTGAAAGTGGACAGCCTTGTCGACATCCTCTATTGATTTTTATTGGTTTTGAAATATTGTTATTTGTTAGGATTTCTGCTGTAGCGTTATTGTATATTATTTGAACCCATTTTATGAAATTATTTCCAAGTCCAAACCTTTGTAGGACTTCAAAAAGAAAGGGCCATTCAACTCTATCAAAGGCCTTTTCGGCGTCCAATGATAGGAGAGCTGTATCCGGTGCTTCTTTATTAAAATAGATAATATTAAATAGTCTTCTTACATTATGGAAGCCTTGTCTACCCTTTATAAAGCCATTCTGATCTCGATTAATAATATTTGGTAAAATTTCTTGTATTCGTCTTGCTAAAATTTTACAGATTATCTTAAGGTCGGCGTTTAATAGGCTTATTGGTCTCATATTTTCACATTTATTAGAGGGCTTACCTGGTTTTGGCAGCAGTATAATTAAGGCATTATTTATGTATGATGGTAAATTATTATTTTGAAATGCTTCTAAAACCATTTCCAAAAAAGGTTTTATTAATTTATTGTTAAATTTTTTATAAAGGTCAACTGGGAGACCATCTGGTCCTGCACTTTTTCCTGATTTCATATTATCAATGGCTAGCCCAACTTCTTCTTGACTAATTTTAGACTCCAATATCTCCCTGTTTTCATTTGGAATACACGGTATAGATAGTTCGTTCAAAAATCCATTTAGTTTTGTTAAATCAGGTTCATTTTTGGTATCATATAATTTTTCATAGTAATCTCTAAAGGCTCTATTAATTTCTAAAGGATCTATAACTACCTGTCCATTACTTATAATACTGGTAATTGGTGTTTTAATTTCTAATTGTTTAATCTGCCATGCTAATAATTTTCCTGATTTTTCACCTTGTTCATAAAAAGATTGTTTCAATCTTAGAAGACTCGAGGCAGCTCTATTCGCTGATTTTTTGTCGTATTCAGCTCTCAAAATCAGTAATTCATTCTCCAACCTTGGGTCACTTCCTGCATACACTTTTTCCTGAAGACTTTTTATTTTATGTTCCAATTGGGCTCTCTCCTCTCGAGTCTTCTTAGATTTTGATCCTGTATAACTAATAATATGTCCCCTAATAAAAGCTTTGAAAGCCTCCCACTTTACACATGCTGATGTTTGTGTAGTATTGATGTCAAAGAACTCGTCTATCTGTTTTTCTATATACTTGACAAATTCCTCATCCTGAAGCCATTTATGCTGAAATTGCCATCTACCTGATTCCTTTGTCAATTTTTTATCTACATATATTAGACAACAGGGTGCATGATCAGAGATCACGATGTTATCATAAAAGCAGCTTTGAATCTTGGACCTTAATTCTGTGGAAATCAAAAAATAATCAATACGTGAGAATGTCTTGTAGGTACTGGAATAACAAGAATAGGCTTTAACTTGTGGTTTCATTTCTCTCCATATATCTAACAATCTCAATTCTTTCATAAAATGATTAATAGTCATCCTACATCCAATGTGCGTACAATCCAGTCCTGTTGATCTATCTATACCTGGATTCAATGTACAATTAAAATCCCCTGCTATTATACTGTATGTTGCCCTGTAAGTGATGATAAGATGAGAAATAAATTAGCAAAGAACTTCTGATCATCTATATTGGGACCATATAAGTTCACAAGATTTATATTTTCTAATAGCAAAGAACCTTGAATGATTACATATCTTCCAAATTTGTCTCCAATTACATTTTTCACTTGAAAAGGAACTGATTTATGTATGAGAGTCATAACTCCCCTGGCTCGGGATGAAAATGAAGAGGTGAATACACTTCCTTGCCATCTACTCCTAATTCTTTTAACATCCTCCTCTATTAGATGAGTTTCTTGTAAAAACACAATTTTTGAACCCATGTCTTTTATTTTATTCATAACTTGTTTAAGTTTTTTTAAATTTTGTAGACCTCTGCAATTCCATGAAGTTAAATTAAGATTAACACTTTGGTTTATGATCAATAGAGAGTTTGGGATTACCTTGCAGTGTAAACATGCTCATACAGAGAAGCAAAAACATGAGTGGTTGAACATTCATCCTACAAACTACACACAAACAAATTTCCCCTTCCCACACTTGTGGCAAACCCCCCAAAATCAAAAAAAAAATTCTGTCTCCCGATATAGCCATCGACCGTTCCACACCCACGGGGAACAGCCTAAGCCACTCCTTCTTCATCCTCCCAATCACCCTAACTCTACTGCTTTTAATGACGTAACATTAACTCTCCTCTGTAGTTTTCCAACTTAACTCCAAAATTTTTAACAACTTTGTACATCATAGTTTTTTTTTTGTTTGTTTTGTTTTTGTTTTGTTTTTTTAATATATAATACAATCTATATTTTGTAAACTTACTATTTACTTCAAGTCAGTCAGATGCCTGTGCAAATGCTTAATTATTCTACCTTATATTTTGTTCATGCTTAGCTCCCACCAGTCTCTTCTTCTTCTTTGATCTTCTTGATGAACTCCTGTGCCTCCTCTGGGGTCTTGAAGATGTGGGTTCTGCCCTCATACGTGGTCAGCAGTCTCGCAGGATAGATCACACCATGACGAATCCCAAGGTTGCGCAGCTCCTTACGTACGGGATCAAACTGCTTCCTCAATTGCTGGATTCCTGTGGCCAAATCTGGGTAGAACCGCACCTGCTGGTCCTTGTGTTTAATCTCTCCTTTAGCTCGTGCAGCGTTGAAGATCTTCATCCTGTCTCTGTTGCTAAGAAACTTCATAATTAAGGTCCTCGGCGGTCCCTTATCTCTCCGTGGGCCAATACGATGTGCTTTTTCCAGAACCACTGCTGATTGCAACTCCTCGCTGCCCAGCACCTCCGGAATCCACTTTTCCAGAAAGGAACATACGTCCCGACCTTCTGATTCCTCTGGAAGACCCACCAGCCTCAAGTTATTCTGTCTCGACCGAGATTCCAAATCCAAAATATTATCTTCCAGAGATTTATTTTTTTTTTCCAAAGTGCGCACCTTTAATTGAAGACGGGTGACGTCATCTTCAGCACTAGCGAGACGGAGCTCCATCTGCGCCGTTCGTTCTACACAGTCACCCAATTCCTTTCTTATTCCTTCCAACGCTGTCATAATCCCATCAAATCTAGAGGAAAAGTCCGCTCTCATTGAACTCATGGCAGCCATCAGCGCATCTGCGCCTCCCCCCGCAGACATCGCACCGTTGCCAGCCTCCTCCGCCATATATGGAGTTTTATTTGCTGTGTCACAGACCTGAAAGTCCGTTAATTTGGACTGTTTCGGCGGTTCGCTTTTTCCTTTTCCTGGTTTTCCAGCCTTAGGCTTTGCCGACATATCCTCACCCAAACGCTGGGATACGTTCTGTCCCAAATGAGAGAGTTATTTGCCGATTTTTTTTTCTCCAGGAGCAGAGCAGAGCGAGACACGTCTGTCCTACGTGGCAGCCATAACCGGAAGTGATGAGTTTGTTTTTTAAAATAATTCTGTTGAACCACAATTCAAAAGCATTGTCTGATTTTCATTGGTTAATTTTCATAGAATTTTTATTTATTACCTACTTTTGTCAGATTCAAGTTATTTCTGTGACCATTGTGGGTTTTTCTTTCATTAAAAGAGGGGTACCAACAATTTTGTCCACGGCTGTACATTACATTCCTTCATCCCAGAAAAATGCAACCACTTACCATCTTTCTGCTTCAAAATTGAAAACATCCACTCCCAGCTATCTGCCTCC
Organism: Pholidichthys leucotaenia; assembly: GCA_020510985.1. Lineage (NCBI taxonomy): Eukaryota > Metazoa > Chordata > Actinopteri > Cichliformes > Pholidichthyidae > Pholidichthys > Pholidichthys leucotaenia. The sequence continues at coordinate 290,822,724 of CM035845.1, forward strand.
TCTTCTCTCCTCCCTGACCCAGAACCTTTGCTTCCTCTGCTGACAGACCTTAGTTTTTTCTTTTTTCTCACCTATAAATTCATCTGACCTGACTAACATTCTTTCTGGCATCAAACTCATCACATGCTCCCTGGATCCCTGACAATTTCAGACTCATCTCTAACCTCCCATTTCTCTCCAAAATACTGGAACGTGCTGTTGCCTCTCAGCTCAAACAATACCTCCACTCAAATCAACTATATGAGACATTCCAATCCGGCTCCAGACCCCAGCACAGCACTGAAACTACTCTGCTTAAAGTCACCAATGACCTGCTTGCCTCTGACTCTGGTCTCTTCAATGTCTTCCTTTTTCTCAACCTTAGCGCTGCCTTTGACGCCATAGCCCACTCTAGCCTCCTCAGTTACCTGCAATCATCCATTGGTATAACTGGCTCTGCTCTTTCCTGGTTTAAATCCTACTCTTCAGACAGATTCTAATACATTTCAATAAATAACTTATTTCCACACTACCCCATTTCTACATGGTATTCCCCAAGGCTCAGTACTTGGTCCCCTCTTCTTCATTCTGTATATGCTACCTCTGTAACATCATACGTTGCCATGGTCTAAAATTCCATTCATGCACCAATGTTACCCAACTTTATTTATGAACAAAAACCATCGCTTCTGTCACCCTCTCCATCCTCATAGACTGCCTCCATGACATAAAAACCTGGATGAGAATTAACTTCCTGAAACTTAGCTGTAATAAATCAGAAATTCTCATCATTGGCTCCAAATCCCTCCTCCCTTCTTCAAAGAATTTCTGTCCCTGCATCAGTGGTCACATAGTCACCTTCTCCTTGGCATCACCATGGATTCAGCTCTCTCCTTCAAATAACATATCAACAATGTCACAAAAACATCCTTTTTTCCCACCTTTGCAATATTGCACGTCTCCGGTTCACCTTCTCTTCTGCTGCTGAAATCCTTACCCATGCATTCATAACCTCCAGACTGGACTACTGCAACACCATACTCTACGTCCTCCCCTCCACTGACCTCCAAAAACTGCAATATGTACAGAACCCTGCTGCAAGACTTCTCACCCATTCCCATTCCAGAGACCACATCACACCCATTTTGAAAAACCAACACTGGTTACTGGTACAACAACACATCCACTTCAAGATCATGCTCATCACCTACAAAGCCTTCAACAACCTCACCCCTCCATACCTGACAGACCTCCAACGTCATGCCCCCACTCGCTACCTCAGATCGTTCAATGCAAACCTCCTGATCCCCATCACCAGGACTATACAACATACAGTGGGGGACCAAGCTTTTGCCATTGACGCCCCAACCCTCTGGAACTCCCTGCTCTCGGATATCCACAATACTGACTCACTCCACTCCTTCAAGAATAAGCTCAAAAAAACACGTTTTTAAGCCTTGTTGCTTATGGGCAGAAATTTCCCCAGATTCTCTCAATCTTTTGATGTTATTATGGACTGCACATGATGAAATCCCTAAATTCCTTGCAGTTGTAATTTGAGAAATGTTCTTAAACTTTTGGACTATTTGTCCATGCAGTTGTTCACAAAGTGGTGAACCTAGCCCCATCCTTGCTTGTGAACGACTCTTTTTATACCCAATCATGACACTCGCCTGTTCCCCATTAACCTGTTCATTTGTGAAATGTTCCATAAAGGTGTTTTTTGAACATTCTTCAACTTTCCCAGTCTTGCCCCCATCCCAGCTTTTTTGGAACCTGTTTGCACGTGTCAGATTCAAAATGAGTGAATATTTGCACCAACACACTAAAGGTTATCAGTTTGAACATTAAATTTCTTCTCTTTGTAAAGCATTCAATTGAATATAGGTTGAAAAGGATTTTTAAAGCATTGTAATTTGTTTTTGTTTTACACAATGTCCCAACTTCACTGGAATTGGGGTTGTAAAATAAGTTTTCAACTTATTAAAATGTGTACATATAACAAAAATATTTTTCATGCTGAAAAAGCCCTTAAATATAAGTTATACTCACTAACTCTTTGAATCATTTTTAGAGTGATTCCTATTGTTGAGATAACGCAGAGTTCTAAATTTTAAATTGATACATTATTAAGACAATTTTGTTGGTTTTAATTTTGACCAATTTCTTAAAGACGCACTCCAGCGGCTATAAAACTACCTCAAAAACAAATGTGTGTTGCCCAAAATAGTATATTGTGGCTTTTTATCCACAAAAAAAAAAAAAAAAACTTTCATTGCATTAGAATTACTTGGAAAGAGCTTTTATATCTTCCACCTACTTAAGTATGCGGGGCTCTATGAATATTATAATTAGCTCCACCCATACTCCCGTCCACCAATAGCGGATGCTGCAAGGCCAGCCCTCCACTGTCCTCTGACTTGAGAACACCGAAGACTGCCTCGCTAAATAATGGCTAGTCAAAACATTGGAGGGATTCAGCCGTTAGTGTTTGAAATCTCAGAGTGACTCACAAGAATAACAGGAAGAAGACACTGGTACAAGGCTCCGAGAAGGTGATCCAACTTGACTATCCAGAGGAAGTAAAAGTCGTAACAAGGTTTAAGTAGGTGAACCTGTGGAAGGATCATTCTTGGTGGAGTGGAGAGTTGCTGCCCAGCTCTGCGTGGAGGCTGAAGGACTCTCTTCTGGTCTCTGGTTGCCTACTCGCCGAGGGTCTCCCCGGCTCGCTGTCCGAGTCTCTCCCACGTGGGAGTGAAGAAGGTGAGCCGGTGGGCACAGTGCTTCATCCTCCGCCAACCCCTGCCAAAACGAGCTGGCTCTTGACGGTCCCACCTGGGGGCTGACAGGTGCCTGCTGGGCAGCTTGCTGGGAGTCGGCAGTCTGGCATGCCTGCCCACCACCGTGGAACCACAACCTCAGTGTGGTGCACGCGGCCTCACCCTGGCCATTGCGCCAAGTGCCCCCCCGGTACCCAACTCGCCTCCCTGCTCCAGAGGGAGTGGGGGGTTTTGTGTCTCCTCCGTCCTCCCTGGTGGGGACAGAATGGAGCGCCCAGGGGATTTTGTGCCCTCCCCAAAAAAACCCTTTCACCAAACAGTCAAACGAATGCAAAACAGATGGGTGGAGGTCTTGGTACCTTTGTCCCCCTGAGAGCAGACGTCTCTCCGGTTCGGCCTTCTAACTGTGTGCCTCCCATTCCTCCGTCTCCCCCAGCCCCAGGCCAGTGGAGTGGGGCGGCTCCAGGACCGCGCACGTGCAGGCGCGGCAGCTGGTGGACTCCGGTCTCCAAGCTGACCGCGCCCCATGTGCGTTACAGGGTTCTGGAATACGTTAGCCCCAGCAGTGGAAAACTACAGGTGGTCGGTTTTGCGCCGTCCCTGGGAAGGGACGCTGACTGAGACTGCGAGTCTCTGTCCGCTGAGCCACATCAGCTCCTCCCTCTTCCTCTGGGGGAGTGAACTCTGATGTTTAGCCATGTCCAGTGCTTAGCCTGATTGGTTATAACATTAACCAATCAGGCTAAGCACAAATGCTTAAGTAGCTAGAAACGCTCTGTCCAAAGTTGCCTTTTTTTTTGAGGGGGGGGGGGGTTAACTGGCCATTCATAGCAGACAAACACAGACTTGGGACTGATTTTGCTCTTGATTTGTCTTGTAAGTCACAAAAAATATGTTAGACATGTTAACAATAGAAAAAACTTGATTTTTGGCAGAGTGTCACTTTAATATAAGTTATCAATTTATTAAAAATGTGCACTTGGGAAAAAAATGTTTTCATGCTGAAAAAACACTTAAATACAAGCTAGACTCCCTAACCCCTTGATTAATTTTTTTAGTGTATGTGATAATTGTCTGAAAGTGCACATACATTATAGTACTGCTACCTAATACTGGTTATAATGTTACACCTTGTTTCTAAAATCTTGTCCTGTCTTGATTATATTGAATCATAAAAATGTGCAAATTTTCATTTAACAAATTTCTTGCAATCACTGTATATGGAAAAAATGGTTGAAGATAGCCTGTATTAAACTAAAGCCAATGCAGACGTCCACTAAACCTGCAATCTACCTAATGACTAGTAGATGGTGGTACCTGTAAATGCAAAAGAACTCTGGTTAATTTAAAGTCTGAGAAATGATATGTTGTTTTTCATGTACCGTGACACTTTGAGTTCATGTCCTCAGCTGCTAGGTTTTTTTGTACATCATCCCAAATATAGAAAAAGATGATAATTGTATATAATATCATTATGTAGTAAGATGACACCTTCAATGCAGCTGAAAAAGTCCTTACCCTATGAGCTGAATCCTCGTAGGGGAAGAACTCACCCTTTGGTTTCCCATTCCTTGCTCGTCACAACGTCAAGATGGTGATCATATGAGGGTTTATAATCAGGATCTTGTCAACCAATGTGTTTTGAAATGGTAATTATATTCATCTTTTATATGCAAGCAGTTCATTCATGAATGAATTCATAAATTATCTGACATGACTTTATTTTTACTTTGTTAAAATTTTTAGCTGGTGAACCCGGGGAAGAGCTCATGCATTGCCCCTGTTAGTAATGTTAAAGTGCTGGCAAAGTTTTTATAGATTTCTGTATTTCACAAGCAAATAGAAGGATCAGGTTTAGATGGTAGATGTATAAGTTCAACAGGCAGTAAATTTGTGCATATAATTTGTATTTTGACATTGAACTTGATTTTGATCTGCTTTTTGTACTTAGAAGTAAAATGGTAAGATTGGAGTTGAAGTCTTTATGGATGTTTTTTAAACGTTTTTTTTTTTCTTCAAACTTTTTTTTGTAAATTTGCATCCCCCTCATTCAGAATATTATACCCACATTCGCTCACCCTATTTTTTTTTTAAGCTTGTCTTGTTCAAGATGCCTAATTGAATATGTGTATTGTCCTAGATGTTGTCTGCTTGTTGGCATTATGGGAAGTGTCAACGTCCAGGTTAAGGTTTCTATGGACAATGATGAGCTTTGTGTGCTTTGTTGCCAACTCTTATTATTTTAGAAGCCAAACATTTTTTCATAATTTCCTTTGCGCAAATTAAAGGAGTGTTTGAGGCGTATGGCAAAGAGAGAGGCAGCAAAGGAAAAGGATGTAGTAAGTTGTATGAGAGGCTGGATGCTAAGGAAGGAGAAAAGGACTTGTATTGATTGGCTTGGCAGAGAGATTGAGCTGGAAAGGATGTGCAGCAGCTTTTTGATTAATTGATTTTATTTGACCATTCAGAAAAAAGAATTTAAAACAAAAATCAAAACCAAAAAAATAAAATGTTCAAAAGGAGTGGGAAGAAGCCAGTGCTTATATAGTCCCACCCCTTTTCCATACCCAACAAATTACAACATCACTAGTCATCATTCATCCCACAACCACATTCACCATACAACACCATAATACATAATACACCCCATAATCAAATTATGCAACAGAAATGATACAACAATGACAGTCCATATTGACAACAATACCAACATCCAACAATAACTGTAACAATAATAAGTAAATACTTCTGGTATGTTCAATACAATCATAGACAACACCATCATCATTACAATCACCATGTATACCACCATATACCCCCACATGGCGTACAATACCTAGGCACAATAAGTAACCATATAATAATAATAACCATAATATAATGGGTAGCCATATGGTAGTTACTACAACAACAACAATAACAATAATAATAATATCACCTGGCCTATACAATACTCCAAACAACTCCATCCCAACAACAATCCTAACACTATAATTCTAGTAATAATGATATCAATAATAACAGTACTGCTCCTGCCTTGCATCTTCGTTGTTTACGCCTGAGCTCACGGGGGACATTGAGTCTCTGCTCCATAAGCACTGCTGAACTATGGAGAGCTAATAGCTCTTCCCAGGAGCAAACAAGAGACTCAGTGCACTGAATCTCCAGAAATGGTTGAAATGAAGAAAGGGATCCCTAATATCAGCGCAAGAATGGTGACATTAGTGTCCATGGTGCACTCAATGACTGTAAGTTAACATGAGCAAGAAAAAAGTTGTAACAAAAAAAAAACTAATAATAAAATAGAGGCACGAAAAGCTCAGTAATGAGTGGAGCTGCTGCTTTGGCTGGGGCCAACCATCCAAAGCAATGGACAGTGTACAAGAGAGGTGAAGAAGAAAGTGCAGGCAGGGTGGAGATGAGTGTCGGGTGATCTGTGACAGAAGGATAGAAGTTAGAGTTAAGATTCAGAGTGAGGCAGTCAGAGTGAAGATTCACAAGACTGTATGAGACCTGTTATGATGTATGGTTTGGAGATGGTGGTACTGACAAAAAGACTGGAGGTGGCAGAGTTGAAGATACTAAGAATCTCATTGGGAGTGACTTTGAGGTACAGGATTAGATGAGATGAGATGAGATGAGATTCAACTTTATTGTCATTACACATGTATGAATACAAGGTAACGAAACGTGACTTGGCATTTGGGCACGCTCTGCAGAGCGCATCCAAGGCCGGGGCAGCCGCTAGGCGCCAGTCATAAAGAAGAAAGGAAAAAAAAAGAGAGAAGGGATAATGACACAGTAGGCGAGAGAAAAAAAACATGTTTATCAAATTGTCATTCAGTAAGTGAGCGAAATTTTGATTGCAGGAAAAAAAAAAACCTCAATGCACATTTAGCAGACAACAGAACCAAAGTCAGAGAGGATCAGTGAATGAATGGATGTAATTCAGTATAAGTGAATCAGTGTATTCGTGTATGTTGAATGCAGGTGGGTGTTTATCAGTTACTGGAGGCAACAAATCTCTCCCAGCCGAGATGTTATGTCTTAGTGTCTGAAACTCGGAAGCATGTCCTTGAGGCATGGCAGATGGAAATTTCCTGAGCCAGTCACTGTCCCTGAGTTCAGATTGTAGCACACCAGAATGTTTATGAAGAGAAGCACAATCTTCTGTTTTGTCTTAATCCAGGAGGAAAATAGTCAACAGGGCACCGAATTCAAGGTCTGATAACACAGATCACTGAGAGCATAGAATTTACAGCTCTTGCAATACTGTGTTCATAATTTCCATACATAGGCTTTAAATCCATTCTTGGAGGGCACCAAAACGACTCCAGATGTTTCCCTTCTAAACATGGGAAGCATGTCCGGCAGAGTCCATCTCTCTACAGTGCATGCCAGATGGTAATTTCCATGTAGTCTTGCCGTCTGTTAGTGCTCTCCCCCGTCTAGTCGAATTGTTGAAGAAGCAGCTACGCCGGGACCGCTTTGATTAGCTCTTCTAGTTAAATTTCCGATACACCAGGAAACTCCAGAGCCAATCAGCAGAAAATCCTGTGATCGTGCCAAACCAGATAGATGTTTCCATATCATCAGTCGAATCATGCAGACACATGTGTTCCAATCCATGGGTCTCTCCATAGGGGCTCCCCCTGGCCCAAATTTATGTAAAAAGTTGTTAATTTTATTAAAGCTGCTCACCAAATACATTTTTTCATTTGGATCAAGATTCAGCCAGAAGAACAGCGACGCAGACAAGACAGCAAGCTGGGATTCTCAGTTAGGGAGGGTGGAGGAGGGTGAAAGAGGGAGCAGAAGAAAAAGCGACCGTTCTCTCTGAAGGGCAGGAAGGAATACTATAGGGAATAGGAATAGGAATACTATACTATAAGGAATAGGACATACGCATAGAAATGCGTATGTCAGAGGGATGGCTCAGGTTGAGTGGGTTGGAGACAAAGTAAGAGAGGCAAGGCTGAGAGGGTTCTGACGTGCAGGGGAGGGATAGTGGATATACTGGACAAAGGATGTTTAAGATGGAGCTGCCAGGCTGGACCACAGAGGAGAATACCACAGAGAAGATCCATGGATGTAGTGAAGGAGGGCGTGGAGAGGGTTGGTGTTACGGAAGAGGATGCAAGGAAAACCGTGAGATGGAGGCAGATGATCCACTGTGGAGACCCGTAAAGGAAGCAGCCAAAATAAGAAGCACAAATCAGGACTGTGCTTCAGTTTTGTTGTTAATGTACAGTGACAATAAAAATATTCTGTTCTTTTCTGAATTGTGCTTGTGCTTTTCACAGATGAGACGTGTGTGGCCAATGTGTGGGATTCCAAGAACCGTGGGGTCAACGGGACCCAGAAAGGACAGATTGTGTGGCGACTAGAGCCAGGGCCCTACTTCATGGAGCGTGAGTAAAAATTGTGTTCGTGTCTATTGGAATGTGTTGAAATCAGAATTATTCTACCAGTCTTCTGCCCAAAGGCAGTTGAGTTTTGTCACTGTGAAGAGTACTGTAAAGTCCACTAAAATGGTTTAATGATATCTTTTGAGGCTGTATAGGAGCATAAGAAAGTAGCAGTGATTGTGGCAGAGAGAGTAATAAATGTCTATTGGTTAGGATGTTGAGGTGAAATAACCAGACCGAACTTTCCGAGCAGATGAACTTTATTTCACTCTCACATCTTCCAGAATCAGAACATTAAATTAATAATCTTTTTAAAAATGAAACAAAATGTATAATATAATAACGGTTGGATCCACATTAATCTTTCCAGTGTTACCAAAAGATTTTTTCGATTTTTGTCCGCTACTTATTGTCTATGGACACAGATAGGATTTTTTAGCATTTTAAGACTATATCCAATTTATTATGTTTTTGCCAAATAATCTTCCTATTGTGCCCTCTGAGTGGATTGCCTACATGAATGCAGCTGTTACCTGCTTTCTGAGACTTGAATGCTTTTAGCACTAGAAATATGAGCATTTTGGAGCTAAAAGAATATTTTTGTTCACTAGATTTGTCATAGTTTCAATGTTTAATTTTATGGGTGGGAAAATAATCAGTGCATCGTAGTATTGCAATACTTTGTGGTGCTGATACCACATCGATTCAGACACTAGAGTTGTCATACTTTACTAAGAATTATTTATAAATGTTGCAAACACAAATTTATCTGTTTAGGTAACAGAGTAATAAAAATCAACTGACTTTTTGTCCACTAGATTGTGCTAGATACTCACTGTCTGGTTAGGTCAGCACAGCAAAGGAGCAACTCCTGAGAACTAGCTGGGAGTTGAAAAAGAAAAAGATTGGGATGGGAAATAGCAATATATGATATCACCATACTGAACGTATTGCAAGATTGTGATAGTATTACATCATGTCCCAAGCATCATGATGATATCGTATCGTCAGGCTCTGGTGATCCCCACCCCATTTGGTTTCTGCGCAGCCGTGTCACTGGAAATGCAGGTTCATTTTCTGTGTCAAGTCAAATTCTCTCGTATGTTATCAGTGATCTGTTAATGTACTTGGCAATAAATCTTTTTCTGATTCTGATTCTGATTTAAATCAGATATGGTATTTCTTTGGAATACAGGGTTGTGATGTGTTTTTGAATGATGATGTGAAAATGTCATCATAAATAAAGATTTTTTTTCCCTGTGCTTTCACAGCAGAGACAAAAATTTGCTTTAAGTACTACCATGGCGTAAGCGGAGCACTGAGAGCAACAACACCTTGCATCACTGTCAAGAATCCCGGTGTACAGGTATGTATGTTGGCTTATTTGTTTGACCCATCAACATTTTGTTCCGCAGCCACAATAGGCAACTTGTGAAATATTGTGACTGTCAGATACCACATTTTAGAGTCGTCTTCAACAGCACAGTATTGTTCTCTGTACACCCTTGGTTATATGCATAACATGCAACGGTTATATTTAATGGAACCTGTTAAACAAACTATAAACAAATCCAATCTGAAAATGGAGCTGGACTAACTTTCCCCCTCTTCAGGAATCCCAATTTACCTGACAACTGTCTCCTATTGGCTGCTTTCTGATCAGGCATGCAGTGAAGGTCAGCGAGAGGATCTATCAGGGAATGAGCATTGTCGGAAACTTGTCAGTTTTACCCTTTCAGGTTAGAGAAATGTTATTTAAGTATTGATTGATTTTTTTTTTTCTCAAGGCAATGTTGAGAAAATACATGCTCATTAAGTTTTACATTTCAGACATCCAGGCTGTGGGCTTGAAGAAGGGCATGTTCTTTAATCCTGACCCCTACCTGAAGATGTCCATCCAACCCGGGAAGAGGAGTGGCCTCCCCAAGTTTACTCACCATGGCCAGGAGAGACGCTCATCCATCATCGCTAACACCATCAACCCTGTGTGGCATGGTGAGGTCAGTATAAACACAGACATAAATTCACACATCATACTCTGAAAAGGGTAAAGAACAGTGTATGGAAAAACAGGACATCAACTGTACTGTATTGTCACATTTGTAACCACTGACTTAAAAATATGTGACCTGCTACGAGTAAACCAGCAACAAGTCGATCTGACGTGATTCCTAAAAAAACAATTTTTTTTTTTTTAATTTGTGATTTTCATTTTTTTTTTTTTGCTAAATATGGTAGTTGAAATCATGAAGAAGCTACTCCATGCTTCAAATAACAGTGTAGGAGATTTTAAAACTAAACTTTGTATTTGAAATAATATTTTCAGAGGGAAATATCAGCAAGACTGCTTCCTGGTTTTGGGGGCGTGAATACCACAGCTCATTTACATATCTGGTTTGTTTGGCTACTCACACGTCTTTGTTATTCATTTCGGCCAATCAGCAGCATGTTCTGGTAGAAGCTCATGGTTACTTAAGCAGTTTGTCCAGAGCTCCTTTTGATAAGCACTTTAAGGGGGTTTAGGTTCATGCTAAGTCATGCAAATGGCCATCTTTTGTTACCACCCCCACCTGGCCCCCTTAAAAGGTGACAATCCTTGGCAACTTTGAATCTGATTTTCTCAGAGAAGTCGTTTGAGAGGTGCTAACATTCAAATGGCCACATCTTTTCGAATTTCCATGTGTTACACATCATTGGAAAGCTTAGGTGCCATGCGCACAACAACGTTTTTAACCCAAACCGTGGAAGTTCGTCTCCAGTTTAGCTGTGTGTGCATATTATGCCAGGTATTTAGAGGTGTGAAAGTGTAGAGATTTGAAACCTGCCTCCAGAGTGGAGAGGTTTTCACGGCGCTGTTTAAGCTCTTCCGTATCTATGGAAATAAAGAGCTACAGCCCCAGTTTACAACAAATTTCAGCCAATCCATACACCAATGAGCATTTATTTCTCAGAGAAATACAAATATGGAGCTTTCTGTATTTCTCACAGAAATACATGTTCCGTGACTTTAACCCTGATGTGTTTATAGTTAGGATCAGGTTAAAAATGGGCTCTTAACAGTATCTGTAAAACTGCTTTTTTACACAATAGATGCAGCCTTATATAGAAAAATAATCCTCAAACTTGCAACCAAGGAGGATGCCTACCTTTGCTGAATGATGAACAAATCATTGTGGAGCTGCCAGTGTTTCAAATCCAGTTTTGTGCTGCACAAATCATGAGATGTGGCTGCAGCCTGACATCTCATCATATCATTATTTTTTTCTGACTTGTAATGTTTTTGTAAAAGTTATGACTAAAGACTCCTTATCAAATATTCAAACCAGCTGTCGGTAAGTCAGATTTTTTTTATTGCCTGCAATTATATGGGTTATTTACAGTGCATCCGGAAAGTATTCACAGCACTTCACTTTTTCCACATTTTATGTTAGTCTTATTCCAAAATGGAATAAACTCATTTTTTCCTTCTAAATTCTACACACAATACCCCATAATGACAACATGAAAAAAGTTTGAGATTTTTGCAAATGTGGCAGAGTGGTTAGCACTGCAGCAGCACAGCAACTCACCCTTGGCCTGGGGATCCTGGGTTCGATCCCAGCCTCCGACCAACAGTGATCTGTGTGGAGTTTGCATGTTCTCCCTGAGTCTGTGTGGGTTTACTCCGGGATTTCTCCGGTTTCCTCCCACATGCCAAAAACATGCAAGTTAGGTTAACTGGCATCAAAACTGGGGATTCTAAATTGTCCTTAGGTATGACTGTGAGAGTGAATGGTTGTCTGTCTCTCTGTGTTGGCCCTGCGATGGATTGGCGATCTGTCCAGGGTGTACCCTGCCTCTCACCCAAAGATGCTGGGATAGGCTCCAGCCCCCCCGCAACCCAAAAAGGATTAAGTGGAAGAAGATGAATGAATGAATGAATGAATGAATGTTAAAAACAAAAAACTAAGAAATCACATGTACATAAGTATTCACAGTCTTTGCTCAGTACTTTGTTGATGGCCCTTTGGCAGCAATTGCAGCCTCAAGTCTTTTTGAATATGATGCCACAAGCTTGGCACACCTATCTTTGGGCAGTTTCGCCCATTCCTCTTTGCAGCACCTCTCAAGCTCCATCAGGTTGGATGGGAAGCATCAGTGCGCAGCCATTTTCAGATCTCTCCAGAGATGTCCAATTGGATTCAAGTCTGGGTTCTGGCTGAGCCATTTAAGGACATTCACAGAGTTGTCCTTAAGCCACTCCTTTGATATCTTGGCTGTGCACTTAGGGTTGTTGTCCTGCTGAAAGATGAACTGTTGCCCCAGTCTGAGGTCAAGAGCACTCTGGAGCAGGTTTTCATCCAGGAAATCTTTGTTCATTGCTGCATTCATCTTTCCCTCTATCCTGACTAGTCTCCCAGTTCCTGCCACTGAAAAACATCCCCACAGCATGTTGCTGCCACCACCATATTACTCTGTAGGGATGGTATTGGCTTGGTGATGAGCGGTGCCTGGTTTCCTCCAAACATGACGCCTGGCATTCACACCAAAGAGTTCAAGCTCTGTGTCATCAGACCAGAGAATTTTGTTTCTCATGGTCTGAGAGTCCTTCAGGTGCCTTTTGGCAAACTCCAGGCAAGCTGCCATGTGCCTTTTACTAAGGAGTGGCCTCCATCTAGTCACTCTACCATACAGGCCTGATTGGTGGATTGCTGCAGAGATGGTTGTCCTTGTGGAAGGTTCTCCTCTTTCCGCAGAACAATGCTGGAGCTGTGACAGAGTGACCATCGGGTTCTTGGTCACCTCCCTGACTAAGGCCCTTCTCCCCCGATCGCGCAGTTTAGATGGCCGGCCAACTCTAGGAAGAGTCCTGGTGGTTCTGAACTTCTTCCATTTATGGATGATGGAGGCCACTGTGCTCACTGGGACCTTCAAAGCAGCAGAAATTTTTCTGTACCCTTCCCCAGATTTGTGCCTTGAGACAATCCTGTTTCGGAGGTCTACAAACAATTCCTTTGACTTTATGCTTGGTTTGTGCTCTGACATGCACTGTCAATTGTGGGACCTTATATAGACAGGTGTGTGCCTTTCCACATCATGTCCAATCACCTGAATTTACCACAGGTGGACTCCAATTAAGCTGGAGAAACATGTCAAGGATGATCAGTGGAAACAGGATACACCTGAGCTCAATTTTGAGCTTCATGGCAAAGGCTGTGAATACTTGCATATGCACATGTGATTTCTTAGTTTTTTATTTTTAATAAATTTGCAAAAATCTCAATTTTTTTTTTCACATTGTCGTTATGGGGTATTGTGTGTAGAATTTTGAGGAAAAAAAGTGAATTTAATCCATTTTAGAGTAAGGCTGTAACATAACAAAATGTGGAAAAAGTGGAGCGCTGTGAATACTTTCCAGATGCACTGTATTTACAGTAATTCAGCTTTATTTGTATAGCACCTAATCACAGCAAACCTCATCTCAGTGTGCCATTTATTTATTTATTACTCCCTCATTCTTGCAGCTTAAAGAAAATGAATATAAATATTTATTGCAGATGGAATCTGGCATTTATAGTAATAATCCAAAGTCCCTAGTAAAACTTCTGCTTGTCATTCGTTAGTTCCAGCAGCAGTTTCCACCCCATCGGTGGATCCGTGTGCATGCGTGATTGCTTCTGTGAGTTGTCGTGTGCATACAGATGTTTCTGTCTGAGTCTAAATGAAAATGTTATTGTGCGTACCAGGCCTTAGATTCCACACTTTCAAAATATGTAAATAACTCAAAATACGCTTCGGGAGACTTGCTCCTGGTTTTTCCATGGCTGGTCACATATGTAATAGTTTTGAAGCATTTTTAAGGTTTTTGACATTAAAAATGCACATGTATATGGGTGTTCCCTTAATGACATTTCTTTAAATGTACATTCTTTAGAAATACACCTTTGTGGCTCTGATGACTGATGTTTTGGAGATTGAAGTGAAGGATAAGTTTGCCAAGAGTCGACCAATCATCAAGCGCTTTCTGGGTCAGCTGATCATCCCTGTGCAGAGACTTCTGGAGGGGCCAACTGCTGAGTGAGTCCGTACACAGGCATGAACACTCATCAGTTGGGCAGCTTCATAGATGAAAACTGTTAGAGCGAAGCTGGACTGAATGTATAGTTTATTTATTTCATACAGAAAGTGAGAGCATCTGAGGAGGATGCACTGACAGCTGACCTTCAGCACTTAATAGTTTAGTCATTACCAGTCAATACGTCCCGATCAGCTCATTGTTCACGCGTTGATTTGAATTTGTCATACAGCTGAGGACATGATCAGAATCAGAATCAGAATCAGAATCAGAATCAGATTTATTGCCATTGTTCATGTAGTACACAAACTAGGAATTTGTCTCGGTACAATGCTGCAACATTAAACATGATAAGATAAGAGAAATAAACTATACATGTAATAAAGTGTAGGATAAGATTAAGTGATACTGGTCAACAGTTAAAATATATATTAGCCAGCAGCAGATACTGTGGAGAACTATATAGTGCAGTCGGTAATGCAGGAAGAAAACAGTGATGATTGACATGAGTCTGGTTGAGCTGCTGTACATGGTGCACGAGAGTCAATAAGTCACTTAGTGTTCAGCAGTCTAATGGCAGAGGGGAAGAAGCTGTTCATGTGACGGGAGGTTTTAGTCTGGATGGACCGAAGTCTTCTACCAGAGGGGAGGGGGGCAAACAGTACGTGACCAGGGTGTGAGGGATCGGCTATGATCCGGCCAGCACGCCTCCGGGTCCTGGAGATGTACAGATCCTGGAGAGATGGGAGCTTGCAGCCGATCACCTTCTCAGCAGTGCGCACGACGCGCTGCAGCCTTAGTCTGTCCCTGGCAGTGGCTCCTGCGTACCACACGGTTATGGAGGTGGTGAGGATGGACTCGATGATGGCTGTGTAGAACTGCACTAACATCTTGGTGGGTAGCCACCAAGATGTGCAGCCTGTGTGCAGAGTTTCACACAAGGTGGCAGCGGCTGGTTGTTGGAGTAGATGGGGAAAAAAAACAACGCTGAAATCAGAATGAAATTACAGATGAAGGCCAAACTGAACTGACTTTATTAAAAACTGAATATTTCGAAAGAGTGAGGTTGAGCTTCCATCTGATGTACTTTTGAATTAAATACAATATACAGAGTTGTTTTGTGTGTGTGTTTGTAGTGATCAGCCAGTCAGCTACACCCTGTGTCGGCGTCTCCCTACGGATCATGTAAGCGGGCAGCTTTCATTCAGAGTGGACATCACTTCCACTGGGCAAGAAGGTACGTGTATGTGTGTCCTTTGTGTTTCAGCTTAAATGGTAAACACCCCTTAAGTTTTTATGTATCTTTAAAAGTGATTTTTATTCCACAAATATGCTCAAGTTAAGACTGGAAGCTGGCTAAACAAAAGTGCTGAACAAAACACTTCTGTTGAACTACAAATGGATATAAATATCAGTCCAATAGCAACTACTACAGATCACTCAGAGAGAGCATACAGTACCTCCGCCAAGGATCCCTCCCTCCCTTTGTCCTCCCCTCTGTCCCTTTGGCCATCCACACTGCCATCCGTTTGTACATTGCAAGATAGGGCCTTGGCAGAGGTATGCACTCATGGATCACCTCTAAAATCTAATGGGTTTAATAACAAGACTGTTATAGTTTTATTGACCATACAGTGCATCTGGAAAGTATTCACAGCGCTTCACTTTTTCCACATTTTGTTATGTTACAGCCTTATTCCAAAATGGATTAAATTCATTTTTGTCCTCAAAATTCTACACACAATACCCCATAATGACAATGTGAAAAAAGTTTTTTTTTTTTAGATTTTTGCAAATTTATTAAAAATAAAAAACTAAGAAATCACATGTACATAAGTATTCACAGCCTTTGCTTAGTACTTTGTTGATGCACCTTTGACAGCAATTACAGCCTCAAGTCTTTCTGAGTATGATGCCGCAAGCTTGGCACACCTATCTTTGGGCAGTTTCGCCCATTCGTCTTAGCAGCACCTTTCAAGCTCCATCAGGTTGGATGGGAAGCGTCGGTGCACAGCCATTTTCAGATCTCTCCAGAGAAGTTCAGTTGGATTCAAGTCTGGGCTCTGGCTGGGCCACTCAAGGACATTCACAGAGTTGTCCCGAAACCACTTCTTTGATATCTTGGCTGTCTGCTTAGGGTCGTTGTCCTGCTGAAAGGTGAACCGTCACCCCAGTCTGAGGTCACAAGCGCTCTGGAGTAGGTTTTCTTCCAGGATGTCTCTGTACATTGCTGCATTCAACTTTCCCTCTATCCTGACTAGTCTCCCAGTTCCTGCCACAGAAAAATATCCTTACAGCATGATGCTGCCACTCCCATTGGCATGGTTATGAGCAGTGCCTGGTTTCCTCCAAACATGACGCCTGGCATTCATGCCAGAGAGTTGAATCTCTGTCATCAGACCAGAGAATTTTGTTTCTCATGGTCTGAAAGTCCTTCAGGTGCCTTTTGGCAAACTCCAGACGAGCTGCCATGTGCCTTTTACTAAGGAGTGGCTTCCGTCTAGCCACTCTACCATACAGGCCTGATTGGTGGATTGCTGCAGAGATAGTTGTCCTTGTGGAAGGTTCTCCTCTCTCCACAGAACAATGCTGGAGCTCTAACAGAGTGATCATCGGGTTCTTGGTCACCTCCCCAATTAAGGCCCTTCTCCCCCGTTTGCTCAGTTTAGACAGCCGGCCAGCTGTAGGAAGAGTCTTGGTGGTTCTGGACTTCTTCCATTTACGAATGATGGAGGCCACTGTGCTCACTGGGACCTTCAAAGCAGCAGAAATTTTTCTGTACCCTTTCCCAGATTTGCGCCTCAAAACAATCCTGTCTCGGAGGTCTACAAACAATTCCTTTGACTTTATGCTTGGTTTGTGCTCTGACATGCACTGTCAACTGTGGGACCTTAGATAGACAGGTGTGTGCCTTTCCAGATCATGTCCAATCAACTGAATTTACCACAGGTGGACTCCAGTTAAGCTGTAGAAACATGTCAAGAATGATCAGTGGAAACAGGATGCACCTGAGCTCAATTTTGAGCTTCATGACAAAGGCTGTGAATACTTACCGTATGCACATGTGATTTCTTAGTTTTTTATTTTTAATAAATTTGCAAAAATCTCAAAAACACTTTTTTCACATTGTCATTATGGGGTATTGTGTGTAGAATTTTGAGGAAAAAAATGAATTTAATCCCTTTTCAAATAAGGTAACATAACAAAGTGTGGAAAAAGTGAAGCGCCATGAATACTTTCCGGATGCACTGTACACTAGGGCTGGGCAATTCAACCTTAAATTAGCGTCACAGTTTATTGACCATGTCAGGCCGTTTTTTTTTTTTTTTTGGTTTTTTTTTCCGTTTTTTTTTTCCTCCTCTCTTCTCCCTTACAGTTTACTCACAAGGCTTGTAATTATTCAGCAAAATTATGCAACAGTGCAATATCATATGTAGTAAAAGAGACTATTACAGTAAAGAACTGGAGAAAAACAGAGACAATATTAAAAATACATGGACAATACTTAACAATATTCTTGGAAATAAAAACAAATACAAGCTACCCCACCAATTTTTTCAAAAAATAATAAAACGACTCAAGAGTGTGAATGCAGCTTCACCTGCAGATGAATTTAATAACTTTTTTGTTATCATTGGTCCTAATTTGGCTCGAGAAATACCCATTACGGCACCCACAGGTGATACAATAAGCAAAAACACTGCTATAAAAGACTCCATTTTCATAAAGAACACAGACGAGAGAGGTCATTGAAATTGTTAAATCGTTTAAAAGTAAAACATCGGCGGACTGTGATGGTATTGACATGCTCTTAGTCAAAACTATTATTGAATGCTTAGTGAAATCACTGACGTATATCTTTAACCTGTCTCTCCAAACAGGTATATTTCCCAGTGCAATGAAAATAGCTAAAGTAATTCCGATATACAAGACTGGTGACAGAGGGGAATTCTCAAACTATAGACCAATTTCACTATTGCTGCAATTTTCCAAGATACTTGAAAAAATATTCTATTGTGGGCGACACACATTGTGGGCTCACGTTTCCACAGAGACAGGACTGCATGTGTATTGAGGGTGTCACGTCTGCAAGGACAAAGGACTCGAATCTGCAGAAGATAACAAGGAGGTGTGAGATTTGTCTCTTTGTCCCACAGAAGATGCCCCGGAGAGATTTCCGGTTCATCAGGAAATGAGAGACAATGGTGAAGATTCAAAGGGATGCTTTGTGACTGTATGTTTACTGAAAACACCATGTGACTTGAATGCTGATGCTGGAAACATATAAAAGGGTGATGAGATATGATTCTTTTTTTTTCCTGCTTTGAGAATGCTAGAAGCTGTGTTCTGTCAATAAAGCTGGTTTACGACTAAACTCAGCCTCATCATTTGAGCACATCTTCTACACTGGTGACCTACGACGAGAAATGAGCAGACAGAATTCTCCCAAGCGGGGCTCGGCGGAAGCCAGCCTGATGGCCGCCTCCACGATCCGGCTGCCCGATTTCTGGCAGCACAGCCCGCGCTCATGGTTTAGCGCAGTCGAGGCGCAGTTCAACCTCCGGAGAATCTCCAACGATGACACAAGATTCTACCACGTGGTAGCGAAGCTGGACAGCAACACGGTCCAGAGAGTGGAGGATCTGGTTAATCATCTACCAGACAGCGACAAGTACAGCGCATTGAAGGACGCGCTGATCAGCCATTTCACCCCTTCAGTCCAACAACGAGCAGAGGGACTCCTGACATTGACGGAGTCAGAAAACGATAGACCTGCGGACCTGATGGTGAAGATGCTGAAGCTCAAAGACTCTGAGGATGGCGAATTCATTTTCGCCCACCTTTTCCTTCGGACCCTGCCGCCAGCAGTGAGAGTGGCCCTGGCAGAGTCGCCCCGATTGGCCAGGTGAGACTACCATGGGTTGAGCAAAGAGGCGCAGCGGTTGGTCGACGCCCACAAGCGGAACGCGGTTTTGGCCGCGGCGGCTAGCCCGGGAACGGTGTCCGGAGACAGCGCAGGTCCAGCGGCCGCGGCGCCAGACGCACCAACGACGGCGGCGGCGACGGGAGCCAGATGACGCGGAGCGGAGGACGGCCCGTGCTTCTACCACCGCCGTTTTGCAGAGAGAGCGCACAGGTGCGTCCCACCGTGCAACTTTAAGCGCCAGGGAAACGCCAAGACCGAGGGCCGGTAGCAGCTGCGACCCTCGGCAACGAGAACAGGCTGCTTTACCTGATGGATGCACGCTCGGGGAAACAGTTCCTCGTGGACACGGGCTCTCAGCTGAGTTTCGTCACACCCACCTACGCGGAACGGCTGATGCCTTCTAAAGCTCCCTGGGTGTCAGTGTCAGCAGCGAACGGCTCCACGATTAAAACGTTCGGTGAGAGGACCATGCTTCTGTCCTTACAGGGCCGTTCATTTGAGTGGACATTTATTGTAGCAGCAGTCAGTTTCAACATGTTAGGGGCTGATTTTTTGTGCTCACATGGTTTATTGGTTGACCTTGCTAATAGACGTCTGATTAATGCACTGTCCTTTCATTCTATTCCCTGCACAGCTCGGGTGGCCCTGCCGACTGCACATGCTAGCGTCTCAGCTGCGGGTGGTAAGTTTCACACATTGCTTGCTCAGTTCCCAGCACTCACAGTCCCCACGTTTTCGGCAACGGTGGCTAAACATGGGGTGGAGCATTTCATAACCACCACCGGCCCTCCCGTTTTTGCAAAAGCTCGGCGCTTGGACCCAGCTAAACTGGCCATCGCGCGCGAGGAGTTCACTAATCTAGAAAAACTGGGCATTGTTAGACGCTCCAAGAGCTCTTGGGCTTCGCCGTTACACATGGTCCCAAAGGCTGATGGCTCGTGGCGACCTTGCGGCGATTTCCGCAGGTTGAACAACGTTTCAGCTCATGACCGCTACCCGATTCCGCACATTCAGGATTTTTCTGTTCATTTGGCGGGGGCGTGCATTTTTTCTAAAATAGACTTGGTGCGCGGTTACCACCAGGTTCCAGTGCGCGCGCAAGATGTACCCAAAACAGCGGTCATAACTCCTTTCGGCCTTTTTGAGTTTTTGCGCATGCCTTTTGGCCTCAAGGGGGCCGCGCAGACTTTCCAACGCATGATGGATGCAGTTTTACGCGACCTCCCTTTCGTGTTCGTTTATTTGGACGATATTTTGGTAGCCAGCGCGTCCGAGGGCGAGCACGAAAAACACCTCACAGCAGTTTTTCGGAGGCTGGCAGAGCATGGGTTAATAGTTAACCCAACGAAGTGCCAGTTTGGGGTGGCGCAGATTGATTTTTTGGGACATCGCGTTTCGGCAGAAGGAGCGGTTCCTCTTCCAAATAAAGTGCGTGCCATAACGGATTTTCCGCAACCTCAAACGGTCAAGGCGCTTCAGGAGTTTCTAGGGATGGTTAATTTTTACAACCGGTTCCTCCCAAGCACAGCATGGCTCATGCAGCCATTGTACACCGCGTTAAAAAAACAAAAGCCCGCAAATAAAGTTGAATGGTCTCCGGAGCGGGAGCGCGCTTTTGCCCAGGTCAAATCAGCCCTGGCAAACGCAGTTTTGTTAGCGCACCCAGTTCCATCGGCCCGCATGGCGCTCACCACTGATGCTTCCGATGTAGCGGTGGGGGCGGTAGTTGAACAGTTTGTGGCAGGTACCTGGCAACCCCTCGCGTTTTTCAGCAGGACTTTGCGCGATAGTGAGCATAAATACAGTGCGTTTGACAGGGAGCTTTTGGCCCTACACTTGGCCATCCGTCATTTTCAGTTCTGGTTAGAGGGGCGACGTTTCACCGCGTTTGTGGATCATAAACCGCTAACGTTTGCGATGGCCAAAATTTCAGAACCCTGGTCAGGCCGGCAACAAAGGCAACTAGCCGCAATATCGGAGTTCACTACTGATATTCAGCATGTCGCGGGTAAACACAATGTTGTGGCAGACTGCCTCTCGCGCGCGGTAGCACCACCAAGCCCCATAGGGGCAGACTCTGTAGCCGTGGTCGCGGGCCCGGGCAGCGACGCGGGAGCACGCGCAGCCCCGGTCTGTGTTGGGTTAGATTATGCAGCCATGGCTGCGGAGCAGGTTAACGACGCGGACGTGCGCACGCTCCAGTCTGGACCAACAGGGTTAAGGCTGGAGCACAGGGAGCAACAAAGTGGTATGCCCCCACTAATCTGCGATGTCTCCACGGGACGGCCCCGCCCCGTGGTGTCAGCCGCGTGGTGCCAGCCGCGTGGCGTTGCCGCGTTTTTGACTCGGTCCATTCTCTCGCGCACCCGGGGGTGCGCGCATCGATTAAGTTGGTGGGGGAGAAATTTGTTTGGCCCGGGTTGCGCAAACAGGTCAAGGAATGGGCGGCAGCCTGCGTAGCGTGTCAGCGAGCCAAAATACACAGACACACTAAGGCCCCGTTGGAACCTTTTCACATCCCCGCTAAGCGTTTTGATCACGTGCATGTTGACTTGGTGGGCCCGCTCCCATTATCACACGGGCACACACATCTTTTGACGATGGTGGATCGCACCACGCGCTGGCCAGAGGCGATTCCTCTGACATCAACCACAGCGGAAGAAGTTGCGCGAGCATTTTTAGCAGCGTGGGTTGCGCGTTTCGGTGTACCGTCGGACATAACGTCCAACAGGGGTCCCCAATTTATTTCCGAACTATGGTCATCGATGGCCCGCAGCTTGGGGGTGAAGATTCATTGCACTACCGCGTATAACCCCCAGGCTAATGGTTTATGCGAACGCTTTCACAGGTCATTGAAAGCAGCCCTCAGAGCGTCGCTGACGGATACAAATTGGGTGGACAAACTTCCATGGGTTTTATTGGGGTTGCGTTCTGCACCTAAGGAAGATTTGCATGCTTCCCCGGGGGAATTAGTTTTTGCACAACCTCTCCGTTTGCCGGGGGAATTTCTCCCCAATAATCCTGCACCAAACGGCCCCCCTGCTCAGCCGTGGCAGAGCGACTCGGGAGCAAACACGCTCCCTGGCCCGGTCCATCACAGTTTACCACACATTTTTGTGCCAAAGGCTTTAAAAAATGCAGTTTGTTTTTGTTAAACATGATGCTCAGCGTCCAAGTTTGCCGCCGTTTTATGACGGACCGTTCCGAGTGCTGGAGACCGGGCAGAAGCATTTTCTGCTAGATTTAGGGGGCAGAAGGGAGTTGATTTGCATAAACAGGCTCAAACCTGCCTTTGTTTTGGCTGATGAGGAAGTGCAGCTCGCGAGGCCCCCCCGCCGTGGCAGGCCGCCGAGAGGACATTCTCCAAAATCTTCACAGAAAGGTGCTAACAGCTTTAATCCACAGGTGCAGAGAGATGTTGCGGGTGCAGCCAAGCCAGGTTGCAGCAGATTCGGCAGAAAGTTAAAACCTAGGCAGTTGGTGGATTGATTAGCGATGTATGGAGTGTTTTGTGTTTTTCTTTTTTTTTTATGTCATGCAGGTTTTGCCTTACTAGACGTTTGGGGGGGGGGTAGTGTGGGCGACACACATTGTGGGCTCACGTTTCCACAGAGACAGGACTGCATGTGTATTGAGGGTGTCACGTCTGCAAGGACAAAGGACTCGAATCTGCAGAAGATAACAAGGAGGTGTGAGATTTGTCTCTTTGTCCCACAGAAGATGCCCCGGAGAGATTTCCGGTTCATCAGGAAATGAGAGACAATGGTGAAGATTCAAAGGGATGCTTTGTGACTGTATGTTTACTGAAAACACCATGTGACTTGAATTCTGATGCTGGAAACATATAAAAGGGTGATGAGATATGATTCTTTTTTTTTTCCCTCTTTGAGAATGCTAGAAGCTGTGTTCTGTCAATAAAGCTGGTTTACGACTAAACTCAGCCTCATCATTTGAGCACATCTTCTACACTATGAGAGAATTGACAACTTCATACTGAAGAATAATTTATTGTGTGAGCAGCAATATGGGTTCAGAAAAAAGAGGACAACTGCATTTGCTCTAATGGAATTTATAGAAAAAATATCAACTGCCGTTGAAAATAAAGAGTATTCAGCTGGGGTATTCCTGGATCTTAAAAAAGCATTTGATACAGTGGATCATAATTTATTATTAAAGAAACTACAAAATTGTGGTATTAGGGGGGTAGCACTGTCCTGGTTATGTAGTTACTTAAAGAATAGATATCAGTATGTATGTGTTGGTAACAAAAACTCACAGTTACTGAAGGTTACTTGTGGAGTCCCACAGGGTTCAGTTTTGGGGCCACTGTTATTCAATATGTATATAAATGATATATGTAAAGTTTCGGAAAAAATGGATTTAATATTGTTTGCTGATGACACTAATTTATTATGCAGTGGAAGCAATTTGGAACAACTTTTGGATACACTCGGAAAGGAATTAGGAAAGCTTAAACTATGGTTTGATTCAAACAAATTAACGCTCAATTTAAGTAAGACAAAATTTATAGTTTTTAACAACCATCACAACAACTTAGTATCTAAACTCAGTGTAAATGGTGTAGAGATTGAAATGGTATCCAAAACTAAATTTCTTGGAGTA
This sequence comes from Pholidichthys leucotaenia, assembly GCA_020510985.1. Taxonomy (NCBI): domain Eukaryota; kingdom Metazoa; phylum Chordata; class Actinopteri; order Cichliformes; family Pholidichthyidae; genus Pholidichthys; species Pholidichthys leucotaenia. The sequence goes on from CM035845.1 coordinate 290,846,496, forward strand.
ATAATTGATAATAAACTGTGTTGGAGGTCACATATTAATTATATTAAAGGTAAATTAGCCAAATCAATTGCAATACTACACAGAGTGAAATATTTGCTGAATCAACCCACACTATATACCTTGTATCATTCATTAATACTCCCATACATGACATATTGTACTGAAGTATGGGGAAATACATATAAAACAAACATATATCCAGTCTTTATGCTTCAGAAGAGAGCTATCAGAATAATAAACAAAGCTACTTACAGGGAACCAACAAACCCACTTTTTCTTAAATTAAAAGCTCTCAAGTTGAAAGATCTGGCTGACTTTAAAACTGCAGTAATAATATTTAACCCCTTGCACTCCGGTCAATTTCCCTAAAAACGCCAAAAAATAACGTGCCCAAAGTAAATCGAAAGCTGTTCTTCAACCCTTTGCAGCATCTTCATGGGGTTGGTCTCATTTAAAAGAAAACACTTTGAATTTTTTGGCAAAACAGTCATAATCTCTTTAAGTGCTCCGGCCACTGAGTTACAGTCATCTAAACATAGTGAACTTGAAGAAAATAAATTTGGCCTGGGTGTTTTTTCGGATACAAATGCTTGCAAATAACACACAGCTTCAGATCCGGGCTGGAAAATGCAACAGAAATGTAGAACCAAGTGTTATCCAGCTGAGGTCCAAATTTTGTAACAATACCACAAAAAATGAATATATTACACAGCTTTTTCCTCAGGTAGTTCCCAGGCGTTTTTGAACTGTGCCAAATTGTGCCAAATGGCACAGTTTGGAAAAACGTCTGTAACTTTTGAATGATTCAATATAGAAGCTTCATCTTGGGCTCTAATGAAAGGTGACACTCAGGGCTGTGTGTGTGTGTGTGTGGGGGGGGGGGGTTGTCCCCCCCCCCCTCGCTACAGAGGACGGACATCGCCCGTTGCACCACGGTCCGTCATGCAGCGATGACGCACAGCTGTAATTTACCGATCGGTCAAAAGTCATTTTGATTACAATTTTCAGGGATAAAGAATAATTTAGCTTAGAACACTTACCTCTTCACAGCAGAAGCAGAGCTGACGGACTTCTTCCTCATTGTCAGACGAACGCGACGTTGGTCTCGCGACCCGATCAAAACATAATTCCATTATTGCGGTTTTGCGCTTCCATGATTGCGGTTTTTGGCAAACGATTTTTCAAAACAAATAACAGTAGTAATTAAAAATAGACTGGCGAACGCGTGTGTGTCAATTTCAGTTTTGAGCTTCATGACAAAGGCTGTGAATACTTACTGTATGCACATGTGATTTCTTAGTTTTTATTTTTAATAAATTTGCAAAAATCTCAAAAACACTTTTTTCACATTGTCATTATGGGGTATTGTGTGTAGAATTTTTTGGAAAAAAATGAATTTAATCCCTTTTCAAATAAGGTAACATAAAGTGTGGAAAAAGTGAAGCGCCATGAATACTTTCCGGATGCACTGTACGTTAGGGATGGGCAATTCAACCTTAAATTAGCGTCACGGTTTATTGACCGTGTCAGGCCGGTTTTTGTTTTTCTTTTTTTTTTTCCCCTCCTCTCTTCTCCCTTACAGTTTACTCACAAGGCTTGTAATTATTCAGCAAAATTACACAACAGTGCAATATCATATCAGTGCAGTACATAGTAAACAAGTGTAATGGCCAGACATGTAACTCCTTTCCATGACCTTTCCAGATCATGTCCAATCAATTGAATTTACCACTGGTAGACTCCAGTTAAGCTGTAGAAACATGTCAAGGATGATCAGTGGGAACAGGATGCATCTGAGTTCAATTTTGAGCTTCATGACAAAGGCTGTGAATACTTACTGTATGCACATGTGATTTCTTAGTTTTTTATTTTTAATAAATTTGCAAAAATCTCAAAAACACTTTTTTCACATTGTCATTATGGGGTATTGTGTGTAGAATTTTTTGGAAAAAAATGAATTTAATCCCTTTTCAAATAAGGTAACTTAAAGTGTGGAAAAAGTGAAGCGCCATGAATACTTTCCGGATGCACTGTACGTTAGGGATGGGCAATTCAACCTTAAATTAGCGTCACGGTTTATTGACCGTGTCAGGCCGGGTTTTTTTTTTTCTTTTTTTTTTCCCTCCTCTCTTCTCCCTTACAGTTTACTCACAAGGCTTGTAATTATTCAGCAAAATTACACAACAGTGCAATATCATATCAGTGCAGTACATAGTAAAGAAGCGTAATGGCCGCACATGTAACTCCGTTGGCAGTACATGAAGTATATGAAAAGTGCAGTATTTATATATATATATATACAGCGGGGAAAATAAGTATTGAACACATCAACATTTTTCTCATTAAACATATTTCTGATGGAGCAATTGACCTGAGATTTTCACCAGATATCAGTAATAACCTAAGTAATCCATACATACAAAGAAATCAAGGCGACAGTGTTCACAAAACAAGTTATATTTAATAAAGTGGAATGACACAGGGAATAAGTATTGAACACATGAAGAAAAAGAGGTGCAAAAAGGCATAGAAAGCCAAGAAACCAGCTGAAATCCATCAGAATTTAGGGAGCCATCCCATCCCCTATCAGTGCAAATTAATTTCAGCTGGATAAGTCCTAACTGATAGCCTGTAAAAAGGTCTGTGAATATCAGATTGTCACACCACAAAAAACTCTCTGTAGTCCTTCGCAAAACATAATGATAGCCTTGGTTACAGGAACATTTCTAAACTGCTGAATGTTCCAATGAGCACTGTTGGGACCATCATTCGGGAGTGGAAAGAACATCATTTTACCATAAACCGGCCACAACCAGGAGCTCCTTGCAAGATTTCTGGCAGAGGAGTCAAAAGAATTATCAGAAGAGTTATCCAAAAGCCAAAGACCACTCATGAAGAGCTCCAGAAAGACCTGGAGTTAGCAGGTACTACTGTTTCAAAGACAACAATAAATAATGCACTTAACTGACGTGGTCTGTATGCCCGCTCGCCTCGCAAGACTCTATTGCTGAAGAAAAAGCATGTTGAAGCTCATTTAAAGTTTGCTCCACAACATTTGGGCAAACCGGTGAAATGCTGGCAGAATACAGTGTCGTCAGATGAGACCAAAATTGAACTTTATGGATGCCATAACACACAGCATAAGATAAGATAGATAAGATAAGATAAGCCTTTATTAGTCCCACAACGGGGAAATTCCAGGATTGCAACAGCACAGGGATAGCAACACTCAGAGCAACAATCAGAAGGCAAGAAAAAAAAAAAAAAAAAAAAAGCAAGCAAGAGCAGCTAATATACATATGTACATATTACTATAATATATATATATACACACACACACACACAGACACACAGTGCACAGACACACAGCATGTTTGGAGGAGAAATGGCACTGCACATCCCATCATAGTGTGGGAGTGTTTTTCAGTACATGTTACAGGCAGACTTCATATAATTGAAGGAAAGAAGAATGGACAAATGTACAGAGACATCCTTGATAAGTACCTGTTGCCATCTGCCAAGATGCTGAAGATGAAACGAGGGTGGACATTTCAGCAAGACGGTGATCCAAAACACAGTCAAGGAAACTGTCAACTGGCTCCAGAGAAGGAAAATAAAGCTGCTAGAATGGCCCAGTCAGTTCCCTGACCTTAATCCAATTGAAAATCTATCAGGGATGGCAACAGGAAATTCTGATTTCAGCTGAAATCTAATTTGGTCGATTGACTTATGGGGGGGCCGGGGGGGCACAGCCCCCCTGAAGCTGGGAGGTTTTCAGTAAAACAGAAGTAATTTAGACTGAAAAAAATGATTTAAAAAAATGAAATACTAGACTTAGATAAATCATTAAATTTAATGAAAAGTTAACTTACTTTTTCTTCAATGTTGTCTCACTGTCTTTAGTCTAACATATTTAACAGTTCTATAAGAGTTTATTACACTATTTACACTGGTCACCAAGTCACTTCTAATGTGAAACTTTCTTTCTTTTGGCAGCAAGCTGTGTCAGTCTCTGAACTTTGAACTTCATCTCCTTTTCTGGTTTCTTCAGAAACTGTCCAAGTGTTTCTGTTACCTCGTCGAACTTTGAGCCAATTTTCACCTTTACCGTCACTTTTCTCTCAAGCCAGTTCCATCGGAACTTATTTTTGACACTTTTGTCTATTTCTAGCACTGATGACTCCTGATCCTTCGATAAAAATCTCATAATTCCGCTGAAAACAATACCGAAAGCTCAGAATTCCAACACGAACCAGGGATGGGATTTGGGGTTGTGGAAATTATCTGAAAATTTAGCAGGGGGTCTGGAGGATGCAGTCCCCCAGTGGGGCCAGGGGCAAGGGGGGCAAAGCCCCCCCGAAGCTCCTGGGTTTTTATGATTTTTAAGTACCAGAACTGTGCTTAAATGACATAAAACAAACAGCTGAATGCCACTTATTACTGTATAATATTTACTTATGTTCCAAGAAGATAGCATAAGATAAGATAAGATAAGCCTTTATTAGTCCCACAACGGGGAAATTCCAGGATTGCAACAGCACAGGGATAGCAACACTCAGAGCAACAATCAGAAGGCAAGAAAAAAACAAGCAAGCAAGAGCAGCTAATATACATATGTACGCATTCCTAAAATATTCCAACAAGCATTATCCATCATATGCTTTAACACTTGATAAAATCAAAATCAGTTAATTTTATCTATTCCATAATAGAAATAAAATTCCAACATACCATTACTTTTTATAATTTCAGCATTCATTTCAGATCACCAGTTTCAATCTCCATTGAGTCTTGAGCAGTTCATTTTGCACAATCACTGATGCAGCCAAGTCTTAGAAATATTCAAAAGTTATGAGTCAATATCCACTGTGCACTGTCAATTTCAAACTGCTTGGAATCATAAAAGTAATGTAACTAAATTGTTTTGCTATTTTTTTCTCCTCACCATCAATGTCAGGGCGCTGCATGAGTTTTGGGGGATGGTTAACTTTTATAACCGTTTCCTCCCCCGCGCAGCCCAGCTCATACAGCTGTTGTACGCCGCACTCAAGAAATGGAAATCGGCGGACAGAGTCGACTGGACTTCTGAAAGGCAGCAGGCGTTCTGAGGTTAAAACAGCTCTGGCAAACACTGGCGCACCCAGACCCGGCGGCTCAGATAGCGCTCACTACCGACACCTCGGACATGGGCATAGCGGCCGTCGCGGAGCAATGCATTGCCGGTTCTTGGCAGCTGCTCACCTTTTTTTTTAGCAGGTCTTTGCACGACAGTGAGCGTAAATACAGCGTGTTCGACAGAGAGTTAATGGCTCTCCACCTGGCCATACGCCACTTCCAGTTCTGCCTGAAAGGGCGCACCTTCACTGCGTTCGTGGACCACAAGCCGCTAACGTACTTAACGTACTTTATCTTCCTGGAAGATAAAATAAAGCGGAATTCGGCGAATTACCGGAAAAATCACATCCCTGAGAACAAGCTGCCATGAATTTTTGACAAAGCATACAACGAGCCATTTGATTGGTCCAATCGTTTGCAACTATCCAATCGCAGGGCTGTTTACAATACAGCAGTAGCTTGAGTACATAACATCCGGGTTATCGCAGGAGACTTGACCAGGGGAAGCGCCGAGTGCTTACGTAATCGTGTTGATTTTCGCTGAAATCGGTAACAATAAGGTACCTTATCCCCCCTAAAATTTTCTCAATGGATTTAGATGATTCACAGAAATGATCAATTTGAAAATAAATCCGCAAAAATCCGCGGATCGGCGGAAAATTGCCATCCCTGATCTATGGAACGAACTGAAGATCAGAGTTCACAGAAGACCCCCATGGAACCTTCAAGATTTGAAGACAGTTTGTGTGGAAGAATGGGCTAAAATCACTCCTGAGCAATGCCTGCACCTAGTTTCTCCATGCAGGAGGCATCTGGAAGCTGTTATTACCAACAAAGGCTTTTGTTGGTATTTTGTTGTAACTATTAAATGAATTTCACCAAGTGTGTTCAATACTTATTCCCTGTGTCATTCCACTTTATTAAATATAACTTGTTTTGTGAACACTGTTGCCTTGATTTCTTTATATATATATGGATTACTTGAGTTGTTACTGATATCTGGTGAAAATCTCAGGTCAATGGCTCCATCAGAAATATGTTTAATAAGAAAAATGTTGATGTGTTCAATACTTATTTTTCCCGCTGTGTACATTATTTTTAAAAAATCCTGGATCCACACAGCAATCTAGATGAGCACCAAAAGCCAATCGTTTGTTTCTTGGCCCATTTCCTACCTTCCCTGAAATTTTCATTAAAATCTGTTCACTACTTTTTGAGTAATGTTACGAACAGACACACAGACAAACGCCGGCATAAACATAACCTCCTTGGTAGAGGTAATAATGTACTGATTGCTGCTACAAAATGTGATTACATTCAGTTAACTGGACTCACCATAGTTTTCTCTAAATGCCAGGTGACTTAATATGTTGTGACATTTGGACATTACTAATTTTTTTTAGTTTTCTTTTAGGCAAGACCTTTTATACTTACTGTTGCCATCAATTGTTTCTGAATGATGAAATGTTGAAACTGACAGAAGATGTGATGCACAGTTCTATTCATATCTGGAGGAGAGTCATAGTTTAAAGATGCCATTTAAAAATGTGGACAACACTCGTTTTCAACAACGCCTTTAGCCCATTCTCACTTCTCATTGATGACACCTGTGGGTTGGATTTCCCACCGATGCAACTGAGACTGTGGTGTATATGAATGGGGAATGTGAGCTGGAGTTCACCCAGATGAACACGTGTGGCCAATAAGTGAAATGAGAAGTTCTTCTGTCACCTTTAGGGGGTACTTTTTCCAGTAGCGACTCATGGGTGATCCCACTGAGGAGGCAAATTTCTCAAGAACAGACACACCTATATTTGTGAGGACCCCGAGTTAAGCTCCACAGACATGAAATGCAGCTCTTGCAAAGCCCCAAGAAAACATCACTATGCACTACACCAACCTCACTCAGCACGATAAAATCTGACCAAGAAAAGCTGACGACACATCCTTACCCCAACACCAACAATGAACGGGACCAAACGTGACACAAAAACGCCAAAATAATTAAATTAAAAGGAATACATTACAATGGGTCACAAGTATTTGTAAGTGTTCCCCTTTGTTGGCTTGGTGTCACTTGGTCCTGTTAGATATTATTATTTATTTATTTATTTTTTAGGAGTTGTGTGTCCCATTATTTACTACAATAGCCATTTGTCATTAAATGTTAACATAAAAATGATCCCCCTCATGGATCGTCACCTTATCGTGGTGGGGGGTTTGCGTGCCCCAGTGATCCCAGCAGCTATGTTGACCGGGGCAATTTGCCTCTGATAGGGTCACCCAAGACAAACTGGTCCTGGGTGAAGGGCCAGACTAAGAACGATCCAACAGACTCTCATGATAAATTCTATGTCAAGGATTCAGTGTACCCCGCCCGGTATGGGGTTACCGGGGTCCCACCCTGGAGCCAGGCCTGGGGGAGGGGCTCGAAGGCTAGCGTCTCGTGGTCGGGTTTCCACCCATGGGACCCGGCCGGGCTCAGCCCGAAGGAGTTACATGGGTCCGCCCTCCAGTGAGCTCACCACCTGCAGGAGGGATCATGGGGGTCCGGTGCTATGTGGATTAGGTGGCGGTCAAAGGCAGAGACCTTGGCGGACTGATCCCAAGCTTTCTAAACTGGCTTTTGGTACGTGGAATGTCACCTCTCTGGTGGGGAAGGAGCCTGAGCTGGTGTACGAGGTTGAGAGATACCGGCTAGATATAGTCGGCCTCTCCTCAACACACAGCTCCGGTTCCGGAACCAGTCTCCTGGAGAGGGGCTGGAACTTGGCCTTTTCTGGAGTTGCCCCGGGCGAGAGGCGACGAGCAGGGGTGGGTATTCTTGTATCCCCCCACCTTGCTGCCTCTATATTGGAGTTTTCCCCGGTGGACGAAAGGGTTGCTTCCCTGCGCCTTCGGGTTGGGAAACGGGTCCTGACCATCATTTGTGCCTATGCACCAAATGATGTTTCAGAGTACCCACCCTTTTTGGAGTCTGTGACTGGGGTGCTGGAGGGTGCTCCTCTTGGAGACTTCATTGTCCTACTGGGGGACTTCAATGCGCACGTGGGCAATGACAGTGAAACCTGGAGGGGGGTGATTGGGAGGAACGGCCTGCCTGATCTGAACCCGAGTGGTGTTCAGTTATTGGACTTCTGTGCAAACCACAGTTCGTCCATAACGAACACCATGTTCAAGCATAAGGGTGTCCATATGTGCACTTGGCACCAGGACACCCTAGGTCGCAGGTCGATGATCGATTTTGTTATCGTGTCATCAGACCTGCGACCGTATGTCTTGGACACACGGGTAAAGAGAGGTGCAGAGCTGTCAACTGATCACCACCTGGTGGTGAGTTGGATCCGATGGCAGGGGAGGAAGCCATTCAGACCTGGTAGACCCAAATGTATAGTGAGGGTGTGCTGGGAACGTCTGGCTGAGGCCCCTGTCCGGGAGGTCTTCAACTCCCACCTCCAGAAGAACTTCAACCACATTCCGAGGGAGTCTGGAGACATGGAGTCTGAATGGGCCATGTTCTCCCCCTCTGTTGTTGAAGCGGTGGTGCAGAGCTGCGGCCGCAAGGCAGTCGGTGCATCTCGTGGTGGCAACCCCCGAACCAAGTGGTGGACACCAGTGGTGAGGGGGGCCATTAAGCTGAAGAAGGAGTCCTATCAAGCTTGGTTGGCTTGTGGGACTCCCAAAGCAGCTGAGGTGTACCGGCAGGCCAAGCGGAGTGCAGCTCAGGTGGTTGCTGAAGCAAACACCCGGGTATGGGAGGAGTTCGGTGAGGCCATGGAACAAGACTTTCGGTTGGCCTCGAAGAGATTCTGGCAAACTGTCAGGCGCCTCAGGAGGGGAAAGCAGCTCCCTGTCCACACTGTGTATGGTGCGGATGGGACACTGTTGACTTCGACTGGGGATATCGTCGGGCGGTGGAAGGAATACTTCAAGGATCTCCTCAATCCCACTGATACGCCTTCCACAGAGGAAGCAGGGTTTTGGGACGAGGGGGATGACTCGCCTATCACAGGGGCTGAGGTCGGCAAGGTGGTTAAAAATCTCCTTGGTGGACGGGTAGACGAGATTCTCCCTGAGTACTTCAAGGCCCTGGATGTTGTAGGGCTGTCATGGTTGACACGCCTCTGCAACATTGCGTGGAGGTCGGGGGCAGTGCCTTTGGCATGGCAAACCGGGGTGGTGGTTCCTCTCTTCAGAAAAGGGGACTGGAGGGTGTGCTCCAACTTTAGAGGGATCACACTCCTCAGCCTCCCTGGGAAGGTCTATGCCAAGGTACTGGAGAGGAGAGTCCGGCCGTTGGTCGAACCTCGGATTCAGGAGGAGCAATGTGGTTTTCGTCCTGGCCGTGGCACTTCGGACCAGCTCTTTACCCTCTCGAGAATTCTTGAGGGTTCGTGGGAGTTTGCCCAACCAGTTTACATGTGTTTTGTGGACTTGGAGAAGGCATTTGACCGCGTCCCTCGTGGTTTTTTGTGGGGGGTGCTTCGGGAGTATGGGGTATCGGGCTTGTTGTTACGAGCTATTCGGTCTCTGTACGACCGTTGTGAGAGTTTGGTTCGTATTGCCAACACTCGGTCGGAGTCATTCCCAGTGAGAGTTGGACTCCACCAGGGCTGCCCTTTGTCACCGATCCTGTTCATAATTTTTATGGACAGGATTTCTAGGCGCAGCCAGGGAATGGAGGGTGTCATGCTTGGTGACCACAGGATCTCATCTCTGTTGTTTGCAGATGATGTTGTTCTGTTGGCTTCATCCAGCAATGACCTACAGCTCTTGCTGGGACGGTTTGCCGCTGAGTGTGAAGCAGCTGGGATGGGAATCAGCACCTCCAAGTCCGAGTCCATGGTCCTCAGCCGGAAAAAGGTGGATTGTCCTCTCTGGGTTGGGGACAGGCTCCTGCCCCAAGTGGAGGAGTTTAAGTATCTTGGGGTCTTGTTCACGAGTGAGGGGAAAATGGAGTGAGAGATTGACAGACGGATCGGAGCAGCATCTGCAGTGATACGGACGTTGTACCGGTCTGTTGTGGTGAAGAGGGAGCTTAGTTCTAAGGCAAAGCTGTCGATTTACCAGTCAATCTACGTTCCTACTCTCACCTATGGTCATGAGCTTTGGGTAATGACCGAAAGAACAAGATCGCGGATACAAGCGGCTGAAATGAGCTTTCTCTGTAGGATCCGGGAGAGGCTCAGAGTAGAACCACTGCTCCTCCACATTGAAAGGGGTCAGTTGAGGTGGTATGGGCATCTGATTAGGATGCCTCCTGGACGCCTCCCACTTGAGGTGTTTCAGGCACGTCCCACTGGGAGGAGACCCCGGGGCAGACCCAGGTCTCGGTGGAGAGACTATGTCTCCCAGCTGGTCTGGGAACGCCTTGGTATCCTCTGTGAAGAGCTGGAGCAGGTGGCTGGGGAGAGGGAAGTCTGGGCTTCTCTGCTTGAACTGCTGCCTCCGCGACCCGGACCTCCGGAAAAGCGGTAGAAGATGGATGGATGGATGGATAAAAATGATTTAACTGATTTTTTGGGACACTTGGTGGACTTTTAGTGTCCATAAAAATGATTTCATTAATTATTGGTTCCGTTCGGTGCTGTTTGTTATCGAGCCAAACTGAGAACCAAAAAGAAATATTTTCCACAATCATATAAAGACTTGAAAATAAAACTATCATGGGCTTCCTCCGGCAGACAATAAATAACTTCTTAAGGTGAGCATGATGTCGAGCACAAAGGATTTATTCCAAAACCAGGATGATGAGGACAGAAGACAGACCGAGCTGTCAAACAAATGCATAACTTGGTTTTAACTAAATAAAGAAGAAGGAACAGGTGCTGGAGAAGCAACCCGTGCAACGATCAGCACAGTGACACACAATGTTCCAGCACCAGGCAACAGAAGAGGGTGGCTAATAAAGGAAACGGGATTACTCAACACAAAACAGGTGACATTTTATCAGAGGCCAACGGATAATGGGATCAGCTCCAGGTGAAGGAGACAGGACAGGGGCTGTGCAAATAATGGACACCAGGGAGCTGGAGAATGATAATAAACATACACACAGGAACAAAACTACAGAACATGATTAGAGACATGATAATGAAAGACAAACACAATGATCAACCAAGGCTAAGGTTGGGAAACACAGGGAAAACGTACAAAAGTCACAGCTGGCGCTGGACATAAAGAACTTAAATAATATGAATGATAACATGAAGATAATAATGGTGCAAATGCTTCAAAAACCAACAAAGCATGGACAAGATGTCCAGATCATAACAAAAACAGGATATAGGCACAGACACATCCAGGAGAGAAATAGATTTTAACTCACTGGTTACTGTGTTTTTCCATGGATCTTGATAAATTCTTCATGTCATCAAATCCAGCTGCAATTCAGTGGTTGCAAAATCCAAGGCCAAGGCTAATGTTGTTAAGTCGGTTAGCCACTCACTCGTCCAGGTATCCTGAGTGCCATCCTGCTGCATTCTGACTTCTTTACAATGTCTAGTTTAGGGAAGGCCTTGGACTGTTTTTTTAATCCAAAGATGGCGTTCCAACTGTAGTTTCCAAAACTTGTTAGCAAGTAAATACTGCACGATTTCTCTTCCGTGCTCACTGGTAGTAATCAGCTCCATTGAAATGCATCAATACTGTGACGTTGTCAAAAGACTGACTTTGATTGGTTAGAGCCTCGCCGCCTTCATTTTTTTTCCTTCAATGCAAGGAGATAGTGAATTTTCCACAGCAACAAATGTTAACTGATTTTTGACTGGCTAAATAATCTCAAAAGGATGCTCACCTCCTTTCATTTTCTATAGCAACAAAAGCAAACTAATTTCTGATTGGCTGATTAATGTTTCCACAGTGACGAGCCCATTTTTTTTCCTCCTGTCCACTTCTGACTGGATTCTGACTACATGTTACACAGTAATTGACACATAATATAAAATACATTTACTATCACAGCGTATGAATCATTTTTTCCCATTTTCTTCCTAAAGACACACTCTGGTGGATATAAATCCTCTATAAAAACAAATCTACATTGTCTAAAATGGTATCTTTTGCCCTTTTTTCAACAAAAAATCCTTTCATTGTCCTACAGTTTCATGTCAAAATCCCCCCCAAATGCCAGAATTGGTGATTACTAGGCCCAATCACATACCACAGAGCTAATAGTAGCTAGCACTACATTATCAGAATCAATCCTGTGATTAAAAAGTCTTACTGGTTGAAGGACATGCCCAGTTGTATGAATGGTGGCCCAGGATAATGAATGAAACTACATTGGTCCTTAAAAGCAGTTTAATGGTAAAACCCATCGTAATTTGGGTCAAGTTTTCAAAGCAGTTTGTTAAAAAATGCTAGCCTGGAAGATAACTTCAGTTAGGCCAGAGAGTCCTGATTGGCTCAACACTATTCACGTGCCAGCACCACGAATAGTTACGTCACCAACAACGTTCTCTCTCAACTTGCCTTTTTGCAGAGGGCGGGGCTTAAGTGAAACTTTGCATCAAAAAAACAGTTATGAGACCTTTGAGTGATTCCGCTCTTGATATGTCTTGTCAGTTAAAAAAACCCAAAAAACCTGTTACCGACATGTTGACAAAAAAAACCCCTCGATTTTTGGCGGAGTGTCACTTTAAATTTCTGAGAAACCTCCACCTCCTCCTACAAGCCGTCACTGCCCCCTTCCCCCATGCTTTCCAGTGCTTCCCCTTTAACTAAATTTAATTGATACTTTCAGTGTTGTAAATATATTTCTGTGTGGTCATTGAATGCATTAATATTTAAATTACCTTATCAAATTTCTCTTTATCTTCTACTCTCCCCTCTTCTTCCCTTCTCTGCATGTATCTCCTTTTCACTCAGAAGCTTCCCCTGATACAGTGGGAACCATCTTGGGCGGGGCAGTGAATGGCGACCCCGGAAGTCCTTCTGATGACGAAGACCTCCCTCACCCATCCTTGTCTTCGCGTGTCACATGTGGACCATCTCCCACGGGTTCCGATGAGGGCTCCTTGTTAGTTAATGGTGTTTGTTACTATGGTGATGACAGCGTGTGGCGAGAACCTGGGCAAATAGGAGAGGACGATCTGCTTAATGCAGCAGTGGGTGGCCACACTCATCGACAGGTGTCACTCAACGACTACCTGGATTCCCTTGAAACTCCCAGAAGCCTTGGGGACAGGCCTCATCCAGGGCCTTTGCCTAAACTCCGCTCCAGCTTTCCAACAGACACAAGACTAAATGCCATGCTGCACATAGACTCAGATGAGGATGAGGAAATAACGGGGCAGCACAGTAACCAATCACAGGAGGCAAAGACACAGCAGACTACAGACTGTGCAGCCACGGCTGAATCTCCACAGGGGGACGAGGGTTTAAAAGAAGAGCCACAGGGCCAGGCTGGAGCTGTAGCAGCTGTAGAACCAGGTTCCTCTCCAGGTGCTCAGCTTGGAGCTGAATCTGCAGGTACTGAAACCGAAGGAGGAGCTACAGAAGCTTCGTCTGGACTAATAATTCAGGCATTAACATCGGCAGCTGCAACTGGAGAAGGTGCCAGAGCATCGACTGAGGCTGCCCAGATCTCTGTCGATACAGCCACAGCTTCTTGCTCTTCTCAGGCACCAGGAGCTGATGCAGCTGCAGTGGTTAGACCAAAGGAATCTGCAGGGGAATGTACATGTCAGGATCAGAGCTTCAGGACAGGGGCAAATCAAGATTTACCTTGCACTCCATCACTTGGTCCTCTATCCCCCATTCAGGTGAGCAGTTTTAGATTGGTTGACTCACACTTACCTTGTAGTTAATCTGGGTTGCTTTTAAACTGAATTCTTATTACCTCTGCCAAAGGGGGAGGTTATGTGATCATCAGCATTGGTTTGTCTGTCTGTCTGTCTGTTTGTTTGTCTGTTTGTTAGCAAGATAACTCAAAAACTTGTGGACGGATTTTCATGAAATTTTCACAGATTGTCAGAAATGGGGTATCCTACAGATGATTACATTTTGGTGGTGATCCAGATCACTGTCCAGAAGAAAACCGCCATTACGGAAAATGCCATTTTCGTGAATAACTACTGAACCACTAATCCTATCATTGTCAATCCAATTGCTAGTCATATGTTTTCGTGGTCATGTCATTTTCGTGAATAACTACTGAACCACTAATCCTATCATTGTCAATCCAATTGCTAGTCATATGTTTTCGTGGTCATGTCATTTTTGTGAATAACTACTGAACCACTAATCCTATCATTGTCAATCCAATTGCTAGTCATATGTTTTCATGGTCAAGGAATCTGAAAACGTACACACAAACACTGTATGGGGGGAACTGTGGCCGCCATTACGGAAAATGCCATTTTCGTGAATAACTACTGAACCACTAATCCTATCATTGTCAATCCAATTGCTAGTCATATGTTTTCATGGTCATGTCATTTTCGTGAATAACTACTGAACCACTAATCCTATCATTGTCAATCCAATTGCTAGTCATATGTTTTCATGGTCAAGGAATCTGAAAACGTACACGCAAACACTGTATGGGGGGAACTGTGGCCGCCATTACGGAAAATGCCATTTTCGTGAATAACTACTGAACCACTAATCCTATCATTGTCAATCCAATTGCTAGTCATATGTTTTCGTGGTCAAGGAATCTGAAAACGTACACACAAACACTGTATGGGGGGAACTGTGGCCGCCATTACGGAAAATGTCATTTTCGTGAATAACTACTGAACCACTAATCCTATCATTGTCAATCCAATTGCTAGTCATATGTTTTCATGGTCAAGGAATCTGAAAACGTACACACAAACACTGTATGGGGGGGAACTGTGGCGCTTGGCGGAGGTCTGCGCTCTCCGAGTGCTTTTCTAGTGTTTAGTTTGCAAATGTGTACTTACAGTATGTTAGTAATATCACTGTTGGAGTAGTGGTGGCGTAATGGTTAGAGATGCAACCTTATGACTGGAGGGGTCGCTGGCTCAATCCCTGGACCGGCAATCTGTGGACCAGCAGGATCAGATGTGGTTGGGACAGATGACAAAGCAGTGTTTGTCCCACCCTCATTAACCCCACTGTGGTGCCCTTGAGCAAGGTCCTCAACTCCGCTGCCTCAGTGGAGCAGCTCAGTGGCCACAAGTCAGTCTGTGGCCTTAACTGGGCAGCTTCCAGGTGTAAACGTGTAACTGTGGAAATGTGAACAGGCCATCCTGGAAAGGAGAGGTTGCCCTCAGTGGACCTCCGCTGTATAAGTAAAGATCCATTAAAGAAAAAAAAAAAAGCTGGGTATAGTAAAAAGCCCTAAATGGAGTCAGCTTTGTTAGGATGTGGAACAGTCTTTTTTTTTTTTTTTTATCTTAAAACCATTGCTTTTACAATGCGTAGCTATTCAGGGAAACTGAGGCTGTGCCATGCATAGACATTTTATATATACACTATGTACAGCGGAGAAAATAAGTATTGTACGCATCAACATTTTTCTCATTGAACATATTTCTGATGGAGCCATTGACCTGAGATTTTCACCAGATATCAGTAACAGCCCATGTAACCCATACATACAAAGAAATCAAGACAGCTGTGTTCACAAAACAAGTTATATTTAATAAAGTGGAATCACACAGGAAATAAGTATTGAACACGCTTGGTGAAATGCATTTAATATTTAGGAGAAAAGCCTTTGTTGATAATAACAGCTTCCAGACGCCTCCTGCATGGAGAAACTAGGTGCAGGCAATGCTCAGGAGTGATTTTAGCCCATTTTTCCACACAAACTGTCAAATCTTGAAGGTTCCGTGGGGGTCTTCTATGAACTCTGATCTTCAGTTCGTCCCATAGATTTTCAATTGGATTAAGGTCAGGGGACTGACGGGGCCATTCTAGCAGCTTTATTTTCCTTCTCTGGAGCCAGCTGAGAGTTACCTTGGCTGTGTGTTTGGGATCATTGTCTTGCTGAAATGTCCACCCTCGTTTCATCTTCAGCATCTTGGCAGATGGCAACAGGTTCTTATCAAGAATGTCTCTGTACATTTGTCCATTCATCTTTCCTTCAATTATATGAAGTCTGCCTGTACCATGTACTGAAAAAACACCCCCACACCATAATGGGATGTGCAGTGGCATTTTCCTCCAAACACGCTGTGTGTTGCGGCATCCAAACAGTTCAGTTTTGGTCTCATCTGACCAGACTATATTCTCCTAGTATTTTACTGGCTTACCCAAATGCTGTGCAGCAAACTTTAAACGAGTTTCAGCATACTTTTTCTTGAGCAATGGAGTCTTGCGAGATGAGTGTGCATAGAGCCCATGTTGGCTGAGTGCATTACCCTTATTGTTTTCTTTGAAACAGCAGTACCTGCTAACTCCAGGTCTTTCTGGGGCTCTCCATGAGTGGGCTTTGGCTGTTGGATCACTCTTCTGATAATTCTTTTGACTCTTCAGTCAGAAATCTTGCAAGGAGCTCCTGGTCATGGCCGGTTTATGGTAAAATGATCTTTGCACTTCCGAATGATGGCTCCAACAGTGCTCACTGGAACATTCAGCAATTTAGAAATGCACCTGTAACCAATGCTATCATTATGTTTTGCAACAGTAAGGTTGCAAAGGTCTAGAGAGAGCTCTTTGCTTCTACCCATCGTGAATTCTTTGTGGTGTGACAATCTGATATTCACAGACCTTTTTATAGGCTCTCAGTCAGGACTTAACCAGCTGAAATTAATTTGCACTGATGGGTGATGGGATGGCTTCCTAAATTCTGATCGATTTCAACTGGTTTCTTGGCTTTCTATGCCTTTTTGCACCTCTTTTTTCTTCATGTGTGCAATACTTATTCTCTGCGTCATTCCACTTTATTAAATATAACTTTTTTTTAACACAGTTTCCTTGATTTCTTTGTATATATGGATTACTTGGGTTGTTCCTGATATCTGGTGAAAATCTCATGTCATTGGCTCTATCAGAAATATGCTTAATGGAAAAAAATGTTGACGTGTTCAATACTTATTTTCTCCTCTGTATATACTGTATGTACATAGCTTACTTATAAGGTGGAGCTGAAAAGTTCATAGGCTTAAAAGTTCATAGTGGTCAAATTTGACCAAAAGTGGTGTATTTTTCAACTGCACATATCCAAGTGCTGCAACACCAATGGAAGAAATTTATGGACCGAAGGGGAGACTGTGTTGAAAAATAAACTGCATTTGGTCAAATTTGACCACTAAACTTTTCAGCCTATGAACTTTTCAGCCCCCCCTCCAAATATATGATTACAATAAATACAACAAACAGCTGTTTTTATATCCTGTTATGGCAATGCTGCAGGAGCTGCCAAAACAACAGTTACGCACAGAATAGGGCATCTCCATTCATCGGGAAAATGTTAACCATGCCCAGTCTAACCATTATACTGGAAAAAAATAAGAGATCAATGGAAGATCTTTCCTACTGTAAACAACTCATTTAAATATCAAGTTAAAATATTGCCATTTAGAGCATTTAAGATTAAAAAGATTCAAGATCCAAAGATTTTATTTGTCAATATTACTGTATGTACAGGGCATACAGGAGAATTGAAATGGCATTTCTCGCTCTCTTCAGTGATGTGCGCAATATAAAAAGAAAAAGGAATAAGGCTGAAAAACAACAACAGCAGTCTATGTACATTAATGCTACCTGTAGTGCAAATGGCGACAAAAGATAGACCCAGACATCCCATAGTGCAAATAAAGATAAACGATGAAACCCAGCAATCCTATATTCAGAAAAAGTAGAGCAGTAATACTCGTAGTTGCGAGTTCACTGGGGTGGTATAGGTGCAGACAGTGACAGATAGGACTGCACATGATCAGTATTGCAATAACAGACAGCAGCAGATATGGCATTTGTGCAAATGGTTGCAGTTTATTTATTTAGCGAATGCAAAGTCCTTAAGCCAAGCAGTTGCCTCCTGGTTTGCTGTATGGAGGGTGTGTAATCCTCCTTCCAGTCTTTGGAGCGGGCAAGCCTCTATGATGTGTTCCATTGTTTGCTCCTCTCCACATGCGCACAGTGGGCTAGGGCTACTGCCCCATCTGTAAAGGCTGGCCAAGCAGGGGCCATGTCCAGTCCTGAAGCGATTGAGTGTAGACCACTGTCTCCTTGGGAGGTTGGTGCCCGGGACCTGTTGGTTGGGGTTTATCACCAGCTGTTTGTTTGGGACCTCCTTGGTCTCCCATTCCTCTTGCCAAGCTGTCTGGATGGTAAAGTCAGCTGGGGGAGGGTTTTTCCAAATCGGCCGTCTGGATGAAAGTCGGGCAGTGGGTGGAGTGTAGATATCTGCATGGATTGGTAAGTGAGGAGAATCTTTAACTTTTTGGAGCATCCTTTGAGTTAATGCTGCTCGCCGGATGTGTGGAGGGGCTATGTTTGACAGTACAGAGAGCCAGGGGAGTGGTGTTGAGCGGATTGTTCCAGTTATAGTTCTCATGGTTGTGTTGAGCTGGGTGTCTACATGGTGTGTGTAAGATGACCTGGACCAGACAGGGGCACAATATTCTGCTACAGAGTATGAAAGGGCCAGTGCTGAGGTGCGCAGGGTGGAGACTGCCGCCCCCCATTTTGCACCAGCGAGCTTGCAGAGCAGGTTGTTTCGTACCTTCACCTTAGCAGCCGTCCCCTTTAGATGTTCCTTGAAGGATAAGGTCCTATCAAGGGTCACTCCAAGATAAGTTGGATTTGGGGCATGCTTAAGCTTGAGTCCGCTCAGGTGGATGTTTAGTTCTCTGGCAGCTTTTGCATTGTGGAGATGGAATACACTGGAGACGGTTTTTGCTGGGCTTGGTTTTAGGCGCCAGATTTTGCAGAACTGGTCCAGTTTGGCAAGATCTTCCGTGAGCACCCGTTCCAGTGGTTCAAAGTCTGGTGCTTGGAATGCCAAACAGATGTCGTCTGCATAGGTGAATTTGCGGGATTTTGTAGTAGGCAGGTCGTTTATGTAGAGGTTGAACAGAGTTGGAGCTAGAACTGAGCCTTGTGGGAGTCCGTTTTTCTGCATTCTCCATGCACTTGTCTTCTGACTGAGGTGGACTCTGAACCTTCGGTTGGTCAGCAGGGTTTTTATAATTGCTGTTGCCCAAGCAGGGATCGCCTTTATAAGTTTCAGGAGGAGGCCTTTGTGCCAGACCGTATCATAGGCGGCTGTAAGGTCGAGAAACACAGCCCCTGTCTTCAGTCTGCTCTCGAAGCCATTTTCGATGAAGGTGGTTAGGGCCAGTACTTGTTCTCCTGTACTGCGGTCCTTGCGGAAACCTGCTTGATCCACACTTAGAATATCCTCTACCTCTGGGGAAATGCGTTGCAGAATTAGGCGCTCCATGATTTTGTAAGGAACGCTGAGTAGGGAGATTGGGCGGTAGCTTGCTGGTAATTTGTGGTCTTTGCCAGGTTTTGGGATGGCAATGACCTTTGCTGTCCGCCATTTCTTTGGGATCGAGTTTGTTTGTGTGATCCTTGTGTAGAATTGTGTCAACCAGGTTAGGGCTCGGGGGCCAAGATTTTTCATGAATTTTGGGAAGATGTTATCGTATCCTGCTGCCTTTCCACATTTCAGGCTCTGTAGGACTTTCTCCAGTTCAGCAGCCTCGAAGGGTTCAGGGTTCGTTTCCTCTACAGGCATTTTTTGGTGTTTTTTTAGCTCAGTTGTAACTGCTCTTTTGGTGTCTTTGTCTTGGGGTGCTTTGGCGATAGTCAGTAGGTGGGATGCAACTTGGTTGGGTGTGACGGATGCTCGGCTTTGGCTAGGGGGCTTCTGTGCAGCTCCTAGGCGACGGATGAGGCTCCAACATTTCCTGCTAGAGTGGGTAAAGCTCCGGTCAGCAACTGTCTCCTCCCATTTCTTTCGCCGAGCTGTATTTAGCGATTCAATGAGATGGTCTGCTATCTCTGGGTCCCCTGATGTTTGATAGGATTGTAGGAGGGCAGCACTTTCTCCGTCCAAACATGGGACATAGAGGGGTCGGTAGCCTCGTGGGATTGCAGTATGGGCAGCCTTGAAGATTGCGCTGCAGAAGCGGTTGTATGCTTCATCTACAGTGATGGTGTGGAGTGGGATGGTAACAACGCTCCGGTCCAGAGTTTCACTGAATTTCTTCCAGTTGGCTTTGCGGAAGTTCCAGCGCATCTTCCTTGGGCTGTATATGACTGGAAGTTGTAGGCCAATGTGTACAAGCAGGGGCCGGTGTTGGCTGTGTGGAAAATCATCAAGAATGAGGATCTGTGTAGGATATGGCTCCCCATTCAAAGAGCTGACCCAACACAGGTCAGGAGAATAGTCCTTCTTCCACCTAGCAGAGTGGAAGGTTCCTCTTTGTTTGGGGTCGTATATCAAAGCGAGGTCATTTCTGGATGCCCAGTCTGAAAGTGCCTTCCCATCACTGTCCACTGCTGGGTACCCCCAGTCAGGGTGATGGCTGTTAAAGTCCCCCACATAGATGGCAGGGTGGGGTAGGGTGGGTAAGACCTGCAGATCCCAGTTGGCATTAGGGGGCTTGTACACATTGACAATATGGAAGCCACCAATGATTATGGTGTCTGAGAAATGTGTTGTTATCAGGTGATTTGCTTCAACTATGTCAGAACGCACATAGGTGGCACGTCCATGTTTAGCATGTAGAACATAGCACAGGAGGTCAAAGCCTTTGATGGTGAAGCGGCCAGCTTCCTCTGTGCCAATATGAGTCTCTTGGAGGCAGATTACATCAATCTTACTGCAACCATCAATCAGTTCGATTGATTGATGGTTGCAGTAAGGTGCAGAGACATAGAGCAGCACATGTATTACTGTTGGTGCGCCAAGTCTTTCTGTGCAAACAGCTGAGATAGTTATTGTGCGGGTGAGTGTCTTATGGTCCTGGGGGTGGGGGTGGGTGGGTGGGGAGTGGACAGAGTTCAGGGTCCTGATGGCCTGATGAACAAAGCTGTTAACCAGTCTTGTGGAGCGGGCCCGGAGGCTCCTGTACCTTTTCCCTGAGGGCAGGGGGCTGAAGAAGGAGTGTGATGGGTGGGAGGTGTTGTCTGCAATGTTGCTTGCTCTGCAGGTGAGGCGGGTGAGGTAGTTGTCCGAGAGGAGGGGCAGAGAGGCACTGATGATCTTGCTGGCTGCTTTCACTGTGCGTTGTAGTGTTTTCCGGCAGGAGGCAGTGCAGCTTCCATACCACACCGTGATGCAGCTGGTGAGAATGCTCTCAATGGTGCCCCGGTAGAATGAACACATGAGGGGTGGGACTCATGCTGTCCTCAGTTTGCGAAGGAAATGGAGGCAAGTTTGAGCCTTCTTGGCCAGTGATGTGGTGTTATTGGACCAGGAGAGGCCCTAAGAGATGTGCACCCCCAGGAACATGGTGCTGTTCACCCTCTCCACAACTACACCATCGATGATCAGAGGGGAATGCTGTGTGTGTAACCTCCTCAAGTCGACCACAATCTCCTTGGTTTTTCCCACGTTCAGGACGAGATTATTGTTTTTAACACCACTGGACCAGTTGGCTCAGCTGATTTCTGTAGTTGGCCTCCTCATTGTTGGTGACAAGGCCCACCACCGTTGTGTTGTCCGCAAACTTGACGATGTGGGTGGTGCTGTAGGCTGGTACACAGTCATGGGTCAGCAGGGTGAAGAGCAGCGGGCTGAGCACGCACCCTTGTGGGGCCCCTGTGCTCAATGTCATGGTCTTGAAGGTGATGCTGCCGACCTACACATTCTGTGGCCTCCCTGTGAGAAAGTCCAGCACCCAGTTACAGAGAGAGGTTTTGCATCCCAAGTGTATGGGTTTCTGTATTAGGTGCTGGGGGATGATTGTTTTGAATGCTGAGCTGAAGTCCAAGATCAGCATTCGCACGTAGGAGTTCTTTGAGTGGCAGCACAGCAAGAAGGTCATGGAATTGATTCCACCCTTGACCATCGTGGGTTCGATCCCACCCCAGACCATTGGTGACCCTTCTGTGTGGAGTTTGCATGTTCTCCCCATGTCTGCATGGGTTTACTCCGGGTACTCCGGTTTCCTCCCACAGGCCAAAGACATGCAGCTGAGGTTAATTGGCATCAATTGGGGATTCTAAATTGTCCTTAGGTATGGATGTGAGCGTGAATGGTTGTCTATTTGTGTTGGCCCTGCGATGGACTGGCGATCTGTCCAGGGTGTACTCTGCCTCTCACCCAAAGATGCTGGGATAGGTTCCAGACCCCCACGACCCGAAAAGGATTAAGCGGTAGAAGATGGCTGTATGGATGGATGGATTTCTTTGAGTCTAGGTGGGTGAGGGCTGGATGGAGAGCAGCAGCGATGGGATCTTCTGTGGATCTGTTTGACCTGTATGTAAACTGAGATGGGCTATGGGAGGAAGGGAGGATGAACTTTGTGTTCTGCATGACCAGCCACTCGAAGCACTTCATTATGATGGGGGTCAGTGTTGTGGGCCGGTAATCGTTGTAGCTGGATGGGATGGGGTTCTTTGGGACTGGTATTATGGTAGCAGTTTTGAAACATGTGGGGACAACAGCTTGATTCAGGGAGATGTTGAAGATGTTGGCCAGGACATTCTTGAGCTCCTCTGCACAGTCCTTCAGAACGTGACCCGGTATGTTGTCTGGTTCAGCTGCCTTGCGTGGGTTGATCCTGCAGAGGGTCTTCTTCACACTAGCTGGACCAACCTACAGGCCATAGCTCGTCTGGAGGAGGAGTGGTCTTCTGTGCTGATGTACTGTTTTGTGCTTCAAAGCGGCCGAAGAAGTCATTTAGGTTTATTTAAAGAAAGTGACAACCAGTCAAAACAACAAAAAAGGTGTTGCTTTTAGATCAAATAATGCAGAGAAAACAAGTTCATGTTCATTCCTGAACACTACAATACTTCAGTTTTAACTAAGAAAGAACTCAAAAATTTGTATTTGTGGAATAACTCTGATTTTAATTCTCAGCTTTCATGCTTCTTACCATGTAATGTACTTTATTTATAAAGCCCTTTAAAACAACCCGGAGGTGACCAAAGTGCTTTACAGAAAAATTGAGCAGCACTAGAAACACACACAACATAAAAATTGGCATCAGGTGTACTGGCAATGGAGTAGGTGTGTGTGTTGCTGGCTCCTGCTATATTTTTTTTTTTCTTACTTTTTAAACCCTACTTTGCTGTAAGCTGTCAACGTTTTGGACATTTAATACTCACAGAATCTGTTTTGAGTTGAGAAATATGTCCAAAACAAGAAAGCAGACTGAAAAGGAGGCAGTAGAGAACAATGGTAACACCAGCTTAGCTGAGGATGCTATTATAAGCCTTAACCCTGCACTTGTTGCCTTGCTTGAGCAACACAGAATGTCCATAGCTGCTGACTTTAAAGCTTCATTTGAACTTATTAATGGTAAGCTGGACAAGATTCAAGCAGATGTGGCGAACCAGGAGCAACGCATTGGCGACCTTGAAAGCAACGCGGAGGACGTCAGCCAGCGCCTAGCGGCGCTTGAAGTTACGTGTGATTCAATGCAGGAGGAGAACAAACTTTTGAAAAACAAACTTTCTGACCTGGAGGGAAGAAGCAGGAGGCTGAATATTCGTCTGGTGGGTCTGCTGGAGTCCTTTGATGTGGGTCCACGGCCATCTGAATTTTTTTCTCGGCTGTTGGTGGACGTCTTTGGCACACAAACTTTGCCATCTCCCCCAGAGCTGGATAGAGCCCACGGCAGCCTCACGCTCAAGCCGGGTCTGAACGGGAAGCCACGCGCTGTCATTATTTGTTTCCACCGGTTTCGGACCAAAGACTTGGTAATGAGAGAAGCGCAGAGACGCCGTGGGACTTTGGAATATCGTGGGCATAAACTCCAGTTCTACGAGGATTATAACGCCGACGTTCAGAAGCAACGAGCCGAATATAAGGAGGTTATGTCCGAGTTGTACAAGAGAGGTTTTCGTCCTTCTCTTCTCTTCCCCGCCAGGCTCCGGATAACTCTTCCAGACAGCAAAAACCAGTGGCTGGCGTCCGTCTCGGAGGCCACCCGCTTCATGCAAACCATGGAGAGAAACCAGCGATTTTCGCCTTGAACTGGACATTTCTGGGTTGACCAACTACCACACTGGACTACTTGATTACTACTTCATTAAAGCTGCACTGACTGGACATTGATGCATTTTTAGATGTTCAAAAACAAGGTAAAATTGGCTCCCTATATGTTGTTGTTTACTTAATTTTTTTTTTTTTAGGGTAAAATGTTCATACTATGCAGGATTGAAGCCAGTTGTATGGGAGTATTTTGTTAGGATGAGAATAGAGCAGGAGATGGAGCGGTTGCTGTTCTTTGCAACCGGCTGGAGTGTTGTTATAGGTTTGGTTGTTGAATTTTTTTTTTTATTTATTTATTTTTTTTTGGTTACGGATTTATTTACACCCCCTTACCCCCTCCCCCCCCCCCTTTTTTTTTACCCGTACCTCACCCTATTCTTTTTTGGGCTACACAACACAATATATAAATTTTACTCTTTGAATGAATAGTAATCTTTGGTAAGCTGGAATGTGAAGGGGTTGAACCATCTAATTAAACGAAAGAGAGTCATGTCACGTCTAAAGCAACTTAAGCCTGGGGTACTGTTTTTGCAGGAAACCCATTTGCAGGATTCCGACCACTTGCGTTTGTCAAAATGTTGGTCAGGACAATTTTTTTCATTCAAATTTTAAAGCTAAGGCCAGGGGCGCTGCTATTCTTATTGATCGAAATATCCCATTTATTCCCTCTAATGTTGTATTAGATAAAAATGGACGATTTGTAATAGTATTAGGTAAACTTGGCAATAAACATGTCACCTTGGCTAATCTGTATGCGCCGAATTTTGATGATGTACACTTTTTTCGCAACCTTTTTTCGCAACTTCTAGATTTAAATACTCATTCTCTAATTCTTGGGGGTGACTTTAATTTGTATATGGATCTGATCTTAGACCGCTCATCCTCAAAACCTGCTAGTCTTAATAAATCTGCAACTTATGTTAAGTCTTTTCTTGAGGAATATAGCCTTACAGACCCTTGGCGTTTTTTACATCCTAATGGCAGGGACTATTCTTTTTTCTCTCACGTACACCATACTTATACCAGAATAGATTATTTTTTTGTTGACAATTTATTAATTAATAACCTTTGCTCTTGCAGTTATGATAGCATCTCGGTTTCTGATCATGCTCCTCTTGTACTTAAAATGATCCTCCATGGATGTGACTCCATGAGAAAGCATTGGAGATTGAATCATTATTACTTACAGATGAAAAATCGGTTGCAAATATTTCTTCTAGAAATTTTTTTTTTAAAAGAAAATAAAACTCCTGGTATGCCAAATAAAACGATATGGGAGGCCATGAAGGCATTTCTTAGGGGGGAATTTATCTCATTGGCAGCATTTAAAAGACGATCCATAATACAGGAACAGAAGGCTATTTTAGATCAAATCTTGGACATTGACAGACAATATGCTCAATCTCCATCACCCGCTCTGTACAAGGAACGTATGACATTACAAACTAAACTTAATTTACTTTCTACTCGACAAATTGAAGGTTGTTTAATAAGGAACAAGAGTGAATTTTATGAACATGGCGAAAAAACCAGTAAACTTCTAGCTAATCAACTGCGTGGTATTGGAGCTAAGCAAATTATTATTGGAGTTAGGACAGATAAAGGAGAGGTGGCATCTGACCAACAAGTGATTAATGATATTTTCAGGTCATTTTATTCCAAATTATATACCTCAGAATATAAAACAAACTTAAAGGATTTGGAAATTTTTTTTTGATTCTATTGATATCCCTTTGATTTCCTCAGAATCTCGGCAAATTCTAGAAGCTCCCATCACAAAAGAAGAAATTCAGCTGGCAATATCATCCATGCAATCAAGAAAATCTCCAGGACCTGATGGGTTTTCCGCTGATTTTTTCAAAAAATTCTCTGATGACCTTGCCCCTTTCCTTTGTCAAGTTTTTACAGAGTCGCTTGACTCCGGTACACTTCCTCCTTCATGTTATCAGGCCTGTATCACTGTGTTGCTTAAAAAAGATAAGGATCCTGTTGATTGTGCTTCTTACAGGCCTATTTCCTTGTTAAATACCGATGTTAAAATTTTGTCAAAGTTGTTAGCTTCAAGGTTGGAAAAGATTCTTCCTTTTATAATTTCACAGGACCAAACCAGTTTCATTAAAAATCGCCATTCTTTTTTTAACTTGCGGCGGTTGTTTAATATTATTTATACTCCTCACCACAACATACCTGAATGTCTTATTAGTTTGGACGCTGAAAAGGCATTCGATAGGGTTGAGTGAGAGTATTTGTTTTTTACTTTGGAGAGGTTCGGTTTTTGTCCTTCCTTCTGTTCCTGGATTAAACTTCTCTATGCTAATCCTTTAGCTTCAGTGTTAACTAATTGTCGCTATTCTGACTATTTTAGACTTTACCATGGTACGAGGCAAGGCTGTCCTTTGAGCCCGTTGCTCTTTGCCTTGGCAATTGAGCCGTTAGCTATTGCAATCCGTGGGAGCCAGGACTTTCTAGGCATTCGTAGGGGTGGCATCGAGCATAGGGTTTCACTCTATGCCGACGATCTTTTACTATTTCTCTCCAACCCACTTACTTCATTACCAGCTATACTCAACATTTTGGATAGTTTTAGTAGGTTTTCTGGTTATAAAATTAATCTTAATAAGAGTGAATTGTTTCCGATTAATGAAAAGATTCAAGTTCAGGATCTTGAAAATTTTCCTTTCAAGATTGTTATTGATCATTTTAATTATCTTGGGATATGTGTCACTAAACAACTTAATTACTTGTTTAAAAATAATTTTCTCCCCTTATTTGACCAGTGCAAGCTAATACTTTCCAAATGGTCCCCATTATCCTTGTCCTTAATCGGCAGAATCAATTCTGTAAAAATGATGTTACTTCCAAAGTTTTTGTATTTGTTTCAATGTCTCCCCATTTTTATTCCTAAATCCTTTTTTAAGTCTTTGGACTCTCTGATTACCTCATTTATTAGCATAACAATGTTATTAAAAAGAATTCAGAGACTTATTGTACTTTAAAAGTGTTGAAATTACATAAAATGCACACATTTACTTGTATTTTATTTTTAAACATATTGTATGGCTCTCACGGAATTACATTTAAAAATATGTGGTGTTCATGGCTCTCTCAGCCAAAAAGGTTCCCGACCCCTGCTCTAGATGATTTTTTATTAGTTAAACCAACTTCTAAGGGGGTAATGTCAGTTTTATATAATTTAATTTCAAATTTACAATCTTCTTCTCTGGCCGCTATTAAATTGAATTGGGAACAAGATCTTAATTTTACTTTTACTGATGAACTGTGGGACTCTATTCTTGGCCAGGTTCACACTGCATCAATGTGTGCTCGTCACGCTCTTATTCAATTTAAGATCGTGCACCGGGTGCACCTGTCCAAGGTTAAGTTAGCATGTATTTACTCGGATATAGACCCAACTTGTGAAAAGTGTGGTAGCGCTCCTGGCACTTTGCTTCACATGTATTGGTCCTCATTGATGAATTTTTGGCATTCTGTTTTTATCACTATGTCTGAAGTCCTGCAATATCAAATTAAACCTGATCAATTATGCGCCATTTTTGGTGTGGCTCCAGAACTTGTCTTGCCAAATTCCAAATTAAAAGTATTCAAATTTTCATTATTATTGGCTAGACGTGCTGTATTACTGAAGTGGAAAGACTCTTCGCCCCCTTCACAATTACAGTGGATAAAAGATATAATGTCCTGTTTGGATTTAGAAAAAATCAGATATACAGTTCGTGGCTCTGAAAACAAATTCTATAAATTATGGCGCCCACTTCTTGATTTCTTTGAAAGACCCACGATTATAGTTTCTGAGTAGCTCATATCCCCTTTACCCCACCCCCACCTCACACACACAATTTTCTTTTTTTTTTCTTTTTTTTTCTTTTTTTAAATTATTGTTTATTTAAAGGTTTTTGTGTTTTGAAGCATTCACATTTGTTAGCTTTAAATTCTAGTTTTGCACTGTTTGGTTAAAACAAAAATGAAAATTTCTAATACTTTGTATTGTATTGATACTTCAATTAATAATAATAAAAAGACCTTTGAAAGAAAGAAAACAACCCGGAGGTGACCAAAGTGCTTTACAGAAAAATTGAACAGCACTAGAAACACACACAACATAAAAACAGATTACATAAATAAAGGAATAAGCACAAATACCTAAAAATAAAAGCAAAATTTAAAAAGTAAAATAAAATAAAAAAGATGAAAAGAATAAGTGTCACCACTACTGGGTATTAAAAGCCATCCTGAATAAATACGTTTTAAGTTTTGATTTAAAAAGGGCCAGGTCAGAGATAACACGTAAGTCCCGGGGGGGGGGGGGATTATTCCAGAGCCTGGGGGCGACAACAGAAAAGGCTCAGTCACCCCAGTGTTTATACCTTGACCTGGGCACATCCAGCAAAAGCTGATTGGATGACCTCAAAGCCCTGCCTTGGTCATGGACAGTTAAAATCTCAGATAAATAAGCCAGAGCAAGGCCATTAAGAGCTTTAAAAGCAAAGAGTAAAAGTTTAAAATTAATTCTGAAATGGACTGGAAGCCTTTGGAGTGAAAAAAGAATAGGTGTAATGTGCTCTTGTCTAGTTGTGTTGGTTAAAAGATGGGCCGCTGTGTTTTCCACAAGTTGAAGGCGGCTGAGAGAGGACTGAGACACCAACATAAAGTGCATTGTAGTAATCAAGTCTGCAAGTGATTAAAGCATGGATGGCTATCTTGAGGTCATGACTGTTCAGGAGAGGTTTGACTTTGGATAACGGACATAACTGATAAAGCTTAACTTGACTACATTGTCAGTCTGTCAAATTTTAAATGACTGTCAAAAATCACCCCCAGATTTCTGACGGTTGAACTGAGCCTTAAAGACAGGGTACAAAAGCCAACCGTTAAAGTATCCCCAAACACAATACATTCTGTTTTTTCTTCATTTAAATGAAGAACATTTTGGCTTAACCACAACTTAATGTCAGTGATGCAGTCCAGTAGAACACTTTGTGAGTCAATTCGTTCTGGGCTCCAAGGTAAATAAAGCTGCAAATCATCCACATAACAGTGGAAAGACATGCCTGGCTATAATTGACCCGAGTGACAGCATATGTAATGAAAACAGAATAGGGCCAAGGATAAAGCCCTGTGGAACCCCACAGGAGAGAGAGGGACTGGATGAGGACATGTCACCAGTCATTACAGAACAAGTTCTATTAGATAAGTAGGATTCAAACCACTTAAGTGCAGTGCCCTGGATGCCAACATGGTGATTCAGGTGTGACAGAAGGACAGTATGGTCCACCATGTCAAAGGCTGCTGTGAGATCCAGCAGCACTAAAACAAAGGGGAACTTGGCATCAACAGACATCATAATATCATTGTGCACCTTTAGCAGGGCAGACTTAGTGCTGTGACGAGATCTAAACCCAGATTGAAACTTCTCAAAAATAGAATTGTTTTCTAAAAAGGATTGCAATTGTATAAAATCAACTTTTTCTAAAACCTTGGATAAAAAGGGCAAATGAGAAATGGGTCCAAAATTATATAAAACTGAAAGGTCAAGTTCAGGTTTTTTAAGAAGGGGCCTAACCGCGGCATGTTTAAAAGCAGGTGGGACAAATCCTGAATTGTGAACCATGTTTAGATGATCACCTAATCAGTACCTTCTCAAGTAGATTGAGGTGTCCTTGTGTCAGAATTCTACAGGTCTCAAATTGAATGGCTGCCATACATGTAAAGATGCTAATTTAGGTTAGAGAATAAAACAAAATTGTTAATTTTACTCAAACACAAACGTGTAAATAATAAAACCAGATAAAGTGATAATTTTGCAGTGGTCTCTTTTGTCTCTTTTTTTTTTTTTTTTTTCCAGAGTTGTATATGTGATGTCTATGGTGGCATGTATGAATGGAGAGGTGCAGGGATTCTCCAGAAACTGAGTTTTAACCTAAGTGTTGTTATATGTACAACTTCATGCACATTTTGGCTGTTTGCCTACACTTCTGTGTGTAAATCCAGATTGTAAAAAGGCTGTGACGATGGGGACGATGCACGTCCAGGTACATAGTCCTCTCTATCCAATGGGACAGAGCTGGTGAACTGAAACTTTTGACAGATTGTATCTTTAGATGATTCATTTGCTGCTTCTTCATCAGGAAGTGGAAACAAGTAAAGGAGTGGCTCCAAAGGCGGAGGAGGAAGGTGCAGAGTCATCAAGCAGTGAGGCAAATGGGCCAGTAGCAGCACCTGCTCCACCAAGCAGAAGTTTACTAGATCACGGAAGCGGTATCTCAGAAGCTGGTAGGTGCTGTCACAAATTAGATTTCAGTTTTGCAAAGTACACTGAACTGTCAGCTACTAAAAGGTTGGATGAAATGAGCATATTGCATATTTAGGCTCATGTAACATGTATGTTATTTTTCTCTGGAACTAAGCACATGAAAGTTATATATTACTGCAGCAGCATCTGATTTAGCTCTGCAGAAGGAGTCAGGCAAAGTCTGAGAAATGCTGACTCACACCCTACTTTATTAAACTGAGGTAGAGACCACAGCTGCAAACAGTGAAGGACTTTATCTTTTAAAATGATTCTGTTTCAGTATGATGGAGATAATTACTACAGTGTACTTTTATATTAAAATCAAGTTAAAGTTGTTTCAAATTAATTTACCAAATTTCTAATAAAATAATTCATTTAAAATGTGAGTGTTCTATAATGACTGTGGCTTGTAAATAATTAAGGACCAAACTCTCTATATATAAAGTAGAGGATTGAATTGAATTACAGTGGGGTAAAAAAGTATTTAGTCAGCCACCAATTGTGCAAGTTCTCCCACTTAAAAGATGAGAGAGGTCTCCAATTTTCATCATAGGTATACCTCAACTATGAGAGACAAAATGAGAAAAAAAAATCCAAAAAATCACACTGAAGGATTTTTAATGAATTAATTGGTAAATTCCTCGGTAAAATAAGTTTTTGGTCAATAACAAAAGTTCATCTCAATACTTTGTTATATACCCTTTGTTGGCAATGACAGAGGTCAAATGTTTTCTGTAAGTTTTCATAAGGTTTTCACACACTGTTGCTGGTATTTTGGCCCATTCCTCCATGCAGATCTCCTCTAGGGCAGTGATGTTTTGGGGCTGTCGCTGGTTAACACAGACTTTCAACTCCCTCCAAAGATTCTCTATGAGGTTGAGATCTGGAGACTGGCTAGGCCACTCCAGGACCTTGAAATGCTTCTTACGAAGCCACTCCTTTGTTGCCCGGGCAGTGTGTTTGGGATCATTGTCATGCTGAAAGACCCAGCCACGTTTCATCTTCAATGCCCTTGCTGGTGGAAGGAGGTTTTCACTCAAAATCTCATGATACATGGCCCCATTCATTCTTTCCTTTACACAGATCAGTCGTCCTGGTCCCTTTGCAGAAAAACAGCCCCAAAGTATGATGTTTCCACTCCCATGCTTCACAGTAGGTATGGTGTTCTTTCTCCTCCAAACACGACAAGTTGAGTTTTTACCAAAACGTTCTATTTTGGTTTCATCTGACCATATGACATTCTCCCAATCCTCTTCTGGATCATCCAAATGCTCTCTAGCAAACTTCAGACGGGCCTGGACATGTACTGGCTTAAGCAGGGGGACACGTCTGGCACTGCAGGATTTGAGTCCCTGGCGGCGTAGTGTGTTTCTGATGTAGCCTTTGTTACTTTGGTCCCAGCTCTCTGCAGGTCATTCACTAGGTCCCCCCATGTGGTTCTGGGGTTTTTGCTCACCGTTCTCATGATAATTTTGACCCCACGGGGTGAGATCTTGCGTGGAGCCCCAGATCGAGGGAGATTATCAGTGGTCTTGTATGTCTTCCATTTTCTAATAATTGCTCCCACAGTTGATTTCTTCTCACCAAGCTGCTTACCTATTGCAGATTCAGTCTTCCCAGCCTGGTGCAGGTCTACAATTTTGTTTCTGGTATCCTTTGACAGCTCTTTGGTCTTGGCCATAGTGGAATTTGGAGTCTGACTGTTTGAGGTTGTGGACAGGTGTCTTTTATACTGATAACAAGTTCAAGCAGGTGCCATTAATACAGGTAACGAATGGAGGACAGAGGAGCCTCTTAAAGAAGAAGTTACAGTTCTGTGAGAGCCAGAAATCTTGCTTGTTTGTTGGTGACCAAATACTTATTTTACCAAGGAATTTACCAATTAATTCATTAACCCCTTAACGCCTGAATTTATTTCCAATTATGAAAAAAAAAATTCACTTGTGTTTTTGCTTTCAAGTAGATGCTAAATTAAGTTGAGAAAGTTAATTTGACTGTAGCACATAAAATAGATATAATTTTAGGTATGATGCAAATTAGCGAAAACAGGCATCTATGGTAAAAAAAAAAAAAATGGTAAAAAAGCACCTGTTCCCATCTCAAGTATGAAGAATCTTTTATTTATGCAACAAAGTTATTTTCAGTATTTTCAACTCTCATGACTGCCAAACTACAGTATAACCCTAACCCTAACCCTAGCAATCAGGAAATGGATGGTGCTCCGTCTCTGACCGTTCCTACAAGAAACTAATGCTTGCAAAAGGTTCCTAGGTATGTGTTGGAAGTGCTCCAACCGGCAGTGGAGGAATACAGACGGTATTTTGGTTGCATATGGAGCAGAAGCGGTTTGATGCGAATTCGCGACAACAGGCGTCAAGGGGTTAAAAATCCTTCAATGTGATTTTCTGGATTTTTTTTTTCTCATTTTGTCTCTCACAGGTGAGGTATACCTATGATGAAAATTGAAGACCTCTCTCATCTTTTAAGTGGGAGAACTTGCACAATTGGTGGCTGACTAAATACTTTTTTGCCCCACTGTAAATACATTTATTGTCATTGTAAATACATGTAATGAAATTCAAGGCACATAGTAAAAATGGAACTTATTAAAAGTAATAAATAAAATAAAATAAATAGTATAATGAAAACAAGCTCAATACCCTCAACCTTTAACTCACTCACTCACTCACTCACTCACTCACTCACTCACTCACTCACTCACTCACTCACTCACTCACTCACTCACTCACAGTTGCTGTCATATGCTGTAAAACAGCGGTCCCCAACCTTTTTTGTACCCGGGACCAGTTTCATGCAGTAAAATTTTTCCATGGATTGAAGAGAGGCGTGGGGGTTCCAATAACAAAAACCTTAGTCAGTACATCGTATGTAATCTGAATGCAACAATTACACGTTATATTAGGCATTTACAATAATTATTACACTATAATATCAACTCACCATAATGCAGAATCAGTGGGTGCCCTGGGCTTGTTGCGTCTCCAAAAAGCTCACTGCAAATGTCCTTAGTAGCAGGCAGAATCAATTCTTCCCCAATAGTAAAGGGTTTCTTCGCTTTAGCAATGTGGTCCACCACTGAGAATGATGCTTTCATCACAGGCACATTTGTTGAAGTGGTGGCCCTCAGTAACTGTTTCTGTCCTTGATGTTCACATTTTTTTCTTTCAAAAAATTCCAAGGGCTTGTCTTTTAGGGCTTGCGCAAGATGGCGGCGCGTGCACAACGCGAGGCTCAGCGTCCTACCAGATTCTGGGGACTAGCAGTGTTATTTCTGCTCATTTCGGGTATGTTCGTTCAGAACAGCTCTGCTTTTACATCTTACACCCGAGATGAGCTTTTGAATATTGGTTTACAAAACAGCGATAACGACCTTTTTATCAGCAACCTACGTCTGAATCTACGTCTCATCCCGGAGCTCTGGAGAACTCCCGACGCTCGGCAGGCTTCCCGGCCGACAGGAAGTGCTCGCAGGCGGCGTAAGGAACGTAAACAAAGGAGGGGTAAGCACGGTGGGCTAAGAGCTAAGCTAAAGCTAACACCACACCGGCTATCGCTACCCAGTATTTTCTTTGCTAATGTACGGTCTCTGGCGAGCAAAATGAGTGAACTACGGCTTCGGATCACCAACAATAAGAAACTTATGAACTGCAATATCATGATTTTTACGGAAACATGGCTTCACAGTGGAATACCCGACAATGCTATCGAGCTAGCCGGCCTACACACGCTCCGGGCAGACAGAGCAGCAGTTGACTCCGGTAAGACAAGAGGGGGGGGGATTGTGCATTTATATTAACAAGGCT
This sequence comes from Pholidichthys leucotaenia, assembly GCA_020510985.1. NCBI lineage: Eukaryota > Metazoa > Chordata > Actinopteri > Cichliformes > Pholidichthyidae > Pholidichthys > Pholidichthys leucotaenia. The sequence goes on from CM035845.1 coordinate 290,880,838, forward strand.
TGGTGCACGAACTCTGTCACTGTTGAGAGACACTGCTCAGCTAACCTGGAGTTTCTCATGGTTAAATGTAGACCTTTCTATCTGCCACGCGAGTTCACTTGTACCATCATAACAGCCGCTTACATTTCTCCGGAGGCTAATGCTAAGCTTGCTATGAAAGAACTGCATGCAGCTATTAGCAAACAACAAACTGCACACCCAGAGGCAGCATTTATTGTGGCGGGTGATTTTAACCACTCTAACCTCAAGACAGTGCTTCCTAAATTCTACCAGCATGTCTCCTGTCACACAAGAGGGGACAAAACATTGGACCATGTTTACACCAATATTGTGGGAGCCTACACAGCAACTCCCCTCCCCCACCTAGGTCAGTCTGATCATTTATCCTTGTTCCTTACCCCCAAGTATGTACCGCTCATCAACCGGGTGAAGCCATCAGTGAGGACCATCAAAGTGTGGCCAGAGGGGGTTGACTCTGTACTCCAGGAGATGTTTAGGAACACAGACTGGAGTATGTTCACCTCTCAGGCTACCTGTGGCTCCCACATAAACATCAACTCTTACACCCACTCAGTCCTGGACCATATCAACACCACTATTGACAGTGTCACCACGGAAAGACAGATCACCACGTACCCAAATCAGAAGCCATGGATGAACAGAGAATTGCGACTTCTGCTAAAAGCACGTAACAATGCCTTTAGATCTGGTGATGCACAGGCCTACAGTTCATCCAGGGCAGATCTGAAGAGGGGCATCAAGAAGGCCAAGCACAGCTACAAGCTGAAGGTGGAGGAACATTTTGGGGACTCTGACCCCCGACGTATGTGGCAGGGCATTCAAGCTATCTCTGATTATAAGCCCAGCAACTCCATACCTATAGCCATGACTGTGCCCTTTCTCAATGAGCTAAATAACTTCTATGCTCGTTTTGACAAGGACAACAATGAAAAGAACATCAATTTCCCACCCTCTGATGACCTCCACCACCTCACACTCACCCACACCGACGTCCGTAATGCACTGAGTCATGTCAACGTACGTAAGGCTGCTGGCCCTGATGGCATTCCTGGGCGTGTGCTGAGGGCATGCGCTGAGCAGCTGGCAGGGGTCTTCACAGACATCTTCAATCTGTCCCTGGCCCAGGCCGTGGTACCAGCGTGCTTCAAGACCACTTCAATAGTACCAGTGCCGAAACATTCAACACCATCGTGCCTAAATGACTATCGCCCTGTGGCACTGACGCCCATAGTCATGAAGTGCTTTGAGCGACTGGTCTTGGCACAGCTCAAAAAAGGCCTGCCCCCTACACTGGACCCTCATCAGTTTGCCTACCGGAGCAACAGGAGTACAGAGGATGCGGTTTCTACAGCGTTGCACTATGTACTCTCACACCTGGATGACAAGAACACCTACGCAAGAATGCTGTTTATTGACTTCAGCTCAGCATTCAACACAGTTATCCCCTCCAAGTTGCTCACCAAACTTGGGGACCTGGGAATCAGTACCTCCACCTGCAACTGGATCATGGATTTTCTGACCAACAGACCCCAGCATGTTAGGTCAGGCCCCAACCGTTCTTCCGTCATCACACTCAACACTGGTGTACCACAGGGCTGTGTGCTCAGCCCATTCCTCTACTCCCTCTACACCCATGACTGCAGGCCTATGTATGGATCCAATTCCATCATAAAGTTCGCAGATGACACCACGGTGATTGGACTCATCAGGGACAACGACGAGTCAGATTACAGGGCAGAGGAGGTTGAGCACTTGGCTACTTGGTGCGCTGACAATAACCTGCTCCTTAACACCAGCAAAACCAAGGAGCTCATAGTGGACTACAGGAAGGAGAGGGAAGAGACACATGACCCCATCCATATCAATGGCATAGCTGTTGAACGTGTCCCCAGCTTCAAATTCCTGGGGACCCACATCTCGGAGGACCTGTCCTGGTCAGTTAACACCACCAGCCTGATCAAGAAGGCCCATCAGCGCCTCTTCTTCTTGAGAACATTGAAGAAGAACCATCTGTCAACTGACATCCTGGGCAACTTCTACCACTGCGTGATAGAGAGCACCCTGACCAACTGTATCACACTCTGGTATGGGAGCTGCTCTGTAGCTGACCGCAAGGCGCTGCAGCGGGTGGTGAAAACCGCCCAACGCATCACAGGGACTCCACTTCCAGCTATAGAGGACGTCTACAGGAAAAGATGTCTGCGCCGGGCACGCAGCATTCTTAGGGACTCCAACCATCCTGCTCATGGACTGTTCCAGCTTCTCCCCTCCAGAAGACATTTCAGAAGCCTTCGGACTAGAACCAGCAGGTTTAGGAACAGTTTCTTTCCAACAGCTGTCACGTTATTGAACTTAGTTCCCCGCTGACTCTCTTACAATCATCTTTTACCATCCTCACCTGTACATAACTGCATAACTACATAACTACATCTAACTTATTGCACATTATTTGCACATAACAGTACTTTTAACTTTCTGCACTGCTGCATATATTTGCATATATTTGCTTAAATTGCACATACTGTTAATTACCGTATATACTGCACTGCTGTCCTTTGCACTTCTGATTGGATGCTAAACTGTGTTTCGTTACCTTGTATTCATACATGTGTAATGACAATAAAGTTGAATCTAATCTAATCTAATCTAATTTTAATGCTGGGTGTTTTGTCTCAGTGTGGTGAAGCAGTTTTGAGGGTTTCATGGCTTCATTAGCTAGCCGGTCACCACATATTATGCAGAGCGGGTGTGGTGCTTGTGGATTACCTGTTGCGATGAACCCGTAATTTAGGTAGGAATCTTGGTATTTTTCTTTTAAATGCACCTTTCTTTTTGCTGGCAGTCTGTGACCCTTCTGCTGTCCCATCATTTGCTCATTCCCCCTTTCCAAAAAAGCTCTCCAATGAACTTTGTTTTTGGCTCATTTTTTTCAAGGGTTAGCCTGTGTCGTTGATGCATGAAAAAGATGCACTACTGAGTTAAGTGCCGTAGTCATTACGGCGTAGTGAGGCAAAGTGATTGTTTTTCAAAATAAGATACCCAGAAGACTAATGAAAAGAAAATAACTATAATTTCAAACATGCTTATTCTTTCTTTGTGGCCCAGTACCAAATGATCCCCGGACCGGGGATTGTGGACCCCTGCTATAAAAGATAAAATAGATACTTAAGCATTTATTGCACTCTGTGTGAATTATCATGAGTCCAGGAAAGCAATTGAATCGGTGAATTCAAAAAGGACCCAAGTCCACACTTTTTCAAAGGGGACTTGGGCCCTTTTTGAATTCACCGATTCAATTATGAGTTCTATGTAAGTTACTGAGTTTGCCGCTGGCTTTGTGATTTCAGACTATTGTTGAGTGTGGTGATGGCTTTCGAATAAAAAATGTTCAAAAGTCTGGTGGTTCTTTACTTTACTGGCTGGTAACGCCTGCCTGAGGGCAGAAGCTCGAACAGGTGGTAGGCTGGGTGAGGTGTGTCCTGCAGAATATTTTTTCAATTTCTGAGTGCAGTGGGAGATAAAATGTCTTCCAGGGCAGGTAGGTGTGCATTTGTAATTTTCTGTGCAGCTTCGATCACTCTTTCCAAGACCTTCTTATTAGCTGCAGAGCTGCTGCTGTACCACTCCAGAATACCATGGGCTAGGACACTTTGCACAGGGCAGTGATAAAAAGACAAAAGTAGATGTTGGGACAAGTAGACCTTCCTGAGAATTCTCAGGAAGGATAGTCACTGCTTTCTTGATCAGGCAGTTTGTGTTATGTGTCCATTTTAGGTCCTCTGAGATGTTTATACCCACGAACTTAAAATTTGACACCCTCTCAACACTTTCTCCATTTATTTCCAGTGGCTGGTGAACATTATTTTCTTCCTGAAATCAATGATCATTTCTTTGGTTTTCTTGGTGTTCAAAGTCAGGTTGTTTACTACACACCAGTCTGCCAGCCTCTGAACCTTCTCCCTGTAAGCTGTCTCATCACCATCACTGATCAGGCCCACCATTGTTATGTCAACTCAAATTTATTAATGTTATAGGTGGGCGTGCAGTCATGTGTGTACAAGGAGTACAGGAATGGACTCAGGACGCAGCCTTGTGGGGCTCCTGTATTGAGTGACAGGGAGGAGGAATGGTGGGAACCCATTCTCATTGACTGTGGCCAGTTGGTCAAAAAGTCCAATGTCAATAGGCAAATGTTGTGTGGGAGGCCTAGATTGGACATTTTGTAAAACCCTTCACTGGGAGGGATGTTGTTAAAAGCAGAGCTGTAATCTACAAATAACAGCCTTGCATACATTCCTGTTTTTTCAAGATGTAGCAGTACAGTGTGGAGGGCAGTGGATACTGCATCATCTGTTGGATCCGTTTGATTCATATGCATATTGGTGGGGGTCCAGAGTGATTGGGAGAGCAGCCTTAATTTGTTCCAGCACCAGTGTCTCCAGGAACTTCATAGCTATGGATGTTAAAGGCCAAATGTCATGTAACAGGGTACTTTAAATATCTTGAAACTAGATATAAAAGGGAACCGATCCGTTCGGGTCTTGGTGCATATGCTTCAGTAACAACGGAATATTCGTTAATTTAAAACTGCCGCGCTTGGCCTGACACGGCCCCTGGAATCGCCTGGGGAAGAAGGCGGAAGTGACGAAATCGATTGTACCCTAGTTTGATGCTTGGGGTATTTCAATTGATTGTTTATATGGAGACTGGAAGGTTGAAGTGAGCAACAAGGAAGAAAAAATTGGATATTTCACCCATACCTTAAAACAGGACTATCAGGGACAGCTGGGTAATAAGGGACACTTCTCTGGGAAATGTTTTCATACCTGTCTAGTGAGACGTTTTCGCCGTACTTCAACACCGTAAAAAGCGGCTATAAGGAACTGCGGAGCAACAAGGGACACCTCTCTGGGAAATGCCCCAAATGCAACTCGTGTTGTTATTGTCAAATCTTTTAAGGATTCATGGATATTTGACAATAACAAAACAACTGAGCGTCCGGCGCAAAATAAAAAAAAAAAGCAGAATTCTGTATTTGTCAGGCGATCTCTGTCTGTTCCGCAACCGCTGCACAGCTCAACGTGTTAAACCATTGTCCTAATGACTTCTCATGGTAGTGAGAATAGCTCAAGCTGAGCGATCAGCCCGCCCAGACAATTAAACTAATGATTGACTCCACACTTCGAACAGTAGTGAGAATAGCTCAAGCTGAGCGATCAGCCCGCCCCGACAATTAAACTAATGACTGACTCCACACTTCTCATGGTAGTGCGAATAGCTGACGCTGAGCGATCTGCCATCACCTGCTGTGGGTGATCACACACAGGAGTGCTCCTCAAGACACTCAGTTTTTTTTCCAGTATATTTTTTCTTTTGGGCGTACAGAAATGGCAATACGCCCGTTTTTGCTAAAATTGCATTTTCCCCGTATTTTCCTTAAAATATTTGACAATAACAACACGAACTACATTTAAAACATTTCCCAGAAAAGTGTCCCAAACCACTCCGCCGTCTCCCACAGCCACGCTTGGCACCAAAATACGGCGAAAACGTCTCACTTGACCGGTATGAAAACATTTCCCAGAGAAATGTCCATTATTACTCCGCTGTCCCTTATAGCCGCGTTTTACGGTATTAAAATACGACGAAAACGTCTCACTTGACGGGTATGCGCCTCCATTTTCATATTGATCTGGTCAATTTCTTGACAGCAGCGGCTCTCCTCCACTGTAATAATAATGGCTTCAGAAAAATCAATATTTATGGGGCGCCCTGGACAGACCCCCTTCGGCTTCGCAATTCTGGAGGCAATTAATGTCCAGTTCAATGACATTTTCCACTGGTTCTGCTCTCTGGTCATCGTTGGAACTGTTGTCATCAGACAAAGCATCTGATTCCGTCTCGGACGGCTCGAACCTGTAAGGTTCTATGCCTCTGTCACTGTCTGAACCACTGACAAAAAAAAAGACAAAAAAAAAAGACAAAACTAAACTAATTTGTTCACAATCGCTGTCACTTTCCTTCATGATTGTCCAATGTTGATAAGTGTGAATGTGGATAGGCAGGGCAGCCAGGGTACAACTGGTGATGTCAAAAACATGGGCGTGGTCTGGACTGGCTGTCACAAGCCAGCAAGCAAGGTGGGGCCTTCACCTGGTGTATTTTGTGCAATTATGTAAATACAGGTGGGTGATATGGTCTCCGGTATGAATATTTGGTTTAAGCTATGTGTATTTTATCTAAATTCGTTGTCATTTAGAAAAAAAAATTACGTGACATTTGGCCTTTAAAGCTACTGGCCTGTGGCACAATTATAGATGTTTTAAAACAGGTGGGAATAGAGCTTTTGATAAAGATATGTTGAAAATGTCCGTGAAGACCTCAGCTAGCTCTCTGGCACAGTCTCTAAGGACTCATCCTGGGACACCATCTGCTTTCCTTATATTGATCTGACTGAAAGTGCATCTTACCTCAGCAGTCTGCAGAAGAGTGCCTGGTCGTTTGTGGCTGGGGCCGTTTCTGTGATCTCTCCCTCATGTTGGCTGAAGAAGTAGTTGAGCTCCTCAGATAGTGCAGCACTGCTATTGTTGAGTGGGTAGGTGTTTTTGCTTTGGTTTGTTATGCACCATCTCCCCTGCCATGCACGTCATGGGTTTAACAGTCAGTTTATTAACAGTCAGATCAAAGATTTCAAAATAAAAGCTCTGTTTGTAATAGTGATTTGTATCCACCTAATATTTGAAAGGGTTATCTGCCACTTTCTTTATGGTTATCGCTGTATTGCAGACTCTGCCATCCATTTGAGTTAGAATGATTTTTAAAACTATAATTTTATAGTTATCATTATCGTTGGTGTGGACGGCCCTTTACTGTAATTACAGATTATTATAACACCACAGAAGTGGGAGTGATGCAGATCCAGTAAAGCATCCGAGCGTGGTTATTGGGGAATATTAGAATACTGGGATCTCCATCAAATTGCTTGTGCAGAACTAACTGAATTATATAATAATCATTAAAACACAGAGGGAATTAAAGATAAAATAGGCTTATGTTTGGCACCAAGATATGCACCAGATTTATCAATTTCTGGTTTGTATTTAATATTTGTAAACTACAAATACAGGTAATAGCATTAGATTATTAGCAATGGTTGGTAGTTAAAACTCCTGCATGCGCAAACTTGGGAGGATAAATTTCATATGTAAATCTGACATTCTGACAGCAAAAAGGTTTAAAACACGTTTTAGTGTTTTAGGGTATGTTACACCTCACCTCTTTGATCCAGACTTTCAGGCTTTTTTCAGTTTAATCTGGACAAAAATTACAGTTGTGAAACCTCCCATGGACGCCACTCTGGACCAAACCCATATTTGGTCTTAGAAAAATAAAGGTCTTGGTCTGGATCAAACTACAGGTGCATCTCAATAAATTAGAATGTCATCAAAAAGTTGATATAATTCAATTCAAAAAATGAAACTCATATAGATTCATTAGGCACAGAGGGATATATTTTTTTGTATTTGTATTTTTTGTATTTTGTATATTTTATTAATCCTCAGAGGGAAATTCAGGGAATCCACCTGGATGGATGAGGGAGCCATGGTACGGTACCAATCCCTTCACCATTCACACACACATTCACACCTAGGGCCACTTTAGAGTCTCCAATTAACCCAACTTGCATGTTTTGGCCTGTGTTTCAAGTGTTTATTTCTTTTAATTTTAATGGTTATGGCTTACAGCTCGTGAAAATCCCAAATTGAGTTTTTATCCCTCGCCAGTCGAAGCCCAAAGGGGTTGAAAACTGAAGGGGGATTATGTTATGGGTCAGTCCATCCATATGTCTGTCCGTCCGCCCGTCTGTCCGTCCATCTGTCCCACTTTTGTGAAATCAACTCCTCCCAGAGTTTTGGTCCAATTGTTTTGAAACTTGGTACCATGGTTTGATATATACTGAGGATGTGCATATTGCAATTTGGTTCTGATTGGATAATTTTTGCGGGAATTGTAGCTGCTGAACTATGACCTCCTGTTTCACCTCGCTTCTTAGACAGTGACTGTCTTGTGAAATCAACTCCTTCTGCAGTTTTGGTCCGATTGTTTTGAAACTTGGTACCATGGTTTGATATACTGTGACGCCCATATTGCAATTTCACTGTCATTGGATGACCTTGAGGTCACGGGTCAGGTCAGATTTTTCCCTCAATCTTCTAAACACAGTAGCTACTGAAAGAAATGATGTAGACTTTTCAAATTGATACAGTAGTTGTATCTAATACACATCTTGGGCTACTTACACCCTCACCTAACTATGGGTTTCGGGTCAAGGGTTCAAAGGTTCAGAGTTAACATTGCAGTTGCACTATGGTAAATGCTACATTTACTATTACTATAAAACGAGTAAAGCTACGGTCACCAAATCTGGTATGCAGGTTCACCTTGGGATCCTGACTTCTGACTATGGGTTTGGGGTCAAAAGGTCAAAGGTCAGGGTTAGCATTTCTTATGCCTTATTACTGTACAACAAGTAAAGCTAGGGCCACCAAACCTGGTACACTGGTTCACCTTGGGATTTTGACTTCTGACTATGGGTTTGGGGTCAAAGGTCAAGGTTAACATTCCCTATGCCTTTTTACTGTACAACGAGTAAAGTTAGGGTCACCAAACTTGGTACACAGGTTCACCCTGTGATCATGGTTTTGGGATTGCAAGGTCAAAGTTCAACATCCGGTGATAGATAGATGTACTTTATGGATCCCAAGCTGGGAAATTACAGTGTAACAGCAGCATGACAGATGACCGAAACAACAGAAACACACACAGCATAAAAGAAAAAGGAATTACCCATGGAAAGAGAAACATCACAGATGAACAGATGATGACAGAGATATATACTGTAGATCCATGAATCGTACTAGCTGTACAATGCAGGACTGTCAGGCACAGGGTTCAATGTGAGGTACCAATTAGACCGCAAGGTGCAGTATGTCAGCATAGTTATGATCAGAATTCAAATCAGAATGGCTTTAAACTATATCTCAAGAACAAAGAAAGCTAGGGTTACCAAACTTGCTACATAGGTTCACCTTGGAATCCTGACCTCTGACTATGGGTTTGGGGTCAAAGGTCAAGTTTAACATTCCTTATGCCTTATTACTGTACAAGTAAAGTAAGGGCAACCAAACTTGGTACACAAGTTCACCCTGTGACCCTGAAGTGTGACTGTGGTTTTGGGATTGCAAAGGCAAAGGTCAGCATCAATCAGAATCAGAATCAGAATCAGAATGAACTTTATTGCCAAGCACGTTTACAAGGAAACACAAGTAAACATACGAGGAATTTGACTTGACATTGGGCGCGCTAGATAAGCGCAACCCAATGACGCGGCAGCCATGCAAGGCGCCTGTCATACAGTGGGGGGTAAAGAGGGGGAGGGGGAGGGGGGGTAGGGAAACACAATGGGCAGAGAGAAAAAAGCATTGTTAATCAAAATAAAGCTCATTATATGAGCTTATATAAAGCTCATTATATGACCAAAATTATGATTACCTAGAAAAAAACTCTCCAATGCACATATAAATTAGCAGACAATAGGTCACACAAAACAAGAGTTGAGAGAGTCAGTGTATGTTTATATATCAGTGTGTGTATCAGTCCTGTAATGTTGTATGCAGTGTAGTGTAGGTGTGTCAATCGCTAGTGAACAGCAGAGGGCGCCTCCTGGCAGTGGATGGATGTTAATCATGTGATCTATAAGCAAGTCCAGAGTCTCTCTCTCTTGCTTGCAGGTGGCGAGTTGAAGACACATGGTGCACTGTCCTTAAGAGAGTCCACTCTGTTGAAACAACAGCGATTGTGTCGATTGTTTGGGTTAGCAGAGCCGCTCCTTCCGCTTATCTTCATCGAGGAGGAATGTAAATGTAAACAGGGCACCAAAGACAAGGTCAAATCTGCACAGTGCACTCAGAGAATAGAATTTTCCTCACCCGTGCAATTCTGTGCTTCATAATTTCCATGTACAGGCTTAAACTTTAACATTCTCTGGAGAGCACTGGCGACTTCAAGATGTATTCCACCATCTGAATCACCATTCAGTACACCATGCCGGCCCGTGCACTCCCCAACTTGTCGAATTGGTGAAGGAGCTTGCCTGGATCCACATTTTGAACAGCTCTCCACCTTCCTCAATTTCTGAAACACCAGGAAACTCCAGAGCCAAAAATAGAAATCCTGTGATCATAGCCAATAGATGTCTTCTGCATCTCCAGTCAAATCATACACTCAGCAGGTTCTAATTCTTGGGCTCCCCCTTGGCCCGGTTCTTGTTGAAAGTGGTGACAATAGCACATTTAAGCCACTTCCAAATCCATAATTTCCGTTTAGATTAAGATTCAGCAGAAGAAGAGCGACTAAACACAGACACAAACGCAACATTGCAAGCTGGAATCAGAGGGGAGAGGATTAGGAGGGAGAGGGGAAGAAAGCATCTGCTCTCTCTGAAGTGCCGGAAGTGAATCAACATGGCTTATAAACTGTATCTCAACAACAAAGAAAGCTAGGGTCACCAAACCTGGTACACAGGTTCACTCTGAGACCATAACCTTGGACTACAGGTTTGGGGTCAAAAGTCAGAGGTCTAGGTTGGCACTCCCTATGATCTCTTACTATAGAATATGTAAAGCTCTCAAGGGTCATCATACTTGCTACACAGGTTCATCTTGGGATCCTGACCTACAATTATGGGTTGTATACTTTGTTGTGTATTTGTGGATGATGGGCTTTTCATAATTTGGTTGTGCCACAGTAATTACACTGTGTTCCAAATTATTATGCAAATGATATTTGTCTCTGATTTTCCTAAATAGTCGATGCAAATGACAGTCAAGTTTTCGTGAAATATTTAATGTTTTCATACCCTGTCCAAGGCATTGCACTATTTGATGCTTTTCAACAGCTGAGAGATCCTTTTTCTTTCCCGTATTGCTTGAATCCTGTGGCATGCTTAATAATGTGGAACATCCTTCTTAAGTAGTTTTCCTTTAATTGGGCTCACCTGGCAAACTAATTATGACAGGTGTCTGAGATTGATATCAGTGATGCAAAAAGACCTGAGACACAATACCATCCATGAGTTTAATTGAAAAATAAAAAAATTGAATGTTTATGACACTAAAATCCTATTTGCATAATAATTTGGAGTGCGGTGTATATTGAAAAGTTGAAAACTGCTCTCTGTCAGTAAGTATTGGGAACTTCAAAGAAAATACATTTTTTTGAAATTAATATTATGTAATATTTAAATTTTTTGAGAAACTGAATTTTAATGAGCTGTTAAGCCATAACCATCAAAATTAAAAGAAATAAACACTTGAAATACATCACCTTGTGTGTGATGAATCTATATAATATGAGTTTCATTTTTTGAATTGAATTACTGAAATAAATCAACTTTTGGATGACATTCTAATTTATTAAGATGCACCTGTAAAACTTGGTCAGATTTGTTTCTGGTGTGAAAGCAATTTTCTGAGAGGTTCAGACTGTGAGACCAAAAGGAAATTTATTAATTATTCAGAATCCACCTTATTCCAGAGGGTGCTGCTGTAGAAACGATTATGTGTGCAACTTCCGGTTTCGACTGAAGTAGTGTTAAATCACTCAGCAAGAGTGGAGTAGTGGGGCATTTAAAATAGCGTTTTTAAAAATGTTTTAAATTCGTCTTAATGTATAGTCCACATACCTGCTTTGCAGTCATGTGGTAGATAATTTCAGCACTTGCAGTTTTTGTATTTTTGAATGTTTTTTGCGTTGTTCTGGTATTTGCTGCCGTTTGTGGTGTGAGGCTCCTCACAAATAAGCACAGCTACAGTGGTGTGAAAAAGTGTTTGCCCCCTTCCTGATTTCTCATTTTTTTGTATGTTTGTCACACTTAAATGTTTCAGATCATCAAACAAATTTAAATATTAGACAAAGATAACACAAGTAAACACAAAATCTAGTTTTTAAATGAAGGTGTTTATTATTAAGGGGAAAAAAATCCAAACCTACCTGGCCCTGTGTGAAAAAGTGATTGCCCCTAAACCTAATAACTGGTTGGGCCACCATTAGCAGCAACAACTGCAATCCAGCGTTTGCGTCAACTGGCAATAAGTCTTTTACAGTGCTGTGGAAGAATTTTGGCCTACTCGTATTTGCAGAATTGTTGTAATTCAGCCACATTGGAAAGTTTTCATGAGATTCATGAGATCCCCCTCATGGATCGTCACCTTATCGTGATGGGGGGGTTTGCATGCCCCAGTGATCCCAGGAGCTATGTTGCCCGGGGCAATTTGCCTCTGATAGGGTCACCCAAGACAAACTGGTCCTGGGTGAAGGGCCAGACTAAGAACAATCCAACAGACTCTCATGATAAATTCTATATCAAGGATTCAGTGTACCCCGCTCGGTATGGGGTTACCGGGGTCCCACCCTGGAGCCAGGCCTGGGGAAGGGGCTCGAAGACTAGCTTCTGGTGGCCGGGTTTCCACCCATGGGACCCGGCTGGGCTTAGCCCGAAGGAGTTACATGGGTCCGCCCTCCAGTGGGCTCACCACCTGCAGGAGGGATTATGGGGGTCTGGTACTATGTGGATTAGGTGGCGGTCAAAGGCAGAGACCTTGGCGGACTGATCCCAAGCTTTCTAAACTGGCTTTTGGTACGTGGAATGTCACCTCTCTGGTGGGGAAGGAGCCTGAGCTGGTGTACGAGGTTGAGAGATACCGGCAAGGTATAGTCGGCCTCACCTCAACACACAGCTCCGGTTCTGGAACCAGTCTCCTGGAGAGGGGCTGGAGCTTGGCCTTTTCTGGAGTTGCCCCGGGCGAGAGGCGATGAGCAGGGGTGGGTATTCTTGTATCCCCCCACCTTGCTGCCTCTATATTGGAGTTTTGGACGAAAGGGTTGTTTCCCTGCGCCTTCGGGTTGGGAAACAGGTCCTGACCATCATTTGTGCCTATGCACCAAATGATGTTTCAGAGTACCCACCCTTTTTGGAGTCTGTGACTGGGGTGCAGGAGGGTGCTCCTCTTGGAGACTCCATTGTCCTACTGGGGGACTTCAATGCGCACGTGGGCAATGACAGTGAAACCTGGAGGGGGGTGATTGGGAGGAACGGCCTGCCCGATCTGAACCCGAGTGGTGTTCAGTTATTGGACTTCTGTGCTAACCACAGTTTGTCCATAATGAACACCATGTTCAAGCATAAGGGTGTCCATATGTGCACCTGGCATATGTCTTGGACACCCAGGTAAAGAGAGGTGCAGAGCTATCAACTGATCACCACCTGGTGGTGAGTTGGATCCGATTGCAGGGGAGGATGCCATTCAGACCTGGTAGACCCAAACGTATAGTGAGGGTGTGCTGGGAATGTCTGGCTGAGGCCCCTGTCCAGGAGGTCTTCAGCTCCCACCTCCAGAAGAACTTCAACCACATTCTGAGGGAGTCTGGAGACATGGAGTCTGAATGGGCCACGCTCTCCACCTCTGTTGTTGAAGCGGCGGCCCAGAGCTGTGGCCGCAAGGTGGTCGGTGCATCTCGTGGTGGCAACCCCCGAACCAGTGGTGGACACCAGTGGTGAGGGGGGCCATTAAGCTGAAGGAGTCCTATCAAGCTTGGTTGGCTTGTGGGACTCCCGAAGCAGCTGAGGTGTACCGGCAGGCCAAGCGGAGTGCAGTACGGGTGGTTGCTGAAGCAAAAACCCGGGTATGGAAGGAGTTCGGTGAGGCCATGGAACAAGACTTTCGGTCGGCCTTGAAGAGATTCTGGCAAACTGTCCGGCAGCTCAGGAGGGGAAAGCAGCTCCCTGTCCACACTGTGTATGGTGCGGATGGGACACTGTTGACTTCGACTGGGGATATCGTCGGGCGGTGGAAGGAATACTTCGAGGATCTCCTCAATCCCACTGATACTCCTTCCACAGAGGAAGCAGGGTTTTGGGACGAGGGGGATGACTCGCCTATCACAGGGGCTGAGGTCGCCAAGGTGGTTAAAAATCTCCTTGGTGGCCGGGCCCCGAGGGTGGACGAGATTTGCCCTGAGTACCTCAAGGCCCTGGATGTTGTTGAGCTGTCATGGTTGACATGCCTCTGCAACATTGCGTGGAGGTCCGGGGCAGTGCCTTTGGCATGGCAAACCGGAGTGGTGGTTCCTCTCTTCAGAAAAGGGGACCGGAGGGTGTGCTCCAACTTTAGAGGGATCACATTCCTCAGCCTCCCTGGGAAGGTCTATGCCAAGGTACTGGAAGAGGAGAGTCCGGCCGTTGGTCGAACCTCGGATTCAGGAGGAGCAATGTGGTTTTCGTCCTGGCCATGGCACTTCGGACCAGCTCTTTACCCTCTCGAGAATTCTTGAGGGTTTGTGGGAGTTTGCCCAACCAGTTTACATGTGTTTTGTGGACTTGGAGAAGGCATTTGACCGCGTCCCTTGTGGTTTTTTGTGGGGGGTGCTTCGGGAGTATGGGGTATCGGGCTTGTTGTTATGAGCTATTCGGTCTCTGTACAACTGTTGTGAGAGTTTGGTTCGTATTGCCAACACTCGGTCGGAGTCATTCCCAGTGAGAGTTGGACTCTGCCAGGGCTGCCCTTTGTCACCGATCCTGTTCATAATTTTTATGGACAGGATTTCTAGGTGCAGCCAGGGAATGGAGGGTGTCATGCTTGGTGACCACAGGATCTCATCTCTGTTGTTTACAGATGATGTTGTCCTGTTGGCTTCATCCAGCAATGACCAACAGCTCTCGCTGGGACGGTTTGCCGCTGAGTGTGAAGCGGCTGGGATGAAAATCAGCACCTCCAAGTCCGAGTCCATGGTCCTCAGCCGGAAAAAGGTGGATTGTCCTCTCTGGGTTGGAGACAGGCTCCTGCCCCAAGTGGAGGAGTTTAAGTATCTTGGGGTCTTGTTCACGAGTGAGGGGAAAATGGAGCGAGAGGTTGACAGATGGATTGGAGCAGCATCTGTAGTGATGCATCTGTAGTGATGCGGACGTTGTACCGGTCTGTTGTGGTGAAGAGGGAGCTTAGTTCTAAGGCAAAGCTGTCGATTTACCGGTCAATCTACGTTCCTACTCTCACCTATGGTCACGAGCTTTGGATAATGACCGAAAGAACAAGATCGCGGATACAAGCGGCTGAAATGAGCTTTCTCCGTGGGATTGCTGGACTCACCCTCAGAGATAGGGTGAGGAGCTCAGTCATCCGGGAGAGGCTCAAAGTAGAACCGCTGCTCCTCTACATTGAAAGGAGTCAGTTGAGGTGGTATGGGCATCTGATTAGGATGCCTCCTGGACGCCTCCCACTTGAGGTGTTTCAGGCACGTCCCACTGGGAGGAGACCCCGGGGCAGACCCAGGACTCGGTGGAGAGACTGTGTCTCCCAGCTGGTCTGGGAACGCCTTGGTATCCTCTCTGAAGAGCTGGAGCAGGTGGCTGGGGAGAGGGAAGTCTGGGCGTCTCTGCTTGAACTGCTGCCTCCGCGACCCGGACCTTCGGAAAAGTGGTAGAAGATGGATGGATGGATGGATGGATGGAAAGTTTTCAAGCATGAACCACCTTTTCAAGGTCTTGCCACAGCATCTCAATCGGATTCAGGTCACGACTTTGATTAGTCCACTCCAAAGTCTTCATTTTGTTTTTCTTAAGCCATTCAGAAGTGGACTTGCTGGTGTGTTTTGGATCATTGTCCTGCTGCAGAACCCAAGTGCGCCTCAGCTTGAGGTCACGAACAGATGGCGGGACATTCTCCTCAGGATTTTTTGGTAGACCGCAGAATTCATGGTTCCATTTACCACAGCAAGTCTTCCAGGTCCTGAAGCAGCAGAACAGCCCCAGACCATCACACTACCACCTTCATATTTTACTGTTGGTATGATGTTCCTTTTCTGAAATGCTGTGTTACTTTTACGCTGGATGTGATAAGACACACACCTTCCAAAAAGTTCAACTTTTGTCTCGTCAGTCCACAGAGTACTTTCCCAAAAGTCTTGGAGATCATCAAGATGTTTTCTGGCAAAACTGAGATGAGTCTTTACTGTATGTTTCTTTTGCTCAACAGTGGTTTTCGTCTTGGAACTGTGCCATGCAGGCCATTTTTGCCCAGTCTCTTTCTTATGGTGGAGTCATGAACACTGACCTTAACTGAGGCAAGTGACACCTGCAGTTCGTTGGATGTTGTTGTGGGGTCTTTTGTGACCTTTTGGATGAGTCGTTGCTGCGCTCTTGGGGTAATTTTGGTCGGCGGGCCACTCCTGGGAAGGTTCACCACTGTTCCATGTTTTCGCCATTTGTGGCTCATGACTCTCAGTGTGGTTCGCTGGAGTCCCAAAGCTTTAGAAATGGCTTTATAACCTTTTCCAGATTGATAGATCTCAGTTGCTTTGTTTCTCATTTGTTCCTGAATTTCTTTAGATTGCAGCATGATGTCTAGCTTTTGAGGATCTTTTGGTCTACTTGACTTTGTCAGGCAGGTCCTATTTAAGTGATTTCTTGATTGAGAACAGATGTGGCAGTAATCAGGCCTGGGTGTGGGTAGAGAAATTGAACTCAACTTTCCAAAGATGTGATAAACTACAGTCAATTTATGTTTTATCAGAGGGGGCAATCACTTTTTTCACACAGTTTCATGTAGGTTTGGATTTTTTTTACCCTTAATAATAAACACCTTAATTTAAAAACTGCATTTTGTGTTCACTTGTGTTATCTTTGTCTAATATTTAAATTTGTTTGATGATCTGAAGCATTTAGTAAGTGTGACAGACATACAAAAAATGAGAAATCAGGAAGGGGGCAAACACTTTTTCACACCACTGTAAATCTGTGGCTTCAACGGTAATGTGTAGATCATGCACTGAAAGCTAAAAAGGACTGTTCGTGTGATTGGTGGTACAGACACAGGATAGACACAACAGCACCAGGTTTGTTTTCACTTGTATGAATGTCACAGATCTGACATTTATATATGTCACCAGATACAAGGCTGCATGAAATAAAATAATAAATAAAAAACAGTAACAGTTTGCTTCCTAAGGCTTAACGATTTAAGAAAAACATCAAATAGGTGGGGGGGTTTTTTGCATTCGTTGCACTGCATTGGAATCATATGGACTTGATATTAGCACCTTCAGCATGCGTTAATTTTTAAATTATCAAAAATATAGATCAATAAAATTTTGAACAATTGTTAGAAAAGGTCTGTGTTAAGTTAAATAACAAGCATTCATGGCATGACAGCAGCATGAGCTTTTTAATTTCAGGGTAAAACAAACAACTGCAGCTGTCTGTATTTACCCCGACATTAAAAGACCCAAGCACGGTGTTATGGTTCTTTGTGGCTCTGACTAGATTCTACATCTGCTCTAAGGTAAATTTGATTATGTCCAACATATTTTAACAAAATGCAGCCGATTTTATTGGAAACATTGATATATCTTAGAGCTTTTATTTGTTTACAGCATTAGCATCTTTGCAGCGGAGATAACTAACGGAGCTCCTGTCTGCGAGGCCACTTTTTAAGGTCCTCTTCTCATCCCTCGATAGTCGTGGGAAGTAGTATGATTATATTACTGTTTTTGAGGTGCAAAAGGCTGTGTTTCCGCATTTGTGATGCTGAAGTCATTGTTTTTTAACAAGGAAAAGTGTGCGGTTTCCTTAACAACCCCACTTTCTAAACTAGTACTGGAAGTTGAGCCCATAATTCACGCAAGGCATCGTGGGGGCTAGGAATAAGGTGGATAGGAAATGAAAAATCATGAGGCGTGGTAGGAAATATAGAATGAAGAAATGCAGTTTTTATTGATATATAGTCTGATGCTGTGATTTAAAAAGTCAACCAGAAAAAGTCATAAAACTGCAAAAACCTGTCAGATATTTTTGGAGAGGATGCGAGAGAGGGAATATGAAGGATCAGTGGAGAAATACCACCTGAACATCATCATGGCTGATAGCAAGAACAAATGTATTTTTTTTATGATTACCTGGATAGCATTTTTGCACTCACCCAACTAGTTCACCTATTAAGGTGGTGGAGTCTTTGCTAGCTTCAACTTAAAGTGCAGTTACTAATGCTACAAGAAATATCTGAGAGACCAAATGTATACAATGGAACAAAAACATAAACATTCATCCAGACTTCGGTGCAGACAGATTTGTGTGAGAATACCTCTAATCTATCCCAAATCAGAAAATATACTTCCCGTAGTTTAGTCACATTTTTATTCTGCTGCTCCTTGTTGTACTACCAATAAAAACACCTCAGGTGATCTTAATCATTACAGGAGCAAGAGCTGAAGGTGGGAACAGTTTGGAGGAGGAGGGGAAGGGAGGGGAGGTGTGGAGGAGAAGGCAGTCCATGCAGGCCTCTGGAGGCTGTACTCAAGACCAGGAGGTTTGTGGAGGCTTCGAGAGAGGGACGTCAGTGGGAGAGAGGGAAAAAGGTGAGACTGATGTTTGTTTTTCATTTAATGACTTTCAATAAGAGCTCTAACCCTGCCACCTAAATCTTATGCTGTCAGAGTGATGTGATAATATTTTGGGTGATGACATTTGTCCTTACAAGCCTTGGCAAGCAGTGGGGAAAGAAAAGAAACATCTTCACAAATACACATCAACAGCTACTTAAAATGCTTATTAAATTACAGGGTGTTTTTACTCATAGGGTTAATTTTAAAGGTCATATTGATCACAGTATTACTAAAAAAATAATGGAAAAAGATTCAAGAAAGCTTTTAGAAAGGTGCAGAATGGAAGGTCTATATTTTCTTTAAAAAATAGAGAATAACAGTGATTATGTAGTGTGTGCACGTGTGTGTGTGTGTGTGTGTGCACTCACAAAAGGTTAAGGATATTTGGGTTTTGGGTGAAATTTAGGGGAAATGTAAAAAGTCACACTACAGTGATCGTCTATCATGAAAGTAGGGCACTTAAATAGACACATGCAATGGTGATTTCCTCATTCATCTCAAGCAATTTATTGAAACAAAAGTCAACAACAGTGGTGGGTATACCACAACAAAAAATATCAGTGTCTCAATAACTTGTCATGTGCCCTTGAGCATCAATTACAGCTTGACAATGACGTCTCATGCTTTTCACAAGTCGACTTATTGTCTGCTGAGGCATGGCATTCCACTCTTCTTGAAGGGCAGCCCCTCAGGTCATTGAGGTTGTGGGGTGCAGAGTTATGAGCTTCTACACGGCGACTCAGCTGATCCCATAGATTTTCTATTGGATTCAAAGGCCTCATGTATAAAGGATTGAGCAGCTTTCATACTGAAAAAAATCTGAAAAGTACATGTGCACTGTCATGAATCACCCCTCAGGCAGAGAGAGAGACCCACGCGCCAACTGCAGTTTGTGAAAATTTATTACACAAAAGAAACAAAGTTCCAAGGTGCATCCAGCAAAATCCAAAGACAAACACAGAGAAAAAGCTTACGGCTGGAATAACTTGAGGAGAACTCACCAGAGCGAAATAAAGGCTTTGGTGGTGAAGTGACAGGAATCACAATCGAGACAGCGGCCAAGACGGAATGAGAATAAAGCCCTTATATAGGGATCAGAATCCATTAACATAATTAACAACAGGTGTGGGTACCTGAACGGGCAGGAGAAAGCGATGATACGTAATTGGGATCAGCTGAGGCAGTGAGAGGGAGGCGAACCAAAACTGACAGCTGACAGGGCACGTCCACACAAGCTTCACGCCACTGAGAGCTGTCAACAGTAAAAGGGTAACACTAGAGATATAAACAATAAAATAACATACCAAATAGATACAGAATAAAAATATAACACTAACACAAACAGGAAAATGGCAAGCAGAACAAAAACACATAAACCCAAAAGCATAAGATGCAACAGAAATTTTCTGAAGTATAAACCTGTGTGCACGTCCGATTCTCCACTCCTTTTCTTTATACATCCCACCTCACCGTGAAAACCAGTGTACGTGCACGGTCTCTTTACACTGCCTCGGTTCCTCCCACTAATGACTATGGAAATGAAGAAAAGCACCCCTTCTGTCACTCTTCTGTCAAACTGTGATTGTCAATCCTGTGGGAAAGCGCAACATAAAAAAATAATAACTTCACGGAGTGTGACACTGAGGTATTGATAACGGAGGTGGAGGTCAGAAAAAAATATTTTTTGTTCTGACCCTCAGGAATCAACAGTAAACGTAAGTTTACAGAATGTACCAGTGTTACAATGACAGTTAATGCAGCTGGCTCTGACTGAACTAAAATAAAATGGGAGTCAGGGGGAGAACCGTGGGCGGTGCTGGCACACAGGAAAAAAAAAAATGCTGTGAAAGAAAGCCCTCGGTAAACTGCACAGACAGATATGATGTTACTTAGTAAAATAAATAAATAAATAAAGTAAATAAACACCACTGCAGTCTTACAGCTGAATTTATAAAAGTTACAAACCAAATCTGTGTCAGAATCCAAATTACGCACGACAGCCAGGCGGAACACACGGGGCTGCACAAGCCTTTTATTTCCAAATTATAACCTCCAAGGTACAGCATGTATTGCGCTGAGCTAAGGATCCTCCTGTTGTCTTCGGGTCAAAATGACTCGAAGACAACAGGTGTTATAACAGTTTCCCGACCCACTTCCCAAGGTCTGAGGAGGCCGAAATGTCAGAGAGGGGGATCTGTTAAGGGTCCCTGGAAATCCAGGTAAATTGCTGTCCGGAACTCCCCATGATCTTCCTTTTTTTCAGTCTTAATCCAGAGGATCTCTCCTTTTTTTCTTCGGGTCAAAATGACACATTTATAGAAACAGGATCCAGTAAACAGAGGCACTGGTTGGTCCATGGGTGAGACAGGCTAATTAGTTATTATTCATAAGGGTTTCACTGCACTTAATGAGCTGTTATGGAGATGAATCACATAATAATGATCATGTTTTTCACAGACTAATTCATAGACAAAGCATTTTAACTGAAGTGGAAACGTTATTTTAACATATTCTGTGTTTTAGCTGTTTAACAGACCCACCTGATAGAGCAGAAATTTGCGGACAGCCACAACTTTTCATGGCAGGTGGAAACTTTGTGGCTTGGCCTGCAGATTCTCGTGTCACGTTTGTTTTTATACATCCCACTGCATGTGTGAAAATCAGTGTACACCGTGTTTTTGTATGTGTGCACCATTTATACATGAGGCTCCAGGTCTGGAGAAAGTACAGGCCACTCCATGTGAGGTACCCCAGCGTCCAGCAGCCGTTTCCTAATGATGCGACCTCAGTGAGCTTGAGAATTGTTGTCCATGAAGATGAAATTAGGCCTGCGTTGTTCATGCAGGGGCACAATGACTGGATTAATGATGTTATTCAAGTAGTATCAGCTTGCCACTGTACCATTCACAAGGTGTATGGTAGTTCTGTATTGACTAGACACACCTGCCCAGACTGTAACACCACCACCACCAAAGCCTCATCTGGTGACAACAGTGGCTGATGCATAATGCTCTCCTTGTCGTCTCTTAACATCGTTGGCGGCCATCATTTCTGCTCAACATGAATCGACTTTCATCAGAGAGCAGCACTGAGGTCCACTGGTCCCTTGTTCAGCGTAAATGGTCCCTGGCCCATGCAAGACGATGATGCCTGGGCGTGTGGTCAGGTACCCTTGCAGGTCGTCTAGCACGCAGACCATGATGTAAATGGTTTCGAATGGTCTGACATGACACTTGGGTGCCTTTCACCTCCCTTAAACGTGCCTGGAGTTGAGTGGCATTTATCATCTGATTCCACAGGGCACTGTTTACAATGAAGTGGTCATCAGTGTGGGATGTGGCCAAAGGACGTCCACTTCTATGCCTTTCTGGGACTCTTGCAGTTTCTCTGTATCTCTGTTGCAACCTGCTGATGACATTCTGTGACACTCTAAGCTCAGTGGCCACTTCCCTCTGAGAACATCCTGTTTGAAGCCTCGCAATGGTGAGGTACTGTTGATCAATTGTTAGGTGTCGTCTTGGTCTCATGATGTCAAAATGTGAACAGCATGATGAAGAGGACTGTTTAAATACCAATTCTAATTGAACCAGAAAATTTATTTGTCGATTCATGGATCAAACATCTGTTATAAATTTTGCCATTGTGCACCTTGTCAGAGAACAGCAAGTTATGCAAAAAGTACCGAAACACTGAACAATTGAACATGTGCATTCAAAGGTTCAAGAAGGTCAAATTGAGTTCATCTGTAAATGTTATAGTGCATTTTAGGTGCATCCTGAAATTTCACCTGAAAGCCGAATATCCCTAACTTTTTGTGAGTAGTTTTTGTGTACACATTTACATTTGTACGATTGCCTGACAAGAAGTGCAGCGGCCAGTAAGGATCTCGAAGACAATGGCATGACTAGGCTGTTGTGCATTAGTAGAAAGTTTAGGGGTTGCCAGGTAGTGTGAGTCATGCCCCTGTCAGAAGTTTTTAATTCAGAGATTTTAACCTGCAACCAGTGCAATATAATAGTGGGGCTAGAGTTAGTGTGACACTTAAAAACAGGAGGTGTCAGGGAGAGTTCTGGTTTGTTATTTGTTATGATAACATCGTATTTTGTGCCTTTGTGTGTCTTTGTGTTTGGGCGTGTGTGTGTGTGTGTGTGTGTTGGGGGGGTGCAGGTGCTACAGCTCAAGTCAACGGCCACCAGTCTGTTCGCTCCCTGCCATCTGTTCGCCATGACATCAATCGCTACCAGAGAGTGGATGAGCCACTGCCACCTAGTGAGTATGCTTGTGTGTGTGCATGTGCATTACTAAAAATTTTCATATCAACAAATGTTGCTAACTTTTTGGTCCTCATTTCCTGCTTAATAGTAAATTAGGATTATCATATCAGGTGCCATAACTTGAACAATAAAAAAAAGTTCTTGATTGTTTTTTTGTTTGTTTGTTTGTCTGTTTTAATTTCGTACCTGGAAAAAAAAATCAGACAATTCTGCACTTGTGAGAACAGAAGAGCACTTTGCATTGTAGAGAATTTAGGACAGTTTTTAGTTTGTAAGTCTGAAACTATAAATGACAGGGTTGGTTAATGCCCTACAATTACGTTGATATACTCTAAAACCTGTTCTGAACATTATCAAGTGTTAATCCACCAAATAAGTTTTTTATCCCCCCCGGTCGAAAACCAAAGGGAGATTATGTTATGGTAATGCCAGTCTGTTTGTCTGTCTGTCTCATCAGTTTTGTGAAATCAGCTCCTCGTTTTGTTCCAAGTGTTTTGAAACTTGGTACCAGGTGATGATGATGATGATGATACACTGATGATGTGTATGGAAAAGTTGAAAACTGCCCTCCTTCAGTAAGATATGGGGCTCTTCAAAGAAAACAGATGCGGGGGATGCTGCACTTGCCTCAGAGTGCTCTTACTTTCTGAAGCTGCCAAAAAACACACAAAAACATCTACTATAATGAGAGATTACACAGGACTTTTTTTTGTTGTCTTTCATTTTGACAGTCTTGTAAAAATTCTGTCATAATCTATTATTATCTGTCATTTCAATTGACCCTAATTTAGATCATCCTCAGTTTAATATATCAAATGACAGAAAGCTTGCAGAATTTTCAGTCACTGTTGAAAAAAAAAATCTCTCAATGAAGGATGATTTCAGTTAACACAACCTCTGACTGTAACTGTTTGTCTAAATGGCAGATTTCAGCATTTCACTTCATGTGTTTTCCAGACTGGGAGGCTCGCATCGATAGCCACGGTCGCATCTTTTATGTTGACCATGTAAACAGGACGACAACGTGGCAGCGTCCCACCGCTCCTCCTGCCCCCCAGACCCTCCAGAGGTCCAACTCCATACAGCAGATGGAACAGCTGAACCGCCGGTTGGTAAACTCACTCAGATGCAGACGTTTTGAAAGGCCAGCCTCACAGAACAATGTCTCTTTAACTGTTATTTTTGTTCTTCAGGTATCAGAGTATACGCAGGACCATAACCAATGACAGCAGACCAGAGGAGCAACCAATCAGTGAGCCTCCAGTGGATGAGACTGATATGCACCCCTCCATTCCAGGTAGCGCCCCCCCCCCCCGCCCGCCTCGCATTCTGTCAGTATTATGCAAAATTTCTTCCACCTCATGTCTGACAATAATTGCATGTTGCAGAGCGCCGGGACAACAGCGTGGTCCAGTCCACTTCCAGGTCACGCCTCACTCTACTGCTTCAGTCCCCCAGTGCAAAGTTCCTCACCAGCCCCGACTTCTTCACTGTGCTGCATTCCAACCCTGTATGGACACTTTTTTGTGATTTCATCTTTAAGCCTATGCTCTTTTACTCTTACAGACTTAGATCACAGTCAGGAGATACAACTCTTCAGTCACACCCTCATGAAGTGATTGTTTAGAAGTGTTGATACCAGTTGTTTTGAGGATATCTCTAGCTGTGTTGGTGTTGACTTTTACACCAGATTTGGAATGATAATGGTGTTGCAGGCTGTCTCTGTCCTGAACGAGACTTTGGGATGTTTTTATGTATTCATGAATAATGTCTTACTCATATTGTTTAATTTTACTATTATTGCAGAATATTTTCTCTGATCAAGCAGCACAGTCAGTACATGAAATAAAAATACAAACCCCAATTCAGTGAAGTTGGAATCTTGTGTAAAATGTAAATAAAACACACAACAATGATTTACAAATCCTTTTCAACCTATATTTAACTAAACACACAACAAACACAAGATATTTAATGTTCAAACTGATAAACCTTGTTTATTTGCAAATATTCACTCATTTTGAATTTGATGCCTGCAACACGTTCGAAAAAAGAAGCCATCTCTGTTTTCATTCAGTCCATACAGCCAATCATGTACAGTAGAACAAAATTACGTTTCTCCTATCTACAATGTTAATCACATGTAGAATCAGAGGGGTCACTGCCATGCAAGGTGCCACCACAAACAACTTCTCCTTCCCCCATTCAATTATGCTGAGCACCAAGCTAGAAGGCGGAAATTATCATTTTCATATGGTCTTTGGTATGACCCAGCCGGGACTTGAACCCCCAACCTACCGGTTGTGGGGCGGATGCTCTATCAACTAGGCCACCACTCCGGTGGGACAGTGATGAGAAAAGACTGGGAAAGTTGAAGAATGCTCAAAAAATATCTTTTTGGAACATTCCACAGGTGAACAGGTTAATTAGAAACAGGTGAGTGTCATGATTGGGTATAAAGGGAACATCCTCGAAAAGCTAAGTCATTCAGAAGCAGGGTGAGGTTCACCACTTTGTGACCAACTCTGTAGGCAAACAGTCCAACAATTTAAGAACAATATTTTTCAATGTGCAACTGCAAGGAATTTAGGAATTTCATCATCTACAGTCCATAATATCATCAAAAGATTCAGAGATGGTGGAGAAATTTCTACTAAGCCAAAAACCAACATTGAATTCCTGTGACCTTTGATACATGCATTAAAAACAGGCATGCCTTTGATAAAGCCTTTGATACAGGTGTTAAAAACTAACATCATTCTGTAAAGGATATTACCACGTGGTCTCAGGAACACTTCAGAAAACCATTGTCAGTTAACACAGTTTGTTGCTACATCTACAAGTGCAAGGTAAAACTCTACCATGCAAAGCGAAAGCCATATATCAACAACACCCAGAAACGCTGCCAGTTGCAATGGGCCCGAGCTCATCTGAGATGGACTGACGCAAACTAGAAAAGTGTGCTGTGGTTTGATGAATGCACATTTCAAATTGTTTTTGGAAATCATGGATGTCATGTCCTCCAGGCGAAAGAGGAAAAGGACCATCCAGATTGTTAACATGAAGTTCAAAAGTCAGCATCTGTGATGGTATGAGGGTGTGTCAGTGCCCATGGCATGGGTTAACTTGTACATCTGTGAAGGTAGCATTAATCCTGAATGGTACATACAAGTTTTGGACCAACATAGACACAGTAGATAGATAGATAGATATTTTCACTATATAAAATATCAACAGTGAAATGCAGTTTAGCAGCTCTCCAACAGCAGCAGTATAAATAAAATAAAAACATGGGATATGACATATGCTGCCATCGAAGCAATGTCTTTTTCAGGGATGTTCCTGCTTATTTTAGAAAGACAATGCCAAGCCACATTCTGCATGTGTTAGAACTCCATGGCTTCATAGTAAAAGAGTGCAGGTACCAGACTGGCCTGTCTACACTCCAGACCGGTCTCCCATTGAAAATGTGTGGTTCATTATGAAGTGCAAAATACAACAACAGAGCCCCTGGACTGTGGAGCAAGTGAAGTCGTACATCAAGCAAGAATGGGAAAGAATTCCATCTACAAAGCTTCAACAATTGGTGTCCTTAGTTCCCAAATGTTTGAGTGTTGTTAAAATGAAAGGTGATCTAACAGTGGTAAATATGCCCCGTTCCAGCTTTTTTGAAATGTGTTGCAGCAGGCATCAAATTCAAAATGAGTGAATGTTTGCAAAAACCCATCGAAGTTTATCAGTTTGAACATTAAATATCTTTCTTTGTAGAGTATTCAATTGAATATAGTTTGAAAAGGATTCCCCCCCCCCCCCCCCCCAACAGTCGAAGCCCAAAGGGGTCGAAGAGCCCTTTGGGCAAAGACTGAAGGGGAATTATGTCATGGGTCCATCCGTCTGTCCCACTTAATCAACTCCTCCTACAGTTTTGTTTTGATTGTTTTTAAACTTGGTACTATATTGCAATTTGGTTCTGATCGGATGATTTTTGCAGGAGTTACAGCCCCTGACCTCCTGTTTGACCTCACTTCATAGACAGTAACTGTCTTGTGAAATCAACTCCTCCTACAGTTTTGTTCTGATTGTTTTTTAAACGGTACCATTGTTTGATTTACTCTGATGATGCACATATTGCCATTTCACTCTCATCGGATGACCTTGAAATCAAAGGTCAGATTTTCCCTAAATCTTCTAAACACAATAACTACTGAAAGAAATGATGTAGGCCTTTCAAATCGATACAATTGTATCTAATACACATCTTGGACAATTTACACCCTGACTTAACTATGGGTTTGGGGTCAAGGGGTCAAAGCTCAAAGTTAGCATTGCAGTTGAACTATGGTAAATGCTAAATGCTACATTTACTATTACTATAGAACAAGTAAAGGTCACCAAACCTGGTATACAGGTTCAATTTGGGATCCTGAACTCTGACTATGGGTTTGGGGCCAAAAGGTCAAAAGTTAATGTTAACATTCCCTTTGCCTTATTACTGTACTAGTGCATGCCCGTAGAAAGCAAATATTCTTGTGTAAAAACAGAGAGCCCAATCAGGCTTTACAGGCCCAAATGTAGGCTGTGTTTAAACATGGAATACAAACAGGTGTAGCCTATATGTAGGCAATCACACATGTTAGACGCTGACAAATATAAAAGGGACTGAACACTAAGATTTATTTGACCTTGCGAATATTAATTACAGAATTATTCAAAATGAATGGGACATCCAGTATTGGTGAGTGTTTAAGAACCTTTGTTTATTTGTTTGTCAGACTTATTTGTATGATCTTTTATGACTTATTTTCATAAGTGTCATATCTTGCACTTTGGGGAATGGGAGTTGTTCAGTCACCATTATAATTGTTTTAGTTTATACAGTGGGGCAAAAAAGTATTTAGTCAGCCACCAATTGGGCAAGTTCTCCCACTTAAAAGATGAGAGAGGTCTCCAATTTTCATCATAGGTATACCTCAACTATGAGAGGCAAAATGAGAAAAAAAAAATCCAGAAAATCACATTGTCTGATTTTTAAAGAATTTATTTGCAGATTATGGTGGAAAATAAGTATTTGGTCATCTACAAACAAGCAAGATTTCTGGCTCTCACAGACCTGTAACAACTTCTTTCAGAGGCTCCTCTGTCCTCCACTCGTTACCTGTATTAATGGCACCTGTTTGAACTCATTATCAGCATAAAAGACACCTGTCCACAACCTCAAAAAGTCAGACTCCAAACTCCACTATGGCCAAGACCAAAAAGCTGTCAAAGGACACCAGAAACAAAATTGTAGACCTGCACCAGGCTGGGAAGACTGAATCCGCAATAGGTAATCAGCTTGGTGTGAAGAAATCAACTGTGGGAGCAATTATTAGAAAATGGAAGACATACAAGACCACTGATAATCTCCCTCGATCTGGGGCTCCACGCAAGATCTCACCCGGTGGGGTCAAAATGATCATGAGAACGGTGAGCAAAAATCCCAGAACCACACAGGGGGACTTAGTGAATGACCTGCAGAGAGGTGGGACCAAAGTAACAAAGGCTACCATCAGTAACACACTACACCGCCAGGGACTCAAATCCTGCAGTGCCAAACGTGTCCCCCAGCTTAAGCCAGTACATGTCCAGGCCCGTCTGAAGTTTGCTAGAGAGCATTTGGATGATCCAGAAGAGGATTGGGAGAATGTCATATGATCAGATGAAACCAAAATAGAACTTTTTGGTAAAAGCTCAACTTGTCGTGTTTGGAGGAGAAAGATTGCCGAGTTGCATCCAAAGAACACCATACCTACTGTGAAGCATGGGGGTGGAAACATCATGCTTTGCGGCTGTTTTTCTGCAAAAGGACCAGGACGACTGATCCGTGTAAAGGAAAGCATGAATGGGGCCATGTATCGTGAGATTTTGAGTGAAAACCTCCTTCCATCAGCAAGGGCATTGAAGATGAAATGTGGCTGGGTCTTTCAGCATGACAATGATCCCAAACACACCGCCCAGGCAACGAAGGAGTGGCTTCGTAAGAAGCGTTTCAAGGTCCTGGAGTGGCCTAGCCAGTCTCCAGATCTCAACCCCATAGAAAATCTTTGGAGGGAGTTGAAAGTCCGTGTTGCCCAGCGACAGCCCCAAAACATCACTGCTCTAGAGGAGATCTGCATGGAGGAATGGGCCAAAATACCAGCAACAGTGTGCGATAACCTTGTGAAGACTTACAGAAAACATTTGACCTCTGTCATTGCCAACAAAGGGTACCGGTATATAACAAAGTATTGAGATGAACTTTTGTTATTGACCAAATACTTATTTTCCACCATAATTTGCAAATAAATTCTTTAAAAATCAGACAATGTGATTTTCTGGATTTTTTTTTTCCTCATTTTGTCTCTCATAGTTGAGGTATACCTATGATGAAAATTGGAGACCTCTCCCATCTTTTAAGTGGAAGAACTTGCACAATTGGTGGCTGACTAAATACTTTTTTGCCCCACTGTATGTGTAGTTTATAGTCTATCGTCAATAAACTCATGCAGTACACATTTACAAATATTTGAGACCCATTGTAGTGCATCCTTTTATATTTTAGCAGTATTATAAGTACAAAACACCAAACATTATTATACACAGCAGAATGGCCCGTTAGCTGCAACTGTTGCATCAGTGTTGCCCATTTGTCAGTAAATAAAAAATGATTTATTTCGTTATTTGGGCGGTTTTTGTCATGGTCGTCGTTTAGTCAAAGCGTGCATATGTGGCCGCATATGATATGCAATTAATCTGGCCATTCCACTCTGCAATCATGGTGGTATTATTATTAACTTTTAATTTTTAGGTAGCTGTGCACTGGGAGGAGCGCCATGTTGAACCCGTGGTGCCGCAAAGGACAGCGGTGGCACACGGGTGAAGCAGCAGCCGAGACTCCCGTTAACCGGGCAGGCTGGGCTTGGCTCCCTGCAAAGGTACCACCCCCCCCACCTATGCACCTGGTGTTTTCCACATACCTTTAGGCTACGCAATCACGGCAACATTATAGTATAGTTTTTTAAGCATTAAATCCTCAGTATTCTCTTTTTCTGGTCAAATTTGTCGCTTTGCACTTCCTTGCATTGTTTACGGAGGACTCTGGTGACTGGTTGTGATATCGCGTATCATCCAATCAGTACAGAGTCGATCCGAAACCCTGCCGACACTTCTTGAAGCCAGAGCATGAGAAAATGGAGTGGTGGCTAAACTTTTATTGATAGAAATTACATATTTTCACTGAGTAACTCAATACTCGGGAATGCACACCCTTGTAACCTCAGCAAAGCACTTATAAAATCTGAGATCAGTCTGACGAATGGTTTGAGAGATATGTGCGGAACACATACACAGACAGATATCTGTTGCATTTATAGACTGATGAGTAAAGCTAGAGCCATCAAACCTGATATACAGGTTCACTTTGAGATCCTGACCTCTGACTATGGGTTTGGGGTCAAAAGGTCAAAGTTAGCATTCATTTGCATTATTACTATAAAATGAGTAAAGCTAGGGCTACCAAACCTGGTACACAGGTTCACCTTGGGATCCTGACCTTAGACTACAGGTTTGGGACAAAAAGGTCAAAGATCAAGGTTGGCACTCCCTCTGTTCTCGTACTATAGAACGTGTATAAAGCCCTCTAGGGTCACCAAACTTGCTACACCTGTTCACCTCGGAATCCTGACCTACAACTATGGGTGGTATATTTTGTTGTATATCCATGTATGATGGGCTTATCATAATTTGCTTCTGCCACAGTAATTACTTTGAAAAGTTGAAAACTGCTGTCTGTCAGTAAGTCTTGGGATCTTCAAAGAAAACGGAGGCGGGGGATATTGCGCTCGCCTCAGAATACTCTTGTTAAATCATTGTGTTTTGTTTTTATTTATGTTTTACACAATGCCCCAACTTAATTGGAATTGGAGTTTGTAAAATAAATTTGGTTTCATGATGCAAAGCCAGTGGCTACTTTCACATTACTTGCAACATGTTCAGTTCAGTTTTTTTTTAAATTTCATTAGATTTGCCTGTCATGACAGTTTACATTTGCAAGTAACTTTTACCTGACTTGAATATGAACGCATCTGACCTCTGAAGCAGCATGCATGATCACATCAGTACAAAATGGCTGTCACATAATCAACAGCTAAAGACATCATAGTTGTACGACTAGTCATTTGCTTTACTCTGAGACAATAGATGTATTTTTAGTAAAGTTGTGCTTGGGATTTTGTACTGTAGGACTGCAGCAGCTGCTGTATGTGATGAGCCATATGCCTTTCGCTGTTTTGCAAGCACTGTGGTAGCAGTATTGTCTGATAACATCGGCACCCTGTGTATGTGCAAAGGGAAAAGGTCACATGAATGCCGATCTGACTGTTTTCAATCAAGTCATATGACCACGTAGCAGATACATATCCAATGTAGTCCCACATGCAAAGGTAACCCAGATCCGATCTGAAAGATTGTATTATAGATCAGATTTGTTGCAGTCAGACAGCCTGCAAAACTTATCTGTGTCATATTGGGGCAAAAAAATTGGGGTTTGATTCACTTCAGGCTTGTAATGTAGTAATTACATAATCATATAATCAATGAAAATAATCCATGTATTCTCCAAATTAATCAAGTAGAATGGATTTCTGTCACATTTTCCTGACTGTGAAAATCTGAACAAGGAATTAGTGCAAATAAAATGAGTTTTCATTGTCTCTCCTATTGCAAATGCAATGCCGACAGATCTACATTTTTGCCAAATTCTGTCCCAAATGCAGATACAGTTCTGCATCTCTGGAACATATTTGTGTTCTAGGGAAACAATGGCTGACTGTTGCCTTCTGTTTTTCATTATTTTTCAATAATATGTTTTAAACTGTTCAATCTAATCTCCTCACTGTAATCTTTAAGGGTCCTTACTGAGGTAGATCACCTCCTGGACCAAATAGTTTCTTATTGCTCATTGGGGCTCATATTGTTTAACTGGAAGACAAAGAGAACCAACCTCTCTTTAGTTGGTAGGTTCAGGAGGTGATATCAGTGAGTCCGTTTACATGGCCACAATAATCCAATAACTGGAAATAATCAGATAATCATAATAATCAGATTTGACATGCACTGAAGGCAGTGAGAAATCTGCTAACTACAAATGATTATGCTCTATTTATGTGTAATTGTGTGGTGAATATAGAAAATATGAAAGCTTAACATTTTTGAATTATTTAAAAAAGGTTCTTTAAAAGGTTTGTCACAATATTCTGTTTTTTTGTGATGCACTAGTATTCTTGTTTGAGTTTCCTTGAGATACAGTGTTTCCTTTTGTAACTGTTGTGGGTGGCGGTGGCTCAGGTGGTAGAGCGGGTCGTCTAATAATTAAAGGGTTGGTGGATTGAATCCTGCTCTCCGCAGACATCCTGCCGTTGTGTCCCTGGGCAAGACACTTTACCCACCTTACCTCCAGTGCCCATGACAATGGACATGAATGTGTATAAATGTTCAGTAGTGGTCAGAGAGTCCGCGTGGATTGGCAGCCACGTTTCCGTCAGTCTGCCCCAGGGCAGCTGTGGCTACAGTAGTAGCTTACCACTACCATTGTCTGTAGAGCGAATGAATAATGTATCCATTGTAAAGTGTCTTTGAGTGTCTATGAAAAAGCGCTATATAAATCTGATGGATTATTATAGTTTTATTCATTACCAAGAAATATTCTATGATCTGTTAATTTTTTATTGAAAGGTAATCTAAAACCCTCAGTTCCTCCATGTGCTTACTAATGGTAATGACAGTCAGTGTACAGTGCTACAGCTTTACTTCCTGGACATGCTATTTGTATTTTAATTTCTTTAAAATTTTTAAGTATTTTTTTTTCTGTTTTTCTCAGAGTGCCTACCGTATGTTTACTACCAACACGTGTCTGAAGCATATGATCAGTAAGGTTCGTCGGGATGCTCACCACTTTGAGCGCTACCAGCACAACAGGGACCTGGTGACCTTCCTCAATATGTTTGCTAACAAACAGCTGGAACTACCCAGAGGCTGGGAGATGAAGCACGACCACACTGGCAAGGTGGAGAGACCCTCGAATCAAATCTGTTCTAATTAAACCATTGATATCACACGCTACATACATACATGTTGATTTAAAATTCTGAAATGTCCACTGTACTACAGCTCCTAATGTTGCCTCTCATGTGTTTTTTTTTTTTTATTGTCTTCAACATTGTTCAATAAATGCCACAAAATGTAAACTTGACAGTTTTGTTTGCATGTTCAGCCTTTCTTTGTAGACCATAACTGCCGTGCCACCACCTTCATCGATCCCCGGCTTCCCCTCCAGAGCTCGCGACCTCCGAGCCTCTTGACTCACCGCCAACACCTAACTCGCCAGCGCAGTCACAGTGCTGGTGAGGTCAGCCCTCGCCGACTGGTAAGTCTCCATGAGGGACATTTTTTTTTAAAATTTGGACTACAGCTGAAAGACTTTTTTAAAAAACTGCTACTTTAGTTAAAGATCTACAGATACTTGCTGTATAGGTGGGTTTCTTTCCATTCAGAATTATTGTTCCTGAAATAATCATTGGAAACCATAAAACATCACTTTTAACCACCATCTGTCTCTCTAGGTGGGCGAAGACCCCCGTCACCCTGGACCACCCGTCCTGCCGCGGCCTTCCAGTACCTTCACTTCTACCAGCAGGGCACACTGCCAAGACATTGTGCCAGTTGGTCAGTGTACATACATAGACACACACACACACACACACACACTCGTGGGGTTATTGATTGTAACCAACATTCTTCTGACAAATGTTCATTTAGCTTACAATGACAAGATTGTGGCGTTTCTTCGGCAACCAAACATCTTTGAGATCTTGCAAGAGAGACAGTCTGACTTAAGCCGGAACCACGCACTCAGGTACACACACACACGCACACACACAGAGAATTCCCCTTTGGATCAGTGGTAGAGTGAGAGGTTTTCAGATCATGGTGTCATGGGTTCAAATCCCAGCCTGGGATGTAGGTGTATGTCTGCCTTGCCTGTGTGTGAGAGACTTTGGAGGTGTATGTCTACCTTCCCCAAGGATGAAAATGACTAGATCGGTCCACCTTGATGTAAGGGTCGAAACGGACTTGGAGATCCCAGGCTGGAATAGGCAATTCTGGCTTTGGGCCCAGTAAGTGGGTCATAACAGAACGACAAGATGAATTCCCCAACTAGAAGTGAGCTAGTAGTGGAGGTGTATCTTAAGGTGTCAGGAACTGCACCACCGACTAATTCATAATGGAGGAGGGATCCGTAGTTCCTCCAATCTTAAGGAAGTGGTGGTGGGCGCCTGAGTGCAGCTGTGTGAGAGGAGAGGAGAGAGAAGCTGACAGCTTACACTGCTGTGACAATTTATACTCAATATCCACGATAAAGACATTTCATGCATCGCGCATAGTAGAATGTATCGAATATATTTGGTGTATCGCCCAGCCCTAGACTGAAGAATAAAGTAATGCATTAAAGAATGAGGTAAATAAATGTCAATTATGTGTTTAAAGCAGGGGTGTCCAATCGTGCCATGGACCGCCAAGACCCTACAGGCTTTACCTCCAACCAGTGTCTTCAACAGCAGATTCCACTGAATTTCTTCCCACTGATTGCTGATAAGTGAAAACACCTGCTGAAAAGACTGGGTAGAAGAGAAAACCTGCAGGGTCTTGGCCCTCCATGGCACATGATTGGACACCCCTGGTTTAAAGCCTACATTATCAGCCTGTGGTGCATTTTATTTTGTGCAATAAAACTAATGAAAACATTAATACATGTTTAATGTTTTACATACCCTTGAGAATGCCTCTAAACATGTTTCCTGGAGAGCTGCAGTCTCACTGCCACACAGCTGCAATTCCCTTGCAGTCAACGCAGTCCTTCGTTCTGGTTGGTTGTCTCTGTCTAACATAGTTCGCACATTCCATATCGCAACAGTTATCTTCTTCTTCCAGTTTCTACCGCTAAAAGTGAAGTCCCGCTGACCGCGGTTAGCCAGCCAGGTGTGATCTGAGCATGCTTTCTTTACCCCACCTTTTCTAGGGGCTTCCCATTCCAGGGCAGGCAGTGCTATCCCTAAAAAGGGCTGCCTGGACACTCTCATTGCTGCCCCAACAAGCTGATGCTCGTGAGTCAGCTAAAGTTACGACCATCAGATGCGAGCCGCCTATGTGCAGAGCTCCTGCTAGCAGCTCCCAGCTACTCAAACCTGCTGCCGACGCATTCACTCAATCACCACAGGGCTTCCCCAATCTCAATCTCAAACACGACGCCTTGCACAGTTCCAGAGCCAGTTGGTGTTGTGCCTCCACCAGACTGCGTTTCTGGGCCTCAACACCAGATTCAATGTGGTGCACAAGCATACAACATACATTGTGGACGAGGAGGACACCCCGCAGTAGCAGCTCACTTGCTAGTTGATGCCATCCGTTTATCTCAATTGAGGCTAATCCGCATGCCATCTCCAAGAAGAGGCCAACTTCAAGAAGAGGAATACACATTCTTCTGGGTTGGCAAGACTGCAGGACCCAGAGAGGCTGGAGTTGCCTTTGTGATTCACAACACGGTTGCCAAGAAGTTGACATCACTTCCTACAGCGATCTCACCTAGGCTTATGTCTGTGAGAGTGACTATTGAGAAAGGAAGATACTTGACTTTGGTGAACGTGTATGCCCCCACGGTGACTTACACTGTTGAGGAGAAGGAGACTTTCTATCAAGAACTCACTCAAGTGGTGCTCAAGGTCCCCGGAGAAGACAAGCTCCTAATATTAGGTGACTTCAACGCTCGAGTTTGGACGGACTGAGAAACCTACATGGGCATCATTGGCAAGTTTGGCAAGAAGAAAAAGAACTCCAATGGGGAGCTCCTGCTGAACTTCTGTGCACAACTAGAGCTCAGCATTACTAACATGCTTTTCTACCAGCCCGACAAGAACTACTTCACCTGGAAGCACCCACGCTCAGGTCACTACCACTTGCTCGACTATGCCATCACGAGAAAGTCAGACTTGGCAGATGTACTATGCACAAAAGCAATGCGTGGACTAGAATTTTCTACTGATCACTATCTTGTGAGATGCCAACTCAGAATGAAGATCACTATACCTTGCAGGAAAACTGCTAGTGCCAAGCCTAAGAAACTGGACATGAGCAAGCTGACGAACACCGAGCACTGTCAATTGCTGACAAGAGCGATAGAAGCCGCATTGGAGAGGGTTCAGCTGCCTGGAGAGGAGGTAGATCGGCATTGGAAAGCCCTGAAGGAAGCGGTGTACTCTGCAAGCAAGGAAACACTAGGCCACCCCCATAGAAAGACTCCTGATTGGTTTTGGGAGCATGGCAATGAAATTGAGAGGCTCCTAGAAGAGAAGAGGAGCAAGCATTTTCGGAATCTTCAGGAGAACTCTGAGAGGAGCAAGAGGGCACTTGCTGAAATCAAGACCAAGGTGCAGAGGGAAGTGAGAGCTCTTAAGAATGACTGGTGGCAGAGGAGAGCAGAAGAATTGCAGCGTATGGTGGACAACCATAATTATCGTGGACTGTTTGCTGGGTTGAAAGCCATCTATGGACCCAAGAGCTACGCTGTCGCCCCAGTGAAATCAGCGGATGGTAGTAAGCTGCTCACAGACCTTCAAGACATCAAGGTCAGGTGGAAGGAACATTTTAGTGGTCTGCTAAACCAAGAAGGATCTGCACACCCAGATGCATGTCAGCAGCTGAAGAGGAGACCCACAAGGAATGAGTTGTGTGGGGAAATCAGCATGGAGGAACTCAAGAAAGCTCTGAAGTCAACGGCAAATGGCAAAGCACCGGGACTGGATGGTATTTCCTCAGATATCCTGAAAAATGGTGGTGAAAAGTTGTGCAAAGCTCTACTAGACCTTTTCAACAGATGTCTACTCTCTGGTACTGTGCCCCAAGACTTTCGAGATGCTTTAATTGTCACCATCTACAAGAGAAAGGGCGACCGTGCAGAATGTGTAAATCATCTGGGAATATCACTACTGGCTGTAGCTGGCAAAGTCCTTGCCAAAATTGTCTTGAATAGACTGAAAATCATTTCGGAAGAAGTTCTCCCAGAATGTCAGTGTGGATTTCAGGGTGGCCATTCCACTGTTGACATGATATTCACTCTACAGCAGCTCCAAGAGAAGGCAGCAGAGCAGCACCAGCCATTGTATGTTGTCTTTGTTGACTTCACAATGGCATTTGACACCGTGGACCGCACAAACCTCTGGAAGGTCCTCGAAGTTTATGGATGCCCTGACAAGCTTGTTAACATCATCAAGCAGTTCCACTATGGAATGAAGGCACAAGTCTCAGTCGGCAGTGAACCCAGTGATGCCTTTGTGGTCAACCACGGTGTGAAGCAGGGGTGTGTGCTGGCACCAACTCTTTTCTCCCTCTGCCTCACAGCTGTGCGGGACACTATGAACGAAGGGCTCAACAAGAGCATGTTTCTCCGCACAAGGACAGATGGCAGATTGTTCAACCTTGCCTGGCTTCGTGCCCACACAAAAACACAGGAGATGTGCATCAGAGAACTGCTTTATGCTGATGACTCCGCCCTTGTGGCCAGTAACGCAGCTGATATGCAGCAGATTGTGGATCGTTTCTCCTTTGCAGCTGATATGTTTGGCCTAAAGATCAACATATCTAAGACCAAGCTGCTCTACCAGCCTCCTCCAATGTCCACTGAACTGCCAGAAACGATTACAGTCCATGATGAACCACTGAAGACAACCGAGTCTTTCACTTACTTGGGCAGTACCGTCACAAACACCAACTCTGTAGATTTGGAGGTGGAAAGAAGGATCCAGTCCACCACAAAGGCTTATGGTGCGCTATACAAGAGACTTTGGAGTTGTCATGATGTCAGTACAAAAACCAAAGTGAAGGTTTATGCAGCTGCAGTTCTTCCTTGCCTGATCTATTCCATCAAGTGCGCCACTCTTTACCGCAGACACATCAGGGCTCTGACAAGACTCCAGCTTCGCCACCTACGCTCCATCCTCAACATCAAGTGGCAAGACCATATCCCAGACGTTGAGGTACTGCGTCGTGCACACACAGTCAGTGTTGAAACCCTAATAACAGTGTCACAGCTTCGCTGGGCAGGGCATGTACGTTGGATGGCCAACAGTAGATTGCAAAAAGCTGTGTTTTACTCGGAACTGAGCCAAGGAAAAAGGAGCCATGAAGGACAAAAATTGCGTTTCAAAGATGTCCTAAAGCGGCATATGAAAAGAACTGGCATCCCCTGTGATACCTGGGAGGAAGAGGCACTCTGGAAAGTCAGTTGGCGAGGACTTTTGAGGAAAGCAACGTCAGCCGTAGAAGAGCAACACCAGCAAGAATATCAGCGTGCCCATGACCGACGACATTCAGCAACTACTTAAGCATTTTCTGGTGCAACAACTGTCAGCGTTTCTGCAGATCCCGAGTGGGTCTGATTGCCCACACAAGAACCTGCTTGAGATAGACCTCACCTCAAACACAAGACAAGACAGTCATCTTTGGCAACGAAGGACAGCCATATATACCCTTGAGAATGTAGGAGTACTGGAGCAATAACCCTCCTTGAATGCTACACAGAAACAATGCATTACTAACATTTGGAAACATCATCTTTTTACAAGTCGTGCTGCCAAACTCTAGCCTTTATAAATATTACACATGACATTATGTAATGCTGACATTGTTGCAGGTAGGTTGCTGTCTGAGGAAAGGGACCAATTATATTGAAGGCCATCCTCTTCAAAATGCTGCCGCAATGTGTAGTTACATTTCTGGACAGGTGCACGCTAGGTCAATATAAGCTACAGTATACATTCATTGCAGCCCAGCTGAGCTCTGGGAGGACCGGGGGTTTGTCAGTAGGTCCTTCATATCACTGTTGTAGTATCATCAGGGTTAAACACTGCATCTGTATTCACTGGATATTGCTGCTAGTTCCACTCTGTGTATTTAATTATTTCATGGATCCTGTGCTTCAGTGTGTTCATGGATTTATTTTATCAGTCAGCCTCATAAATAGTGTATATATGTGTGTACTTATTTATTTCATCCATCTGACCATCTATATGTGACAACTTGATACTTTTAAAATGATGTATTTGCAACAACCCATGAATTTACTTCCAGTGTATTTTTATTAAAACAAATGGAACAGAAATGTAGCAAGTCACATGGAATATTAGTTTTTCCACGTCAAAAAAACCAACATGAAAAGAGTATCTGGAGAAGCATACTGTATCTGTGCAATTCTTAGCACAACCAGGAGAAAATTAGCCAAACAAGATAAGTTAGCAATTAGCTAAACTGGCATGGTTTATATAATCAGTCACACAAGTCTTCAGCACATATGCTCAACTCACCCGTGATTGCTGTGTCACTGGGAGCAGTCCTCACAGGCTGCTAAAGTGTCCCATCAAGCCAGCTTCCACTGCGGTCTCCTCCGAGCAAATTAAGACAAAGCTCAGGCAGGATGCTGAGGGATGCTCTGTTACCGGCTAAACCATTTCTCCATTGTCCTCCTCACAGCCCGACTAGCCACTGGGTCACCCACCAAAGCCGGGGCACTGCAAACAGCAGCCAGCGGCACCAGTCCAGAGGACA
This sequence comes from Pholidichthys leucotaenia, assembly GCA_020510985.1. Taxonomy (NCBI): domain Eukaryota; kingdom Metazoa; phylum Chordata; class Actinopteri; order Cichliformes; family Pholidichthyidae; genus Pholidichthys; species Pholidichthys leucotaenia. The sequence continues at coordinate 290,920,296 of CM035845.1, forward strand.
CCGAAGGCTGAGGGCATCTGGTGTGGCTTTGTGTTTTTGGAGTTTTGGTTCAGCTTGTTTGCAGTCATGCTCAGTGCTGGGCCAGAAATGTTGTGCATTACACCATAAACTGTCCACTGCTATAGTTTTGCATTTCCGGCTTGCACTTTTTTGGTATGTCAAAATGAATTACCTCTGCCAAGAAGGTAATGTCATTGGAGTGGTTTTTCTGTTAGCAGTATTATGCAAAAACTACTGAATGGATTTTGGTGAAAATTTCACCAGAGGTAGCCCTTGGGCCAAGGATGAACTCATTAAATTTTGGTGATGATCTGAGAGTGCATACCTCCACCAAGGGCCTTGTTTGTGTTTGTGTAGCAGGATTACACAAAAACTTCTGGATGAATTTGGACGACATTTTCACCAGAGGTGGTCCTTGGGCTAGAGACGAACCCATTACATTTTAATTTTTTTTTTAATTTTGTGTACTTTATTGATTCCCATTGTGTCAGGTCAGGCATTGGCTTGCTTGCTACTGGATAACCATGAAAACCGGTACTACCTGTCTCATGGGTCGGGCCGTTGGCGACTCAACCGGCATCCCCGCCCTTCCGAGGGCGTAGAGGGTGAAACAGGGCATCCTGGCAGAACTAAAAACAATATCTGCCACAGGTCTGTGGTGGACCACTCCCGGTTACACAGGGTGAGACTGGACATCCTGGCAGATAAACACATTTGTCGCAAGGTCTGTGGTGGACTGTGCCAGTCAGTGCATTGTGACATGCACTACACAAAGAGCAGAGATAAACAAACCTATCATCTGGTCAGTCACTGCAACAGATACTGGAGTCAGTTTGTCTTGGCTTGTCCTTGCCACTGATAATACCTTCATCTGCCAAGAAAGTGCTGCTAGTCCAGCAAAAGCTAGCAGTACTCAAATACTTTGCAAGCAGTTTCATGAAATGGTCAATCAGAAAGCAACTCATACCGGCTCGGACGTCACCCGGGCTTACAAGGTCCGCACTAATCTGTTCACACTCCGACAGGCAGTGAAAAGTAAGCTAGGAGCAGGACAAAAGAAGAGGAAAACAGCAGCCTTGTATGTAGCAGAATGGAATGTACGCACTCTGTTGGACAGAACAACATCACAGCGCCCAGAAAGACAGACCGCGCTTGTGGCCCTGGAAATGAACAGGTACAATGTAGACATAGCTGCACTTAGTGAAACAAGATTGCCTGGATATGACAGCTTGGAAGACCATGGGTACATCTTCTTTTGGAGTGGGAGATCAACTCAAGAAAGGAGAGAAGCAGGAGTGGGCTTTGCAGTTAGAAAGGAGATAGCAGCAATGCTTGATGAGGAACCGGTGCCAATCAACGGCAGGATAATGACTATGAGACTCCCACTACAGTGGAAGATGTATGCCACACTCATCAGCGTATATGCCCCAACAATGACCAACACAGAGGAGGTGAAGGAAGTTCTACAGTGATTTACGTGAGACTATCAGGCATGTACTGACTGATGACAGGCTGATACTTGTTGGAGATTTTAATGCCAGAGTTGGTTCGGACACTGAGAAATGGAAAGGAGTGCTAGGCAGTCATGGAGTAGGCAAGTGCAATGCTAATGGAGAACTTCTACTTGCACTATGTTCAGAGTACAACCTTGTGATAACCAACACTCTATTTAAGCACGAGGACACACACAAGAAGACATGGATGCACCCAAGATCCAAGCACTGGCACTTATTAGACTACATCATAGTCAGGCAGAGAGACATAAGGGATGTATTGGACACCAGAGCAATGAGAGGCTTGGACTGTGGTACTGATCATGTTATGCTGATGTAACACCCACTTGTGTGTAACACTTCTTTGTAGCACTTTAGGTGTATGTACCCTTGTGGTAGTATTGGGTTTTTGCAGTGTAGTTACCTTTAACTCTACTACCTGGATGAAAGGGACAATTGGGCCAGGTCAGGTAGACCCTAGGTTCGTAGGAGCCTGGAGGGCGTAACATCAGATGACACAACACCGATATATAGGAACTTGCAATTATGTATATATATATACGTATATATATATATATATATATTTTACAAATGTGTATTATTTACAGATGTGTACATCTAATAAAAACAACAACAACACAGCACTTGTCACAATAATAGAAAGGGAAAAAAAACTAAATAAACTACCCCAAAATATATTTACAAGATGTTCAGTCCTTGTGTATCTGTCCCAGGTGACCAATTGGATCACCTTTACCAGTCAATCGGGTTTGGGCTTTGGCTCGCCATCCAGATCTGGAGAATCCACGTTCTGGTCAAACCAGTCCAAAGAAAAAACCTGACCTACAGAATAGGCCAGACACAACAAATAAGCTATGGTCTAAAGCTTATCACATGGGTTTCAAATGCAAATGTTCTAAGTTGTACAACAATAATTTTTTTTACTTTAAAACACATGTAAACCACAGGTTCAACATTCACCATTAAATAGCAATCAATGGCAAGGGAATTGGGACCTTTGCTAACTGTTACAGCTTTGGAAAATAGCTTTTTCTCATGAAAAAAATAGCCGAAATTAGCATTGGCGGTTAGCATTTCAAGCTAGCAATTAGCATTTCCCATACACACTAAATGGCACTTACCAAGCTAAATGACACGTGTGTCATGGGGTTCCCGCGCTCAACGTGCGTTTACAGCCTTTGGATCCAAATCTTAAAATTTAACAAACGGGGCATTAGAATTTGATAATACAGCAATGTCTCATTGCAGGTGTTTGTTCAGGCTTACCAATCTCAAGTTTTATCTGAGACAACGACTGCTATTAGCACGTTAGCGTCGCCATATCATCAAGGACCGTCTCTCTCTCTCTTGGTCGGAGTCTTTTGGCGTCTGGCGTGACTGAGCCAAAAAATGCAAGTCATACCCAGACCCGGAGAAAGAACGCTTAACCCATTGGCTGGCGCTGCCAAACAACGGTGCAGCCATTGGTTGCTCAAAATACCAAATAAAAACATTTGGAACTTTTTCAAAACTCCCCAGAAAATGTTCCCTACTGTTTTATGAATATATATTTATTTAAATATTCATCTTTAAATTATTTACTCCCATTGTGAAATGGGTGTTTTTCTTTTTAAAAGCGGTATCAGTATTCATATTTCCATTCACAGTTTTAACACTGGATTAAGGATTAAGATCTAGATTAAGGATTTGCAGACGAAAACAGCACTGCAGGATGGGTGCGAAGCCACCATGGAAGCTGAACTGAAAGGCCAAAAGAAGCAGGAAGAACTTACACAGGAAAAGGATGAAAACTTGAAAGACTGGGATAGCAACAACTCAGAGAATGACATAGAAGAGAAATGGGCAACACTGAAGGATACGGTGTATCAGACTGCGAGTGATGTATTAGGCTACCCTGAGAGGAAACATCAAGATTGGTTTGATGAGCATGATGAACACCTGAAGAAACTACTAGAAGCGAGGAATACAGCTAGGCAGGAAAACCTACAGTGTAACACGAGGTCGAAGAAGATGAAATACTCAAAGGCTCAGAGTGAGCTACAGAAGTACACCAGAGAAATGAAGTCCAACTGGTGGGATGAAAAAGCGGAGAAACTTCAAACTGCAGCAGACAGGAAGGACATGAAAACATTCTTCACAGGTTTGAGAGAAATCTATGGCCCTAAACCAAGAGGATTGATCCAACTAAAGGCTATGAATGGTGAAACGGTTTTGCAGGAGAAAGACAAGATCCTGGACAGATTTGCAGACCACTTTGACCAACTACTAAACAACCCTGGAGATCTCACTGAAGAGGCTAAAGAAGCTCTAGTGCAGCGACCAGCTGTATCAAGTCTGGATGAACCACCAAATTTTGATGAACTAATGGCAGCTATCAGGACAAGACAGGATGGTAAAGCTCCAGGAAGGGATGGAATTCCAGCAGAAGTGTGGAAATTTGGTGGCGTTCAGCTGACCAACTGCCTGCACAAGCTCATCCAAGAGATATGGGATGCCCAGAAAGTACCTCAAGACTGGAAGGATGCAAGTATTGTGCCTTTGTTCAAGAAAGGTGACAGGAAAGATTGTGGAAATTACCGAGGTATATCACTGCTAGGCACTGTTGGTAAGATTCTCTCACGTGTACTACTTAACAGACTCAGTGAACACATCTCACAGAATGTACTTCCGGAAACCCAATGCAGCTTTAGAAGTGGAAGAAGCACAAATGGACATGATTTTCTGCTTGAAACCGGTTCAAGAAAAGTGTATCGAACAGAACATGCCGCTTTATGTAGTCTTCATGGACTTCAGTAAAGCCTTCGATACTGTTTCACGACAAGGACTTTGGCAGGTACTCAAGAAATATGGTTGTACAGAGAAGTTTGTCAGCCTGATTGAGGCACTCCATACAGGTATGCAGGCAAACGTAGCAATGAGTGGTTCAGTATCTAAAGACTTTTCAGTAAGCAACAGGGTGAAACAAGCGTGTGTGCTGGCACCTACACTCTTCTCGCTATATCTGGCAGCCATGCTTGAGGTGGCCTTCAAAGACACTTCAGAAGGAGTATACATTCAAACAAGGAGAGAAGCAGAATTGTTCAGTGTGGCACAGTTTAAAGCCAAGAGTAAGACATTGATAAAGGTAGTAAGAGAAATGCTCTTTGCCGACGACAGTGTTCTAGTTGCACACAGCGTGGAAGATATGCAATCTTTAGTGGAGAAATTTGCAAGAGCAGCTAGCCAATTCAGCCTCCAAATCAACATCAACAAGACACAGTGCCTTTATTAACCACCAAAGTTCCAATTATCAGCATCACTACCAGAAGAGATCAGCATTGGTACAGAGCCACTAGTCAAGTACAAGACTTTCAAGTACCTAGGGAGTACTGTTTCAGAGAATGCTAGGCTGGAGGATGAACTATCTCTCAGAATGGGAAGAGCGAGCGCTGTGTTTGGAAACTTGAGGGAGAGACTGTGGAACAATCGACATGTGTCCATCTGTGTGAAATGCAAAGTGTACAGAGCGACAGTACTAGCTACTCTATTATACGGTGCTGAAACTTGGACTGTCTACAGAGTGCAGGTGAAGAAACTCCACGCGTACATGATGAGACACCTTCAAGCCATAATGAACATCTCATGGAAAGACAAGATAACCAACATAGAAGTGTTGAAACGAGCTGGTCTACCATCAATGGAGGACATGCTAATACAGATGAACCTGAGATGGCTCAGACATGTTGAGAGGATGGACCACCAGTGTCTCCCTCGGCAGTTACTCTACTCACAGTTATGCGAGGGCAAATGCAATCAGGGTAGACCAAGGCTCAGATTTAGAGACACTGTAAAAAGAAACTTGAAGAAGTTGGACATAGACAGGAGTTCCTGGCAGCGGAAGGCTAAGGACAGAGCTGTGTGGAGGAATCTGATCAGACCTAAATGAAACAGTCATTGTCGCCCACGACAGACTGCTATGATGATGATGATGATGATGATGATGATGATGATTGATTCCCAGAGGGGGAATTCAGGGCAACCACCTAGATGGATGAAGCAGCTACAATACGGTGCCATCCCTTCACCATTCACACACACATTCAGACCCAACCTGCATGTTTTTGGCCTGTGGGAGGAAACCGGAGTACCCGGGGTAAACCCACGCAGACACGGGGAGAACATGTAAACTCCACACAGAAGGGCCACTGATGGTCAGGGGGTGGGATCGAACCCACGATGGTCAGGGGTGGAATCGATCCCGTGACCTTCCTACTGTGCTGCAACTGTGCTAACCACTGCACTACTGTGCTGCTCCATTTTTTGATGGTCCAGGAATGCATACCTCCACCAAGGCTCTTATCTTCTCACAGTGTGTTAGCAAGAATCCTCCAAAACTACTCGATAGACTTTGATGCAGTTTTCACCAGAACTGGCTCGTGGCCTACACACAAACCCATTACATTTTGGAGGTGATCCATGAGGGACGGAAGGAGCCTTGGTGGAGGTATGCACTCTCTGAGTGCTTTTGTACTTGTGTTATAAATTAATATTTAAGAATCGGAATTTTAACATTTGTGCATAGATTCAGAATTGTTCTTGTCCAAATCGAGATGCATCAGGAAAATGATTATTTCCCCCACCCTTATTATTTATGTATTTTTTCTCCAAATAAATATTTTTATTTTCCACACCTGCCCACATGCATCACTTGTGCTGTGTAGCTGGAGAACATATTTCTACAGTTCTTTATAGAAAAGTACAGCTTCATACCCTGTTAGTTTATCTGACACAGTCTTAATAGAAACAGATCCTAACCTCAGGCTATCCTTCCTCTGACAAAAAACCCAAGATCTAACAATGGATTGTGAAAGGTAACTTTGAAAAGGCAGTTTATAGTTTCTGACGGTGGGACACAATGACCCAGCATCATTCTCAGTTTAATGTTGTGACTACAGGGAGAAGGTTCAGCTGATCCGCACAGACGGAGCATCAGGGTTGGCCAGGCTGTCTGGAGATGCCGACCTTGTTATGCTGCTAAGGTAAAAACATCCTTAAATCTGCACTTGATGTTTTCTCTTCAGTCTTGCCAATTGCATTTCTGCACTTAACATATATTGTTCTAATTTATTTATGCTTGTCTAAGTTTTGCAGCCACCCTCCTGTATACTTCTTTAACCTATTTCTTTCCAATCTTGCTTCCCATGCAGCCTATTTGAAGATGAAGTAATGTCCTACGTGCCTCCTCATGCCTTACTTCACCCAAGCTACTGCCAGTCACCTCGGGGGTCACCTGTTTCCTCCCCACAAAACTCACCAGGTAAATATGACATGTTTCAGAAAAGTTACTGCACTACCCGAAAATTCCTCATGAACTCCTGTGCATCAAAATACGATCAAAATAGGACAATTGGTGTCACATCATAAACTTCTGGAAGGCCCTGTTCTCCATATCCAGGCACCAGCACACAATAGTTAAGCTTTGAATTAACAGCTATTTCCTATGGTTCATTGGGTTAGCACATCTTTAATTGATGCAGCTACATAAGACATAACTAGACATGTAATAAAGTGCAGTCCTAATACCTTTTAGGGGTGGGCAATATGACCTAAAATGATATCAAGATATTTCTGTGAATTTTCACAAGAATGTTATTCTTCGTGATATCACAGAATATTGTTTTTCTCTTAAATTTAACAAGGACAGTTTCACAGGCTATTGATGTTTATGTTCAACATATTCACTAAAAACAAAACAAAATCTCTTATTTCTCCAGTTTATAAAGAGCAGTTTAGAATGCGTTTCAAACATTTTTTTTCCGCAATATTTTTTATTGAACCTTCTTTTTTTTACAAACATAGCACACACAATCAGACACTAACACAAAAGTAATTTAAAAATTAAAAATAACAATAACAAAATAACAAAAAAAAGTGTAATAAAAACAACAGCCATTAACAAAAACAAGTCAACAACAATGCTCCTCTGTTTAGTCTAGGTAATCTATTACATAAGAATACATAATATACATTCACCAGCTTGGAATTTGCAAGGTCCACACATATCATTCACCTTCTTCTTCAGAAGTTATGTTTAATTTCTTTACATATATCAATGAAAGGTCTCCATATATTCTCAAACACATTTTCCTTTGATTTCAGTATATATGTTATTCTTTCTAGTGGAAGGTTTGTTAACATCTGTCTTAACCACTGAGTCACATCTGGTCTATGAGTCTTTTTCCACAGTAGTGCAATACATTTTTTGGCATTAAGCAAACTGAGGTCTATGAATGTTCTTTCACTCTTATTAAAGTTATGTTTTTCTTGATACAGACCCAACAAAAACAGTTTAGGGTTCAATGTGATTTGTTTTGAAATTATTTTTTCAATTGTTACCCTCACCTCTTCCCAAAACATTCTGATTTTTCTACATTCCCATAAACAGTGAAATAGGGTTCCTTTACTTTCCATACATTTTGTGCATGTATCTGGTATGTTTTTGTTATATCTATTTAATTCCACTGGTGTAACATACATCCGCATTAACCATTTAAAATGTATCAGTTTAAGACGTACATTTATTGATTTGGTTTGAGCTCCTGCACAAGCCATTTCCCATTGTTCCTCTGAAATTTCAATTTGCAGGTCTTCTTTCCAGTCATTCAGTCTTTTCTGTGAGTTTTCACTTGAGAATAGTGTCAATGAGTTGTAAAACTCTGAAATAATACCCTTTCTCTTACTATCTTTCATCAAAATTTTTTCCAAAGTTGAATAAGTAGGTCGGGTGAGAGCATTATTTTGATTTGAACAAATAAAATTTCTAAGCTGAAGATATTTAAAAAAGTGTGTTCTATTAAGATTGAATTTAATCCTCAGTTCTTCAAAAGACATTATGTTATCTGAGCGTGACAAATATAAGTCTTGAATCTTTTGAATCCCTTTTAAATTCCATACTTTAAATACAGTATCCGCTCTCCCTGGTGTAAAATATTGATTACCCCATATTGGGCTAAATTGTGACAGTGAATGTGGTTCTTTTAAATATTTTTTAGTTTCACACCATATTTTGATCCTGTGCTTTACAATTGGATTTTTAACTTGTTTCTGTAATTTTTTTTAGCCGAGTCTGAGTATATGAATAAGGGAAGAGGTAAAGGTAAATTGTATGATTCCATTTCAGTCCAGTGAGGAGGATCATTTGATGAAAAATAATATGTCATAGACCTCAGTTGTGCTGACCAGTAATACAAAGTAAAGTTTGGACATTTCAGACCTCCACGATCAAATGGCAAGTATAGTAAGGACAAACGTAATCTAGCCTTCCTATTGTTTCATATAAATTCCACTAACTTTTTTTTAATTCTTGAGAATAGATCTGAAGGTGGTGGTAAAGGAATGTTTTGAAATAAATAAAGTATTTTTGGTAAGATACTACTTTTAAGTATATTAATTCTCCCAGTCATTGACATTGGTAGTGACATCCATCTCTGAAGCAACTCATTAATATTTGTCATTAAGGCTTCATAGTTGGCATTGGCGACTGATTCTAGCTTAGGCAAAATTTGAATTCCTAAATATTTAAACTGATCTACAGTATTGAATTGGTTTACCTCAGGAGATGGATGGTTTCTCTGGGTCTCATTTAACATTAATATTGAAGATTTTGTTTTGTTTATTTTATATCCTGATATATCCCCAAAGTTCTTTATTAAATTTAACAAGGTCGGAATTGATTTTTTAAAATTCGACATAAACAAAATTATGTCATCGGCATACAGGGAGATTTTACGTTCTGTTGGTCCTACTTTAATTCCATATATTTGTGGATGTAAACGTACTGCCATCGCTAAAGGTTCAATTGCCATAGTAAACAATAAAGGTGAAAGTGGACAGCCTTGTCGACATCCTCTATTGATTTTTATTGATTTTGAGATATTGCTGTTTGTTAGGATTTCTGCTGTAGCATTATTGTATATTATCTGGACCCATTTTATGAAATTATTTCCAAGTCCAAACCTTTGTAGGACTTCAAAAAGATAGGGCCATTCGACCTTATGAAAGGCCTTTTCGGCGTCCGATGATAAGAGAGCTGTATCCGGTGCTTCTTTATTGGAATAAATAATATTAAATAGTCTTCTTACATTATGGAAGCCTTGTCTTGCCATTATAAAGCCATTCTGATCTCGGTTAATAATATTTGGTAATATTTCTTGTAGTTGTTTTGCTAAAATTTTACAGATTATTTTAAGATCAGCATTTAATAGGCTTATTGGTCTCATGTTTTCACATTTATTAGAGGGTTTACCTGGTTTTGGCAACAGTATAATTAAGGCATTATTCATGTATGGTGGTAAATTACCATTTTGAAATGCTTCTAAAACCATTTCCAAAAGTGGTTTTATTAATTTATTCTTGTCAGAATCTGAAAACTCAGAGTGATCGTATGTCAGTTCGTTACCTCAATAAAGATTCATGACACAGAATATTAGTTCTCATATGAGTCTTTACTGCAGGAGTGCATACCTTTAACAGCGTTTCCAGCACTAAAGATTTTCAACAATCCAGAGACTTTTATACATCGTCAGTCATATAATCACAAGAGAACATCTGCTGAATGCCATATACAGTCATAACAGGAATATGCAAACATCGGCCCGAAGGGAGAATAGCATGACCTTGCAGGTGTACTTCACATAAAGTCCAGACTCCAAGTTAATCATAGTCACAGCATTTCATAAGAAAACAAGATTAATTTTCCCTCATTCCCAGACCCCTTATCATGCACACAGTTTTATCTAGTGAGACAGTTTTACTTCTCAAGCTAAAGGCATCTTAGTCTTACACATGAAGAACACTCAGTAAGTCTTCTCATTATACAAAAATGAAACAGTGTACCATAAACTTGTATAGATAGGAAAAATGATAATATGCATATATAATTTCACAGCAACATAATGTGCATAAATGAGTATACACTTGATTATATAAAATGATATAAAATGATAACATGTATATACAATTTTCTGACAATTCTTAAATTTTTTATAGAGGTCAACTGGAAGACCATCTTGTCCTGCTCTTTTTCCTGATTTCATATCATCAATGGCTTGCCCAACTTCTTCTTGACTAATTTTAGACTCCAGTATCTCCCTGTTTTCATTTGGAATACATGGTATAGATAATCCACCCAAAAACCCATTTAGTTTTGTTAAGTCAGTTTCATTTTTTGTATCATATAGTTTTTCATAATAATCTCTAAAGGCACTATTAATTTCTAAAGGATCTATAACTACCTGTCCGTTACTTATAATACTGGTAATTGGTGTTTTAGATTCTAATTGTTTAATCTGCCATGCCAATAATTTTCCTGATTTTTCACCTTGTTCATAAAAAGTTTGCTTCAATCTTAAAAGACTCGAGGCAGCTCTATTCGCTGATTTTTTGTCATATCCAGCTCTCAGAATCAGTAATTCGTTCTCTAACTGTGGGTTACTTCCTGCATACACCTTTTCTTGAAGAATTTTTATTTTACGTTCCAACTGGACTCTCTCCTCTCGGGTCTTCTTAGATTTTGAACCTGTATAACTAATAATATGCCCGCTAATAAAAGTTTTGAAAGCCTCCCACTTTATACATGCCGTTGTTTGTGTAGTATTAATATCAAAGAACTCATCTATCTGTTTTTCTCTGTACTTAACAAATTCCTCCTCCTGAAGCCATTTATGCTGAAAATGCCACCTACCTGGGTCCTTTGTCAATTTCTTATCTACGTATACTAGACAGCAGGGTGCATGATCAGAGATCACTGTTATCATAGAAACAGTTTTGAATCTTGGACCTTAATTCTGTAGAGATCAAAAAGTAGTCAATATGTGAGAATGTCTTATAGGTATTAGAATAACAAGAATAGGCTTTGACTTGTGGTTTCATTTCTCTCCATATATCTAGCAATCTCAATTCTTTCATAAAATGATTAATGGTCATCCTACATCCATTGTGCGTACAGTCCAGTCCTGTTGATCTGTCTATACTGGGATTCAGTGTACAATTAAAATCCCCTGCTATTATATGTTGCCCTGTAAGTGATGATAAAGTGAGGAATAAATTAACATAGAAGTTTTGATCATCAATATTGGGGCCGTATAAGTTCACCAGATTTATATTTTCTAATAACAAAGATCCTTGGATGATTAGATATCTTCCAAATTTGTCTCCAATTACATTTTTCACTTGAAATGGAACTGTTTTGTGTATGAGAGTCATAACTCCCCTAGCTCGGGATGAAAATGACGAGGTGAACACGTTACCTTGCCATCTTCTCCTAATTCTTTTTACATCAGAATCAGAATCAGATTTATTGCCATTGTTCATGTAGTACACAAACTAGGAATTTGTCTCGGTGCAATGCTGCAACATTAAACATGATAAAATAAAAGAAATAAACTATACATGCAATAAAGTGTAGAATAAGAGTGAGTAATACTGGTCAGCAGTTAAAATATATTAGCGAGCAGCAGATAATGTGGAGAACCATATAGTGCAGTCAGTAATGCAGGAAGAAAACAGTGATGATTGACATGAGTCTGGTTGAGCTGCTGTACATAGTGCACGAGAGTCAATAAGTCACTTAGTGTTCAGCAGTCTGATGGCAGAGGGGAAGAAGCTGTTCATGTGACGGGAGGTTTTAGTCTGGATGGACCGAAGTCTTCTACCTGAGGGGAGGGGGGCAAACAGTACGTGACCAGGGTGTGAGGGATCGGCTATGATCCGACCTGCACGCCTCCGGGTCCTGGAGATGTACAGATCCTGGAGAGATGGGAGCTTGCAGCTGATCACCTTCTCAGCAGTGCGCACGACGCGCTGCAGCCTTAGTCTATCCCTGGCAGTGGCTCCTGCGTACCACACGGTTATGGGGGTGGTGAGGATGGACTCGATGATGGCTGTGTAGAACTGCACTAATATCTTGGTGAGTAGCTTGAGCTTCTTCAGCTGCCGCAGGAAGAACATCCTCTGCTGGGCCTTTTTGATGAGGGAGCTGATGGTCGGCTCCCACTTGAGGTCCCTGGTGATGGTGGTGCCTAGGAAGCGGAAGGAATCAGCAGTGGTGATGGGAGAGCCTGTGAGGGTGAGGGGGGGCAGAGGGGTTGTGACTTTCCTGAAGTCCACAATCATCTCCACTGTCTTCAGAGCGTTCAGCTGCAGGTTGTTGTTGTTGCACCAGGACGCCAGCTGGGCCACCTCTCTCCTGTAGGCGGACTCGTCGCCGTTGGAGATGAGCCCGATGAGGGTGGTGTCGTCCGCAAACTTGATCAACTTGACAGACTGGTGGCTGGAGGTGCAGGAGTTGGTATAAAGGGAGAAGAGTAGGGGGGAAAGTACACAGCCCTGGGGTGATCCGGTGCTGATGCTAGCAGAGTCTGAGACAGTCTTTCCCAGCCGCACATGCTGCCTCCGGTCCGTCAGGAAGTCGGTGATCCACCTGCAGAGGGATTCAGGCACGTTGAGCAGGGACAGCTTGTCCCGGAGCAGAGCGGGGCGGATGGTGTTGAATGCGGAGCTGAAGTCCACAAACAGGATCCTGGCGTAGGTTCCCGGGGAGTCCAGGTGCTGCAGGATGGAGTGGAGGGCCAGGTTGACTGCGTCGTCTACAGATCTGTTGGCTCGGTAGGCAAACTGCAGCGGGTCCAGGAGAGGGGTGGTGATGGACTTGAGGTGGGGCAGGACCAGGCGCTCAAAGGACTTCATGACTACAGAGGTGAGCGCTACAGGTCTGTAGTCGTTAAGTCCAGTGATCCGTGGCTTCTTGGGGACAGGGATGATGGTGGAGGATTTGAGGCAGAGCGGCACGTGGCATAGCTTAAGGGAGGTGTTAAAAATGTCTGTGAAGACAGGAGCCAGCTCTTTCGCACAGTGTCTCAGGGTGGAGGGAGACACGCCGTCCGGACCGGGGGCCTTGCGCGGATTCAGTCTGGAGAACTGTTTAAGCACGTCGTGCTCACTGATGACAAGGGCAGGGGGGGAGGAGGGGGGGCGCCTTTGATGAAGTAGGGACCGTGGAGGCTGTGGAGCTGGAGAGAGGGGGGGAGTTGGACACAGATGACGAGGTGTCAAAACGGGCATAGTGTTGGGACAGTCTTTGACAAAGGGCTTTGTCATCCTGACCTTTAGGAGCCTGAGGCCGATAGTTGGTGATTTGCCTCAGTCCTCTCCACACAGAAGCCGAGTCATTAGCAGTGAACTGCTGCTGGAGTCTCTCAGAATACACAGATTTAGCTCTCTTCAGCTCTCTGTTAAACCGATATTTAACCTCCGATATTTACATCCTCCTCTATTAGATGAGTTTCTTGTAAAAATACAATTTTTGAATCTATGTCTTTTATTTTATTCATAACTTAGACCCCATAACTCAACAACACTGCTTCAGGACGAAGTAAAACTTTGCCCTGAAGAAGTGTTGTTGACATGCGAAAAAAATGTGGGCAGATTATCCGCATTGTTGCACGTTTTTTTCTTTTTTCTTTTCAAGATTGCAGCAACAGCCTTAAAACTAAATTACTTCCTGACAACTAGACACAGATGCTCTAAGCATGGAGCGGCTGCTTCCGCACCATGTTTGCTTTGCCATTTCTATGGTAACACACAACTTCTGTCGGCAGCGTAACAGACCCCAAATATTGCAATATTCATTTTTACACCAGTATTAAAATTTATACTGGTATTATTGTGAATGATGCAATATTGCACACCCCTAATACCTTTGTTATGAAAGAAGACCATAGCTGTTCTTTATAATGCTGTAAACACATTAATGTGGGAATCTATTTATTTATTTTGACAATAATTCCAAAATTATCTAACTTTTAGCATATCATAATTTTCTTATGCTGTTCTTAGTTGGATGTATCTGGATTTTAAACTGTTGCTCAGACAAAACATACAAAGATGGGGAGTTGTTGTTATGTTGAAGGACATGTTAAAGTCCAAGTTAAGTTTGATACGCCAATCCATCCATCCATCCATCCATCCATCTTCTACCGCTTTTCCGGAGGTCCGGGTCACGGAGGCAGCAGTTCAAGCAGAGAAGCCCAGACTTCCCTCTCCCCCACCACCTGCTCCAGCTCTTCAGAGAGGATACCAAGGCATTCCCAGACCAGCTGGGAGAAATAGTCTCTCCACCGAGTCCTGGGTCTGCCCCGGGGTCTCCTCCCAATGGGACGTGCCCAAAACACCTCAAGTGGGAGGCGTCCAGGAGGCATTCTAATCAGATACCCATACCACCTCAACTGACTCCTTTCAATGTGGAGGAGCAGCCCCTCATGGATTGTCACCTTATCGTGGTGGGGGGTTTGCGTGCTCGAGTGATCCCAGGAGCTATGTTGTCCGGGGCAATTTGCCTCTGATAGGGTCACCCAAGACAAACTGGTCCTGGGTGAAGGGCCAGACTAAGAACGATGCAACAGACTCTCATGATAAATTCTAAATCAAGGATTCAGTGTACCCCGCCCGATATGGGGTTACCGGGGCCCCACCCTGGAGCCAGGCCTGGGGGAGGGGCTCGATGGCTAGCGTCTGGTGGCCGGGTTTCCACCCATGGGACCCGGCCGGGCTCAGCCCAAAGGAGTTACATGGGTCCGCCCTCCAGTGGGCTCACAACCTGCAGGAGGGATCATGGGGGTCCGGTGCTATGCGGATTAGGTGGCGGTCAAAGGCGGAGACCTTGGCGAACTGCTTTCTATGAACCAAGTATATGAACCAAGCTTTCTAAACTGATGTGCCAATCGTGGTTCAAAAATACCACAAGCAAACGTCTACACATGCAGTCATTTGGAGGTCATAAAGTCACAGGTCATGTCCATAGGGTAGGCGTGTGTCTGCATCTCCACAGAGCACCTTCTAATTTTATCATGTCTTGGCTATTTTCTGTTACATTTATATTTATTATGTATTTTAACATGATTGTGGCAGGTTGTTGTGGGTATTTTTTGTGTGTTTTCAGGCTTTTTTAAAATGCATTTTGGTGTTTTTAGTTCCTAGACGAGCCTGAGTACCATTTGCTGCCATCTCTGGTTACTAGGTATATAATTTGAACTATTTTTAGTGCCCATGGTAACATGCAGATCAGTCTCTTATTCTATTCTCTAATCTGTTGAGCTAATGTAGTCTCTGGGGGAAGCAGACATTTTTGCCCGTTTCCAGTGTAGCTGATGGATATCCAGACCCAGATTTGCGCTTCTAAAAATAACCAATGATAGCTGTTGTTTCGTGCATGTTGTAGAATTCCATCCTTGTTTTTCTCTCTACACAAGCCGTTTACCTTCCTGCATAAGGCTGATCCAATGTGATTGTTCAGTAGAGCTTGGACAACAATAAAGTTTCTGTTTATAGAGCTGACCTATAAAACATAGTAGTGGGTCTGTTGGGAGAAGTTTTGAATTTCAGACAGTAAAAACTAAGGCTGATTTAACAGAACCCAACAGATAAGGACTTGAGGATTTGAAGAGTTTCTTCCTGCCCCTCCATGTAGGTACTCAGAGAGCTAATGCCAGAGCCCCAGCACCTTACAAGAGGGACTTTGAGGCCAAGCTGCGCAACTTCTACAGGAAGCTGGAAACTAAAGGCTATGGTCAAGGACCAGGGAAGCTAAAGTAAATGGGCTGTTTATCTGCTGAGTCCACCCTTTATTACCTTTTTTATGTACCAATGAACATAGAGTTGCCTGGTCTTCACTTGGCTGTTTGTGCATCTCAGATTGATCATTCGTCGGGACCACCTCCTGGAAGATGCCTTCAACCAGATCATGTGTTACTCCCGCAAAGACCTGCAGCGCAGCAAACTGTACGTCAGCTTTGTTGGAGAAGAGGGGTGAGTACCTGTGGGGGTCAAAGAAGGGGAGAAGAAGAAAGCAGGAAAAACAAGTATGCATCATGCCATAGGGGTGCACCCCAATGTTCGATTACCCAGATATTTGTTTGTTACATTCAGGGCTTGACATTAACGTTTTTGCTCACCAGCCACTGTGGCTAGTGATTTTTCAAAGTTACTAGCCACTCAGCCTTTCCCCTAGCCACAATTCTGTGGTTGGAAAATGATGTTTAACATGATCAAATTTGACTCTTGCATACTAAAATTTACTTTAACTAAATTTACAACCTTTTTAAATGTAAATGACCGTTATACATACATAAAAAATAGGAGGAGAAACACTGTCTAATTATTTATGAATAGCAGTAAATACTGTAAAAGGGTAGAAAAAAATATTTGCAATATGAGAGTGAACTACAGGTAGATTTGGGGTCTGTCCCAATTCTCATTTGTACCCCTACCACTTTCCCTTTGTCTACCCCTACCCCATGGCCCTTGAGGGCTGAAAATTACCTCTGTGAATTGGGACACCCCTTCAGGCTGCACTACGTCATTAGTAGCTGCTGATGGATTTAACCTAAATGGACACTACCTGGTTTTCACCAGGAAAAAAGAAAAAGAAATTTGATGAGGAAAAGTTTCATCTTAAGGAGAAAAATGTCTCAAATTTACATGAACAATTCTAATCAGTGGAAAAAGTCAGAAATTTACCAGAAATAAAGCTGTAAATTCATAGAAAAATTGGACCCCCTGGCGGACAGGTTTTAGCCCACGGACCATATGTTTGACTCCCCTGGACCACCCCATTAAAAATACATATTTAGAGGGTAAAGGGCTAGCCACACCAAACACAACAGTGTTAACTATAGATTATAGTTTTAAAAATTATTCTAAGTAAGCGTCCACACCAATTAACAACATCACTCTAACAGCAGAGCCAAACATGAGCTGCACGCTCCACACTGGCTTCACCCCGCCACATATACAGTGGGGAAAGTAAGTATTGAACTCGTCAACATTTTTCTCATTAAACATATTTCTGATGGAACCCTTCACCTGAGACTTTGACCAGATATCAGTAACAACCCAAGTAATCAATACACACAAAGAAATCAAAGCAACTGTGTGCACAAAATAAGTTGTATTTAATAAAGTGGAATCACACAAGGAATAAGTATTGAACATGCATGGTGAAATTCATTTAATATTTAGTATAAAAGCCTTTGTTGGTAATAACAGCTTCCAGACGCCTTCTGTATGGAGAAACTAGGCACAGGCATTGTTCAGGAGTGATTTTAGCCCATTGTTCCACACAAACTGTCTTCAAATCTTGAAGGTTCCGTGGGGGTCTTCTATGAACTCTGATCTTCAGTTTGTTCCATAGATTTTCAACTGGATTCAGGTCAGGTGACTGACTGGGCCATTCTAGCAGCTTTATTTTCATTTATTTTATATTTATATTTATTTTATTTATTTTCATTCTCTGGAGCCAGTCGAGCGCTTCCTTGACTGTGTGTTTGAGATCATTGTCTTGCTGAAATGTCCACCCTCGTTTCATCTTCAGCATTTTGGCAGATGGCAACAGGTTCTTATCAAGGATGTTTCTGTACATTTGTCCAGTCATCTTTCCTTCAATTATATGAAATCTGCCTGTACCGTGTGCTGAAAACCACCCCCACACCATCACACCATGATGGGATGTGCAGTTCCATTTCTCCTCCAAACATGCTGTGTGTTGTGGCATCCAGAAAGTTAAATTTTGATCTGGTCTCTGACCAGACTAGTATTTTTTACCCATTATCCCAGTATTTTACTGGCTTGCCTGAATTTTGTGCAGCAAACTTTTAACAAGCTTCAACATGCTTTTTCTTCAGCAAAGGAGTCTTGCGAGGTGAGCAGGCATAGAGCCCATGTTGGTTGAGTGCATTATTTGTTTTCTTTGAAACAGCAGTACCTGCTAACTCCAGGTCTTTGTGGAGCGCTCCACGAGTGGTCTTTGGCACTTGAATAACTCTTGTGAGTTGTTTTGACTCCTCTGTCAGAAATCTTGCGAGGAGCTCCTGGTCGTGGCCGGTTTGTGGTAAAATGATGTTCTTTTTACTTTCAAATGATCGCTCCAACAGTGCTCACTGGAATATTCCAACGCCATCATTATCTTTTGCAACAATAAGGTTGCGAAGGTCTAGAGAGAGCTCTTTGCTTCTACCCATCATGAGTTCTTTGTGGTGTGACAATCTGATAGTCACAGACCTTTATAAAGGCCATCAGTCAGGACTTTAACCAGCTGAAATTAATTTGCACTGATGGAGGATGGGATAAGATAAGATAAGATAAGATAAGCCTTTATTAGTCCCACAACGGGGAAATTCCAGGATTGCAACAGCACAGGGATAGCAACACTCAGAGCAACAATCAGAAGGCAAGAAAAAAACAAGCAAGCAAGAGCGGCTAATATACATATGTACATATTACTATAAAATAAATATATACACACACACACACAGACACACAGTGCAGAGCATTGTAGCTGGATGGAATAAATATATGAGTATATGAACACACAGTGCAGGGAAAAGCCAGTGTGAACACACAGTGCAGAGCATTGTAGCTAGATGGAATAAATATGTAAATATATAAACACCCACAGTACGGAGCATTGCAGCTAGGTGGAATAAATATGCAAGTATATAAACACACACAGTGCGGAGCAATGTAGCTAGATGGAATAATATGTAGATATATAAAAAACACAGTGCGGAGCATTGTAGCTAGATGGAATAAATATGTAAATATATAAACACACACAGTGCAGAGCATTGTTTTTTTCCACAATATCTTTATTGAACCTTTTTTTTTTTTTAACAAACATGATACAAACAATCAAACACTAACACTAAAGTACTACAAAAAAAAAAATGCACTAAAAACACCAACAACCACCAACAAAATCAAGTCTTCAACAATGCTCCTCTGTTTAGTCTAGACAATCCAATACATAAGTATACATATTATGTTCACCAGTTTGGAATTTACAAGGTCCACACACATCATTCACCTTCTTCTTCAAGAGTTATGTTTAAATTTTTTACATAATCAATAAAAGGTCTCCATATATTCTCAAACACAATTTCCTTTGATTTCAGTATATATGTTATTCTTTCTAATGGAAGGTTTGTTAACATCTGTCTTAACCACTGAGTCACATCTGGTCTATGAGTCTTTTTCCATAATAGTGCAATACATTTTTTGGCATTAAGCAAACTGAGGTCTATGAATGTTCTTTCACTTTTATTAAAATTATGCTTTTCTGGGTACAGACCCAACAAAAACAGTTTAGGATTCAATATGATTTGTTTTGAAATTATTTTTTCAATTGTTACCCTCACCTCTTCCCAAAACATTCTTATTAATCTACATTCCCATAAACAATGAAATAGGGTTCCTTTACTTTCCATGCATTTTGTGCATGTATCTGGTATATTTTTGTTATATCTATTTAACTCCTCCGGTGTAACATACATCCGCATTAACCATTTGAAATGTATCAATTTAAGGCGTGCATTTATTGATTTGGTTTGAGCTTCTGTACAAGCCAATTCCCATTGTTCCTCTGAAATTTCAATTTGCAGATCTTCTTTCCAGTAGTTTAATCTTTTCAGTGAATTTTCACTTGAAGATAGTGTCAATGAGTTATAAAACTCTGAAATAATACCCTTTCTTTTACTATCTTTCATCATCATTTTTTCCAAGGATGAATAAATAGGTCGAGTGAGAGCTTTATTTTGATTTGTTCGAATAAAGTTTCTAAGTTGAAGATATTTAAAAAAATGTGTTCTATTGAGATTAAATTTGATCCTCAGCTCTTCAAAAGACATTATGTTGTCTGCACATGGCAAATATAAATCCTGAATCTTTTGTATCCCTTTTAAATTCCATACTTTAAATACAGCGTCCGCTCTCCCTGGTTTAAAATATTGATTACCCCATATTGGACTAAATTGTGACAATAACTGTGGTTCTTTTAAATAGTTTTTAGCTTCACACCATATTTTGATCATATGCTTTACAAATGGATTTTTAACTTGTTTTTGTAATTTTTTTGCCGAATCTGAGTATATGAATATGGGAAGAGGTAAAGGTAAATTGTATGATTCCATTTCAGTCCAGTGAGGGAGATCATTTGATGAAAAATAATATGTCATAGACCTCAGTTGTGCCGACCAATAATACAACATAAAATTTGGACATTTCAGACCTCCACGATCAAATGGTAAATATAATAAAGACAAACGTAATCTAGCCCTCCTGTTGTTCCATATAAATTCCACTAACTTTTTTTTTATTCTTGAGAATAGATCTAAAGGTGGTGATAAGGGAATGTATTGAAATAAATAAAGTATTTTAGGTAAAATATTACTTTTAAGTATATTGATTCTCCCGATCATCGACATTGGTAGTGACATCCATCTCTGAGTTAACTCATTGATATCTGACATTAAGGCTTCATAGTTGACACTGGCGACTGATTCTAGCTTAGGCATAATATGGATTCCTAAATATTTAAACTGATTTACAACATTGAATTGATTTACCTCAGGGGCTGGGTAATTTCTCTGGGTCTCATTTAGCATTAATATTGAAGATTTAGTTTTATTTATTTTATATCCTGATATTTCCCCAAAATTCTTTATTAAATTCAACAAGGTTGGAATTGATTTTTTTTAGATTCGACATAAACAAAATTATATCATCGGCGTACAGGGAGATTTTATGTTCTGTTGGTCCAACTTTAATTCCATATATTTGTGAATGTAAACGTATCGCTATCGCTAAAGGTTCAATTGCCATAGTAAACAGTAAAGGTGAAAGTGGACAGCCTTGTCGACATCCTCTATTGATTTTTATTGGTTTTGAAATATTGTTATTTGTTAGGATTTCTGCTGTAGCATTATTGTATATTATTTGAACCCATTTTATGAAATTATTTCCAAGTCCAAACCTTTGTAGGACTTCAAAAAGAAAGGGCCATTCAACTCTATCAAAGGCCTTTTCGGCGTCCAATGATAGGAGAGCTGTATCCGGTGCTTCTTTATTAAAATAAATAATATTAAATAGTCTTCTTACATTATGGAAGCCTTGTCTACCCTTTATAAAGCCATTCTGATCTCGATTAATAATATTTGGTAAAATTTCTTGTATTCGTCTTGCTAAAATTTTACAGATTATCTTAAGGTCGGCGTTTAATAGGCTTATTGGTCTCATATTTTCACATTTATTAGAGGGCTTACCTGGTTTTGGCAGCAGTATAATTAAGGCATTATTTATGTATGATGGTAAATTATTATTTTGAAATGCTTCTAAAACCATTTCCAAAAAAGGTTTTATTAATTTATTCTTAAATTTTTTATAAAGGTCAACTGGAAGACCATCTGGTCCTGCACTTTTTCCTGATTTCATATTATCAATGGCTAGCCCAACTTCTTGACTAATTTTAGACTCCAATATCTCCCTGTTTTCATTTGGAATACACGGTATAGATAGTTCATTCAAAAACCCATTTAGTTTTGTTAAATCAGGTTCATTTTTGGTATCATATAATTTTTCATAGTAATCTCTAAAGGCTCTATTAATTTCTAAAGGATCTATAACTACCTGTCCGTTACTTATAATACTGGTAATTGGTGTTTTAATTTCCAATTGTTTAATCTGCCATGCTAATAATTTTCCTGATTTTTCACCTTGTTCATAAAAAGATTGTTTCAATCTTAGAAGACTCGAGGCAGCTCTATTCGCTGATTTTTTGTCGTATTCAGCTCTCAAAATCAGTAATTCATTCTCCAACCTTGGGTCACTTCCTGCATACACTTTTTCCTGAAGACTTTTCATTTTATGTTCCAATTTAGCTCTCTCCTCTCGAGTCTTCTTAGATTTTGATCCTGTATAACTAATAATATGTCCCCTAATAAAAGCTTTGAAAGCCTCCCACTTTACACATGCTGATGTTTGTGTAGTATTGATGTCAAAGAACTCGTCTATCTGTTTTTCTATATACTTGACAAATTCCTCATCCTGAAGCCATTTATGCTGAAATTGCCATCTACCTGATTCCTTTGTCAATTTTTTATCTACATATATTAGACAACAGGGTGCATGATCAGAGATCACGATGTTATCATAAAAGCAGTTTTGAATCTTGGACCTTAATTCTGTGGAAATCAAAAAATAGTCAATACGTGAGAATGTCTTGTAGGTACTGGAATAACAAGAATAGGCTTTAACTTGTGGTTTCATTTCTCTCCATATATCTAACAATCTCAATTCTTTCATAAAATGATTAATAGTCATCCTACATCCAATGTGCGTACAATCCAGTCCTGTTGATCTATCCACACCTGGATTCAATGTACAATTAAAATCCCCTGCTATTATATGTTGCCCTGTAAGTGATGATAAGATGAGAAATAAATTAGCAAAGAACTTCTGATCATCTATATTGGGACCATATAAGTTCACAAGATTTATATTTTCTAATAGCAAAGAACCTTGAATGATTACATATCTTCCAAATTTGTCTCCAATTACATTTTTCACTTGAAAAGGAACTGATTTATGTATGAGAGTCATAACTCCCCTGGCTCGGGATGAAAATGAAGAGGTGAATACACTTCCCTGCCATCTACTCCTAATTCTTTTAACATCCTCCTCTATCAGATGAGTTTCTTGTAAAAACACAATTCTTGAACCCATGTCCTTTATTTTATTCATAACTTGTTTAAGTTTTTTTAAATTTTGTAGACCTCTGCAATTCCATGAAGTTAAATTAAGATTAACACTTTGGTCCATGATCAATAGAGAGTTTGGGATTACCTTGCAGTGTAAACATGCTCATACAGAGAAGCAAAAACATGAGTGGTTGAACATTCATCCTACAAACTACACACAAACAAATTTCCCCTTCCCACACTTGTGGCAAACCCCCCAAAATCAAAAGAAAAATTCTGTCTCCCGATATAGCCATCGACCGTTCCACACCCACGGGGAACAGCCTAAGCCACTCCTTCTTCATCCTCCCAATCACCCTAACTCTACTGCTTTTAATGACGTAACATTAACTCTCCTCTGTAGTTTTCCAACTTAACTCCAAAATTTTTAACAACTTTGTACATCATAGTTTTTTTGTTTTTTTTGTTTTGTTTTTGTTTTGTTTTTTTAATATATAATACAATCTATATTTTGTAAACTTACTATTTACTTCAAGTCAGTCAGATGCCTGTGCAAATGCTTAATTATTCTACCTTATATTTTGTTCATGCTTAGCTCCCACCAGTCTCTTCTTCTTCTTTGATCTTCTTGATGAACTCTTGCGCCTCCTCTGGGGTCTTGAAGATGTGGGTTCTGCCCTCATACGTGGTCAGCAGTCTCGCAGGATAGATTACACCATGACGAATCCCAAGGCTGCGCAGCTCCTTACGTACGGGATCAAACTGCTTCCTCAATTGCTGGATTCCTGTGGCCAAATCTGGGTAGAACCGCACCTGCTGGTCCTGGTGTTTAATCTCTCCTTTAGCACGTGCAGCGTTGAAGATCTTCATCCTGTCTCTGTTGCTAAGAAACTTCATAATTAAGGTCCTCGGCGGTCCCTTATCTCTCCGTGGGCCAATACGATGTGCTTTTTCCAGAACCACTGCTGATTGCAACTCCTCGCTGCCCAGCACCTCCGGAATCCACTTTTCCAGAAAGGAACATACGTCCCGACCTTCTGATTCCTCTGGAAGACCCACCAGCCTCAAATTATTCTGTCTCGACCGAGATTCCAAATCCAAAATATTATCTTCCAGAGATTTATTTTTTTTTCTCCAAAGTGCGCACCTTTAATTGAAGACGGGTGACGTCATCTTCAGCACTAGCGAGACGGAGCTCCATCTGCGCCGTTCGTTCTACACAGTCACCCAATTCCTTTCTTATTCCTTCCAACGCTGTCATAATCCCATCAAATCTAGAGGAAAAGTCCGCTCTCATTGAACTCATGGCAGCCATCAGCGCATCTGCGCCTCCCCCCGCAGACATCGCACCGTTGCCAGCCTCCTCCGCCATATATGGAGTTTTGTTTGCTGCGTCACAGACCTGAAAGTCCGTTAATTTGGACTGTTTCGGCGGCTCGCTTTTTCCTTTTCCTGGTTTTCCAGCCTTAGGCTTCGCCGACATATCCTCGCCCAAATGCTGGGATACGTTCTGTCCCAAATGAGAGAGTTATTTGCCGATTTTTTTTCTCCAGGAGCAGAGCAGAGCGAGACACGTCCGTCCTACGTGGCAGCCATAACCGGAAGTCCGTGCAGAGCATTGTTGCTAGATGGGATGAAACAGCATAACCGTCTACTTAGTTATCCTACATGGTATGATTATGTGCCCATACATATTCTCACCCTCCATAGCGACCGGTATGTTCCTAGTTGTATGCCGGAGGGGACCATTGTGTAAGTCTATTGCATCTTTTGCATTCAAAAAACTATTAGTTTGTTACGTCTTTTTGCTATCTCTGCGAGCAGCCCTGCTTAGGTTGTACAGTCTGACAGCCGTTGGTAGGAAGGACCTACGAAACCTCTCGGTTGTGCACCTGGGATGATGTAGTCTGCTGCTAAATGAGCTCCTCAGTGCATCCAGTATGTCCTGCATAGGGTGGAACTCGGACTCCAGCAGAGATGACAGTTTAGCCACCGTCCTTCTCTCTCCTATCTCCTCCACCGGATCAAGGCGCTGCCCCAGGACAGAGCTAGCTTTCTTAATCAGTTTGTTCAGTCTCTTCCTATCGGCTGCAGTAATGCCACTGCCCCAGCAGACCACTCCAAAAGTGATGGCTGATGCCACCACCGTGTCATAGAATGACTTCAGCAGCGCCCCTTGTACACCAAAAGACCTGAGTCTCCTCAGCAGGAACAGCCTGCGCTGTCCCTTCTTGTAGAGTGCGTCAGTATTGTGTGACCAGTCTAGTTTATTGTTCAGATGAACACCCAGGTACTTATAGGATGTCACCATCTCGATGTCTGTTCCCTGTATATTTACTGGTGCTGTGAGGGGCTGCCCATGCCTGCGGCAGTCCACCACCAGCTCCTTAGTTTTCCTCGCGTTGATCTGGAGGCAGTTCCGATGGCACCAGTCCACGAAGTCCTGGATAAGCCCTCTGTACTCAGCTTCATCTCCATTGGAGATGAGACCAACGATCGCAGAGTCATCAGAGAACTTCTGTAGATGGCAGTGTGTTGTGTTGTGTGAGAAGTCTGCAGTATAAAGAGTGAACAGGAAGGGAGCCAGCACCGTTCCCTGGGGGGCCCCCGTGCTACTGATGATTGTGTCGGACACACAGTCCCGGACACACGGATGGCTTCCTAAATTCTGATGGATTTCAGCTGGTTTCTTGGCTTTCTATGCCTTTTTGCACCTCTTTTCTTCATGTGTTCAATACTTATACCGTCTGTCATTCCACTTTATATAACTTGTTATGTGAACACAGTTGCCTTGATTTCTTTGTATGTATGGATTACTTGGGTTGTTACTGATATCTGGTGAAAATCTCAGGTCAATGGCTCCATCAGGAACATGTTCAATGTGAAAAATGTTGATGTGTTCAATACTTATTTTCCCTGCTGTATGTTGGTCCTGCTGCAGGATGAGACCATTTATGCCACTGTTGCAATCAATAATCTTAAAGGAATTTTTTAAACTAGACCAGTACCTTGAGCAGAGAAAAAAAAAATTAAGAAGAAAAGGAAAAAGAGTGTGAAATTATTCATCTGATTTTTCTCTCAGGTCCAGACTCCGGACTCGCACTGGTAGGATGAAGTGAGCGCACAACACAAAGCGGAATCACACGGGCTTGGAAATAATTGATAATAATAACTAGAAAAGCAGTCAGAGAGTGCATACCTCTGCCAAGTCTCCTTCTTTCCCTCATGAATCACCTCCAAAATGTAATGGGTTCGTGTGTAGGCCATGAGCCAGTTCTGGTGACAATTGCACCAAAGTCTGTCCATTAGTTTTAGAGTATTGTTGCAAGAGCCTTGGCAGAGGTATGCATTCTTGGATCATCACCAAAATGTAATGGGTTCCTCTGTAGCCCAAGAACCACCTCTGATGAAAATTTCATCTAAATACATCTACTGTAGTAGTTTTTATATAATCAACTTCAACTTCAACTTTATTTATATAGTGCCATTTCACAACAACAGTCATCTCATAATAATCCTGCTGCACAAATACAAACAAAGCCCTTGGTGGAGGTATGCACTCTCAGATCATCACCAAAATCTAATCATCTGTTCCCCGTGCCATTACACACCTTTCCTGAAAATTTCTTCAAAATCTGTTCATAACTTTTTGAGTTATGTTGGTAACAATTAAACCAACAAACCAACCAACCAACCAATGCCGGCAAAAACATTACATCCTCCCTTGGCAGAGATAATAATATTATTCAAGCTTGGATGCATAGAGCTGTTTCAGAGGGCTGCTTTATGCATCCAAATACAGTCCATGATAATTTCTCCTCCTCCTCCTCTATTTATTACACACTTAGATCCTGGTGAAAGTAGGTACAGCTTAGATCCTGGTGAAAGTAGGTACAGTGGGGAAAAAAGTATTTAGTCAGCCACCAATTGTGCAAGTTCTCCCACTTAAAAAATGAGAGAGGTCTCCAATTTTCATCATAGGTATACCTCAACTATGAGAGACAAAATGAGAAAAAAAAATCCAGAAAATCACATTGAAGGATTTTTAATGAATTAATTGGTAAATTCCTTGGTAAAATAAGTATTTGGTCACCTACAAACAAGCAAGATTTCTGGCTCTCACAGACCTGTAACTTCTTCTTTAAGAGGCTCCTCTGTCCTCCACTCATTACCTGTATTAATGGCACCTGTTTGAACTCATTATCAGTATAAAAGACACCTGTCCACATCCTCAAACAGTCAGACTCCAAACTCCACTATGGCCAAGACCAAAGAGCTGTCAAAGGACACCAGAAACAAAATTGTAGACCTGCACCAGGCTGGGAAGACTGAATCTGCAATAGGTAAGCAGCTTGGTGTGAAGAAATCAACTGTGGGAGCAATTATTAGAAAATGGAAGACATACAAGACCACTGATAATCTCCCTCGATCTGGGGCTCCACGCAAGATCTCACCCCGTGAGGTCAAAATGATCATGAGAACGGTGAGCAAAAATCCCAGAACCACACAGGGGGACCTAGTGAATGACCTGCAGAGAGCTGGGACCAAAGTAACAAAGGCTACATCAGTAACACACTACGCCGCCAGGGACTCAAATCCTGCAGTGCTAGACGTGTCCCCCTGCTTAAGCCAGTACATGTCCAGGCCCGTCTGAAGTTTGCTAGAGAGCATTTGGATGATGCAGAAGAGGACTGGGAGAATGTCATATGGTCAGATGAAACCAAAATAGAACTTTTTGGTAAAAACTCAACTTGTCGTGTTTGAAGGAGAAAGAACACCATACCTACTGTGAAGCATGGGGGTGAAAACATCGTGCTTTGGGGCTGTTTTTCTGCAAAGGGACCAGGACGACTGATCCATGTAAAGGAAAGAATGAATGGGGCCATGTATCTTGAGATTTTGAGTGAAAACCTCCTTCCATCAACAAAGGCATTGAAGATGAAACGTGGCTGGGTCTTTCAGCATGACAATGATCCCAAACACACCGCCCGGGCAACGAAGGAGTGGCTTCGTAAGAAGCATTTCAAGGTCCTGGAGTGGCCTAGCCAGTCTCCAGATCTCAACCCCATAGAAAATCTTTGGAGGTAGTTGAAAGTCCATGTTGCCCAGCGACAGCCCCAAAACATCACTGCTCTAGAGGAGATCTGCATGGAGGAATGGGCCAAAATACCAGCAACAGTGTGTGAAAACCTTTGGAAGACTTACAGAAAACGTTTGACCTCTGTCATTGTCAACAAAGGGTATATAACAAAGTACTGAGATGAACTTTTGTTATTGACCAAATACTTATTTTACTGAGGAATTTACCAATTAATTCATTAAAAATCCTTCAATGTGATTTTCTGGATTTTTTTTTCTTATTTTGTCTCTCATAGTTGAGGTATACCTATGATGAAAATTGGAGACCTCTCTCATCTTTTAAGTGGGAGAACTTGCACAATTGGTGGCTGACTCGTGTGCCCTCTGCTTTACTGAGGCCTGGCTCAAGGAAAAGACACCGGACAGCGCGCTCCTCCTCGAGGGATTTCAGCTGTTTCGTGCAGACCGAGATACGGGGCTCTCCGGCAAGTCCACAGGCGGAGGAGTCTGCTTCTACATCAACAGCAGCTGGTGCTCCGATGTAACTGTGATCTCCCAACACTGTTCTCCCGCTCTGGAATATTTATTCATCAACTGCAAGCCATTTTATTCCCCGCGTGAGTTCGCTTCATTCATCCTGGCCGCTGTTTACGTCCCGCCCGACGTGGACGTGCGCGAGGCTCAGCGCGCGCTCGCGGATCACATTCAGCAAGCGGAGCGGACTTTTCCGGACTCTCTGGTTATTGTGGTTGGCGACTTTAACCAGAGCAACCTGAGCCACGAACTCCCCCGATACAAACAGTTTATTAAATGCCCCACCAGAGGAGAGAACACGCTGGATCACTGTTACACTACAGTTGAGGACGCGTATCGCGCTGTTCCCCGCGCTGCGCTCGGTCTATCTGATCACGTGATGGTCCACCTGATTCCCACATACAGACAGAGACTGAAGCTCACAAAACCTGTTGTGAGCACTACGAAGAAATGGACCAGTGAAGCTGGGGAGGAGCTGAGCACGTGCTTGGAAATAACTGACTGGGGCATGTTTAAAGGAGCCACGCATGATCTGGATGAGTACACGGACACTGTGACCTCATACATTCACTTTTGTGAGGAGAGCATTCTTCCATCGTGCACCAGGGTGAGTTACTCCAACGACAAGCCCTGGTTCACAGCTAAGCTCAGACAGATCAGGAAGGAGAAGGAAGCAGCGTTGAAAAGTGGAGACAGGGACTGCTACAGGGAGGTCAAATACCGGTTTAGCAGAGAGCTGAGGAGAGCTAAATCTGTGTATTCTGAGAGACTCCAGCAGCAGTTCACTGCTAACGACTCTGCTTCTGTGTGGAGAGGACTGAGGCAAATCACCAACTATTGGCCTCAGGCTTCTAAGGGACAGGATGACAAAGCCCTTTGTCAAAGACTGTCCCAACACTATGCCCATTTTGACACCTCGTCAGTTGTGTCCAACTCCCCCCCTCCCCCCATCGCCACTGCCTCCATGGTCCCCACTTCATCAGAGGCGGCCCCCCTCCTCCCCCCCTGTCCTTGCCATCAGTGAGCAGGACGTGCACAGACAGTTCTCCAGACTGAACCCGCGCAAGGCCCCCGGTCCGGACGGCGTGTCTCCCTCCACCCTGAGACACTGTGCGGAAGAGCTGACTCCTGTCTTCACAGACATTTTTAACACCTCCCTGAAGTCATGCCACGTGCCGACCTGCCTCAAAACCTCTACCATCGTCCCTGTCCCCAAGAAGCCACGGCTCACTGGACTTAACGACTACAGACCTGTAGCATTCACCTCTGTAATCATGAAGTCCTTTGAACGCCTGGTCCTGCCCCACCTCAAGACCATCACCACTCCCCTCCTGGACCCGCTGCAGTTTGCCTACAGAGCCAACAGGTCTGTGGACAACGCAGTCAACCTGGCCCTCCACTCCATCCTGCAGCACCTGGACTCCCCGGGAACCTACGCCAGGATCCTGTTTGTGGACTTCAGCTCTGCATTCAATACCATCCGCCCCACTCTGCTCCAGGACAAGCTGTCCCTGCTCAACGTGCCTGACTCCCTCTGCAGGTGGATCACCGACTTCCTGACGGACCGGAGGCAGCATGTGCAGCTGGGAAAGACTGTCTCAGACTCTGTTAGCATCAGCACCGGATCACCCCAGGGCTGTGTACTTTCCCCCCTGCTCTTCTCCCTGTACACCAACTCCTGCACCTCCAGCCACCAGTCTGTCAAGCTGATCAAGTTTGCGGACGACACCACCCTCATTGGGCTCATCTCCAACGGCGACGAGTCCGTCTACAGGAGAGAGGTGGCCCAGCTGGCGTCCTGGTGCAGCCACAACAACCTGCAGCTGAACGCTCTGAAGACAGTGGAGATGATCGTGGACTTCAGAAAAGTCACAGCCCCTCTGCCCCCCCTTACCCTCACAGACTCTCCCATCACCACTGCGGATTCCTTCCGCTTCCTGGGCACCACCATCACCCGGGACCTCAAGTGGAAGCCGACCATCAGCTCCCTCATCAAAAAGGCCCAGCAGAGGATGTTCTTCCTGCGGCAGCTGAGGAAGCTCAAGCTACCCACCAAGATGTTGGTGCAGTTCTACACGGCCATCATCGAGTCCATCCTCACCACCTCCATCACTGTGTGGTACGCAGGAGCCACCGCCAGGGACAGACTAAGACTGCAGCGCATTGTGCGCGCTGCTGAGAAGGTGATCGGCTGCAAGCTCCCATCCCTCCAGGACCTGTACATCTCCAGGACCCGGAGGCATGCAGGTTGGATCATAGCCGACCCTTCACACCCTGGACACGCACTGTTTGGCCCCCTCCCCTCAGGTAGAAGACTTCGGTCCATTCAGACTAAAACCTCCCGCTACATGAACAGCTTCTTCCCCTCTGCCATCAGACTGCTGAACACTAAGTGACTTATTAGACTCTCGTGCACTACGTACAGCAGCTCAACCGGACTCATGATAATTATCACTGTTTTCTTTTGCACTACCGACTGCACTATGTGGAACTCCACAATATCTGCTGCTTGTTAATATATTTAAAAATTGCATAGATTAGTATTACTCATTCATATTCTACATTTTATTGCATGCATAGTTTTTTATTTTTATCTTTAGTGCTACTCCATGTTGAATGTTGCAGCATTGCACCGAGACAAATTCCTAGTTTGTGTACTACATGAACAATGGCAATAAATCTCATTCTGATTCTGATTCTGACTAAATACTTTTTTTCCCCACTGTAGATAAACGTCCCCAGCCTCTGTTATTTATTTCAGCCCTGCTGTCAAAACTGATGACAGTAATAGTTGGATGTTTTCTGATTGGCTGAAAATGTTTTTATTGTTTTTTTCCACAATATCTTTATTGAACCTTTTTTTTTTTTTTTTAAACAAACATGATACAATCAAACACTAACGCTAAAGTACTACAAAAAAAAAAAATGCACTAAAAACACCAACAACCACCAACAAAATCAAGTCTTCAACAATGCTCCTCTGTTTAGTCTAGACAATCCAATACATAAGTATACATATTATGTTCACCAGTTTGGAATTTACAAGGTCCACACACATCATTCACCTTCTTCTTCAAGAGTTATGTTTAAATTTTTTACATAATCAATAAAAGGTCTCCATATATTCTCAAACACAATTTCCTTTGATTTCAGTATATATGTTATTCTTTCTAATGGAAGGTTTGTTAACATCTGTCTTAACCACTGAGTCACATCTGGTCTATGAGTCTTTTTCCATAATAGTGCAATACATTTTTTGGCATTAAGCAAACTGAGGTCTATGAATGTTCTTTCACTTTTATTAAAATTATGCTTTTCTGGGTACAGACCCAACAAAAACAGTTTAGGATTCAGTATGATTTGTTTTGAGATTATTTTTTCAATTGTTACCCTCACCTCTTCCCAAAACATTCTTATTAATCTACATTCCCATAAACAATGAAATAGGGTTCCTTTACTTTCCATGCATTTTGTGCATGTATCTGGTATATTTTTGTTATATCTATTTAACTCCTCCGGTGTAACATACATCCGCATTAACCATTTGAAATGTATCAATTTAAGGCGTGCATTTATTGATTTGGTTTGAGCTTCTGTACAAGCCAATTCCCATTGTTCCTCCGAAATTTCAATTTGCAGATCTTCTTTCCAGTAGTTTAATCTTTTCAGTGAATTTTCACTTGAAGATAGTGTCAATGAGTTATAAAACTCTGAAATAATACCCTTTCTTTTACTATCTTTCATCATCATTTTTTCCAAGGATGAATAAATAGGTCGAGTGAGAGCTTTATTTTGATTTGATCGAATAAAGTTTCTAAGTTGAAGATATTTAAAAAAATGTGTTCTATTGAGATTAAATTTGATCCTCAGCTCTTCAAAAGACATTATGTTGTCTGCACATGGCAAATATAAATCCTGAATCTTTTGTATCCCTTTTAAATTCCATACTTTAAATACAGCGTCCGCTCTCCCTGGTTTAAAATATTGATTACCCCATATTGGACTAAACTGTGACAATAACTGTGGTTCTTTTAAATAGTTTTTAGCTTTACACCATATTTTGATCATATGCTTTACAAATGGATTTTTAACTTGTTTTTGTAATTTTTTTGCCGAATCTGAGTATATGAATATGGGAAGAGGTAAAGATAAATTGTATGATTCCATTTCAGTCCAGTGAGGGAGATCATTTGATGAAAAATAATATGTCATAGACCTCAGTTGTGCCGACCAATAATACAACATAAAATTTGGACATTTCAGACCTCCACGATCAAATGGTAAATATAATAAAGACAGACATAATCTAGCCCTCCTGTTGTTCCATATAAATTCCACTAACTTTTTTTTAATTCTTGAGAATAGATCTAAAGGTGGTGATAAGGGAATGTATTGAAATAAATAAAGTATTTTAGGTAAAATATTACTTTTAAGTATATTGATTCTCCCGATCATCGACATTGGTAGTGACATCCATCTCTGAGTTAACTCATTGATATCTGACATTAAGGCTTCATAGTTGACGCTGGCGACTGATTCTAGCTTAGGCATAATTTGGATTCCTAAATATTTAAACTGATTTACAACATTGAATTGATTTGCCTCAGGGGCTGGGTAATTTCTCTGGGTCTCATTTAGCATTAATATTGAAGATTTAGTTTTATTTATTTTATATCCTGATATTTCCCCAAAATTCTTTATTAAATTCAACAAGGTTGGAATTGATTTTTTTAGATTCGACATAAACAAAATTATATCATCGGCGTACAGGGAGATTTTATGTTCTGTTGGTCCAACTTTAATTCCATATATTTGTGAATGTAAACGTATCACTATCGCTAAAGGTTCAATTGCCATAGTAAACAGTAAAGGTGAAAGTGGACAGCCTTGTCGACATCCTCTATTGATTTTTATTGGTTTTGAAATATTGTTATTTGTTAGGATTTCTCCTGTAGCATTATTGTATATTATTTGAACCCATTTTATGAAATTATTTCCAAGTCCAAACCTTTGTAGGACTTCAAAAAGAAAGGGCCATTCAACTCTATCAAAGGCCTTTTCGGCGTCCAATGATAGGAGAGCTGTATCCGGTGCTTCTTTATTAAAATAAATAATATTAAATAGTCTTCTTACATTATGGAAGCCTTGTCTACCCTTTATAAAGCCATTCTGATCTCGATTAATAATATTTGGTAAAATTTCTTGCATTCGTCTTGCTAAAATTTTACAGATTATCTTAAGGTCGGCGTTTAATAGGCTTATTGGTCTCATATTTTCACATTTATTAGAGGGCTTACCTGGTTTTGGCAGCAGTATAATTAAGGCATTATTTATGTATGATGGTAAATTATTATTTTGAAATGCTTCTAAAACCATTTCCAAAAAAGGTTTTATTAATTTATTCTTAAATTTTTTATAAAGGTCAACTGGAAGACCATCTGGTCCTGCACTTTTTCCTGATTTCATATTATCAATGGCTAGCCCAACTTCTTCTTGACTAATTTTAGACTCCAATATCTCCCTGTTTTCATTTGGTATACACGGTATAGATAGTTCGTTCAAAAACCCATTTAGTTTTGTTAAATCAGGTTCATTTTTGGTATCATATAATTTTTCATAGTAATCTCTAAAGGCTCTATTAATTTCTAAAGGATCTATAACTACCTGTCCGTTACTTATAATACTGGTAATTGGTGTTTTAATTTCCAATTGTTTAATCTGCCATGCTAATAATTTTCCTGATTTTTCACCTTGTTCATAAAAAGATTGTTTCAATCTTAGAAGACTCGAGGCAGCTCTATTCGCTGATTTTTTGTCGTATTCAGCTCTCAAAATCAGTAATTCATTCTCCAACCTTGGGTCTCTTCCTGCATACACTTTTTCCTGAAGACTTTTTATTTTATGTTCCAATTTAGCTCTCTCCTCTCGAGTCTTCTTAGATTTTGATCCTGTATAACTAATAATATGTCCCCTAATAAAAGCTTTGAAAGCCTCCCACTTTACACATGCTGATGTTTGTGTAGTATTGATGTCAAAGAACTCGTCTATCTGTTTTTCTATATACTTGACAAATTCCTCATCCTGAAGCCATTTATGCTGAAATTGCCATCTACCTGATTCCTTTGTCAATTTTTTATCTACATATATTAGACAACAGGGTGCATGATCAGAGATCACGATGTTATCATAAAAGCAGTTTTGAATCTTGGACCTTAATTCTGTGGAAATCAAAAAATAATCAATACGTGAGAATGTCTTGTAGGTACTGGAATAACAAGAATAGGCTTTAACTTGTGGTTTCATTTCTCTCCATATATCTAACAATCTCAATTCTTTCATAAAATGATTAATAGTCATCCTACATCCAATGTGCGTACAATCCAGTCCTGTTGATCTATCCACACCTGGATTCAATGTACAATTAAAATCCCCTGCTATTATATGTTGCCCTGTAAGTGATGATAAGATGAGAAATAAATTAGCAAAGAACTTCTGATCATCTATATTGGGACCATATAAGTTCACAAGATTTATATTTTCTAATAGCAAAGAACCTTGAATGATTACATATCTTCCAAATTTGTCTCCAATTACATTTTTCACTTGAAAAGGAACTGATTTATGTATGAGAGTCATAACTCCCCTGGCTCGGGATGAAAATGAAGAGGTGAATACACTTCCCTGCCATCTACTCCTAATTCTTTTAACATCCTCCTCTATCAGATGAGTTTCTTGTAAAAACACAATTCTTGAACCCATGTCCTTTATTTTATTCATAACTTGTTTAAGTTTTTTTAAATTTTGTAGACCTCTGCAATTCCATGAAGTTAAATTAAGATTAACACTTTGGTCCATGATCAATAGAGAGTTTGGGATTACCTTGCAGTGTAAACATGCTCATACAGAGAAGCAAAAACATGAGTGGTTGAACATTCATCCTACAAACTACACACAAACAAATTTCCCCTTCCCACACTTGTGGCAAACCCCCCAAAATCAAAAGAAAAATTCTGTCTCCCGATATAGCCATCGACCGTTCCACACCCACGGGGAACAGCCTAAGCCACTCCTCCTTCATCCTCCCAATCACCCTAACTCTACTGCTTTTAATGACGTAACATTAACTCTCCTCTGTAGTTTTCCAACTTAACTCCAAAATTTTTAACAACTTTGTACATCATAGTTTTGTTTTTTTTTTGTTTGTTTTGTTTTTGTTTTGTTTTTTTAATATATAATACAATCTATATTTTGTAAACTTACTATTTACTTCAAGTCAGTCAGATGCCTGTGCAAATGCTTAATTATTCTACCTTATATTTTGTTCATGCTTAGCTCCCACCAGTCTCTTCTTCTTCTTTGATCTTCTTGATGAACTCCTGCGCCTCCTCTGGGGTCTTGAAGATGTGGGTTCTGCCCTCATACGTGGTCAGCAGTCTCGCAGGATAGATCACACCATGACGAATCCCAAGGTTGCGCAGCTCCTTACGTACGGGATCAAACTGCTTCCTCAATTGCTGGATTCCTGTGGCCAAATCTGGGTAGAACCGCACCTGCTGGTCCTGGTGTTTAATCTCTCCTTTTTTAGCTCGTGCAGCGTTGAAGATCTTCATCCTGTCTCTGTTGCTAAGAAACCTCATAATTAAGGTCCTCGGCGGTCCCTTATCTCTCCGTGGGCCAATACGATGTGCTTTTTCCAGAACCACTGCTGATTGCAACTCCTCGCTGCCCAGCACCTCCGGAATCCACTTTTCCAGAAAGGAGCATACGTCCCGACCTTCTGATTCCTCTGGAAGACCCACCAGCCTCAAATTATTCTGTCTCGACCGAGATTCCAAATCCAAAATATTATCTTCCAGAGATTTATTTTTTTTTTCCAAAGTGCGCACCTTTAATTGAAGACGGGTGACGTCATCTTCAGCACTAGCGAGACGGAGCTCCATCTGCGCCGTTCGTTCTACACAGTCACCCAATTCCTTTCTTATTCCTTCCAACGCTGTCATAATCCCATCAAATCTAGAGGAAAAGTCCGCTCTCATTGAACTCATAGCAGCCATCAGCGCATCTGCGCCATTCCCCGCAGATATCGCAGCGTTGCCAGCCTCCTCCGCCATATATGGAGTTTTGTTTACTGCGTCACAGACCTGAAAGTCCGTTAATTTGGACTGTTTCGGCGGCTCGCTTTTTCCTTTTCCTGGTTTTCCAGCCTTAGGCTTCGCCGACATATCTTCGCCCAAATGCTGGGATACGTTCTGTCCCAAATGAGAGAGTTATTTGCCGATTTTTTTTTTTTCCAGGAGCAGAGCAGGGCGAGACACGTCCGTCCTACGTGGCAGCCATAACCGGAAGGCCAAATGTTTTTATTGTTAATAAAATCTGGAGTTGTAGTTTCAGTCTCACACTGGAATAGGTTTATTATTTTAGATGCCGTTTGAGAAAGCTACAACCTGCCAAAGTGGCTAGTGGGAGTGGCTATTTTATCAGCCACTGCTGAAATCTACCTGCCATTGGCGGGCATTTATGTCAAACCCTGGTAATTTAAATTGGTAATCAGTTTTCAGATTTAATATTCAGATGTTTGGTTTTTCTCCCCAAATTACTTGATTTTAATAAATTTACCATAAAATCCTATGTAAATGAGATTTTCAGTCAAGGCCCAGGTTATCGACTCCCACTGGTGCTGTCGACCAGCTGGCTTCCAGTGGAAATTGTGCTTCTATGAGCAGAAGAAAAGGGATAGAGTCAGACAGACATAGATGATCTGCTGTGGCAACCCCTAAATGGAGCAGCCAAAAGAAGAAGAAGAAATTTAGGAGAAAAAATCTCACAAATTTACAAAAAAAAAACAAAAACCCAAAACCCAGCAACTTGATAATAAAGTCACAAATTTACATGAATAAATTTGCAAGGAAAAAAGACTTACATTCATGTGGCACATCACAAATTTATGAGAAAAAAGCTCCCTAAATTTCCAAAGCTGCAAAATTAACAAAAAAAAAATTACATGAAAAGTTCCACAATTCTAAGAGAAGTCACATTTCTGAAACACACTGATGCAAGTACAGTCCACTGAGAGAGAAGAATATGAAATATTTCTGTATTAACTCAGGAATCCTCCCGAATATTCAAAGCCCCCAAATTAGTATTGGGGACAGCCCTATGATATCATGAAAGACATTTTAAAAAATATGGAATGTAAGGAAGTAACCATAATTGTGTTGAAAGGTTAAACTGTGCATGTGTTTGTGTGTGTTGCAGGTTGGACTACAGCGGACCTTCCAGGGAGTTTTTCTTCCTGGTTTCCCGGGAGCTCTTTAACCCTTATTATGGTCTGTTTGAATACTCCGCCAATGACACCTACACTGTTCAGATCAGCCCCATGTCTGCCTTTGTAGACAATCACCACGAATGGTAGGACTGAAGAAACTATACACACACAGATGACACAATGAGACCTTTATCATGAACACAAGTTGTTTTTGTGTGTGTCTGTGCTCTTCAGGTTCAGGTTCAGTGGTCGTATTCTGGGTCTGGCTCTGATCCATCAGTACCTTCTGGACGCCTTCTTCACCAGACCCTTCTATAAAGGGCTGCTGCGCATGTGGGTCCACCTACAAAGCAGAAACACCCCGCCTATCGTACATGTAGCTGTTACGCTGTAAACAAAGTAGTCACAGGCAGTTTAAATATTCACATTATTCTCGTTTTCCCGTGTGTAGTCCCTGTGACCTGAGTGACCTGGAGTATCTGGATGAGGAGTTTCATCAGTCTCTCCAGTGGATGAAGGACAACGATATAGAGGACATACTGGACCTCACCTTCACAGTCAATGAAGAAGTTTTCGGACAGGTGAGGAGTGTGTTTGTGTTGTCATGTGCGTAGCCAGTGGTGGATTATTTGTTTCTAGGGGATCACTGAGTCAACATGAGACTTCTTCTTGCTGGTGATTCTTGTTGGCTGCTTTTATTAGTACATACTAGAAAACACAATGTTGTAATTATAGATTCACCGAGTACATGGTTATTTTTTCCCTAAACCCAAAAGTTTCAAAATTTTAAACAGTTTGTTTTGTTATTTTTATAACAAAGAATACAAACCACAACCTATTGTCTCTCAAGCTAGAAAAAGGAAAAGGAGGGTGGGGGGCACAACTCTTGGCAATCCATGATGTGCAAACCGTGACAAAGGAAAAGCAAGTTATTTACAGGCACCAAATCCAGTCTGTCTAGTACAGGGGTCAGCAACCTCTACAACAGAACAAGAAATTTTAGGCTATTTTCATGCAAGAAGAATCTGCATTGAGACGCAAAGGATATTTGAGACTTAAAATGAAGGTAAAACAGCTGAATTATAAGAATAAAGTGGCCTATCAATATTAGTAGTATGAGAGGCTTTTCCTAAATATGACTTTTCTTTCAGAAAAAGTTTTGATTTTTACGTGATTTTTTTTTATCTTAAATATGTGACATTTCTCAAAAAAGTATAAACTTAAACTTATAATTTTTTAAGCTTTTTCTGTTGTGTCCCTTGTATCGTGTCACCCACAAAGCACAACACAGCTGTTAAATCCAGAGTGATGGAATAATTAGTGCAGAAGAATAAGAAGAATAATTATATATTATAATAATATTAATTATATGTTATAATAATAAGCAGAATAATTTTCCATGCACACACACTTTTGTTGCTCCCTTTTCGGGGGCGCCACAATAGATCATGGTCCGCATATGTGATTTGGCAAGGATGCCCTTCCTCCCCATTTACCCGGGCTTGGGACCGGTGCAGGGCATACGCTGGTCTTGTGCTTGCCCCTGTGGCTGGGTAATCAACTTACCTTTCCCCAGTTTGTCATGCTCAGCACCGAGCTAGAAAACCGAAAGTGACATTTTTATGGACTTTGGTGTGACTCGCCTGGGGCTTGAACCCACAGGATGCTGTACCACTAGGCCACCACTCTGGTTTTGTTCCGTACACAGACAGATAACATTTAAAATACTCATCTTCTATATTGGGAAAGCTGGAAGAAAAGTCATATTGGAAAACCGCCTCAACTGTGTCGACATCTCCTTCACATTCAAACTGTTAGTTAAAGAGCATTGATATTGCTCGTGTGTGTGTGTGTGTGTGTGTTTGTGTAGATAACTGAGAGGGAGCTGAAGCCTGGTGGAGCCAACATCCCCGTCTCAGAGAAAAACAAGAAGGAATACATAGAGCGGATGGTGAAGTGGAGGATAGAAAGAGGAGTGGTGCAGCAAACTGAAAGCCTGGTCAGAGGCTTCTATGAGGTATGATTCAGAAAATTTGTCACAGAATTATTTTTTGTTGTTTATCTTCAGTACTTTCCAGTATCTCTAATATACTGTATAAAACTTTGTGCCTGCTGTATGTTTTGCATTTGTCTCCAGGTTGTGGATGCCAGATTGGTGTCTGTGTTTGATGCCAGGGAGCTGGAGCTAGTGATTGCTGGCACTGCTGAGATTGACCTCTCTGACTGGAGGAACAACACTGAGTACAGAGGAGGTATGAAAGAAATACAGGATGTCATGCTAATTGTGCTTTGTCAGTCTTACAAAGCACGGCCCAGATGCACTAAGGTTTGTAGAGGTAACTTTTAACATCCAGCTATAGCTACCTTTCTGTACAGTAATTGTTTCATTACTTTTTTTATTTAAATACAGTTGAAACCATAAGTTTACATCGTCGTTGGCAGTCCAACACAGCTGTCAAATCCAGAGTGATGGAATAATTAGTGCATGGAGAATAATTTTCCATGCACACACACTTTTGTTGCTCCCTTTTCGGGGGCGCCACAATAGATCATGGCCCGCATATGTGATTTGGCAAGGATGCCCTTCCTCCCCATTTACCCGGGCTTGGGACCGGTGCAAGGCGTACACTGGTCTTGTGCTTGCCCCTGTGGCCGGGTAATCAACTTACCTTTCCCCATTTTTTGCCCACCTTGACTTGTCTTCCCGTGCCACAGCTTGGAATAAAATACTGCCTTTGGTAGTTGAGTGTCATCCATTTGATGAACATGACCAGCCCAGCGCAGCTGTGATTTACTGTTGAGGGCCTTAACACTAACAGAGTCAGCACGATGTAGAACCTCCATATCAGGGATGCGGTCTTGCCATCTGATATGCAGGATGGAATGTAGATGGCAAAGTTGTACTCTATGGTCAGGGCTTTGATATG
Organism: Pholidichthys leucotaenia; assembly: GCA_020510985.1. Taxonomy (NCBI): domain Eukaryota; kingdom Metazoa; phylum Chordata; class Actinopteri; order Cichliformes; family Pholidichthyidae; genus Pholidichthys; species Pholidichthys leucotaenia. The sequence goes on from CM035845.1 coordinate 290,961,178, forward strand.
TCTGCGGTATAGGGTCAAGCAAGGTGGCATAGAGGAGACAGGGAAGGACAGCCTTATAGACATTAACTTCTGTGCTGCAACCAACGTAATGGCAATTCCATAGCGCTTCTTAAGGGAACAAAAGGCTTTTGTAGCTAAATATATTCTATGTTAAACCTTGAGGTCAGCAAAGTTAGTACTGATTACTGTACTGCCAAGATAGATGAAGGCCTTGGTTGTTTTCAGGGGTTATCTGTGTACTGTCACTGATTGACACTCACTAGTCCTGTTGAAGAGCTCTATAGGGGGTTGATAGAGCAGTTCTGTCTTTGATATGTTAATTCTGAGGTCAAACTAGTTTGCTGCACAGGTAAACTGATCCACTATGTATTGCATATACTCAAGATTGTTTGCAACAAGTGCTGTGTCATCAGTGTAAAGGAGTTCCCTGATGCGTAAATCCTTGGTTTTGGTGGTAGCACAAAGACAGGCAAGGTTGAAAAGCTTGCCACATGTTCTTGTACGGATATAGACCCCTTTGTGTAAATTGATGTTCATGGTGTCCAAGATAGCCGTAAGGAGGTTTACATAACAGGGTTTCCTCTGGTAACATTTCTTGGTAGCGGGCCGCCTTGCCAGAAATTTTACCACCGCGTCAAGGAGATATGAATTTATTAAGAAAAATATATGAAGCAATGACTTTCCGTAAGCACGCACACGAGCAATGCGCGTGGCCGTCATCCGCACGGAGTTTAGAAGCACCCTGCTTACACGAGTTTTCCAGTCAGTCAGCAAACAGTGTCTCGCTAAGCATGACTGTCCAACAGAAACATGTTTATTAAAGTACTTTAAACGTGGAAAAAATCAGAAGAGGTATGTAAGCACTGGCGTTTATCATGGTTTTAACCCACTGGAAATGGGAGCAGTAATGGAAGAGTCACTTAGCTAAGAGATGTGGTTAGAATTCATATGCAGCCGGCTTCATATGAAGGGAAAGGCAAGGGGGACTGATGAATTGCTGAGGATATATTTCACCAGCCACTACAATATTAAGTTATGGTCTGTAAGAATTGCAGGAATGAAGAGACTGGCAATTTCTCTCTTTTTTTGCATGAGCAAGCTTGCTGTTTTTATTCTCCAGCGGCAGTGACAAAAAGCAACAGCTAAAAATGCTAGCTCTATTTTCACTCTAAACTGAGGTCCTTCAGCGGCTGCCTAGAGAGATGCCTGATGAGAAAGCCTGAGAGCACAACTATAACTGCCTAAACAGATGATTCTGTACATGAACACATATTGTGGTGAATTATGTCTTTAGAGTCCGCTACAGTTCCCTATTATGTACCTGGCAGGTTAAGGTGACCGAAATTCACGAAGTCAATGACTTTAATCCGTCAGCAGCCTTCAGACAAACTAAACGTGTCAACATTTGATTTCAAAATAAGGGAGGTTTTTCCTGCTGTCTTGGTGGTGAGGAGATTTCTAAAAAAACCTATAAATATAAAGAAATATTATAACAGAAGTAGCGGCATCCTTGGTCATTTAATTTATTTCATTAAATACAATTTTATTAATAGTTTTCTTTGTAATCAGAGTTAAATTATTGTTCTGTTCTGACTGCAAAGTTATGGTCAAAAATGTAAATTGTTAAAAGGAAAAAGTAAAAAAAAAATACCACAGTCTTTCAAATTTATCTAAAAAAAACCCCAGTAATTTTATTTTAAAAAACAGACAAAAATTTGTCATAAAATAATCCACAAATTTATAATAAAGTTTCAAATGTACAAGAAAAGTCAATTTTACAAGAGGAAATTACAAATTTGAGGAACATGGTTTCACCTTTAGATTTACAGAGAAAAGTAGAAAACTAAAAGAAAATTGTTATAAATTTTTGAGAAAAACCTCAAACCTTCTAGACTGAAGTCATGACTCAAGTTTTTAAGTGGGTGCTCTTTGTACCCTTAACTAGAAATTTTTGGTTGTCTGCTTTTAATTATTAATTTCAAAGCACTGCTTTTACATGAGTAGAATTTCTGGTTACTATATCCACCTGATCATATAATTTAAGTATGCATGAGTACATTACTATTATGAATGTTTCTTTCCCTTCCCTACTCTCTCAATGGAAAAAAGAAACACTAGAATAAAAATACAAAAAATACACATATTTTTGTCATTTATGTAAACCATGACAAAAAGTCCTGCAGGACAAAACATGACACTTGATATTTTCTAACCTGTTTGTATACGACCATAGACAGAGAAAGAAGCTGAATTAGACAGAGCTCAGAGAGGGCAAGATGAGACAGAGGAGAGGAGCCAAGGAGAGGAAAGTGTTCAGGCAGAGGAAGGAGAGAAGGATCACACCACTAAAAAGTCTAAACACAGGATGTCTGGGTGGTACCCCAACTGGCCCAATATTCAAGCCTCGGTTGTACAATACTTCAAATGGTAAGTTCCATATGCAACGTTACTGTGTAAAATTTTAAAAAGAAATAAATAGTATAAAATTAACATATTCCGGTATGTTTACTGCCCCCCCCCCCAGGAAAACTATGTTGCCACCGCGCCAAGGTCTTTTAGCCAGAGGAAACACTGCATACACTGTATAAAAAGACACATTAGCTTTTTTTTTCTCAATGTCTTACATTAAGGGGGTTTTCACACCTGAAAGATTGTACCAAAGTTCAAACTAAAGTTTTTATTTTGTTACATTGTATACATTTGGTCTAGTTAGGTTTGCTTTCACACTGCTCTTTATCCAGGTGGACCAAACAACTTTATGTAATACACTGACGTATCGTTGTCATGATGACGTTTATGGAGTTAGCACAGACGCTGCAGTTAGCAAGTGCTCTACTCACCGTCAGAGGTGTTTTCTGCAGCTCTGGACACATCCGTAACCACACTTTAAGTGGAAACTGGCTCAGACTCTGTCATATTAGTTAGTACACTAGTTTAGTGAGGCTAGATTATTATCCAGGTATTACGTTTACCCTTCTCGTCAGTCATAATGATTTTCAGCTGGCATTGCACTTGCACTCTTTCACTACTCTCCGTCACATCCCCTCCGAAAATATCTGGTAAGTTTCTGTGTTTTTATGATTTCATTTTCATTGTCTATTTATGCCACTAGTGGACCATATTTAAATTAAAACCTGGATCTCTTCCCCTCTCCAAGTCATACTGCGGCTCATTTTCCCTCTTATCTGCAGCCTTAACTTCCTGTGTTTGGTCCGAAAGTCCGGACCTTTCTGAAAGTTGCTTTCACACTCTAAACAAGGAGGAGGGGAGGGGGAAGGTGCGTTAGGAGCGAGAGAGAGAAAAGGAAAGGTAGAAGTGTGGAGGTGAGAGTCGGGACTATAAATGTAGGGACTATGACTGGTAAAGGCAGAGAGTTGGTTGTGGATTTTGCTAAAAGATGGAAATGAATGTGGTGAACACAGACTTAAAGAAGAGAGAGGAACATAGGGTGACTTACAAGAGTGGAGGAAGGTGCACACAGGTGGATTACATCATATGCAGAAGGAGAAATCTGAAAGAGTTAGGAGACTGCAAGGTGGTGGCAGGGGAGAATGTAGCTAGCAGCGGATAGTAGTCTGTAGGATGGCTTTGGAGAGCAAGAAGAGGAAGAGAGTGAAGGCAGAGCCAAAGATTCAGTGGGGAAGTTACAGAAGAATAGAATAGGCTCTTATTGTCATTGTACAGTTGTACATTATAATGGAATTGTGGAAGGAAGAAGGTCGTTGAATTCAGGAAGGAGTTGATACAGACTCTGTGTGGTAGGGAAGAATTACAAGATGACTGTAAAAGTACAGCAAAAATATTGAGGGAAATGGTAGAAAGGTATGTGGTGTATCCTCTGGACAGAGGAAGGAAGACAAGGAGACTTGGTGGTGAAATGAGGAAGTACAGGAAAGATTTCAAAGGAAGAGGCTGACAGAGAAAAAGTGGGATAGTTGGGGAGATGAAAAAAGTAGACAGGAGTATTTGGAAACTAGGTGCATGACAAAGAGAGAGGTGGAAAAGGCATATAGTGAGTTGTGTGAGAGGCTGGACACAAAGGAAGGAGAAAAGGAGTAGTATTGATTGGCTAGACAGAGAGATCAAGCTGGAAAGTGGGTTAGGTTGATTATGGACAGAAATGGTAATGGCCCATTTCACAATAAAGTGTGGCAGCTGCCCTACACACACACACACACACACACACACACACACACACACACACACACACACACACACACACACACACACATAGAGCCCTCAAGATGCTGCTGTTCTTCACCATCCTCATGGTCACGCTGCCCATCGGACTCTATTTTGCAACAAAGGCGTACATCTTTGAGGGCTCCATGAAGATGTCAAGTTCTGACAGCTACTTCTACGTAGCCATTGTCGCCGTGCTAGCCATGCACGTGGTTTTGGCTCTGTTTGTTTACGTGGCCTGGAACGAAGGCACGCCTAAAGGCAAGGGCAAACACGATTAAGGGGTGGCATTATCTGCTGTGAAAAACGTGTGTGTGTGTGTGTGTGTGTATATATATACAGTATATATATACTGTATATATATATAAGGATTAAGCAGAAGAAGATGGATGGATGGATAATTCCCTTTAGTTTAATTATTTGTTGCATCTTGAATCAATATATAGGAGGTTTTGTAACTGGCAGTTCTTGAAAATTTTGTGAAAATTTCTCAACAATCATCAAAGTTACAGCAACTAATGTATTTAAAAACACGCTTTTTACAGCTGATTTTTGTGACAGATTTTTCTGAAATTTGTCATTTTTAATCTACAGACTCAAAATACACGTCTATACACATTTTAATTATTTTTTACCTCTGCCCGTTAATTTCATAAAACCCCTCTAAAATTATATAGATTCAGGTTCTACTATAAAATCAATAAATCAATACAAGGCACTATTGTAATTTTTCCATGTCCCATATGCAAGCATTATATTAATTTGAGAAATTTTACACAAATGAGATAAAAGTATGATGCAGTCAGCATTTTCCTGCAGTTTTATGTCTTGGTAAATAAATGTATTCAGGTCAAGTGCATACAGTCATGTGAAAAAATTAGGACACCCTGTATAAGCCTGTGTGTTTTTTTTAAACCTATTTGGATATATGGATATTTAATATCAATATTAAAAGTACTGGGAGATTCATGTAATACAACTAAACAATTAAAAATGAATTAAAGACTTTTTTCAGATTTTCTATAAAATGTAATTCTAAACAAATAGTGAGGAATAAATTAGGACACCCCCACTTTCATTCCCACTTAAAATGGCTAAAATAAATAAAAAAAAGGCAAATAAAAACACAGCAAGGTTAGATATAGATACGTGAACATTTCTTAATAAAGAACTGAATATTTAAAGGGGTGTTCAAATTTTTTCACATGACTGTATGTACAGTACATGTTTACATCTGCTAAATCAAAGGTGCAAACCTTGTTTGTGTCCCATTATGGTATGGAAATAATGCTTCATATGTGTTGCTGTAACTATGTATGTTAGTGACTCTTCAGGGACTCTGTGAATCAACTTTACAGTGGGTCTAGCATTATTTGTTCAGTGTGATTTTGCAGGTATACTACATGAGGTTTAATAGTCCTGTCCTGTAAGTAATGCATAAAGCTCTTCCTTGTTGCTGACAGTAATTTTGCCAACTTTCAGAGGATGCCCATATTTTATTAATGTCCTATTTTGTAATTTGAATTACAAAACACCTTGAATTTTCAGAATTTTAGTGTAATACATATATTGCACTAAAATCTGAAGATTCAAGGTGTTTTCAATAAACACAGGGCCTAAGGTGTACTTGAAACAGGACTACATACAGACGTGGACAAAATTGTTGGTACCCTTCTGTTAATGAAAGAAAAACCCACAATGGTCACAGAAATAACTTGAATCTGACAAAAGTGGTAATAAATATAAATTCTATGAAAATTAACCAATGAAAATCAGACAGTGCTTTTGAATTGTGGTTCAACAGAATTATTTTAAAAAACAAACTCATGAAACAGGCCTGGACAAAAATGATGGTACCCCTAGAAAAGATTGAAAATAATGTGACCATAGGGACATGTTCAACCAAGATGTGTCCTCTAATTAACATCACAGGTGTCTACAAATTTGTAATCAGTCAGTCGGCCTATTTAAAGGGTGACAAGTAGTCACTATGCTGTTTGGTGACATGGTGTGTACCACATTAAACATGGACCAGAGGAAGCAAAGGAGAGAATTGTCTCAGGAGATTAGAAAGATAATTAAAGACAAGCGTGTTGAAGGTAAAGGCTATAAGACCATCTCCAAGCAGTTTCATGTTCCTGTGTCTACAGTTGCACATATTATTCAGAAATTTAAGGTCCACGGGACTGTAGCCAACCTCCCTGGACGTGGCCGCAGGAGGAGACAGATAATACGAATGGTAACAAAAGAGCCCAGAACAACCTCTAAACACATTCATGGTGAACTCCAAGGTCAAGGTACACCAGTGTCAGATCGCACCATCCATCATTGTTTGAGCCAAAGTGGACTTCATGGGAGATGACCAAGGAGGACACCACTGTTGAAAACAAATCATAAAAAAGCCAGACTGGAATTTGCCAAACTGCATGTTGACAAGCCACAAAGCATCTGGGAGAATGTCCTATGGACAGACGAGACAAAACTGGAACTTTTTGGCAAGGCACATCAGCTCTATGTTCACAGATGCAAAAATGAAGCATACCAAGAAAAGAACACTGTCCCTACTCTGAAACAGGGAGGAGGTTCTGTTATGTTCTGGGGCTGCTTTGCTGCATCTGGCACAGGGTGTCTTGAATCTGTGCAGGGTACAATGAAATCTCAAGACTATCAAGGTATTCTAGAGAGAAATGTGCTGCCCAGTGTCAGACAGCTTGGTCTCAGTCGTAGGTCATGGGTCTTGCAACAGGATAATGACCCAAAACACACAGCTAAAAACACCCAAGAATGGCTAAGAGCAAAACATTGGACTATTCTAAAGTGGCCTTCTATGAGTCCTGATCTAAATCCTATTGAACATCTGTGGAAGGAGCTGAAACATGCCGTCTGGAGAAGACACCCTTCAAACCTGAGACAACTGGAGCAGTTTGCTCATGAGGAGTGGGCCAAAATACCTGCTGAGAGGTGCAGAAGTCTCATTGACAGTTACAGAAATCGTTTGTTTGCAGTGATTGCCTCAAAAGGTTGTGGAACAAAATATTAAGTTAAGGGTACCATCATTTTTGTCCAGGCCTGTTTCATGAGTTTGTTTTTTAAAATAATTCTGTTGAACCACAATTCAAAAGCATTGTCTGATTTTCATTGGTTAATTTTCATAGAATTTTTATTTATTACCACTTTTGTCAGATTCAAGTTATTTCTGTGACCATTGTGGGTTTTTCTTTCATTAACAGAGGGGTACCAACAATTTTGTCCACGTCTGTACAAGCATGCACAAAAATTTATGGAATCAGTTTCTTTAACTGAACAAACCTTGCAAATGAAGTTCCATACAGATTTTAACCATATTTGTATTCCAATATTTGAGCTCAAAGTTATTACTTGGTGTAAAATGTTCAATATTATAATTACTTTGGACATTACTTGCGGGACAAGCAGAAGGATACTTGCCTTATTCTGTGATAGCCATGGCAACCGTCTCAAAATGGTTTCAATGAATTCATGAATGAAAATATGCCTAATTTTTTGCATTCCTGTACTATATTTTTAAAGCTTCATGAAGCTCATTGATCCTACTTGGGTAGAAGGACTCACCGTTAATTTAACTGGGTTTCCATTGAAAAGGTACCATGAACTAATGAGGGGGAGAGGAACTTTTTAAGGGGAAATCATACAGAATTGATTATGCACAAAACGGGATAAACTTGCCACCGCTGTTGTCTTATAATTATGGAGAGGAAAGATTTGTCAAATAAATTAAATAAATATGCCAGTTGACCCGAAAAGGATTAAGCGGAAGAAGATGGATGGATGGATGGATGGATGGATGGACTAAAGAGAAAAATTAGTCCAGCTTCACCTCTACATGCTGGAAAAAACACACAAACTCAGAAACTCTGCATTAACAGAACGGATCGATTAAACAGCGTGAGTATTTGTGGCCAAATGATATCTCACCATTCTTGTCCACGATTACTTTTACATTTTTAGATATTTGGCTATAATAGCCACACGAGCACACGGGGAGTCTCCTGGCTTAATGGGGACTCCATCTCCTGCTGGCCAGGCTGTGTGCTCGTATTCCCGCAGAGGACACCAGTACCTCCGTTGTTATGTGCTGTACCGTTATTGACAAACCACCTGAACCAGTATCCAGGCACAATTTTGCTTTTGACAAAACTACCTCTAATCAGTATTCAATCAGTGTTTATCAATTATTTCAAGCTAAAGCCGCTTCCATTCTGAATGAAGCCGAGGTGGTGTGTGTTCCACTAATGCCGGTTGATGCATATTCAACACACAAGTAACACTGTTTCTCCTCATGTGACTTTTTTGAGGCTGTGGTGATGGAACAGCAATGATTGTTCATGAACATGTTATTGAATTTCAGAGCCCTGTTTCTGCAATAACATGTTCAATAAAATAACCTATGTACATACCTGAGACAGGCAAATTTGTTTAATTATACCCAACTGTGTTTAATCTCGCTATTTTGCATCATAGCTAAATTTATATATTGTATGTGATGTATTCAAATGAACAATTTCCATTTAATTTGGCATCTGCTTGACAGCAAAAACACAATTTTTAACATAATTGTAAATATATTTAGGCTTTAAGGGGTTTTAAAACCCCTGAATGTCCTAGAATGTAAGTGTCCCATAAGTAATGGAAAGTCATTTTACATTTAAATATCCAGTTGGACATATAAATTTCACAACTACAGTATCAGTTTGTACATCTTTATGGGTAACATTTTTAGTTAATCCAACTTCATCCGAAGAGGATTTATGTTATTTGTGGTTGTTTTTTAGACATTAGACATAGGTATGTTTGTATGGATTCAGTTGCTTCACTATGTTCATAACTGAAGCTAAGTTACAAACTGGTTTACAGTTGATGGATAATGTCAGCACATTTAAATGCAAACTACATTTGTTCAGACTTTTAGTATACACTGATATAATTAAAGTTTTTGACATGTAATTTAAACTTTGGAACATTATGTCCCATCTGGAGCCGAGGAGAGAAGGATTTAAAAGGAGGACGAACCAACCGAGGCGGCGATTGGGAGCTCGGGCGCGGCGTTGGCGAGAGACGGGGGCCACCTGGATCCAGCAGGACAGTGGTCTGAACCGGTGCCCAATTGCGAGGCCCAGCCGAGGAACAACCAGACTGACGGCGGTCGGTGACGGGGCCTAGACGGGGCCCAGCGGAGGAGCCGCCTAGCCAGACGGCGACGAGTGGCTGTGATCGGTGGATTCCGGCTGCGCCGGCGGTGCACGACATAACTGGCCAGGTAGACGGAGGCAGGCGCCGGCGATAGACGGCGGTGATCTGCGGAGCTGAGCAGCGTCACTCGGCGGAGAAGCTGCGCAGGACCGGCGGGTCCAGTAGTGACCGAGCTAGTTGAGGCCTAGCCGGATTCTCTGCTTATTTCTATCCACAGGTCAGTAAAATGCCACCCAAAAAAGAGGAAATGGAAGAAATTAAAAAAACTCTGAACTTTGTGTTAGATGAACTGGCCAAAGTGACTAGCCAGCAGGACAAAATATTAGACCTAATACAGGAGGTACAAGCCCTACATTCAATAATAAAAGAAAAAGACAAAAAAATTATGGACCTGGAGCAACACGGGCGTCTTTTGGAGCAACGCGTTGAGGATCTTGAACAAGGTTCTCGCATTGATGACATAGTTATAAGTGGACTAGACATCAGATATCAGTCGTACGCCCATGCCGCTACAGGACTGAGTGGTGAACATGCTTCCATAAGTGAATCAATGTCCTTAGAAAACCAAGTGCTTCAGTTCCTTAATGATAAAGACATTAAGGTAGAAGCCAATGCGATCTCAGCCTGTTATGCTTTACCGAAGAAAGATAACAAAACAAAGAAATCAATTGTGATGCGCTTTGTGAACAGGAGGGTGAAAAATGACATACTGAGGCAGGCCAAAAAACTAAAGGAAACTCAAGTTTACCTAAATGAACACCTGACAAAAAAAAACGCTGAATTAGCACGGCAGGCACGGATGCTAAAGAAACATAATAAGATACAGTCAACCTGGACAAGAAATTGTAGAATTTGGATTAAACTAAATGGAACACCTGAGCAAGCAAAAAGTATAATGATCAGAGATGCTACTGACTTAGATAAATACAAATGAACACTGACTATGAAACACAGAGTGAGGAAACTCAAACTCTAAAAATATGCCACTATGCTGAACATAAACCACAAGAGATGGAGAATGATATTGATCCTGATAACCACTTTTTCAATAATATTCATAACCACTGTGAATATTACACTGAAAAGCAATTCAAAAGTCAAGTGCAATTAGATGGTAAACTGTCAATAATACACTTCAATAGCAGAAGTCTTAACAAAAACTTCTCACAGATTCAGGACTATTTAAAACAGCTAAACAGAAAATTCACAGCTATAGCAGTCTCTGAAACCTGGCTTAATGCAGACCAGGCTCCCCTGATGGCAATAGAGGGATATCAGATGTTTAACATTAACAGATCTCAAAAAAAGGGTGGTGGTGTTGCACTGTATATTGATGACCTATATAGATGTAAGCTTGTAAATGAAATGTCCTCAGCACTACCAGGCATTCTGGAATGTGTTACTGTTGAGATTGACCTAGACAAAACAAAAAATCTAATCATAAGCTGCATATACAGAACGCCGGGAACTTGCATTGAGACATTCAGAGATAAATTAGTCGAGCTGTACAATAATATTACTAGTAAGAAAATGGTAGCAATTTGTGGAGATTTCAATATTGATCTACTTAATCCACATCAACAAAATGTAGTTACAGAGTTCATGAACTCTATGTACAGCATGAGTCTATATCCCACAATAACACATCCCAGTAGAATCACAGCTCACTCTGCTACACTTATTGACAACCTGTTTGTCAATGTTCTCGACAAGAAAATAGAAAGTGGATTATTGATAAATGATATAAGCGACCACTTGCCAATCTTTGCACTTATCCATGGCCACACGGGGCCCAACCCAGAAAAAATCTCAAAATCGTTCAGACACAAATCACCAAATGCAATCAGTTCTTTTAAAGAGGACTTGCTGAAGCAAGACTGGACAGAAGTCTATGTATCAGATGTAAATGAAGCCTATGACACATTTACAAACATTGTAACCACTCTTTATGAAAAAAACTGCCCATTAGTTAAAAAAAAGCTTAAACACAAATTTACTGACAAACCATGGCTAACCAAAGGACTACAAAAGGCGTGTAAAAAGAAAAATTTATTATATAAAGCTTTCATAAAGAAAAGGACAAAAGAAGCAGAGCAGCGGTATAAAACATACAAAAATAAGTTAACATATATAATAAGATGTAGTAAAAGAGACTATTACAGTAAAGAACTGGAAAAAAACAAAGACAATATTAAAAATACATGGACAATAATCAACAGTATCCTTGGAAATAAAAGCAGAAATACCAGTTACCCAACTAACACTCCAAAAAATAATAAATCGACTCCGAATGTGAATATAGCTTCACCTGCAGATGAATTTAATAATTTTTTTGTTAACATTGGACCTAAACTGGCCCGAGAAATACCCACTACGGTGCCAACAGGTGATTCAATATGCAATAACACTGCTGTAAAAGACACCATCTTCATAAAGAACACAGACGAAAGAGAGGTCATTGAAATTGTTAAATCGTTCAAAAGTAAAACATCTACTGACTGCGATGGTATTGATATGCTACTAGTCAAAACTGTTATCGAATGCATAGTGAAACCACTGACGTATATCTGTAACCTGTCTCTCCAATCAGGTATATTTCCCAATGCAATGAAAATAGCTAAAGTAATTCCGATTTACAAGACAGGCGACAGAGGGGAACTCTCCAACTACAGACCAATTTCACTATTACCGCAATTTTCCAAGATACTTGAAAAAATATTCTATGAGAGAATTGACAACTTCATACTGAAGAATGATTTATTGTGTGAGCAGCAATATGGGTTCAGACACAAAAGGACAACAGCATATGCCTTAATGGAATTTACAGAAAAAATATCAACAGGCATTGAAAATAAAGAGTATTCAGTTGGAGTATTCCTGGATCTTAAAAAAGCATTTGATACAGTAGATCACAATCTATTATTAAAGAAACTACAAAATTGTGGTATCAGAGGGGTAGCACAGTCCTGGTTAAGAAGTTACTTAAAGAATAGATATCAGTTTGTATGTGTTAACAACAAAAACTCAGAGCTACTGAAGGTCACCTGTGGAGTCCCACAGGGTTCAGTTTTGGGACCATTATTATTCAATATGTATATAAATGATATATGTAAAGTTTCAGAAAAAATGGACTTAATATTGTTTGCTGATGACACTAACCTGCTATGCAGTGGAAACAACTTGGAACAACTTCTGGATACACTCGGAAAGGAATTAGGAAAGCTGAAACTGTGGTTTGATTCAAACAAATTAACGCTCAATTTAAGCAAGACAAAATTTATAGTCTTTAACAACCATCACAACTACCCAGTACCCAAACTCAGTGTAAATGGTGTAGAGATTGAAAGGGTATCCGAAACTAAATTCCTTGGAGTAATAATTGATAACAAACTGTGTTGGAAGCCACATATTAATTATATAAAAGGTAAAGTATCCAAATCAATTGCGATATTACACAGAGTGAAAAATTTGCTGAATCAACCCACACTATACACCTTGTATCATTCATTAATACTCCCATACATGACATATTGTAATGAAGTATGGGGAAATACATATAAAACAAACATATATCCACTCTTTATGCTTCAAAAGAGAGCTATTAGAATAATCAACAAAGCAGCTTACAGGGAACCAACAAACCCACTTTTTCTTAAACAAAAAACTCTCAAGTTGAAAGATCTGATCGACTTTAAAACCGCAATAATAATGTTCAAAGTGAAGAATCTATCACTGCCCGCAAATATCCAAAAGTTGTTCCAAACAAGGGAGAAACGATATCACTTCAGAGGAACATGTATATTTCAAAAGCCTACAGTGAGAACAACTACCAAGCAACACTGTATTTCAGTGCAAGGTGTCAGATTATGGAACGATTTTGGACCTGAATTAAAATCATGTACAAAGCTTGGACAATTTAAACAAAAACTAAAGGAAGAAATACTCCAAACATATTTACAAGACGACATGTAAACTCACATAAGGATTGACATTTCCAGCCTGTGTTGTGTTATAGCTTAGTTTTTCTTTTTTCTCTGTGACACTATGTCTTAGATTTGTTTTTGAATAGTAACCGCTTAACTTAGACTAGCTCAGTTTTCTTTTTCTCTCAGTCATATTTTGTCTTAGCCTTGTTTTAAATTGTAATCGCTCTTGTCTTGTTTTCTCTTTTTTCTCCTTTGAATTCTTGGATGGAATATGGGTGGGCAATATAAGCTGCGGCTTCAGCCATCACCCATTTCGGATAACTCACGTGGAATTGTATAGTAGAAGGAGTCTTTGTCTAATTTGACCTTGTTATATTATACAGTTTCTTTTAACCTGTAATGTACTATCCGAAATAAATAAATTCATTCATTCATTCATTCATTCATCCATTCATTCATTCATTTGTCTTGGTTTGATGGCATCGATGTGAGGCTTGGTAATTAAAAATCTGGTTTTGCCAGACAAAATTGTTCTTGCCAGTTCCAAGTTGGAATGTTTTGGGCCAAGTAAGAAATTAAGTTGCCAGTGATGTATAATATTTCTGTGTGGTAAAAGGCATAATTTCTTGTCATTCAGTCCAGTTTTTCCTCAGCGAATTGCATTTAATCATTCATTCAAAGAAGTTTATTTTGGACATGTAAATAAGGAGTGAATAAACAAAAGCATATACTGTATATGCAATATACAGTGGTGTGAAAAAGTGTTTGCCCCCTTCCTGATTTCTCATTTTTTGTATGTTTGTCACACTTAAATGTTTCAGATCATCAAACAAATTTAAATGTTAGACAAAAATAACACAAGTAAACACAAAATGCAGTTTTTAAATGAAGGTGTTTATTATTAAGGGGGAAAAAAAATCCAAACCTACATGGCCTTGTGTAAAAAAGTGATTGCCCTGAAACCTAATAACTGGTTGGGCCACCCTTAGCAGCAAAAACTGCAATCAAGCGTTTGCAATAACTGTCACTGAGTCTTTTACAGCGCTATGGAGGAATTTTGTCCCACTCATCTTTGCAGAATTGTTGTAATTCAGCCACATTGGAGGGTTTTCGACATGAACCACCTTTTTAAGGTCATGTCACAGCATCTCAATCGGATTCAGGTCAAGACTTTGACTAGGCCACTCCAAAGTCTTCATTTGGTTTTTCTTAAGCCATTCAGAGGTGGACTTACTGGTGTGTTTTGGAACGTTGTCCTGCTGCAGAACCCAAATGCGCTTCAGCTTGAGGTCACGAACAGATCGGACATTCTCCTTCAGGAATTTTTGGTAGACAGCAGAATTCATGGTTCCATTTACCACAGCAAGTCTTCCAGGTCCTGAAGCAGCAAAACAGCCCCAGACCATCACACTACCATCACCATATTTTACTGTTGGTATGATGTTCCTTTTCTGAAATGCTGTGTTGCTTTTACACTGGATGTAATGGGACACACACCTTCCAAAAAGTTCAACTTTTGTCTTGTCAGTCCACAGAGTATTTTCCCAAAAGTCTTGGGGATCATCAAGATGTTTTCTGGCAAAACTGAGATGAGCCTTGATGTTCTTTTTGCTCAGCAGTGGTTTTCGTCGTGGAACTCTGCCATGGAGGCCATTTTGACCAGTCTGGTTCTTATAGTGGAGTCATGAACACTGACCTTAACTGAGGCAAGTGAGGCCTGCAGTTTGTTGGATGTTGTTGTGGGGTCTTTTTTGACCACTTGTATGAGTCGTCGCTGTGCTCTTGGGGTAATTTTGGTCAGCCAGCCACTCCTGGGAAGGTTCATCACTGTTCCATGTTTTCGCCATTTGGCTGTCACTGTGGTTCGCTGGAGTCCCAAAGCATTAGAAATGGCTTAAAACCTTTTCCAGACTGATAGATCTCAATTACTTTGTTTCTCATTTGTTCCTGAATTTCTTTGGATCGGAGCATGATGTCTAGCTTTTGAGGATGTTTCGGTCTACTTCACTTTGTCAGGCAGGTCCTATTTAGGGTGATTTCTTGATTGAGAACAGTTCAAATTCAGTGCTTCATGCATTGAATTTGTTTACTTGCTCTAGGTTGTTAACTTGACGCCACACACCCTTTGCACTAAAGAAAGCACGTGTTAGCACTTTGTAAAATAATAAGTGCATTATAGTAACTGATTTTGGGTCAGTTCATTATGTGCTAATTTATGTATTAACAAAGTTGGAGTATTCCTGCTACAATTTGCAGCATTAGGTCTCTAAGATTTTTTTTTCTTGGCATGTAAAATAGCTGTTAAAATGGTAATTTCCCTGATTGAATTGGAAGTGAATCAATTCAGAACCTCAAGAATTGGAATCAAATCGATTCTGTAAATTAGTGACGATTCCCAGCCCTAGTTGTGATCTTTAGTGAGAGTAGGGAGCAGGGTGGAAGAGAACCTGGAGAGGTGGAGGTGTGCACTGGACAGAAGAGGAATGAAAGTCAGTAGAAGCGAGACAGAATACATGAGTGTGAATGAGAGGGAGTCTGATGTAACTGTAAAGATACAAGGAGCAGAGGCAGTGAAGGCAGATGAGTTTAAATACCTGGGGTCAACCATCTAAAGCAATGGAAGATGCACAAGAGAGGTGAAGAAGAGAGTGCAAGCAGGGTGGACTGGGTGGAGACGAGTGTCGGGGTGATTTGAATCAGAATCAGAATCAGATTTATTGCCATTGTTCATGTAGTACACAAACTAGGAATTTGTCTCGATGCAATGCTGCAACGTTAAACATGATAAAAGAAATAAACTATACATGCAATAAAGTGTAGAATAAGAGTGAGTAATACTAGTCAGCAGTTTAAATATATTAGTGAGCAGCAGATAATGTGGAGAACCATATAGTGCAGTCGGTAATGCAAGAAGAAAACAGTGATGATTGACATGAGTCTGGTTGAGCTGCTGTACATAGTGCACGAGAGTCAATAAGTCACTTAGTGTTCAGCAGTCTGATGGCAGAGGGGAAGAAGCTGTTCATGTGACGGGAGGTTTTAGTCTGAATGGACCGAAGTCTTCTACCTGAGGGGAGAGGGGCAAACAGTACGTGACCAGGGTGTGAAGGATCGGCTATGATCCGGCCAGCACGCCTCCGGGTCCTGGAGATGTACAGATCCTGGAGAGATGGGAGCTTGCAGCCGATCACCTTCTCAGCAGTGCGCACGACGTGCTGCAGCCTTAGTCTGTTCCTGGCAGTGGCTCCTGCGTACCACACGGTTATGGAGGTGGTGAGGATGGACTCGATGATGGCCGTGTAGAACTGCACTAACATCTTGGTGGGTAGCTTGAGCTTCCTCAGCTGCACAGAAAGGTGACAGAAAGGTAGCAACAAGAGTGAAAGAGAAGATTTACAAGACAGTATTGAGACCTGCAATGATGTATGGTTTGGAGGCGGTGGCACTGACAGACAGGAGACAGAGCTGGAGGTGGCAGAGTTGAACTCAGCTTTCCAAAGATGTGATAAACCACAGTTAATTTATGTTTTTTTGGGGGGATCACTTTTTCACATAAGGCCATGTGGGTTTGGAATTTTTTTTTACCCTTAATAATAAACACTTTGATTTAAAAACTGCATTTTGTGTTTACTTGTGTTATCTTTGTCTAATATTTAAATTTGTTTGATGATCTGAAACATTTAAGTATGACAATCATACAAAAAAACACTTTTTCAAACCACTATATATATACATACATATATATACACATACTTACACACACACATACAGTATGCATACATCAACCATAAATTATGTTTAAGGATGACACTCAAAGTATAAAATACTTTAATTTACGTGCCCAAAAAGGAGTGGGGAGAAGTATAAACTTATTAAATCCCACCCCCTTTCAGTCTATACACTACATTCTCATAATGTCGGTTATTTTGTCTCTCAGTGTGCATTAAAAAAAATAAAATTATATACACTACCGTTCAAAAGTTTGGGGTTACTTAGAAATTTCCTTATTTTTGAAAAAAAAGCACTGTTTTTTTCAATGAAGATAACTTTAATCTAATCAGAAATACACTCTAATATCTAATATACATTGCTAATGTGGTAAATGACTATTCTAGCTGCAAATGTCTGGTTTTTGGTGCAATATCTACATAGGTGTATAGAGGCCCATTTCCAGCAACTATCACTCCAGTGTTCTAATGGTACAATGTGTTTGCTCATTGCGTCAGAAGGCTAATGGATGATTAGAAAACCCTTGTGCAATCATGTTAGCACAGCTGAAAACAGTTTAGCTGGTTAGAGAAGCTATAAAACTGACCTTCCTTTGAGCAGGTTGAGTATCTGGAAAAAATTATTATTTCAAATACAAATCATTATTTCTAACCTTGTCAATGTCTTGACTATATTTTCTATTCATTTTACAACTCATGGTGGTAAATAAGTGTGACTTTTCATGGAAAACACAAAATAATTGTCTGGGTGACCCCAAACTTTTGAACGGTAGTGTATATACAGTGTATATATACATATATATATATACACACACACACACACCACAGGATCTCATCTCTGTTGTTTGCAGATGATGTTGTCCTGTTGGCTTCATCCAGCAATGACCTACAGTTCTTGCTGGGACGGTTTGCTGCTGAGTGTGAAGCAGCTGGGATGAGAATCAGCACCTCCAAGTCCGAGTCCATGGTTCTCAGCCGGAAAAAGGTGGATTGTCCTCTCCGGGTTGGGGACAGGCTCCTGCCCCAAGTGGTGGAGTTTCAGTATCTTGGGGTCTTATTCACGAGTGAGGGGAGAATGGAGCGAGAGATTGACAGACGGATCGGAGCAGCATCTGCAGTGATGTGGACGTCGTACTGGTCTGTCGTGGTGAAGAGGGAGCTGAGTTCTAAGGCAAAGCTGTCGATTTACCAGTCAATCTACGTTCCTACTCTCACTAATGGTCACAAGCTTTGGGTAATGACCGAAAGAACGAGATCGCGAATACAAGCGGCTGAAATGAGCTTTCTTTCGTAGGATTGCTGGACTCACCCTTAGAGATAGGGTGAGGAGCTCAGTCATCCGGGAGAGGCTCAGAGTAGAACCGCTGCTCCTCCACATTGAAAGGAGCCAGTTGAGGTGGTATGGGCATCTGATCAGGATGCCTCCTGGACGCCTCCCACTTGAGGTGTTTCGGGCACGTCCCACTGAGAGGAGACCCTGGGGCAGACCCAGGACTCGCTGGAGAGACTATGTCTCCCAGCTGGTCTGGGAACGTGTTGGTATCCTCTCTGAAGAGCTGGAGCAGGTGGCTGGGGAGAGGGAAATCTGGGCTTCTCTGCTTGAGCTGCTCCCTCCGTGACCCGGACCTCCGGATATATATGTATAATGATATGCATGGCATGCGCAAACAACAATCTCTTCACCAAAATGATATTTTATCATTATTTGCAGGTTTCAGATAATTTATCAGTAGTAATGTTGAGTTCTGCCTGATAAAAATAATGTTTTATTTAAAAAGATTTGGTTCAAGAACTGATAGTTTCAGATGAAGAATAGAAAGAACACAAGGGGAAATAGGGTCAATTGTGATAAATTATCAAAATTCATATATTTGGGATATTAAATTCACTCCTAATTAACAGGTATACATAATTTGAATTTTAAGCCTCTATGTAACACTTTGTCCCACTTTATTGTGAACCAGGCCTAATGTACTAACAAGTGACAAGAGTGTGTTGAGAAGGTGGAAAGAGTACTTATACGAGGAGACCAAGACGAGTGATGTCTGAAGATAGAGTTGAGGTTCAATTGGACACAGCAATGATGATAGAAGGATTACAGCTCTTGACCAGATAGTGATGATATAGAGTGAAATACATGGCGGTAATGCACCTGTAAGCTGGTTGCCAACCACCGATCAAATCTAAAAGAAGAAGGACCTGATTGGGAGAGAGAGAGAGAGAGAGCGAGAGAGAGAGTAAGGATGTTGAAGATGGAGCTGCCAGGCAGGAGGAAAAGCGGGAGACCACAGACAACATGGAGAGGGTTGGTGTTACAGAGGAAGATGCAAGGGATAGGGTGAGATGGAGACAGATGATCCGCTGTGGAGACCCCTGAAGAGATCAGCCGAAAGAAGAAGAAGCAGCTTTCACACTCTAAACCACCTCTTTTTGCCGAACCAAATTTCAGTTTTTTGGTGCGGACTGTGATTCAGGAGAGCTTTCACACCTAAAATTTTGGTCCGAACCAAACTGAAAAGTCCAAAAGTCCTGCCCAAACAGGTTTGGTGTTAAAGCCCCTAAATCAAACTAAACTTTTCCTATTGTAGGTCAGTTCAGTTTACCAAAATTGTTTCTATTTGCTAAGTAATTTTTTGGAGAATTTTGCATTACTTTCTTCAAAGTCAGAAGTTTATGTACATTTTCTTAGTATTTGGTAGCATTGCCTTTAAACTGTATGACTTGGGTCAAACCTTTTGGGTATCCTTCCACAAGCTTCTCACAATAGTTTGCTGGAATTTTGGCCCATTCCTCCTGACAGAACTGGTGTAACTGAGTCAGGTTTGTAGGCTGCCTTGCTCACACACGTCTTTTCAGCTCTGCCCACAAATTTTCAGTGGGACTGAGATAAGGGCGGGCAGCGCGGTGGCGGAGTGGTTAGCATTGCAGCAACATAGCAACTCACCCTTGGCCTGGGGATCCTGGGTTTGATCCCAGCCCCTGACCAACAGTGATCTGTGTGGAATTTGCATGTTCTCCCCGTGTCTGCGTGGGTTTACTCTGGGATTTCTTCGGTTTCCTCCCACATGCCAAAAACATGCAAGTTAGGTTAATTGGCATCAACTGGGGATTCTAAATTGTTCTTAGGTATGACTGTGAGAGTGAATGGTTGTCTGTCTGTCTGTGTTGGCCCTGCGATGGACTGGTGATCTGTCCAGGGTGTACCCTGCCTCTTGCCCAGAAGATGCTGGGATAGGCTCCAGCCCCCCTGTGACCCGAAAAGGATTAAGCGGAAGAAGATGGATGGATGGCTGGACTGAGATAAGGGCTTTATGATGACCACTCCAAACACTGACTTTGTTGTCCTTAAGCTACTTTGTAACTAATTTGGCTTTAACTTCCTGGCTGATGTCTTGAAATCCTTCGTCAATATTTCCACATAATGTTCTTTCCTCATGATGCCATCTAGTTTGTGAAGTGCACCATTCCTTTCTGCAGCAAAACACATCCATAATATGATGCTGCCACCCCTGCACTTCACAGCTGGGATGGTGTTGTCAGTATTGCATGCTTCTCCTTTTTCCTCTAAATGTCATCATCATCATGATCATAGCAGTCTGTCGTGGGCGACAATAACTGTTTCATTTAGGTCTGATCAGATTCCTCCACGCAGCTCTGTCCTTAGCCTTCTGCTGCAAGGAACTCCTGTCTATATTTTTTTTTTATTTTTATTTTGTATACTTTATTGATCCCCAGAGGGGAAATTGAGGGCATCCACCTGGATGGATGAAGCAGCCACGGTACGGCGCTATCCCTTAACCATTCACACACACATTCACACCTAGGGCCACTTTAGAGTCTCCAATTAACCTAACCTGCATCTTTTTGGTCTGTGGGAGGAAACCGGAGAAATCCCGGAGTAAACCCACACAGATACGGGGAGAACGTGCAAACTCCACACAGATCACTGTTGGTCAGGGGCTGGGATCGAACCAGGGATCCCATGGCCAAGGGTGAGTTGCTGTGCTGCCGCAGTGCTAACCACTGCGCCACCGCACCGGCAAGCTTCTTCAAGTTTCTTTTTACAGTGTCTTTAAATCTGAGCCTTGGTCTACCCTGATTGCGTTTGCCCTCGCATAAATGTGAGTAGAGTAACTGCCGAGGGAGACGCTGGTGGTCCATCCTCTCAACATGTCCGAGCCATCTCAGGTTCGTCTGTATTAGTGTGTCCTCCATTGATGGTAGACCAGCTTGTTTTAACACTTCTATGTTGGTTGTCTTGTCTTTCCATGAGATGTTCATTATGGCTCGAAGGTGTCTCATCATGTACGTGTGGAGTTTCTTCACCTGCACTCTGTAGACAGTCCAAGTTTCAGCACCGTACAATAGAGTAGCCAGTACTGCTGTCACTCTGTACACTTTGCATTTCACACGGATAGACACATGTTGATTGTTCCACAGTCTGTCCCTCAAGTTTCCAAACACAGTACTTGCTCTTCCCATTCTAGATAGATAGATAGATGTACTTTATTGATCCCAAACTGGGAAATTACAGTGTAACAGCAGCATGACAGTTGACCGCCAAACAACAGAAACACACACAACAAAGGGATTATCCATGGAAAGTAAAAAACTAACACGACTATAGAACCTATATACTGTACATCACAGCTTAATATATGATGACCCGTATAAACACATGAATCATCCCATTGCACAAAGAAGGACTATCAGGAGCAGAGTGAAAAGTGATGTACCAGTTAGTCTGTAAGGTGCAGTGTGGCAGCATAGCTATGACCAGAATACAATATCATAGTGAGTTATTGTACAGTGAAATTGCATATGGCAGGAAAGATTTCCTGTACCTGGCCATTCGACAACGAAGCTGTAGTAGTCTACTGGAGAAAGTGCTTCGCTGTCTATCTAGTGTGTGGTGGAGGGGGTGATCAGGATTGTCCATGATGAATTGCAGTTTATTTAGTGTTCTCCTCTCCACCACTGTCTCAAAGGTCTCCAGTCTGAGACCAATTACAGAGCCAGCCCTCTTGATAATCTTGTCAAGTCTGTTCTGAGAGATAGTTCATCCTCCAGCCTAGCATTCTCTGAAACAGTACTCCCTAGATACTTGAAAGTCTTGCACTTGACTAGTGGCCCTGTACCAATGCTGATTTCTTCTGGTAGTGATGTTGATAACTGGAACTTTGGTGGTTGATAAAGGCACTCTGTCTTCTTGATGTTGATTTTGAGGCTGAATTTTTAGCTGCTCTTGCAAATTTCTCCACTAAAGATTGCATATCTTCCGCACTGCCCTTGTCGCGAAATGGTATCGAAGGCTTTACTCAAGTATATGAAGACTACATAAAGCGGCATGTTCTGTTCGATACACTTTTCTTGAACCTGTTTCAAGCAAACAATGGTCATTATAGCCAAACAGTTCAATTTTAGTTTCATCACACCACAGGACATGTCTCTAAAAATTAAGGTCTTTGTCACTGTGTACATTTGCAAACTGTATTCTTTTTTATGTTGCTTTTGGAGTAACGGCTTCTTCCTCACTGAGTGGCCTGTCAGCCCATGTTGGTACAGGACTGTTTCACTGTGGATAATGATACTTTCTTACCAGCTTCAGTCAGCATCTTCACAAGGTCTTTTGCTTTTGTTGTGGGGTTGATGCGCACATTTTGCACCAAAACACATTTATCTCTTAACTGCAATAAATCAGAAATTCTCATCATTGGCCCCAAATCCCTCCTCCCTTCTTCAAAGAATCTCTGTCTCTGCATCAATGGCCACACTGTCACCGCCTCCCCCCCCGCCCCAGTCAGAACCCTTGGCATCACCATGGATTCAACTCTCTCCTTCAAGCAACATATCAACAATGTCACAAAAACATCTTTTTTCCACCTTCGCAACATTGCATGTCTCCGGTCCACCCTTTCCCCTACTGTTGTTGAAATCCTTATCTATATATTCATAACCTCCAGACTGGACTACTGCAACAGCATACTCTTTGGCCTCCCCTCCTTTGACCTCCAAAAACTGCAATATGTACAGTACTCTGCTGCCCAACTGCTCACCCACTCCAATTTCAGAGACCATATTACACCCATTTTGAAAAACCTACACTGGTTACTAGTACAACAACGCATTCACTTTAAGATCCTGCTCATCATTTACAAAGCCCTCAGTAATCTTGCTCCTCCATACCTGACAGACCTCCTCCTCCGTCACACCTCCACTCGCCAACTCAGATCGTCTGATGCAAACCTCCTGATCCCCATCACCAGGACTAAACAACGTACAGTGGGGGACCAAGCTTTTGCCATTGCCACCCCAACCCTCTGGAATTCCCTGGCCTCAGATATCCGCAATATGGACTCACTCCCCTCCTTTACGAATAAACTTAAAAAACGCCTTTTAAAGAAAGCTTTCAACTGTTAACGGACCGTAACAATTTTTTTTTCTTCTTGTAAAGTGACTTTGAGTTCCCAGAAAAGTGCTATGTAAATCTGATGTATTATTATTATCTCTGAGACACAGAGCCTGTCTCCTTCCTGAACTTTATGATGGCTAGACATTCCCATAGTGTTTATACTTGTGTATAATTTCTTGAATAGATGAACGTGGTACCTTCAGGCATCTGGAAATTGAACCAGAGCAGGAACCAGACTTATGGAGGTCCACAATTCTCTCCCTGATAATCTTGGCCGATATCTTTTGATTTTCCCATGATGTTGCACAAGGAAGCAGTGTGTTTGAGGTGTGCCATACATGCACAGGTGTGCCTCCTGTTAACTCAGATGTTGTCAATTAACCTGTCAGAAGCTTCCAGAGCAATGACATCATCATCTGGGCTTTCCCCAAATTATTTAAAGTCATAGTAATTTTAGTGTATGTAAACTTCTGATTTTGAAGTAATAAAAAATTATATGAAAATATAAAAAACACTTAGCAAATAGAAATAATTTTGGTAATCCTAACTGACCTAAAACAGGAAAAGTTTAGTCTGATTTAATGTCAGACAGTGAAGTGAACAAAAAGGTTATGTGTCGGCTGTGGCACAGGAGTAGTAAGGTTGACCTCTGATTGGAGGGTCAGTGGTTTGACTCCCGCTCTCTCTGCGATCTGCACGTTGAAGTCTACTTGAGCAAGACACTGAACCCCAAGTTGCTCCTGGTGGGTCAGCCTAGCACCTTGCATGGCAGCTCTGCCACCAGCAGTATGTGAATGTGTGTGCGAATGGGTGGATAGCAGGATCTGTAAAGTGCTTTGGTCATCCAGAGATGAGAAAAAAATGCTATAAGTGAACGCCATTTACCATTTTTTATACGGTGTATGTAAACTTCTATGACCTGATATAGCTGCCAAGCTCCTGTTGCATATGTTTGTAAGTGATCATGAAATGACATGTGTTTAGGTTACCATGACAACCACATTGTGATCCGGTGGTTCTGGGCTGCGGTGGAAAGGTTCAACAATGAGCAGAGACTGCGGCTCTTGCAAGTAGGCCTGATTCTACTTGACTTCATGAAAACAACGGTGACATCTGTTACTTGTGTCTTGGTATTCTTATTCAGATTTTCTGCTTCTGCTATTGTTTGTGGATCCTCAGTTTGTGACTGGGACGTCCAGTATTCCGTACGAAGGCTTTGCTTCTCTGCGAGGCAGCAACGGCCCCCGCAGGTTCTGTGTGGAGAAGTGGGGGAAAGTCACATCACTACCCAGGTAAAGTGTGGCGCAACCTGTAGCACGGACTCAGGATGTTTAATGTAGTTTGATCAGCATCAGCAGTTTAAACAAGAGGATTTTTGCTCAGATTTTGGGATAGCCAAAACCTGCGCTTGACTAACATGACGGGACTTTTGACACTTATGACGGGAGCAAAATGAATTTATGTACTATCCATCTATGAACTCATCATGTGTGATTAACAGTTTTAGGCTGCATGTCCACAGAGAGCATTTTTTTCTGCTGGGAGTGTCTATTTTGTGTTCATTTTCTATGTAGTCCAGCATTTTATGTGTTCAGTGTCCTTGGTGCAAAAACACTCTCAAGTGTAGAGCGTTTTGTTTTTTTTGTCACTGCACCCACAGCTCTTAAAGTAAACTTTTGGAGTGCCGCAGCATACATCAGCAGCACACCTCTCTAACCAGCTGATCAGAATCAGGCTAAACATATACCATGATCAATATTTAACAGTAAAAGCTTGGAGGGATGCATGTTTTCTTATCAGTTCTGTGTGGATTAATGTAGTTAGTACAGAGTGTCAGTGCAAAATGTATGAAAAATCAATGGCAAGCTGTCATTGACAGGTCAAGAAGTTGCTAGGATACAGGGCTGAGACTGTTTTTTAAGACTGCCTGTAAAGTGCCCAGAAAAATAGGTCAAGAGCATTTTTACGCACTTGGTGGGACACGTAGCCTTATGGGACATGTTTGTGCTTCACAAAACTTCATAAGCCAGTTCACTGATGTGTAATGTTTGTTGTTTGTGGGTTTCATACATTGTTGAAAGTGTAAACATAGCAGGTAAGTTACATGAGCCGCACCTGTCACTAAGCATTGGATGTTGCACTGTGTGCGGAACAATATGATTGAACATTTTAGATTCCTGTTCTTTGCACAAAATTGCACAGAGAGCTATTAAACCATATTTGGTTTTAATTCAGTTTGATCTTTTTTATATAGAGCTGGCTTATAGCATGGACCCATCTCATGGCACTCTGAATTGAATCATAAGATCAGACAATATTGCCTCCAAAATTCATAAATCTGCACTCAAGTCCTGATAATCTGAAATACTTTAGAAGAGTTTGGACTTTTTTAAAAAAAAAAAAAACACGTTATTTTAAGAATGTGTACTGGAGAGAATGTGGTGTTAGGGATCAATGTAGTCCTACTCTCTAGTCATACAAATCCTTGTCTCAGCTGTTTTAGGGAACCTGGAATGGAGTAAATGAGGCTGTTTTCAAAATTTTCATTGTACCTTTTAATGGTAATTTACATGAGAAAATAATGAGAAATGTTTCATCCTAGCAAACATGCTGACTTACTGTGCTGTCACTGAAAACAGGACAACAGCTGAAATAATAATTATATACAGATAATCATGAAAATTAATTCTTTGGTCTGTTCTCTAGAGCTCATACCTGCTTCAACCGACTGGACCTGCCTCCGTATCCGTCTTTCTCGATGCTCTATGAGAAGATGCTGACCGCTGTTGAGGAGACCAGCACTTTTGGGTTGGAATGAGACTCCAGTCTACCCACAGTCTCAGTTGACCCTCCATCTACCCTTGGACCACTGCTGGTGTCATTTATATTTCCAGTCACAAATAGGTGACCTCCTGGAATGTCTTGTCTGCAGAGGAACAGTTCAAGTTTTGTTGCACCTGCACACACATCTGGCCTCTTTACCAACACATGATTTCACCGATGTGACAAATGAAAACCCACACTGCCTTTGGAACCATAATCAAAACTGCCAGGATTTGACACGAGAGCCAGGATTTTTTTCGTTCACTTTAAGGAGGTCTAAGTTTGAGGCGCATCAAAGACTTTTGCATCCACTGCCTTCGCAGCTGAAGCCGAGTGGATTCAGCCTCTCACTTCGGTTTGGATGGCTCTTGAAGGACCACGAGGACTGTCCACAGCTGAGCTTTAGTGACGCACTCATTGTAGTGCAGCGTCTCCTTGTGGCCTGTTGTAGTAACTGCACTTGAGTAGACCGCATTTGTTTGATAAAAGCCTTTCACGGTGCACTTGAGGTAAACCTTGGGACATGTTTCTAGGAGACTTTGCCCTCTGCTGATTTTGGAGTCCAGTCTGAAGTTTTGGTATTGTTACTATTACAGTATTTTCATCTACATGAAGAAGTGATTTTCTAATGATGTGGCAGTGGCACGTTGTGATCTGAATGTAACTAACTTTATGATGTAAATTGTCTTTGGAGTGGTTTTATAACAGATCTGGATAATTTTTCACAAAAATGCCACTGCATTCTTTAGTTAATGTTTCATCGAGCAAATTAGTTTCCATATTACAGTCAAGGCAGTTATGATATACAGTACTGTGAGACAACTGTTGTAAGTTGGAGCTATATAAGTCAGTTGTAATTTTAATAGAAAGACGCAAATTAATTTACTCTAATTGTATTTGATTGACTGCGATGGATTGGTGATCTGTCCAGGGTGTACCCTGCTTCTCCCAAAGACGCTGGGACAGGCTCCAGCCCCCCGCAACCCCGAAAGGATTAAGCGGTAGATGAATGAATGAATTTGATCGCTTAAAAAAAGTTGGCCCAGATCTGTTTTCTCGACTATGTTTATTCTGCTTTACATTCAAGACATGAAAAACATTATAGTCACGTTTTTAAAGAAATTGTTTGTTCACCAAGCAGTTGTAGATTGGGAACAGGTACTTTCAGCAAAAGGATGGTGACGGATTTATTTTTTTTTATTAATGTTGTAAGCATTTTTTTCTACATTTAGAATTATTTTGGTCAAAATTTGAAAAGAAATTCATTCATTCAGCTTCTACCGCTTAATCCTTTTCGGGTTGAGCGTGTGCTGGAGCTTATCCCAGCGTCTTCGAGTGAGAGGCAGCGTACACTCTGGATAGATCACCTGTCCATCACAGGGCCAGTTTGAAAAATTTAGTTGTTTAAAATAAGTTATGTATATTTTGTGATATGACTCAGATTTGTGGGAAGTCTGAAGATTTAAATATGGTGCACCGACAAAATTTATCAGTGTAGGGTTACACTAAGTGGCTCCATATTTTATTGGACTGAATCAAATATAAAAGGGTAAACCCTATAAAACTTAATTAGTAAAATTTGGTACTTTGAATTAAGTTAAAATAAAAACGGTTAAGAGGAACATCTTCCGCAGCAACACCACACACTGAAAAATGTCCTATAATCTGACAGATTTTTTCATTTTTTGCCAGTCCTTTGATAGTGCTACAGATGCTACTTAAATTATACTTTTTCCTTTTTGGATCTTAGACAGGAGAACTTCAGTTTTGCTCAGGTTTTTTTTTTTTTTTTTTTTCCCCCCTGAGACTTTTGAAGCCATTTTTGTGAATGGAACTTCTGATCATAGCTACAGAAGCGTGACCTTATATGGTTGCTGGGCATCAATTATGCAAATCTTCAATACTTGTGAATGCGCTCACTTTACACACTGACTTACACACGGGTAGAATTCACCATTTTTACGTGGACTGTTTACACATGCTTGTAGGACATACAAGCATTTGTTGAATCTGGAGTAGCTTGTTTGTACTAACGCGGCTTATTAACAAAGTACACAGTATTTACACAATACTAACATGTTCTTGCACCAGGCCAGTTGTCTCTCTTTGTTATACCTGGATAGACCAGAAGCGCTCTGTGTTACAAAAGATGAAGAATTTTTTCTCTTCTTGATTTGCTGTTTTTTTCCCACTAGTAATGCTGCTCACTTGTGTTTTAGTCGTGCACAGTTTAATTACATCTATTTAATTGCACTGTATGCTAGCTCTGTGACTTAAAAAAAAGAAAAAAAGGACACCGGATCACATTCTCTTATTTGCACTTATGTTACACAGAAATAACCACGCTAAGTGTTTATCAGGTTCAAATCGGGAACATTTTCCACAGCCAAGCCCCTACTCTTTTCATAATAGAGCATGAATACTTGGAAGGACCTAGTACTAAGACCTTTTCTTTTATGAACTGAAGCCCTGACTACACTCACATTCCCCTGCAGTATGAATGTGCAAAAAAAAAAATGTGTTAACCCACTGGAATACATTTGTGCATTACTACCACTTAAAATTTAGCTTAATTTGAGGAAATTGCATCAAGTCTGTAAGGACCAGCAGTACGCTGAAGGCAGGAATAATGCTACCCCTGGTGTATTACTACTATATAACATACTCATGAATACTCATTTCAGGTGTGCCTACAACTCAAATACAAAAAGAAATGCATGAATTGCTGTTTAGTTAGCTTGTGCTTCATGATGCATTTTGATTTTATTTGTATTTTAATGTTCCTCTTCAAAAACAAACTATAAATTAGTTTACTGAGCCTAAATTAAGAGTGACGGGAATAAAATCCCCCGTTTATCTCCCCTATGAAATGCATTCAAGAGGTGGGTTTACTACACTGAGGCGTTTCCAGTACTTTTGGTCTTTCTCTTTGAGTTACTTTTGATGTCACTGATTTGAATGTAGTTTTCCATTTTCCTTTCATTGTCATTCACTGAATTTCTGTTTCAGCCCTGATTTACAGTAGGTATAAAAAAGTACACCCCTGTTAAAATAATAGGTTTTTGTGGTTTAAAAAAAAATAGCCCAAACATTTCATACCTTTAATGTGACCTAAAACCTGTACAATTCCATTGAAACACAAACCTATCAGGTGGAAAAAGGATGCACGGGGTAAAAAATGCACAATAAGTTGGTTGCATAAATGTGCACACCCTTAGACTAATACTTTGATGAAGCATCTTTTCATATCCACTGTAGCTCTGCCTGCACCCTCTATATCCATGGTTTCCCCAGGGAGCAGAACAGTCAACCACTGAAAAATTTGAGGAGAAACACACAAAACTCAGCAAAATTATAGCTATGCATACAACTGTAGTGCAAGCAAGATGAAATTGCGTTTCTCTAGGCATCCGTATTGTAAAAAGAACATAATTTAAAAACACACTCACACCCCCCCTCACCCCCCACCGCGACAGCCATTCACACATCCCTGAGACACATTTGGATTTTACAGTAATGTTAACTTATTACAGTTGCAGTTAAAGTGATGATAACTGCCTATGTGTATATATAAAACAATTAAAATGCTTAAGTGAATCTAAGTAGCTAAGAGAAATAAATGCTTAAAACTGACTAAAACTATAATATACATATTCATTCATCTTCTTCCGCTTAATCCTTTTCGGGGGGGGCTGGAGCCTATCCCAGCATCTTTGGGCGAGAGGCAGGGTACACCCTGGACAGATCGCCAGTCCATTGCAGGGCCAACACAGAGAGACAGACAACCATTCACTCTCACAGTCATACCTAAGGACAATTTAGAATCCCCAGTTTAATGCCAATTAACCTAACTTGCATATTTTTGGCATGTAGGAGGAAACCGGAGAAATTCCGGAGTAAACCCACACAGACATGGGGAGAACATACAAACATACATAATGTCCATAAAGTGCAGTAATACGTATAAAAGATTCCGGATCAACTGTTCAGCATCCTAACAGCTTGTGGAAGGAAGCTGTTGATCAGTCTGGTGGTTCTGCCTCTGATGCTCCGGAATCGTTTGCCAGATGGCAGCAGTTCAAAGCGTTTGTGCAGAGGGTGAGAGTGGTCTTTAACAATGTTCAGTGCCCTGCTCCTACAACAGCTCTGAAAAAGTTCTTGAACAGAGGGGAGGGAAACTCCAATTACCTTCTCAGCTCCCTTAACTATCCTCTGCAGAGCTTTTTTGTCTGACATACTACAGCTGGAGTACCATGTTGCAATGTAGTACGTCAGAACACTCTCCACCACACCTCTGTAGAAGGTCCTGAGGATGCAGATGGGGAGAGAGGCCTATTTGAGTTTCCTGAAGAAGTGCAGTCTCTGCTGGGCCCGCTTCCTGATCCCCAAGGAATTCTTGCTCCAGGTCAGGTCCTTCGAGATCTGCACTCTGAGGAACTTGATGTTCTCCACCGAACGGCCGTTGATGCAGAGAGGGACGTGTTCAGGCCGTGACCGCTGGAAGTCGATAATCATCTCCTTCGTTTTGTCCACGTTGAGCACCAGATTGTTCTCCCTGCACCAGCCCTCCAGGTCTCTAACTTCTTCCCTGTACATTGATTCCTCATCCCTCTGAATAAGTCCCACCACTGTGGTGTCATCCACAAACTTAATAATCTGGTTCCCCTCGTGTCTGGACACAGAGTCATGTGTTAAAAGTGTAAACAACAGTGGGCTGAGTACACAGCCTTGAGGGGATCCAGTGCTCAGCGTGATGGAGTTGGAGATGTTGTTTCCAACCCGGACAGACTGAGGTCTCTTGGTCAGGAAATCCAGGATCCAGAGACATGTAGCGGTGTTCAGACCGAGAAGGAGTAATTTCTCCATCAGTCTCAGGGGAATAATGGTGTTAAATGCTGAACTGAAATCAATGTACAGGAGTCTAGCGTAGGTGTCTTTCTGATCCAGGTGGGTAATGACAGAGTGCAGGGTGGTGACTATAGCGTCCTCTGTGGAGCGATTTGAACGATACGCGAACTGGAGCAGATCATGTGATGCAGGGAGGCAGGCTGTGATGTGTGGTTTGACAAGCCGTTCAAAACACTTCACCACAATTGGTGTCAGTGTGACAGGACGATAGTCATTCAGACAGGACACAACCGCTTTCTTTGCCACAGGTACTATGATAGAGGTCTTAAAGCATCTAGGGACGATGGCCTGACTCAGGGAAATGTTATATATGTCAGTCAGGACATCTGCCAACTCACTCGCGCAGACTCGGAGCACATGTCCCGGGATGTTGTCCAGACCTGCAGCTTTACGTGGGTTGACCTTGATTAGGGTCCTCCTTGTGTCTGTGTGTTGATGGTGATAGCTGGCCCCACAGATGGTGAAGATGGGCCAGCCCTCCCTCTGATTGTCGGGTTTGATGCTTCAAAACGTGCAAAGAAGTTATTGAGCCTGTCAAGAAGCAAAGCATCATCATCATCGACCCCCTGCCTAGACTTATAATCCGTCAACGCCCGAACTCCCTGTCACATCCGTTTGTAGTGTTCCTTGTGTCACAGAAATTTCCCTGGATTTTCTCCGCGTAGGCGCGTTTCGCCGTCTTAATACATAATACAAAGTACAGTTACTCACTACTCAAGCAACTTTTTTTGGAAGATAATTTCGCTTACACATTCTTAAATGTACTTGGGTTATCATAAGGTAACCCACTCTCCCAGCCTCTGTTGCATAGCCACATTAATGTGAGCTTTTGTATGGTAGGGAAATGGAGACTAGCACGCAGGCTACTAACAAAACTGTAGCAATGTTGAATGTTTGTACAGTTATTTATATTGATAAGTATTAACCCTGCCATTTGCTGCTCTGGTATGATGGATAAGAATTAGGTTTTGCTGCGCTAGCGGCCAATTGCTCATCTAAGACCTAAAGAGCATGGGTTAGCTTTGCGACAAAAAAATAGATTTATCATGCATGTGTCATGATCCAATGGGACATATCTCTGAGGAGAACAGTTCTGAACCTTAGCTGCTGCAAAAGAGGGTCACAGGAAGACTTGGGAGAGATAACTGCCAAAGAAATTTAAACCTCTTCACATATTTAGAGCAGCTCCAGCTCTTGAAATTTGGTGGGTTCATGTCACTCGAGGTACAGTTTAACCTCTTAAAATTCCGGTGTTCCAGCCGTGGGAGGTTTCAGTTTTTTTACTGCCACTCAATGAGGAAAGAATGTGATTTACTTTGCATATGCTATCTTTAGGCATTTGTTGGGAAATTGACTGGAATTCTAAGGGGTTAAGTTAGAATAAGGTCTGGACTTGTAATTGCAAAGCTTTGTTTGTAGAACATTTTGAATTTTAGCAGTCATGCTTGGTGTGAGAGCTTCTCTTTGATCCTCAATCTGGGCTCTTTTGTATAGCCTGGCTCTAGCATACTGCGCTCATAGGGCAGTGGTCACATTAAATGGAAATTGTCCTTCACTGACAAATTTTTTTCAGCAGTACAACAAAATCTGAAAGCTGTCATTTTGACAGATTACACTGAGGGTGATCTACTTAAAATAAATTAAAATAACAGATAATAGATTATGATAGAATTTTTACAGCCTTGTCTGTCAGAATGACAGATAAAGTACCACAACCTCTAATGCAGGGTATGCATAAAGGTTAGTCTTGATGTGATCTGCAATTCTAGAGGACATACACACAAATGTGTCCTATCTATTAATTTCCACAGTAAATAAACAAATGACTGGTATTTTTATGTCAAAAAACTAAGCTTGTTTTAGGTCATGATTTTTCAGAAATACAGAATGAACCAGAGGATTTGCAGTCTTTTTCCTGTTGGCACACCTAACTAACACATGGGGGGCCTTTATAGATTCCTTTTTCTTAACATTTAATTTATTTTGCACAGTTAAAAAGACTGGAAACCCAAATATGATGCATGACCCAATGACAAAATTATGACTCATATTTCTGACTCAAGGCCTCAATTATACAATTTTGTCTGATTATTTTCTAGCATATTAAGTATTTGATTTTTTTTTTCCTGTCACTCTTTTAACCTGCTTATTTTTAATGTATATTTTGATCCTGGCTGTAATGAGGTTCAGTACAACCGAAGTTGCTCCTGATTTCTCCTGTACAGCCCTGTTTATGTGTTAAAGGGACAAAGGTAACAGTCTAAGCAGATCAGAATATGCATGGAGAGGTCTAGGGGAGTACATGTAAAACTGACCATGCTGCTTTGAATATTTAAAATAGATTTTGGTCTAAATTTAGTGGTTTCCTTGTTTCTACGTCAGGGAATGTCGATATCATTTGGGAGGTAGCTGGGTTAAAACTCCTTGTGCAAATTTGACTGAAATCAATGCATTACCTTCCTCACTGAGTGAATGCACTACCCCATGTCTGTCTAACCAGAAAGTACCAAAGTTTTAAAAATGGGCAGCCTCACATCAAACAGCTAAACACTTCCTCTGTACAGTTCACTTCACTTTTAAATATGAATGTTTGTAAGCACCCCCTGTCCTAAAATAAAGATTTCATCTCTATGCAAATTTTTGTGGGTCAGCTGCTTCTTATTGTGTGATTGGAAAAATATAAATCAAAATTTGGAGACATATGTGACGTATTCTTTTCACCTTGCCATATTTTTTCTTCTGCTTCTTATTCATAATGGTGATACAATTTACCTATAAATGACATTTGGGGAAAAATGTATGGCCACAGCAGAGACAAGGTACTACAGATCCACAGCAAAGATCATCAGGGTTGTCCGGACCCCAAAGCCTTTAGATACAATTTGGGGTCTTGGGGGGGGGGGGGGGGGGGGGGGGCTGGAGTTTGTCCCAGCATCTTTGGGTGAGAGGCAGGGTACACCCTGGACAGATCGCCAGTCCATCGCAGGTCATTTTGTTTTGGCTGAAAGAACAAAGCGGAACTGAAAAACTGTATCGTAGCCGCCCAGATAGTTTGACATGGCATAAGCCCTTGGGCGCTCCCCGCAGACTCCACTAGTCTCCGCTGTCCTGAGACCCTGTGGATCCGACCACTCCAGAGAGCATGCAGTGGGTCGCAAAATCACAGTTCACTGTGGGAGTCACACACACGGACAAGGCCAGGATATCCACCCAGATAGACACGCTTCATTCCTGGTCTGTACCCACAGAATGAAATGCTGTTGTGAAATTGAGTGCATTTACCATGGTACTTCTGTCTCCGAGTCTGCCGAGAGTGGTCTGTGCTGGAACGCAGGGGTGAGGTCGGTTCCTCCAGGACCTGTTGGGTCCACATGACGCGGACCCAACAGCCTCTGATATTAGGAGGATAGCCTTTCATAGCCTCCGATATCAGGGTAAAAACTCCATAAAAGCTCTGTATGTAACTGATCATTTAACGTTCCACCTCCCCTCTCCCTGTACCCATGAAGTTATAGCTCCATCCATGCTATAACAGAGTTTACTGTGGAAATTTAAAAAAAAAATCTGAGGAATTCTGTAGTATGGAATTATAATTTTTGTCAGTTTTTTGAGGCCTACAGTTTAAAATCATTTTTTATACTAAAGATATAGAGGTGGACTTTTTGTGAATTTTTGTGAGATATTCATTCATCTTCTTCCACTTAATCCTTTTCAGGTCGGGGTGGGGGGCTGGAGCCTATCCCAGCATCTTTTGGGCGAGAGGCATTGTACACTCTGGACAGATCACCAGTTCAATACAGAGACAGACAACCAGGATCCCCAGTTGCTGCCAGTTAACGTACATGTCTTTGGCCTGTGGGAGGAAAACAGTACCCACACAGACACGGGGAGAACATGCAAACTCCACACAGAAGGGCCACCGATGATCAGGGGTAGGATTGAACCCACGATGGTCAAGGGTGGGCTCAAACCTGTGACCTTCTTGCTGTGCTGCCACAGTGCTAACCACTGTTCCCCGAGCTATCCCATCTATATATTTGATATCAATTAGGGCAGATGAAGGTGAAAAAACTTTGCTCAAAGTAGAATATTGTTTTTTTATAGCTACTTTATGAAAAACTATTTTGTGATTAGCAAAAAAACTTTTTTGTGATTAGCAGTATAAGAGTACAAAAAAATAATGCATAAAAGTCAATGTTTCTGCTAATTATTGACATATCACAGGCTGAAAAATAATTCAACCCTCCCCAAAATTTACTTTGTACATATCCATCCATCCATCTTCTTCCGCTTAATCCTTTTTGGGTCTACGGGGGGTGGTGGGGGGGGGGGGCTGGAGCCTATCCCAGCATCTTTGGGCAAGAGGCAGGGTACACCCTGGACCACAGGTGTCAAACTCATTCCATGGAGGGCCAAGACCCTGCAGGTTTTACCTCCACCCAGTGGCTTCAACAGGTGTTTTCTCTGAATTTCTTCCCACTGATTGCTGATCAGTGAAAACACCTGCTGAAGAGACTGGGTGGAAGTAAAACCTGCAGGGTCTTGGCCCTCCATGGAATGAGTTTGACACCCCTGCCCTGGACAGATCGCCAGTCCATTGCAGGGCCAACACAGACAGACAGACAACCATTCACTCTCACAGTCATACCTAAGGACAATTTAGAATCCCGTTTGATGCCAGTTAACCTAACTTGCATGTTTTTGGCATGTGGGAGGAAGCCGGAGAAATCCCGGAGTAAACCCACGCAGACACGGGGAGAACATGCAAACTCCACACAGATCACTGTTGGTCAGGGGCTGGGATTGAACCCAGGAACCCCCGGCCAAGGGTGAGTTGCTGTGCTGCCGCAGTGCTAACCACTCTGCCACCGTGCTGCCCCTACTTTGTACCACAATGCTCTGCACTGTGTCTATATATATTTATATTAATATGTACATATGTATACTAGCTGCTCTTGTTTTTTCTTGCCTTCTGATTGTTGCTCTGAGTGTTGCTATCCCTGTGCCGTTGCAATCCTGGAATTTCCCCATTGTGGGACTAATTAAAGCTTATCTTATCTTACATAGTATATTGAAAATAATACATTTTTTCTTTTTTTTCCCCCACACATAAAAACATGGTGGCATCATGACATAAACCTTTAAAAATTTAAAGACATACTCCGGTGGCTCTAAAACCATCAAAAACAAATGTGTATTGCCCAAAATAGTATATTGTTGCGTTTTATACACACAAAAAAATGAAAATTTCTTGCCTTAGAATTGCTTGGAAAGAGCTTTTACATCTTCTGCCTACTTAAATATGTGTGGATCTATGACTATTCTAATTAGCTCTACCCATACTCCCACCCACCACTAACCAGAAAAAGACAACTTTGAGCCAGGGCTCCGAGAAAGCAATCCAACTTGAGGAAGGATCATTCTCGGTGGAGCGGAAAGTTGCTGCTCGGCCCCACTTGGAGGCTGGAGGGCTC
This sequence comes from Pholidichthys leucotaenia, assembly GCA_020510985.1. Classification (NCBI taxonomy): domain Eukaryota; kingdom Metazoa; phylum Chordata; class Actinopteri; order Cichliformes; family Pholidichthyidae; genus Pholidichthys; species Pholidichthys leucotaenia. The sequence continues at coordinate 290,997,860 of CM035845.1, forward strand.
CCTGGTGGTCTCTGGTTGCTCACTCGCAGAGTCCCAATGAGCGATGCCCCGTCCGCCGGCGATGGTCTCATTGGCTGGGAGCTTCCAGCGAGCAGCGCGGTACCCCGTCCATCAGCAAAGTGAGCTGAGAGCTACTCGGCGAGACCAGCTGGCTGGGGGTTCCCGGCGAGCGCAGATGGGGCTCAGGCCCACATTGAAACTGGGTCCCCCCACCCTGCCTCTCCCCGCTCTCTCTCTACTGCTCCTCTCTCTTCCCCTGAGGTAGACGAGCGTATCCATCTGATTGGTGAATGTTATGACCAATCAGGCTAAGCAGGAATGCTTATGTAGCTAGAAATGGTCTGTCCAAACTCGCCTGTTCTGAGGGGGGCATTCCCCAACTGGAAATTCACAGCAGAAAAACACAGACTTGGGACTGTGGTGAGATTTTGATCTTGATATGGCTTGTAAGTCACAAAAAACATCTTACAGACATGTTAACAACAGAAAAAACTTGATTTTTGGCAGTGTCACTTTAAAGGGTTAACATCTATATAAATTAATATTTGATCTCAATAACTAGGTCAGATGAGGCAAAAATATAGCTCAGTGAAAGCAGACTATAATAATGTAAATTAATGTATGAAAAATCACGGACGAGTTTGAATTTGGCTGACCTTTAGGTAAGGGTCAATTTTTCTATAAATCTTATAAAACCAATAACTACAGAAAGAAAGGATGTAACCTTATTAAACAATCAAAGACAAGTCTTGGACAGCTTAGACCCTGTCCTCTGACTATGGGTTTGGGGTCAAAGGCCAATGTTAACATTCCCTTTGCATCATTACTGTAGAATGAGTGAAGCTAGGGTCACCAAAGTTTGTACACAGGTTCACCCTTTGACCACAAACTATCACTATGCTTTTAGGATCACAAGGTCAAAATGCCATATAAACAACATCTCAGCAACAAAGAAAGAGGCTGAGGGGTACCACTGGCAGCCACCGGTCCCTTCTTCTTTTAGATTTGATTTGCGGTTGGCAACCAGCTTACAGGTGCATTACCACCACATACTTCACTTGCTCCTTAAAAGTCGCCACCCTAAGGGTTAAACAAGGTTGCCAAATATATCTGTTCACAATGTCAGCCCATGTTTACAGTTTATCGTACACATGTTGGGTGTTGCCCATAACAAAGGGAAAAGGGGGCGCGTGCTGTTGTGTCTTCACTGGATGCAATAATCAAAGGTCAGGCTTTTCAAAGTTGTGAACTGTGCCATGCTGAGTGGTTGAAAGCAACAAGAAAATCAGAATGAATCGTCTCAGTGGTAAGAAGGAGAGATCTCGTGGCTCATATTTATAAGATGGCATAGAGTTTCTGAAAGAAAGACTGAACTGTTAGTTCAGAAGTTTTAATTCACTCTAAAATTTGGCTCCAACAAGCTCTCACCCGAACTTTACTGTTTTTATTTCATAAGCACACCAGTCTGAGTTATTTCACATAGAACTACAAATCATTTTTTAAATAAAAGCTGCTTGGAAGAAAAAAACAGGCTTAAATGAAGATCTTAAAAGTGCATCAGAATAAAATCATTTTTACAAGTTTTTCAAGATTTACAATTATAGAAACCCCCAATTTGTCTTATGAACAAGACACACTACCTTCACATATCACAACCAATCACAAAGCAAACAATTTATTTCTGCTCTAAAAACCTGCTGAGGTGGACTCCGATTTGGTCTGAACATGGTATTAGAAAGCCAAGAGTTTCAGGGACACACAATTTAAGAAATGGAAAACTGGCATGTATTCTTTGTTAGTTCTTCCAGGTGTAGTTGTAGTTGTTCATGTTGATGTGTGTCAGAGACGTTTTTCCCAGACTGGACGGCTGCTGCAGCTGTTTGATGGAGGCAGGATGGAGACCGCAACAAGACAAGTCCACCATGTCAACCTGCAGACACACAAACAGTTGCAGTCAGAGAGAACAGGCCAGGAGTCAGCAGCCTCTGACTCATTCTCAGCCATTTTTTGAGAAAAAAAAAAAAATCAGCATGAAGTGTCAAAACATATTTTAGCCTTAAAATTAAGATAAAGTTACAAGTGTAAAACTGGCCTGTCAGCTTTAGTAATTGATGAATTTTTACACCTTAAATATGAAACTTTTCACTCAAATTTGGTGCTTCTATACAACGTTGTGCCCCCCCCCTCCCCTCATACAATAGTGTTGTCAAGACCACACTCACTGAGACCAAGACCGGTCTTGAGTACTACAACACTATCAGACAACTGAAGCATTTTCTTGTAAATTTGTGATCTTTTTCTTGGAAGAATGAGTGAGTGTGTCAAGGTTCCTCTTAAATTTGCAGCTTTTAAGGTTTTTTTTTTTTTTTTTTTTCTAATTTTGGGGGGTTTCCTTCATGAATAGTCAGATTCTTCCCACCGTTAACTTAAATACAGTAACTACTACAACTCCTTCAATTGATATGTTTGGATGAGTTTACTCCGATTGACCTTTTAGAGTTAGATAAAATAATTTCCTCATCCAAGCCTTCAACTTGTCTTTTAGACCCTATTCCTACCAGGTTATTTAAAGAAGTCTTCCCATTTATTGGTAGCTCTATTCTTCAAATAATCAATTCTTCATTAACTTTAGGCCATGTACCGCAGGCTTTTAAAACTGCTGTAATTAAACCCTTACTCAAAAAGCCAACGCTGGATCCAGGAGTTTTAGCTAACTATAGACCAATCTCTAATCTGCCTTTCATTTCAAAAATCTATGAGTTGTTGCTATGCAATTATTTGACCACTTGCAGGGAAATGGTTTATTTGAAGAGTTTCAATTTGGGTTTACTGTAGAATCCACCATAGTACTGAAACAGCCTTAGCAAAGGTCACTAATGACCTCCTTATCGCATCCGATAATGGACTTCTTTCTGTACTTGTCCTTTTAGACCTTAGTGCAGCTTTTGATACTATCGATCATAATATTCTACTTGATAGATTAGAACACTATGTTGGACTTAATGGAACTTCGTTGCAGTGGTTTAGATCTTATTTATCTGACAGGTTCCAGTTTGTAACATGTCAGTAATGAGTTTTCTTCCAACTCAAAGCTCAGTCATGGAGTTCCGCAGGGATCTGTACTAGGCCCTATTCTTTTTTAGTTTATATATGCTTCCATTAGGCAACATTACTAGAAAGCACTGTATACATTTTCATTGTTATGCAGATGACCCACAATTATACCTGTCAATGAAGCCAGATGATACTAATCAATTAGCCAAATTAGAGGCCTGTCTTAAGGAAATCAAAGCTTGGATGACTTGTAATTTCCTGCTATTAAATTCAGATAAGACTGAAGTCATTCTATTTGGTCCAAAAAACCTTAGAAATACCTTTCCAAATCAAACTCTTAGTTTGGATGCAGTTACTCTCTCTCTCTGAAATAGTTCTGTGAGGAACCTTGGAGTTATTTTTGATCAGGATCTGTTTTTCAATTCACATATTAAATTTGTTTCTAAGACTGCCTTCTATCATTTGCGTAATATTGCCAAGATTAGGAGCATCTTGTCTCAGAGTGATGCTGAGAAACTAATCCATGCTTTTGTTAGCTATAGATTAGATTACTGTAACTCTTTTATTATCAGGTTGTCCTAAAATATCTTGAAAAAGTCTTCAGCTGATCCAAAATGCTGCAGCAAGAGTTTTAACAGGTACTAGAAAGAGAGATCATATCTCTCCATTTCTGGCCTCCCTTCATTGGCTTCTCATAGAGTTTAGAATTAAGTTTAAAATCCTTCTTCTCACTTACAGAGCTCTAAACAATCAGGCCCCTTTTAAATAAAAAGATCTGATACTTACCTATTATCCTAACAGAGCACTACGCTCCCAAAATGCAGGATTACTTGTCATACCTAGAATCTCCAAACGTACAACGGGAGGCAGAGCCTTCAGTTAACAAGCTCCTCTCCTATGGAACCAGCTGCCAATCTGGATTCGGGAGTCAGACTCGATCTCTGTTTTTAAGAATAGGGTTAAAACCTTCCTTTTTGATATAGCCTACAATTAGGGAGGGATCATGTGTTTCTGAACCCTCCCTAAGTTATGGTGCTAATAGGTTTAGACAGCCGGGGGACCTCCTATAATGCACTGGGCTTCACTCCTTTCTTCACTCTCAATGAAATATTTTCGCTGGTCATTAGCATCTGTTTGTTCTCTCCTATAGATTGAGTCCCCATCGTGCTGTTTGCTCTTTACATGTCTGTTCTTTTCATCTTCTCTATCCCCTCACCCCCCAGCCAGTCGCAGATGACTGCCCCTCCCTGAGCCTGGTTCTGCTGGAGGTTTCTTCCTGTTAAAAGGGATGTTTTTCCTCTCCACCGTCGCCAAGTGCTTGCTCACAGGGGATTGCCTGATTGCTGGGGTCTTTCTGCAATTGTGGGGGTTTCTCCTACAGTTGAAAGCGCTATGAGATGACTGTTGATGTGAAATGGCGCTATATAAATAAAGTTGGAATGAATTTGTGACTTCTTAAGGAGAGGCTTCTAAATTTGCAGTTTTCTTTGGACATTTTTACTTTTTACTTCTGAAGTGCTTTTTCTCTGGTCAAAAGACATAAAACCACTGGTTATGGACCCCTGGTAAAGCTTGTCAAATTGGTGTGCTCAAAAAAAAAAATCTGTTTAAACAACTACTTGTGCAGTCTAAACTCTAAGTCCAGTTATTTGTCATCAGGAATTCTGTGTGGCCCCCCTAAACCCCTGAATTTTCTTATTTTGGCCCTCATGCTTCTAAAGTGTAATAGCTCTGGTTTAGGTACTGGACCACTGTGCTTGGTACCCCAACAGAAGAGTGGCAAACAGTAGGCAGCACAGGTTAGCTAGTTTGCTTAACCCCTTGAACTCTGTGAAATCCGCGGGCGGTCACGTCTTTGCATCTTAGTGCATCTCAGTGCGCACTGAAAAAAAAAAAAAGCTGTATTTCCGGTCTTCCAGTAGAGACGCAGCCTTGTTACCACCTGAGAAAAAAGCTGTGTAATATATTCATTTTTTGTGGTATTTTTTTTTTTACAAAATTTGGACCTGAGCTTGAAAACACTTGGTTCTACATTTCTGTTGTGTTTTCCAGCCAGTATCTGACAGCTGTATGTTATTTGCAAGTATTTGTATCTAAAAAAACACCCAGGCGAACTTTCTTGTTACTCAGTGGCAGGAGCACTTAGAGAGATTATGACTGTTTTGCCAAAAAATTCAGAGTGTTTTCTTTTAAATGAGACTAACCCCATGAAGATGCTGCAAAGGGTTGAAGAACAGCTTTTGATTTACTTTGGGCATGTTATTTTTAGGCGTTTTTAGGGAAGTTGAACAGAGTTCAACAGGTTAAATACCAAACTGAACTGTACTGCTTGGCAAAAATAAAATGAGACAACTTGGGTGCTTCCAGTTGCTGCTATTGTGCAAAGGACTGTTCTTCCAAAAAGTCTGGAGAATCTTTAGACCACAAAGACAGATTTTATACACACTGCAGTAGCAAAGTAATTCTAAAAGAACCAAACACCTTCACCTGTTCCACAACATCCCTGCTTCAGGGTTCATCATGAGCAACAACCAACACACTGCTCCATTGTTTCTTCTGCTCCAAACCAAGACTTAATCCATCTGTGCATGGTTAACTTGGCCTGGCAGCATCATTAACCTTCATTACAGCTGAGGTGTCTCGCATACGAACAGCTGCTTCCTCTCCATCTACTAGCCAATCACAATGTGAATTTCGCTAAGTAAACTGATTGGCCAATGTTGGTGAAGATGACCAGCTTTTTCATCAGTCACACATTTTAAATTTAAATTTTAGTGACACCGTGACAGCAAGCAAGTTTTCAAATTCCTTCAGATTTTTCACTCTGTTAAAGCCGTCTCGACTGTAGTTTATAGAAAGGAAGTGACACAAAGAGCAGCGGAGTCTCAGTTCATCCTCCCAGAGCTACACGTCTGCCTCACCTGCTGTTTAGCAGTGTTGATGTTCATGATGGCAGTGGATGCGTGGGAGTAAAGCGCAGCTGAGAAGTTTCCCTTCTGTGCGGGCCGAAGAAGAGTCGTGATGGTATGAAGAGACGATGGGAGGATAGGCCCTGGAGAATTGAAAGATTAAAACAATAAAAATCAGCAAATGAAGACAAAGGCTGTTTGACTGACTGAGATATGTTTTATTTTATTTATCTTTGTGTCAATCTTTCAGGGGTGACAACCTCTATTATAGACAGAGTTTGTCCAAAAAAGTCTTCATTTCTGTGGTGGTCCCAAAATCCCAGTCTAGGGGCTGTGAATATTAGGGAGCAATCCAAAGCGAATATCCAAATATTGTGTACAGTCTTTTTGTTCCCTTTGTAAACTGTATCAGTATCAATGTTCTTTAAAAAAAAAAAAAAAAAAAGAGTAACTTTTCTTATAAACCTGTGTAAATTAGCATTTTTTAAAACTGAATTTGCAGCTTTTCTTGCAAACATTCTTTACTTGAACATTCTTGCTAACAAATTCACATAAATTAAAAAAAAATCCAGAACTTTGCAGCTTTTCTTGTAAATTTTAGAACTTTCCTCATAAATTAGTAATTTTTATCATGTATTTCATTTTTTTCTTACACGTTTACAAATTATTCATCTGAATTTGACATTTTTATGACTTCATCATCAAGTTGCTACTTTTTTCATGTAAAGCTGTGATTTTTCTCCTAAATTTGCTTTTCTTATGTAAATTTTTTAAAAATAAATGTTTTATAGATATCTAGATTTCTGTCCAAACCACAGAGAATGACTGAAAATGGTCATAATACCCCTGAATAATAGCTGAATAATACCCCTAAACTGAACTCTGTGGTGCTGTGATCTACCTGTGATCTCCAAACTGCTGAGGTTCTGGTAGGTAGAACCAACTTGGCTCTTCACATTCACACTCCGGCCCTGAAAAACCACACACACACATACACACATATGAATGATGATGACTTTTTAAATCACATTGGCCATTCAAGAGTCCATTCAACCTACTAGACACATTCACACAATAATGAAGACATCATAGCTGCCCATAAACATCTGGTGTGGGTGTGTCCGAGTACCTTTAGCGTTTGCACTGTAGCTCCTCTGAAGGCGACGGGCGACAGCAGTGTTGGGGGTAACCCTGCCTGAGAACCAGCTGCAGCCACCACGCTCTTACAGTTGATGAGGAAGTTGATGAGGGTGAAAGTGTGCGATCCTTCCACACAGACGATGGACTCTGGTTTGTGGTCCAGAGACACAGTGTGACCCTCTTTACGACTGGACTACAGGTCAAGGAGCTGAAATGTTTGTTGGACATTTTCACAAAAACGTGACAGCCTACAGTAACAGGGTATCCACAGTCATAAGGAAGGCTAATTTAAGACTTTTAAAAAAAAGAGTTTTGACCAGATTACAATTAGTCTTGTTTAGTTATTGACCGGAAGTGAAACTTGCAAATTCTGGGTCATCCATCCATCTTCTACCACTTAATCCTTTTTGGGTCGTGGGGGTGTGGGAGCCTATCCCAGCATCTTTGGGCAAGAGGCAGGCTACACCCTGGACAGATCGCCAGTCCATCGCAGGGCCAACACAGAGAGACAGACAACCATTCACTCTCGCTTCCATACCTAAGGACAATTTAGAATCCCGAGTTGATGCCAATTAACCTAACCTGCATGTCTTTGGCCTGTAGGAGTAAACCGGAGTAAACCCACACAGACACAGTCAGAACATGCAAACTCCACACAGAAGAGTCACCAATGGTCTGGGGGTGGGATCAAACCCAAGATGGTCATTCTGGGTCATCAATCTGGCAATTTGCACTTCCCCAGGATCAGAGCAGCAACAAGATAATTAAGTTATTACAGGAAAATATCTGAAAAAGCCCCAACCACCACAGCCAAAAGTCACAACAATGTCAGGTGTTGCAAATTAAAAGCAGTGCATCTGGGTCCTGTTGAAGTCAAGGGGTGGGACGAGGTACGATATTTTTGGTTATAGTGATATAAACGCACGATTAGTTAATCCCAGAGAATTTCTATTATGTCAATCGTCATTTCTCGCGATAACTGCCTGTATCCTTGCATGAAAGAGCTCAAGTCAGCGCAGTCCTGGTTTCCTCATGTACTCTGAGCTGCCACTGAAAGGGACAGCCTGTTTGATATCAAGTCTTCCAAACCTCTTAACCCATTAGTGCCATCATGGCCAAGCAGAGGGCTGCACTATGAAGCAAGATTAAGTTGGATATATGCACGTGCGTCACATTGTTACCAATGCATAAACTGAGTCCCCGGCATGTCTTTTTTCTTCTTCTCTATCCCAACTGCCCCTCCCTGAGCCTGGTTCTGATGTAGGTTTCTTCTCCACTGTCGCCAAGTGTTTGCTCCTTGGGATCACCTGATTGTCGGTGTCTTTCTGCAATTGAGAGGTCTGCCCCGCAGTTGAAAGCGCTATGAGACAACTGTTGTTGTGAATGTGCACTATATAAATAAAGTTGAATTTAATTAGCAATTTTTCTTGTGTGCCATTTTGAATACATTGCTACCTTGCCAAAATGGGTTTCTGCAATGTGCAGTGATTAGTGTTTGTCATGTGCTTTATTAAATAGCGATGGACAAGAGCAAACTGTGATGAGTTGAAGCTAATAAATGTTAAAAAAGCAACTTTTTATACAATCAATGCAACAGAGAAAAAACGTAGAGAAAACGGTATGTATGATCATTGCCACTGCCGTCATTTGACAATCAATGTAATTAATGGGGTTAGTAAGAGTCTTACAGTTGTTCTGTATTTGCCAACTTCCTCAATATTCTTTTGAATTTGGACTGTTGTTTATCCGACTGGTTTTGGAAGCTGCGCTATGGTGAACGAGTAGAGCGGAAAATCAGGAAATGTGAAAGAGGATCGATCCCAGCTCTTGCTGTCTGGATTGCAAATGTATACCAACTAGAATTTATTATATAGTTTACAAAAATATATATTTTCTAATTTATCATGGCCTACAAAGTAAAAAGAACATTCTCTTAAAGTGTAATAAAAATAGTTTTCCAGCAAAATTTACTGTAAAGTGATTCCATTCATAACTTGCATAACTTGATAATTATTGTAATAATATTGTGATAATACTGGCCAGAATAATCATCAGGTGAATTTTTTATTTTGCTCCAAGCCTATTCAAGACTAAATGTTGCTTAACCAATATTATTATACTGTATGTCTATACTAAATAAACTGGAGAAAAGTATCAAATCAAAACCAGAAAAAGACAAATTTACAAGGAAAAGACACAAATACAGGAGAGAAAAAAATCTGCCAATTTAGCCACAATTTTCCCCCAAGAAAAAAACAAAACAAAAAAAACAAACAAAAAAAACGGTAAATTTACCAGAAAATAAAGCTTTAAAATTATGATGGAAAAAAAGTCACAAAATTACAGAAAAAAGATGCAAATTCATGAGTTTAAAACTTTTTTTTTTTACAAGAAAAAAGGTTTAAAAAAAATTGCGAAAAAGCCATGAACTTATGAGGAGAAAACAGAAATTTAAAAGAAAAATTTGCAAAAACACAAGAAAATGTTATAAATTTGAGAAAAAAAAATTCCATTCATTCCATTTTAAATTAAACTGCAAAACATGAACTACCAAAAAAAAATAAATTAAAAATTAAAAAACAATTTCAACCCACAAAGCAAGAAAACATCTATCATGTTTATCATATCTGTGGTGGTTTTATTACCTCTGCCAAGGAGCTTATGTAATCGGGGTGGTTTGTCTGTCTGTTAGCAGGATTACGCAAAAACTGCTAGACGGATTTGGTGAAAATTTCACCAGCGGTGGTTCTTGGCCGAGATGACCCATTACATTTTGGTGATGATCTGAGAATGAGAGTGCATACCTCCAACAAGGACCTTGTTTGTATTTGTGCAGCAGGATTACACAAAAACTACTGGATGGATTTGGATGAAATTTTTACCAGAAGTGGTCCTTGGGCTGGAGAGGAACCCATAACCTTTTGGTGATAATCCGAGAATGCATACCTCCACCAAGGCTCTTATCTTCTCACAGTGTGTTTACAAGAATCCTTCAAAACTACTGGACAGACTTGGATGCAATTTCCACCGCCACTGGCCCGTGGCCTACAGACAAACCCATTACATGTTGGAGATGATCCATGAGGAACAGAGGGAGCTTTGGTGAGGTATGCACTCTGAGTGCTTTTCTAGTCAAGACCTTTGATAACTAATTTTTGGCTAATTTAAGACATTTTAAGGATCCGTGAGCAAACAGCAGTAAAAAAGATGGAGGATACAGTTGTATGGAGAAGCTGTCGGGCTTCTTGATTTTGTCCTCGACGCCCATCTCTTTCAGCCAGGAAAAGCTGCCATCTTCATCTTCATCTTCTCTGTCACCCATCGGACAGGCTGCACCTTCCTTCAGCTCACAGCACCTACATCAGAAATGATTATTAAAATCATCAGCTCTGCATGTCAGTATTAACTAATCACAATTTTTTTCTTCTGTCCATCTACTCAAACCTAGATCTTCCTTAAAGAACAGGTCAGCCAATTACTTTCTGTGTATTTGACGGCAAAAACTGTCAGGTAAGTCATGGCTTTAACCATATTTGCAGTTGAAATTACACTTTTTTGTTTTTTTGATACATTTCTTTAATCATCTTCTTCTTCCGGCTGCTCCCTTTAGGGGTTGCCAGAGTGGATCATCTGCCTTCGTCTCACCCGATCCCTTGCCTTCTTCCTTTGTAACATCAACCCTCTCCATTGCTGTGTCTCAATTCAGGTTCTGCGTCCTCCAAGTGCACATTTCTAGGCCAGATACGTCACTGTGCTGCGTCCAAGGCTGCCCCATTCCGTGGGCTTCAAATGCAGCCGACAAACACAGCCTTCAAAGCCCCGAAAACGAAGGATACATGAAGAGTATCCTTATGGCCCTAACATATCCATTTTTTTTCTTGGCTCAGGCAGAAGAGGAACGAAGTCAGAAAGATTCAAAATTCAAAGATTTTTATTTGTCAATACTTCTATACGTACAGGACATACAGGACAGTTGAAATGCCGTTTCTCTCTCTCTATCTCTCTCGTAGTGTGCGCAAAATATAAGAAAAGAAGGAATAAGGATGAAAAACAACAACAGCAGTCTATGTACAGTAATGCTACCTGTAGTGCAAAAAAGATAAAAAATAAAACTCAGCAAACCTATATACAGAAAAAGTAGAGCCGTAATACCCGTAACTGCAAGTTCAATGCGGTAGTGTAGGTGCAGACAGTGACAGACTGGACTGCACATGATCAGTATTGCAACAGACAGCAGCAGGTATAGCACTTGTGGAAATGGTTGCAGTAAGGTGCAGAGATATACAGCAGCAGATGTAATACTGTTGGTGTGCCAAGTCTTTCTGTGCCAACAGCTGAGGTAGTTATTGTGTAGGTGAGTGTGTTACAGTCCGGGGTGGGGTGGGGGGGGTGGAGTGGACAGAGTTCAGGGTCCTGATGGCCTGGTGAACAAAGCTGTTTAGCAGTCTTGAGGAGTGGGCCCGGAGGCTTTGGTACCTTTTCTCCGAGGGCAGAAGACTGAAGAGGGAGTGTAAGGGGTGGGAGGTGTCGCTTGCAATGTTGATGGCTCTGCGGATGAGGCGGGTAAGGTAGATGTCCAAGAAGGGGGGCACAGGGGCACTGATGATCTTGCTGGCTGATTTCACTGTGTGTTAGATAGATAGATGTACTTTACTGATCCTAAACTGGGAAATTACAATGTAACAGCAGCATGACAGTAGATGATCAAAAAGACAAACACACACAGCATAATAGACAAAGAGATTATCCATGGAAAGTAAAACTGCTAAAAACTTATATACATCATAGATGAATAGGTGGTGATCCGTATAGGTACATGAATCATACCCGCTGTACAATGCAGGACTATGAGATGCAGGGTGAAATGTGAGGCACCAATTAGACTGTAAGGTGCAGTATGGCAGCATAGTTATAACAAGAATACAACATTAAAGTGAGTTATTGTACACTGAAATGGCATGTGGCAAGAAAGATTTCCTGTACCTAACTGTTTGGCAGCAAAGTTGTAGCAGTCTTCTGAAGAAAGTGCTCCGTTGTCTGTCCAGTGTGTGGTGGAGAGAGTGATCAGGATTGTCCATGATGGATCACAGTTTACAGTATTTAGTGTCCTCTTCTCCACCACTGTCTCAAAAGTCTCCAGCCTGAGACCAATTACAGAGCCAGGCCTCTTGATAATCTTGTCAAATCTGTTGGCGTCGCTGGCTCCGATACTGCTACCCCAACAGACAGCAGCAAAGAAGATGGCGCTGGCAACAGTGGCCTGGTAGAAAAGCTCCAGCATCCTGCTGCGCACATTGAAGGATCTCATCTTCTTCAGGAAGTAGAGTCTGCTCATCCCCTTCTTGTATGCAGCATCAATGTTGGATTTCCAGTCCAGTCTGCTGCTGATCATGACACCCAGGTATTTATAGTCTTCAACTAGCTCCACATCCTCCCCCCTAGATCTGCAATGGCTGTGAAGGCGTCCTCTTCTTCCTGAAGTCAATCACCATCTCTGGTCTTGCTGACATTCAGCCTCAGGTGAGTCTGCTCGGTCCACTCCACAAATCTGTTTACCAGTGCCCTGTGCTCCCCCTCCTCTCCCCCTCTTATACACCCAACAACAGCTGAGTCGTCAGAGAATTTCTGCATGTGGCATGACTCGGTGTTGTACAGAAAGTCAGTGATGTATAAGGTGAAGAGAAAAGGAGAAAGCACAGTTCCCTGTGGAGCTCCCGTATCACTAGCCACCACATCAGACAAGATACTGCCCAGCTGGACAAGCTGTAGCCTGCCTGTCAGGTAATCAGTAATCCAGGAGATCACAGAGCTGCTGACCCCCATCACCCGCAGCTTCTCACCCAACAGCAGTGGCTGAATGGTGTTAAAGGCACTTGAGAAATCAAAGAATGTGATTCTCACAGTGTCTCCTCCACCATCCAGGTGCAGATGGGCTCAATGTAGCAGGTAGATGACAGCGTCTTCAACTTGTAAATGGGACCGATATGCAAAATGCAGAGAGTTCAGCCATGTCTTCACCTGAGGCCTCACATGGGCTAAGACCAGTCTCTCCAGGACCTTCCTCAGATGAGGTGTGAGGGCAACTGGTCGATAGTTATTCAGGTCAGATGGAGACGACTTCTTGGGGACAGGAACAAGGCAGGACGTCTTCCACAGCACCGGTACTCTCTCCAGACTCAGGCTCAGGTTGTACAGGTGTTTGAGTACCGGAGCTAACTGTTTGGCACAGGTCCTCAGGATCCTAGCGGAGATGCCATTGGGGTCCGCAGTGTCTTCCAGCAGGAAGTGGTGCAGCTTCCATACCACACCGTGATGCAGTTGGTGAGGATGCTCTCAGTGGTACCCCGGTAGAATGAACACATGATGGCAGGTGGGACTTGTGCTCTCCTCAGTTTGTGGAGGAAATAGAGGCGAGTTTGAGCCTTCTTGGCCAGTGATGTGGTGTTGTTGGACTAGGAGAGGTCCTCAGATGTGCACCCCTAGGAACTTGGTGCTGCTCATCCTCTCCACAGCTGCTCCATTGATGATCAGAGGGGAATGCTGTGTGTGTCCTCTCCTGAAGTCGACCACGATCGCTTGGTTTTTCCCACGTTCAGGAAGAGATTAATTGCCACACCTGAATTGACACACAGCCCATGTCCTCCTTCACTACATCCAAGAATCTTCTCTGTAGTCTTCCTCCTTTCCTCCTACCTGGCAGCTCCATCTTCAACATCCTTTGTCTAATATAACCACTATCCCTCCTCTGCACATGTCCAAACCATCTCAGCCTTGCCTCTTACTTTGTCTCCAAACCGCTCAACCTGAGCTGTCCCTCTGATTTACTCATTTCTAATCCTGTCCCTCCTAGTCACTCCCAATGACAATCTTAGCATCTTCAACTCTGCCACCTCCAGCTCTGGCACTGTCTATTTGTCAGTGCCACCGTCTCCAAACCATACATCATTGCAGGTCTCAATACTGTCTTGTAAATCTTCTCTTTCACTCTTGTTGCTACCTTTCTGTCACAAATCATCCCGACACTCATCTCCACCCAGTCCACCCTGCTTGCACTCTCTTCTTCCCCTCTCTTGTGCATCTTCCATTGCTTTAGATGGTTGACCCCAGGTATTTAAACTCATCTACCTTCACTGCCTCTGCTCCTTGTATCTTTACAGTTACACCAGACTCCCTCTCATTCACACTCACGTATTCTGTCTCGCTTCTACTGACTTTCATTCCTCTTCTGTCCAATGCACACCTCCACCTCTTCAGGTTCTCTTCCACCCTGCAAACTACTCTCACTAAAGATCACAATTAGGGCTGGGAATCATCACTAATTTACAGAATCAATTCGATTCTGATTCTTGAGGTTCTGAATTGATTCACTTCCGATTCAATCCCGATTCAATCAGGGAAATTACCATTTTAACAGCTATTTTACGTGCCAAGAAAAAAAATCTTGGAGACCTAATGCTGCAAATTGTAGCAGGAATACTCCAACTTCATTAATACATAAATTAGCACAAAGAACTGACCCAAAATCAGTTATGATAATGCACTTATTATTTCACAAAGTGCTAACAAGTGCTTTCTTTAATGCAAAGGGTGTGTAGTGTCAAGTTAACAACCCAGAGTAAGTAAACAAATTCAATACATGAAGCATGTATACAGTGGCGTGAAAAAGTGTTTGTTCCCTTCCTGATTTCTCATTTTTTTGTATGTTTGTCACACTTAAATATTTCAGATCATCAAACAAATTTAAATATTAGACAAAGATAACACAAGTGAACAAAAAATGCACTTTTTAAATGAAGGTGTTTATTATTAAGGGTAAAAAAAATCCAAACCTACATGGCCCTGTGTGACAAAGTGATTGCCCCCCCCCCTCCATTAAAACATAAATTAACTATGGTTTATCGGACTTCCGGTTATGGCGGCCGCCTAGAAGGAGACGTATCACTCTGCTCTGCTCCTGGAAATAAAAATTCAGCAAATAACTCTCTCATTCGGAACAGAACTTTTCCCAGCGTTTGGGTGAGGATATGCCGGTGAAGACTAAGGCTGGGAAATCAGGAGGGGGAAAAATTGAATCGCCGAAGCAGTCCAAATTAACGGACTTTAAAGTTTGTGGCGCAGTAGAAAAAGCTGCGGATATGGCGGATGAAACTAGCGGTGATGCGGTAACTGCTGACGATGGCGGCACAGGTGCAGTGCTGGCTGCCATTAGCTCAATGAGAGCAGACTTTTCCGCTAAACTTGATGGGATTATGGCAGCGTTGGATGCAATGAGAAAGGAGTTGGGTGACTGCGTGGAGCGAGTGATGCAGGCGGAGCTTCGTGTTTCAAGTGCGGAGGATGAAATTAGCGGACTTCAAATAAAGGTGCGCACTTTGGAAAAAAAAAATAAAGATCTGGGAAATAGCGTTCTGGATTTGGAATCTCGGTCCAGACGGAACAATCTGAGGTTGGTGGGTTTACCGGAGGGAGCCGAAGGTCGTGATTCATGCTCCTTTTTGGAGGGGTGGATCCCGGAGGCGCTGAACAACGCGGAGCTAAAATCATCAGTCGTCTTGGAAAGCTCCCACCGAATTGGCCCACCGAGAGGTAACAAGGCAGCACCGAGGACGTTAATTATGAAGTTTCTCAGCTACAGAGACAGGATGACGATCTCCAACGCGGTGCGGGCCAAAGGAGAAATTAAATATCAAGATCAGCAGGTGCGGTTCTACCCAGATTTGGCCTCAGGAATCCAACAATTAAGGAAGCAGTTTGACCCCATCCGCAAAGAACTGCGCAACCTTGAGATTCGTCATGGAGTGATTCACCCTGCAAGACTTCTGGTCACATATGAGGGCAGAACACACATCTTCAAGACCCCCGAGGAGGCGCAGGAGCTCATCAAGAAGATCCAGGAAGAGACTGGTGGGAGCTAAGCATGAACAGAATATAGGGTAGAATATTTGAGCATTTAACTGATTAGAAGCATATAACAAGATTACAAAATATAGATTGTATTACATATTAAAAAAAAAAAAAGTACAAAATTGCTAAAAAATTTTGGAGTTAAATTGGAAAATTACAGAAGAGAGTTAATGTTACGTTATTAAAAGCAGTAGAGTTAGGGTGATTGGGAGGATGAAGAAGGAGTGGCTTTGGCTGATCCTCGTGGGTGTGGAACGGTCGATGGCTATATCGGGAGACGGAATTTTTCTTTTGCTTTTGGGGGGATTGCCACAAATGTGGGAAGGGGGAATTTGTTTGTGTGGAGTTTGTAGGGTGAATGTTCAACCACTCATTTTTTTGCTTTTCTGTTTGAGCATGTTTACACTGCAAGGTAATCCCAAACTCCCTATTGATCATAAATCAAAGCGTTAATCTTAACTTAACTTCATGGAATTGCAGAGGTCTACAAAATTTAAAAAAACTTAAACAAGTTATGAATAAAATAAAAGACATGGGTTCAAAAATTGTGTTTTTACAAGAAACTCATCTAATAGAGGAAGATGTAAAAAGAATTAGGAGTAGATGGCAAGGAAATGTTTTCACCTCATCATTTTCATCCCGAGCCAGGGGAGTTATGACTCTCATACATAAATCAGTCCCATTTCAAGTGAAAAATGTAATTGGAGACAAATTTGGAAGATATGTAATCATTCAAGGATCTTTGCTATTAGAAAACATAAATTTGGTGAACTTATATGGTCCCAATATAGATGATCAAAAGTTCTTTGCTAATTTATTTCTTATCCTATCATCACTTACAGGGCGACATATAATAGCAGGGGATTTTAATTGTACATTGAATCCCGGTATAGATAGATCAACAGGACTGGACTGTACGCACAATGGATGTAGGATGACCATTAATCATTTTATGAAAGAATTGAAATTGATAGATATATGGAGAGAAATGAAACCACAAGTTAAAGCATACTCTTGTTATTCCAATACCTACAAGACATTCTCACGTATAGATTATTTTTTGATCTCCACAGAATTAAGGTCCAAGATTCAAAACTGTTTTTATGATAACATCGTGATCTCTGATCATGCACCCTGCTGTCTAATATATGTAGATAAGAAATTGACAAAGGAACCAGGTAGATGGCAATTTCAGCATAAATGGCTTCAGGATGAGGAATTTGTTAAATCATAGAAAAACAGATAGATGAGTTCTTTGACATCAATACTACACAAACATCAGCATGTGTAAAGTGGGAGGCTTTCAAAGCTTTTATTAGGGGACACATTATTAGTTATACAGGTTCAAAATCTAAGAAGACTCGAGAGGAGAGAGTCCAACTGGAACATAAAATAAAAATTCTTCAAGAAAGAGTATATGCAGGAAGAGATCCAAGGTTGGAGAACGAATTACTGATTTTGAGAGCTGAATATGACAAAAAAATCAGCGAATAGAGCTGCCTCGAGTCTTCTAAGATTGAAACAATCTTTTTATGAACAAGGTGAAAAATCAGGAAAGTTATTGGCATGGCAGATTAAACAATTAGAATCTAAAACACCAATTACCAGTATTATAAGTAACGGACAGGTAGTTATAGATCCTTTAGAAATTAATAGAGCCTTTAGAGATTACTATGAAAAATTATATGACACCAAAAATGAATCTGACTTAACAAAACTACATGGGTTTTTGAACGAACTATTTATACCGTGTATTCCAAATGAAAATAGGGAGATACTGGAGTCTAAAATTAGTCAAGAAGAAGTTGGACTAGCTATTGATAATATGAAATCAGGAAAAAGTGCAGGACCAGATGGTCTTCCAGTTGACCTTTATAAAAAATTTAAGAATAAATTAACAAAACCTTTTTTGGAAATGGTTTTAGAAGCATTTCAAAATAGTAATTTACCATCATATATGAATAATGCCTTAATTATACTGTTGCCAAAACCAGGTAAGCCTTCTAATAAATGTGAAAATATGAGACCAATAAGCCTATTAAATGCCGACCTTAAGATAATCTGTAAAATTTTAGCAAGACGAATACAAGAAATTTTACCAAATATTATTAATCGAGATCAGAATGGCTTTATAAAGGGAAGACAAGGCTTCCATAATGTAAGAAGACTTTTTAATATTATTTATTCTAATAAAGAAGCACCGGATACAGCTCTCTTATCACTGGATGCCGAAAAAGCCTTTGATAGAGTTGAATGGCCCTTTCTTTTTGAAGTCTTACAAAGGTTTGGACTTGGAAATAATTTCATAAAATGGGTTCAGATAATATATAATAATGCTACTGCAGAAATCCTAACAAATAACAATATTTCAAAATCAATAAAAATCAATAGAGGATGTCGACAAGGCTGTCCACTTTCACCTTTACTGTTTACTATGGCAATTGAACCTTTACCGATGGCGATACGTCTACAGTCACAAATATATGGAATTAAAGTTGGACCAACAGAACATAAAATCTCCCTGTATGCCGATGACATAATTTTGTTTATGTCGAATCTTAAAAAATCAATTCCGACCTTGTTGAATTTAATAAAGAATTTTGGGGAAATATCAGGATATAAAATAAATAAAACTAAATCTTCAATATTAATGCTAAATGAGACCCAGAGAAATTACCCAGCCCCTGAGGTAAATCAATTCAATGTTGTAAATCAGTTTAAATATTTAGGAATCCAAATTGTGCCTAAGCTAGAATCAATCGCCAGTGTCAATTATAAAGCCTTAATGACAGATATTGATGAGTTACTTCAGAGATGGATGTCACTACCAATGTCGATGATCGGGAGAATTAATATACTTAAAAGTAATATCTTACCTAAAATACTTTATTTATTTCAATACATTCCCTTACCACCACCTTTAGATTTATTCTCAAGAATTAAAAAAAAGTTAGTGGAATTTATATGGAACAACAGGAGGGCTAGATTACGTCTGTCTTTATTATATTTACCATTTGATCGTGGAGGTCTGAAATGTCCAAATTTTATGTTGTATTATTGGTCGGCACAACTGAGGTCTATGACATATTATTTTTCATCAAATGATCTCCCTCACTGGACTGAAATGGAATCATACAATTTGCCTTTACCTCTTCCCATATTCATATACTCAGATTCGGCAAAAAAATTACAAAAACAAGTTAAAAATCCATTTGTAAAGCATATGATCAAAATATGGTGTGAAGCTAAAAACTATTTAAAAGAACCACAGTTATTGTCACAATTTAGTCCAATATGGGGTAATCAATATTTTAAACCAGGGAGAGCGGACGCTGTATTTAAAGTATGGAATTTAAAAGGGATACAAAAGATTCAGGATTTATATTTGCCATGTGCAGAAAACATAATGTCTTTTGAAGAGCTGAGGATCAAATTTAATCTCAATAGAACACATTTTTTTAAATATCTTCAACTTAGAAACTTTATTCGATCAAATCAAAATAAAGCTCTCACTCGACCTATCTATTCATCCTTGGAAAAAATGTTGATGAAAGATAGTAAAAGAAAGGGTATTATTTCAGAGTTTTATAACTCATTGACACTATTTTCAAGTGAAAATTCACTGAAAAGATTAAACTACTGGAAAGAAGATCTGCAAACTGAAATTTCAGAGGAACAATGGGAATTGGCTTGTACAGAAGCTCAAACCAAATCAATAAATGTACGCCTTAAATTGATACATTTCAAATGGTTAATGCGGATGTATGTTACACCGGAGGAGTTAAATAGATATAATAAAAATATACCAGATACATGCACAAAATGCATGGAAAGTAAAGGAACTCTATTTCATTGTGTATGGGAATGTAGATTAATAAGAATGTTTTGGGAAGAGTTGAGGGTAACAATTGAAAAAATAATCTCAAAACAAATCATATTGAATCCTAAACTGTTTTTGTTGGGTCTGTACCCAGAAAAGCATAATTTTAATAAAAGTGAAAGAACATTCATAGACCTCAGTTTGCTTAATGCCAAAAAATGTATTGCACTATTATGGAAAAAGACTCATAGACCAGATGTGACTCAGTGGTTAAGACAGATGTTAACAAACCTTCCATTAGAAAGAATAACATATATACTGAAATCAAAGGAAATTGTGTTTGAGAATATATGGAGACCTTTTATTGATTATGTAAAAAATTTAAACATAACTCTTGAAGAAGAAGGTGAATGATGTGTGTGGACCTTGTAAATTCCAAACTGGTGAACATAATATGTATACTTATGTATTGGATTGTCTAGACTAAACAGAGGAGCATTGTTGAAGATTTGATTTTGTTGGTGGTTGTTGGTGTTTTTTAGTGCATTTTTTTTTTGTAGTACTTTAGTGTTAGTGTTTGATTGTTTGTATCATGTTTGTTAAAAAAAAAAAGGTTCAATAAAGATATTGTGGAAAAAAAACAACTATGGTTTATCACATCTTTGGAAAGCTGAGTTCAATTTCTGTAGCCACACCCAGGGCTGATTACTGCCACACCTGTTCTCAATTAAGAAATCACTTAAATAGAACCTGCCTGACAAAGTGAAGTAGACCAAAAGATCCTCAAAAGCTAGACATCATGCTGCGATCCAAAGAAATTCAGGAACAAATGAGAAACAAAGTAATGGGTATCCGAAATTAAATTTCTTGGAGTAATAATTGATAAACTGTGTTGGAAGTCACATATTAATTATATTAGAGGTAAAATATCCAAATCAATCACAATACTACACAGAGTGAAATATTTGCTGAATCAACCCACACTATATACTCTGGTTTTGATATATGGACTTCATTGTATGTTAGAATGGACAGGTGTTAATGTTGATCTGTAAAAAATACAGTAAATTGTTTACTTGGGGTCTTAAAGGTTGTAATTTGTATAAAATTCACATGGGTGTATCGATGGAAAAGAGGAGTTGGAATTAATAAGTGTTCACTTCTTCCTTCTCCCTTTCGAACAGTGTATACTGTAACTTTATTGCATTTGCTATTTGCTTGTTTTTTGTTATATTTTTTGTGTTCGAAATAAACTATTTGTTCGAAATAAACTTTGTATCATTCATTAATACTCCCATACATGACATATTGTACTGAAGTATGGGGAAATACATATAAAACAAACATATAACCAGTCTTTATGCTTCAGAAGGGAGCTATTAGAATAATAAACAAAGCTGCTCACAGGGAACCAACAAACCCACTTTTTCTTAAATTAAAAAGCTCTCAAGTTGAAAGATCTGGTTGACTTTAAAACTGCAGTAATACTGTTTAAAGCTAAGAATCTATCACTGCCCGTAAATATCCAAAGTTGTTCCAAATAAGGGAGAAACAATATCATTTCAGAGGAACATGTATATTTCAAAAACCTTCAGTGAGAACTACAACCAAGCAACACTGTGTCTCAGTGCAAGGAGTCAGATTGTGGAACGTTTTTGGACCTGAATTAAAATCATGTACAATGCTTGGACAATTTAAACAAAAACTAAAGGAAGAAATACTCCAAACATATATATATACAAAATGACATGTAAAATCACATAATTATCATATTCAGTCTGTATTGTGCTGTTGCTTAGTTTTTGTCACATTTTGTCTTAGCTTTGTTCTGAATTGTAATCGCTCTTGTTTTGTTTTTCTTTTGAATTCTTGGATGGAATATGGGTGGGCAATATAAGCTGTGGCTTCAGCCATCACCCATTTTGGATAATTTATGTTGAATTGTATAATCAGAGGAGTTATTGTTTAATTTGACCTTGTTAGATTTTTTTCTCTCTCCCCTTTGTTATATTATTCTGTTCCTTTTTTAATCTTTACTTTTAATCTATCCGAAATAAATAAATAAATAAATTGAGATCTAGCCGTCTGGAAAAGGTTATAAAGCCATTTCTAAAGCTTTGGGACTCCAGCGAACCACAGTGAGAGCCATTATCCACAAATGGCGAAAACATGGAACAGTGGTGAACCTTCCCAGGAGTGGCCGGCCGACCAAAATTACTCCAAGAGTGTAGCTATGACTCATCCAAGAGATCACAAAAGACCCCACAACAACATCCAAAGAACTGTAGGCCTCACTTGCCTCAGTTAAGGTCAGTGTTCATGACTCCACCATAAGAAAGAAACTGGGCAAAAATGGCCTGCATGGCAGAGTTCCAAGACGAAAACCACTGCTGAGCAAAAAGAACATCAAGGCTCATCTCAGTTTTGCCAGAAAACATCTTGATGATCCCCAGGACTTTTGGGAAAATACTCTGTGGACTGATGTGACAAAAGTTGAACTTTATGGAAGGTGCGTGTCCCATTACATCCGGCGTAAAAGTAACAGCATTTTAGAAAAGGAACATCATACCAACAGTAAAATGTGGCGGTGGTAGTGTGATAGACTGGGGCTGTTTTGCTGATTCAGGACCTGGAAGATTTGCTGTGGTAAATGGAACCATAAATTCTGCTGTCTACCAAAAAATCCTGAAGGAGAATGTCCGGCCATCCGTTTGTGACCTCAAGCTGAAGCACACTTGGGTTCTGCAGCAGGACAATGATCCAAAACACATCAGCAAGTCCACCTCTGAATAACTTAAGAAAAACAAAATGAAGACTTTAGAGTGGCCTAGTCAAAGTCCTGACCTGAATCCAATTAAGATGCTGTGGCATGACCTTAAAAAGGTGGTTCATGCTCAAAAACATGAATGAAAACAATTAATGCCATTTTATTTAGTGAATGACTGCTTGTGTGATTAGGAAAACATACATTGCCTATAATTTTTAGCACAATGTGGCTGAATTACAACAATTCTGCAAAGATGAGTGGGCCAAAATTCCTCCACAGCGCTGTAAAAGACTCATTGCCAGTTATCACAAATGCTTGATTGCAGTTGTTGCTGCTAAAGGTGGCCCAACCAGTTATTACTGTATGTTTAGGGGGCAAACACTTTTTCACACCACTGTACATAATCTCATGGCATTTCAGTCCCTCTGGGATTTCGCCGGCTGTTTTTGCGATGGCTGCGGCCCAAAAACCCTGAATTTGTGGGAGCTTTTCCAAAAAGTTGCACTAAAAGTTGCAACATTTTTAGAAGTTTTTTGCACTGAACGTTGTGTGAGGAGTACAGATTTTAAAGTAGCTGCTTTTTCCATAGTTTACAGTGATGCTATTCTATGTAACACAACAAGAAAAGCACAGGATTGCCAAAAATTTCCGGTCAGTGATTTATTTAGAATTAAATACTCAGGAAAACTGTCAAAAAATGACCAACATTGTATTCTTGCTGAGAACTTAAAGATAAATGAAAGAATTAGCCATTACAACAACTAAATTGCATTGAATGCATGTTAAGAGTATGGAGAAAAATATGGCAGCTCCTTCTCTGATCTCGAATTTGAAAACTAAGACCCCTGAAGAATCTGAGGTCTTCTTCTGCGCTGAAATCCACAATGAAGCAGGGATGGCTCCTCCACTGACAGCCTCTTCCCTTCAGAAGGTCTCAGTGCAGGATGGATCTTGGAGTGGAAACCCAGTCTTCACAGATCTGAAGGGGAGATGGAAAGGAGAAGATATTTCAAAGTAAAATTAATCATATTTTTAAATCCCCACACCACAGTAGGGTTGAATAATTTAGTTTCTTTTATTTTTTTTGTTATTTATATTTTAACTACAATTTAACTTTCAATTTTTGAAAAGGGTTTCAATTCATTTCCTGGAAGATTTGGTCATTTCAGTTGAACTTTATAAGTTCAACTGAAAAAGTAAAAATGGCCTGTTGTACTGCAGCCTTTATTAATTCTGCCATTTTCATAGATGAATTAATTTACAACACAAATGTTGAAAAAACAATGATATTTTACTTACCCCCAGCAGTTGCAACAGTCTTCCTCTCTGCGTGTTTTCCATTTGAAAATTGTTTATCAGTGGCTAGTGGTGCTCCAACCACCACCCCTCCGATTTTAACTACACTATGGTAGTTCACACACCTGCACACAATCACATCATACAACTGACACACATGTATCATGATTTGTGCAAGGGGGGGGGGAGTGTGGGTCTCCCCCCACCCCTGTTGCCCTCCTTCTGCCGGGAGCCTGGGGGCAAGGCGGGCGGCCTGGGACCCGTCATGTCAAAATCCCTGGGTGATGCCGAATGAATAGATATGAGCAAGGGAGTGACTGAACAGAGAGTAAGCGAGAGTGAGGGAGTGATGAGTGGAGATGGTGATGGTGGGTCGGTTTTGTGTGGCGCTTCGCGTGTCAGGTGGCATCTCAGAGCGCCTGCGGTGGTCTGCTGATCAGTCGCTCGGGTGGGCGCTGGGGGTGGGGGTCTGCTTTCTGTAGCTGCGGACGCCCTGGGGTGAGTTGGTGGGGGTGGTGGCTGCTGGCCTGCGC
The DNA here is from genome assembly GCA_020510985.1 of Pholidichthys leucotaenia. Classification (NCBI taxonomy): domain Eukaryota; kingdom Metazoa; phylum Chordata; class Actinopteri; order Cichliformes; family Pholidichthyidae; genus Pholidichthys; species Pholidichthys leucotaenia. The sequence continues at coordinate 291,022,283 of CM035845.1, forward strand.
CCACGGTCTCCCCGGCCGCTGGTGCGCGTTCATGCTTGCTGCATCTGCATCGTGGTCACCCTAAGTAATAAGGGTGAATGAGGGTGGGTGAGTGTGGATGTGAGTAGGTCAGAGTGAGAGTGCATGTATGGGTGAACGTGAGTGAGTGTGGGTGACCCTGAGGGCAAGTAGGAGTGAGATTGGACGGGTACAGGAATGAGAGAGAATGGGTGGGTCCGGGAGTGGATGAGTGAGAGTGAGTGAGTGCATGTGGGTGCGTATGAGACCATGAGGGTGTGAATGTGTGGGAATGGGTGCGTCTGCTTGTCAGGAGGTGCTGGATTGAGGGGGTAGTGCCTCTTGGCTACATGGGCTCCCCTGGACGGGGGGGAGGGTGGGGGCTTCTTTGGGCGTGGGGGACCCCGGGGTGTGTGGCAGTGGCATGGGAGGGGGGGCCTGTGGGGGGGGGGGGTGGGCTTGCGCCGGGGACGTGGGCCAGTCTCCGGCCCGGGGGGTAGGGGCGCTGGCCTGCTGGCACCTGGGGCCCGGGGGCTGGCATTGGCCCAACTGAGGGGTGGGGATTGGTGGGCTTGGGGGTGTGGGCCGGCTGTGCCGGCCACCTGGTGGCCTGGCCTCCCTCAGCCGTCCCTCCTGGGGCGGATGCCTGGCTTTCCTGGAGCTTGCTGACCTTGGACATTTGTGCCCTGTGGGGGTTGGTGACCTTGCCTACTCAGGGTTTCCGGGGTTGCTGCGACCGGCCGCCCTCTTCATATGTTTCCTGACAAACCACTCACATGCACACACTTATATTGCGCCCACTCTCATATACACACACATGGACACACATGCACAAATGTCTCCCCTTAAACAGGTGTGAATGCCAGACTCATGTTGAGACATCTTCGGTGGAAGAAGCAGTCTGTTTTGTTTGTTTTAGTTGTTGGTCTGTCTGTCTTTTTTGTCTGTTCCCCTCCCTTTTCTTTCCCCTCCCCACACTTCCTTTCTCCTTTCCCCATCCTGTCGGGTCCTTCATCTGTAAAATAATTTCAATAAAGTATTAAAAGTTATTACAGGAGGAGTTTACAACAATATACAGTACATAGGCACTGTATAAGCTCCTTTTGGTAAAGTAAATCTGTTTTGGCACAATAAGGGTAGCAGATTTCTGCTCTGCTCACCTCACTGTCTGACAGGACAAGGAGAACAGAAAAAAAAAGAAAATTGTTTATCAGTCATTGACTTTTATGTTCCAACACAGTGCTGCACGTAGTAGAAAACCGTTTACCCGCTTTATGAAGAATATTCGGCAACTGTTGAGCGCAATCTTTAACCATGACTTTTGTTGATAAATTAACTTTGGCAAGTCCACTCTGTGGCTGCCTGCCAAATGTAAACATGAAAGTAATGCGAGCGTGCGGCACATGGAACTCTCGCTCAATTGTTCATCACGCGACACTTCAGCCAGCTGCTTGCATTTTGTTTCTTTTTTCTTCTTTTAGATTTGATTGGCGGTTGGCAACCAGCTTACAGGAGTATTACTGCCACATACTTGGTGTTGTTCACAACATAAGTTCTATCGGTGAGGTGTGGTATTCAGCAAGCTTGCTTAAAAGTCGTTTCACAGATTGTAAAATTGTGATTTTAAAAGATCGATCCGCGGATTCTGTGGATCAGTATCGGCTCAGTCAAATGTGGCTTGATTCAAATCGTTGGATAAATCTTTTGAACCCACCCCTAATCACAATGTCGCCTGCAAACACCATGGTCCATGGAGACTCCTGCCTGACCTTGCCTGTCAGCCTGTCCATCACCATGGCAAACAAGAAGGGGATCAGAGGCAATCCCTGATGTAATCCCACCCCCACCTTGAATCCATCTGTCACTCCTACAGCACACCTCACCACCGTCTCGCTGTCCTCATACATGTCCTGCACCACCCTCACATACTTCTCTGCCATTCTTGACTTCCTCATACAGTACCACACTTCCTCTCTTGGCACCCTATCATCTGCTTTCTCTAGATCCACAAAGACACAGTGCAACTCCTTCTGACCTTCTCTATACTTCTCCATCAACACTCTCAAAGCAAATATAAGATAAGATAAGATAAGATAAGCCTTTATTAGTCCCACAACGGGGAAATTCCAGGATTGCAACAGCACAGGGATAGCAACACTCAGAGCAACAATCAGAAGGCAAGAAAAAAAAAAAAAAAAAAAAAAAAAAAAAAACAAGCAAGCAAGAGCAGCTAATATACATATGTACATATTACTATAAAATATATATATACACACACACACACACACACACACAGACACACAGTGCAGAGCATTGTAGCTGGATGGAATAATATGTAGATATATAAAAACACAGTGCGGAGCATTGTAGCTAGATGGAATAAATATATAGATATATAAATATAAACACACCCAGTGCTGAGCATTGTAGCTAGATGGAATAAATATATAGATATATAAATATAAACACACCCAGTGCAGAGCATTGTAGCTAGATGGAATAAATATGTAAATATATAAACACACACAGTGCAGAGCATTGTTGCTAGGTGGGATGAAACAGCATAACCGTCTATTTAGTTATCCTACATGGTATGATTATGTGCCCATACATATTCTCACCCTCCATAGCGACCGGTATGTTCCTAGTTGTATGCCGGAGAGGACCATTGTGTAAGTCTATTGCATCTTTTGCATTCAAAAAAAAAAAAAAAAAAAAAAAAAAAAAAAAAAAAAACTATTAGTTTGTTACGTCTTTTTGCTATCTCTGCGAGCAGCCCTGCTTAGGTTGTACAGTCTGACAGCCGTTGGTAGGAAGGACCTACGAAACCTCTCGGTTGTGCACCTGGGATGATGTAGTCTGCTGCTAAATGAGCTCCTCAGTGCATCCAGTATGTCCTGCATAGGGTGGAACTCGGACTCCAGCAGAGATGACAGTTTAGCCACCGTCCTTCTCTCTCCTATCTCCTCCATCGGATCAAGGCGTTGCCCCAGGACAGAGCTAGCTTTCTTAATCAGTTTGTTCAGTCTCTTCCTATCGGCTGCAGTAATGCCACTGCCCCAGCAGACCACTCCAAAAGTGATGGCTGATGCCACCACCGTGTCATAGAATGACTTCAGCAGTGCCCCTTGTACACCAAAAGACCTGAGTCTCCTCAGCAGGAACAGCCTGCGCTGTCCCTTCTTGTAGAGTGCGTCAGTATTGTGTGACCAGTCTAGTTTATTGTTCAGATGAATACCCAGGTACTTGTAGGATGTCACCATCTCGATGTCTGTTCCCTGTATATTTACTGGTGCTGTGAGGGGCTGCCCATGCCTGCGGCAGTCCACCACCAGCTCCTTAGTTTTCCTCGCGTTGATCTGGAGGCAGTTCCGATGGCACCAGTCCACAAAGTCCTGGATAAGCCCTCTGTACTCAGCTTCATCTCCGCTGGAGATGAGACCAACGATCGCAGAGTCATCAGAGAACTTCTGTAGATGGCAATGTGTTGTGTTGTGTGAGAAGTCCGCAGTATAAAGAGTGAACAGGAAGGGAGCCAGCACCGTTCCCTGGGGGGCCCCCGTGCTACTGATGATCGTGTCGGAAACACAGTCCCGGGTTCTCACAAACTGAGGCCGGTTCGTGAGGTAGTCCAGGATCCATGATGACAGGTGCTGGTCCACCCCTGCGCGCAGCAGCTTGTCCTTCAGGATCATCGGTTGGATGGTGTTGAAAGCACTGGAGAAGTCAAAGAACATGATCCTCACCATATTCCCGGGCTTCTCCAGGTGGGACAGAGAACGGTGAAGGAGGAAGATCACCGCATCCTCCACCCCAATGCCATGCTGGTAGGCGAACTGGAGTGGATCCATCGCTGGTTCCACCAGGGGGCGGAGATGAGCAAGGAGCAGTCTCTCCAGGGTCTTCATCAAGTGGGACGTCAAGGCCACCGGTCTGAAGCTGTTCAGGTCTTTGGGGTGGGAAGTTTTTGGTACAGGTACCACACAAGATGTTTTCCACAGCTGTGGTACCCTCCCCAGTTTCAGGCTCATGTTGAAGATATACGTCACAATCCCACACAGCTGGTCTGCACAGGACTTGAGGAGCTTTGCGCTGATGCCGTCCGGTCCCGACGCCTTCCTCGCCTTGATCTTCCTCAGCTCCGTCCTCACCTGGGTCTTGGTCAGGGTCAGGATGGGGGGCTGTGTGTTGGGAGTGGGGGGGGTGTCGGTGGAGTGGGGAGTGGGTAGCAGGACTTGATTTCTTAGAGGCAGCAGTGGTTGTTGTGCAGACAGGGGGGAGGGCGGTTGGTCAAATCTATTGAAAAACAGATTCAGGTTGTTCGCCCACTCCCTGCCCCCCGTGGCCTGGGGGGAGGTATTCTGGAGCCCCGAGATGGTTTTGAGGTTTCTCCAGACCCCGCTGATGTCGCTCTGTTGCAGCTTGTCCTCCATCTTCTTCCTGAAGCTGTCCTTGCCTTCTCTGATCTTTCTCCTCAGCTCCCTCTGTACGGACTTCAGTATCTCCCTGTTCCCCGACCTGAAGATCCTCTTCTTCTCTCTCAGAAGTGTTTTTATCTCAGGATTGATCCAGGGTTTGTTGTTTGAGTGACGCCGTATGGTCTTGGTGGGAACGGATTTGTCCACACAGAAGCTGAGGTAGCCCGTGAAGGTGTGAATGAGGCCATCGATGTCCTCACCATGTGGATCGCAGAGCTGCTTCCAGGCAGTGGCTTCAAAACAGTCCTTTAGAGTGTCCATTGTCTCCTCAGACCATAACTCCACAGTGTGCATGGCCGGAGGTTGTCTGTGCACTAGGGGTTTGTACACCGGTCGGAGATGAACCAAGTTGTGATCCGATCTCCCAAGTGGGGGGAGTTGTGATGAGGTGTACGCCTCCTTAGTGTTTGCGTAGAACAAATCCAGTGTTTTATTGTCTCTAGTGTGGCATGTGACATACTGGGTGAAAGTGGGCAGAATGGGAGACAGTGAAACATGGTTGAAATCGCCTGAGATGAGGAGAAGAGCATCTGGGTGTTCTGTCTGCAGCCTGCTGGTTACTGAATGGATGACGTCACGCGCTGTCCCAGCGTTCGCCGTCGGATTTGCATAAACAACAATGCAGATCACGTGTGAGTGTTCTCTCGGGAGATATGTAGGCCTCATGCTAACAGCTAGCAACTCAATGTCTTTGCTGCAGTGTCGTTGTTTAACAGTGATATGTCCCGGTCTGCACCAGTTGTTGTTAACATACATTATCACTCCACCGCCCCTAGTTTTGCCACTCTCTGGTGTTCGGTCAGCTCGTATCGTGTGAAAACCCTCCAGCTCAATGTTAGCATCTGCTGCTAGTTCAGTTAGCCACGTCTCAGTAAACAAAAGGAGAGAGCACTCCCGGTAAGTGCTATCATAACGGGAGATAGCCGCTAGCTCATCTAACTTTCCCAGTATCGACCGTACATTTCCCATGACAACAGATGGAAGGGAGGGTCTGTACCTTATATTTTTTGTCCTCCGCCTTACTCCAGCCCGGCAGCCGCGGCGTTTTCGCCTCAGTTCTCTCGGTATGTCGAGTTTTTCCAGTGGGACCGGGTGGCGGTTAAATGCTAGCAGCTCTTCCCTGTTATATCGTATCCTGCTATAAACAGTGGCTCCGTCCACCGGCTCAGGAGACATTTGGGACGATCTGTGTGTCCGTGATATAAGTGGGGTGAAAAAAAAAAAAGTGATCAAAAGAGAGAGGAAGGGAAAAAAAACTCGGAATCGAGCCGCTGTTGCAAAAGGCAGCCGACTGGTGTGGCGCCGAGAGGAGAGAAATATTGCATCTGTAGTACTCTTTCTTGGCATGAAACCATACTGCTCCTCATTGATTGTCACCTCTCCTCTTCACCTGGCTTCAACAACTCTTTCCCATATCTTCATAGTGTGGCTGATCAACTTTATGTCTCTGTAGTTCCTGCTGTGATGATCTGCATGTTTGACTTGGCAAAGATTTTATGCCAGATGCCCTTCCTGATGCTACCCTCCCAATTTACCCGGGCTTGGGACCAGCACTAGGAGCACATTGGCTTGCACTTCCCCCGTGGCTGGGTTTTGATATATTTCTTTAGCATTTTAGAATTTAAGTGGAGGGTTCAAACAAGCTTTGTTGTTTTTCCTCCCTTCCTCTGCAAATTATATATATTTTTTGCCTGTGTATTATTTCTCTTCTTTCCCTATGAAAATAAATAAAACTAAATCTTTATCCACTTATAGATTTACCCATGTTAATCAAGGTTTGTCAGGCATCCAGTCACCCATACCAAGTTAGGTCATAAGTTTGCCCCCCAAACTTTGCCTAATACTACCTACTTATAAACTATTCTTAAATCCTTTATTAGGGTGGTCTTAATGGCCCTCATTTATCAAAAGTGAGTAGAAATCGGCACACATTTGGGTGTAAATATGATCATACAAAAAGGTCTACGTGGTATTTATGAAACCGTGCATATCTGGTCAATGTCATTGCACGATCATTCACTCATTGATAAATCTGACGGATGGATCAGAGCATCATTTGAATTCCATGCCCACGTCGCACCCCCAGAATTTATGACACAGAGGAATGAAAAACTGCAAAAGAGAAACTTCTCCATCAAAGAAACTGACATAACCATAGGAGAAGGGAAAAATAAATTAGTGTTGTGCGGCAGTGTTAAAAATCTCATTCAGTGCAAACGAACCACGTTTTGGAGGAGCTCGAGACTGCACATCACCATTCTGACCAGCTGATTTTCAGCTGAGGGTTATAAATTAAATCTGTACAGACATGATTTATTTGTGCATTGGGTTATATCACAATAATTCTTCATATATGAAAAACTGTTTCAATTATATTTCTCAATTATAATAAGAATTCCTTAACATACTGAGGAAAAAAGCAGTTAGACTTAACACAGAGGAGTGAGTCGGCCCTTGTCTGTCGGTTACAGATGAAAATGGGAATAAATGAAGTTTTTGACTAAATGTTGTTTGCGTGGACATTTTAAAGCATTTGTCGAACATAAGAATTTATTACTTACATTATAGAAGTGCATAAGTCTCGCCTCTCTCAGGGTCAGCTGTGCACTGGCTCACCCCAGCCACATGCACAACTCTGGCACCCGGCATTATTGTGCAAAAACACACGGAGGAAACAAGATAATTTTGCCACATTTTGTGGCGCATTAAGGCCCGTTTGTGTGGTCCTCTGTTTAACCAGCGGAGTAAACCAAAAAATCTGTGTGGGACAACCATTATTAAACACTATATAACACAAATCTTAGTCAAATAAATACTTTTTAGAACATTAATTTCACAGTAGCTTCACACCCTACAATGCAAAGATATTAATATAGCCTATATATAATAATAACTAATAAAACAACTCTTTGAAAAACCCTGATCTCAACCACAACCATAAAAAAAATATGTCGGAAGCTGAAAGGTTAATTCAATTTTCTCCATTCCATCAAACAACTAAAGTCTTTTTAAATTTCTGCTTAAACCTGTTTTATTTGCCACAGTGACAAACGTATAAAGAACGTTTCTAATTAGTCAAAGCAGCCTCGTGAATCATTAAAACTCATCTAAATATAACACAAGTCAAACATATCACCTGAAAGGTTCCACTGCTCAACAATCTGATCAAATAATTCTCCCACACAGCCAGGTTTCTCCGCTACACTGGGCTTATACAGAGACTTGGAAATCTGGACAAGGTACGTGATCTCAAAGCTGTCGTGAGATTTCAGCGCATCCTATGATCACATCCAGACTGATAAATACCGATCTCGGCTTTGAAATAATCGTACGATCACTTGCACATTTGATAAATGAGGGCCACTGTGAAGTTATACGAGAACAATTACTGTATTTTTAGTGTGAAAAGGCAGCCACATAAATGAGGCACCATGCACCCATAACCCCACCACTAACACCTTATCACTTATTACATTTTGAAGATTGTGATCATTTCCCCTAGTCTTTACTAAATGATAAGCTACGTACACAGACATACATAGAGCTGAAACCAGAAGTTTGCATACACTGTGTAAAAAGACACATAACCTTTTTTTCCCCTCCCTGTCTGACATTAAATCAGACTAAACTTTTCCTCTTTTAGGTCAGTCAGGATTACCAAAATTTTTATATTTGCTAATTTTTTTATTACTTTCTTCAAAGTTGAAAGTGTACATACATTTCCTTAGTATTTGGTAGCATTGCCTTTAAACTGTATGACTTAAGTCAAACATTGTGGGTATCCTTCCACAAGCTTCCCACAATAGTTTGCTGAAATTTTGGTCCATTCCTCCTGACAGAACTGGTGTAAGTGAGTCAGGTTTGTAGGTCGACTTGCTCACACATGTCTTTTCAGCTCTGACACCAAATTTTCTATGGGACTGAGATAAAGGCTTTGTGATGGCCACTCCAAAACACTGACTTTGTTGCCCTTAAGCCACTTTGTAACTAGCTTGGCGGTATGCTTAGGGTCAATTGTCCATTTGGAAGACCCATTTGCGCCCAAGCTTTAACCTCCTGGCTGACGTCTTGAGACGTTGCTTCAATATTTCGTCAAAAAATTCTTTCCTCATGATGCCATCTATTTTCTGAAGTGCACCAGTCCCTCCTGCAGCAAAACACCCCCATAACATGATGCTGCCACCCCTGCACTTCACAGTTGGGATGGTGTTCTCAGACTTGCAAGCTTCCCCCCTTTTCCTCCAAATGTAATAATGGTCATTATGGACAAACAGTTTACTTTTAGTTTCATCAGACCACAGGACATGTCTACAAAAATTAAGGTCATTGTCTCTGTGTGCACTGGCAAACTGCAGTCTGGCTTTTTTATGTTGTTTTTGGAGTAACGGCTTCTTCCTCGCTGAGTGGCCTTTCAGCCCATGCCGGTACTCAGACTCGTTTCACTGTGGATAATGACACTCTTTACCAGCTTCAGCCAGCATCTTCACAAGGTTCTGTTTTTGTTCCGGGGTTGATGCATTTCACACCAAAACATGTTCATTTTTCTTTTTTTTTTTTGATTTTGATTTTGTATACGTTATTGATCCCCAGAGGGGAAATTGAGGGCATCCACCTGGCTGGATGAAGCAGCCACGGTACGGCGCCATCCCTTAACCATTCACACACACATTCACACCTAGGGCCACTTTTAGAGTCTCCAATTAACCTAACCTGCATGTTTTTGGCTTGTGGGAGGAAACCGGAGAAATCCCGGAGTAAACCCACGCAGATACGGGGAGAACATGCAAACTCCACACAGATCACTGTTGGTCAGGGGCTGGGATTGAACCAGGGATCCCATGGCCAAGGGTGAGTTGCTGTGCTGCCGCAGTGCTAACCACTGCGCCACCGTACCACCCTGTGTTCATCTCTGGAACACATAACCCATCTCCTTCCTGAGTGGTGTGATGGCTGGACATTCCCATGCTGTTTATACTTGAGTATAACTGTTGGAGTAGATTAACGTGGCACCTTCAGGCCTCTCAAAATTGTACCCAAGGATGAACCAGACTTGTGGAGGTCCACAATTCTCTTCCTCATATTAGTGTATATAAACTTCTGACTTTGAAGAAAGTAATTAAATGTCTCTAAAAATTATTTAGCAAATAGAAATAATTTTGGTAATCTTAAATGACCTAAAACAGGAAACATTTAGTATGATTTAATGTGTGAAAAAAGGTTATGTGTCTTTTTATACAGTGTATGTAAACTTCTGGTTTTAACTGTGTATTCCCATAAATACACTACGTGTAGTATAAAAGCAGACATATTTTAAGATAAAACACTTACAGCTCCTCTCTTTCCCCGTCCTCCACCTTCTCTCCTCCCTGCTGCCCTGTCAGGTTCTGCTGCTCTCTGCTCCTCCTTCTTTCCTCCACTAGAGGGAGACTAAACTCTATACCTGCACAGATAAAAACAACCAGCTGAGATCAAGTTCATGCATCAATACTGTTGTCACACCGCCTTTCAAGTTGAAAAAGTTGAAACTACATTTTGGTTGGCGAGAACTTGAAGATGAAGGCATGGAACATTTTAGGTTTTGTGTGTTTCAGGCCAGTGAAAACAAAACACACATCAAACATTTAGTCTTCAGATATATTGCAAAATCTATGCTTATATTTAATTTTAAAAAAATTGTGAAAAATTCCAAGAAACTTATAATACATTAATGCTGGTAATGAACTGGAGCTTCTTCTGCACTAGTGCCCTCTCCTAAATGAAAAAAGAAGCAGGGCCGGGATTTAACACCCAGAAAAGCTTTAAACTCCATGTTCCACCAACCCTGTAGGGTACATGAGACAACTTATGTGACAATTGTGATCCACATCTCACCTTCAGCTTTCATGGTTTCTCTGAGACCCCTCGTTGTTGGAGATATTAAAGCAGTGATGACACCAGATCCCCCCAGACCTGCTGCCCGGAACAACACCGTAAACTGGGCCAGAAAAGATTAGACAGGCGGATCAGCTCAGCTCTGCTGGGTTCATTAATATATGATGCATCAAAGGGCTTTTCTGTGAAAACACCCACCTGATAGGAGCAAAGATAGAAGTACGGACAAAGTCTGGACTTCAATAAACTGTAGAGAGATGACAGACTGACAGACCTGAAAAACAAAGAGGGAGAGTGCCAGGATAATTAATCCTATAAATACCTTTTACCATCATTCTGTAGCAGGCTTTTGGTTATGAACACCCCTTTCATTTCTACCACTTTTTTTGTATTCCATTGCTCAGACTAGACTGTTGAAGCTGATTAAAAAAAGGGTCCCATACTGTGCATTTTCCAAGTATTAATTTCAAGCTTTCACATCTTCAAGGATATGCTGATACATGTAGTTTTAAAAGCCTAAAATAACTCCTGTGTTGTTTTACAGCACAAACAAAAGAGCTGTCTGTAAAACTGAATCTGAAACAATTGGATTCAGGCCTGCTCATCAATAGTAATCACCCCCTCATCTGAATAGAACTTCTTTCAGCTGCTCCCTTCAGGGGTCGCCACAGCGGATCACCCGCCTCCATCTTACCCTGTCCCCCACATCTTCCTCTGTAACACCAACCCTCTCCATGTCCTCCTTCACTACATCCACAAATCTTCTCTGTGGTCTTCCTCTTTTCCTCCTGCCTGGCAGCTCCATCTTCAACATCTTTTGCCCAATATCGCCACTATCCCTCCTCTGCACATGTCCAAACCATCTCAGCCTCGCCTCTCTTGCTTTGTCTCCAAACTGTTCAACCTGAACTGTCCCTTTGATATACTCATTTCTAATCCTGTCCCTCCTAGTCACTCCCAATGAGAATCTCTGCCACCTCCAGCTCTGCCTCCTGTCTTTTGGTCAGCACCACAGTCTCCAAGCCAGACATCATAGCAGGTCTCACTACCGTCTTGCAAATCTTCCCTTTCACTCTTGCTGCTATCCTTTCGTCACAAATCACCCCTGACACTCATCTCCACCCACTCCACCCTGCCTGCACTCTCTTCTTCACCGCTCTTGTGCATTTTCCATTGCTTTGGATGGTTAATCCCAGATATTTAAACTCATCTACTTTCACTACTGCTACTCCTTGCATCTTCACCGTTGCAACTGCCTCCCTCTCACTCACACTCATGTACTGTCTTGCTTCCACTGACTTTCATTCCTCTTCTCTCCAGAGCATACCTCCACCTGCTCTCTACTCTCAGTACAGATCACAGTGTCGTCTGCAAACATCATGGTCCACGGAGACTCCTGCCTGACCTCGTCTGTCAGCCTGTCCATCACCACAACAAATAACAAGGGGCTCTGGACCAACCGCCTTTCCATTCTTCATCCTCTTCAAAGCTGCCCTCACTTCCACCTTGCTAATCCTCTGGACTTTAATTTTTTTTTTTGTGTGTGTGTACTTTATTAATCCCAGAGGGAAATTCAGGGCATCCACGTGGATGGATGACGCAGCCACGGTGCAGCGCCAATCCCTTCATCATTCACACACACATTCACACCTAGGGCCACTTTAGAGTCTCCAATTAACCCAACTTGCATATTCAACTTCCTTGTTCACCATCTTTCCTTTATCCATCCTCCTCTCTCTCATTTTCTTCATTCATCAGCTCCTCAAAGTACTCCTTCCACCTTCTCAACACTCTCGTCACTTGTTAGTACATTACCATTTCTGTCCTTAATCAACCTAACCAGCTGTACATCCTTTCCAGCTCGAGCTCTGTCTAGCCAATCGATACAAATCCTTTTCTCCTTCCTTAGTGTCCAGCCTCTCATACAACTCACTATATGCCTTTTCCTTTGCCACCTCTCTTTGTCATGCGCCTAGATTCCAAATACTCCTGTCTACTTTCTTTATCTCCCTGACTACCCCACTTTTTCTTTGCTAACCTCTTCCTTTGAATCCTTTCCTGTACCTCCTAATTCCACCACCAAGTCTCCTTGTCTTCCTTCCTCTGTCCACTAGATACACCACATACCTTTCTACCCCATTTTCCTCAATACTTTTGCTGTACTGTCCCAGTCATCTGGTAATTCTTCCCTACCACCCAGAGCCTGTATCAATTCCTTCCTGAACTCTATGCGACCTTCTTCCTTCTGTAACTTCCCCCACTTAATCTTTGGCTCTGCCTTCACTCTCTTCCTCTTCTTGCTTTCCAAAGTCATCCTACAGACTATCATCCGATGCTGGCTAGCTACATTCTCCCCTGCCACCACCTTGCAGTCTCCTATGTCTTTCAGATTTCTCCTTCTGCATAAGATGTAGTCCACCTGTGTGCACCTTCCTCCACTCTTGTAAGTCACCATATGTTCCTCTCTCTTCCCAACATCAAAAAGCCTATTCCAAATCCCTTGCTATTGCAGGATCACAGTACTACTCCAGCATCATCCAAAAGAGCTCTGGTAACTTCAAAAGACTGTTCTCAACTATAAGTCACCTCCTTAAACCTCAATCTTTTTCTCACTTGAGCAATACAGAGGAGCAATGCAATAAATTTATTGCCAGTTTTGCCGACAAAATCAACACTATCCGTTCCTCTTTTACCCAGTCTTACTAAGCACCAGAAAATACATCAGAAAATATTACAGTCAAACCAGAGATCATACTTTCTGATTTTTCTAATCTCACCCAAGGAGAGGTGGAAGATCTTGTACGACAGATGAGCTCTTCTACAAGTGCATTGGATCCCATGCCTACAGTTCTCATCAAGTCTAATGTAACCATCATAACTCCTCTCATTACTACCATTATTAACAGCTCTTTACAAACTGGCCAAGTTCCATCAGCACTTAAGACTGCATTTATGAGGCCCAAACTCAAAAAACCCTCATTAGCACCTGGAATTCTTTCTTACTACCGCCCTATCTCAAACCTCCCATTCCTTGCCAAGGTCCCAGAGAAAGCTGTGGCTGGACAGCTACAGGAACATCTTCAATCAAACTCATCTTCTGAAAAATTTCAATCTGGTTTTTGCCGGGGCCACAGCACAGAAACAGCTCTGATCAGAGTCACCAACAATTTACTGGTGGCTGCTGACCAGGGTTCTCCCTCATTGCTCATCCTCCTGGACCTCTCAGCTGCCTTTGATACAATCAACCATAAAATTTTACTAAACTGGCTACACCTACACACTGCACTTTCTGAAACTGTCCTCCAGTGGTTCCACTCCTGTATCATAGGTAGGGTTGAGTACGTGATCCTGGGGGAGGTCAAATCAAGGTCCCACCATGTCACCTGTGGGGTCCCTCAGGGGTCTGTCCTTGGGCCAACCCTGTTCAACATCTGCATGCTCCCCCTGGGCCATATCATCAGCAAGTATGGAATTTCTATTCATTGCTACAGTATGCTGATGATACTAAACTCTACCTCAGGACAGATCCTACCTCCTCTGCAGCTACACCACTAGCTCTCACAGCCTGCCTGGAGGAGATGAGGGTGTGGATGAGTGAGAATTTTCTTCAGCTAAACAACAACAAAACTGAGGCCATACTCATTGGCACTCCACACCAGCTCCAATCCTCCCTTGTTACCGGCATCTTACTTGCTGGTCAGACCATTCCACTTTCTTCATCTGTTACTAATCTCGGAGTCCGATTTTACCCTAAACTGCCTTCTTTCATTTGAAAAGTATAGCCAAACTTTGCCCCTTCCTCTCTCTGACAGATGCTCAGAAGCTGGTCCATGCCATTCATCTCTTCCAGGTTGGACTATTATAATGCACTCCTTGTTGGGGTTCTTGGCAGGAACCTTCAGAGACTCCAGTACATCCAGAACAGTGCTGCCAGGATCCTGAAGAGGAAACGAAAATATGACATCACCCCGGTTCTCCACTCTTTCCATTGGCTCCCGGTAAATGTGAGGATTGAATATAAAATTTGTCTCCTCACATATCAGTGCATACACAGCAATGCACCTGATTATTTAAAAGAACTCCTTCAACATCAGAAACACACCAGAAGCCTCCGTTCCACAAATACCTACCGACTACACATCCTCAGATTTAGGCTACGCACAATGGGAGACAGAGCTTTCCAGGCAGCAGCTCCACGGCTGTGGAATGCTCTGCCTGATTACCTGAGAACGCAACAGACAGTGGAGTCCTTCAAGAAATCTTTAAAAACTCTTCTCTTTTATAAAGTATATCAATAGTCACCTATGTGATTTTAGCCCTGTTTTTATTATTCTTACTTTCCTATTTTAATTATTTTTAACAGCTTTTACTCTGTGGCACTTTGAGATTTATTTCCTTTAAAATGTAAAGTGTGATATAAATAAAAAATAAATAATGAAGTATATGTTCACCACAGCCATTTCCATCCTTTTAGTACAATCCACAACCATCTGTCCTTCCACATTTCTCTCCTTAAGACCATACCTACCCAGAACCTCCTCATCACCTCTGTTCCCTTCACCTACATGTCCATTAAAGTCCGCTCCAATCACCACTCTCTCACCCTTGAGAACACTCTCTACCACTTCATCCAACTTACTCCAGAATTCCTCTTTCTTTTCTACCCGACATCCAACTTGTGGGGTATACACACTGACAACATTCAACATCACACCTTTGATTTCTAGCTTCAAACTCATGATTCTGTCCGACTCCCTCTTTACCTCCTGAACACTCTTCACATACTCTTCTTTCAAGATTACTCCTACTCCATTTCTCTTCCCATCTCCACCATGGTAGAACAGTTTAAATCCACCTCCAATGCTCCTAGCCTTGCTTCCCTTCCGTCTGGGTTCTTGAACACACAGTATATCTACTTTTCTTCTCTCCACCATATCAGCCAAGTCTTTGCCTTTACCAGTCATAGTCCCTACATTTAACATCCCTACTATCATCTCCACGCTTCAACCTTTCCTTTTCTCTCTCTCCCTCCTAACACGCTTTCCCCCTCTCCTCCTCCTCGATCTTCAACCAACAGTAGCCCAATTTCCACTGACACCCTGTGGATTAACAGCACCGGTGGCGGTCATTGTTAACCTGGGCCTCGACTGATCCAAAAGTCTCATTCGTTATGATCCGCATGTTTGATTTGGCAAAGGTTTTACGTCGGATGCCCTTCCTGACACAACCCTCCCCATTTGCCCAGGGTTGGGACCGGCACTAGGAGTACACTGGCTTGTGCACCCCCTGTGGCTGGCTCATCTGAATAGAACAATCACAAGTAAGGAGGCAATAAGGGTGCATTTGTTTTGTTAACTCAGCAACTTAAAGGTGGGGCTTGTTGCTTTGTGACATCATAACACCCAGGAAGTGTAATCCACTCGTTTCTGTAAGAGCTTAACTAAATAAAGGCAGCATGTATTTATTTGTGAAGTGAGCTGTTTAATATTTTAACGGTATTCATGACCCATGGCCAAATCTTATCAGGGTACAACCCACAAAAACCCACAATTTTACATTGTGGGTATTTCTTGTACAATTTTACATTTTTTGATCTTCCCAATCTGCTCACTTACTTTGTAAAATGCACAACTATTACAACACAATCTTAATATAACGTTATGATTAGTCTAGCATGACATCCTGGGCCTCACCATTCCCTCATGAGGCTTTGCTGCAGTGCTGTGTCTTGGGCCCAAGGGGTGCTCTTTCCAGAGAAGTTTCTCTCAGTGTTAATCCGGGGAAATAGAGAGAGCCAAGGTAGGGACGGATGCTGCCAGTACACCAGACTCTGCTGGAAGGCACACCGAAGCTCTGAACAGGTCCTGGGATCCTGCAGGAAGCATACATGATTAGTGTATGTAAAGGAAGGCTCGGTGTAATTATATTTTCTTTCAGTGTTGTGTATTTTATGAATTAGTTGGCAAAAAATGTTCCCCAATTAATATAAAGCTGAGCAGGTTCTTGTAGAACAAGGATGTCAAACTGCTTCTATGGAGGGCCAAGACACTGCAGGTTTTACCTCCACCCCAGTGTCTTCCACAGGTGATGTAACTGAATTTCTTCCCACTGATTGCTGATTAACAAAAACACCTGCTGAAGAGACTGGGTGGAAGTAAAACACAGGGTCTTGGAATGAGTTTGAGATCCCTGTAGCAGAATCACATCAATATACTAACTTGAAAATATAAATGCACAGTAGATCCATCAAGCATCTAAGCCATCTGTGAACTACAACATACACAACCTTAATCCTGTTAGATTACACAAGGTTACAAAAATTACTTTTTTGTAAGTTGTCTGTATTTTTTCAACTGATTTAAGACAATTTTGCACCGCTGAATCCGAAAATGACATCAGTTTCTCTCGATCAGGTGCTAAATAAAAACCTGTACTTACTTAGTACTGTGCATGTACTTACCTTTATATAAAGGTAAGTACATGCAAATTGAATGTTATGTCATCATTGTTCAAAACTCAGAGAATTTCAAGACATAAAAAAGAATTTTGCATCATATAAAGCAAAAATACCCATATATGTAAACAAAAACGTATAAAAATTCATGTGGCCATAATTCAAAAAGTTGACCTGATTGAGCAAAACCAATGTGATTTTTGGATTCAGCACATCAAAGTTGTCCTAAATCAGCTAAAAAAAAACTTAAGACAATAAATTTGGTGTTGACCAGTGTTATTTTTGTCTGTTGGAGGTGAACAGGACCTTTTTATTGACCATTTACTATCAGAAAAAAACAGCACAGCATTTCCAAGAGATTAAAGTGTGTTACAGAAACTGGTCTGTACAATCACAATAAAGAAGCCCCCAGCTGTGTACTGCAAGAAAAGGTGCAAAACTTTGGTTCATATAGACTGATGGAACTGCTATGGCCAGAAATACTAGCACCTCTGCATTTCTGTCAGATAACACAATACTTTGCCTAAGAAAGTACTGCAAATAAAGTTTTTGTTATATTTACAAATCTGAAACATTCCACACAGAGCTCCAAACAACTGACTGGACAAAATGGTTGACCTTTTCAAAAGCTATAATGCCAATAATTTTCTAATAGAAGTGGTGCGTTATCTGACAGAAATGAAGATGTTCACATTTCTGGTTCTAAGTACTAAGGTAGAAGAATTACTTTTAAAGACAACTTAGTAAGGCAAATCACAAACTACATAACATAACTGCTGTGACCTAAACTCCACTTAAGAATGAGATCCAAAGGCTGTCGGAACCGGTTCATCTCTTACTGGAGATACAGGATTTACCATAGTGCTCCTCAAACTTTGGCCCAAGATCCACATTTGGACTCAACCACAAATCAGTCAGGACCTGAACGCACGGTACATTAAGGCATACAGTGGTTTGAAAAAGTGTTTGCCCCTTCCTGATTTCTCAATTTTTTGTGTTTGTCACACTTAAATGTTTCAGATCATCAAACAAATTTAAATATTAAACAAAGATAACACAAATAAACACAAAACGCAGTTTTTAAATGAAGGTGTTTGTTATTAAGGAGAAAACAAATCCAAACCTACACGGCCCTGTGTGAAAGTGAATGCCCCCCTGTTAAAACATAAATTAACTGTGGTTTATCAGATCTTTGGAAAGCTGAGTTCAATTTCTCTAGCCACACCCAGGCCTGATTACTGCCACACCTGTTTTCAATCAAGAAATCACTTAAGTAGGACCTGCCTGACAAAGTGAAGTAGACCAAAAGATCCTCAAAAGCTAGACATCATGCTGCCATACAAAGAAATTCAGGAACAAATAAGAAAAAGTAATTGAGATCTATCAGTCTGGAAAAGGTTATAAAGCCAATTCTAAAGTTTTGCGACTCCAGCGAACCATGGTGAGAGCCATTATCCACAAATGGCGAAAACATGGAGTAGTGGTGAACCTTCCCAGGAGAGGCCGGCCGACCAAAATTACCCCAAGAGCGCAGCAATGACCCATCCAAGAGGTGGCAAAAGACCCCACAACAACATCCAAAGAACTGCCAGCCTCACTTGCCTCTGTTAAGGTCAGTGTTCATGACTCCACTATAAGAAAGAAACTGGGCAAAAATGGACTGCATGGCAGAATTCCAAGATGAAAACCACTGCTGAGCAAAAAGGACATAAAGGCTCATCTCAGTTTTGCCAGAAAACATCTTGATGATCCCCAGGACTTTTGGGAAAATCCTCTATGGACTGATAAGACAAAAGTTGAACTTTTTGGAAGGTGTGTGTCCCATTGCAGCCAGCGTAAAAGTAACAGCATTTCAGAAAAGGAACATCATAACAACAGTAAAATATGGTGGTGGTAGTGTGATGGTCTGGGGCGGTTTTGCTGCTTCAGGACCTGGAAGACTTGCTGTGGTAAATGGAACCATGAATTCTGCTGTCTACCAAAAAATCCCGAAGGAGAATTCCTTTAATTTGGTCCGAATCAGTTGACAAGTTTATTACTTTGTATTATTTTCTCCTTGGTTTGGTCCCCTTTCACACAGGCAAAAATTCAAGCAGACCAAACTGCGTCACATTAAATCCCGCAAGACATACATCAGAATGTTCTTTGTTCTTATTGGTCAGATTTTTTTGCCGCAAGAACAGGAAAGGTAATTACAGGAAGTAGGATAACTACTGTGTATTTATGCATTTCTGGGGAGAAAATAATGCAAATCGTAGCATAATCTATGGGGGGTGGGGGGGAGGTTCATCGCCCTGGTTATCGTTTATTAAATTCATGCATATACCACTTTCGGCAAGTCGTACAGTTTGAAAATGAAGCGCTGCTACGGATGGGAGATAACATGTTAACGTTCACTAATCCTCCAGAACCGTGACGTGCTCAGCCACGGACATTTTCAAAGACCCATCAGATATGTACAGTGACATAAAATGTTTTACCGTTTGCCGCTGGTCCTGTTTTAGTGCGGTCGCTTTCTCACCTGCAGAGTTCGCCATTTGATTCGAATTGAGACCACCTCTTTCAGGTGGTCTCAGTTCGGTTAGTATGGTGCACACTTCAGTGCGATTACCGTGTTCTCACCAGACAAAACTAATTCGAGTTTGACTGAAATGAACTAAAGCCTGTAGGTGTGAAAGCACCCTGATGGTCTGGGACTGTTTTGCTGCTTCAGGGCCTGCAAGACTTGCTGTGGTAAATGGAACCAGGAATTCTGCTGTCTACCAATAAATCCTGAAGGAGAATATCCAGCCATCTGTTCGTGACCTCAAGCTGAAGCGCACTTGGGTTTTGCAGCAGGACAATGATACAAAACACACCAGCAAGTCCACCTCTGAATGGCTTAAGAAAAACAAAATGAAGGCTTTGGAGTGGCCTAGTCAAAGTCCTGACCTGAATCTGATTGAGATGCTGTGGTATGACCTTAAAAAGGCAGTTCATGCTCGAAAACCCTCCAATGTGGCTGAATTACAACAATTCTGCAAAGATGAGTGGGCCAAAATTCCTCCACAGCGCTATAAAAGACTCATTGCCAGTTATCACAAACGTTTGATTGCAGTTATTGCTGCTAAGGGTGGCCCAACCAGTTATTAGGTTGGGCCACCCTTAGCAACACAGGGCCATGCAGGTTTGGATTTTTTTTTTTCCCTTAATAACAAACACCCTCATTTAAAAACTCCATTTTGTGTTTACTTGTGTTATCTTTGTCTAATATTTAAGTTTGTTTGATGATCTGAAACATTTAAGTGTGACAAACATACAATAAAATGAGAAATCAGGAAGGGGCAAACACTTTTTCACACCACTGTATGTGCTTCGCTATGCCCACCAACTTTGCTGTACTGCTCAAAGTGACTAAAGATGTCAGTGTTGCGTACACACCGAGTGACCCCATTTCTCATGTGTGAGCCATAAACATCAGTGTTTCCTCTGGCTTAAAGACCTTGGCGCGGTGGCAACATATTTTTCTGGGACTGGGGGGGGGGGGTGTCAGAAAACACATGACACTACTGTAACCGGAATATGTTAATTTTATACTATTTCTTTTTTTTTTTTTTTTTTAATTTTGCGCAGTAACTTTGCATATGGAACTACCATTTGAAGTACTGTACAACCGAACTTTGAATGTTGGAATATTGGGTCAGTTGGGGTCCCACCCAGACGTCCTGTGTTTGGACTTTTTACTGGTGTCATCCTTCTCTCCTTCCTCTACTCTCACCTCTCCTGGACCCTCTGCCGGAACACTTTCCTCTTCTTAGCTCCTCTCTTCTGTCTCATTTTGCCGTCTCTGAGCCCTGTCTAATTCAGGTTCTCTCTCTGTCTATGGTGGTATACAAACAGGTTAGAAAATACCAAGTGTCATTTTTTGTCCTGCAGGATTTTTTGTCATGGTTTACATAAATGACTAAAATGTGTATTTTTTGTATTTTTATTCTAGCGTTTCTTTTATTTTTTCATTAAGAGAGTAGGGAAGGGAAAAAAACCATTCATAATAGTAATGTACTTATGCATACTTAAATTATATGATCAGAGGTGGATACAGTAGTCAGAAATTCTACTCATGTAAAAGCAGTGCTATGAAATTAATAATTATAAGTAGACAACCAAAAATTTCTAGTTAAGGGTACAAAGCTGCACGGTGGCTGCACGGTGGCGCAGTGGTTTAGCACTGTGGCAGCACAGTTTTACCCTCGGCCGGGGGACCGCGGGGATCATGAGATCATGGGTTCGATCCCAGCCCCCGACCAACAGTGAGCTGTGTGGAGTTTGCATGTTCTCCCCGTGTTGCGCGGGTTTACTCCGGGATTTCTCCGGTTTCCTCCCGCACACCAAAAACATGTAGGTTTAGGGCACTCGCGCACGCAGCGACCAGCAGCCAGTGGCTTGTCACCAAACTGCAAACCAAGTCTACCTACGGGTACAAATAAGTAACAAAAAAAAAAAAAAAAAAAAAAAAAAAAAAAAAAAAAAAAAAAAGAGCACCCATTTAAAAACTTGAGTAATGACTTCAGTGTTGAAGGTTTGAGGTTTTTCTCAAAAATTTACAACAATTTTCTTACAATTTTCCACTTTTCTCTGTAAATTTATCTAAACTTGAAACCATTTTCCTCAAATCTGCAATTTCCTCTTGTAAAATTGACTTTGCTTGTACATTTGAGGCTTTATTATAAGTTTGTGGATTATTTTATGGCTAATTTTTGTCTCTTAAAATAAAATTACTTTTTTTAATAAATTTGAAACAGACTGTGGTATTTTTTTTTACTTTTTCCTTTGAAAAATTTACATTTTTGACCATAACTTTGCAGTCAGAACAGAACAATAATTTAACTCTGATTTCAAAGAAAAAAATACTAATAAAGCTGTACTTAATGAAATAAATTAACTTAAATGACCAAAGACTGTTTTTTTCTGTTATAATATTTCTATAGATTTATAGTTTTTTAGAAATCTCCTCACCACCCAGACAGCAGGAAAAACCTCCCTTATTTTTTGAAATCCAAATGTTGGAATGTTTATTTTGCCTGAAGGCTGCTGATGGATTAAAGTCATTGACTTCATGAATTTTGGTCATCTCAACTTTCCAGGTACATAATAATGAACATAAGTTAGTTAATATTAACTAAGGTAAAGGTAAAAACAGCTCCTTATCATTCTTGTCTGAAATAAGAAAACCAAAAAACTAATCATTAAAAAGAAGACAAAATGAATCAACTCGAGCTCCTAACCACACCTGTTAGCTAAGCGACTCTTCCATTATTGCTCCCATTACCAGCGGGTTAAAACCATGATAAATGCCTCCAGTACGTAGGTACCTCTTCTGATTTTTTTCCGCGTTTAAAGTAATTTAATAAGCTCATGTTTCTCTTGGACAGTCACGCTAGCGAGACACTGCCTGGCAACTGAAGCAGTGACAGCGCTTCTGAACTCGTGCGGATGACGGTCACGCACATTGTTTGTGTGTGTGCTTGCGGACCATAATTCCTTCATTTTTTTTCTTTCTTAAATTTATGTTTCCTTATAGGAGCGGCGGGAAATTTACAGGCGTGATGGGCCGCCACCGGGAAATGTTACCAGAGGAAACCCTGGACATACAGTCTATGGTGTGAGCGCACCCAGGTGCCCAACTTCCACCACTGCTGCACTGCCACTCAGTGTCTGAGCAAGCTCATCGCTTGTATGTGAGAAATATGTGCTCATTCTGCCAAAGCCCAGTACCAAACCTAAACCTGAGCTGCAGTAACACAGCCACCATTACAAAGAGAACCAGCTTGGTGGAGTAGTGATTAGCACTACTGCCTCACAGCAAGAAGGTCGTGGGCTCAAATCCACCAGCCAGCAGGACCTCTCTGTGTGGAGTTTGCATGTTCTTCCTGTGCTTGCATGGGCTTGACCTGGGTGCTCCAGTTTCCTCCCACATTCAAAAAAAAAAAAAAAAAACATGCAAGTTAGGTTAAGTGGAAACTCTAAAGTGGCCTTAGGTGTGGATGTGCAGGTGAATGGTGAAGGGACTGGCGCTGCACCGTGGCAGCCTCATCCAGGTGGATGCCCTTGGATTTCCCTCTGGGATTAATAAAGTATACAAAAGAAGAGTGGCAGTGCAGAATGTCACCATGAGACCAAGCATGGCCATCCCGAACAGTACCATCCATGGAACAACGAGGTGAGGGCACAAAAATATCCCACCCCACTCCCCGTACATGGGTCCAATCATTTGCTACAAGCGAACAGCGCCATTTCTTCCACCAACCCAAATTACCATGCTGTGCCATTGCCGAATGAGCAGCCAGGTTCTATAAAGGCTGTTTCATTCACCCAGTTTCTCCCATGGCGTGGACATCTTGGTGACCTGTATTCCTCTCAGCATGAAATAGGTGCAAATAAAGGGAGGACAGTGGGAACATATCCCCCAACCCCGAAAAAAACAAACAAAAAAAAGACGCGTCATCCCCAATTCATCATAAACCCCTCCATATCATGTTACACATCTGAGCAAAATGCATTTGAAGCACGAATGCTAAGCATAAATGAAAAAATTTTCTTTAAAATTTGCAGCCCCCCCCCCCCTCCCCACACACCAATCAGTGTATATTTTTTTCTTGTAAATTTGTGTCCCGCTACAATAATACTTTTAATGTCCCCTCAATATTTACTCTGGAAAAAATGTTCTGTCTATTGTCCCCCCAGCAGAAAAAATAAATATCCACCTCTGCACCATGTTGGCATTGTTCCAGACCTCTGGCCCCCTGGAAAAAAATACATTGCAAGCCTTTCACAAAAAAAGTTTGAGTACCTCTGGCATAGTGCATTGTGACTTTTGGCAACAAAAGTGGCTTTTTATAGCAGCTCTGTGTTGCTATATCTGAAAGTTTTGTTCCCACACAGCATCCAGTGTCATGGAAGAACCAGACCGTTAATGATGGAGTAGCTCATCCCGGCCTGATGAATCCACCCTGAGGTCACTGAGAGCCTTCACTTGTCTCTAGAGATACACATGTACACAGCCTAGGCCTCCTCAAAGTTGAAATGACATGGATTCATAGCTTGTGACCTTCGAGCTGGTTATTATGCCAATAAAAAAAAATAATCAGACATTTATTACAGTATTTAACTTAGTTCCAAAGTAGTCAGTGTTATGGTGAATATCAGAAAAGTGTCAAAATGTGGACGAGTGTAAATGTGGTAATAGCATTCAGGTAGTAGCCATGTTTTGATCCAAAGTGAAAAGGTCTCTACCTGCAGACTCTGTGGTGGGTTGTTAAATTGAGCCCTGCAGTGCTGGCTGAGCCCCAGAGCTTCCTCCTGGGCTTTGGGCTGCTCTGCCCACGACAGGGAGAGTGGGGAGGTGAAGAGGAGGCGAGTCTTCAAGCTCCAGTCTACTGGATACTCTGTGCAGAGTGGGGGAGCTATAGAGGCAGGAGCAATGGCCTGGGGGCTCTAGGAGGAGACATGGCGTTTTTTCACATGCATTTAGAAAATGAAATACATAAATCTTTAGGCCAGATTATATAGCATTTTGAGTAAATAAAAACAAACAACCCAACCTTCAGCAGTGGACTTTTAACATCTTCCTTGTCTTCTTCAAACAGTGAGTCGTCATCGGAGAAGGTGAGAGACTTCCGCTGCAAGAAATAATAGTAAAAGTTCATACATGTGTGACCCTCATATCCTGACCTGTCGTTCCTAATGATGCAACACAAAAACTTCAGAGTTAATAAACATGAGTTTTAATATATGCAGTGGATATAAATAAAGGTGTACACATCCCTGTTAAAATGACAGGATTTAAGGATGTTAAAAAAAATGAAACCACGATAAATCATTTCCAAAATGTTTCCCACCTTTAGTGTGACCTAAAACCTGAACAATTCAACAGAAAACCAAACAAATCTGTATGGGGGGGGGGGGGGGGAACGCGCAGTTATAAGTTTAAACAGACGCGTCAACATTAATAAAACGTTTCCCTCATACAGTGGTGTGAAAAAGTGTTTGCCCCCTTCCTGATTTCTCATTTTTTGTTTGTTTCCACACTTAAATGTTTCAGATTATCAAACAAATTTAAATAGACAAAGATAACACAAGTAAACACAAAATGCAGTTTTTAAACAAGTGTTTATTATTAAGGGAAAAAAAATCCAAACCTACATGGCCCTGTGTGAAAAAGTGATTGCCCCCCCCAAAAAACAAAACAAAACATAAATTAACTGTAGTTTATCACATCTGTGGAAAGCTGAGTTCAATTTCTCGAGCCACACCCAGGCCTGATTACTGCCACACCTGTTCTCAGTCAAGAAATCACTTAAATAGGACCTGCCTGACAAAGTGAAGTAGACCAAAAGATTCTCAAAAGCTAGACAGCATGCTGCCATCCAAAAAAAAATTCAGAAACAAATGAGAAACAAAGCAATTGAGATCTATCAGTCTGGAAAAAGTTATAAAGCCATTTCTAAAGCTTTGGGACTCCAGCGAACCACAGTGAGAGCCATTATCCACAAATGGCAAAAACATGGAACAGGGGTGAACTTTCCCAGGAGTGGCCGGCCAACCAAAATTACCCCAAGAGGTCACAAAAGACCCCACAACAACAGCCAAAGAACTGCAGGCCTCACTTGCCTCAGTTAAGGTCAGTGTTCATGCCTCCACCATAAGAAAGAGACTGGGCAAAGATAGCCTGCATGGCAGAGTTCCAAGATGAAAACCACTGCTGAGCAAAAAGAACATAAAGGCTCGTCTTAGTTTTGCCAGAAAACATCTTGATGATCCACAAGACTTTTGGGAAAATACTCTGTGGACTGACGAGAAAAAAGCTGAACTTTTTGGAAGGTGTGTGTCCCATTACATCCATCCATCTTCTTCCGCTTAATCCTTTTCGGGTCGCGGGGGGAGGGGGCTGGAGCCTATTCCAGCATCTTTGGGCAAGAAGCAGGCTACACCCTGGACAGATCGCTAGTCCATTGCAGAGCCAACACAGAGACAGACAACCATTCACTCCCACAGTCATACCTAAGGACAATTTAGAATCCCCAGTTGATGCCAATTAACTTAACTTGCATGTTTTTGGCATGTGGGAGGAAACCGGAGAAATCCCAGAGTAAACCTACACAGACACGGGGAGAATATGCAAACGCCACACAGATCACTGTTGGTCAGGGGCTGGGATCGAACCCAGGATCCCCTGCCCAAGGGTGAGTTGCTGTGCTGCCGCAGTGCTTACCACTCTGCCACGACGCTGCCCCATGTCCCATTACATCCAGCGTAAAAGTAACACAGCATTTCAGAAAAGGAACATCATAACAACGGTAAAATATGGTGGTGGTAGTGTGATGGTCTGGGACTGTTTTGCTGCTTCAGGACCTGGAAGACTTGCTGTGGTAAATGGAACCAGGAATTCTGCTGTCTACCAAAAAAATCTGAAGGAGAATGTCCGGCCATCTGTTTGTGACCTCAACCTGAAGCGCACTTGGGTTCTGCAGCAGGACAATGATACAAAACACACCACTGTCCACCTCTGAATGGCTTAAGAAAAACATAATGAAGACTTTGGAGAGGCCTAGTCAAAGTCCTGACCTGAATCCGATTGAGATGCTGTGGCATGACCTTAAAAAGGTGGTTCATGCTCAAAAACCCTCCAATGTGGCTGAATTACAACAATTCTGCAAAGATGAGTGGGCCAAAATTCCTCCACAGTGCTGTAAAAGACTCATTGACACTTATCGCAAATGCTTGATTGCAGTTGTAAGGGTGGCCCAACCAGTTATTAGGTTTAGGGGACAATCACTTTTTCACTCAGGGCCATGTACAGTAAGTTTGGATTTGTTTTCTCCTTAATAATAAACACCTTCATTTAAAAACTGCATTTTGTGTTTACTTGTGTTATCTTTGTCTAATATTTAAATTTGTTAGATGATCTGAAACATTTAAATGTGACAAACATACAAAAGAAAGAGAAATCAGGAAGGAGACACTTTTTCACACCATTGTAGATCTTCATCTACATTTCCTCCCTTTTCCTGCAAACTTGTTTTTCCTTCCATAAACTTGCAGACTTTCCCCTACTACTTTTGAATAAATTAGCAATTTTCTGTAAAATTGATGTTTTTCTCCAGAGGTGCAGTTTTACCTGTAAATGCAGGGCTTTTTTTTTTTTTCTTGTAAACTGAAGCCTTTTTGTCCCCTGTATTCTCGGACTTTTCGTGTAAATCTGAGGCTTTTGTTCACATATATTTGAGACTTTCCTGATCAGCTGTTTAGTTATTTAAAGCCACAGGGGGCCACTGCTTATGTGCCAAAAAAGAGCAGACTCCTAGAATAGCTTAATGAAATTTTTATTCACAACTATACTCATTTGAATTATATATTAACAGCTGAATTAAGGCCTTCTTTGTTTATTTTGACTGGTGGGTGACTGAAGAGGCAGGGAGACCCTTGAGTGTTTATATGTTTTGATCAAATCAATTTTTCACTTATATGTGTTATTAATGTGTGTATTTTAACTAACTGTAATGCTGTTGATCCCATCTAGCAGCAATGCTCCTGCAGTGTGTATATAACTGTGTACATATGCATATTTATTTACTGCTTATTATCGTATTTACTATTGCTCTGAGTGCTGCTATCCCTGTGCTGCTGCAATCCTGGAATTTCCCCTTTGTGGCACTAATA
Source organism: Pholidichthys leucotaenia (assembly GCA_020510985.1). Taxonomy (NCBI): domain Eukaryota; kingdom Metazoa; phylum Chordata; class Actinopteri; order Cichliformes; family Pholidichthyidae; genus Pholidichthys; species Pholidichthys leucotaenia. The sequence goes on from CM035845.1 coordinate 291,049,781, forward strand.
AAGGCTTGTCTTATTTTATTCCACCTACCTTTGTAGAAATATCTTGGTATTCCTGTCGCTCTGCCTCACTCAGCTTGTTACTGAAGGTCAGATTTTCGCTGTGCTCTCCCTTTGTTTTCGCCCCATCGTCTCTGTCTTCATCTGCGGATGTCTTCAAACTCGCCACACCTTCAACATTGCCATCGTCGCTGTAAATGGCAAGTTTCTTTTGGGGACTGTAAGTGTTTTCAATATTTGCGAACGGGTTTCTGCGCTTTATCCCACCCCCACAACGGTTCTGGACACCGAAGTGTGGCCCCGGGGAGAACGGCCGAACTCCTGACGGGTATGAGCCGCTTTGTCCGGGACTGTCTGCAGGGCCGCTCCGGCGAGAGGACACTCCGACGTCACCTCGTGCTCTTTTACGCCTCATTCGCATAATTTCAGCCGGTCGCTTGAAGCTGGGCGAGTATCCAGGTTGTTGAGACATACTGAGGAGCTTGCTTTTTCGACAAACGATTAAAAGCAACGAGAAATTTTGTTAAAAACAACAGAAAACCCACGGCAGTCTTGGAACTTCTTCCGCACTTTACAAATTTGGCGCTTAGCGTGTTGACGTGGACTTCCGTAATGATACGTTTAACGATCCTGGAAAATTTTAAATTCGTTTGGGAAGCAGGAACAAAGTCCACCCAGTTAAAACGCAAAATCAACAAAGCAGCAGTCAGTAGTACTACTTTAGATGAAAGAAAGAAGAAACCCTATTTGGATTTATACATAGCTTAATCAGTTCATATGTTTTTAAAAGACCCTGTAACATTTCCTCTGTTCACAACTGACATTAAAGACAACATTACGGAGTCGCAGGCAGCGAATGAAAACTCTCGTCTTCTTTTTCCCCAAAAAACTTTATTGAACAAAAAGGCATTTTTAAAAACAATCATAGGCATATAAGTCAAATAAAAGAAGACAAAGCAATATAAAACAAATTGAGCAAATGGTTCAATGTACATAGGGCAGAAAAAAAATGAAATTAAGGTAAGTTAAATTCCTCCAGTGATAACAACAGTTTAGAGGCCGAGACATTATTCACTAATTTTAAAGATTTAACAAATAATTTTAGGTTGTTCTTCCAAAAACAAAAATGTGGAATAGTTTTTAAAAATCTAATATTTAAAAAACTGACCCAACAAAATTAAATTATTCAAAACAAATTTTATCCACCTAATTCCTTGCCCCCATGATGCCTTGCGTGAATTATGGTAGCAACTTCCGGTACTAGCTTAGAACATATGGTTGTCACTGAAATGGGAAACTTTTCCTTGTTTGATCTGTTGGGAGTTACGTCTTCCGCAGGGGGGTCTCAAGATGGCGGACCGAGTGGACGGACTGTTATATATTAAAATAACGTATTATTGTGTGATGAGGGTGGTGGCCCCACCTTTCCAGTTCCGCCGCCACCCTGAGTATAAAGGCTGTTATGGAAGAGGCACAGTCTCTTTTGACCTTCGCCTCCGCCTGTACAGGAGTGCCTTGTGTCTGTGAGTCACATAATAAAGTTGAGTTCTATTGCACCTCCGGCCTCGTTATTGGAATACAGATTATAGACATAACATTTGGTGACGAGGATGAAAGTATGGATAAAGGTATTTCGGGCATTCGGCCATTTCTGGAGCTTCCTGGCGAGTCGCCGGTGCCATGGGAGAGGTGGTTTGCCACATTCGAGAATTATCTGGTGGCATTGAACCTCAGTAAGTTGGAAAAATTGCGTGCACGGGCAATATTGGTCCATAATCTGGGCATGGGGGGACAGCGTATTCTTAGCACATTGGGAGTGAGCAACACTTTTGAGGATGTGGTTGGGCTAATGGCGCGCTACTTTCGCACCCCTGAGAACATCATAGTCCGGAGGATCCAGTTCTGCCGGCGCTGCCAGCAGGCTGGAGAGTCGGTGCAGCAGTATGTTGCTGACTTGCGCCAACTGGCTGGGTGTTGCCAGTCTGGGACTTTAGAGGAAGAAATGGTCTGCAATCAGTTGGCGGAGCACACATTGTGTGCAGCAGCACGGTCAAGACTCCTTACCTATTCTGGTGAACTGATGTTGGCCAAAATGGTGGAGATAGCCCAGCAGTTTGAAGCAGTGGATAAACTGTCACAGGACCTTGATGAGAGAACAGCGTTGGGGAAAACCGACTCACAATCAGTGGCACAGGCTGTAGACCCAGATAGTGATGATAGCGTGGAAGACAGAGAAGAATACACTACCGCTATAAAAATTAGGTCCGCCCTGGGATCGCCAAAGTGTTTTGGCTGCAGGTCTACCAAGCACCGGCACAAGGCGAGAGAGTGTCCGGCAAAAGGCAAACTCTGTGGCAAGTGTGGACTTCTAAATCATTTCGCCAGGGTCTGTAAAAAGTTTGAGCAAGGGGACTGATGACGTGAAGTGGATTCCCCCGCCACTACTCCTACGGTTATTCACACCGTATCCCCAAGCACTGAAGGCCGTACATATTTAACAGTTACGTTGAATGGCGAGGACATGCTGTTGTTGGTGGACACAGGCGCAGTGAGGTCCGTGTTGAACTGGTCTACTGTGAGGAGTTTTTTTCCCCTACCATTGTGTGAGAGGTCTGTCAACGCCATTTTGTGGGTATGGCGGTAATAGGCTGTCCATCGTGGGTTCGCTGGAGCTCATAGCAATGTACAAGATAGCAGTGGCATCCAACATACAGTTAGTGGTGACCGCGAGTGGGTCGAATGTGATGGGCTGTGATCTGTTTTATAGACTGGGTTTCTCAATCACCAGCAGCAGCGGAGAGGAATGGTCGGGCTGTGGTCTGTGCGACTGGCCCGTTCCACGAGTGGTCAACGATGCGGTTTGGGATGATACATGGCCTAGTATTCTGGGAGATGAACAGGACAATTACCATCCAGAGCCACCAGGACAGGGCTCCGGTGCCAAGGAACACGTTACCCTAGGTGAGGGAACTGAGCGGCATGGTGGAACGCCCGTAATGGCGGGTGAGGCTGTGAAGACGACCCCCTCTGCTTCTGGGGTTCGGCCTGGAGATACTGAGAAGCACAGGGCTGCAACGGCTATGCCAGCATTCAAAATGAAAGAGAGCGGGGCAGGACCGGCTGGTACGGGAAACAGACGTGCCACACAGGAACACTGGAGGCCGAGTCAGGCTTCGCGGAGAGACGCCGGTGTGGCGCGACCCGGTGTGGAGGCCCGGTTGAGACATCGTGGACAAGGGAAATCGAGTCGAGCTCCTTTGGGAGTCGGTAACGTGGTTCAACCCAGAGAGGAGGCTCAGCTTAGGTGTCCATGGAAAGAGGAAGCGACGGGAGGACCAGGGGCGGCTGAAGGTGGTGGTTGTAGGGAGGACAGATACCTTCAGTTGTCAGATGACTTATGGAGACATCCCAATGAGCTGCAGTGCATTATCAAGGAGAAGGAGGTGTCGGGGCCCCGACGTGGCTCATCTCCTGGGACAAAGACACGAAGGAGTTCTGGGTGGGACCTGCCAGACAAGTCCCCAGGGGGATGGCTTCTCCATCGAGGCTGTATGGTAGCAAGAGGCGATGGGTTGGGTTAAGTGTGAATTGCCCGGGCTACATAGTTAATATGTTTCTCATAACAGACTGTTATAACAGGTGCCCATGTGAAAAAACAATACCCATGTAATGTGTGCGTCACCATGTTTAGGGGTGGGTATTACTGTGGGGTTTGCCCGGGTTGGGGTGGTATAATTGGGAATGTTATGGCGGTGTATGAATGTGCATGTTAACTGTTTTTTTTTTGTTTGTTAGTTACATTGAATTCTCAGAATCAGAATCAGAATCAGCTTTATTGGCCAAGTATGCACAACACATACAAGGAATTTGACTTTGGCTAAAAACTTGCTCTCGTTGTTCAGGTGAAGGATTTAAATAAGGATTCAATGACAACCAGAGTATGTACAGTAAATTACAGTCTGTCCACGTTTCTATAAAAGGGTGCAAATATATACAGGAATATATGCAGTTATTTACTCGGACTAACCACACTTTGCAGAAATATATGAAAAAATATACAATCACACAGTATTTCAATGTGGACTCAGATTCAGTGATATAATGTGAATGAAGTAAAAAGCAGTGTGAGAGTTATGTGCAATGTAATAATGGATGAAAAGTCATGAGTACAGCAACAGGTAGGACTAGGTGAATGTTAGGAGTTCGTCAGAGTGATGGCTTGAGGAAAGAAACTGTTCCTGTGACGGGTGGTTTTGACCTTCAGTGATCTGTAACGACGACCAGAAGATAGAAGTTCAAACAGTTTGTGGCCGGGGTGTGATGGGTCAGCACAGATGTTTCCCGCCCGTTTCCTGGTTATGGACCGATATAAGTTCTCAATGGAGGGTAGGTCGGTACCAATGATCCTCTCCGCAGACTTAATGATCCGCTGCAGTCTGGTCTTGTCCTGTTTAGTGGCAGATCCAAACCAGACAGTGATGGAAAAGCAGAGGACAGATTGGATGATGGCGGTGTAGAAGACAACCAGCAGCTCCTGAGGCAAATCAAACTTCTTGAGCTGACGCAGAAAAAACAACCTCTGCTGGGCCTTTTTCCGGACAGTGTCAATATGGGAGGACCACTTCAGGTTCCGGGAGATTGTGGTACCCAGAAACTTGGAGGAGTCCACAGTGGACACTGTGCTGTTGAGGATGGTGAGTGGGGGGAATGAAGGGGGGTGTCGCCTGAAATCCACAGTCATCTCCACCGTTTTGGCTGGGTTAAGTTCAAGATGGTTCTGGCTGCACCAGAGGATCAGCTACTCCACCTCCCGCCTGTATGCAGACTCATCATCATCCCGGATCAAACCGATGACTGTGGTGTCGTCCGCAAACTTCAGGAGCTTCACCGAAGGGTCCTCTGAGATGCAGTCGTTGGAGTAGAGGGAGAAGAGCAGTGGGGAAAGGACACATCCTTGGGGGGCGCCAGTACTAATTTTTCGGGAGCTGGATGTAAATCTCCCTAGCTTCACCTGTTGCCACCTGTCAGTCAGAAAGCTGGAGATCCACTGGCAGGTGGAGGGGGGCACCTTTATATATAAGTTTATGGGATTATTTTGTGTTATAATAGGAACACAGCAATTTTTTATTTCATGGACTTTTATCATCAGAGATGGCAGAATAGTCCGTCTGGCCGTGTGGAGGTGGGATGGCAGTCCACCTGTCCCCCTCTAGTTTTAGTTGTTTGTGTGTATGGCTAGGCCTATTTTATTTGTTTGTCATTAGAGCATGACTAGGGTATTAAATTAGTGAGGGCCTAATTAGTGTGCATGTGTTTTGGACTTTTCTAAAGGGGGAGGAATGTTATATATTAAAATAACGTATTATTGTGTGATGAGGGTGGTGGCTCCACCTTTCCGGTGTCATGTCTGCTGCGTAAATACGCAGTGCACAAGTGAATTGATACGAGCCCAAAGTGCAGTGAAGTAAACGTGTTTATTAACAAAGGGAAAATGACATACAAAAGTGTCCATGTAACTGTCCAAAATGAATAATAATGGAGAGATGACTGGCTACAAACTCAGAAGGCAAGCCCCACGCGCTCCCAGGATGGAAGTGGGCAGTGGAGAGAAAGGGCTGAAAATAATACGAAGTGTGACAGAGATCATCCTGCGCAGTTCGCCCCACACGGGACACGAACCCGCGACCTCTCAGTCAACTACACACAGTTCGAGCATGGGAGACACAGCACGATCGCGCTGAGCTAAAGGTCCGACCGATAGCTCAGCGCTACTGATACTGTATGAGGCTTTCGGGAGGGAGGTTTACTAACGTTCTACGCCGAACAGTACTAGTTGGCATCCGTTACAGAAGGAAGACTTACATAAATGTCGGAGTGGAACGGGCTCTGGAAACAACGACACTTAAAAGTCCAAAACGAGGAGAAACCATTCTTGAGTGAGCCAGGACATCCAGTGTAGACTGATGCCGACGCACTGAGTATTTCCACTGCCACCCAGAAATATCCTCATAGACTAATGAGCGGCAAGTAGAAGCAGGTGCGCGGCATCAGCCGGTGAGAGAGAGGATGAGTGAGAATGTGTGTGTGTGTGTGTGTGCGCGCGTGCGCGTGTAAGCGTATCAGAGTGAGTTTGTGTGTGTGTGTGTGTGTGTGTGTGTGTGTGTGTGTGCATGTATGAAAGAGAATGCTTGAGTGCGTGCATGAATGTGTAAACACCCAGGTGATGGCAATCAGCTGATAAGTGCCTGGCAGAGAGAGGTGAGAAGAGGGGCCGTGGCAGTAGACTGGCAGAGAGCCAGCCCTGAGGCTCTAATGACCTACCAGCTGGGAATAATTAACAAACAGGCAGACTACAGCCACAGATCATGAAATGAGGTTGAAACAGCAACCCCGTTCATGACAGGGCACCCCCCCCAAAGGGATTTATTTTATTTTATTTTATTTGTTTATTTGTCAGGAACAGTGCAATAAACATAGACAAAAAAGAAAATCTGATGTGTTGCACAGAGAGTGTATAGCATTAAGCTAGTTTGCAACTCTTGTCCCTGGATGGGCTTTAGAGAAAAGAAACAGAGAAAAAGAGAAAAAGATGAAGAAAAATCAAAATGAAAACAGTATAAACATTATCCACATACATCAATGCAAACAAAATTATAAATACACAATATAAAAACCTGATTCACATTTGCCTGTTACAGTAAAATGCCTGTTACACATTTGCCTTCCCTTCTTCACTCACACCCTGCAGACAATCATTTCATACATGGGTACATTCTTGTTTACTTTTCAGCCAGTTTTTAACCTTTGTAGTAAATGTTTTAAAATCCGTTATTATTTTGATTTCATTTGGCATTGTGTTCCAGATATGACTGCCCTTTAAAGAGAAAGCTGTTTGTCCAAATGTGGTTCTGTGGTGGGATATTTTACAGTTGTTGTTAACAGAACTCCTGGTGACTCTGCTGCTGTCCTGTCTTTGGATGAATCCAACAAGTGGCTCTGACGCTGATTTATGGAAACATTTGAAAATTATTTTCAGAAAACAAAGGTCAATGAAACTCTCAAAACGCAGTAGATTATATTTTTTTAGAATATAACAATGATGCCACCTAATGGGCTTTTTATCCAGAATTTTTAGAGTTTGATTATATAATGAACCTATATGTTTTATTGTAGAAGGAGCTGCTTGAGCCCAAACTGTCAGACAGTACGATATATGCGAAAAAACCATAGAATGCATATACAGTACGGCTGCTTGGTGTAGTATGTAATGTCTAATTAATTTAAAGCAATTCAAATTTTTTTTTACTGTTTTAGAAATCTTCTTTATGTGAAGATTAAATTTGAGTTGAGGATCTAGTACAATGCCAAGGTATTTGAATTCTGTAACTGAACTGATATCTTGATCATGTATATTAACTTCAAAATGTTGCAAGTTACATTTTTTGATTGAAAAGCACATTGAAACTGTTTTCTGAAGGTTCAGCAGTAGATGGTTCTGAATGAGCCACTCTTGGACATCAACCATGCTTGAAGACAGGACGTCTGCAGCTTGAGCTGGAGTCTTAGCAGCTGTGTAAATAACTGCATCATCTGCATAAAGTTGACATGTTGCAGCTGAGCAGTGTAATGGCAGGTCATTAATAAAAATGCTGAAAAGTAAAGGACCAAGAATGGACCCTTGTGGGATACCCATACAATTATTTAAAAGGAAGGATTTAACCTGGTGAACTTTTGCACACTGTTCTCTGTTCTGAAGATAAGATGCAAACTATTTTATTGTATTGGGAGAAAAGTTGAAAGATACCATTTTGGATAAAAGCAAGCTGTGGTTTACAGTGTCAAAAGCCTTTTTGAGATCCAGAAAAACAGCTCCCACCCCATTACCCCTGTCCAAGGACTGTTTGACATTTTCAATAAGGCAGCAGTTTGCTGTTTCTGTTGAGTATCCTGGTCTAAAACCAAATTGGTGTGAATGAAGAAGTTGCCCATCTTGTAGATAGTCTATCAGCTGTGTAGCTACAACTTTTTCAAGAACCTTAGACAGGACTGGTAAAATAGAGATTGGGCGGTAATTACATATATCATCTTTACTACCCGATTTAAAAACTGTTATGACAACAGCTTTTTTCCAGCCAGATGGAAATGTACAGGACCTAATGGAGAGATTAATGAGATGAGTCAGTGGTTTGATTAATATTTTGCTGTGCGTTTTGAGAAAGGAAGTGCTCATATTGTAGATATCATTAGTTTTTGAGTTTGACAGTGTTTTAACAATGCCAGCAATTAAATCTTCATTTACCTCATTAATGTGAAAAGAACTGATGGAAGCCAGACACCCACGGTACCATGAAAACAAAAAGAAAACCTGCCCCCCCCATCACAACTAACCAGTGCGGGAGGTGGGAGAAAACAGGTCAAGAGGGAATTAACTGACAAGGATAACACAACAATACAACACAAGGAAAAACAAACACTCCCAACCGCAACAAAAACTAAGCCCCCCCCCAAGACCCAAGAATCTCAAAGTTCAGGGGGCCGATCAGAGTCCAAGGTCCAACAGGCGTCCCGTAGAACAGTGTCAGGCAGCCTGCCAGGGCAAACGGGCCACCCGGCTAGGAAACCCAGTCCTTCGGGCAGCCGGCTCGCATGGTTAAGCCAACAGGACCGGAGGGACAGACGAGGCGGCGGCCTACCCACCAGGAGGCTGAGAGGTAGGTGGCTGGACAGAGGAAGGGGGACCCCTGTGGTTACCGGTGGCGGAGAAAGATGGACCACGACGGTGCCCAGCAGAAGGAAGAGGAACACTCACAAGGCCTCAGGAAGGGGAGAGGAGACCCTGGTGTCCTCAGACTAGCTGGCTGCACCCTCGGTGGTCCCAGCGTGGGACTGGAGCTTGGTCGCACCCATGGGGGACCCGGGCTGGGCCATGGCTGCACCCATGGTGTTCCCGGCCTGGGACAACGTTGCACCAGTGGTGGCCCAGGCCTGGGACCTCATTGCTCCAGCGGTGAGCTCCAACTGGGCCTGTGTTGTACCCCTGGAGGACCCCAACTGGGCCATGGTTGCACCCACGGTGGAATCTGGCTGGACCCCTGCTGCACCCGCGGTGGACCCCGACCGAGCCATGGTTGCACCCACAGTGGAGCCCGGCTGGGGCCCTGCTACACCTGCGGTGGGACCCGGCTGGGCCACTGTTGACCCCAATACTGCCTTGACTGTGGGCCAGCCGACCCATATGAGCACCCGAGCCGGGAAGTGGTCGACCTCAGGCACCCTGGGCTGGAGCTGTGTACCCACAGTGAGCTCCTCGGCAGGGGTGGCCGGATCCATGATGACCTCCATGGGAGCGGCAGCAGCAACGATGACCTCCAGCGGTGAGCCTGGATCCACCGATTTGTCCAGCGCTGATGGACTCTCCGGCGACCCTGGAAGAGGACTTGGACAGAGAACAAAAGGGGTCAGGGTCTCCGGCAGCGGCGGAGCCTGGCGAGACGAGCCCAGGCGCAGCATGCAGCTGCAGCTGGCTCTCCTCACCTAAAGCTAGGCAAAAATGCTCTATTATGGAAAGGAGAAAGACAAAAGAGAGCACTTGCATAGGCTCAAGTTCCACTGCCGTCCAGGACTCCGACAATCCGGGTGATGTTTCCACGGGCTTGGTCCCCTGGAGGTTCAGCTTCGGTGCTGACTCTGCTGTGGTGGCCTCCGCAGCAGGCGTGATGGTCTCTGCAGTCTTCGTGGTCCCAGCCGTTGTAACCCACGCTGGTGATTCCTCTGGCATGGTGGCTGGGGTCTGGCTCACCGTTGCGGCAGGGAAAGGATCCTCCTGGACCTCTGGCTCCTCCTGGTGCTGGCAGTTAGGCTCCGGCGTATATTCAGGAGAAAAAGGAGAGACCATGGAGAGGGCTGGTGAGCCAGTCAAGGCAGCAGCAGGTGGGGAGAACTCGGGGGCTGCTCTCCCTGAGTCTCCCTACCGGTAATCAGGCAAGACATTTTATCATTAATAGAAGTGGAATGAAATAGCATTTGCCTGCTTTCCCGGCTTTGGATGTTGCCTGCTGCTGTGGTGTGTGGAGAGTCATCCATCTCTCTGACCCTGGAGGGCTTGGGTCCCACTGTGGAAGGAGTTGGGACCGCCCCTGGCGTCATGGAGATGGGACTTTCTGGTGATGGCACGGAGAGCCTCTGGGCAGCAGGAGGAGTCATCGAGGAGACGGGTTGTGCGGCAACTAGGGAGGATACACTGGCTGACGGGACAGCTGGTGAAAAAAAACTGGAGGAGTGAGCTGCCGTGGGATGGATCTCACTGGATGACTAATAGGCTGCTGGTGAGGAGGAGACGGTGCCTCTCCGGTGATCCGGGGCTGGACGACTGTTCTGCTGCGAGGCTGGGCATGCCCTCACTGGGACCAGTGTTATGCTTGCTTTAGGTAATGATGGTGAAGCGGGAGAAGAGGAGGACAGCTGTCGGGGAGTGCACCTCAGCCTCGGCGCAGCGGGAAACACTTCGAACCTCAGGTCGGGAAATATTTGCTGGAGCGCATGGACCGAGGAATACAGTCCGTGGACTGTGGATAACTCCTGAGTCCGGGATGCGCCTTTAGGACTCTCATGGCTCCACTCAAACACTCCCATACCTGGTTGGGTCCCCGAGCATCGAGAGCCTCGTCCACATAACTCTGGACGAAGTCTGCCCATTCTTCCTCCAAACTGGGTCTACCCGGAGCCAACCCTCCCCTCCTTGGGCGAGGTCGACAACCCGGAGACATGGCCAGCTCCAACAGGTAAGAAACACACAAAAAGGTGAAAAAAACGACATGCACTTCACTGCTTGGTCTCAGTTTGGCATTGGCATACTGTAATGTCTGCTGCGTAAATACGCAGCGCACAAGTGAATTGATACGAGCCCAAAGTACAGTGAAGTAAACGGGTTTATTAACAAAGGAAAAATGACATGTAACTGTCCAAAATGAGTCATAATGGAGAGATGACCGGCTACAAACTCAGAAGGCAAGCCCCACGCGCTCCCAGGACGGAACTGGGCAGCGGAGAGAAAGGGCTGAAAATAATACGAAGGAAGACTTACATAAATGTCGGAGTGGAACGGGTTCTGGAAACAACGACACTTAAAAGTCCAAAACGAGGAGAAACCACACTTGAGTGAGCTAGGACATCCAATGTAGACTGATGCCGACGCACTGAGTGCTTCCACTGCCACCCAGAAATATCCCCATAGACTAATGAGCAGCAAGCAGAAGCAGGTGCGCAGCATCAGCCAGTGAGAGAGAGGATTAGTGAGAATGTGTGTGTGTGTGTGTGTGTGTGTGTACGCGCGCGCACGTGTAAGCGTATCAGAGTGAGTGTGTGTGTGTGTGCATGTATGAAAGTAGAGTTCTTGCAGGAATGTGTAAACACCCAGGTGATGGCAATCAGCTGATAAGTGCCTGGCAGAGAGAGGTGAGAGGAGGGGCTGTGGCTGTAGACTGGCAAGGAACCAGCCCAGAGGCTCTAATGACCTACCAGCTGGAAATAATTAACAAACAGGCAGACTACAGCCACCGATCATGAAACGAGGTTGAAACAGCAACCCTGTTCATGACATCCTGTTCCGCTGCCACCCTGAGTATAAATTGCTGATGCGGAAGAGCCTTAGACACAGTCCAAGGACAGATAATTTTTTAACACATAAGGAGTTGTTCAGAACTCCTTATACAAAGATATAGAGTGATGATAATCAAGTCAGCGGCGGTACTGCACCTGTGAGGTGGTTGCCAACCGCCAATCAAATCTAAAAGAAGAAGAAGAAGAAGGCACGGTTTCTTTTGACCTTTGCCTCTGCCTGTACAGGAGCGCCTTGTGTTTGTGAGTCACATAATAAAGATGAGTTTGAAGATATGCAGTCTTATATTTTTCCCAGCATGCACTGTATATTTGAAGCTCAGTCAACATGCCAACAACAATATCTCTCCATACAATAGCACTTGATTAATGGTCAGGACAGACAGACAGACAGATAGACAGGCACTCCACTGTGCTTTTAATATAAGAAAAAATGTGGATTACAGTAAAACAAACCCCTTTAAGCCGCTGGCCTTATTCACTGTTATGCAACAACTTGTACAGATGCCAAAGCCTGGTGTGTTAACAAAAGCAGTCAAAGGACACCTTCCAATTCAGTTCAATTCAGTCCACCTTTATTTATAAAGCACTTTAAAAACAACCAAAGCTGACACAAAGTGCTGTACATCAACAATAAATAAAATATAGAAACAAAGACTTATAAAAACACTAAAATACAAATAAAAGCTACAATACAGCACAAATAGACAGTAGTCATACAATAAAAGCAACAAAAACATGTAAAATCAATGTCTCAAACTGGGTCAGAAGCCAAAGAATAAAAATGGGTTGTAAGATGAATAAAACTGGACAGTGAAGGGTCCAGTTCTTTAAAAAAAAAAAACTCTTAAAAAAACAACTCTTTAAAAAAATCGAAGAGGGAGAGCATCACAAGGGGAACCTGAAGGCTTAATATGACCAACCAACCACATCCTCTAAATCCAACAGGGTCACAGGCTCAAACTGATTGAAGATAGCAGAGCAAGGGGCAGAGACAGAGGAGGCAGGAGCAGGAGATGGGATGAGAACCCTAATAGTAGTGGCCTTATCAATAAATAACCTTCTGCAAAGACACATATTTACATGCTAGGATAAATTTGCACAATTACATGTTTCTACAAAGAAAACTTACTAACATAAAGGGAGAGAATGAGTGGATTTCCCTTAGTAGTTACTAACAAGTGAAGATTGTGTTGAGAAAGTGGAAGGAGCACTTTGAGGAGCTGATGAATGAAGAAAAAATGAGAGAGAGGGGAGGATGGATAAGGTTAGACAGTGATCCAGGAAGTTCAGAGGATTAGCTAGGTGAGGGCAGCTATAAAGAGGATGAAGACAGGAAAGACGGTTGGTCCAGCTGACATACCTGTGGAGGTACAGCGATGTATATGAGAGATGGGTGAAAACTTTTTAACCAACTCGTTTAATACAATCTTGGACAGTGAGAGGATGCCTGAGGAGTGAAGGAGTGTTTTGGTATCAGTTTTCAAGAACAAAGGTGATGCTCAGAGCTGTAGTAACTACAGAGGCATAAAGTTGATCAGCCACACTATGAAGATATGGGAAAGAGTTGTTGGAGCCAACTGCCAATCAAATCTAAAAGAAGAAGAAGAAGAAGAAGGTTAAGAGGAGAGGTGACAATCAATGAGCAGCAGTTTTCATGCCAAGAAAAAGTACTACAGATGCAATGCTTGCTCTAAGAGTGTTGATGGAGAAGTATAGAGAAGGTCAGAAGGAGTTGCACTGTGTCTTTGTGGATCTAGAGAAAGCAGACGATAGAGTGTCAAGAGAGGAAGTATGGTGGTCAGGAGTGGGAGAGAATGATGTGGGGGTGGTGCACGACATGTATGAGAACAGTGAGACGGTGGAGAGGTGTGCTGTAGGAGTGACAGATGGATTCAAGATGGGGGTGGAGTTACATCAGGGATCGGCTCTGAGCCCCTTCTTGTTTGCCATGGTGATGGACAGGCTGACAGATGAGGTCAGACAGGAGTATCTGTGGACCATGATGTTTGCAAATGACATTGTGATGTGCTGTGAGAGTAAGGAGCAAGTGGAAGAGAACCTGGAGAGGTGGAGATATGCTCTGGAGAGAAGAGGAATGAAAGTCAGAAGAAGCAAGACAGAATACATGAGTGTGAATGAGAGGGAGGCAGGCGTAACGGTGAAGATGCAAGGAGTAGAGGTAACAAAGGTAGTTGAGTTTAAATACCTGGGGTCAACCATCCAAAGCAATGGAAAATAACAACAGAGGTGAAGAAGAGAGTGCAGGCAGGGTAGAGTGCGTGCCAGGGATGATTTGTGACACAAGAATAGCAGCTAGAGTGAAAGGGAAGATTTACAAAACAGTAATGAGACCTGATGTATGGTTTGAAGACAGTAGCACTGACAAAAAGACAAGAGGCAGAGCTGGAGGTGGAGTGACTAGGAGGGATAGGATTAGAAATGAGTATATCAGAGGAACAGCTCAGGTTGAGTAATTTGGAGACAAAGTAAGAGAGGCAAAGCTGAGATGATTTGGACATGTGCAGAGGAGGGATAGTGGATATATTGGACAAAGGATGTTGAAGATGGAGCTGCCAAGCAGGTGGAAAAGAGGAAGACCACAGAGAAGATTCATGGATGTAGTGAAGGAGGACATGGAGAGGGTTGGTGTTCCAGAGGAAGATGCAAGGGATAGAGTGAGATGGAGACAGATGATCAGCTGTGGAGACACCCAAAGGGATCAGCCAAAACAAGAAGAAGACTTTGACAGAAAGATGTCAAATTTCAACGCACTGCACTTTCATAAGAACAATAGAGCTGATTTTATTGTACCCAGGCATTTCCATTTTAAAAAATTATTGGAAAACTAATTCCATTATATCCTGCTCTTACATCCTGGAATTGCTCATACAGCAGTTTTCTTTTCCAACCAACAAATTAGTTTTTATATGTAGTTAAAATGACAGCTGTATCACCTAAAACTGATTCCCCCAAACAAGCCTCTTTCTTATGCAGGTTCTGTACACTTCCACTCTGGGTTCACTTTACTGACCTGGAGGAAAGGCCCTGAATGGACAAAAGTGCCATTCTCACAAAGCAAATTTAAAAAAGTAATGTATAAAAAAACACTAACAACTCTATCACATAAAGGTATTTCAATATTTTGGCTAACAGAGATATCCTTTGGTAACTGTTTTTTCATGAGCTGGTGGATCAGTGACCCGATTACATGGTCACAATAATCCGATAACTGGGAATAATCAGATAGTGGTAATAATCTGATTTGACCTGTTTACATGCACTGAATAAATGGATTATTGGGCAGAAAACTACATGAGTGATGGTCAGCGTGATTTCTCATACCCCGATAAGGGTATCTGCTCACAGCCAGAGATGCAGCCTTCAGAGCGAAGGACAGGATCACCCTCCGCTCAGCCAGGTCTGCGCTTTCTAAGGGAATTAAGGCGGCAAAGCGTGCCTATGCGGAGAAAATCCAGGGACACCTCTGTGACACTAGGAACACCAAGCAGATGTGGCAGGGAGTTCGGACACTGACGGGCTTTAAGCCTAGGCAGGGGGTCAATGATGACGACGCTTCGCTTCCAGACAGGCTTAACGACTTCTTTGCACGTTTTGAAGCATCAAACTCGACAATCAGAGGGAGGGCTGGCCCTCCCCCACCATCGGTCGGACCAGCTTTTACCATCAACACAGCGGACACACGGAGGACCCTAACCAGAGTCAACCCACGCAAAGCTGCAGGTCCAGACAACATTCCGGGACGTGTGCTCCGAGACTGCGCAAGCGAGTTGGCGGATGTCCTGACTGACATTTATAACATCTCCCTGAGTCAGGCCATCGTTCCCAGATGCTTCAAGACCTCTATCATTGTACCGGTGGCAAAGAAACCAGTGGTGTCCTGTTTGAATGACTATCGTCCTGTTGCACTGACACCAATTGTGATGAAGTGTTTTGAGCAGCTTGTCAAACCACACATTACAGCCTGCCTCCCTGCATCACACGACCCGCTCCAGTTTGCATATCGTTCAAACCGCTCCACGGAGGATGCTATAGTCACCACCCTACACTCTGTCATCACCCACCTGGACCAGAAAGACACCTACGCCAGACTCCTGTACATTGATTTCAGTTCAGCATTCAACACCATTATTCCCCAGATACTGATGGAGAAATTACTCCTTCTCGGTCTGAACACCGCCACATGTCTCTGGATCCTGGATTTTCTGACTGAGAGACCTCAGTCTGTCCGGGTTGGAAACAACATTTCCAAGTCTGTCACGCTGAGTACCGGATCCCCTCAAGGCTGTGTACTCAGTCCACTGTTGTTTACACTTCTAACACATGACTGTGTATCCAGACACGAGGGGAACCAGATTATTAAGTTTGCAGATGACACCACGGTGGTGGGACTTATCCAGAGGGATGAGGAATCAATGTACAGGGAAGAAGTGAGAGACTTGGAGGGCTGGTGCAGGGAGAACAATCTGGTGCTCAACGTGGACAAAACGAAGGAGATGATTATCGACTTCCGGTGGTCGCAGCCTGAGCACGCCCCCCTCAGCATCGGCGGCCGTTTAGTGGAGAGAGTAGAGAACATCAAGTTCCTCGGAGTGCAGATCTCGCAGGACCTGACCTGGAGCAAGAATTCCTTGGAGATCAGGAAGCGGGCTCAGCAGAGACTGCACTTCTTGAGGAAACTCAAACAGGCCTCTCTCCCCATCTGCATCCTCAGGACCTCCTACAGAGGTGTGGTGGAGAGTGTTCTGACATACTGCATTGCTACATGGTACTCCAGCTGCAGTATGTCAGACAAAAAAGCCCTGCAGAGGATAGTCAAGGGGGCGGAGAGGGTAATTGGAGTCTCCCTCCCCTCTGTCCAAGAACTTTTTCAGAACCGTTGTAGGAGCAGGGCACTAAACATTGTCAAGAACCGTTCTCACCCTCTGCGTAAACACTTTGAACTTCTTCCATCTGGTAAACGATTCCGGAGCATCAGAGGCAGAACCACCAGACTGATCAACAGCTTCCTTCCACAAGCTGTCAGGATGCTGAACAGTTGACCTGGAATCTCTCATATACACTACTGCACCTACGGACATTTTGTATATTATAGTTAGTTATTCTTTTTTTCCCCCAAGTATGTCTCAGGGATGTGTGAATGGATGGGGGGTGGAGGTGGGGGGGAGCTATGTGGGAATGTGTCTTAAATCATGCTGCTTCTTATATGGATGCCGAGAGAAACGCAATTTCATCTTGCCTGCACTACAGTTGTATGTACAGCAATATGACAATAAAGTTTGATTTGATTTGATTTGATAAGAAAAATCTTTCCTCTTACTAATATTGACAGGGCTTCATTTTAAAGCTCAGATGCATTTTGTGGCTCAGTGCAGATTTTTTTCTTTTGTTTTTAAAAGATGAGTCAGATTTTTCTGTAGTTGGTAACAGGTGATATTTTATACAGTGTTACTGTTTAGTGTTAGAATATAATTTACTTTGGTTGATAATTTATGATAATCAGTAGGTGATTTAACCTGCCATCCCCCATCCCCATTCATCATAATCCTTTTTATATCATCCTACAGAACTGAATAAAATGACATTGAAGCACCAAATTTAAGCAGAAATGTAAAAAAAAAAAAATCTTGTAAATTTCCATTTTTTTCTCATTTGTGACTATATTTGTAACTTTTTACCTGAAATTTTGTAACTTTTTTTTTTTTTCCACAATATCTTTATTGAACCTTTTTTTTTTTTTAACAAACATGATACAAACAATCAAACACTAACACTAAAGTACTACAAAAAAAAAAAAAAAATGCACTAAAAACACCAACAACCACCAACAAAATCAAGTCTTCAACAATGCTCCTCTGTTTAGTCTAGACAATCCAATACATAAGTATACATATTATGTTCACCAGTTTGGAATTTACAAGGTCCACACACATCATTCACCTTCTTCTTCAAGAGTTATGTTTAAATTTTTTACATAATCAATAAAAGGTCTCCATATATTCTCAAACACAATTTCCTTTGATTTCAGTATATATGTTATTCTTTCTAATGGAAGGTTTGTTAACATCTGTCTTAACCACTGAGTCACATCTGGTCTATGAGTCTTTTTCCATAATAGTGCAATACATTTTTTGGCATTAAGCAAACTGAGGTCTATGAATGTTCTTTCACTTTTATTGAAATTATGCTTTTCTGGGTACAGACCCAACAAAACCAGTTTAGGATTCAATATGATTTGTTTTGAGATTATTTTTTCAATTGTTACCCTCACCTCTTCCCAAAACATTCTTATTAATCTACATTCCCATAAACAATGAAATAGGGTTCCTTTACTTTCCATGCATTTTGTGCATGTATCTGGTATATTTTTGTTATATCTATTTAACTCCTCCGGTGTAACATACATCCGCATTAACCATTTGAAATGTATCAATTTAAGGCGTGCATTTATTGATTTGGTTTGAGCTTCTGTACAAGCCAATTCCCATTGTTCCTCTGAAATTTCAATTTGCAGATCTTCTTTCCAGTAGTTTAATCTTTTCAGTGAATTTTCACTTGAAGATAGTGTCAATGAGTTATAAAACTCTGAAATAATACCCTTTCTTTTACTATCTTTCATCATCATTTTTTCCAAGGATGAATAAATAGGTCGAGTGAGAGCTTTATTTTGATTTGATCGAATAAAGTTTCTAAGTTGAAGATATTTAAAAAAATGTGTTCTATTGAGATTAAATTTGATCCTCAGCTCTTCAAAAGACATTATGTTGTCTGCACATGGCAAATATAAATCCTGAATCTTTTGTATCCCTTTTAAATTCCATACTTTAAATACAGCGTCCGCTCTCCCTGGTTTAAAATATTGATTACCCCATATTGGACTAAATTGTGACAATAACTGTGGTTCTTTTAAATAGTTTTTAGCTTCACACCATATTTTGATCATATGCTTTACAAATGGATTTTTAACTTGTTTTTGTAATTTTTTTGCCGAATCTGAGTATATGAATATGGGAAGAGGTAAAGGTAAATTGTATGATTCCATTTCAGTCCAGTGAGGGAGATCATTTGATGAAAAATAATATGTCATAGACCTCAGTTGTGCCGACCAATAATACAACATAAAATTTGGACATTTCAGACCTCCACGATCAAATGGTAAATATAATAAAGACAGACGTAATCTAGCCCTCCTGTTGTTCCATATAAATTCCACTAACTTTTTTTTTATTCTTGAGAATAGATCTAAAGGTGGTGATAAGGGAATGTATTGAAATAAATAAAGTATTTTAGGTAAAATATTACTTTTAAGTATATTGATTCTCCCGATCATCGACATTGGTAGTGACATCCATCTCTGAGTTAACTCACTGATATCTGACATTAAGGCTTCATAGTTGACACTGGCGACTGATTCTAGCTTAGGCATAATTTGGATTCCTAAATATTTAAACTGATTTACAACATTGAATTGATTTACCTCAGGGGCTGGGTAATTTCTCTGGGTCTCATTTAGCATTAATATTGAAGATTTAGTTTTATTTATTTTATATCCTGATATTTCCCCAAAATTCTTTATTAAATTCAACAAGGTTGGAATTGATTTTTTTAGATTCGACATAAACAAAATTATATCATCGGCGTACAGGGAGATTTTATGTTCTGTTGGTCCAACTTTAATTCCATATATTTGTGAATGTAAACGTATCGCTATCGCTAAAGGTTCAATTGCCATAGTAAACAGTAAAGGTGAGAGTGGACAGCCTTGTCGACATCCTCTATTGATTTTTATTGGTTTTGAAATATTGTTATTTGTTAGGATTTCTGCTGTAGCATTATTGTATATTATTTGAACCCATTTTATGAAATTATTTCCAAGTCCAAACCTTTGTAGGACTTCAAAAAGAAAGGGCCATTCAACTCTATCAAAGGCCTTTTCGGCGTCCAATGATAGGAGAGCTGTATCCGGTGCTTCTTTATTAAAATAGATAATATTAAATAGTCTTCTTACATTATGGAAGCCTTGTCTACCCTTTATAAAGCCATTCTGATCTCGATTAATAATATTTGGTAAAATTTCTTGTATTCGTCTTGCTAAAATTTTACAGATTATCTTAAGGTCGGCGTTTAATAGGCTTATTGGTCTCATATTTTCACATTTATTAGAGGGCTTACCTGGTTTTGGCAGCAGTATAATTAAGGCATTATTTATGTATGATGGTAAATTATTATTTTGAAATGCTTCTAAAACCATTTCCAAAAAAGGTTTTATTAATTTATTCTTAAATTTTTTATAAAGGTCAACTGGAAGACCATCTGGTCCTGCACTTTTTCCTGATTTCATATTATCAATGGCTAGCCCAACTTCTTCTTGACTAATTTTAGACTCCAATATCTCCCTGTTTTCATTTGGAATACACGGTATAGATAGTTCGTTCAAAAACCCATTTAGTTTTGTTAAATCAGGTTCATTTTTGGTATCATATAATTTTTCATAGTAATCTCTAAAGGCTCTATTAATTTCTAAAGGATCTATAACTACCTGTCCGTTACTTATAATACTGGTAATTGGTGTTTTAATTTCCAATTGTTTAATCTGCCATGCTAATAATTTTCCTGATTTTTCACCTTGTTCATAAAAAGATTGTTTCAATCTTAGAAGACTCGAGGCAGCTCTATTCGCTGATTTTTTGTCGTATTCAGCTCTCAAAATCAGTAATTCATTCTCCAACCTTGGGTCACTTCCTGCATGCACTTTTTCCTGAAGATTTTTTATTTTATGTTCCAATTTAGCTCTCTCCTCTCGAGTCTTCTTAGATTTTGATCCTGTATAACTAATAATATGCCCCCTAATAAAAGCTTTGAAAGCCTCCCACTTTACACATGCTGATGTTTGTGTAGTATTGATGTCAAAGAACTCGTCTATCTGTTTTTCTATATACTTGACAAATTCCTCATCCTGAAGCCATTTATGCTGAAATTGCCATCTACCTGATTCCTTTGTCAATTTTTTATCTACATATATTAGACAACAGGGTGCATGATCAGAGATCACGATGTTATCATAAAAGCAGTTTTGAATCTTGGACCTTAATTCTGTGGAAATCAAAAAATAATCAATACGTGAGAATGTCTTGTAGGTACTGGAATAACAAGAATAGGCTTTAACTTGTGGTTTCATTTCTCTCCATATATCTAACAATCTCAATTCTTTCATAAAATGATTAATAGTCATCCTACATCCAATGTGCGTACAATCCAGTCCTGTTGATCTATCCACACCTGGATTCAATGTACAATTAAAATCCCCTGCTATTATATGTTGCCCTGTAAGTGATGATAAGATGAGAAATAAATTAGCAAAGAACTTCTGATCATCTATATTGGGACCATATAAGTTCACAAGATTTATATTTTCTAATAGCAAAGAACCTTGAATGATTACATATCTTCCAAATTTGTCTCCAATTACATTTTTCACTTGAAAAGGAACTGATTTATGTATGAGAGTCATAACTCCCCTGGCTCGGGATGAAAATGAAGAGGTGAATACACTTCCCTGCCATCTACTCCTAATTCTTTTAACATCCTCCTCTATCAGATGAGTTTCTTGTAAAAACACAATTCTTGAACCCATGTCCTTTATTTTATTCATAACTTGTTTAAGTTTTTTTAAATTTTGTAGACCTCTGCAATTCCATGAAGTTAAATTAAGATTAACACTTTGGTCCATGATCAATAGAGAGTTTGGGATTACCTTGCAGTGTAAACATGCTCATACAGAGAAGCAAAAACATGAGTGGTTGAACATTCATCCTACAAACTACACACAAACAAATTTCCCCTTCCCACACTTGTGGCAAACCCCCCAAAATCAAAAGAAAAATTCTGTCTCCCGATATAGCCATCGACCGTTCCACACCCACGGGGAACAGCCTAAGCCACTCCTTCTTCATCCTCCCAATCACCCTAACTCTACTGCTTTTAATGACGTAACATTAACTCTCCTCTGTAGTTTTCCAACTTAACTCCAAAATTTTTAACAACTTTGTACATCATAGTTTTTTTTTTTTGTTTGTTTTGTTTTTGTTTTGTTTTTTTTTTAATATATAATACAATCTATATTTTGTAAACTTACTATTTACTTCAAGTCAGTCAGATGCCTGTGCAAATGCTTAATTATTCTACCTTATATTTTGTTCATGCTTAGCTCCCACCAGTCTCTTCTTCTTCTTTGATCTTCTTGATGAACTCCTGCGCCTCCTCTGGGGTCTTGAAGATGTGGGTTCTGCCCTCATACGTGGTCAGCAGTCTCGCAGGATAGATTACACCATGACGAATCCCAAGGTTGCGCAGCTCCTTACGTACGGGATCAAACTGCTTCCTCAATTGCTGGATTCCTGTGGCCAAATCTGGGTAGAACCGCACCTGCTGGTCCTGGTGTTTAATCTCTCCTTTTTTAGCTCGTGCAGCGTTGAAGATCTTCATCCTGTCTCTGTTGTTAAGAAACTTCATAATTAAGGTCCTCGGCGGTCCCTTATCTCTCCGTGGGCCAATGCGATGTGCTTTTTCCAGAACCACTGCTGATTGCAACTCCTCGCTGCCCAGCACCTCCGGAATCCACTTTTCCAGAAAGGAACATACGTCCCGACCTTCTGATTCCTCTGGAAGACCCACCAGCCTCAAATTATTCTGTCTCGACCGAGATTCCAAATCCAAAATATTATCTTCCAGAGATTTATTTTTTTTTTCCAAAGTGCGCACCTTTAATTGAAGACGGGTGACGTCATCTTCAGCACTAGCGAGACGGAGCTCCATCTGCGCCGTTCGTTCTACACAGTCACCCAATTCCTTTCTTATTCCTTCCAACGCTGTCATAATCCCATCAAATCTAGAGGAAAAGTCCGCTCTCATTGAACTCATGGCAGCCATCAGCGCATCTGCGCCATTCCCCGCAGAAATCGCAGCGTTGCCAGCCTCCTCCGCCATATATGGAGCCCTGTTTGCTGCGTCACAGACCTGAAAGTCCGTTAATTTGGACTGTTTCGGCGGCTCGCTTTTTCCTTTTCCTGGTTTTCCAGCCTTAGGCTTCGCCGACATATCCTCGCCCAAACGCTGGGATACGTTCTGTCCCAAATGAGAGAGTTATTTGCCGATTTTTTTCTCCAGGAGCAGAGCAGAGCGAGACACGTCCGTCCTACGTGGCAGCCATAACCGGAAGTCCGAAATTTTGTAACTTTTAGCCTGTAATTTTTTAATTTTTTACTTGTAAATTTACATTTTTTTCCTGGACTAAAGCAACTTTGTTCCTGTAAATTAGCAACTATTCTTGTGTAAATTAATAACTTTCTCCCTGCAAATTAGTAAATTTCTTTTTGTAAATTAGCAACCTTTTCCCTGTACATGACCAACTTTGTTCCTGTGAATTAGCAACTTTTTTCTTCTAAATTAGCAATGTTTTCCCTGAAAATGTGCCATTTTTTCCTTGTAAATTTGCAATTTTTTTTTCCATAATTTTTTTTTTAAAACTTTTTTCATATAAATAAGCAATCTGGATGCTGGTTAAATTTTTATTCTTATAATTAAATTGTAATTTGTAACTTTTTACCTGTAAATATGCATCTTTTCCTTCTTAATTTTGCAACTTTTAACCTGTAAGTTGACAACTCTTAACTTGTAAATTCACAACTTTGTTTCTGTAAATTAGCAATTCTTTTCCTCTAAATTTTTATTCTATCCACCTTGCCTTGCTTGAATTATGGTAGCAACTTCCGGTACTAGTTTAGAACGTATGGTTGTCACTGAAACAAGAGCACCTTGATGTAGTGGCAATATGGCCGGGGCAGTGCAAGATGGCAGCCAGCAAAGACGTGGGATTTTGTGCTTAAAACCAGGTTTTCAGCTTTCAGCCCTCTCGACTGCTTTTTGAACTGTTTGTGAGTCAGGAATGTTTGGAAGATGTTTGCCTTAGTGATGGCCAAATGAAGCTTTCTGGAGGACTTGCCTTTCATCAACATGTCTCATATAGACGAGGCCTCATGTGAGACTTCATTTTCTCTACCAGCTCATCTAGTGGACAAAACGTATACAACATGCTGATTTCTACAAGGGTATTATTGGTTATAATAAAATAATATAATACAATAATATCAATGATCATAAGGGAAAAAATAAAAAATAAAACTGAGGTGACTCCAGTGAATGTGTCTGTGTTACTTTGTGTGCTTGTACTACTTACCCATTTTTATTAAGAAATAATAAATTTTCAACAGTCTTATACTGTCCCAGTATATTCAACTCTGGCCTTATTCTTATGCAGGGCACAATAGCAATAGTGCCTCAGCATAATGATGCATAATAATGATCCAAGCTCTTTGAAACACAACAGACACTTCACCTTGCAAATAAAAATAAAATGACAAGAATGACACAGCTGGGATTCAAACCCAGACTTCCCACTTGTAGTGCAGATGCTTTACCGCTAAGTCATCACCTCAGCTGCATTAAATATCCACTATTTGTGAAAAATACATTAATGGGAGAAATGCGCTCACAATATTCCCAAACGGGAAAAGTCTTGTCTTTTTGCTCCTGCCTCCATGTGAAAATTGGCTGTGACAAATCTCTTACACAGTCAAACATGACAACACAAAACGTGAGGGACGGGGATTTCCATTGGGTACCGCTGCTCACTTTATTTCATGTTGCGTGCAAAATCATGAACAGCTTCCTGACCCAGTCACGTGGTCCGACGTCAACACACATGTCACGATGCACGCCTCGAAACACACGTCGCCAAATATTTTCTGGATAAGCTCGGAGCACCACTCGGAGCTCCGGAGTCTGCTTTCCCATCACTAATGCATAGTCCTGGAGGAGGATACATTACCAAATCTGTGATTTTTGTGGAAAACGTTGAGCACCTGCCCTGGTGACATCTTGCTAACTAGCTCAAGATGACAAACCTAAATTGCTGCCACCATGCCCTCGCCTGAACAAGGTGTCAAATGTAAAGATAAAAAGAGAAGAACCTCCCTATTAAGAATACTATGAGACTTTCACCAAAAGGTACTGAAGCTGTGCTGTCTAATGCCCAGACCTGCTCTTTACCCGCAGTCCACGCCATCTCTGACCACGGTTACAGCAGCTCCAGCAGCCGGAGCCCTGTTCTTCAGTCCATGCCAGAGGCTGACCCCAATACTCCGGTCAAACCGAATGAGAAGAGAATGAAAGGTGACTTAACACTCACCAAGCTACAAGACAGCATTGCTGCCTTAATTAATGAGTGCGCTGACAACCTGGAGAGCATGATTTCGTACAATACTGTTAGAATCGAAGCGCTTAAAAAAATCAGTTGACTTTGTATTTGCTGAAATTGAAACCTTAAAAACCGACATGAAGTCAACAAAATCCACAGGAGAAAAAAAATGCTCTGAGGCTGTCAGAGGTGGAACTGAAAATGAAGCCGAAAGGTACCAGAGCAGATGGAACCTGAAGCTCCATGGTGTCCCTGAAAACAAAGAGGAAAATATCAAAGCTAAAGTCACCAATATCTGCTGTGCTGTCATTGGGGAACCTCACACAAAAATCAGCAAAGCTACTGACATCGTCCATCGCCTGGGTAGCTTCAACAACAAACAGAAGATGAGACCGAGGGCGACCATCATCCGTTTTTCCAACAAAATGTCACGGCATCTGGTGTGGAGAAAGGCAAAGAGCTGCAGCTTTCTCCCAGAGAACAACTTGAAATCCACGGGGGATCTCACCTGTGCTGACAGAGCACAGCGAGCAAAGCTCTGGCCTCTCATCGACGCTGCACACCCAGCCTACACCCATGATCACCTCATGTCCCCCATAATGTACTAAAGTAACATAACTTTTCAGTATTTACACTCATTACTCGTTGCATATAATTTTTTTTTAGGCAGAATGGTTTAATGTTCTGAAACTTGGGCGATTTCTATTATGTTAATTCCTGCATTGGATTTAAGAAGAGGGTTGAAAACTGTTCACTTTGTTTACTCTTTACAGTGTCTATCTGTTTTTTTTACTTAATGCCAGGGGACTAAGAGAAAATGTTAAGCGTAAAGCTTTATTTTTATTTGCAAAGCAGCAGAAAACTGATTTTCATTTTTTTTTTTTCAGGAATCTCACTCAATAGCAAATGACTCTTCAGTTTGGAAATCTCAATAACATTTGGTTCTCACATGGTACAGTAGGATCTGCAGGGGTTACAGTCTTAAAAGATAATCTTATGGTGGACACACACATGGGACCTGTTTTGTGACTCACATTTTAGGTCAGAACAAAGGCAGGAAGCTGCAGGAATCTTGGCCTTGGTATGCAAGGCTTGAGACTGTGGGGGGTTCAATTAAAGGATTAAGGAGGGGATGCATTGGAGACAGTGGAAGTGATATCATGGAGAGAAATGCATTGTGACTGTCTTTATAATGCAAGGTGGTCTGTGTGACATGTGATCTGTGAAGTGTGAAGTTCCTGATATTTAAGGATGAGAGTTTACTGTGCCATTCTCTTTCTCTGCTTTGAGATGATGGTGTTGTGAATAAACTGACTTTGAGAGAGAACTCTGCCTTGTCATTTTCACATCACCACAATCTCAAAGACATTGCTTTACATTCAGATAGTGACCCTAAAGGCCACTATTTGTTAATTTTAAATGGCAATAATATCATTATCCTTCTTGCCAACATCTATGGTTATAATTGTAAACCTGAAAACAAATTATTATTTGATGCACTAGAATCCCGTTTCCTTCACTGGCTAACTAAACACAGAAAATTAATTTTTTTTTAGTAGGTGGTGATTTCAACATTGTCTTAGACGGTTCGTCTGACAGATGGCCTCTAAGTAATAAGAAATTTTTAAGCCTCTAATTTACAGATGTTCATGCAAAAGTTCAATTTAATTGACATATGGAGAGAACTTAATCCTAATGTGAAAGCCATGGTCTAATAAAGCTTGTACCTCTATGTCTCGCATAGACAGCTGGTTAGTTTCTGGCTGTCTAGACAAAAATAACATTTCTGTCAATATAATAACAACCCTGCTAACGGACCACAGGGCCGTTTCCCTTCAGATTCGTTTCAAACCTGACTGTGTCTTTAGAGGCTCATATTGGAAACTAAATAACTCAATTCTAAAACATGAGGTAGCAATCACAAAAGTTCACAGGCTAATAAAATGTTTTTAGAAGAAAGCCCTTTTTGATAAATGCGTCTGCAAAAATTGGGAGCTTTTTAAATTTAAGGTGAGCCAGTTCTTAAGAGATTATAGGTCCTCCATGTCAAATCTAGAAAAAAATAGGAAACTGCGGCGGCATGAAATAAAGCGGCGTTGTTGGAGGTTTTAAGTAGAGTTTATTAAATCACACCGCCGTCACAGGATCCCCGCTCCGGCCCAAGTGTGTGCAGGCTGGAGTGGGATCCTCAGGCTCTCAGAGAAGAGACACAAAGTGCGTGTCTGCAGCAGCAGTTGAAGTGAGTCAGAGAGAGGATGAGTTACAGGACCTGTGCAGTATTTGTACCCAACTCAAACAATACATCAAAGCAGATTCACAGCAGTTGGTCTGATCAAAGGGACTGCAGAACAGGCATGAGACATTTGCATTTGTAAGACCTACATAACAATAGGCAGATGCAGCCTCTGCTCCAGCTTGCGGAACAAAGAGGTTACAAGGCACATCTACATATTGAACTGTCTCTAGGTCACAGCAAGGACAGGACGCATGAACACTATACATGAATGGCACATTACATCACGATACATGCAGGGCACATTGCATCACAATACATGAAAGGCACATTACATCTCAGTAGTGCAGCAGGAAAAACCAAGAGAAAAGAGCTGACTGTCCTGTGTGTTGTGGGGGGGTTGAGTCAACCCGCCACACACGCTCCCCCCCAGAGGGCACGGCAGGGGGCCGTGACCTCGATAATCCATCTATGGGAGCGAGCTGTGGGAGAAGCTCGCTGCAGGCGGAGGTGGAGGGAGGGGAGGGGTAGTGTGTGCCGGCAGGGGCGGTGAAATCGTCCGAGCCACGCAAAAATTGCTTGCTGCTCTGCGACGTCGAGGGGCTGTCCCGTTGAACGTGCAGAGGTCCACAAGAAGAAAAATTAGTCACTGGCTCCTCCCGCGATTAAGTCCTGCAAGGATTAATAGTGGCTGTGAAGAAAAGCAGGAGCGGCTGTAAGAGAAACATAAAAGCAGGGGAACTGGCATGTTGACTTTAGGTGCGGGCACAACCTTAAAAGCCGTCAGGAACTGCAAAACCGCTGAATTCCCCATGTGCGCCGTGGCTGAGACCATTGACAAATCCTTCGTGCATGCTGCGTGCGTGCTTCAGGTGTGAGGGCAGCTCTGAAGGCTCTGTGTGCAGCGGCCAAGGAGGATGGGGGTCTGTAGAGCCATATGCATCCCGTGCGTGGTGCGCCGTCCGCGTAACTCTCCGTGCGTTGTTGAGCCAGCTGGGGAGGAGACAGGGTCAGGGAGCTTAATCATCCCTGTTCAATGTGTTGGAGCGGTGATGGGAAGTAGACGCTCTTGTCACTCGCTCGGTCATGGTGCGTTCAGGTCCAGGTGTGCTCCGTCGGCCATGGGAGTCGCCGTCGCGGAGAAAGGACGAGGTACATGCGCTCTCGATGTGGAGGAGCTGCGAGCGTGGCTGGTCCAGCGTGGATGTGCCGATCTAGGCGTGCAGATCTCACCATGAAGTTTGCTGCGGCTTTCCCGGTCGTGGGTGGTCTCCGGAGAGTTTTACCTGGAAACTCTGCGTCGAAATCTCCCTGAAGCAGAAGGGAGCTGTTGCGTTCGCTTGTCATCGGAGAATCCTGGCCGGGTGCTGCGTTCGCCAGCAGCGTGTTCGTTTCAGCGTTGGGTCACCAGTGCGGCGGCATGAAATAAGGCGGCGTTGTTGGAGGTTTTAAGTAGAGTTTATTAAATCACACCGCCGTCACAGGATCCCCGCTCCGGCCCAAGTGTGTGCAGGCTGGAGCGGGATCCTCAGGCTCTCAGAGAAGAGACACAAAGTGCGTGTCTGCAGCAGCAGTTGAAGTGAGTCAGAGAGAGGATGAGTTACAGGACCTGTGCAGTATTTGTACCCAACTCAAACAATACATCAAAGCAGATTCACAGCAGTTGGTCTGATCAAAGGGACTGCAGAACAGGCATGAGACATTTGCATTTGTAAGACCTACATAACAATAGGCAGATGCAGCCTCTGCTCCAGCTTGCGGAACAAAGAGGTTACAAGGCACATCTACATATTGAACTGTCTCTAGGTCACAGCAAGGACAGGACGCATGAACACTATACATGAATGGCACATTACATCATGATACATGCATGGCACATTGCATCACAATACACGCAGGGCACATTGCATCACAATACATGCAGGGCACATTGCATCACAATACACGCAGGGCACATTGCATCACAATACATGCAGGGCACATTGCATCACAATACATGAATGGCACATTACATCTCAGTAGTGCAGCGGGAAAAACCAAGAGAAAAGAGCTGACTGTCCTGTGTGTTGTGGGGGGGTTGAGTCAACCCGCCACAGAAACAGAATTAATCTCCAAAATAATAGCTTTCTCAAGTTTCACCTGAAAATTTATCTGAAAACAAGAGAAGAATTAATTATACTGCAAAATAAACTAAACGAAATATACAGAACAAAAGCTGAGGGAGCTTTCATTAGATCAAGGAAAAAATGGCTGGAAGAAGGGGAACAGAATACTGCATATTTCTTACAATTAGAAAAATTTAGGAGTAAAACAAACTCTATCCAAAAACTAAAGCTTGATGGAACTATTACTGAAGACCCTACTAGGTTATCTAATTACTGTTACACTTTTTATAGGAAGCTATATGACTCTCAATATAATAAGGAAACCACTAATAATTTTTTTTTTTTTTTAGCCTGCCTTAATAAAACACAGTCCATTAAAAATAACCAAAAAAAAAAACTCTGTGACACTCAAATAAATCCAAAGGAAGTCCTGGTTGCCATCCAGCACCTAAAACGTCACAAGTCTCCACGGGTGGATGGGCTAACTTCAGAATTCTGGATTACTTTCACAGACCAATTAGCCCCCTTTCTCCATGCTGTATATACAGAAAGCATAGAACCCCGCTCCCCCCCCCCCCACACACACACTATCTCAGGATCTCTTAACCCTTATTCCAAAGCTCAAAAAAGATCCTCTCAATCTTGACAACTGGCAACCAATCTGCCTTCTTAATAATGATTATAAAATTCTAGCCCAAATCTTTGCAGAGTAACAGCTGTTCTGGATGATATCATTGGTGAAACCCAAGTGGGCTTTATGAGGAATAGACATATATCTACAGTAATAACATCAGGCTCGTACTTGACCTTATTGACTATGCTGATCTCTGCAATGATGATAGTCTAATTTTATTCATAGACTTTTGCAAGGCATTCCATACAATTAAGCATAAGTTTATTTTTTCAAGCCTTAGAGAAGTTTGGATTTGGCCCATATTTTTGTACTGCTATCAAAACCATGTATAAAAATACAAATTGTTCAATCAAATTACATGCGGGCACCTCTCCTAGATTTAGTGTGACTCGTGGAGTCACACAGGGCTGTCCACTGTCACCATTTCTGTTTCTGATCTGTGCTCAACTACTCTCTGATTTTATTAAACTTAGCCCATTAAAAGGCATCTCAATAGCTGAAAATGAGATCAAAATTAGTCAGCTGGCTGACGATACAGCCTTATTTTTAAGGGATGCTTCACAGGTCTCATTTGCCATTGATACAATTAAAACATTTTCTGACGCATCTGGACTTTGTTTGAACATCAGTAAAATGTGAACTACTTGCCCTCAAAAACTACAATATTTCCTCTATTTCTAATATTCCTGTGAAAGACACAGTCACCTGCCTTGGAATTACCATTAACAAAAACCAAGACACAAGATGCTCTTTCATTTTTAACCCCATCATTATCTTCTTCTTCTTTCTTCATCTTCTTTTAGATTTGATTGGCAGTTGGCAACCAGCTTACAGGTGCATTACCGCCACTGACTTGATTATCATCACTCTATAGCTTTGTATAAGGATTTCTGAACAACTCCTTATGTGTGAAAAAAATATCCGTCCTTGAACTGTGTCCGAGGTGCGGGCGATAGAAAAAGTTAAGAAAAGATTTAACTCATGGCTCCAAAGGGACTTATCTCTCAAAGGTAGAATTTTGTTAACAAAGGCAGAAGGCATTTCCCGACTCATCTATACAGCCCTACCTCTAGAGGTGAACAAGCAGACCTCTAAAACTATTGATGTTATGCTTTATAATTTTGAATGGAAAAATAAAACACACTTCATTAGAAAATCAATATTGATGAACTCCTATGAACATGGCGGCTTAAATTTCCTTGACTTCAACACCCTCAACAATACGTTTAAAATTAACTGGCTTAAACAATTTCTTAGAAATCCAACATCAATCTGGAATTTTATTCCCAACTACCTTTTCCTAAACTTGGAGGCCTAAAATTTTTATTACTCTGCAATTCCAACGTTGAAAAAAATCCCCTTAAAATTATCCAGTTTCTACAAACATATGCTTCTCTCCTGGACCTTAATATAGAAACACAATTTCTCCCCTCATAGATATTATATATGGAATAATAGAGACTTAATATACAAGCATAAATCTCTATTTTTGAAAAACTGGTTTGACAATGGCATTCTTCTTGTTGCTCAACTCCTTAGTTCCAGTGGTATGTTAATGTCATATTCAGAATTTCTAAACAAATATGGTCTCCCAGTATCACCAAAGGAATATGCAGTAGTTTTTGATGCAGTCCCTTCTGGTGCCATTATACTTCTTAAAAGCTCAGCAACCTCTGAACTGTCTTTACTCCCACCGGACCCTGTTGCCACTGATGTCGGTCAGACCTGCTTTTCCTCCAAATAGAAAAATAACAGTGCCATATGTGCTTTATTTCAAAGAGAAATTGTCTCTGTTCCAAATGCAATCTCATTCTGGACCAATCTCTGACAGACGTGGACTGGAAGAAGGCATGGAGCCTTCCCTCTAAATACCTGATCACAAACAAAATCAAAGAAGTGACCTTCAAACTCATTCACTGC
Source organism: Pholidichthys leucotaenia (assembly GCA_020510985.1). Classification (NCBI taxonomy): domain Eukaryota; kingdom Metazoa; phylum Chordata; class Actinopteri; order Cichliformes; family Pholidichthyidae; genus Pholidichthys; species Pholidichthys leucotaenia. The sequence goes on from CM035845.1 coordinate 291,081,562, forward strand.
TTTTACCCCTCCAGATTTTTTTTTTTTTTTTTTTTACAAAAATACAAGAAGGACATTGAAGCAAACTGCACTTTTTGTCTACAGACTCCTGAAGATGTTCACCATTTATTCTGGAACTGCCCCCACTCCTCCACTTTCTGGCAAGTTATTTGTACATTTATTGCTCACTTTATTGACCCAGAATTTTCACTTTCTTTTGAAAATGTATTATTTGGATTTCTGACATACCCATACCTGCCAACTACTCCGGTTTTGCCGTAATGGTTCCAGTTTTTAAGACCCCGTTCCGGGTTCCGGTTTTATTATTCAAAATTACGGTTTTTCACTAAAAAATTCAGTCAAAAATTTTCAATCGTAAAAAAAACACGGAAAACACGAAAGCAATTCCAAACACGCTGTCGCTCGGAATCCTTTCTAAATTTAGAACAAAGGCAATCGGCACTGCTTCATGTAGGTGTATTGCGCATGTGCGAGAGGTCTGAGCCAATTTTCCATGTGCAATCGCGAGGCAATCAGGTAAGAATTATACGTTTTCATCATGGAGTCTGCCGGAGAAAAATCACTAACGAGCGTGAAACACCAACGAAAATTACAGTCTTCTCGTGAGGAATACAGCAAAGCATTTCTGGGAGTTATTATTCGCTCAAGAAGGGGTGAAAATTACACAAATTGCACTTTGTGTAGACAAGACTTTTTGATTGGACATGGCGGAATCAGCGATGTGAAAGACCACGTAAAAACGAAAAAACACAAGGCCAGTGACGCTAGCGGCAAACTTGAAGAACATGTGCTGTGTAATTGCAAGCCTTGTCATGCTTGGTGTATCATGTAAACACATAAAATATAAGAGCGATTTTGCCGTCATTTACGCACGTGTCTGTTAAACAGTGCTAGTATACCCTGCTGATATCTCTAGTCTTCTAGTTACCTCCGCCAAGGAGGTTATGTGATCATCAGCGTTGGTTTGTCTGTTTCTTTGTTAGCAAGATAGCTCAAAAAGTTATGGACGGATTTTCATGAAGTTTTCACAGATTGTCAGAAATGGGGTATCCTACAGATGATTAGATTTTGGTGGTGATCCGGATCACCGTCTGGATCCAGGAATTTTTTAAAGGATTCTTTTTTTTTTTTAAATTGAACATTGCGAGATAGGGCTATTTTCAATATTTTATTTATGATGTTAAACACTGTATGGGGGGGAGCTGTGGCGCTTGGCGGAGGTCTGCGCTCTCCGAGTGCTTTTCTAGTATTCATAATACATCACATCTGGCCTATTCGAAGTTCTATGCAGTGTTAAGATAGTCTTTTGAATGCAAATTTAATGAATGAATGAATCTTTATTTCAGATAGATTAAAAGTAAAGATTAAAAAGAAACAGAATAATATAACAAAGGCGAAAAAATCCAACAAAGTCAAATTAGACAATAACTCTTCTGATTATACAGTTCAACTTAAGTTATCTGAAATGGGTGATGGCTGAAGCCGCAGCTTATATTGCCCACCCATATTCCATCCAAGAATTCAAAAGAAAAACAAAACAAGAGCGATTACAATTCAGAACAAAGCGAAGACAAAACGTGACAAAAAAACTAAGTAACAACACAACACAGACTGGATATGACAATCCTTATGTGATTTTACATGTCATCTTGTATATATGTTTGGAGTATTTCTTCCTTTAGTTTTTGTTTAAATTGTCCAAGCGTTGTACATGATTTTAATTCAGGTCCAAAATCGTTCCATAATCTGACTCCTTGCACTGAAACACAGTGTTGCTTGGTGGTAGTTCTCACTGAAGGTTTTTGAAATATACATGTTCCTCTGAAATGATATTGTTTCTCCCTTATTTGGAACAACTTTTGGATATTTGCGGGCAGTGACAGATTCTTAGCTTTAAACGTTATTACTGCAGTTTTAAAGTCAACCAGATCTTTCAACTTGAGAGCTTTTAATTTAAGAAAAAGTGGGCTTGTTGGTTCCCTGTAAGCAGCTTTGTTTATTATTCTAATAGCTCTCTTCTGAAGCATAAAGACTGGATATGTTTGTTTTGTATGTATTTCCCCATACTTCAGTACAATATGTCATGTATGTGAGTATTAATGAATGATACAAAGTATATAATTTGGGTTGTTGATTCAGCAAATATTTCACTCTGTGTAGTATTGCAATTGATTTAGATATTTTACCTTTAATATAATTAATATGTGACTTCTATGTCAAATGCTAATATTTGTTTGACACTGCGGCCCCTGGACCCCGGCTAGCTACTAGGCTTTTCAGGTTTGAAAGTTGAAGAAATATGAGGTTGTTAGCTACATTCTAACTTGATTTAATGCTAATATTTGTATGGCAAATATTAGCATTATTATTATTAGCATTAGCATTATTAGCATTAGCATCGGCCCCTGGACCCCGGCTAGCTACTAGGCTTTTCAGGTTTGAAAAGTTGGCAGGTATGCATACCCTTCCTCCAAAACTAAACAATACTACTGTGGAAGATGTGAAAATGACGAGGCAACGTTCATTCTCAGAGTCAGCTTTATTCACATCTCCATCATTTCAACAGCAGAAAAAAAAGAGAGAATGAAACAGTAACTCTCGTCCTTAAATATCAGGGACTTCACACCTCATAGATCACATGTCCCACAGACCACCTTGCATAATAAAGACAGTCACAATGCATTTCATCACCTGGCATAATAAAGACAGTCACAATGCATTTCCCTCCACGATATCACTTCCACTGTCTCCCAGGCATCCTTTAATCGACCCCCCACAGTCTCCAGCCTTGCATAACAAGGCTAAGCTTCCTGCCTTTGTTCTGACCTGAAATGCGAGTCACAGAAAAAGTCCAACAGGTCCATTGAGTGTTCACCACACTACATTATTAATTTAATCTTACTAATCGCCAAATCACACATTCATAAATCCAAATTTTTCAATCATAAAACATGTTTTGCAGTTTTCGAAAATGAACTTAAACAATACCATACCTCAATTTTCTATTCTAGAAACAAAATAGCAATTAAAACTATAACTATATGTAACCTTTTTAATATTTTCACAACAGAAGCTGCTGTTTAAACTATATGTAAACTCTCTCCCCTGGCTTATTGTCTTTATTGTTCTATATTGTAAACTGTTCTCTTTTTCTGTACTGTACTAAGAATTTAATAAAGTTTGAAAAAGAATAAATAAAAAAAGCAGCAATATGGCCGCCTATTCATCTTTTAAAAAAAAAATGCTTTATTTAAACAGAAAAAATACAGACAGATCAACACACTTTGCATAATGGTATGCGAGGGGGTATACAAAAGAGTTAATAAAACAAGATAAAAGGGTGAAACAGAATAAAGACCAATAAAATAAAAATGGCACCAGAGGGAAGTTACATACAAACATTATAAAGCTTTAGGAGATTATGACATTTAACAGCCTTTGAATTTGAGCTGTCAACAATAGTGGAAAAGTAAAGTTTAAAATAAGCATACAGTTCTGGATAATTGGGTAATCTTTTAAGGAATTTAGAACAGTGAATGTAATATTTGATTACAATGATAATCAGATTAATAACATAAAATTCAGATTTGAGTTTTTGGTTATCATCAGTAAAACCAAATAGGACATGTTTCCACAGCAAGGAGAAACTAGGATATATAATGTCAATAATAAGGCGAGATAATTTACTCCATAATTTTTTCACATAGGGACAGCACCAAAAGAAATGGCCCACAGTTTCTCTGTGCAGACCACAGAAAGAACAATTAACTTCAGTGTCTTTTTTGTATGTGATCACATAGATTAATCTTTGCTTTACAAACCAAATTAAAATTTACTAATGTCAGTTTATGGCCATGTAGTCAAAATACTCTAATTACTTGACATGCGGTCAGGTCAGGCATTGGTTTGCTTGCTACCGGATAACCATGAAAACCGGTACTACCTGTCTCATGGGTCGGGCCGTCAGCGACTCAACCGGCATCCCTGCCCTTCAGAGGGTGTGGAGGGTGAAACAGGGCATCCTGGCAGAACTAAAAACAATATCTGCCACAGGTCTGTAGTGGACCACTCCCAGTTACTCGGGGTGAGACTGAACATCCTGGCAGATAAGCACATCTTTCACAAGGTCTGTGGTGGACCTTTGCAAGTTGGTGCATCGTGAAATGCACTACACAAAGAGCAGAGATAAACAAATCTATCATCTGGTCAGTCACTGCAATAGATACTGGAGTCAGTTTGTCTTGGCCTGTCCTTGCCACTGATAATACCTCTATCTGCCAAGAATGTGCCGCTAGTCCAGCAAAAGCTCGCGGTTCTCAAATACTTTGCAAGCAGTTTCATGAAATGGTCAGTCAGAACAGCGGAAGGCAAAGGATAGAGCTGCGTGAAGGAATGTGATCAGACCTAAATGAAACAGTCACTGTCGCTCCCGACAGACTGCTATGATGATGATATAAAAATTAGTGGGGTAAAACCTGTGCAGCAGCTTATAAGAAATTTCTTTGACTTTATTAATAAGAAAGAATTTTTGTGGCAGTAGCCATACTTTTTTTCCAACAAATATTATCAGTATGATTACTCCATTGATACATGGATGCTGGCATCAGGGTGTCCTCTGGTAACATTTCTGGGTGGCGGCCCACCTTGCCAGAAAATTTATCGCCACGCCAAGGAGATATGACTTTAAGAAAAATATATGAAGCAATGACTTTCCGCAAGCGCGCACACGAACAACGTACGTGGCCGTCATCCGCGTGGAGTTTAGAAGCACCCCGCCCACGCAAGCTTTCCAGTCAGTCAGCAGGCAGTGTCTTGCTAGCGGCAGCAGCATCTTTGTGGAAAAAGAGTGAAAACCGGGAAGTCAAACAGCAGAAATGGACTCTTTTTGTAGAGAAACTTTGTGAAGAAGTCCACCATTTCTTCATTGGTGAAAATCCTGGTGCATCAGCGCCTACCTATCGGGCAGGAGTGAAACTACAAATAATGGTTGTGTGCATACATCAACTACTTGGCCTGGGTAGATGAAAAAAGTGAGCATGTACAGCGCCTTGATCCGTGTGTGCTTTGGACGAGCCCGGGATGCACGCGGACTAAGGCGGACTAGAGGGGAAATGCAGCATGAATAAGGCTTGACTGTCCGACAGAAACATGAGTTTATTAAAGTACTTTAAACGTGGGAAAAAAAAATCAGAAGAGGTATGTAAGCACTGGAGGCATTTATCATGGTTTTAACCCGCTGGAAACGGGAGCAATAACGGAAGAGTTGCTTAGCTAAGAGATGTGGTTAGAATTCAAATGCAGCCAGCTTCATATGAAGGGAAAGGCAAGGGGGGCTACTGAATTGCTGAGGATATATTTCAACAGCCACTACAATATTATGTTCCCAATTATGTACCTGGCAAGTTAAAGCGTACCTGTGGTGGTCGTGAAAAAAAAGATATTATATTGAGCCCCTGTCTCACGTTCTAGTTCAGGTTTAAGTTCAAGTTCAAGTTCAAAGCAATGTGATATAAATCCATTGCTGATGTGCTGGTTCAGCTATGTCAGCAAAACATGGGTGCAGCCATACTAGCGGCTACATGGCCTGCCAGGACGCTTCCTGTGACGTAGTAGCGTGGATACCGCGATCTGGATCAATATTGGCTGAGCCTGGAGTGCCCGGATGAGCAGTGGCTTTTGGGATATTCAAATTCAAATTCAAACGTTTATTTCAAACTTTAAAACAAGTAGAAAATAAATAAATAAATGCTTAAATTCAGCGGGTCGTCTCGTCTGATCTGAGGTCGTAACGGCCGCCAGACGGCAAATGATTCGGCTCCTCCCTTGCCGCTATACAGAGCAGCAGACACTCGGCACTCTTGTAACAACAAAAACATACAATGCGATATGGATATCGCAACATGGCGGAATGTAAAGCCTTTGGATGTCTCAATAATAAGCGAAAAAACAAAGATAAACACTTCTTTTGTGTACCCAAACCCAGCTCACCTTGTCAGAAGATCGTAGCGGAAAAGTGATTGCGCAATCTCGGAACAGGGCACAGACGAATCCTTTCAGACGAAATTGCGTTGTGTGTGAGGACCACTTCGTCACTTTCACCCTCAGAAGACCTTTCTGGCTCAAACCTGTAGCCATGTTGGACGAATTCTTCCTCAGAGTCCGACAATTCAGCCATAATAGAATAAAAACACTCACAACAGCAGCCTAGTCTCTCATACAGGCGGAGTATTGACTGTTCAGTGTCAACGAAGTGACGTCACATCCGCATGTGTCATGGCTGCGCGCAGAGTTTTCATTGGCTGGCCATGCCTACGGTCGTATTTGCATATTTCTCTGATGGTATATGGCTGGCAATAATTATTTAACCAAATAACGAATACTTTGCCTAATGTTTTCAAGTTGAATGCGTTTAGACGACCACCACAGGTACCCTTTAAGATGACCAAAATTCACAAAGTCAATGACTTTAATCCGTCAGCAGCCTTCAGACAAACTTAACGTGCCAGCATTTGGATTTCAAAATAAGGGAGGTTTTTCTTGGTGGTGAGGAGATTTCTAAAAAAAAAAAACTAGAAATACACTACCGTTCAAAAGTTTGGGGTCACCCAGACAATTATTTTGTGTTTTCCATGAAAAGTCACACTTATTTACCACCATGAGTTGTAAAATGAATAGAAAATATTGTCAAGACATTGACAAGGTTAGAAATAATGATTTGTATTTGAAATAATAATTTTTTCCAGATACTCAACCTGCTCAAAGGAAGGTCAGTTTTATAGCTTCTCTAGCCAGCTAAACTGCTTTCAGCTGTGCTAACATGATTGCACAAGGGTTTTCTAATCATCCATTAGCCTTCTGATGCAATGAGCAAACACACTGTACCATTAGAACACTGGAGTGATAGTTGCTGGAAATGGGCCTCTATACACCTATCTAGATATTGCACCAAAAACCAGACATTTGCTGCTAGAATAGTCATTTACCACATTAGCAATGTATATTAGATATTAGAGTGTATTTCTGATTAAAGTTATCTTCATTGACTTCCGGTTATGGCTGCCACGTAGGACGGACGTGTCTCGCTCTGCTCTGCTCCTGGAGAAAAAAAATCGGCAAATAACTCTCTCATTTGGGACAGAATGTATCCCAGCATTTGGGCGAGGATATGTCGGCGAAGCCTAAGGCTGGAAAACCAGGAAAAGGAAAAAGCGAGCCGCCGAAACAGTCCAAATTAACGGACTTTCAGGTCTGTGACGCAGCAAACAAAACTCCATATATGGCGGAGGAGGCTGGCGGCGGTGCGATGTCTGCGGGGAATGGCGCAGATGCGCTGATGGCTGCCATGAGTTCAATGAGAGCGGACTTTTCCTCTAGATTTGATGGGATTATGACAGCGTTGGAAGGAATAAGAAAGGAATTGGGTGACTGTGTAGAACGAACGGCGCAGATGGAGCTCCGTCTCGCTAGTGCTGAAGATGACGTCACCCGTCTTCAATTAAAGGTGCGCACTTTGGAAAAAAAAAATAAATCTCTGGAAGATAATATTTTGGATTTGGAATCTCGGTCGAGACAGAATAATTTGAGGCTGGTGGGTCTTCCAGAGGAATCAGAAGGTCGGGACGTATGTTCCTTTCTGGAAAAGTGGATTCCGGAGGTGCTGGGCAGCGAGGAGTTGCAATCAGCAGTGGTTCTGGAAAAAGCACATCGTATTGGCCCACGGAGAGATAAGGGACCGCCGAGGACCTTAATTATGAAGTTTCTTAGCAACAGAGACAGGATGAAGATCTTCAACGCTGCACGTGCTAAAGGAGAGATTAAACACCAGGACCAGCAGGTGCGGTTCTACCCAGATTTGGCCACAGGAATCCAGCAATTGAGGAAGCAGTTTGATCCCGTACGTGAGGAGCTGCGCAACCTTGGGATTCGTCATGGTGTAATCTATCCTGCGAGACTGCTGACCACGTATGAGGGCAGAACCCACATTTTCAAGACCCCAGAGGAGGCGCAGGAGTTCATCAAGAAGATCAAAGAAGAAGAAGAGACTGGTGGAAGCTAAGCATGAACAAAATATAAGGTAGAATAATTAAGCATTTGCACAGGCATCTGACTGACTTGAAGTAAATAGTAAGTTTACAAAATATAGATTGTATTATATATTAAAAAAACAAAACAAAAACAAAACAAACAAACAAAAAAAAAACTATGATGTACAAAGTTGTTAAAAATTTTGGAGTTAAGTTGGAAAACTACAGAGGAGAGTTAATGTTACGTCATTAAAAGCAGTAGAGTTAGGGTGATTGGGAGGATGAAGAAGGAGTGGCTTAGGCTGTTCCCCGTGGGTGTGGAACGGTCGATGGCTATATCGGGAGACAGAATTTTTCTTTTGATTTTGGGGGGTTTGCCACAAGTGTGGGAAGGGGAAATTTGTTTGTGTGTAGTTTGTAGGATGAATGTTCAACCACTCATGTATTTGCTTCTCTGTATGAGCATGTTTACACTGCAAGGTAATCCTAAACTCTCTATTGATCATGGACCAAAGTGTTAATCTTAATTTAACTTCATGGAATTGCAGAGGTCTACAAAATTTAAAAAAACTTAAACAAGTTATGAATAAAATAAAGGACATGGGTTCAAGAATTGTGTTTTTACAAGAAACTCATCTGATAGAGGAGGATGTTAAAAGAATTAGGAGTAGATGGCAGGGAAGTGTATTCACCTCTTCATTTTCATCCCGAGCCAGGGGAGTTATGACTCTCATACATAAATCAGTTCCTTTTCAGGTGAAAAATGTAATTGGAGACAAATTTGGAAGATATGTAATCATTCAAGGTTCTTTGCTATTAGAAAATATAAATCTTGTGAACTTATATGGTCCCAATATAGATGATCAGAAGTTCTTTGCTAATTTATTTCTCATCTTATCATCACTTACAGGGCAACATATAATAGCAGGGGATTTTAATTGTACATTGAATCCAGGTGTGGATAGATCAACAGGACTGGATTGTACGCACATTGGATGTAGGATGACTATTAATCATTTTATGAAAGAATTGAGATTGTTAGATATATGGAGAGAAATGAAACCACAAGTTAAAGCCTATTCTTGTTATTCCAGTACCTACAAGACATTCTCACGTATTGATTATTTTTTGATTTCCACAGAATTAAGGTCCAAGATTCAAAACTGCTTTTATGATAACATCGTGATTTCTGATCATGCACCCTGTTGTCTAATATATGTAGATAAAAAATTGACAAAGGAATCAGGTAGATGGCAATTTCAGCATAAATGGCTTCAGGATGAGGAATTTGTCAAGTATATAGAAAAACAGATAGACGAGTTCTTTGACATCAATACTACACAAACATCAGCATGTGTAAAGTGGGAGGCTTTCAAAGCTTTTATTAGGGGACATATTATTAGTTATACAGGATCAAAATCTAAGAAGACTCGAGAGGAGAGAGCTAAATTGGAACATAAAATAAAAAGTCTTCAGGAAAAAGTGTATGCAGGAAGTGACCCAAGGTTGGAGAATGAATTACTGATTTTGAGAGCTGAATACGACAAAAAATCAGCGAATAGAGCTGCCTCGAGTCTTCTAAGATTGAAACAATCTTTTTATGAACAAGGTGAAAAATCAGGAAAATTATTAGCATGGCAGATTAAACAATTGGAAATTAAAACACCGATTACCAGTATTATAAGTAATGGACAGGTAGTTATAGATCCTTTAGAAATTAATAGAGCCTTTAGAGATTACTATGAAAAATTATATGATACCAAAAATGAACCTGATTTAACAAAACTAAATGGGTTTTTGAACGAACTATCTATACCGTGTATTCCAAATGAAAACAGGGAGATATTGGAGTCTAAAATTAGTCAAGAAGAAGTTGGGCTAGCCATTGATAATATGAAATCAGGAAAAAGTGCAGGACCAGATGGTCTTCCAGTTGACCTTTATAAAAAATTTAAGAATAAATTAATAAAACCTTTTTTGGAAATGGTTTTAGAAGCATTTCAAAATAATAATTTACCATCATACATAAATAATGCCTTAATTATACTGCTGCCAAAACCAGGTAAGCCCTCTAATAAATGTGAAAATATGAGACCAATAAGCCTATTAAACGCCGACCTTAAGATAATCTGTAAAATTTTAGCAAGACGAATACAAGAAATTTTACCAAATATTATTAATCGAGATCAGAATGGCTTTATAAAGGGTAGACAAGGCTTCCATAATGTAAGAAGACTATTTAATATTATTTATTTTAATAAAGAAGCACCGGATACAGCTCTCCTATCATTGGACGCCGAAAAGGCCTTTGATAGAGTTGAATGGCCCTTTCTTTTTGAAGTCCTACAAAGGTTTGGACTTGGAAATAATTTCATAAAATGGGTTCAAATAATATACAATAATGCTACAGCAGAAATCCTAACAAATAACAATATTTCAAAACCAATAAAAATCAATAGAGGATGTCGACAAGGCTGTCCACTTTCACCTTTACTGTTTACTATGGCAATTGAACCTTTAGCGATAGCGATACGTTTACATTCACAAATATATGGAATTAAAGTTGGACCAACAGAACATAAAATCTCCCTGTACGCCGATGATATAATTTTGTTTATGTCGAATCTAAAAAAATCAATTCCAACCTTGTTGAATTTAATAAAGAATTTTGGGGAAATATCAGGATATAAAATAAATAAAACTAAATCTTCAATATTAATGCTAAATGAGACCCAGAGAAATTACCCAGCCCCTGAGGTAAATCAATTCAATGTTGTAAATCAGTTTAAATATTTAGGAATCCAAATTATGCCTAAGCTAGAATCAGTCGCCAGTGTCAACTATGAAGCCTTAATGTCAGATATCAATGAGTTAACTCAGAGATGGATGTCACTACCAATGTCGATGATCGGGAGAATCAATATACTTAAAAGTAATATTTTACCTAAAATACTTTATTTATTTCAATACATTCCCTTATCACCACCTTTAGATCTATTCTCAAGAATAAAAAAAAAGTTAGTGGAATTTATATGGAACAACAGGAGGGCTAGATTACGTTTGTCTTTATTATATTTACCATTTGATCGTGGAGGTCTGAAATGTCCAAATTTTATGTTGTATTATTGGTCGGCACAACTGAGGTCTATGACATATTATTTTTCATCAAATGATCTCCCTCACTGGACTGAAATGGAATCATACAATTTACCTTTACCTCTTCCCATATTCATATACTCAGATTTGGCAAAAAAATTACAAAAACAAGTTAAAAATCCATTTGTAAAGCATATGATCAAAATATGGTGTGAAGCTAAAAACTATTTAAAAGAACCACAGTTATTGTCACAATTTAGTCCAATATGGGGTAATCAATATTTTAAACCAGGGAGAGCGGACGCTGTATTTAAAGTATGGAATTTAAAAGGGATACAAAAGATTCAGGATTTATATTTGCCATGTGCAGACAACATAATGTCTTTTGAAGAGCTGAGGATCAAATTTAATCTCAATAGAACACATTTTTTTAAATATCTTCAACTTAGAAACTTTATTCGATCAAATCAAAATAAAGCTCTCACTCGACCTATTTATTCATCCTTGGAAAAAATGATGATGAAAGATAGTAAAAGAAAGGGTATTATTTCAGAGTTTTATAACTCATTGACACTATCTTCAAGTGAAAATTCACTGAAAAGATTAAACTACTGGAAAGAAGATCTGCAAATTGAAATTTCAGAGGAACAATGGGAATTGGCTTGTACAGAAGCTCAAACCAAATCAATAAATGCACGCCTTAAATTGATACACTTCAAATGGTTAATGCGGATGTATGTTACACCGGAGGAGTTAAATAGATATAACAAAAATATACCAGATACATGCACAAAATGCATGGAAAGTAAAGGAACCCTATTTCATTGTTTATGGGAATGTAGATTAATAAGAATGTTTTGGGAGGAGGTGAGGGTAACAATTGAAAAAATAATCTCAAAACAAATCATATTGAATCCTAAACTGTTTTTGTTGGGTCTGTACCCAGAAAAGCATAATTTCAATAAAAGTGAAAGAACATTCATAGACCTCAGTTTGCTTAATGCCAAAAAATGTATTGCACTATTATGGAAAAAGACTCATAGACCAGATGTGATTCAGTGGTTAAGACAGATGTTAACAAACCTTCCATTAGAAAGAATAACATATATACTGAAATCAAAGGAAATTGTGTTTGAGAATATATGGAGACCTTTTATTGATTATGTAAAAAATTTAAACATAACTCTTGAAGAAGAAGGTGAATGATGTGTGTGGACCTTGTAAATTCCAAACTGGTGAACATAATATGTATACTAATGTATTGGATTGTCTAGACTAAACAGAGGAGCATTGTTGAAGACTTGATTTTGTTGGTGGTTGTTGGTGTTTTTAGGGCATTTTTTTTTTTTTTGTAGTACTTTAGTGTTAGTGTTTGATTGTTTGTATCATGTTTGTTAAAAAAAAAAAGGTTCAATAAAGATATTGTGGAAAAAAAAAAGTTATCTTCATTGAAAAAAACAGTGCTTTTCTTTCAAAAATAAGGAAATTTCTAAGTAATCCCAAACTTTTGAACGGTAGTGTATATAGAAATATTATAACAGAAATAAAGGCATCCTTGGCCATTTAAGTTAATTTAAATCATTAAATACAATTTTATTAATATTTTTTTCTTTGTAATGAGAGTTAAATTATTGTTCTGTTCTGACTGCAAAGTTATGATCAAAAATATAAATTGTTATAAGGAAAAAGTAAAAAAACCCCCACCACAGTCTGTTTCAAATTTATTTAAAAAAACAGTAATTTTATTTAAAAAAAAACCAGACAAAAATAAGCCATAAATTAATCCACAAATTTATAATAAAGTTCTAAATGTACAGGAAATTACACATTTGAGGAAAATGGTTTGAAATTTAGATAAATTTACAGAGAAAATAGAAAACTAGAAGAAAATTGTTATAAATTTTGGAGATAAACCTCAAGCCTTCAAGACTGAAGTCATTACTCAAACATTGTTAGTTTTAAGTGGGTGCTCTTTGTACCCTTAACTAGAAATTTTTGGTTGTCTCCTTTAATTTACATGGCACTTGATATTTTCTAACCTGTTTGTATACCACCATAGACAGAGAGAGAAGCCGAATTAGACAGAGCTCAGAGAGGGCAAGATGAGACTGAAGAGAGGAGCCAAGGAGAGGAAAGTGTTCAGGCAGAGGGTCCAGGAGAGGTGCGAGCAGAGGAAGGAGAGAAGGATGACACCAGTAAAAAGTCCAAATACAGGACGTCTGGGTGGGATCCCAAATGGCCCAATATTCCAACATTCAAGCCTTGGCAGTACAGTAATTCAGATTGTAAGCTCCATACGCATGGCAGTGGCTCAGGCGGTAGAGCGGGTTATCCAATAACCGGATGGTTGGCGGTTCGAGTCTCGCTCTCCCCAGATATCCTGCCGTTGTGCCCCTTGGCAAGACACTTTACCCACCTTGCCGCCAGTGTCCATAACACTGGGTATGAATGTGTATAAATGTTAACTAGTGGCTGGAGAGGCCGTTGGCCCGGATTGACAGCCACGTTTCCGTCAGCCTGCCCCAGGGCAGCTGTAGCCACAGTTACGCAGTCACAGTTTTCTGTTGTCACCCCCATCCCTCCTGGAAAAATATGTTGCCTCTGCGCCAAGGTCTTTAAGCCAGAGGAACCACTGGGCATATTTACAATGTCTTGTTGGAAAAGCTTTCTGATAGCCTTGTTTGGATTTTTGACACGAGTTGAGAGACAGGTTTTACCAAAACTAGTGTGCATTGCATTTCTTTCTTAAAAATACATAATTCTTTTTGATTTTTCTTCATAAACAATAAAGCCTCCGACAGGACTGAAAAAAAAAAAAAGTTGTGATGTGGCACATAAATGTTTGGCTGATTTTAAAGTCCTTCCGTCAGACAAGAGTTACTGAAAAAAAATGAGAAAGATGGAGGAGAGGAAGCAATTAAGTTGGTGTGGAAGTGGATGATGAAGAAAGGGCTGTGAATGTGTGTGGGTGGGTTCTCTCATTCACTTCACTATTTTCCCTCCAAAGTCTAATAAACGGCAGTGATCATCCACGGGTTTGCAGACAGCACAGACTCGGGAAATGAATTGTACACAGCAGCCAAGACGTCAATGAAGGCTCTTCAAGTCTTGCCAAGAACTGACATAAACGTGCATGTGTTTGTGTGTGCATGTGTGTGGTGTATCTGGGTGATGTTGGAGCACAGGCCCCGTGCCAAGCCCCCTCTTTTACTGGCTTCTCTCCTTGGAAGGAGAGCACCAATGTTGAGCTGGAGTCACAGGAGGCTGGATATTTGGAAGTGGATCCAGAGCACCCCGAACAGCACGTTTTGCGTTTGACAAATATAATACTTGCCAAAAATAATGTTCTTTATGGCTTTCCTTTAAAAAAATACTCCTGCTTTATCACTGGATAAGCTATAACCAACTGTGAGGGAAATAGTTTATAAAATTCAGAAGACAAGGCCGTCTGTTCCTGGAGATTTGTTGTCCTTAAGATAGTAGTAGTAGTAGATTAGTTTATTTGACAGGGACAGTGCAATAAACATAGACAATTAATCAAAGACAATCAATCTGATGTGTTGCACATAGAGTGTATAGCTATTAGCTAATTCGCAACTCTTGTCCCTGGATGGGCTTTAGAAAAAAGAATCAAGATAAAAAATATACACAATAACCACATACATCAATGCAGAAAAATTATAAATACACAATTATAAATATTATAAATACACAAATATAACAGCCTGACTCACATTTAACATAAATATTATAAATATTATAAATACACAAATATAACAGCCTGACTCACATTTAACACATATAACATAACTCACATTTGCCTATTTCAGGCCTTCCTCCCTCCGTCACTCACTATAAACAAACACATTTATTCCTTCCCTTCATTCACTCTCACTTTGCAGACAAATAATTCATACATGAGTACATTCTTGTTTATTTTTCAGCCAGTTTTTAACATTTTTAGTGAATGTTTTAAAGTCCGTTATTATTTTAATTTCATTTGGCATTGTGTTCCAGATGTGACTGCCCTTTATAGAGAAAGCTGTTTGTCCAAATGTGGTTCTGCGGTGGAATATTTTACAGTTATTGTTAACAGAACTCCTGGTGGCTCTGCTGCTGTCCTGTCTTTGGACGAAACCAGCAAGTGGCTCGGGTGCTGATTTATGGAAACATTTGAACGTTAATTTCAGAAGACAGAGGTCAATGAAGCTCTCAAAACTCAATAGGTTGTATTTTTTTAAAACATTACAGTGATGCCACCTAATGGGCTTTTTGTCCAAGATTTTTAGGGTTTGATTATATAATGAACCTATATGTCTTATTGTGGAAGGGGCTGCTTGAGCCCAGACTGTCAAACAGTATGATATATGAGAAAAAACCATAGAATGCATATACAGTGCAGCTGCTTCGTAAGGTATGTAATATCTAATTAATTTAAAGCAGTTCAGATTTTTTTTTACTGTTTTTGAAATTTTCTTTATATGAAGATTAAATTTGAGTTGAGGATCTAGTACAATGCCAAGGTATTTGAATTCTGTAGCTAAACTGATGTCATGATCATGTATATTAACTTTAAAATGTTGCAGGTTACATTTTTTGATTGAAAAGCACATTGAGACTGTTTTCTGAAGGTTCAGCAATAGATGGTTCTTGAGGAGCCACTCTTGGACATCAACCATACTTGTAGACAGTACATCTGCAGCCTGTGCTGGAGTCTTGGCAGCTGTGTAAATAACTGCATCATCTGCATAAAGTTGGCATGTTGCAGCTGAGCAGTGTAACGGCAAGTCATTAATAAAAATGCTGAAAAGTAAAGGACCAAGAATGGACCCTTGTGGGATACCCATGCGGTTGTTTAAAAATGAGGATTTATCCTGGTGAACTTTTACACACTGTTCTCTATTCTGGAGATAAGATGCAAACCATTCTAATGTATTTGGGGAGAAGTTAAAAGATACCATTTTGGATAAAAGCAAACTGTGGTTTACAGTATCGAAAGCCTTTTTGAGATCTAGAAAAACAGCTCCTACCACATTACCTCTGTCCAAGGACTGTTTGACGTTTTCAATAAGGCAACAATTTGCTGTTTCTGTTGAGTATCCTGGTCTAAAACCAAATTGATGTGGATGAAGAAGTTGACTGTCTTGTAAGTAGTCTATCAGCTGTGTAGCTACAACTTTTTCAAGAACCTTAGATAGGACTGGTAAGATAGAGATTGGGCGGTAATTGCATATATCGTCTTTACTGCCTGATTTATGAACTGGTATGACGACAGCTTTTTTCCAGCCAGATGGAAATGTACTAGACCTAATGGAGAGATTAATGAGATGAGTCAGTGGTTTGATTAATATTTTGCTGTGCATTTTGAGAAAGGAGGTGCTCATATTGTAGATATCATTAGTTTTTGAGTTTGACAGTGTTTTAACAATACCAGCAATTAACTTCTCATTTACCTCATCGATGTGAAAAGTATCTGTTGGAAGTATGGAATTTGTGTTGTTGAGCACATTTGGCAGCACAAAAATTTTTGTTAAGTCTTCCACAGAGCCCACAAAGTGTGAATTAAATTCATTTGCCAAAGTAGCCTTGTCACTGACGGTCTTGCCATTGATTCTAAGTTCCTTTACCCCCTTCTGATCGTTTTTTTTATTAGTTAAGTTATTTAAATGCCTCCATAGGGAACTGTTGTTACCCTTTGCATGATCTATCAGTTTATTGTAATAAGATATTTTTGATTTTCGCAGCTCATGTACCACTTTATTTCTTAAACTTTTGTACACAAGGTGATCATTTTGTAGTTTGGAGGTTAGTGATGTTTTCAGTGCATAGTCTCGCCTCTTCATAAGTTTTCTTATTTCATTATTTAACCATGGTAGGCTAATCTTCTGTTGTCTACTTTTAATTTGCTTTGAAAATTTTTCTATAGACTTTGTGATTGTTGCAGTTATAAAATTACAACAATCATCTACTTCACATGTTGACATGAGCTGCTCCCAATTTTGATTCTCTAAGTAATGTTCAAACTCCTCATTTTTTGATTTGGGGATAATAAAATTTGATTTGTCAATATCGACTCCCCCAAAATACTGTAGTCGCTTTTTAGTAAGTTTCCTGACAGCAAGAACCATGTTATGATCTGAGAGACCAGTTACAAGATTATAGGTTCTGGTTATTCGTTCTGGTTTATTAGTAAATACCATGTCAATAAGTGTTCTGGATTGTTTGGTTATCCTGGTGGGTCCTTTGATGATTTGCTGGTAATTAAATTTAGTCATGAGGCTTTTCAGTTTTTGTTTGTCTTTTTTATCAGACCAGTTGATATTAAAGTCACCATGAATTATTGTTTCTCTGTTCTTCTCAAGTTGACATATGGTGCTGCATACTTCTGTTGTTGATAAAGGATGATCACAGAAGTCTCTGCCCATATATTTGACAACAATAATATTTTGTAGAGAGGCTAGAAACAGTTTAGCTTCATTGCTGGGATATTCAGAGGTGTATAATTTCTTATAAAAGTTAGAGCAATGAATGGATATCAGGTTAGGGTCATCTACCAAACTGTTCTCAATCATTAATTGATGGATAGTGTTTGCTTTTGCATGATATTTTTCCAGTTTGAAAAAGTAAGATGAATTTTGTTCCCCTTCTTCTAACCAGCGTTTGCGGGATCTAACAAAAGTACCTTCCGCTTTCCTTTTGTATTTCCCATCCAGTCTTTCTTGCAGATTCCTCAGCTCCAGCTTATTCTCCTCTGTTAAGTCAGCAGGCAGACTTCGACAAAGCAGAGAAATGTTAGTAATGACTGATTGTTCTTCTTGCCTTTTAATTTTAGCTATGTTACTTCCAGATGTTCTTAAAAATTTTGGGGATTCATATTTGAACAGTTCCCAATTTAAATTATATTAATTTTCTTTGGCTTTATTATGAAAGTGGGTTATTAGGTGAGAAAGTTTTGTTTGAACTTCTTCATATTTCAGAAGAGAGTTATTCAACTTCCAATAAGTGGCTTTAGTATGGTTAATGTTGGCAGAAGATAAGTTAATGTTAATTAAAATAGTTTTGTGATCACTTAGAGAGCAAAGGTGTGTATTAATTGAGATGTTTTGCTCATTTAGGCTTTTTGAGATTAACCAGAAGTCTAAGCGTGATAAATTTGTTTTGCTTTTGTTACTCCAAGTATATGAAAATGAATCTGGATACTTCTCTCTGTATATATCAATCAGGTTAAATTTTCCATAAAATGTTTAAGAAATGGGCTACCGTTTTAGATTGTAGCCATTTATCTTTTAGAGGCTTGAGAATAACTTTAAAGTCTCCTCCAATTAAAATATAGGAGTTTGGGAATTTTGTTAACCAATATTTAAGCTTGTTTTCAATAAAGGAAAATAACTGAGAGTTCTGATGCGTTATTGTAACCATATACATTAAATACAACAAAGGTGATCTTGTTACAGCTGATGACATGACAGAGAAAGTAACCATGAGGATCAGCTTCAGTGTGCAAAAGGTCACCATTAAACCTGTTTTTTTAAAGTTAAAACACCTGCTGATGGCTCTATATGGTGAGAGAACCACATGTCATTTCCCCAGTTTTCCAGAAGCGGACATCGTGGGAAGTTGAATGAGATTCCTAACAGAAACAGAGATCAGTGTTAAGCTGTTTGATTAACAAAAATAAAGCTTTACGTTTAAAACTATTTCTTACCCCCCTGGCATTTAAAGAAACAATAGAAAAAGACAAACCTTATACTAAAAACTTTAGGGAAACTGTGAAACTAGTGTTGATAAAATATAGTCTCACTGAGCTTAATTGCACTCTAACAGTCTAAAGCATGTTTTCAGTTCGATGAGACAAACATTTTAATTGAACTTGAGAGAGTCCAACATTTTAAGGGCATCAGAAGAGCTGGTTTGAGACAGTCTCTGTAACACAGACTCCACCTGGTGGGTGCTTGGAAGAAATTCCTATTCTTCTTCCGCTTAATCCTTTTTGGGTCGCGGCGGGGCTGGAGTCCATCCCAGCATCTTTGGGTGAGAGGCAGGGTACACCCTGGACAGATCGCCAGTCCATCGCAGGGCCAACACAGAGAGACAGACAACCATTCACTCTCACAGTCATACCTAAGGACGATTTAGAATCCCCAGTTTTGATGCCAATTAACCTAACTTGCATGTTTTTGGCATGTGGGAGGAAACCGGAGAAATCCCAGAGTAAACCCACGCAGACATGGAGATAACATGCAAACTCCACACAGATCACTGTTGGTCGAGGGCTGGGATCAAACCCAGGATCCCCTGGCCGAGGGTGAGTTGCTGTGCTGCCACAGTGCTAACCACTCTGTCACTGCGCCGCCCGCTTGGAAGAAATAAAAGTGTCTATTTTTAAAGAAATGTCTGTGTTCCAAGCATGGTTCCTAGGCTCTCCCTGTGGGTGCTGAGTTTTTAAGTGAAGAGGCCAAAGTGTTAAGCTATTATAAAAGAATGACCAGATTTAAGCCACTTTACAAATACCTCAAGCAATTTCCTGGCCTTCAATGAAAATGGTAAATGGTAAATGGCATTCACTTATATAGCGCTTTTAGTGAAGGGCTGTGCTCCAACGTAGAATGCCGATTTCCCATCACTTCGGGCTTTATGGCCAACCACAGCTTCAGCCTGGCCTCCCTGACAGAGTGGGGCAGACCTTCAGCGAAGCGTAGGTTGTTATCCTTCAGGAAACGGTGTTTTCTGGCCATCTTCCATATGTTGTCATGGTAGGACCTTTGGATATGCCGAATGATGATGGGTCTTGGTCTGTTGATGTGAGCATTTGGTTTGCCCAGGCGATGAGCTACATCGATAGAGGTTTCAGCTGGTCCGTTACTGGAGTTGGGGCGAATCTTTTGGCAGAGCTCGATAACTTTGGCTTTCACATTTTCGTTTGTCTTCTCAGGAACACCATAGAGCTTCAGGTTTCACCGTCTTGAATAGGATTCCAACTCACAAACACAGATTTGAAGTTTAACCACCTTTAGTTCATCTTTAAGATGAGAATCTATAATTTGCATTCTCTTTTGTGTGTCCTTAACTTCACTGCTGGCAAAGTCAAAGGTTTTCTTTAAGCCTTCAGTCTTAAGTAAGTTTTCATTGATTTTCTTTGAGTTTTCACTCACCAGCACTTCAGTGGAGTCAGTGCGGTCATTTATTAACTTGGATAGTGTGGAGATGATGAAATCAGCGTTGGGATTTACTGAGAGATTTTCACCAGGTTTGTAAAGAGCTTTTTTAGCCGCAGGAGATTTGCATGGAGTCACAGGTAGAGGAGGAAACTCCACCTCAGCCATCACTACTTCTGCTGCTGCAGCCATGGAGCTAGCATAATCGTGACATGAGGTTGCCATAGTGTTGTCATGGCGGACTTCTGGCGAGTTGTTTTTGATCTTCTGCATTCTTTTTCTCTCGCGACTTGGCATGAGAATGGGTTCAGTAGCTGTTAGGCTGAGTATTGTATGGTCTTTGGGGAAGAAGACTCCTCTATGAGCCGAAAATAACAGATTTTGTGCAGGAGCTCCTAAAACTTTTTACGTTACTCGGTAGCAATCCTGAACCACTCCCTACACAGATCCTATACACAGTTCCGGTACACAGATGACTCGGCGGCCATATTGCCGCTGCATCCAGATGGGTCTCCCTCAAAAACAGTAATATAATCATACCACTTCCCACGACTATGGAAGGATGGGAAGATGACCTTAAAAAGTGGCCTCAAAACATTGGGATATTTAGTACAGCTCCTGACCAGATAGAGTGAAGTACGTGGTGGTAATGCACCTGTAAGCTGGCTGCCAACCGCCAATCAAATCTAAAAGAAGAAGAAGAAGCTCCATTTGTTAGCACCACTGCTAAGATGCTAACGCTGCAAACAAATAAAAGCTCTGCAATATATCATTGTCTCCACCGCAGTAAAGTCGTCTGCATTTTGCTAGAATATGTTGGACATAATCAAATTTACCGTAGAGCAGACATATGCTACAACACTGTGCTTGGCTGTCATGTTATATACAGACAGCTGCAGCCTGTAGTGTATTAAATATGATGTTAAAGGGTGCTGGGTGTAGTAGGGGTGACGGCCCTGTCTTTCTGGTTCTGCCGTCACTCTGGGTTATAAAGGGCTGAGGCGGAAGAGACTCTCGCCACTGACCATCTGTCTTAACAGAGCACCTGTGCTACTGTGGTTCATTTAATAAAGCTACGTTCAACTGCACCTCCAGCCTGATTCTTGTGAGAGTCAGTTATGGACATAACATTTGGTGATGAGGATAAAGGTATGGAGATAGCTGTTTCTGCGATTCGGCCGTTTTTGGAAGTTCTGGGCGAGCTGCCTGTCCCCTGGGCAAGGTGGTACGTGGCTTTTCAGAATTATCTGGTGACCCTAAACCTCGGTGAGTAAGAGAAACTGCATGTGAAAGCTGTTTTGGTCCATAATCTTGGTATGGAGGGCCAACGGATCCTTAGCACATTGGGAGAGTGTGATAGCTTTGACGACATGGTGGGGCTAATAGCGCACTATTTTTGTGCTCTGGAAAACGTCATAGTCCGGAGGATCAGGTTTGGGCAGCGCCACCAGCAGACTGGAGAGTCGGTGCAGAGTTACGTTGCAGACCTGCGTCATCTGGCGGGGGAGTGCCAGTTTGGAGTCTTTGAAGAAGAGATGGTCTGTGATCAATTGGCAGAGCACATACTTTGTTCTGCGGCATGGTCAAGGCTCCTGACTTACCCAGGTGAACTGACATTAGCCACGGCAGTTGAGATAGCGCAACAATTTGAAGCAGCTGAAAAACTGTCGGGGGACCTTGGTGAGAGAAGCACGTTGGGGCACGCTGAACCATGATTAAAGGTGCTGGCAGTGGACGCGGATAGCGAAGACAGCATGGATGAAGAAGAATACGCTGCTGCTATAAAAATTAGGTCCACCCCAGGTACGCCAAGAAGTTATGGCTGTGGGTCCACCAGGCACTGGTATAAGGCAAGAGAGTGTCCGGCGAAAGGCAAACGCTGTGACAAGTGTGGTCTTCTGCATCATTTCGCCAGGGCCTGCAAAAATTTTGAGCGAGGGGTCCGAAGACGTAGGGCGGATTCCCCTGCAGCGACTCCTATGGTTATTCATACTGTCTCACCGAGCACAGATGGGTGGATTTATTGCAATGTTTTGCTGGACGGCGTAAAAGTGCTGTTGTTGGTGGACACGGGACCAGCGATTTCCGTGTTGAACTGGCCCACTGTGAGGAGTCTGTTCCCACATTACCGTGTGAGAGGACTGTCAACGTCATGCTTTGGCTATGGAGGAAACAAGTTAGCCATCGTGGGTTTGCTGGAGTTGACGGCCAGGTACAAGTCGGCAATGATGTCCAACATCCAGTTCGTGGTGACCGTCAGTGAGTCGAACATAATGGGATGTGATATGTTCTACGGCCTGGGATTTATGATCACCAGCGGTGTTGGAGAAGAGTGGTCGGGCTGTGTTCTGTGGGACCGACCTGCTCCGTGTGTGGAGGACGATGCTGTATGGGACAGTGACTGGCTTGGCATTCTGGGAGATGAGCAAGGCCAGTGCCGTGAACCCCACCTTCCATGTGTCTAAAATCAAGCCCCTCTCCACCAGCCCTCTCTGCCCTCCCCTGAAGCCTCCTCCTCCCCCTTGGGTCCTCGACTGTCAAACCACCTTCAAAGTCCGGAGAATTCTGAACGTCTGCTGTTGGGGCTGGGGGCTTCAATATCTTGTCCACTGGAAGGGCTACAGACTAGAAGAAAGATCGTGGATCCCCGGTTCCTACTTCCACGACAAGGGGATGGTCCGGGCCTTTCATAAGGCACATCCCAACAAGCCCAGTGGATCGCCAGGAGGCACTCCGTGTGTGTGTGGGGGGGCGCTGTCATGTTCAGGTGAGCACACTCTCCCCTTTCCTTCCTGCTCAACTTTCCTTGACTCCACAGGCAATCACCACACCTGCGTGATGAGACGCACCTGCTGCCTCTGCCTCGCCGGCACTTAAAAGGACTTTCATGTCAATGCTTCAGTGCTGTCTCGCTGGGTATACTACCTACTAACAAGCAAGTAAGTTTATATTCTCTCTGTTCTAGGAAAATTAGTAATTCCTCTTGTCCTCTCTCCTACAGGTTGCTACCATCTTCGTGATGCGTCTCCGGGGTTGTTGTGCACTCCCCTGCCTCATCATCATCACCACTTCAGCAGCCATATCCACCCGGTCAGACACCTCACCCAGCTCTACTCCTGCCTTCCAGCATCTACTCCTGGTTTACCGTTTGTGCTGGGTTTCGCTGCCGGGTTCTCCGTTTCTCCCACGTGAGTGCAGTCCTATTTTCCCTTTTCAGTCTCCCTCCTTATCTAACCTGCTCTCGTCTCTCCCTCCAGGCTGGGTCTTACTCTGGCGAGTGACGTCTTTCATTAATGAAGCTTTCCCTTTTTGGATTAATAAAATCCAAATTAATTTACTTCTCTGTGTCATCGTGTGTTTTCTCTGGTGTCGCTCCCTGCACGTGAGCTGTCAGTTATTACCAATCATGACAGAAAACTGTTTTTAGTTGGTTTTGCCACATGGAAATTAGCAGGAAATAGTTTAACAGTGGTGTAGTGATTTAATAAAGTGCTTATTTTGTCTCGACGGTACTGATTTTGTGAAGTTTAGGCGCTAAAATGTGTAACTTCAAGATGGCACCCAGGTCTGTTTAAAAAAAAAAAAAAATGCTTCGGTTACCATGGTAACTAGAACCAGGCTACTTTTTAGAATGTTTTCAAAAATGGAATGTTTGGTTACCATGGCACTTTTTAGAACATTACTGCTGTGTTTAAAATGTTCACTCATTAACTTCATAGTGAGTCAGACATCATCCACTACAGTCAGCAGGTGATTTGAGGGGGATTGGGGGGGGGTGTGTGTGTCATCACTCCTGTTAGCAAAATGAGCAGACACCATCCCCCTGGTCAATATCCCCGTCCCCACGCAGAGTGCAAGAATAGTTTATACAGGACAGCTAATGCCAGTGAGAATTTAGCCTCAAATGAACACGTTTTTTTCACATTTACAAGGGAAAAAAGAGTTGCCAGTTTAATAAGAAAAAAAAGTTTCAAATTTATGATTATATTTGCAATTATATTTGTGTGAGGGAAAAGTAAGAAATGAATTGCAAAAAGTAGCAAATTTGTAGGAAAAAAGGACTAAATCTATTGGAAAAGTCACAAATTTGCCTGGAAAAAGCTGAAAATTTATAAGAAAGTGATAAATTTTCAAGAAAAATGTTAGGAGTTTACAAGAAAAAATTATTGCAAATTGTAGAGAAAATGTGTGTGTGTGTGTGTGTGTGTGTGTGTGGGGGGGGGGTTATGAGCGAAAAAGTAAAAAAAAACACCCCATACAAATGTGCAGCTTTTGTTCTTGTAAATTTGCATTTTTTTCTTTGAAATTTGTGAATTCTTGTAAACTTATGACCCTTGGAATTTTGTCCCCCCCCCCCCCGCCCATTCATGGGTTTTATTTCTCAGTAATTTGTAACTTTTTCTCATTAATTTGAAACATGCTAAATTTGTGACTTTTTAAATTGTGAATTTGGATATTTTTGTCATATTTTTGTACTGTAATTTGTTCTTAATTTACATTCATACATTTGTAGCTTATTGTAATTTTTTTAACACCCCCCCCCCCCCGCCCGGTTAAATATAATAAATCACCTGATGATTGGTCACTGAAAATATCCAGATATGAAAATTGGTGTCCAGCTGATGGCCACTACATGCATTATGCATTATGTATGTATCCCATAATGTAATGTGCAGTTGACAGAGCAGGGGAGAACCTTGCATCACAGCAGCAGTGGCCTTAAAGTATTTTTATTTATTAATATGGTAAAACTGATATGATCTAATGTGTATTTACTGCAAAAATTATGTAGGTATAATGTAAAAAGTTAGACCAATAACGTAATAACATTACTTTATTGGCAAAATGTTATTACATTATTGGCTCAAAAGCTTAATTACATTAGTGGCAACTTATCACATTATTGGCTTTATTACAAATTTGAAAAAAAGTCAAATTTGTGACTTTTTTCTCATAAATTTAAAACTTGTAAGAATTTGTGACTTTGTTCTCATAAATTAGTAATTTTTTAATTGTAAATTTGCAACTTTTTTTCTTCGTGAATCTGCAGATTTTCCCCCACAAATTTGCAACTTTTTCTCATAAATTTGACATTTTTTCCCTGTAAATTTTCATATTCTCATAAATTTGCAATTTTCTCATAAATTTGCAACTTTTTTCATAAATAAATTTTTCCCGCAAACATTCAACTTTTTTCCTCATAGATTAACAACTTTTTTCTCAGAATTGTGACTTTTTTCCTCATAAATCCGCAACTTTTTATTCAAACTTGTAATTTTTTTCCTCATAAATTTAAAAGTTGTTTTAAAGAATTTGTGGCTTTTTTCTCATAAATTAGCAACTTTTTTCCCATAAATTGGTGAATTTTTTTCCTGTAAATTTTCACATTTTTTTGCTTATAATTTTAAAAAAAATTTTTTTCACAGATTTGCAACTTTTTTCTCAAAAATTTGACTTTTTTCTCCTAAATTAAAAAAATTTTCTTAAGAATTTGTGACTTTTTTTCTTATAATTTAGCATTTTTTTCTTGTAGATGTGCAACTTTTTTCTCTGAGATTTGCAATCTTATTCTCACAGATTTATAACATTCGCATAAATTTTCAACTTTTTTCTCACAAATTTGTGACTTTTTTTCTTATAAAAAATTTATGGCAGAATGCACAAATTTATGAGGAAAATGTTCCAAATTTATGTAAAACAAAAAGTGTCAGTTATTTGTAAAAAATGTAAATTTGTGTTAACAAAATGTCACAAATTTATCAGTTGCAAATAAGAAAGAAAAAAATAAAATTCATGTGAAAACATCACAAAATTTAAGAGGGAATGTTTCAAATTCATCATAAATAGTTCTAAATTTATAAGAAAACAACTGTAAATTTAATGAGAAACTTAAAAACATAAATTAGGAGAAAAACCTCACAAACTGGTGCAAGTAAATCTGTTACTTACCACTGAAAAAAGTTTTTTAGTTGGCACTTTCTTAAGTAATATCCTTGGTGACAACCACTCTTTATGCTTGAATAATTAGTATCAATAACCAACATAACTTTTACTTGAGGACAGTTTCTGGCTGCTCTGCCACGTCTCCATCTGTGCAGCTGTCTCGTCTGTGATGTCTTCCTCGGTTATTAACATAGCATTAATAATTAAGTACAGTTTTTCAAAGTATTCTTAATTCGTAACAAATTTTTTGATGTGTAACATTTCAACTGATTATTTAGTACAAAAGAATGCAAAAACATAAGGTACATTAATTTTCTTCCTTTCAGGCACTGCCGACACCACTGAACGGGCCCCCGTGCTGATCGTCGTCGACGATGAAGGTAACCCGTCACCCATTTACATCTCTTCTGATGAGGAGGATGTTGTAGGGATGGTTGCCGCAGCCGGGCATGTGTAGAGGAAGAGGTCACTGCCATCAGTGACACTGAGGAGGAAGAGGAGGATGATGAGATAGTAGTGCATGGTTTGGTGATGATGAGGAAGAAGAAGAGACTGTTGCCATAGCTGGAGAGTCTGTGGAGGTCACTGACAGTGAGGAGGAGGGAGGTGGTGATAGTTTGGTGGTTAGCAGTGACAGAGATATTGGTTATGAAAGGGAGGATGTGTCCTCATTTCAGGATTTTCCTGATGAGGAACAAAATGAAGAGGACAGCGGCATTGACGTAACTGTTCCTGGACTTGTCCCCTCCTCTCATCTTGGACATAGTCCTTTCTCGCCCTTTAGGGTACAGGAGGGGGAGATTCTTAAACCTTCTGGACACATTGGGTTTGTTCACCATGTTGGTGGTCCATTCTTGCCCTACACCAGGCCAAAGGACCAAGATGAAGAGGACAGCGACATCGACATTGTAACTATTCCTGGACTTGTCCCCTCCTTTCATCTTGAACACGGTCCTTTCTCTCCCGACATCAGGCTACAGGACCAAGATGAAGAGAACAGCAACATTGATGTCATAACTGTTTCTGAACTTGTCTCCCCCTCTCATCTTGAACACGATCCTTTCTCGCCCTTTAGGGCAGACGAGGGGGAGGTTCTTAATCCTTCTGGCCATATTGGGTTTATTCACCATGTTGGTGGTCCTTTCTTGCCGTACACCAGGCCACAGGAGATCCTTGGAGAGCCCCGTCCCTCGACATCCACTCTTCCTTTCTCAAGAAAGAGGCATGTCGAGGAGGGTGATGAGGAGCAGCCTTTTTCTAAGAGACTGAGGGCGGACTGTGAGGAGGAACTGGGCCCCTCCACCTCTGGCCTTTCTTCCATCTGTCATCCCTGCTCCTCTGACGAGTGTAGCGAGTTGTGCTTTTTTGAGCGTTGTTTTATTCCAGTTAGGGAAGATGACTATACTCTGACTGGGAGCTGTGGGAAAGCTGTTAGTTTAGATTGTGTTTTCTAAGTTTTTCAGAGACATGTGCTGTGTTTGGCAGGATAGGCAGTGTCCTAGGTAGCATCTTGGACCAGAACGTTTCTTTATTTGGTTGTTCATGTTTCAAAGATTTAGGAAGCCTTCCTTTGAGTTTGGCAGGGTTGACCATCTCCTTGGTAGTGGCTTGCACCAGGAGTTTCTTTTCTTATCAATAGATGAACAGCATATATGGTCAATCTTAGCATCTGGCAGGGTAGGCAGTGTCTTAGGTAGCATCTTGCGCCAGGACTTTTCTTTATTTGGTTGTTCATCTTTCATAGATTTAGGAAGTCATCATTTGTGTCTGGCAGGGTTGGCCATGTCCAATACATAGTGTCTTGCACCAGGACATTATTTACTTAGTTGATTAAATAATAAAAAACAGAGATAGATGGAAGGGAAAAAGTTATATAAAAGTCTTGACAAGAGATGGAACAAGGGAGAGTGGTCAGTGTTTTGTCTTGATGTGGGTAGAACTTAAATCTAGACATTAAACTGAGTGTTATGATGTGTTATATCTGATTCAAGTTGATTTTCCTTGACTACCCACCTGCAGCTCCTCTGTGTCAATATGTCCTGGTCATCTGGGGCCCTGTAGGCCCCTCCTGCTGGAGCCAGTGATGACAAAACAACACCAACCCTGACACAAATGGAGGACACCCCCTACCCTTCACCTGCTGCCAGTCACAGAAAAGGTCAGTAACATGTTTCTCAGTGTAACAACAGTCATTTTTGGTAGTTTTCATGTGTTGCATCCATTTTACTTTGAAGTGCCAGATCACTCACCCAGTGTTTATGTCTTTCCATATTTTCTCCTTGAACTTCAGAAGCTGCGCTGTGAAGACGTGACCAGCCAGGACCAGAGGGACAGACGAGGAGGACACACAATAGCGCATGTGTGACTGCTGATGAAGTGAGCTCCTAACACTAAATACTAGCTGCAGTGACACACAGCCGCAGGAAATAAGATCATACTGGATTTAGGTGCTCATGGTGACATTTTACAAAATGTGCGCCCCCCCAATGCCAGGACAGGATTCTTGTGGTCTGGAAGCTCAAGAGTGGACGTCAGCCAACCACAGCATCTACTCAACACCAACTAAATAAGTAAGAAAACAAGTTGAAAGCTGCCATTTCTATGAAGTTGTGCTAAGCTAAGCTATAGTTGTCATTACAGTAGTTTTTAAACATCTAATCTTATCTGATGAACACATGTCTTTTAAAATACACTTTCCAAACAACCGTTTGGGTTTTTTTTCTTCATTTCTGGAGCAGACAGTTGGTGATCTGAGGAAGCCCCAGCAGTACAGCGGCCCCCTGAGCACACTCCTTTGTAGACCCTGCTCCCAGACCCCAAACCAGCCAGTCCACTGACAGAAGATGGAGAATACCGAGACCAGAAGAGGTAGAAGACATGAAGCTGCCCACACACAAGGAGATCAGAGTTCATCATAGGACTGAAACTGCTCTAGTGAAAGTCGCCAATGATTTACTGATAACATCCCAGAATGGACTTGTCTCCGTATTTGTGCTTTTAGATTTCAGTGCAGCTTTTGACACTATTGGCCATAAGATTTTATTACACAGACTGGAACATTCTTTAGGCCTTAAAGGAGTGTCATTCACAAGTTGAGAACTCACATGTCATAGTTTTGAATTTTACCGTTACTGTCTACTACATGTGCATCTCCTTGTAGTGCTACCAGTGAGATTTGTTAGCCAGCTTGAAAAAAATCCTTTAAAAATGCTGTAATCCCAGGTTACCTAGCTTTGACGCAACATGGCACATGTTGTGTCTGTACGAAAGCTCTTCCACCTGTATGATGATGCTACGTATCTGTATGAGTAGTCTTCCTTTCTTTTCTCCCCCCCCCCCCCCCCAAACCAGTTGTGGCAGAAGGCTGCCCCTCCCTGCGCTTGGTTCATCTGGAGGTTTCTTCCTATAAGGGAGTTTTTTTTCATCCCCACTGTTGCCTAGTGCTTGTTCATAGGGGATTGTTGGGGGTTTTCTCTGAATTACTGAATGACTTGTAACTGATGTATCTACCACCTTAAAGGGGTCATTGACTGCACTTTTCCCACATTTTAACAGCTCACTTGTGTCTTAATGAAGTGTTAGTAACATATTTTGTTCACATCTTCTTTATTTTTTTAATTATTGAAGCAATTTTTTTAAAAATTTTTTCTTGGCTTTCTTGAAATGCTCTGATTCAAAGCCTGTCACTTTAGGAAACATCCTTCAACTGTTCAACTCCACCTTCCCTCTTACGTCAGTTAGCCATTAGCTAAGTAGCTTCTAGCCTTCTTCTAGCTTTGATGAGCAGCACTGGTTCACCGATTCGCAGTCGTTTGTGCATCTTGCATCATCCCGGCCCACCGCTCTTCTTTCATGGACAGCCAGGGGATGACCTATCATGAAGTAGCTCCCCCATGCTACCCGTGAGAGTATGGCCGGAGGATGGTGGGGGAGCTGAGTCAGCAGCTCCAAGCAGGATCGCCGGGTTGCGGCAACTGCCTGTGCCGTACACCTGGTGCCGGCGCAGGCAGTTGGCGCGACGCGGGGATCCTGGCCTGGAGCTGCTGGCGCTCAGCTCCCTGTGACCAGCATGCCGGCACCGGCAACCTGCCGCGCAACCACGGCGAAACCACCGGTAGACTGGCCAGAGAGACGTGAGGCACACTGTTGACCACGGACCAGTGGACCAGGTGGTAACAGGGATGGTTATTAGGGTGACTAAGATCTGAAGAAAATAACAATATAAGCCGCACTCAGTTTGAGCTTCTTGTTACCAGTGTTAACTTGGCGGCTAATAGCTCAGGGGCTAATAGGCTAGCTTCAGCACCCCTTCCATCTACATGACAGACAGCTAGGCGGCCAATAAGAGAGCAGTGGGCTGGTCTCAAGGACAGCAGTGGGCTGGCGTTTTCTCGACATGACGTATAACAATTCTACAAAAAAGTCAAAAACATTTCTGGCATTTCTGGGAGAGAAAAATGAGAAAGGCTGTGTTTTTTTTTTTTTTAGAGAATTGACTGTTTTGAAAATGTTTGGATAATTAGGTGACCAATAGATTCATTTCAGACAGTTAAAACCTATAACACCATTTTTCAGTCAATAACCCCTTTAAGATGACTAGTTTTGATTAGGTGCTGTACAAATAAAGTTGAATTGAATTGAGATCCACTCATTTGTCTACAATTCATCAAATGACAAACTTTGGGCTTTTTACTAATTCATTTAATTAAAATGAATGACATACAGTACTTCCCTCTGTGAAATTCTTTACCTTCACTCAAACATTCTGTAAGATTATCATGTGTTTGGTTGTATAACTTGCAGGAGTAATTAATCATCATAATAACAGTAAACCTCATACTTAAAATGTATCTAATCCCTCTTTTTCAAACAAGTTGCTTTATAATAGAAATAAACTTAATAAACAAGCCAGATTAATTTCCATATAATGTATAATTTTAAAACTAGCTGGATTGATTTGTCTGGCTGAGGCCCCTGTCCAGGCAGTTTTCAACTCCCACCTCCGGAAGAACTTCAACCACATTCCAAGGGAGTCTGGAGACATGGAGTCTGAATGGGCCATGTTCTCCACCTCCATTGTTGAAGCGGCTGCCCAGAGCTGCGGCCGCAAGGTCGTTGGGGCAACTCGTGGTGGCAACCCCCGATCCAAGTGGTGGACACCAGTAGTGAGGGGGGCCATTAAGCTGAAGAAGGAGTCCCATCAAGCTTGGTTGGCTTGTGACCAAGTGGGGTGCAGCTCCGCAGGTGATGTTGTCCTGCTGGCTTCATCCAGAAATGACCTACAGGTCTTACTGAGACGGTTTGCCGCTGAGTGTGAAGCACCTGGGATGAGAATCAGCACCTCCAAGTCCGAGTCCATGATCCTAAGCTGGAAAAAGGTAGACTGTTTTCTCCGGGTTGGGGACAGGCTCCTGCCCCAAGTGGAGGAGTTTAAGTATCTTGGGGTCTTATTCACGAGTGAGGGGAGAATGGCGCGAGAGATTGACAGACAGATCAGAGCTGCATCTGCAGTGATGTGGACGTTGTACCGGTCTGTCGTGGTGAAGAGGGAGCTAAGCTCTAAAGCAAAGCCGTTGATTTACCAGTCACTCTAAGTTCCTACCCTCACCTATGGTCATGAGCTTTGGGTAATGACAGAAAGAATAAGATCGCGGATACAAGCGGCTGAAATGAGCTTTCTTCATAGGATTGCTGGACTCACCCTCAGATACAGGGTGAGGAGCTCAGTCATCTGGGAGAGGCTCAGAGTAGAACTGCTGCTCCTCCACACTGAAAGGAGCCAGTTGAGGTGGTATGGGCATCTGATCAGGATGCCTCCTGGACGCCTCCCACTTGAGGTGTTTCGGGCACGTCCCTTTGGGAGGAGACCCCGGGACAGACCCAGGACTCGGTGGAGAGACTATGTCTCCCAGCTGGTCTGGGAACGCCTTGGTATCCTCTCTGAAGAGCTGGAGCAGGTGGCTGGGGAGAGGGAAGTCTGGGCTTCTCTGCTTGAACTGCTGCCTCCGCGACCCGGCCCTCCGGAAAAGCGGTAGAAGATGGATGGATGGATTGTTTTTTTTAAGTGACCAGATGTAAGATTCCCACCTTAAAATAATGTCTCCAAAATTATTTTGAAGGTACATTAGCGTTTGACTGGGTGAATGTCACTTCCTTCATAGCCTGAGTGGGCCCCCATTGACCTGCAGTAACGTACAGTTGAATGACAATAAGGGTGATTTAATTAATTTAATCATCATCATCATCATCATCATAGCAGTCTGTCAGGGGTGGCAATGACTGTTTCATTTAGGTCTGATCAGATTCCTCCATGCATCTCTGTCATTCACCCTCCGCTGCCAGGAACTACTGACCTTGTTAACCTGGGCGACGTCCGAGCCGGTATGAGTTGCTTTCTGACTGACCATTTCATGAAACTGCTTGCAAAGTATTTGAGTACCGCTAGTTTTTGTTGGACTAGCGGCACCTTCTTGGCAGATAGAGATATTATGAGTGGCAAGGACAGGCTAAGACAAACTGACTCCAGTATCTGTTGCAGTAACTGACCAGATGATAGGTTTGTTTATCTCTACTCTTTGTGTAGTGCATGTCACGATGCACCGACTGGCAAAAGTCCACCACAGACCTTGTGACAGATGTGCTTATCTGCCAGGATGTCCAGTCTCACCCCGTGTAACAGGGAGTGGTCCACCACAGACCTGTGACAGATATTGTTTTAGTTCTGCCAGGATGCCCAGTTTCACCCTCCACATGCTTGGAAGGGCGGGGTTGCCGGATGAGTCGCCGATGGCCTGACCCATGAGACAGGTAGTACCAGTTTTCATGGTTATCCGGTAGCAAACAAACCAATTCCTGACTTGACACTGCCACAGTAACAGCCAGTCAGACTCCATAGTTGTAGTTTTTTCATTGTTCCTACCTGGAACAAGAAAGTTATATAGCACTGCTTTAACAGTTACTTAATCCTGGTTCTAGGAATTTGAATTGCCTATTTTTGCTTTATTTTACATTGCATAATTATCATTTTAATAATTGTTTGGCTGACATCACTTCAACTTTATTGGTGCAGAGGAGGGCTGAGTGGTCAGAAATTGCCCTCACGTGAGCATAGAGTTATGGTTTTAAAATTCTCAAGGACAAGTAAGAGCTGTCACCAAAAAATTAAGTGAGTAAGAGATAATAAATATCTGAAAGTTACTTAAGTAGTAACACCTTTACTTACCAATAAGGTTGTTTTTTTTAAATTTTCTTTTTATTTAAATCTAAATAATTTCTCATAAATTTGTGACTTTTTCACTTAAATTTTGAATAGATTTTTGTGATAACTGTACATTTTCAGCAGTTTTTTTCCCCCTGGTAAATTAGCTGTAAAACATAAATGTTAGACTTTTTTATTCTAAAATGTACAACTTTTTCTTGAATGCTAAAATTTTTTATCGTACATTTACATTTTTTTCTTCATAAATTTGTGACTTCTTGTAAATTTGCTACTTTTTGTGAATTTTTGTCTTACAAATTTGTGACCTTTTTGGCTTATAAATTTGCATCTTTTTCTTATAAATTTGGTATTTTTTTTCTTGTAAATTTGTAACAATCCTGTGGATGCTGGTTACATTTTTATGGTACCAGTGCAGTGCCTGGGTATATGGAGATGACAATCCAAATTCTGAAAGGTCTGGAGTGTGCTTCAACGATTACGAGAAATGGACATACAATTATAACCCAAACAATAAAAAGATGTTGCTTTAAGAAAAATAAATTTCATGAGGCTAAACTAAAAAAAATAACTTTCTAGTGTTCCGGAACATCTTCAATATCATATCATGTTTTCAATCATTTATTTTGCATCAGTTATACTTATTTTCTTTCTGTGCTTTGTGGTGAATATACGGTATAATAATCAGGATGTAAGATGTCTAAACATACTTAATATCCTTATACATTCTATGTTCTGTAGTTACTTCAATTTACCCAATTTAACAATAAATCTGCTGAAGAAAAGCTCTTCTCTCATGTTTATCATGTCACTGATACATTAGTTTTTGACTGTGTTTATTTGGATTTCCTATTCAAAGTTGATGAATTAAATACAAAAAAAAAAAATTAAAATAAATTAAATTAAATTAGAAGCTCCTAAAACCCCTTATTAAGAGAAAAGGTTGCAAAGTGAGAAAAGCATTTTCAATGATTCCTACTCAACCATGTATGGCCTGGTTTACGTCTCTTGACTCATATATAAGTAAATTTTAATGGAAGGATAAACCATCACAGATCAGTTTAAAAACTCTACATTTACACCCCACAGAGGAGGATATTTGGATATGGAACGAAAAGGCTGAGTGCTGCCTGCAATTGCAAATTTTAGCCACCAGATGGAAGAATACTGCCATACTGTACAATACAAGAAGAAAGTCGTGATGATGTTGATAATGTGGAGGCCTCCAAAAATTGTGTATGAAATTGTGTACAGATGGAATTAGAAACTTAAATATAATAAAATATAACAACTAAAAAATCTTTCATCAGTCTATTCACTGAAACCTTTCACAACTTTTTGTCAATGGTGACAAACTCTGAAAATGAAGTTTTCTGCACCATATTTTCAAAAATGTGCAAGTGAACTCAAAATGAACTCCTCTAGGCTATTCATCCAAATTGTTTAAAATTAAGAAAGTTGTTAAAATTATCCTAAAACGTCAATCTGTTTTAATTTTTTTAAGGCCAATCAAGTTGTAGAGTTTCTCTTTGACATGTAGTTCTGGGTTTAACTCCAGATATATTGATTCAAATTTGATGAAACTTCACAGTCGCAATCCTCAGTTAACCAGCAAATTTCATGTAATTCCGTTAATGTTAAAAAAAAAAAAAATCAAGTTTATGAAATGTGTGGCAGCCATTTTTTCTTGCCAGTGGAATATTTTTTTGAGACTATATACCAAAGCAGAAGTGTGGTGTAGGGGTTAAGATACTCATCTGTCATGCAGGTGCACTGGAGTCAAATCCTTCTGGTAATGTGTTATTCCTTTAAAATGCAACATACTTCTTCTGTACGTTTGAAAACAATATACAGTGCATCCGGGAAGTATTGACAGTGTTTCACTTTTTCCACATTTTGTTATGTTACAGCCTTATTCCAAAATGGATTAAATTCATTTTTCCCCTCAAAATTCTACACACAATACCCCATAATGACAAAGTGAAAAAAGTTTTTTTGAAATTTTTGCAAATTTATTAAATGTCAAAAAAAACCCAACAACTAAGAAATCACATATACATAAGTATTCATAGCCTTTGCTCAATACTTTGTTGATGCACCTTTGGCAGCAATTACAGCCTCAAGTTTTTTTGAATATGACGCCACAAGCTTGGCACACCTCTCTTTGGGCAGTTTTGCCCATTCCTCTTTGCAGCACCTCTCAAGCTCAATCAGGTTGGATGGGAAGCATTGGTGCACAGCCATTTTCAGATCTCTCCAGATATGTTCAATTGGATTCAAGTCTGGGCTCTGGCTGAGCCACTCAAGGACATTCATAGAGTTGTACTGAAGCCACTCCTTTGATATCTTGGCTGTTTGCTTAGGGTCGTTGTCCTGCTGAAAGATGAACTGTCACCCCAGTCAGAGGTCAAGAGCACTCTGGAGCAGGTTTTCATCCAGGATGTCTCTGTACATTGCTGCATTCATCTTTCCCTCTATCCTGACTAGTCTCCCAGTTCCTGCTGCTGAAAAACATCCCCACAGCATGATGCTGCTACCACCATTGGCGTGGTTATGAACGGTGCCTGGTTTCCTCCAAACACGACGCCTGGCATTCACACCAAAGAGTTCAATCTTTGTCTCATCAGACCAGAGAATTTTGTTTCTCATGGTCTGAGAGTCCTTCAGGTGCCTTTTGGCAAACTCCAGGCGGGTTGCCATGCGCCTTTTACTAAGGAGTGGCCTCCATCTGACCACTCTTACCATACAGGCCTGATTGGTGGATTGCTGCAGAGATGGTTGTCCTTCTGGAAGGTTCTCCTCTCTCCACAGAGGAACGTTGGAGCTCTGACAGAGTGACCATCTGGTTCTTGGTCACGTCTCTGACTAAGGCCCTTCTCACCTGATCGCTCAGTTTAGACAGCCGGCCAGCTCTAGGAAGAGTCCTGGTGGTTCTGAACTTCTTCCATTTACGAATGATAGAGGCCACTTTGCTCATTGGGACCTTCAAAGCAGCAGAAATTTTTTGTATCCTTCCCCAGATTTGTGCCTTGAGACAACCCTGTCTCGGAGGTCTACAGACAATTCTTTTGACTTGATGCTTGGTTTGTGCTCTGACATGCACTGTCAACTGTGGGACCTTATATAGACAGGTGTGTGCTTTTCCAAATCATGTCCAATCAACTGAATTTACCACAGGTGGACTCCAATTAAGCTGCAGAAACATCTCAAGGATGATCAGTGGAAACAGGATACACCTGAGCTCAATTTTGAGCAAAGGCTGTGAATACTTATGTACATATGATTTCTTAGTTTTTTATTTGTAATAAATTTGCAAAAATCTCAAAAAAAAAACTTTTTTCACATTGTCATTATGAGGTATTGTGTGTAGAATTTTGAGGAAAAAAATGAATTTAATCCCTTTTGGAATAAGGCTGTAACATAACAAAATGTGGAAAAAGTGAAGTGCTGTGAATACTTTCTGGATGCACCGTATAGTGCACATTAAGTTTTAAATGCTGTATGGCTGCTGCTGGGAATCCTTTCAACTGAACATTTATCATCTGAGAAAGAGTGGAAACTAACGCAGTTGTGTGGAGTTGTGGTTATGGTGAGTGCTAAACTGTTGATCAGTCTGGAGGTGTGGGACCTGATTGATCTGAACCGCCGTCCAGAGGGAAACAGGTCAAACAGGTGGTGGGTGGGATGTGGGGGGTCTCCTGTGATGGCCTTAGTCTTCCTGAGACAGGAGGGTCTGGAGATGCCCTCCAGGGAGGGCAGAGGGCTGCTGCTGATTTTTTGGGTGGTGTTGATGACCCTCTGCACAGCCTTTCTGTTCTCGGCCATGAAGCTGGCGCACCACACACTCAGATAGTAGATGAGCACGATCTCCACTGAGCAGTGGTAGAAGGCCAGCAGCCACTTCTGGTCCATGTTCTTCTTTCTCAGGACACGGAGGAAGTGCAGCCACTGCTGGGCTTTCTTCACCAGGGAGTCCAGGAGAGGTCAGAGATGTGGGTGCCCAGGAGCCTGAAGGTGGGGCGAGTTTCCACACGGTCTCCATTCATGAGGAGGGGGTGTGTGGTCCTGTCTGTTCTTTCTGAAGTCCATAATGAGTTCTTTGGCTTTATGGACCTTCAGTTTAGGGTTGTTTGCTGAGCACCACATTAGTAGATTTGCTACCTCCACCCTGTATACCTTCTCATCGTCGTCGGTGATAAGCTCATTCAAGGTGGTGTCGTCCTTGTACTTCACGATGGCAGTGGTTGGGTGGGTTGGAATACAGTCAAAGGTATACAGGGCATACAGTAGAGGGCTTAGCATGCAGCCCTGGGGGGAGCCAGTGCTGAGTGACAGTGTGGAGGAGTGGTGGGGGCTGAGTCTGACTGTTTGTGGGTGGTTAGTAAGAAAGTTTTTTTTTTTTTTTAATCCAGGAGCAGGTAGGGAGTGGGATCTGGAGGTGGTGCAATTTGTTGATCAGGATATCGAGGGTGGTGGTGTTGAAAGCTGAGCTATAATCCACAAAGAGCATCCTCATTTAGCTCTTTGTGTTCCCCAGGGGGGTTCAGGGCTCTGTGAAGTGTGAAGGCTATAGCGTCTTCTGTGTACCGGTTCGCCCTGTAGGCAAATTGGTGGGGGTCGAAGGACTGGGGAAGACAGTCCCTGATGTGCTGGGACACCAGATGCTCAAAACACTTCATGACTACAGAATAGAATAGAATAGAAATTTATTACCTCCGCCAAGGGAGGAGGTAATGTTTTTCGTGGCGTTGGTTGGTTGGTTGGTTTGTCTGTCTGTTAGTAACATAACTCAAAAAGTTATGAACGGATTTTGATGAAATTTTCAGGAAAGGTGTGTAATGGCACGGGGAACAGATGATTAGATTTTGGTAATGATCTGAGAGTGCATACCTCCACCAAGGGCTTTGTTTGTATTTGTGCAGCAGAATTATACAAAAACTACTAGATGTATTTGGATGAAATTTTCACCAGAGGAGGTCCTTGGGCTACACAGGAACCCATTATATTTTGGAGGTGATCCATGAGTGCATACTTCTACCAAGGCTCAATCTCCTAGCAGTGGTTTAGCAGGATTACACAAAAACTAATGGATGGATTTTGATGAAATTTTCACCAGAGGTGGTCCTTGGGCTGCAGAAGACCCCATTAGATTTTGCTGATTATCCGAGAGGACATACCTCCACCAAGGCCCTATCTTCTCACAAAATTTTAGTAAAATTACTCAAAAACTAATGGATGGATTTTGATGAAATGTTCACCAGAGGTGGCTCTTGTCCTATACACGAACCCACTATATTTTGGAAGTGATCCATGATTGCATACTTCCACAAAGGCTCAGTCTCCTAGCAGTGGTTTAGCAGGATTACATAAAAACTAATGGATGGATTTTGATCAAATTTTCACCAGAGGAGGTCCTTGGGTTACAGATGAACCCATTAGATTTTTGAGCTGATCTATGAGCGCATACCTCTACCAAGGTGTGGAGTTTGCATGTTCTCCCCGTGTCTGCGTGGGTTTACTCTGGGATTTCTCCGGTTTCCTCCCACATGCCAAAAACATGCAAGTTAGGTTAACTGGCATCAACTGGGGATTCTAAATTGTCCTTAGGTATGACTGTGAGAGTGAATGGTTGTCTGTCTCTCTGTGTTGGCCCTGTGATGGACTGGCGATCTGTCCAGGGTGTACCCTGCCTCTCGCCCAAAGATGCTGGGATAGGCTCCAGCCCCCCCGCGACCCGAAAAAAATTAAGCAGAAGAAGATGGATGGATGTTTGGTACATCTATTTTATTTTAATACCTATACACTCATGGACATATTTAATACCACAGATTTTTACAACATTATCAACTCACACAGAGACAACAGCCTTCATCATTAATTATGAAAAGTCAATGACAAAAAATGGGCAGCTTCTATTAAAAAATAAATCATTTCAAAATACAAAAACTCTTTGCAAAAATATGAAAAGTCTGGTTTTTCAATAAGTAAAATATTAAACCTTCATTCAAATAAATAAATATTAACAAGAAAACTTAAAGTCTGTTCCCCAGATCAGCAAAATGAGCCAAAATTCCCCTCTCTGTTAACCTGCCCACCTCCATCCCAGTAAAGACTGTAAGGATAGTTTATACAGGGAAACTTATTTTATCAGTGAGAGGAGAGGAGCCAATGGACAAGAAAATAATGAAAATGAAACGAAAAAGTTGCAAATTTTATAGAAAAACTTTATAGGAAAGGTAACATGTTTATCATAAAACATGGCTAATTTATAGGAAAAAGCAATAAATTTATCAGGAAAGCAATAAACTTATCAGTAAAAAGTTGCAAATGTATTTTGAAAAAAGTTAACTTTCCAAGAAAAATGTTTACAACAAAAACCTCACTAATTGGTGAGAAAACTGGACATTTATGAGAGAAAAGGGTAAAACACACACACACACACACACACACACACACACACACACACACACACACACACACACACACACAGAGCGCGGGGAAAATAAGTATTGAACACGTTGCGAAAGATGCCAGCAGACGAGACAGCGAGCTGGACGACACGCCAAATTTGTTCACCTCCCAACATAAAACACAGAAAACTTCTCCCGGGGTCTCTGGGCACCTCCTTCTATACCACTTTATTCCTGCCCAATGAAACCCAGGGAGCCAAAGACAATACACACAGTACACAAAGCCTGTAAGGCACAATATCATTACAGGACACGAAACCCTGCTTATCACTCCCTCTCCCACTCTAGTGAACTCCGGTATCTCCTGACTCCCCGGGGTGCGGCCAGTCCTTTCTGTGGCATCTGAGACCCCCGGGTGCCACTTCCTCCTTCAGTCCTCTATTCCCCCCCCCCCGACTTCCGACACTGGGTGGAGAACCCCCCACTCAGAGCCACCACACAGCCCCCCCCCCCCCCGAACACCCAGAAAGGGGACTAACCCCCAGGTCCCGTGGGCTTGAGCCGGTGCCCAAAGCGGCTGTATTGGGGCATTGCCGGTCCGGTGGAAGCGTCCTCCTGGTGAGGTGTGCATGAGGGCAAGCTGGTCTGTGGAGGGGAAGAGCGTGGGGGGGGGGGGGAACAGGTTAGCTTTGCGAGCGCAATTCTCTACTGGGGGAACACTAACTTGTGGAACCACTGTCGGTGGGCATCCGCGCCGGGGAGCTTGGGCCAACACCACCTGTTTGTCTGCCAACACAAAAGCGGGCTTCAGCCTGTCAATGCAGACGGTCTTCTCATGCCCCCCAAGTCGAACACAAAATGCTTTATCCCAGTTTCCAGCACTCTGAGCAGTCAATCGTATGGTGGGCGCAGCAGGGTTTTGTGTGCATCGTTCCTGACAAAAATTAACTTGGCGCTCTGAAAGCTCTTTAGGATGAAGGTGTGGGGAAAACAATGGTGGGCCAGGCCCAGCACATTAGCAGCCTCTGTACTGTAAAAAAAAATTGCACGGGCGGGTCAGCCCCGGGTGTGGGATTTTCCAGTAAAAATTCCCCGGGGATCTGCAGTGGCTGAGAAAAAGTGAGTTCTGCCGGGGAGGCTGTCAGATACTCCTTAGGCGCAGAGTACAACCCTAACGGGACCCAGGGCAGGCGGTCGACCCAATTTGAATCCATGAGTGAGGCTCTGAGCGCTACTTTAAGCGACCTATGAAACGTTCGCATAACCCGTTAGCCTGGTGGTTGTAAGCGGTGGTGCGGTGGATTTTGACCCTCAGACTCTGGGCCATCGCGGACCAGAGTTCCGAAATGAATTGCGGAGCCTTGTCGGAAGTGATGTCCGCCGGGGATCCAAACCGTGCAATCCAAGCCAACAAAAAAGTGTGAGCCACTTCCGCAGACATGGTGGAAGCCAGCGGGACCACTTCAGGCCAATGCGTGGTGCGGTCCATGATTGTCAAAAGGTGTGTGAAACCTTGCGACGGAGGAGAGGGCCACCAAATCCACGTGGACGTAGTCGAACCTCTTGGCTGGAATTTGGAACGGCTCGAGGGGGGCTTTGGTGTGCTTGTGCACTTCGGCCCACTGGCATGCGACGCACGCTGCAGCCCACTCTTTCATGTCCTTGCGTAAGTGAAGCCAGACAAATTTCACCCCCACCAGTTTAACCGAGGCACGTACGCCAGGATGTGAAAGGGAGTGGACTGACTCAAAAATGCGGCGACGCCAAGAGCTTGGAACCACCGGGCATGAGCGATTGGTGGAGAGGTCGCAGAGCAAGGGGGGTACCCATCTTGCACCACCCTGCTCTCCAGTTTCAACCCAGTAGGCACAGACTGGAGTGCACAAATGTCCACATCCCCAGTTTGCTTTGCTGCCATGACAGGGAAATCTATTCCCATGTAGACCAGGGAGAATAACGTGCGCGACAGGTAGTTGGCCACAACGTTAAGCTTACCGGCTACGTGTTGAATGTCGGTCTTTGAACTCCAAGATCATGGCCAAATGTTGTTGCTGCCGGGTCAACCATGGTTCCGAGACTTTGGACATTGCGTACGTTAGCGGTTTATGATCAATGAACGCGGTGAACTCGCACCCTTTCAGCCAAAACTGGAAGTGGTGCGTCGTCAGGTGGAGGGCCAACAGCTCTTTGTCAAATGTACTGTATTTGCTTTTGCTGTCACGCAAAGTACATCTGAAAAACGCAAGTGGCTGCCACAAACCGGAGACATACTGTTCCACCACTGCCCCTATGGCAACGTCAGACGCGTTGGTGGTGGGTGCTAGCCGCATTGATGGGGCCGGGTGGGCCAGCAAAGTGGCGTTAGCGAACGTTGTTTTGGCTTTTGCAAAAGCCTGGACTTGCTTTGGGGTCCAGTCGATGTTTTCCGCAGGCTTCTTTTTTTTGAGCGCAGTGTACAACAGTTGCAGCAGCTGGGCTGCTCGGGGGAGGAAACGGTTGTAAAAGTTGACCATGCCCAAAAATTCCTGTAGGGCCCTCACAGTCTGTGGATGCAAAAAATCCGCCACGGCGTGCACCTTATCAGGCAGTGGAATCGCGTCCTCCGGCGAAATGCGGTGACCCAAAAAATCAGTCACTGGCACACCAAACTGGCATTTTGCTGGGTTAACGATAAGCCTGTGTGCTTCCAACCTCTGGAAAATTAGTTTGAGATGGGTGAGGTGCTCCTCCTCGGATGTGCTAGCCACCAAAATGTTGTCTAAGTAGACAAAAACGAAAGGCAGGTCACGGAGCACCGTGTCCATCATTCTTTGGAAGGTTTGTGCCGTGCCCTTTAACCTAAACGGCATGCGTAAAAACTCGAAAAAGTCAAAAGGAGTTATTACCACTGTTTTGGGCATGTCCTCCGCGCTCACCGGGACCTGGTGGTAACCGTGGACCAGATCCACTTTTGAAAAAACACGCGTCCTGGCCAGACGCATTGAAAAATCCTGGATGTGTGAGATGGGGTACCGATCAAGTTCCGTGGCGTTGTTCAAGCGCCGGGAATCACCGCACGGTCACCACGATCCATCGGCCTTGGGCACCATGTGTAGCGGGGATGCCCATGGGTTGTTGGAGCACCTAACGATGCCCAGTTGCTCTAAGTTAGCGAATTCCTCACGCCCGCTGTCCAGCTTAACTGCGTCCAGGCGCCGAGGGCACGTGAACACCAGCAGACCTTTTGTTGTTATGAAATGCTCGACCCTGTGTTTAGTTACCGTAGCAGAAAAAGTCGGAACCGTGAGTGCTAGGAACTGTGAAAGCAAATGCTGGTACTTACCCCCTGGCGCTATAACGCTAGCATGTGTTGTTGGCCCAACTCCCGGAGCTGTGCAGGGCAAGGAGGAAAAAGAAACAGCATCCACTAAATGTTTGTTGGCAACATCGACTAACAATCCGTAAGCACATAAAAAATCAGCGCCTAAAATGGGGACAGAACATGCAGCTACCACAAAGTCCCACTAGTAATTGCGTCCGTGTAAGCATACTGTCATCGTTCATTTGTCAAATGTCCTGATGCTGGATCCATTGGAGGCTGTAAGCTCGGGGCGGCAACCTTCTGCTGACCTGTCCGCGCTGACCGGCAGAATGAGGCTCTTCTGGGAGCCGGAGTCCACCAAGAAATGTCTCCCCGAACATGTGTCTGCGATGAAAAGCAGCTTGTTCCTGTCACCAGCGGTCGCAGCTGCTAATGACTGCTGGCCATGTCATTTCCCTGGCTTCTTGAATTGGCACGTGGCAGACAGTGTTGGGCATTCGAACCAAACCGGCGGTGATAGAAACAGAGTGTCCCGTTCCTGCGTCTCCTAGTGTCCGTCCCAGCCGCCCCCAACGGCTCCTCGACCTCGCTGGAGTCCTTCATGGCTGCTGGTGTTGTTGTGTGTGCACTGAGAGCTCTGTTCACCAGGATGATGCGGTCCGCTTCTTGCGCCAAGACGGAGTAGTTCTTGGCCACCAGCAGCGGTGAGTTGGGCAGGATCGCCCATACTGTAGCTGGTAGGTTTCTGAAGAATAGGTGGGCAAACAGGAAAGGTGTGTCATCCTCCCCCATCAGCACTAACATGCTCTCCATCAGCTCCACAGCTGACCTGTCACCCAATTGTGAGTGTGTGAGGAGTTTCTCTGCCCTCTCACTGTCCGACAGGGTATAACGTTGAAGCAGCATCTGCTTGAGCGCTTCATATTTTCCCTGGGCTGGTGGCTCCTGGAGCAGGCTTGCTACTTGTTGTGTGGCGCGCACATCCAGCGCAGTGACCACATGATAATATTTGGTGTTGTCTGTGGAGATCCCGCGGAGTACAAATTCGCTTCCACATGTAGAAACCAAGCAGTCGGATTGTGAAGCCAGAAGTCCGGGAGCTTGACTGTGACAGCGCATGCCGCGCTGGTGTTCTCCCTCTGGGTTGTCTTCGGGGTGGTGCTCGGCTCATTCTCTATTGCACGTCTTAGGGTCACCAATATGGAAGATGAAAGCAGACGAGACAGCGAGCTAAACGACACTCCAACTTTATTTACCTCCCAACATAAAACACAGAAAACTTCTCCCGGGGT
Source organism: Pholidichthys leucotaenia (assembly GCA_020510985.1). Taxonomy (NCBI): domain Eukaryota; kingdom Metazoa; phylum Chordata; class Actinopteri; order Cichliformes; family Pholidichthyidae; genus Pholidichthys; species Pholidichthys leucotaenia. Next base: position 291,125,999 of record CM035845.1, read on the forward strand.
CTCTGGGCGCCTCCTTTTATACCACTTTATTCCTGCCCAATGAGACCCGGGGAGCCAAAGACAAAACACACAGTTCACAAAGCCTGTCTGGAACATTAACATTACAGGACACGAAACCCTGCTTATCACTCCCTCTCCTACTCTAGCGAGCTCCGGTATCTTCTGACTCCCCGGGGTGCGGCCAGTCCTGTCTTTTGCATCTGAGACCCCACGGGTGCCACCTCCTCCTTCAGTCCTCTATTCCATCTCCCACCTCAACTTCCAGCTCTGGGTGGAGAACCCCCCACTCAGAGCCACCACAACGTCAACATTTTTCTCATCAAACATATTTCTGATGGAGCCATTGACCTGAGATTTTCACCAGATATCAGTAACAACCCAAGTAATCCATACATAATAAATTGGGTCTTTGTCTAAATGAAGAGGAAAAAAAATGAAACCATTACATAGAATTAAAATTTAACCAGTATCCATGTGAATGCTGCAAAAGAAAAAAGTTGCAAATTTACTAGAAAAAAATGGCAAACCTATGAGAAAAAAGCTGCAAATTTACAGGAAACAAACATAGCAAATTACGGAGAAAAAAAATTAAAAAATTAATAAGGATTTGTATTTATGTTTAGTATTGGTGCTTCGAATGCATTTTATTCAGCTATGTAACATGATATAAAAAGATTTATGATGATATGGTGGAACAGTCTTCTCTTTTTGCCAGGTTTTAGGGGAGATATGTCCCCCCTCTCCTTGATTTACGCCTGTGGAGTTAGAGGAAGAGTGTATTTGCTAAAAAGTTACCTGCAGACTTTACTCTCTCAGAGCTGTTTTTCTCATAAATTTGTGATATTTTGTTTTACATTGAAGATATTTTTCTACTTTGTGATTTTTTTGGATGGATGGATGGATAAATTTGCAACAGCCAATGATAAATTTGTGAGATTTTAATGCAAATTTACGACTTTTTACTCATAAATTGATCAATTTTTTCATGTAAATTTGTGATGTTTTATTCATGAATTTATAACTCTTCTGGTAGATGTGCAACTTTTTGAAAACTGTGCAAATTTGAAATTAATACAAATCATATATAGTAATAAATCAAGAGCCAGAATAGAAAAAATACTCAAGAGTCCAAAGTATCCTGCAGTGAAACCATCCATCCATCCATCATCTACCACTTATCCGGGGGTGCGGGTCACAGACACAAGCAGTTTAAGCAGAGAAGGCTTATATCAGAATATAATTTGTTTATTAATGTGCATGTAAACAGTGTTGTTTCCCCCCCAGCCTCTTTAACCCCCTTCCATAACCACCTTTCTCCACCTGTCATTGTGATTAATAGGAGATATGTAAATTCAGTCGCCTTCCTAATTTCTCCTTCATTTGTCCTCACCTTCCACCATCAATCACACCTGAAGTTCAGCTCTCCACCATTTCAGCTGTTGTCAGGGAATCAATTCCTGTTTCTGTTTATTGGCTGAAAGACAGAAACCCTAACACCATCAGCATCAAAACAGTAATGCATTGTAGTAAATGACTACTAATGGCTTTTTTCAGGTCCACTTAAAATACATGCATTTGACCCAATTAATTCTCATTTGAGCTTAGATGTGAAAGAAGATACTAAACAAAGCAAATTCAAAACCCTTAGTCAGATGAGCTAACTTAAAGGCTGCATATGGCTTGTTTGTTTTTTGTCTGAAAAGATATTTCATTTGCTTCAAGATAATTTTACTTGTTTAAAGAAATCTTCCTAAGTCTTGCTCTGCTGACAGATGATGAAATAAGCTAGATTTATTTAAATAAGTCAAAGCCTCGACTGAAGATATTTCATTTTACTAAGTTTAGGACTGGGTGATATGGCCTGTAAAATCCCACATTTATTTCACACCACATTCGATTTTCAATTTTTATTATCAATATTTTTGATTGAAGACAATTAATTATTTCAAATAAAGTTTTTTCCACAGATAAACTTGATTCCCTTTTGTGAATAAAACCCTAACCTGGCTTTAACCAAATCAAACTTTTTTTTTTTTTTTTTATAATAAAGGTTTGATCAACTTAACTTTCATAAAATTAACTTTTAAGGGTGGGGAAGAGGGTTAGAATTGGAGGCTACCATATTTACTCTTGTGATTGGGAAAATCGATTTCCACAATATTTATTTTTTGACACTATCCAAACCAAATACTTTGATTTTTAATTTAAATTCAATTTATTGCCCATCCCTGTCTGAGTTTTTCCAACAGTGTAGAGAGGTATGGTTAACCTGAACATTTTTCTTGTAAATTTTAGATTTTTTTCAAGTAAATTTGATGTTTTTTTCATTAACTACTTTTTATATACTGTAAATTTGCTTTTAATACCTTATAGATTTGTTTTTTTTTTCCCCTCTTACATTTGATCTTAAACTAGTACATACCCGTGCATACCCGTAGAAACCAAGTATAAGCAAGTATTTCTACATGCCCGTTGCTGAAGTGTCTCCTCCTGTCTCAGACGGCTGTGTTGTTCACAGTCATGCCTGCAGCATACTGCTCGAACCTGAGGTGTTTCGTCTTCACAGCATCTTTTCTGACGTGCAGCAGTTCTCCTCACTCTATTGCTCTCCATCTGGTGGGTCTTCTTCTTCTTCTTCTTCTTCTTCGTTCAGACCACTGGTTGAGGGATAGGTGCGTCGTATTTCCAGTTCATGGAGAGGATTCTGAAAATTGATCTGAGCAAAAAGTGGCTTTGGACCGTGTTCTGCAGACCCGTGCATGCCTGTAGAAATCAAGAAACAAGTGTAGTCAGGAGTTTACTTGGAGCTGGTGTACTTGGTAACAGCCTTGGTTCCCTCGGACACGGCGTGCTTGGCCAGCTCACCGGGCAGCAGGAGGCGCACTGCCGTCTGGATCTCCCTGGAGGTGATGGTGGAGCGCTTGTTGTAGTGGGCCAGACGAGAGGCCTCGGAGGCAATGCGCTCAAAGATGTCGTTGACAAAGGAGTTCATGATGCTCATGGCCTTGGAGGAGATACCGGTGTCAGGGTGGACCTGCTTCAGTACCTTGTAAACGTAGATGGCGTAGCTCTCCCTCCTGGTCTTCCTCTTCTTCTTGCCTCCTTTACCGGTGGTTTTGGTCACGGCTTTCTTGGAGCCCTTCTTGGGCGCAGACTTGGCCGGTTCAGGCATCCTGATTTTGTCGATACTTGGCAGCAACGAATTGAACAAGCGTTGAACAAGAGTTGAACAAGCTATAAAAATTATATTGTACATATTTTATATTTACCTATTTTGTAAGATGTGTGCCTGTGTTTGTGTCTATTGAATGTAATTAGTGGCTTGTAAATATGGATGTCACCAACTGCAAAACAAATCTACCTACGGGTACAAATAAAGTAACCTGAACCTGAACCTGAACCTGAAACTGAAGCAACCAGCTAAAATCAGTGCTTTGCTTGGCATTCTACAGATTTGTAGTGTAGACTGGCATTCTTCAAGGTTCCACATTTTTACTGTGTCAGCACCTGTTTTAAAACAACATTGCTCAGAAAGTGACGCTTTTTCTTAGTTTCTTCATCTTGAGCAAGAATATGAAGAGTGCTTGATCTGGCAACTCTGCCTGCGGCAAGGTAGAATTGGGCATGGCTGAAGCAATCTGTTGTGCAGAAAAGACCAATGCGCTGTAAAGCAAGGTGAATGGCAACATGTTGTGAGATGGTGTGAGTGCGATTCGTGGAATGAGGAGAGTGTGTCCAGCACTGACACTAATCACAGATGTTGCAACCAACAGGTAAGGCTGCATTTGTTCAATGATGTATCTTGAGCCATTGCGATGTCCATTTTGTTGGTCAAAGTTTAGCAGTAGCATGATGACGATTTGCAAGGCAGGCATCCTTGGACATCATGTCTCCATGATTGGTAGCCAGTCCTATTGTCTATATGACGGCATCACGAGTCCCGATGGTCCTGATGGAGATTTCTTGAATTTATAGATAGATGATTCATCATTTAAGATTTGCATGCAGCTCCATGGCTGAATGCAGACCGCTGATATAATTCAATTCAATTCACCTTTATTTATATAGCGCCATTTCACAACAACAGTCATCTCATAGCACTTTCAACTGTAGGGGAAACCCCCACAATTACAGAAAGACCCCAGCAATCAGGTGATCCCCTGTGAGCAAGCACTTGGCGACAGTGTAGAGGAAAAACTCCTTTTTAGCAGGAAGAAACCTCCAGCAGAACCAGGCTCAGGGAGGGGCAGTCATCTGCTGCGACTGGCTGGGGGTGAGGGGATAGAGAAGAAGAAGAAAAGAACAGACATGTAGTGTCACAGACCCTCCCGTGCGCTTTTCCAATGCGCACGGCGTGGGGTGAAATGAGGATTTACGTGCAGGGTTCCACCAACACACATTTATTAACATGAAGACTTACAAAAAGCTACGAAGAAACACTTACAGTGGACGTTCGGTGGCCAGCATCGCCCTACGAACGCATGAGATGAGGCGTGTATCCACACTGGTGTCCCACAGCCGGAATCACTATAAAGACGCAGGAGAACCACGGGCTGCACAGAGTGGATACACGACGTAGTGGAGCCGACAGTTCACTGATACACGCACAAGCAGGCAGTCGATCAGTTAGACAAAGACCCAGCAGTGCGTGACTGGCAAAAGGCGCTAAAGTACACACACTGCTGGTTATGGTGTAATGAGGAGCACCTGGACGAGGACCGGGAAAGATGATTAACGGGGCTGGGAACAGCTGATGGTAATGAGAGAGAGAGAGGGGGCGTGGCCGGACCGGCAGACTGTCGGCAGAGCTCACAGAAAGTAGGTCACAGTGGCTGTCTAACAGCTGCCGGTCAGAAAGTGGCTATGGATACGGGAGGCAGACTGAAATACATAATACACACATATGCTGCAGCACCTATACCCACAGAAAGGGCAAGACCGAGCCGGGGAAACCAAGCCGGTTCGGCTCCTGACATGTAGAGAGCAAACAGCACGATGGGGACTCAGTCTATGGGAGAGAACAAACGGATGTAAATGACCAGCAAAAATATTTCATTGAGATTGAAGAAAGGAGTGAAGCCCAGTGCATTGTTGGGGATCCCCGGCTGTCTAAACATATTAGCAGCATAACTAAGGAAGGATTCAGGGGCGCCTGATCCCACCCTAACTATAGGCTATTTCAAAAAGGAAGGTTTTAACCCTATTCTTGAAAAAGAGATTGAGTCTGACTCCAAAATCCAGATTGGCAGCTGCTTCCAAAGGAGAGGATCCTGATAACTGAAAGCTCTGCCTCCCATTGTACTTTTAGAGATTCTAGATATTACAAGTAATCCTGCATTTTGGGAGCGTAGTGCTGTTAGGACGATAAGGTACTATCAGATCTTTTAAATAAAAAGGGGCCTGATTATTTAGGGCTTTGTAAGTAAGGAGAAGGATTTAAAACTTAATTCTAAGGGAAGCCAATGAAGGGAGGCCAGAACTGAAGAGATATGATCTCTCTTTCTAGTATCTGTTAAAACTCTTGCTGCAGCATTTTGGATGAGCTGAAAACTTTTTAAAGATGTTTTAGGACAACCTGACAATAAAGAGTTACAATAATCTAATCTAGAGCTAACAAAAGCGTGGATCAGTTTCTCAGCATCACTCTGAGACAAGATGCTCCTAATCTGTCATGGACACTGGAGGAAAGGTGGGTAAAGTGGCTTGGCCCAGGGACACAATGGCAGGATATCTGGAGAGAGCGGGATTCAAACCGCAAACCCTCTGGTTATTAGATGACCTGCTCTACCTCCTGAGCCACTGCCGTAAACATTTCCCTCCTCCATTCCATTTTTGCTGAGCATCAAGCTGGACGCCAGGAAGTTCCATTTTTATATGGTCCTTGGCATGACCCAGCCGGGACTTGAACCCCTACCTCCTGGTTGTGGGGCAGATGCTTTACCTCTAGGACACCACTTCGGCCTAGAGGAGTTATTGGTTTGGTTTTATAGGTGTTAAGGTGGAGTAAGGTGTGAATAATGGAAATAAAGTCAGCTGAAAATATATACGTATATATATATATATATATATTACTAACTGTGTTAATGAATTTATCTGTTCATTAATTTTAACAGTATAAAATGTGATGCTTAGATTTTCAGCTGAAGCAGCGATTGGTAACACAGATTAGCATGGTTAACCACTATTACCAGCCTGATGTTAAAGATTGTTGCACAGTAGGAATTTACAAGTCTAAACTTCTAAATCAAAATTGACAGTAAGCAAGTTTCATTTCTACAGCTACACTCTCCATCATTGTTTTTCAACTGGGGGTCTGAGGGTCCTGTGAGAAATTGTCTAATTCCAACTCCAATTTCTAATTGCAATTTTTTACTGTTGTTGTGCATTGATGCCTTCAGTGGCTCTCCATGTCAGCAAGCAGCAGAACGAACGCAATCCCTCTTCTTGCTCTTCTTGAGAGAGGCTGAGCCTGAGTTGAGGATTCCTGCACAACCAGAGGCAGCAGTTTCAGAACCCTTGGATTTACTATTGCTGAACCCACAACACTATCTGGATAGGGAAAATGTCACCGCCTCCCCCAGAAACTGCATCCCGATGTTGGCCGCCCCCTGCACCAAACAAGCACGGATACAGAGGTCTGCCAGTGTTAAGCCGAGAAAAGCATGTCTGCTCTAAAAACGGCCCCCTTTGTGAGAGACGTCTAAGGTCAATGGCTGTCTCATTTTCAAACTAATTCTAACACCAGCGGCAAAAGCATCAAGTGAACTCCTAGCCTGAGTTGAACAAAATCCAACTTACGTGGACATGAACTCAAGCACTTGTGATTGATTTTGTATGTAATCGCTCCTTCTTTCACAATGAACATAATCAAATTACAAGACTAAATTGTCACCAGATATGCTGTAATAGGCTAAAATGTGTCATTTTATAGCACTTTAGATTTTTGGGGTTCTGTGGCTCAAAAAAGGTTGAAAAACAGTGTTATTCTACCAGGGTGCCCTGGCATGTTCAGGTTTGTGTGGGAAATTATCTAATTTTACTTGCTAATTGGTCCAAAAAATTGCAATAATTTGCCGTTGTTGTGCATAGGTTCTGCAGGCGCCCATGCCTAACAATGGAAATTTATTTACATTTTTTGGACCAATTGAGAAGTGAAATTTGATAATTTGCCAGGGCACCCTGGTTGCAAAACAATCTATGTATATAATGTAATAGTAGCAGTATGGACATTCACCACTAGATGTCTCTGCTCACTGTTGAGTGACTTCTTACTGTTGGTCGCTATTTCTCTGTTTCATTCCTCTGAATTGTGTGTATTTGTGATCCTTAGGTGTCCATCAAGTTTGTGAGTAATCTCAGAAAGTCAGCTGCATATCGGCCCATTGCTGGAACTGAAATGACCCATACTACCTTGTCATCAACACATAAGCATAGCGCTGCCATTACCGTGACCTCAGAGTTTTTATCACTTCCACTTCTTTGGGAGTCTGAGACAAGCCTTTTCCATTTGGCAGGTAAACCCTCCATTTTAGCAGCTATTAAGGGAAACCCACTGTGGCAAACGACGTTAAATTAATTTCTGTTCTGCTTTCCTGAAGATTTTCCACTTGATGTATCAAAACTGAAGTCCAGAGAAACCGATCTGAATTATGTGACGTCTTTAAAGATGTTGTGGTTCTTTAGATCAGTTTATTATCCTGTGGCACAGTGGAAGCCATTTTATTTAGCAACATGTGCGTTAGCGATATAGCTAAACAAGTTTGGGCCTGTCTGTGCATATGCAGAAATACGTTTAGCTTCAGGAACAGCACGTGTGTTTGTGCGTGATGCCTTACACAAAGAAAAAAAGATAACAGAGAAAGCAAACCAACAGCAGACGGTTATATTTTCCCCCCCCCCACACAAGAGTATTTATATAAATCTAAATCAAATGTGCACGACCAACAATGTTAAAACAAACTGGCGCCTGTTTGTTAAAAAGAGAGAGGAAGTGAGGATGAAAGCATGATCAGATGCAGTGTCATTTACAGTCAGTGCTATATACAGTACATACGTATGAGCAGTGGCCAATGGACAACACACACACACGCACGCACACACACACACACACACACACACACACATGACCTGTTATCTAATGACAAAACTGGGCTTGTAATGATTTCACAGTGTGGTGAGGAAATGAGTCAAAACAGCAGGACGAGTCAGGACAGATAATCGGAAGAAAGCAACAAGTCGAGGAGAGTGATTCAAATCCAATGTTTTTAAGCTAAAAAAGGGAAAAAAACACACACACACACACACACACACACACACACACACACACAGATCTTGAAGTGCTCTGACTTGGCAATTTCATTTGAGTAAAAAAAAAAAAAAAACAAACAAAAAAAGCAAGAAATGTCTTTTACAGTTTAGGAGCCAGAATAAAACTGAGTGTGATGTTAGACATTTTCTCTCTTCGATTTTCAACAGCTGGCTTTTATTCTGAATATGTCAAAAAGGAGACAACTGTAAGCGTGAAAGGAGGAAAAAAAAAAAGAACAAGCATGAACAGTTCATCAACGAATCTGCCTCAAACAAATTATCTACAGTATTCACAACACCAGTAATATTTATGAGAGAAAAAAAAAAGGTTCCAGTATTTAACAACAAATGCTTAACTGAGATCAGTCCAGTGCTGCCGCATGCACCCTGTCAGTGTGAAACCGAACACCTACCGAGTTTTTTTGCTTCCTTTCATCCTTCATAATAAATACACTTATCTGTGGCTTGATGCTCTTGTTATTCTGGTTGCTTTTAACTTACCAACATTGCTTGTTGATGCTTTAAAACCTAGTGCCCTGATCCAGTTTGTGGTCAAATAATGTCTCAAAAGTAAGGGGTGAAAGTTTTTCACGGCAAACCCAAAATAACTGAAAGACACGTTGAAATTCACTATTGCTGGACACCACCACTCGCTTCCACCTGTCCACTGCGTTCAGTCCCAGTTTCATTCACCCTTACCAGTGTTTGCCGTCACACAACCAGGCGTTCACTTTATTTGATATCTTTGCCATCTTTACAACCTTCGGGGGTTCAGTAAGGTCTCCACACAGCTTCAGCGGCAGCCATGTTTGTAGGCGAGCTACTGTGGCTTGACTCCACCTCCACTCCCACCCCTTCATTCTGGTTGGGCAAAGACGGGTGCAGGAGCGAGGAGCCCGTGGAGGCGTTGGTGCACGGTGGCAGGATCCTCGGGGGCGAGCGTGAATCGCCACCGCTGCCTCCTCCGCCGGCCATCATGGAGAACTGGTAGGAGCCGGCGGCGGTGGAGTAGTAGAGGTGATACGGCGAGGAGGTGGACTGGAATGGGCCGTTCTGAGCCTGGTGCGGCGTGTTTGTGGGGTACGGAGGTGGCAGGTAGGTGTGGTACCGCCCTGCAGGGGTGGTTGCCATAGCCGTTGCCATAGTGATACCGAGGGCACCGTTGGAGACAGGGTTGTGAGATGGAGTGTAAGTGAAGGCGGCGGCTGTGGGAGGGTAGTGCATCCGGGGGTCAGAGAAACGGGAGTCGGGCAAGGAGGAGAGGGAAGTGAAGGGTCGCTCCAAGGTCACCCTGGGGTCACCAAAGGCTGTGAGATCAGGACCTATGTGAGGGCAAAGGTCAGAGAGGTTTGAACCCACTTCTCTTTGTTTTCTCTTTGTGTGCATTTATGGATCAGTTACCTGTGAGTCGTGAGGACAAGTCACTGAGTGAAGAGCGTCCAGGTGACAGAGGATTGGATGAATGGACGGTAGGTGTCGTTATCTGGCCAAGGTAGGGGTAGGACTGGTCATAAGACCAAGATGGAGATGACTGCATCTGTCTGGAGTCTGAGAGAGGAGATGGAGAGAGATTTACTTTGGAACTGTAAAAACATTTTTCAGTAATATCACCAAATGGTCACAAGCTGTTTCTGTTACATGCACAAGAGACAAGTCTGTATGAACCAATCAGTGTCCTTCTAAAACTCTCCATTTGAAATAAAAATTCTTTTCTAATTTAATCACTCTTTCTTTTCATAGTATTTAGATTAAAGATGACAACACCCTTTTTAAAATAAATTATTCTAGCTGAAATCCAGGGGTCAGCAACTGGGAATGGAAAGAGCCATTTTGATCAATTTTAGTGAATAAAACCTGCATAAGCTGTAAAATATATATGCTTTAAAATGAAGGTTAAAAAGCAGAATTATAGAAGTATAAACTGCCATGACAACATTACAATGTCAAGATGTAGTTTTTGTTTGGCATTAAAACTGAAAGTGTGCATGAAAAATATTATGCTTTCAATCCCTTTAATAAGATGAAACACCTGTGCACTCATAATGATATAAATCTCATATTGAAAAGGAAAAGAAAATAAAAAAATAAATAAATCTCACATTGATAAACAGTGATTTATTTACAAATAAAATAAACATTTTTGGAGTGAAAAAGGAAAGAAGAGGAAGAAAAGACAGAAGAAAGCCCAAAAGGCTGAGACTTGAATCTTGGGGAATATGACATGCAAGAATAAATTTATTATAATCACTATGAGGACTGCTAAACATGAACTCTTTGACAACTACAATTTAAGGCGGTCTGAGGCTTAGAGAGTTACTGAAAAATGATAGCTGTAACATCCAACAAAATCTAAAAAGTAAAACCCAGGCCTGATTTTGTTCAAAGCAAAGTAAGTTTACAACAAGAGCACTCTGAGGCGAGTGCAATACCCCCGCCTCTGTTTTCTTTGAAGGTCCCAATACTTACTGACAGAGAGCAGTTTTCAACTTTTCAATATAATTACTGTGGCAGAATCAAATTATAATAAGCCTATCATCCACGAATATACAGTACATTCAAGTATACGTACAACCATAGTTGCCAAGTCCGCTTATTATAAGCAACCTTGGGCTTGTTTTTCTCTAAAGTTGCTTGGAAATCTCGTCAGTTGTGGGTTTTTTGGCTTGTTATTTAACGTGTAGTTGCTTATTTGTTCTTGCTTTGCTGTCTGTGTGACAGCTCTCCCTGCTCGGTTGCACAAGATTATAAGCTGTGTCTCCATACCAAGAAGTTCAAAATCTGTTAATTTTTGGGGAAGTTATTGAGGTAAGAGGGACTGGCCAGGGGCTTCATTTCTGGCGGCCAATGATCCATCCAGTTTTTCTATACAGATCAGTGGCCTGCCCGACTCCACTCGGCTCTGCACTCGCTAATGGGGCGTGAGCTATCCAGGTTTTTTTTTTTATACAGATCAGTGCATATGGGACCTTAAATCGAAAAAAAAAAAAAATAAAAAAATTCTCCACTGAAATGAATGGCAAGAGCAAAATTATCTTTTGATCCTGATCAAATTTTGCCATGAGTTACACATATGATGTTTGTCAATTTAAAAGAAAACTTTCCACGTAATTAAAGTTGTCAGCTGTCATATAATATTTAGTTTTTGTTTAAAGGACGAGCAGACAACAACTCCCACTATCCCACATCACTAAACTGTAATCGTGTTTAGTGCTGCTACTTATGCAGAATGCACATGTTTTTTCTTTTGATTACTTTTGATTCTTTTGATCAGAGTTTAAAATTTTAATTTATTCAAAGTTTTTATGTTGACTGTGTTTACTATAAATTTGCTGTTGCTTATACAGAATGCATATGTATTTTCATTTAATTAGAGTTTATAAAATTCCATTATTCAATGCTTACTGTGTTTACAGTCAATTCACTGCAAACAAAAATAAATCTATATATTGATATGTTATCAAACAGCCTCTCTTTCACACAGTGTGATAGGTTGCTTTTTTTTGGGCTTGTTTCCATGGAGCTGGTTGCTTGTTTCTCTTGTGAAACCTGGCAACACTGTGCACAACCCACAGTTGTAGGGCAGGACCCCGAGGTGAACCCGAGTAGCAATTACGGTGACCCTAGAGAGATTTACATGTTCTGTAGTAAGAGATCATAGGGAGTGCCAACCTTGACCTTTGACCTTTTGACCCCAAACCTGTAGTCAGAGGTTATAGTTTCAGAGTGAACCTGTGTGCAAAGTTTGGTGGCCCTACCTTTCACTGTTGTTGAGATAAACTTTATAAGACATTTTGATGTTGACCTTTGACCTTGCAATCCCAAAACCACAGTCACACTTCAGGGTCACATGGTGAACCTGTGCACCAAGTTTGGTGGCTCTAGCTTTATTTGTTGTACAGTAATAAGGCATAAGAAATGCCTCCATGTTTAATGTTGCAGCATTGCACCAAGACAAATTCCTAGTTTGTGTACTACATGAACAATGGCAATAAATCTCATTCTGATTCTGACCTTGACTTTTGACCTTTTGACCCCAAACCCATAGTCAGAGGTCAGGATCCCAAGGTGAACCTGTGTAGAAAGTATGGTGACCCTAGCTTTCTTTGTTGTTGAGATATAGTTTATAATCCATTTTGATGTTGACCTTTGACCTTGCCATCCCAAAACCACAGTCACACTTTAGGGTCACAGGGTGAACCTGTGTACCACGTTTGGTGACCCTGACCCTAACTTTACTTAACTTTACTAATGTTAACTTTGACCTTTGGACCCCAAACCCATAGTCTGAGGTCAGGATCTCAAGGTGAACCTGTGTATCATGTTTGGTTACCCTAGCTTTACTCGCTGCACAATAATAAGGTATAAGGAATGTTAACCTTGACCTTTGACCCATAGTTAGGTGAGGGTATATGTCGTCCAAGATGTGTATTAGATACAACTCTTGTATCGATTTGAAAAGTCTACATCATTTCTTTCAGTCGCTATTGTGTTTAGAAGATTTAGGGAAAAATCTGACCTCTGACCTAAAGGTCATCCAATGAGAGTGACATTGCAATGTGCGCATCATCAAAGTATTGCAAATTATGGTACCAATTTTCAAAACAATTGGAACAAAACTGTAGGAGGAGTTGATTTCATAAGACAGTTACTGTCTATGAAGTGAGGTGAAACAGGAGGTCATAGGTCAGGGACTACAATTCCCGCAAAAATCATCCGATCAGAACCAAATAGCAATATGCACATCCTCAGTATATATCAAACCATGGTACCAAGTTTTGAAACAATGGGACCAAAACCGTTGGAAGAGTTAATTTCACAAAAGTGGGACAGACTGACTGACTGACCCATAACATAATCCCCCTTCGGTCTTCGCCCAAAGGGCTCCTCGACCCCTTTGGGCTTCGATCGGCGGGGGATAAAAATCATGGTAGCCAGACATCCTTGAGACTTTTTAAATCAGATTCTTTCTTAAAAATACATAGATTCTTTCTGATTTTTCTTCATAAACAATAAAGCCTCCGTCCGATAGGACTGAAAAAAAAAAAAGTTGTGACGTGGAACATAAATGTTTGGCTGATTTGGTTTTAAAGTCCTGCCGTCAGACAGGAGTTAATGAAAGAAACGAGAAAGATGGAGGAGAGGAAGCAATTAAGTTGGTGTGGAAGTGGATGATGAAGAAAGGGCTGCGAATGTGTGTGGGTGGGTTCTCTCATTCACTTCACTGTTTTCCCTCCAAAGTCTAATAAACGGCAGTGATCATCCACGGGTTTGCAGACAGCACAGACTCGGAAATGAATTGTACACAGCAGCCAAGACGTCAATGAAGGCTCTTCAAGTCTTGCCAAGAACTGACATAAACGTGCATGTGTTTGTGTGTGCATGTGTGTGGTGTATCTGGGTGATGTTGGAGCACAGGCCCCGTGCCAAGCCCCCTCTTTTACTGGCTTCTCTCCTTGGAAGGAGAGCACCAATGTTGAGCTGGAGTCACAGGAGGCTGGATATTTGGAAGTGGATCCAGAGCACCCTGAACAGCACGTTTTGCGTTTGACAAATACAATACTTGCCAAAAATAATGTTCTTTATGGCTTTCCTCTAAAAAAATACTCCTGCTTTATCACTGGATAAGCTATAACCATGTGGACCTGACCAAAGTCATAAAAAGTTGATCTTTTTTCATAGCTTTACAGTTTTTGTTTTTACTCTACTGACACAAAAGCACCAGCAACTAAGTCCTTTAAATAGCCCCCAAGTTTCAGCTGATATTTTTTGGCCGATCAGCTGTCATCTAGGTCATGGGTCTTGGCTCCCCATCTCAGATGTGAGGCCAAAGTTGAAGTTATTTAAACCTGCATTTACATTTGAAACTAATCACGTGACCTCACTCACGGCTGGAAAAAATGTTTAAATGAAGGTGTTTATTATTAAGGGGGAAAAAAATCCAAACCTACATGGCCCTGTGTGAAAAAGTGATTGCCCCCTAAACCCAATAACTGGTTGGGCCACCCTTAGCAGCAACAACTGTAATCAAGTGTTTGTAATAACTGGCAATGAGTCTTTTACAGTGCTGTGGAGGAATTTTGGCCCACTCATCTTTGCAGAATTGTTGTAATTCAGCCACATTGGAGGGTTTTCGAGCATGAACCGTCTTTTTAAGGTCATGCCACAGCATCTCAATCAGATTCAGGTCAGGACTTTGACTAGGCCACTCCAAAGTCTTCATTTTTTTTTCTTAAGCCATTCAGAGGTGGACTTCTGGTGTGTTTTGGATCATTGTCCTGCTGCAGAACCCAAGTGCACTTCAACTTGAGGTCACAAACAGATGGCCGGACATTCTCCTTCAGCATTTTTTGGTAGACAGCAGAATTCATGGTTCCATTTACCACAGCAATTCTTCCAGCTCCTGAAGCAGCAAAACAGCCTCAGACCATCACACTATCACCACCCTATTTTACTGTTGGTATGAGGTTCCTTTTCTGAAATGCTGTGTTACTTTTACGCCGGATGTAATAGGACACACACCTTCCAAAACGTTCAACTTTTGTCTCATCAGTCCACAGAGTATTCTCCCAAAAGTCTTGGGGATCATCAAGATGTTTTCTGGCAAAACTGAGAAAAGCCTTTATGTTCTTTTTGCTCAGTAGTGGTTTTCGTCTTGGAACTCATTTTTGGAACATTTTTGCCCAGTTTCTTTCTTATGGTGGAGTCATGAACCCTGACCTTAACTGAGGCAAGTGAGGCCTGCAGTTCTTTGGATGTTGTTGTGGGGTCTTTTGTGACCTCTTGGATGAGTTGTCACTGCGCTCTTGGGGCAATTTTGGTTGGCCGGCCACTCCTGGGAAGGTTCACCACTGTTCCATGTTTTTGCCATTTGTGGATAATGGCTCTCACTGTGGTTCGCTGGAGCCCCAAAGCTTTAGAAATGGCTTTATAACCTTTTCGAGACTGATAGATCGCAATTACTTTGTTTCTCATTTGTTCTTGAATTCCTTTGGATGGCAGCATGATGTCTAGCTTTTGAGGATCTTTTGGTCTACTTCACTTTGTCAGGCAGGTCCTATTTAAATGATTTCTTGATTGAGAACAGGTGTGGCACTAATCAGGCCTGGGTGTGGCTAGAGAAATTGAACTCAGCTTTCCAAAGATGTGATAAACCAATTAATTTATGTTTTAACGGGGGGGGGGGGATCACTTTTTCACACAGGGCCACATAGATTTGGATTTTTTTTTTTTTACCTTTAATATTAAACACCATTTAAAAACTGCATTTTGTGTTTACTTGTGTTATCTTTGTCTAATATTTAAATTTATTTGATGATTTGAAACATTTAAGTGTGACAAACATACAAAAAATGAGAAATCAGGAAGGGGCAAACACTTTTTCACACCACTGTAGATGTTAGATTTTTTATCCAAGCTAACAATAGTTGGAGTCTGGATAAGGCTTTATACCCATTTGTCTGTTTTCTGGAATCAGTTCAATTCAATTCAATTCAACTTTATTTGTATATCGCTATTTCACAACAACAGTCATCTCATAGCACTTTCAACTGTAGGGGGGACCTCCACAGTTGCAGAAAGACCCCAGCAATCAGGTGATCCCGTGTGAGCAAGCACTTGGCGACGGTGGAGAGGAAAAACTCCCTTTTAACAGGAAGAAAGCTCCAGCAGAACCAGGCTCAGGGAGGGGCAGTCATCTGCTGCAACTGGCTGGGGGGTGAGGGGACAGAGAAGATGAAAAGAACAGACATGTAGAGAGCAAACAGCATGATGGGGACTCAATCTATGGGAGAGAACAAACAGATGCTAATGACCAGCAAAAAAAAAAAAAAAAAAATTCATTGAGAGTGAAGAAAGGAATGAGGCCCAGTGCATTATTGGAGGTCCCCCGGCTGACTAAACCTATTAGCAGCATAACTAAGGGAGGGTTCAAAAACACATGATCCCTCCTTAATTGCAGGCTATGTCAAAAAGGTAGGTTTTAACCCTATTCTTAAAAACAGAGATCGAGTCTGACTCCTGAATCCAGATTGGCAGCTGGTTCCACAGGAGAGGAGCTTGATAACTGAAGGCTCTGCCTCCCATTGTACTTTTGGAGATTCTAGGTATTACAAGTAATCCTGCATTTTGGGAGCGTAGTGCTCTGTTAGGATAATACGGTAGTATCAGATCTTTTAAATAAAAAGGGGCCTGATTGTTTAGAGCTTTGTAAGTAAGAAGAAGGATTTTAAACTTAATTCTAAACTCTATGGCACAGGTGTCAAACTCATTCCATGGAGGGCCAAGACCCTGCAGGTTTTACCTCCACCCAGTGTCTTCAGCAGGTGATTTCACTGAATTTCTTCCCACTGATTGCTGATCAGTGAAAACACCTGCTGAAGACACTGGGTAGAAGCAAAACATGCAGGGTCTTGGCCCTCCATGGAATGAGTTTGACACCCCTGCTCTATGGGAAGCCAATGAAGGGAGGCCAGAACCGGAGAGATATGATCTCTCTTTCTAGTACCTGTTAAAACTCTTGCTGCAGCATTTTGGATCAGCTGAAGACTTTTTAAAGATGTTTTAGGACAACCTGATAATAAAGAATTACAATAATCTAATCTTGACCTAACAAAAGCGTGGCTCAGTTTCTCAGCATCACTCTGAGACAAGATGCTCCTAATCTTGGCAATAATACGCAAATGATAGAAGGCAGTCTTAGAAACAAATTTAATATGTGAATTGAAGGACAGATCTTGATCAAAAATAATTCCAAGGTTCCTCACAGAGCTATTAAGAGAAAGAGTAACTGCATCCAAACTGAAAGTTTGATTTGGAAAGGTATTTCTAAGGTTTTTTGGAACAACAAGAATGACTTCAGTCTATCAGAATTTAATAGCAGGAAATTACAAGTCATCCAGGCTTTGATTTCCTTAAGACAGGCTTCCAACTTGGCTAATTGATTACTATCATCTGGCTTCATTGACAGGTATAATTGTGTATCATTTGCATAACAATGAAAATGTATAATGTTGCCTAACGGAAGCATATATAAACTAAAAAGAGTAGGGCCTAGCACAGATCCCTGTGGAACTCCATGACTAAGCTTTGAGTTGAAAGAAAACTCATTATTGACATGAACAAACTGGAACCTATCAGATAAATAAGATCTAAACCACTGCAACGAAGTTCCATTAAGTCCAACATAGTGTTCTAATCTATCAAGTAGAATATTATGATCAATAGTATCAAAAGCTGCACTAAGGTCTAAAAGGACAAGTACAGAAACCAGTCCATTAACAGATGCGATGAGGAGGTCGTTAGTGACCTTTGCTAAGGCTGTTTCAGTACTATGATGGATTCTAAACCCAGATTGAAACTCTTCAAATAAACCATTTCCCTGCAGGTGGTCAAATAATTGCGTAGCAACAACTCTTTCTAAGATTTTTGAAATGAAAGGGAGATTAGAGATTGGTCTATAGTTAGCTAAAGCTCCTGGATCTAGCGTTGGCTTTTTGAGTAAGGGTTTAATTACAGCTGTTTTAAAAGCCTGCAGTACATGGCCTAAAGTTAATGAAGAATTGATTATATGAAGAATAAAGCTACCAATAAGTGGCAAGACTTCTTTAAATAACCTGGTAGGAATAGGGTCTAAAAGACAAGTTGAAGGCTTGGATGAGGAAATTATTTTGTCTAACTTTAAAAGGTCAATTGGAGTAAACTCATCCAAACAGATATCAGTTAAAGGAGTTGTAGTAGTTACTGTATTTAAGTTAACTGTGGGAAGAATCTGATTGATTTTATCTCTGATGGATGAAATTTTATTATTAAAAAAGTTCATAAAGTCCTAGCTAGTGAACTCTAAGGGAATGCTAGGATTGACAGAGTCCCGACTCTTTGTCAACCTGGCTACAGTACTGAAAAGAAACCTGGGATTATTCTTGTTCTCTTCTATTAATGCAGAATAATAACTCATTCTAGCTTTTCTAAGAGATTTTTTATAAATTAAAAGATGATTTCTCCAAGCTAAATAGATTTCATCTAAATTAATGGAGCACCATTTTCTTTCTAATTGACGAGTCTTCTGTTTTAAGCTACGAGTTTCTGTGTTGAACCAAGGAGTTAGAAATATCTGATTAGACTTTTTCTTTTTTAAGGGGGCCACCAAGTCTAGAGTCTGATGCAGAGAAGCTGTAACACTATCCACCATGCTATCAATTACTGAAGAAGCAAACTGTCTATAGCTTATTTCCGTTGTGTTGACACAACGGAAATTTTAGTTGATCAAAAAACAAGATTGGCTACAGAGACCAAACTTGGTGCATGCAAGGTTCTGCATGTGCATTCATTTTTGAAATCAAAAGGTCAAGGTTACAGGGTAGGCAGTGGCACCTCTGCTGAGAAGTTAAGTATTTTATAAATTCCTTTTTAAAAACTAGTGCATGCCCGTAGAAAGCAAGTATTCCTGTCTGAAACAGGTAGGCCAATCAGGCTTCACAGGCCCAAATGTAGGCTGTGTTTGAAAGTGGAACACAGAGTTGTAGCCTATATGTAGGCAATCACACATGTTAGACTTGACTTGACTGACCTGAGATTTATTTGACTGTATGAATTTTAATTACAGAATAATTGAAAATGAATGGAACATCCAATATTAGTGACTGTTTAAGAACCCTTCTTTATTTGTTTGTCAGGTCACTTATTTGTGTGATCTTTTATGACTTCTGTTCATAAGTGTTGTATCTTGCACTTTGGGAAATGGGAGTTGTTCAATCACTATTATAATTGTTTTAGTTTATATGTGTAGTTTATAGTGTATCGTCAATAACCTCATGCAGTACTATAACAGGACACATTTACAAATATTTGAGACCCATTGTAGTGCATCCTTTTATATTTTAGCAATATTACAAGTACAAAACACCCAACATTATTATACACAGAAGAATGACCTGTTTGGCTGCAACTGTTGCATCAGTGTTGCCCATTTGTCAGTAAATATTTACATAAAAATGATTTATTTCATTATTTGGGCATTTTTGTGTCTTGTCGTTTAGTCAGTGCAACTAATCTAGCCATTCCGCTCCACAATCATAGCGGTATTATTATTAAGTTTTTAATTTTTAGATACTCGTGTGGGAGGGGGAACTCGCGGTCCTGCAAAGGACAGTGGTACCACGTGTCAGGAGCCAAGCCGGCTTGGTTTCCCCGGCTCGGTCCTGACCTCCCTGTGGGTTTAAGTGCCGCTGTATATGTGTTTACTATGTATTTCAGTGCTGTTTCCGTATCCTTAGCCACTGCTCTCGGGCTGGCAGCTGTGAGGCAGTCCTCTTTGGCTCACTCTAGCGTAGTGCTGGCTGACAGCCTGCTGGTCCGACCATGCCCCCTCTCTCATTACTGCCAGCTGATTCCCACTCCAGTTAATTATCTTTCCCAGTCCTCACCCAGGTGCTGCTCATCTCACCATCACCAGCAATGCATGTACTTAAGCAGCTTTTTGCCAGTCACGCATTGCTGGGTCATTGTATTGCCAGTTGTATTGTCAGTGATCTGTTTGTGGATTAGTCTGCTGTCAGGACTGCAACAACGTGTAGCCACCCTACGTTCTTTGTGGTTCTCTCGCGTCCCCACAGCGATACCAGTTGTGGGACGCCAGTGTGGCTATACGTCTCTCCTCCTGTGTTCGCGGGGCGATGCCGGCCCCCGAACGCCAACTGTAAATGTGTTTTTGTATTTGTTGTAAGTCTTCACCTTTTGGACTATTTGCTTTTACTTTAATAAATGTGTTGTGGTGTAACCCTGCATGTAGATCCTCATCATTCCTCCCCTCTCCGTGCACTGTGTAAAAGCGCACGGGGGGTCATGACAGAATGACCCTGCCGGAAAAGAGGATTTAGCAGGTTACATGACATAACTTTTTCCTTTTTGAACAACCTTCACTCACCTTTTTCGTGGCTGACCGAGTGGCTTTCAGCATGTCCCCTGCACGCTGTAGGAGGAAGGCAGCTGGGGGTCCCAGCATGGATGAGCAATGGGCAGTGGAGTTCATCCAGGGCCATATCACTGAAGTTCTCTCTGCCCGTGGCCCAAAGAAGGTTTTGGAGAGTGTGGTAGCAGTGGTCAGGGTAGTGGAGGCGTATCTCAGTCTAGAACATTATCCTGAATTCGCCGAGCTGCTGGCTACCGTCTCCGCTCTCCAACAGCGATTTCCGGGGCTGGCAATTGGATCATCACGGGCCTGAAGACGCCGTTTCCCGGTGCAGAACTTCACTCCTCCCCGTGACACGGTTGAACCAAGGTGGGTGGAGGAGGATTCCCGGGTCCAGTCACCACAACGTCCCCGTGATTACCCAGCCTTGGGCTACAGGAGGAATTCCTCTGTCCTTCAGTCAGCAGTCCCATCATCGCCGCAACAAAGAGGAACTGCAGCAGTGCCAGCCTTTTTGATCCCCTCACCGGCTGTTCCGTCAGCTCCTTACCCTGGGGTCGTCACTACTGTTTCCCCTTCCTCCATGGCACCTTCCCCGACTGCTGAGAGCACAGCTGATACTCCCTCGGCTCCACCTGTCATCCAGTCTGTAGGGGCGGCTCCATCTGGTTCTCCAAAAGGGCCCATGATCACTGCAGACATGGAGAAAGTAGAAGCTGGGCTAGCTGCAGCAGGAACCATCACGCTCTGGGAAAACAAGCAAGTGCTTTTTCATGCTGTTTCTCAATCTGATGAATTACCTTGCCTGAATCCTGGGGGGGGGGGCAGTTTATGCAGTCCACTGGGCTCTCACCAGCTGTTGCAGCAACTAACTATTCACCTGCCCTCTCCTGGTCTCCTCCTCCTCCTTTCTCTGAGAGTCCACTGGCTGAACCGCAAGACGATGGAGGAGCCCGAGGCCCTGGAGGATCCAGTCCCAGGGTCAGTGGAGAGTCAGCCCTCAGCTGCCACGCTGGAGGACTCACCAGCATGGGGAACATCGCCTGAGGGTCTTGGGACTGCAATCACCATCTTGCCAGCTGCAGAGACGGTCGCAGCGGATTGGGAGCCTGAGTTGGACCTCTTGGAGGCCGGGGCCGAGTCTTCATCGGCGGGATTGATGGAGTCCTGGACTGCGGTGGAGCTCGAGCTCAGGCAAGTTTTCTCTCTTGTTTTTCTAGTGCCTGTTTTAGAGAGATCTTGTCTGACTCTAGGTGAGGAGAGTCAAGTGCAGCTTGCAGCTGCATCTGAGCTTCGCTCGCCGGGCTCCGCCGCTGCAGGCAACCCTAATAACCTGGTTTCTCTCCCGCTCCCGGGTGTTCTTCTAGGGTAGCCGGAGAGGAGCCATTGTCACCAGGGGTCTCCATGGAGCCAGTCTCGCCACCTGACAGCGTCGTGGGTCCACCTCCCCTGCTGCCTGAGGCCGTTGTATGGGTCCCTCCACAGGCTGAGTCTCCGTGGGTGCGGCGCGCTGGCATAGGACCCTCGTGGGGGCTGTGCCCCGGGATCAGCCTGACGTGGGTCCTTCGCTCCTGTCCGGACCCATCATGAATGCCACACTCCAGTGCGGGGTCCACCAGGGGGGGGCTACGCTGGCCTGGTCGGGGTCCATCGTGGGTGCTGCAGAGCTCCGGCTGGGAGCCACCGCAGGTGCTGCAGAACTCCAGCCGGAGTCTACTGCGGGTGCTGCAGAGCTCCAGCCAGGAGCCACCGCGGATGCTGCAGAGCTCCAGCCGGAGTCCACTGCGGGTGCTGCACTGCAGAGCTCCAGCTGGAGCCCACCGAGGGTGCTGCAGAGCTCCAGCCAGAGTCCACCGCGGGTGCTGCAGAGCTCCAGCCAGGAGCCACCGCGGGTGCTGCAGTGCTCCAGCCTGGGTCTACTGAGGGTGCAGCGTTGGCCCGGTTGGGGTCCACTGAGGGTGCAGCGTTGACCCAGTTGGGGTCCACCGTGGGTGCAGCTGTGTCCCAAGCTGGGACTACTGAGAGTGCTGCAGGTCAGCCTGAGGACGCCGTGGCCCCCCTTCTCCTCCCTGGCCAATGCCGTGGAAGTTCCCTCCCTATGATCCGGTCACCCACCAGTGAGCCGCCCAGTGGGCAGGCCCCCTCCTGCTTCACCCCTTTGGTCCTGGTGGCTTAACAACGCTGGTCGGCCGCCAGAGTTACTGAATCTCTGGGCCAGATGGCCCGTGTTTTCTGGCAGACCACCGGACTCTGTTTGCCGGACTGTCTGCTGGGCCTGGGACTCTGGGCGGCCTCCCGAGCCTCCATACCTTTGGACTTGGGGGGGGTAATTGTGGGCCCTGGGCGGGGTGTATTGTGTTCCCTCCTTTCCTGTTCCCCCTACCTCCCATCCGGGTTTGTGTTGTTGTTTCTGCTGGTGGGGGTGGGGGGGGGTGTCCTCAGGATGTTACCTCCTCATCTCATCATCACCGCAATGCATGTACTTAAGCAGCTTTTTGCCAGTCTCGCATTGCTGGGTCATTGTATTGTCAGTTGTATTGTCAGTGATCTATTAGTGGATTAGTCTGCTGTCAGGACTGCAACGACGTGTAGCCGCTCTACGTTCTTCGTGGTTCTCTCGTGTACCCACAGTCATACCGGCTGTGGGACTCCAGTGTGGCTACATGTTTCTCCTCCTGTGTTCGGCCCCCGAACACCAACTGTAAGTGTGTTTTTGTATTTTTTGTAAGTCTTCACCTTTTGGACTATTTGCCTTTACTTTAATAAATGTGCTGTGGTGTAACCCTTCACATAGATCTTCATCAGAATCAGAATCAGAATCAGAATCAGCTTTATTGGCCAAGTATGCACAACACATACAAGGAATTTGACTTTGGCTAAAAACTTGCTCTTGTTGTTCAGGTGGAGGATTTAAATAAGGATTCAATGACAACAGAGTATGTACAGTAAATTACAGTCTGTCCATGTTTCTATAAAAGGATGCAAATATATACAGGAATATATGCAGTTATTTACTCAGACTAACCACACTTTGCAGAAATATATGAAAAAATATACAGTCACACAGTATTTCAATGTGAACTCAGGTTCAGTGACTGCCTTGGCCCCCGGCCTTGGATGCGCTCTGCAGAGCATGCCCAAATGCCAAGTCACGTTTCGTTACCTTGTATTTATACATGTGTAATGTATAAATTTATACATATAAATATACATTACATACATGTGTAATGACAATAAAGTTGAATCTCATCTCATCTCTCATAATGTGAATGAAGTAAAAAGCAGTGTGAGAGTTATGTGCAATGTAATAATGGATGAAAAGTCATGAGTACAGCAACAGGTAGGACTAGGTGAATGTTAGGAATGTTCATCATTCCTCCCCTCTCCGTGCACTGCGTAAAAGCACACGGGGGGTCATGTCAACATGGGTGAAGCAGCAGTTGGGACTCCCGTCTACCACTGACCAGGCAGGCTGGGCGTGCCTCCCTGTGAAGGATCGTGGTCCGCCCGGTCAGACACCAGTGTTGGAGCAGCAGCAGCTGAACTGGTGGATCACAGTCCTTCGCAGGGAGCCAAGCCCAGTCTGCCCGGTTAACGAGATTGTCGGCTGCTGCTTTACCCGTGTGCCACTGCTGTCCTTTGGGGCACCACGGGTCCCCGCCAGCGCCCCCCCTTCCCCCAGTGCACCCGCACACCTTGTGTTCGCCATGCCGAATTATCCATTAGACTTACGCAATCGGCAACTTTATGGTATAATTTTTTAACCATTAAATCTTAAGTACTATCTTTTTCTAGTCAAATTTGTCGCTTTTTGCTTCCTTGTTTTGCTCATGGAGCCCTGTGTTTACTGATGCTGTAATGCCGCATATTATCCAATCAGTACGGAGTTAATCCGAAACCTCGCCCACACTTCTAGAAGCCTGGGCATGAGACGTAGTGGTAGCTAAACTTTTATTGATAAAAATTACATATTTTGACTGAACAACTCTATACTCAGGGATGCACACCCTTGTCACCTCAGCAAAGCACTTGTAAAATCTGAAGTCAGTCTGACAAACGGTTTGAGAGATATGTGAGGAATACACAGACAGACAAACACACAGACAGAGATTCTTTGCATTTATAGATAGATAAAAAAGCCTAAGAATTATACAGTATATATATCAGTTTAGATTGACTGTATATTTTGTGCACCCTAGTGTATGTTACTATCTTAATTTGGGGGCTGCTGCAAAGCCCTCAAATGTTTTCATTTGATCTTGACTTTTCTCCTTCGCACTTCTCAGGGTGGTTCACATCTGTTCCAAGCTGTAAGGGGTTTGGAGACAAAGAAAACAATATGCAAACAAACAAGGACTGAATCATGTGCAAAAGGACATGCATATGAACACATTTTAAAATTAAAAGCCAGACGGTATATGTGCACTATGTATTTATAACTCAGTTTTTTAAAAAAAATTAGAGAAGTGAAAGAATGGACGATAAATATTAAATGAGAAATGAAAGCTTAGCAGGGAGGGGAGTGACGACAATGAGGAGGGAAAGGAGAGGAAACAGAGAGAGAGACAGCTTTTATAACTTATATGCTTCCTATTTGCAAATTCATTTTTAGTAGGAAAAGAATATCTCAGAAAGTAGCAAGAACTGATGAGAAGTGTTGTTCTGTTTGTCAGTGCGCATATTCCTCATTGTCAAGCATCTGTGTTGCAAACTTGGGTTAACCACTTGCACTCCGGGCAATTTTCCTAAAAATGCCAAAAAACAACGTGCCCAAAGTAAATCGAAAGCTGTTCTTCAACCCTTTGCAGCATCTTCATGGGGTTGGTCTCATTTAAAAGAAAACACTTTGAATTTTTTGGCAAAAAAAAACATAATCTCTCTACGTGCTCCGGCCACTGAGTTACAGTCATCTAAACATACTGAACTTGAAGAAAAAAAATTTGGACACAGTGTTTTTTTGGATACAAATGCTTGTAAATAACACACAGCTGTCCGATCCGGCTGGAAAATGCAACAGAAATGTAGAACCAAGTGTTATCCAGCTGAGATCCAAATTTGGTAACAATACCACAAAAAATGAATATTTTACACAGTTTTGTTCTCAGGCTGTTCCCAGGCGTTTTGGAACTGTGCCAAATTGTGCCAAATGGCACAGTTTGGAAAAACGTCTGTAACTTTTGAATGATTCAATGTAGAAGCTTCATTTTAGGCTCAAAGGAAAGGTCACACTCAGGGCTGTGTCTGTGTGTGTGTGTGGGGGGGTCGTCCCCCCCCCCGCTATCAAGGACAGAGTTCGGCCCTCGCTACATGACAGATTACACTCGTTGCATGTTTCCACAGCAACGCTGTCACAGCGGCTCCCCCCCCCCTCGCTACTGTGTGTGTGTGTGTGGGGGGGGGGTTGTCCCCCCCCCGCTCGCTACAGAGGATGGACTTTACCCATCGCTACACAACGGATTAGCCTTATGTGGTGATGTAGGACAGCAGTGCAGTCACCGCGGCCCCCCCCCTCGCTGCAGAAGAATAGCGGGGGGGGGGGCGTTCACAGCCTGTACACTGCGAGCAACCCCTTGTACCGCGGCGCACGAACTTCAGACTTCGTGAACCACACAGCTGTAATTTACTGATCGGTCAAAAGTCATTTTGGATTACAATTTTCAGGGATAGAGAATAATTTAGCTTATAACACCTTACCTCTTCACAGCGGAGTCTTGCCGAACTTGTCTTCCTCATTGTCAGACGAACGCGACGCTGGTCCGCTCTGGTTCTGGTCTCGCAATTCGATCAAAACATAATTCCATTATTGCGATTTTGTGCTTCCATGATTGCGGTTTTTGGCGAACGATTTTTCAAAACAAATAACAGTAGTAATTAAAAAAAGACTGGCGAAGGCGTGTGTGTCACTCAGCCTTTGTCGTCAGCCTCCGTCGGTCTATAATGACCATGGAAGAAAACATAACGTCTACTCTGCTGGAACCAATACAAAATAAGCACCGCCTGGGGCCGAACATGCCGATCCACGAATGGCACTCCCTGTCACACAGGTTGCATTTGTGGATGGTCTCCATGCTGCTGGGTCTGTGGGGCTCTTCCTGTGTCCTTTTTTGATCCGCTGCAGCAGCCAGTCTTCACCCAGCCTTAAAAAAAAACAGCTCACGAACTTCTCTGCTTCAATTGGCTCACTGCATTCAAAGCGTTGGGAGGCGGGTCCTCCTTCCTAGGTTTTCATTCAATGGTTCTTCAAGGTTTCAGAAACCCAATTCAAGGCTCTTATTAGTCGAATGAGAGGTCAATCAGAGCGGCTGTGTTTGCAGATTTTTTTCCCAGTGGCGCTTGGAGGCCAGCACCATCTCCATCTGCACCATCATCAGTATATCATGCGTCATGCGTCCGAGCGCGCACTAGTGCACTCTTGTGCGCCCTCGTGCGTCCTAGGACGCAGAGACTTGCCCGCCCGCGGAACAACGGAGCGCAAGTGGTTAAGGGCTTAGGGACAGCTCCAAAGTTAAAAAATGAAAATAAAAAAGAATCTTCTTCTTCTAGCTGCTCCCTTTAGGGGTCGCCACAGTGGATCATCTGCCTCCATCTCACCCTATCCCTTGCATCTTCCTCTGTAACACCAACCCTCTCCATGTCCTCCTTCACTACATCCATGAATCTTCTCTGTGGTCTTCCTCTTTTCCTCCTGCCTGGCAGCTCCATCTTCAACATCCTTTGTCCAACATATCCACTATCCCTCCTCTGCACATGTCCAAACCGTCTCAGCCTTGCCTCTCTTACTTTGTCTCCAAATCGCTCAACCTGAGGTGTCCCTGTTATATACTCATTTCTAATCATGTCCCTCCTAGTCACTCCCAGTGAAAATCGTAGCATCTTCAACGCTGCCACCTCCAGCTCCATTTCCTGTCTTTTTGTCGGCGCCACTGTCTCAAAGCCATACATCATCGCAGCTCTCACTACCGTCTTGTAAATCTTCTCTTTCACTCTTGTTGCTACCTTTCTGTCACAAATCACTCCTGACACTCGTCTCCACCCAGTCTACCCTGCCCGCACTCTCTTCTTCACCTCTCTTGTGCATTTTCCATTGCTTTGGAAGGTTGACCCCAGATATTTAAACTCATCTACTTTCACTACCTCTACTCCTTCCATCTTCACCGTTACACCTGCTTCCCTCTCATTCACACTCATGTATTCTGTCTTGCATCTATTGACTTTCATTCCTCTTCTCTCCACAGCATACCACCACTTCCCCAGGTTCTCTTCCACCTGCTCCCTACTCTCACTACAGATCACAATGTCGTCTGTAAACATCATGGTTCATGGAGACTCTTGCCTGACTTCATCTGTCAGCCTGTCCATCACCATGGCTCAGTCAACTGTGGCTTGATTCAAATCGTTGGATAAATCTTTTGAACCCACCCCTAATCACAATGTCGCCTGCAAACACCATGGTCCATGGAGACTCCTGCCTGACCTTGCCTGTCAGCCTGTCCATCACCATGGCAAACAAGAAGGGGATCAGAGGCAATCCCTGATGTAATCCCACCCCCACCTTGAATCCATCTGTCACTCCTACAGCACACCTCACCACCGTCTCGCTATCCTCATACATGCCCTGCACCACCCTCACATACTTCTCTGCCACTCCTGACTTCCTCATACAGTACCACACTTCTTCTCTTGACACCCTATCATATGCTTTCTCTTGATCCACAAAGACAGTGCAACTCCTTCTGACCTTCTCTATACTTTTCCATCAGCACTCTTAGAGCAAACATTGCATCTGTAGTACTCTTTCTTGGCATGAAACCGTACTGCTGCCCCTCTTAACCTGGCTTCAGCAACTCTTTCCCATATCGTCAGTGTTGCTGATCAACTTTATGCCTCTGTAATTACTACAGCTCTGAGCATCACCCTTGTTCTTGAAAATTGGTACCAAAACACTTCTTCTCTACTCCTCAGGCATCCTCTGACTCTCCAAGACTGTGTTAAACAATCTGGTTAAAAAGTCCACTGCCATCTCTCCTAAACATCTCCATACCTCCACTGGTATGTCATTTGGACCAACCGCCTTTCCATTCATCATCCTCTTTAAAGCTGCCCTCACTTCCACCTTGCTAAGCCTCGGTACTTCCTTGTTCACCATCTTTCCTTCATCCATCCTCCTCTCTCTCTCATTTTCTTTTTTCATCAGCTCTTCAAAGTACTCCTTCCACCTTCTCAACACACTCCCGTCACTTGTTAATACATTACCATTTCTGTCCTTAATCAACCTAACCTGCTGTACATCCTTTCCAGCTTGATCTCTCTGTTGAGCCAGTCGATACAAGTCCTTTTCTCCTTCCTTAGTGTTTAGCCTCTCATACAACTCACTATATGCTGTTTGCTTTCCCACCTCTCTTTTTGCCATGCGCCTAGATTCCAAATACTCCTGTCTACTTTCTTCATCTCCCTAACTATCTCACTTTTTCTTTGCTAACCTCTTCCTTTGAATACTTTCCTGTACCTCCTCATTCCACCACCAAGTCTCCTTGTCTTCCTTCCTCTGTCCACTAGATACACCACATACCTTTCCACCCGTTTCCCTCAATACTTTTGCTGTACTGTCCCAGTAATCTGGTAATTCTTCACTACCACCCAGAGTCTGTATCAACTCCTTCCTGAACTCTGTGAAACTTTCTTCCTTCTGTAACTCCCCCCACTTAATCTTTGGCTCTGCCTTCACTGTTTTCCTCTTCTTGCTTTCCAAAGTCATGCTACAGACTATCATCCGATGCTGCCTAGCTGCATTCTCCCCTGCCACCACCTTGCAGTCTCCTATGTCGTTCAGATTTCTCCTTCTGCATAAGATGTAGTCCACCTGTGTGCACCTTCCACCACTCTTGTAAATCACCCTATGTTCCTCTCTCTTCTTAAAGTATGTGTTCACCACAGCCATATCCATCCTTTTAGCAAAATCCACAACCATCTGTCCTTCTACATTTCTCTCCTTAAAACCATACCTACCCAGGACCTCCACATCACCTCTGTTCTCTTCACCTACATGTCCATTAAAGTCCGCTCCAATCACCGCTCTCTCTCCCCTGGGAACACGCTCTAACACTTCATCCGACTTAAAAATAAAAAAGAATGCCATACACAAAAACTTATGGGAAACAAATTGGTGGAGATTTAAATTTCTGTCCTAGTGGGGATGATTTCTCCCAACATGCTCCTATGCACAGGACACAGGGGCTCAACATCCCAGATACAACAAGTGATGAACTGGAAGAACTGGGATGAAATGGGAGAGGAATCAAGTGCAGATCATTGAGCAACACTTTCTTTGTCTTGCAGCCCTCATCTTGTGAATGGCTTTTTGTTGTGACTAGTTTTAAAGTTGCCGTGTGAAAATCTTTAAGGGGAAAAAGTCTGATTTAAAAAAGCAGGGACTGTGGCTGTTCTCTTAAGAGTTCAGCAGCAAGCGATGCTGCTATCCCAGCACTGCCAACAGCTACTTTAAACTTTTAAGCAAACCGAAGAAAAACAGAAACATGGATTTAGGAAAAAAATAGAATGGACTCAACCGAGATGCAGACACACACCTTTTGCAGCCCTACAGATGTAAAACTTTGACCTTTGATCTTATAACCCCAAACCTATAGTCAGAGGTCAGGGGTTGAAGGTGAACATGTGCACAAAGTTTGGTGAGCTTGAGATATAGTTTATTTGGCATTTTGACCTCAACCTTGGACCTTTTGACCACAAAAGCATAGCCATAGGTGCTAGTTCCAAGGTCAACCTATGTACCAAGTTTGGTGGCCATAGCCTCATTCCCTGTCAAGTTAGAGCGCAGACATAGCTGGCCAAACACAGACAGCACCAACTATGTGACTTGTTGGCATGGGTAGTGAGGCAAAAAAGAGAGCACAACAACAGATGGGAACCTGTTTTAATATTAGGAAATCATTTCTGTAAAGGAGAAACTGTGATTCCCTTGGTCTAAAGTTTGATTTCAACAGTTGCGGTATTAACTGCTTTTGAGGTTGTGTGGCCAGAGTATACTGACAGTGGCTTTATTTTTACACAATACTAAGTGTTTCATCATCATCATCATCATAGGAGTCTGTCAGCGGGCGTCAATGACTGTTTCATTTAGGTCTGATCAGATTCCTCCACGCAGCTCTGTCCTTCAACTTCCGCTGCCAGGAACTCCTGACCTTGTTAACCCGGGCGACGTCCGAGCTGGTATGAGTTGCTTTCTGACTGACCATTTCATACTTCTTTGTGAATTGCCACATCATCATGGTGGAGAGGTTTATGTGCCCTAATGATCCTTGGAGCGATGTCGTTAGAGGCATCTTAAGCCCGAGTCACAACCGGACATACGAATTTAGTTATCGTACATCAGCTATGATTTTCTGGGGCTGTGGAGGACATGGATGTCGTGGGGGGTTTGGACAGGCTGCAAGGAGTTCTTTGCCATAGTCTTAAGTGTGTCTTGCACCTTGCAGGGTCCATGTAAGGTACGTAGGCTTAAATATGTGCCAGACTGAGGCTGCGTTAACCGAGAATTCTCCGTCATTGACTGGTAATTTTTAGCAATCAAGGAAAACTCCCAGAGCGATCCGTCATTTTGACAGATTGTACTAATGGAATTTAACTGCAATTCCCACCCCATCGGTCACACCCAGAGGAAGATTTGAATTCGGGCCCATAGACAAAATAAAAGTTGATTGAGATCAGGTTGTGTTAATTTTTACACATTTATTACTTTTATTTTAACTTTATCTTGTAATATTGTGTTGTTCATCTATGTAATAAAAAAAAGTGTTTAATCTGGATTCTTGTTCTTAAAGTTCATTCATTCATTCATCTTCTTCCGCTTAATCCTTTATGGGTCGCGGGGGGGCTGGAGCCTATCCCAGCATCTTTGGGCGAGAGGCAGGGTCCACCCTGGACAGATCGCCAGTCCATCGCAGGGCCAACACAGAGAAACAGACAACCGTTCACTCTCACATCCATCCCTAAGGACAATTTAGAATCCCCAGTTTTGATGCCAATTAACCTAACTTGCATGTTTTTGGCAGGTGGGAGGAAACCGGAGAAATCCCGGAGTAAACCCATACAGACACGGGGAGAACATGCAAACTCCACACAGATCACTGTTGGTCGGGGGCTGGGATCGAACCCAGGATCCCCCGGCCAAGGGTGAGTTGCTGTGCTGCCGCAGTGCTAACCACTCCGCCACCGCGCCGCCCGTTTGTTCTTAAAGTTAATGATTAAAAATCAAAATGTCAACGAAAACATTCAGTGTCTTTTTATATCATATTGATATGGTTTCTCTACTATTAAATAGAACTGGCAGACAAGTTTAATTGAAATTAATGCTTTCTAATTAATCAGCTAACTAGTCAAACGATACTGTCATGAGGGTTTATTAATCTTGTGCCTTTTACTGTAACAAACTCGCCTGAGAAGCTGCAGGTAGGGAAAGAACAACAGGATAATTCAGTATTTTCTCACAAATTCTGGTGAAACCAATGTAGGGAGATGATGGAAAACAACAGACACATATGTTGCCTGCCTCTGTGCAAATGGGTGGTTTAAATAGTTAGGCCCCTACCCTTTAGTGATGGGAATTATATTAACTATTTTTTCATGATTTACAAGTATTTTCATTAGAAAAAAATATATTAAAAAGAGAAAAAACTTGTTTGTATCAGATAACATCATATTGCAACTATTGCCCTTTTTTGTCTCCCCACTACCGATCGGCAGCCTCAGCAGTGGCCTGCCATCTAAGTGCCGCTGCAGCAGCTTTGGCTTTCAGTGTGACCAGTAAGCCTAATAGAGAAAAATAATCATCAAATTTATAATCAAGGAGGTTTTTACAGACTGAAATACATCCCTAAAATGGTGTTTACCTTAGCTGAATGATGAAAAAAAGATCACTGTGGAGCAACTCAAATAAAAACATTTTAAATCCAGTTTAAATCCATCACATCACCTTTTTTTCTTAGTTGTAGGCTGATCCTTTTCTAAATGTTTTGACTGAAGACTCCTTGTCAAATATACTAACCAGCTGTCAATAAGTCCAATTTTTTTAATTGCCTGTAATGTACACAGGTTATTTATTTATGACTCGCTCATTCTTTCAATTGAAATAAACAAAAAACGTTGGTTGTTTGGCCAGTACGAGACACTCTTCCATGAGTTGGACAGAGAATGTCAAGGACACTATATGGCCTTCATCCGGATGGACCACAACCTCTTTGCTGAATTGCTGCAGCATGTCTCACTCTGCATAATTAAAATAAATATTATACTAATTAGTATAATGTTTACATTAATTTGATTTTGGTGTTGTCATTTTTAGAATTTAGAAAAATATTACAATGACATACTGTACACTCATTGTGTTATACCATGATTTTTCTACCCAGGGGCCTTAAAAATCATACGTCTGACATGCAAACGTCATGCAGGTGAAGCACATCACAATTCCGACTTCTTGCTTGCAGAGAATTTGTGGAGTTTGTTGGACATGTCCATCATCCTGGTGGAGGTATCCGAACGAAGCTAGCCGCTAGCCCACACAGAATCCCGATTCCTTCCCTCATTCTGTCCAACGTACGCTCATTAGACAACAAAATAGACCACATACTGCTCCTGAGATCTATGCAATGTGATGCGTGGAACTGCTGTGTTTTTATCTTTACGGAAATGTGGCTAAATGACAATATCCCAGACTCTGTTATTCCTTTAGCAGGGCTAACATGCTATTGTGTGGATTAGGTGTTCACGGAGGGAGGGAAAACCCAATGTGAAGGGGTGTGTGTTTACATCATTGACGTTTGGTGCTGAGATGCAACTGCTGTACACAAACACTGTTCTCCGTTGGTGGAATTTATGATCATCAAGTGCCGACCATTCTTCTTACTGAGGGAAATTACATCTATCCTTCTAGTTGCTGTATATGTTCCACCCACCGCCATCGGCGAGAGGACTAAAGCACTAAATGAACTCTGTCAGGCTATAAGTGACACACAAACAGCGCATCCAAACAGATTCCTCATCACAGCAGGAGACTTCAACCATGCAGATTTAAAGACCCTCCTACCAAAACTACACCAACATGTGGACTTTCCAACAAGAGGAAAGTCTTGTGCTAGATCTGGTGCACACAACTCACAAGAGAGCATACAGACCCTCCCCCTTCCCCACCTGGGTCTCTCTGATCACATCACCATCTTGCTAAGGCCTGCATACAGACCCCAAGTAAAAACCATCAGACCAACAAAAAAGCAGGTACGCATGTGGCCAGAGGGGGCCTCAGATGCTCTAAAAGACTGCTTCAGCACTACAGACTGGGACACTTTCAAGCATGCTGCCACTCACAATGAACACACAAACCTAGAGGAGGACACTGAGGTTGTTGTAGCATACATAGCTAAATGCATTGATGGTGTCACTCACTGCAAAACCATCACTGTTCACGCTAACCAGAAGCCATGGATGACAGCAGAGGTCCGCATGCTCCTGAGGGCTAGGGACGCAACCTTCAGGGCCGGGGACACTGCAGGACTAACAACAGCTAGGGCCAACCTGTCCCGTGGCATCAAGGAGGCAAAACAACAGTACAGCAAGAAAATATCCGGCCACTTCAGCAACACAAGAGATGCACGTTCTCTCTGGCGTGGCATACAGACCCTCACCAGCTACAAACCTCTACTTCAGATCTGTGTGAGCGACATCACACTGCTTAACAACTTAAATGACTTCTTTGGCCACTTTGAAGCACAAAACAGCACATCAGCACAGAAGACCACTCCTCCTTCAGACGAACAGGCTATAAGTCTGGATCCGGCTAGTGTGAAGAGGACCTTCTCCAGGATCAATCCATGGAAGGCAGCTGGACCAGATAACATACCAGGTCGCGTTCTGAAGGACTACACAGAGGAGCTCAAGAATGTCCTGGCTGACATCTTCAATATCTCCCCGAGCCAAGCTGTTGTCCTCACGTGTTTCAAAACTGCTACAATAATACCAGTCCCAAAGAAGCCTGTCTCATCCAGCTAGAATGATTACCGTCCCATAGCACTGACCTCCATCATAATGAAGTGCTTCAAGCGGTTAGTCATGTAGAACATCAAGTTCATCCTCCCTCCCACGACCCATCTCAGTTTGCATACAGGTCAAACAGATCCACAGAAGATGCCATCGCTGCTGTTCTTCATTTAGCCCTCACCCACCTTAACTCAAAGAACTCTTATGTGTGAATGCTGTTCTTGAACTTCAGTTCAGCATTCAACACAATCATCACCCAGCACCTAATACAAAAACTCAGACACTTGGGACTCAAAACCACTCCGTAACTGGACCCTGGACTTTCTGACAGGGAGGCCACAGAACGTGCGGGTCGGCAGCAACACCTCCAAGACCATCACACTGAGCACAGGGGCCCCACAAGGGTGCGTGCTCAGCTCGCTCCTCTTCACCCTGCTGACCCATGACTGTGTACCAGCCTACAGCACCAACCATATCATCAAGTTTGCGGATGACACAACGGTGGTGGGCCTCATCACAAACAATGAAGAGGCCAACTACAGAAATGAGGTGAGCCAAACAGTCCGGTGGTGTAAAGACAATAATCTCTTTCTGAACATGGGAAAAACCAAGGAGACTGTGGTCGATTTTAGGAGAGAACACATACAGCATCCCCCTCTGATCATCGATGGAGCATCTGTGGAGAGGGTGAGCAGCACCAAGTTCCTGGGGATGCATATCTCTGAGGACCTCTCCTGGCCCAATAACACCACATCACTGGCCAAGAAGGCTCAAACTCGCCTCTATTTCCTTCGCAAACTGAGGAAAGCATGAGTCCCACCCCCCATCATGTGCTCATTCTACCGGAGTACCACTGAGAGCATCCTCACCAGCTGCATCACGGTGTGGTACAGAAGCTGCACCGCCACCTGCCAGAAGACACTATAACGCACAGTGAAAGCAGCCAGCAAGATCATCAGTGCCCCTCTGCCCCCCCTCTTGGACATCTACCACACCCGCCTCATCCGCGGAGCCATCAACATTGCAGGCAACAACTCCCACCCCTCACACTCCCTCTTCAGCCTTCTGCACTTGGGGAAAAGGTACTGCAGCCTCTGGGTCTGCTCCACAAGACTGCTAAACAACTTTGTTCACTAGGCCATCAGGACCCTGAGTCCTGCCCACTCCCCACTACCCCCGGACCGTAACACATTCACCCACATAATAACTACCTCAGCTGTTTGCACAGAAAGACTGGCACACCAACAGTAATTACATCTGCTGCTGTATGTCTCTGCACCTTACTGCAACCATTTGCACAAATGCCATACCTGCTGCTGTCTGTCTGTTATTGCAATACTGATCATGTGCAGTCCAATCTGTCACTGTCTGCACCTACACTACGGCATTGAACTTGCAATTACGTGTATTATGGCACCACTTTTTCTGTATATAGGACTGCTGGGTTTTATCTTTTATCTTTATTTGCACTGCGGGTAGCATTTACTGTACATAGACTGCTGCTGCTGTTTTTCATCCTTATTCCTTCTGTTCTTATATATTGCACACACCACTAAGAGAGAGAGAAACGGCATTTCAATTTTCTTGTATGCTCTGTACATATAGAAGTATTGACAGATAAAAATCTTTGAAACTTGAATCATCCTCCGTACGTGCTTATGTGCTCTAAAAATCTCTAAAAATTTGCAAGAAACACATGGGTGACATGTGACATTCGGCCCAAAATCTGCAAGCAGAAAGGCTGTACAGCAGCCCTTATGGCCGGTTGTGACCCAGGCTTTACCAAGGCAAATTGGTCTGGGGTAAAGGGCCAGACCAAAAATGATCACTGGATCCCCAGAATCCAGTGTACCACGCCTGGTTTACTGGGTTACTGGGGCTCCTCCCTGCAGCCAGGCTGGTGGGAGGGGCTTAATGGCAAGTGCCTGGCTGCTACGTTTCTGCCCATAGGCCCCAGCTGGACTCAGCTAGAATGAGCAACACAGGTCCGTGTTCCAGTGGGTTCACCACCTGCAGGAGGGATCATTGTGATCATGTTGCTGTAGTGACTGCAGTCTGGGATTCTCTGCTTGGACTGCTGCCCCCACAACCTGGACTCCCGGATAAGCAGTAGAAGATGGAAGGATGTGTAGCTTAGAGTTTAGTATTTAGCTAAATAGGACAAAACAGTCATGGGCACTACTGTGTATAATTAAGTCTGGTATGTGAAGTGATATGGTGCTGCCAATTACAGTGCTGTATGTCTTTCACTGGGATTTTTCTGAGGCACAAGTTGGAAAAGAAAACCACATGAAATAACTGGATGTGATCACAACTATAAAAATCAGTTAAATTGGATTGAAACTGGCCTTTAGCAGAATTATAGCACAAATTAAAGTAAATTGAAATATTTCCTTTTTTCAATTCGTGGCACACAGAAGATTTAATTGAATTTTTTTTTCTCACGGCACTGCTTCCTGCCAGCAGACTCTCGTTTCCTCCTTAAAGTGGCTTTATTCCTCTGACACAGCCACGCATTCACACGCAATTGTACAAATTAGAAAAAAAGCTACACTTGTGCATGCTTGCGTACATACTCAGCGTCACTACCACTGAATACAAAACAGGAACAGATAACTGCATTTTGGTGCTACACAGATGTCCACAGCAACCGCAACTCTCTCACATATACACAAACAGATGCATACACACACATACACATGGACCACAATGGATCTCACTAAAACCACAAGGAGTAACACTGAGGTGTGATGCAAGCTGCATGCAGAAGTTAGTGGAAATAACGTACTAAACCAAGTATTTTTAATCTTATTACTTTTTTTGATCGAGTCTCCTCGGGAACAAGTGTTCCTTTCTATAGCTTATACAGGATAGGGGTCGCCACTCCTCTCTGCCCGTCTTTCCCCACTCTATTATGCTGAGCACCAAGCTAGAGGGCGGAAAGTACCATTTTTACCTGGTCTTTGGTATGACCAGGCCGGGATTTGAACCCCAGCCTCTCGATTGTGGGGCGGACGCGCTACCAACTAGGATACTGTATTTTATATAATTCTGCAAAATAGAATAGAGAAGAAGAGTTATTTTTGTAGTTAGCAGAGTACTGATATTACAAACATATGGGAACAGTAAGAGTTCAAGGTTGACAACAGGCACTTGAATACCAGAGTTCTCAGAAATACAAAAATAAACTAATGAACTCATATCCAGTAGACTCCTAACACTTTAAGACAAGTTTCCATTAACAAGTCAAATTAGCTCATCTCAAATTGGAGCCACAGATGTCACTGGCTAAGGTAAAGGTAACAGTAATGAATTTACTGTTTCTTTCTTTCAGACAAAAACGTAGAAGATGTTTGTTTTTTACCTCGACATGCTTTGACTGGCATCTGCAATCATCTTCAGAAGCGTCAGCTGATCGCTGTGACGAGTCATTTATCAGCTGTTTTCCTTAGGCGTGGCCAGCCTGATGGACCTGACAGAAGTGTCACGCTGGTCACGCCTGGCGTTGTCAGGTAGTCTCTGGAGGATGGAGTCCCAGGTGTGGGAGAGCATGAATGCTCCCTTATCCCAGTTCATGGTGTCCTTTGTAGGTTTTCTGATTTCTATGGCTTCCTTGATCCAGCGTTTGTGTTTATTATCCTCCAATCCAATCATTCTTGTGTTGTCCCAGTCCATGATGTGATTGTTCCTTCTGCAGTGAGCCGATATTGCTGATTTCAGGTTTTCTTGTTCTGCCTTTTCTTTTTGTGATCTTGTGAGTCATCCTAGTGTTTCCTTTTCACATTCCTTCTGGTGTTCTTTCTTCCTTGTGTTGGGTGTTCTACTCGTTTCCCCGGTGTATATGTAAAGAAAACAGCTGATAAACGACATGTCACAGCAATCAGTCTTTCTGGAGATGATTGCAGATGCCAGTCGAAACATGTTGAGGTAAAAAACAAACATCTTCTATCTTTTTGTCTGAAAGAAAGAAACAGTAAATTAATTATTTGAAAAAAAAGACAAAATGAACGTATTTGAGTATAAAGGTAACAGTATGTTACAGCCGTACTAGGCCAAGGCCAGAAGCTAGGGCTGGACAATTTGAGCTTAAAGCAGCATCACAGTTAACGGACCCTTTCATGCTGTGTTTTTTCTTCCCTTCTTCTTACTCACAAGGCTCGTAATTAAGCAGAAGGCCACATACTTCTTCAGGATTTGTGGGTCATGTCATGTGCATGGTGGCTAATTAGCTTGCTAGCTGTGTTGGAGGAGCCCTTTATGTAGCCATGATAGTGTTACTACCACATAGTGATTAAGAGTCTCTTATTAGGTTCTTAAATACAGCCTTAGCTTGCCCATTTATAGTCATTCCCTCTGTGAAACAGTTGAGATGACGCAGCTAACCACCAGAGGCTAGCAGCAATTTAGCTTCTACTCCTTCTAGTGTTAGTATCCGCACACTTGGCTCACTTTTTCTTGGCATCTTCAGATGAAATAGTCAATCATCACATACTATGTAGATGGAGACCATGTCTGTTTTCCTTACAAGCCGTCTTTAATTGTTCCGCTCATGTTGCTGCATCTGAAGAGCCCTGACTGTGCTGCTTCTGGAGTTACGTGTCTGTGCATTTAACTCCCCGAACACATTTTAAAGATACAGTACATGAAAAGTTCTCACATACATGCACACAACAGGGAGAGGGGAATAACCCAAAAAACTGACGAGCAAGATTACATTGGTGTCACCATGGGTTGAGATGCCGTCTCGGCACTCAGCCCATGTTTTTCCCTCATCCCTGCTTCCCATTGAGCAGCGTCTCAGCTGGCCCCCAGCTGGCAGCATTATGGACGGCTGGGGCCAATTAGTCTTCATCAGCTGGGGCGCTGCCAATGAGGATAAATAGGAGCAGCCTCGATGACTCGGGGCTGCGACATAAACATATTGCTAAGCTGAAGCCCCTTCGTCTGGTGTCAGCTTATACTCCTCTTGCAGCATTCCTGTGTTTGTATCCCGCTGTGAGTATGTACGTCTTGCTACCCCCACGTCCGGTACGAGCTGCTTACCTCTGCGCTGTGCAACCTGTGAGTGTACGTCTGCATGAGTATCTGTGCTCTCCTCATCCCTTCCCCTTTACCCTGAATAAAATATCACGACTCACTGGCTTGTCCCTGGCTCTGATTGCCCGGCTCCCTAGAGCCGGATATGACAGTATGTCGCAGCCAGAAGAGTTGCCGGCGGCCGTGAGTCGCTGTGGAAATGTACCTTTCTGTCCGGGTGTCAGCGCTGCTAGCATGCCGTTTCCCAGGAGTCACTTCCGGCGCCAGGGCGACGAGCTGAGGTCCATCTCGGAGGCTGTCGACGGGACGCTCTTCACCCTGCACGACGCCTCCAACGCGAGACGCTGGCATCCGGGCCGTGCTGAGGAACTCCTGGACTGTCACCCTCACTCTCTGTACCATCTGGAGGACAGTGCCAGGATTGACGCTGCAGGTACACAGCGAGAGAAGCTCCACGGGGTGGATGGAAATCCCGGCAGGGAGTCGAAGTGGGCGACGTCTTTCCCCGCTTCGGAGTCCCGTTCCTGCCGCTATTCCAGTCCGGGAGTTCGCGCCAACCAGAGGACTTCCCCCGACCTGCGCCACGTCACTCGGGATTCCCTTCAAGGAGCCGCAGCTGACAGCAGTTATGTCCGGGGTCGAGTGGCTGTCGCGAGCTCTACTGTGTTTCCTGTCACCACCTTCAGGCATGTGGCGGCGGCAGGGAGATTGATGGTGAGGACTTCAGGGCTACGAAGCTTTCCCGTGCTCGGCGCCTTCCTCGCCTCGTTCTCTGATCTGGAGCGGCGAATCCTGGGTTTCCCCCTCGCTTCGTTCCCTGGGAATAGCCGCCATCACATCGCCGAGTCACCTCTGCACGAACCTCGTCCGGATCCAGTTCTGGGTCATCGTCAGGACCGTTCCTCCCACGCAGCTGTCATCCCTTCGCCTCGTCAGTGTGGAGACTCTACAGCCTCGTCCCTTGAGCCTCGTTCCCCCGCTGTCATTCCTGGACATTCGGGCTGGTTCACCCCGGCTGTTTTCCCCTCCTCCTCGACGCGCTTCCTGACCGCTGTGTGTGCCTGGAATCCCGGCCTGGTGAGCTCTCTGCTGGAGACAACGCGAGCGATCCTCAGACTAACTTCCGGGGGGTCCTCCGTTATCGCCGGGCGGGGAGAGGAAGAAGCAGAATCCACTACAGCAGGCGATACTCAACCTCCAGGGGGCAGGCAAGTCATTGTTTTTTCACACCTGCTTAATGATTTGCTCTGTCACATCCCTGGAGGAGAAGTTCAGGGTTCGCAGCTCCCTGAACTCTTCCCACCTGCTGTAACTTGTATTCCTAATCCCGCATCCTCTGTGTCTCTCTCCGTCGAGCGGTTCCCGGCTCCGGGTCAACGTGGTGGGATATGGAGAGGGCCTGTGGTTTCGCAGCTACATTGCGGACGGAGGAGGGGGACTGACTGCTGCGTGGAGTCTACGCCGACGACTGAGCGTCCCCGGGTCTCCACGGAGGAGCGGTTCGGTCCGGCGGGACGAGATTCTTCTGGCTTCACGCCGAGTGGATCGTCGGCGGGGTTACCTGAGCTGGAGGAATCTCAAGGTGCGCTGACCATCGTGCTGGCTGCGGGGCCCGACGCGGCTAGATGGGAGCCTGACAACGACCTCCTGACGACGGATCCTGGACGGCGTCAGAACCCGAGATCAGGCGAGTGCTCTCCTTTCTTTTCTCTCTTTTTATCCCCGAGCACTTCAGCCTATCTCCAGGGGAGACGAGCCGGGTGCAGCCGTCCGCTGCGTCTGAGCTCGTCTCGCCGGGTTCTGGCGCTGCCGGTGATCCTGATCCCGGTTCTGTTTTCTCTTCTGAGCCTTCTTCCAGGGTCACCGGCAAGGAGTTGCTGTTCCTCGTGGTGCTGGAGGGTCCGGGTTCAACGTTGGAGGTCGGTTCTGGTGCAGTATTCAACGTGGGTTCGCCCGAGACCCAGTCGGGGTCCAACGTGGGTTCGCCTGAGGCCCGATCGGGGTCCGACGTGGGTGCTGCCCCAGTATTGTCCAGGTCCGGTGAGGAGGTGGCCGTTTTCCTG
The DNA here is from genome assembly GCA_020510985.1 of Pholidichthys leucotaenia. Classification (NCBI taxonomy): domain Eukaryota; kingdom Metazoa; phylum Chordata; class Actinopteri; order Cichliformes; family Pholidichthyidae; genus Pholidichthys; species Pholidichthys leucotaenia. The sequence goes on from CM035845.1 coordinate 291,167,360, forward strand.
CGGCCTGACGCCCGCCGCCCTCGTCATCGGCTCTCCCCAGAGCCTCTTCCACCGGGATCCGCTCTGATCCTTCGCCCGTCTCAACGGTCCTGGTGGTTGAGTGATGCGGGTCGACGACCCGACCCACAGAACTTTCGGTTCGGTGATCTGGTTCCCCCCACTGGTCTGTTTCCCTCTGGGCAGCCTGGTTCGGCTGCCGGTGGACTGGATTCCTGGGATCTGGGTCCAGAGTTCGCCGTCCGAACACTTCTCTTCCCCTGATTCGCCAGCTGGACAATGGGCGGGGAGATCTCCGGAGCCATCTCGGCCATTTTTGGACTCTGCCTGCCATTCACCTCGGGTGTCACTTTTTCTTTTATTAAGGTCACTCGGGTGTAATGTTTTGTCCTGTTGGTGGATTCGTTTTTATAGTGCTGTTTTCCATCGCTCATGCTCAGCATTTTACTTTTTGTGCCATGTTTTTAGCCTCGTTTTTTGTATTGTAGAGTTATGTTTTGTTTTCCGTAACACCATGCTCTGCAGTTATCCATTTATTCCAGTCACTTTCATTTCTTTAGGTGACTGGGTATTTATATATTCGTGTGTGTGGGTTTTTCTTTGCCTGCACTCAGTATTTCTTTTTTGTCCTGTTGGTTCATTAGAGTCATGTGCCTTGTTTTCCGTAACACCATGCTCTATAATTGTCATTTGTTCCAGTCACCCTCACTTTTCTTGGTGACTGTGTGTGTATGTACTTAAATTAGCGCTGTGTATAGGTTCCCCTTTATTTAACCGTACTCAGCATTTTTTGCCCTGTACCTTTTTGGTGGTTCTTTTTTCCTTGCTCTGGGTCACGCATGGTTGGTACTCTCTGGGTAGTATGTAACCGGCGTGCTGACCCAGTTCTTCTCCCCATCTGTACCTGGGTTAATTATTCTGTTTTGTCAGTATTGTATTTGGGTTTTTCTTTCCCGCTACCCTACATTGCCCCATTGGTGTTGTCCTTCCCTTGGCTTCTTCCCCTCCGGTCCGCCTCCCTTCCTCCCACCCTAGGTGGGGGGGGGGGGGGGGGCTGGGATGTTCCTGGTCGTTCAGGAGCCCGACCTTGAGGGAGGGGCTCTGTCACCATGGGTTGAGATGCCGTCTCGGCACTCAGCCCATGTTTTTCCCTCATCCCTGCTTCCCATTGAGCAGCGTCTCAGCTGGCCCCCAGCTGGCAGCATTATGGACGGCTGGGGCCAATTAGTCTTCATCAGCTGGGGCGCTGCCAATGAGGATAAATAGGAGCAGCCTCGATGACTCGGGGCTGCGACATAAACACATTGCTAAGCTGAAGCCCCTTCGTCTGGTGTCAGCTTATACTCCTCTTGCAGCATTCCTGTGTTTGAGTTGCTAGCTGTTAGCATGAGGCCTACATATCTCCCGAGAGAACACTCACACGTGATCTGCATTGTTGTTTATGCAAATCCGACGGCGAACGCTGGGACAGCACGTGACGTCATCCATTCAGTAACCAGCAGGCTGCAGACAGAACACCCAGATGCTCTTCTCCTCATCTCAGGCGATTTCAACCATGTTTCACTGTCTCCCATTCTACCCACGTTCACCCAGTATGTCACATGCCACACTAGAGACAATAAAACACTGGATTTATTCTACGCAAACACTAAGGAGGCGTACACCTCATCACAACTCCCCCCACTCGGGAGATCGGATCACAACTTGGTTCATCTCCGGCCGGTGTACAAACCCCTAGTGCACAGACAACCTCCGGCCATGCACACTGTGGAGTTATGGTCTGAGGAGACAATGGACACCCTAAAGGGCTGTTTTGAAGCCACCGCCTGGAAGCAGCTCTGCGATCCACATGGTGAGGACATCGATGGCCTCATTCACACCTTCACGGGCTACCTCAGCTTCTGTGTGGACAAATCCGTTCCCACCAAGACCATACGGCGTCACTCAAACAACAAACCCTGGATCAACCCTGAGATAAAAACACTTCTGAGAGAGAAGAAGAGGATCTTCAGGTCAGGGAACAGGGAGATGCTGAAGTCCGTACAGAGGGAGCTGAGGAGAAAGATCAGAGAAGGCAAGGACAGCTTCAGGAAGAAGATGGAGGACAAGCTGCAACAGAGCGACATCAGCGGGGTCTGGAGAAACCTCAAAACCATCTCGGGGCTCCAGAATACCTCCCCCCAGGCCACAGGGGGCAGGGAGTGGGCGAACAACCTGAATCTGTTTTTCAATAGATTTGACCAACCGCCCTCCCCCCTGACTGCACAACAACCACTGCTGCCTCTAAAGAAATCAAGTCCTGCTGCCCACTCCCCACTCCACCAACACCCCCCCACTCCCAACACACAGCCCCCCATCCTGACCCTGACCAGGACCCAGGTGAGGACGGAGCTGAGGAAGATCAAGGCGAGGAAGGCGCCGGGACCGGACGGCATCAGCGCAAAGCTCCTCAAGTCCTGTGCAGACCAGCTGTGTGGGATTGTGACGTATATCTTCAACATGAGCCTGAAACTGGGGAGGGTACCACAGCTGTGGAAAACATCTTGTGTGGTACCTGTACCAAAAACTTCCCACCCCAAAGACCTGAACAGCTACAGACCGGTGGCCTTGACGTCCCACTTGATGAAGACCCTGGAGAGACTGCTCCTTGCTCACCTCCGCCCCCTGGTGGAACCAGCGATGGATCCACTCCAGTTCGCCTACCAGCATGGCATTGGGGTGGAGGATGCGGTGATCTTCCTCCTTCACCGTTCTCTGTCCCACCTGGAGAAGCCCGGGAATATGGTGAGGATCATGTTCTTTGACTTCTCCAGTGCTTTCAACACCATCCAACCGATGATCCTGAAGTACAAGCTGCTGCGCGCAGGGGTGGACCAGCACCTGTCATCATGGATCCTGGACTACCTCACGAACCGGCCTCAGTTTGTGAGAACCCGGGACTGTGTGTCCGACACGATCATCAGTAGCACGGGGGCCCCCCAGGGAACGGTGCTGGCTCCCTTCCTGTTCACTCTTTATACTGCGGACTTCTCACACAACACAACACACTGCCATCTACAGAAGTTCTCCGATGACTCTGCGATCGTTGGTCTCATCTCCAGCGGAGATGAAGCTGAGTACAGAGGGCTTATCCAGGACTTCGTGGACTGGTGCCATCGGAACTGCCTCCAGATCAACGCGAGGAAAACTAAGGAGCTGGTGGTGGACTGCCGCAGGCATGGGCAGCCCCTCACAGTACCAGTAAATATACAGGGAACAGACATCGAGATGGTGACATCCTATAAGTACCTGGGTATTCATCTGAACAATAAACTAGACTGGTCACACAATACTGATGCACTCTACAAGAAGGGACAGCGCAGGCTGTTCCTGCTGAGGAGACTCAGGTCTTTTGGTGTACAAGGGGCGCTGCTGAAGTCATTCTATGACACGGTGGTGGCATCAGCCATCACTTTTGGAGTGGTCTGCTGGGGCAGTGGCATTACTGCAGCCGATAGGAAGAGACTGAACAAACTGATTAAGAAAGCTAGCTCTGTCCTGGGGCAGCGCCTTGATCCGATGGAGGAGATAGGAGAGAGAAGGACGGTGGCTAAACTGTCATCTCTGCTGGAGTCCGAGTTCCACCCTATGCAGGACATACTGAATGCAATGAGGAGCTCATTTAGCAGCAGACTACATCATCCCAGGTGCACAACCGAGAGGTTTCGTAGGTCCTTCCTACCAACGGCTGTCAGACTGTACAACCTAAGCAGGGCTGCTCGCAGAGATAGCAAAAAGACGTAACAAACTAATAGTTTTTTGAATGCAAAAGATGCAATAGACTTACACAATGGTCCCCTCCGGCATACAACTAGGAACTTACCGGTCGCTATGGAGGGTGAGAATATGTATGGGCACATAATCATACCATGTAGGATAACTAAGTAGACGGTTATGCTGTTTCATTCCATCTAGCAACAATGCTCTGCACTGTGTGTGTTTATATATTTACATATTTATTCCATCTAGCTACAATGCTCAGCACTGGGTGTGTTTATATATTTATATATCTACATATTATTCCATCTAGCTACATTGCTCCGCACTGTGGGTGTTTATATATTTACATATTTATTCCATCTAGCTACAATGCTCTGCACTGTGTGTTCATATATTCATATATTTATTCCATCCAGCTACAATGCTCTGCACTGTGTGTCTGTGTGTGTGTGTATATATATATATTTTATAGTAATACGTACATATGTATATTAGCTGCTCTTGCTTGCTTGTTTTTTTCTTGCCTTCTGATTGTTGCTCTGAGTGTTGCTATCCCTGTGCTGTTGCAATCCTGGAATTTCCCCGTTGTGGGACTAATAAAGGCTTATCTCTTATCTTATCTTTGTATCCCGCTGTGAGTATGTACGTCTTGCTACCCCCACGTCCGGTACGAGCTGCTTACCTCTGCGCTGTGCAACCTGTGAGTGTACCTCTGCATGAGTATCTGTGCTCTCCTCATCCCTTCCCCTTTACCCTGAATAAAATATCACGACTCACTGGCTTGCCCCTGGCTCTGATTGCCCGGCTCCCTAGAGCCGGATATGACAATTGGCTCCACACCCCGAACGTCGGTTCCAGTTTTATTTCAGTTAATCGTCCAGTCCTACCAGAAACTCTACCAGAAAAATGTATTTGCTGTCCATTTCCACCCTTAATCGCCAAGGTGGACTAACCTCTTGTGTTTTTCACCCGTAGGTAAGGTAGACTTCCACCTCTGAACCCATGGGCTCGTGAGCCAAAGACGAATTCCCCACTAGCTGTGAGCTAGTAGTGGAGGTGAATCTTATGCTGTGTCTAAATATCTTAGTATGACAGGAAACTGCACCACTGATCAATTTCTTATTGAATGTTTTCTGTAAGGTTCTAGAACACCTCCCCCCTTAAGGAAGTGATGCAGCTGAGAATCCCGGAGGAGTCCCCATTTTCTGTTACAGCCGTACTAGACCAAGGCCCGAATTGCCTCTCTACCCAGGAACTGTTGCTGTCTGCTTGGACCCTTTATTGTCAAGATGGACCGATTGTCTTTTTCTTTCTCAAGTCTCGTCACATTTCTTTTTAATTCGTCATCTTCCTCTTCTGTTTTGGTAGCACCACCTCTTGAATGGGAGGCTGGATGTTGTGCATGTGTAGTTAACATGCACAGACAGCGTGGTCACAAAATGTGGGCTGCACATGCTCAGCCGTGGAGGGGCCCCGCGACTGGAGACGATGACAAAATCTATGTCACACAAGCTTCGCGTTGGAGCAGATGTGCAGAACTGAGGTGGGGCGTGAATCCACCTTTAAGACATAAATGTTATCAGAGTTGGGTAGAGTTGACAGAAAATGCACTCAAGTAGTTTTACCTTACAATATCAATGACTCTGTAAGTTTGACTAATTGAGAGTATAAATGCACAAAAATGACTGCCAGAAACCAGTTAATGTCGCTACTTACAGCCACATGTTTCCTCAAGGCTGAGGTTAATTTATTTTAAAGCTATAGGCCTTTGTAGACTGAAAACAGGGTTTTAATGTGTGCCTGGTTTAAATTTTCCAATGTAGATTGGTACTGATCAGCTCCAAGGTATAACCAAGGACACGAAGGGTGATGTTGTAGTTACTTCCAGAGGCGGGAAATTATGGATTCAACATGCCAAAGTTCAGTCTCGTATTTGTTCCAGCCACGAGAGCACAGCTGTGCGGCCAGGTAGATGAGCTTCCGCCTTTGCAGAATTTCCCACCTCTACATACTGAAGCAGACCTTCAGTGTCATTGCCAATGAGACGATGAATAACTATAAAATCAAAAGTAATTCAGAGTACAACCAAATATACTTGAATGAAGTAATTTATTCTGCAACAAAACTAAGAGGAAATTTTTTTTTTTTTGTTTTGTTTTAAATTTATGAATGGAAGATTGACAAGCTAAAATTAGGGAAACATGACTGCATCTTAAGAAGTATTAAATATTAAAACCAAGTAAGCCACGTGCCAAACGAATCGATCAGCTCAGAAACTGTTAACACATATGAAATGCAACTACAATGTAAAATCTCCAGTAAAGTTCAGAAAAGGCTGAACTCAACATCTTCAGCATAATGACTTCACAAACCAGAGTTTCTGAGCAATGATTATGTGGCAAAATAAAGCATGATTCTTCATGGTGGCTCACATGGTCTATAAAGACTAATGTAAATTAAAGGCATGGGACCAATTTGGAAAATCATTTTCCTCCCTAACAACTATTCAAGTTTCCACACATTATGAGTGTTCCATGACTCAAAATGCTGGAAATACAATAACTCTTCTAGCAGCCACGTTGCCTGCTCACCACAGGATTTAAAAGTGTTTTAATCTGTGTGAACTGCAGTTGTTAGAAATGGAGAAGGTGGTACTAAAGCCTGAGTTTTAAAAAGTTCAATGGAGCACCTTTAAATATTTCAATACAAGTTTTATCTGCATATACTCCTAGAAAAACAAATAAGAAAACAAACCAGTGGTATTTCATATCCATATGAAATTTTCATGACCTTTTCAACAGTTTCTCAGAACCTTGGCTATCTAATAACGCTGTCATCACTCTGTTTCCTACATTTTCTTTTGTTCCTTTGAAGGTACTACAAGGAACTATTGAAAACTCTGCTTTTACTGACACCTTGTGGTCACAAGAAGAGCTGCAGCCCCATTCAGTCTATTAGCACCTTTAAGGGAGGAATGTGTTTGAGGAAATAGAGAAACTCGGTAACTCAATGGCTGAGCTGCACAAAGGATCAGATGTTTTATCACCAAATTGTCTGCTGGTCCACTTATGTTCAAATATTCTTCACAATGAAACTAAGCCACAAACTGATCCTGTTTAAAGGTTGCTTTAAATGTATGGTGATGAATTATGCATTATGTCACACTCATTTGCGCTGCATTAGGGGAACAGTGATTAACACTGTTGTCTCACAGCAAGACGTTTCTTGGTTCAAATCCCCAGGCTGGCAGGGGTAGTCACCTCTCTGTGTGGAGTTTGTGTGTTTTTACTCCAAGTGCTCCAATTTTCTCACAAAATCCAAAAGATTAACGTTATTTTAATTTGTGACTCTAAATTACAAATTTAGAATGACAGTGGTTTGAGTGGTCATTCAAAATAGACCAGACCGCCAGTGACGGAGTAGCTCATTCTGGCTTGGTGAAATCACCCCAAGAGTGCTCTGATCTCCTGATCATTGACCTTGATGCCTTAACCTTGACAGCCGAGATGCAGACCCACCTGAGGATCATTGTGAGTGAGTTTGTTGAGAATTTGGGCAATTAACTAGAAGAAGTAACATTTTTTAAAAAATAAAATCTATAAGCTCTAGGATCTCCTGACCTTTAACCCCAACCTTGACCTTGAGCACAACCTGGATGCAGACCCACCTGAGGATCATTGTGAGTAAGTTTTAGTGACCCAAACTAAGAGGCCTAAGAGGACTAGCGATTCCTGTTAAATATGGATGAGCGGACAGATGGACAGACGGACAGAAGGACGACGGACAACGCGCCATCGCATTAGCTCCTGTTGGCTTTGCCCAAATTAGATTAAAAAGTGCTAAATAGTGTATGCTGGAATATAGTATTTTGCCATAACAAATCATAGCTTGGCTTCAGTTTAGGTAGACTTGAATTTATTTATTTAAAGAACAGTGCAAGTTAATGCACATTAATAAAACAACCAATGCAAACATGCCAGATTGTAGCCAATGGTTAATTTCAATCTGTTGCTCATAATAAAAGTTCCCTGGGCAGTATGGTGGTAAGCACTGTTACCTCACAACTTGAAGGTTCCAGCTTTGAATCCCCACCTTTCTCTGTGGAGTTTGCATGTTCTCCCTGTGCTGTGTGGCTCCAGTCTCCTCCCACAATCCAAAGACATGCATGTTCGTTTAACTGGTGATTTTAAATTGTCTCTGATAGGCCCTTAGAATAGAGGGTTAGTGTGGCTACTAAGTTGATCACTTTGAGTGGCCTTTGTGGCTAGAAAAAGTTCTGTATAAGTGCCCAGATGGATCCATATTCACAGTCTCTCTCAGGGACTGCAAAAATACAAGGAATTCTCAGCTGTTATTTAGTGCATACTGTGCAGGTACAACAGTCACTCCCTACCAAATTGAAGCTGGTTGGAGGGGACCCTCTTGAACTACAACAGTAACAAGCCACCAGAAATTTAGGCTGCATTCACACCAGGATAGTCCGGGGGTCTCAGTTCGATTGGGTGGGGAATGCTGAGAATTTTTGCACCCTTGTTTGGTTTGGTTTGCATTCACACTGCTGTGGACCAAACTGCTTGGACAATGTCACACAGTTACAACAACTGCTTGTTTGGGGCACTGTAGCTGAGACCACCACTGAGCAGGAAGAAAAAGTCTTGGTGAAGAAAAAAAATCCAGCTCACTGATTAGCCAGGACCGAAAATGGAAATCCGTTCCCTTCAGCCGGGTTGTTTGTCTGCCACAAACGAGACATTTTTTAACTTTTCTTCTCTTGCTTTCTCCAGTAAAAAGATTTCTTGGATCCGCGCGGTTGTCTTTATTGTTATTTTCTACCCAAAATGCACTACGGTAAATGTCACTTCCTCTTCTCAGACTACGTGTTGCTATGGTTACAGAAATGCCAAGGGGCACCTCCACCTTTTGGTCCGCGGATACTCCGTTTGGATTCACACTGCAAGCGAAGCACACCAGACTTCGTTTGCAAGTGAACTGAGACCCCCGTTTTCAGGCTGACCAGACTTCGCTTGTTTGGGTCACACCAGAGTTCAATCGCGTGTTCAGATGGTACCAGATGAACTGAACTATCCGCGGATAGTCCTTTGGTCCAGATCAAACAGTGGCTGTGTGAATGCGCCCTTAGAGTATATCCCCACACCTTTTAATCTGGAAACCTGGTAAAGTGAACATCTAGCCCTTCCCCAGGAGTGTGGTTGTAGAACTCTTTCTTTGCATAGAAATGAGTCCAACTATAACACCAGTGTTTCCCGTACCATTATACTTGGGGGGGGGGGGGCACCTCCAACGGACCCACCACCTCCCAGAGTGTCAAGTTAATTTTATTTAATTTTATATTTCTATATAGCGCCAGATCACAACAGAAGTCATTTTAAGATTCATTCACTATAGAACAAGTCTTTACCTTGTCCTTTTATTAAACAAACTAAATATCCTTATGTTGTTTATCTTATTTACACAACAGCAGCTCATTTCTGTCTCTTCTCCTCTCTGTAGGGCCGAACTCCGCTGTGCATAAACACAGACATGTCCGCTCTTTTCTGCAACTGAGATGCAGAAAAAAAGCTGCATTTTTTTAAATGCACCCAGGATGATGAAGGTTGCAAGACTAGCTCTCCAGCTAGTAGTAGCCGAAGTAGCGCTCCTGCTCTAGGTCCAAGTGTAAAAAAATGCTCAAGTGCTGCACACCCTGCCACGACAAACAGCAAAAGTCCAGTGTCGTGCCAAAAAGTGATGGGCCACCAGAAACTGATCGTTTCGCTGTGGGAGCATGCCTCGCTCAGCTAAAGCCATTTCTCTTTTGATTCTGAGGCTGACGGCTGTTTTTGAGCAAAGCGGATGTAACTTTTTGTCCATGCAATTAACGAAGGTATGTTTGTGGATATTTAATATGGTGAGGGATTAGTCATAATTTTAGATCCATGAGCTTTGTGTTAGAATAATTAGATGTGACATTTTATCCTGTAGCGGCTTTTAATGTTTTGCCTTATATATTAAGAAAAGTGTGTTGAAATCAACAAAATCTGTGTATAACAATCAGTGTTGGGCAAGTTACTAAAAATAGTAACTAGTTGTAAAGAACTGAGGTCCACACGAATAGTGGTTTCAACAAAGTTCTCTTTTAAAACTAGGAGCGGGAACATTAACAGGCGGCAACATCAACACATCGCCATTTTCATATCTATTCACTCGGTGAAGGTCAACTCTGACCTGTGACGTCACCACAGTCTTAAAGGCACACCACATATAAATATCACATTATATGACATCTCCCCCTTTTTTTAGTTTTTTTTTTTCAGAACAAAACAATTTTTCAATTCAAACATTTTTCATTTCCATTTCACCCTTCCCCACAGCCCATGGCTTAATTATTGAACCAAATATAACCACACTTATCACAGTGAACACGTGAATTTCTCTTTTTTTCATTTTTCATTTTTTTTTTTTTTCTCTACAAATCTAGTCTTTGCACAGGTTTAATCATTCTACCAGACCGGGTAAACAACAGTCCTTGCTTTGGGTCTGGCGGTTTGACACTGGATTCTGGTAAAATAGTGTCAGCAGCAGCTGCAGTTTCAGGCTGCTGATCGACAATCTCTGGCTGCAGGTCATTTGGAGCTGAAGAGGGTATCTCTCTGGCTGATTCAGGATCATGTTGCAAGTGACGGCGGTTGCGTCGCAAAGTTGCTCCCTGGGGTGTTTCAATAAGAAAGGAGCGAGGTGTGCTGCTTTCTCCTGTGACAACAGCGGGTGTTTTCCAGGATTTCTGATGGTCCAGCTTTGTGAGGACTGAATCTCCTGGCTTCAACGAAGGTAGGGGTTTAGCTCCATGGCGCTGATTGAAGTAGAATGCTTGTTTCTGTTTCTCCATTGCATCCTTATTCCTGACGACTTCCAGATCAGGCCATCGGGGCTGAAGATTCACTTCGAGTGTAGGAAGAGTTGTTTTGATCTTTCGACCCATAAGTAGCTCTGCAGGACTCACGCCTGTGGTGGTGCAGGGCGTTGATCGAAAGCACATGAGGGCGAGCAAAGGATCTTGCTGCTTTAAGATTCTTTTTGCTGTTTGAACTCCCCTCTCTGCATGTCCGTTTCCTTGGGGGTTGTGTGGACTTGAGGTGATGTGCAAAAAGTCAAACTCCCTTGCAAACTTTTTAAATTCTTGGCAAGAGAATTGAGGCCCATTGTCAGATACAACCACATCTGGACAACCAAACCTCGCGAACACTGCCTTCAGCTTTAAGATCACCTGAGAAGCAGTGGTTACTGGCAGATGAAGTATCTCGAGGAACCGAGAGAAATAGTCTGACACAACAAGGTAAGTGTGCTTGTTATGCTCACACAGGTCAACAGCAAGTCTCTTCCAGGGTCGATCAGGTAGAGGGGTTGACAAGAGAGGCTCTTTTCGCTGAGCTGGTCTCATCTCACGACACACCTGACAGGACTGGACTTTGCGTTTGATTTCAGATGAGATGCCAGGCCACCACACAGATGTGCAGGCCCGCTCTCTGCATTTTGTCAGACCTTGATGTCCATCATGTATTCGATCCAAGATGTCTGCTCTGAGCACATCCGGAATCAACATGCGGCTTCCTCTGGTGATAATTCCATCGCATTCAGACAGTTCATTTTTAATGGGAAAATAGTCTCTGATAGCTGCTGGGACATTGCCTATGTATTCTGGCCATCCTGACTTGATGTACCACAACACCAACTGTAGGTTACAGTCAGCTGCTGTAGCAGTCTTTATAGTGTCTATTTTATGTGTAGTAGCTGGCAAGTTATCAATAACTGCTGCTATGTAGCACGCTACATCAGAGTGAGAATCAGTCTCGTTTTCTACGCACTGTAGTGGACTTCTTGAGAGTGTATCAGCTACTACCAAGGTCTTTCCCGGAGCATATTCGGCTGTCGGTTTGAACCTCATAAGTCTCCTAAGTAGCCTTTGGCACCGTATTGGCACATTGTCCAGGTCCTTTTTGTTCATGAGAGGCACCAAGGGTTTGTGATCTGTAACCAACTTAAAATCTTCCAGACCACAGAGGTACTTCTCGAATCTCTCGCATGCCCAGACACTCGCCAAACACTCCTTCTCTATCTGTGCATATCTAGTCTCGGCCTCTGACAGACGACGTGAGCAGTATGCCACAGGTTTCCAGTTTCCATCGTGCAGTTGCAGTAGTACTCCACCTATACCATAGCTGCTGGCATCGGCTGATACGGCAGTAGGTCGATTCACATCATAGAATTTCAGAACTGGAGAAGTAGACAGAATGTCTTTGATGCGTTGAAATGCCTCCTGCTGAGAATGGTCCCACATCCACACTGACTTGGATTTCAACAGTTCATATAGTGGCTGGCCCACTGTCGACAGATTTGGGATATATTTCCCTAGATAGTTAAACATGCCCAGGACACGCTTGAGGTCATGCACGTTCTGTGGTGGAGGGAGCTCGCGGATTGCCTTGACTTTATCAGGGTCGGGTCTCACGCCTGATTTGTCAATTTCTTGGCCCAAGAAGTGAAGCTTGTTTTGTCTAAACTTACATTTTTCTCTGTTCAGTTTAAGTCCGGCTGACTCAATCCTTTCCAGTACCTTGCTGAGACGCTGGTCGTGCTGTTCAGGAGTGTCGCCGTACACCAGTATGTCATCCATATAGATAGCCACGCCTTCCAGGCCGTTGAGGGTTTCTGTCATTTTGTGCTGAAAAATTTCAGGAGCGCTTGAGATCCCAAATGGAAGACGTTTGAATGCATATCTCCCAAAGGGTGTGATAAAGGTTGTTAATTTACTGCTTTCTGGATGGAGAGGAATCTGCCAAAACCCGGAGGCAGCATCCAATGATGTGAATGTGGTTGCTCCACTAAGTTTTGCAGTGATTTCCTCTGCAGTAGGAAGAACATACCTCTCTCTTCGTACAGCTTCATTTAACCTCTTTAAATCGACACAGATCCGCACTTTTCCATTTTTCCTTGGGACTGGCACCATTGGCGCGCACCAATCTGTAGGATCAATCACAGCTTCAATCACATTATTCTCCTCCATACGCTGCAATTCCTCTTTAACCTTCTGCAAAAGTGGCAAAGGGACACGACGGGCAGTGTGCACTGTGTATGGCTGAGCATTCTCTTTTAACAGGATTTTAACTGGTTCTGTTTTAAGTGTTCCATGCTCACCAAATGCTTTGTGAACTTCTTCAACACGTTTCACAAGCCCCATCGACATTGCTGTATCTCTGCCCAGCAAATTGTTTGCATTATTGCCACTGATGACATACACAGGAAAAGTATATGGTTTTTCTTTGTATTCTGTGAAGGCTTGAAATTTTCCTATACAGTCCAACTGACCACCCGGGCTGCACAGTGTGACATTAGATGGCTCTAATTCCTTCTTAGGAACTAGTTTGTTAAATGTCTTTTCTCCCATAATGTTTGCATCTGCACCCGTATCAATTTTAAAATTGACTGGTGTTGTTCCAATTGTAAGCTGTATGGTCCATGGGTCATCATTTCTGTCTGTTTTTGTGACTGCGCCCAAAAAAAATGGTGTCTGGGAAACTGTCTCTTCAGTGACTTCTCTGACTGATTTACTGTGACATTTCTTTTCCCAGTGACCCACCTTTTTACACTTGTTGCATGTTGACTTCATGGCTGGGCACTTTTCAGGATCTCTGTGTTTTAATTTTCCACATCTTCCACACCATGAGTCTTTTTGCTCTCCACTTTTTCCCTTCCTTGGTTTAAATGGAGATCTTCCTCTGCCTGCTGCTTTTCCCTGGATCTCCTGCACCGTGGCGTGTGCCTCCCCCTGCTGGTGAACCTGGAGGACAACCTCCTCGGACTGGCGAACTGTTTGAATGGTTTGGGCAAGTGTTAGATCAGCCATCATCTGCAGTTTACGTGACAACTCTTTATCAAGGATGCCCACAACAATTCGGTCACGGATATGTTCATCTCTCTTTACACCAAAGTCACAGTGTTCTGACATCTCAAAAAGGGCTCTGATAAACATTTCCACTTTCTCACCAGGCCGCTGCAGCCTCTGGTGAAAACAAGCGCGCTCATGGATCACGTTCCGTTTAGGACAGAAGTACTCGTCGTATTTCCCTAACACAACGTCAAACTTCTTTTGATCCGTATCCTCAGTAAATGAGAATGATTTGAAGATGTTTTCAGCTTCGGGGCCCATGGCGTAAATCAGTGAACTGACCTGAACTTCGCCGTCCTCTTTATTCAGTTTTGTAGCCGTCCGGAAACGCAGAAAGCGCTCTTTCCAGCCCGCCCATTCATTTGGACGATGAAAAGGAAAACTTTCCGGGGGATTAAACTTGGCCATCTTACTCAAGCAGAGCGTCCGTCAAGCACTTCTGACACCATGTAAAGAACTGAGGTCCACACAAATAGTGGTTTCAACAAAGTTCTCTTTTAAAACTAGGAGCGGGAACATTAACAGGCGGCAACATCAACACATCGCCATTTTCATATCTATTCACTCGGTGAAGGTCAACTCTGACCTGTGACGTCACCACAGTCTTAAAGGCACACCACATATAAATATCACATTATATGACACTAGTTACAGTTACTAGTTACTTCTTTTCAAAAGTAACTGAGTTACTTTTGAGTTACTGCATGATTAAAGTAACTAGTTACTTGGAAAAGTAACTTTCACGTTACTTTTAAATGCATACTTAAATCATCTTGCACACACAGCAAGATCAAGGGCCCCTTGTTCTCATTAAAAAAAATAAAAGAAAACTGATGAGAAAAAAAGTCTCATCTTACAAAGAAAAAATGTCTCAGATTTACACAAACTATTGTAATCAGTAGAAAGTCAGAAATTTACTAGAAATAAAGGTGTGAATTCACAGAGAAAATTTTGGATCCCCTGGTGGGCCGTTTTTGGCCCACGAGCCATATGTTTGACAAACCTGGACCAGTCCAATAAAAATGCACATTTAGAGGATGCACTTCCATGAAATAGTTGCATATCACAACAGCATGTAAATGAACAAGATAAAATAAAACAGAAAGCACAGACAAATGAAAGTTCACTGCTTACAAGAAGCTGTTCTTTACTGCAACAAATCACAGTCGCTTTTTCTCTGTGCGTAAGAAAACAGAAAAAATGCGGACATTAAATGTGAGCTTCTTGCTCAAAAAATACTCATGTTTAACTACAGAGGTAGGAGCTGGTAGGGGCTACTTACCGCTCGGACAACAGGTGATCAGGGCTCGATATAAGTCACTACCGCCACGGCATTTCTTCCCACAGGGTTGTGATGTGAACTGGGGCAGAACAGGGAACGGACCCGTGGAGGAGACTGTGTGATGGCTGCGTCAGTTATGGTAGGGTCAGTATATATTTATTTGCTTGCCTTTGGCATGACAACCTCCAGTGGCTTGAGGCCGGTGGTGATGCTGGGGATGGCAGTTGTCCCACCAATAGCCACCGAAACTGTGTATTCATCCCCAGTTGGCAGCTGATGAGGAGGGTATCTAACAACTCCAAGTTGTATGATCGTCTGTTTGTGCTAAAATATCTATCCATATTAATAAAACGAGTAATGTGAGT
This sequence comes from Pholidichthys leucotaenia, assembly GCA_020510985.1. Classification (NCBI taxonomy): domain Eukaryota; kingdom Metazoa; phylum Chordata; class Actinopteri; order Cichliformes; family Pholidichthyidae; genus Pholidichthys; species Pholidichthys leucotaenia. The sequence continues at coordinate 291,182,706 of CM035845.1, forward strand.
AATGCACCTGATCAAATTTCAGTAACTGTAATGCATTACTGAATTTTTAAACAGTAATTTTGTTACACAGTACATTACTGCAAAAGTATTGGCATTACAGTAACGCATTACTTTGTAACGCGTTACTCCCAACACTGATAACAATGTAAAGTCAATAAAGCTTTTCTTTCCCATGAATACTAGTGTTTGTGCATTATTTACCTCCTATAATTATATATTGTAAGTAGAATCCATAAAATGTATGCTTCATCTGCCAAAAAATTATTAAGGCTCCCAATTTGGATTCAAACACTTTATCTGCCAAAAAATTACTTGATTTGGTCCTTCAAGGTTGAATTGTGAAGATTATAACATGTTCAGTCCAACTTGTGAATAGTCTCAAAGGGCTCTGATAACTTATAAATATGTTATTTCACCTGCCAAAACTTGATTAAGGGTCTTAATGTTGACTGAAACAGTTTTCATGCTTTAGAAATGAGTTGATTTATTTGTTCCGGGTTAAACTGTGAATACAATACTGTAACTTGCACTGTCCAATCTCTGGAACACTCTCAAAGGACAGTTATGTCATGTTCAGGGTTGTTTCCAACCCCGTCCATGACCTGTGGCTGTAGGGTTTTGATTATTGCTTATTAATTCCAGCTGGCAGATTGAGCCTTGCTCTCTGCCAGTCCTACAGCCACGCCTTCTTCCTCTCACCAGACATTCACCGACCATATGGTATCACCACATACACACACTCACACACACTCACACATGCATACACATACATTTCCAATTAATCATGCACTGGCTTGCCACATGGCTGTGTCCACTTGCCTTCGTTAGTGTATGGTGTACTTATGGGGAGGCAGTGTGACCAGTCAGTGTGGCAGCTTCAGTCAGTCATGGACATCCTGACTCACCAATGTTTGGCTTTCTTCCTCTGGACTCATTGTGTTGTATTTTAGAGCCTTTCTGCTCCAACATATGCGTAAGTCATTCCTTTTTGTGCCTTTTCCCTCCGCTCCTGACTGTTTGGAGCGTGTTAGGCATTTCCTCCAAGCAAACGAGGTTTGCAGCGGGTTGTCTCTCTACTGTGACTGTTATTTGGACATTTTGTGTACATTTATCTCACTGTAATAAACACGTCTACATTACTGCATGTTGGGCTTGCTTCAAATTTATATATTCGCTGTGAGATCACGCAGCGGACATGACAAGTTATAGCTTATAAATATATTATTTAACCTGCCAAAAATTGATTAAAGGTCTTAATGTTGATTGAAACAGTTTTCATGCTTTAAAAATGACTTGATTTACTTGTTCAGGATTAAATTGTGAATATGATACTGTAATTGCTCCCTCATACTTGTGAAATATTCTCAAATGGCTGTTATAGCTGATAAATGTGTTATTTCACCCGCCAAAAAATAACTAAGGGTCTTAATGTCGATTGAAACAGTTTTCATCCCCCCCACCACTTCCCCAAGGCTGTAAACCTTCTTCTTCTTCTTCTTTTAGATTTGATTGGCGGTTGGCAACCAGCTTACAGGTGCATTACCGCCATGTACTTCACTCTACATCATCCTTTGTCTCTTATAGGGGAAACACTAAACATTCAGTTCAGTTAGTTTAGAAAACAGAAATCAGTACAAACTAACCAACTTACTTTTCCACCTTCTGAGTTAGGGTTCTTTAGCCAAAGAAGAGACATTCCCCATTCCTTGAAAGAGGGAACCTAGGTTATTAGCTGTAAATTTCAGTGTGCCTTACCTGCAGCTATCTGAGTGTGTGTGGGGCTGGAGAATGTTGCAGAATTGAGAGCAGCAGCTTGACGACCATTGGCTGAGGGTTGATGGTGATGGTGGTGGTGGTGAGGAGGTGTCACCCTCATGGAGCTCCTTCTTAGCTGCTCCAGCTCTGTCAGCCTCTCAGAGAAAGCTAATGAGCCCGGTTTCACCTCGTCCATCTTCTGACGATGACCTAGGGGCGAGGTGAGAGGAAGAATTTTTGTGTGATGGTGGTCAAATTTTCATCTATGGTTACATAATATTTAGGTTGCAGTAACACTAACAGGCCAGGCCGGGGTATAACAATGCCCCAATATTGTTAACACACTGTCTGCTGTTGCTGTTTGGGAATCTGGCGATGGGCGCCACATAGGGGTCTGGCTCACTCCCTGTGTGCATGGTGGTCCGTCATGCTGTCTGTGGAGTTGGCTACACTTCAAAGCCCTGAGACTAAGCTCCAGTTACAGTCACTTCCTCCCAATGGGGTAAGTGTGCATGTGTGTTTCTACTGTATGTTTGTGCGTGTGAGTGGGTGAATGTAGATGAGTGATGGTTATTCACAGCTGAGCGAAGATGACAGGAGTCTTCCTGTCTTTCTGTCACCTCCTGGCTTTTCTGAGTATAGTGTCGCTCACTTCGCTTCCATTTCACATGCACAAGTGTTATTTTTATGGCACACATTGGTGTTTAAACCAAATCGGTCTCCTCTTTTTTTTTTATTGCTCTCATCTGCCTTTAGAAATCCCCTTGTTTCATCACACCAAGTGGGAGAGGAACTCAGAGTTGCCTCAGGTTTCTCGTTGACTCACTCTGATGAGTCGGCCTGCAAGAACGGGAGGCAATGCTTTGCTGAGTGTAGAGCTCATAATGAAAGAAACATAACACACTAAATGAGAATAAAACATTAAAGAAACCCAAGTCCCCTAAAAGATTCTTCAGTTGTTTTTTGTTGAGGTAGCATTCATACTGTATATCTGGGTCCATAAATAGTGACTTTATGGTTTTGACAGTTATGCAGCATAAGTGATACCTCAACAAGAGTAGACAATTTCCATGAACTTTTATAAGGTATTTTAAATACCTATTTTAAATACCTAACTTTTATAAGGTATTTTAAATACCCATTTTAAATAGGTATTTTAAATACCTTTATAACATCTGCATAACAAATGTGTGCTTGCATTGGAGAATCAAATGAGACCAACACCTTAACCCTGTGGGATGCCATGTATGTTAAGTGACAACGCTTATATGTCAGTATCACTCACGTCGTGGCTCTCTGGGGCCGTCCACTGTGATTTTAATGGCTCTCTGGTAAGTGGCCACCTGAGGAGGGTTGGTGAACGCAGTGATGGTCAGAGTGAAGCTCTTTCCTGCAATAAAAAAGGGAAGGGGAGAGGAGAGGGAGTGTGGGGTAAGATGCTGGGAAGATAAGAGTTATTTATGAGTACGTGGTTTTTAAGTAACAGAACAAATATCAGTGTTAAAGGTACAGTATGTTTAACTTCTTTGACCAGTGTGACACCAGAGTCTATTTTATTTGTGTTCATATGAATTTTGTGGCACATGTGCGTGCACGCGCGCGTGCGCACACACACACACACACACACCTGGAAAACAGACAACCTTTCAAAATGGTCTAAACCAAGGCTGCTTTTATGGTTACCAGCAAAGATGTGTGGAAATGTGATGGATACAGTCCAACCTTAAAAACTTTATTGTAAAAAACTGTAACTGCAGTTTTATGTCCTCCCCAACCCCCGCAACTAGTAGGTGAAAACATAGTATCGTGAATTGTGCATATATCTGGCTGCTGCTAACTGCTAACTTTGTAAGTAAGTGTTTATACTAATGTGACCATTACTACATCTTCTCCTGGTTACGTCCATTAGAACACAAGTGTTTGGAAATTATTTGGTTAGGATGAACAGCCCAGCGATGTGTTGAAAAACTTTTATGCGGGTGCTGCGTGATGTTGAGGAGTAACTAATAAGCATGTGTTCCGGTGGGAGGACCACAATAGCTGAGCGACACAGAAAGAAACGACAAGTTAGGCTATCTGCACTGCATTTAAGTCACTGTGGTGTTGTGGGGGGAAGGGGTCATCTTTACAGTGAAACAGAACTGTTCCAGTGCCGCTGAAATGATAGAAGTGGACACTAGTCTTTGCTAAAGGCTTGTGTGTAGCCCCTAGGGGACAACAGGCTGTCAGCATCATGTCTGTATGTTTGGGATTCAATACAGTTATCAGACTGTCTAGAATTTCCACAATATTCATGTTCTATCCACATAGAACAATGGAGACTGGTCAGTCTTTTGCCAGTCATTTGTATTTTGGTCACCACATGCAGTGTGTCTGTTAAGATACCATTGACACTAAAGAAAAAAGACTTTTTTAATGACATCTGAAAGGTTAATCCATAGTCATGTTTTACACTGGCCCAGCAAAAACCATCAACTGGTAAATCCCTTTAGCAGTAGTGAAAATTCCCAGCTACTATATCTGTACTGTTGCTACGGCAACTCACGGCTTAAAACAGTCTCGGCACCAATTTAGAAAGATGCTGGGATAGGCTCCAGCCCCCCCCCCCCCCCCCCCCGTGACCCAAAAAAGGATTAAGCGGAAGAAGATGGATGGATGGATGGATGGATGGATCCCACCATAAGTGCGATGTCCCAATATGCAATGCTAACGGAAACTTGCCAGCCAGTCAGATAGGAGCACTGAACTGTGGTTACACCTGAGCGCATGTGAGTGCGCCAAGCGGCTGTACCTTCACCTTAATACAGTCGGACTTTACATGAGAGCGTCTCTGTGTGTGTGTGTGTGTGTGTGTGTGTGCGCGCCTTATTGGGGGGTCAGCTTTGGAAATGACACTCACTCAACACTACACTCGCTGCAAACACACACACACACACACACACACACTTACAGCACAGACACACAGACCTCCACTGCTATTGTGCACCATGACGGGAGTAATGTTACCGTGCGCAGACAGTCTGATGGCACACATGCGTGTAATGCCAGGTGTTACTCTCACTTCTCTTTTTTGTGTGTGTCTGTTCTCTCTCGCTGACAGTTTCCCCATTATGTTCATGGTAAAAAAAAAAAAAAAAAAAAAATCAGTGACGGTCATGTTCAGAACTAATTAAATAACAGCCTTAGAAACGGCCCGTCTCTAAAGTTTTGCTGTAATAAGTACCAGAACTGGCCCCTTTGGTGGCCGCTGGATGGCACCTAAAGCTTCTGTCTTTCTTCTTCTTTTATGTCCAATTTGTCCTTTTATGTCTTCTTCTTCTTCTTCTTTTTTTAATAATATAAATCTGACTGTAGCCATGACCATTATTAAAAGAAGGATAAGACTTTTGTGTTTTGGGTTGTTTACAGAGGGAGTTTATGGGGAGACAGGAGGAGACGGAGAACAGCTGAGGTCTTTGTGCCTGTTGTGTCTGTCGGCCAGCTGGTGGTATGACACACACGCACACACACAGACATGCACACGCACATTCATGCGCGCGCAGAAAACCGCTGAACCCTAAAGGTGTGTGCGTTTGTCTTCGACACACTCACTCTTTTAAGATAGGAGCCGATTTTACTCTTGAGGTGAGTGTGTGTGTGTGTGTGTGTGTGTGTGTGTGTGTGTGTGTGTGTGTGTTGCATCACATCAAGACTTGCTGGGGGGGGTTGTCCAGTTTTGCTCGCAATCAAGCAATGTGTGTGTTACAGGAATAACGAAGTGTGTGTAGCCGTATGTTGTGAAAGAGAAAAATGGCGGTCCTGTTTAAAAGAGGAAGTGAGGCAGAGGCAGAACACTGGCTGCACACGTGCGGACTGTAATAGCACAGACGCAGTGTAGACAGGCAGACCATCACACTGGACAAAACACACAAAAACATGGTGGGTCACTCGGGAAGTTAGTTTTCGGGCCTCTGTCTCCTGCTGCGGGCTTGCTGCTCCTGAGTTCCGTGTACCCAGCTTGCAAAGATATGTGCGTCTTCTTTCACACACAGCTAAATAACTGGAAATCTAATGTATTTTTTAAGGCGTATCTGCATATGACCAGAACCCTTGTGCTCCAGGTGCACCACAATACTAATTTTGCCGACTAAAGCATATTCCGATTATTTTACGAATTTAAAGTTTCTTTCTGTAAGCCTTAAAACCAGCATCTCATTAATGTAGTGGGTGCGCCTGATAAAACTGTACTAAGGGGAAGCACCGAGGGACTGAAAACAAACTCAGCACCGTATCTACTTCTGTGGTTCCATAGGAAGTGAACCTAACCTCACATACACACACAACTACACAGCTTAATGGGAGTTTTCAAGGATCCAGGAATCTGAGGAACACATTCATGATTCCTGGGAAATGTGGATGCTGCGTCATCGCATTACCTCCTTTAGCAAGTTAGGTTAATTGGCATCAAACTGGGGATTCTAAATTGTCCTTAGGTGTGACTGTGAGAGTGAATGGTTGTCTGTCTCTCTGTGTTGGCCCTGCGATGGACTGGCGATCTGTCCAGGGTGTACCCTGCCTCTCGCCCAAAGATGCTGGGATAGACTCCAGCCCCCCCCGTGACCCGAAAAGGATGAAGCGGAAGAAGATGGATGGCTTCACCAGAATGAGCTGAAAAAAAAAATCATAGCACTGCCTATATGATCAGGAATGTGCACTTACATGCGATTAAAAGGTTGTGTTGATGTATTATATTTATGTTTTGCAGCCAATGCTCTATCAGGACCTCAGTCTTGACAGGTTTGTACAGGTAGCCTGGTGAATAAAAATACTCATCTATGCCTCCCGTCAGTCAGCCCATCTGGTCAATGTGGTACTCTGGTGTGGGAGGTCGGTCAGTTCCTCTCAGATGCCACCATTATTTCACATTAAATGTTTGAATGTTTTACACAAAGAAGACCATCAACCTCCTGATCTGTAGCAATCAATAGAAAATTCTATGCTGAACAGTTAGTAAAATTAAATCCACATAAATCTCACAGTCTAAACGGATTTAAATTATTTAAAATTTAAATTCATATTTAAATTTAAATCTGTGTGCATACGTAAACAGTGACAAATGAATGCTACACATGCAGATGCCCAAATGCCCTCACACACAAACCCACAGTGAAACCACTGTTCAAACCACTTAAACCGCTCACTGGTGTCGGCAGTCAAACTAACCACTTCCCACTTAGATGCTTAATGGCAGAGCTTGCAGATGGAGAAGAGTTTGCTTGAGTTCTAAGTTGATTGGCTTATTATCGTCATCAAGCCGCTGGTGTTTTCCCACGTTTTCATCAAATGTAAATAACTGAGAGTTTATCAGATCTCATCACCACCACCCCGAGGCTGCATCTGTGGTTAGGAGTGGACTGTCTCAACTGTTGTGAAATTTGTATCTAATGCAGCACGGACATTAAAAATTATGCAATCTGCTCACTTTGTAATCTCTCCAAACTTTTTGGGTGCGGGGCAAGAATGTATATTTTATTATACTCCCTTTGCACAGTGGTGGAGATCGCTGAAAGATTGCCGAGTGATGGCAAAATGGTCAGATCACCAAGGGATCTTTCCATGATTTCTCAGCAATCGCCAAGACCTCTCAGTGATCTCGCAATGATCTTCAATGATTTCCACAGTCCTCAAAGTTTTGACTTGTTACAAAACAGCGTCTCATGAATCACCAAAGGGAAGCAGTTTCTCAACAAACTCTCAAGGAGCGCTCAACGGTCTCATCAATCTCCCAATGATCTTGCAGCAATCTTTCAATGAACACTATTCATCTTTCATCGAATGCTAAATGATCCCTCACTAATTTCTCAATCATCTCTACCTTCTGGGTGGACATATTTGGTGTTTAGTGAAAAATTGCTAAGAGATCATGGCACATTAACGTATGATCCGTTAATGTGTGGAGGAAATTAAATTGAAGGGTGTTTTTGCAGGACATGTTATGCTAAACTCTGAATCACAACTCATAATGTCAAACTGGGCACTTGTTAGGAAGTAACTTGAATTTTATGGGGCAAATTTTGTTGTTTAAGGGTCGCTGGAGTGAACCTTCTTCCTCAGAAACGGCTGTTTGTAAAACTCCTAGAATGATCAAAACTGAATGTACCATGCACTGCACAAAAAACACAAGCTGCTGTTTAGCGTTGCGTCTCTGAAATGCTGTCAACATAATTTGTCGATGGGAATATCACTGTTGCAGCATTTGCATTTAGCCTGAAGGGCCGCGGAGCCTCAAAGGAACACTGCAGTGGTTAACCTTTGCTTTGTGCCTACCAATTTAAAAAGAATGCATAATAAAAGTAGGATTCAGCTGGAAAGTAAACATCGGGGAGTATCATGCACACCATCACCCAACTACAGAGACAACCGTACGTCGCCTACAGCTGAGATGAGTGATGGCGAGGAAAAATGACCACCATTGTATTCTGCGCCGTTAAATTTGCATGAAAGCAAATTTCCACTCCTCAACTTTCTTCATTTGAATTATACTGCATATGAATTATTCATGTACTCATTTTTCAACAACTGAACTAGGCCATCCACAAAATATTGACAGTTATTTCTATACCACCCTCCCCTCCACTCCCCCCGGACGAGCACTTATCAATTTCATACGTGTCAGTGAATGTGTGTGTGTGCGAGCCAGGTTTGTGTACACAGGACTGGTGTTTTAAATAGATAAGTTGGGACATTTGCCTGCGACTGATTTAAAGTAACTATGCTCTAGTGTGTCCGTTAAGAGAGAAGAGGGAGCGGGGGGTGGGTGGCGGGGGGGTGAATGGGATGCTAGGAGGAAGTTGTGTGAATACAGTTTTTATTCACAGATACTTCCCCTAATTTATCCCTGCCGTGTGGCGTCCCTTTGCAAAACACACTTGTTAAATATCAACCAGCTGCGGATTTTAAATTGGAAACAAATATTGCTGACGTTAATGGATTGATGCAACAAAAGCCCACATTTGTCCATCTTAAAGTGATATTAATAATGATAATGAAAATTGTGTTGGTTTTCTCCTGTGTCTACCTCTTCCGCTGCGGCCGACAAAGCGCAAGTCGTTGAATCTGGCCACTTGGTTCTTGATGGCAGCCGTAGCATTGCGGAGTTCAGCTGAATAGTTCTCATCGTTTCCAGCCATCACTGTTACCAAGGTGCCGTCAGGGATGTCGCCCAGGGCAACCACCTACAGTAGCAACATAAAAAAAGAAAAAAGTGCAGCTTGATAATATGGTGGCTGACAACAGAGCCAAATATGAAAAGTCAAATGATCAAACTGACAGATTTCATAATATTTTGGTGCCTTTGGAAAATTTGCATTGAAGCCATTTTTGTGTCACATTTTAAAAGATGCTTCCATCTATGAATAAAAAGCATGACATTATAATTGTGGGAGCATTAACATATTTTAAAAGTACAAACACTCTTACATTTAGTCACTTACTGAGTTATATTTACAGTGCTGTGAAAAACTGTTTGCCCCTTCCTGATTTCTTATATTTTTGCATATTTGTCACACTTAAATGTTTAAGATCATCAAACAAATTTTAATATCAGACAAAGATAGCCTGAATAAATACAAAATGCAGTTTTTAAATGACGATTTCATTTATTAAAGGAAAAAAACTCTCCAAACCTAGCTAGCCCTATGTGAAAAAGTAATTGCCCCCAGTGTTACATCATGAATTAACTGCGATTAACCACATTTTTTGGAAAGCTGAGTTCAATTTCAGTAGTTACACCCAAGCCTGATTATTACCAGATCTGATGAGTCAAGAACTCACTTAAATAGAACCTGTCTGACAACCTGAAGTAGGCTAAAAGATCTCAAAAAGCAACACATCCCACTGTGATCTAAAGAAATTCAAGAACAGATGAGAAACAAAAACCCAGAACGACATCTAAAGAACTGCAGGCCTCACTTGCCTCAGTTTGGACACTGGTCCACAATGGAACAATAAGAGAGACGGCAAAAATGGCATCCATGGGAGAGTTCCAAGACAAAAACTGCTGCTGGACAAAAAGAGCACAAAGACTCGTCTCACATTTGCCAGAAAACATCTAGATGATCTTCAAGATTTTTGGGAAAATATTCTGGGGACTGACGAGACAAAAGTTGAACTTTTTGTAAGACATGTGTCCTGTTTTATCTGGCATAAAACTAACACAGAATTTCATAAAAAGAACATTGTATCAACAGTCAAACATGGTGGTGGTAGTGTCATGGTCTGGGGCTGCTTTGCTGCTTCAGGACCTGGACAACTTGCCCTAATTGACAGAACCATGAATTCTGCTCTCTACCAAAAAATCCTGAAGGAGAATGTCCGGCCATCAGTTCATGGAGAACTCCAGTGTGACTGAATTTAAACAATTCTGCACAGAAGAGTGGGTCACAATTCCTCATCAGCAATGTAAAAGACTCATTGCCAGTTGTTGGCACCAATGGTGGCACAACCAGTTATTAGGTTTAGGGGACCATTGGGGAGCAATTACTTTTTCACATAGGGCCAGGTAGGTTTGGATAGCATTTTTACCGTAATAAATTAAATCATCATCTAAAAACTACATTTTACAGGTGCATCTCAGTAAATTAGAATGTCAACAAAAAGTTGATTTATTTAGGTAATTCAGTTAAAAAAAATTAAACTTCTATATTATATAGATTCATTACACAGAGAGTGATATATTTCAAGTGTTTATTTATTTTAATTTTGTTGATAATGGCTTACAGCCCATGAAAACCCCAAATTCAGTTTCTCAAAAAATTAGAATATTACATAAAATTCATTTTAAAAAATAGTTTTTTAATAGAAATGTTGGCCGACTGAAAAGTATGTCCATGTACACCTCAATACATGGTCGGGGCTCTTTTTGGATTAATTACTGTATCAATGTGGCGTGGCATGGAGGTGATCAGCCTATGGAACTGCTGAGGTGTTATGGAGGCCCAGGTTGCTTTGATAGTGACCTTCAGCTCGTCTGCATTGTTGGGTCTGGTGTCTCTCATCTTCCTCTTGACAATACTCCATAGATTCTCTATGGGATTTAGGTCAGGAGAGTTTGCTGGCCAATCAAGCACAGTGATGTTGTGGACCAACACCAGCAGAAGACCGCTGTTCAGATAAAAGTAAATTTTGCATTTCATTTGTAAATCAAATTCCTGGAGCCTGGAGAGAGTGGAGAGGCACAGAATTTAAGTTGCTTGAGGTCTAGTGTGAAGTTTCTGCAGTCGGTGATGATTTGAGGAACCATGCCATCTGCTGGTGTCGGTCCACTGTGTTTTATTAAGACCAAAGTCAGCGCAGTCGTCTACCAGGAAATTTTAGAGCACTTCATGCTTCCCTCTGCTGACAAGCTTTATGAAGCTGATTTCATTTTCCGGCAGGACTTGCCCCCCCCCCCCCCCCCACACACACACTGCCAAAAGTATCAAAACCTGGTTTAAAGACCATGGCATCACTGTGTTTGATTGGTCAGAAAACTCTCCTGTCCTAAACCCCACAGAGAATCTATGGAGTATTGTCAAGAGGAAATGAGGGACACCAGACCAGCTGAACGTCACTATCAAAGCAACCTGGACCTTCATAACACCTGTAAGCCATAATCATCAAAATTAAAATAAATAAACACTTGAACTACATCACTCTCTGTATAATGACTCTATATAACATAGAAGTTTATTTTTTTTAATTGAATTACCTAAATAAATCAATTTTTTGTTGACATTCTAATTTATTGAGACACACCTGTATATTTACTTAGGTTATCGTTGTCTAATATTAAAAGTTGTTTGATGATCTGAAACACTAAAATGTGACAAATATGCAAAAATCTAAGAAATCAGGAAGGGGGCAAACTTTTTCACAGCACTGTATACTTCTCATCAGGTTTTCGATGTGTTGAGTTTATCTGGTACACATCCCCAACGCGTCACATCACAACAGGCCGGCTATATTCTTCTTGCTAGGCTGGTTTCACTTACTTATGTTAAGATGATATTGTGAAGCAGAGCTAGTGTACATGTGTTCAGATGTGAGGCGGTTAAAGGGCACATCTTTTCTGTTTTTTCAAAATCGATTCATTTATAGGCGCTTAGACATCCATCCATCTTTTCCTGCAGAGATCACACACTAACACACTTAAAAAGCGCCAGTTGTGCACTTCAGCCGCCGAGCAGCTCATGTGTACACTGTATAATCTGCCAGGTCTGGAGAAAATAAAGTTGAAACACGCTCAGCAGAGAGGGAAGAGCAGATTTGATGCACAGCAATTCCATGTAAAAGATGCAAATCATGGGAATAAAAGGTAAATTATTTCCCTCTTGAATGAACTTGAGCAGCTATGTGCGTACATGGGAGATGTGCGGCCCTCTGAGCACTAGAGAGCACATTCTCCTCCAACACACCTACGCAAATATGGAGCCGGGGAGGCTGATTTCCATATTAACGCTAATCGCACCAAACCATCGCTGTGCCGTGACCGAGGCAAACACTGCACCGCCGCGCATTCTTCTTTTAACACTCTGCAAGCGGCGCTCCATGACTGGCACACTGGGATTAACCTGTCACTCTGCAAAATACTTGTGTAGTTGTTGGCAGAAATCTGGAGAGGACGAGTCCACCCATGCCAATAATGCATGCATGCCAGTAATGCACGCAGTATACATATATGTCTGCTGTATGGCGAGTAGAGTATGTGTAATGTGCATCAACTGTGTCAGACAAATTTGTGCAAAAAAAAAGAAGAAAAACAGCGTTTCTCAACAGCCATCCATTATCAGTAAGAGGCAATGACATCCACTCATGACGCGCCATAATGATGCATAATGCACCAAACTTACACACACACACACACACACACACACACACACACACACACACACACACACACACACACACACACATGCCAACACTAATGCATAAAACTCAATAAATCAATCTGTTGTGTGTTCTGTGGCTAAAAGCTGCTTTTTCCACAAATGCATTTTGTCTGAAAGTGCAGGAAAGCCGTACACACGCGTGCACACACACACACACACACACACACACACGGGCACGTCGATGCATGGGGGAATAACGCAGAAATAAGTAAGCCCATTCTACTGTGTGTGTAAAAAATTGCTGAAGACAGACACGTCATAATATACCATTTTAAAAAATGATGTAAGACTGAAAAAAGCTATGATGCTCTGAAAACACGCCCATGGACTAAAATGTTTTTTTTTAGCAAATGCTCTAATGCTTTTTCAGTGACACTGATTATCAGTGCAGAATGACTTTTCTACTGTATAAATCAGCGGATCAAATTTCAACAGTTTCACTGCTCAGATTTTTACCACTGATGCCATTTACGAAACAAAAATTGGAGCAGTTGCTGCTATTAAAGAAATATAGGCTAAAGGAGTCATAAGGAAATGAGTCTTGTGTATTAAAAGTGGGATTTAAAACCTGGAATGAAACACCATTTCATATGTAATAAATGAAACGTGATTTATATGCCGTTATCATGTATTGTAAGCAGAAAAAAAATCACACTGATATATGCCGAGATGTAGTGAAGAAGGTGTGTGAAGCAGCAGCCAAAATGAGCCCGTACACACCTTAAAAGCAATGGGCAGAGTCTTGTTGCACCTCCAGTGAGTGGGCAGCACAGAGCAGAGGAAGTTGGGACTGTCCGTCTTCACCAGCTCACCTGGATGATCTGAAATCACCTGGAGAACAGAAAACAAAAAGACACCATCAGTGTTACTGCTGAGAAATGCACAAAATACAGAGGGAGTCCAGAAGTCCTGTGTACCTCCACCATGCCGCGGTCGGCCATGCGCAGCTTGCCCACCAGAGCTGCCCCACCGCCGGCCTCCTGGGCTCCCAAGGGCAAAGCCTCGGCCATCTTCCCCCCCGAGGCGAGGGTAGTGGAGGGGGGAGTGTAACGCCGGCCAGGGGCTGGGTCTGGGAAGGAGGTCAGCAGAGTTAGATGCTGGAGGCACTCCACGCAAGAATCACCAAAACCTGATTTTCTCTCATTTCAGACATTGTTAAACGAATTCCCACACTTTATATAATAATGTATAAAAACAGCTCATGTGACATAATGACTTCAAGTGGTATATTCTATATAAAGGAGCCAACTACTCAGTAAAAGTGAAACATATAAATGATTATTATATGTTTCTCTTTAAGAATGGACCTGTAGATCTGAGCTGGGATGTGTATAATGAGACACGAGACGGCGCAGGATGCAGGAGGTGTGTTCTGGCATGACTCAAAGATGGCTAAATGACACATCAAACTCCTCCACACGCCCACACTCACACACGTTTAGAGCACCATGACACACTGTGGCCACGTTGGCTTGAATGCCAGACTGTGTAGTCATGCAGCTGCACTCCTGCGCACCCCCCCCCCCCCCACTCCCCCCCGGTTCAAGTCTTCCAGCTATCAACAATGAATCGTCTGACTTGTGAAAAACACTACCCTAAAAAACAAAAACAATCAGATCCAGACAGAGGGTTGAAGGAGACTGACAGAATGTGAGAAGTGAGCCGGGCCTGCGGGGTCGGTGGCTCTGTTGGCTTGTCAGTCGGCCAACCCACAATTGGATCCACATGCTGGCGGTTTGGAGTTTGGTTTACGGTTTGAAACTCTCCCACTGTTACTGCACCGTGCGACTGCAGCGGGTTCCACACAAAGCTTCGGAAACGCACGGGGCAGTGTTTCAGGCATTTCAGCTTCACCGTGAGCCCGGCCACACAGAGAACGGCTGTTAAACGTATCCCAAGTCCTAATTTTATCCCTGCATGTAAATGTAGGCGTTTTTTGGCTACTGAAAAGTCTCAGCGTGTCCCACGTCAAGTCAGCCACTGCCTCACAAGTGTGACGTTTGCAGTGTTTTAGTGCATATAATAATCGGGACAATAATACAGCAGTTGTCCAGCGGTGGCACAACGGATGAGATAAAATGTGTCCAGGAAAGAGACGGAACATCAGAATTTGTCCTGTTATGCTTCAGCTGCCATCACCACAAGCTGCTAACAGACCAGGAATCTAACTTCAACTGACTCAATCCCTTTTCCATCAAAGGGATTTAAAATATAAAGAAATGTGGATTTTTACACAGAATGAAATGGCTCCTCTCAGTGTTCAACTGTTATAAGATGTATTTAGCTTCATATTACTGCTGCAGTCATGAATATTCTGTGTTTTACCGCTGAAGGACCACTGGGGTTGAGCTTTTTTGAGAAGTTAGTGGGATGTTTGGTAGCTGTAGTCTGCAATTTATTTTCTTCAGTTATCAATTAGAGGAATTTGCAGAGAAGAAACAGAATTTTAAATAAAGGTCACTTGTGACTGACTGTGTTGCAGTTTCCCATAGAATCTAGACCGCTTCATAATGCACCGTTGTAGTTTATAAAAAAATCTGCTGTAACAGTATTTTGTGTTTTACAAGACCCCATAATATTCCTATGAATTAACGTCTCACCGTCTCGGTGGTTGAGTCTCATTAAAGGAGGGAGCTACTGGATGACGGACTGTGCACATGTATGTATGACACACATCAAGAAAACAAGGAACACCTGAATTATAAAGGGAAATACAGAGCCACCCAGGGACGGTTTATTAATCAAACAAATATAGAGTTTAACGGCACTAAAATTATGCTCACTAATGCTGTGTTTTCCAACCAGGATGCCCTGTACGTTCAGATTTTTGTGGGAAATTGTCTAATTTCAGTTATTAATTGGTAAAAAAAAGGCAAATAAACTCATGCACAACAATGCAAATTATTTGCAATTTTTTTGACCAACTAACAAGTGACATTAAATAATTCCCCACAGAAATGTAACACACCAGGGCACCCTGGCTGAAAACCCCTGCACTAATGAGTATTTACTCTCCATTTATTTCTATATTAATTTATCTAGACATACTGATGACCACGGACAAAGATGAACGCTTTCATGGATTTTCCTTGTTTTCCCTCTTAAAATTTGTTGCATTTCTAAAGACTCACTACTATCTCGACACAAAACCTTATCCCACTTTCTTCATAATAAAACAGTAATAATTAGACCCCCCCCCCCGAAAAAAAAACAAACACCCAAAACCCAACCATACCGTATTTTGCGTCCCACAGGAACACCATTTGTGCGCCACAGTGCGTCCACGCAGTCTCAACTCCACCGGATCGTCTAATGTTTTGCAGCAGAAGCAGACGGTCCGTGTATCTGCAGATCGCTCGTCTTCCTCGCGCTCCTTTTTGATAAGCGCCCCAAGTTCAAAAGCGGCGCAGTTGTCCCGTCCAAGTGCGCCGGGTGTCGGTCGGGTCTGTGCGCTAGAAGTCCAGAGGAAGAAAACGCCGAAGCAGATCTCCAACAATTCAGTGCGTGATTCTTGTGCTCCTCGCGCGAAAACAGAAGCGGCTACGCGTGATGGTTTTAGGGCGCCAGTCTCCAGGCAGCTGAAAACAAGTTTCCGCTCCCAACAAAAGTGGAAGTTAGTGTGAAAAAGCGGAAGAAAGGGAAAAAAAAAATCGGCTTTAAAACTTGATTTCTGCTACAGCCCTAAGTGTACCTTTAACAACAACTGCGCTAAAATGTCTATATGCCGAATACTCCCCTGCTGCGTCTCCTTCTGCCCTCCGCGGCGCATGAATGGCCATCCCTGGCTCCCAGCTCCAGGCTTTTACCGGTACAGCTCCGGATTTGCATCTGGAGTCGCTCTCAGCCAATGGGAGCGCTCGCCGCCTGCTGTCACCGCGGTGGGATTGGCCAATCGCTGCCCGGTCCGTCCGAAAGGAGGCAGGGCTTAGCAGAGAAACAGACAGGCCCGAGACACGGACAGAGAAGTGTGTCTGTCCCGGGACAAACTGGGGCTCTCAGACAGGGCTGCGTGATCCAAAAAGAAGAAGAAGAAGAAGAAGTAAAAGTAGAAGAAAGCGTCTAAAATAAGGCAGGACCCTGGGAGGTAGACATGCTCCCGAGAGGAACGGCAGTGAGTGAGAATGAAAGCTGAATAACTTCAGCAGTCGCACTTGTTTCCCTCCCACCGCACCGGGGAACGTACGTGGTCCTCCGGACGTCCCACCACGAGCAGCCTGCTGTGGTTCCTGCACCCGCGGCGTGGACAGCAGGAGCGCACACGGACAACAGGGGGCAGCAGGTGATCTCAGCCACGGCTCCCTCCTCGTGGGGCTGGTTCAGCGCTGAGAACTAAAAGCTGCGAGTTTATGCTGTCCTGTTCATTTTTACTCTTAAATCTGTGGCCTAAAATGATTTCTTTGAGCTTGGCAGTTTCTCACTGAAACGCTAATGTTTGCTCATGTTTCAGTTTAAGAGTTTTATTGTTATTGTTCGCTCCAACGTGGGATCAAACTGAGATGCAATTTTTAGATTAATTTATATTTTTAAAATACATAGATATGATTCTAAAGCTCAGTTTCATTCTAATACTGAATATCTGCCTTTAAATTAGCTGGCTGACATTAATTATTATTCCTTCCTCCCTGACCAGAGACCAAAAATAATAAATAATCTGAATTTCAATTTACTTTCACCACATACTTATTACATTTTTCCATCATCACCTTAACTGTAAAACCACAAATCACATACCAATTACTTTTTTACGATTTCATTGTAATGAACAAAAGGCAGGTTGTGAAGGACTTGCTCCTCTATTAGTTTCACACAAGTAACTGCAGCAAGCAGAAGTGATGCTTTATTTAATTTTACGCCAAATTGTTCATGAAAGGAGTTAAATCAGCTCTGCAGCAGCCAAGAATTTCCCCTGCTGTTTCAGTTCTAATTCAGTCCCTTGTTATCTAATTCATTCCTCTATCAAAAATATGAACTCACAGTCAGTCTCTTTTTGTACATACAATAGGTCATCCAAAATGTTGCAGCTATGGCTGATAATGTGGGATATTAAAACAGTAAAATAATGAGTCAAAACTGGTTGCAATAATAATAATAATAATAATAAGCCAAAAACATGTAAGTTAGGTTAACTGGCATCAAACTGGGGATTCTAAATTGTCCTTAGGTATGACTGTGAGAGTGAATGGTTGTCTGTCTCTCTGTGTTGGCCCTGCGATGGACTGGCGATCTGTCCAGGGTGGACCCTGCCTCTCGCCCAAAGATGCTGGGATAGGCTCCAGCCCCCCCTGCGACCCGAAAAGGATTAAGCGGAAGAAGATGAATGAATGAATGAATGAAAATCAAAATAAAATGAAACACATTATGGGGAACCCACATTTCTTTGATTTAAATATCTAAATGTTACACCATCCACTGACATCAAGGATGTGCACAGGTATGGGCTATTGTTCCCCGGGCAACAGCCCAATTGCTATCTTGGTCTGAGCTGCTCCTCTAGAGGTGGAAAAAATTACTGTAGTGACTTTTTTCAAGAATTTGTCTCTCTATAAGAGTAAATTTCTCTGATTCCATGAAACTTTGAGGCTGTATTCTTACATTTTCACGATACTATAGTAAATCTGAAACATTTAATGAAACATTTGTGAGTTTTTTTTCTCAGAAATGTAAGTTTTTGTCTTGTAAATTCAGAGTTTTTATCTGTGATTTTTGTCATTTTTGAAAATATTTTTTCTTCTTTGTTTCTTTTAAAGGCTTTTTCCACAAAACTGGGAGACGTGAAAATTTGAGGCTCTTCATACTCATGAATTTCCATTTTTTTTCTTGAATTTGAGACATTTGTGTCATAAATTCACATCTATTTTCTTCCAGCATTTTTCACATTTATGTCTTAGTTTCCATTGATATTTTTTCTTTTAAAAAATTACATATTTTTCTTTTAAATGTGTTACCTGTCATTAACACCCCTCAGGGCAGGAACGAAGACCCAAATGCTAACTGTGAGTTTACAGAAGTTTAATAAAAAACACACAAAATAACACAACTAAGGCGCACACTTACAGGTAGGGATTAGGCAGGATATGAGGAGTAGAACAGCTCTTAGGCTGAGACGTGGAGCGCACGTCAGGAGACAAAGTGTGGAACGCATGCAGGATACAAATGAAGTGAGATGGGAAAGTTCCGTCTGAACACTGAGAATGACGCTGCGGCCCTTAAATAGAGCAACAGGAATCAACACAAAATGAGAACAGGTGTGGGTACAAGAGCGAGGAATAATCAGATTCAAACTAGTGACAGCTGGGACAGCCCACGGACAGAACTTGAACCAGTGGAAGTAAACACAAGGCACTGTCAAAATAAAAGTACAGGGGGTATGGCAAAAGGTAACTAAAAATGAATATGAAATGACACAAAGCAAGACACAGACCGAATAATACAAAAATAAAAAATAATCTTCTTCTTCCAGCTGCCCCCTTTAGGGGTCGCCACAGCGGACCATCTGTCTCCATCTCACCCTATCCCTCGCATCTTCCTCTGTAACACCAACCCTCTCCATGTCCTCCTTCACTACGTCCATGAATCTTCTCTGTGGTCTTCCTCTTTTCCTCCTGCCTGGCAGCTCCATCTTCAACATCCTTTGTCCAATATGTCCACTATCCCTCCTCTGCACATGTCCAAACCATCTCAGCCTTGCCTCTCTTACTTTGTCTCCAAACTGCTCAACCTGAGCTGTCCCTCTAATATAATCATTTCTAATCCTGTTCCTCCTAGTCACTCCCAATGAGAATTTTAGCATCTTCAACTCTGCCACCTCCAGCCCTGCCTCCTGTCTTTTTGTCAGCGCCACAGTCTCCAAACCATACATCATAGCAGGTCTCACTAACATCTTGTAAATCTTCCCTTTCACTCTTGCTGCTATCCTTCTGTCACAGATCACTCCTGACACTCGTCTCCATCCGCTCCACCCTGCCTGCACTCTCTTCTTCACCTCTCGTGCATTTTCTATTGTTTTGGATGGTTGACCCCAGGTATTTAAACTCATCTACCTTCACTACCTCTACTCCTTGTATCTTCACCATTACACCTGCCTCCCTCTCATTCACACTCATGTATTCTTTATTTATTTAGCGAATGCAAAGTGCTCCTCTCCACATGCGCACAGTGGGCTAGGGCTACTGCCCCATCTGTGAAGGCTGGCCAAGCAGGGGCCATGTCCAGTCCTGAAGCGATTGAGTGTAGACCACTGAATCGCTTCAATTGTATTCATGTATTCTATCTTGCTTCTACTGATTTTCATTCCTCTTCTCTCCAGAGCACACCTCTACCTCTCCAGGTTCTCTTCCACCTGCTCGCTACTCTCTTCCTTGTTCACCATCTTTCCTTCATCCATCCTCCTCTCTCTTATTTTCTTCATGCATCAGATCCTCAAAGTACTCCTTCCACCTTTTCAGCACACTCTCATCACTTGTTAGTACATTATCATTTCTGTCATTAATCAGCCTAACCTGCTGCACATCCTTTCCAGTTCAATCTCTCTGTCTAGCTAATCGATAGAAGTCACTTTCTCCTTCCTTAGTGTCCAGCCTCTCATACAACTCATTATATGCCTTTTCCTTTGCCACCTCTCTTTTTGCCATGCACCTAGGTTCCAAATACTCCTACTTTCTTCATCTCCCTGACTATCCCACCTTTTCTTTGAATACTTTCCTGTACCTCCTCATTCCAGCACCAAGACTCCTTGTCTTCCTTCCTCTGTCCACTGGATACACCACATACCTTTCTACCCCATTTCCCTCAATACTTTTGCTGTACTGTCCCAGTCATCTGGTAATTCTTCCCTACCACCCAGAGCCTGTATCAACTCCTTCCTAAACTCTGTGCGACCTTCTTCCTTCTGTAACTTCCCTCACTTAATCTTTGGCTCTGCCTTCACTCTCTTCCTCTTCTTGCTCTCCAAAGTCATCCTACAGACTACCATCTGATGCTGTCTAGCTACAGTCTCCCCTAACACCACCTTACAGTCTCCCATCTCCTTCAGATTTCTCCTTCTGTATAAGATGTAGTCCACCTGTGTGCACCTTCCTCCACTCTTGTAAGTCACCCTATGTTCCTCTCCTTTAAGTATGTGTTCACCACAGCCATTTCCATCCCCTTAGCAAAATCCACAACCATCTGTCCTTCCGCATTTCTCTCCTTAAGACCATACCTACCCAGCACCTATTCATCACCTCTGTTTCCTTCATCTACATGTCCATTAAAGTCCACTCCAATCACCACTCTCTCCCTCCTGGGAACACTCTCTACCACTTCATCCAACTTACTCCAGAATTCCTCTCTCTCTTCTACCTGACATCCAACTTGTTGGGCATATGCACTGACAACATTCAACATCACACCTTTGACTTCTAGCTTCAAACTCATGATTCTGTCTGACTCTCTCTTTCCCTCCTGAACACCCTTCACATACCCTTCCTTAAAAATTACTCCTACTCCATTTCTCTTCCTATCTACACCATGGTACAACAGTTTCAATTCCCCTCCTCCAATGCTCCTAGCCTTGCTTCCCTTCCATCTGGTTTATTGAACACACAGTATGTCTGCCTTTCTTCTCTCCATCATATCAGCCAACTCTCTGCCTTTACCAGTCTTAGTCCCTACATTTAATGCCCCTACTCTCACCTCCACACTTCAACCTTTCCTTTTCTCTCTCTCCCTCCTAACACGCCTTCCCCCTCTCCTCCTCCTTGATCTTCGACCAACAGTAGCCCAATTTCCACTGGCACACTGTTGGTTAACAGCACCGGTGGCGGTCGCTGGTAACCTGGGCCTCGACCGATCCAGTATGAAAGTCTCATTCATCATGATCTGCATGTTTGATTTGGCAAAGGTTTTATGTCGGATGCCCTTCCTAACACAACCCTTCCCATTTACCCGGGCTTGGGACCGACACTAGGACTACACTGGCTTGTTTACCTCCTGTGGCTGGGTTCCTTGTAATTAGAGCAACAGCCCTTCAAAATGTCTGTGCACGTCCCTGGATAATATATGGAATTTATGAGAAGTTAAAAATATAAAATAATGGCACATTCAAAGTCAGAAAACAATGGCAATAGCTTATACAAATAAGGATGAATCTGAACTGTAGCAACATCATTTTTCAAAAGCAGACTAGTCTGTTAGTAAAATCTTTCTGTATGTTAATAAACTTTTTGTTCTTCCCTTCCAGCCTCTGATCTACCTGCCTGCTTCAGTTTTTTGGGACTTAGTTGATTTAATCTGAGCAACATCAGCACGTTGTCAGAGGAGTTTTAGGTAAACATGCATGCGTTCCTCTGTAGCCAAAGGGGGGAATGATAAAAAATGTAAAAACGCCTCAGCTCTCATCATGGCCTGACACGGACATAACGTGATTTTCCCTTAGAGATACGCATCTATTTTTCACTCTCTCACCGTCCATCCATTGGTCCACTTTTTATATTGTTATGGAGGGTGGGGGATAAACTTCAGAGTAACTGTTAACCTACAAAATGACATACAAATGATCATTATTTTGTCCTTTATTCACAGGTATTCATCACAGTTTTTCACGTGAAAACACAGTTTAAACGGCTGGTATTTTTCATTAAAGTTTATATCATTAAATGTGATGCCAAACCTTTCATGCTCATACAACCACCTTATAAATAATTCAGACACAAAAGGATGCTTTGAAATGATATATCTGTGAAGACTTTTGGCTTTATGCCACTTTTACTGACAGATTATATAGAAACAAAGTCAGCTTTGATGCTTACAGCTATTCATATACTCCTGATATTTTTTTTCCACCACTTTCTTTTTTTGAAATGTCCAGTATGTTTGGAGATTCTCATTCTATTGATTTGAGCTGCTCCTTAAAATAAAACAGCCCTCATGCTCTCTTGATATTTCATCCAATGCACACATTGCACAGACACAAGAAGAGTGGAATAAAACAGTGGAGAGGGAAAAAAGAAAGAATGTGACACAGAGGGAGAGGAGTTGGATTTCACAGAGCCAGCGTTTCTCACCGACAGGCCCGTAATGTGAACTGCTTACTGTCTTCTGATCCATAATCAATAACCAGCCACAATCGCCTATCAAAATTATTGATACCAGCTTGCTTCATATCATCAGTAGAAGCACACATCATTCGTCAAATGGTTGAGAATGTTTACCGAGATAAGAGCCACATAAAGATCTGTGATCCCACGTTTTTCATTCCCTTACGCTTTATCATCCAGTGACTGAATGACATAAAATGTCTGTTAAATGCAGTTTGGTTTATCAAGGCTTGTATGCTTAAACAAATCTGCCGACTGCTGACTGGAGTAAAACACCAGGGGAGTCTCTGAGGGTTGAACACACATTTTTGTGCATCCTAAAAAGAGAGATTGTTCCCAACAGTCATCTGTGAAAAAACTGAAGTTATTTTGTGGATGTAGCTTCTACCATAGCTTTACCTTCACATTCTTCCAATTGGTCTCCGGCCTGCTGTTCACTTTGTATGTGTATGTGTGTGTGTGTGTTGGGGGGGGGGGCATTCGCTAAACAACAATGATTTCACAGGTTAAATCCTACATAAAAAAAAAAATATTCTGCCATCCAAAATGTGCTGAGACTTCAAAACCTTTTAAAAAAAATCTTCATAAGATGAGTAGAATCATGTGTAGTTGCTACAGCTCTGGAAAAAATTCAAAGACAAAAGAGACCACTGCAAAATTATCACTTTATCTGGTTTTACTATTTATACATACAGTATGTGTTTGAGCAAAATTAACAATTTTGTTTTATTTTCTAACCTACTGAAAGCAACTCACCCAAATTCCAACTTAAAATATCATTATTTAGAGCATTTATTTATAGAAACTGACAACTGGCCAAATCAACAAAAAAGATGTTGCTTTTAGATCAAATAACACAAAGAAAACAAGCTCATGATCCTTCTTAAACACTACAATACTTCAGTTTTAACTTAGGAAGAACTCAGAAATCTGTATTTGTGGAATAACTCTGATTTTTATTCACATTTTTCATGCATCTTGCCATGCCTAGATGATCATTTAATCAGTACGTCCTTACGTAGGTTGAGGTGTCAGTGTGTTGGAATTCAACATAAACTGAAACTGAATGGCTGCCACACACGTAGATGCTAATTTAGGAAAGATTTTGCACTGGTCTCTTATTTTTTCCAGAGCTGTATAGGATTCATTTTATGATTATTGTCATTTTAGAAATCTAAAGTCATGCAAATAATAAAAATTGTTGAAGTTTTTCTCTACCTGTATTTCATTATTAAACATTATCTGGACTAATTAGTTTTATATGTAATACATCTTGAGTGTAAAGCTTTAGTCATCTTCCATTGTCATTTATTTGTATAATTTCACATTAACGTGGACGACTAAAACATAATGCAAAGCAAAGGCATAATTAATAATATAATTTGTCTCATTTCTTCAATAAAATTAAGATAATTTATCAAACACTTTAACACATCTGTTTTTTTTAAAATATAATTCTGATGCAAAATAAACACAAAAGTTGTGCTAAATATGGAACATGTTGTCCCTAATCTGGTGTGGCACATGCAAAATTAAACATGTTTGATATTTAACACATCCGATAAAAAACAAAAAATCACGAGTGTCTATTGGATATTTATAAAAATATAAAAGGCAAAGTAACTATGAAATTTGTCAAATTATAACTGTCACTGTTCACTCTGTTGGTGGGGAAAGCAGCAATAAGAGCGATGCCATATTAATGCTAAAAACGGTTTATTGTCTTGGTATTTCGAACAACTGACTCTTGACATGATACGTGGCTTTTCTGGGGGAAAAATGAACAACTACATTCAGACACAATAACAGTTATAGCTTCTTTTACTGTTTTCAGAATTGACAGGCGGTACTGTATATAAAATATGGGTATGCTAAGAGGAATAAATACTTAGA
The DNA here is from genome assembly GCA_020510985.1 of Pholidichthys leucotaenia. Lineage (NCBI taxonomy): Eukaryota > Metazoa > Chordata > Actinopteri > Cichliformes > Pholidichthyidae > Pholidichthys > Pholidichthys leucotaenia. The sequence continues at coordinate 291,207,337 of CM035845.1, forward strand.
GACCTCTGCGGAACATCAGAACAAATTTAAAGACATTTCAAACCCGTTACCTTTACCTTAAGCTCCTAAAAGAATTCAGGAGCCCTTTAAAACCCACCAAAATTACTAAAAACTATAACAGCCCCACTTCTCCACTGCAATTTTAGATTTCCAGCAGCAGCAAAGACAGTTACAGTGCTTAAAAAACAGCTGCATCTAATGTGACATCCAAGACCATGCAGAGAAGAAGAAATGAGTGAGATCCTGAAGGCTATAGTGGTCAACAGCCAAATCATTTATCAGGTGAAATCAATATGAGGCGAATGAGAAAATAACAGAAAATTTGGTGCAATGACGTGAGAAAAGGCTTGTGAATATACCGTGCTGTGTGGTGATGATGGGTAAGTGTCAAGAAGAACAGCTTTACCAAAGAGTCCGCTGCCTGGCCGGCCTTTCCTCATCAAGTACATGGCCCAGGACAAGGGGCCAGAGCTGGAGAAAGCTCCAGGGTTCATGCTTCAGTCCTGGGTGCAGACGCAGCAATGGTTGGGGCCAAATTTATCGCACCCACAAGGAAGAGAAAAAAAGAATATTGAGGAAAAATATTCTACAGAGCAAAAAAACTGTAATAGAAATGAGACTAAGTGAGAGTGAGGAAAAAAAGGTAAACGAAATTGAACTAAAAGTTGTTGTTTTTTTTTTTTCCTTTTAGACTTTTTGCTTGTCCAAAGCTAGAGGTCAACACATTCAGCAAAGCTCTCCAGTCTGTCTTCACTTTCTAGCCCCGCTTTTATAGCCCCTTATTCATCTCCCAACTCCCCCTCCCCCCCCTTCCATCTTACCCTGCATATTAGTTAAAAACACAGAAGAAAAGTGAGAGAGGAAAAAGTGATGGCGGGAGGAACAGGAATCAGTCAAGCTTAATTCATCCCCTCCTTCTCTAAAGCGTAGCCACGGGGGACACGACTCCACTTTGCCCTCAGGCTCTTTAAAGCTGCTAATTTCATTTAGCTACTCAAATGATTTTCTCTCTTTTTTGCCTCAGTCCCTCCCTTCATCCTTATCACTGACTATTTCTTGCAATATTCCCAATTTTGTTTGTTATAATTTATTCATACCTACAGGAGAGTGTTTTCGCTAAATTTTCCCCATATTTTTGTGATTGTAGTGGTACAATTAGGATGACGTACAACGAGCTAAAGCTAATACTGTGCCGTCTGTCACTTCTACTGACATCTTAAGAATATAGGGTCGGATATATTGTATAAATATTCGCATATATTCTTTGCTCTGCCTGGGATACACTAGTTAAGGCCTGATCAGAGTAGCTCAAGGGGAAAGCACATGCAGTCTCTGGACTGTGATTGCATACACAGCACTATTCACAGTAGTTTTCAGGCACTGAAGCTGTCCGCCGCACAGACCCGTTTCACGTTCGTGCATCTACGCTTCAGATGTCCACATATTATAACAGCAATACTCCAGTAACTTGGTTTGAACACACAGAATTTAATAAAATGAGGATAAAGAACAAAAGGCAGCATATTTCAGGGTAAACAATGGCGGGAGTTTAGCGCGGACTGCTTGCGTTCTTTCCACGCAATCAGTTTTTTGGGGCTGCACAGGCTTGGTCTGCGCTCACCCTCTGCAGAAGGAAGGATGACGAAATTCACATCATGCTTCCAAGGCGTGACACGTTTTTTTTTCTTTTTTAAAATAATAACTTTATAGACCTCTTTTTTTATTAGAACAAGGTACAAAGTACAAACCCTTGATGAGGATAACAGTTGCAGAGAAGCTGAAAAGGAACTTATACATAAAGTAACCAAAACAATCTTCAGAGTCAGATATACAAAGAGAAGAAAGAAGAGCAATACAAATTTCAAGAAATCCTTTTATAATAATAGGAGCTGTCCAATGTCACTCCCAATTTTCTTTTCCATCTTGCTTGAGGAGATATATTTGAGTAAAGAGAAAAAAAAACATTTAGTCATTTCTAAAAGCTGGAAATGATGATGTATTGTTCCTCCATTTACAGCAGTGAATATATTTGCTCATAAGAATAATAATATTGATTAAGTCAGAATGAGAATTTGGATTATCCATGAAGTACAACATATGTTTAATTTTAAAACAAAGAATGTTGTCAATTTTGAGAGAGATCCAATTCTTAATATCAATCCAAAATTTTTTGGTCACCTGGCAACAAAAAAACAATTTTTCCAGAGTTTCATCTGAGTTGCACGGGCTGCACGGTGGCGCAGTGGTTAGCACTGCGGCAGCACAGTTTACCCTTGGCCGGGGGATTGTGGGGATCGTGGGATCGTGGGTTCGATCCCAGCCCCCGACCAACAGTGATCTGTGTGGAGTTTGCATGTTCTCCCCGTGTTGCGTGGGTTTACTCCGGGATTTCTCCGGTTTCCTCCCACATGCCAAAAACATGCATGTTAGGTTAATTGGCTGTTCTAAATTGTCCCTAGATATCTGTTTCCTATGGGCCCTTAGAATAGAGGGTTAGTATTAATGAAGGCGCTTTGAGTGGTCTTTGTGACTAGAAAAGCGCTATATAAGTGCAGGTTAGTTAGTTAGTTAGTTAGTTGCTACAGAAAGTACGCACCAACACTTTTGCGCCACCATGAATTTGACTTTGGGGAAATAACTTGCTTAAATGTCCCATTCACGAAAACAGTGTTTGTGAGTTTTAACCTTCTATGTTTTACTGGGTCATATTATTACCTGGTTTAGAAATATTAAAATGTTTCTTCACTAGATACTCTTGCTCCTCTGTAGACAAAAGCATCAACCATATCAGGGCAGAGAACCTCTACTCAGAGCCAGGGATGAGAGGGCTGTTAGCATCAGAGCTAATATTAGCTAACAGCTTTATTAAAACAATGCTGTGTTCGAAATTGTAGTCATATGGACAGGTTTGCAGCCCCTGTTCATGCTTTATGTTCCCTTTTTACTCATTTATCATGTTTGGTGTATATCCCCTCTGTGTTTGTTCAGCTCCGCCCGTCCTGTGCTGCCTGATGGCCTTGATGGTGTTCACCTGTTCCCTCTCCCTCCCCTCTCTATATATTTGCGTTTTCAGTCTGTGTCCTTTGCTGTGTCCTTATGTTTACCTTGCTGTTATTTATACCACGCTGTTTGGATTATCACTGTTTTTTCACTACATGTCCTCGGGATTATTATTTCATTTCACTTCTGCCCTCACTCATGTCTTAGACGCCAAGGCAGGGGCAGAATGAAGGCCCAAATGCTGGAGCTGTGAGTATGCAAAGTTTAATTAAACACAAAAAAATCCAAACAAGGCAACAACTGAACTTATGAAAAATGCAGGCAGGATTACAGGGAGGAAATGGCGTGTGGAAATGCCAGATGAGACGTGGGACTCACGTCTGATACAAAGAGAAGGATGCTGCACCAAACTGCAATGCAGCAGCCCTTAAATAGGACAAGGAGGAATAATCACAAGTGAGGACAGGCGTGGGTAACAAGAGTGAGGATAATTACTCCAAAAATAATGACAGCTGTGACAGACCGCAAACTTGAGCTAAAAGAGGAAGTAAACAAAGGCGACTGTCAAAATAAAAGCAGACCGGAATGAATAATAAATCAGGATACAGAAGGTGAGCAAAGAATATACAAAGAACAATGACTATTCACCAAGGCAAGAACAAAAGAAATAAAACCAATACTAATAATACAACACTAGGAAATACCAACATTACAAAAAAAAAAGGACTGAAGGAAAAGGTAAGGGTAGGCTCATGTCGAAAAACAGGCAGTTATATTTATAAAGCAAAACCGGATGGTCACAGACGCATAATAATAACAAACAAAATTATAACAACTAAGAAACGGGAACTCTAATAAATCAACAAAAACAAATGGCAAACTCAAATAACAAAAAACACCCAAAGCCAACCAGATACAATACTTAAGCTGAAGTGGGGAATGAACAGAAAATAATCAGAGTAACAAAAAGCAACAGCACGGTTGCTGAACCGTGCTCCACATAATGACAGAGCCCCTGTCCAAGGGGTGGATTCCAGACACCCCAAAGTAACATCAAAAACAAAAATACCCCCCCCCCCAAAAAAAAACAAACAAACAAACAAACAAAAAACAAAAAAAAACCCCAGGAACAGAACAGTAACCCATCCAGGGAGGGTGTTGGCAGAAACCCGGCCAGCACGGACAAAACAAAAACCTGCTTAAGACCCACAAAACAGGACAGATCAGGCTTACAGAAACCATAGGACCACCGGGCGAAAAAGTAGGGCAGTTCAGGTAGGCTACAGGAGTCCCAAGACCACCAGATCACGTGGTGGAATAAGTTGGGTGGCCTCCAAGAGTCCCCCCCCTCCCCAGCAAAGGGCGTAGCCTGTCGGGTGGTCTCCCAGCATCCCTGAGCCAACGGACCGTGGGGCATGACGTACCCTTTCTGGAGGCGGCAACTGGAACCCATGCCTCCTACGGACTGCAGGGGCTGCAGCGTGGAACAGATGAGTCAGTAGCTGTGGGGAGTTGACACCCAACGATGATTGCTGACCAGCGGCAAACCCAGATGGTGATGGCGGTTGGCCAGCTAGGAGACCAGACAACGATGATGGCTGACCAGTAAGGAAACCAGATGATGGAGATGGCTGATCAGCGAGGAAACCAGACGATGAAGATGACCGACTGGTGAGGAAACCAGACGGCGAGGATGACTGACCAGCGGGGAAACCAGATGAAGAAGATGGCTGACCAGTGAGGAAACCAGATGATGAGTACTGCTGACCCTCGGTGAAGCCAGACGACTGCTGACCCTTGGCGAAGCCAGACGAGGAGGACTGATAATCATTGATGAATCCAAACGAAGGGGGCTGGTGACCATTGGTGAAACCAGGTGAAAACTGGTGACCAGCGGCGACCTCAGGCGAAGGCTGTTGGCCCGTAACGACCTCAGGTAAAGATGATTGACCAGCGACAACTTCAGGTGCGGACTGCTGACCAGCGGTGAACCTAGACAAAGACTGTTGACCAACGACAACCTAAGGCAAAGGATGTTGACCAGCGACAACCTCAGGCGAAGGCTGCTGACAAGTGATGACCTCAGGTGAAGGCTGTCGACCAGCAACAACCTCAGGCCAAGGCTGTTAACTAGCGATGACCTCAGGTGAAGGCTGTTGACCAGTGGCAAAACCAGGCGGAGGCTGCTGACCCACGACGAAACCAGGTGACTCAGGCTGGGGCATCTTGAATCCATCTGCCTGGGAATCCATCCCCGACATGGCCACCTCAGACGGGAAGGAAGAGATAAACACCAGGTCACTGACACTGGCAGCAGTGGAGCCCGAAGAAGAAAACTCAGGAACAGATGGCAGCTGCAACTGGTCCTTACCGTCAAGAGCAAAGCAAGATCACTCTTATATTGACATAGTAAAGAAAAAGAAGAGGACATGCCTTAACTAAGACTTCACTGCTGACCAGGACTCCGGTGACTCTGCTGCAATGGCCCAAGCAGCAGGCATGATGGTGCGTGACACTAGCGGAACCCCAGACGTGGTGGCTGATGCTGGTGGAACTCTAGACGTGGCGGCTGACGCTGGTGGAACCACAGATGTGGTGGCAGGAGCTGCTGGAACCCCAGATGTGGCGGCTGATGCTGGTGGAACCCCAGATGAGGCGGCTGATGCTGGTGGAACTCCAGACGTGGTGGTTGATGCTGATGGACCCCCAGACATGGCAGCTGAAGCAGGTGAAACCCCAGACATGGCAGCTGAAGCAGGCAGAACTCTAGATGTGGCAGCTAAAGCTGGGGAATGTCTCACAATGGTGCCGGGACCTGCGATGCTGAAACTAGGGGACACTCTGTTGTCGGCTCAGGCTTCGGGATACAGGGGGCACTCCTCTCCCGTCCAGGATGTGGCTGAGGGGCTGGAACAGGACTTTCTGGAACCGCAGACCCCTCCATCATCCGGCGGCTCCCTCTCAGGACTGGCAAACACACAGGAAAAATAGAGGAGGACACGGGAGAAGCAGGTGAGGATAAGGGAATGGTTGCAGCAGCAGGTAGTGAGGGCTCAGTCAAAGTGGATAACTGCTGCTGAGCCTTCCCACTGAGCCTAAGGCAAGACAATTCATTTTTAGGTGTTAGAAAATGAAAAGATACTTGCCTTGGTTTCAGGGGAGCAGTGGTCCAGACAAAGCCCTTCCAGGGACTGTGGAGGTCGTCTGGTGAGGAGGCAAGGACACGAGCTCAAGGCGAAGTGGGCGAGACGCTGGAGTCAGGGGATGCTTATCCATTGGCACAGACTTCGGCGTAGATGGTGTCCCTGACTTCAACCCGTGGAGTGACTGTGGGGCTGGCGGGGCGGGGACTGGAGCTGGAGATTGGTGAGGAGTAAATAGTACTGAGGCCAGGGGACACTTCCTCATTGGCACAGACTTCAGCTTGTTGGAAGAGCTCCTCACCATCCCGCGGTTCTCATGCTGCAGGTCTGCCACCAGGGTGATCCTTTCAACCCCCTCAGTGTGCTCCGCGAGCCGCGGATGATGGTGAACAGCTGCCCCCGTGAGACCCAGGTACCATAGAGCTGATTTTGGGGTGGGAGACATACGTACAGAAGAAATGAGCCCATCAATCTCCATTAAAGCACGGCAGAGCTCTCACCCCAGGCTCATAGGGTACCAACATCCACTTACTGAGTCTGCGTTAACTGGCATGATTCTGCTGACTCTCCCTCAGCAACACGGACTGAAACAAAAATATATAAATGTATAGGAGGGAAAAAAAGGCCAAACTCACTGTCTGCTGGGTCCAAACTGGCAGCGTCCTTCTGTCATCAACGCCCAGGCAGGGGTGGAATGAAGACCCAAATGCTGGAACTGTGAGTCTACAAAGTTTAATTAAACACAAAAAAATCCAAACAACGCAACAACTGAACTTGTGAAAAATGCAGGCAGGATGACAGAGAGGAAATGCCATGTGGAAACGCCAGACGAGACGTGGGACTCACGTCTGATACAAAGAGAAGGAAGCTGCGCCAAACTGCGGTGCAGCGGCCCTTAAATAGGACAAGGAGGAATAATCACAAGTGAGGGCAGGTGTAGGTAACAAGGGCAAGGATAATTACTCCAAAATAATGACAGCTGTGATAGACTGCAAACTTGAGCTAAAAGAGGAAGTAAACAAAGGTGGCTGTCAAAATAAAAGTACAGACTGGACTGAATAATAGATCAAGATACAGAAGATGAGCAAAGAATATACAAAGAACAATGACTATTCACCAAGGCAAGAACAAAAGAAATATAACCAAGAAATACTAATAATGCAAAACCAGAAAATACCAGCATTACAAAAAAAAAAAAAAAAAGGGACTGAAGGAAAAGATTAGGGTAGGCTCATGTCTAAAAACAGGTAGAAATATTTATAAACTCCATATGTGTATAAACTCCATTTCCAATTCCATATGTGTTCACAATTGGTGACTTCAACGCTAATTCAGCACGTTCAAGTTGTTTTGGAAACGAACTGGTGTCTTTTTGTGAGAGTTACTCCCTACACATCTCGGACAGGATTATCTTACCAGGTGATACCTTTACTCATGTTAGCTTGGCCCACGGCTCTACATCATGGCTTGATCACTGTGTGACTACATCCTCAGGCCATGATAACGTATCCAATATCAAAGTTCTGCTTGACTATGTGAGTTCTGATCATGTACCTTTATCCATAGATATTGAGGTATCTAGTGCTGTAAATGGCCCCCGGGAAGCACCCTCAGCCACAACGAGCAGTAGAACATACAAATGGCGTGATGCCACAGCGTCAGACCTGTCCAGATATAAGAAACTTACTCGTAGGAAACTCTGTAACATCCGTGCTCCTATGGACGCCATCAGGTGTCACGACCGTAATTGTGCGGCACACAGGGACGATATCGACAGGTTCTACAGTGATATTGTTGATGCTCTAAATTACTGTGTGAGTGAATGCATTCCTAGTCACAGTGTGGCCACCCAATATAACGTCACAGGCTGGAATGATGTAGTTAGCGAGGCTCACACAGCTGCCCGGGATGCTTTTTTGTGGTGGAGGAGTAATAGCAAACCACGTTCTGGTCCAATATTTGAAAACATGAAAAATTGCAGGGCTAGGTTCAAATATGCTCTACGAGCATGCAGGCGCAATGAAGAAAGTATCAAATGTGACCAGCTAGCTAATCACATGAGTGAACTGAACATGGTAGAATTCTGGAAACAAATGAAGGCTATGAGCTCCCACCGGTCTGTCAGATCAAATACTATTGATGGTGTGACTGGTGACGTTAATATTGCTGAAAAGTGGAAATGTCATTATGAAGCTATTTTCAACTCAGTCAAGAATGTTTCAATGAAGGATTCTGTTATGCATGATATTCGTCTGTATAACGATATGTTTGATGCCTCTGATATTTCTGCTGTTACTCCTGTTGAAGTTGATTCACTGATCAAAGTTCTTAAGAAAGGCAAATCAGCTGGCCCTGACTGTCTCACCAGTGAATGCCTCATCAACACCGATTTCAACTTGTGTATTTTGTTGTCATTGTGTTTTAACTGTATGTTTGTTCATGGTTACATGCCAGACATGTTGATGGACTCTGTTATTATTCCTTTGGTGAAAAACAAGTGTGCCAGTCTTTCTGACATGAACAACTACAGACCTATAGCTATTGCTAATGTTATATCTAAACTGTTAGAGGGTTTTTTCCTGAACAGAATTGAGGATTATCTGTGGACAAACGACAATCAGTTTGGTTTCAAATCAGCTCTTTCAACTGACAAGGCTGTTTACCTACTCCATGAATTTGTTGACTACTTCAGAAGCCACTCCACTAGTGTTTATGCTACGTTCCTAGATGCTAGCAAAGCTTTTGACAGGATTAATCACTGGGGTTTGTTCAGAAAATTGATCGATCGAGGTATCCCTATTTACATTGTTAGCATCCTGCTATACTGATACAGAAGGCAGTCTATGGTTGTTAGATGGGGCAATGTCACCTCATCCAAATTTCATGTGACCAACGGTGTTAAACAAGGTGGTATACTGTCACCCTTGTTGTTTAATGTCTATGTTGATGATCTCAGTGTACTGTTGAACAATACTAATGTGGGCGGCTCCTTTAACGGTGCACTGTTAAATCACATTTTCTACGCTGATGACCTCTGTTTGTTAAGTTTATCTACCGCAGCGATGCAACATCTTCTTTCTGTATGTGAAAAATTTGGTAAAAAAAATGACATCCTGTTCAACTGTACTAAATCTATGTGTATGGCTTTCAAACCAAAGGGCGTCAATACGTCGAATCCTGTTATGTCACTTTGTGGTAATAGCTTGAACTTTGTTGAAAAAGTCAAATACCTAGGTGTGTGGATTGAATCTGATAAGACCAATGCTGATTGTAACAGGCATCTCAGGAAACTGTACGCTCAAACCAATTTACTGTTGCATAATTTCCATAGATGTTCTCCTGAAGTCAAATGTGTGTTGTTCAAGACCTTCTGTACCTCAATGTACTGCTCGCCTTTATGGTTTAATAGCAATGTTGCAGTTAGGAACAAAATCCGCATTGCATATAATAACTCCCTAAGAAGGTTGTTAGATGTACCACGAAGGTCGAGTGCAAGCAAGCTGTTTGTGTCTGTGAACATTCCGTCTTTTGGAGAATTGATACGTAAGAATATTTACAGTTTTTTGAGAAGACTGCTGGAATGTAACAATCATCTTATATCAGCAATTGTCAACTCGTCACTCACACTTCATTCCAGCATTTGGAAGTGGTGGCGTTCCATTTTATACTGAGCCCATTATGTTTTTTGTTGTTACAAGAGCGCCGAGTGTCTGCTGATCTGTATATACTTTATTTATCTATTTGTAATATGAACCCTGAGTTTGAAATAAACGTTTGAATTAATAAAGCAAAACCGGATGGTCACGGACGCAAAATAATAACAAAAAAGATTATAACAACTAAGAAACAGGAACTCTCATAAATTGACAAAAACAAATGGCAAACTCAAATAACATAAAACATCCAAAGCCAACCAGATACAATACTTAAGCGGAAGTGGAGAATGAACAGAAAATAATCAGACTAACAAAAAAGCATGAGCATGGTTCCCCAACCGTGCTCTGCATCATAACAGTGCAGTGTTTATTTTCTGTTCTCTAATAAAGTATGGTTTACCAGATTCACCTAGCGATTGGGTCCTTCTCTCCTTATTTGCCCCGAAGGGGCAAACACACACATGACAGAAGGACGCAGCCAGTATTGGACCCAGTGGGTAAGTCTGGTAGGAGCAGGATGTCAGCATACCTGGACTCAGCAGGCAGAAGGAGGTTGACAGCCAGTGGCCCCAGTGTGGATGAGTGTTGGGTAGCCCAGTTTATCCAGGACTTTGTTTCGGAAGCTTGTGCCTCTCACACTCGGGAGGAAGCCCTGGAGAACCTGGACGCAGTGACTGGGATAGTGGAGGTGCATCCCGGTCTGCGGAGCTACCCTGAACTGGTGGGACTACTGGCTATCGTCTCCAACCTCCGTAGGACATATCACGGGCTGGTGTGGAATTTAACTGAGACACTGGAGTTTGTGCTGATGACACAGCATCCCCTGACTCCGGCCTCCTCTTCTCCTCACCACTCACCAGCCTTGCGACGACACCACAGGCAAGAGAGGAGTTTGTCTCCAACGCTGAAGACTGTACCGACAAATAAGCGTCCCCTGGCTCCGGTACTTTCAGCTTCAGCCTTTTCCTCTCTGTGCTTCGCTGCAGCCCCACAGAGCTCAGTTATGCTGGTCCCCAGGACTGTTGTTACGGCAGTTCCCATGGCAGCTGCAGTGCCAGCTTTCACATCGGCTGCACAGGGGCCCATGCCTGCTTCCTCATCTGCATTTACCACAGCTCCAGTGCCTGCTCCAAGGTGCCACCCAGCTCCAGTGCCTGCTCCACAGCGCCTTCCTTCTCCAGTACCTCCTCCAGCTGCTCGCGGTGTGCGTGTCACAGCTGTACCCGAGGTGTGCACAACAGCTCCCGCTGTCCCCGAGGTGCACACAATGGCTTCCGCTGTCCTTGAGGTGCACACAACGGCTTCCACTGTCCCTAAGGTGCACGCCGCAGCTCCAGCTGTTCCTGAGGAGCATGTTTCTGTTCTGTCCGAGGTGCATGTGCCGCTTCCTGCGGCTCATCCAGAGGCAGTCACCCCAGCAACAGTGGACCAGGAGCTCAGGCAAGTACTTTTCTTTACCTTTTTAACATCAATATTAGTAAAGACTTGCCTAGCTCCTGGTAATTGTGGTGATGCCTCCCTCACTCCCAGCTCTTCTCCCCTGTCCGAGGTGGCCGTGTCAAGGAAGGGGTCACAGGAGGATCACGCTCCAGCCATCATCCCAGAGGTCAGTGGACCTCCAGCCATCATCCCAGAGGTCAGTAGACCTCCAGCCGTCGTTCTGGAGGCCAAGTCAGTCTTCTCCATCTTCGCCACCTCAGGTTGCTGCTTCTCCACTGGTTGGACCCTGTGCTGATGGCCCCTCAGACTTGAGATACTTGAGATCTCCATGTCATCATCTGAGTTTAAAAGTTCCATGTTACTTCCTGAGGTTAAAGGCTCCATGATGACTCCTCTAGAGTTTGAAAGTTCCATGTGGTCATTTTCTGAGTGTAAGGCTTCAATGTCATCATCTCCTGAATACAAAATTTCCATGTTATCATTATCTCCTAAACGCAAGACTTCCATGTTGTCATCTCCAGAGCTTGGAGGTTCTTTATCTTCTCCAGAGGTTAAGGTTTCTGAGGGTAAAATTTCCATGTCATCTCCCGAGTTTAAAACCTCTATGTTGTTTTCTTTTGAGCAAGAAATTCCTATATTGTCTCTCTCAGAGTTAAGGGCTCATGCGTTATTTTCAGTGCAAAAGGTCTGTGTGTTAATTTCTGAGCACGAGGCTTGTGTGTTTTTTCCGGTCTGGTGGCCCATGGTCTTTGGTAGGCCACCTGATGCCCCATGTTCACCCTCCCAGTGGTCTTTGGAAGGCCACCAGACCCATCATGTACTCCAGTTGGGGGACTTATGGACTTGGTAGGCCCTCTGACTCGCCTGGCTCTCTGGTCCGGTGGCCCCGGGACTCTGGAAGACCACCAGACCCGTTTTGTGTTGGACTTTGCTTGGGGAGGGAGTTTATTTCGACCCGCCTGGCCTTTTCCCCCACCACTCACCCTGTGAGGGTTTTGAGTTTTCTTTTTTTCCCTTGTGGGTGTTACCCTAGGGTTGTCTGGTTGCCGACCCTTGGGGAGGGGGTGTACTGTTGTGGTCTGGACAGGTCTGCAGCCCCTGTTCACGCTTGACGTTCCCTTTTTATTCATTTATCATGTTTGGCGTATAGCCCCTCTGTTTATTCAGCCCTGCCCGTCCTGTGCTGCCTGATGGCCTTGATGGTGTTCACCTGTTCTGTTTTGTCCTGACTGCTCCCCTCTCTATATATTTGTGTTTTCAGTCTGTGTCCTTTGCTGTGTCCTTATGTTTACCTCACTATTATTTATACCACGCTGTTTGGATTATCTGTTTTTTCACTCCGCGCCGTCTGGATTATTATTTTTTTTTTGGGTCACCTGGCAACAGAAAAACAAAATTTTCCAGAGTTTCATCTGAGTTGCTACAGAAAGTACGCACTGACACATTTGTGCCACCATGAATTTGACTTTGGGGAAATAACTTGCCTAACATATCCCATTCACGAAAACAGTGTGAGTTTTAACCTTCTATGTTTTACTGGGTCATATTATCACCTGGTTTAGAAATATTAAAACATTTCTTCACTAGATACTCCGGTTCCTCTGTAACCAAAAGCATCAGCCATATCAGGGCAGTGAACCTCTACTCAGAGCCAGGCATCAGAGGGCTGTTAGCATCAGAGCTAACATTAGCTAACAGCTTTATTAAAACAATGCTGTGTTTGAAATTGTAGTCGTCTGGACAGGTCTGCAGCCCCTGTTCACGCTTTATCCATCCATCCATCCATCTTCTTCTGCTTAATCCTTTTCGGGTTGGGGGGGGGGGGGGGGCTGGAGCGTATCCCAGCATCTTTGGGCAAGAGGCAGGGTACACCCTGGACAGATCGCTCATTTATCATGTTCGGTGTATATCCCCTCTGTGTTCGCTCAGCCCTGCCCATCCTGTGCTGCCTGATGGCCTTGATGGTGTTCACCTGTTCTGTTTTGCCTTGATTGCTCCCCTCTCTATATATTTGCGTTGTCAGTCTGTGTCCTTTGCTGTGTCCTTATGTTCACCTCGCTATTATTTATACCACGCTGTTTGGATTACCTCTCGTTTTTCCACTCCACGCTGTCTGGATTATTATTTCATTTCACTTCTGCTCTCGCGCAGTGTTTATTTTCTGTACACTGATAAAGTATGGTTTACCAGATTTGCCTGGCGATTGGGTTTTCCTCTTCTTCTTTGCCCCGGAGGGGCAAACACACACATGGCAGAAATGTTCACTCACCCCCAACCTCCCTACTCGGTATATAGTGAATTCAGATATAGTTGACTATATAGTGAACGCAATATAACATTTTCAGCCTTGGGACACTAGTCGGCTTGTTTTCTCTGCACTGGTAATGACGTCACCATTGTCACACAGTAAAACATAACAGATTAATGGCGTTAAAAAGCAAACACCTACATGTATGTTGTAGCAAATATTCATTCATTCATTCATTCATTCATCTTCCGCTTGATCCTTTTTGGGTCGCGCAAATATATATTAATTAAAATTGTTTTTACTGTGTTAATGAACATAAATACCTTAGGCAGTTTATGCTGTGATGTGAAGCTCTCTTTTCACTGCTTCATTGACTGCACATTGCATTATGGGAAAAATTCACTAATGTAGTGACCATCGGTTGTACACTACTTTTCAAAATACATGATGAGATATTTTGAGTGTACTATACAGTGAATGAAATTTTCACCTCAGATTTTGAACAGCACTACAAAATGGCTGATTCCCTATATGGGGAACAAGTGAACATTTCAAACACAACTAAAGTTTGTTTTATCAGTGAAGCTCTTTTTTTTAGAGATGCCGCTGCCTCCATACTGTTAACCGTGCTTCAGAACGACAACCCTTAAGGCTGAATAACCAGAGGTTGTGATTATTAAAACTGTTAGCCTGGTTTTGATATGCTGTTGAAATCAGGTAAGGTGTATTTGCTTTGCTATCTACAGTTGTGTTATTTGTGTTTTTTTTATTGTTGGTATTGCTGCTGTCCTTCTTTCTGTACATGCCAGCTGTGAAGAGATGAGTCAAGTATAACTTAGCAGTTAGTGTTATTGTTTAGCTTAGTAGCTTAGCAGCATTTGGCCTTCACTGGGCTTATCAATACTGAAGAGCAGGAAGAGTTTTTTTTCCCACCCACCCATCCATCCATTTTCTACTGCTTTTTCCGAAGTCTGGGTTGCTGAGGCAACAGTTCAAGCAGAGAAGACCAGACTTCCCTCTCACCGGCCACCTGCTCCAGCTCTTCAGAGACGACACCAAGGCGTTCCCAGGCCAGCTGGGAGACATGGTCTCTTCAGCGAGTTCTGGGTCTGCCCCGGTGTCTCCTCCCAGTGGGACGTGCCTGAAACACCTCAAGTGGGAGGCGTCCAGGAGGCATCCTAATCAGATGCCCGTACCACCTCAACTGACTCCTTTCAATGTGGAGGAGCAGCAGTTCTACTCTGAGCCTCTCCTGGATGACTGAGATCCTCACCTTATCTCTTAGGGTGAGTCCAGCAATCCTATGGAGAAAGCTCATTTCAGCCGCTTGTAGCCACGATCTCGTTCTTTCAGTCATTACCCAATGCCCATGACCATAGGTGAGGGTAGGAACGTAGATTAACCGATAAATTGCCAGTTTTGCCTTAGAGCTCAGCCACCTCTTCGCCACAACAGACTGGTACAAGGTCCGCATCACTGCAGATGCTGCTACGATTAGCATTAACGTGCTAGGCAGCAGAGATGATCATTGTAACTGGATCCAGCTCACCCCGCTGGGGTGGTGGTGATGGAAAAGCGGACTAACATTATCTTAACTGCTGATTTGGCTGGTTTTGATCACCATTTTTAAAAAAAAATAAATTCTCTTCAAACTGTCCTTGTTCATTTCCAACATTATATCATATACCTTGTTCTTCGAAGTTAGCTTATTTTCTTGTTGTCTATAAATAGGACTAAAGATCTGAAGCTAGCAGTTTAACCACTCATTCATCAATGTTTCTGTGCTTATTGTGCTCCAGGGGCTGGTCATATCCTATCAGCCGCTGAAACCACACACCTCCGTCCTCCAGTGATGCATTATTTCATTCATTCTTTAAGACAAATTTATGCTTGTTGGCTCAAGCTAGATCTGAGTTAGCAAGCTAATGTTAACAATAGTGACGTAAGAGGGAGGGTGGAGTTGAATGTAGTCTGAGAGATTTAAAGAGATACATACTGAAACCAGCCATTCCGAGAAAGGCTGCAAAATAGGATTCACAGGGATGTGAAATAATTAAAGAAAATTTGCCCAAAATATGTCACAAACATATAGTTAAGATGTATGAAAAAGTTGAAAAAAGGAAGTCAATGATGCCTTTAAGTTATATTTGTTTTTTAAAATCACATAAAAATAATATTAGAAAGTGGTACACTGACAACTCAGGAATACATTGCCTCTAAAGTGTAATCATTGCCAGACACTAATCTTAATACTAATGTTTTCTTTGTTCATAAAATAGAAAACATAATCATATTCAAGTCTCCACTATCCATACAAAAATAGTAGTATCCTACAATGCTGTGAATGTGTACAGGAGGGGTTGGTTTAGGCAGGGTGGGAGACTTTGTTGTGCACAAGAATTTAAGGAAAAAAGGTAATTAAGCATAGGGATCTACTGTATATACAGTATATATCACAAAAATGAGTGTTTATTTGTGTTTACCTCAATATTCACAGCATAACTAATTAATTAATGAAATGTATACTGTAAATATGAGAATAGACTGAAATCAACATATACTTAATTCAAACATTAATTTTTGACAAAGACAGTAGGAAAAGAAGAATGAATCAGTACAGCATGAGATGTAATCAGTCCATTTTTTTATTTTGTCAGTTTCAGACTGATTGAAGAAATGTAATTGTTCATGGTCAAATTTTGCTTGAATTGTTGTATACTTTTAAAAGAAATATGCAAAAAACCATTTCTACATATTATCACAAAACTAACAAAGACTTGTGAATTGAAGAAAACATATGTAGATGCAACTTATTTAGATTCTAGCCTATGTTATTATTTGATTTTCTAAGGATTTTGGGTAGTCTCATTGATACCTAACATGACTCAACTTACTTGACTCTGACCACAGTAACTTGTCAAGTCAAATGTATTTATAAGCACATTTAAAAACAACAAACCTGACCAAGGCGCTGTACAAACTTTTAAAAGCAAATCAAATAAACACTCAAAGCATAAACATAAAATACAAAAGAGCCAGACAGAGGCTAAGATTCAGAATGACCTGGGAATGTTAGCGAAAAAAGGTGGTTTTTGAGTTTGGTTTGAAGCACTCAAGGATGGAGCAGATTTTACCGTAAGTGGCAGATTATTCCAGAGTTCAGGGGCAACTACTGCAAGAGCACAGCCTCCCCTAGACTTTAGCTCAAATGAAGGGACTTCTAAAAGCATCTGGTCAGATGACCTTAATGGCTTTGGAGGAAAATGGTATTAGAAGCTTAAATAAATAAGATGCCCTCCGTGGATTGCTACCTTATCGTGGTGGAAGAGTTTGTGTGCCCAGTGATCTCAGGAACTATGTTGTCGGGGGCAACTTGTCCCTGGTGAGGTCTCCCAATACAAATTGGTCCTGGATGAAGAGACAAACTAAGAACAGTCCAGTAGATCCCAGTGAAAAAAATTACATCAAGGACCCAGTGGACACAAAGAAGCCCCACGGGTTCACCCTCCAGTGGGTTTACCACCTGCAGGAGGGATCATGGGTATCATGATGCTACGTGAAGCGGGTGGTAGTCTGGGCTGCTCTGTTTGGAGTGCTGTCCCTGTGACCCGGAACCCTGGATAAATGGTAGAAGATGGATGGGTGGAAGATTACTCCATTACCCCTTTGCTGTTGACTCTTTAGGAAAGATTTACTGACTCCAATATAAAGAGAGCTGAGGCAGGAGGAAATGAAGGCATTTGACACTGTTTTAAAGTCATAAAAGATTTAATTTTGGCTAAAGTTCTTAGTTCGAAAACACAATCTTCAGCAACTGAGTTAATCTGTTTGTCAGACTTAAGTCTGTTGTTGAGGATAACACCAAGATCTCTAACAGATGGGAACTTGGGATTTGCTTGACATTTAAAAGTTTTAATGACTTGGGACTTGCTTGTGATTGATGCCTGAATGATTTACTTCCACCTCTGCCTCACACAGACACTCTGCCATATATGCAACCAATATGCAGCACATATTGGCGGACGCTGAGCCGACCACAGTTTCTCTCCCACAGGCCCTTTGGTTGGTGGCATTACCACAGCACTCCCTTATTCTCTCTCATTCTCTGTCTGTGTGTATTCTAGAGAAAAAAAAAACAAACCCTATGTGTGTTCTCTGTGTGACTACTAGGGCAACGATTCCCTGCAATCCTCAATGGTAACCTCAGACCAGCTGTGTCTGTACGTTGATGTGACTGGGTTATGGTGAGCCACAGTGGTCGCCTGATCTGTGCCTGTTCATAGTGATCCGAAACCAATCCCACCACAGTGTGTGTGTGTGTGTCTCACTGGTAAGCCACCTTGTGTGTATGAAAACTTTGATGGATGTATAGTTTCATTGGGATTTTGTGGGGATTTTAATTAAGATTACATTTAGATGTTGATTGTGCTATTTATTTATTGTATAACAGATCTGATTGAGTAATTTGATTTGGCAATAGGGATTTGAGGAAAGATTATATTCCCTGATAACCACACCTGGACACTTTATACTGAAAATGTATCACACCGCTTTAGCGGTTTTCTAATAATTGTTAATTACAGTAACTGTTGATGTCTTCCTATAATATGTGGCAATCGTATTGCTGTTTGTGTGCTTTAATTTCCACAATGAGCTGCTTCATGAAAAGAAACAGCCTTCACAACCCAGAAAGTATGCTGTTTTCAAGATTCACGCTAATAGATACCTGTTGGCTAATATTTTTATTTTAAAATTAATCATCCCAAAGTTCAGATTGAAGCCTCACAATGTAGAGTTCTGCTGAATCCCCCCAGTGTAATGTGTGGTTTAGACTGTGTAGGCTGGCAGGGGTAGGAGCCTTTCTGTGTGGAGTTTGCATGTGTGCTGCGTGGGTTTACTCTGGGAGCTCCAGTTTCCTCCCACAGTCCAAAGACATGCATGTTAGGTTAACTGGTCACTCTAAATTGTCCCTAGGTATCTGTCTCCTACAGGCCCTTAGAATAGAGTGTTAGTGCTACTGAAGTGCTTTGAATGGTCTTTGAAGCTCCAAAAAACACTATTTAAGTACAGGTCCTTATTCCTTATCTAGGAACTTAGAACAAAAGGGGACAATGTGGTCCCTTGGATTAAATTTTGCACAGTGCAGGTGCTTCTAGTTTGCCGTGTTACAATAGAGACAAAAACAGTTATTCACAATTACAAGGCAGTGGAAGAGCAATAAAAATACAGTGACCTCTCTGCCACTATGCCAGCGGCTGTCTGCCCCTGTCCTCCCCTGAGTCGAGGCCACCCTGAGGCCAATGACAGTGCCATGGCAGGGATCAATAACACACGGACACACACACACACACGGACACACACACACACACACACACACACACACACACACACGCACAGGTACCCTGTACACAGATTGATGGACAGAGTCTGTGTGAAAAGAAGACCTCTTTTGGTTTTGTCTCTCTTCTTCTTCTTCAACAACTTTAACCTTTCTTTCTTTCTTGGAACATTTTAACTATATTTTTAATATAGTGTAATACAGAGATTAATATTTATGGGTAAATTGATTAAAGAAGAGACAATGCTTTACATTTTGTCATATACTTTGACATTTTTAAAAAATGTCCTGGTTGATTTGTCATTTCTTGAGCTAAAGCAAAAATCTTGATTAATTTAATATACCTCTAACCAGTCATCATTCTTAAGTCTTTGTTTCAATACTTTGTTTTTATAGGTATCAAACTTATGCATTTAGCTCATGTATATAACGTTTGTATCAGGTTTTATTTAATAATTGAATTCAGATTTTTTAAAATCAGTTTCACAAGTCAAATCATTTATTGCACAAATGCATAATTGATAAAATTTGGTTTCATTCAATGCTTAAATATTTTTTTCCTGTTCTGCATAAGCCAAAAAAGGTTAAATTTCCACCATTTCAATTGCTGATGGAAGCAGGTGTTTACTGAATAGTGAACAGAGAGTAAAAATTAGTGTAACACAGACTGCATTACACTAATTCAAGTCAGTTTTGGCACTTCAGCAGTGCAGTATATTTGTATCAAAGCACTCTCACCAATTGATCAGTGACGGAGGAGTTAGCAATTGTCTCTAGTTAACAGCAACAGAGTCACACACACACACACACACACACACACACACACACACACACACACACACACACACACACACACACACCTCGTCTATAATTCATGGGGTGTATTGTGTGGATGCAGTTAACTGCCGCTTAAAAGTAATTAATTGATTTTCTGACATATCAGTTAGCAGCAGCACCAAATGACACACACGGGCACACAGAGGATGGATAACACGCAGACCTGCACAAGGACGTAAAGCCAAACACTTGAGTATAACACACACTTAAAGACATCTGACTGTTATATTAATGCTTAGTTAAACTTCAGGAGATAGTTATTTACTCTTAGCAAGCAATGAGGTGGAAATATTTGTACGATGCTGTGAAAAAGCATTTGCTCCCTTCCTGATTTCTTGCGTATTTGTCACACTTAAATGTTTCAGATCAAACAATTTTTAGTTATCAAAGATAACCCAAGTAAATACAAAATGCAGTTTTTAAATGATGATTTCATTTATTAAGGGAAAAAAGCTATCCAAACCCACCTGGCCCCCCCATGTGAAAAAGTAACCCCCCCCCCGTTAAATCATACATTAGCTGTGATTAACCACATTTTTTTGGAAAGCTGATTTCAGTTTCATGAGCCATACCCAGGTCTGATTACTGCCAGACCTGTTGAATCAAGAAATCACTTAAATAGAACCTGTCTGACAAAGTGAAGTAGGCTAAAAGATCTCAAAAAGAAACACATTATACCACAATCTAAAGAAATTCAAGAACAGATGAGAAACAAAAACCCAGAACAACATCTAAAGAACTGCAGGCCTCACTGACCTCAGTTTGGGCACTGGTCCATGATTCAACAATAAGAAAGAGACTGGGCAAAAATGGCATCCATGGGAGAGTTCCAAGGTGAAAACCACTGCTGACCAAAAAGAACACAAAGGTTTGTCTCACATTTGCCAAAAGACATCTTGATGATCCCCAAGACTTTTGGGAAAATGTCCATGGACTGATGAGATTAAAGTTGAATATCATGGAAGGAGTGCATTCCATTATATCTGGTGTAAAACTAAGGGGGTTTTCACACCTGAAATTCCATACCAGAGTTGAAACTTAAGTTTTTATTTTGCTACATTGTATACATTTCGTCCAGTTAGGTTTGCTTTCACACCACTCTTTATCAAAGAAGACCAAACAACTTTACGTAATGCAATGACGTACTGTTGTCATGATGACGTTTATGTAGTTAGCACAGACGCTGCAGTTAGCAAGCATGCTTTTCGCCATCGGAGGTGTTTTCTGCAGCTCTGGACACATCGGTAACCACACTTTAAGTGGAAACTAGTTCAGACTCCGTCATATTGGTCGGTGAACTAGTTTAGTGAGGCTAGACTATTATCCAGGTATTACGTTTGTGCTTCTCATCAGCCGTGATGATTTTCAAGTGACAATGTGTTATGTCTGGAAATGAGGAACAGCGAAGACATTGACTGCACTGAATGGTGCCTTTATTGAGGAGAGTTGGTAGCACATGAAACAGGATAAACAGCAACTAACTATGCTAGCAAGCTAACAATAACAGGGTACAGGCTGATGTGTTACCAGAGGCAGAGCGCCAAAGAGAATGAGCTGCCGCCGTCAGCATCCTATTATAGGCACAGCATGATGACATCACCCGTGCCTGCGCTGTGCCGTGTATCGGTGTTATTACATTACATAACATTCACCTCTCCCCTGGGAAAAACCCAAACCGTTATGAATGTTATGGCAGACATGTGAACTCACAACAAATCAAACCTGAACCTGGGCAACCGGGTGGACTACCAGTAGACCCTGCACAGCTGAGTGGTTTATTCTGCTACTGTAGTCAACTGTGATCTGTCTAAGCATTGCAAAACATTTTCTTACTGTTCAACCTCAGGGGCCTCAGGCGATCCCGCAGTAAGCACGGCCCTGGAAGTGCCGGCCGTAGTGGACCTGGGTGCCATCTCGCTGGAATCATGGCTTTCTCATCAGCAAAGTCCCAGCCCAGGTCACACACTAGTTGGGTCGGCTGGCCCCAACTGTGCAGTGATCATCATCGGCAGTGACTGGAGTGTCTGCAGGTCCAGGCGTTCGGATCGGTGTACCCAAACTCAATCGAATACTGCGAATAGTGCTCGGCTGCACTTGGCGCTGCTGCTCTCTTGTGCCCGATGTTGGTTGCTGTTGTGGCAGCGTGCCGTTCACGCCAGCGGCAGGACGCGCTCTGGATTGGTGTTGTTCTGCTGGGTCCTGCTTGGCCATGAACTCTCTCTCCTGCAGCACTGTGGCGGCTCCCTGAAGCATATGCCGGGCGAGGATCTGAGATGAGTCCGATTTACACCCTGTCTCTCCTGGTGCTGCTTGTGGTCGCAGCAGTGTCATCCTCGCCTACAATGGGATGGATGCACTCCGAGTTGTTGTTGTTCACCGGGCTCTTGCTTGGCCATGGACTATCTCCTACAGCTATGCGGTGGCTTCATGAGACTTATGCCAGGCGAGGATTTGACTTCTTTCTACTGGGTTCTGCTCAGTGTGTGGTGTGAAGCCGGGAGTGGCTGCGTCCATGTCTGAGCCAAACTGAGTTTACCACTGGGTTGGAGCTCTGTGGTACTCTGCTGTCCCGCGGCATCTACCTTGGGGCCCTCCTGGGAAGGTGTGGGGTCAACGAGCTCAGCAGCCGGGGCAACCATCTGTACAGGTGGATCTGATTGTGGGGAGTGTGGGCTGGGGCCCGTTAGCTGCGATGCTAACTGGGCAGCCTCTTCTAGCTCTAGATGGGACGTTATCTTCAGTGCTTTGGTCAGCATTAGGCTGCCCGGCATCATCATTAACTTCTCCCGCAGCTTCTCGCTCCTAACATGTTCTACTAGCTTGTCACATACCATCTCCTCTTCCAAGTGTGCAAACCTGCATGTACTTGCCAGACAACAAAGGTTGGCGACGAACTGCTGGACCGACTCTCCCGCTCGCTGTTGGCACTGGCGAAACTTGAGTCGTCCAGCTGTTACACTCTCCGGCCAGAGTGCCAGACCCGCTTCCAGATGTGCTTCCCTATATGTTTCCATCTTCAAGAAAATTGCCAAATGTTATGTCTGGAAATGACGGACAGTGGAGACGATGACTGCGCTGAACGGTGCCTTTATTGAGGAGAGCTGGTAGCATGTGAAACAGGCCAAACAGCAGCTAAGTAGGCTAGCAAGCTAACAATAACAGGGTACAGGCTGATGTGTTACTAGAGGTGGAGCACCAAAGAGAACGAGCCGCCGCTGTCCGCCTCCTATTATAGGCACGGCATGATGATGTCACCCATGCCTGCGCTGTGTATTGGTGTTATTACATTACATAATATTCGCTCCTCCAATCTTTCCCCTCCGAAAATATTTGGTAAGTTTGTGCATTTTTACGATTTTATCTTAATTGACTATTTATGCTGGTAATAGACCATTGTTAAATTAAAATCTGGATCACGTCCCCTCTCCAAGTCATATTGTAGTTCATTTCCTCCCGATTGACTGCCTTAAATTCCTGTGTCGGGTCTGAAAGTCCTAACCTTTCTGAAAGTTGCTTTCACACTCAAAACAAACAAAACGGACCAAGGTACAATTTGATCTGGACTAAGACCACCTTTTTTGCTGAACCAAATTTTGGCTCTTCGGTGTGGACTGTGGTTCGGGGGAGCTTTAACACCTAAAATTTTGGTCCGAACCAAATCAAAAGTCCAAAAGTCCGGACCACACAGATGAAGTCTGAAAGCCCCCTCACACAGCATTTCATAAAAAGAATATTATACCAACAGTAAAAAATGATGGTGGTAGTTGTGGTTTACAAAGTTGGCGCTGGGTACACCCTGGGTGTAGTAGGGGGTGACGGCCCGCCTTTCCGGTTCTGTCGTCACCCGGGGTATAAAGGGCATGGCCGGAAGAGACAGGGTCTCTTTGCCGTCGACCCCTTGACCTGTATGGCACACCTGTGAGTTTGGTTCTGGTTATTAATAAAGTGATGTTCAGCTGCACCCTGAGCCTCCTCCTTGAATACCAAGATTAGGACATAGCATTTAGTGAGGAGGTAAAAAGGTATGGAGCAAGCCATTTCTGAATTTTGGCCATTTTTGGAGGTTCCGGGCGAGCCACTGGTCCCCTGGGCTAGGTGGTACGCGGCTTTCCAGAATTTTCTGGTGGCCCATAACCTCGGCGAGCTCAAGAAACAGTGTATGAGAGCCATTCTGGTTCATAATCTTGGTATGGAGGGTCAAAGGATCCTGGACACGCTAGGAGAGGCTGATAGTTATGAGGATGTGGTGGAGCTAATGGCGCGCTACTTTCACGCCCGGGAAAATGTCATAGTCTGGTGAATCCAGTTTCGGCAGCGCCGCCAGCGGACAGGAGAAACGGTACAATGCTATGGTGCAGATTTACGTCAGCTGGTGGAGGTGTGCCAATTTGGGGACCTTGAGGAGGAGATGGTCCGCAACCAACTGGTGGGAGCACACTCTCTGTTCAGCAGTATGCTCGAGGTTCCTGACATTCGCGGGTGAACTGATGCTAGCCACAGCTATTGAGATAGCGTAGCAGTTTGAAGCAGCGGAGAGACTGTCTAAAGACCTCCGTGAGAGAAGCACGCTGTGGGATGAAGAACCACGATTGAAGGCGCTAGCTGTGGAGCTCCTTCAATCATCTCTCTGAGCACAGATGGGTATATTTTCTGCAACGCGTTGCTGGACGGCGTAGAAGTGCTGTTGTTGGCGAACATGGGAGCGGTGGCCTCAGTGTTGAGCTTGCCCACTGTGAGGAGCCTGTTCCCACACTACTGCTTGAGAGCGTTCACGACACCGTGCTTTGGCTATGGAGGAAGCAGGATGGCCGTAGTGGGTTTGCTGGAGTTGACAGCAAGGTACAAGTTGGCGGTGATGACTGGTGTCCAGTTCGTGGTGACCGTCTCTGAGTCAAACATTTTAGGATGTGATTTGTTTTATGGCCTGGGGTTCAAGATCGCCAGCGGTGCTGGAGAAGAGTGGTTGGGCTGTGGATTATGGGACCGACCTACTCTGTACGTGGAGGACGACACGGTTTGGAACAGCGATTGGCCTGGTGTTTTGGGAGGTGATGAGGACCGACGCCATGACAACTCAGCACGGGAGGGTTCCGATGCCAGTGTCCAAGAGGCCCTGGATGTGGGAGCTGGATGGCACAGCGGAACCCCGGGACGGCTGCTGGTATTGGGATGACAAAGAGAGGGGCAGCACCAGCTGGCGCGGTTCTATGGCACGCTAGACATCGACATTCAAGGAGGGCTTTGGACTGGGTCGACGGGACGGCTCGGCCCAGGAGGGAAGCCTGGTCACGATGTGATGGTCACACAAAGCCGAATCAGGCTCCCCTGCAGGTCGGGGATGAGGTCCGGCCCAGGGAGGAGGCCCGGGCAAGAGGAGTACACGACAGATGAAAACGGTGAGATGACCAAGGGCGACTATGAGTGGTGGCTACCTGGGAAGACAGCTACTTGGGGCTGTCTGATGAGTCTTGGAGACACCCCAACGAGCTACGGCACGTAGATGAGGAGAAATGCCGATGTGGCTCATCCCCGGAGATGAAGAGGTGAAGGCACTTGGGGTGGGATCCGCTAGACGGAAATCCAAGGGGTGGGCCTCCAGAAGGGACTAAGAGGTGACTTTAAGGGGGGGTGGGTATTGGCATGATGTTTTGTTGTTTGGGTTATGTGCCATTTTCTCTCTGAAGTCACAATGTTGATATGTACCAACTGCATTTTGCCCAGTGTGTTTAAAAAAACAACAACAAAAAACCTCAACACTTGTTTGTATTACAATGTTTGCTGTGAGTTGCCTGAGGTTTTGGGTGAGTGTGTTGGGGTGGGGGCTGGCAATGGATGGAGAGTGTACATATCAACTGTTTATATAGAACATGTCTGTTCTTTTCATCTTCTCTATCCCTTCACCCCCCCAGCCAGTCGCAGCAGATGACTGCCCCTCCCTGAGCCTGGTTCTGCTGCAGGTTTCTTCCTGTTAAAGGGAGTTTTTCCTCTCCACCGTCGCCAAGTGCTTGCTCTCAGGGGATCGCCTGATTGCTGGGGTTTTTCTGCAACTGTGGGGCTCTCCCCTACAGTTGAAAGTGCTATGAGATGACTGTTGTTGTGAAATGGCACTTTATAAATAAAGTTGAATTGAATTGAATTATATTCCAAGTTCGGTTTGTATATAATTAGGTGTATTATGGGATTAATTTAGTTCTGTAGGAACACGGCTAATTTTGTTTACGGACTTTGTGGAATCAAAGACGGCAGAATAACCCGTCTAAGCCATATGTGTGTGTGTGTGTGTGGGGGGGGTCAGTAGTCTACCTGTCCCTCTAGATAGTTGTGTGTATGGATAGGCTTGTACATACTGTTTTGTTAGCATGTGAGTCGGGTTTAAATTTGGGAGGGTCTGATTTGTGTGCTTGCATTTTTCTACGCGGGGGAAGGGGGGAATGTGGTGTACAAAGATGGTGCTGGGTACACCCTGGGTGTAGTGGGGGGTGATGGCCCGCCTTTCCGGTTCCGCCGTCACCCGGGGTATAAAGGGCACGACCGGAAGAGACAGAGTCTTTTCGCCGTCGACCCCTTGACCTGTACGGAGCACCTGTGAGTTTGGTTCTGGTTATTAATAAAGTGACGTTCAGCTGCACCCTGAGCCTCCTCTTTGAATACCAATATTAGGACATAACAGTAGTGTGATGGTCTGGGGCTGCTTTACAGCTTCAGGACTTAGACAACTTGCCGTAATTGATGAAACCATGAATTCTGCTCTCCATCAGAAAATCCTGAAGGAGAAGAATGTCTGATCATTAGTTTGTGACCTCAAGCTCAAGCCCTCCAATGTGGCTGAATTAAAACAATTCTGCAAAGAAGAGTGGGCACAAATTCCTCAACAGTGATGTAAAAGTCTCATTGCCAGTTATCGCAAATGCTTGATCACAGTTGTTGCTGCCTGCCAGGGGTGGCACAAAAAGTTATTAGCATTAGGGGGCAATTACTTTTTCCACATAGGGCCAGGTAGATTTGGATAGCTTTTTTCCCTTAATAAATGAGATTATCATTTAAAAACTGCATTTTGTATTTACTCAGGTTATCTTTATCTAATATTAAAATTTGTTTGATGATCTGAAACATTTAAGTGTGACAAAAAAGCAAAAATATAAGAAATCAGGAAGGGGTCAAATACTTTTTCAAAGCACTGTAAACTACAAGTAATAGTGTTTCGTTAAGCAGCAACTCCTCTTTCATGTGACGCCCTGTCATTTCTGGTGTCAGTTCTCACATATGTTTTTGTGCAGAACATGGCTTTGGAAATCTAGTGGAGGTAAAAATTAAAATAAAAAAATTAGTGCGTTACCCTAGTAGCCACTCAGTCCTGTACTGTTATCACCTCTTTATGACCTCCAGACTTCAGATCATGAGTTGAAAAGTTATGTCGGTCTGACAAATTTGAACCCATGTAGTGTGAACGTGGCTTGAAGCTGCATGTCTAATCACAGGGACAAGTTAGAACACTTCTTCAGCCATCATTTGCCACTGTGCAACAACTATATTTAGGACAGTTTGGTATGCAGGCAAGTTGAACAAAATCCAAATTTGGTAGCAATCCTTCAATATTGTTTTTTGTTTTTAACATGCAATCATTATTTACTATAAGGAAAAGATGCAGCCTTGTTGAGCAACATTTTAAAAAACCTTTATTTTTCCCATCGACTTTGAACCATACTTTATGTATAATTGCTCTATGATTAAAACCCTATCATAACTAATTGTTGAAAATATTGCTGAATGTACAGTGTACTGCATTTTCATCATTTCCATACAACATACACTAGTCGTCAATACAGACTACAACAGGCTTTCATGAGCAAGTGTTAGCATGAGGTTTTATGACACAAATGGGTGCTACATCGTTGTCTTAAGCCTGGATGTGCTTTAAAGCTTTTGCTGCCACCAACAGATGGAGGAAGAAGTGAAAGACTGACAGCTCCACAGGTTATCACGGGTCAACATGGCTGAATCATCCTCTTTTGCTGGAGAAATATGTGGGAGCATTTTTCTGAAGATGTTGTACAATAGTGCCTTAAAGTCTTTACAGCTGTGATATTTGAGTGGGAGTAAATATGTGGATTTAAAGTGCAGTCACAATTACCATCACAGTGAAGCTGCCAGGAATGCACACAGATAGACTCCAGGTGGCGCTCTAGCGTCTGCCCCTTTGCACACTGCCCTCTGAATTGCCCTTATTTTTTGAAAGGTATTATAGATTTAAATGTTCCCCCACTGAGATACCAATTGCTGATTAAATGTGCTTTAATGTCCGAAAACAAATTTAAAATAAGAGTTCCAAAGTTTAATCATGAAGTTCCAAATTTACCAGAAAAAAAAGACAAATACAGTGGTGTGAAAAAGTGTTTGCCCCCGTCCTGATTTCTCATTATTTTTGTGTTTCTCACACTTAAATGTTTCAGATCATCAAACAAATTTAAATATTAAGACAAAGATAACACAAGTGAACACAAAATGCAGTTTTTAAATGAAGGTGTTTATTATTAAGGGTAAAAAAAAATCCAAACCTACATGCCCTGTGTGAAAAAGTGATTGCCCCCTCCTGTTAAAACATTAACTGTGGTTTATCACATTTTTAGAAAGTTGAGTTCAATTTCTCTAGCCACACCCAGGCCTGATTACTGCCACACCTGTTCTCAATCAAGAAATCACTTAAATAGGACCTGTCTGACAAAGTGAAGTAGACCAAAAGATCCTCAAAAGCTAGACATCATGCTGTGATCCAAAGAAATTCAGGAACAAATGAGAAACAAAGTAATTGAGATCTATCAGTCTGAAAAAGGTTATGAAGCCATTTCTAAAGCTTTGAGATTCCAGTGAACCACAGTGAGAGCCGTTATCCACAAATGGCGAAAGCATGGAACAGTGGTGAACCTTCCCAGGAGTGGCGGGTTGACCAAAATTACCCCAAGAGTGCAGAGACAACTCATCCAAGAGGTCACAAAAGACCCCACAACAACATCCAAAGAACCGCAGGCCTCACTTGCCTCAGTTAAAGTCAGTGTTCATGACTCCACCATAAGAAAGAAACTGGGCAAAAATGGCCTGCATGGCAGAGCTCCAAGATAAAAACCACTGCTGAGCAAAAAGAACATAAAGTCTGGTCTCAGTTTTGTCAGAAAACATCTTGATGATCCCCAAGACCTTTGGGAAAATACTCTGTGGACTGATGAGGCAAAAGTTGAACTTTTTGGAAGTTGTGTGTTCCATTACATCCGTCATAAAAGTAACACAGCATTTCAGAAAAGAACATCATACCAACAGTAAAATATGGTGGTGGTAGTGTGATGGTCTGGGGCTGTTTTGCTGCTTCAGGACCTGGAAGACTTGCTGTGGTAAATGGAACCAGGAATTCTGCTGTCTACCAAAAATCCTGAAGGAGAATGTCCGGCCATCTGTTCTTGACCTCAAGTTGAAGC
This sequence comes from Pholidichthys leucotaenia, assembly GCA_020510985.1. Taxonomy (NCBI): domain Eukaryota; kingdom Metazoa; phylum Chordata; class Actinopteri; order Cichliformes; family Pholidichthyidae; genus Pholidichthys; species Pholidichthys leucotaenia. Next base: position 291,236,466 of record CM035845.1, read on the forward strand.
ACACTTGGGTTCTGCAGCAGGACAATGATCCAAAACACACCAGCAAGTCCACCTCTGAATGGCTTAAGAAAAACAAAATGAAGACTTTGGAGTGGCCTAGTCAAAGTAATTGAATCCGATTGAGATGCTGTGGCATGACCTTAAAAAGGCGGTTCATGTCATGGGTGGCTCTCGCGAGCCACCATAAGACGCCACACAGTCACCAGTGAGTTTTATTTACGATGAGAAAAGTGACAACACAAGCTGCAGAGACAATGACTCTTGAGTCTACTCACAACAGAAGGCATAGGCTAAACAGCTCTACGGGTCCATAGCAGGAGACAGTCATACTCTAGGCAGGCAAGGTTGGTGAAAATAATAATTACACCAGCTGCTAAGGTAGAGACACACAGAGATCGATACACACCGGGAGGGGTAAGGCTATACAGCACACTTACTAGTCCAGGGGCACGACGGTCAACCCAAGCAGACGTGGTAGGAATAAATCCAAAGCATCCGTAACGTAACGGAGAGTTAACAGCCACTGCTGCAAGGATGTGATCGCTAACGATGGTAGAAATAGTCCTGGCACTAACGACCACAAATGCAGCACAGCTGTTTAGGGTTTGACAGCTGAGCGGAAGCCTCCCCGAGCACTATCACAATAAGAGCTCCGAGAGCTAGAATCATAACGCCGCTGTCAAACCCTGACAAGATTAACCCGAGCACCAAGGCATAGTGCTCGGGTCATGACAGTAGGCCCCCCTCACTTGACGGGCTCTGAACGTCTAGTAACACCTGGCCCCCCCTCTCCCCCAACCACAGGGCGAGTGGATTGAGGAACAGGCACGGAAGGAGCCAAACAAAACCTAACACCCTAAACAGGAAAAGAAATGAATACATCACTTGAAATATCCATCCTATTTCCCCCAGAACAATGACGAAAGAAGAAAAAACAAAACAAGACATGACTACAAAACAAGGAGAACACAATCATACAAAGCAAAAAACACTTGACCCTGAAAATTTTCCCACCGAGGCCACAGACAACCCTTCTAACCCCAGTGTACATAACCTGGCCCAAAAAATATAAACCAACACACAGTAACTATAGGAACAAAACAGGAAATAAATGCAAACACATAACCATGGCAAAAAAAGGAAAAAATTACATGATGGTAACTATGGAAACAAAACAAAACGTAAATACAAACATGACTAAGAGCAAAAAATGCATACTAACACATGACAACTATGAGAAAAACAAGAAATAAATGCACACACGGCAACTATGAGAAAAAAAAAAAACACTACAAGAAATACGTGATAACACACCGTGACGGAGGTTTGCTGTCCCAAAAAGTAGAACCCAGCGCTACAAAAACAGCTTTGTCCCTGCTGCTGTCAAAGAGTTGAACAAGCTATAAAAATTATATTGTACATATTTTATATTTACCTATTTTGTAAGATGTGTGCCTGTGTTAGTGTCTATGTTGAATGTAATTAGTGGCTTGTAAATATGGATGTCACCAACTGTAAAACAAATCTACCTACGGGTACAAATAAAGTAACCTGAACCTGAACCTGAACCTGAACCTATGGAAAAAAAACAAACACACACGAAACCAGAAATGCATGTAAACACCTGGATACTATGAACGAGAACACCATACTATGGCCCCTCAAGAAGAAGAGGGGAACAAAACAAAAAGCAAAACATGGCCATAGCCCCTCAAAGGAAGAGGGGGAAACAAAACAAACAAACAAAAAAAACAAGACCCAGACTATGGATTACAAAAAACTCATGAGGCAATCTAAAATTGCTTAGCATAACTTGACTATGGCTTGACTATGGATTTCAAAACACATGAGGCAATCAAAAATTGCTTAACATAACTTGACTATGGCTTTCAAATACTCATGAGGCAATCTAAATTGCTTAACATAACTTGACTAAGACTTGACACCGTATGGGCCATAACAAAAGATGGTCGGCGGAGATCCAACGCCCCCCAGGCAGAGCTCCGGCGACCTCCCTGCCTCTGATGGCCCACGGATAGTCCCACAAAACAGTACATGGTCAGGCGGCCTGTCCCAGTCCCAGGCCCCCAGAAACAAGTCCTCTGGTGGCCGAACCAGGTCACCCCGTAGCAAACACAGTTTATCGGGTGACCAACCCAAGACGCTGAATGCACAAAGCAGTTCCTCGGGTGGCCGACCCGCATCCCACAACCACCAGGACCGTGGAGGAATAGCATGCAGCCCGCCTAATGACAACAATACATAAGAGCGCAAGACTGCCAGACAAAACCCTCCAACGGCCCCCAGCTGGTGGCTCCTGAGAGGGGAACAATCAAAAAATTGGACCTCCTCGAATCCTGATTGGGTCGCAGCCGCACCTGCGCTGGACCCCCACTGGACCTCGTCGGACCCCGATTGGGTCAGGACGGACCCCGATTGAGTCACCGCTGCACCCACGTTGGACCCCGACTGGGTCACCGCTGCCCACGCGTCGGACCCCGACTGGGTCACCTCGGCCCACGCGTCGGACCCCGACTGGGTCAGGACGGACCCCGACTGGGTCACCGCTGCACCCACGTTGGACCCCGACTGGGTCACCTCTGCCCATGCGTCGGACCCCGACTGGGTCAGGACGGACCCCGATTGGGTCACCGCTGCACCCACGTTGGACCCCGACTGGGTCACCTCGGCCCACGCGTCGGACCCCGACTGGGTCACCTCGGCGACGACCTCCATCCCCGAACCTGGAACCTCCAGTCCCGTGACCTTGACAGATTCCAGACTAGTGATGGTACATCACGGCGCACTGCACGGTGGCGCAGTGGTTAGCACTGCGGCAGCACAGTTTACCCTTGGCCGGGGGATTGTGGGGATCGTGGGATCGTGGGTTCGATCCCAGCCCCCGACCAACAGTGATCTGTGTGGAGTTTGCATGTTCTCCCCGTGTTGCGTGGGTTTACTCCGGGATTTCTCCAGTTTCCTCCCACATGCCAAAAACATGCATGTTAGGTTAATTGGTTGTTCTAAATTGTCCCTAGATATTTGTTTCCTATAGGCCCTTAGAATAGAGGGTTAGTATTAATGAAAAGCGCTTTGAGTGGTCTTTGTGACTAGAAAAGCGCTATATAAGTGCAGGTTAGTTAGCTAGTTAGTAATCCTAATCCTGATGCTGTGGAGAGGCTCAGAGAACAAGAGAGGACCGGGATCAGTTCCACCAGCAGCGCCAGAGCCCAGCGAGATGAGCTCGGGTGCAGCAGACGGCTGCCCCTCGCTCGCCTCCCCATGAGGCAGGCAAAAATGCTCTAACACACCATAAAGAAAAACAAGGAAGAGCACTTGCCTGCACTCGGGCTCTGGAGCCGTCCAGGACTTCGTCGATCAAGGTTCAGACAGACGCTCGTCGTTGGGCTCCCACTCGGCTGCGTTGGGTTCCACAGCCGGCCTGATGGTCTCTGCAGCTGGATCCTCTCGCGCTGGCATCCACGCCAATAACCCGTATGGCGTGGGGGCAGAGGACCCTCGACCTGCTGACTCGGGCTGCATCTCTGAGGAACCCTGGGGACGCTCACTCGTTGGCTCTGGCTCCTCATCGCAGTCCGTTCTCCTCCTCTGTCCAACACTAGGCTGCAGGGCCGGGATATCTCCCAGAGCCGCAGGCCTCCCCCTCGTTCGACGGCGTGGGACTGACGCCGAGGACCGCTCCGCAGGAGGAAACACACAGGCAGCAGGTTCAATATAACTGACTTCAGCTGGAGAAGGAAACTCGGGAGCTTCCCCCCCAGGAGTCAGACAAGACAAATCACTATAATGACTAGAAAAGTGAAATTGAACTTGCCTGCCTCTCGAAGGTAAGATGGAGCCAGCTGAAGAGGACGTTGCTCCTTCCCTCGCTCGCTGGATGGTAACATAGGACCCATGGACGGAGCTCACCGGCACAGGACTCAGCTCACTCACAGCAGCTGGCTGATTGAGGGGGTCATCCCGGCGGCCCGGAACAGGAGCTTGCTGAAGACGTGCTTGGCCGCGACGCCGACGCCTCCGCCAGCCCCCAGCCCCCAGATGGTGCGAACTCCAGGACTGGATCGAGGACGGGATCAGGATCCGTAGGCCACGAGCAGGAGTGCCTCTTCTCTTGCTTCATGCCGCGTTCCTCCTCCAGCATCAGGAAAATCTCGCGTTGTGCGGCGATATTTTCCCTCCTCGCGTCGACTTCCGGGTGGTCGGCCCAGCGGGAAGGGAGATGACGAAGAACGTCTTCAGCAGCGTCTAGGTACCAGTGTATGCCGTGATGGTAGTCCAGCAGGGAAGCGGAGATGAGCATCTCATCCACGACTTCCAGGAAGCTTGTCAGCTCGTGGCTTGGGCTCCCAGCGCAGCCCCTCCGCGACGGCATTCTTCCCACACACTCAGTACCCAGACGGAAACAGCAGCTGTCCAAAAACTCAAAACTCACAGGTGAATTGCGTCTTGGGTTGGCGCCACCGTAAACGCCGTTTTGGCAGCAGTGTACTGTCATGGGTGGCTCTCGCGAGCCACCATAAGACGCCACACAGTCACCAGAGAGTTCAGTGAGTTTTATTTACGGTGAGAAAAGTGACAACACAAGCTGCGGAGACAATGACTCTTGAGTCTACTCACAACAGGAGGCATAGGCTAAACAGCTCTACGGGTCCATAGCAGGAGACAGTCATACTCTAGGCAGGCAAGGTTGGTGAAAATAATAATTACACCAGCTGCTAAGGTAGAGACACACAGAGATCGATACACACCGGGAGGGGTAAGGCTATACAGCACACTTACTAGTCCAGGGGCACGACGGTCAACCCAAGCAGACGTGGTAGGAATAAATCCAAAGCATCCGTAACGTAACGGAGAGTTAACAGCCACTGCTGCAAGGATGTGATCGCTAGCGAGGGTAGAAATAGTCCTGGCACTAACGACCACAAATGCAGCACAGCTGTTTAGGGTTTGACAGCTGAGCGGAAGCCTCCCCGAGCACTATCACAATAAGAGCTCGGAGAGCTAGAATCATAACGCCGCTGTCAAACCCTGACAAGATTAACCCGAGCACCAAGGCATAGTGCTCGGGTCATGACAGTTCATGCTCAAAAACCCTCCAGTGTGGCTGAATTACAACAATTCTGCCAAGATAAGTGGGCCAACATTCCTCCACAGCACTGTAAAAGACTCATTGCCAGTTATCAGAAATGCTTGATTGCAGCTGTTGCTGCAAAGGGTGGCCCGACCAGTTATTAGGTTTAAGGAGCAATCACTTTTTCACACAGGGCCATGTACTGTAGGTTTGGATCTTTTTTCTCTTAATAATAAATACCTTCATTTAAAAACTTCATTTTGTGTTTACTTGTGTTATCTTTGTCTAATATTTAAATTTGTTTGATGATCTGAGATGAAATGATGAGATGAGATTCAACTTTATTGTCATTACACATGTATGAATACAAGGTAACGAAACGTGACTTGGCATTTGGGCACGCTCTGCAGAGCGCATCCAAGGCCGGGGATGCGCTAATGAGAAATCAGGAAGGGGGCGAACACTTTTTCACACCACTGTATGTAGGAAAAAACATAAATGTACATGAAAATTTTATGAGACTGGCAAATTCTTCAGAATAATGCTTAAAGTACAAGGAAAATGCCACAAAGTAACAACAAAAAAAATTCAAATTCATGAGAGGAGTTACTAATTCATGATTAATCAGATGCATTTTTATATGGTAAAACAGTACAAAATTATATAAATAAGGTTTGTAATTCATGAGGAGAAAAGTAGTCAAGAGATAAGTAAAAAAAGGCGGAAAAAACACAAATACAGCTGAAACCAGAAGTTTGTACACTGTATAAAAAGATGCATAACCTTTTTTTTCCTCACTGTCTGACATTAAATCAGACTAAACTTTTCCTGTTTTAGGTCAGTTAGGGTTATCAAAATTATTTCTATTTGCTAAATAATTTTTATATTTGCTAATATTTTTTTTGAGAATTTTTTTATTACTTTCTTCAAAGTCAAAAGTTTACATACATTTCCTTAGTATTTGGTAGCATTGCCTTTAAACTGCATGACTTGAGTCAAACATTTTGGGTATCCTTCCACAAACTTCTCACAGTAATTTGCTAGAATTTTGACCCATTCCTCCTGACAGAACTGGTGTGACTGAGTCAGGTTTGTAGGTCGACTTAAGCTGGATTCATGCTGCACCTCAGCTGTCAGCGTCCGCTCGACCGTGACGCTTGTGTGAAGAAAATTACATCATTGTCTCATCGTGGATGTCCACAGAGCCCTTTCGCGAATGTCCATCTCCAGCCCAAATTTTCTGACCTTGCGGCCTGACTGTGTTGACTGTGTATGCACAAGATTGAACCTCCCATTCACGAGGGGGGCGTTACCGACACAGCATACAAAGTCAAAGTAGATGAAGAAGAGGAAGCGGAAAACGAGAATGAACATACACAAATCGTTCTTCAGCAGCAGCAGCTTGAGCGGAGAAGAGCACTGAAACATGGTAATTCCTCCTTTTCCTCAAAACGATGCCATAGTTGTTGCTGCAAAAAATGTGCGTTGATCTTGTGTTTCTTCACTTTTATATAGCCAGTGAACAAACTGGCACGTTAAGTGCATTTGCGCTACCCATAGGACTGGGATGAAACTACAAATAACAGTCGTGTGCTAGTGTCACCTGCTTGGCCTGGTAGACAAAAGAAAGTGAAGCATATACACAACCACGTGCATGCCAGTGTCATCCTAAGTGGACACGCACCTTAGCAGACCAGAGCGGAAAGGTACCATAAATCCAGCTTTACTCACACGTCTTTTCAGCTCTGCTCACAAATGTTCTATGGGTTTGAGATCATGGCTTGTGCTGAAGCTTTAACTTCCTGGCTGATGTCTTGAGACGTTGCCTCAATATTTTCACATCATTAAAAAAAACCAGATATACCACGTAAGTTCAGTAAAATTTGTCCTACTGTATGCAACTGTTTTTTTCAGTATTTAGGAGTGCCCCCCTTTATTTGGTTGAGCACCTGCCCCCCCAAAATGTCAGTGCACGTCACTGGAAGTTACAACGATTATGCTCACTTTAATGGACAGTTGATGCCTGATATCTTTACCAACTTGGGGAACTTTTCACCTACTTCCTATGAACATGAGACACAAATATATTTTTATTAAACTAATAAAACTAAACTAACATAAAGAATATGTATGTTGACAAGTTCTCCATATGGACTGTTAACTTACATGAAGCTAAACCAGTCTCACACTGAAACTTGGGGAGTGCCAGTATGCCACAATTCAGCTTAAACATTTTCAGATATCTTAGAAATTTTTTTGTTTTTGGCAAAACATTATATGCATTAAAGTATAGGTTATGTAAGAAAGTCTTTAAAATAGTGGTGAAGGAGATAACACGTTAATTGCCTGTTAACGTAACACCCCTGCTAATGGCAAAATTTTTGTGATCGCAGTTAGTTGCGATTGATCGTTAAGTGTGAATAGTTTTTTTTTTGACCTATCCACTTTCTGTCCTAAAGCTGCTCCGTACGCCATACAGACATTGTGAAGTCTAACAAGCTGGATCACAGCCGTGGAAATCCCCAAAACGCTGTCATGTTTAAGTTTACAGTGTTATCCAGCGGGCCTCTCACCTGGATAATTGTCACAGCCTCCCCCAAAACTCCGCCTGGATGAGGGTTTTTCTTCTTCTTTGGATTTTTTTTGGTGGTTAGCAAACATGGGCTTAGTGCACCGAATGACGATTGCTTACACTGCTAGCCGGCTGCTAGACTTTGTTACTACATCCGTAGCACAAGTGAACAACAGGCACTCTGTTTGTTTCAGCCCCATAGCTTTGGCTCCATCTGTCTGCAGGTGAGTGGTAGTCTAAGATTCTCTAATTCTCAGTCTCTAATTTACTCTCTATATGGAACGTTCCACAAGTACGGAACATGTACGGAGGGCACTTTGGACTGACAGCAGGCAGGATGGGTAGCAGGGCATCCATGCCCCGTGACAGGTTATTTTCACCGTCTGGGCATGTGATTCAGAAGAAGTGATCTGCCCTGTCATCTGAAAATGTAAACAAGCTTGACCGTTTGGGGAAAATGGCTCAATGCAAAGAAGTAAATGAGAACAACCCATGTATGTTGTAGTTCTGTTCTTTTATGCTAGGTGTCCATGTTAACTTTTTTGAAAACAACTTAAAATTAAGTTAAAATAGCTGAAAAAATGTGCTGCTCAACCTCTGCTGAAGAGCACAAAGAAGAAAAGCCTGTTTTATCCAAAAAAGTTGAAGTATAAGCTAAGTAGTTGCACTATATAGGTGGAGTCCTGCTTCTATATTATACTCCTCATGTGCACTGAGACCTTGTTTGTTGACATTTACAATTTTCCTACTAAAAGGGAAATTGTGTCTGTTGTGACACCCAAAGTCGATTGTTTTGTGTTCAGCTGCTTAAAACCGTGGATGTTTACTATAGGAGTAAAGTTCGATATTGAATTACACCAGTATTGTAAGTAATGTTACAACGACATTATTAAGATCTGCCATTCTGCTTGCACATACAGTATTTCAGTACTTCTGAGGATTTTCAGGAGACTATTCTGGATAGTTTGTCATTTTTGACACATTGAGAGGTTTAATAAACCTGCAGGTGAAGAAAGCAAGCATATTTGTCCACTCCCATGTTAATAAGAGTATGAGAAACTTGAACAATTACCAATTTAAGGTACATTGTATTTTTTTTAAAGAATGCACGATTAATGCACTAATCGTGATTAACTAGCAATTTCTGAAGATTAATCACGATCAAGATTTTTAATCGTCTGTCACCACTACTTTAAAAGTTTCAGTAATGGCATGCTCTCATTAAAAGGCCAGAAAAGTATTTTGCATGTGCAAAAAAGCAATGTGTATTTGTACTCTGTGTGCGTGTGCTGAATTATTCAGCTTGCCCCTGCGATGAGAGGAGACTGGCTTATTCTTGCTAAACTAAAAATTGATTTTCTGACACAAGAAATGAAGAGGAGGGAGAGAGAGAGAGAGAGAGAGAGAGAGAGAGAGAGAGAGAGAGAGAGAGAGAGAGAGAGAGGGTAAGTTAAGTGTTCATTCTTTCAATGTATATGGAAGACAGAGGAAAAGAGGAGTGACAGAGGAAGGGGGGAGATAGAAGTGCCTCAGGCTGTGTTTAGTGCAGTTTGAATGGATGAGCAGGTGCATTAGAGCAGAAACTTTTAACTCCCTCTCTCTCTCGCTCGCTCTGACTCAGACACCCACCCACCCACACACACACGCACGCACGCACGCACAAACACATGCGCACACACAATCAATGAGCATGGACGTGGCATAGGCTTTGCTGCAGGAAAATTCAGAACTGTCCACACACTAAGATGCCTGTACTGACGGATGAACACTTGGAAACACCAAAAGTGCCTTTTTAGTGCCAGATTCTGCAAATCATCGAGGGCGAATCGCAGGGCAAGGTCATCAGACACCCAAGAGATGTCCCATCCTTAAATTCTAGCATGTGTTAAAATCATAGAGCCAGAAGTCTATTTCCAAACACATCTCAGCGGCCAAGTTGGTGAAGCACACTTTTTCTGTCATTAAGCATAAGCAGAGCTACTGCCAGCATGCCTATACCCATGTGACAAGTGTTACTGGGTGCAGCTGGGTTTGAGAAGATTGTACCACAGCATTTCATAGCTAAGTCTCCACCTGTAGATTTTAAATTGCAAAATAATGGCAATTTTCACAACGTTTGGATGGATCCAGAGGGCATGAGAATGTCCAAGAGGCATCAGATGGTTAACCACATCAAACGAATTTCAAGAGAAAAGTAATAGCAATTGCAGTGTATGCTTATAAAACTGTTATGATAAATAGAAGCCTAATGGCTTAAGGCTGTGCCATAATGATGCGTCTATTATTCAGTAGGTTCCATTTAAATTTTGGACACACTTTCTGGTTTATAATATTTTTATGCCCAAAAGTTTTATCTTGCAGTTATGAAATCTAATGTTTACTCCAAAATTGCTGTTCGGTTAAGCAATGGGTGACTAACTCAACTTGAACCACACTAATGCAGATCTCAGTTGATTTTAGTGGTATGAAGCACTACACAGTGTTAAACTAACTACTGAGCCAAATGCATTTCTGTTTGGGATGTTATGTGAACCCATCCATCCATCCATCCATCTTCTACCACTTAATCTTTTTTGGGTTGCGGGGGGGGGGGGGCTGGAGCCTATCCCAGCATCTTTGGGCGAGAGGCAGGGTACACCCTGGACAGATCCCCAGTCTGTCGCAGGTTATGTGAACCAAACCTACACAGTGTCAAAGTTACATTTTGAACCTTGTTAAAATTTCAATTAATTTTACTCAGTTAAAAGCCACACTGGTGCTAAAATTTATAACCCTGCAGGGTCAGCGGTACTCTCTCTGTATCACTTCTCAGAGTTCATTCTTTGCTCCAACTAGAGTTAAAAACTCTTTTTTTTCTCGGAGTCAGTCCTCAGTCAGTCCTGGCTTAAAGCTCATGCATGTAAGAATAGTTTCACGGTAAACTTATTAGGGGTGACTGACTGAAAAATGCTGCATTTGGAGGTTTGTAACGTTCTGAAATATGTCTATGGCTCATGTGATTGTTGAAAAGAAATATCAAAATGCTCACTTCTCTTAAAACAAACAAACAAACAAAAAACCACAGCCTTTTAAAACATTTTTCATTCCAAAAAGCAAAAATTGACTGTTCCAGATTTTCCACAGGGTGTCACTCACATAGTGAACCCAGCCCAGCACCGTCCTTGATACCTGCCCACTGCTCTGTTATTGGTTAGCATAGCTGTCTGTCATGTAGATGGATGGGGAGCTTAAGGTATTAGCCCTTGAGCTAATGGTACATCCCTGTTTCCATCTGGTTCACTAACTCACTTCCGATAACATGTCTCATGTCATCCTGGCTTATTTCATTCTATTTTCACCATTTTTCTACACTGAACTGTGAGCGCTAGTGTGCTAGGTGGTCTGAGTTGAGCCTCAAGGGAGTTGGAGATAATGGACAGGCTTGCCTGGATCCAGACAGTTTTGATCACTATTTTCTATAAATTATGTTCAACCCCACTGGAATCCTTTTTCATCTAACAATGTTTAACCATATATTTTGTTCTTAGACATCATTTTACCTTAGTTAATGTTTGATTTTCATCAAACCAGGATCCGACCGAGGTAGCTACCAGAAGGTAGCATTTAGCCACTCATTCACGTATGTTCCTGTGCTTACTGTACTCCAGGGCCGCCACTGAAACCACACACCCCTGCCGACTGTTATGTATGGGATTTGGGTGTCTGGGATGCCGTAACCACCCGCAGGGTGAAGTCAGGCGGGCACGGCCCACTCTGTATATAGTTGAGTGTTCGACCTAATAAAGTTCAGTTGGATGTCCCTCAAGAAGCTGTCAGTCTCGTGTCATTTTACGATATACAGTGGGGCAAAAAGGTATTTAGTCAGCCACCAATTGTGCAAGTTCTCCCACTTAAAAGATGAGAGAGGTCTCCAATTTTCATCATAGGTATATCTCAACTATGAAAGACAAAATGAGAAAAAAAAATCCAGAAAATCACATTGTCTGATTTTTAAAGAATTTATTTGCAAATTATGGTGGAAAATAAGTATTTGGTCAATAACAAAAGTTCATCTCAATACTTTGTTATATACCCTTTGTTGGCAATGACAGAGGTCAAACATTTTCTGTAAGTCTTCACAAGGTTTTCATACACTGTTGCTGGTATTTTGGCCCGTTCCTCCATGCAGATCTCCTCTAGAGCAGTGATGTTTTGGGGCTGTCGCTGGGCAACACCGACTTTCAACTCCCTCCAAAGATTTTCTATGGGGTTGAGATTTGGAGACTGGCTAGGCCACTCCAGGACCTTGAAATGCTTCTTACGAAGCCACTCCTTCGTTGCCCGGGCGGTGTGTTTGGGATCACTATCATGCTGAAAGACCCAGCCACGTTTCATCTTCAATGCCCTTGCTGATGGAAGGAGGTTTTCACTCAAAATCTCACGATACATGGCCCCATTCATTCTTTCCTTTACACGGATCAGTCGTCCTGGTCCCTTTGCAGGAAAACAGCCCCAAAGCATGATGTTTCCACCCCCATACTTCACAGTAGGTATGGTGTTCTTTGGATGCAACTCAGCATTCTTTCTCCTCCAAACATGACAAGTTGAGTTTTTACCAAAAAGTTGTATTTTGGTTTCATCTGACCATATGACATTCTCCCAATCCTCTTCTGGATCATCCAAATGCTCTCTAGCAAACTTCAGATGGGCCTGGACATGTACTAGCTTAAGCAGGGGGACACGTCTGGCACTGCAGGATTTGAGTCCCTGGTGGCGTAGTGTGTTACTGATGGTAGCCTTTGTTACTTTGGTCCCAGCTCTCTGCAGGTCATTCACTGGGTCCCCCCATGTGGTTCTGGGATTTTTGCTCACCGTTCTCATGATCATTTTGACCCCACGGGGTGAGATCTTGCGTGGAGCCCCAGATCGAGGGAGATTATCAGTGGTCTTGTATGTCTTCCATTTTCTAATAATTGCTCCCGCAGTTGATTTCTTCACACCAAGCTGCTTACCTATTGCAAATTCAGTCTTCCCAGCCTGGTGCAGGTCTACAATTTTGTTTCTGGTATCCCTTGACAGCTCTTTGGTCTTGGCCATAGTGGAGTTTGGAGTCTGACTGTTTGAGGTTGTGAACAGGTGTCTTTTATACTGATAACGAGTTCAAACAGGTGCCATTAATACAGGTAACGAGTGGAGGACAGAGGAGCCTCTTAAAGAAGTTGTTACAGGTCTGTGAGAGCCAGAAATCTTGCTTGTTTGGAGGTGACCAAATACTTATTTTCCACCATAATTTGCAAATAAATTCTTTAAAAATCAGACAATGTGATTTTCTGGATTTTTTTTCCTCATTTTGTCTCTCATGGTTGAGGTATACCTATGATGAAAATTGGAGACCTCTCTCATCTTTTAAGAGGGAGAACTTGCACAATTGGTGGCTGACTAACTACTTTTTTACCCCACTGTAACATTTGGCGATGAAGAGACTAATGGGAGCGTGCTGGCTTAATCAGTGACTGTTGCCGTTTCTGGAGAACCCAGGTGAGCCGTTGATTTTGTGGCCGCAGTGGAGACGTGAATTTGAAGAGTATGTCGTCTCGCTTGGTCTCCCTCGAATTGACAGGAGACAGTGATGGGCCCTCCTGGCCCATAACCTTGGCATGGAGGGCCGAAGGATTCTGGATTCGCTGGGCATAAGTGAGGGCTACGTGGAGGCCATCAGGCACATGGAAGCGCACTTTGTGGAGCGGACGAGGGCCAGAGAGATGCGGGTGAAGAGGCTGGTGGTGCTAGACACAACAGAGTTAGTTAGCTTGGGAGAGCTAACAGCTCAGTCAGATCCTATGGACAGGCTAGTTTCGTGCCAAAACAAAGCTAACGGCGTGGAGCTGGGCCTCGAAGCTGAACTGGGGCCGCGTGTGGAGGAGCCCCTGGCCACTGATGACAGTGGACAAGGTGTCAACGTTGTGCGCCTTGAAGAATGGTCAGAACCGCAACGGGTGGTGAAGCTGGACGGTGTGAGGGTGCCCATGCTGATAGCCACCACCGTCACATGCTCCATTGTGAGTGAGGCCTGGGTTCGGAGGCTCACACCCTGGCACCCGGATGCGGTGGAACTGCCAGACGACAAAGACTCCGGTAACAGCAGGAGTATCACGCTGACGGTGCAGTGTGGTAAGAAGACCCTTCCTGCTTTCAGGTTCCAGGTGGAATGCAGGGCGAAAATGTGATGGGGTGGGACCTGTTCAATGAGTTGGGTTTCACTCTCAAAATCGGGGGACAGATAGCCAACGGCCCAGGACCGGTTAACACGGGCCTTGCAGACGTGGGTGGGGCTGAGGATCTCTGTGAGAATGAAACAGACAGCGAATGGGACACAAGGAGTGACTATAGCTCGGATGATGAAGATGAAATGGAGGATGAGCAGGACCTGGAATTGCCCCCACCCCTTGAGCAGCCAGAACTGGAGCAGAGATGGAGAGAGCCCGAGCGAAGTGAGACCAACACCGGCGGAGAGGTGGTGCAGCAGGGGTTAGCCCCGCTGTTGGAGGCCATACAGAGGGAGAACACGTTTGGCACAGCGCAACTCTGCCTCGGGATGGAACCGACGCCGGTTCTCATGCTGCCCTGGAAGAGGGTGCTGGACGCCACACTGGGACCCCCGGGGTGGCCTGTAAGGACAAGGTGCCCACGCCAAAAGCGGGAGAGCGGTGCCAGGCGGGCTGACGGCCCTGGGGAGGAGCAGCAGCCACAGGACATGGTGACAGTGCAGCAGAGCACCAACACTGAGAGCACTGGATGCAGCGGTGAGGAGCCCAGGTCGGTGAGCGGGCCCGGCGAGGGTGATGGTGCATGTCCTGGAGGACAAGAGAGTGGAGCGGAAAAAATTGGCGCGGTTCTGTAGAGCGCCAAACGCCATTGTCGGGATGAGAGTTTGGACAAGGTCGGCGGGACAGCACGACGCAGGGAGGAGGTCCTGAGACGATGTGGCGGGCACGGGAGACCAGGTCGGGTTCCCCTGCGGGTCGGCGGCAGGGTCCGGCCCAGAGAAGAAAAAACAGTTTTGAAGGTTAAAGACATGTTGGCCAGGGAGGGATGTTTCGACCCTGGGGGGCGGCAGTGGCCGGACTTAATGATGCCATGGGAATGCCCAGGCCCTCCGTGGCTGTATAGAAGATTTTGACGGCAAGAAGACATGTTCGCCAGGGAGGGGAGTTTCGACCCTGGAGGTGGACGGAGGCCAGGGGCGCATATGCTGTGGGGGTGCCCGGGGCCTCCGAGGCAGTTTTCTATTTTCTGGATGGTGGCTACCCAGAGACATTGGGGTTACCTGAAATTTTATTTTTCCTGATGGGAATGAATGTGTTTAGTTTACTGCTGGTGTGGTACCCCGTTTTACTTAAAAAAACCCCCAAAAACGAATGGTGTAGAGAAGAAAATGTGCTATATAAGGAGATTTGAGGTGATTAATAATATCCATGAGTGAAATGTTAGTGATCTGTGTTGTGGATATGAGATTTTATTGGCTCATTGGAGGTGGATTAATTATGTAAAAAGTGTGCCCATTGTGGGGTGAGTGTTGGGTCGGGGGCGCCAGTAGTCTATGTGTGTATTGTAATTTTGTGTGTTTTTTTATGTGGTGCTGTTTCTGAGATTATTTTGGTTTAAGAACACGGCTTTAACCGACCAGCCATGTAGGGGGCGCTGGTAGGAGTTTGTTTCTTTTGTACATATTTTCCCCTTAGAGCATGAGTCGGGAGACAAATTAGGGTGGGTTGTCTGTGTGCTTGGCATTTTTTTGAAGGGGGGGGGATTTTATGTATGGGATATGGGTGTCTGGGATGCCGTACGCACCCACAGGGTGACGTCAGGTGGGCACGGCCCACTCTGTATATAGTTGAGTGTTCGGCCTAATAAAGTTCAGTTGGATGTCCCTCAAGAAGCTCTCTGTCTCGTGTCATTTTACGATATAACACCGACCAGTGATGCATACAGAGTTTCATTTATTCTTTAGGATAAACATTCACAAGCTAATGTTAACAGTAACTTAAGAGGGAAGGTGGAGTTGAATATGGTCTCAGATTTTTTAAAGTGACAAAGCCCTGAAACAAAGTGTTCTCCAAGAGATTGGGAAAAAAAAATGGTGCAATAATTAAAGAAAATTTGAACAAAATATGTTACAAACATGTCAGTAAGACATGTGAGGTGTTAAAATGAGGAAAAAAGTTCAATCAATGACCCCTTTAAGTGAAAGAGATCCAAAGTTTAAATGCAATTAAATTGTTCCTATCATAGCACCGTTACCTAATAACGTGTTTATAGCAAGTCACCTGACATGCAGACATCAGTAATGGCAAGGTGCTACACTTAAAAATTCAACACAAACTTTAGGCAGAAAATAATCAACATTAAACTTCAAACATATAACACTGAACTTAATGTTAGAATAAGCAATTATCATCAAAAACATCACACTTCAATCTAAAATTTAAATACTCTCACAAATCTTTGCTCTTTCTAGAAGAAACCAATCTACAGTTCACACAACCACATGCCCTCCAGGTGCTATCTGTTGTAAGATTATTATAGTAAGTATAAAAAAAGTGTACACACCCCTGACAAAAAGCCAGATTTTTGTGATGCAAAAAAAAAATTAGATCATGATAAGTCATTTTCAAACTTTTTCCACTTTAAATGTGATTTATAATCCTTCCAGTTCAGTTGAAAAACAAACAAATTTGTCAGGAGGAAATATGTTGTCTTGCAGATGGCAGGCACCTTTGGTCAGCATGACACACCCCTCAGTTTTGAATGGCCTGGTAATTGTGGTACCCTTTGCCAGGAACTCTCTCATAAATGCTCGTTGCAAAAGACTGTGAGCATGATCTTGTCCACCAAGGGTTGGACACGTGTCTTCTTCAGAGGTGGTGAATCATAAGGTGTCATGGTTTGGGCAGGGTCTTAGGATCATGCTCACATGCTGTGTTTGTTATGATGATTATTTGCCTGTGTTTTACCTTCTGTGCCTCCCCCGGGTCCTCGGTGAGTGTTATTGTCTTCCCCAGTACTCAGCCTGTCATGTTGTCCCCGTTACCAATCGTCGTTGTTCTGTGTCCCCCTCTGGTCATCCGTGTCTCGTGTGTGTGTTCCCTCTACTCCTTTTTCTATCATTCTCAGTCACTCATGTCTTCTGTAGTCATAGCCACGTCTCCTCATGTGTTGCTGATAAATCTCTGATTACTATCCCCAGCTGTTTCGTGTTTCCTCTGATCGTCTGTCTCCCTATATATGTCCTGCTCTGTGTTCATTTTGTGTGGCGTCATACCGTGGCTTACCCTCGGGCTTCTGTCCCCATGATGTTGCTGTATTTCTGAGTTTTCCGCCTCTCACGGCTCGCTTTACGTTCAGCCCCTGTGCTGGTTATTATTTTGTGTTGTTTGGGAAAATAAATCCAATCAAACTATAGTCCTGCCTGCGTTAGAGTCTGCTATTCCTGCCGGTCAGAGGTTGCCCATGACAGAATGATGCCACCAGTTGACTCTGCGGGTAAGGACTTCAGGGTTTTTGGCTTGGATAAGGAGTAGGGTTGCAGGCCTGATAGAGGACTACATCGGCGATGCCCGGCCTTCACGTACTCCTGTGGAAGCCCTGAGTTGCCTGGACTGCGTGGCTGAGCTGATAGATGCTTTCCCCAGCATGTGAACCAAGCCAGGAATGACTGGGTTCCTCTCTTCCGTTCCTCATATGCAATGATTGCTCTGGCCGCTGATAAGAAGCTCTTCTCCCCTGTACCTGCACTAACGGGGACATGCCCCCAGGTGTGGACACCCACCGCTTCTCATTCGGCTACAAGACCCTCTCCAAGCCACTCTTCATCACAACCTGTAACTCCCCTGGCTGCTGCCTCCTTGCCTACGCCGGATTACCCCGTTGTCCGTCAGATCGGATTTGTTGCATCGGGGCCCCAGTTTTCTGTTGATGAGGAGATGCAGGAGGAGCACAGGCAGGTTTTGCTCACACAGACTGAATTAACATTGGACTATAAACCCTAGCTTCTCCTGGAGTAGGTGCCTCTGCTGGGCTGGAACAAGCTGGTTATGGGAGACTCAGCAGCTCCAACTCTCCGCTCCCAATCAGCAGCTGCTCTCCATGGGATTTTGGCAGCCACTCGACGAGAAACACCTGACCCCTCCCCGGCATCAAAAGCAAAACAGCGGAACAAACAAGTACATACTCCTCATTTCTATTTACCATCTAATGAGATGTCTTGCCTTGTTCTGGGTGAGAGGTCTCAGCGGCAGCCACTAACCACTGAGCCCCCACCACCTGTTTCTGCTGTCACCCCTGTGTGTTCACCTTCACCTTCCCCACTGTGTACACACATACACGCGCACACACACACACAGTGGTGTGAAAAAGTGTTTGCGCCCTTCCTGATTTCTCATTTTTTTTGTATGTTTGTCACACTTAAATGTTTCAGATCATCAAACAAATTTAAATATTAGACAAAGATAACACAAGTAAACACAAAATGCAGTTTTTAAATGAAGGTGTTTATTATTAAGGGAAAAAGATCCAAACCTACATGGCCTTGTGTGAAAAAGTGATTGCCCCGTAAACCCAATAACTGGTTGGGCCACCCATAGCAGCAACAACTGCTAATCAAGCATTTACGAGAACTGGCAATGAGTCTTTTACAGCGCTGTGGAGGAATTTTGGCCCACTCATCTTTGTAGAATTGTTGTTATTAAGCCACATTGGAGGGTTTTCAAGCATGAACTGCCTTTTTAAGGTTATGCCACAGCATCTCAATCGGATTCAGGTCAGGACTTTGACGAGGCCACTCCAAAGTCTTCATTTTGTTTTTCTTAAGCCATTCAGAGGTGGACTTGCTGGTGTGTTTTGGATAGTTGTTTTGCTCCAGAACCCAAGTGCGCTTCAGCTTGAGGTCACAAACAGATGGCCGGACATTCTCCTTAAGGATTTTTTGGTAGACAGTAGAATTCATGGTTCCATTTACCACAGCAAGTCTTCCAGGTCCCGAAGCAGCAAAACAACCCCAGACCATCACACTACCACCACCATATTTTACTGTTAGTATGATGTTCTTTTTCTGAAATGCTGTTTTATTTTTACACTGGATGTAATGGTACACACACCTTCCATAAAGTTCAACTTTTGTCTCGTTAGTCCACAGAGTATTTTCCCAAAAGTCTTGGGGATCATCAAGATGTTTTCTGGCAAAACTGAGATGAGCCTTTATCTTCTTTTTGCTCAGCAGTGGTTTTTGTCTTGGAACGCTGCCATGTAGGCCATTTTTGCCCAGTCTCTTTCTTATGGTCGAGTCATGAACACTGACCTTAACTGTGGCAAGTGAGGCCTGCAGTTCTTTTGTTGTGGGATCTTTTGTGACCTCTTGGATGAGGTGTCGCTGCACTCTTGGGGTCATTTTGGTCAGCCGGCCACTCATTGGAAGGTTCACCACTGTTCCATGTTTTCGCCATTTGTGGATAATGGCTCTCACTGGGGTTCGCTGGAGTTCTAAAGCTTTAGAAATGGCTTCATAACCTTTTCCAAACTGATAAATGTCAATTACTTTGTTTCTCATTTGTTCCAGAATTTCTTTGGATTGCAGCATGATCGCAGCTTTTGAGGATCTTTTGGTCTACTTCACTTTGACAGGCAGGTCCTATTTAAGTGATTTCTTGATTGAGAACAGGTGTGGCAGTAATCAGGCCTGGGTGTGACTAGAGAAATTGAACTCAGCTTTCCAAAGATGTGGTAAACCACAGTTAATTTATGTTTTAATGGGGGGGGGGGGGTCACTTTTTCACACAGGGCCATGTAGGTTTGGATTTTTTTATCCTTAATAACAAACACCTTCATTTAAAAACTGCATTTTGTGTTTACTTGTGTTATGTCTGTTTAAAAATTAAATTTGTTTGATGATCTGAAACATTTAAGTGTGACAAACATACAAAAAAAAAAAAAGAAATCAGGAAGGGGGCAAACACTTTTTCACACCACTGTGTATGTGTGTATATATATATATATATATATATATATATATATATACAGTATATGGAGAGAGAGAGAGAGGGAGAGAGAGAGAGTTCCCCTAACCCACATCTGGTTATTGTAGGAGGCTGAAATTGCACATGTACACTACCGTTCAAAAGTTTGGGGTCACCCAGACAATTATTTTGTGTTTTCCATGAAAAGTCACACTTATTTACCACCATGAGTTGTAAAATGAATAGAAAATATAGTCAAGACATTGACAAGGTTAGAAATAATGATTTGTATTTGAAATAATAATTTTTTCCAGATACTCAACCTGCTCAAAGGAAGGTCAGTTTTATAGCTTCTCTAACCAGCTAAACTGTTTTCAGCTGTGCTAACATGATTGCACAAGGGTTTTCTAATCATCCATTAGCCTTCTGACGCAATGAGCAAACACATTGTACCATTAGAACACTGGAGTGATAGTTGCTGGAAATGGGCCTCTATACACCTATGTAGATATTGCACCAAAAACCAGACATTTGCTGCTAGAATAGTCATTTACCACATTAGCAATATATATTAGATATTAGAGTGTATTTCTGATTAGTTTAAAGCTATCTTCATTGAAAAAAACAGTGCTTTTCTTTCAAAAAATAAGGAAATTTCTAAGTGACCCCAAACTTTTGAACGGTAGTGTATAATAATACATATCTTGATAAGTCATGTGGTAAGTTGGAGCTCTGAACTCCTAAGAGTTTCCTAAGAGTTTTATAACATACAATAAGCTGGTTGCAGAAGTCTGCACAACCTTATCCTGACACTTAAAGCACCTTCTCATTTAATTTTAGCATTCAGTCTTTTTGGGCAGGAGTCTAGTATCATCATACCACATGTTGACTTGGCAATATTTGTCGACTCCTTGCAAAGGTGCTCCAAAATCTGTCAGATTGTGAGGGCATCTTTTGTGCACAGCCCTCTTCAGGTCACCTCACAGATTTCCTATTAGATTTCCAGTGTAAACAGGGCATTACAGAAGTGTGCAGACAAAGGGATGATGTCTGACCTTAAAGGCAGGTAAAGATGGATGAAAAGAGGTCCCTGAGGAAACTAGAGAGAGGTGAAAATGCGCGCGCACGCGCGCGCACACACACACACACACACGCAATATTGCTCTTTATCTTTGAAGAATGTCATTGAATTACAGAATCATTAGCCATTAAAAACGTTTTCAAAGGTTTCAGTGAAGACTCTTGATTTCACATTTTAATGACTTATTGCTCTTTAAGACTTGTGAGCTGATAGAGATATGAAATTAAAAACATTCCTATACTGATATTTAGCTTATAATGTGTCATTGTTCATCTTGAACACACAGCTCCAAAAGCCGATTACACAAGCAAATTGCTACTATATAAAGACTCATTACAACAATTCACTTCATGATCCATCTTGAAGGGCTGAATTGTACAGAGTTACATCAGGGTTTTCTTAAACTAATGACCCCAACATGCAAGAAAATCAGCACAGTTCACTTTGCAAAGTTTAGGGTACTAGTAACTAGCTTCCATGCTAACTGGTGAGCTGACATCAATGACCAATTAAAATGAAAAGCTGAACACATGAAGCCTGCAGTGAGGTAGATGGCTGTTTGCTTTAGGTCCACTTGTAACAAAAGGTAAATGCACATACTGTAAATATGAAGTGGCTTAGTGCCTTCCTACTTTTACAGAGTAAAAATCTATTTTATACATTCATACAGCAGTATACAATATACACTTTGAAGGTTTCTTCTGTTTTTCATTCACACCTGACCAGTGAACTTAGATGCATGTCTTTGGACTAAAACACACAGAAATCCCAGAAAACCTATCATGCGTATTTCCAACGACACTAGAATCCAACCCTTTTCAGACAGACACTGCACAATTTTTTTTCATTGACCTGTTGGACGGACACTATTTTGGAATTCAAACATGGTGTGGTCTATATTAATCATATATCCCATAACCTACATATGTATAAGCATGTGAGAATGTTTGGTGATTACATATGTAAAGCGACTTCACACCTCAGAACAGGACAAGAGGTCTCAACCGTCAGCGGAGATCAAAGAGCATCCGAGGCGCTGCGGTGGAGACCAGATCGATCGTCCTGACCTCCCAGGGCCAGGTGGAGGGATACGAAGACAAAGGAGGGGGATTAAGATAATGCGGGATGTCAACTTTGATATGCCTGTCTTTTGTTATGTGTAGGTATAAGTATGTAGAGCTGAATGTGTTCTTGCTCTATTCTACTTCTGCTTCTGCACTGAGATGAGACTTGTTAGAGGAGCGAAGCTGATAATAAACTTTGGTTTATAAGTCGCATCGCCTCGTTATTCCAAGCTCTTCTACACTGGTGACCCTGACGCGAGGATGGACCAGAGGCGTTCCCCCGCGATTGACTCATCTGAGGCGACCCAGGCAGACGCCAGCGCCCATGCAGACAGGGGAACGGATGGAAGACGTTCCCCCACGGCAGAAGAGAGGGCTCAACCGAGCACCAGCCCCACCGTGAGAGCAGAAGAAAGGCGCTCTCACCCGGCGGACACATCAAGGATGGCCCACACAAGCGCCGTCACCGTCAAGCTGCCAGAATTCTGGCAAGAAGACCCGAGCTCGTGGTTCCAGCAAGCTGAGGCTCAGTTTGCACTGGCGGGCATAACGGCGGACAAGAAGAAGTTTTATCACATCGTCGCCAAACTCGACGCCGCCACGTCAAGATGCGCGCGGAGCATAATCTGAAAGCCGCCTGCCTATGACAAATACAGAGAGCTGAAGGCGACCATCGTCGAGAACTTCGTCCCCTCAGCCGAGCAGAGAGCAGAGAAGATCCTGGCGATCTACGGCCACAGAGGATGCAGACCCAAGGCCCTCATGGAGGACATGCTGCAGCTCAAGGAGGAGGACAACGACAACTTCCTCTTCCAACACGTCTTCCTCAGCACTCTGCCGCCACACATGAGAGGGACGCTGATCAACATGCGGTGCAGCACCCAGCAGGACTTCCGCGCGCTGGCCCGAGAAGCGCAGCGACTCACCAACGCCTGCAGGGAACAGGTGGCCACAGCAGCATCCGCAGATGCCCAGAGCAACGGAGAACCACAGACAACCGAGCAGAGCCCGCCCACCATGGCGGCAACACGACCAAGACGCAGCAGGCGGAACGACATCTGATATTACCACCACCGTTTCACCGAGGGGGCGTACAAATGCATTCCCCCCTGCAAGTTCAAAAGTTCGGGAAAATGCCCAAACCGAGAACCGTTAACGGCTGCGGTTCTCGGCGAAAAAAATAAACTTCTTTATGTGACTGACGGACACACCAGCAAACAGTTCCTAATTGACACTGGAGCTCAACTGAGTTTTATCATGCCCTCCCACGCAGACCGGGCCATGGGCCCCCGGGGCAATGGAGCGATGGCAGCCAACAGCTCCATCATCGACACTTATGGTGAAAGGAACCTGCCCCTCTGCATTCATGGCCGCAACTACAGATGGACATTTGTTGTAGCGGCGGTGAGTTTTAACTTGTTGGGCGCAGATTTTTTGTGTGCACATGGGCTATTAGTGGATCTAGCAAATAGACGCTTGGTTAATGCACTGTCATTTGCTTCTATTCCCTGCTCAGCTCGAGTTTCTCCACCACCCGTGCAGGCCAGCGTCACTACAGCGGGAGGTAAGTTTGATCAACTCCTCACCCAATTTCCAGCACTCACAATTCCCAAATTCTCAGCGACAGTGGCTAAGCATGGGGTTGAACACTTTATTCCCACAACGGGCCCACCCGTATTCGCCAAAGCTCGGCGCTTAGACGCAACCAAGCTCGCCATAGCTCGGGACAAGTTTACCACCCTTGAAAAACTAGGCATTATCAGATGCTCAAAAAGCCCTTGGGCATCACCACTACACATGGTCCCGAAATCCGACGGTTCTTGGAGACCGTGCGGCGATTACCGCAGATTAAACAATGCGACAGCGCATGACCGCTACCCAATTCCTCACATCCAAGATTTTTCACTACATCTGGCGGGTGCGCGCATTTTTTCTAAAATAGACCTGGTCCGTGGCTATCACCAAGTCCCCGTTCGAGCGGAAGACATTCCTAAAACAGCTGTAATAACCCCCTTCGGTCTTTTTGAATTTTTGCGGATGCCTTTTGGCCTCAAAGGCGCTGCTCAAACCTTTCAGTGGATGATGGACGCGGTATTACGCGACCTCCCTTTCGTGTTCGTCTACCTCGATGATATGCTGGTAGCCAGCTGGTCGGAGGAAGAACACGAACAGCATCTCACTATGGTTTTTCAGAGACTAGAAGAGCACGGGTTAATAATCAATCCAGCCAAATGCAAATTCGGCGTGCCACAAATTGATTTTGTGGGACACAGAGTTTCACCGAAGGGGGCAGTCCCACTGTCAGACAAAGTTCGCGCAGTAAAAAGTTTTCCACGGCCACAAACGGTCAAATCGCTGCAAGAATTTTTGGGAATGGTTAATTTTTACAACCGTTTCCTCCCCCGTGCAGCTCAACTCATGCAGCCCCTATATGACGCGCTCAGAAAACAAAAGCCTTCCAACGCGGTCGAATGGACCCCGGAGCGCGAACGCGCCTTCGCCGAAGTAAAAAGTGCCCTAGCTAACGCCACATTGTTGGTTCATCCTGATCCCTCGGCCCGCATTGCGCTAACCACAGACGCTTCAGATCTGGCCATAGGGGCGGTTATAGAACAACACGTTGGCGGAACCTGGCAACCTTTGGCATTTTTCAGCAAATCGCTAAACCAAACTGAGCGTAAATACAGCACTTTTGACAGGGAGCTGCTAGCGCTTCATTTATCCATCCACCACTTCCAGTTCTGGTTAGAGGGGCGGCGTTTCACGGCTTTTGTAGACCACAAACCGCTCACCTTTGCGATGGCTAAAATTTCAGAACCATGGTCAGGCAGGTAACAAAGACAGCTAGCGGCAATTTCAGAGTTCACCACAGACATTCGACATGTGGCAGGCAAACTTAACGTGGTAGCAGACTGCCTCTCTCGCGCTGTGACATCGCCAGAGCGCGAGGAGACAGATTATACTGCCTCAGCAGCGGAACTGTTCGCCAACGCGGACACATACGTATCCACATAATACATAATACATAATACGTAATCCACGTACATATCCACGTAGGGATAGATTACGCAGCCATGGCGGAGGAGCAAAGTAGTGACGCAGACGTGCGCGCACTCCTGTCTGGACCAACAGGGTTAAGGCTGGAGGAAAGGGGTTTACACAACGGTGTACCTCCCCTAATATGCGACATCTCAACCGGCCGTGGTCGCCGAAAAGTTTGTGTGGCCCGGCCTGCGCAAAAACGTAAAAGAATGGGCAAAAACTTGCATGTCTTGTCAGCGCGCCAAAATACACAAACACACAAAAGCCCCTCTACAGCCTTTTCGAATCCCAGCTAGAAGGTTCGACCACGTTCATGTCGACCTCGTGGGACCACTACCTTCCTCCCAAGGTTTCACACATCTGTTAACAATGATAGACCGTACTACGCGCTGGCCTGAGGCGGTCCCTCTGGCGTCAACCACAGCGGAGGAAGTCGCTCGCGTTTTTTTGACAAACTGGGTGGCACGTTTTGGCGTCACATCGGACATCACGTCCGATAGGGGGCCTCAATTCGTCTCGGAGCTTTGGTCAGCCATGGCCAGCAGCTTAGGAGCGACAATTCACCGCACCACCGCTTATCACCCTCAGGCTAATGGGTTATGCGAGCGTTTTCACAGATCTTTAAAGGCCGCCCTCAGAGCCTCACTAACGGATACAAATTGGGTAAATAAACTTCCCTGGGTTTTATTGGGGTTGCGTGCTGCGCCTAAAGAGGATCTGCAGCGCACACTGCTGAGAAGGTGATCGGCTGAAAGCTCCCATCTCTCCAGGATCTGTACATCTCCAGGACCCGGAGGCGTGCTGGCCGGATCATAGCCGATCCCTCACACCCTGGTCACGTACTGTTTGCCCCCCTCCCCTCAGGTAGAAGACCTCGGTCCATCCAGACTAAAACCTCCCGTCACATGAACAGCTTCTTGCCCTCTGCCATCAGACTGCTGAACACTAAGTGACTTATTGACTCTCGTGCACCATGTACAGCAGCTCAACCAGACTCATGTCAATCATCACTGTTTTCTTCCTGCATTACCAACTGCACTATATGGTTCTCCACATTATCTGCTGCTCGCTAATATATTTTAACTGCTGACCAGTATTACTCACTCTTATTCTACACTTTATTGCATGTATAGTTTATTTCTTTTATTTTATCATGTTTAATGTTGCAGCATTGCACCGAGACAAATTCCTAGTTTGTGTACTACATGAACAATGGCAATAAATCTGATTCTGATTCTGATTCTGATTCTGATCTGGACGCCTCCCCAGCAGAATTAGTTTTTGCACAACCTCTCAGGCTCCCAGGTGAATTTTTACCAGAGAACCCAGAGCCACGGCATCTTCCAGCCCCGAGGCTTTTAGGCAGCAACGGTCCTGACACTCTCCCCGGACCGGCACATCACTCTTTTCCACGGGTTTTTGTCCCCCAAGCTTTAAAAAAACGCTGAATTTGTTTTTGTTAGGCATGAAGCTTTAAAACCAACCCTCTGTCCACCATACGATGGACCATTCAGAGTGCTGGAACCTGGTGATAAGCATTTTGTGCTTGATTTAGGGGACAGAAAAGAAACAGTCAGCATTGACAGACTTAAACCTGCCTTCTTGTTGAGAGACGAACCTGCACGGTTGGCGAGAGCACCTCGGCGGGGTAGACCCCCCAAGAGAAAAGACTCAGCCCCCCTGCAGAGAACAAATAATCACTCTCCTTCCCAAGCTGCAGATTCCTTACAGCAAGGTCCCACCAGGACGCCCAAGCGGACCCACAGCAGATTCGGGAGAAGATTAAAACCCAGACGGCACAAGGACTGATGCAAACTAAAGTTGTTCACTAATTGTGCTGTAACAGTTTAAGACTGACTTGTGATATTACTACGCTGTTATGATTACCACTGAATTCTCTACAGGAGCATAGCTGCTGGAAAGTTTCTTCCTTGTCAAGAGGTGTAGCAGTTAGTATGTCATAATAATTATCTTAAACTGTGAATTTTTCTATTGTCCTTTTCTTAGTCGTTTGGGGGGGCTGTGGTCTATATTAATCATATATCCCATAACCTACATATGTATAAGCATGTGAGAATGTTTGGTGATTACATATGTAAAGCGACTTAACACCTCAGAACAGGACAAAAGGTCTCAACCGCCAGCGGGGATCAAAGAGCATCCGAGGCGCTGCGGTGGAGACCAGATCGATTGCCCTGACCTCCCAGGGCCAGGTGGAGGGATACGAAGACAAAGGAGGGGGATTAAGATAATGCGGGATGTCAGCTTTGATATGCATGTCTTTTGTTATGTGTAGGTATAAGTATGTAGAGCTGAATGTGTTCTTGCTCTATTCTACTTCTGCTTCTGCACTGAGATGAGACTTGTTAGGTTATTAGGTTGTTAGATGAGGAGCGAAGCTGATAATAAACTTTGGTTTATAAGTCGCATCGCCTCGTTATTCCAAGCTCTTCTACACATGGCTCATTTTCTGTATATTATTCTCTTGGTTTCCGAGAAATCTGAGTTATGGTGACAAACATCTCTCATTGACCATTCACAAATTTTTAATGTGTAAAATTCTTTTGGCCAAATATCCTCTCCATTCATTTCATTACTAACACAAAGGGTGAACAGTTCTGTCATTTCAGTATCAGTCTAACTTGGAGACGTTTTATATTACTAATCAAACAAACCAGTTTTTGGTAGTAGCTGGAGATGTTATGGATTTCTGCACAAACTGTGATGCAGCTACAACAGGGTCACATCCTAGAAGTGTTGCCGTCCTCGGAGGGTACCACTGCCTTCAACATATTGCAATCTCGGGTATGCATATGTACTCATGAACAATATGTTGCTGGTCCATACCCTGTTTTGAAGTAAAACAAGTATCTTATTACACCTAATCTCCTAACGTACCCATGTCAAAACTAACCAGGGTGTGTTGTTGTTTCAGAAAAATAACCTGTTTACATGTAAATGGCATTCACTTATATAGCACTTTTCTTCTCATCTCTAGATGACCAAAGCGCTTTACAGATCCTGTTATCCACCTACTCACACACACATTTACACACTGATGGTGGCATAGCCACCATACACCGGCGCTGGCCTGAACCACCAAGAGCAACTGGGGGTTCAGTGTTTTGCTCAAGGACACTTTGACATGCAGACTGCAGACAGAGCAGGAATCGAACCCCTGACCCTCCGATCAGTAGTCGGCCACACTATACCTGTGCCACAGCTGCCCTACGTGAAGAGATTTAGTGAAAATAAATCACGTCCCAATGGAGCTACTGAAATTCTAGTCTGGAAGAATGCCATCCCCCCCAACATTAAGTCGAAAATCACCAGAGCTGTTCTACTAGCACAGGATTGTCCAACACCTTAACAAGATGTGTTTGATATCCAGCCAGCCAGCCAGCGACTTATTTTATTTTATATTTTGTTAATTTATTTAAGAATCAACTGTTTATTGAAGAACATATATTTCACAGCAATATTCTGTTTTTTTATTTTGTTTGTGTTTAAAATGAAATAAAATGAAATTATAAACAGCTGATATTCACAAAAGTTCATAATAAAAAGAAAAAAAAATAATGTGCAGGGTTTCCCCTTACTGCACTAAAAATTAACTCCATTAGGACCTTCGGAACAAAGGTACATACTGAACCAAAATTTCTGTGTACCATGAGACCCCTACTCATCAGTACATGAAGCTCTCATATGATGTCTTGAGCTTAGCACGTTTGGCACTGCCATCTTGCCAGTTTGAAACTTGCATGTGACAAGCAGGAGGAAAGGAAGGAAGGGAGGGAAACTGCATGGTCATTGGCAAGAGGGTTGTCAATCAGAAGGTATGGGCCAGTCCTGAGTACCCTGCTGTATCACCCTAAATGAGACCAAAAGCCATGATTTTTAAAAAAAAAATAACTGATGATTAAAAGGACAAAGTAAGTGTCATGGTGGCTAAAACCCTCACCTGTGTGAAACCAGAGGATCAACTTTTGAATGAATGAATGAATGAATTTTATTTAAGATAAGTGCGGCGGCAGTGCGGCGGCATGAAATAATGCGGCGTTGTTGGAGGTTTTAAGTAGAGTTTTATTATCATACCGCCGTCACAAGCTCCGCTCCCGGCGCGGTGCATGAGCGCCGGGAGCGAGCCCACGGCTCTCAGAGAAGGAGGGACACAAAGTCTGTGTCCTGCAGCAGAGGTTGAAGTCAGATTGAGAGAGAATGAGAGCATGGTTACAATGCAGTATATATACACCCAACTACAACAATACATCAAAGCATTCACAGCAGTTGGTCTGATCAAACAGATAACTTTATACAAGCTATAGTACAAACATTAGAGATACTCTGGCTTATTGCCACCTTTTGGTCAAAAGATGAAAATGACAAGGAAACGGATTTGAGTCTGTAGATATGAAAGGGATAAATCGGCCTGCAGTTTAGTTTGTATCCAAAAGATGTTTCTTAGGTACAGTATTTGCAGCACAGTGCCAAAAAGGGCCAAAACAGATTATACTTAAGGTAGTATCTCACTGGGCTGCGACAGCTCACAACTAGTTGGAGAATGGCATTTGCAAGGGAGTTCAAAATCTAGCCAAATGCTTAAGGGTGTTCGCAATTTCTTCTTGTGAGTGGCAGTGCCATGGTGTCGTGTCACAGGAATTTTCAACATGTTCAAAAAGTGCAATACATTTTCTCTCAGAATAGTCAGAGTCATCGTGGGTGTCTTGAACCCATCTCAAACCCTTCTCTATATATTTTCTGTGAGTCATGAAGTACAAGAAAAGTTGTACAACTTTGCAAGGGATTTGGGACCTGTGAAACTAAACTGTGACTGATTGGAGACAAAAAGGACAAGACATTCCAAAAAAGGAATGGATTTACTTTACTCTGAAAGCAATTGGAGAGATATCTCTAATAGAATTTTTCCAACATGGCTTTGAATGAACAGATGACTTGTAATAATAATAGTGGGTTTGATTTATATGGCGCTTTACATGCCAAGTGGCATCTCAAAGAGCGTGCAGCGAGTCCATTACTCATTCACTCCAGACAGACATTGGTTGTGGTGGATATACCAAGGGAGGTATAGCAAGAACATGCAAACTCCAGACAGTGACGCTAAGGGGATTCAAAATGAGCATGTCTGCCTGGGTAGGTTTTAAATGCTGATGTGACTCTTTGGACACATACTGCATGATGATTGACGTGAACTATTTACAGATTTAGATGTGAGGGTACACCAGTCAGGACACTGGTAAGTGGTTAAAAATAAACTCTTGCATTGCATTTGGTAACATGTACAGTGTGTATAGATGTCTTTGCCATGTATTATATTGTTCATATAGTGTAGGCACATAAAGCCCTGATATAAGACACACACACACACACACGCACACAAATCAATGTATGTTTTCCATGGTCTAGATCATATCTGACAGTAAGAGATGGACTTTTCCAATTAACTAATTAGCTATTCACACCCCTCAGGCTTTGATTACTTTATGCTTTTTGTAGTGCTTGTGTGTGCATGCTTGCATGTTAAGTAACCCAGAAAATTCTGGAAAACACCAATGGTCAGTAAAAGGAAGCAAAAGAAGCATCTAATCTTATACCCGACCACATGAGGACACATGGAGTCCCAAACGAGCAATGAATAAATCAGTAGGCTAAGTCGCTGGGTGGAATTTACAATACAGAATAAAAGGGTGCTAATGGGTATGGGCCAAACACAAAGACAACACTTTGCATTCAGTTTTTAACCACAATGTGGGGACAAATGGGGATGGAGGGAAGAAAGAGGGTGAGGAGGAGTGAGAAAAGGGTGAGGCCGCTCTCTTGCAAGAGTTTTTCGTTAACCACAGGACTAAAGGGACCTTGCCTTGCTTCACACAGGACATGCGTCCCATCAGACTTTTACAGACACGCACCCACCATCTCGCCCATTAAAGTCTGAGGGAGAACCAGTGCGGTTGAGAGAAAAACAGGTTAGGAACTCTGAAAAAGCTGAGGATAATTAGGAAAATCATTGATCGTCAGATGGCTCTTTGCTGTTGGCGGTTTCGCGAAACTTCGTAGCAGTTTAAAGTCAACGGGGAAGTCTAGCAAAACAAAGGGGGCATCTGAAAATAGATGATATTTAAAAACCAAGAAAGAAAGAAAGTGGTGGTGACAGCTGGTGGCACCGTTTGCATCTATTTCTAAACGTTAATGATGAGTTTCTCTTCTGAACTTGACTTAGCTGCACCCTAGGGTGAGGTTTTTAAGTTTTAACAATAATATACTATTCATGGTATTGTACAGATATAATATTAATATGGTTAGATCAACTGTTTCTAATGAAGGGGACTTGATTATAGATACTGAAAAAGATTTTTGAACTCCCGAGGGCCAGGACAAAGCTCTGTCTGAAGGTTTTGGTTTACAGAATGCAGATATTCTCCTTTATTTTATTCCTGTGAATAAAGTGATGTAATCTAAAAAAAAAAAATGCTAAAAGTTCAGGTGAGCTCTGGCATGGCTTGCGATGGATTCAAATGACTTAAAGTGATAACTAAACAAGGTTCTAGAAGGTTCTGGGTAGGGCTGGGTGATATAGCTTAAAAATGTATTGCAATATAATTTCTCTATACCGCGATACATGATACATATCACGATACAGTGGGGAAAATAAGTATTGAACATGTCAACATTTTTTCTCATTGCCCATATTTCCTACGGACCCATTAAACTGAGATTTTCAACAGATATCAGTAACAACCCAAATAATAAGAGAAGAGAAGAGAAGCCTTTATTAGTCCCACAATGGGGAAATTCCAGGATTGCAACAGCACAGGGATAGCAACACTCAGAGCAACAATCAGAAGACAAGAAAAAACAAGAGCAGCAAATACGTATACATATGTACATATAAATATATAAACACACAGTGCGGAGCATTGTAGCTAGATGGAATAAATATATAAATATATAAACACACACAGTGTGGAGCATTGTAGCTAGATGGAATGAACGGCATAACCGTCCACCTAGTTATCCTACATGGTATGATTATGTACCCATACATATTGTCACCCTCCGTAACGACCGGTATTTTCCTAGTTGTATATCGGAGGGGACCATTGTGTAAGTCTATTGCATCTTTTACATTCAATACTATTAGGTTATCACGTTTTTTTGCTATCTCTGCGAGCAGCCCTGCTTAGGTTATACAGTCTGACAGCCATAGGTAGGAAGGACCTGCGAAACCTCTCGGTTGCGCACCTAGGATGATGTAGTCTGCTGCTAAATGACCTCCTCAGTGCATTCAGTATGTCCTGCATAGGGTGGGACTCGGACTCCAGCAGAGATGACAGTTTAGCCACCATCCTTCTCTCTCCCATCTCCTCCACTGGGTCAAGGCGTTGCCCCAGGACAGAGCTAGCTTTCTTGATTAGTTTGTTCAGTCTCTTCCTATCGGCTGCTGTAACGCCACTGCCCCAGCAGACCACTCCAAAAGTGATGGCTGATGCCACCACCGTGTCGTAGAATGTCTTCAGCAGCGCCCCTTGTACACCAAAATTCCTGAGTCTCCTCAGTAGGAACAGCCTGCGCTGTCCCTTCTTGTAGAGTGCGTCAGTATTGTGTGACCAGTCTAGTTTATTGTTCAGATGAACATCCAGGTACTTGTAGGATGTCACCATCTCGATGTCTGTTCCCTGTACGTTTACTGGTGCTGTGAGGGGTTGTCCTTGCCTGCGGCAGTCCACCACCAGCTCCTTAGTTTTCCTCGCGTTGATCTGGAGGCAGTTCCAATGGCACCAGTCCACGAAGTCCTGGATAAGTCCTCTGTACTCAGCTTCATCTCCGTTGGAGATAAGGCCACTGATCGCAGAGTCGTCAGAGAACTTCTGTAGATGGCAGTGTGTTGTGTTGTGTGAGAAGTCTGCAGTATAAAGGGTGAACAGGAAGGGAGCCAAAACCGTTCCCTGGGGGGCCCCCGTGCTACCGATGATCATGTCGGACACACAGTCCCGGGTTCTCACAAACTGTGGCCGGTTAGTGAGGTGGTCCAGGATCCATGATGACAGGTGCTAATCCATGCATACAAAGAAATCAAGACAACTGTGTTCACAAAACAAGTTATATTTAATAAGGTGGGATGACACAGGGAATAAGTATTGAACACATGAAGAAAAAGAGGTGCAAAAAGGCATAGAAAGCCAAGAAACCGGCTGAAATCCATCAGTATTTAGGAAGCCATCCCATCTCCCATTGGTGCAAATTAATTTCAGCTGGTTAAGTCCTGACTGATAGCCTTTAAAAAGGTCTGTGAATATCAGATTGTCACACCACAAAGAACTCATAATGGGTAGAAGCAAAGAGCTCTCTCTAGACCTTCGCAACCTTATTGTTGCAAAACATAATGATGGCACAGGTTAAAAGCGCATTTCTAAACTGCTGAATGTTCCAGTGAGCATTGTTGGAGCCATCATTCGGAAGTGGAAAGAACAATTTGACCATAAACCGGCCATGACCAGGAGCTCCTCGTAAGATTTCTAACACAGGAGTCAAAAGAACTATCACAAGAGTTATCCAAGAGCCAAAGACCACTTGTGGAGAGCTCCAGAAAGACCTGGAGTTAGCAGGTACTGCTGTTTGAAAGAAAACAATAAGTAATACACTCAACCAACATGGGTTCTATGCCCGCTCACTTCACAAGACTCCATTGCTGAAGAAAAAGCATGTTGAAGCTTGTTTAAAGTTTGCTGCACAACATTTGAGCAAGCCAGTAAAATACTGGGTGAATACAGTCATGTGAAAAAATTAGGACACCCTGTATAAGCTTCTGTGTGTGTGTGTGTGTGTGTGTGTGTGTGTGTGTGTGTGTGTGTGTTTTTTTAACATATTTGGACAGATGGATATTTAATATCAATGTTAAAAATACTGGGAGATTGATGGAATACAACTAAACAATTAAAAATGAATTAAAAACTGTTTTCAAATTTTCTGTAAAATGTAATTCTAATAAATAGTGAGAAAAAATTAGGACACCCCCACATTTATTCACACTTAAAATGGTTAAAATAAATGTTAAAAAATGCAAATAAAAACAAAAACAAGGTTAGACATAGATATGTGAACATTTCTTAATAAACAACTGAATATTTAATGGGGTGTCCTATTTTTTTCACATGACTGTATAGTCTGGTTAGATGAGACCAAAATTGAACTTTTTGGATGCCACAACACACGGTATATTTGGACAAGAAATGGCACTGCACATCCCATCATGATGTGGGGGTGTTTTTCAGTACATGGTACAGGCAGACTTCATATACAGTAATTGAAGGAAAGATGAATGGACAAATGTACAGAGACATCCTTGATAAGAACCTGTTGCCATCTGCCAAGATGCTGAAGATGAAATGAGGGTGGACATTTCAGCAAGACAATGATCCCAAACACACGGCCAAGGAAACTCTCAACTGGCTCCAGAGAAGGAAAATAAAGCTGTTAGAATGGCCCAGTCAGTAACCTGACCTGAATCCAATTGAAAATCTATGGAACAAACTGAAGATCAGAGTTCACAGAAGAAACCCACGGAACCTTCAAAATGTGTGGAAGAATGGGCTAAAATCACTCCTGAGCAATGCCTGCGTCGGGTTTCCCTATACAGAGTGCATCTGGAAGCTGTTATTACCAACAAAGGTTTTTCTACTAAATATTAAATAAATTGAACTAAGCGTGTTCAATGCTTGTTCCCTGTCGTTCCACTTGATTAAATATAACTTGTTTTGTGAACACAGTTGCCTTGATTTGTTTGTATGTATGGATTACTTGGGTTGTTACTGACATCTGATAAAAATCTCAGGTCAGTGGCTCCATCAGAAATATGTTAAATGAGAAAAATGTTATGTGTTCAATACTTATTTTCCCCACTGTGCGTGTGTGTGTATATTCATTTAATTTATTAAAAAGGTGAATAATAAAATAAAATGAAAACTTATGTCTGAGAAAATTCTTCACAACATCATGTAACTGAGCAAAGTGCCTTTTTTTCTTTGCTTAACAGAATGCGCATTATCAAGTAATCAAGTTTGTTCACATGGACAGAAATGTTTCAGTTTACCACACATAGTTAATACTTGGCGGTCTAATAAGTGACAGAAGCATAATTTGTTGCTTTTTTTTAACGTGTCTACATTCCATCATATCTTTATTTGGCGAGCCACTCACTCTTACTTTGAAGGGTTTCAAGGCCGGATAGGAGCTCTTATTAAGAAAGTTTGTTCACTAAATGAGCATGATTTTAAATGGGCAGAGTTCAGACTGGAACAAACTGAACTTCTGGTTAGACCTCAGCAGCGGCAGCTCATATTAACATGACACATGCTTGAATATGTGCAAAATAACCATTTTATGTGTCGCAGGCAAGAAAATGTATATATTCGGTATATCGCCCAGCCCTAGTTCTGAGTTTGAATCTTCCTGCGTGGAGCATTTCAACATGGAGTTTACATGTTCTCCCTGTGCTGGCACTTGCTTCCTGCTGCTGTTCCAGTTTCCTTCCATCATAGTCCAAAGATGTGCATGCAAGGTAAATTGCTGACTTAAATATGAGCCGTAGAATGTGTGTGAACTGGTGATTTGTCCAAACTGTACAGGTTTTCTCCTTCTGTCAGCTGGAATATGTTGCAGCCCTCCAGCGATCCTATTTTAGATAAATGGTGAATGTAATCTTATCAAAGAAGATGAGAACAGAGCTGTGTCTAACAAAATTTCCCCTTCAAGCTTCTCCTGACACAAGTGCGGATACCACTCAGAACACGGTAAGACTGCTGATTATTAAAACTCCGAAGCGATCAAGCATGCAGTTGGGAGGAAGTGAGAGCAGGCAAGAGAGAAAGAGATGAAACGATGGATAGGAAATGAAGGGATCTTGACTGGAGCTCAGTCTTCCTGCGTCAGCTGATGGAGGACAAGAAAAGAGGAATGCTGTAAAAAGAATCCAGCCAGAGGTTGTGGAGTGGATTGTTCAAGATAATCTTCACCATGAACATAAAATGTAGAAAATGACATCACTTCAAGGCTACATTTCCTTGGAATTTGTTGCTCATTGTTTGAGAATACCCATCTTCTCCACATTGTTCTAGAAATATTCAACTTCTTTTGTCATGGCAAAGAAAGAAGCAGCGGGAGTTTTAATTAATGTTAGATAAGAAAAACAAAAAAATCTATATTTTCCCCACTTGTGTTTTAAAAATCAACCGAACACCTTCAGATAACCGTGAAACTAAAAGAACAATAGGAATTTGAAAAAACATTACAAAGAAGAATGTCTACATTTTTTACAGTGGGAGCTGAGGAGATCAAACAGTGGAGCACAGCTGTGTGATGTGTGGCCATACTGCCACATGGGAGCCTCTGTGTGTGTGTGTGTGTGTGTGTGTGTGTGTGTGTGTGTGTGTGAAAGAGACTGACAAACAGATGAAGATGATCCAGAGAAGGAATTATGTGCTTATTCCCAGGCTACAAAATGAGACCACAGCTGGACAAATGACCCCCCCACACACAGTGGAGAAAGAAGGAAATCATCAAACAGTAACAACAATTACATATACCCAGATACACGGCGTGCGACTAAACATGAACGGATCCTCAGTGTGTGAATGTATGCTGCCCATGCATTTTCACACACTGAATCATAACGATTGTAGCATGTTGGTTTCACAGTGAGGTTCAGTTGTAAAACTTTACTGTGCAATAGCTAGATAGCAGGATGTGGCACACATCTACACACACTAATACCTTGATCTGCTTTTACAAATGACAGTACAAAGGAAAAGTTATGTCATACATTCTATAATTTACTCTCCAAAAGTGTTTTCTACAGCTTTTGAACAGAAACTGGTATTTGCCTGTTTTCTGAGGCTATCTAGCTCTTTATCGACACTAAAGTCAGATTTTAACTTGACACGTATAAAGGCCTCTCATGTATTGTCACCTTATTGTGGTGGGGGGTTTGCGTGCCCTAGTGAATCCCAGGAACTATGTTGTCCGGGGCAATTTGCCTCTGGTCGGGTCACCCAACACAAACTAGTCCTGGGTGAAGGGCCAGACTAAGAACAATCCAACAGACTCTCATGATGAATGTTAGAACAAGGATTCATTGTATCCCGCCTGGTATGGGGTTACTGGGGCCCCACCCTGGAGCCAGGCATGGGGGAGGGGCTCGATGGCTAGTGCCTGGTGGCCGGGTTTCTGCCCATGGGACCCGGCTGGGCTCAACCCCAAGGGGTAGCATGGTTCCGCCCTCCAGTGGGCTCACCACCTGCAGGAGGGACCATGGGGGTCTGGTGGTGGTCGAAGGCAGAGACCTTGGCAGTCTGATCCCAGGCTTTCTAAACTGGCTTTTGGGACATGGAATGTCATCTCTCTGGTGAGGAAGGAGCCTGAGCTGGTGCATGAGGTTGAAAGATACTGGCTAGATATAGTCGGCCTCACTTCAACATACAGCTCTGGTTCTGTCTCCTGGAGAGGGGCTGGAGCTTGGCCTACTCTGGAGTTGCCCCGGGCGAGAGGCGACGAGCAGGGGTGGGTATTCTTGTATCCCCCCACCTTGCTGGCTCTAAATTGGAGTTTTCCCCGGTGGGCGAAGGGGTTGTTTCCCTGTGCCTTCGGGTTGGGAAATGGGTCCTGACCATCATTTGTGCCTATGCACCAAATGATGGTTAAGAGTACCCACCTTTTTTGAAGTCTCTGACTGGGGTGCTCGAGGGTGCTCCTCTTGGAGACTCTATTGTCCTACTGGGGGACTTCAATGCACACGTGGGCAACAACAGTGAAACCTGGTGGGGAGTGATTGGGAGGAACGGTCTGCCCGATCTGAACCCGAGTGGTGTTGAGTTATTGGACTTCTGTGCTAACCACAGTTGGTCCATAATGAACACCAACTTCGAGCATGAGGGTGTCCATATGTGCACCTGGCATCAGGACAACCTAGGTCGCAGATCGATGATCGATTTTGTCATTGTGTCATCAGATCTGTGACCGTATATCTTGGACACTCGGGCAAAGAGTGGTGCAGAGCTGTCAACTGATCACCACCTGGTGGTGAGTTGGATCTGATGGCAGGGGAGGATGCCATTCAGACCTGGTAGACCCAAACGTATAGTGAGAGTGTGCTGGGAACGTCTGGGAGGTCTTCAACTCCCACCTCCAGAAGTACTTCAACCACATTCCGAGGGAGTCTGGAGACATGGAGTCTGAATGGGCCTTTTCTCCATCTCCATTGTTGAAGCGGCTGCCTAGAGCTGTGGCTGCAAGGTCGTTGGTGCATCTCGTGGTGGCAACCCCTGAACCAAGTGGTGGACACCAGTAGTAAGGGGGTCATTAAGCTGAAGTAGGAGTCCTATCGAGCTTGGTTGGCTTGTGGGACTTCTGAAGCAGCTGAGGTGTACCGGCAGGCCAAGTGGAGTGCAGCTCGGGTGGTTGCTGAAGCAAAAACTTGGGTGTGGGAAGAGTTTGGTGAGGCCATGGAACAAGACTTTCGGTCAGCCTTGAAAAGAAACTGTCTGGCGGCTCAGGAGGGGGAAGCAGCTCCCTGTCCACACTGTGTATGGTGTGGATGGGATGCTGCTGACTTCGACTGGGGATATCATCGGGCAGTGGAAGGAATACTTCGAGGATCTCCTTAATCCCACTGACACGCCTTCCACAGAGGAAGCAGGGCTTGTGGATGAGGGGGACAACTCGCGAATCACAGGGGCTGAGGTTGCCAAGGTGGTTAAAAAGCTCCTTGGTGGCCGGGCCCTGGGGTGGATGAGATTCGCTCTGAGCACCTCAAGGCCCTGCATGTTGTAGGGCTGTCATGGTTGACACCCCTCTGCAACATTACATGGAGGATGGGGACAATGCCTTTGGCATGGCAAACCAGGGTGGTGATTCCTTTCTTCAAGAAAGGAAACCGGAGGGTGTGCTCCAACTTTAGAGGGATCACACTCCTCAGCCTCCCTGGGAAGGTCTTTGCTAAGGTACTGGAGAGGAGAGTCCAGCCGTTGGTTGAACCTCAGATTCAGGGGGAGCAATGTGGTTTTCCTCCTGGCCGTGGCACATTGGACAAAGTATTTACCCTCTCCGGAATCCTCGAGGGTTTGTGGGAGCTTTCCCAACCAGTTTACATGTGTTTTGTGGACTTGGAGAAGGTATTTGACCGCATCCCTCGTGTTTTTTTCTGGAGGGTGCTTTGGGAGTATGGGGTATCAGGCTTGTTGTTAGGAGCTATCCGGTCTTTGTACGACAGTTGTGAGAGTTTGGTTCATATTGCCAACACTTTGTCGGACTCATTCCCAGTGAGAGTTGGACTCCGCCAGGGCTGCCCTTTGTCACCAATCCTCTTCATATATTTTATGGACAGGATTTCTAGGCACAGCCAGGGAATGGAGGGTGTCATATTTGGTGACCACAGGATCTCATCTCTGTTGTTTGGAGATGATGTTGTCCTGTTGGCTTCATCCAGAAATGACCTACAGGTCTTACTGGGATGGTTTGCCGCTGAGTGTGAAGCAGCTGGGATGAGAATCAGCACCTCCAAGTCTGAGTCCATGGTCCTCAGCCGGAAAAAGGTGGACTGTCCTCTCCGGGTTGGGGACAAGCTCCTGCCCCAAGTGGAGGAGTTTAAGTATCTTGGGGTCTTATTCACAAGTGAGGGGAGAATGGAGCGAGAGATTGACAGACAGATCGGAGCAGCATCTGCAGTGATGCGGACATTGTACTGTTGTGGTGAAGAGGGAGCAAAGCTGTCAATTTACCAGTCAGTCTACACTGATACCATCACATGTAGTCATGAGCTTTGGGTAATGACCGAAAGAATGAGATCGCGGCTACAAGTAGCTGAAATGAGCTTTCTTTATCAGATTGCTGGACTTACCCTTAGAGATAGAGTGAGGAGCTCAGTCATCCGGGACAGGCTCAGAGTAGAACCGCTGCTCCTCCACATTGAAAGGAGCCAGTTGAGTTGGTTTGGGTAATTGATCAAGATGCTTCCTGGACACCTCCCAAGTGAGGTGTTTCGGGCACATCCCACTGGGAGGAGGACCCCAGGGCAGACCCAGGACTCGCTGGAGAGACTACGTCTCCCAGTTGGTCTGGGAACGCCTTGGTGTCCTCTCTGAAGAGCTGGAGCAGGTGGCTCGGAAGAGGGAAGTCTGGGCTTCTCTGCTTGAACTGCTGCCACCGCGACCCGGATCTCCAGAAAAGTGGTAGAAGATGGATGGCTTATAAAGATGAAAGATGATGTTCCTCTTCATCTTCAGCTTTCTAGCAGAAGCCTGAAGGTTTTGTGCCAACACTGACTGGTATTTAGAACTGTTCATAATTCCCTCCACCTTGACTAAAGCCCCAGTTCCAGCTGAAGAAAAACAGCCCCAAAGCATGATGGTACCATCATCATGCTTCACTGTAGGTATGGTGTTCTTCTGGTGATAAGCAGTGTTGTGTTTGTGCCAAATATACCTTTTGGAATTATGGCCAAATTACCAAATTATAACGTGCTCCTCTAACCTCCGGAAAACTGTCCTGAGGTGGGTTACGTGTTCGTCCTTGGATGCGCTGGCCACCAGGATGTCATCCAGGTAGACAAACACAAACGGCAGATCGCGCAACACCGCATCCATCATGCGTTGGAATGTCTGTGCCGCCCCTTTTAACCGAAAGGCTTGCGTAAAAACTCAAACAGATCAAACGGGGTTATTACTGCCGTTTTAGGTATGTCCTCCACGCGCACCAGGACCTGGTGGTAACCACGGACCAGGCCTATCTTAGAAAAAATACGTGCCCCGGCGAGGTGAATGGAAAAATCCTGAATATGGGGGATCGGGTAGCGGTCATGTACTGTGGCGTTGTTTAATCTGCGGAAATCTCCGCAAGGTCACCACGATCCCTCGGCCTTAGGGACCATATGTAGTGGGGATGCCCATGGGCTGTTTGATCGTCTGATGATGCCCAGCCTTTCCAAGTTGGCAAACTCCTCGCACGCTATGGCCAGTTTAGCTGTGTCCAGGCACTGAGGTCGTGCGAAAACGGGCGGCCCAGTGGTGGTAATAAAGTGCTCCACCCTGTGTTTAGTGATGGCCGCCGAAAAAGTGCTGGGAACTGGGTGAGCAATGTGTGGAACTTACCACCTGGAGCTGTGACGTTGGCTAGCATTGTTGGCCCGGCTCCTCGAGCTGTACAAGGGAGAGAATCAAAAGACATTGCATTATTCAGGCATCTGTTAGCAACATCGACTAGTAGTCCGTGTGCACACAAAAAATCAGCGCCTAAGATTGGGAAACTGCATGCCGCTATGAC
Organism: Pholidichthys leucotaenia; assembly: GCA_020510985.1. NCBI lineage: Eukaryota > Metazoa > Chordata > Actinopteri > Cichliformes > Pholidichthyidae > Pholidichthys > Pholidichthys leucotaenia. Next base: position 291,277,636 of record CM035845.1, read on the forward strand.
GAATGTCCACTGGTACGTACGGCCATGCAGTGATACAGTCAGTGTCCTCTCACCAAAAGTCTTAATGTCTGAGCCGTTTGCGGCCATCAGCTCGGGGCCACTAGCTCCCGCTAGTCGGTCGGCGTAGGACGGCAGGATGAGGCACTTTTGGGAGCCGGAGTCCACGAGGAACCGTCTCCCCGTGCATGAGTCTGTCACGTAGAACAGCTTGCTTTCTTCACTGGTGGTCGCAGCTGCTGGCGTTTCCCAAACGCTTGAATTGGCACGGTGGCATGCATTGGAGTGCGTCCTCTCCAAAACGGCGGTGGTAGGAGCAGAGCGTGTCTCTCTGGCGCTTCCTGGCCCCCGCTGCCGCTACCATCGCTGGCTCCTCGCTTCCGCTGGCCGCCTTGCTGGGTTCCGACGCCACTGCGTTCACTGTGAGGGCTCTGGTGGTGAGGATGATCCGATCTGCCTCCTGGGCTAGCACACGGTAGCCACGTGCAGCCAGCAACGGGGAGTTGGCAAGGACCACTCTGGCCACCGTTGGGAGGTTCCGGAGGAAAAGGTGGGCAAATAGAAAATGCCCGTCGTCCGTGCCCATCAACGCCAACATCTTCTCCATCAGTTTGACCGCCGACCCGTCTCCTAACTCGGAGCGCGTCAGGCCAGCGTGGCTTTGAGAGCCCCGTATTTGTCATGGGCTGGGGGCTGTTGGAGCAGGCTCGCTACTTGCTGAGTCGTGCGAGCGTCCAGCGCTGCGACCACGTAGTAATATCTGGTGTCATCTGCCATTATTCCCCGGAGCGCAAACTGGGCCTTGGTGTGGAGGAACCGAGACTTCGGGTCGTGCAGCCAAAAGTCTGGTAGTTTGACTGAAATGGCGCACGCGTTGCTGGGGCTTCCCATCCTGGTCATCTCCGGGGTGTTTGCCTCGTGTTCCATTGTTTGGGTCAACAGTGTGGAGAAGGGAATAACCAGGCCAAGTATTCACATCTCTCAGAATCAGAAAACATTAAACATTCTGTAGCAGGGACTCTCTTTTATATTACCACACTCACACGCCCCTGCTGCCTGAGGTCCTGCATCACAGTTCATTCTTGTATCACAATCCCTTTTGTCTCCCAGCCCCTTAATCCCCATGCTCTTCCGTCAGAGGAAATTACTGCATCTCCCTTCCTTCCAGTCTGAGATGAATACCACAGCATGGGTCCCCCATAACTGGAACATTCAGCAGTTGAGAAATGTGATGCCATCATTTTGTTTTGTAACAATAACTGGTTACTGGTAAACGTGTAGTTTACATGGCCGTGCTGACCCCAGGGTCTATATTCAGGTATTTTTTTTTAAGCTGGATTCATACTGCATTTCCTTTCTGGTCTGCTTTGGTCTGTATCTGCTTTAGATGAGACCAGCGTGCACACACCTCTGTATATGCTTTGCTTTTTCATCTACCAGGCCAAGCGGTTGACGCATGCGCACAACTATTGTTTGTAGTTTCACCCCAGCCCTAAGGGTAGTGCAAATGCACTAACATGCCAGTTTGTTCACGGGCTATAAAGGAGAGCGCTGCACATTTTTTTTTTTTTCTGTAGCAACAACAGTGGCATCATTTCAAGAAAAAGGAGGAATTACCATTTTTCAGTGCTCTTTTCTGCTCAAGCTGCTGCTGCTGCAAAATGATTAATATATGCTTATTCTTGTCTTCATCTGCCTCTTCGTCTTCTTCATCTACTTTGACTTTGTATGTTGTGTCGATAGCGCCACCTTGTGAATGGGATGTTCAATCTTTCGTACGAGCAGTCAGTGTGGGCAGGTCGTGGGCAGGCCGCGCAGTCAGAGGATTTGGGCTGCACGTGGTCGTCCTCAGAGGAGCTCTGCGGACACTAGCGGACTGGAGACGATGACGTAAATTTTGTCACACAAGCCTTCCGGTCGTGCGTACGTGGACAGCAGAGGTGATAGACTATTGAGCAGCATGTAGCCTATTATTGGTGATGCTTGGTTGTCGTGTGTTTCCTCTGTCAGCAGTGCTGCGTGGCCACTGTGCCAACAGTGTTGTACCTACAGTACATGGCTGTTGTAATATTGTTTGTGATGATGAGGCTGATGGTTTATTAAACCTGCGGCACATTCAAGCAGGTACTATAGTTGGCTTATTTGGTAATTTGTGTGTTATAGGTTTTGCCCACCTGATTTTCTCTCTGCCCACCTATGTTTTCATCTCTGGCTATGTCACTGTACCAAATACCATAAAAATGGTACTTTCCGCCTTCTAGCTTGGTGCTCAGCACAACAGAATGGGGAAAGGAAAGTTGGTTACACAGCCACAGAGGAAAGCACAAACCATTGTACTCCTAATGCTTGTCCCAAGGCCGGGTAAATTGGGAGGGCTGTGTCAATCAGGGCATCCAATGTAAAATCCTTGCCAAATCAAATATGTGGACCCATGATCCACTGTGACAACTCTCAACTACACTCCAGCTGTCTCACTGACATCTTTATTTCAGGAACCACCTCCCTCTTTCCATTCTCACCACCTTCTACAGTATAGGAGCACAGTCGACAGCATCATGACCAGCTGTTTCTCAGTTTGGTGCGGCAGCTATACAGCTGCAGACTGGAAGAACATACAAAGAGTGGTGAGGACAGCGGAGAGGATTATAGGGCTGACTCTTCCCTGCATACGGGACACTGGACTCAGACGTTGTCTCAGAAGAGCGAACATCTTCACCAGGGACAACACACATCCTCAGTATGGTCTGTTCACTCTGCTGACCTCTGGCAGGAGGTATCATGGCCTGAAGACCAGGACAACCAGATTTTGGAACAGTTTCATCCCACATGGAATAAGACTACTAAACTTTGGTCAAATTTAACTTCCAAAAATACTCTTTGCCCGGCAACTAGTGCAGAGGCACAGTTTTAGATTGTATAGATATACCTTTTAGCTGTATAGATTTTTATATATATTAGGAGTTAAAATTTAAAATGTTGTGATTGCACTTTAGCTTGGACAAGTTTGAAATTCTTCTGATTTATTTTGCTTTATTTATTTCTGAATATTGCTATGGAGAGCAAAGCAAAGAAATTTCGTTCTATGTGCACTGTAGTGTATGTCTGAATGACAATAAAGTTTGGAATATGAATGGAATATGAAAACGAATATGATTTAAATATCCAGGAAGATAAACAGCTCAGTGGAGCAGTGATTCGCACTGTCGCCTCACATCAAGAAGGCTGTGGGTCTGAACGCAAGGGCTGGCCAGCAGTGACCTGTTTCATGTTCTCCCCGTGTCTTTGTGGGTTTTTGCTGGGTACTCTGATTTCCTCCCACAGTACCAAGACATGCATGTTCGGTTAATTAGCACCAACTGGAGATTACAAATATATTCAGTATATATTCAAAATTTGTTTGTGACAAGAAAAAACTGTTTGTGAACTGTTTACACTCTTTTACAAACCCTGACAACACCCCCAAATTTGCAGCATTCCTCAGCATTTGTCGCTCTGCTCTGGAACTAGCTACAGTACCTTCTTTATTTTGGGCCAGATCACTTTCTTACATCAAGCTCAATTCATCAGAGAGGAGGTCTGATAACTCGTAATGATGATCAGAACATGAAACCAGTGTGGTGTACCAGCTACTGAGACTAGTATATGCCTGGGTGCCAAAACATGCAACAATGTGAAAAAACTTTGGCCATGTGTGTACTCAGCTGTTGATGAGAGGGCATGTGCTGCATTCAATGTGCAGTGTTGAAAGTGATAAGTAAATGTTACTGACCTAGTAAAATTTTGGTTATAAGGGGAAAAGAAAACCTAAAAAAACAATAACTCAGGGTGCTCCTTCAGACAAAACTCCTGATCCCCGCCGTGTGGTTTCTATTCTTGCCAAAGCCACAGAAACTAGAACAAGTTATTGGAAGATTGAATTGCATACCAACTCTGTGTTTAGCTGAAATGTGTGAAGACTGAAGGATGGAAATAGGGAATAGGGGGACTTTTCCAATTTTGGTGCTCCACACAGTGAACCATCTGAATAACAGTTACTCTACAAAGGGAGTAGGAGGAGTTTCTGGTAAAACAGCAGCATTTCTCATAAGTCCTCCCTGTTCTCTTTTATCTATCCATGTTTTCCATTTTCCTCTCTGACACCTCAATATCAGCAACGTGATGGAAAACATCCGTAAAGTAAATATTTCCTTATGGGTTTCAAATAGTGAGGCTAAAGTAGCACTGTTTTTGTTGAGGTGGTCTAATTTACATTCATGCAAATTCACATTTTGTGTATTTGAGCCCAGGAGCTGTGTATGCTGGACACCACAATCGAGCTTCAAAAATAAGCCAGTGACAGCAAAGTTGTCTTTGAATATGAAGGTCAGAAGCAAGTGTTTGATAAACTAAACAATCCACTAGGTTAGCAAGGTAAACATAACCAAAGAAATTGCAAGAAAAAGGGAAAAAAAAGCAAAACACTATCCTGTGAAGCAACAGTCTTATCCACTCATCAGTGGCAGAGTGGTTAGCACTGCGGCAGCACAGCAACTCACCCTTGCCCGGCGGATCCTGGGTTTGATCCCCGTCCCCGACCAACAGTGATCTGTGTGGAGTTTGCATGTTCTCCCCGTGCCTGCGTGGGTTTATTCCGGGATTGCTCCGGTTTCCTCCCAAATGCCAAAAACATGCAAGTTAGGTTAATTGGCATCAATATAGATAGATAGATGTACTTTTATTGATCCCAAACTGGGAAATTACAGTGTAACAGCAGCATGACAGTTGACAACCAAACAACAGAAACACACACATGACAGACAAAGGGATTACCCATGGAAAGTAAAATCTAACATGACTATAAAACCTACAGTATATACATCATAGCTTAATATATGATGACCCGTATAAATACATGAATCATCCCATTGCACAAAGAAGGACTATCAGGAGCAGAGTGAAAAAGTGACGTGCCAGTTAATCTGTAAGGTGCAGTGTGGCAGCATAGCGATGCCAGAATACAACATCATAGTGCATTATTGTACAGTGAAATTGCATGTGGCAGGAAAGATTTCCTGTACCTATCCTGTGAGTTTATATATTCATATATCTATTCCATCTAGCTACAATGCTCCGCACTGTGTGTTTATATATTTACATATTTATTCCATCCAGCTACAATGCTCCGCACTGTGTGTGTTTATATATCCACATATTTATTCCATCTAGCTACAATGCTCCGCACTGTGTTTATATATTTATATATATTTATATTTATATGTATACTTGCTGCTCTTGTTTTGTTTTTTTTCTCTTGCCTTCTGATTGTTGCTCTGAGTGTTGCTATCCCTGTGCTGTTGCAATCCTGGAATTTCCCCATTGTGGGACTAATAAAGGCTTATCTTATCTTATCTTATCTTACCTGGCTGTTCGACAACAAAGCTGTAGTAGTCTACTGGAGAAAGTGCTTCGCTGCCTATCTAGTGTGTGGTGGAGGGGTTGATCAGGATTGTCCATGATGGATTGCAGTTTATTTAGTGTTCTCCTCTCCATCACTGTCTCAAAGGTCTCCAGTCTGAGACCAATTACAGAGCCAGCCCTCTTGATAATCTTGTCAAGTCTGTTGGTATCTCTGGCCCTGATACTGCTACCCCAACAGACTGCAGCAAAGAAGATGGTGCTGGCGACAACAGTCTGGTAGAAAAGCTCCAGCATCCTGCTGCACACATTGAAGGATCTCAGCTTTCTCAGGAAGTAGAGTCTGCTCATCCCCTTCTTCTGCCCAGCATCGGTGTTGGATCTCCAGCCCAACCTGCTGCTGATCCTGACACCCAGATATTTGTAGTCCTCAACCACTCCCACATCCTGCCCCCTAATCTGCAGTGGGTGAGAAGGAGTCTTCCTCTTCCTGAAGTCAATCACTATCTCTCTGGTCTTGCTGACATTCAACCTCAGGTGATTCTGCTCCGTCCACTCCACAAATCTGTCTACCAGTGCCCTGTACTCCCCCTCCTTTCCTCCTCTTATACATCCCACAACAGCTGAGTCATTGGAGAATTTTTGCAAGTGGCATGACTCAGTGTTGTACTGAAAATCAGTGGTGTATAAGGTAAAAAGAAAAGGAGAGAGCACAGTCCCCTGTGGAGCTCCCATATCACTAGCACCACTCCAAACAAGACACTGCCCAGCCTGACAAACTGTGGTCTGCCTGTCAGGTAGTCAGTAATCCAGGAGATCACAGAGCTGTCAACTCCCATCACCCGCAGCTTCTCACCCAGCAGCAGTGGCTGGATGGTGTTAAAGGTACTGGAGAAATCAAAAAAAGTGATTCTCACAGTATCTCCTCCCCCATCCAGGTGCAGATGGGCTCGTTGCAGCAGGTAGATGACAGCATCTTCAACTCCTAAATGGGGCTGATATGCAAACTGCAGAGGGTCCAGCCACGTCTTCACCTGTGGCCTCAGGTGGGCTAAGACCAGTCTCTCCAGGACCTTCATCACATGAGATGTGAGGGTGTGAGATCAAACTGGGGATTCAAAATTTTCCTTAGGTATGACTGTGAGAGTGAATGGTTGTCTGTCTGTGTTGGCCCGGCGATGGACTGGCGATCTGACCAGGGTGTACCCTGCCTCTCGCCCAAAAGATGCTGGGATAGGCTCCAGCACCCCCACCCCCGCGGCCTGAAAAGGATTAAGCAGAAGAAGATAGATGGATGGATGGATAGTTAGAAAATAACTAAAATTGGGTTATATACTAGAAAGTGCTCGCTATTGGCCTAAAGCCTCTACCATAGTACCGGTGGCAAAGAAACCAGTTGTATCCTGTCTAAATGACTATCATCCTGTTGCACTGACACCAATTGTGATGAAGTGTTTTGAACGGCTTGTCAAACCACACATCACAGCCTGCGTCCCTGCATCACATGATCCGCTCCAGTTTGCGTATCATTCAAATCGCTCCATGGAGGACACTATAGTCACCACCCTGCACTCTGTCATCACCCACCTGGATCAGAAAAACACCTACGCTAGACTCCTGTACATTGATTTCAGTTCAGCATTCAACACCATTATTCTTCACAGACTAATGGAGAAATGACTCCTTCTCGGTCTGAACACCGCCACATATCTCTGGATCCTGCACTTCCTGACCAAGAGACCTCAGTCTGTCTGTGTTGGAAACAACATCTCCAACTCTATCATGCTGAGCACTGGATCCCCTCAAGGCTGCATACTCAGTCCACTGTTGTTTACATTTCTAACACATGACTGTGTATCCAGACACGAGGGGAACCAGATTATTAAGTTTGCAAACGACACCACAGCGGTGGGACTTATTCAGAGGGATGAGGAATCAATGTACAGGGAAGAAGTGAGAGACCTGGAGGGCTGGTGCAGGGAGAACAATCTGGTGCTCAACATGGACAAAACGAAGGAGATGATTATCGACTTCCGGCGGTCACGGCCTGAACATGTCCCTCTCAGCATCAGCAGCCGTTTGGTGGAGAGAGTGGAGAACATCAAGTTCCTCGGTGTGCAGATCTCGCAGGACCTGACCTGGAGCAAGAATTTCTTGGAGATCAGGAGGCGGGCCCAGCAGAGACTGCACTTCTTGAGGAAACTCAAACAGGCCTCTCTCCCCATCTGCATCCTCAGGACCTTCTACCAACCTTCTACTAGAGGTGTGGTGGAGAGTGTTCTGACGTACTGCATTGCAACATGGTACTCCAGCTGCAGTATGTCAGACAAAAAAGCCCTGCAGAGGATAGTTAAGGGAGCTGAGAGGGTAAATGGAGTTTCCCTCCCCTCTGTCCAAGAACTTTTTCAGAGCCGTTGTAGAAGCAGGGCACTGAACATTGTCAAGGCTCACTCTCACCCTCTGCATAAACACTTTGAACTGCTGCCATCTGGCAAATGATTCCGGAGCATCAGAGGCAGAACCACCAGACTGATTAACAGCTTCCTTCCACAAGCTGTTAGGACACTGAACAGTTGATCCGGAATCTTTCATACATACTACTGCACCTTATGGACATTATGTATATTATATGTATATATGTAGTTCTAGTTAGTTTCAAGTATGTCTCAGGGATGTGTGAATGGCTGTGTTGGGGTGGGGTGGTAAGAGTGTGTGTGAGTGTGTCTTAAATTATGTTCTTTTTACTTATACTTTTTCTTATACTTATATACTTGTACTTTTTTACTTTTACACCTGGAATTTCCCCATTGTGGGACTAATAAAGGCTTATCTTATATGGATGCCTAGAGAAATGTAATTTCATCTTGCCTGCACTACAGTTGTATGTACAGCAACATGACAATAAAGGTTGATTTGATTTGATTTGACTTGAAGTCTGTTTGGGTGTGGAGTTTAGACACCCATATTAAATATTAGTATGACAAGATCTACAATGCCCTGTAAGATAAAATAAAATAAAACAAAAGTAGGATTAACTTGCAGCCAAGAGATTAGGAAATCTCTGCTTCAGGACTGCTGTTGTTAAGAATTATTTATTGTTGTAATTATGAGAATGTTAAACGCATGAGTGAACTGTGAGTGTGGTAGTTTGTTTTAGGGAGCAGTATCTCAGTTTCGTTGCATTGTTTTTTTAGCAATGAAATGACAATAAAGGCACTTTGATGTCTCTTCAGAGAGGGTTAAAACCCCTCAGCATTCCAGCGTATTTCCAGCCAATGTGAAACGTTCCGGGAGTGGAACACCAGAATTTTAAGAGGTTAAACAGTATGCTAATAGTATGGTACACAAGAATCAGTGTAAAATTATATTTTGTCTGCTCACTGGATCCTGTAGATGGTTATTTTTTGCACACAGCAAATTAAGTTTGAGAAACAACTAAAACACCATTCATAAAGCAGGTTAAAACAGCCACATAGTAATGTTTATTTTTTTAAGAGGATTGATGAGTCCACACGAAGCCTAATATTAAAAATAAAAGAAAATGAAAAGAAATGGTAAATAGATTTAAAAAATACATCATAAATGGTAATAACTAAATGCATTTTTTAAAACTGATTTGCAGGTATCTGCAGATCAGGCATCACCTAAATAATAATTATAACCATTAAATTCATTAACTTACTTTAGTAACATCATTATATTAGAACCAAAAACCAGTCTAGGAAGTCAGGGATCAGACTGCCAAGGTCTCTGCTTTTGACTACCACCCAGTCCACATAGCACCGGACCCCCATGATCCCTCCTGCAGGTGGTGCACCTGTTGCCGTGGGCGCCTTCATGGAATTGTCTTCATTTGGTGAACTGCCTTCCATTTTGGCCCGTTCCATGCATCGTCCAAAAGTGCCAAGGTTGATGTTGTTGAGAACAACTTTCCTTTGCCCGCCAGAGGCACATTTTCCATTGAATTTTCCACTTCGGCTCAGGTCTTCAAGTGCTTCTTTTCAAATTGAGTTTCCAAGAAACTTCAGTGGTCTCTGTTGTATGAGCTGCAGCAGCTCTTTCTCCATTGCAACTCCTTGTAGAACATCCTGCTTATAACCAGATCCACATATGAGAACCTGAATGCCGCGGTTGAGCCCATCCCCCAGGAGTGGATCCAGGGTGAGGGCCAATAAGCTCATAAGTTTACACTAAATCATTTTTAAACATGGACTTCTATTAGACTGGTCTTAATCTGGCCCTTTACCCAGAGTCAGTTTGTCTTGGGACAGCCTACCAGAGGCCAACTGGAGCCCAATAAGGCAAAAGCACAAGACTTTTGTTTGGGCTCAAAAAGATTCTGGCAAAGTGTCCAGCAATGCATTTCAAACTGGTGTGGTGGTTCCCCTCTTGAAGAAGGGGGACCAGAGCGGGTGTTCTAACTTTAGAGGGATTACAGGAGAGGAGAGTCCGGCTGTTGGGCGAACCTCGGATTCAGGTGAAGGAATGTGGTTTTTGTCCTGGTCATGAAGCACTGGACCAACTCTTTATCCTCTCAAAGATCCTCAAGGGTTTGTGGGAGTTTGCCCAACCAGTTTACATGTGTTTTGTGGACTTGGAGAAGGCTCCTTGTAGTTATTTCAGGAGTAAGTGTCATGGCGGCCTCTGGGCCATCATTAGTGTCATTAGCCCCAGCTGCGCACAGACCAACAGGTGTGAATCAACGGCTGTTAAAAGCCAGTGTCGCTGACAGCCCGGCACGGAGTCGTCTGTCTTTCTCAACGGAGAATGTACCTGCACTCCGCTCTCTGGTCTCGTCAAGAATATCTCTTGTCTCGTCTGGAACTTTGTCTGTCTCGTCAAGAACTTTGTCTGTCTCGTCAGGAACTTTGTCTGTCTCGTCAGGAACCTCGTTTGTCTCATCTGGAACCTCGTTTGTCTCGTCAAGAGCTTCACTTGCTGCATCCAGGAACTCTTCCCAGTGTCAAGCAAGTAAGCGCACCATTTGCTACTCAACGCCAAACCTTTACCCCTGTGCACAGGTGGACCACCTTGGCGGCGGACCTGCGTCCCCAGCTGACGGTGTAACGCCATCACGTCTTCGTAGCGGCTCGCTACCACCACGCCTACCGGTACGTCTTGCTCCTCAATTGCCAGAACTATTATTGTATCAATTACAGGAGTATTGGCCAACGTTATCGGTGGAATCACTGTCATCAGCATCAGCTGTGTCGTCATTGCCACTGTGTGTGGAGTCACTAATCTCGTCTTTGTCTGTATCATCATCTGTATCATCGTTATCCCGGTCTGTGGAGTCACAGCCGGCGTCATCGTCAGGATCATCGTCATCCCGGTCTGTGGAGTCACAGCCGGTGTCATCGTCAGGGCTGTCATTGTCACAGCCGGTGTCATCGTCAGGACTGTCATTGTCACAGCCACGGGTGGTAACCCCAGCACGGTCATGGACGCCTTCACCTCCACGCTGCCTGGCCGCTGGAACTCAGCAGAGCGAAGCCAGTGCTGCTCTCAAGGTTGCCGGGTCTCCGTCCAGGTCGCTCAGCTCCAGTGACCAGAACGATATCCTCGCACTCACACTTGCATTACACTCACTCACAATTAAATAAAGATTATTGTTACTATCTGCTCGTGTCAGTGTCTGTCTCCTGGGTCCTGAAACATGTCAGTACGACTCCGTCACGAAGACCCAGCGGACAGTTCACTGTCGTGCCAAATCAACACTCTTAGCGCCCGGGTAGATTTATTTGCACACCAACAGACAGTAATCTTTAATCAGCTATCTGTATTAATTGGTCGGCTGGATCGTCTGGAGGGACACCAGATGTTTCCCCCCACCGCAGACAGTTCTGCCCCTGTGGGCTTAGCATCTGGACAAACTAACATCTCCTCGTCTTCTCGCCTCACCCCTATTCCCACCCCTGCCCGGTTCAGCGGAAAACTTGGGGAAGCTCGTGGATTCATATTACAGTGTGAGTCAGTTTTTCTTCGTGTTCCGGGGGACTTTACTCTTGATTCAAGCCGGATTGGCTACATTATAAATTTGTTAGCAGGAAGAGCTTTGGACTGGGCGTATTCCATTAGGGCGAAACCAAGCTATTACCTGCTCACTTACCAGGAGTTTGTGAATGAATTTTTGTCTGTTTTTGATCATACGGATAGAGGTGAGGTGTTGACAGAACGATTGCTGAGCTTACAACAGGGAAAGAGATCAGCTGCTGATTACGCCATTGACTTCCGGGTCCTGGCCGCAGAGATTGGGTGGGGGGAGCCATCATTATGTGGTATCTTTCTACGTAGTCTTAATGATGAGTTGAAGGATGAGTTAGCGACACGGGACAAACCGGATAATTTACGGGATTTGATTGCCCTAGCGGTTAGTCTTGATAGCAGATTAAGGGAGCGGGCGGCTGAACAGCGTTCTACTTCCCGTTCGGTTAAACCCCACCCTCGCCTCCCCAACTCTCCTCCTCTCGCTCTATCTGCGTCAGAGGAACTTCCGGTTCAGCAAGCTATAACCAGTGGCCGGTCTAAAGTGTCAGCAGCAGAGAAACAACGCCGCAGGGATCAGGGCCTTTGTTTCTACTGTGGGAAAGAGTCACATGGGGTTTTTGAATGTCCCAATAAGTTAAAAAGGGAGGGCCCGTGGATCAGAGTAGGGGGATTCACGGGCAATAACTCTAAAGAGCCCCTTACTTGTTGTCGATTACCTCTTAGGCTCATCCATTTACATACAGAACACTCCACATTGGCGTTAGTAGATTCTGGAGCTGAGCAAAATTTTATTTCTAGAGACCTGGCAACCCGGATGGGTCTTAGCTGTCAGACTCTAGATCCCCCTGTCAAACTGATCACCTTGTCTAAAGCGTCGTTGACTACTATTGCTCATCAGACGGTTCCTGTGTCAGTTATTGTATCAGGAAATCACAGGGAGGAAATTCAGTTTTTTGTTCTGCCTGTTTCTTCTTCGCCCGTTATTCTGGGGTAGCCCTGGCTGCGCCTACATAACCCCACTATTGATTGGCAAGCTGGGAGAATAACGGCATGGAGTACGTTCTGCCTCAGTGCCTGCCGTCAATCGGCGGCATGCGCCCCATCCGTCAAGGTGCCTCTGCCTGATTCATCGCCACCAGACTTGTCCAAGGTGCCAGAGGTCTATCACGATTTGGGGCTAGTATTTAGCAAGTCTCGGGCATTGTCCTTACCCCCTCATCGCCCTTATGACTGCGCGATCAACCTGAAGGCTGGGGCCCCTCTACCTGCTAGCCGCCTGTACAGCCTGTCAGTCCCGGAGCGCGAGGCTATGGACACATATATTAAGGAGTCCTTGGCTTCTGGTATCATCCGCCCGTCGTCTTCGGCAGTAGGTGCTGGATTTTTTTTTGTTGAAAGGAAAGACGGTTCTCTACGCCCCTGTATCGATTTCCGGGGATTGAATGAAATAACTGTGAAAGACAAATATACCCTGCCTTTGATGAACACTGCTTTTGACTCCCTCCAGGGGGCGTCCTGGTTTACTAAATTGGATCTTAGGAATGCCTACCATCTAGTGCGCATAAGGGAAGGAGATGAGTGGAAGACGGCTTTTCGGACCCCCAGCGGACATTTTGAGTACCTGGTAATGCTGTTTGGGGTAACTAATGCTCCAGCCGTGTTCCAACGTCTGATAAATGATGTACTACGGGATTTCCTGAACTCGTTTGTTGTTGTTTTTCTCGACGATATTCTCATTTTCTCCCGCACACTACAGGAGCATCGAGTGCATGTGCACAGGGTACTGCAGCGCCTCCTGGAGAATCAACTGTTTGTGAAGGCTGAAAGATGTGAGTTCCACACTGACCAAACCTCCTTCCTTGGGTTTGTTATAGCTCGGAACCAGGTGCTCCCTGACCCGGCCAAGGTCAAGGCAGTTGTGGATTGGCCTGCACCCACCTCCAGAAAGCAGCTTCAGGGGTTCCTGGGGTTTGCTAATTTCTATAGGAGGTTCGTGCCTAATTTTGGCAATATTGCTCGTCCCCTGTCTGCTCTTACCTCCCCTAAGATCCCGTTTTGTTGGAGTAAGGAGGCAGCTGAAGCATTTGAAAGACTCAAGAGGGAGTTCGCCTCGGCCCAAGTCCTTACTCAGGTGGATCCAAAGCTGCAGTGCTTGGTGGAGGTGGACGCTTCTGATTCAGGAGTTGGAGCGGTACTCTCCCAACGGTCTCCCGAGGATGGTAAGATTCGCCCTTGTGCTTATTTCTCTCACCGTCTCACTTCTGCAGAGAGGAATTACTGCATCGGAGACAGGGAGTTACTGGCAGTAAAACTCGCCTTGGAGGAATGGAGACATTGGCTGGAGGGGGCTGCTCAGCCGTTCGTGGTTTGGACGGATCATCGTAACCTGGAGTACCTCAGGACGGCGAAGCGCCTGAATGCCCGCCAGGCTCGCTGGTCCCTCTTCTTCGGCCGTTTTAACTTCTCTATCAGGTATCGGCCGGGAAGTAAGAACGGTAAGCCAGATGCTCTCTCTCGGCAGTTTGACACTCCATCCTCTGAGGACCAGGAGACCCCTATCCTGCCGCCTTCCTGCGTCGTGGGCGCCCTGTCCTGGGGAATCTGCAAGACGGTTCGCCAGGCTCAGAAGACAGAGCCGGACCCCGGGGGGGGGGGGGGGGGGCGGGCCGCTTGTTTGTTCCACGCGCTATCCGGGGCAAGGTGATTGAGTGGGGTCACGCTTCCAAGTGGGCCTGTCATCCTGGAGTGGGTCGGACCGTGGATCTCCTTCAAAGGACCTTCTGGTGGCCAGGGTTACGGAAGGACGTTGTTAATCACATCCGGGCCTGCGCTCAGTGCGCCACCAGGAGGACTACCCAATGTAATATCCAGGTGGCCAACCGGCATAGGAGACCCGCCCCGGACTTTAAGGTGGGTCAGAAGGTCTGGTTGTCAACCCGGAATATTTGTGTACCGGCCGAGGAACGGAAGCTCACGAAGCGCTTCATTGGCCCTTACACTATTAATCGTATTATTAACCCTGTGTCTGTGCGCTTGTCTCTCCCCTCTTCGATGCGTATCTGCCCCGTTTTTCATGTCTCCCAGGTCAAACCATACGTCTTGGACCCCCTGTGTCCTGCTCCAGCGGTTCCCGCGCCCCCGAGGATGATCGATGGCCATCCGGCCTGGGGGGTGACTGCTGTCCTTGATGTCCGCAGGCGGGGTCATGGTCTTCAGTATTTGGTGGACTGGGAGGGCCTTGGACCGGAGGGTCGCTCTTGGATTCGCCCAGCGTTGATCTTGGATAAACAGCTGATTCGCGATTTTCATCGGGCGAATCCAGGTAGGATTGGGCAGATGCCTGGAGGCACTGCTAGAGGGGGGGGGTACTGTCATGGCAGCCTCTGGGCCGTCATTAGTGTCATTAGCCCCAGCTGCGCACAGACCAACAGGTGTGAATCAACGGCTGTTAAAAGCCAGTGTCGCTGACAGCCCGGCACGGAGTCGTCTGTCTTCCTCAACGGAGAATGTACCTGCACTCCGCTCTCTGGTCTCGTCAAGAATATCTCTTGTCTCGTCTGGAACTTTGTCTGTCTCGTCAGGAACTTTGTCTGTCTCGTCAGGAACTTTGTCTGTCTCGTCTGGAACCTCGTTTGTCTCGTCTGGAACCTCGTTTGTCTCGTCAAGAGCTTCACTTGCTGCATCCAGGAACTCTTCCCAGCGTCAAGCAAGTAAGCGCACCATTTGCTACTCAACGCCAAACCTTTACCCCTGTGCACAGGTGGACCACCTTGGCGGCGGACCTGCGTCCCCAGCTGACGGGGTAACGCCATCATGTCTTCGTAGCGGCTCGCTACCACCACGCCTACCGGTACGTCTTGCTCCTCAATTGCCAGAACTATTATTGTATCAATTACAGGAGTATTGGCCAACGTTATCGGTGGAATCACTGTCATCAGCATCAGCTGTGTCGTCATTGCCACTGTGTGTGGAGTCACTAACCTCGTCTTTGTCTGCATCATCATCTGTATCATCGTTATCCCGGTCTGTGGAGTCACAGCCGGCGTCATCGTCAGGATCATCGTCATCCCGGTCTGTGGAGTCACAGCCGGTGTCATCGTCAGGGCTGTCATTGTCACAGCCGGTGTCATCGTCAGGACTGTCATTGTCACAGCCACGGGTGGTAACCCCAGCACGGTCACGGACGCCTTCACCTCCACGCTGCCCGGCCGCTGGAACTCAGCAGAGCGAAGCCAGTGCTGCTCTCAAGGTTGCCGGGTCTCCGTCCAGGTCGCTCAGCTCCAGTGACCAGAACGATATCCTCGCACTCACACTCGCATTACATTCACTCACAATTAAATAAAGATTATTGTCACTATCTGCTCGTGTCAGTGTCTGTCTCCTGGGTCCTGAAACATGTCAGTAAGGAGTATTGGGCTCATTGCTACAAGCTGTTAAGTCTCTATACCACCATTGTGAGAGTTTGCTTTGTATGTATTACCAAATTGGAGTCAAACTTGTTCCCAAAGAGAGCTGGACTCCACGAGGGCTGCCCATTATCACTGAGCAATGACCTGGCTGCAGAAGCAATGAAAGTAACCCTGCCTCAAGAAGAAGAAAAAGAAAAACATTGCATTCATACTGCCACCCACGGACATGGGAGAGCCACCACAGGCACAGCACAACAAAGGCAAATTATTTGCAATTTTTGCTCGTTGTACAAGATTGAAGATGAGGAGGGAGTCTTAATCTGTAGCATTGAGGCTTCAGAATAATCTCCGACTCTGGCTACGTTTAGCTGACTCTTTTACAAAACAGTTTAAAAGTTTTTGGTTTAACCAGGCTTTCTGCTGAGTTTCAGATTAAATGCTTTTAATGGTCTGATATTCCATCCATCTATCCAACCATCCATCTTCTACTGCAGATCGGAGGCAGCAGATCAAGCAGAGAAGCCCAGACTTCCCTCTCCCCAGCCACCTGCTCCAGCTCTTCAGAGAGGATACCAAGGCGTTTCCAGACCAGCTGGGAGAAATAGGCTCTCCAGCAAGTCCTGGGTCTGCCCCAGGGTCTCCTCCCCTCATGGATCGTCACCTTATTGTGGTGGTTGGTTTGCGTGCCCTAGTGACCCCAGGAGCTATGTTGTCTGGGGAAATTTGTCTCTGGTAGGGCCATCCAAGATCAAATGGTCCTGGGTGAAAGACCAGACTAAGAACGATCTAACAGACTCCCATGATGAATGTTAAAACAAGGATTCAGTGTATCCTGCCCGGTATAGGGTTACTGGGGTCCCACCCTGGAGCCAGGCCTGGGGGAGGGGCTCGATGGCTAGTGCCTGGTGGCTGGGTTTCTGCCCATGGGACCCGGCCGGGCTCAGCCTGAAGGAGTTACATGGGCCCGCTCTCAATTCAACTTTATTTATATAGCGCCATTTCACAACAACAGTCATCTCATAGCACTTTCAACTGTAGGGGAAACCCCCACAATTGCAGAAACACCCCAGCAATCAGGCAATCCCCTGTGAGCAAGCGCTTGGCAACGGTGGAGAGGAAAAACTCCCTTTTAACAGGAAGAAACCTCCAGCAGAACCAGGCTCAGGGAGGTGCAGTCATCTGCTGCAACTGGCTGGGGGGTGAGGGGATAGTGAGGGGGTAGTGAGCCCACCCTCCAGTGGGCTCACTACCTGCAAGAGGGACCGTGGGGGTCCGGTGCTATTCGAAGACAGAGACCTTGGGGGTCTGATCCCAAGCTTCCTAAACTGGTGTGATATTTTTAAATTATTTTAATCTTTTGTTTTAACTCGGTTTTTGTATTTTTTTTTTTTTGCAAACTTTGTTTATATTTCTTTTTTTATTGTGTCTGTCTAGTTCTTTTTTTCTATTCTGTTGATCCAGCACTTTGTGACTATATGTCTGTGAAAAGCACTTTATAAAATTTAATTACTTACTTTTTTGACTGATCTAATACATTAATTTTAAACAAAACATTAACATTTCCCATCAGCTCTTGTGGCCACATTCACCCATAGGCTACAACATTTTTGAGAGAATTAAAAGTAGCTGTCTTCCTTTGTAACAAGCCAAGCTCCTTATTTGTTAATCAGTTCAAAATACTCAGACAGCTGGGGGTGAATGACATCATCAGCCGACAGCCACTCATGTCGTCACTCATACCCTCCTCCTCTCAGGAGGAGAATAAGCCTAAATGTAATTATACAGAAATGACATAAAAAAGGGAGTAATTCCCTCAGAAGAAAAATGTACATCCTGGACAAATGAGGATTTTAAATCAAGATCATTCAAGACCAGGACTTGTTTATTTGTCCACATAATTATTATGACTGCAAAAAAATATTCCCCTTAAATGCAACAATAAAGTCATTTGCAGGTTTAATTTTATGTCACCGCTAATGGTCGCCCCCCCTGCCTTAATACAAGTGTGAAAAGATGAGAGGAATCAAAGAGGAGGGGAGAGTTACAACCAAACTCTTGTTTAACCTCTTGCACTCCGGTGTACCGCGGGTGGCTACGTCTCTGTGTCCTAGGGCACCCTCGTGCACCCTAGGACGCAGAGACGCAGAGACACTGTGCGTCCTAGGGCGCATTGAAAAAAGAAGCTGCATTTCCGTTCTTCCACTACAGACACAGCCGCGAACAGAAAGCCAAAGGAGTGCTTTGATTGGTTTAGATGTGATTGACCTCTCATTCGACTAATAAGAGGCTTGAATTGGGTTTCTGAAACCTTGAAGAACCAATGACTGAAAACCTAGCAAGAAGGACCCGCCTACCAACGGCTGTGAATACAGCGAGCCAATTGAAGCACAGAAGTTCGAAAGCGTGCGTCCCTTGCCTAAAATCTGTTTTGTGTAAGCCGCTGGGTGACACACACATGTTCGCCAGTCTTTTTTTCTTACTACTGTTCTTATTTGTTTTGAAAAATCGTTAGCCAAAACCGCAATCATGGAAGTGCAAAACTGCAATAATGGAATTATGGTTTGACCGGGTCGCGTGACCAGAACCATGTGTCCGTAACAAGCGGACCAGCGTCATGTTCGTCTGACAATGAGGAAGAGAAGTTCGCCAGCGACACTGCTGTTGTGGACAGGTAAGTGTTATAAGCTAAATTATTCTTTATCCCTGAAAATTGTAATCAAACTGACTTTTGACCGATCGGTAAATTACAACTGTGCGTCATCGCAACATGACGAACCCGGGCCGCTCCAGTCCGGACGGCGCACGGACTGGACACAGTCCGTGCGCCATGTCCGGACCGTGAACGCCCCCCCCCCCGCTACTCTTCTGTAGCGGATTGAAGATATTATTGCAGATATTTTAGTACAACTGTGCGTGGTCCGTCATGTGTCGATGGACGATGTTCGTTCTCTGTAGCGGGGGGTGGGGGGTGGGAGTTGTTATCTTTTACATTATAGATATTTTAGTATAATTTTTATTGCACTGTAGGTTATTTTTTCTTGTAAAAAAAGCCACACATTTTTTACGTGGCATGCTTCTTTGTGTGGGGAGGCTTGTTTGTTCATTCATTCATTCATGAATGAATAAACAACCCCACCCCCACACACACAGCCCTTCACCTTTCATTAGAGCCCAAGAGGAAGCTTCTATATTGAATCATTCAAAAGTTACAGACGTTTATCCAAACTGTGCCATTTAGCACAATTTGGCACAGTTCAAAAACGCCTGGGAACAACCTAAGAAAAAAGCCGTGTAATATATTCATTTTTTGTGGTATTGTTACAAAATTTTGACCTCAGCTGGATAACACTTGGTTCTACATTTCTGTTGCATTTTCCAGCCCGGATCTGACAGCTGTGTGTTATTTGCAAGCATTTGCATCCAAAAAAACCCACCCAGGCGAAATTTATTTTCTTCAAGTTCAGTATGTTTAGATGACTGTTACTCAGTGGCAGGAGCACTTAGAGAGATTATGACTGTTTTGTCAAAAAATTCAAAGTGTTTTCTTTTAAATGAGACCAACTCCATGAAGATGTTGCAAAGGGTTGAAGAACAGCTTTTGATTTACTTTGGGTATGTTATTTTTTTGGCGTTTTTAGGGAAATTGACCAGAGTGCAAGGGGTTAAACAGTTTTCTGTTGATGGGACTTTTGAAAACATATGGACATTTCATGTTTGTGGTAATTATAGATGATTGAGGATGTCTGAGTCAATTAAAGATAGTTGTTTTGATTTCAGCACCTCTGTATTTACTCAGAGAAGGAATTAATCTTCTGTATATATTAAAGCGATTCTGTGGTGTGTGTATGCATGTGTGTGGCAGAAAGTTTGTCCCCCTAGTAACTCAGAGGCCACATGACCGTGGCCTCTCATCTCTTGTATGGCAATACTACAATACCTGAAGAGTGCACCTGACATGGTTTCACTGACCACTTAACCATAAAAGAGGTCAAAGGTGACCTTTTTTAACCGACCTTTACCGGTGGAGATGTATGCTGAGGGAGGAATCAGGCACACTCAACATGACTGGCAGTTTAGGACCCGTGAGGGCAGATGGAAAGATGGAAGCACAGGTTACCGCTGGGTGCTGAGACACCAAAACTATATTTACATTAAACTATATATACATTTATTTACTTGAATGCACTCATAACCCAAGTTAAGGTGTACACTGGTGATGGAATTAATCTGCTTATTTCTATTTGTGTACTGAATTGAATGCATTCTTGCATTGCCAAAGTGGGTTTCTGGTGTGTCCAGTAATTTGTGTTTACATCATGTCTTTTTGTTTATTAAACAGCGACAGACAAGAGCTGAGAACAACTTTTCATATGAGCACTGCAACAAGGAAAAAAGACAAGACCGCTACACAAAACGGTATATACACTGACTGCTGCAGTTGTCATCTACCAATGTTAGTAATTATTGGGGTTAGGACGAGTCATGCAAATGTTCTGTGTCTGCTAACTTCCTCAATATTCTTTTGAATTCAGACTGTTGTTTATTCCACTCACTTTGGAAGTGCAGGAAATGTGAAGGATACAATTGTCTTCTATTAAAAAATAATATGTTTAAATAATGTTGCTAGCATACTGATAGTGTGAATTATTGTGGATTTCAGATGTTTATAAAAAGACCCACGAAGATGTCTTTTTATGAAGATCCCTCCATCTATCCACCAAAACCTTTAAAATGGACTAAAAAAAAAAAAAACATCCTTTCAAGCAGAATAAATAAACCATCACACAGAACAAAAATTTAACCAGGATCCATACCATATGACCACTGCAAATTTAGAATAAAAAAGTAGCAAATTTAGGAGGAAACAAACTGGTATGTTTGAAGAAGCTTAATTTACAAGAAAAAAAGTAAGTTTGTGAGAAATGTTTAAACTCTACCAAAAGCTGAAAGAAATTGAAATTTAAGAAAAAAATTTGCAAATTTATGAGAGACAAATTTGAGAAAAAAAAGTAAAAAAAAAAGTTAAATTGTTCAGGCAAAAGCAGCAAATTTATAAGAAAGAAGTAACATAATTCAGAAAATAATTTCAGTTCATGCTGTATTCCATTTGGCACCAAATTGTATCATGGTTGGGCACAGTCATGACAGCTTGCAGTGTAATAATATTATGTCAACATATAATAATAATAATAATAATAATAATAATAATAATAATAATAATAATAATATGATCCGGGGTCTTAAATAGGCATTTGTGTGTCTTTCTGAAATTCAGTTTTGATGTAGTTCGCGTGAAAATCTGGTTACTCATATTCAAGTGATCAAAATAGGTATTGCATCCCAAAATTTTCACTGTTAACATTTATTTTTTTTTTAATGTTCAGTATATGCTTATGCTTCAGAAAAAAATAATTTTGTTGATGGGTGAGTGGGGGGGGGGTGCACTGACTCATGGCCTGTAAACAATAATGATGTGGGTCTCATTAATGGAGGGAAGGGGGTGGGTCTAAAACTCTAACAGAAGTGGATGTCATTTTCTGAAGCAATTTATTGGCCAGAGAGTGGTGCTTACATACCCACTGAGCTCTTTTCTGTATTTTAACCTCCCCTGGAGCAATTTGGCTTTGCAGCATAAGTTAGTATGGTGAGCAAGCCTGGAAAGAAGCAGTTTTCATAGAACAGAAAACCCAGGTTTAACCCCAAAATTACCTGGCTGAGACTAAATCCTGCTTTCTAGTACAGGACTCTGGCCAAAATAGCAGCATAACTGCCTTACAGACAACACTCACTCAATATGTAAAATTATTTTCACTGAAATGATAAATTCGGCGTTCGAGTAATAATAAAATCTGTACAAGCAAAAATGGCAATTGGGAAAAATTAAATTTGTAAGTTTTCTGCCAGAAATAGCACACATAGTTGAAGTCATAAAACACAATAATAGAATATAGTAATAAATGTTTGTACTGTAATTCCAAACAGGATTAACAGGAAACTCTTTTGAGCTGCTTCTTCCTATAAATAAATTAATAGTAGAACAAATCAGATCAATCTGCTCATGAGTCAGTGAAGTATTCCTAAACGGACATCATTAAGGCTGTAAAAATTCAATAAAGTCATCCTGTTTCAGTCTTTAATCAGGCTGAAAACAAATGTTTTAAAGAAAAAAAGAGCCCGCTGAATGGAGAGGACTCACAGATTCAGTAGACATGTTAACAAAAAAAAAGCCAATTAATTTAAATACAGTGGTGTGAGAAAGTGTTTGCCCCCTTCCTGATTTCTCATTTTTTTGTATGTTTGTCACACTTAAATGTTTCAGCTCAAACAAATTTAAATATTAGACAAACATAACAAGTAAACACAAAATGCAGTTTTTAAAATGAAGGTGTTTATTATTAAGGGTAAAAAAAATCCAAACCTACATGGCCGTGTGAAAAAGTGATTGCCCCCCTCCCCCCCATCCTGTTAAAACGTAAATTAACTGTGGTTTATCACATCTTTGGAAAGCTGAGTTCAATTTCTCACCCAGGGCTGATTACTGCCACACCTGTTCTCAATCAAGAAATCACTTAAATAGGACTTGCCTGACAAAGTGAAGCAGACCAAAAGATCCTCAAAAGCTAGACATCATGCTGTGATCCAAAGAAATTCAGGAACAAATGAGAAACAAAGTAACTGAGATTTATCAATCTGCAAACGGTTATAAAGTCATTTCTAAAGCTTTGGGACTCTAGTGAAACACAGTGAGGTCACAAAAGACCCCACAACAACATCCAAAGAACTGCAGGCCTCACTTGCCTCAGTTAAAGTCAGTGTTCACAACTCCACTATAAGAAAGAGACTGGGCAAAAATGGCCTGCGTGGCACAGTTCCAAGACGAAAACGACTGCAGAGCAAAAATAACATAAAGGCTTGTCTCAGTTTTGCCAGAAAACATCTTGATGATCCCCAAGACTTTTGGGAAAATACTCTGTGGACTGACGAGACAAAAGTTGACCTTTTTGGAAGGTGTGCGTCCCATTACATCTGGCCAAAAAGTAACAACATTTCAGAAAAAGAACATCATACTAACAGTAAAATATGGTGGTGGTAGTGTGATGGTGTGGGGCTGTTTTGCTGCTTCAGGACCTGGAAGACTTGCTGTGGTAAATGGAACCATGAATTCTGCTGTCTACCAAAAAATTCCTGAAGGAGAATGTCCGGCCATCTGTTTGTGACCTCAAGCTGAAGCGCACTTGGGTTCTGCAGCAGGACAATGATCCAAACCACACCAGCAAGTCCACCTATGAATGGCTTAAGAAAAATAAAATGAAGACTTTGGAGAGGCGTAGTCAAAGTCCTGACCTGAATCCGACTGAGATGCTGTGGCATGACCTTAAAAAGGCAGTTCATGCTTGAAAACCCTCCAGTGTGGCTGAATTACAATTCTGCAAAGATGAATGGGCTAAAATTCCTCCACAGTGCTGTAAAAGACTTATTGTCAGTTATTGCAACCACTTGATTGCAGTTGTTGCTGCAAAGGGTGGCCCAACCAGTTATTAGTTTTAGGGGGCAATCACTTTTTCCACACAGGGCCATGTAAGTTTGGATTTTTTCCCCTTAATAATAAACACCATTTAAAAACTGCATTTAGTGTTTACTTTTGTTGTCTTTGTCTAATATTTAAATGTGTTTCATGATCTGAAACATTTAAGTGTGACAAACATACAAAAAAATGAGAAATCGGGAAGAGGGCAAACACTTTTTTACACCACCATATATGCCACCTAAAATTTAATATTATCCTTTACAGCATTAACAAAAGCAGGTCACCCAGTTGTATCATACTAAAGAAGGGGGAGCTGTTAAAGTTTCTATTTCACAGTGCTAGCACGATGCTTCTATGTCCCTGCACTGCATGGTGCAGCTCAGAAAAAGTGTTCCGAGCCTGAGCTGCATGACGTCCTGTAAACTTACACGTCTCTTCTCAGTTGTGCCGCTCCTCACCTACTCTTTTCTCACACTCACTCCTCCTCTGTGCTTCCTGTTACTCACAGGAAAAAAAAAAAAAAAGATTTCCATTCGTCTTGATAGTGGTTTCGTTTTTAGTTTTTTTTTTGTCTTTTCAACCACACAGACACACAAAAATATAAAGTGCAGTCAGCCCTGGTTTATGCTTACTTCGTTTAAGACTGAGCAACTATTGTGGCTTTGGCTAGTATCTGTGTGTGGTTTACCAGCATGGCTAACCAACATTCTGCTAATGAAACCAAGATTCCACAATATTGTTTTTTGACTCATTTATTCTATTTCATAGGAATTTTCCTTGACACACTTGCTTGCTTTAAATGCTTCAACATTTTGACCTACATGTACACAGCTTTTAAGAGCCTTATAGACTTTTGTATATTAAAGATGTTCTTCAAATGATAAACTACAGAACTGCACACCTTTCAGTTTGTTGAATATGAGGACTTTCTAACGGTCGGTTTGTCTCACACATCCTCCGCTTCCTTCTTCCGTTGCTGTCTGTTTCTGTTTAACCCCCCCCCCCCCCCATACACACACACACACAGAGGCTTACAGGCAGTTTGAAACATTTTTTTTTTTCCTCTGGGTTGAGTAAGCTGCACCGTTCATGTTCCTTCAGTAGGTTTGTTCTGGTCACTTTTGTGTGTGTGTTTTTTTTTTTCCCCTGCTGCTCCAGCTTTAACCCACCCATCATCACATGCAATTTAGACATTGTTGTTAGGATTGTTGTTAGTTTGGTCAGTGCGTGTCTATAAGCCGTGATTTGGCCCAAAAACTGTCACTGAAAATATGACTGTTTTTAGTTTAACTATTAAAGACCGATTAAAAACGGCTGTACCCATTATAAACCACAGTTAACCAAAATCCTTTTGAATAACTGGATAATTTTGGATAATTGGCGAGATTGTTTTTCAGTATTGTTTTGTCAGTTTTGCTCCAACACAAATGAACAGCTCTACACTCCCTGTACATACACATAGAGCTCAGAAATATAATAGAAGATATTATATAGAAGTATTTCATTTTCACATGACATTCTTCTGCAGTGCCTAATCATCTTCTTTAGTCTGCATGCACCCTTCATTCCATACAGAAAAGTTACTCATGCTGTTTAGCTCATACAAGGAGCAAAAAACAAAGATCTTTTTTGTTCTGGTGATACTTTTTGTCATTTGTTTCTTGTCAGACTATTAGTGACATTAATAACATCATTTCAGTTGTTTTATGATCTGTGCAACACAGGAGTGGGTGTTGATCAGTAAACAGTCTGATACCTTTCACATTAAACCCATTTCAGTTAGCAGATTCTGAGTCAAATGTTATGAATCATACTTCCTGAAGAGTGAACCAAAGTAAAGTTACAATAAAGTCCTTAATAAAGTGGACATGTTGTATATTTCCGTTTTCTGTCAAACATAAAGTTTAATAGATAGATAGATACTTTATTTTGAACAAAAATCAATGAAGAGTTGTACTAATTAAATGGTTTTAAGGCACTTTGCGTTTGTTTTTTGTGCTACTACGGCCATTTTCGAAGACTTCACTTAAACTGACTACTGTCAGGCTAATTAAAGTTCGACTATACTTTTCTGAACCCCCCCAAATAATGAATTACTACACATTTATTCAAGTGTGTTTTCAGTTGTTGTGGATGCTGAATTCGACAGTTAATAATGCTTAAATGTAAAAAGAAACTTTATGATGTCAATTTTTATAATGTTGAAAATGTCAAGTTATTTTGTGTAACTTCAATGAAATGACTTTATTACTTTCGTCAAGAAGTAATGTTTTGGGTTGTTTTTTCTTTCTTTGTAGATTCCCATGATAATTTTACCACTGGGGGGCATGGTGACATGAATGAATACAGAACCCAATGGCAGTTGCAGCCACACAAACTCACAGAGACAGATACGCAAGGTTTTGTATTTGCAATCAAAAGGTGACGACGGGGTCTGGACCGGCACCGACCAGGGAAGGAAGAGGAGAACATAAGTATGATGGTACAGTGAACAAGGAATGATCAAAGTATATAAGTTCTTACTGCTAATGAAGAGGGGAGTGTTATGACTGGAAAACGTGGAAGAAGCCGACAGAGAGCATCTTGCTGGGAACACAAACTTTATTACATAAAACAATATGGTGATACAGAGTGTTGTTGGTTGGGAGGCTGAGCGCCAAAAAAGACACTGTGAAATGGCCGTCCCTTATGTAACCCAGTGTTAAAAACGTGATGGAATTATGAGTGTCGATACCGCTTTAAGAGGAAGGGGGGACACTCATTTCACAATGGAAATGGATACTTTGAAGATGGGTATATAACTACAATATAAGTTCATAAAATATGTTCATAAATAGCTAGGAACATTTTCTAGAAAGTTCTGATAAAGTTCCCAAACATTTTTATTTGGCATTTTAAGCGACCAATGGCTGCGTTGTTAGTTGGGCAGCAACAGCCAATGGGGTTCCGCCAGCCAACAGGGTCATGCACTCTCTCCCTCGGTCTGTGCGTAATCCGCAGAATGCTCTTAGACACTGCCGAGACACGACCGAAAGAGACGATCACTCGCTGAGAAGGAGACGCTGACGTGCTAATAGCAGCTTTTGCCCGGATAAAATTTGAGATTGGTAAGCCTAAATTAATACCTGCAATGAGACATTGCTGTACTAGCAAATTCTAATGCCCCGTTTACTAAATTTTAAGATTGAGATCCAAAGGCTGTCGACGCCGTTGAGCGCGGGAACCCCATTGACGCACGTGTCACCTAGCTTGGTAAGTGCCATTCATTGTATATGTGAATGCTAATCGCTAGCTTAAAAACGCTAGCCGCCGATGCTAATCTCGGCTAGTTTTTCCCAAAGCTGTAGCGGTTAGCAAAGGTCCCAGTTCCCTGACTATTGAATGTTATTTGATAGTGAATGTGCATCTATGGTTCAGGGATGTTTAAAATTATTATTGCTGTATAACCTAGAATATTTGAAATCATGTGACAAGCTATATAGAGCATAGCTTATTTTTTTTTTTTTTTTGTGTTCTGACCTATTTTATAGGTCAGTTTTTTTTGTTTGGACTGGTTGTACCAGAAAACCGGGATTCTCCAGATCTGGATGGCGAGCCGAAGCCCGAATCAGATTGACCACTAGAGGTGGTCTAATTGATCATCTGGAAAGGACTCTAGAAGACTGTAAATTCTGTAAATACACTTTGGGTATTTTATTTTTAATTTTTTTATTTGTGACAAGTGCTGTGTTTATATTTTTTTGGTTATGTGTACATATCTTTGGCTGCACGGTGGCGCAGTGGTTTAGCACTGTGGCAGCACAGTTTTACCCTCGGCCGGGGGATTGCGGGGATCATGAGATCGTGGGTTCGATCCCAGCCCCCGACCAACAGTGAGCTGTGTGGAGTTTGCATGTTCTCCCCGTGTTGCGTGGGTTTACTCCGGGATTTCTCCGGTTTCCTCCCGCATACCAAAAACATGTAGGTTTAGGGCGCTCGCGCACGCAGCGACCAGCAGCCAGTGGCTTGTCACCAGACTGCAAACCAAGTCTACCTACGGGTACAAATAAGTAACAAAAAAAAAAAAAAAAAAATATCTGTAAAATAATATATATAGCTGTAAGTTCCCATACACCTACCGTGTGTGTTATGTCATCTGTTGTTACGCCCTCCAGGCTCCTACGAACCTGTAATCGGTCTGATCTGGCCCAATTATCCCTTTTGCCCAGGTAGAACCAAGGGGTGTACTACACCTAGGGTGAGTGGGTGCTACATTTACATTTATATGTTTGGCGTGATGATGTCACCCAGCGGCCGCGTCATCACGCCAACACTGACCAAACTTGTGGTTTCAGAACACTACATTCATCCCTCCCCCTCGGAAAAGCAGAAAAAAACACTATAAATTTACTCTCCCCAAATTAGTAATAGTTATGGGGCCAATTTTGAAAAGTGCTTCCGTTAACACTTTTGCTGACAACCTATATTTTTTAGTTAGAAGGGACCCATACGTGAAGTTCTATGGGGGTTGTCAAGCTTAGAAATTCTTTTTGTGATTTTTATAAGCAATCTCAGGTCAGTTTTTAGGTTTCCTGCTTAACATAATGTGTGCACAATAAGTGTTTAAGGCTGCTTGTCCACCAGACGCATTTTTTGTCGCTCGACCACACTGAGCACTTTTTTTTTTCGGCGTTTGTGCACTGCGCTCTGGGAAAAATAGTCTGTGCCCTGTTGCCCAGCAACAGCTTGTCACTCTCAGCTCAGCACTTCCACTTTCCTATGGTCAGACTTTCTACTGATTTTTCAATAGTAGTCTCTAAATAACAATGGACAGAAAACGTGTTTTAGCACCTCTGGATGTGAAATATGATGACACGGAAAGCAGGAGTTTGAGTACAGACTAGTACCGGCATCCTAAGTCCCACCCATGCAGCAGTTCTGATTGACTGCTTAGGTCTGACATTGACGAGCTCGGCTGCCGTCTCTGAATATTTGAACTTTTTTCAACTCTGAGCACCCTGAGTGCTGCGACAAAAAAACGGCCCCCGCTGAGAGCATTTCAGCGCCAAGGGGGCTCAGCGCTGTAAATGCTGGACTACATAGAGAACGAATGGAAAATAGCCGCCCAGAGCGGAGAAAACGCGTTTGGTGAACAAGCAGCCTAATATCTCCACAACCACAAGGGCCATATACATAAAAATGGTGTCAAATGAAAGCCAATGACTGTGGGGTGTCAATACAAGTGTCAGAAACAAAATATATCTTACAGTATAGGAGGAAATAGAGGTAGAACACGGGAAAAAAAAATCAATTTCTGCCTTAAGAAAATCACTTTTCAAAGTGCATATCAGCTTGAAAACATAAGATAATGGCCTCAAACCTCTGTCAATTAGAGCCCCAATGTAGGGCATGAGTCCTAACCAAGTTACATGCTTGTAGTGTGAGACAGTACAACACAGCACAAGTTTTAGTACTTTAATGTGCAGGCAGAAATCTAGAGTTCCAGATGGATGCCTTAAATGCTATTTGACTCTCAATGTACCATATTGTGAAAGAAATGATATTTAACATATCACTACACTATATAATAACTACACAATTACAGTATCTTTAATTGACACTTTTACTGGTTAATTTCCATCCTCAAACAAACATTTTTAACAGTTACTAGAATTTGCTTTTTCCCCATCCAAGCTGACATACTGACAAGCTAGCAAACATCTGGTATACTGTGCTAAGTATGCACATTCAATGGTTTCTGTCTCATTTTGCGTGATGCTTACCAGTCCTCCAGCAATCTTTCCGATTTTGTTGATGTGATCAAAGCACAGATCAAAAGTCACCCTGTTAAAGCTGTGTATGGTCTCTTTGGCTACAAAATCACCCTGCAAGAAGCCCTGGTAGACTTGTGGTGCCCTCTGTGCAAGACATCCCATGTCTGCTATGAATATAGCCCCCCATCTTGTGTAGTGTGTGATCATATACAGCAAACCAGGGCATCATGTTCTTGAATGTTGCCATTCCCTTTACACCAACTCCTGCACCTCCAGCCACCAGTCTGTCAAGTTGATCAAGTTTGCGGACGACACCACCCTCATCGGGCTCATCTCCAACGGCGACGAGTCCGCCTACAGGAGTGAGGTGGCCCAGCTGGCGTCCTGGTGCAACAACAACAACCTGCAGCTGAACGCTCTGAAGACAGTGGAGATGATTGTGGACTTCAGAAAAGTCACAACCCCTCTGCCCCCCTCACCCTCACAGGATCTCCCATCACCACTGATGATTCCTTCCGCTTCCTAGGCACCACCATCACCAGGGACCTCAAGTGGGAGCCGACCATCAGCTCCCTCATCAAAAAGGCCCAGCAGAGGATGTTCTTCCTGCAGCAGCTGAGGAAGCTCGAGCTACCCACCAAGATGTTAGTGCAGTTCTACACAGCCATCATCGAGTCCATCCTCACCACCTCCATAACTGTGTGGTACGCAGGAGCCACTGCCAGGGACAGACTAAGGCTGCAGCGCGTCGTGCGCACTGCTGAGAAGGTGATCGGCTGCAAGCTCCCATCTCTCCAGGATCTGTACATCTCCAGGACCCGGAGGCGTGCTGGCCGGATCATAGCCGATCCCTCACACCCTGGTCACGTACTGTTTGCCCCTCTCCCCTCAGGTAGAAGACTTCGGTCCATCCAGACTAAAACCTCCCGTCACATGAACAGCTTCTTCCCCTCTGCCATCAGACTGCTGAACACTAAGTGACTTATTGACTCTCGTGCACTATGTACAGCAGCTCAACCAGACTCATGTCAATCATCACTGTTTTCTTCCTGCATTACCGACTGCACTATATGGTTCTCCACATTATCTGCTGCTTGCTAATATATTTAAACTGCTGACTAGTATTACTCACTCTTATTCTACACTTTATTGCATGTATAGTTTATTTCTTTTATTTTATCATGTTTAATGTTGCAGCATTGCACCGAGACAAATTCCTAGTTTGTGTACTACATGAACAATGGCAATAAATCTGATTCTGATTCTGATTCTGATTCTGATGTACAGCTTCCAGTCACAACATCTCAGTGCTCGTGTGAATGCCATGAGAATAGGCACAAGGTCCATGTATTGTTGCCAGAAGGTAAAGGTTGGATTGTCTTCATTAGTCTTGTCAAACTCTGGAAGGAGATCCTGAACCTCTTCAACTTTCAGCACAAGATCTTCATAGCATGCTGAAGTCACTTCAATTTCTCCACATCGTATGTGTTCTGAGAGTGCCTCTGCTAAATCAAAGCAATTGTTGTCTTTTGTGCAATCATTGTCATCCACCCATTGCAGAAAGGCTGGTCACAATATTCTCCAAAGTGCTTCAAAGGCTAGTCTGTGTGCACAGGCTACATGGTTCCATCCCTTTCCTTTCATGGATGTTTTCAGCTGTGTTCTTTCCAAACACACCACTTTCCTCAAGAATGTCCCTTAGTCCAGCAGCAAGATGCTGTCCAATGACCTTGGAAAAGTTCATCTGCACATGAAAGCCACCCAAGAGAACAACTACAGTGGTGGGAAAAAGTGTTTGCCCCCTTCCTGATTTCTCATTTTTTTGTGTTTGTCACCCTTAAATATTTCAGATCAAACAAATTTAAATATTAGACAAAGATAACACAAGTAAACACAAAATGCAGTTTTTAAATGAAGGTGTTTATTATTAAGGGAAAAACAATCCAAACCTACATGGCCCTGTGTGAAAAAGTGATTGCCCCCTAAACCTAATAACTGGTTGGGCCACCCTTAGCAGCAACAATTGCAATCAGGCTTTTGCGATAACTGGCAATGAGTCTTTTACAGCGCTGTGGAGGAATTTTGTTCCACTCATCTTTGCAGAATTGTAATTCAGTCACATTGGAGGGTTTTCGAGCATGAACCGCCTTTTTAAGGTCATGCCGCAGCATCTCAATCGGATTCAGGTCAGGACTTTGACTACGCCTCTCCAAAGTCTTCATTTTGTTTTTCTTAAGCCATTCAGAGGTGGACTTGCTGGTGTGTTTTGGATCATTGTCCTGATGCCTAACTCAAGTGTGCTTCAACTTGAGGTCACGAACAGATGGTCTGACATTCTCCTTCAGGATTTTTTGGTAGTCAGCAGAATTCATGGTTCCATTTACCACAGCAAGTCTTCCAGGTCCTGAAGCAGCAAAACAGCCCCACACCATCACACTACCACCACCATATTTTACTGTTGGTATGATGTTCCTTTTATGAAATGCTGTGTTACTTTTATGCCGGATGTAATGGGACACACACCTTCCACAAAGGTCAACTTTTGTCTTGTCAGTCCACAGAGTATTTTCCCAAAAGTCTTGGAGGTCATCAAGAGGTTTTCTGGAAAAACTGGGATGAGCCTTTATGGTTCTTTTGCTCTGCAGTGATTTTCGGCTTGGAACTCTGTCATGCAGGCCATTTTTGCCCAGTCTCTTTTTCATGGTGTGGTCATGAACACTGACCTTAACTGAGGCAAGTGAGGCCTGCAGTTCTTTGGATGTTGTTGTGGGGTCTTTTGTGACCTCTTGGTTGAGTCGTTGCTGTGCTCTTGGGGTAATTTTGATCGGCCGGCCACTCTTGGGAAGGTTCACCACTGTTCCATGTTTTCGCCATTTGTGGATAATGGCTCTCATTGTGGCTCGCTGGAGTCTTAAAGCTTTAGAAATGGCTTTATAACCTTTTCCAGACTGATAGATCTCAATTACTTTGTTTCTCATTTGTTTCTGAATTTCTTTGGATCACAGCATGATGTCTAGCTTTTGAGGATCTTTTGGTCTACTTGACTTTGTCAGGCAGGTCCTATTTAAGTGATTTCTTGATTAAGAACAGGTGTGGCAGTAATCAGGCCTGGGTGTGGCTAGAGAAATTGAACTCAGCTTTCCAAAGATATGATAAACCACAGTTAATTTATATTTTAACAGCTGTGGTGGGGAATCACTTTTCACACAGGACCATGTAGGTTTGGATTTTTTTTTTTTACACTTAATAATAAACACCTTCATTTAAAAACTGCATTTTGTGTTTACTTGTGTTACCTTTGTCTAACATTTAAATTTGTCTGATGATCTGAAACATTTAAATGTGACAAACATACAAAAGAATGAGAAATCAGGAAGGGGGCAAACACTTTTTCACACCACTGTATATCCTCACTCTCTTTTTGGTGGTGCCACTGAAACATCTTTGCTTTGCTGTAAAGCTGCTCATCGAAGGTTATCATTGTGTGCTTTTGTCCCAGTTTTGTAGTCATTTTGTGGCAATTCTGCAAGACTGTCCATATAGAATCATAATCATGTGCTCGAGAATTTAAGATAGGCATCATTCTGTCTATAGATCATCTGATCTTTTCATTGGGTGGTTGAAGCCACTCCAAGATGGAACAACAGGACCTTGTGTGTTTTACACTCTATAGATAATCAATGCAAGGTCTTGGTTCTTTGTTGAGTTAGTTGTGTATCAGCATCATACATGTCTGATGCAACTAATCCATGAAATATTGGATTGGATTGATTCTATTTTGGTATCCTCCAGTTCAAAGATTCCTGGTGGAACCAAGACTGACTTTGACCTTTCAGATTTTAGTTTTTATTTTTGGGTTCTCATCTTGAGGTGTACTTTTTATGAACACAGCAGTCTGTGAGACATGAAAGGTTCCTTTTCCATCAAGGGTCTCCTCAAAAATGTCAGTGTTTTCATTTGCATATGCAATATAACCAGGGAGGTCTGCATTGACAAAGTTCAAAGGAATACAGTATATACTTCACCATTGTCAAAATATTGCTTCAGAGCCTCATTTGCCATTGCAGTATCTGTCCTTAATACCGATTCGTAGCTTATGCTGTGCCCTGCAGTATAAAGCAACTGCACCAAATCTTCTGAACAAGTTGCTTGGTGTATGGCAACACCAATACCAATGAGTTTAGGTGTTAGTTTCCATCCACCAGATGCCAGGAAAACAATATCCTGGATAGCTTTGTGTGAAGTGTTTGTTCATTCTCATATTTTATGTCATCATCCCCAATGCAAACGAGTCTTAACAGCATGTACAAACTGTCTGGCAGAATTTCTTCTGCATGATGCTGATCTATTCCTCCTATGAAGTCATGTCTTGGGGACTCCCTGATGTCTTTGTTGATCTTTAATGACACCTAATACAGCCAACTCAGTATCTCAGTATTCTTGCCAGGTCCACAGCTTTCCATAGTCCTCGCTATACTGCCATCTTGTTTGTCATCCATTATTGTCCTCATGTTAATGATAACAGTTTCAGCAATCAAGTCATTGACTCCTGCAAGCCTTGGTCGCAATTCTGTGTCTTGCTGAGCTAGGTAAAGAATCTTTTCAGATGTACTCAAGACATGGATGTCGCAAAGTTTGTCCCCAGGCTTACTTTCTGACAATAACAGAAAAAGCATTTTCCCCAAGTGACTGGGGGCATTGGACTTCTAGAGGAGAGTTGGTATCTGTTGTTTGAAAATCAGTACTATGAAGTTTTGTTCAGACTGTTGACACCTGCAGTGATCATCTTCATTGAACCAGCTGTATAATGCCAAATCACAGTTGTGCTGACACAACCGTGCCCCCTATGGTGTGATAAGCTTTGGGTATTTATTGATCATTATTTTTTTTAAGATGATGCTTGCACATAACTTGGATTACATTGGACATTTGCTTATAATTACAGGAGGTGGTTTAGAAGTTTAAGGAAGCACTTTGGAAAAAAATCCAATTTTACCACTTTTAAGAATACAGTGATAAAACAACCAAAAAAACCAAAAACTTTTTCTCAGCTGACAACCTGGCTAGAACACATGTAAAGAGGTTAAATATTAATACTGGACAGGTTGTCAGCTTGTACTCAGAGGTGTCACCCAAAGTTTGTGTTATTTATATTAGTTGTGTGACACATTTTAAGCAACCCTGTTACAAAAAAAAGCCTGTTGTTTAAAATTGACTATAACATTAAAATAGTCTCATTAATACTGAATACTCATTCATTTTCCCATAGTCATGTGAAAAAATTAGGACACCCTGTATAAGCCTCTGTGTGTGTGTGTGTGTTTTTTTTTTAACATATTTGGACATATGGATATTTAATATCAATGTTAAAAATACTGGGAGATTCATGTAATACAATTAAACAATTAAAAATGAATTAAAGACTTTTTTTCAAATTTTCTGTAAAATGTAATTCTAAACAAATAGTGAGGAATAAATTAGAACACCCCCCATCTTTTTTAGGACACCCCCACCTTCATTCCCACTTAAAATGGCTAAAATAAATGTTAAAAAATGCAAATAAGCACAAAAACAAAGGTTAGACATAGATATGGGAACATTTCTTAATGACAAACTGAATATTTAAAGGGGCATCCAAATTTTTTCACATGTCTGTATGAGGTTATACAATATGTAATATGTAATTTAAATAAATGAGTTTGAGTTTGCAGTATTAACATTAAAATCTTTGCTCAGATAAAATGTGCATATAACTATCAGGAAGATAACAGATTAAACCATTGTGAGTTGATACAACCATTTATTTATTTTAATTAAAATGATGTTGCAATAGGGTTTAAATTAGAGAAGCAATACTTTTTTATATTTGGAGTTGGAAAAAAGAAACCAAGTGAACCCCTGAGACTCAAACCCACACTATTCTGTGAATCCTGTTTAACAGTTGTCTAACTACTTTCCCCACTGACACCTATTGCTGCTCAGTCATTAAGCAGCATCAGCAACCTATTTGGTACAATACATCTGACTAATGTAGACTGTTTCATGCTTGTAACAATTACACTGTCATATTTTACATGTTTTTGATTTGGCATTTATGCTACACATAGTGAATTAGTGTTTGTTTTTTGTTTTTTTTTAAATACGCTAGACCGTCACAACTGCCTTTGGATATGACTAAAGTATTCTGAGATTTTCCAAATGTTTGAAACCAGCATAATTTTAACCAGCATAGTCCAATGTTGTTCTGAAGGCTTTGGGAAAGGGCTTTAAGTTAAGATGGTGGTTAGCAGAACGATGCCTGTACTACGCTGGTTCAAGGTTAACCTCCATCTTAGTTTGGGAACTGCACCCCTGGACAGTGTGTGACCCAGCAAGTTTTAAATTGACTGACAGATATGTCATTGACAACATGCCAATGTTGTCAACAGTTGAGTCAGCTGTCTTCAGACAGATTATTAAAATACCATCATCATAGCAGTCTGTCGGGGGCGACAATGACTGTTTCATTTAGGTCTGATCAGATTCCTCCACGCAGCTCTGTCCTTCGCCCTCTGCTGCCAGGAACTCCTGACCTTGTTAACCCAGGCGACGTCTGAGCCAGAATGAGTTGCTTTCTGACTGACCATTTCATGAAACTGCTTGCAAATTATTTGAGTACCGCTAGCTTTTGCTGGACCAGCGGCACATTCTTGGCAGATAGAGGTATTATGAGTGGCAAGGACAGGCCAAGACAAACTGACTCCAGTATCTGTCACAGTGACTGACCAGATGATAGGTTTGTTTATCTCTGCTCTTTGTGAACTCAAATTAAACATAAAGCCTCTAAATTGAATGATTTGGCCTCTGTTCCTCCTCATAATTTAAAAATTAAATGTGGTTTATTAAATATTAGGTCTCTAACTCCCAAGTCTCTGTTAGTCCATGATCTGTTAATTGATCATCAGATTGATTTAATTTCCCTTACAGAGACTTGGTTAGGGCAAGAGGATTATGTTGGTTTAAATGAATCAACTCCCTCTGGTTATTTAAACTGTCAAAATCCCAGAAGTTCTGGTCGTGGAGGAGGAGTAGCAACAATTTACCATTCCAAATTACTAGTTAATGTAAAGCAAAAAACATGTTATAATTCCTTTGAGGGCCTGGTCCTCAGTATTGGGCACTTTAGCAATTTTAGGTTAAACCCAATTTTATTTGCCATAGTTTATCGTTCCATGGCCTCACCGAACTCCTCCCATACCCGGGTTTTTTTTGCCCTTTGTCACCGGTCCTGTTCATAATTTTTATGGACAGGATTTCTAGGCGCAGCCAGGGAATGGAGGGTGTCATGCTTGGTGACCACAGGATCTCATCTCTGTTGTTTGCAGATGATGTTGTCCTGTTGGCTTCATCCAGCAATGACCTACAGCTCTTGCTGGGACGGTTTGCCGCTGAGTGTGAAGCGGCTGGGATGAGAATCAGCACCTCCAAGTCCGAGTCCATGGTCCTCAGCCGGAAAAAGGTGGATTGTCCTCTCCGGGTTGGGGACAGGCTCCTGCCCCAAGTGGAGGAGTTTAAGTATCTTGGGGTCTTGTTCACGAGTGAGGGGAAAATGGAGCGAGAGATCGACAGACGGATTGGAGCAGCATCTGCAGTGATGCGGACGTTGTACCGGTCTGTTGTGGTGAAGAGGGAGCTTAGTTCTAAGGCAAAGCTGTCGATTTACCAGTCAATCTACGTTCCTACTCTCACCTATGGTCACGAGCTTTGGGTAATGACCGAAAGAACGAGATCGCGGATACAAGCGGCTGAAATGAGCTTTCTCCGTAGGATTGCTGGACTCACCCTCAGAGATAGGGTGAGGAGCTCAGTCATCCGGGAGAGGCTCAGAGTAGAACCGCTGCTCCTCCACATTGAAAGGAGTCAGTTGAGGTGGTATGGGCATCTGATTAGGATGCCTCCTGGACGCCTCCCACTTGAGGTGTTTCAGGCACGTCCCACTGGGAGGAGACCCCGGGGCAGACCCAGGACTCGGTGGAGAGACTATGTCTCCCAGCTAGTCTGGGAACGCCTTGGTATCCCCTCTGAAGAGCTGGAGCAGGTGGCTGGGGAGAGGGAAGTCTGGGCTTCTCTGCTTGAACTGCTGCCTCCGCGACCCGGACCTCCGGAAAAGCGGTAGAAGATGGATGGATGGATGGATAGTTTATCGTCCCCCATCAACCTACTCAGAATTTTTATCCGAATTTGCTGATTTCTTAGCTGATTTAGTGCTGAAATCTGATAGAATAATTATAGTAGGGGACTTTAATATACATGTGGATGTAGATAGTGACTGCCTTAATGTGGCATTTAATTCAATATTAGACTCGATTGGGTTTTCTCAGAAAGTAGGAAATTCTACTCATTACCTCCACCATACATTGGACCTTGTTCTGACATATGGCATAGAAATAGAAAATCTTGTAGTGTCTCCTCATAACCCTGTACTGTCAGACCATTGTCTGTTAACCTTTGATTTTACCATTTCTGACTATTTGGCTCCTAAAGAAAAATATTATTACAGTAGATGCCTCTCAGATGATGCTGTTTCCAAATTTATGCAGATTGTTTCCTCTATGCCATGTGTCAACACAACGGAAATAAGCTATAGACAGCTTGCTCCTTCTGTAATTGATAACATGGTGGATAGTGTTTCAGCTTCTCTGCATCAGGCTCTAGACTTGGTGGCCCCCTTAAAAAAGAAAAAGTCTAATCAGAGATTTCTAACTCCTTGGTTCAACACAGAAACTCGTAGCTTAAAACAGAAGACTCGTCAATTAGAAAGAAAATGGCGCTCTACTAATTTAGATGAAATCTATTTAGCTTGGAGAAATCATCTTTTAATTTATAAAAAATCTCTTAGAAAAGCTAGAACAAGTTATTACTCTGCATTAATAGAAGAGAACAAGAATAATCCCAGGTTTCTTTTCAGTACTGTAGCCAGGTTGACAAAGAGTCAGGACTCTGTCAATCCTAGCATTCCCTTAGAGCTTACTAGTCAGGACTTTATGAACTTTTTCAATAATAAAATTTCATCCATCAGAGATAAAATCAATCAGATTCTTCCCACAGTTAACTTAAATACTGTAACTACTACAACTCCTTCTTTTGATGTCTGTCTTGATGAGTTTACTCCAATCGACCTTTGTGAGTTAGACAAAATAGTTTCCTCATCCAAACCTTCAACTTGTCTTTTAGACCCTATTCCTACTAGGTTATTTAAAGAAGTCTTCCCACTTATTGGTAGCTTTATTCTTCATATAATCAATTCTTCATTAACTTTAGGCCATGTACCACAGGCTTTTAAAACAGCTGTAATTAAACCCTTACTCAAAAAGCCAACGCTAGATCCAGGAGCTTTAGCTAACTATAGACCAATCCCTAATCTCCCTTTCATTTCAAAAATCTTAGAAAGAGTTGTTGCTACGCAATTATTTGACCACCTGCAGGGAAATGGTTTACTTGAAGAGTTTCAATCTGGGTTTAGAATCCATCATAGTACTGAAACAGCCTTAGCAAAGGTCACTAATGACCTCCTCATTGCATCTGATAATGGACTAGTTTCTGTACTTGTCCTTTTAGACCTTAGTGCAGCTTTTGATACTATCGATCATAATATTCTACTTGATAGATTAGAACACTATGTCGGACTTAATGGAACTTCGTTGCAGTGGTTTAGATCTTATTTATCTGATAGGTTCCAGTTTGTTCATGTAAATAATGAGTTTTCTTTCAACTCAAAGCTTAGTCATGGAGTTCCACAGGGATCTGTGCTAGGCCCTACTCTTTTTAGTTTATATATGCTTCCGTTAGGCAACATTATTAGAAAGCACTGTATACATTTTCACTGTTATACAGATGACACACAATTATACCTGTCAATGAAGCCAGATGATAGTAATCAATTAGCAAAGTTAGAAGCCTGTCTTAAGGAAATCAAAGCTTGGATGACTTGTAATTTCCTGCTATTAAATTCAGATAAGACTGAAGTCATTCTTGTTGGTCCAAAAAACCTTAGAAATTACTTTCCAAATCAAACTTTCAGTTTGGATGCAGTTACTCTTTCTCTTAATAGCTCTGTGAGGAACCTTGGAGTTATTTTTGATCAGGATTTGTCCTTCAATTCACATATTAAATTTGTTTCTAAGACTGCCTTCTATCATTTGCGTAATATTGCCAAGATTAGGAGCATCTTGTCTCAGAGTGATGCTGAGAAACTGATCCACGCTTTTGTTAGCTCGAGATTAGATTATTGTAATTCTTTATTATCAGGTTGTCCTAAAACATCTTTAAAAAGTCTTCAGCTGATCCAAAATGCTGCAGCAAGAGTTTTAACAGGTACTAGAAAGAGAGATCATATCTCTCCGGTTCTGGCCTCCCTTCATTGGCTTCCCATAGAGTTTAGAATTAAGTTTAAAATCCTTCTTCTTACTTACAAAGCTCTAAACAATCAGGCTCCTCCATCCATCCATCCATCTTCTACCGCTTTTCCGGAGGTCCGGGTCGCGGAGGCAGCAGTTCAAGCAGAGAAGCCCAGACTTCCCTCTCCCCAGCCACCTGCTCCAGCTCTTCAGAGGGGATACCAAGGCGTTCCCAGACTAGCTGGGAGACATAGTCTCTCCACCGAGTCCTGGGTCTGCCCCGGGGTCTCCTCCCAGTGGGACGTGCCTGAAACACCTCAAGTGGGAGGCGTCCAGGAGGCATCCTAATCAGATGCCCATACCACCTCAACTGACTCCTTTCAATGTGGAGGAGCAGCGGTTCTACTCTGAGCCTCTCCCGGATGACTGAGCTCCTCACCCTATCTCTGAGGGTGAGTCCAGCAATCCTACGGAGAAAGCTCATTTCAGCCGCTTGTATCCGCGATCTCGTCTACTGTATTATCCTAACAGAGCACTACGCTCCCAAAATGCAGGACTACTTGTAATACCTAGAATCTCCAAAAGTACAATGGGAGGCAGAGCCTTCAGTTATCAAGCTCCTCTCCTGTGGAATCAGCTGCCAATCTGGATTCGGGAGTCAGACTCGATCTCTGTTTTTAAGATTAGGGTTAAAACCTACCTTTTTGATATAGCCTACAATTAGGGAGGGATCATGTGTTTCTGAACCCTCCCTTAGTTATGCTGCTAATAGGTTTAGTCAGCCGGGGGACCTCCAGTAATGCACTGGGCCTCACTCCTTTCCTCACTCTCTATGAAATTTTTTTTTTTTTTTTGCTGGTCATTAACATTTGTTTGTTCTCTCCCATAGATTGAGTCCCCATCGTGCTGTTTGCTCTCTACATGTCTGTTCTTTTCATCTTCTCTGTCCCCTCACCCCCCAGCCAGTCGCAGCAGATGACTGCCCCTCCCTGAGCCTGGTTCTGCTGGAGGTTTCTTCCTGTTAAAAGGGAGTTTTTCCTCTCCACCGTCGCCAAGTGCTTGCTCACAGGGGATCACCTGATTGCTGGGGTCTTTCTGCAACTGTGGGGGTTCCCCCCTACAGTTGATAGTGCTATGAGATGACTGTTGTTGTGAAATGGCGCTATATAAATAAAGTTGAATTGAATTGAATTGAATTGAAAGTGCATGTCACGATGCACCGACTGGCAAAAGTCCACCACAGACCTTGTGACAGATGTGCTTATCTGCCAGGATGTCCAGTCTCATCCCGTGTAACTGGGAGTCATCCACCACAGACCTGTGACAGATCTTGTTTTTAGTTCTGCCAGGATGCCCAGTTTCACCTTCCACACCCTCGGAAGGGTGGGGTTGCCGGTTGAATACCAATAACAACTAAACAATGTGAGCCACCTTGCAAAAAAACATTTTTCATGCTACCTGCATAAAGATTATTCAAAAATTTTTTTTTTTTAGTTCAAAAATACATTTGAGGGACTGGATCATGTCTCTACCATAGCAGACATTTGGACTAGGCATAAAAATTTTCTTTGGATCACATTGGATTAATTC
Organism: Pholidichthys leucotaenia; assembly: GCA_020510985.1. NCBI lineage: Eukaryota > Metazoa > Chordata > Actinopteri > Cichliformes > Pholidichthyidae > Pholidichthys > Pholidichthys leucotaenia. Next base: position 291,318,671 of record CM035845.1, read on the forward strand.
ATATCATAGAGGTAAGCTAAACATGGATGGTTTTATGTCCCACACACTGACACATGGTTAACAACAGGTGTAGGGGATAGTGTTGGGATCCACAGTTCACTAAAACGTACTGAGTCAGTTCCGTTTAGTTTGCTAAAAAGATCAGTTCAAAATATTCGTACACCGAATCACTCAGTGCTGTACAGGAGCTCCAACTGCCTACCACTCGCTGAACTGCGAGTCAACTGCTCTAGTCGCGCTGAACAATGTTTTTTTTTCTTTGGCTGGCTGAATACATTTTATATACCAGTTGCATAAGATAAGATAAGATAAGATAAGATAAGCCTTTATTAGTCCCACAACGGGGAAATTCCAGGATTGCAACAGCACAGGGATAGCAACACTCAGAGCAACAATCAGAAGGCAAGAAAAAACAAGCAAGCAAGCATACAGCTTGTACTGTTGTTTCTACACAAATTTAAACTGATCTCAGACACACAACCTGAAAGGATCATTATTCTGTGTTGCATTATCTTGGCGCATGATGGATTAAGATTACGTTAACCCCAATACAGTGAAAAGCAGAAGAACTAAATTTTCATGCTACCTTTCTGGGAATTTGCATAGATGTCTGGAAGAGATGTGGCTGTGTCTGAAATGACTTCCTTTTCAGAACATATAGTGTGTACATAGCACTGTGTCATGATCATTAGGTTACTGCAGTGTGCATATGTCCAATGTAATTAAAGGAGGAAAAGTTCAACTGAGTAATTTTCAAAAGTGTAATCATGTTTTCTTATGAGTTGACAGTACTCATACATTAAGTCAGTCCTCTACATTAAACTGAATAGTGTTTAGGTGGTAGTGAATGAGGGAATGCTTTCAGATATAATCATGGTGTGACAGTCCACATTTTCAACAGCTGCACTCACCACTACAGCAAAGTTCTTACATACAGTATGTAGGCTTAAAGGAAACCTGTACTGATCATTATAACAACATTAATCCTGCTTTAGGTATTACTTATAGACCAAAAATGTGTTTATTCAGTAAAAATAACCCCCTAGAGTCAGTATACTGAATAATTTTATCCCATGAAAACCACTCTGTCAAAACCAATGGGGAGCAGCCATCGCCAGCAGGAAGTGACGTACACTTGTTGTTTCTGGCTTGACCACGGAAGAGTAACATGTTTACTGTGGACGAGTAAACGCATTCAGCAGATGCTCAGTGAGTCGAGATCTGAGTTGAAAACGGTGCAAAATCTGCTTGGATATATACTGCACAAACCGTCCTTGGAAATGGCCTTTATTGACGGCATGATCCGCAGGTACCGCCGGGGACCAGCAGCTGAAGGGGACCTGACGAACAGGCAAGCTCCCAGTCAAGTAACTCCAGAACACGTTGAATAAATCTTGATATACTAGAATTTTATTCCATTAAATTATATGTGGGTAGATTTGCTTGTACATGGTTGTAAAAAATTACATAAAATTCTGATGTTGAAACTTTGTTGACTGCTATACTGCAGCCCAGTCAATCGCACAAAGCAACAACTGTGTCACTACCGGTGCTGAAACTGGCCATGGAGGCGGCAAGATGTCCCTGACCATGACTGACTGACAGAGCAGTGACTTGAAACTCATGCGTATTTGAGAAGGAATCATGACCAAAATTACTGGAGGGAACCACTAGTATCATATTTGATCCTTTGAAATAGCTTTTGATTAAAATTCACTACAGGTACCCTTTAAAGCTTTGATGGAATCATGGAAACGGTGGTAATGGAGGAAACTGCTGTGGCCCCTATCACGTATTAGATAATTAGTGTTATCATCTTCACCTCTGTGGAAATAGGCAAATGGTTTAATAAGCTGCTCTAATGGCTAACAAAACTGCATGATATTCTTATCTTTATAACAGTAATACTAATTTTAATATTTTTTTTTCCTCAAGAAATACAGTCATGGTGTTACATGAAAGGAAAGGATCACATACTGTGATTTTGTATAATTCATTAACCGTGAAGAGCAGAAAAGCTCTTTGTACTGCTGGCTCCGAATTTACTGCATTGAAACAAGTGTGTTTTGACACTTATTATAAATTATGGTTGTGGGAAAGATTCTAAGTGATGTGACTGTGCTGTATGAGCATTTAAGCCCCTCTCTGGATGAGGCGTCATGCTCAGACTCAGCATCACCTCCTATAAAATCAGCATGAAGCAGACCTGTAGAGTTTCCTCTGTTGGGCTTTGCTGTCTCCTGATAACACACTGCCTTTCTGTCTCTGCAGACACACACACACACACACAGAGCAGGTGTAACCTCCAGATAACCAGAATCAGCCCTGGACAGGCGAGGACAACGTGGCAGAAAAAGGCGAACAATGTTGGCAAGGGAAATTAGCTGATGTGGCATGCCTTTTTAAACACGATGAAGGGTGTAAATAAAGAAAAGAATGACAAGAGAGCAAGAAAAACACAGAAATAATGTTCAGTGCAATTTGATATATGAAGCATGTGAAGCGAACAATGCAAAATCCACCACGTGACTGATGGAAATGCACAAATACTTTTGAGTGGTTCTTGCTTTCGGCCAAACACCTGAGATATATAGCTTAAGGTAGAGGGGCTGAAAAGATGGATGAAGGGATGGAAGGAAAGGATAAACTGGAAAAGGAGATGGAGAAGGGAATAAAAGAAAAATGGAAGTGGGAGAGGGAAAAAATGTAGTAAAATGCTGCATAAATATAACAAAACAATATGAAATCACTGGAAAAATAAAACACATTAAAGAATGTGGAACATAATTTTAGAAAATATTTAAATACTGCAGTGGTGGTCTAGAGGTAGAGCATCTGCCCCACAACTGAGAGGTCGGGGCTCAAGTCCCAGCTGGGTCATGCCAAAGACCATATAAAAATGGAACTTCCTGCTGTCCAGCTTGGTGCTCAGCAAAAATGGAACGGAGGACAGAAATTTGGGTGGCAGTGGCTCAGGAGGTAGAGCGAGTCGTCCAACAACCAGAGGGTTGGTGGCTCAAATCCTGCTCTTCCTAGCCATCCTGCTATTGTGTCCCTGGGCAAGACACTTTACCCACCTTGCCTCCAGTGTCCATGACACTGGGTATAAATGTGTATAAATGTTCGGTAGTGGTCGGAGAGGCTGTTGGCGCGGATTGGGAGCCACGGTTCTGTCAGTCTGCCCCAGTGCAGCTGTGGCTACAGCAGTAGCTTACCACTACCATTGTCTATCTGTGGAGTGAATGAATAATGGACTCATTGTAAAGCACTTTGGGTATCTTAAAAGACGCTATATAAATGCAATCCATTATAAATACATGAATTTTATATATTAAAGATGTCTTATTTGTTCTTAGTTTCTGAGTTCAGTTTTGTGAGCAGGCAGACCTATCTCAGGATGGGTAAAGACCTAACCAAGTTCAAGTTCATTTGTTCTCAGTGTTTTTACATAAACTGCTTGAATGCACAAACAACTGAAATGTACTCACAGCAAATAAATAGTAACATGCAAATATTATTTTGACATAGGTTCTTGAAAATTACACAGTGACCTGAAAGAGGCATACATTTCAGAATCAGAATCAGAATCAGAATCAGCTTTATTGGCCAAGTATGCACAACACATACAAGGAATTTGACTTTGGCTAAAAACTTGCTCTCGTTGTTCAGGTGAAGGATTTAAATAAGGATTCAATGACAACCAGAGTATGTACAGTAAATTACAGTCTGTCCACGTTTCTATAAAAGGATGCAAATATATACAGGAATATATGCAGTTATTTACTCGGACTAACTACACTTTGCAGAAATATATGAAAAAATATACAATCACACAGTATTTCAATGTGGACTCAGATTCAGTGATATAATGTGAATGAAGTAAAAAGCAGTGTGAGAGTTATGTGCAATGTAATAATGGATGAAAAGTCATGAGTACAGCAACAGGTAGGACTAGGTGAATGTTAGGAGTTCATCAGAGTGATGGCTTGAGGAAAGAAACTGTTCCTGTGACGGGTGGTTTTGACCTTCAGTGATCTGTAATGACGACCAGAAGATAGAAGTTCAAACAGTTTGTGGCCGGGGTGTGATGGGTCAGCACAGATGTTTCCCGCCCGTTTCCTGGTTATGGACCGATATAAGTTCTCAATGGAGGGTAGGTCGGTACCAATGATCCTCTCCGCAGACTTAATGATCCGCTGCAGTCTGGTCTTGTCCTGTTTAGTGGCAGATCCAAACCAGACAGTGATGGAAAAGCAGAGGACAGATTGGATGATGGTGGTGTAGAAGACAACCAGCAGCTCCTGAGGCAAATCAAACTTCTTGAGCTGACGCAGAAAAAACAACCTCTGCTGGGCCTTTTTCCGGACAGTGTCAATATGGGAGGACCACTTCAGGTTCCGGGAGATTGTGGTACCCAGAAACTTGAAGGAGTCCACAGTGGACACTGTGCTGTTGAGGATGGTGAGTGGGGGGAATGAAGGGGGGTGTCGCCTGAAATCCACAGTCATCTCCACCGTTTTGGCTGGGTTAAGTTCAAGATGGTTCTGGCTGCACCAGAGGATCAGCTGCTCCACCTCCCGCCTGTATGCAGACTCATCATCATCCCGGATCAAACCGATGACTGTGGTGTCGTCCGCAAACTTCAGGAGCTTCACCGAAGGGTCCTCTGAGGTGCAGTCGTTGGAGTAGAGGGAGAAGAGCAGTGGGGAAAGGACACATCCTTGGGGGGCGCCAGTACTAATTTTTCGGGAGCTGGATGTAAATCTCCCTAGCTTCACCTGTTGCCACCTGTCAGTCAGAAAGCTGGAGATCCACTGGCAGGTGGAGGGGGGCACCTTGAGCTGGAGGAGTTTCTGATGAAGAATGCCTGGGATGATGGTGTTGAACGCTGAGCTGAAGTCGACAAACAGGATCCTGGCGTACGTCCCTGGGGAGTCGAGGTGTTGCAGGATGTAATGTAGTCCCATATTCACTGCATCATCCACTGACCTGTTTGACCGGTAGGCAAACTGCAGTGGGTCCATCAGGGGGCCTGTGATGACCTTCAGGTGGTTCAGCACCAATCTCTCCAAGGATTTCATGACCACAGAGGTCAGGGCAACAGGTCTGTAGTCGTTTAATCCTGTAATAGAGGGTTTCTTGGGAACTGGAATGATGATGGAGCGTTTGAAGCAGGAAGGCACTTCACGCAGCTCCAGTGATCTGTTAAAGATCCGGGTGAAGATGGGGGCCAACTCGTTGGAGCAGACTCTCAGGCAGGACGGAGACACACCATCAGGTCCTGCAGCCTTCTTGATCTTTTGTCTCTGAAAGACCCGGCACACCTCCTCTTCACAGATCATTAGTGCTGGTGGGAGGTCAGAGTGGAGGAGGGATGGAGTTCCTGGGGCTGCAGATAATCCTTTTGTGTGGGTGGGAGGTGAGAACTGTAGGTTCTTTTCAAACCTGCAGTAAAAGCTGTTTAGGTCATTAGCCAGCTGGAGGTTTTCCGCAGGGTGGGGGGATGGTCTCCTGTAGTTGGTGATATTCCGTAGGCCTCTCCAGACAGAAGCAGAGTTGTTAGCTGAGAAGTTTTTTTGTAACTTCACACTGTAGCTCCTCTTAGCAAGCCTGGTCTCCTTCGTCAGCATGTTTCTGGCCCGCTTGTACAGAGTCCAGTCACCAGTCCTGTAGGCCTCCTCCTTGGTCTGACGTAGCTGCTTCAGTTTAGGAATGAACCAGGGTTTATTGTTGTTGTATATGCAGAAGGTCTTGGTCTGCACACACATGTCCTCGCAGAAACAGGTGTATGACGTCACAGTGTCAGTGAGTTCATTTAGGTTAATGGCTGCAGCTTCAAAAACACTCCAATCTGTGCAGTCAAAGCAGGCTTGTAACTTCAGCTTTGATTCCTCAGTCCATTTCTTCACAGTCCTTACAACAGGCTTGGAAGTTTTTAGTTTCTGTCTGTATGTTGGAATAAGATGGAGCAGGCAGTGGTCAGAAAAACCCAGAGCTGCACGGGGGACGGCATGATAGGCATTTCTTAAAACTGTGTAACAGTGGTCAAGTGTATTTGTGTCCCTGGTGGGACATTTAATATGCTGTCTGTATTTAGGAAGCTCATTTGTGAGATTAGCTCTATTGAAATCACCCAGAATGATAAGCAGAGAGTCTGGATGTTTTTCCTCCACCTCTGCTATCTGGTCAGCGAGGAGCTGCAGTGCCTCCGTTGTACAAGCAGCAGGCGGGATATAAATTCCGACCAGAATAAATGAGGAGAACTCTCGCGGTGAATAAAAGGGTTTACAGTTTATGAACAGTGACTCTAGGTTAGGGCTACAAAACTTCTTCAACACTGTGACATCAGTACACCAACCTTCGTTTATGTAGAAGCAGATTCCACCACCCTTAGTCTTTCCAGAAAATTCTCGGCTGCGATCAGCGCGAAACAGTTGAAATCCGTCCAGACGCACCGCGCTGTCCGGGATGTGTTCACTCAGCCAGGACTCCGTGAAACAAAGGGCGCCAGATCTGCTAAAATCCCGGTTTTTGTGAGTCAGGAGCAGCAGTTCATCCATTTAGTCAGGAGCAGCAGTTCATCCATTTGAAAACCCAATTTAAAAGTTCCCATCACTGTTAATTTTTTTGTTTTCTGAAATCTTTTAACAGACAGTTAAACGGCACATATTGGATCCTAACAGCAAAATGTTCTGATAAACTGAAGCACAGCCAAGTTAATAATCACAGTAAGAAAAACAAAACCCAATGGTAGATAAAGTCACACACATACACACATGGTACGCTGATAAAAGATGGCAAGGCTTTTTTATTTCAAATCTAAGGACAGACTAACAGACGCTTGCAAACATGTAAGCGAAGATAAAGACTCTGGCAGATCTGTGCAACAGTGGAATTCACTGGAGGTAAGTTGGGTAAGTATGTAACCACTGAGCCACCACTCACCAACCACTAACAAGACAGACGATAGAAATCAATCTGAAATGAAACCAGTGGGCTGACCCCATGTGCTTTCACTGTTTAAAATCCTTTGATCATCCAACTATACTGAACAAAGTTTAGCTGGTTTGACATTTAGGGTTATGACAATCTACGCAACAGTGTGAAGTCAAAAGTACAAACATCCATTGTGCTTTTAACACAGCAGAAAAATGAATGTTGCACTGGCAAAAGGGTTGTCCTTATTATCTTAATTATTCAAAGGTGCATTTTGGGTGTAACATAAAATAAACTAATTAGAATAACCCATCACCTTATATTTAATTTTTATTTTTTATTTAACCTTCATTTTTCCAGGATGGTCCCATTGAGATTACAAATCTCTTTTTCAAGGGTGTCCTGGACAATTGATATTATAAGGATATTATAATGGCATATTTACCTAAAAGAGCAGCTCATTTTTCCACCAAAGAAATGGATGTTTATGCACAGTAGGGAAATGCACAAGAACATCATTTAAAGGAGCACCATTGATCTACCTAAACCTTTTAAGGATGAGGTTGGCTTGAGATGAAACAGCATTCTGTGTGTCCTTGTTCTGTGGCACCGGTATGTTTTCTAAAAATGTTGGTCGAATAACAATTGATTATACACCACAGACTTTAGACATGGTTTTTGTTGGTCAAAACTGCAATGTCACTGTGCTGCTGTAAACTAGCAATATGCCCAAAAAGCCCCACAATGTCATCTGGAGGACGAGGGCACAAAGTGTGAAAATGGGAAGTGCACCACCAGACATAACCAAAATGCCTGGCAGATGGCACAAAGTGTAATGCAAATTAACACTTTAGATCACTGTTAGGGATAAGGACCTGTACTTATATAGCACTTTTCTGTCAGGGTCTGAGTTGGTCAGAGGACCAGGCTCACCCTTTAAGTTATTCTTGTGTTTATTATAATCCTGAGTTGTCATCATTGTGGTTATTTCTGTCATCTTGTGTTTCCTTATTGTGACAGTGCCGTATTTTCCGATGATTAGTTTTGTTGTAGTGTTACTTATTCACAGCTGCACCTGATCACGATAATCACCAGCTGTCCATATATACAACCCTTGCCTCATTTTTCAGTGCGGCGATCTACTGTTTAAGTTGACTGTTACTTATCCAAGTTACTCATGGTTTAGGTTCTTTTCCTTCATTATCTTGCCATGCAGTCGTGTTTACTCCTCCAGCCTCGTGCTGCGTTCTTTGTTATTCCTTCAATAAATTATGTTTTCTTGTCACTACACGATTGGGTCCTCTCCTTTGCCCCGAAAGGGCAAACATGACACTTTTCTAGTCACAAAGACCACTCAAAACGCTTAACTCGTAGGTACACTAAGCCTCTCTATTCTAAGGGTCTATCAGTGGCAGATACCTTGGAGCAATTTTGAGCTACCAATTAACCTAACACGCATGTCTTTGGATTGTGGGAGGAAATCAGAGCCCCTGGAGTAAATCCACACAGCACAGGGAGAACATGCAAACTCCACACAGAAAGGCTCACACTGCTGTCAGCCTGGAGATTTGAACTTGGAACCTTCAAGCTGTGAGGCAACAGTGCTAATCACTGTAGCACCGTTCATTGTAATAGGGCCCTAAGTCTTAAAAACCACACAATCTGTTACAGTAGCTGGTTACAGGTGCATTTCTAAACTGCTGAATGTTCCAGTGAGCACTGTTGGAGCCATCATGTGGAAGTGGAAAGAACATCATTTTACCATAAACCGGCCACAACCAGGAGCTCCTTGTAAGATTTCTGACAGAGGAGTCAAAAGAATTATCAGAAGAGTTATCCAAGCATCAAAGACCACACATGGAGAGCTCCAGAAAGACCTCGAGTTAGCAGGTACTGCTATTTCAAAGAAATAAATAAGTAATGCAGCCAACCGACATGGGCTCTAGGCCCGCTCACCTCGCAAGACTCCATTAATGAAGAAAAAGCATGTTGAAGCTTGTTTAAAGTTTGCTGCACAGCATTTGGACAAGCCAGTAAAATACTGTGAGAATATAGTCTGGTCAGATGAGAGGAAAATTTAACTTTTTGGATGCCACAACACACAGCATGTTTGGAGGAGAAATAGAACTGTACATCCCATCATGGTGTGGGGGTGTTTTTCAGCACATGGTGCAGGCAGACTTCATATAATTGAATTGAAGGAAAGGTGAATGGACAAATGTACAGAGACATCCTTGATAAGAACCTGTTGCCATCTGCCAAGATGCTGAAGGTGAAATGAGGGTGGACATTTCAGCAAGACAATGATCCCAAACACACAGCCAAGGAAACTCTCAATTGGCTCCAGAGAAGGAAAATAAAGCTGCTAGAAAGGCCCAGTCAGACACCTGACCTGAATCCAATTGAAAATCTATGGAACAAACTGAAGATCAGAGTTCATAGAAGACACCCACAGAACCTTCAAGATTTGAAGAGTCTGTGTAGAAGAATGGGCAAAAATCACTCCTGAACAATGCCTGTGCCTAGTTTCTCCATACAGGAGGCGTCTGGAAGCTGTTATTACCAACAAAGGCTTTTCGACTAAATATTAAATGAATTTCACCAAGCGTGTTCAATACTTAGTCCCTGTGTCATTCCACTTTATTAAATATAAATTGTTTTGTGAACACAGTTGCCTTGATTTCTTTATATGCATGGATTACTTGGGTTGTTTCTGATATCTGGTGAAAATCTCAGGTTAATGGCTCCATCAGAAATATGTTTAATTAGAAAAATGTTGATGTGTTCAATACTTATTTTCTCCACTATATATATATATATATATAAATATATATATATATATATATAAACACACACACACACACACACGCACGCGCGTGCGTGCAGACACGTACACACAATGATGTGAAAAAATGTTTGCCCCCTTCCTGATTTCTCATGTTTTTTGTATGTTTGTCACACTTAAATGTTTCAGATCATCAAACAAATTTAAATATTAGAAAAGGATAACACAAGTAAACACAAAATGCAGTTTTTAAATGAAGATGTTTACTAATAACGGGGAAAAAATCCAAACCTACATGGCCCTGTGTGAAAAAGTGATTGCCCCCCACATTAAAACATAAATTAACTGGTTTATCACATCTTTGGAAAGCTGAGTTCAATTTCTCTAGCCACACCCAGGCCTGATCACTGCCACACCTGTTCTTAATCAAGAAATCACTTAAATAGGACCTGCCTGACAAAGTGAAGTAGACCAAACGATCCTCAAAAGCTAGACATCATGTTGCTATCCAAAGAAATTTGGGAACAAATAAGAAACTAAGTAATTGAGATCTATCAGTCTGGAAGGGGTTATAAAGCCATTTCTAAAGCTTTGGGGCTTCAGCGAACCACAATGAGAGTCATTATCCACAAATGGTGAAAACATGGAACAGTGGTGAACCTTCCCAGGAGTGGCCGGCTGATCAAAATAACTCCAAGAGCGCAGCGACGACTCATCCAAGAGGTCACAAAAGACCCCACAACAACATGCAAAGAACTGCAGGCCTCACTTGTCTCAGTTGAGGTCAGTGTTCATGACTCCACCATAAGAAAGAGACTGGGCAAAAATGGCCTGCATGGCACAGTTCCAAGACAAAAACCACTGCTGAGCAAAAAGTACATAAAGGCTCGTCTCAGTTTTGCCAGAAAACATCTTGATGATCCCAAAGACTTTTGGGAAAATTCTCTGTAGACTGACGAGATAAAAGTTAAACTTTTAGGAAGGTATGTGTCCCATTACATCTGGTGTAAAAGTAACACAGCATTTCAGAAAAGGAAAATCATACCAACAGTAAAATACGGGGGTGGTAGTGTGGTGGTCGGGGCTGTTTTGCTGCTTCAGGACCTGAAAGACTTGCTGTGGTAAATGGAACCACGAATTCTGCTGTCTACCAAAAAATCTTGAAAGCAAATGTCTGGCCATCCGTTCGTGATCTCCAGCTGAAGCGCACTTGGGTTCTGCAGCAGTACAATGATCCAAAACACACCAGCAAGTCCACCTCTGAATGGCTTAAGAAAAACAAAATGAAGACTTTGGAGAGGCGTAGTCAAAGTCCTGACCTGATTCTGATTGAAATGCTGTGGCATGACCTTAAAAAGGCGGTTCATGCTTGAAAACCCTCCAATGTGGCTGAATTACAACAATTCTGCAAAGACGAGTGGAACAAAATTCCTCTACAGCGCTGTAAAGGACTCATTGCCACTTATCGCAAACGCTTGATTGCAATTGTTGCTGCTAAGGGTGGCCCAACCAGTTATTAGGTTTAGGGGCAATCACTTTTTCACACAGGGCCATGTAGGTTTGGATTGTTTTCCCCCTTAATAATAAACACCTTCATTTAAAAACTGCATTTTGTTTTTACTTGTGTTATCTTTGTCTGATATTTAAATTTGTTTGATGATCTGAAAGATTTAAGTGTGACAAACATACGAATAAATGAGAAATCAGGAAGAGAAGAAACACTTTCACACCATTGAAAACACACACACACACATGCACATGCGCACGCGCACGCACACACACACACACACACACACCCCTACCTACCTTCCCATCACTTCTTGATCAGATTGCTTTCTCATCTCTTTGGTAATTTTCTTACATTAGCTTTAGTCTCTTTGTGCATCAGATTTTCACTGTGTGCCACAACTCCTCGTCCCTTTCCTTCTGCCACCCATCCCCGTTATTCCCACTCTTATCCATCTGTCCACTTTCTCAATTCAACACAAACTATTCATAAAGCTCACCTGGATCTTGCAACACAGATGCATTATTCAGTGTCCTGCATTAAGATGTGCCAGACTGTGTAAAACATAGAGTATTTATTAATATAAGGGTGATAGTAAATAGCAGCACTCAAGGAAGACTTCAAACTGTGAATACTCCATTCCAACAGTGAACAGGAAACACACAATCTCACTTTGCATGCTCACCATGTCACAAAATGCTGTTGAGAATTTCCGCAGTAAAGATAACCACTCCTAGAAACACACAGAGGAATCTTCCTTTTTGGGGGGGGGGGGGGACTTTCTCGTAAACAACTACTGCAAGGTTTCATCAAACCATAACGGATTTACTATGTGTTTACACTGGCAGTTCTATGAACATTCTGACGCAGTGGTTTGAATAACTAATAAATTGAAAAAAATCTTTGATTTTTTTGAGAAGTTAAAGTAGTAGTGTGTGGGATTAAGAAGAAACACGCTATTGTTTTGTCAATACACGTCCGAGTCAAAACTACTCTCAATAAAGTGCACACACTCAACTTTTAACAATATGCAAAATACACGCACTATCCACCAAAATGATAAATTACTTACTCAATCCCATAAAAACTACAAAATTTAGCAGCTCAGTGTTGGTAAGGGCAGGAGACAAACAGACCTAACCGCATGGTGAAAGGTGAACTTCAAGTTTACTTTCTTTAACCAGGTGGAGTAAAACAGCGTGGCATGAGAGCTGGGGAAAAAACCAAGAAACAATAACTATGAAAACACACAAACAAAACCAGCACCAGGGCTGAAGAACAAAACTAGGGAAACCAAGCACAAACCACAATCTCAGGCAGGGAGCCGACATGGCAAGACATGGATTGTTAGACTGATAACACCGGTCAACACCAAATTTATTGTCTAAGTTTTTTTTAGCTGATTTAGGACAATTTTTGAGTGTTTTGATCATCCCAGACGTACATTCTGTAAAACTTACAAGCGTGAGACCTTATTAAACATCAAGGTACTGCATGCTGCAAGAATCACAGCGCTCGGTTGTGATTTGGACATTCTACGCCAGCATGGAATTCTGGCGGAGTCCCCGCTGGAAGCTACCCGAGAGAGGAGGAAGCGCAGACGGTGTGAACGCAGGCAAAAGTGTGGAAAAAGGGCCGGGATCCATGCTAGGCTAAAGGCTAACACCTCCAGACCAGCTGTACCGTCGCTTCTTCTCTCTAACATCCGCTCCCTCGACAACAAGTTGGACGAGCTGCGTCTGCTGAGAGAAACCCGGAGAGAGTGGAAGGACTGCTGTGTGCTTGTGTTCACGGAGACTTGGCTCCACGACAACATCCCTGACGAGACCATTCAACTGAAAGGTATGGCGATGTTCCGTGCCGACAGAGTAATGGTGAGTTCCGGTAAGAGCCGTGGGGCGGGGGGGGGGGGTTATGCATCTATGTTAACAAGAACTGGTGCGTTAATGCCACATTAGTGTCTAAACACTGCTCTCCGTTGGCGGAGTTCCTTATTGTAAATTGTCGGCCATATTATTTGCCGAGGGAATCCAGCAACGTGTTTGTAGCGGCTATTTACATAGCGCCGAGCGCTAACGCTAACGCTAATGCTAAGAAGGCACTCGGGGAACTGCACGATGCGATTAATGAAATCCAAACTTCACATCCGGACAGTTTTGTGGTGGTTGCGGGGGATTTTAACCACACCAGCTTAAAGACTGTGCTCCCCAAGTTTAAACAATGTGTAGACTTTAAGACCAGAGGAGAGAATATGTTGGACTTAGTGTACACAAACACAGATGCTTATAAGGCGATACCCCGCCCCCACCTCGGCCTTTCTGACCACATATCTGTGATGCTGGTGCCTGTCTACAAACCTTTATTGAAGTGCAGCAGGCCAGCAGTGAAACAAATCAGGATTTGGCCAGAGAGTGCAACCTCTGCACTGAAAGACTGTTTTCTGCACACAGACTGGGAGGTTTTCAAAATAGCAGCCTCCCAGGAAGACAAGACAGATGTGGAGGAGTATGCTGAAACGGTCACCAGCTACATCGCGAAGTGCACAGAGGATGTCACTACAGTGAAGACCATCACTATGTGGGGTAACCATAAGCCCTGGATGACTGCAGAGGTGCGCTCGCTGCTTACAGCCAGAGATGCAGCCTTCAGAGCGGAGGACAGGATTGCTCTCCGCTCAGTCAGGTCTGCGCTCTCAAAGGGAATTAAGGCGGTGAAGCATGCCTATGCGGAGAAAATCCAGGGACACCTCTGTGACACTAGGAACACCAAGCAGATGTGGCAGGGAGTTTGGACACTGACGGGCTATAAGTCTAGGCAGGGGGTCGATGATGACGACGCTTCACTTCCAGACAGGCTCAACGACTTCTTTGCACGTTTTGAAGCATCTAACCCGACAACCAGAGGGAGGGCTGGCCCACCCCCACCATCGGTCGGACCAGCTTTTACCATCAACACAGCAGACACACGGAGGACCCTAACCAGAGTCAACCTACGTAAAGCTGCAGGTCCGGACAACATCCCGGGACGTGTACTCCGAGACTGCGCGAGTGAGTTGGCGGATGTCCTGACTGACATTTATAACATCTCCCTGAGTCAGGCCATTGTTCCCAGATGCTTCAAGACCTCTATCATTGTACCGGTGGCAAAGAAACCAGTGGTGTCCTGTTTGAATGACTATCGTCCTGTTGCACTGACACCAATTGTGATGAAGTGTTTTGAACGGCTTGTCAAACCACACATTACAGCCTGCCTCCCTGGATCACACGACCCGCTCCAGTTTGCATATCGTTCAAACCGCTCCATGGAGGATGCTATAGTCACCACCCTACACTCTGTCATCACCCACCTGGACCAGAAAGACACCTACGCCAGACTCCTGTACATTGATTTCAGTTCAGCATTCAACACCATTATTCCCCAGAGACTGATGGAGAAATTACTCCTTCTTGGTCTGAACACCGCTACATGTCTCTGGATCCTGGATTTCCTGACTGAGAGACCTCAGTCTGTCCGGGTTGGAAACAACATCTCCAACTCTGTCACGCTGAGCACCGGATCCCCTCAAGGCTGCGTACTCAGTCCACTGTTGTTTACACTTCTAACACATGACTGTGTATCCAGACACGAGGGGAACCAGATTATTAAGTTTGCAGACGACACCACGGTGGTGGGACTTATTCAGAGGGATGAGGAATCAATGTACAGGGAAGAAGTGAGAGACCTGGAGGGCTGGTGAACAATCTGGTGCTCAACGTGGACAAAACGAAGGAGATGATTATTGACTTCCGGCGGTCACAGCCTGAACACGTCCCCCTCAGCATCGCCGGCCGTTTAGTGGAGAGAGTGGAGAACATCAAGTTCCTCGGAGTGCAGATCTCGCAGGACCTGACCTGGAGCAAGAATTCCTTGGGGATCAGGAAGCGGGCTCAGCAGAGACTGCACTTCTTGAGGAAACTCAAACTGGCCTCTCTCCCCATCTGCATCCTCAGGACCTTCTACAGAGGTGTGGTGGAAAGTGTTCTGATGTACTGCATTGCTACATGGTATTCCAGCTGCAGTATGTCAGACAAAAAAGCCCTGCAGAGGATAGTCAAGGGAGCTGAGAAGGTAATTGGAGTCTCCCTCCCCTCTGTCCAAGAACTTTTTCAGAACCGTTGTAGGAGCAGGGCAGTGAACATTGTCAAGGACCGTTCTCACCCTCTGCATAAACACTTTGAACTTCTGCCATCTGGTAAACAATTCCGGAGCATCAGAGGCAGAACCACCAGACTGATCAACAGCTTCCTTCCACAAGCTGTCAGGATGCTGAACAGTTGACCCGGAATCTCTCATACACACTACTGCACCTATGGACATTTGTATATTATTTGTATATTATAGTTAGTTGGTTGTTTTCCCCCCAAGTATGTCTCTGGGGGTGGAGCTATGTGGGAGTGTGTCTTAACACACTACTGCACCTACGGACATTATGTATATTATTTGTATATTATAGTTAGTTAGTTTTTCCCAAGTATGTCTCAGGGATGTGTGAATGGATGGGGGTGGGGGGGTGGGGGGGTGAAGATATGTGTGAGTGTGTCTTATATCATGCTGCTTCTATTTATATGGATGCCGAGAGAAACGCAATTTCATCTTGCCTGCGCTACAGTTGTATGTACAGCAATATGACAATAAAGTTTGATTTGATTTGATTTTGATGTGCTGAATCCAAAAATCACATTGGTTTTGCTCAATCAGGTCAACTTTTTGAATTATGGCCACATGTTGTTTTATACATTTTTGTTTACATGTACGGGTATTTTCGCTTTATATGATGCAAAATTCTTTTTTATGTCTTGAAATTCTCTGAATTTTGAACAATGATGACATAACATTCAATTTACATGTACTTACCTTTATATAAAGGTAAGTACATGCACAGTACTAAGTAAGTACAGGTTTTTACTTAGCACCTGATCGAGAGAAATGGATGTCATTTTCGGATTCAGCGGTGCAAAATCATCTTAAATCAGTTGAAAAAACACAGACAACTTACAAAAAAATTATTTTTGTAACCCTGTGTAATGATACAACACTGAGGCCTAAGAGTGCACCTACCCTTCGCCCTACCCCTCTGTTTTGTGCATTTACATGTAGGGATAGTGCTGTCCCAATTCTCTACAGGTGTAGGTAAAGGGATGAAGGGAAGGGCTTTATACCCTAGAAATGGAGCCTGATCAGGACCACACTTCAAACGAAGGGGTATCACATAGAGCACTGTAAATTTTAATCAAGATGGCTGCAGAATCCAGTGATGGAATGTGTGCATACTGCAAATATAAATATTTACTTATCTATCCAAATCTTAAGCGTACAACTATTTTAATGTAACCTGACCATATTGCTACCAATGTGAATGTGCGCCATGATATGGATGATCTGTGTTGTGTGATTTTTTTCAATGCATAAAAAAAAAAAAAAAATGTTGGCTATATCTGGAACAGAAGATGTGCTGTCTGGTCCATCTCCCACTGTGACGCTTCTCCACACTGGGCTACAACGTGAAGAACTGTGGAGCAAGAGGTAAGACACCCAGTAGAATCTGTCCGTGGATTTTTTGTAGATTGTTTGCTTAAACTACTTAAAATTACACGGTTATTAGTTTTATTCCAGCTCTAGAGTATATTGCATCTTCAATTTGTCATAAATTTTTCATTTGTTGGTGTGCTAACTGCACTACTGATAATTGCTATGAACCGTCATATAATGTACTATGTGCGGTGCGCTTGCCTTCCTTAAGTTGGTACTTTTTTCTCATCAGTTTTCTTTCTCTTCTTTTTCTTTTTTTTTTTGATTAGTAGTCGGCCACACTACACCTGCGCCGCAGAGGTAGTGTTTATGAGAAATTGCAAAATGAAAACTAAAAACCTCAACTGGTGACAGTGAAGTTGCTACTATTCAAGCAGCTTTTTACATATACTTTTCTACTCTAACTTTATTAATGGCTAGTTTGAGTAGGTTCATTCTGTCTTTTTTTTCAATGATTAGTTTTTGTTTTGATTTCAGACAAGGATGAAAAGGAGAAGATGCCAGTCGAAACATGTCATGGTAAAGCTAAACCACCTCCTTTTCATCCTTGTCTGAAATAAGAAAAACAAAAAACTAATCATTTATTTATGGCTGTTTATATATGTCATTATTTTATAATAGGGTAATGCTGTTTGTTTTTACTTTTCACAATTTTTATTTTTATTTACAGTGTATCGGGCAAGAATTCACTTTTCCACATTTTGTTATGTTACAGCCTTATTCCAAAATGGAATAAATCTACTTTTTCTCAAAATTCTACACATAACACCCCATAATGACAACATGAAAAAAGTTTTTCTGAGATTTTTGCAAATTTATTAAAAATAAAAAAAACCTCAGAAATCACATGGACATAAGTATTCACAGCCTTTGCGCAATACTTCGTTGATGCACCTTTGGCAGCAATTACAGCCTCAGGTCTTTTTGAATATGATGTTACAAGCTTGGTACACCTATCTTTGGGCAGTTTTGCCCATTCCGCTTTGCAGAACCTCTCATGCTCCATCAGGTTGGATGGGAAGCATCAGTGCCCAGCCATTTTCAGATCTCTCCGGAGATGTTCAATTGGATTCAAGCCTGGGCTCTGGCTGGGTCACTCAAGGACATTCACAGAGTTGTCCTGAAGACACTCCCATGATATCTTGGCTGTGTGCTTAGGGTCGTTGTCCTGCTGAAAGATGAACCGTCGCCCCAGTCTGAGGTCAAGAGCGCTCTGGAGTAGGTTTTCATCCAGGATGTCTCTGTACATTGCTGCATTCATCTTTCCCTCTATCCCGAGTAGTCTCCCAGTTCCTGCCACTAAAAAACCATCCCCACAGCATGATGCTGTCACCACCATGCTTTACTGTAGGGATAGTATTGGCCTGGTGATGAGCGGTGCCTGGTTTCCTCCAAACATGACGCCTCGCATTCATGCCAAAGAGTTCAATCTTTGTCTCATCAGACCAGAGAATTTTGTTTCTCATGGTCTGAGAGTCATTCAGGTGCCTTTTGGCAAACTCCAGGCAGACTGCCATGTGGCTTTCACTAAGGAGTGGCTTCCGTCTGGCCACTCTACCATACAGGCCTGATTGATGGATTGCTGCAGAGATGGTTGTCCTTCTGGAAGGTTCTTTTCTCTCCACAGAGGAACGCTGGAGCTCTAACAGAGTGACCATCGGGTTCTTGGTCACCTCCCTGATTAAGGCCCTTCTCCCCTGATCACTCAGTTTAGACAGCCAACTAGCTCTAGAAAGAGTTCTGGTGGTTTCACACTTCTTCCATTTATGGATGATGGAGGCCACTGTGCTCATTGGGTCCTTCAAAGTAGCAGAAATTTTTCTGGACCTTTCCCCAGATTTGTGCCTCGAGAGAATCCTGTCTCAGAGGTCTACAAACAATTCCTTTGACTTCATGCTTGGTTTGTGCTCTGACATGCACTGTCAACTGTGGGACCTTATATAGACAGGTGTGTGCCTTTCCAAATCATGTCCAGTCAACTGAATTTACCACAGGTGGACTCCAATTAAGCTGTAGAAACATCAAGGATGATTAGTGGAAACAGGATGCACCTGAGCTCAATTTTGAGCTTCATGGCAAAGGCTGTGAATACTTATGTACACGCAATTTCTTAGTTTTTTATTTTTAACAAATTTGCAAAAATCTCAAAAAAAACTTTTTTCATGTTGTCATTATGGGGTATTGTGTGCAGAATTTTGAGGAAAAAAATGAATTTAATCCAATTTGGAATAAGGCTGTAACATAAAATGTGGAAAAGTGAAACACTGAATTCTTTCTGGATGCACTGTATCTTTTTCTACCCTCACATGTTTGAAATAAAGTCTTCATTCATTTATTCAATGCTTCTTTGAATTGAGCACAATTCCTTGTTAGTCTGTCAACTCTGTGTACAGGGCTACCCTACCCTGGAATTTTTAGTAGTGATAAGCAGTGTTGGAAGTAACTGTAATGCCACTACTTTTGCATAACGTGTAACAAAATTACTGTTTAAATATTCAGCAATGCGTTACAGTTACTGAAATTTGATCAGATGCGTTACTCGTTACTCATTTTATTATTATAGATTGATATTTTTAGTGCAAAAAATGAATATACAAACTGATTCTACCGTAGCTGAGACAAGCCATCAGTCGATGTGACCTGTTGCAAAGCACTGAGTCTTCATTACTGAGAGGAGGAAGAGATGAAGCTACTTTGTTTTTGTGGACATAGATTATTTTTCCTTTGTCGCGGTTAAGGACAAAAGCATATTGATGGGTTGCAAACTAAGCGCCGATGGAGTCCTCTTCAGAAGCTCCTGAAAACAGCAACAAGCTCTGACAAAGCTAATGCTAAGTAACGGCTAGCTATGCTAACAACTAACAGTGCGAAATGGATCTCACAGCAGGATGTAAAGTGTTAATACTCTTGTCTCAACATCCACGGCTGGATTTCAATCACAGATATGCATCTGGACAGTTTGTGACCCAGCAAGAATTAAACCAACTGATTGCCAAATACGTCGTTTCAGAATGAAGACATGATAACAGTCACTTTCCATCAAACAGCTGGACTGTGATCCACTGATGTTAAAACACATTTACTTGCTACCTGGATAAAGATTATTCAAAAATGGATTTTGATCTCCAAAAGGCATTTGAGAGACTGGATCGTGTATCTGTCACAGCAAATGGTTGGACTGTGCAAAATTAACATTTTCTTTGGATCACTGCACATCGGATGAATCCATAACATAAAGGTAAAATAAACATGGACAGCTTTCATGTCCCACCCTGACACATGTGCAGCAACACCAGCATTAAAAAACTGTGTGTGAAGTTCCGTCTGAAACAGTCTGTTTTCAGCCCGTAATGTAATCCATTAATTAAAATATCTTGCTATGTGTGCAAGACGATTTAAGTATGCATTGAAAAATAAAGTGAAGGTTACTTTTTCAAGTAACTAATTACTTTAATCATGCAGTAATTGGTAAAGTAACTCAATTTTATTTGAAAAGAAGTAACTAGTAACTGTAATCAGTTACTATTTTTTTGTAACTTGCCCAACACTGGTGATAATTTACTAACAGTACACTAACTATTAAGTATTGTTGGCCAAGTTTGCTGGATATTCCATATGACTGCCATAACAATCACATAGTACATCTGGCATATGCGTTTCAATCATTTGGTCTTTGAATTAACATGGTAACATTAGCATATAGAAATTAGCATAATGCTCTTTGACAATTCTACTACTTACTTTTCATGTAACTCCAGAACAAAGACTCTCCCATTATGAAAAGCTGTAGCCTACATGTTTTTTTCCCCCAGATGTTGCAGACAGCTACTGGTAGATCTGGTTCTCATTTGTTCTGTTTTGGGGTTTTTTTGTTTTTCAAGCCAAAGCTCATTACACTGAACCAGCACACTGCCCTGCACCAATAGCCTCCAGTGCTGAGAGATGGAAAATTTATGTATCATACCAGCAGCTTTAAATTGTCATATTTTGAGGAAAATTATCGTACAAACCCAGCTTTCATTCTGATGTGGCTCAGGACCATCTGCTTCAGTGACACATTATCACAGATTGTGCATATTTAAGCAATATTACATGAGAGGGAGTACGGTATCAATGAATATAGTAACTGTGGGTTATATTCATTGATACCGTATGACCTCAAGTGTAATATTGCTTTTATAGAACAGTTCTGCAAGCACAATTTATTAAATGAAAGAAATCATCATCATAGCAGTCTGTTGGGGGCGACAATGACTGTTTCATTTAGGTCTGATCAGATTTCCATGCACCTCTGTCCTTCGTCCTCCGTCGCCAGGAACTCCTGACCTTGTTAACCTGGGCGACGTCCGAGCCGGTATGAGTTGCTTTCTGACTGACCATTTCATGAAACTGCTTGCAAAGTATTTGAGTACCACTAGTTTTTGCTGGACCAGCGGCACATTTTTGGCAGATAGAGGTATTATCAGTGGCAAGGACAGGCCAAGACAAACTGACTCCAGTATCTGTTGCAGTGACTAACCAGATGATAGGTTTGTTTATCTCTGCTCTTTGTGTAGTGCATGTCACAATGCACCGACTGGCAGAAGTCCACCACAGACCTTGTGACAGATGTGCTTATGTGCCAGGATGTTCAGTCTCACCCCGTGTAACTGGGAGTGGTCCACCACAGACCTGTGGAGGGTGAAACTGGGCATCCCGGCAGAAACGAAAGCAATACTAGACAAAATATTATGGTTTGTTTGTTTAACCAGTCATCTCATAGCACAGGGGTGTCCAACCATGTGCCATGGAGAGCCAAGACCCTGCAGGTTTTCTCTTCTACCCAGTCTCTTCAGCAGGTGTTTTCACTTATCAGCAATCAGTGGGAAGAAGTTCACTGAAATCTGCTGTTGAAGACACTGGTTGGAGGTAAAACCTGCAGGGTCTTGGCTCTCCATGGCACATGGTTGGACACCCCTGTCATAGCATATGAGATGACTGTTGTTGCTATAAGATGACTGTTGTTGTGAAATGGCACTATATAAATAAAATTGAATATTTTGAATTTTTTGCGCAGCTGACAAAAAAAAATAGTCCCTTCTAAATGTAGCCAGTAACTGTTGATAAACATCTCAATCGGCATGAAGACGTCTATTGTCATTTCACACACACATTTAAACAAATTAAATACTGTTAAGTGCAAAAGTCATTATTCATAATACATACCGGTCACCTGTTGAATCAATACCGCAGATGGGCCGAGATAGAAAACTGGCAAATGCTGGTGGCTTGTTAGCATGCTAGCAATTTGGCTTTGGCACACTTCGCTCACTTTTTCTTGGCATTTTCAGATGAAATAAAGAGTCCATCACCACAAAGGTACTGTCAGGGGTGTAGTACCAAATTTGGGGCTCCAGGTACAGCACTGTGTGTGGGCCCTGTGGCATATTGGTGTACTATTAAGCATGTCATGGAAGTGGTCACACAGGCGCGGAAGACATCACCACGTCATGACTACATTAGACGGCTAACGGCGGGAGTCTTGGTCTTTGGCGCGCCACCTCTAGCCTGCTACAAAGCCTGTACCCCTGTACTACTAGCTTGTTCTTGCTTGTTCCATGTGTTGCTAGCTCTTCATTAAAGCTATCCTTCAACACACAGACGGCGTGTCTGCTGGTCCCTGTTTCCAGACATAACATTTTGGTGATGAGGTAAACTCACTCTTCTGGAGGAAAATAAGACATTTTCCTGGAGATGAAAGTGTATATGGAAGTGCTTCTGGAGAGTGTGCCAACTAGGTGAATCACTTTTTGCCAGCACTGACAGCAAGCAGGAGAGTCGGTCCAGCAGTTTGTTGCCGACCTCCGCCATCTGGAAAGTAAATGCAGATTTGGACACTTGGAAGAGGAATTTGTGCGAGATAAGTTGGTGGAGCACACCACAAATGCAAAGCTGCGGGAGAAGTTAGTGATGGTGCTGGGTGGCGTGCCACTGGCCGAAGCACTTGAGTTAGCATCCCGGGTAGAGCTAGAAGAGGCTGCCCAGTTAGCGTTGCAGCTAATGGGCCCTGGCCCGCGCTCCCCGCAGTCAGCTCCACTGGTACAGATAGCTGCCCCAGCTACTGAGCTCGTAGACCCCATGTCTTCTCAGGAGGGCCCTGAGGTAGATGCTGCAGGACAGCAGGGCACCACAGCATGCCGACCCAGCAGTAAACTCAATTTGGCCAATGATGGCTCGAGTCTGCTGCACTCAGATGTGGACGCAGCCACTCCTTGCCTCACACCACACGCTGAGCAGAACCCAGTAGAACCGGAGCAGCCGCAGGAGATCCGGTCCAAAATCACGCAGGACCCAAAGGAGGGTAGGACCTGCCCAGTCAGCGATAAGACTGATCTGCCTCCATGTCCACCACTGGATGACCCACCAGACGATACCCCAGTAACAGTGCTTTTCCCCAGCATTGGGACAGAAGAACAACAGAAGCACCTTATGCAGCATGAGCATTCTCGAGCTGCCGCCTCATTGCAGGAGAGAGAGCATAATCCGGACTTCACTCAGATCCTCGCCTGGCATAAGCCTCATGGAGCCACCGTACAGCTGCAGGAGATAATTGGTGCATGACAACAACCCAGAGCGCTTCCTGTCACTGGCGAGAATGACACACTGCCGCAATCACAACCAGCATCAGAAGAGAGAGGGCGTAATCCGGTCTCATCTCTGATCCTCGCCCGGCATAAGCCTCATGGAGTTGCCGTACAGCTGCAGGAGAGAGAATTTGTGGCTGAGCAGGAACTCACAGAACAATGCCAATCCAGAGCGTGTCCTGCCGCCGGTGTGAACAGTACACCGTCACAACAGCAACCAGCATTGAGGATGAGAGAGCAGCTCGCTCTCGCTTGAAATGATCACTGCTTGCAGTATTCGATTGGGTTCGGGTACGTCGATCCGAACACCTGGACCCACATATGCTCCAGTCACTGCTAATGCAGATCACCGTGCAATTGGGGCCAGCCACCTTTCACATAGCTGATGGTTCGAGATGGCACGCCATCCGTCTGCGGAGGGTAAGATCAGCAGCTACCCCAGATTAAGACGCAATGCTGGAGCCGACCCAATTAGTGTGGGACCAAGCTGGGATTTTGCTGACGAGAGAGCCACGATTCCAGTGAGCTAGCACCTGGGTCCGCTATGGCCGGCACCTCCAGGGCCGTGCCCACCGCGGGCTCACCTGAGGCCCTTGAAGTTGGACAGTAAGAAAGTGACTCTGTTTTTGAAATGTTTAGGCAGAACATGGTTGACAACAGAGGCAGAATAACCCACTCAACCATGCAGGGTTTTACCAGCACTTCACCCGGTTGCCCAGATTCATATGGGTTCATAATATGCTTCAAAACGTAATGGTTATGGTCTATGGAACCTGAAATGGTTTATGGTCTGGTTTGAAGTGAATACTATATTATGCTATCAACATCATGTAAATATGCGTACTGTATAATTGGCAATTTGTTGTGTTAACCATCATGCAATATGCCACAACCACGGTTAACCATCACCGGCTAAGTTCTGGCTTTTCCCAGGGGGGCGGGGATGACTGTGGCACACTGATGTACCATCATGCACGTCACGAAAGTGGTCACACAGGCACGGATGGCGTCACCATGCCGTGACTATAGTAGACGGCTAACGACGGGAGCGTTGGTCTTTGTCGCTCCACCTCTAGCCTGCTACACACCCTGTACCCCTGTACTGCTAGCTTGTTCTTGTTTGACGTGTACGCTGGTCTCCGTTTCCAGACACAACAGGCCCCTCAAACACAAATCAAATTTTGAATTTTACATTTCAGAGTTTAAGATGGGGACATTTCCATTAAAAGCCTTGGTTAGTAAGCTCCACGGTTATGGACAATATGATGGTAGCATATGATTTGTTTATCTGTCTTCGAGAATATGTTTACTGTCATCAGTATTTCTGAACCTCTTTGTCTATAATGCACTTTTGAGAATGGACCTGTAGTATTTTTCATTTACACACTTATTTATTTATTTTCTATTCCATTGGTCTTATTCTTTCATACTCTTCCAATTTTTGGCCAGAAGAGCATCTTTAACAAATCCAGTTTCCAGTTGAGATTGATATACTGTGATGTGCACAGACATTTTGGGGGGCAGGTGGTCACCCACTAAAAAAAGAAAAATCACTCCTAAATAATGAAAAAAAAGAAATTTACATACATTAGTGCAAATTTTACTGTTCTTGTTTGGTATATCTATTTCAATACCAATACACTCATGACATATTTAATACCCCATAGAGTTTTACAAAATTATCAAGTCACACAGAGACCATGGTCTTCATCATTAATTACGTAAAAGTCAATGACAAAAAATGGCAGCTTCCATTGAAAAATAAACCTGTTCAAAATACAAAAAATCTTTGCAAAAATATGAAAAAGCTTGTTTTTCAATAAATAACATATTAAACCTCCATTCAAATAAATAAATATTGGCAAAAAACCTTAAAAAGTCTATTCCCCTTGTCAGTAAAATGAGACAAAATCCTCCCCTCTGTTAACCTGGCCTCCTCCATCCCAATAAAAACTGTAAGGATAGTTTATACAGGGAAATTCAATTTATCAGTGCGAGGAGAGGAGCAAATGGACAAGAAAAATAATGAAAATTCAATGAAAAAGTTGCAAATCTTATAGAAAGACTTTATAGGAAAGGTAACATGTTTATCATAAAACATGGTTAATTTATAGGAAAAAGAGTAACAAATTTATAAGGAAAAAATTTAAAATGTATTTTTAAAAAAGTTAACTTTCCAAGAAAAATGTTAACAACAAAAAACTCACTTATTTGTGAGAAAACTGGACATTTATGAGAGAAAATGGTAAATATTTACAGTGGTGTGAAAAAGTGTTTGCCCCCTTCCTGATTTCTCATTTTTTTGTATGTTTGTCACGCCTAAATGTTTCAGATCATCAAACACATTT
Organism: Pholidichthys leucotaenia; assembly: GCA_020510985.1. Taxonomy (NCBI): domain Eukaryota; kingdom Metazoa; phylum Chordata; class Actinopteri; order Cichliformes; family Pholidichthyidae; genus Pholidichthys; species Pholidichthys leucotaenia. The sequence continues at coordinate 291,344,438 of CM035845.1, forward strand.
AACTATTAGACAAAGATAACACAAGTAAACACAAAATGCAGTTTTTAATTGAAGGTGTGTATTATTAAAGGTAAAAAAAAATAATCCAAACCTACATGGCCCTGTGTGAAAAAGTGATTGCCTCCCGTTAAAACATGAATTAACTGTGGTTTATCACGTCTTTGGAAAGCGGAGTTCAATTTTCTAGCCATTTCTAAAGCTTTGGGACTCCAGCGAACCACAGTAAGAGCCATTATCCACAAATAGCAAAAACATGGAACAGTGGTGAACCTTCCCAAGAGTGGCCAGCCAACCAAAATTACCTCAAGAGCGTAGCAATGACTCATCCAAGAGGTCACAAAAGACCCCACAACAACATGCAAAAAACTTTAGGCCTTACTTGCCTCAGTGAAGGTCAGTGCTCATGACGCCACCATAAGAAAGAGACTGGGCAAAAATATCCTGCATGGCAGAATTCCAAGATGAAAACCACTGTTGAGCAAAAAGAACATAAAGGCTCGTCTCAGTTTTGTCAGAAAACATCTTGATGATCCCCAAGACTTTTGGGAAAATACTCTGTGGACTGACGAGACAAAAGTTGAACTTTTTGGAAGGTGCGTGTCCCATGACATCCGGTGTAAAAGTAACACAGCATTTCAGAAAAGGAACATCATACCAACAGTAAAATATTGTAGTGGTAGTGCGATGGTGTGGGGCTGTTTTGCTGCTTCAGGACCTGGAAGACTTGCTGTGGTAAATGGAACCATGAATTCTGCTGTCTACCAAAAAATCCTGAAGGAGAATGTCCAGCCATCTGTTTGTGACCTCAAGCTGAAGTGCACTTGGGTTTTGCAGCAGGACAATTATCCAAAACACACCAGCAAGTCCACCTCTGAATGGCTTAAGAAAAAACAAAATGAAGACTTTGGAGTGGCCTAATCAAAGTCCTGACCTGAATCTGATTGAAATGCTGTGGCATGACCTTAAAAAGGCAGTTCATGCTCGAAAACCCTCCAATGTGGCTGAATTATAACAATTCTGCAAAGATGAGTGAGCCAACATTCCTCCACAGTGCTGTGAAAGACTCAATGGCAGTTATCGCAAACGCTTGATTGCAGTTGTTTCTGCTAAGGGTGGACCAACCAATTACAGTATTAGGTTTAGGGGGCAATCACTTTTTCACACAGGGCCATGTAGGTTTGGACTTTTTTCCCCCTTAATAATAAACACCTTCATTTAAAAACTGCATTTTGTGTTTACTTGTGTTATCGAGAAATCAGGAAGGGGGCAAACACTTTTTCACACCACTGTGCGTGTGTGTGTGTGTGTGTGTATATATATATATATATATATATATATATATATATATATATATATATATATATATATATATATAGAGAGAGAGAGAGAGAGAGAGAGAGACTATATTAAAATGTTTCAGAAAAACAATTTTTTCTTGTAAATTTGTGACTTTGCTGTTGTAAATTTCAGATTTTTTTTTCTTAGAAATTTGTGTATGTTTGCAGGTGTCTGCTGGTGTTGGTCCACTGTATTTTATCAAGACCAAAGTCAGCGCAGTCGTCTACCAGGAAATTTTAGAGCACTTTATGCTTCCCTCTGCCGACAATTTTCCAGCAGGACTTGCCTCCCCCCCCCACACACACACACTGCCAAAAGTATCAAAACCTGGTTTAATGACCATGGTATCACTGTGGGACGGGATGGGGGAGTGGGGGGGCTGGAGCCTATCCCAGCATCTTTGGGCGAGAGGCAGGGTACACTCTGGACAGATCACCAAGGGCCAACACAGAGAGAGAGACAATCATTCACTCTCACAGTCATATCTAAGGACAATTTAGAATCCCCAGTTTGATGCTCCAGCCCCCCCGCGACCCAAAAAGGATTAAGTGGAAGAAAATGGATGGATGGATGGTATCACTGTGTTTGACTGGCCAGAAAACTCTCCTGACCTAAACCCCATACAGAATCTATGGAGTATTTTCAAGAGGAAGATGAGAGACACCAGACCCAACAATGCAGACGAGCTGAAGGTCACTATCAAAGCAACCTGGATCCTCATAACACCTCAGCAGTGCCACAGGCTGATCACCTCCATGACACCCCACACTGATACAGTAATTAATCCAAAAGGAGCCCCGACCAAGTATTGAGTGTGTACATGGACATACTTTTAAGTTGTTCAACATTTCTATTAAAAAATTATTTTTTAAAATTAATTTTATGTAATATTCTAATTTTTGAGAAACTGAATTTGGGGTTTTCATGGGCTATAAGCCATAATCATCAAAATTAAAATAAATAAACACTTGAAATATATCACTCTCTGTGTAATGAATCTATATAATATATGGGTTTCACTTTCTGAAATGAGTGACAAAAAATATTGAACTTTTTCATGATATTCTAGTTTTTTGAGATGTACCTGTATCTGTTTGACGCACAAGTCGGTCGCTGCTGTCACACAGCATTATCACCTGCTGGGCTTTGGCCACCTTGAATTCTTCAACGACTGATGTTATTAGGAGCTGCAGCTTGCTTCCTGAGCTTTACAGGCCAATTGAAGAGAAACTTTTGGTTACCGACAGCCATCGTCAAAGAAAGGTATTAATCCGCCTTTCCAGGGCTTCAACTGTTGTTAATGGCACCTCGTACATGAGCAGTGGCCAAAGGAGTCTTGGAAGCACTCCATGCTGGTATCCCCAAAGTTTAAATCTACCAGGGAGTCCACTCCTGTCCAAGGTTCATAGCCACGCCTCAGCCTGTCCAAGTAGCTCCTTTACACTCTCTCTGACATTCAGTTCTGCTCTGTACCATTTTCCCAAGCTCTTAATGGGTCTCTGACTAACAGTGGGGATAAGTTCTCCAATCCTGAAGCAGGACCGGTCCTGGATGCATCCTTTCCTTAGCACAAGGTTCCGTGACTTTGATGGCTTAAATTCCATCGTAGCTCCTGTAATAATCTTGCAAAAATTTTCCAGAGTCCACTGCCCCTCTGGGAATGATCTCGCAATTATTGTCAGATCATCCATGAATGCTCTAACTGGAGAATGCTCAATAGCACTTGCCAAAACTGCACCTTTTCTTGGCTTCTCCACTGACTTGACCAAGAAGTTCATTGCAGCTGCAAACAGAATGACCGAAATTGTGCATCCAGTAACAATGCCTTTCTCCAACCACTGCCAGCTGGTGGTAAAGCCCCCACAGGTGAACTGCATCTTAAAGCGGTTGAAGTACTCTTGCAAGAGATGCTGAACTTTGCCTGAGACATGGTACATTTGTAGTGTGAGCTCCACCAGCTTGTGGGGGATGGTTCCATATGCGTTGGCTATATCAAGTAACAGAAATGCAAGATATCCATGATTTTGTTTCACATCCTAGATTATCTTTGAGATAACACTTGTGTGCTCCACACACCCGGGAACTCCTGGGACTATTACAGTAAAGAACTGGAGAAAAAACAGAGATAATACTAAAAATACATGGACAATACTTAACAATATTCTTGGAAATAAAATCAGAAATACAAGCTACCCAATCAATCTTTCAGAAAAAAAGACTCAAAGAGTATGAATGCAGACTCACCTGCAGACAAATTTAATAATTTTTTTGTTAACATTGGTTCTAATTTGCCTAATTTTCGAGAAATACCCATTATGGCACCTACAGGTGATACAATAAGCAAAACCATTGCTTAAAAGACTCCATCTTCATAAAGAACACAGATGAGAGAGAGGTCATTGAAACTGCTGAATCGTTTAAAAATAAAACATCTATGGATTGTGATGGTATTGACATGCTTTTAGTCAAAACTATCATCGAATGCTTAGTGAAGCAAATGCTTAGTGAATCTGTAACTTGTCTCTCCAAACAGGTATATTTCCCAGTGCAATGAAAATAGCCAAAGTAATTCTGATACACAAGATGGGTGACAGAGGAAAATTTTCAAACTATAGGCCTATTTCACTGTTGCTGCAATTTTCAAAGATACTTAAAAAAAAAAGAAAAAAATTGTACGAGAGAATTGACAACTTTATAATAAAGAATAATTTATTGTGTTAACAGCAATACAGGTTCAGAAACAAGAAGACAACTGCATTTGCTCTAATGGAAGTTATAGAAAAAATATCAACTGCTGTAGAAAATAAAGAGTATTCAGTCGGGGTATTCTTGGATTTTAAAAAAGCATTTGATACAGTGGATCATAAATTATTGTAAAAGAAACTACAAAATTATGGTATTGGGGGTGGGTGGGTAGCACTGTCCTGGTTATGCAGTGACTTAGAGAATAGATATCAGTACGTACGTGTAGGTAACAAAAACTTGCCTTGTGGAGTCCCACAAAGTTCAGTTTTGGGGCCATTGTTGTTCAACCTGTATATAAATGATTTATGTAAAGTTTCAGAAAAATGGATTTAACATTGTATGCAGATGATACCAATTTATCATGCGGTGGAAGCAATTTGAAACAACTTTTGGATACACTTGGAAAGAAATTAGGAAAGCTTATACTATGGTTTGATTCAAACAAATTAACACTCAATTTAAGTCAGACAAAATTTATAATTTTTAATAACCATCACAACAACTCAGTATTTAAACTCAGTGTAAATGGTGCAGAGATTGAAAGAGTATCCAAAATCAAATTTCTTGGAGTAATAATTGATAACAAATTGTGTTGGAAGTCACACAATTATATTCAAGGTAAAATATCCAAATCAATTGCAATACTACATAGAGTGAAATATTTGCTGAATCAACCCACACTATACACCCTGTATCATTCATTAATAGTCCCATACATGACATATTGTGCTGAAGTATAGGGAAATACATATAAAACAAACATATATCCAGTTTCTATGCTTCAGAAGAGAGCTATTAGAATAACAAGCAAAGCTGCTTACAGGGAACCAACAAACCCACTTTATCTCAAATTAAAAGCTCTCAAGTTGAAAGATCTGAATGATTTTAAAACCGCAGTAATAATGTTTAAAGTGAAGAATCTATCACTGTCCATAAATATCCAAAGGTTTTTTCAAATAAGGGAGAGACAGTATAATTTCAGAGGAATATGTATATTTCAAAAATCTTCAGTGAGAACTACCACCAAGCAACACTGTGTCTCAGTGCAGGGAGTCTGACTGTGGAACGCTTTCGGTGCTGAATTAAAATCATGTGCAATTCTTGGTCAATTTAAACAAAAACTAAAGGAAGAAATACTCCAAACATACATACAAAATGACATGTAAAATCACATAAGGATTATCATATCCAGTCTGTGTTGTGTTGTTGCTTAGTTTTGTTTTGTCCTGTTTTGTTTTGCTTTGTTTTGTTTTGCAATTACTTTTATTTTTTTGACTTCTTGGAACATGGGTGGGCAATACAAGCTGCAGCTTCAGCCATCACCCTTTTTGGATAATTTATGTTGAACTGTATAATCCGAGGAGTAATTGTTTAATTCGACCTTGTTGGATTTTTTTCCCCCTTGTATAGTGTTCAATGCACACGTGGGCAACGACAGTGAAACCTGGAGGGTGTCACGCCGCGCCATTCATCAGCGGCGCCACCTGCTCACGCACCTGCTACTCGTCAGCGGCGAAGGATAAAAGCCGCCTCGCCCTGAGCGTCGGCCTGAAGCCGTAGACTTCATTTCCTTGTATGGACTTCTACCACATTCTCTTCAGCATCCTCATCTCCGGTAAGAAGTTCACTTACCTCATCTCTCCAGTCTGCTCCCCTGTGCACAGGTGGATTCCTCGGCGGCGGACAATCCCGTCCCTCGTCTCTCCTCGCTGCTGCACCGAGCCCTGCAGGTGGCTGTCTCCCGGGCTTCCATCCTTGAAGCGCCAGTCATCTGCCAAAACAAGTAAGCTTCTCTCCCTCGCCTATTCTCCTCCCGTGTTGGTGTGTGCTCATCACCCTGTGTCTGATTTCTCCCATAGGGTTGCCGGCTGAACGGTCTCCTGCCTCTGGGTCCGAAGCAGACGCCACCACCAACACATTAACATTCCGCAGACACGCACCCAAACATCCCTGTTGTTAATAAACAGTTTGAACTACTCTGAGCCTGTGTGTGTGCGTCTCCTGAGCCGAACGTTATGTCAGTACGGCTTCAGCAGAGCGGCTCGGCGGACGGCGGGCTCGCACACCGGTTTACCATCCTCGAGGCTCGGGTGGATCAGATTGTTTATCAGCAACAGGTGGTTCTTCATCAATTATTAGAACTGACTAACCGATTGAACCGCTTGGACCCCCAACAGCCGTTCCTCCCGACTCACCAGGGTGGCGCGGCTCCTGCTGTTCCAGCGGCCGTCCAGCCGGCTCCAGTGGCACCGGTTCGGCTCACGCCGATTCCGACCCCCGCCCGCTTTAGCGGTAAGCTCGGCGGAGCGCGGGGGTTTATTATGCAGTGTGAGTCCGTGTTCCACCGTGTGCCCGGAGATTTTCCCTCGGATCACAGCCGAATTGGTTACATAGGGAATCTTCTGGAGGGGCGTGCGTTAACCTGGACCTACGCCGTAATGGCGAGGCCCAGTTATGCCACCCTCACCTATGACCAATTCGTGAGGCGCTTTCTGGAGGTCTTTGACCACTCACAAACCGAAACGGTCCAGGTCGATCGGCTTCTCGCTCTCCAGCAGGGAAGCCGGTCGGCAGCGGACCACTCGGTCGACTTCCGGGTAGCGGCGGAGGAATTGGGCTGGGAGGAACGCTCCCTCTGTGGCCTGTTCCTCCGCAGCCTCAATAGTGATCTGAGGGATGAACTGGCTGGTCGGGATATCCCTGGGACGCTAGTGGAGCTGACATCCTTAGCGATAAGTTTGGATAACAGGCTGCGCGAGCGCTCCTCGGGGCGGAGGTCTTCTTCTTCTCGCCCTCGTGGAGCCTCGCTGCACCTGTTCCAAGCTCGCCCCCTGGCGGCGCCGCCAGCATCGCGCCCTGAGGAGTCGGAGCCGATGGTGACGGGCTGGACTAAACTTTCCCCTGTGGAGAAACAACGCCGCCGTGAGTTGGGCCTCTGCATGTATTGCGGAGGCGACCAACACACCGTGGAGCGTTGTCCACGGAAAGCCAGTCGGTGGGGTCCGCGAGTCACTGTTGGAAGCCTCGCGGATGTCAATCGGTTAGGATCACCTTCTCAATTGAAGCTGCCCATCCGTTTCTGCCATAACCCTACTGGGCACCTCACCCACGCACTGGTGGATTCGGGCGCAGAAGGCAGCTTCATTTCACAAAGCCTGGCAACCCGAATGGGCATCCGCTGCCGGGCACTCAACACTCCCATCTCCCTAATCCACCTCTCCTGTGCCACCCTCGGGAGAGTGATGCATCAAACTGTTCCCCTACCGGTCATCATCTCGGGAAACCACCGGGAGGAAATGACCTTTTACGTCCTTCCCAACTCTGTGTCGCCCGTCATCCTGGGGTATCCCTGGCTCCGCCTTCACAATCCGGTCCTGGATTGGAAATCAGCTGGGATCTCGGCATGGAGTACGTTCTGTATGGGCACCTGCCTTCAGTCCGCTGCCTGCTCTCCGTCCGCTCCTCCCCCTGCTACGGACGCTGCACCCCCGGACCTGTCTCTGGTGCCCCCAGAATTTCACGACCTGGGTATAGTGTTCAGCAAAGCGAAAGCTATGTCTCTTCCCCCTCATCGGCCCTATGACTGCGCCATCAACCTCCGCCAGGGGGCTCCCTTACCTTCTGGTCGCCTTTACAGCCTGTCTGCGCCGGAGAAGGAGACGATGAACGCCTACCTGAAGGAATCATTAAGTGCTGGGATTATCCGCCCATCATCGTCACCCGTGGGGGCAGGGTTCTTCTTCGTGGGGAAAAAGGATGGGTCCCTCCGCCCTTGTATCGACTACCGGGCCCTCAACAATATCACGGAGAGGGACCGTTACACCCTGCCTCTCATGGACACTGCCTTCCACTCCCTCCAGGGGGCGACCTGGTTCACCAAGCTGGACCTACGCAGCGCTTACCACCTCGTCCGGATCCGGGAGGGAGATGAGTGGAAAACGGCCTTCCGTACCCCGAACGGCCACTTTGAATATCTGGTGATGCCGTTCGGGTTGACCAACGCTCCTGCAGTCTTCCAGCGCCTCATTAATGACGTCCTCCGGGACTTCATTGGCCTTTTCGTGTTCGTCTACCTGGACGATATTCTCATCTTCTCCAAGTCCAGGGATGAGCACCAGGTCCACGTGAGGCGGGTCCTCCAAAGGCTGCTGGAGAATCGTCTGTACGTTAAGGCGGAAAAGTGTGAATTTTACGCCAGGAGTACATCCTTCCTGGGGTTCATCATCGCCCACGATAAGGTGCTCCCCGACCCAGAGAAGGTAAAGACGGTGGTGGAATGGCCCACACCTGCATCTCGGAAACAGGTGCAGCAATTTGTTGGCTTCGCCAATTTCTACCGCCGCTTTGTCCCCAACTTCAGTGCCATCGTGGGACCACTGACCCGCCTCACGTCCCCGAAGGTCCCGTTCCGGTGGACCGAAGAGGTCGCTGCCGCCTTTGAGGCGCTGAAGGCGGAATTCTCCTCCTCCCGGGTCCTTCGCCAGGTCGACCCCGCGCTGCAGTGCATTGTAGAGGTAGACGCCTCGGACACGGGAGTGGGAGCAGTGCTGTCCCAGCGGTCACCGGACGATGGCGCCAAGCGACCGTGCGCCTTCTTCTCCCGGCGCTTGTCCCCGGCGGAGAGAAACTACGATGTGGGGGACAGAGAGCTCTTGGCCATCAAGCTCGCCCTGCAGGAGTGGCGCCACTGGTTGGAGGGGGCAAGCCTGCCGTTTGTGGTCCTCACGGACCACAAGAACCTGGAATACTTACGGTCTGCCAAGCGCCTGAACGCCCGCCAGGCGCGCTGGTCCCTGTTCTTCGCCAGGTTCCAATTTTCCATCACCTTCAGGCCTGGCTCTAAGAACGTCCTGCCTGACGCCCTCTCCAGGCAGTTCGCCCCCGTGGAGTCGGAGGAGGCGCCCCACTCCATCCTGCCCAGGTCGTGCGTCGTGGGAGCCATCTCGTGGGACATTGAGAGCAAGATCCGGAAGGCACAGGAGGTGGAACCTGACCCTGGCGGCGGACCAGAGGGGAGGCTGTTCGTGCCATCCGCGGTCCGAGGAGAGGTCATCCACTGGCTCCACACCTCCAAGCTCACCTGTCACCCTGGCACCTCCCGGATGATAGATCTCCTCCAACGGTCCTTTTGGTGGCCAGGCCTGCGGAGGGATGCAGCCCGCTACGCCCGGGCTTGCCCAATCTGTGCCACCTGCAAGTCGGGAAATGCCCCTCCAGCGGGTCTGCTCCAGCCCCTGCCCGTCCCTGGCAGGCCCTGGTCGCACATCGCTCTGGATTTCGTCACCGGACTCCCCATCTCCAACTCCTATGACACCATCCTGACCATCGTGGACCGCTTCTCCAAGGCCGTGCACTTCGTCCCCCTGCGAGGCCTCCCTACTGCCCTGGAGACGGCGGACCTCCTCGTCCAACACGTGGTCAGGCTGCATGGGATTCCGGTGGACGTGGTCTCGGACCGGGGCCCCCAGTTTTCATCTGAGGTTTGGAGGTCTTTCTGCAACGCCATCGGAGCCAAGGTGAGCCTCTCCTCTGGCCATCACCCCCAATCCAACGGGCAGTGTGAGAGGACCAACCAGGAGCTGGAGGCTGCGCTCCGCTGTGTGTCCAGATCCAAACCCGCGTCCTGGAGCGACCATCTTGCCTGGGTTGAATATGCCCACAACACCGCTCGCTCTTCTGCTACAGGGATGTCCCCCTTCAAAGCGTCCCTGGGTTACGACCCCCCGCTGTTTCCGGAGCAGGAGAGTGAGGTAACTGTCCCGTCAGTTAGGGCCCATCTCAGGCAGTTCCGCTCCACCTGGGCTGCCGCGCGCCATGCGCTATTGCGCACAGCGGAGCGCAACAGGACTGTGGCGGACCGGCGTAGGAGACCTGCCCCGGCGTACAGAGTTGGGCAGCTTGTTTACATTTCCACCCAGGACGTCACTCTAAAAGGCGAGAGGAGAAAGCTGGCACAGCGCTTCATGGGTCCCTACCCCATCACCCGGATCATCAACCCGGTGGCTGTGCGCGTGGCTATTCCCCCCTCCCTCCGCATTCATCCTACTTTCCACGTGTCGAAGGTGAAACTGGCGGTTACTGACCCCCTTTGCCCTCCTCCTGCGGCGCAACCCGCGCCCCGGATGATTGGTGGCCATCCGGCCTGGTCCGCCTCCTCCATCCTGGACTCCCGGCGCCGGGGTCGTGGGTTGCAATACTTGGTGGACTGGGAGGGCTATGGGCCCGAGCATCGACAGTGGGTGCCCCCGTCGTTTGTGTTGGACCCATCGCTCATCGCGGACTTCCACCGAGCGCACCCGGATAAGCCATCGCCAGGAGGCGCTGCTAGAGGGGGGAGTACTGTCACGCCGCGCCATTCATCAGTGGCGCCACCTGCTCACGCACCTGCTACTCGTCAGCGGCGAAGGATAAAAGCCGCCTCGCCCTGAGCGTCGGCCTGAAGCCGTAGACTTCATTTCCTTGTATGGACTTCTACCACATTCTCTTCAGCATCCTCATCTCCGGTAAGAAGTTCACTTACCTCATCTCTCCAGTCTGCTCCCCTGTGCACAGGTGGATTCCTCGGCGGCGGACAATCCCGTCCCTCGTCTCTCCTCGCTGCTGCACCGAGCCCTGCAGGTGGCTGTCTCCCGGGCTTCCATCCTTGAAGCGCCAGTCATCTGCCAAAACAAGTAAGCTTCTCTCCCTCGCCTATTCTCCTCCCGTGTTGGTGTGTGCTCATCACCCTGTGTCTGATTTCTCCCATAGGGTTGCCGGCTGAACGGTCTCCTGCCTCTGGGTCCGAAGCAGACGCCACCACCAACACATTAACATTCCGCAGACACGCACCCAAACATCCCTGTTGTTAATAAACAGTTTGAACTACTCTGAGCCTGTGTGTGTGCGTCTCCTGAGCCGAACGTTATGTCAGTGGGGGGTGATTGGGAGGAACAGCCTGCCCGATCTGAACCCGAGTGGTGTTCAGTTATTGGACTTCTGTGCTAACCACAGTTTGTCCATAACGAACACCATGTTCAAGCATAAGGGTGTCCATATGTGCACCTGGCACCAGGACACCCTAGGTCGCAGGTTGATGATCGATTTTGTTATCGTGTCATCAGACCTGCGACCGTATGTCTTGGACACTCGGGTAAAGAGAGGTGCAGAGCTGTCAACTGATCACCACCTGGTGGTGAGTTGGATCTGATGGCAGGGGAGGAAGCCATTCAGACCTGGTAGACCCAAACGTATAGTGAGGGTGTGCTGGGAACGTCTGGCTGAGGCCCCTGACTGGGAGGTCTTCAACTCCCACCTCCGGAAAAACTTCAACCACATTCCGAGGGAGTCTGGAGACATGGAGTCTGAATGGGCCATGTTCTCCACCTCTGTTGTTGAAGCGGCGGCCCAGAGCTGCAGCCGCAAGGTGGTCGGTGCATCTCGTGGTGGCAACCCCCGAACCAAGTGGTGGACACCAGTGGTGGGGGGGTCATTAAGCTGAAGAAGGAGTCCTATCAAGCTTGGTTGGCTTGTGAGACTCCTTAAGCAGCTGAGGTGTACCGGCAGGCCAAGCAGAGTGCAGCTCGGCTGAAGCAAAAACCCGGGTATGGGAGGAGTTCGGTGAGGCCATGGAACAAGACTTTCGGTTGGCCTCGAAGAGATTCTGGCAAACTGTCCGGCGCCTCAGGAGGGGAAAGCAGCTCCCTGTCCACACTGTGTATGGTGCGGATGGGACACTGTTGACTTCGACGGGGGATATCGTCGGGCGGTGGAAGGAATACTTCGAGGATCTCCTCAATCCCACTGATACACCTTCCACAGAGGAAGCAGGGTTTGGGGACGAGGGGGACGACTCACCTATCACAGGGGTTGAGGTCGCCAAGCTGGTTAAAAATCTCCTTGGTGGCCGGGCCCCGGGGGTGGATGAGATTCGCCCTGAGTACCTCAAGGCCCTGGATGTTGTTGGGCTGTCATGGTTGACATGCCTCTGCAACATTGCGTGGAGGTCGGGGGCAGTGCCTTTGGCATGGCAAACCGGGGTGGTGGTTCCTCTCTTCAAAAAGGGGACCGGAGAGTGTGCTCCAACTTTAGAGGGATCACACTCCTCAGCCTCCCTGGGAAGGTCTATGCCAAGGTACTGGAGAGGAGAGTCCGGCCGTTGGTCGAACCTCGGATTCAGGAGGAGCAATGTGGTTTTCATCCTGGCCGTGGCACATCGGACCAGCTCTTTACCCTCTCGAGAATTCTTGAGGGTTCGTTGGAGTTTGCCCAACCAGTTTACATGTGTTTTGTGGACTTGGAGAAGGCATTTGACTGCGTCCCTCGTGGTTTTTTGTGGGGGGTGCTTCGGGAGTATGGGGTATCGGGCTTGTTGTTACGCGCTATTTGGTCTCTGTACGACCGTTGTGAGAGTTTGGTTCGTATTGCCAACACTCGGTCGGACTCATTCCCAGTGAGAGTTGGACTCCGCCAGGGCTGCCCTTTGTCACCGATCCTGTTCATAATTTTTATGGACAGGATTTCTAGGCACAGCCAGGGGATGGAGGTTGTCATGCTTGGTGACCACAGGATCTCATCTCTGTTGTTTGCAGGTGATGTAGTCCTGTTGGCTTCATCCAGCAATGACCTACAGCTCTTGCTGGGATGGTTTGCAGCTGAGTGTGAAGCGGCTGGGATGAGAATCAGCACCTCCAAGTCCGAGTCCATGGTCCTCAGCCGGAAAAAGGTGGATTGTCCTCTCTGGGTTGGGGACAGGCTCCTGCCCCAAGTGGAGAAGTTTAAGTATCTTGGGGTCTTGTTCACGAGTGACGGGAAAATGGAGCGAGAGATTGACAGACGGATTGGAGCAGCATCTGCAGTGATGCGGACGTTGTACCGGTCTGTTGGGGTGAAGAGGGAGCTTAGTTCTAAGGCAAAGCTGTCGATTTACCAGTCAATCTATGTTCCTACCCTCACCTATGGTCACGAGCTTTGGGTAATGACCGAAAGAACAAGATCGCGGATACAAGCGACTGAAATGAGCTTTCTCCGTAGGATTGCTGGACTCACCCTCAGAGATAGGGTGAGGAGCTCAGTCATCCGGGAGAGGCTCAGAGTAGAACCACTGTTCCTCCACATTGAAAGGAGTCAGTTGAGGTGGTATGGGCATCTGATCAGGATGCCTCCTGGACGCCTCCCACTTGAGGTGTTTCAGGCACGTCCCACGGGGAGGAGATCCCGGGGCAGACCCAGGACTCGGTGGAGAGACTACGTCTCCCAGCTGGTCTGGGAACGCCTTGGTATCCTCGCTGAAGAGCTGAAGCAGGTGGCTGGGGAGAGGGAAGTCTGGGCTTCTCTGCTTGAACTGCTGCCTCTGCGACCCGGACCTCCGGAAAAGCGGTAGAAGATGGATGGATGGATGGATGTATATTGTTCTGCTCCTTTCTTTTAATCTTTTAATCTAATCTATCAAAAATAAAGATTCATTCAATTTTCCCATCGTGGGACTAATAAATATCACCCACAACCCCCTTTTTAAAAAAAAAGCAAATCACTTACTGTGTGCACTTTCACAAAGCAATAAATAAATATAAAAAGCGACGTTTAGTGTAATGATGCACTAACCTGGCTGAGAAAGCAGACGTGCTGCAGGAATAGGCTGCAGGTTGCTGTGACTGGTGCTGCAGTTGAATCAACTGGGTGCAGGTGTGCGGACTAAACTATTTTGCACTTTTTAAATGGGTCTGTTAAACACTTCTTTCAGCCAGGGTGAATTTTACTATGACATTAATTAATTAGAAATTAAAAGAATGCAACACAGAAAAACGTTTTCATTCCACCCTTTTTGAGGGCCCCTCCCTGCAGTGGGCCCTGGGTAAAGAGTACCCTTTCCCCCAGTCCAACGCCCTTGGGTACTGTGGTTTGTTAATCGAGACAATAAATCCAACTCTAGCACTGCCTGTTTCTTTAAAGAGATGTGAATTAGCTTAACTGTGGAGGAAATAGAACAGGTGGGATGCGACGAGCTGGAAGGGTACAAGGTTTTATTTCCTCCAACATAATGAGACACACTTTGTCGCTCAGAGAGCTACTGTGCTGCTGAGACGTGTGTCACAAGCTCTTTTATCCAGTGATACAGACAGAGAGAATGCATGGCACATTAGCATAGCTATTGTCATCTAATACACATGATTAGCACGACATTGGTTGGCTCGAGGACGCATGCGTCCCGTCATCAGGAAGGGGGCAAACACTTTTTCACACCACTGTATATGGTTTGTGTTGACTCATCATGTATCAAGGTCTTGTGTCATAAATATTTTGAGAAGTACTGTTTATACATTAGGAATAAACATCAATCAATCCACCTAAAAAACTGCTAAAATGCCTCTGATAATTGAAGCTGAAACCTGTTTCACAGTTTTATTGACCACCACAATCCAGTGATATTTTTGCAGACATTTTTTTCAGTTTATTAAATTTTTCAGCTGGTCTGAGGTGTGTGCAAAAAAATCGTGTTTTGGTTAACGTTTAGAGGGTCAAAAATGTAATTGAAATGCAATCTTTGACAACCCCATTCATTTTTAAAGGGAAAATTTTTTTGGTTTTTCGTTAATATTTCGGACACCGAGCAAAAACGCTGAAATAAAAATACAAGCATAAATCTCCGGATTGAGCCGCACGTTTTGTTATATATTTTGTGGAGGTTTTCTCAAAGCTGTGAGAAGAGATACGAACCGAAAATCGGCGGAAGATTTGCTGGAATGAGTTTAGAGATAGTAATATACTGTTTCCAATGCTTTGCATTGGGCACACTATAACTACCCAGTAAAACTGTGGTCTGTTTTCCCCCCATTCACTTCTCAAGCTGCTGGTAATGTTGCTTACTTGTTGAGTCTGCCATGCCTACTGTAGTGCTGTAATGTATGCGAACAATTCGATCAAGTGTACTAGTTTTTATGAGTGAATGTACTGTACTCAATCACTCATAAAAACTAGTACACTTGATCGAATTGTTCGCATACATTACAGCACTACAGTAGGCATGGCAGACTCAACAAGTAAGCAACATTACCAGCAGCTTGAGAAGTGAATGGGGGGAAAACAGACCACAGTTTTACTGGGTAGTTATAGTGTGCCCAATGCAAAGCATTGGAAACAGTATATTACTATCTCTAAATTTATTCCAGCAAATCTTCCGCCAATTTTCGGTTCGTATACTCAATCACTCATTGAAACTGTACTGGAAACCAGGGATCACCAGCTGAATCACCTGCCTGAGCAGCAAACGAGTCCCACCTGCTCAGTTCAGCGAGTGGTAGACAGTTGGAGCTCCAGTACAGCACTGAGTGAGTCGGTGTACAACTACTTCTAACGGATCTTTTTAGGTTGACTCAGTACGTTTCAGTGAACTGTGGATCCCATCAGTAACCTCCATCCGAGGCTGCTGCTCTGCTGCTGCAATGCGAGTCTTCCGTCTTCTTTTCAATGCAGCCCGTACACATGAGATGATGCCGAAAAACAAGCGTAGTATGTATGTGCAGGATCCATGTCCTGATTGTGTTTGTTAATATATTAACTTTGCCACCTAATGAAGTGGTCAACTTATTGTACATTATGGGATTTTTGGAATTATTGATCGTACAGAGGGCAAAACAATCATACAAATAGGATAATCACTGTACATCTGGCAACACTGACAACTTCCCACATTCACATGGGGGAGGGGGCCTCTCCAATTTATTTTATTTCTCCATCGAATAGCAAACTACAGCAAACTATTCAGTCAGGTAGCCATTTGTTCTGAAAGAAATGTACTCAGAATTTCAAGTACTTTCAAGCACATTTTGCAGAATTCAAGGACTTTCACAAACTTGAAAAAGAACATTAAAATTAAAGCACTTTCAAATACATTTTGTAGAATTAAAGGACTTTCACAAATTTGAAACAGAACATTAAAATTAAAGCACTTTCAAGCACCCGTAGAAATCCTGATATGCAACAAATATGGAGTATGATCAGCACCTAAATACGCCACATCTGTTTGGTAGATAAGTTATCATAGCAAATGAGGGCTTCTCACTAACACAGTTTGGTTTTTTTATAATGTGCTCAAAAATTGTCAGTAATGTCTTTGTACAAAAAAATCTTAGGACTTTACTTAAACCTGCAGAGCCAGTATATCAAATGATAAATCAAACCTAAGTCATATCATAGAGAAGATGCACTGAGAAACGTTGTACAGCACAGTAACTTAACCCTATATCTGATCTTGCAGCTAACAGAGCAAGGCAAATCGTTGGCATTCATCACAGAGGCAATAGACAAAACTTTATTTACTGTATAGTGAAAAAAAGACAATATTATAATGGTAGATTTTCTCTTTTGGTTGTATGTTAATTAATTTGAATGAAAGTAAATGTTATGAGTAAATGACTTTAATTTCAAGCTGTAAAAAAGGGAGAGGGCATTGAGCTGTATGAATAGAACAATACTTGTAATGAATGTTTTTATTTAGCCCTTATTCAGACAGAAAAGGCCCACTGAGAGGCAACACATTCACACCTGGAAGCTGCCCAGTACAACCACAGACTGACCTGTGGCCACTGAGCAGCTCCACTGAAGCAGTTGGATTGCTTTGACTGTGGAGACCATAAAGATGACTGTGGAGACTGTGGACATTACTGGAAGATCACTGAGAGATCATTGAAAGATCACTGCGATCTGGCCGTTTTTTTTTCATCTACCAGTGATCTCTCAATGATCTCCACCCCTGTGTAAATGGAGTAGAAGAGCACTAGAAACCTTTGACTGCCAAACAAACTCTGAAAGATCCCTCAGCAATCCTCGTCTCTCAGTAAGCTCTACTGGTCTCTCAGTGAGTTGTTGTGGTCTCTCAATGATCTTTCAAAGATTTCTATAGATCACCATGAAAAGTGATCTCCCAAACATTTACACAGGTGTAAATTGTTGAGAGATCAGGCCAATTTTTGAGCTTTCAGTGGTCTCCCAGTGATTTCTGGGCTGTGTAAAAGGGGTATAAGAAAACAAATCAAGAAATGTTTAGTTATGAAATAAAAAAAAATTAAAATTCAGTATAAGGAAAGATGCATCATTAGGCTAAACAAGAACATACTATCCAACCAATACTGCCATACTTTAACTTTAGGATCTGAATAACACATCCAGTGGAGTTGTATGCTTCAAATCAGACACTTACCTTCTGATAAAGCAGATTCAAAGATACTGTTAGATGCCATTAATTGATTATTCCTTTCGATTGTCTTTCCTCGCCACCTTAAAAAAATCACAAATCATAAAAAATGAAATAAGAGCTCCTCCAATTAACTGTAACACCAACATTCACAAGCAATTCACTTAATCACAAACCACACCTACTGTATATATGCTGGCATGAGCATACGCGGGAGTGTACGTGAATTGCTGAGTGTGGCTGGTAATACCCTGCACATGCATGTAGTGTAATGCACAACCTCATACAAAAAATGCACATAGAGTAAGTGAGATACACATACAGAATGTAACACCAGATAAATCTATTGAGGAGGAAATGTTTGTGGTGGTAGTAAAACTAGGTACCACAACAAATAGACCAAAGAAGTTAACTGACTCAACTCCTTCGCATTTAACGTGAGATAAGAGCATTCAGCAAGATTTTTTTTGTTTTGTCTTTTGCTTGCAAATCAACACTAGTGTCCATGCTCAAGCTTGTAACCATAACATTTTTTTTCCATCTTGAAGATATTCAGTAGATTTATTAGTTTATTGGTGACCAATTTTTATCATTGTGCCAATCATAAAACAACTTCTTGAAAACCTTCAAAAAATAATAACTTGGGCCCACATTCATAACATTTCCTAGTGCTAAGAGTCACTCCAAGTGACGTAATTCTTGGAAAATTCTTGGAATTATGATGCTTTCTAAGAATCCCCCCTAACGTTAGGAGCAACTCCTATCAAAAACAAAAGTTATGCACAAAGCCTCTTAACTCTTAAAAGTGGTCTTAAGTCAAGAACATGCTAAGAGGAGTGAGGAGGACTTTTAAGGGGCTTGGGAGTCTCTGAAAAGGAGGAGAAAATGGGGGAAAGACAGAAACAAAGGAGAAACGTTCTTGAAATAATGAATGAGGATGAGGTAATGTTATTAGTTGGATTGTGCTGGGATAATATTTTTGGTTGATCTTATTAGAGATGCGCTAATGTCTCCCACCCAGCACAACAACACTATATCACCAGAAATTAAACATAACACAACTTTAAGGAATCTAGCCAACAGTGTTGGGAGTAACACGTTACAAAGTAACATTACTGTAATGCCACTACTTTTGTAGTAACGTGCCGTGTAACAAAATTACTGTTTAAAAATTCACCAATGCATTATAGTTACTGAAATTTGATTAGATGCATTACTCGTTACTCATTTTATTTATATGGATAGATATTTTTAGCACACATAAATGAATATACAAACTGACCCTACTGTAGCTGATGCAGCCGTCAGTCGACGTGACCTGCTGCAGAGAGCTGAGTCTTCACTACCGAGTGGAGGGAAAGATGAAGCTACTTTGTTTTTGTGGAAATAGACAGATTATTTTTCCTTCGTTGCTGTTAAGGACAAAAGCATATTGGTGGGTTGGAAGCTAAGTGCCAGTTGAGATCGACTACAATCTTCAGAAGCACCTGAAAACAGCAACAAAGCTCCGACAAAGCTAGTGCTAAGTAACGGCTAGCTATGCTACCAACACTGTGTTAGTGGATCTACGCCGTCTGAACAGTCTCAACAGCCACGGCTGGATTTCAAGCACAGGTATGCATCTGGACAGTTTGTTACCCAGTAAGGATTAAACCAACTGACTGCCAGATACGTCGTTACAGACTGAAGATGTGATAACAGTGAATTTCCATCAGACAGCTGAGACTGTGATCCACACACATTTACTTGCTACCTGGATAAAGATTATTCAAAAATGGATTTTGATCTCCAGAAGGAATTTGAGGGACTGGATCATGTCTCTGTCACAGCAGTCATTTGGACAGTGGATAATGGACATTTTCTTTGGATCACTGTACATCGGATTATTTATTTATTAACCTTTATTTATACAGGCAGTCTCATTGAGACACAAGGTCTCATTTTCAAGAGAGGCCCATCAAAACAGCACACAGTACAACACAGAGTTACAGACAACACTAAAATTAAAATTAAATCACCCTTTATTGTCATTCAATCCATACAGCCAATCATGTACAGTAGAATGAAATTGTGTTTCTCTTATCTACAGTGTTAATCACACACATATATAGGATCAGAGGGGTCGCTGCCATGCAAGGCACCGCCACAGATTTCCCTCCTCCATTCCATTATTGCTGAGCACCAAGCTGGACGGCAGGAAGTTCCGCTTTTTTATATGGTCTTTGGCATGACCCGGCCGGGATTTGAACCCCTGCCTCCCGGGTGTGGGGCGGATGCTCTACCAACTGAGCCACCACTCCAGTAAGCAACTTTAATCAGTACAGAACAACAAAGAAAATGTGCAGAGAGTGCTGAATGATAACAAATTAGAGTACTAAGAACAAGAACAGTTTCCCAATGATGCCTTCTCCAGTGACCCGATAAAAAGTTTAAAATCTCCCAAGGGAATCAAGCTAGACAACTTCAGACTCTGCTACAGCAGTGTGAGTTCCAAGTTGAGGGAGCAGAGTACGAAAACGCCTTGTTGCCAAGCTCTGTACAGACAGAGGGGACAGTAAAAATAATGAAGTCCTGGGAGCGTAAACTATGACTGCATTGAGCGTATAACATGTAAGATTATAAATATGTGGGTAGCAGGCCGAGGATGGATTTGTAGATGAAATTATACCAGTGCAAGAGTCTGCGCATGGACAATGATGACCAGCTGACCAGGGAGTACAAGTGCAGTGATGTGTGAGGGGTTTACATCCTGTCATGAATCTTAGTGCTCCATGATAGACTGTATCCAGCAAGTGAAAAGACTGAGCAGAGGCATTCATATAAGTAATATTCCCATAGTCAAGAAAAGGCAAGAAGGTGGCAGCAACAAGCCTTTTCCTAGCATTAAAAGAGAAACAGGATTTGTTTCTGAAGGAGAAGCCTAATTTCAATTTCTTTAAAAGGTTTTCAGTGTGGGGTTTAAAAGAAAGGTTTTCATCAATTGTGATACCCAAGTATTTGTATAAGGCCACAAGCTCAATGGAGGTATTTTGAGCAGATGTAATGTAAGGAAGAACTGCTGGCACCTTCTTATTACCAGAAAACAACACTGTCTTGTTTTTGTTGGCATTTAGCATGAGTCTGTGATCACACAATTGAGACTGAATGGTGTCAAATGCTGACTGCAGACGTTCAAATACAAGGGCAACAGTGCTTGCACAGCGATAGACAATACTATCATCAGCACAGAGATGTACAGACGCATTTGTATTTTTACTCACACTGTTGACGTAGGTAATGAAGAGAGTGGGTCCGAAAACTGAACCCCATGGCACACCTTGTTAAACCCATATCATAAAAGTAAGATAAACATGGACAACTTTATGCAGTTATGCCAACTCTCACTCCAAAATGAGTAATTACTGGCAATATCATGTTGATTTTCTTCAGATCTTTCCAGTAATAATAGCTCTCAAGGCAGGATAACGCAGACTGAACATGTTCTGAAAGCTCTGTCTGAAACAGTTTGTTTTCAGCCTGACATTAATAAGCCTGCAATGTAATCCATTAATTAAATTATCTTGCTATGTGTGCAAGATGATTTACATATACATTTAAAAGTAACGTGAAAGGTACTTTTTCAAGTAACTAGTTACTTTAATCATGCAGTAATTGGTAAAATAACTCAATTACTTTTGAAAAGAAGTAACTAGTAACTGTAATTAGTTACTGTTTTTTAGCAACTTGCCCAACACTGCTGGCCACTGGTAAGATGCATCAATGTAGTAGTGACTATTTGGGCTTCTCTCAGCCATCAATTAAAGCTGAGCCAGTCTCCCTCATTAATATCAGTAAGCCTGTGCCAGTCATTCTACTTTTACTAGCATAATACAAAAACTTGAAGAAATAAATAAACTAGAAAAGCACTCGGAGAGCGCAGACCTCCGCCAAGCGGCACAGTTCCCCCCATACAGTGTTTGTGTGTACGTTTTCAGATTCCCTGAGCATGAAAAGATATGAGTAGCAATTGGATTCACAATGATTATTTGTTTATTTGACATGGACAGTGCAATAAAGAGACAATTAATGAATGACAATCAATGTGATAGTGATAGGATTAGTGGTTCAGTAGTGTAAAACGGGGCTATAAGGGACGGCGGGTTGATAAGGGACACTTTTGTGGGAAATGTTTTAAATGTAATTCTGCTTTTTTTATTTTGAGCAGGACGCTGAGTTGTGTTGTTATTGTCAAATATCCATGAATCCTTCATCAAATGTAGGCGGAAGCAAAATTAAAAAAGCAGAATTACATTTAGAAAAGTGTCCCATATTACCCCGCTGTCCCTTATAGCCCCGTTTTACGGTTGTAAAAGCATTGCCTCCTTGGCGGAGGTAATAAACTGAAGTGTTGGTGTGTCCATCTCCTCCACTGACGGATGCAGATTGGTTAGACAGGTTGCCGTGAGTTTTATATTATATTGGGGTTGCGCTCGGCGGCAAAACAGAATTTAGAATTTTCCCCGGCAGAGAGGTCGTTTTTACGCAGTGCCTATAGCTGGGCGGGGAATTTGTGGCAAATAATCGGGCGGCGGACAGGTGGCCTTGTCAGGTTTTGTAGCGTGGCGCAAAAACACGCACGCTGGGGGGCCCAGGCCAGCAGTGTTTTCGGCGTGCTTTTGTGCCTAAAACGTTGAAGAACGCGGAGTTTGTGTTGGTCAGACACGACGACCAGCGCAATGTGCGCAGCGCCTATGGCTGGCGGGCCCAGGCCACCAGTGTTTTCCGCATGCTTTTGTGGCTAAAACGTTGAAGAAGGCGGAGTTTGTGTTGGTCAGACACGATGCCCAGCGCCGTCCATTGCGCCTGCGCACATGTTGAAAATGGCCATATGTCACAGTGTGGAAAAATGCTTTAAAAAATTCCTGTATGCAGACGGTGATGCGGATCATCCCCAAAATTTAATCAGTTCTTCCTTGTACCATTTCCAACAACGCCTGAAAGTTTCATGGAAATCCGTCCAAGACTTTTTGAGTTATCTTGCTAACCAACAGACAAACAGACAGACAGACAAACAGACAGACAGACAAACACACAAACCCTGGCAAAAACATAACCTCCTCCTGGCCTTTTCGGCCTGGCGGAGGTAAAAATGTCATCATCACTATAAAAAGAGGAGTAGGTTGCTGTGTAATTTTCTCACATATTTTGTAGGCTGTAATTTCAAAAGATAGCTAAAAAATTGTTAAACAAGAAGGCCTGTTGGTCTGTATAATAGGCAAAGCAAGTTTATTTGTATAGCACATTTCAAGTACAAGACAATTCAAAGTGCTTTACAAAAAAAACATTAAAACATGCTGCAAAAGAAATACATAATACTACACATTTTCTCATCTACACGTGTTAGGAATCAATTTCAGTGGTATCAATATAAATATAGTCAGAGAGAGAGTGCTTTTTTTTTTTTTCTTCTTTCTTATACTGACCAATCACAGCCTTGAAAGGACAGTGTCATATCTTGAAATGGGGTCAAACACAGCTTCTCACTAAGATAAAAGTTTTTGGCTTTTCCTTTCTCAGAGTTGCTCTCAGAGTGTTACTGAATCACTTTCTTTTTTGATGGTCCAGTTAGTAATTACAGCTCCTTGCTCGGCATGGGGCTGCCTTTGCTGAATACAAATTATCATTTCAGTTAAAGGAGCTTTATTGCAATTGTGATTATTATTATTATGTTTAGTGAGAATCGATAATAGTGCAGGTGAAACATATAGTATATACCGTGCTAGGTGAACAAAGTGTTAGGACAATTACAACATACAAAGTATGTGCAACATATGCGAGTGTGTGTGTGTGCATATGGAGAGGATTGGATGACATGTACAACCCCAATTCCAATGAAGTTGAGACATTGTGTAAAACGTAAATAAAAACAGAATACAATACAATTCTTTTCAAACCTATATTCAATTGAATACACTACAAAGACAAGATATTTAATATTTAAACTGATAAACCTTATTGGTTTTTTGTTTTAACAAATATTTACTCATTTTGAATTTGATACATGTAACACATTCCCAAAAAGTTGGGACAGGTGCAACAAAAGACTGGGAAAGTTGAGGAATGCTCAAAAAACACCTTTTTGGAACATTCCACAGGTGAACAGGTGAATTGGAAACAGATGAGTGTCATGATTGGGTATACAAGGAGCATCCCTGAAAGGCTCAGTCATTCACAAGCAAAGATGGGGTGAGGTTCACCACTCTGTGAACAATTGTGTGGGCAAATAGTCCAACAGTTGAAGAACGTTTCTCAACATACAATTGCAAGGAATTTTGGGATTTCATCATCTACAGTCCATAATGTCATCACAAGATTCAGACAATCTGGAGAAATTTCTGCATGTAAGCGGCAAGGCCGAAAACCAACATTGACTGCCCGTGACCTTTCATCCCTCAGGCAGCACTGCATTAAAAACCAGCATCATTCTGTAAAAGATGTTACTGTGTGGGCTTAGGAACACTTTGGAAAATCACTGTCAGTTAATACAGGTTGTCACTACATCTACAAGTGCAAGTTAAAACTAACAACGCGAAAGCCATATATCAACAACACCCAGAAACGCTGCTGGTTGCTTTGGACCCGAGCTCAACTGAGATGAACTGACACAAAGTGGAAAAGTGTGCTGTGGTCTGATAAGTCCATAATTCAAATTGTTTTTGGAAATCATGGACGTTGTGTCGTCTGGGCTAACGAGGATAAGGACCATCCAGATTGTTATCAGCGTTAAGTTCAAAAGCCAGCATCTGTGATGATATGGGGGGGTGTTAGTGCCCATGGCATGGCCTGGACTGTTGAGCAAATGAAGTCGTGCATCAAGCAAGAATGGGAAAGAATTCCACGTACAAAGCTTCAACAATTAGTGTCCTCAGTTCCTAAACACTTACTGAGTGTTGCTAAAGGGAAAGGTGATGTAACACAGTGGTAAACATGCTCCTGTCCCAGCGTTTTGGAACATGTTCCAGGCGTCAAATTCAAAATGAGTGAATATTTGCCAAAAACAAAGTTTATCAGTTTGAACGTAAATAAAATATGTGCATATCTGGTCTTTGTAGTATATTCAATTAAATATAGGTGAAAAGGATTTGCAAATCATTGTATTCTGTTTCTATTTACATTTTACACAGCGTTTCAACTTCATTGGAATTGGGGTTTGCATAAATACACATAAACTTGGATATAAATGCATATGAGTATACACAAACACTTATACAGAATATATAATAATACATATACACATGTACCATGTATGCCGTGCAGATTATCCTGATCCCGGTCCCCAAACAAGACCTCACCTTATAGGGCGGGGGGGGGGGGCGAGGGGGCAGCAAGCCACCCTGACTCATAAATGAGTCCACTACCCAAGAATCTCCAGTGCCCCACCCAGTGGCGACCAGCACACAACCCCCAATCCAATCCTGCCAACACCAATGTGGATCCACACCACCACTACCAACCTACCAACCAGCCCAGCACCAGCAGGGCCATCCCAAGTGGGGTGCACCCAGGAAAGGAGAGCCAGAGGAGACACCCCCCACCCCCACAGGGAGGGACAGGAGAGGAGAGACCTGCCGGAACACCAGTCAGCCACCCCCCCGCTTGCAGCAATAGGTGCAGCCATCCCACACCAAACCCAACATCCACTGCCTGCACACACAAGGGGGAAGCGAACAAACACGCAAAGCAGGAAAAGCCCTGCAGGGGGAGGAGGGGGCGGGGAGGGTGAGGGGCCAAGCAGGAAGCACAAGACTTTGCCCCCCACCCGAAGGGTCCAGACGCTGGCTCTGACCCATGCCCACCCAATCACCCAAATAACTTCAGTTAGGACTCCTTAGGGATTTTAAAGTTAAGATTGGAGCTCTCTTAGAGGTCCCTCAGAATGTGGGTGAATACGGGCACTGTATTTTAATTTATTGACAATCCAGATGCTAATTAATGTTTGCTCATTCTGCATATTATGCAAATAATTCTGAAATTCAATCAAGAGATCAATATCAATGGCATAAAATAAAATACATACATCATACAAATGAATACCTAAATTAGAGTATTTCACGAGTCCGGTCATGAACTATAATGAATGAGAAAAAAACATCCCTTTTTCACTCAAAAAGGTGTATTAAACCCACCACTTTGCTTATAATTTACATCTATGAAGTCAGTGAGTTTCTTTGATTCTTTTCTCTTGATCCACTTGTGGTTTCCATCTTAGATTTCACTTTCCCTTGTTTAGTTTTGACATTAAACAAAGGCTTTAGTACGTTTAGGTACTTAAAGTGTATTTTTTTAAAACTAAGTATAGATTATAGGCTGGCTTAATATGTATTCTTATACACAGCACATTCTTCATTATACATATTGCTTCATATCATGATGCTCACAATTCTGACCAAACAATGGCAATATATTATGTTTGGAGTGAGACCTGCCACAGAATGTTAGACTTGTCCTTTCTAACGTTAAGTGTTCTAATGTTTAATTCTATAAAGGATGAAATATCTGAAAGGAAATGTTGGTTCTTCGAATGTCACATACTGTACTTAACTACTGTGGAAGGCAGTCAGTAACACACAGTAGATGTTTACAGTGCATCTAAGCATTATAGCCGCTGCCAGCTTGTGTGAACTTACTTGCAATTAAACTGATTCAGCTTCTGATCTGAAGTACAAAATGTTCATCCAGAAGCCAAATCCTTAAAAAAGCCTGCTTTATATCAAAACCTAAGCTAAATGCTAGTTCACCGTACAGTGAAGTTCAATTTGGAAGGAAATCTGGGGGTAAAGTCATATTGCTAAAACAAAGTTCATTTAACTTATCAGAATGAACGGGGGTAGGAAGTAATGCATCTTATCCACCATGGTCTTATGCTTCTTTGCACAACTTCCACATTATACAAATTAAACTGCTGGTGATATTGTGCTTACAAATAAATAACAGTGAAATTAATTAAACTACAGACATTTTCAAAGGGAAATTGTGTTTTAATGGAATTTCCCTGGAATTCCTCCATTGTGGGACTAATAAAGGCTTATCTTATAAAAGCTAAGAGAACTGTAAAACACATATGCATCAAAGCTTCTGCAATAAATATAGTAACAAGTAAGGCAAGTGGAGGTAGAGACGCTGTGGTTGCGGTATTCTTACCCTAGCTGAAGTGCCCCCGTACTGGGCAGAGGTGGGAGCTAAAGCTCCTTGCGGTTTGTTTCAGCTGAGCAGCAAGTCAGGTGCAAAGCGTTCCACTGAACTCTCTCATTCTTTCTCTGGACCTTTGTCTCTTTGCGGTATCTTTCTGTCTCTTGACTTCTACATGGCTCCTCTCTGCTTCCGCTCTCTCTGCTACCATACACATCTTCCTTTATGACACTCTCTCCTTCTCGGCATTTCTCTGTTTTTTGGTTTTGGTTTGTGGTTCTCCCAATTCCCACGCAGATGACTTTTTGTCTTCGAAGTTTGTTCTCTCAGTGACATGTAAAGTCACCAAAAGAGAGACTGCCTTTCTGCAGACATTGCAACCCACTTTATTTGGTTTCTGTTAATCTGGCACTGTGGCTTTGAAGCACAAGTGTGTGTGTGTGTGTGCGTGCGTGTGTGTGTGCGTGCGCGTGTGTGTGTGTGTAATCAAACTAACCACCTGTCTCCTCGACCAACAGTTTTCACCAAAGAGGTAGCTGTGGTTAGAGTGAGCAAAATGGAGGCAGAAGGCATTGTGGTGTGTGCTTCTGAGTGCCCATATGTTCTGTTGCGGTGTGTGCACAGAGGATAGAAAGAGTGAGTGAGTCACCGCTGTTTAAAGTGAGCCTCAGTGCAGGTCAGACTCTTAGACCACCGTGACCACTTGTGTGTGTACTGTTTAGTCATGTTGTGGGGACACAGAGCTGTTTACACAATAACTACATGACGTCTGGCATTCATTTTATGGGCAAAACGTAAACTGCTACATTTCATCAGGAAGACGTCATCTGAAGATAAAGAGATTGTAGTTTGAGGCAAGCACTGGTTAACTTTAATACAGACACTTGGATTCATTGTGTCAATGGGGTCACTGTAACGTAGGGGTGCCCAACCTGGGGCTTCTGGAACGTTCAGGTTTCTGTGGGAAATTTTCTCATTTCACTTCTTAATTGGTCCAAAGATTTGCAAATAATTTGCTGTTGTTGTGCACAGGTGCAAGGGTGCCTACAGAACACATACACAACAATGACAAATTATTTGCAAATCTTTGGACCAATTAAGAAGTAAAATTAGAAAATTTCTCACAGAAACCTGAATGCTCCAGGAGGCCCAGGTTGGGCACCCCTACTGTAATGGGTTCTGAAGTGATAAAGACACAAATTGTGTGTGATAAGTGATCATTTAGAATATGCTGTTTTTATTGCATGCAATTAACAGTGAGGCTTAAATCCCCCCAATTTAATGTGTCATAGCCTCAGAACATACATGACCTTAAAGAAGGAAAGAGTTCCTTAAATTATCTAGATTACAAAAAATAAGTAGGGTATTGGCTGCTATAGATATGAGGGTCAGTCTGACAAAACACACCACTGAATTTGCATAAAGTACGATTGTCATGTCCGCTGCGTAATTTCGCAGCGAACATATGAATTGGCAGTGAGCCCAAAATGCAGTGTAAGTAACGTGTTTATTTACAGTGAAAAAATGTACAGGAAAATGTCCAAATAACAGTCACAGTGAGAATGGGTGAGACAACCGGCTACAAACTTCGTTGGCTCAGGGGAAATGCCAAACGCGCTCCAAGCAGACAGGAGAGGAGAGAAAAGGCACAAAAGAAAGACTTACAATTGTGTTGGAGCGGAAAGGCTCTGAAATACAACATGATGAAGTCCAGAGGGAAGGAGCCAACACTCAGTGAGCCAGGATGTCCAATGTAGACTTTAAGCTGCCACCCTGACTGGTCACACTGCCTCCCTATTAGTACACAAAATCCTAACAAAGGCAAGTGGACATAGCCATGTGGCAAGCAGGTGTGTGACTGATTGAACCTGTGTGTGTGTGTGTGGTGAACCATACAGCTGGTGAATGTCTGGTGAGAGGAGGAGGCATGGCTGTAGGACTGGCGGAGAGCAAGGCTCAATCTGCCAGCTGGAATTAATAAGACATAAACAAAACCTACTTCCAAAGGTCATGGACGGGGTGAACAACCCCAAACACAACAGTGCCCCTACCCAAGGGGTGGGTACCAGACACCCACTGTACCATCAAAACAGAAAAAAACAACCTACCTCCCCCCACTCAAAAGGCCAATACAACAAACCAGGGAGGGAGGTGGGGGGAAACAGGTTAGGAGGGATAAATCAAGAAAGGGTAAATACCACAATACAACACTACAACACACTTTTCCCAACCCCAAAACTGAGCTAACCCACCCCACCCCCAAGAGTCCCACAGTTCAGGGGGCTGACCAGAGTCCAAGGCCCAGCAGGTGGCCGTAAGTTCAGATGGCCGACCAAAATTCCAGTGCCAGCAGGCAGCCTGCAGAATGGTATCAGGCAGCCTGCCAGAGAAAAAGGGCCACTTGACGCAGGAACCTAGTCCTTCGGGTGGTCGGCCCGCATAGTTGAGCCACCAGGCCAGGAGGGAAAGATGAGGCAGCGGCCTACCCACCGGAAGACTGAAAGGTGGGTGGCCGGACTGAAGAAGGGGACCCCCTGCAGTTCCTGGAGGCAGGGCCAGGTGGATCACGGCGGAGCCTGGCGGAAGAGGAAGGGACACCCCGAGGACCTCTGGAAGGCAGGAAGGGACCTTGGTGTCCCCAAGCTGGCCGGCTGCACCCTCAATGGTCCTGGCTTGGGACTGGGACTCGGCTGGACCCTCGATGGTCCCAACTTGGGACTGGGACTCGGCTGCACCCTCGATGGTCCCGGCTTGGGACTGGGACTCGGCTGCACCCTCGGTGGACTCCAACTGAGCCATGGTTGCACCCGTGGTGGAGCCCAGCTGAACCCCTGCTGCACCCACGGTGGGACCCAGCTGGGTCGCTGCTGACCCCAATGCCATCTTGGCCATGGGCCAGCTGACCCGTATGAGCACCCAAGCAAGGAGGCAATTGACCACAGGCACCCTGGACTGGTACTGGGTGCTCCCGACAATCACCTCAACCGGAACCTCGGTGACCTCCGGTTGTAAACCTGGGTCCACAGACTCATCCAGCGATGGAAGACTCTCTCCGACGACTCTGGAAATAGACTCAGAAAGAGAGGAGGAAGGGTCAGAGTTGCCGGCAGCGGCAGAGCCCGGCGAGGCAAGCCCAGGTGCAGCTGGCTCTCCTCACCTAAAGCTAGGCAAAAATACTCAATAATAGAAAAGAGAAAGACGAAAGAGAGCACTTGCCTTAGCTCAAGCTCTACTGCTGTCCAGGACTTTGGCGATCCGGGCGACATCTTCACAGGTTCGGCCTCCAAGAGGTTCCGCTCAGGCGCTGACTCTGCTGTGGCAGCCTCCACAGCAGGCATGATGGTCACTGCAGTCTTATCTTCCCCAGCTGCCACGGTCCACGCTGGTGACTCTTCTGGCGTGGTGGCTGGGATCCGGTTCACCATTGCTGCGGGAGGACACCCCTCCTGGACCTCTGGCTCCTCCTGGTCCCGACTGCTTGGCTCCGGTTTCGGCAGGCAAACAAAGGAGAGTGGAGAAAGGGCTGGTGAACAGTTTTTAACAGCAGCAGGTGGGGAGAGCTCAGGACACTTCTTTCCCTGAACCTCCCTACCGGGAATCAGGCAAGAAATTTCATTATTAATGTGAGTCAAATGAAAAATAACTTGCCCGTTTTTCCGGATTAAAGATGTCGGTTGCTGCTGCTTGGATGTCATCACCCGTCCGTGGTGGCGGTGTGGTGGTGCTAGGCTCCTCTGTAGGAGATATAGGAGCCGCCCCTCTCGCCACAGGAGCGGGAGACCCCGGTGAGGGAAGCAAGTGCCCCTCTTCAGCCGGCAAACAGACTGAAGAAGAAGACCTCGCAGCGGGGGTAACTAGGCTCGGTGTAGAAGCTGGAGCAGTTAGTGGGGCTGAATCATTATTCTCGGATTCTGGGTGACACTGACATTGCTGATCTGATCGTGGCCATCTTGGAGCGGGTAATGGAGGAGAGGGAATGATGGCCGCCGGCGGAGAAGGGCATTTCTGTTTGGGCTTCATCCAGAAAGCCCTCCTCGTCAGGTCGGGGAAAGCCTGCTCGAGCGCACAGACACCGGAGAGCAGCTCGGAGTACTCAGGGTAATCCCAGAGGCCCCGGTGAGTCCTCAGGATCCGTATCACTCCATCGAGGCAAGCTAACCGCTCTCCGGGCCTGGTGGCGATACGCGTCCTCCAGAAGTTCCCAGATTCGCCAGGCTGCCCGCTGCTCCTCCGCACTGGGCTGTCCTGCTGCCCATCCACTAAAACCAGTGTGGGAATGGCTAGATCAGGATATCACGCTCTGAGCAGGTTGGTGAAAAAAAACATAAAAAATGAGTAGCCCGTTACTTACTGCATGGGCTCTTTTTAGTGGCAGCTTACTGTCATGTCCGCTGCGTAATTTCACAGTGAACATATGAACTGGCAGTGAGCCCAAAATGCAGTGTAAGTAACGTGTTTATTTACAGTGAAAAAATGTACAGGAAAATGTCCAAATAACAGTCACAGTAAGAATGGGTGAGACAACCGGCTACAAACTTCGTTGGCTCAGGGGGAATGTCAAACGCGCTCCAAGCAGACAGGAGCGGAGAGAAAAGGCACAAAAGAAAGACTTACAATTGTGTTGGAGCGGAAAGGCTCTGAAATACAACATAATGAAGTCCAGAGGGAAGGAGCCAATACTCAGTGAGCCAGGATGTCCAATGCAGACTTTAAGCTGCCACCCTGACTGGTCACACTGCCTCCCTATTAGTACACAAAATCCTAACAAAGGCAAGTGGACATAGCTGTGTGGCAAGCAGGTGCATGACTGATTGAACCTGTGTGTGTGTGTGTGTGTGTGTGTGTGTGTGTGTGTGTGTGCGCGCGTGTGGTGAACCATACAGCTGGTGAATGTCTGGTGAGAGGAGGTGGCATGGCTGTAGGGCTGGCGGAGAGCAAGGCTCAATCTGCCAGCTGGAATTAATAAGACGTAAACAAAACCCACAGCCACAGGTCATGGGTGGGGTGAATGACCCCGAACGACGAGGGGTGAACGACCCCAAACGACGAGGGGTGAACGACCCCACGAGGGGTGAACGACCCCTCGTCTATTATATAGTTGTGTGTTCTGACAGAGATGGCGCATTCTTACCAACTCAAACTCCTCGAAGCACTAACAGTGGTTGAGCCTGTCTGCCAAGTTAGTTAGATGAGGGACAGGAAAGAGTTACAGTGTGCCTGGTATAGCTCCTAAGTGGCTCAGAGTGACTGAACATATGAGTCACTCCAGTTAATAGCAATCAATAGTTTTTACTGAAAAAAACAAGAACTACTTCCAAAGCAACTGGGTGAACACAGTGGGAGCCCTGGCTGAAACAAACAAAGACAGGGAGAAGGCCAAGAATACAGTAATGGACCATCAGATTCTGGCTTCTAGCTTCTCCCCTAAAATAAGGATCTAGAAAAACCCCAAAACAAGACTACCGGTAATTTCCATCTCAATTTAGGAATAATAAGCAGAACTGTAGAAAAACTAAGATAATGGAGAATGAGCTGAGCTGCTGGTGGACACTGGTAGTTGATGAAGTACCTGACTTGATGCTCGCTCTGCCTTCTTTTGTAGGCAGTCTCCAGTAGTCCACAATCAATGACATCTGAGTCAAAACTAAGCAGAGACAAATTAATATCAAGTAAACACAAGCACACACCTTTGTGCGCAGTGCACAAAGGCACTCGCAAGAGGGCCCAATTCTCTTAACCTTAGCTCACTCCTTTGGGAGGAACATCTCACACCAGCCAAGAGAGCAGGAGGCAGATTTTGCTTCTCACCGCCAGGACACACAGAGCGGGTGCTTACGTGAGGTGGTTCATTCATGACCCAACCAACAGCCAAAACAAAATAAAATTAGTTCTGAAAAAATAATCCTATAAGAGTCCCACTACACCTGTCCGCTGTCCATCCATCCATCCATTCATCCATCGATCGATCCATCCATCTACTACCACTTTTCCAAAGATCCAGTTATGAAGGCAGCAGCTCAGGCAAAGAAGCCTAGACTTTCCTCTTCCCATCCACCTGCTCCAGCTCTTAGTAGACATAGTCTCTCCAGCGTGTCCTGAGTCTGCCCCAGGGTCTCCTCCCAGTGGGATGTGCCCAAAACATCTCAACTGGGAGGCATCCAGGAGGCATGCTGATCAGATGCTCAAACCACCTCAACTGGCTCCTTTTGATGTGGAGGAGCAGATTCTACTCTGAGCCTTTCCTGATGACTGACCTCCTCACCCTATCTCTAAGGGTGAGTCTAGCAAGCCTACAGAGAAAGCTCATTTCAACCGCTTGTATCCACAATCTTGTTCTTTCGGTCATTACCCAAAGCTCATGACCACAGGTGAGAATAAGAATGTAGGTTGACCGGTAAATCAACAGTTTTGCCTTAGAGCTCAGCTCCCTCTTCACCAAAGCAGACCAGTACAACATCCGCATCACTGCAGATGAAGCTCTGTCAATCTCCCACTCCATTTCACTCTCACTCGTGAATAAGACGGCAAGATACTTAAACTCCTCCCCTTAGGGCAGGAGCTCATCCCCGACCCGGCAAGGACAATCAATCCTTTTGCGGATGAGGACCTTGGATTTGGAGGTGTTGATTCTCATCCAAGCCCCTGTGATAGGCGAGTCGTCCCCCTCATCCTCAGGCTCTGCTTCCTCTGTTGAAGGTGTGTCAGTGGGATTGAGGAGATCCTTGAAGTATTCCTCCCACTGCCCGACGATGTCCATAGTCAAAATCAGTAACGCCCCATTCACAGCATACAAAGCGTGGACAGGGAGCTGTTCCCCCTCCTGAGTTGCCGGACAGTTTGCTAGAATCTCTGTGAGGCTGACCAAAAGTCTTGTTCCATGGCCTCACCAAGCTACTCCCACACCCGAGCTTTTGCTTCAGCAACTACCTGAGCTGCACTCCACTTGTCCTGTTGGCACACCTCAGCTGCTTCGGGAGTCTCACAAGCCAACCAAGCTTGATAGGACTCCTTCTTCAGTTTGATGGCTGCCTTCACCTCTGATGTCCACCACTTGGTTCGGGGGTTGCCACCATGAGATGCACTAACGACCTTGTGGCCACAGCGCTGGACAGCTGCTTCAACAATGGAGGTGGAGAACATGGCCCATTCAGACTCCATGTCTCCAGACTTCCTCGGAATGTGGTCGAAGTTCTTCTGAAGGCGGGAGCTGAAGACCTCTTGGACAAGGGCCTCAGCCAGACATTCCTAGCACATCTTCACTATATGTTTAGGTCTGCCGGGTCTGAATGGCATCCACCCCTGCCATCAGATCCAACTCACCACCAGGTGGTGACCAGTTGACAGCTCTGCACCTCTCTTTACCCGAATGTCCAAGACATACAGAATGGTTGCACATTTTTCTGTGCATTTCATTAAGAGGCATTTCAATAAAATACCTTACAGCCATATCATCACCTTGTATTGTGATGATTCACATGTCGTCTTGGCAAAAATTTTTACTCCAGATGCCCTTCCTGACACAACCCTGCCCATTTATCTGAACTTGGGACAATCACAGGGAGTACACTGGCATGTACACCCCCTGTGGCTGGGTAACCAACTTTTTGCTTCCCCCATTCCATTATGCTGAGCACCAAGCTAGAAGGAGGGAAGTACCATTTTTATATGGTCTTTGGTATAACCCAGCTAGGGCCTGAACCCATGACCTTCCAGTTGTGGGGCGAATGCTCTACCTCTAGGTAGGGCTGGGCAATATAGCTCAAAAATGTATCGCAATATAATTTCTCTATACTGCAATACATGATACATATCACAATTTGTATTTTGTGTACTGAATGCCCTTTAAAATTTGGTTTACTTACATTTTTATTAGAAATTTTCCACAGAGGAAAATTTCCACAGAGGAAGCAGGGTTTGTGGACGAGGGGGATGACTCACCTATCACAGGGGCTGAGGTCGCCAAGGTGGTTAAAAATCTCCTTGGTGGCCGGGCCCCGGGGGTGGACGAGATTCGCCCTGAGTACCTCAAGGCCCTGGATGTTGTTGGGCTGTCATGGTTGACACGCCTCTGCAACATTGTGTGGAGGTCGGGGGCAGTGCCTTTGGCATGGCAAACCGGGGTGGTGGTTCCTCTTTTCAAAAAAGGGGACCGGAGGGTGTGCTCCAACTTAAGAGGTATCACATTCCTCAGCCTCCCTGGGAAGGTCTATGCCAAGGTACTGGAGAGGAGAGTCCGGCTGTTGGTTGAACCTCGGATTCAGGAGGAGCAATGTGGTTTTCGTCCTGGCTGTGGCACATCGGACCAGCTCTTTACCCTCTCGAGAATTCTCAAGGATTCGTGGGAGTTTGCCCAACCAGTTTATATGTGTTTTGGGGACTTGGAGAAGGCATTTGACCGCGTCCCTCATGGTTTTTTGTGGGGGGTGCTTCGGGAGTATGGGGTATCGGGCTTGTTGTTACGAGCTATTCGGTCTCTGTACGACCGTTGTGAGAGTTTGGTTCGTATTGCCAACACTCGGTCGGACTCATTCCCAGTGAGAGTTGGACTTGGCCAGGGCTGCCCTTTGTCACTGATCCTGTTCATAATTTTTATGGACAGAATTTCTAGGTGCAGCCAGGGAATGGAGGGTGTCATGCTTGGTGACCACAGGATCTCATCTCTGTTGTTTGCAGATGATGTTATCCTGTTGGCTTCATCCAGCAATGACCTACAGCTCTTGCTAGGATGGTTTGCCACTGAGTGTGAAGCGGCTGGGATGAGAATCAGCACCTCCAACTCCAAGTCCATGGTCCTCAGCCGGAAAAAGGTGGATTGTCCTCTCTGGGTTGGGGACAGGCTCCTGCCCCAAGTGGGGGAGTTTAAGTATCTTGGGGTCTTATTCACGAGTGTGGGGAAAATGGAGCGAGAGATTGACAGACGGATTGGAGCAGCATCTGCAGTGATGCGGACGTTGTACCGGTCTGTTGTGGTGAAGAGGGAGCTGAGTTCTAAGGCAAAGCTGTCGATTTACCAGTCAATCTACGTTCCTACTCTCACCTATGGTCAAGGCTTTGGGTAATGACTGAAAGAACAAGATCGCGGATACAAGCGGCTGAAATGAGCTTTCTCCGTAGGATTGCTGGACTCACCCTCAGAGATAGGGTGAGGAGCTCAGTCATCCGGGAGAGGCTCAGAGCAGAACCGCTGCTCCTCCACATTGAAAGGAGTCAGTTGAGGTGGTATGGGCATCTGATTAGGATGCCTCCTGGATGCCTCCCACGAGGTGTTTGGGCACGTCCCACTGGGAGGAGACCCCGGGGCAGACCCAGGACTCGGTGGAGAGACTATGACTCCCAGCTGGTCTGGGAACGCCTTGGCATCCTCTTTGAAGAGCTGGAGCAGGTGGCTGGGGAGAGGGAAGTCTGGGCTTCTCTGCTTGAACTGCTGCCTCCGCGACCCGGACCTCCGGAAAAGCGGTAGAAGATGGATGGATGGATGGATGGATGGATGGATGGATTTTATATATTCATTTCATTTATGAAAAAGCTGACTAATAAAATAAAATGAAAACTTATGTCAGAGGAAATGCTTCACAACAATATGTAAATGAGCAGTGTCTTTTTTCCTATGTTTAAATGTAAAAGAAGAATAAAATCACCCTGAGTAGAGGATTGGGTAGCTCAGCTGGCAAACATTTTAGAACAAAAATGTGGGATTATTTTGAAAATGTAAAAATTACAGGGCCTGCTCAAGAGAAAATAACATGAGGTCATGATCTAAAGAGAAATGGAGAAAGAGCCAACACTGTTAGACATTACAAGGGGTGTTGCCAGTAAGTTACTGCAATTAAATTACAGGATAGTGCTGTAATTGAAAACAATACAATGATAGTTCATTATTGAAATGAAGACTTATTAATCTAAATGTCATTATCAGCAATACAAAAATGATAAATGACTGAATTAAAATCTCTTTGTACAGACTGCTGTTTAATTAAAAAAAAGTGCACTAAAGCCATTACAGTAGGCTAAATACAGTAAGAAACTGTATTTTCCAAAAGTACAGCAATGTAAATGATTGGATTTTACAGCTGAATTCAACAAAAATTCCCATAATGCAGCAGAAATTACAGTAACTCCTTGGAAAAACGTTTACAGTATCATACTGGGTGAAATATGGTAACTGTAGAAATTACAGCCATGTCTAACAGTGATCAGTGGGGAGTTACTTTACTGGCTACTTTTTGATGAAAGACAACACACACACACACACACACACACACACACACACACACACACACACACACACACAGAGTGGTGTGAAAAAGTGTTTGCCCCCTTCCTGACTTCTTATTTGTTTGTTTGTCACACTTAAATATTTCAGATCAAACAAATTTAAATATTAGACAAAGATAACACAAGTAAATACAGAATGCAACTTTTAAATGAAGGTGTTTATTATTAAGGGAAAAAAATCTAAACCTACCTGGCCCTGTGTGAAAAAATGATTGCCCCCTAAACCTAATAACTGGTTGGGCCACTCTTAGCAGAAACAACTGCAATCAAGCGTTTGCAACAACTGGCAATGAGTCTTTCACAGCGCTGTAGAGGAATTTTGGCCTACTCATCTTTGCAGAATTGTTGTAATTCAGCCACATTGGAGGGTTTTCGAGCACTAACTGCCTTTTTAAGGTCATGCCACAGCATCTCAATCGGATTCAGGTCAGGACTTTGACTAGGCCACTCCAAAGTCTTTACTTTGTTTTTCTTAAGCCATTCAGAGGTGGACTTGCTGGTGTGTTTTGGATCATTGTCCTGCTACAGAACCCAAGTCTGCTTCAGCTTGAGGTCACAAACAGATGGCCAGACATTCTCCTTCAGCATTTTTTGGTAGACAGCAGAATTCATGGTTCCATTTACCACAGCAAGTCTTTCAGGTCCTGAAGCAGCAAAACAGCCCCACACCATCACACTACAATCACCATATTTTACTGTTGGTATGATGTTCCTTTTCTGAAATGCTGTGTTACTTTTACACCAGATGTAATGGGACACACATCTTCCAAAAAGGTCAACTTTTGTCTCGTCAGTCCACAGAGTATTTTCCCAAAAGTCTTGGGGATCATCAAGATGTTTTCTGGCAAAACTGAGATGAGCCTTTATGTTCTTTTTGCTCAGCAGTGGTTTTCGTCTTGGAACTCTGTCATGCAGGCCATTTTTGTCCAGTCTCTTTCTTATGGTGGAGTTCATTTGTTCCTGAATTTCTTTGGATCACAACATGATGTCTAGCTTTTGAGGATTTTTTGGGCTTCTTCACTTTGTCAGGCAGGTCCTATTTAACTGATTTCTTGATTGAGAATAGGTGTGGCAGTAATCAGGCCATGGTGTGGCTAGAGAAATTGAACTCGGCTTTCGAAAAATGTGATAAACCACAGTTAATTTATGTTTTACGGGGGTGGGGGATCACTTTTTCACACAGGGTCATGTAGGTTTGGATTTTTTTTACCCTTAATAATAAACACCTTAACTTAAAAACTGCATTTTGTGTTTACTTGTGTTATCTTTGTCTAATATTTAAATTTGTTTGACAATCTGAAACATTTAAGTGTGACAAACATACAAAAAAATGAAATCAGGAAGGGGGGAAAACACTTTTTCACATCCCTGTATGTGCATACTCAAGATTGTGAAAGTCTGTTAAAGCTCTGAGCTTGTTTGATGTTACACGACTGTTCAGGTTCTCACTCAGGGCCCCTATACACAGATGGAGATTGTTGTTTACTATTCAGGGATCAAAAATTGCCCCGATCTCTCAGCAATCTCCTAAAGCCTCAAAAAAGCCATTTCTGTGTAAATCTTTGGGAGATGTTTCGGCAAGTTTTATTATGATCTATACAGATCTTTGAAGCCTCCCAGCACAATTTAGTAAAAAAAAAACAAAAAAACAACCCGCTTTGCCAACTGTCTAAAAAACCCTCCGGATTTGGTTGAAAAGTGAAAGATGAAAAGGTGCCTTTTTCAGGTCGTTGAAAAGACGTCTTCATATAGATGTCGCTGTATGGTCTATATTTGGTTGAAAAATGAGGATGAAAAGCCGTCTTAAGGTCGTTGAAAAGATGTCTTTGTATAAGCATTTCTATTGTCTAAATTTGGTTGAAAAGTGAAAGATCTTTTCAAATAAGAAAGATCCAGTACATTTAGTCCAAGTGCTGTCCTTTTCTGCTGTCTACATAGCAATATAAGCCCAGTTTCAAATAAATGTTGAAATAAACTGCTACAGCGCTTTCTTTCTTTAAGAAAGAAAGAAAGAAAGAAAGAAAGGAAGATTTCTTTTAAAAAATTGCAAACCAATTTATAATGTCACAATGTGGAAATTTTCAGAAAGAAATTCCACAGCAGTTTATAATGCTTGTTAATCAAAATCTCTTTCTCCATGCAGTCTGTACCATTGGTTTCTTTCCACTGAAATACACAAAGATCAACAGCTGATTTTAAGTCTCATGTAACTGGGGGTCAGTGAAATCCCTGAGCACAAATGTCACATTTTGCCATTTTTAAAAAGGAAAAAAAAACAATAATGTAAGAATCATTTATGGTGCACCGTATACGTGATAAAAGTTAGAACACCTGCAGTAATAAGTCTGTTGAGTGGATGGTTAAGGGACTGTGAACACTGAAACACGCCCACTAGTAACATGACTCCCAATTTCATGCCTTCTCCCACCCCAGCACCTGCACTGCCACACTTCTGCCCCACCTTAATTCTACCTTTTCCACCTTAGTCCACTTACACTCATGTAAGGCAAGACCAGCTGCTGCTCACCTCAATAGATTTAGGTTTCTGAAGAACAAAATCTACACTGTGTTCCAAATTATCATGCAAATGATATTTGTCTCTGATTTTCCTAAATGGTCGATGCAAATGACAGTCAGTATAATTTTCAAGTCATCAACGGTTAGAGCATAGTTCAAATTTCATTGAACAAACCTCCCAATGATAACAATTTTTTTGCAAAAATAAAAAAAAAAACTCAAAATGCACTGTTCAAAATTATTATGCACAACAAGAGTTTCAAAACATTTTATTGGTTGTAAAGAAATGACAATGGTGATTTGTTGAATTTGTCGCATTAGAAGGTCATA
This sequence comes from Pholidichthys leucotaenia, assembly GCA_020510985.1. Lineage (NCBI taxonomy): Eukaryota > Metazoa > Chordata > Actinopteri > Cichliformes > Pholidichthyidae > Pholidichthys > Pholidichthys leucotaenia. The sequence continues at coordinate 291,383,979 of CM035845.1, forward strand.
TTTACTGAAATCAAAAGCTATTTCAATCAAATACATCTTAATAGGCCAAGTTACATGTTAACATAGGACCCCTTCTTTGATATAACCTTCACAATTCTTGCATCTATTGAACTTGTGAGCTTTTGGAAAGTTTCTGCTTGAATTTATTTGCAAGATGCCAGAATATCGCAGATTTGGTTTTTGTTCAGATGAGTTGAAACTGGTTCTTTTTAAAACCTATTGTACACCTTTATACACTGCTCATTTATGGATAAATTATAGGAAACTAAGTATGCAGAAATTACAGGTTGCCTACAATGATGCCTTAAGAATTTTACTTAAAAAGCCTCGATGGTGCAGTGCTTCCGAGCTATTTGTCTCATCACGTGTAAATACTCTGCATGCAGTAATAAGGAATTTTATGTATAAATTCATCTGTCGGCTTGATGTATCTAGAAATGAAATCATTCAAGTCATGTCTAGCATTAAGCTCAGTTCTATTCGCTGTCAGTCACAGTTTAGAAGGCACTGGTACAGTTGTCTTTTTAAGTCTTTTTAAAGTCTGTACTGTCTGTGTACTTCTTTAAGCAGTTATGTCTTAGTGTTTCTTGTAACTTTTTGATTCATCTGTCTTGTTTTTTTACTTTTTTTTTTTTTTTTTTTTTACTTGTTTACTTTTCTCTTGATGGACCTTGAGTCTGGAATAAAGTCTTTGATTGATTGATTGATTGATTGATTGATTGATTGATTGAATAGCCTCTCACAGCTGTTGTTTTGATGTGAACTGCCTCCCATCCTCATAGATCTTTTGCTTCAGGATGCTCCAAAGTCTATCAATAGGGTTGAGGCCAGGTGAGGATGGGGGCCACACCGTGAGTTTCTTTCCTTTTATGCCTATAGCAGCCAATGACACAGAGGTATTCTTTGCAACATGAGATGCATTGTCATGCATGAAGATAATTTTGCTACAGAAGGCACGGTTCTTCTTTTTGTACCATAGAAGAAAGTGGCCATTCAGAAACTCTACATACTTTGCTGAGGTCATTTTCACAACTTCAGGGACCCTAAAGGGACCTACGAGCACTTTCCCCATGATTCCGGCCCAAAACATGACTCCGCCACCTCCTTGCTGACATCGCAGCCTTGTTGAGACATGGTGGCCATCCACCAACCATCCACTACTCTTTCCATCTGGACTATCCAGGGTTGCATGGCACTCATCAGAAAACAAGACTGTTTGAAAATTAGTCTTTATGTATTTCTGGGCCCACTGCAACTGTTTTTGCTTGTGAACATTGGTTAGGGGTGGCTGAATAGTAGGTTTATGCATAACTGCAAGCCTCTGGAGGATCCTACACCTTGAGGTTTGTGGGACTCCAGAGGCACCAGCAGCTTCAAATACTTGTTTGCTGCTTTGTAATGGCATTTTAGCAGCTGCTCTCTTAATCCAATGAATTTGTCTGGCAGAAGCCTTCTTCATAATGCCTTTATCTGCACAAACCCGTCTGTTCTCTGAATTAGCCACAAGTTTCTTCACAGTACGATGATCACGCTTAAGTTTTTGTGAAATATCTAATGTTTTCATATCTTGTCCAAGGCATTGCACTATTTGGCATTTTTCGGCAGCACAGAGATCCTTTTTCTTTCCCGCATGCTTAATAATGTGGAACATCCTTCTTCAGTAGTTTTCCTTTAATTGGGCTCACCTGGCAAACTAATTACGGCAGGTGTCTGAGATTGATATCAGTGATCCAAAGAGCCCTCAGACATAATACCATCCATGAGTTTAATTGAAAAATAAAAAATTTAATGTTTATGACACTAAAATCCTATTTGCATAAGAATTTGGAACGCGGTGTAATTGTTCCAAACAGGATCCAAGCAACTAAAAACTTCTGAAACTACACCATCCATGTATGCATGAAATTACTGCTGTGACATTTTTTTCTTCTATAAAAGGACAAATTGCTTTTTTCTACCACTGGCTTTATAGAGTACAGCTGGAAATTTGTTTGACAGGAATTAAGGCTTACACTGATTATTATGGGGACTTGCTTGGGAGACAACAGTCCTACTGTATGCCCTGGGAGAATTAATGAGAGGGTGACCCCTTCTAGACACAACATGACTTCCAGCTGCAATTTCCTAGGTTAAAGTAAGGTCAAACACCAGCACAAATACTCCAAAATTCAGAAAGTTTGCATTGGCAAGTCACAATGGGCCTGATTCAGATACTATATTGCATGACACAGATTGAGAAATGGCAGGCAGGTGCACCCAGGAGCATGACTTAAGCGCAAGTTATGCACCCATGTCAACGCGACGCAGTTGCGTCAACACAGCAGCAACATGCGTTCCTGTTGTGTTGAGAGGTGCACGTCAGAGACGCAGGCCGTAAGAGCTGTGATTGGTCTGCTTTGTCTCCTCCTTCACATTTCCTGGTTCTCACCGCTGCTCCACTCTGCCTGTTCACAGTGGCACAACTTCCAAGGCGAGTCGGTTAAACAACGGTCCAAATTCAAAAGAATATTGAGGAAGTAAGCACATATAGAACATTTTGTGGCTCATCATAACCCCAGATTGTCAAATAACAGCAGCGGCGGTGGTCGCATGCACCGTTTTCTCCGACTTCTTCTCTTTTCCTCTGTGCAACAATTGTTTTAAAAGTTGCTTTTTCTTAACATTTATTAGCTCCAACTCCATCACAATCTGCTCTTGTCCATCACTATTTCATAAACAAAAACACACGATGAACACAAATCACTACACACATCAGCTGAAACCCATTTTGGCAATGGAACAAAGCATTTAACTCAACACACAAGAATAAATTGCCAATCACTGCATTGGCGACAAACGTCAGTAATGGCGTCGACATGATGCGGGTGCATAATCCTGCTTTACACATGAGATAACTGGTACACATAAAGAATGCTAGTGAGATCAAAATATTAGCTATCAGAAACAAGCAGTCTAAGTAACCTGAACATGTATGCCAAAGTGGTTTAGAAATTTTTACAAAGATCAAGTGAAAGAGATTATGCATAGAATGAAGTACCAATTAGCACCTTACACCCCATAAGACTTCTTTCCCAATAGCACACATGTCACACAGATGTTGGCATGACATACCAAGTTTACATTGGGAATACGTCTTATAGAGGTTGTTTGCAAATGCTAGATGTTGTCTAGAAGTTGGCATTATGTCAGAGACCTGAAATTTTAATCATTTGGCTGCTGTCATTGGGGGTCACCACAGTGTATCATCGTCTGATATTGTGATCGTCCGCATATTTGATTTGGCAAGGATTGTATACAATCTTCAGTATGTCGTGGTCATGAACCCACAACTGTCTGGCTGTAGGGTGGATGGTCTACCACTAATTATAATTTAGTAGTAGCATTTCTCACCTTGAATAACAAAACAGTCGCAGTCTCAAAGAGCCAGCCTAAATAAATAATGGTTATGATTAACTGCAGAATAGTGGAGTGGTGGCCTAATGGTAGAACACCCGCCCCACAGGTGGAAGGTTGTGGGTTTACAACCAGGTCAGGAAGGAGTCAAGTGTAAAATCCTTGCCACATCAAATATGCGGATCATCACAGAATCAGATAATGATACACTGTGGTGACCCCAAAAGGGAGCAGCTAGCCACTAAAGCTTTGATTAAATACTGGCTGATGGCCGTCTGAGTGATGTCTTGCCAATGTACAAAGGTAGATTCAGGTGCAAAGATATATTCCTGATGCAAAGATATATTCCTGTTGTAAACATGCCGATGTCGGTGTGACATATAGTATGTGTGCTGTGAGGGACAGGGACAAAGTCTGATGACTCTAAATTGGAGTGTGGGTAAGGCAAAGCCACCCTATGTGAATCTACTGACATAATACAAGAACACTGTCATCAAGGGCATAAGAATGGACTTGAATGGAGTTTAGTGTTGTATGGGGCTGCAGTTCACTTTTTGAGTAAATGTACATTTAAGATTTGAATTACCACTATTTTTATACATTATTTCTAAGTAGAGTTTGGTTCATATTGCCAACAATCAGTCAGACGTGTTCCCAGTGAGAGTTGGACTTACCTAGGGCTGCTTTTTGTCACCGATCCTGTTCATAATTTTTATGGACTGGATTTGTAGGCGCAGCCAAGGAACAGAGGGTGTCATGTTTGGTGGTCACATGATCTCATCTCTGCTGTTTGCAGATGATGTGGTCATGTTAGCTTCATTGTGCATTGACCTACAGGTCTTATTGTGATGGTTTGCTACTGAGTGTGAAATGGCCAGGATGAGAATCAGCACTTCCAAGTCCAAGTCAATGGTCCTCAGCCAGAAAAGGGTGGATTGTCCTCATTGGATTGGGGTTGAGCTCCTGCCACAAGTGGAGGAGTTCAAGTACAGTGGTGTGAAAAAGTGTTTGCTCCTTCCTGATTTCCTATTTTTCTGTATGTTTGTCACACTTAAATGTTTCAAATCATCAAACAAATATTTTTAAACTAAATATTCGACAAAGATAACACAAGTAAACACAAAATGCAGATTTTAAATGAAGGTGGTTATTATTAAGGTTAAAAAAAATCCAAACCTACATGGCTCTATGTGAAAAAGTGATTGCCCCCTGTTAAAACATAAATTAACTGTGGTTTATCACATCTTTGGAAAGCTGAGCTCAATTTCTCTAGCCACACCTAGGCCTGATTACTTCCACACCTGTTCTCAATCAACAGATCACTTCAATAGGACCTGCCTGACAAAGTGAAGTAGACCAAAAGATCCTCAAAAGCTAGACATCATGCTGCGATCCAAAGAAATTCAGGAACAAATGAGAAATAAAGTGACATAATGACGGACCCAGGGAAAACGCACACACAGGCTCAAGTTCAATACAATAATCTTTATTGAATACCAGCAGGTGCGTGGATGCGTGTGTGCAATATGTAAATGTTTTGTGGGTGAACGAGCTGCAGCCGGGTGTGAAACAGAGCTCCGTACAGCCTGGCAACCCTAGAAACAGAGCCAAACACAAACGTTAGATCTCAGCCGTGTTATAATGATTGGAGAAATAACAGGCTTACTTGTTGATGTTCTATAGGCAATGTTGGCTTGGCCTTGGGCTTCCTGCCAGGGAGACAGCGTCTGGCGAGTGCACCCGGTGAAGCACTGTGGAGCGCGGCGTGGAGAGAAGGGCGATTCCGCCGCTGCGAGGGAGAGAACCGCCGCCTTAGGGATCCACCTGTGCACAGGGGAGAGCCTGGGAAAAAGGTAAGTGGAGGATGTTGAGCTTACGTGCCAACGGAGAGTCCAGCGGAGATGCACGGGGCTGAAAGGAATCAGACGTGCGCAGGACGACGAGCGTAGCATAGCAGACAGCTCCGTGCCGAAGCTCTAGGCAGCACGGGCTATATAGCCTGGGGCTGATTAATCCCAGGTGTGTGCACAGCTGAGGCAGATGACGGCCCAGAGTGAGTTGTAACAGTACTCCCCCCTCCCGAGCAGCGCCTCCTGGCGCTGGTTTATCTGGGTGCACCTGGTGGAAGTCCTTAATAAGGCGCTTGTCCAGCACAAACGACTGGCGCACCCAGGACCTCCACTCGGGGCCATACCCCTCCCAGTCCACCAAGTACTGCAAGCCGCGACCCCGGCGTCAGACGTCCAGGATGGAATTGACCGGCCAAGCCGGGTCACCGTTGATCAACACGGGTGGAGGTGGGGCTCAAGGAGGGGGGCAGAGCGGGTTGGAGATCACTGGTTTGACCTGTGAGACGTGGAACGTGGGACAAACACGCAGAGAAGGAGGGAGAGCCAGACGCACAGCCACAGGATTCACCACCTTAACAATAGGGAAGGGCCCAATAAAGCGTTTGGCCAACTTCCTCTTTTCAGCCTTCAGGTTAATATGCTGAGTGGATAACCATACCTGCTGACCCACCTGATACTGCGGAGCAGGTCTCCTGCGCCGGTTCGCTGCCCTGGTATTGCGCTCCGCTGTGCGTAAAAAGGCCTGGCATGTAGCACCCCACAGCCGACAACAGTGCCTCAGGTGTGCATGAACTGAGGGTACGGCCACCTCCCCCTCCTCTTCGGGGAACAGCGGGGGGTCATAGCCCAGCGACGCCCTGAAAGGAGACATGCCAGTAGTGGCAGAGACAGTTAGGTTGTGCGCATACTCAATCCAAGGCAGATGGCCACTCCATGATGATGGGCTGGAGGTGATGACGCAGCGCAGAGTGGCCTCCAGCTCCTGATGTGCCCGCTCGCACTGCCCGTTACTCTGGGGGTGGTGACCAGAGGACAGGCTTACCGTAGCCCCCAAAGCATTGCAAAAACACCTCCACACACTGGACACGAACTGCGGACCTCGGTCGGAGACAATGTCCGCGGGGATTCCATGCAGACCCACGACGTGCTGCACCAGAAGGTCCGCCGTTTCTCGTGCTGTTGGGAGCGCACGTAGAGGGATGAAGTGAGCAGCCTTGGAGAAGCGGTCTACGACGGTCAGCACAGTGTCGAAGGTGTTGGATAACGGAAGACCGGTCACAAAGTCCAGAGCCACGTGAGACCACGGCCTCCCCGGGACAGGCAAAGGATGGAGAAGGCCCGCTGGCAGAGATGTCGACGTCTTCCCGGTGGCACACTGGGGGCAGGCCCGAACGTAGCCGGTGACTTCCTGACGGAGCCCTGGCCACCGAAGGATCTCTGGAGCAGGTCCACTAACTGGGAAATCCCCGGGTGGCAGGTGAATTTGGAGGCATGGGCCCAGTGGATCACGTCACCCCAAACAGCTGATGGTACAAACAGCCTCCCGGTGGGACCCCCGCCCGGGTCCGGTTCGGTTTCTTGAGCCTTCAGGACCTTATCCCTGATGGCCCAGGAGAGGGCGCTGACAACACACGAGGCCGGGAGGATGGTGTGCTCCTGCTTCTCGGCGGTCTCCGAGGCGAACTGCCTGGACAGGGCATCTGGCTTTGCGTTTTTTGACCCCGGGCGGTAGGTGATGGTGAACCGGAAGCGCCCGAAGAACAAGGGCCAACGTGCCTGGCGAGCGTTCAGGCGCTTATCCGTCCTCAGGTACTCCAGGTTTTTATGGTCTGTCCAAACCACAAAGGGTAGCGAGGCCCCCTCCAGCCAGTGATGCCACTCCTCCAGCGCGAGCTTGACTGCCAGGAGTTCTCTGTCGCGGACGTCGTAGTTTCTCTCGGTGGGTGACAAACACCGAGAGAAAAAGGCACAGGGGCGGATAACCCCCGTCCACCGGGGAGCGCTGAGAAAGAACTGCCCCCACCCCCGAATCTGAGGCATCCACCTCGACCAAACACTGCAGCGCGGTATTCACCTGCGTCAAGACCCGGGAGGAAGAGAATTCCGTCTTCAGGACCGTAAAAGCCGACGCAGCCTCCTCCGTCCACCGGAATGCCACCTTAGGGGAGGTGAGGCGGGTCAGGGGGGCGGCGATCGAGCTGTACTTCGGCACAAACTGCCGGTAGAAGTTGGCAAACCCCAAAAATTGTTGCAACTGTTTCCTTGATGACGGGGGGGGGGGCAATCCACCGTCGCCCTCACCTTCTCTGGGTCCGGAATGACCTGGTTGTGTGAGATAATAAAGCCCAGGAAAGAGGTCTTCTTGGTGTAGAACTCACACTTTTCGGCTTTCACGAAGAGTTTGTTCTCAAGTAGCCATTGAAGGACCCACCTCACGTGAACCTGATGCTCCTCCTGGGATTTGAAGAAGATCAGGATGTCATCCAGGTAGACAAAAACAAAGGACCCCAGGAAATCCCGGAGGACATCGTTGATGAGCCGCTGGAAGACAGCCAGAGTGTTGGTGAGCCCAAACGGCATGACGAGGTACTCAAAGTGGCCGCTGGGGGTCCGGAATCCCGTCTTCCACTCATTGCCCTCCCGGATCCGCACGAGATGGTAAGGGCTGCGGAGCTCCAACTTCGTGAACCAGGAGGCCCCCTGGAGGGAGTTGAAGGCAGAGTCCATCAGAGGTAACGCATACTTGTCCTTGATGGTAATATTGTTCAAAGGCCGGAAGTCGATGCAAGGACGAAGAGAGCCGTCTTTCTTCCCAACGAAGAAGATGCCTGCCCCAACTGGAGATGACGATGGCCGGATGATGCCCGAGCTGAGCGACTCCTTGATGTATGCTTCCATAGCCTCCCACTCCGGAGCAGATAAGCTGTACAAGCGGCTCAACGGCAGGGGGGCGCCCGGGCGGAGGTTGATGGCACAGTCGTATGGGCGGTGGGGGGGAAGAGACAGCGCCTGGGCCTTGCTGAACACCGCTCCCAGGTCGCGAAACTCAGAAGGCACCCTGGACAAGTCGGGGGGTGGAAGAGTGGGGTGGGGGGAGGGGAACCGCCGGAGAACAGGCTGTTGATTGGAGACAAGCACTCAGGCAGAACGAGCTCCAGGCAAGAACGCTGCCAGTCCGCCAGTCAAAAGTGGGGTTGTGTAAAAGCAGCCAGGGGTAACCCAGGATGACCGGGGCAGCCGAGGTGGAGAGAACAAAGAGCCAGAGGTCCTCACGAGGGTTCCCATAAATGATGGCTGAAACCGGGGCAGTCCGGTGCGTCACCCTCTCTAGAGGAGCCTTCGACAGAGTGATGAGGGTGAGGGGTGTTGGCAGAGCTTGGCAGGGTAGCCCTAATCAGGTTGCCAGTTTTTCAGAAATGAAGCTCTGTTCAGCCCCCGAGTCCACCAGTGCGTGTGTGAGGAATTCCGTGCGGTTGTAACAAAACCTAATAGGCAGGAGACATCTGGAGAGGGGATTAGACCGGGATGAGTCCGCAAGGCCCCCATAGTGACTCGCGGACCCCCCCTTTTGGCCGAACAGAGCAGGACTCAATGTCGTGCTGGTCATCCCCGCAATACATGCACAGCCCTAAGTCCCTACGGCGCTGTCTCTCTGCCTGTGAGATCTTAGTTCTTCCCATTACCATGGCCTCGGGCTCATCCGGGCCCTCAAGCGCTGGCAAAGCCAATGAGGGTGATTGGGAGGAGCGGCGAAGTCGCTTGCCCGGACGGCCGGAGGACCTCCGTTCGGCCGCTCATTCCCTCAACCTATTATCCAAACTAATGGCCAGAGAAATGAGCTCAGTAAGCCGCTCAGGTTTATCTAGGCAGGCCAGCTCATCCCGCAAGCTAGGGCTCAGGCTATGGGTGAAGATGCTGCAGAGCGCAGCATCCTCCCACCCTACTTCCGCCGCCACCACCCGGAAGTCGACAGCGTAATCGGCCACTGACCGACTACCTTGGCGAAGATTAAGCAAACGGGTGGTTAGCACACTGTCGCGATCCGAATGGTCAAACACTTAGTGGAAATCTCGTACGAACTGTGCATAAGTGAGGTTAGCGTGGCTGGGCTTCGCCATTATGGCGTAAGCCCATGCTAACGCTCGCCCCTCCAAGAGATTAGCCACGTAACCGATTCGGCTGTGATCGGAAGGGAAGTCCCCGGGAACGCGCTCAAACACCGTCTCACACTGGAGGATGAAACCCTGCGCCTCCCCAAGCTTTCCACTGAAGCGGTTGGGCGTGGGGATCGGTGTGAGACACGTGAATGCACCCGGGCTAGCCTGGCTAGGTGGTGAGCTAATGGGAGCTGGCCTGCTGCTCTGGGCCGGAGGGAACGCCCGCTGTCCTTCCAGGCGATCCAACCGGCTGTTTATCTGACCTAGCTGGTTCAAAATTACCTGCTGCTGGTAAGAAATTTGATCGACTCGAGCCTCCAAGATGTTAAAGCGGTGTGCAAGCCCACTATTTGTTGGGTCATCCTGATGGAGCCGTACTGACATAATGACGGACCCAGGGAACACGCACACACAGGCTCAAGTTCAATACAATAATCTTTATTGAATACCAGCAGGTGCATGGATGCGTGTGTGCAATATGTAAATGTTTTGTGGGTGAATGAGCTGCAGCCGGGGGTGAAACAGAGCTCCGTACAGCCTGGCAACCCTAGAGACAGAGCCAAACACAAACGTTAGATCTCAGCCGTGTTATAATGATTGGAGAAATAACAGGCTTACTTGTTGATGTTCTATAGGAGATGTTGGCTTGGCCTTGGGCTTCCTGCCAGGGAGACAGCATTTGGCGAGTGCACCCGGTGAAGCGCTGTGGAGTGCAGTGTGGAGAGAAGGGCGATTCCGCAGCCACGAGGGAGAGAACCGCCACCTTAGGGATCCACCTGTGCACAGGGGAGAGCCTGGGAAAAAGGTAAGTAGAGGATGTTGAGCTTACGTGCCAACGGAGAGTCCAGCAGAGATGCACGGGGCTGAAAGGAATCAGACGTGCGCAGGATGACGAGTGTAGCATAGCAGACGGCTCCATGCCGAAGCTCTAGGCAGCACGGGCTATATAGCCCGGGGCTGATTAATCCCAGGTGTGCGCACAGCTGAGGCAGATGTCGGCCCAGAGTGAGTTGTAACATAAAGTAATTGAGATCTATCAGTCTGGAAAAGGTAATAAAGCCATTTCTAAAGCTTTGTGACTCTAGCGAACCACAGTGAGAGCCATTATCCACAAATGGCGAAAACATGGAACAGAAGTAAACTTTCCCAGGAGTGGCCGGCCGACCAGAATTACCCCAAGAACGCAGCAACGACTCATCCAAGAGGTCACAAAAGACTCCACAACAACATTGAATGAACTGCAGGCCTCACTTGCCTCAGTTAAGATCAGTGTTCATGACTCCACCATAAGAAAGAGACTGGGCAAAAATGGCCTGCATGGCACAGTTACAAGAGGAAAACCACCGCTGAGCAAAAAGAACATACAGGCTGGTCTCAGTTTTGCCAGAAAACATCTTGATGATCCCCAAGACTTTTGGGAAAATACTCTGTGGACTGACGAGACAAAAGTTGAACTTTTTGGAAGGTGTGTGTCCCATTACATCCGGCGTAAAAGCAACACAGCATTTCAGAAAAGGAACATCATACCAACAGTAAAATATGGTGATGGTAGTGTGATGGTGTGGGGCTGTTTTGCTGCTTCAGGACCTGGAAGACTTGCTGTGGTAAATGGAACCATGAATTCTGAAATTCATTTTCAAAAACTCCTGAAGGAGAATGTCCGGCTGTCTGTTTGTGATCTTAAGCTGAAGCGCATTTGGGTTCTGCAGCAGGACAATGATTCAAAACACACCAGCAAGTCCAACTCTGAATGGCTTAAGAAAAACAAAACGAAGACTTTGGAGTGGCCTAGTCAAAGTCCTGACCTGAATCCGATTGAGATGCTGTGGCATGACCTTAAAAAGACGGTTCATGCTCGAAAACCCTCCAATGTGGCTGAATTACAACAATTCTGCAAAGATGAGTAGGCCAAAATTCCTCCACAGAGCTGTAAAAGACTCATTGCCAGTTATCACAAACAACTGATTGCTGTTGTTTTTGCTAAGGATGGCCCAACCAGTTATTAGGTTGAAGGGGCAATCATTTTTTTCACATAGGGCCATGTAGGTTTAGATTTTTTTCCCCTTAATAATAAACACCTTCATTTCAAAACTGCATTTTGTGTTTGCTTGTGTTATCTTTGTCTCATATTTAAATTTGTTTAATGATATGAAAAATTTAAGTGTGACAAACGTACAAAAAAATGAGAAATCAGGAAGGGGCCAAACACTTTTTCACATCACTGTACATATATCAGTCTTATTCACGAGTGATGGGAGAATGGAGCAAGAGATTGACAGACGGACTGAAGCAGCATCTGCAGTGATGAAAACATGGTCTTGGGGAAATTGAGCTGAGCTTCAAAGCATAGCTGTTGATGTAATGGTCAGTCTACCTTAATATCCTCACCTATGGTCATGAACTTTGGGTACTGACCAAAAGAATGAGATCCAGCTATCCATCCATCCATCCATCCATTTTCTACCGCTTTTCCGGAGGTCCGGGTCACGGAGGCAGCAGCTAAAGCCCAAACTTCCCTCTCCCCGGCCACTTGCTCCAGCTCTTCAGAGAGGATACCAAAATGTTCCCAGGCCAGGTGGAAGACTTAGTCTCTCCAGCGTGTCCTGGGTCTACTCTGAGCCTCTCCCAGATGACTGAGCTCCTCCCCCTATCTCTAAGGGTGAGTCCAACAATCCTACGGAGAAGCACATTTCAGCTGCTTGTATCTGCGATCTCATTCGTTTGGTCATTATGCAAAGTTCATGACCATAGGTGAGGGTAGGAACGTAGATTGATGGGTAAATTGACAACTTTGCTTTAGAGCTCAGCTCCCTCTTCACCACAACAGACCAGTACAACATCTGCATCACAGCAGAAGCTGCTTCGATCTATCTGTCAATCTCTCGCTCCATTCTCCCCTCACTCGTGAATGAGACCTCGAGATACTTAAACTCCTCCACTTGGGGCAGGAGCTTGCCTCCAACCCAGAGAGGATAATGCACCTTTTTCCGGCTGAGGACCATGAATTTGGACTTGAAGGTGCTGATTCTCATCCCAGCCACTTCACACTCAGTAGCAAACAGTTCCAGCAAGGCCTGAAGGTCATTGCTTGATGAAACCAACAGGACAACATCATCCTCAAACAGGAGAGATGAAATCCTGTGGTCACCAAGCATGACATCCTCCAATCCTTGGCTGCACCTAGATATCCTGTCCATAAAAATTATGAACAGGATCAGTGACAAAGGGCAGCCCTGGCAGAGTCCAACTCTCACTGGAAATGAGTTTGACTCAGTGTTGGCAATACGATCCAAACTCTTGCAACAGTCATATAGGGACCGGATAGCTCCTAACAATGAGCCAGATACCCCATACTCCTGCAGCACCCCCACAAGAGACCACAAGGGACATGGTTGAATGCTTTCTCCAAGTCCACAAAACATATGTGGACTGGTTGGGCAAACTCCTATGAACCCTCGAGGATTCTCGAGAGGTTAAAGAGCTGGTCTGATGTGTCACGGCCAGGACGAAAACCACACTGATCCTGAATCCGAGGTTTGACCAGCGGTCGGACTCTCCTCTCAAGTACCTTGGCATAGACATTCCCAGGGAGGCTGAGAAGTGTGATCCCTCTAAAGTTGGAACACACCCTCCGACCCCCCTTTTTAAAAAGAGGAACCACCACCCCGGTTTGCCATGCCGAAGGCACTGTACCCAACTTGCACGCAACATTGCAGAGATGTGTCAACCATGACAGCCCTACAACATCCAGGGCCTTGAGGTACTCAGGGCGAATCTCGTCCACCCCCGGGGCCCGGCCACCAAAGAGTTTTTTAACCACTTCAGCGGCCTCAATCCTGTGATAGGCGAGTAATCCCCCTCGTACTCAAGCCCTGCTTCCTCTGTGGAAGGCATGTCAGTGAGATTGAGGAAATCCTCGAAGTATTCCTTCCACCACTCAACAATGTCCCCAGTCGAAGTCAGCAGCGCCCCATCCAGAGAAGTGGAAAGGACAATGATTCAAAACACACCAGCAAGTCCAACTCTGAATGGCTTAAGAAAAACAAAACAAATTGACCAGGGAGCTGCTTCCACCTCCTGAGGTGCTGGTGAGTTTGCCAAAATCTCTTTGAGGCAGACCAAAAGTCTTGTTCCATGGCCTCACCAAACTCGTCCCACCCCCGAGTTTTTGCTTCAGCAACCACCCAAGCTGCTCTCTGCTTGACCTGCTGGTACACCTCAGCTGCTTCAGGAGTCCTACAAGCCAACCAAGCTCGATAGGACTCCTTCTTCAGCTTGATGGCCCCCCTCACCACTGGTGTCCACCACTTGGTTTGGGGGTTGCCACCACAAGATGCACCAACAGCCTTGCAGCCATAGCTCTGGGAAACTGCTTCAACAATGGAGGTGGAGAATGAGATCATGGATACAAATGGCTGAAATGAGCTTTCTCCATAGCATGGCTGGACTCACCCTTGGAGGGTGAATCTAGCTATCTGGGAAAGGCTCAGAATAGAGACACTTCTCTGGATGGATGGATGGATGGACTTTTAACCAAATGAAAATGAGAGAAAAAACAAAACAAATGCACAGTATCCCACTAGAGAAGAAAAAAAAAATACTGCGATAACAAGATTGAGCCCAGAAACCTGACAAATGCTGCTAGAGCAGTGAAGTACTGCAGAACTCAAAATAAAAGCAAAATACTCAGAAATAAACAAAATAATACAGAAACTGAACCAAAGGCCCAAAAACAAACTTGCTGACAATAGTACACAAACAGGAAGAACAGAGTGAGCATGCAAAAGAAAAAAAAACACCCCAAAACATAAAAGCAATGTGAAGCAGTGTGAGAAAACAGATCACGAAAATGCTGAAAAAGTGAATTTGAATTTTTTTAATCTCTAAATATTCAGCAGTCTTCAGTTAATCAACAGATATTCTCCATATGCATGCATCCTCTTTTTATTCCACTTCTTTCAATAGTCAACCTCTGACTTGTCCTACTTGTTTCTTTCTGCCTGCCTTTACACCCCACAGAGCTCCCACGACATCAGAACCCATCATGTCTAGACTCAGCTCACTGTGTGTGTTCCTGCAGCTGCTAAAATACAACTGTTTAAGTGGCCTTTGAATTTATAAACAAACAGACCAAAAAAGAGGGAGCCTGGAAACTCTCCAGTATGCAGTTTTCTTCACAAACTTTCATTCATGTTCAGTAAGAGAGGTAGAGATACTAGAACTAGAAAGGATGAGACCTTCTAATGCTGGATCTGCTGAGTGGTAACACTGGAACTCATAGGCTGAGCTGCTGTGGTCACAGAGAAGTAAAGGCATGGAGAGTTATTACATAAACAGTGGTGTGAAAAAGTGTTTGCCCCCTTCCTGATTTCTCATTTTTTTGTATGTTTGTCACACTTAAATTTTTCAGATCATCAAACAAATTTAAGTTTACACACGGCCATGTATGTCATGTTTGCTGTGTAAACTGCAGCAAACATATAGAATAGCAGCGAGCCCAAAGCGCAGTTTGTAAAGTGTTTTATTGACAAAAAGTAAATATGCCACAGAGTCCAAACAACAGTCACTATAACATGAACAAGACAACCGGCTCCAGCTTCGTTGCAAACGTTGAATGCCAAACGTGCTCCAGACAGGGTAGGAGCGGAGAGGAAAGGCATAAACAAGGGAGGACTTACGGATATGTCGGAGCGGAAAGGCTCTGAGGAACAACACAATTCAGTCCAGGGAAGGAGTCAACTGTCGCGAGCCAGGAAGTCCATTGTTGACATTTGAAGCTGCCGCAACAGCTGATCGCACACAACTCTATTAATACCTGAGCATAAATGGGAGCAAGTGGACACAGCTGTGAAGTGGCAGGAGCGCGACTGATTGAACTATGTGTGTGTGTGTGTGTGTGTGTGTGAGTGTGTGTGTGTGTGTGTGTGTGTGTGTGTGCATGTGTGTGTGTGTGTGTGTGTGTGCATGAGTGTGTGAGTGTGTATGTGGTGGACCAGAAAGCTGGTGAATGCCTGGTGAGAAGAGGCATGGCTGTGGGACTGGCGGAGAGCAAGGCTCAATCCGCCTGCTGGAATTAATAAGCAATAATTAAACCCAACAGCCACAAGCCATGGACGGGGTGACCACCCCGAACATGACAGTGCCCCCCCTCAAGGGGTGGAGACCAGACACCCACCATACCATCAGAAAAAACACCCCCCCCAACTCAAAAGGCCCATGCAACAACTCAGGGTGGGCAGTGGGGGAAACAGGTTAGGGGGGATAAATTGAGAAAGGATAATCATCACAATACAACACAACAACACTACCCAACCCCAAGAAAAGCTAACCTGCCCCTCCCCCAAGAGTCTCTCGGTTCAGGGGGCCGGCCAGAGTCCAAGGCCCAGCGGGTGGCTGTAAGTTCAGGCAGCTGACCCAAGTCCCAGGGCCAGCAGGCGGCCTGCTGAATGGCGTCAGGAGACCTGCCAGAGGGAATGGACCACTTGGCCAGAAACCAAGTCCTTTGGGTGGCCGGCCCACATAGTTGAGCCACCAGGCCAGGGGGAAACAACGAGGCAGCAGCCTGCCCACCAGAAGACTGAAAGGTGGGTAGCCGGACTGAAGATGGGGACCCCCTGCGGTTCCTGGAGGCAAGGCCAGGCAGGTCACAGCGGAGCCTGGCAGAAGAGGAAGGGACACCCCGAGGACCTCTGGAAGGGAGGAAGGGACCTTGGTGTCCTCAAGCTGGCCGGCTGCACCCTCGATAGTCCCGGCTTGGGACTGGAGTTCGGTTTCACCCTCGATGGTCCCGGCTTGGGACTGGAGTTTGGCTGCACCCTTGATGGTCCTGGCTTGGGACTGGAGTTCGGCTGCACCCTTGACGGTCCTGGCTTGGGACTGGAGTTCGGCTGCACCCTTGATGGACCCCAACCGAGCCATGGTTGCACCCACACTGGAGCCTGGGAGGACCCTTGCTGCACCGCGATGGGAACCGGCTGGGCCACTGCTGACCTCCACTTCATCCTGACCCTGGGCCAGCCGACCCGCATGAGAATCCAGGCCAGGAGGTGTTCAATTATAGGCCTCCCCGGGGAACTGGGCAGACGAGGAGCTGAATCCACCGGGGCCACAGCGGGGCTGACAGCGGAGACGATAACCTCCTGGGGTGAGTCTGGGTTCCCTGTCTCATCCGGCGACGTGGACCTCTCTCCGACGACCCTAGAAAAGGACTCAGATACAGAGGAGGAGGGGTCAGGGTTGCCGACAGCAGCAGAGCCCGGCGAGGTGAGCTCAGGTGCAGCGTGTGGCTGCAGCTGGCTCTCCTCACCTGGAGCTAGGCAAAAATGCTCTATAAAGGAAAGAAGAAAGACAAAAGAGAACACTTGCTTTAGCTCAAGCTCCACTGCCGTCCAGGACTTCGACGATCAGGGCGATGTCCTCCCAGGTTTGGCCTCCAAGGGGTGCAGCTTGGGTGCTGACTCTGCTGCGGTGGCCTCCACAGCAGGCGTGGTGGTGGTTGCAGTCTTTGCCTCCTCTAGAGAAGGTTCCCATGTGGATGGCTCTCCCAGCATGGATTCTGGAGATGGAGTCTCACTTTGCACTGGACCCCAGAAGACTGAAGCCAGGGGATGCTCAATCATCTGCACAGGCTTCAGGTGGGTCGCAATGCCCTCTCTCAGTCCATGGGAGCTCTGTAGGGCCGCGGGCTCCCCCTCCGTCCGGTGACTGAGCTCCTGGGCCAGTGGATGCTCAGCGGCAAGAGGAAGAGAGATAGAGAGGGTTGGTGAGATTGTTTCTGCTGCAACGGGTAATGAGGACCCAGTGGACTGTGGACACTGGGCCTCACACCGGGAGACTGGCAAGAAAATTTATCAAACTGATGAGTGGAATGAAAAATTACTTGCCTGTTCCTCCCAGGTGTGGTGGTCTTCGCTGCAGTTCGCCCGGGCTCCCCCGGGCTCCCCCATCTACATGTCCATGATGATCTTAGACTCCTCAGGCAGAGACAGGGGAGACACAGAGGGAATAGAGTCTTTAGTTCCTGCAGCTCGAGGAGAAAACGCAGGTGACAGCACAGCCTGCATCTCTCTCCCGGGTGACAGACAAGGTTTATCATTTTTTTCAAAGGGAAAAGGATGAAAAAACACTTGCCTTGCAACCCGGGTGTGGGAGTCAGCTGCAGACTTGTGTGGAAGAGGAGTGGCCCCATGGTCGAGACGAGGGTGACGAGCCTCCAACTTCCGGGAACGCTTCTTCTCCCCATGGGGTGATTCCCGTGTTGGAGCGGCTTTCTCTTGTCCCTCGCTCTCCCATGAATAGGAGAAAATGGAGGCCAAGATGGAGGTGGCCTCCACGCAGCTCCACAGATAAGGACGTTTCTCTGTTAGTCGTGCTGTGCTGTCCCGGCTCACATGGACCGCCTCAATAGTGCCAGAGGTCTTGATCTGTGACAGGAGACTCTCCAAGACACACACTCTCCGCAGCTCTGCTTCATCCAGCCAGGACATGGTTCTCCAGATCAGTGAAAAAATACACAAAAAATAAAAAGGCATGCTACGCACTGCTTGGGCTCTTTTGGCGGCAACTTACTGTCATGTTTGCTGCGTAAACTGCAGCAAACATATAAAATAGCAGCGAGCCCAGAGTGCAGTTTGTAAAGTGTTTTATTAACAAAAAGTAAGACCACAGAGTCCAAACAACAGTCACTATAACACGAACAAGACAACTGGCTCCAGCTTCGTTGCAAACGTTGAATGCCAAACGCGCTCCAGACAGGGTAGGAGTGGAGAGGAAGGCATAAACAAGGGAGGACTTACGGATATGTCGGAACAGAAAGGCTCTGAGGAACAGCACAATTCAGTCCAGGGAAGGAGTCAGCTGTCGCGAGCCAGGAAGTCCATTGTTGACATTTGAAGCTGCCGCAACAACTGATTGCACACAACTCTATTAATACCTGAGCATAAATGGGAGCAAGTGGACACAGCTGTGAAGTGGCAGGAGGGTGAATGATTGAACTATGTGTGTGTGCATGAGTGTGTGAGTGTGTATGTGGTGGACCAGAAAGCTGGTGAACGCCTGGTGAGAGGAGGCGTGGCTGTGGGACTGGCGGAGAGCAAGGCTCAATCCGCCAGCTGGAATTAATAAGCAATAATTAAACCCAACAGTCACGAGTCATGGACGGGGTGACCACCCCGAACCTGACAATGTAGGTCTAGATTTTTTTTTACCCTTAATAATAAATACTTTCATTTAAAAACTGCATTTTGTGTTTACTTGTGTTATCTTTGTCTAATATTGAAATTTGTTTGATGAGCTGAAATATTTAAATGTGACAAACATACAAAAAAAATGAGAAATCAGAAAGGGGACAAACACTTTTTCCCATTACTGTATACATACAGTATATATATATACATATATATACACACACACACACACACACACACACACACACACACATATATATATATATATATATATATATATATATATATTATTTTATTTTTTTTTAATATCATTTGCTTATTAGGAGTTTGGGGTGGGGTCTAATTTATTGTGGTGCTGAGCTAGAACTCAATTATATTTGTATAGATTACTGAACAAAGCATGATGTGGATGTTAAATACTGTAATACATTTTAAAAAAGGTTAACATCAGAAGTCCAGAGTCTAATAATTTTTAGTGGTGAGGTGATGTCCTTGAGCTCAGCCAAGACAAACTGGCTTCTTTAACTTTGTCATGGATCTGGATGAGCACTGCCCAATTCGGCCTGTTGTTACCCCCTGCTTCTGTTAACCTCAGTCTCTAGGAGCAGCCTGAGCCTTAATTGGCAACAGCTGGCTAATTATCTACACCTTTCCCTTGATGGCCTCACACTGCTACTTAAGTCTCTGAGACTGTAACAGTGTGGGATCATCATCTTGGACTGTATTCTAGCCTGCCTACCTGTTGTTGTTGCTGTTCTCCAAGCTTCAGCATGCCCACAAAGCTGACCTGCCGGTTCTCCCAGCCTCTGCTCCTTGTGGATCTTCTGCTTCTGGACTTTGTTCTCCCTGAAACCCATGTAAGGAAACATATTCACTATTTTCAAAGATTCAAAGATTTTTATTTGTCAATACTTCTATACGTACAGAACATACAGGAGAACTGAAATGCCATTTCTCTCTCTCTTAGTGGTGTGCGCCATATATATAAAAAAGAAGGAATAAGGATGAAAAACAATGAGAGCAGTCTATGTACAGTAATGCTACCAGTAATGCAAATAAACATAAAAGATAAAACCCAGCAATTGCATAGTGCAAATAAAGATAAACGATAAAACCCAGCAATTCTATATACAGAAAAAACTGGAGCCATAATACCTGTAATTACAAGTTCAATGCTGTAGTGTAGCTGCAGACAGTGACAGATTGGACTGCACATGATCAATATTGCAATAACAGACAGACAGCAGCAGGTATGGCATTTGTGCAAATGGTTGCAGGAAGGTGAAGAGATATACAGCAGGAGATGTATTACTGTTGGTGTGCCAAGTCTTTCTGTACAAACAGCTGGGGTAGTTATTGTGTGGGTGAGTGTGTTACGGTCCAGGGGTAGGGGTGGGTGGGTGAGAAGAAATCAGGGTCCTGATGGCCTGGTGAACAAAGCTGTTTAACAGTCTTGTCGAGCGGGCCCGGAGGCGGTGGTACCTTTTCCCCAAGGGCAAAGGGCTGAAGAGGGAGTGTGAGGGGTGGGAGGTGTCACCTGCAATGTTGATGGCTCTGCGGGTGAGGTGGGTGTGGTAGATGTCTGGGGGGGGGGCAGAGGGGCACTGATGAACTTGCTGGCTGCTTTCACAGTGCGTTGTAGTGTCTTCCAGCAGGAGGCAGTGCAGCTTCTGTACGACACCATGATGCTTTCAATGGTACCCTGGTAGAATGGGCACATGATGCGGGGTGGGACTCATACTCTCCTCAGTTTGCGGAGAAAATGGAGGCGAGTTTGAGCCTTCTCGGTCATTGATGTGGTGTTGTTGGACCAGGAGAGGTCCTCAGAGATGTGCACCCCAGGAACTTGGTGCTGCCCACCCTCTCCACAGCTGCTCCATCGATGATCAGAGGGGGATGCTGTGTGTGTCCTCTCCTAAAGTCGACCACAATCTCCTTGGTTTGTCCCATGTTCAGGAAGAGATTATTGTTTTTACACCACTGGACCAGTTGGCTCACCTCATTTCTGTAGTTGGCCTCATCATTGTTTATGATGAGGCCCACCACCGTCATGTCGTCTGCAAACTTGATGATGTGGTTGGTGCTGTAGGCTGGTACGCAGTCATGGGTCAGCAGGGTGAAGAGCAGCGGGATGGGCAGGCACCCTTGTGGGGCCCCTGTGCTCAATGTGATGGTCTTGGAGGTGTTGCTGCTGACTCGCACATTCTGTGGCTTCCTTGTGAGAAAGCCCAGCACTCAGTTACAGAGAGAGGTTTTGAGTCCCAAGTGTCTGAGTTTTTGTATTAGGTGCTGGGGGATAATTGTGTTGAATGCTGAACTGAAGTCCAAGAACAGCATTTGCACATAGGAGTTCTTTGAGTCCAGGTGGGTGAGGGCTGAATGGAGAGTAGCAGCGATGGCATCGTCTGGATCTGTTTGACCTGTATGCAAACTGAGATGGGTTGAGGGAGGGAGGAAAGGTGGACTTGATGTTCTGCATGACCAACCGCTCGAAGCACTTCATTATGATGGAGGTCAGTGCTATGGGCCAGTAATCATTGTAGCTGGATGGAACGGGCTTCTTTGGGACTGGTATTATGGTAGCAGTTTTGAAACATGTGGGGACAACAGCTTGACTCAGGGAGATGTTGAAGATGTCAGGTAGGACATTCTTGTTCTCCTCTGCACAGTCCTTCAGAATGCTACCTGGTATGTTGTCTGGTCCAGCTGCCTTGTGTGGGTTGATCCAGCAGAAGGTCCTCTTCACACTAGCTGGATCCAGACATATGGCCTGCTCGCCTGGGGGAGAAGTGCTCTTCTGTGCTGTTTTGTGCTTCAAAAGCGGCCAATGAAGCCATTTAAGTTGTTAAGCAGTGTGATGTCCCTCATGCAGGTCTGAGGTTGAGGTTTGTTGTTGGTGAGGATCTGTATGCCACACCAGAAAAAACGTGCATCTCTGATGTTGCTGAAGTGGCTGGATATTTTCTTGCTGTACTGTTGTTTTGCCACCTTGATGCCACGGGACAGATTGGCCCTAGCTGTTGTTCGTCCTGCAGTGTCACCGGCCCTGAAGGCTGTGTTCTGAGTCCTCACCTCTGCTGTCATCCATGGCTTCTGGTTAGCACGAACAGTCATGGTTTTTGCAGTGAGTGACATCATCAGTGTATTTAGCTATGCATG
Source organism: Pholidichthys leucotaenia (assembly GCA_020510985.1). Taxonomy (NCBI): domain Eukaryota; kingdom Metazoa; phylum Chordata; class Actinopteri; order Cichliformes; family Pholidichthyidae; genus Pholidichthys; species Pholidichthys leucotaenia. Next base: position 291,405,723 of record CM035845.1, read on the forward strand.
CTACAACAACCTCAGTGTACCCCACTATATTTGTGTGTCCATTGTGAGTGGCTGCATGCTTGAAAGTGTCCAGGTCTGTCGTGCTGAAGCAGCCTTTCAGAGCATCAGACGCCCCCTCTGGCCACACACATACCTGCTTGCTGATGGCTTTCTGGGTCTGTATGCAGGCCTTAGCAAGATGGTGATGTGATCAGAGAGATCCAAATGAAGAATTCTTTTGCAAAAACAGATTATTCCAATTGGTTTAATATTGAGAAAAATCAACATTTTCATCTGTTGGTTTATAGGTGTTAGTATTTCCAGTTCAGTTTCTAAGACATGATCACTTGAAATATGAGTATCTCAGACATAATAAAGCAAAAAAATCGAATATGAACTCATAGTTACCTTTTGGCAATTTATTAGTCCTTTTTTTTTTTTTTTTGCAAAAACAGCTAAGTCTGTCATGAACCAAGCTGGGGATTCTCCCGAGCTCAGCTTCATGGCTGTTTTCTGTTCCTCAGTTATCCATGCTTTACTGTATGTTACCTTTTGAGTTCCATATGTGTTTCATTGTTTAGCCTTGTTCTGTTGTATTTTTTGGTGCTTATTATTTGCTCTTGGACATTTGATTATCTTTTGAGTCATTTGTATTATTCCTTAGTATGCATTTGATTTTGTGTTTACTCATTTTGTGTCTGACATCCAGGCCTCCCTCTCCTGTCTACTACTGACAGGTGATTCCAATCTGTTGTCTGCTCCTCTCCCTACTCAGGTCCACAAACCCACTCTCACACACACACATACACGCACACACGCACTCACGCCTGCACTCTCTCAGCTCACACCCACCCACCACACCTGCTGTCACTCTGTCAATTAGATCATGTGTTATTTAAGCTCTGTCTCTCCACTGCTAGTGGCCGGATTATTGCATTGTCATTTGCACAGTCTCCTGTATTGTCCTCAGCTATGTACTTGGATTGACTTGGACCGCTCCAGCTCGGTGAGTACTGTTTTGTTCCCCCCGCATCCAATTATGTCTGGAGCGCATTGGGTCTTCTCTGTTGTTTTTCCCCGCTATCAGTTACGTCTGTGGCACCTTGGGTCAATTCTCCGTGTTGTACTCACCAGCGAGCTGTTGAGCGTCCTAGAGTCATCCCTGTTGTCTTGTAAAACTCATCAGTTTTTTTGTTTGGACTGTTATATCACGTTTTGTTAAATAAATACACACAACCTCCTGCATTTGGGTTTCAGCCTCTCCTGCCTCAGAAAGGCAGGAAATCATGACAAAGTCTACAAACCACTCTTTTGCAAAAACAGACTTGTCCCGAAAACCATGCTAGTTTATCTGGAATATACTTGAATGTCTATAAGCATCAATGTAGTATGATTGACACACTGATTTAGGCATATCCACTCAGTAAAATGGTACAATATAGCTATAATTAAGCTACAGTATAATTCAAGATTCAAAGATTTTATTGTCAATACTACTATACGTACAGGACAGACAGGAGAATTGAAATGGCGTTTCTCTCTCTCTTTATTGGTGTGCACTGTATAAAAAGAAAAGGAATAAGGCTGGAAAAACAGAAAAAAACAACAGCAGTCTAATATAGAATATGTACAGTAATGCAACCCGTGGTGCAAATGGCTACAAGAAAGACCCAAACGTCCCATAATGCAAAATTGAGAAATGATTAACGATGATAAAACTGTGCAATCCTATATATAGACAACTAGAGATGTAACACCTGTAGCTGCAGTTCAGTGTGGTAGTGTAGGTGCAAATAGTAACAGATAGGACTGCACATGATCAGTATTGCAGTGACAGACAGACAGACGGCAGCAGATATGGCATTTGTGCAAATGGTTGCGGTTAATGTCAATGTGCAGAGACATACAGCAGCAAAGTAGCAAGAATTCTGATAATAGAAGATAATAGTAGCAAGAATTCTGAATATTGTTCGCTGTTCTGACCTCGTTTGTGCCCCACTGGTGAATGAATCACTGGCTCATCTGCTTCATCAAAATTATCCATATTTGACATAAAATGCAACAAAATTGTAAAAAAAAAACAAAAACAAAAAAAACCCTAACTGGCTTGGAAATCACTCACAGCAAGCAGGGAAATCAGTCAGAGCGAGCAGACCGGGAAGGCAGCTAAGATGAGTCACATGACCCAAATACCAAGCGCTGATTTGTCGTGTGGAGTTATCTGCTTTTGTAAAAAAAAAAAAAAAACTCCTGGCATTTATCGGCTTTTGAAAAAAAAACAACAAAATAATGAATTTGTAGTGTCTATAACATAGGACATATTGGCTTTTGAGAAAAAAACAATTCGAACTTCTATAAGTAGGTATTGTTGACAGTTGTTTGATGTAAAGAGGGTAATTTTCATGGAAGTGGCGTTTATAATAATAATAAAAATAAATTATTTATAGAGCACTTTTCACAGACAGTCACAAAGTGCTTAACATGATAAAAAAAACCAAAGCAAATAAAAATACAAGCACATAAGACAGTAAAAAACTAAGAAAACAGCAAGAGCACATAAAATACAATCAACACACAGCTCATTAAAAAGCCAGGCTAAAAAGGTGGGTCTTTAGTAGCTTCTTAAAAACATCAGTGGAAGGTGCAGATCTAAGTTCAAAAGGTAAAGATGTAGATAATGTGAAAATGACAAGGCAGAGTTCATCTCACGAGTCAGGTTTATTCACATCATCCTACATCATCAAAAGCAGAAAGAGGAAGAAACCCAGACATTTGTCCTTTAAATACCTCAGGACTTCAAAGCACACAGTCACATTGTATTTAATCCCAAATAACAATACATCTTCCTTCAGATCTTAACACCTCCACCCCCAGCCTCTGGCGGCCAGGAAAATCCCCCCAGGCCGTCTCTCTGCATACCAAAGACTAGACTTTCACATCCTCCTGTTATCTCCAGAGAGGCTCAGTCCTTTGTTCAATCTAAGATGTGAAGCCTAAAGTGGTATACATATGAAGCATGAAGTGATATACATAAGTGCACATATATGTGTCCCACAAAGAGTTCCAAAGTCTGGGAGCAACAGCAGCAAAGGATCTATCGCCTTTGGTTCTGAGCCTAGTTCTAGGAACTACCAGTAGGTTCTGATTAGAAGACCTGAGAGACCTGCTGGGATGGTGTAGATGGTGCAAGTCACTAATATAAGAAGGTGCCTCATCATGAATGGCTTTGTAAGTAAGAACAAGAACTTTAAATCAACTCTATAATTTATTGGAAGCCAATGCAAGGAGGCCAAAATGGGAGTGATATGACAGAATCTACTGCACTTAGTCAGTAATCTAGAAGCAGAATTCTGGACCAACTGTAGGCGATGTAGAGAGGATTTACTAAGGCATGTAAAAAGAGCATTACAGTAGTCCAAATGTGAAGAAACAAAGGCATAAATAATAGTTTCTGACTGTAGGAAACCAATGATCTAATTTTGGAAATATTCCTAAGGTGGAAAAAACAACTCCGGGTCAGAGATTTGACATGCTGATCAAAATTCATTGATTGGTCAAAAATTACACCAAGATTTTTTAGACTGTATATTGGAGCTTAATGAACCAATGCTATTAACCATCACAGGAATTAAATTATCAGGTGCAACAATAAGGACTTCAGTTTTGTCAGCATTAAGTTGCAAAAAGTTATTAGACATCCAGTCCTTAATTGCAGACAGACAATCATGAATAATTTTTAAATTGTCAACATGGTCAGGTTTAAAAGAGAAAACCAACTGTAAATCGTCAGCGTAGCAGTGATAAGACACACCTTTAAATTTGCTGATGATAGAACCAAGAGGCAGCATATAGAGGGCAAATAAAAGTGGACTCAGAATAGAACCCTGAGGCACCCCACAAGTTAAAGGAACAGAGTCGGATGAATAAGAGCCAACAGCTACAGAAAAACTCCTACCAGAAAGGTAGAAGGAAAACCAATCCAGGGCTTTTCCAGAAACCCCTACCCAATCTCTAAGCCTTTGTAACAAGATACAATGATCAACAGTATCAAATGCTGCAGTAAGATCCAACAAAACTAAAATGGAGCAATTACCAGAGTCTGTTGACATTAAAATATCAATTGACACCATGAGAAGAGCGGTCTCTTATCATTTTTTGCAAACAAACTCTTCAAGTGGAAAAGGGGGAAGGCTCTGTATGCGCTCTTGTGAGTTGTGTACACCAGGTCCAGCAAGTTGTCTCCTCATGTTGGAAAGGCCACATGTTGGTGTAGTTTTAGTAGGAGGGCCTTTAAATCTGCATGGTTGAAGTCTCCTGTTGTGATGAGGAATCCGTTTGGATTCGCTGTTTGTGTCTCATTGATGGCCTGGTAGAGTTCATTTAGTGCTTTACTCCTCTCACCAAAGGCGGTGAGCGGGACATACATGGTGACTAGCAGGATAGATGTTATTTCCCTTGATAAGTAGAAGGGTCAGCACTTGATGATCATAAATTCCACCAATGGAGAACAGTGTTTGCGCACAACAATCGCATCTCATTACCAAGCGTCACTGATGTAGACACACACCCCTCCTCTGCGGGTCTTCCCTCCTTCCATGAACGCCCGATCTGCACGATAGCATCTTAGCCCTGCTAACTGAATTGCAGAGTCTGGGATATTGTCATTTAGCCATGTCTTCGTAAAGATAAAAACACAGCAGTTCCATGCATCATGTTGCGTAGATGTCAGGCGTTGTATGTGGTCTATTTTATTGTCTAGTGAGCGTACGTTGGCCAGAATGAGGGAAGGAATTTTATGATCTTAAAACCCATCTTTACCTCAGTACCCTCTGTCACCCACATCCTACTGGTTGGATACACTCACCTGGAGTCTCCGCTTCCCTGGAACCCCTCAAGTTAGAACAATACTTACCATCTCTTAACTCCTCAGGATCCTCTCTGGTTGCACATCATCAATTATACTTCACTTGCAGCTCTTACTGGGCTGTGAAGAGCAAACCTAATGCTCTGTGGGCAGAACTCAATCTATTATTAATCCTTAGAATAAATACATTCACTTGCCTCTTACTTAACCTTATCAAGATGGCGACTGGGATGGCCACACTTTCTCAGTGCTGAGACTAAGTCACTGCTTTCTGCCATTAAAATAACCAGCCTACAGCGATCGGCGCTCGTGACGGACACCCACGGGCTGAATTCCCACCACCGTAAGAAAACCGCTGGAATACCCCCTTTAATCGGGTAGAGCTGCTGCTGCTACCCGAAGTGATTGCAAAGCTAACGCTAACGCTAGTTAACGCTAGTTAGCTTAACGCTGGCCCAGTTGTGCCACCTAACTCAGACATGAAGCGACTCAGCCCCCGGTGAAGACTTACCCGAGGAACTAACCGAGGCGGCAGCTGAGCACGAGCGCGAGCCGGATCGAAGCTCGGGAGCGACGTTGGTGAGAGATGGGGGCCACCTGGACCACCCAGGCAGACGACGGCAGGCGGCGGTGATCAGCAGCGGTGACCAGCGCTGCTCGGCTGCACCGGCGGTGTGCAGCGTGACCACCCAGGCAGACGGCGGTGATCGGCGGCGGTGATCAGCGGAGCTGTGCGCCGTTACTTGGCGGAGGAGCTGTGCAGGAGCTCGGTTGCGGCGGCGGTGAGCGGAGGGACAGCAGCGGCCGGGCTAGTTGAGGCCTAGCCGGATTCACTGTTTTTAACTATCCACAGGTCAGTAAAATGCCACCAAAAAAAGAGGAAATGGAAGAGATCAAAAAATCTCTGAACTTTATGTCAGAAGAATTGGCCAAATTGGCTAGCCAGCAGGCCAAAATAATAGGCCTAATAGAAGATGTACAAGCCCTACAATCAATAATTCAAGAAAAAGACAAAAAAATTATGGACCTGGAGCAACGCGGGCGTCTTTTGGAGCAACACGTCGAGGATCTTGAACAAGGTTCTCATATGGATGACCTAGTTATAAGTGGACTAGACATCAGATATCAGTCATACGCCCATGCCGCAACAGGACTGAATGGCGAAGATGCTCCCATGAGTGAATCAGTCTCCTTAGAAAATCAAGTGCTTCAGTTCCTTAATAATAGAATCATTAAGGTAGAAGCCAATGCAATTTCAGCCTGTTATGCTTTACCGAAGAAAGATCCCAAAACAAAGAAATCAATTGTGATGCGCTTTGTGAACAGAAGGGTAAAAAATGACATACTGAAGCAGGCCAGAAAGCTACAGGGAACTCAAGTTTACCTAAATGAACACCTGACAAAAAACCCCCGCTGAATTAGCATGGCAGGCACGGATGCTGAAAAAACAAAATAAGATACAGGCAACCTGGACAAGAAATTGTAGAATTTGGATTAAACTAAATGGAACACCAGAGCAAGCAAGGAGTATAATGATCAGAGATGCTACTGACTTAAATAAATACAGATGAACACTGATTAAGAAAATTATGAGACAATGATAATCCATATTCATACACACGATAAGAATAGTTCTTTTGATACACCATGCCAAAGTACTTTAAAAAAAATAAGCAAAATAAACAAAAACTTATGACCGACTCGAATAGACATCAATTATCCCCAGCTGGAGGAAGTCATCTGACACAGAGTGAGGAAACTCAAACTCTGAAAATATGCCACTATGCTGAACATAAACCACAAGAGATGGAGAATGATATTGATCCTGATAACCACTTTTTCAATAATATTCATAGCCACTGTGAATATTACACTGAAAAGCAATTCAAAAGTCAAGTGCAATTAGATGGTAAACTGTCAATAATACACTTCAACAGCAGAAGTCTTAACAAAAACTTTCCACAGATTCAGGACTATTTAAAACAGCAAGACAGAAAATTCACAGCCATTGCAGTCTCTGAAACCTGGCTTAATGAAGAACAGGCTCCCCTGATGGCAATAGAGGGATATCAGATGTTTTATATTAACAGAACTCAAAAAAAGGGTGGTGGTGTTGCATTGTATATTGATGACCTGTATAGGTGTAAGCTTGTAAATGAAATGTCCTTTGCACTACCAGGGATCTTGGAATGTGTCACTGTCGAGATTGACCTAGACAAAACAAAAAATCTAATCATAAGTTGTATATATAGAACGCCGGGAACTTGCATTGAGACATTCAGAGATAAATTAGTCGAGCTGTACAATAATATTACTAGTAAGAAAATGGTAGCAATTTGTGGAGATTTCAATATTGATTTACTAAATCCACATCAACAAAATGTAGTTACAGAGTTCATGAACTCTATGTACAGCATGAGTCTATATCCCACAATAACACATCCCAGTAGAATCACAGTTCACTCTGCTACACTTACTGACAACCTGTTTGTCAATGTTATCGATAAGAAAATAGAAAGTGGATTATTGATAAATGATATAAGTGACCACTTGCCAACCTTTGCACTTATCCATGGCCACACGGGGCCCAACGCAGAAAAAATTTCAAAATCGTTCAGATACAAATCACCAAATGCAATCAATTCTTTTAAAGAGGACTTGCTGAAGCAAGACTGGACAGAAGTCTATGTATCAGATGTAAATGAAGCCTATGACACATTTATAAACATTGTAACCATTCTTTATGAAAAAAACTGTCCATTAGTAAAAAAAAAAGCTTAAACACAAATTTGCTGATAAGCCATGGTTAACCAAAGGACTACAAAAGGCGTGTAAAAAGAAAAATTTATTATATAAAGCTTTCCTAAAGAAAAGGACAAAAGAAGCAGAGCAGCAGTATAAAACATACAAAAATAAGTTAACATATAGTATAATAAGATGTAGTAAAACAGACTATTACAGTAAAGAACTGGAGAAAAACAAAGACAATATTAAAAATACATGGACAATACTCAACAGTATCCTTGGAAATAAAAGCAGAAATACAAGCAACCCAACTAATATTCCAAAAAATAATAAAACGACTCAGAGTGTGAATATAGCTTCACCTGCAGATGAATTTAATAATTTTTTTGTTAACATTGGACCTAATCTGGCCCGAGAAATACCCACTACGGTGCCTACAGGCGATACAATATGCAATAACACTGCTGTAAAAGACTCCATCTTCATAAAGAACACAGACGAAAGAGAGGTCATTGAAATTGCTAAATCGTTCAAAAGTAAAACATCTACGGATTGTGATGGTATTGACATGCTATTAGTCAAAACTGTTATCGAATGCATAGTAAAACCACTGACGTATATCTGTAACCTGTCTCTCCAAACAGGTATATTTCCCAATGCAATGAAAATAGCTAAAGTAATTCCGATATACAAGACGGGCGACAGAGGGGAACTCTCAAACTATAGACCAATTTCACTATTACCGCAATTTTCCAAGATACTTGAAAAAATATTCTATGAGAGAATTGACAACTTCATACTGAAGAATGATTTATTGTGTGAGCAGCAATATGGGTTCAGACACAAGAAGACAACTGCATATGCCCTAATGGAATTTACAGAAAAAATATCAACAGCCATTGAAAATAAAGAGTATTCAGTTGGAGTATTCCTGGATCTTAAAAAAGCATTTGATACAGTAGATCATAATTTATTATTAAAGAAACTACAAAATTGTGGTATTAGAGGGGTAGTACTGTCCTGGTTAAGTAGTTACTTAAAGAATAGATATCAGTATGTATGTGTTAGCAACAAAAACTCACAGTTACTGAAGGTCACCTGTGGAGTCCCACAGGGTTCAGTTTTGGGACCATTATTATTCAATATGTATATAAACGATATATGTAAAGTTTCAGAAAAAATGGACTTAATATTGTTTGCCGATGACACTAATCTATTATGCAGTGGAAACAATTTGGAACAACTTCTGGATACACTCGGAAAGGAATTAGGAAAGCTTAAACTGTGGTTTGATTCAAACAAATTAACGCTCAACTTAAGTAAGACAAAATTTATAGTCTTTAACAACCATCACACCATCACACCACCCGGTTTGCCGTGGTGGTTCCTCTCTTTAAAAAAGGGGACCGGAGGGTGTGCTCCAACTTTAGAGGGACCACACTCCTCAGCCTCCCTGGGAAGGTCTATGCCAAGGTACTGGAGAGGAGAGTCCGGCCGTTGGTCGAACCTCGGATTCAGGAGGAGCAATGTGGTTTTCGTCCTGGCCGTGGCACATCGGACCAGCTCTTTACCCTCTCGAGAATTCTCGAGGGTTCGTGGGAGTTTGCACAACCAGTTTACATGTGTTTTGTGGACTTGGAGAAGGCATTTGACCGCGTCCCTCGTGGATTTTTGTGGGGGGTGCTTCGGGAGTATGGGGTATCGGGCTTGTTGTTACGAGCTATTCGGTCTCTGTACGACCGTTGTGAGAGTTTGGTTCGTATTGCCAACACTCGGTCGGAGTCATTCCCAGTGAGAGTTGGACTCCACCAGGGCTGCCCTTTGTCACCGATCCTGTTCATAATTTTTATGGACAGGATTTCTAGGCGCAGCCAGGGAATGGAGGGTGTCATGCTTGGTGACCACAGGATCTCATCTCTGTTGTTTGCAGATGATGTTGTCCTGTTGGCTTCATCCAGCAATGACCTACAGCTCTTGCTGGGACGGTTTGCCGCTGAGTGTGAAGCGGCTGGGATGAGAATCAGCACCTCCAAGTCCGAGTCCATGGTCCTCAGCCGGAAAAAGGTGGATTGTCCTCTCCAGGTTGGGGACAGGCTCCTGCCCCAAGTGGAGGAGTTTAAGTATCTTGGGGTCTTGTTCACGAGTGAGGGGAGAATGGAGCGAGAGATCGACAGACGGATTGAAGCAGCATCTGCAGTGATGCGGACGTTGTACCGGTCTGTTGTGGTGAAGAGGGAGCTTAGTTCTAAGGCAAAGCTGTCAATTTATCGGTCAATCTACGTTCCTACTCTCACCTATGGTCACGAGCTTTGGGTAATGACAGAAAGAACAAGATCACGGATACAAGCGGCTGAAATGAGCTTTCTCCGTAGGATTGCTGGACTCACCCTCAGAGATAGGGTGAGGAGCTCAGTCATCCGGGAGAGGCTCAGAGTAGAACCGCTGCTCCTCCACATTGAAAGGAGTCAGTTGAGGTGGTATGGGCATCTGATTAGGATGCCTCCTGGACGCCTCCCACTTGAGGTGTTTCAGGCACGTCCCACTGGGAGGAGACCCCAGGGCAGACCCAGGACTCGGTGGAGAGACTATGTCTCCCAGCTGGTCTGGGAACGCCTTGGTATCCCCTCTAAAGAGCTGGAGCAGGTGGCTGGGGAGAGGGAAGTCTGGGCTTCTCTGCTTGAACTGCTGCCTCCGCGACCCAGACCTCCGGAAAAGCGGTAGAAGATGGATGGATGGATAGACAACAACCCAGTACCTAAACTCAGTGTAAATGGTGTAGAGATTGAAAGGGTATCTGAAACTAAATTTCTTGGAGTAATAATTGATAACAAACTGTGTTGGAAGTCACATATTAATTATATTAAAGGTAAAGTATCCAAATCAATTGCAATATTACACAGAGTGAAATATTTGCTGAATCAACCCACACTATACACCTTGTATCATTCATTAATACTCCCATACATGACATATTGTAATGAAGTATGTGGAAATACATATAAAACAAACATATATCCACTCTTTTTGCTTCAAAAGAGAGCTATTAGAATAATAAACAAAGCAGCTTACAGGGAACCAACAAACCCACTTTTTCTCAAACAAAAAACTCTCAAGTTGAAAGATCTGGTTGACTTTAAAACTGCAATAATAATGTTCAAAGTGAAATATTTATCACTGCCCGCAAATATCCAAAAGTTGTTCCAAACAAGGGAGAAACAATATCATTTCAGAGGAACATGTATATTTTAAAAGCCTACAGTGAGAACAACCACCAAGCAACACTGTATTTCAGTGCAAGGAGTCAGATTATGGAACGATTTTGGACCTGAATTAAAATCACGTACAACGCTTGGACAATTTAAACAAAAACTAAAGGAAGAAATACTCCAAACATATTTACAAGACGACATGTAAACTCACATAAGGATTGACATTTCCAGCCTGTATTGTGTTGTAGCTTAGTTTTCTTTTTTTTTTCTTTTTTCTCTGTCACATTTTGTCTTAGATTTGTTTTTGAATAGTAACCGCTTAACTTAGCCTAGCTTAGTTTTCTTTTTTTTCTCTCAGTCACATTTTGTCTTAGCTTTGTTTTGAATTGTAATCGCTCTTGACTGTTTTCTCTTTTTTCTATTTTGAATTCCTGGATGGAATATGGGTGGACAATATAAGCTGCGGCTTCAGCCATCACCCATTTCGGATAACTTACGTGGAATTGTATAATCAGAGGAGTCTTTGTCTAATTTGACCTTGTTGTTATATTATTCAGTTTCTTTTAACCTGTACTGTACTATCCGAAATAAATTCATTCATTCATTCATTCATTCACTCTGGGTCTCCGTGTGTTGTCTGCAGTTGGGCCCTCCATTAGTCAGACCATGACACACTTCATGGTTCTTGAGCTGTTGTCAGCTGCTTGTTGGAGCTGGGTTTAACCATCAATCATTTTAACAATGATTTCATGATCGGACATTTAGACATCTTTTTATTCTGGGTGTCATATATATCAGAGACCCTCTGCATCATAATCCTCACAGAGGGTGCACATTCATTCACATTCAGTAAACGGTGATATTTCAGTCGATAATACAAATCATTGCAAGCTTAATGTGTCAATAACTAAAGCTGAGAACAATGACACTGAAAAGTAATGACAATGGAGTTTTGCCAGTTGACAAAAAGAATGCTCTCTCTTAAGACAGGAGTTTGTGCTCCTTTTTTTATTACCTTTTCCCCCAGTTTGTTTACTTGGAGATTGTGTTTTAAGCTTAATTCTTACTTATTACCTTCAGGAATTAAACACCCTTTTCTTCAGTTTAAGCATTAAAATTACTTGCTTAGGTTGAGGAAAATGTTATGGATCTGCCTTAAACATGCCTCCTTCCAGCAGTAACCCTGCAGTTTTTCATGTGATGCCACAGGAACACAGATTAATATCCCATCCGAGTGTGTCATTGTGTTAAGGCAAATGCACATTTCACTTTGTAAAGTGACACAAAACGGCTCTGACGCATATTGACACATATAAAGTGCCTGGAGTAAGACCAGAGGCCTGTACTATGAAACGGGATTTAGTCTCAGCAAGGTATCTTCGGGGATAACCCTGGCTTTTCGGTCCTATAAAGCTGTTTCATTTCTTACAATGGTAACTTGTGCTGTGAATCTAACCTGCTCCGGGGGGGTTAAGCTCCAGGTAAGAGCTCAAGGTGTGTATAAACATTGCTCTTCAGCCAGTTAAATCATTTCAGAAATGACATGCACCTTTTTTATGTGCTGCAACCAATATAAAACAAAATTTTACTCTGCATTTGTCTGAATGTCTATATTATCTGAGTACAGACTGTACAATACCATACTCTACAAAATATTCCTACTTCAAAATTCAAGATTCACCAAGGAGTTAATGTAATCGGGGTAGTTTGTTTGTCTGTCTGTTTGTTAGCAGGATTACACAAAAATTACTGGCTGGATTAGCTGACTAGCTTATAGCCTCTTAGCTCGGATGAGCGGCTCTGGTTCACTGATTCACAGTTGATGGTGTATCTCGCGTCACTCCGGCCCAGCTCTCAATAATTTTGCTGTGATTGCACAACAAATCACTAGCAACATGTGCCAGACAGCACCCCCCCAATCCTCCATCACTCTGTGGGACTCCACTCTGGAGCCACGCAGAGCCCCGGAGGATAGTGGGGGAGATGTCCTCCGAGTTATTTAGCACTGGGTTCTTCACAAACATGCGTCCGTGATTGGGGAGGGGCAGCCGCCTTCTGGCCGGCCCACTTGCATCACCAGCCGGGGCGGCTATCCAAGGCCAACCTGAGATCCGCAGCACTACGGTTTTGCTATGTCTAAACAGCATTCTGATTTAGAGGTGTTCAGTCATAATCCCACAGATGGTAGCTTTGCACCAGTGGCTACTCAGCCAAGCACATACACCTGTTGCAACAACACATCATCAGTAGGTAAAACTCATCTGTCTCATGACGGTCTAATAATCCCAGCTCACGTTCCTTATTAGTGGGTGAACAATCCAACACTTGGATAGGAAGAGCCAACATCAAAGGATCATAAAGCAGTGTTGCTATAATAATATAATAATAATAATAATAATAATAATAATACATCAGATTTATAGAAGGCTTTTCATTGACACTCAAAGACGCTTTACAATGGATACATTATTCATTCACTCCACAGACAATGGTAGTGGTAAACTACTACTGTAGCCACAGCGGCCCTTGGGCAAACTGACGGCTACAGTCAGGCTGCAAGAACTGTGATTGGTCCACTTTGTTTCCTCCACATTTTTTGGTTCTCATCTCTGCTCCACTCTACTCACCTATTAAAAAAAGAAGAAATAGCTAACTAGCAGCTGTGCTAACCAGTCCAACTTGTAACCCATGTCCACATGAATAACACTTTAGTTTGCTATCTGTTATGTATGAAAATGAGGGACAGGAGTCTCGTCTGTCATGCAGCAAGTCAGCACTTCATTATTACCTCCGCCAAGGAGGTAATGTTTTAACCGGGGTTTGTCTGTCTGTCTGTTTGTCTTTTACCAACATAACTCCAAAAGTTATGAACGGATTTTGACGAAATTTTCAGAAAAGGTGTGTAATGGCACGGGGAACAGATGGTTAAATTTTGGTGATGATCTGACAGTGCATACCTCCACCAAGGGCTTTGTTTGTATTTGTGCAGCAGGATTACACAAAAACTACTGGATGGATTTGAATGAAATTTTCACCAGTGGTGGTTGTTGGGCTAGAGAGGAACCCATTATATTTTGGTGTTGATCTGAGAATGCATACCTCAGCCAAGGCTCTTATCTTCTCACAGTCTGTTAGCAACAATACTCCAAAACTGATGGACAGACTTTGATGCAATTTTCATCACAAGTGACTATAGGCCTACACACAAACCCTTTACATTTTGGAGGTGATCCATGAGAAACGGAAGGAGCCTTGGCGGAGGTATGCGCTCTATGAGTGCTTTTCTAGTTTATTTATTATTTATTATTAACTATTTATACACAAGGCCATGCCCGCCTGACGTCACACCAGGGGTGGGTACGGCAGCACACACACACACTACACTCACTACACCACAAGTCCCCTCCCCCTTACAAAAACGCAAACCACATACACAATGAATGAATGAATGAATGAATGAATGAATTTATTTATTTCGGATAGTACATTACAGGTTAAAAGAAACTGTATAATATAACAACAAGGTCAAATTAGACAAAGACTCCTTCTACTATACAATTCCACGTGAGTTATCCGAAATGGGTGATGGCTGAAGCCGCAGCTTATATTGCCCACCCATATTCCATCCAAGAATTCAATCAAGACCCTCCCCGATTTAGGACCTGAATCGTGCACTAAGGAACAAGGAATCATAAAGTGTGGGAGAATAACCTATCACATTCACACAGAACAACTAAAACCAGTGTTTTTTCTCTTTTTTTTTTCAAAATATACACACAAAAAATAACTAAATTGGACCATGTCTCTAAAATAAGTAAAATAATCCCATAACCTACATACTGTACATACTCACATGCACACCAGCAGAGTATATCGCTACATATTTACATCAATGATATTTAAGTCACACCTATGTCCACTGGCAGCCAGAGGTAACACCGGCCCGGGGGACCAGGGCAGCTCCAAATCATGCACGCCCCTGGCCACTGTAGATAGGACCGGCTCAGAGGTCCCGGGCAGCCCCACGGCATGAACGCCCCTGGCCGCCGTCTGCCTCCAGGATCAAAACCAACCTTTCCTGCAAAAATGTTACTCTTCACCACCGACTGCCTCATTCCTCGGGACCCGCCGTGCTGCTGTCCGGCACACCGTCTCTCCGTGCTCGTCAGTCCGCTCCCGACCTCTTTCAACACCGCCGCAGCTGCCATCGTTGTCCCGAACACTCCAGCCCCATGGCCAAACTCCAGGGAGACCTGAAGCTTGCTTGTCGGTGCCAATCGCTGCCTCGGGCGCCTCGCCGTAATGCCCGGCACCCTCGTCCAGGGCAGCCTGAGCTCCAGTACTAAGACACTGCCCGACCTCCGTGGCACATGGTTGCTGTTGCCCACTTCCGGGGCTCACAGCATCACTTTCGCTGGCGTCATTTCCCTACCCCGGCACCTCGCCGCTGCTCCCAGCAGCCTAGTTCCAGGTGCTCCGCTGTGCTGCCTCCGTGTCCGGGTGCTATTGCTGTCCCTCGGGGCTCTCAGCGTCACTGTCGTTGGCGTCACTTTCCGACCCGGGCATTTTGCCGCTGCTCTCGGTAACCTCGTTCCAGGCGCCCTGCTGCGTCGTCTCCATGCACGGCTGCTGCTGTTCTTCCCCTGGGCTCTCAGCCTCCATGGTCCTGCTCACTTACTGTCTAGCTTCCAGCTGTGGGGATGACTCCTGCTGCTCTCCCTCTCCGCTGTCGTTGCACACTGAACCGTCCAAGTCATCTGCGCTATGGTCCTGTACCGTGCTGAGTTCCTTGACTGGCCCACCATCTTCAGTGACCAGGGGCTCTTCCACTCGTGGCCCTGGTCCTACCTCGAGGTCTAGCTGGTAGCTTGTAGCTTGGTTTTGGCACAAAGTTAGCTTGTCGGCTAACCTGTCCATAGGCAAAGAACGGGTTGTTAGCTTCCCCAAGCTAACTAGCTTAGCCGTTCCTGGTGCCAACAGCTCCATTGCCTACAACTTCTTGGTCCTCATCTGCTCGTCAAAGTACTCGGCCAGCCGTTTGACAGCATCCTCATAGTACTCCGTTTCACCCAACATATCGAGAATTCTTTGGCCCTCTGCGCCGAAATTGTGGGCCAGGAGTGCTTGCCGTCATCTCCCGCCAAGACTACTTAAGCCCAGCGCCCTGATATAATCCTCAAACATGGCCCTCCCCTGCGGCCACAGGATCACCGGCTCTCCCGTGTACCCTAGAAATGGTGCTAGTGGTGAAGGTAGCCCGTTTGCTACCATAATTTTTATCCTCGTCGCCAAATGTTATGTATGTAAAATGAAGGACAGGAGTCTCGTCTGTCATGCAGCAAGTCAACACTTAATTATTCGAACAGAACTATTTATACACAAGGCCGTGCCCGCCTGACATCACACCAGGGGCGGGAACGGCAGCACACACACACCACACTTACTATACCACACTATCCACCTTATTCCAAGGCCCCATGATGCCTTGCATGAATTATGGTAGCAACTTCCAGTACTAGTTTAGAACGCATGGTTGTTACTGAAACGGGACACTTTTCCTTGTTAAAAAACAATGACTTCGGCATCAAAAATGCAGGAACACAGCCTTTTGCACCTCAAAAACAGTAATATAATCATACCACTTCCCATGACTATGGAGGGATAGGAAGATGACATTGAAAAGTGGCCTTGCAGACAGTAGCTCCGTTAGTTAGCGCCTCTGCTAAGATGCTAACGCTGTAAACAAACAAAAGCTCCGAGATATCAATGTCTCCACCGCAATAAAGTTGGCTGCATTTTGTTAAAATATGTTGGACATAATCAAATTTACCTTAGAGCAGACGTACGTCACAACACCATGCTTGGCTGTCATGGTATATACAGACCGCTGCAGCCGTTCGTTTTACCCCAAAATTAAAATGCTCATGCTGCTGTCATGCCATAAATGCTTGTTATGTAATGAATTTGAAAAACTTTTAAAAACGCTATTTTAAATACCCCTGCTACTCCAGTCTTACTGACTGATTTAACAGGACTGCAGCGAAACCAGAAGCTCCGCCCATAATCGTTCCTACAGCGGCACCCCCAGGAATAAGGTGGATAGCTGAAGTGGGATGTGTTATTACCTCCGCCAAGGAGGTTATGTTTTTACCGGGGTTTGTTTGTCTGTTTGTTTGTCTGTCTGACTGTTACCAACATAACTCAAAAAGTTATGAATGGATTTTGACGAAATTTTCAGGACAAATCCGAAATGGGACAAGGAAGAAATGATTAGATTTTGGGAGTGATCCGGATCACCGTCTGGATCCAGAAATCTTTTAAAGGATTCTTTATCATTGCGAGATAGGGCCATTTTTAGCATATGTGTATATAACTCCACAATAAATGGTCAGGACGCTTGCCAAAAAAAATACAGGATAAGATCCCAATAGGTTCTACTAAATATCAAAGACTGATCCCGATCCTGCAAAAAATCTGGATACTGTGATCCAGAACAGGAAATAATAGGGGATCTTTGGAATTTTCATCACTGTAAGGTAACAAATTAAGATATAAACATACAACAAACACCAAAATATAGCCAAGACACTGAGGAATCAGTAGTGTGCCAATGGATTTGTTGTATCTTCAAAAGCTATGGAGCTATATCTAGAAGAAAACCGTCATTACTGAAAGTCATTTTTGTCAATAACTACTGAACTAATAAAGATATCAATGTGAATCCAATTGCTAAAGGTATGTTTTGATGGTCAAGGAATCTGAAAATATACATAAAATACATATAGGCCTATTATATTTGGGGAAAATCCCAATATTAGGGGGAACTGAGGTACTTGGCAGAGGTCTGCGCTCTCTGAGTGCTTTTTAGTATTAAGGTTTAGTTTTGTAATTAAATGAAAATTATCAGTGTTCGACTTGACTGCATTTTGAAAATTTTTTATGGTTATTTATTTGCTCAAACAATGAATGAATGAATTTATTCAGTAATAATAATAATAAACACATACAATAAAATAAGAACACACAAAAGAACAACTGAAAGGGTGTAGGCTGAAGCTAGTGCTTATATAGTGCCTACCTCGTTACAATTTTAAAATCAATAACATAAAAATTTAAGTCTTACCCAAAATCAACAAAGAAAATCAAATAGAACAAGTAGACAAAAAAAAAAAACCCTTTAAGTTATTACAAATTTATCTCCCAGCATTTACAGTGAGATACTGGGAGATTTTCTCATCTTTGTACAATTTTTTGAATTGCTTCAGAGTTGAACATGTTTTAATATTTTCAGAGCAACAGTTCCACAGTTTAACTCCAGTGACAGACATGCAATGATACTTTGTATTTGTTCTAACCTTTGGCTTATTAAAAACAGAGTTGCCTCTTAGCTCATATTTGCTTTTCCTTTTTTTTTTAAACAGTCTCTGAATATTTACAGGTAATTTGTTATTATTTGCTTTGTACATGATTTGAATGACATTATAATCTACCAGATCTCTAAATTTAAGAGTATGTAATTGAATGAATATTGGACTTGTTGGTTCACGGTAAGGTTTCTTTGATACAATGCATACGGCTTTTTTCTGTAGTAAAAAGATTAAGTTTGTGTTTGTTTTATATGATCTCCACACAGTACGTCATAAAAGGAACTATCAGTGAATTATATAAAATGCAAAGAGATTTCTGAGACAGGAGGTCTTTAACCTTATACAGTACGGCAATGGATTTAGACATTTTAGTTTTGACATAATTTATGTGTGATTTCCAGTTTAGTTTGTTATCAACAATGACCCCTAGGAACTTGGTTTTGAAAACTGTGCCAATTTCAACATTGTTTATTTTAATTTTTCTGTGATTATATAATTTGCAGTTTCCAAATATTATACATTTTGTTTTTCCAAAGTGAATAGATAATTTATTGGCAGTGAACCATTGATTGATTTGATTAAGTTCGTTTTCTACTGAATCCAGAAGCTGCTTAAGATTTTCTCCACTACAAAAAAAAGTTGTCATCTGCAAATAAAATACACTTGAGCAATTTAGACACAGAACATAAATCATTAATATACAAAATAAACAGCAATGGACTAAGCACAGAACCCTGTGGTACCCCACACGTCATCTTCAGCAACTCAGAGTCTGCATTATTCACATGAACATATTGATATCTGTCTTCTAAATAGCTGTGTAACCAGTCAAAAGCAATTCCTCTGATGCCATACTTATGTAATTTACTGAGGAGTAATTTATGGTCAACTGTATCAAATGCCTTTTGTATGTCCAGAAATATTCCAACTGTGTATTCTCTTCTATCTGTTGCATCCGTAATCTGTTCAACAAAGTCCATGAGAGCCATTGAGGTGGTCCAGTTCTTCCTGAATCCATACTGTTGTTCACAGAGTATATTGTGCTTATCAATGAAATCATTTAGTCTCTTAACAAATATTTTTTCCAGTATTTTGAAGAACTGAGGTAACAAGGAGATGGGTCTGCAGTTTGACAATAAGTGCTTGTCACCAGTCTTATACAGAGGAACGACTCTTGCTATTTTCATTTTCTCTGGAAATTTACCAGCAGTAAGTGACGTGTTGCATATGTAAGTGAAGTGTTTAACAATACAATCAATAATACATTTAACCACAAACATACTGAAATTATTACATGTCATAACAGTTATGACATTGTTAACAAAGTCTTTGAATTTGTTAACAATGTCAAGAATTTCTTTTTCATCTGTTTCTTTCATAAATATTGAGTAAGCGTTCATGTTGATGACATTGTCAGCACCACTTGTATTTGCTGATGATACAGTGGAGTTGGCGATCTTTTTTCCTATATTCACAAAATATTCATTAAACGTGTTGGAGATCAAGCTATTTTCATTGATTATTCCATTATCTGAATTTAAATAAGAGATGTGGTTGGAATTTAGTTTTCCTCTTTTTGTTATATTATTTAACACCTTCCATATATTACATGTATTAGTTTTGTTATTTTCCAATAATTTACTGTAATATGTTTTTTTTTACTCGATCTTAAAATACTAATGAGTTTATTTTTATATGTCTTGTGTTTCTTTTCTGCTTCCACAGTTTTTAATTTCAGAAACGTTTTGTATAACAAGTTTTTCTTTTTACAAGCATTTTGCAGGCCCTTGGTGAGCCAAGGCTTATCTCTGTATTTAACTTTAGTTTCCTTTACCACTAGAGGGCAATGCTTATTATATACGGTAGTTGTGATAAAATAGAGACAAATTCTCCATATGCTGTATCAATGTCGTCAACATAAACACCGCTCCAGTCTTGTATTTTTAGATCATTTCTAAGATTGTTGATTGCGGTTTCTGTTACAAGTCGTTTAAAAATCTTATCTATTTCAACTTTATGTGTTCCACCAGTGTGCGACGAAACAAAAACAGGCAGATGGTCTGTCACATCATTGATAATAAGGCCAGCAGTTGCATTCCCCTCAGTGACATTTGTGAAAATGTTATCAATAAGCGTTGCTGAATGTGTTGTTATTCTAGTGGGGTATGTTATTGAAGGGCAGAAACCCATACAAAACATGGAATTTATGAATTCACTTATTTGGATATGGTCATTTGGATTTAATAAGTCAATATTGAAGTCTCCACAAATAAATACCAGCTTCTTATTACCTACTGCACTGAAAAGCTCAGACAATTTTTCTTTGAAAATGTCAATATCGGTACCTGGTGCTCTATAAATGCAACTTACTATGATGTTTTTTTTTGTAGTTGTAATTAATTCCACAGTTACACACTCCATGATGTTTTCCATTTCAAAAGACATATTATCTACAACTTGGCTTTGGTAGCAGGACCTGATATATAAAGCAACACCACCACCCCTTTTTTTTGGACCTGCTTGTAGTATATAGTAAATCATATCCTCTCATTTGCACTGTATGAAGTTGGTCATTTTTTAGCAAACAAAATATATGAAAAATGAAAAGACTGAAAAAAAAACATTTAAAGACATGGTCAGTGGATAACGGACAGTAAATCAGTGTCAGAGTGGCTAGTTGTTAACCTGTGGTCTCATACACAAACTGTTGGTCCTCTGCACAGTGAATTGAGAGTAACTGTTCTTTTTCTACACCTTTGTACAGTTACAACAGAGCATCTCAGAAATTAGAATATTGAGGAAAAAGTTTGCTTTTTGCAATATAATTCAAAAAGATAAACTTTAAAATGTTCAATATTAATTACACAGAGAAATATTTCAAGCCTTTTTCTATGTAATTTAATTCTGATGATTATGATTATAGTTTGAAGTTATGATAGTAGATATACAGTGATGTGAAAAAGTGTTTGCACCTTTCCTGATTTTTTATTTTTTGGTATGTTTGTCAGACTTAAATGTTTCAGATCTTCAAACAAATTTAAATATTAGACAAAGATAACACAAGTAAACACAAAATGCAGTTTTTAAATGAAGGTGTTTATTATTAAGGGGAAAAAAATCCAAACCTACATGGCCCTGTGTGATAAAATGTGATACCCTGCCCCCCCATTAAAACATAAATTAATTGTGGTTTATCACATCTTTGGAAAGCTGAGTTCAATTTCTCTAGCCACACCCAAGCCAGATTACTGCCACACCTGTTCTCAATCAAGAAATCACTTAAATAGGACCTGCTTGACAAAGTGAAGTAGACCAAAATTACCCCAAGAGCACAGCGACGACTCATCCAAGAAGTCACAAAAGACCCCACAACAACATCCAAAGAACCGCAGGCCTCACTTGTCTCAGTTAAGGTCAGTGTTCATGACTCCACCATAAGAAAGAGACTGGGCAAAAATGGCCTGCATGGCAGAGTTCCAAGACGAAAACCACTGCTGAGCAAAGAGGACATAAAGGTTCAGTTTTGCCAGAAAACATCTTGATGAGCCCCAAGACTTTTGGGAAAATACTCTGTGGACTGATGAGACAAAAGTTGACCTTTTTGGAAGGTGCGTGTCCCATTACATCCAGCGTAAAAGTAATGCTGCATTTCAGAAAAGGATCATCATACCAGCAGTAAAATATGGTGGCGGTAGTGTGATGGTCTGGGGCTGTTTTGCTACTTCAGGACCTGGAAGACTTGCTGTGGTAAATGGAACCATGAATTCTGCTGTCTAACAAAAAATCCTGAAGGAGAATGTCCGGCCATCTGTTCGTGACCTCAAGCTGAAGTGCACTTGGGCTCTACAGCAGGACAGTGATCCAAAACACAGCAGCAAGTCCACCTCTGAATGGCTTAAGAAAAACAAAATGAAGACTTTGGAGTGGCCTAGTCAAAGTCCTGACCTGAATCCGATTGAGATGCTGTGGCATGACCTTAAAAAGGCGGTTCATGCTCGAAAACCCTCCAGTGTGGCTGAATTACAACAATTCTGCCAAGATCAAAGGGCCAAAATTCCTCCACAGCGCTGTAAAAGACTCATTGCCAGTTATCGCAAAAGCTTGATTGCAGTTGTTGCTGCTAAGGGTGGCCCAACCAGTTATTAGGTTTAGGGGACAAACACTTTTTCACACAGGGCCATGTAGGTTTGGATTGTTTTTCCCTTAATAATAAACACCTTCATTTAAAAACTGCATTTTGTGTTTACTTGTGTTATCTTTGTCTAATATTTAAATTTGTCTGATGATCTGAAACGGGCAGCGCGGTGGCGGAGTGGTTAGCACTGCGGCAGCACAGCAACTCACTCTTGGCCGGGGGATCCTGGGTTTGATCCCAGCCCCCGACCAACAGTGATCTGTGTGGAGTCTGCATGTTCTCCCCATGTCTGCATGGGTTTACTCCGGGATTTCTCCGGTTTCCTCCCACATGCCAAAAACATGCAAGTTAGGTTAATTGGCATCAAAACTGGGGATTCTAAATTGTGATTTAGAATCCCCAGTTTTAAATTGAGAGTGAATGGTTGTCTGTCTCTCTGTGTTGGCCCTGCGATGGACTGGCGATCTGTCCAGGGTAGACCCTGCCTCTCGCCCAAAGATGCTGGGATAGGCTCCAGCCCCCCTGCGACCTGAAAAGGACTAAGCGGAAGAAGATGGATGGATGGATGGATCTGAAACATTTAAGTGTGACAAACATACAAAAAAATGAGAAATCAGGAAGGGGGCAAACACTTTTTCACACCACTGTATATATGATAGTAGTATATGCAGTGTTTACTTAAAAACTTACAACAAATAGTCAAAGATCAAAGGTTTTTTTAAATTTGTTTTTCATAGATATGATACCACCATTCCTGAGATATTTTCCTGCCACGATGACTGTGAGAGAAAACTATGATATCATGGGAGCCTGACTTGGAAGAACTGCCACAGAATACTGTGATCAGTGCTGATGATTGGAGCAGACCATGTGAACAGAATGAGGTAAGGCAGAGGGAGGTAAGGAGACTGGTGGAAAACGAAAAGAAGGAGGAGCAGAGGCCATGATGCAACTACAGCAGGAATGATCTCCCTCTCAGCTGGCTGTGTGCAGTGTGAGAAACTACGGGAAGCCCCGTTAGTCACTCTTTGAAGGTCCTCCAACCCCTCAGCACATACTACAGGGGGAGCTGTCCACTAATTGCACCTTCTTTCAGTTGCACTTTAAAATAATAATAAAAAAACCCAAACACTTTGTTGTTACAATATTTATTGGAATACAAAGGTTAATGTGGGCCATGGCTGATGTCAGAGCAATAAATCTGTAACTTAGTGTTTTGTTATCCATATTTACCGAACCACATTGATCCACATTGAGCCTCCAGGGAATCGATTGTTTTTCCCACTGATAGTCAATCAACTAAGAAATCTGGAATCATTATGTCAACATATGAAACTTTTTGCTATATTCCTCCAACTCTTGAACAATTCATGTGTTGCACAGTACATTTTCAAGCTGTAAATGGTCACTCTCATCAAGGAACACTGATATGGTTAAAATGTTTGTATGATCTACATTAACAAAAGATCCTTAACAGCACTTCCTCCCTTCAGCTGTCTTCCCACAGCGCCTTCCGTCTCGTCTCCAAGTAAACATGACACACCCTGCCATTCTCCCACTACTTCTGACAAACCAACTTTAAGAACAGGCGGTCCACCAGTGGTGTGTGGTCAGGGCTATCAGGACCTTCTCTGCTGGCCCTGTCAAACTGAAATAACATTATAATTTAGTTACAGTATGCAAAATTATTTCTGCATATAAAGACTTAAATGTTAATGTACAAAGATGTTCACAAATAAGATAATTCTGTTACATCCTGTATGCAGTGTCAAAAAATGCAATAATTTTTTGTTAGCGGTGTTGGAATTTTTTAGATGAAAAAAAAAAACACCTCTGTTTATAATGTCACGGCTGATTAGGCCAGCACTAGTAGCACTGCTGGTCTTTGTTCTAACCTTAACAAAGAACAGGCCGCCCCCAGGGTCCAGCACGACCAGGCTACTGACCTGCTGCCATGACATGAAGTTGTAACTATTTTCTTTGAACTTTTATTGCCATTTTGGACTACAGTGCTGTGAAAAAGTATTTGTCCCTTACTGATTCCTTATATTTTTGCATATTTGTCACACTCAGATGTCTTAGATCATCAAACAAATTTTAAAATTAGACAAAGATAACCAGAGTAAATACAAAATGCAGTTTTTAAATGATGATTTCATTTATTAAGGAAGAAAAGCTATCCAAACCTACCTGGCCCTATGTGAAAAAGTAACCCCCCCCCCCCCCCCGTTGTATCATGTAGTAACTATGATTAACCACATTTTTTTTGGAAAGCTGAGTTAAATTTCACTAGCCACAACCAGGCCTGATTACTGCCACACCTGCTGAATCAAGAAATCTAAAAAAAAAAATCTCAAAAAGAAACACATCCTGCCGTGATCTAAAGAAATTCAAGAACAGATGAGAAACAAAAACCCAGAGCAAGATCTAAAGAACTGCAGGCCTCACTTGCCTCAGTTTGGACACTAGTCTATGATTCAACAATAAGAAAGGGACTGGGCAAAAATGGCATCCATAGGAGAGTTCCAAGGCGAAAGCCACTGCTGACCAAAAAGAACAAAAAGACTCGTCTCACATTTGCCAAAAAACATCTTGATGATCCCCAAGACTTTTGGGAAAATATTCTGTGGACTGACGAGACAAAAGCTGAACTTTTTGGAAGGCGCACTTCCCGTTACATCTGGCGTCATACCAACAATCAAACATGGTGATGGTAGTGTCATGGTCTGGGGCTGGTTTACTGCTTCAGGACCTGGACGACTTGTCATAATTGATGGAACCATGAATTCTGCTCTCTACTCAAAAATCTAGAAGGAGAATGTCTGGCCCTCAGTTCATGACCTTAAGCCCTCCAAGGTGGCTGAATTAAAACAATTCTGCAAAGAAAAGTTGGCCAAAATTCTTCAACAGTGATGTAAAAGACTCATTGCCAGTTATCGCAAATGCTTGACTGCAGCTGCTGCTGCCAAGGGTGGCACAACCAGTTATTAGATTTAGGGGCAATTACATTTTCACATAGAGCCAGGTAGGTTTGGATAACTTTTTTTCCCTTAATAAATGAAATCTTAATTTAAAAACTGCATTTTGTATTTATTCTGGTTATCTTTGTCTAATATTAAAATTTGTTTGCTGATCTGAGTGTGACAAATATGCAAAAAATATAAGAAATCAGGAAAGGGCAAATACTTTTTCACAGCACTGTATGTCAACATGCTCTTTGGGTTTCTACAAAATCCAATATAAATAATAAATAAATATAAGCATAAATGCACAGTTCAATTTGGCCAGCATTTCCTCCAGTGCCTCAAAGGTGCATGGGTACACCAGAAGTCTGAGGAAAAGACAGACGAGCTAACCCAAAGACAGAACTGACACTGGTGTTCAGTGTAGGCCCTGATTCAAACCCCACTGCATGCTATTGCTGTCCACACTATCTACAGGGCGGCAGTGGCTCAGGAGGTAGAGCGGGTCGTCCAATAATCGCATGGTTGGCGGTTCGAATCCCGTTCTCCCCGGATATCCTGCCGTTGTGTCCCTGGGCAAGACACTTCACCCCCAGTTGCTCCTGGTGGGTCTGGAAGCGCCATGTTAGGTAGCATGCCGCCATCAGTGTGTAAATGGGTGGATAGCAGGATCTGTAAAGTACTTTGGTCATCAAGAGGTGAGAATAAAAGCGCTATATAAGTGAATGCCATTTACACCTGTAGGTATGCAATTGTTGTAATAATTCCCTTCTTCCTAGAAGCAGCTGCAGCAATTTTTGGAGTCTGCCAACTCCTATCGCCGTTTCATTCGGAACTACAGCATGGTAACCCTGCCCCTCACCAAACTCACCTCCACTAAGGTCCCTTTCAGGTGGTCTGATGAAGTGCTGTCTTAGCACTTGATTGCCGACCATAAAGTCCATCCATGTGCTTATTTCTCTCGGCGCCTTAGCTCAGCCGAAAGGAATTATGATGTCAGCGATCGGGAGCTATTGGCCGTCAAACTTACCTTGAAGGAGTGGCGTCACTGACTGGAGGGGTCTACACAGCCGTTCGTGGTTTGGACGAACCAAAAGAGCTTGGAATACCTGAGGTCTGCTAAACATCTGAGCCCCAGACAGGCTCGTTGATTCTTATTTTTTGACTGGTTCAGGTTTACCATACCAGCCTGGTTCTAAGAACATCAAGCCGGATGCTCTCTCCAGGCAGTTCACCGCTGATGAATCCCCACCGGAGCAGCATTCCATCCTTCCCCCGTCGTGTACTATGGGAGCACTCATCTGGGAGATTAAGGAGAGGGTTATAAAAGCCCAAGAGACTGAGCGTGACCCCGGGGGGAAGGGGGGGGGGGGTCCTACAGGTTGGTTGTACATCCCTTCCGCTCTTCGGGGGGGCTGTCATTGACTGGGTGCACAAGAGTAGGTTCACTTGTTATCCTGTTTTGTTTTGTTTTTTTTGTACCTTATCCCACCTCCGGAGAAGATTTCGGTGGCCGTCTATGAGGAGGGATGTTGACAAGTATGTGAAGGCTTGCCCGCAGTGCTCCACTGGCAAATCTCCATCTGCCCCTCCCACTGGACTACTGCACCCTTTACCCATCCCCAGCAGGCCCTGGTAGCACGCGGCTTTGGACTTTATTACGGGACTTCTTCCCTCGGTGGGCCACACAGTCATCCTCACCATTGTGGACTGGTTTTCGAAGGCGGCACACTTTATTCCTCTGAGTAGACCTCCCTTGGCCAGAGAAACAGTGGATCTTTTGGTTCTCCATGTTGTCCGCCTCCACAGTATTCCCATTGACGTGGTTTCGGACCGGGGTCCCCAGTTCATCTCCCAGGTTTGACAATTGTTTTGCAAGCTCATTGGGGCCACAGTTAGCTTATCTTCAGGTTATCACCCTCAGCGTAATGGTCAGTGTGAGCGTGCTAACCAGGAACTGGAAGCAGCCCTGATGTGTGTCACGGCAACCAATCCAGCATCCTGGAGTTCATATTTACCCTGGATTGAGTATGCCCACAACTGTCCCACCTCCACCGGTATGGGTCTTTCTCCCTTCAAGGTCTCATTGGGATACAATCCACCTCTGTTCCCTACCTCGGAAGAAGAGGTTGCAGTACCTTCTATCCAGGTGCACATCAGACACTGTCACTGTTTTTGGAAGACCACCAGAGCTGCCCTTCGCTGTACTGCTGACCGGAAATCGGAGATTGCAAACTGATGGAGGACCCCGGCTCCCGCCTACCATGTGGGACAGAAGGTATGGCTGTCCACTAGCCACATTAACCTGAAAACTGATTTCAGAAAGCTCTCTCCATGGTTCATTGGGCCTTTTCCCATTTCCAAAATTGTCAACCCTGTTTCTGTACATCTTGCTCTCCCTCCAGCTCTCCATATCTGCCCTACTTTCCATGTCTCGTGGGTGAAGCCCGTTTTCACCAGTCCTCTCTGTCCACCCTCCAAACCACCACCACCTCCAGAAATGGTTGAGGGGAGCCCGGTGTATAAGATCAACCGAATCATGGATGTTCGACGCAGAGGGCAGAGCTTCGAGTATTTGGTCGACTGGGTGGGATATGGTCCGGAGGAGAAATCTTGGGTTCCTGGTTCCTTTATTACTGATCCTCAGATAATTCGGGCTTTTCAAAGTGCTCACCCGGACAAGTCGGGTCGGACGCCAGGAGGCGCCCCTTGGGGGTGGGGGGGGCACTGTGATAATCCAGGCTGCACTCTGTTTTGTCTCTAATTAACTATGCCCCACGGTTGTCATAGCCAGGAGCGGCACTGGGGTTAAGCTCCCAGTGCTCATAAAATGCTCCTTATGGCGTGCGTCTCGAAAAGCCTCTGACAACTAAGTCCAACTCCTAGCCTGCCCGTGTGGTTTAGTCTCTAAGCCCGGCGGAACTGCTTTTACTAATAGGAGAAGGGGCGAGGGCGGATCTCTGGCGCCTTAAAACCAGATGCTTCGGGTAGATGGTGGCTCGTCAACCTGGGAAGGTAGCCCATCTAGGGGAAGGTAAACCCTGATTTCAAACCTCCGCTGCCTTGCGGCATACCCGGTCACGGGAAAGGCTTCGGGAGTCAACCCTGAGGAAAAATCCGGAGTCGGAGCCCCTAAGGCAGTTCTATGTTGTGCTCAACATCGTTCTGGCAGCTCCTGCAACGGCGCTGGTGCCAAACTGTAGCAGCCCTGCTGTTCCTTTGGATTCATCAGTGATGTGGAGAGGGGGGACATGCTGCATGGGCAACATCTTGTCCTCCATATCTTCCTGCCCAGGCTTGAATCCTACCAACGCCAATGCTGGAAGGTAGAACACCGGATCACTGGAGAGGACACCAGCTTCGCCTTTGGCGTAGAAAAAACACGGGGAATGACAGTTACCGGTTATAAGCCACCGCTCAATTGGCGTAGAGCGTGGCGCCAGGGGTTGTTCCCGACGGTGGGAGGGATCATCGGATCTCACTGGACAGCTACCGCCCGCCTCAAGCTGGGCAGCCCCCAGCCAATAAGGTGTTGTCCTGCCACAGCTTGCTTTCCTCATTGGGTGCATGGGGATGAGGAGAAGTCCGAACAGCAGGCTGAGAACCTTCGCACCAGGCAAGACAATAAAACAAAAGAGACCAACTCTAAAACTGGGAACTTGGAACGTCCGCACTATGATGACAGGACTCGCTGCTAACCTCAAGGACATCAACGACACCAGGAAGACTGCCATCATCAATAATGAGCTGAAGAGACTGGGAGTGGATATTGTCACTCTCCAGGAAACACGGTTGGCTGACGCAGGCACACTGAGAGAGAAGGACTACACGTTCTACAGGCAGGGAAAGGGCAGCGACGAACACAGGGAACACGGAGTGGGCTTCGCAGTGAAGAACACCTTGCTGAAGATGGTGGAACTGGGCAGCACTGGCTCTGCACGACTCCTCACCCTCCGCCTGAACACCACTCAAGGCCCAGTCACCCTCGTCAGTGTGTATGCCCCAACACTGACAGCCACACCAGAGGCAAAAGACGAGTTCTACGAGAATCTCGCAACAACTGTCAGGACCATCCCCAACTCTGAACAACTCATTCTCCTTGGAGACTTCAATGCCAGAGTGGGTGCTGACCACGACTCCTGGCCCTCCTGTCTTGGACCTTTTGGCGTGGGCAGAATGAACGACAACGGACAGCGGCTGCTCGAGTTCTGCACATATCACGATCTGTGCATCACAAACTCGTTCTTCAAGACCAAGCCTCAACACAAGGTTTCCCGGCAACATCCACGCTCAAAGCACTGGCACCAGCTGGACTTGATCCTGACCAGGCGCACCTCACTGAAGAACGTGCTAATCACCCGTTCGTTCCAGAGTGCAGATTGCGACACAGACCATTCATTGGTGTGTTGCAAGGTCAAGCTGCAGCTGAAGAAATTCCATCGTGCTAGACAGCCTGGAAAGGCACGGATTGACACCAGCAAGATGGCTCAACCAGAACTTGTTGAGCAGTTTGCCTCCACCTTTGAGAAGGAACTTGGTGTACCACAAGAAGGAGAATCTGCAAAGCAGAAGTGGGAAGTGCTGCGAAACACCATCCACCGCACAGCCTTGGCTACCTTTGGGAGGAAGACCTCGAAGTCACAGGACTGGTTTGATGCCAAGTTGACCGAGATGACCCCCGTCATTGAAGCCAAGCGCTCAGCACTTGCTGAGTACAAGAAGTACCCAAATGAGAAGAATCTCCAGATTCTCAGGGCTGCGAGAAGCAAAGTTCAGCAGACTGCTCGGCGCTGTGCCAACGAGTACTGGACTCAGCTCAGCCAAGACATTCAAACCGCTGCCATAACAGGGAACATCCGTGGTATGTACGATGGCATCAAGAAAGCACTTGGTCCGGCTCAGAGCAAGACGGCCCCCCTCAAATCCTCCACTGGGGTGATGATCACAGAAAAGAACAAGCAGATGGAGAGATGGGTGGAACACTATTCCGACCTCTACTCCAGAGAGAACACCGTGACACCGTCAGCCCTTGATGCCATCGACTGCCTGCCATCCATGGACGAACTTGACGCCGATCCAACCATCGACGAACTCAGCAAGGCCATTGATAGCTTGGCTGCTGGCAAGGCACCCGGCAACGACGGCATACCCCCTGACCTGATCAAGCACTGCAAGACCGCCCTACTGCTGCCATTGCATGACGTCCTCTGCCAGTGTTGGAAGGAAGGTGCCATACCACAGGACATGAGGGACGCCAAGATCATCACCCTCTACAAAAACAAAGGGAAGAGAAGTGACTGCAACAACTACAGGGGCATTTCCCTCCTCAGCGTTGTTGGCAAAGTCTACGCACGAGTTGTTCTCGTTCGTCTACAGAAGCTTGCCGAACGTGTCTACCCCGAGTCTCAGGGTGGCTTCCGCGCTGCGCGATCGACGGTAGACATGATATTCTCCATCCGCCAACTCCAGGAGAAATGCAGAGAACAGAACATGCCTCTGTACGTCGCCTTCATCGACCTCACCAAAGCGTTCGATTTGGTCAGCAGAGAGGGCCTTTTCAAGATCCTGCCAAAGATAGGATGCCCACCAAAGTTGCAAAGCCTGATCGAATCGTTTCACACCAACATGCAGGGGATAGTGCAGCATGATGGCAACGTCTCAGAGCCATTCAACATACGCAGCGGAGTGAAACAGGGCTGTGTACTTGCGCCAACCCTCTTTGGGATTTTCTTTGCTATGCTCCTGAGGCATGCCTTCAGCACAGCAACAGAGGGAATCTACCTGCACACAAGATCTGACGGCAGGCTTTTCAACCTCGCCCGCCTGAAAGCCAGAACCAAAGTACGCGAGGCTCTAATCAGAGACATGCTGTTCGCAGACGACGCTGCAGTCGCAACCCACACACAGCAGGAGCTTCAGACCCTGATGGACCGCTTCTCCCAGGCATGCAAGGACTTCGGGCTTACCATCAGCCTGAAGAAGACTAACGTCTTGGCACAAGGCACGGAAGCACCACCAACCATCACCATCGACGACTACGAGCTGGAGATTGTGAATCAGTTCACGTACCTGGGGTCCACGATCAGCAACAACCTCTCCCTTGATACAGAGATCAACAAGAGGATTGGAAAATCAGCCTTCACACTCGCTCGCCTCACCACACGAGTGTGGGAGAATCCCAAACTCTCTGTCAAGATGAAGATGGCAGTGTACAATGCCTGCGTCATCAGCACACTGCTCTATGGGAGTGAGACGTGGACAACATATGCCCGGTAGGAAAAGAGACTGAACTCCTTCCACTTGCGCTGCATTCGCCACATCCTGGACATATCCTGGCAGGACAAAGTGCCCAACACAGAAGTTCTGTCCCGCGCCGGCCTTCCCTCCATGTTCACTCTACTCAGGCAGCGCAGGCTCCGCTGGCTAGGCCACGTTCACCGTATGGAGGATGGCAGAATCCCAAAAGACGTCCACTATGGAGAACTGGCAACTGGCAGGAGAGACGTTGGCCGCCCACAGCTGCGCTTTAGAGACGTCTGCAAGAGAGACATGAAGGCCCTGGAGATCAACACAGAGCGCTGGGAGGACCTTGCAACGGACCGCTCCAAATGGAGAGGTACCCTGACCAGACAGCTCAAGGCGGGTGAAGAGAGACTGACTGCTGCAGCAGATGAAAAAAGGACCCGCAGGAAGAACCGCCACAGACCCAGCAGCACGGAGACCACCCACAAGTGCGACCTGTGTGACAGGGACTGCCATTCGCGCATCGGCCTGTTCAGCCACAGGCGGTGCTGTTCCAGCAGAGTAGACGTTTAGGATTCTCTTCCATGGTCATCATAGACCGACGGAGGCCGACGACGACAGCTGCCGCAGCTCCACCAGCCACTTCTCATTAGGGTAGCCTTTAAATGGAGAGGAGAGCTTCACTTCTGCACGGGGATGTTTGACTACAGACGCTACAGCTGACAGCTCCTCCTCGTTGCAGACTCACCCTCTCCTCCAATGTGGGGTTAACTGTAAACTGTAAACTCCTTTTCTACACTGCCTCATCATCTCCTTTGTTGTCCCTCACTTAACTGTACACAAGTGGACTTTTCTTCTGGTGGACTAAGGAGTCACCCTCCCGGCGGTTCAGGATCCTTTCTCCTGGTGGACTCAGGACTCAGTCCTCTTGGCGAGAGGGAGCACCCCCCGTCACCAGTTACATCTGTAAGTGGACATTAGTAGCTACACTACACCTGTGCCACAGCCGTACACCAAGTCCAGCAAGCTGTCACCTCTTGTTAGAAAGTGCACATGTTGGCGTAGTTTTGGTAAGAGGGCCTTTAAATCTGCATGGTTGAAGTCTCCTGCTGTGATGAGGAATCCATCTGGATGTGCTGTTTGTGTTTCACTTATGGCCTGAAAGAGTTCATTTAGTGCCTCACTCCTGTCACCGGTGGTGGTACACGACGACTAGCAGGATGGATGTAAATTCTCTCGGTAAGTAGAACGGTCATCACTTGATAATCATAAAATCTACCAACGGAGAACGGTGTTTGTGCACAACAGTTGCGTCTTGGCACAAAGTGTCACTGGTGTAAACACATACACCTCCCCGTTGGGCTTTCTCTCCTTCCATGAACACCTAATCAGTGCGGTGGCATGTTAGCTCTTCTAGCTGAATAGCAGAGTCTGGGATATTGTCATTTAGCCATGATTCCATAAAGATAAAAACACAGCAGTTCCACACATCATGTTGCATAGACCTCAGGAGCTGTATGTGGTCTGTTTTGTTGTCTAGTGAGTGTACGTTGGCCAGAATGAGGGATGGAATCAGGAGTCTGTCTGGGCTAGCAGCTAGCTTAGCTCGGATCCTTTCACGCCTACTTTGCTTCCGTTTCCTCTCACACCATCTACAGCTTCTTCACTTGGGATGAGATGCAGTAGGGGAAGTGGAAGTCTGGTCGAGAAGTCCTAGGCCACAGAGTTCCTCTGTAATGCTCTGGTCCAACATGTAATGTTTGGTCCTATTCCTTATCTCCAGAAGGCTGTGGCGACTGTAATTTGTGCACAACATCATATGTGGACATGAAACACATGAATATGCACTCAGACGTAATTTAAACAACACTAAACACACTAAACACTAAAAAAGAAGAAAGGCCGCTGTGTTCTCACTCACTGCCTAGTGGTTACAAGAACCTTGAGAGTGACTTTTTGAGAGAATCCTTCATATGCGCTTGTTTCTTCGTGTCTACACATGAGCTACAGTGTACTGTTTATGTTCTGGTTCATCTGTCAGACTAAATTAGACACCAGACACAACACGTCTGTGAAATGATAGTACCAGGTGTTTGTGACTGTACTTGTGTGATGTCAGTTATTCCAACATCCCACAGCCCTCCTTGCATACTTCTTTGTGAGAACTTCTGTGTGTGCGTCTTACAGAGGGAGAGAGAGAGAGCGAGCACATGAAGGAGTTGTTTTACTGGAAGGATCCCACTCCTGCCAATGAGTCAGCAGAAAGGATACAACAGAATCTCAACATTTCCCTGTGACGCTCATAGAAACACACAGAGACATAAAGAGAGCTACAGTATGTGACTCTTGTCTGATAGCAAAACTCTAAGAAATGACCTATGACTTGGCCTAAAAAATTGAACATTAAATTTGGACAATCTTCCAATCAAGGTCATCTTCTCATGCACCTCTGGACCACTTCCAGCATGCAAGCTACATTATTTGCAGATCTCTCCCTGGCAGTCTTGTTACAACAACTTGATTGCATGTCCTCTGTGATTTCACCATGGAGCATAAAGAGCAAATATGAGCTTCAATGTCAAAGCAGCCAACTTTTCTTTTGAGCATGATCATTAAATCTGCACACATACAAATACATCAGCCTTATTATGCTGTGCTTGTTATCACTGCAACAGAAGGAGGACTGGTTCTCTCAAGACAGTGCTAATTCAACAATGTGTCATTGACTTCAGCGTCTCACATGCACACACAGCTGAACAGCGTCGCTAAATGATCGCTCACGCATAACTTCATTGCTCCCCAATGGAGCTGAGGTACAGTGGATATAAAAAGTCTCCACACTCCTGTTCAAATGCCAGGTTTTGATGATGAAAAAAATGAGACCAAGATAAATCATTTCAAAACTTTTTCCACCATTAATGTGACCTATAACCTGTACAACCCAATTGAAAAAACAAACTGAAATCTTTTAAAGGGAAAAGTAAAAAATAAAAAAGCTTACAATAACCTGGTTGCATAAATATGCACACCCTTAGGCTGCATTCAGACCAGGGTAGTCCGGGGGTCTCGGTTCGACTCGGCGGGGAATGCCGAGAATTTTCACACCTTTGTTTGGTTTGATTTGCATTTACATTGCAGCGAACCAAACTGCCTGGACAACGTCACGCAGTTACAACTGCTCGTTTGGGGCACTGTACCCGAAACCACCTCTGACCAGGAAGAAAAAATCTTGTCGAACAAGAAAAATTAGGCTCATCGACTGGCCAGGACCAAAAACGGAAATCTGTTCCCTTCAGCCGGGTTGTTTGTTCGCCACAAACAAGACATTTTTTAACTTTTCTCTTCGGCTTTCACCGGTAGAAGGATTTCTCAGATTCACGCAGTTGTCTTTATTGTTATTTTCTACCCAAAATGTACTAAGGTAAACACCACTTTCTTTTTTCAGAGTACATGTTGCTATGGTTACACAAACGCCGAGGGGCACTTCTGCCCTTTGGTCCGCTGAATACTCTGTTTGGATTCACACTGCAAGCGGAGCGCACCAGACTTTGTTTGCAAGAGAACCGAGACCCCCATTTTCAGGGGACCAGACTTCACTGGTTTGGTATGCACCAGATTTCCAACGTGCGTTCAGACTGCACAAAATGAATCGAACTATCCACGGAAGCCACTGTTTGGTCCTTTGGTCTGACCCAAACAGTGGCCGTCTGAATGCACGGTTAAACTAATACTTTGTTGCAGCACCTTTGGCTTTTATTACAGCACTCAGTCTTTTTGGGGAAGAGCCTATCAGTGTGGCACATCTTGATGTGGCAATATTTGCCCACTCTTCTTTGCAAGAACGCTCCAAATCTGTCAGATTGTGAGGGCATCTCTTAAGCACAGCCCTCTTCAGATCACCCCACTGATGTTTGATCGGATTCAGGTCTGGACTCTGGCTAGGCCAGAGGCAAGGCAAGGCTTCCGTCTTGCCCTACCCCATAGCTCAGACATATGAAGAAGACGGGAGATTGTTGTCACATGTACTAAACAGCCAGTACTTGCCAGAAATTCCTGCAGCTCCTTCAATGTTGCTGTCGGCCTCTTGGCAGCCTCCCTGACCAGTTTTCTTCTCGTCTTTTCATCAATTTGGAGGGACGTCCAGTTCTTGGTAATGTCACTGTTGTGCCATATTTTCTCCACTTGATGATGACTGTCTTCATTGTGTTCCATGGTATATGTAATGGCTTGGATGTACCCTTCTCCTGACTGATATCTTTGAACAATGAGATCCCTCTGATGTTTTGGAAGTTCTCTGCGGACCTTGGCTTGTGCCAGAACAGCTGAACTTTATTTGGGGTTAATCAGAGGCAGTTTTAATGGTGGCAGGTATGTGCTGACTCCCATTTAACATGAGTTTGAATGTGATTGGTTAATTCTTAACACAGCCACCTCCCCAGTTATAACAGGATGTGCATATTTATGCATACAGGTTATTGTAAGTTTTTTATTTTTTATTTTTCCCCTTTAAAGACTTCAGTGTCATGAATTGCCCTTCGGGGCAGAGAGGCGAGACCCATGTGCTGAACTGTGAGTTTGTGAAATTTATTGAAAATAACATAAAGTCCATACAGTGCTCTTAATGGACAATACAAACAAACGGGTAAACTTACTGACAAGGCACACCAGAGCAAGGACAGGGCTCCGGTGGAGATGAAGGGAAACACATACAAGACAGCGGCAACGGAAAAAGAAAATAACTGCCCTTAAATAGGATAAGAAACAAATTACACAAGTAGTGACAGGTGGGGGTCACATTAGCGGGCAGGAGAAAGCAAAGATGTGGTGACCTGCTGCCCTAATTACCTCCACAGTTGCGTGCGCACCTGTTCACCTCATTAGACAGCCTTCTTAAGCCATGCTGTCCTGTGGTCTGCACAGAGACGTCAACGCTCCTCTGGTCTGGAAGGACCTCATTGACTACCTTGTCATCCTGCTCCAGAGAATCCTCTTCTTAGCCAATCCTGCTCCGTCAGGTCTTCTGAGAGCCAAGGCTCTCCAACATCAAGCAAGCCTTTGGGATTCCATCCCTTCCACGTTTCACCTTTTCTCCCCTGTGTACAGGTGGAAGCCTCCTGGCGGCGGACTTCCTCCTCCTGGCGGCGAACCTGTGCTTCTTCTCGCACACTGCATTGCACTGTATACTCACCTACTCATTCTCACCTCGCTCCTCGGCGACAACACGGACACGGAACGGACTACAGCTGGTTTGGAGTCTCTGGGAGATCTTCAGCACCTCAGCCTTTCATCCAATCCGTAAGACTGAATATTCACCTGTTTATTCCCCCTGGTCTCAGTATACTCATCCGCCTTTCTGTCCTCTCTCCTAGGGTTGCCAGTTCATCCGTGCTCTGCTCGCCCAGCTGCCCACTTCAGCACACACGCACACATTCACATCTGAGTCTGCTTCTGGGTTTTACCAAACATGTCAAAAGATACAATTTAAACCAGCTGGGAGTAATGAGAGAGGAGAGAGCAGGCTGACAGCTGACAGGGTCCCGCCTCTGTGGAACAACAACCCGGAATTGAACTGAGAGCTGTCAACCTAAAGAGAGAACACACAACAGAATAAAAATACAAAGCAGTGGCAAAATAAAGACAAGTAACCTCAAAAATGTGAATAACAAACTGTAATGAACGTAAACAGGAAACTAAATCATACTAAGAAACAATACAGAATACGTGACAAATCAAACAGGAATTACAACTCAAAATGATAACATAGTACAAATATGAAAAAAGAAAGAAAGACTGAGCCCAGTGGAATCCCTGGTGCTCAGATCGTGACAGCGACCCCTCTCAAGGGGTGGATACTAGAAACCCCAGGGAAACATCAAAAGAAAAGAACCTCCCCTGACAAAAAAACCACCCCAACAAGAAAACAACCCCACCCCGGGTGGGAGGAGGGGGACCCAGGCATGGAGCTATTGAACCAAACCAGAGAAAATAAGAAAAACTTTCAGAATAAACATCCCAGCAGAGTCCAGACTAAGAGGGAACAACAACAACAAAAAAACAAAGGACCCGTTCAGGACCCACAAAGAACCAGGTACATAGACCCCCTGGACCAAAGAACTAGGCTGTTCCGGTGGCCGGCCAAAGTCCCAGGCCTGGCAGATGGGGAGGTGGCAAGAGTCGGGTGGCCTGCTGGAGAATATGAACCACCCAACCCAACGGCACAATCTGTCAGGCGGTCGACCAGAGTTCTTTGACCACCTACACAGAGAAGGCAGTCCAGGGGGTGGTCGCCCAACTGGGACAACCAGAAACAAAGAGGATGGAGGAATAGGGGAAGCCTCGGTGATGTCAGGCAGAGGATGGGGAACCCTGATGGCGTCAGGCACAGGAGGGGGAACCATGACGGCATCTGGCAGGAGAGGGAGAACCCCAATGGCATCTGGAAGAGGACAAGGGACCACGACGGTGTCTGGCAGAGGAGGGGGAACCTCGACGCCCTTGGACTGGCCTGTAGCATCCTTGGTGGTCCCGGACTGGGACATTGCAGCACCCGTGGTGCATCCAGGCGGGAGCAAGGTTGCACCCGGGGGGGCTCCGGGCTGGAGCAAGGTTGCACCTGTGGTGGCTGCGGGCTAGAGCAAAGCAGCACCCGCGGTGGCTCCGGGCTGGAGCAAAGCAGCACCCGTGGTGGCTCCGGGCTGGAACAAAGCAGCACCCGTGGTGGCTCTGGGCTGGAGCAAAGCTGCACCCGCGGTGGCTCCGGGCTGGAGCAAAGCAGCACTCGTGGTGGCTCCAGGCTGGAGCAAAGCTGCACCCACGGTGGGCCCAGACTGGGCCATAGCTGCACCCACAGTGGGCCCGGACTGGAGCACAGCACCCACGCCGGTCCTTGACTAGGTCACAGCACCCACAGAGATCTGGACTGAGGAGGAGCTGCACCCATGGAGGTCCCGAGGTGGGATGGAGCAGCCGCGAGGACCTCAGCCGATGGGGAAGCAGCACCCTTGGAGGTCCTGGGCTGGGACGGAGCACCCGCGATGACCTCATCCGGAGGGGAGGCAACACCCACGGAGGTCCAGGGCTGGGACGGCGCACTCGCGACGACCTCAGCGGGAGGAGCGGCAATGGGAAAATAAAATAACTGCCCTTAAATAGGATAAAAAATAAATTACACAAGTAGTGACAGGTGTGGGTCACATGAGCAGGCAGGAGGAAGCAAATATACAATTTAGACCAGCTGGGATTAATGAGAGAGGAGAGAGCAGGCTGACAGCTGACAGGGCCCCGCCTCTGTGGAACAACAACAACAACCCGGAAATGTACTGACAGCTGTCAACCTAAAGAGAGCACACACAACAGGATAAAAATATAAAGCGGTGGCAAAATAAAGACAAGTAACCACAAAAATGTGAATAACAAACTATAATGAACATAAACAGGAAACTATAAATCATATTAAGACACAATACAGAATACGTGACAAATCAAACAGGAATTACAACTCAAATTGATAACACAGTACAAATATGAAAAAAGACAGAAAGACTGAGCCTGGTGGAATCCCCCTGCACTCAGATCATGACAGTCAGTTTGTTTTTCATTTGGGTTGTATAGGTTGTATGTTACATTAATGATGGAAAAAGTTTCGAAATAATTTATCTTGGTCTCATTTTTTTACATCACAAAAACCTGGCATTTGAACAGGGGTGTGTAGACTTTTTATATCCACTGCATAAGCTCAGCATTTGTGTTTGTCTATTGGGAAACACTGTACTTCTACAGTAAGTTCTCCTTGACCACAGAGGCAGTTTTAAAAGTGTCTGACAGAGCCAGTCCTTGAAACTTTGTACATTTGTTTTTACATTGTCCGACCAACAAGAGCGAGGGCCAGTAGTCAGTCAGTATAGTGTTAAATACCTGACAGAAGACTGGAAAAACACAGGCATGTGTCTTTCACCCACATGCCTGAAAGACACCCAAAGACAATATTATTGGGCATTATACAACAGTTAGTTCTGACCGAGCAATTTGACTGGACAATAGGGATTCCAGGAGTTAGTATATTCCACAATAATTGCATTACAGCTTCACTGAATATGTATCGCTCGACTTCAAAGGTGTTCATGTAACCATTAATTACTAACAGTAATTTACTATCAACTCTCTGACAATTGCAGTACTGTTTTGGATACCTTCATTTTCACAGTAAAAGTGGATTCACACTACAACGTTTGGACCAACTTTTACTGACGTTTTGAAAAATCAGAGAAATCAGTCCAAACGTTAGTGAAATTACGTTCGTGAGCACACTCCAACTTTTACGAACTTTTACAAACTTTTGCTAGCATTTCCCAGCATTGCATTCAGCGTTGTCAAACTTTTGCCAACTTAGGGTAGTGTATGTGTAGCAGTTCCCAGCTTAGGTTAACTTAAGCAAAGGAATTCTCAGCGCAGTTCAGCTGACATAAGTGTCAGGCGATGCTCATATAAAGATCAGCGTTTGTGGAGGCTTCCTGCCATCCTGGACCTGCTTTTTTGGGTGGATTCACACCACAACGTTTGGACCATTTTTACTAACGTTTTGGCAAACGTCTGGCTCTGCTGGCAAAAGTTCATACAAGTTGGTGTTTGTTGGCAAACGCTGGCGAAATTTGTATTTGTTGAGAATTTTCCTGAAAATTTGCTGACGTTTTGAAATAAACATTGGTGAAAGTTGTCATCAATTTGTAATAGTTCCTGAGCGCTGGGTTAAGTTATGCAGAGTTCACCCAAGTCAGCCGAAGTTAAGCTCCTTCGGCAAACAGTGACTGAAATGCTGATGAAAACATGTTTTTAGATCAAGACTCAGTTCAGACATGCAGGAACGAAAAAGAAATAGAGAAGGGGGAGTTAAAAAAAAGAAAATATATATGTAAGAGGACAATGTAGAGTATTTGTTTGGTGATAACATGGTGTGTATGACATGTTTTTTTTTAATTTTTTGGAAGTATGGGATATATCTATATATATAACAGACATTTGTGGCTTTGTTTGCAGATGATGGGTGAGGTTTGATGGGTGGTTTGGTGTCTTTGCAGTGTTATTTTTCTACCACTAGGCTGTGCTGTTGCACAAACGTGTCTTTTGCCAGTACGAATTACTGGTTGCCTTGGAAACAACAGCCATTTTTTTTGCCGTCTGAAAAAACCCCCAAAACATTTTCTTGGTCTGTGGAGGTTTTTTGTGAAATTTTCAGAGTCTGTCTACTCTCTGCCTGCTACACACACACACACACACAAAGTATATATATGTATGTATATAATCTCCCAAAAATGTGACAGCCACCCCCCAAACAAATCTCCTCATTGAGAAATTTACTGTTCTTAATATTTTGCGTAATGATTCTCCAGGATTTATTGGTTCACTTTCATTGTGGGAATCAAACAGTGCTGATGTGGTGTGAAAAAGTAAATGACATTTAACGGGATTTTATGTTATTTTAATGGAGAGAGTTGTAACAATCAAAATATAATCACCCGTCATTTTATTTATAGGATGATTTATTAATTTTTTTTTTTAATTCCATCCACATTCACATTTTAATTGCAGACTTAGTGTTGGAGTCTATAACATTATTTTATTATTTTTTTAGATGAATGAATGAATAAATGAACAGGGGAAAAGGTATGCAGAAATAACTACATAGGAATATAAAATGAAAATAAATACTGAAATGTATGCCCATGGGAGATGTGTTCACTCCAGAAGCAGGTCCCGAATGGCAGGAAGCCTTCACAAACGCTAATTTTTATGAGTATCACCTGACGCTGATGTCA
This sequence comes from Pholidichthys leucotaenia, assembly GCA_020510985.1. Classification (NCBI taxonomy): domain Eukaryota; kingdom Metazoa; phylum Chordata; class Actinopteri; order Cichliformes; family Pholidichthyidae; genus Pholidichthys; species Pholidichthys leucotaenia. The sequence goes on from CM035845.1 coordinate 291,447,040, forward strand.
GTTGAACTGTGCTGAGTATTTCTCTGACTTTTCAAAACGTCTGTAAAAGTCGGTCCAAACGCTATAGAGTGAACCCAGCTTTAACTTGGGCTGACATAGGTAAACTCTGCATAACTTAGCTCAGTGCTCAGGAACTTTTATAAAATGAGCACAGCTTTCACCAACGTTTATTTCCAAATGTTGTTAAATTTTCAGCAGGCTGAAAATTTTCAAAGAACACAGCTTTCGCCAGCGTTTGCCAAAAAACACCAGCAATCATTAACTTTTGTCAGCAGAGCCAGGTGTTTGCCAAAACGTCAGTAAAAATCGGTCCAAATGTATAGTGTGAACCCAGCTTTAGGCGCTGTTTGACAAGAAATTATACATCCATGACCCGGAAGTCCCACCCTTTTGAAAAAAACCTTTTCGTCTTACTGATACATGTCATTTTAAGCTCATTAAGCCATTTCACGTATGTTTTTTTTTAAAAAAAGGCAGTGCTAGAGTTTGATTTATTGTCTTGATTAACAAACCACAATACCTTTGTGGTGATGGACTCTTTTGTTTCTCTTTGTTTCATCTGAAAATGCAAAGAAAAGCAAGCAAAGTGTGCTAGGCCACCGGAGTGGTGGACTATAATACAGCATCCGCCCCACAACTGGGAGCTTTGGGGTTCAAGCCCCGGCTGGGTCATACCAAAGCCCGTATAAAAATGGGCCTTCTAGCTTGGTGCTCAGCATAATAGAATGGGGGAAGGAAAAAGTTGCTTGTAGCGGCGCCTTGCATGGCAGCGGCCCCTCTGATTCTAGATGTGATTAACATTGTAGATAGGCGAAACGCAATTTCGTTCTACTGTACATTTTTGGCTGTATGGACTGAATGACAATAAAGTTGGCTTCTTCTTCTAAATCGCTAGCATGCTAACTACTAGCTATTGGCTAGATGTCAGAACACCGGCACTGAATACGTTTTGATCTGGGGTCTTCTGCAGTACTGACTCAACGGGTATATGTTTTATTAACACTTATTAATTTTGCACTTGACAATATTTAATTTGTTTACATGTGTGTGGAATGACAATAGATATCTTCATGCTGATTGAGATGTTTAGCAGCAGTTACTGTCTACGTACATTTAGAAGGGACTATTTTTCTTCTCATCTGCACAAAATAACTGGTTAAACAAACAAATCACAATATTTTGTCCAGTATTGCTGTCATTTTATAAATTGTGCTTGCCGGAACTGTTGTATAAAAGCAATATTACACTCAACGTTGTTACAGTATCATGAATATACTAACTACGGGTGTGATACTGCTAAAAAGCATTACACGGAGGGCATTAGACATATCACACCCGCAGTCACTATGGTAATGATACCGCACTTCGTCTTGTGTAATATTGCTTAATTATACAACAGTTAGTTCCGACTAAGCAATTTGATTGGACAACAGGGATTCCAGGAGTTACTATATTCCATGATAATTGCACTCCAATATTTCACTGGATATGTATCACTCCACTTCAAACGTGTTCTAGTAACCGTTAATTATGAACAGTAATTTGCTGTCAAGTCTGCAGGCTTGAGAATTACAATATTGTGTTGGATACCTTAATTTCCTCAGTGAGGTGCTGTTTGAAAATCAACTAGACAGTGTCAACCCAGCCATCTCTGATCGTGAAGTCCTGTCCTTTTAAACATCCGGTGACATATTTTACATCTGTTTAAACAAAACAGACAGGCTAGAGTTGAATTTATTGAATTGATTAGAAAACCACAATACCTTTGTGGTGATGAAGTCTTTGTTTCATTTGAATTCAGTATTACATGGATTGCATTGTTGATGTTACTGAACTTCATTATTCAGTAAGTTTTCCTCCTTATCTCCTCCAGAGCAACTCCAGCTCTGGAGTGCTTACCTTGTATATTTCCCTTGTTTGCATTTTTGCATTGTCTGCACTACTTTTTGGGATTTTTGTTCTCTTTTGTTAGTAAATGTCATGACTACAGTTCAGCACGTGGGTTTGTCTTTCTGCCCCAAAGGGGCGTTCATGACAGTATTGCTGTCATTTAATAAATTGTCCTTTCAGAACTGTTGTATAAAAGCAATATTGCACTTGAGGTCACATCAGGCATTAGACATATCACACCCGCAGTTACTATATTCATTGATACTGTACTCCCTCTCGTGTAATACTGCTTAAGTAACTCATCACAGAAACATATTTGTTCAATACAAATAACTGAACAATCTAATGAGGATTATCTGGCAAGAATCCATTCTCTCAACAGGTACATGCTTGTGCACAAAATTAACTACAAGTAAAACTAGAAAAGCACTCAGAGAGTGCATACCTCCGCCAAGGCTCCTTGCATCTCTCATGGATCACCTCCAAAATGTAATGGGTTTGTGTGTAGGTCTTAGAGCCACTTGTAGTGAAAATTGCATCAAAATCTGTCCATTAGTTTTGGAGTATTGTTGCTAACACACTATGAGAAGATAAGAACCCTGGTTGAGGTATGCATTCTCAGATCATCACCAAAATGTAATGGGTTTGTCTCTAGTCCAAGAACCACCTCAGGTGAAAATTTCATCCAAATCCATCAAGCAATTTTGGGAATATTGTTGCTAACACTCTGTGAGAAGATAAGAGCCTTGGTGGAGGTTTGCAATTCTCAGATCATCACCAAAATGTAATGGGTTCCTCTCTAGCCCAAGAACCACTTCTGGTGAAAATTTCTTCCAAATCCATTCAGTAGTTTTTGAATAATCCTGCTGCACAAATACAAACAAAGCCCTTGGTGGAGGTATGTGCTCTCAGATCATCACCAAAATCTAATCATCTGTTTCCCATGCCATTACATACCTTTCCTGAAAATTTCATCAAAATCCGTTAATAACCTTTTGAGTTATATTGGTAACAGACAAACCAACACCACTGAAAATATTACCTCCTCCCTTCCATCCATCCATCTTCTTTCGCTTAATTCTTTTTGGGTCGCGGGGGGGCTGGAGCCTATCCCAGCATCTTTGGGCGAGAGGCAGGGTACACCCTGGACAGATTGCCAGTCCGTCACAGGGCCAACACAGAGAGACAAACAACCATTCACTCTCACAGTCATACCTAAGGACAATTTAGAATCCCCAGTTTGATGCTAATTAACCTAACTTGCATGTTTTTGGCATGTGGGAGGAAACCGGAGAAATCCTGGAGTAAACCCACGCAGACATGGGGAGAACATGCAAACTCCACACAGATCACTGTTGGTCAGGGGCTGGGATCGAACCCAGGATCCCCCGGCCAAGGGTGAGTTGCTCTGCTGCCGCAGTGCTAACCACTCCGCCACTGCACTGCCCTACCTCCTCCCTTGGCGGAGGTAACTATGCTACATTTTTTTTTCTTTAGGATGCCTTCACATCTAACATGTTTATTAAAAAAAATAAATCATAAGGGTGAAACCCGCACCACAATCAGGGGCCAAACAGTCAAACTTTCATCGGGCAAATACAGGTGGCCTCAGTCCGTATCAAACTGAACCTTAATCTGGTTTGTTTCTAGTATGAAAACAGTTTTCTGAAAGGTTTAGATTGTTGGACCAAACAGGGGAAGTTATAGCAGCCAAAAATGAGGGGGAAAAAGATGAAGAAGAATTTGGGAGATGAAGAAACCAAGTTTTTGATTAAACTTGAGGGCACTCAGAGAATGCATACCTCTGCCAAGGGGTGAGTCTGTTTGTTAGCAGGATTACGCAAAAACTACTGGATGGATTTTGATGAATTTTTCACCAGAGGTGGCCCTTGGGTTATGGATGAACCTGCCCGCCAAGGTCATATCGCATGCATCCTTCCCCAAATCACCTCCTAAATCATATGAATATATAATAATAATATAATATACAGTGGGGCAAAAAAGTATTTAGTCAGCCACCAATTGTGCAAGTTCTCCCACTTAAAAGATGAGAGAGGTCTCCAATTTTCATCATAGGTATACCTCAACTATGAGAGACAAAATGAGAAAAAAAAAATCCAGAAAATCACATTGAAGGATTTTTAAAGAATTTATTTGCAAATTATGGTGAAAAATAAGTATTTGGCCACCTACAAACAAGCAAGATTTCTGCTCTCACAGACCTGTAACTTCTTCTTTAAGAGGCTCCTCTGTCCTCCACTCGTTACTTGTATTAATGGCACCTGTTTGAACTTCTTATCAGTATAAAAGACACCTGTCCACAACCTCAAACAGTCAGACTCCAAACTCCACTATGGCCAAGACCAAAGAGCTGTCAAAGGACACCAGAAAAAAATTGTAGACCTGCACCAGGCTGGGAAGACTAAATCTGCAATAGGTAAGCAGCTTGGTGTGAAGAAATCAACTGTGGGAGCAGTTATTAGAAAATGGAAGACATACAAGACCACTGATAATCTCCCTCGATCTGGGGCTCCACGCAAGATCTCACTCCATGGGGTCAAAATGATCACGAGAACGGTGAGCAAAAATCCCAGAACCACACGGGGGGACCTAGTGAATGACCTGCAGAGAGCTGGGACCAAAGTAACAGAGGCTACATCAGTAACACACTACGCTGCCAGGGACTCAAATCCTGCAGTGCCAGACGTGTCCCCCTGTTTAAGCCAGTACATGTCCAGGCCTGTCTGAAGTTTGCTAGAGAGCATTTGGATGATCCAGAAGAGGATTGGGAGAATGTCATATGGTCAAATGAAACCAAAATAGAACTTTTTGGTAAAAACTCAACTTGTCGTGTTTGGAGGAGAAAGAACACCATACCTACTGTGAAGCATGGGGGTGGAAACATCATGCTTTGGGGCTGTTTTTCTGCAAAGGGACCAGGACGACTGATCCGTGTAAAGGAAAGAATGAATGGGGCCATGTATCATGAGATTTTGAGTGAAAACCTCCTTCCATCAGCAAGGGCATTGAAGATGAAAGGTGGCTAGGTCTTTCAGCATGACAATGATCCCAAACACACCGCCTGGGCAACGAGGGAGTGGCTTCGTAAGATGCATTTCAAGGTCCTGGAGTGGCCTAGCCAGTCTCCAGATCTCAACCCCATAGAAAATCTTTGGAGGGAGTTGAAAGTCCGTGTTGCCCAGTGACAGCCCCAAAACATCACTGCTCTAGAGGAGATCTGCATGGAGGAATGGGCCAAAATACCAGCAACAGTGTGTGAAAACCTTGTGAAGACTTACAGAAAATGTTTGACCTATGTCATTACCAACAAAGGGTATATAACAAAGTATTGAGATGAACTTTTGTTATTGACCAAATACTTATTTTCCACCATAATTTGCAAATAAATTCTTTAAAAATCCTTCAATGTGATTTTCTGGATTTTTTTTCTCATTTTGTCTCTCATAGTTGAGGTATACCTATGATGAAAATTGGAGACCTCTCTCATCTTTTAAGTGGGAGAACTTGCACAATTGGTGACTGACTAAATACTTTTTTACCCCACTGTAAGTATGAATAGTTTTCTTCCTCTTTCCCTTCATCCCCTTCCCTTTGTTGTCTGGTGCTTGGTCATATGGGATCGCTTGATTGTTGGGGTTTTCTCTGAATTACTTATTGTGTGATTCGCGCCTTATATATTCAGTGCTTCAAGACAACTTTTTATTGTGATTAGGTCCTATAAAAATAAAGTTGAAACGAACTGAAGAGAGAATATATAAAAAATTAGGAGACCAATGCAACCTGCAGATTTCCATGACCAATGAAAAGGACAGAAACCTTTTTTATGATAACGTAGATAATCTGCTAATGCTTAAAAAACTATCTGACCTCCAAAGGTGGTTAAGCCTTCTCACATTCAACTTAAAGTGCAGTTAGTGAAGCGCCAAGAGCTACAGAAAACACCCCCAATGGTGAATGGCATTTTATTAACTACTGCAGTCTGTGCTAACTACACAGATGACAACAGATCATGTAAAGTTGTTTGGTTCACTTGGATAAAGAGCAGTGTGAAATCAAACACAAAGGGAACAAATGCATGCAATGTAATAACAACATGATCCTTGGACCGGACCTTGGTGTGGACATCCCGGTATTGAAACTTGGTATTGCTGGCATATGGCATTTAGGTGTGTTGCTGCCAACATACAAGGTATGACACTCCTGACATTCTGCAGCATGTAAAAATCTCAAAGGAAGCTCACCTATCAGATCACTTATGCTGAGAAGTACTAATAACTGTCACTTTGATATTTCCAGAACTTGTCATTTGTACTAAAGTTACATAAGTCATTCTAAAGATGGATATATGACTTTGTATACTAGCTCTGAACTGGACTATCATTTCCCTAAAAGTTAGATTTGTTCTCCTTTCCACTACGGGGTCATCATGCTTATTGTCAGGAACGTGACACCTTGCAGATTTCATTCCAACTTGCTGTAGTTCAACTCTATGACTGCGTTGGAAAATAAACAGATAACAACTGCAGTGACTGGATACAATGATAAAAAAACACAACATGCATGTCCAAGTTTAGGCCATCTAAGGCTAATGAGGGGATGACAGGGCATTTACTGTTGATCTGTGTGTGTGTGTGTGTGTGTGTGTGTGTGTGTGTGTGTGTGTGTGTGTGTGTGTCAGGGTAAAGATGGGGGTTGGCAAACAGAGCTCAGTAAATGCAATAATTGGTCCCATGTGGTTTTCAGGACTGTGTGTCTATGTGCCAACATTGTTTGTTTAGAGTCTTTCAAGAGAAGAACTTTTCTTTCTTTCTTTCTTTCTTTCTTTCTTTCTTTCTTTCTTTCTTTCTTTCTCTCTTTCTTTCTTTCTTTCTTTACCACAGTTTACTCTAGCTCTTTTGGGTAGAACTCCCCATAGTTCACAGAAACCATTGACGAGGATAGGGTGGATTGTTTAGGAAAGAAAGAAAATGGGAGATGTCCATATTCTTGTATGAGTCCTAGTTGTCCGTTCTTTGGGAAAAAAGGGTCCATCTTTGGCATTTTCTCATCTACTTCTGTCCATTGGCCAATCTCAAGATTTACAAGAGTGCTCTGAGACAAGTGCAATATCCCCATCTCCTTTTTCTTTGACGATGCCAATGCTTAATGAGCGAGAGCAGTTTTCAACTTTTCAATATAATTACTGTGACTGAACCAAATTATTATAAACCCATCATTCACAAATACACAACAAAGTATACAACCCATAGTTGTAGGGCTGGGTTGCAAGGTGAACCTGTGCAGCAAGTTTGGTGACCCCAGAGAGCTTTACACGTTCTATAGTAAGAGATCATAGGGAGTGTCAACCTTGACCTTTTGATCCCAAACCTGTAGTCAGAGGTTATGGTCACAGAGGGCGCTTTTCCACTTGGAACCCAAAGGCCCCATTTGGCCCCGATCGGCCTCCATAGAGTGAACCTGTGTACCAGGTTTGGTGACCCTAGCTTTCTTTGTGATTGATAGATAGATAGACAGATAGATAGACAGATAGATAGATAGATAGAAAGCATCCGGAAAGTATTCACAGTGCTTCACTTTTTCCACATTTTGTTATGTTACAGCCTTATTCCAAAATGGATTAAATTCATTTTTTTCCTCAAAATTCTACACACAATACCCCATAATGACAACATGAAAAAAGTTGTTTTTTTTTATTTTTAGATTTTTGCAAATTGATTAAAAATAAAAGCTAAGAAATCACATTCACAGCCTTTGCCATGAAGCTCAAAATTGAGCTCAGGTGCATCCTTTTTCCACTGATCATCCATGACATGTTTCTACAGCTTAATTGGAGTCCACCTGTGGTCAATTCAGTTGATTGGACATGATTTGGAAAGGCACACACCTGTCTATATAAAGTCCCACAGTTGACAGTGCATGTCAGAGCACAAACCCAGCATGAAGTCAAAGGAATTGTCTGTAGACCTCGGAGATAGGATTGTCTCAAGTCACAAATCTCGGGAAGGGTATAGAAACTTTTCTGCTGTTTTGAAGGTCCAAATGAACACAGTGGCCTTCATCATCCATAAATGGAAGAAGTACAGAACCACCAAGACTCTTGCTAGAGCTGGCTGGCTGTCTAAACTCAGCGATTGGGGGAGAAGGGCCTTAGTCAGGGAGGTGACCAAGAACCCGATGGCCACTCTGTCAGAGCTCCAGCGCTCCTCTGAGGAGAGAGAAGAACCTTCTAGAAGGACAACCATCTCTGCAGCAATCCACCAATCAGGCCTGTATAGTAGAGTGGCCATACGGAAGCCACTCCTTAGTAAAAGGCACATTGCAGCCCACCTGGAGTTTGCCAAAAGACACCTGAAGGACTCAGACCATGAGAAACAAAATTCTCTGGTCTGATGAGGCAAAGATTGAACTCTTTGGTGTGAATGCCAGGTGTCATGTTTGGAGGAAACCAGGCACCACTCATCACCAGGCCAATACCAGCCCTATAGTGAAGCATGGTGGTGGCAGCATCATGCTGTGGGGATGTTTTTCAGTGGCAGCAACTGGGAGACTAGTCAGGATAGAGGGAAAGATGAATGCAGCAATGTACAGAGACATCCTGGAAGAAAACCTGCTCCAGAGCACCCTTGACCTCAGACTAGAGCAATGGCTCATCTTTCAGCAGGACAACGACCCTAAGCACACAGCCAAGATATCAAAAGAGTGGCTTCAGGACAACTCTGTAAATGTCCTTGGGTAGCCCAGCCAGAGCCCAGACTTGAATCCAATTGAACATCTCTGGAGAGATTTGAAAATGGCTGTGCACCGACACTTCCCATCCAACGTGATGGAGCTTGAGAGATGCTGAAAAGAGGAATGGGTGAAACTGCCCAAAGATAGGTGTGACAAGCTTGTGGCATCATATTCAAAAAGACTTGAGGCTGTAATTGCTGCCAAAGGTGCATCAACAAAGTATTGAGCAAAGGCTGTGGATACTTATGTACATGTGATTTCTTAGATTTTTATTTTTAATAAATTTGCTAAAATCTCAAAAAAAACACAACAACCTTTATTCATGTTGTCATTATGGGGTATTGAGTGTAGAATTTTGAGGAAAAAAATGAATTTAATCCATTTTGGAATAAGGCTGCAACATAACAAAATGTGGAAAAAGTGAAGTGCTGTGAATACTTTCCGGATGCTAGATAGATAGATAGATAGATAGATAGATAGATAGATAGACAGATAGACAGATAGATGTACTTTATTGAGCCCAAATTGGGAAATTACAGTGTAACAGCAGCATGACACAGTAAGACGACCCAAACCAACAGAAATACATACAGCATACATAATAGAAAAGGAGCTGCCCAGGGAAGAAAAAGTGCTTAGATAACTTTATATACTACATAGACTACTACTAGGTTGAACAGATGATGATCTTTATTTTTTTTATTTTATTTTTTTTTAGATTTAGTATACTTTATTGATCCCCAGAGGGGAAATTGAGGGTCATCCACCACCTGGATGGATGAAGCAGCCACGATACGGCGCTATCCCTTAACCATTCACACACACATTCACACCTTGGGCCACTTTAGAGTCTCCATTTAACCTAACCTGCATGTTTTTGGCATGTGGGAGGAAACCGGAGAAATCCCGGAGTAAACCCACGCAAACACGGGGAGAACATGCAAACTCCACACAGATCACTGTTGGTCGGGGGCTGGGATCAAACCCACGATCCCACGATCCCCACGATCACCACGATCACCCGGCCAAGGGTAAACTGTGCTGCCGCAGTGCTAACAACTGCGCCATTCACTTTATGAATCTATAGATAGTACAAACTGTACAGAGAAAGACTATGAGATGCAGGGTGAAATGTGAGGTACCAATTAGGCTGTAAGGTGCCATATGGCAGCATTGTCATGACCAAAATTCAACATTAGAGTGAGATATTGTAAAGTGAAATGGCACGTGGCAGAAAAGATTTCCAGTACCTGACCGGCAACAGAGCTGTAGCAGTCTGCTGGAAAAAGTGCTCTGCTGTCTGTCCAATGTGTGATGGAGGGGGTGATCAGGATTGTCCATGATGGATAATAGTTTGTTCAGTGTCCTCCTCTCCACCACAGTCTCAAAGGTCTCCAGCCTGAGACCAATTACAGAGCCAGCCTTCTTGATAATCTTGTCAAGTCTGTTGGTGTCGCTGGCTCTGGTACTGCTAACCCAACACACAGTAGCAAAGAACATGGCGCTGGCAATGACAGTCTGGTAGAAAAGCTACAGCATCTCGCTGCACACACTGAAGGATCTCAGCTTCCTCAGAAAATAGAGTCTGCTCATCCCCTTCTTGTACACAGCATCAGTGTTAGATTTCCAGTCCAGTCCATTGCTGATCATGACACCCAGGTATTTGTAGTCCTCCACTACCCCCACATCCTCCCCCCTTCTTCCTGAAGTCAATCACCATCGCTCTGGTCTTGCATACCTTCAGCCTCCGGTGATTCTTCTTGGTCCAGTCCACAAATCTATCAACCAGTGTGTTATGTCTGAATAAATACCTTATTCAATGATGAGACTTGGTGAGCAGTCAAACTCAGCTTTATTTTATGTTGTTCACACAATTCAGCCACCAGGCAGGGGCATCGGCAAAGAGGCTGTAAAATGGACGCCCTTGGTATTTATAGGGCTGTGCAATGGTGGAAAAGGAAGTGACTGCCACTACACCTCACTTCAAAATAAAACCCACAATAATACCACATCACATTTCCCCCCCTCGTAGAAAGTTTAAGACCACACATACAATTGAGACCCTCCCCAATTTAGGACCTGAATCACGCACTAAAAGCTAGAACTGAAATTAACAAATGGTCTATCACATTCACACAACAAGCCTAAGCTAGGGGGGACGGGTGGACTACCGTCCCACCATAGTTGCCAAGTCCGCTTATTATAAGCAACTTTGGACTTGTTTTTTTCTAAAGTCACTTGCAAATCTCATCAGTCGTGGGTTGTGGGTTTTTGGGCTTGTTTTCTAACGTGTAGTTGCTTATTTGGGCTTGCTTTGCTGTCTGTGTGTGACAGCTCTCCCAGCTCAGCTGTTCAAGATTATAAGCTGTGTCTCGATACCAAGAGGTTCAAAATCTGTTAATTTTTGGGGGAAGTTATTAAGGTAAAAGTGGCCAGCCAGGGGCTTCACTTTTGGCGGCCAATGAGCCATCCAGTTTTTCAATCCACCTTATTCCTGAGGGCGCTGTTGTAGAAACGATTATGCGGCAACTTCCGGTTTCAGCTGATGTAGTGTTAAATCAGTCAGCAAGAGTGGAGTAGTGGGGCATTTAAAATAGCCTCTTTAAAAGTTTTTCAAATTATTTTTTTTTTTTTCCACAATATCTTTATTGAACCTTTTTTTTTTTTAACAAACATGATACAAACAATCAAACACTAACACTAAAGTACTACAAAAAAAAAAATGCACTAAAAACACCAACAACCACCAACAAAATCAAATCTTCAACAATGCTCCTCTGTTTAGTCTAGACAATCCAATACATAAGTATACATATTATGTTCACCAGTTTGGAATTTACAAGGTCCACACACATCATTCACCTTCTTCTTCAAGAGTTATGTTTAAATTTTTTACATAATCAATAAAAGGTCTCCATATATTCTCAAACACAATTTCCTTTGATTTTAGTATATATGTTATTCTTTCTAATGGAAGGTTTGTTAACATCTGTCTTAACCACTGAGTCACATCTGGTCTATGAGTCTTTTTCCATAATAGTGCAATACATTTTTTGGCATTAAGCAAACTGAGGTCTATGAATGTTCTTTCACTTTTATTAAAATTATGCTTTTCTGGGTACAGACCCAACAAAAACAGTTTAGGATTCAATATGATTTGTTTTGAGATTATTTTTTCAATTGTTACCCTCACCTCTTCCCAAAACATTCTTATTAATCTACATTCCCATAAACAATGAAATAGGGTTCCTTTACTTTCCATGCATTTTGTGCATGTATCTGGTATATTTTTGTTATATCTATTTAACTCCTCCGGTGTAACATACATCCGCATTAACCATTTGAAATGTATCAATTTAAGGCGTGCATTTATTGATTTGGTTTGAGCTTCTGTACAAGCCAATTCCCATTGTTCCTCTGAAATTTCAATTTGCAGATCTTCTTTCCAGTAGTTTAATCTTTTCAGTGAATTTTCACTTGAAGATAGTGTCAATGAGTTATAAAACTCTGAAATAATACCCTTTCTTTTACTATCTTTCATCATCATTTTTTCCAAGGATGAATAAATAGGTCGAGTGAGAGCTTTATTTTGATTTGATCGAATAAAGTTTCTAAGTTGAAGATATTTAAAAAAATGTGTTCTATTGAGATTAAATTTGATCCTCAGCTCTTCAAAAGACATTATGTTGTCTGCACATGGCAAATATAAATCCTGAATCTTTTGTATCCCTTTTAAATTCCATACTTTAAATACAGCGTCCGCTCTCCCTGGTTTAAAATATTGATTACCCCATATTGGACTAAATTGTGACAATAACTGTGGTTCTTTTAAATAGTTTTTAGCTTCACACCATATTTTGATCATATGCTTTACAAATGGATTTTTAACTTGTTTTTGTAATTTTTTTGCCGAATCTGAGTATATGAATATGGGAAGAGGTAAAGGTAAATTGTATGATTCCATTTCAGTCCAGTGAGGGAGATCATTTGATGAAAAATAATATGTCATAGACCTCAGTTGTGCCGACCAATAATACAACATAAAATTTGGACATTTCAGACCTCCACGATCAAATGGTAAATATAATAAAGACAAACGTAATCTAGCCCTCCTGTTGTTCCATATAAATTCCACTAACTTTTTTTTTTATTCTTGAGAATAGATCTAAAGGTGGTGGTAAGGGAATGTATTGAAATAAATAAAGTATTTTAGGTAAAATATTACTTTTAAGTATATTGATTCTCCCGATCATCGACATTGGTAGTGACATCCATCTCTGAGTTAACTCACTGATATCTGACATTAAGGCTTCATAGTTGACACTGGCGACTGATTCTAGCTTAGGCATAATTTGGATTCCTAAATATTTAAACTGATTTACAACATTGAATTGATTTACCTCAGGGGCTGGGTAATTTCTCTGGGTCTCATTTAGCATTAATATTGAAGATTTAGTTTTATTTATTTTATATCCTGATATTTCCCCAAAATTCTTTATTAAATTCAACAAGGTTGGAATTGATTTTTTTAGATTCGACATAAACAAAATTATATCATCGGCGTACAGGGAGATTTTATGTTCTGTTGGTCCAACTTTAATTCCATATATTTGTGAATGTAAACGTATCGCTATCGCTAAAGGTTCAATTGCCATAGTAAACAGTAAAGGTGAAAGTGGACAGCCTTGTCGACATCCTCTATTGATTTTTATTGGTTTTGAAATATTGTTATTTGTTAGGATTTCTGCTGTAGCATTATTGTATATTATTTGAACCCATTTTATGAAATTATTTCCAAGTCCAAACCTTTGTAGGACTTCAAAAAGAAAGGGCCATTCAACTCTATCAAAGGCCTTTTCGGCGTCCAATGATAGGAGAGCTGTATCCGGTGCTTCTTTATTAAAATAAATAATATTAAATAGTCTTCTTACATTATGGAAGCCTTGTCTACCCTTTATAAAGCCATTCTGATCTCGATTAATAATATTTGGTAAAATTTCTTGTATTCGTCTTGCTAAAATTTTACAGATTATCTTAAGGTCGGCGTTTAATAGGCTTATTGGTCTCATATTTTCACATTTATTAGAGGGCTTACCTGGTTTTGGCAGCAGTATAATTAAGGCATTATTTATGTATGATGGTAAATTATTATTTTGAAATGCTTCTAAAACCATTTCCAAAAAAGGTTTTATTAATTTATTCTTAAATTTTTTATAAAGGTCAACTGGAAGACCATCTGGTCCTGCACTTTTTCCTGATTTCATATTATCAATGGCTAGCCCAACTTCTTCTTGACTAATTTTAGACTCCAATATCTCCCTGTTTTCATTTGGAATACACGGTATAGATAGTTCGTTCAAAAACCCATTTAGTTTTGTTAAATCAGGTTCATTTTTGGTATCATATAATTTTTCATAGTAATCTCTAAAGGCTCTATTAATTTCTAAAGGATCTATAACTACCTGTCCGTTACTTATAATACTGGTAATTGGTGTTTTAATTTCCAATTGTTTAATCTGCCATGCTAATAATTTTCCTGATTTTTCACCTTGTTCATAAAAAGATTGTTTCAATCTTAGAAGACTCGAGGCAGCTCTATTCGCTGATTTTTTGTCGTATTCAGCTCTCAAAATCAGTAATTCATTCTCCAACCTTGGGTCACTTCCTGCATACACTTTTTCCTGAAGATTTTTTATTTTATGTTCCAATTTAGCTCTCTCCTCTCGAGTCTTCTTAGATTTTGATCCTGTATAACTAATAATATGTCCCCTAATAAAAGCTTTGAAAGCCTCCCACTTTACACATGCTGATGTTTGTGTAGTATTGATGTCAAAGAACTCGTCTATCTGTTTTTCTATATACTTGACAAATTCCTCATCCTGAAGCCATTTATGCTGAAATTGCCATCTACCTGATTCCTTTGTCAATTTTTTATCTACATATATTAGACAACAGGGTGCATGATCAGAGATCACGATGTTATCATAAAAGCAGTTTTGAATCTTGGACCTTAATTCTGTGGAAATCAAAAAATAATCAATACGTGAGAATGTCTTGTAGGTACTGGAATAACAAGAATAGGCTTTAACTTGTGGTTTCATTTCTCTCCATATATCTAACAATCTCAATTCTTTCATAAAATGATTAATAGTCATCCTACATCCAATGTGCGTACAATCCAGTCCTGTTGATCTATCTATACCTGGATTCAATGTACAATTAAAATCCCCTGCTATTATATGTTGCCCTGTAAGTGATGATAAGATGAGAAATAAATTAGCAAAGAACTTCTGATCATCTATATTGGGACCATATAAGTTCACAAGATTTATATTTTCTAATAGCAAAGAACCTTGAATGATTACATATCTTCCAAATTTGTCTCCAATTACATTTTTCACTTGAAAAGGAACTGATTTATGTATGAGAGTCATAACTCCCCTGGCTCGGGATGAAAATGAAGAGGTGAATACACTTCCCTGCCATCTACTCCTAATTCTTTTAACATCCTCCTCTATCAGATGAGTTTCTTGTAAAAACACAATTCTTGAACCCATGTCCTTTATTTTATTCATAACTTGTTTAAGTTTTTTTAAATTTTGTAGACCTCTGCAATTCCATGAAGTTAAATTAAGATTAACACTTTGGTCCATGATCAATAGAGAGTTTGGGATTACCTTGCAGTGTAAACATGCTCATACAGAGAAGCAAAAACATGAGTGGTTGAACATTCATCCTACAAACTACACACAAACAAATTTCCCCTTCCCACACTTGTGGCAAACCCCCCAAAATCAAAAGAAAAATTCTGTCTCCCGATATAGCCATCGACCGTTCCACACCCACGGGGAACAGCCTAAGCCACTCCTTCTTCATCCTCCCAATCACCCTAACTCTACTGCTTTTAATGACGTAACATTAACTCTCCTCTGTAGTTTTCCAACTTAACTCCAAAATTTTTAACAACTTTGTACATCATAGTTTTTTTTTGTTTTTGTTTTTTTTTTTGTTTTGTTTTTTTAATATATAATACAATCTATATTTTGTAAACTTACTATTTACTTCAAGTCAGTCAGATGCCTGTGCAAATGCTTAATTATTCTACCTTATATTTTGTTCATGCTTAGCTCCCACCAGTCTCTTCTTCTTCTTTGATCTTCTTGATGAACTCCTGCGCCTCCTCTGGGGTCTTGAAGATGTGGGTTCTGCCCTCATACGTGGTCAGCAGTCTCGCAGGATAGATTACACCATGACGAATCCCAAGGTTGCGCAGCTCCTTACGTACGGGATCAAACTGCTTCCTCAATTGCTGGATTCCTGTGGCCAAATCTGGGTAGAACCGCACCTGCTGGTCCTGGTGTTTAATCTCTCCTTTAGCACGTGCAGCGTTGAAGATCTTCATCCTGTCTCTGTTGCTAAGAAACTTCATAATTAAGGTCCTCGGCGGTCCCTTATCTCTCCGTGGGCCAATACGATGTGCTTTTTCCAGAACCACTGCTGATTGCAACTCCTCGCTGCCCAGCACCTCCGGAATCCACTTTTCCAGAAAGGAACATACGTCCCGACCTTCTGATTCCTCTGGAAGACCCACCAGCCTCAAATTATTCTGTCTCGACCGAGATTCCAAATCCAAAATATTATCTTCCAGAGATTTATTTTTTTTTTCCAAAGTGCGCACCTTTAATTGAAGACGGGTGACGTCATCTTCAGCACTAGCGAGACGGAGCTCCATCTGCGCCGTTCGTTCTACACAGTCACCCAATTCCTTTCTTATTCCTTCCAACGTTGTCATAATCTCATCAAATCTAGAGGAAAAGTCCGCTCTCATTGAACTCATGGCTGCCATCAGCGCATCTGCGCCATTCCCCGCAGAAATCGCAGTGTTGCCAGCCTCCTCCGCCATATATGGAGTTTTGTTTGCTGCGTCACAGACCTGAAAGTCCGTTAATTTGGACTGTTTCGGCGGCTCGCTTTTTCCTTTTCCTGGTTTTCCAGCCTTAGGCTTCGCCGACATATCCTCGCCCAAATGCTGGGATACGTTCTGTCCCAAATGAGAGAGTTATTTGCCGATTTTTTTTTTCCAGGAGCAGAGCAGAGCGAGACACGTCCGTCCTACGTGGCAGCCATAACCGGAAGTCCTTTTCAAATTAATTTTAATGTATAGTGCACATATGTGTTTTGCACTCAAGTGGCAGCTAATTTCAGCACTTGTAGTTTTTGTATTTTTTGAATGTTTTGGCATAGTTCTGGTACTTGTTGCTGATGTTCGTGGTTGTGCCATAGACTGTATAAATGGAGGCTTCTCACCGTCAATACGCAGATCATGCACTGAAAACTTTAAAGGACTGTTGGCGTGATTGGTGGTACAGACACAAGAGCACCAGGTATGTTTTCACTTGTATGAATGTCACAGATATGACATTTATGCATCATATATGTCACCAGATGCAAGGCTGCATGAAGTAAAATAATAAATAAAAAATAGTAACAGTTTGCTTCCTAAGGCTTAACGATTTAAGAAAGATATCAAATAGTTTTTTTGGGGGGGGTTGCATTCGTCGCACTGCCTTGGAACAATATGGACTTGAGATTAGCAGCTTCAGCATGCATTAATTTTTAAATTATCACAAAATATAGAACAATTAAAATTTTGAACAATTGTCAGAAAATGTTTGTAAGTGTTAAGTTAAATAACAAGCATTCATGGCATGACAGGAGCATGAGCATTTTAATTTTGGGGTAAAACAAACAGCTGCAGCTGTCTGTGTTTAATTTTGATTTTTGATTTTGATTTTGTATACTTTATTGATCCCCAGAGGGGAAACTGAGGGCATCCACCTGGATGGATGAAGCAGCCTCGGTATGGCGCTATCCCTTTTACCATTCACACACACATTCACACCTAGGGCCACTTTAGAGTCTCCAATTAACCTAACTTGCATGTTTTTGGCCTGTGGGAGGAAACCGGAGAACTCTCAGAGTAAACCCACGCAGACACGGGGAGAACATGCAAACTCCACACAGATCACTGTTGGTCAGGGGCTGGGATCGAACCAGGGATCCCATGGCCAAGGGTGAGTTGCTGTGCTGCCACAGTGCTAACCACTGCACCACCACACCGCCTATTTACCCTGACATTTAAATACCCAAGCACGGCGTTGAGGCTCTTTTTGGCTCTGACTAGATTCTACATCTGCTCTAAGGTAAATTTGATTATGTCCAACATCTTTTAACAAAATGCATCTGACTTTATTGTGGTGGAGACACTGATATACAGTGATCCCTCACTTATCGCGGTTAATGGGTTCCAGAACCGACCGCGAAAAGTGAAAAACCGCGAAGTAGCGTCACCCCAATGACGTCATCCATAAACAATACGTACGTTCATTCTCTCACTCTCTCTCTCTCATATGATACGTGTGTGTGTGTACGTGTACATACATACGTAGATGTAAACAAAGTGTACTTAAATATGTTTTTAGAACTCTTTTATTCTTATAACAAGATACGTAACTCAAGATGAAAATGATTTACTGCACAGGTTAATGAGAGCTTTACTGCTCCTCAGGTGACGCCTCATCGTGAGGTGCTGGAGGCGCAGGATCAGCGAGGGCAGCTTCCAATAGAGCTGAAGCTGCAGGAGGCGGCGTAGTGCCTCGACGGGAAGACTATTTCGCACAAAATGGCACAAGAGAACAGCAAAAAGTTCCACGCGGCGAGACTAAGTAACACGAGCGATAAAAAGCAATGAATGCGGTCTTTCTTCCCTTCATGGGTGCTTGGCAGGGAGAGGAGGTGGGTGAGACGTCTCGGCCAATCAGCTTGCGAGATTTCCGAGCCCAGCCAACACGACAACAGCGAACAGAGAGTTGTGCTGCTCTCCGTGTTGACACATGATGGTCTAACGTAGTCTCCCTGCCTTCTGCTAGCGCCCGCCCATTATTTCTCAATTTTGAATTTTTGATGAATATTTTTGAAAAATCCGCGATGCACTGAGGGCGCGAAAGGTGAAGCGCGAAGTAGCGAGGGATCACTGTATCTCAGAACTTTTGTTTACAGCATTAGCATCATAGCAACAGAGCAAACTAAAGGAGCTACTGTCTGTGAGGCCACTTTTTAAGGTCATCTTCCCACCCCTTGATAGTCATGGGAAGTGGTATGATTATATAACTATTTTTGAGGTGCAAAAGGCCATGTTCCTGAGAGTGGTGGATTCAGACACCAAGTGTTTGCAAGAGGACTGCTGCAGCAGCACGTGCTCCTTTTTAGATTTTGGGAAAACCAGTTCTTCTTTTGTTATTTAAAAACGATGACTTTAAAAATAAACTGAACTCATATAACACCAGCTGATTTGGCCGCTCAAGGTAGCAGAGATTGGGCTTGCCAAGGACCCTGAAGACCCACAGCATCGAGCCAAACAAACTTCCTGCAGGTGCTGCTTCAGAGATTCCAGAGAAGGAGTTCAAGGATGATGATGAGCAGCCAAGTACGGTGGTAAGCGGCGGGGCTATCAACGGAGGGGCTAGCTGAGGCCCCAGCTGGATCCAAGGTCAGCTGGACCGGATACCAACAACAACAGCAGAAATTATCCTGCTATCACCAGGTCAGTAAAAAATGCCACCAAAGAAAGAGGAAATGGAAGAGATTAAAAAATCTCTGAACTTCATGTCAGAAGAGCTTACCAAAGTGGCCAATCAGCAGTCCAAATTATTAGGGCTAATGGAGGAAGTCCGAGAGCTGAAATTAACAATTAAGGAAAGAGACAAAAAAATTGTAGACTTGGAGCGACACATTGAGGATCTTGAACAATATACTTGTATGGATGATTTAATCAATAGTGGACTAGACATTAAATATCAATCATATGCTCATGCTTCAGCAGGAATGAGAGGTGAGGAGGCTCCCCCAAGTGAATCAGTCTTCTTGGAAAACCAGGTGCTTCAGTTCCTTGAAAGCAGAAACATAAAGGTTGATGTAAATGCAATTTCAGCCTGCCATACTCTACCCAGAAAGGATAATAAAACAAAGAAATCAACTGTGATGCACTTTGTGAACAGAAGGGTAAAAAATGACATAGTGGGGCAGGCCAGAAAGCTGCGGGGAACATAAGTTTACCTAAATGAACATCTAACAAAGACTAATGTTGAAATAGCACGGCAAGCACGGATGTTGAAAAGACAAAACAAGATACAGGCAACATGGACAAGAAACTGTAGAGTCTGGCTTAAATTAAATGGAACACCTGAAGAAGCCAAGGCTATAATAATAAGAGATCTCACTGACTTAAATAAATATAGATGAACACTGATTAAGAAAATTAAGAGACTACGATAATCCATATCCACACACACGGCAAGAACAGTCCTTTTGTGACATAGCATGATAATGCACTTAAAAAAAAAAACAATACTCATGACTGACTTTAGTAGACATCAATCATCCCCAATTGGAGGAAGTCATCTGACAGAGAAAGAGGAAAATCAGACTCTGAAAATATATCACTATGCTGAACACAAACTACAAGCGATAGACAATGATATTGATCCTGACAACCACTTCTTCAATAATATTCATAATCACTGTGAATATTACACTGAAAAGCAATTCAAAAGTCAAGTGCAAGTAGATTGTAAATTATCAATAATACACTTTAACAGCAGAAGTCTTAAGAAAAACTTTCAACAGATTCAGGACTATTTAAAACAGCTAGACAGAAAATTTACAGCTATCACAGTCTCTGAAACTTGGCTCAATGAAGAGCAGGCTTCTTTGATGGCAATAGAGGGATATCAGATGTTTCATATTAACAGATCTCAAAAAAAGGGTGGTGGTGTTGCACTGTATATTGATGAACTGCATAGGTGTAAACTTGTAAATGGAATGTCCTTTGCACTACCAGGGATTCTGGAATGTGTTACTGTTGAAATTGACCAAGATAAAACAAAAAATCTAATTATAAGTTGCATATATAGAATGCCGGGAACTTGTGTTGAGACATTCAGAGATAAGTTAGTCAAGCTGTACAATAACATAACTAATAAGAAAATGGTTGTAATCTGTGGAGACTTTAATATTGATTTACTAAATCCATTTCAACAAAATGTAATTACAGAGTTCATGAATTCTATGTACAGTATGAGTCTATATCCTACAATAACACATCCCAGTAGAATCACAGTCCACACTGCTACACTTATTGACAACCTGTTTGTTAATATTATTGATAAGAAAATAGAAAGTGGATTATTGATAAATGACATAAGTGACCATCTGCCAGTCTTTGCACTTATCGATGGCCACACGGGGGCCAATACGGAAAAAAAACTTTAAAATCTTTCAGACACAAATCACAAAATGCAATCAGTTCTTTTAAAGAAGACCTGCTGAAGCAAGACTGGACAAAAGTCTTGACTGTTGCGCTTCTGACCCCAAACCCATATTCAGAGGTCAGGATTCCAAGTGAATCTGTATACCAGGTTTGGTGGCCCTAGCTTTACTGGTTGTACAGTAATAAGGCAAAAAGACTACTAACCTTCACCTTTGACCTACTGATCCCAAACCCATAGTCAGAGGTCAGGATCCCAAGGTGAACCTGTGTACCAGGTTTGGTGACCCTAGCTTTACTGGTTGTACAGTAATAAGGCAAAAAACTACTAACCTTCAGCTTTGACCTACTGACCCCAAACCCATAGTCAGAGGTCAGGATCCCAAGGTGAACCTGTGTACCATAAAACATAAAACAAACCAATCAATGCCTTCTAAAATCACCAACATTTCTCACTCACACAGCAGTGTGTGTGTTGTGCCATCAAGGCTCTTGTCTGTGAAGAGAGACTGTATGTCAGATGTTACGTCTGGATGAAAAAATGAGATGAAAACTAAACAAATTAAACAAAATAAATCATTATAAACAAAAGCATCACAAAAATAAATAACCAAAATGGAAGACTTGGGGACAAATGGATAACTGATTGTATCTGCTCTGCATATTTAACTCTTCATGAAATCTTTCTAAAACATTTGATTGACAGTGAATGTTCTTGCCATGATGAAGCTCTTTGTTGGTTAGTTGCCGTTAAACTTAAACTTGTCTTCGGGTGGATAAAAAATGTTATGAAAGTAGTTAAACCATAGGATAGTAGTAAAAATATAGGATTCAAAAGAAGTTTCCATCTGTCCATGATGGTGAGGTGTTAGCTATTTAGGGTAGAATAACTGGACTAATGT
This sequence comes from Pholidichthys leucotaenia, assembly GCA_020510985.1. Taxonomy (NCBI): domain Eukaryota; kingdom Metazoa; phylum Chordata; class Actinopteri; order Cichliformes; family Pholidichthyidae; genus Pholidichthys; species Pholidichthys leucotaenia. Next base: position 291,468,907 of record CM035845.1, read on the forward strand.
GATCAAATTGGGGCAAATTTTGAATAGGATATGCAAACATAATAAAGGTTTTTTTTTAAGTCCGTGCTCAGGTATAATGTCATCTTTTGCATACAGGAGGCATTTTCTACCCCGAGATATCTCCTCAGTCAAAATTACATGTTACAGGGCTTCATATTATATTCATATTCTTCATATTCACATATATTCAAACTTATCAAAATCATAGTGGACATAAACTCACATGCTTTATGAATTTATTTTCCCTGTGATGTTTTCACAGAGCTCAGACTGTCAATGACCTTTCAACTGATAACAATCTTGTGCTGATATATAAATGTTACAGCTTAACATCTTCTATTATTATTAGTGGTGTGGATCGATTTAAAATCTAAACTTCTCATGCTCATTTGATTGTGATGGCTAACATTTTGATGGAGAACGGAGGCGCCAAACTGGTACTGAATATAGTCTTGCTGACAGCTCTTGCAGCATTGTGATAACAGGGTATCCAAATAATGGTTTGTTGTGTTTACTGTAATCATATAAGTAAGCTATGCATATAGAAAATTATGAACACAAATTTTAATGAGAATATGTCCTGATTTAAAGTGGATTTTATGCGTTTTGTTGTGTCCAGCTGCAGAAAGCCACCTGATCAGAATGCCAGTCTGATTATTATATGTGTTAAGCGAGTAACATGCAGGTATGATTTATTTCCCCCATTGTATTTGGAGACATAACAATAAGAATATATTGTGTTGTAGATACTTAATAATGTATGAGAAGTTACACAGATAAAGCAGTGGACTGCATTGTTTCTGCTGAACGTTACCAGAACTGTACAGTATTGTGCTGTAGGACTGTGCTGAATGAATAAACATTACAATAAAAAAGCTTATGAGCAAAAAATATTCTTTTTCACCTTCCCATCAAGTTCTCACATACTTCAGTGTAATGTAGTTGTTTATATTGGTATTTTCAGTGAGCAAGACAGTTATTGAGTATAAAGATTTTTAATATTTGTTATCATTTAAAAAATGTCAGTTCAGTATTCTTTATCTTATTCTGTTGGCAACCAAGAAGAATGAGAAGAAAATTTTTAAAAAGTAGTTTTGTTTATTTATATTACATAAATGTCCCAGTATTGTTAATATTGATATTAAATATCCATATGTCCAAATATGTTAAACACTCCCACACACACACCCACACATACACACAGAGGCTGATACAGGGTGCCCTAATTTTTTCACATGTTTGTATATAAATAACCCTTAAAACTGCAGTTGTAGAAGCGTAGTTCAAAGTCAAAGTCAAAGTGCCTTTATTGTCATTCCATTGCTAATAAACAATGCAACGAAATTGAGATACTGCTCCCTAAAAACAAACTATCACACTCACAGTTCACTCATGCATTTAACATTCTCATAATTACAACAATAAATAATGCTTGAAACAATATTACCTAAAAGTTGAATACAATATGTGCATAGCAATAATGAAAACATACTGAGCGATAAATATATAAGACCAGCTTATACACACAGGGTTATTGCCACAAAATAACCTAAAATAACCTAAAATAATATCAGCAGTCTGTATGTGTTACATAAATCTGTTCAAAATACGTACTGCTGCTGGGAAAAAACTATGATTAAACCTGGTAGTCCGGGTTTTATGGGATCTGAACCGCTTTCCCGAGGGGAGGAAGTGAAAGAAATCATGGCCTGGATGAGTGCAGTCTTTAATGATGGCAGTAGCTCTGCTGAGGTACCGAGACCTGGAAATCTCTTCCAGAGAAGGGAGAGAACAGCCAGTGATTTTTTGCGCAGTCTCGATCATTCTCTGGAAGGCTTTGTGGTCTGCGGCTGAACAGCCCTCATACCAAACCGTGATGCCATATGACAAAATGCTCTCAATAGCAGAGCGATAAAATAAAACCAGCAACTGTGTATTCAGGCCATTTTTCTTGAGGAGGCTCAGAAAGTGTAGACGTTGTTGAGCCTTTTTTTATCGTAGCTATGGTGTTAACTGCCCAGGTAAGGTTGTGAGGAACACCCAGAAACTTAAAAAGCCTCCACCCTCTCCACACACTCCTTGCCTATATATAGAGGAGGTGGCTCACTGCTATGCTTCATAAAATCAGTAATGAGTTCTTATTTTTTTTTTTTTTGTATTCAATAGCAGATTATTATCTGAGCACCATCTCACCAGTTTCTGGACCTCATCTCTGTATGTGGACTCATCTCCTCCTGATATGAGCCCCACTACTGTTGTGTCATCTGCAAACTTCACTATAATGTTTGTGGGATGAACAGGTATGTAGTCATATGTGTATAATGAATACAAAGTGGGGCTCAACACACAGCCCTGTGGCGAGCCTGTGTTAAGCATGACTGTAGAGGAGGAATGTGGTCCGAGTCTAACAGTCTTGTGTTCTGTTTGTTAGGAAGTCCTTAATCCAGCTGCAAGTGTGAGTAGGCAGACCAGGTTGAATGAGAATGATGAGGTGATGAGAATGTTGGGAATAATTGTATTAAATGCCGAGCTATAGTCCACAAACAACATTCTTACATAGCTCCCCTTGTCTTCTAAATGGCTGAATGCCAAGTGGAGAGCTATAGCAATAGCATCTTCAGTGGATCTGCCCTACCTGTAGGCAAACTGGTACTGATCAAAGTCTGGGAGGAGACTAGGCAAAAGATGTTTCAATACCATTTTCTCAAAGCACTTCATAACAATGGGTGTTAATGCTACTGGTCGATAGTCATTCAGACTGCTAATAATATGTTTTTTAGGCACAGGAATAATGACCGCAGATTTTAAACACTGTGGAACAATGGCTGCCTTGAGAAACAAGTTAAAAATGTCAGTCAAAACAGAGCATAGCTGATCTGCACATGCTCTGAGCACCTTTCCAGTTAGTTTCCAACTGAAGTTGCTAACCTTTAGTTGGCAACTTTAACATTTCCAACATTAAACACTTGCAGAAATACGCTGGAAAAGAGTATGCTGCATTTATTCAGGCCACAAGTGCTGTATCAGTTTTGTATTGGTATCCGCAGATATCCAGATTTTAAAAATATCAGATCTGCCATTAAAACCACTGTATCATTCCATCCCCAGTGCAGACAAGGTAGATATACAATATTTTTTGATGACAAAAAAAAAAGCAAACCCATGTATTAGATATCACTGCACATCTATCGACTGCAATTCCACAAATTTAAAGTTGAATCAAGAGCTGCCAGACACACACCACATCCATCGCCCATACTGCAGTTGGATGATATACAATTTCATGACCATATTTTGGCATAAAGGTCATGTCATTGAGAGAATCTTGGATTATATATTACACATATAATCCAAGATGGCGCCCACAGCGGTCGACATGGTGCTTCGCTGCGCTCTTTGTTTGTTTTTGTTTGTCAATTGTGTGTCTGCTTGCACTTATACCCGTGAAGAACTTTTAAATATCAGGACTTTGACCCCCACGGACCTCCTCCCAGTTTTTCTAGCCCCTGCCGCCGATCTGGTTTATTGTTTGGCTCGGAAAGTGAGACGGCGGAAGAGAGGAAGACGAGCGGGCGCTCTCGTACGACTTCGCAGGAGAGGCTCGCGAACGGCGCTGCCTGGCATATTTCTGTCCAATACCAACTCTCTCTCTAACAAGGTAGATGAACTGAGACTGCTGATGCGTTTTAAGGACCTCGCCTCCTCAGCTGTCCTCTGCTTTACTGAGACCTGGCTCCGGGAAAATATACCGGACAGCGCGCTGCGCCTCGACGGCTTCCAGCTCTTCCGTGCTGATCGTGACACAGAGCTTTCCGGCAAGACCACAGGAGGCGGAGTCTGCTTCTACATCAACTGTAGCTGGTGCTCTGATGTAACGGAAATTTCCAAACACTGTTCTCCTGCCTTGGAATTTCTTGTTATCAACTGCAAGCCTTTTTATTCCCCACGGGAGTTTGCTTCTTTTATACTGATCGCTGTGTACGCCCCTCCCGACGCGGACACGCGCGAAGCTCAGCGCGTGCTCGCGGATCACATTCAACACACAGAGCGGAGTTTTCCAGACTCGCTGATTATTGTGGCTGGCGACTTTAATCAGTGCAATCTGAGCCACGATCTCCCCCGCTACAAACAGTTTATTAAATGCCCCACCAGAGGATTAAACACACTGGATCACTGTTACACCACAGTGAAAGACGCATATCGCGCTGTCCCTCGAGCTGCGCTGGGATTATCTGATCACGTGATGGTTCACCTCATTCCCACATACAGACAGAGATTGAAGCTCACTAAACCTGTTGTGAGCACTACGAAGATACGGACCAGTGATGCTGAGGAGAAGCTGGAAACGTGCATGGAAATATCTGACTGGGGCATGCTTAAAGGAGCCACGCATGATCTGGATGAGTACACGGACACTGTGAACTCATATATCCACTTTTGTGAAGAGAACATTCTTCCATCACGCACCAGGGTGAGTTACTCTAATGACAAACCCTGGTTCACAGCTAAGCTCAGACAGATCAGGAAGGAGAAGGAAGCAGCGCTGAAAAGTGGAGACAGGGACTGCTACAGGGAGGTTAAATACCGGTTTAACAGAGAGCTGAAGAGGGCTAAATCTGTGTACTCAGAGAGACTCCAGCAGCAGTTCACTGCTAATGATTCGGCTTCCGTGTGGAGAGGACTGAGGCAGATCACCAACTATCGGCCTCAGGCTCCTAAAGGTCAGGATGACAAAGCCCTTTGTCAGAGACTGTCCCAACACTATGCCCGTTTTGACACCTCGTCATCTGTGTCCAACTCCCCCCCTCCCTCCAGCTCCACAGCCTCCACATTCCCTACTTCATTTAAGGCACCCCCCCCCACCTCCCCCCCTCCCCTTATCATCAGTGAGCAGGATGTGCTCAAACAGTTCTCCAGACTGAACCCGCGCAAGGCCCCCGGCCCAGACGGCGTGTCTCCCTCCACCCTGAGACTCTGTGCGAAACAGCTGGCTCCTGTATTCACAGACATTTTTAACACCTCCCTTAAGTTATGCCACGTGCCGTCCTGCCTCAAATCCTCCACCATCATCCCTGTCCCCAAGAAGCCACGGATCACTGGACTTAATGACTACAGACCTGTAGCGCTCACCTCTGTAGTCATGAAGTCCTTTGAGCGCCTGGTCCTGTCCCACCTCAAGTCCATCACCACCCCTCTCCTGGACCCGCTGCAGTTTGCCTACCGAGCCAACAGGTCTGTAGACGATGCAGTCAACCTGGCCCTCCACTCCATCCTGCAGCACCTGGACTCCCCGGGAACCTACGCCAGGATCCTGTTTGTGGACTTCAGCTCCGCATTCAACACCATCCGCCCCGCTCTGCTCCGGGACAAGCTGTCCCTGCTCAACGTGCCTGACTCCCTCTGCAGGTGGATCATCGACTTCCTGACGGACCGGAGGCAGCATGTGCGGCTGGGAAAGACTGTCTCAGACTATACTAGCATCAGCACCGGATCACCCCAGGGCTGTGTACTTTCCCCCCTACTCTTCTCCCTTTACACCAACTCCTGCACCTCCAGCCACCAGTCTGTCAAGTTGATCAAGTTTGCGGACGACACCACCCTCATCGGGCTCATCTCCAACGGCGACGAGTCCGCCTACAGGAGAGAGGTGGCCCAGCTGGCGTCCTGGTGCAACAATAACAACCTGCAGCTGAACGCTCTGAAGACAGTGGAGATGATTGTAGACTTCAGGAAAGTCACTACTCCTCTGCCCCCCCTCACCCTCTCAGGCTCTCCCATCACCACTGCTGATTCCTTCCGCTTCCTAGGCACTACCATCACCAGGGACCTCAAATGGGAGCTGACCATCAGCTCACTCATCAAAAAAGCCCAGCAGAGGATGTTCTTCCTGCGGCAGCTGAGGAAGCTCAAGCTACCCACCAAGATGTTAGTGCAGTTCTACACAGCCATCATCGAGTCCATCCTCACCACCTCCATAACCGTGTGGTACGCAGGAGCCACTGCCAGGGACAGACTAAGGCTGCAGCGCGTCGTGCGCACTGCTGAGAAGGTGATCGGCTGCAAGCTCCCATCTCTCCAGGATCTGTACATCTCCAGGACCCGGAGGCGTGCTGGCCGGATCATAGCCGATCCCTCACACCCTGGTCATGTACTGTTTGCCCCCCTCCCCTCTGGTAGAAGACTTCGGTCCATCCAGACTAAAACCTCCCGTCACATGAACAGCTTCTTCCCCTCTGCCATTAGACTGCTGAACACTAAGTGACTCTCGTGCACCATGTACAGCAGCTCAACCAGACTCATGTCAATCATCACTGTTTTCTTCCTGCATTACCGACTGCACTATATAGTTCTCCACAGTATCTGCTGCTGGCTAATATATATTTTAACTGTTGACCAGTATCACTTAATCTTATCCTACACTTTATTACATGTATAGTTTATTTCTCTTATCTTATCATGTTTAATGTTGCAGCATTGTACCGAGACAAATTCCTAGTTTGTGTACTACATGAACAATGGCAATAAACCTGATTCTGATTCTGATTCTGATTCTGAATCAACATCAGTATGCTTGCTTACAAAAATTTGTACTTTAGTAGAAAATGAAAACTGGTTGGATTAATATGAAATAAATCATTAATAGTTTGTTGTATAAATAGAATCAGTCATCATTTTGGTTCATAAAATATTGAGGGAAAAGTTGTATAGAGCAAATATTTCCACAGAAACCATCGATCTTAGTTGGCGACTCCAAGTTACAACTTTGTATTTTTCATTTTAACTTCAGTCATTTAATTTACATAGACTATGTAAGCATGCTAGCACAAATCTATTTCTTTTATGGGTGTTTCAAAAAGCAAACGATCTTTCTTGCTACATTTTCAAAATTCTAAAAGGGGTCAGCAAAATTATAATTGTGTTATATTTGCCTTAGCGAGCTTCTGCCTCTAGGACAAGTAGACTTGAAAACAGCTTGTTTGGGTAACAAAAGTGTCAGATTTCCTCTCTGCATCCTGTGACCAACAGCCCCCTCAGGACCCATCACCATGCCATGGATATACAACCCAAAGAGGGTGAACGTTATTACCGAGACACATGTGGGCCCCCCCTCCAGTAACGAGGACTAACGCACTTGACGATCCTGCACTGAGGGTTACGACACATTGTGGTTTTGACTTTTATGGCATGATTGCTAAATTTAAAGCCCTTGATGATTTGACGACACCAGGTCAGCGTGTGTGTGAGTGCATGCTTGTGTGCTCATGGCATCATGACCAGGTTTACGATGAGGGTGAGTTTCCCATTTATGACATCATTAGTGATTTTTAGGGCAACAACTGTACAACACGTTAACAGTTTTAATGTGTAAATGCAGAGCTGCCAACTCTCATGCCCCTGGCTGTTTTAGACTACAACTATCTTGTTGATGCAATAATGGAATATTTCATTATGTGGCCAGATGCTGAACCTGGTAGCGACCAGTGTGAACAAGATGTGAATGAAGAGGTGTCTGCATATTTCACCCCAAACTGCAGTGGGAGAACCACTGAAGAGGCTCCATATTATTCACATTCCACACTGACTCAAACACAGGGTATTTGTCAGGACGTGGGTTGGAGTCATGTTCTCTTCTTGTATTATAATTTATATTTTTTGTTATCATGACTGTTATGTCCACAAATGTGGTATATAATGAGGCGGACAGAGAGGTTGCACTGGAACACTGCTTTATTATACAGTGGTGTGAAAAAGTGTTTGCCCCCTTCCTGATTCCTCTTTTTTTGTGTTTGTCACACTTAAATGTTTCAGATCATCAAACAAATTTAAATATTAGACAAAGATAACACAAGTAAACACAAAATTCAGTTTTTAATTTAAGGTGTTTATTATTAAGGGTAAAAAAAAATTTAAACATAAAAAAGTGTGAAAAAGTGATTGCTCCCCTGTTAAAACATAAATTAACTGACTTATCACATCTTTGAAAGCTGAGTTCAATTTTCTAGCCATTTCTAAAGCTTTGGGACTCCAGTGAGCCACAGTGAGAGCCATTATCCACAAATGGCAAAAACATGGAACAGTGGTGAACCTTTCCAGGAGTGACCAACCGACCAAAATTACTCCAAGAGCACAGCGCCGATTCATCCAAGAGGTCACAAAAGACCCCACAACAACATCCAAAGAACTACAGGCCTTGCTTTCCTCAGTTAAAGTCAGTGTTCATGACTCCAGCATAAGAAAAAGACTGGGCAAAAATGGCCTGCATGGCAGAGTTCCAAGACGAAAACCACTGCTGAGCTAAAAGAACATAAAGGCTCATCTCAGCTTTGCCAGACTTTTGGGAAAATACTCTGTGGACTGACGAGACAAAAGTTGAGCTTTTTGGAAGGTGTGTGTCCCATTACATCTGGCGTAAAAGTAACACAGCATTTCAGAAAAGGAACATCATACCAACAGTAAAATATGGTGGTGGTAGTGTGATGGTCTGGGGCGGTTTTGCTGCTTCAGGACCTGGAAGACTTGCTGTGGTAAATGGAACCATGAATTCTGCTGTCTCCCAAAAAATCCTGAAGGAGAATGTCCGGCCATCTGTTCATGACCTCAAGTTGAAGCACACTTGGGTTCTGCAGCAGGACAATGATCCAAAACACACCAGCAAGTCCACCTTTGAATGGCTTAATGAAAACAAAATGATGACTTTGGAGTGGCCTAATCAAAGTCCTGACCTGAATCTGACTGAAATGCTGTGGTAAGATCTAAACCCTTTAACTGCCCTAGGTGCCATGCGGGTTACTTAGTAATTTACACCCGTGTACCACATCTACAAACTCTTATGATTATCCCACGTGAATTTTGTTTGTATTACATGGCTATTTTTCCCGTTTCATGCAGTTTCCGTCATCATCGCTACCGTGATGACTGATCGTGAAAGCATACACATTGGTGTGTGAGCTCAAAGCGGAAAAAGGAAGAATAATAATGAGGATTTCTCCTTCTTGGGCACATGCGCACACAGCGACCGGCAGCTGGTGAAAAAGTTCGTTGTCTGTGTGTCTGTTTTTATGTACTTTTATATGTTTTTCCGAAATCCTCTGTGTCGTTTCTGCCCTGGAGTGTTTGAGGACTGTATGGCGAAGAGCTCCCTGGTTCCAACAACATGGACTTCCTTCCCTTTCTTGCACTGCTGCTACTTTTCCTCCGGCTCTTTGTCTATGAGGTAAACGCATTCGGCATCATGGCGGGCAGGATACATTATTCCAGGGACATGTTGCTGCATTTAAACACGGTTGATGCAGCGGCTGTGACTGAGCCTAAGCCGCAACTGCCGGACTTTATTTTGAGAGACGGACATAGCGGTGAAAAGAGAGACGGGAGAGACGGCAGAAGGAAGCGCGGAAGGCGTGGAGGTGTGAAATTGCGCCTGAGAAGACATCAGTTTGGTAACATTCCTCTTCCTTCGATGATTTTGGGAACGTACAGTCTCTGAGAAACAAGGTGGATGAAATTCAAGGGAATATACGCTACCAGAAGGACTTTAAGAACTGCTGTGTCATGACTTTCACCGAATCTTGGCTTACTGCGCATGACCGAGACGCAGACCTGTGGATTGACGGCTTTGGAGCCCCGCTGCGCTCGGATCGGCAGGAAGAGGTAACGGGGAAACGTCAGGGGGGAGGCGTATGTTTATACATTAATAAGCAGTACTGCACATCTGTCACGGTCAGAGAGCGCATCTGTACACCCGATGTGGAGTTGCTGTCTGTGTCACTACGCCCCTTTTATTTGCCTCGCGAGTTCCCCCAGCTTTTCATCACAACTGTGTACATTCACCCGAGGGTAGACGCTGACTCCGCCTCCAGCACTATCTTTGCTGTGATCCAGCAGCTGCAATCAATTTCTCCAGAGGCGTCAAACTTCATTCTTGGGGATTTTAACCATGTTTCTTTAAAGAAGACACTTAAAAACTTTTATCAGTATGTCTCCTGCCCAACCAGGTGAAAAAAGACATTGGACCTGTGCTATGGATCCATAGATAGGGCCTATAAATCACTCCCCCTTCCTCCTTTAGGATCCTCAGATCACAACTGTGTACAACTGTGCTGCCCACATATAAAACTGCTCTCAGAAGAGGCAAGGTGGAGACGAGAGACATTGATGTGTGGACAGAAGATTCAGTGCACAGCCTCCAGGAATGCTTTGACTGTACAGACTGGGAGATGTTCACACTGGCCTGCGGGGATGATTTGGACTCTTTGGTGGACGTCACATGCTCATACATGGCTTTCTGTAAAAATAAGATTGTTCCACGTAAACGTGTCAAAATATATCCCAACAACAAACCATGGGTTACAAAATCAGTTAAATCCTGCTTACAGAGGAAAGCACTTACCCTTAACCCCTTGCACTCCGGTCAATTTCCCTAAAAACGCCAAAAAATAATGTGCCCAAATTAAATCCAAAGCTGTTCTTCAACCCTTTGCAGCATCTTCATGGGGTTGGTCTCATTTAAAAGAAAACACTTTGAATTTTTTGGCAAAACAGTCATAATCTCTCTAAGTGCTCCGGCCACTGAGTTACAGTCATCTAAACATACTTAACTTGAAGAAAATAAATTTGGCCTGGATGTTTTTTTTTGGATACAAATGCTTGCAAATAACACACAGCTTCAGATCCGGGCTGGAAAATGCAACAGAAATGTAGAACCAAGTGTTATCCAGCTGAGGTCCAAATTTTGTAACAATACCACAAAAAATGAATATATCACACAGCTTTGTTCTCAGGTAGTTCCCAGGCGTTTTGGAACTGTGCCAAATTGCCAAATGGCACAGTTTGGAAAAACGTCAGTAGCTTTTGAATGATTCAATGTAGAAGCTTCATTTTGGGCTCTAATGAAAGGTCACACTCAGGGCTGTGTCTGTGTGTGTGTGTGTGTGGGGGGGTTGTCCCCCCCCTCGCTACAGAGGACGGAGATCGGCCATCGCTACATGACGGATTACACTCGGATGTGGCGATGTGGCCACAGCAGCGCTGTCACCGCGGCTCCCCCCTCCCACGCTACAGAATAGTAGCGGGGGGGGGGGGTGTTCACGGTCCGGAGGCAGTGAACGAACCGTGTAACGCAGCGCACGCACTTCGGACATCGTGCACCGCACAGTTGTAATTTACCGATCGGTCAAAAGTCATTTTTGATTACAATTTTCAGGGATAAAAAATAATTTAGCTTATAACACCTTACCTCTTCACAGCCACATTGTCCTGGCCAACTTCTCTTCCTCATTGTCAGACGAACGCAACGCTGGTCCACTCGTGGTTCTGGTCTCGTGACCCGGTCAAAACATAATTCCATGATTGCGGTTTTGGCGAATGATTTACGACCTTCGTCGTTGGCCTCCATCGGTCTATGATGACCATATAAGAGAATCCTAAACACTCTGCTGGAATTAAAAAAAAATAAAAATAAAGCACTGCCTGTGGCTGCTGAAGCAGTCTCTTTTCACCCAGCTTTAGACTAAACAGCTCAGCGAACTTCTGTGCTTTAATTGGCTCGCTGCGTTGGTAGGCGGGTCCTTCTTGCTAGGTTTTCAGTCATTGGTTCTTCAAGGTTTCAGAAACCCAATTCAAGGCTCTTATTAGTCAAATGAGAGGTCAATCATATCTGATCTGTTCGCGGCTGTGTCTGAAGTGGAAGAACTTTTTTTTTTTTTTCAGTGCGCTCTTGTGCGCTCGAGGATGCACGAGAGCGCCCTCGTGCTCTCTGGGACGCAGAGACTTGCCCGTCCGCGGTACAACGGAGTGCAAGAGGTTAAACAGGGGTCTGTTTCTGAGCTACAGGCTGCCACAAAAGAGCTGAAGTCCGAAATTTTAAGAGTAAAACAGAATTATAAATCAGAGTTGGAAAGCAAGATGGCAACAAATGGCACTTTTCCACGAGCCCCGCTCAGCCTTGGTCTGAGAACAGGACTCGGGTCGGCGCGGCTCCATTGTCCCTTGATTGGTTTTCAACATTACTGCAGACAGCCTGCGGCTGGGTGGGATGTCTTAACAGCAAGGCGGCGCCACACTCTCGTGACGTGAAGCGCGCGACCCAAACAAACAACATGGCTGCTCTACGACTCCTCAGTCTGTGGCTTTTTTTGCCGTAAATACCAAAAAGCACCGCCACATAAGGGTACAGGCAGCGAGACGAAACACTCTGGAATAGTTCTGCAGCTTCTGGGAGAGCCGAAGACATGAGGATACAAACTAGGTAATATATGACGGTAAGCTAATGGTTGCTAATGCTAGTTTGCTGTAAGTACGTCGTGCTACACTGTAATGTCTGCAAGTTAGGTACTAAAATATGTATGCTGTGTGTGTGTGTTTCAGATGGCGCTGTTGTTGAGAAATTACCTCTTCAAACGGTCGTTCTGGCTCAGCAACGCCTCTCACTGTCATCAGCCTGTCACTATTGTCAGCACAGCTTCACCAACGATCAGTGGTTATAGATCTTAAGAATGTCTGTAGAAACGTTTATTTCCTGTACAAAAAATTGCTCGGATCTGCGTGAAAATCATGGAGAGACTGTTGAGACATCATAGACGTACCTGCTTCTGCAGCAGTCTGAGGTGTGGTCATAGAAAAAAATGATCAGCTGACACAACTTGATCGCCAGTTTAATAACTATATTAGCCACAAAATATCTATTCAAAAAGTAAACAGTACTGAGTTACGTATAATAAGATATATTTTATAGTTATGATGTATTATAGGCCAAAACAAACTTGATCTAGGATTAAAGGTAATTAGGTAAAATAGGTAAAAATAGGTAATGTTAATGAAGGCCTGTCTTTCTCTCTTTCCCTGTATTTTTTTTTTTTTTTTGGGGGGGGGGGGGTGTTATTGCCTTCCCTCACTGATATCCTTGCTTTGTAATCACCCACATATACAGTATATGTATACATATATATATATTTTTTTCACCCTATTTATTTACCCTTTTTGGAGACTGATGTGATACTTGGAAGATCAGTATGTGTAGTACCATCTTGTATAAAGTCAATAAAAAATTTAATTACAAAAAGGCAATTAAAATAATGCAGTCATAAGTTTACATGGAAAATAATTGATTTCCTCGATACATGTACTGTAGAAATATATATTCTCTGCATCAACAATGTACTATACATGCATTCATGTAGTATTGCACTGGGAATTGCACTGACAATAAACCTGTGAAGTTTTTGCAGATGTCTCTTTTTTATATATGTGAAGGTTACCACCATGTGGCACAAATTAAATACTGAAAGATTGGAAAAGCTGTCTAAGAACAATCCAGCAGTTTGAGAAATCACTTTTGGTTTGGTGTAAGTCTGTCAACAAAATTATGAACCATAAAACAGTTTGTGTTAAAATGTTAAATCCCATTAAACCTAATCCGGGGGCTTCCAACCAGTTGTCATGGGGGGCCAAGACCCTGCAGGTTCTCTCTTCTACCCAGTCTCTTCAGCAGGTGGTGTCACTGATCAGTCAGTGGAAGAAGTTCAGTGGAATCTGCTGTTGAAGACACTGGTTGGAGGTAAAGCCTGCAGGGTCTTGGCCCTCCGTGGCACATGATTAAACACCCCCGCCCAAACCCATTATGATGAAGAGCAGATGCTAATATGACCCAGAATTCCTCCATATACATCCAACAATACAGTCTTCAGTTAATAAAATAATTGTGTTGGTTACTTTTTTCTTAAAAATGAGCCTTTATTTTCAAGGTCACAGATAAATCCTTTGTACAGTTGACTCTTTTCCCACCGGTGTCTTAACAGACAAAATGGAAAATCATGATGCAAACACTTAAGTCACTAAATTCTTTATTACAATCAGCAGCAAATTCCAGATTATTCAGAATGTGCAAAATTCAAACTGTAAAAAAGAATAAAACTGGAATGGGTCACACACGGCTGTCACGCTCCCTCACTGAGAAGCAACCGGATCGGCCCCTGGTCCTGGTCCAGCAGATCTTCAGCCTGCATCTCTGTAAATAGTGAGGCAAGGTCCAGTTGGGGTGGACATTTTCCGTCTTGCATAGACAAAAGACAAATGGGTGGTGGTTAGTTAAAGCAAGTTTAACACATATTTGGGAAATACACTTGTTGCTAAAAGCCAGTGGTGGAATGTGAATTAATGAATGAATCTTTATTTCGGATTGATTAAAGGTAAAGATTAAAAGAAAATAGAATAATATAACAAAGGGAAAAAAATCTAAAAAGGTCAAATTAAACAATAACTCCTCTGATTATACAGTTCAACATAGGTTATCTGAAATGGGTGATGGCTGAAGCTGCAGCTTATATTGCCCACCATATTTCATCCAAGAATTCAAAAGAAAAACAAAACAGGAGGGATTACAATTTGAATGTGACAATAAAGTACTTCATTGTTGTATTTAACCACAGTTTTCATGTAGCTGCGCTTCGGTAGATTTTACAAGGGCTGCGTTACATTAAAAATCATCTGCTTTTACTGTGGCTTCAGCAATCAGAATGAATTAATACATTCACTTGAATGGAATCTAGTACTTTAACTGATGCTGTGAATCACCGAGTATGGAGTCACTCAGTCAAAATCGGAAGTATTTATCAAAAAACACAAACCAGGACTTTAACCAGGATTAACATATTTCATCGTTTTGCTCTCACAAGCGAATATTTATTTCAGCAGTTAGCACTAGCAAAAAAAAAAAAACGTTAGCTAAAAAGCGTTAGCCAGCACAGAACAGCACACAATTTAATGCACAGGACCAAAGTGCAATACAAAACACAAACCAGGACTTTAACCAGGATTAATATATTTCATCGTTTTGCTCTCACAAGCGAATATTTAGGAGAAAAAAAGCGCGATTCACCAGTTGGTACTAGCTAGCTAGCAAATAAAAATGTTAGCTTTAAAACGTTAGCCAGCACAGAACAGCACTGTAATGGCTTAAAAAAAGTGAGCTTACCACCAATAGGATAAATAAACAAACAGATGCACATTATTACAAATCACTCACCATCCTTCGTCTACAGCTTGTCCATAGAGCGGTTTCTATATGCTGTGCAGCCATAGGTCCGGGTCACTCCTCACTGTGGATCTGCCACAAAGCAGAGAAAACTCCGCACCTCTTCATTGGACCACGGTGTAGAGTGCCGCAAAACCTACAACGCTGTCTGTATTAATATCATATTTACTCCGTGACTGAGTTAGTCCATGACAATATTGCAAATGGCGGTTATCAGAAGACGGAGAAGACGGTCGCGTTCATGACGTTATGACCTGACCAATCAGCGGCGAGCAGTCAGTTGACGTCACTTCGCGGCTGAGTCGGGCCATGGATGGACCCTGCCCTAGATCAGGTACGAAAATAGCGCCTGCTAACCGGTGCTGGGGCTAATGGAAAGTGCACAAACGCGGGGGCACTGGTGCGGTGTTGGGGAAAGCGGGGCTAGTGGAAAAGTGCCTTTTAGAAACTTGGTTCAGCCTGGGCCAGTATGAAAACTATTGCAGGCCTTCAGAGCACAGAGCGCAGTAATCGTGTGTTTTTAGATGGTTTTAATTCAGACACAGAGCTGGCTAATGCTCTTAATTGTTTTTATGGTCGTTTTGACTCCTTTGATTTTAGCACAGAAACCCAAGTGTCACGACTCGCCGCTCATCAGCGGCGCCAGCTGTGCGCACACCTGCGCCTCGTCAGCGGCGAGGGATTTAAGCCGCCTCGCCCTGGGCTTCGGCCTGAGGCCGTCTGTTCTCATCGGCATCTCTTGCTGCAAGGAACCCCCTTCATCAAGCAAGATACCACGTAAGAATCTCTTACCTTTTCATCCCAGCCTTCTCCCCTGTGCACAGGTGGATTTCCCAGCGGCGGACAACGTTCTCCAGCCACCATCTCCTCGCTGCTGCTTCAGGCACTCCAGGTCGCTGTCTACCGGGCTACGCCCTTGCTTAACGCCAGCCACCTGCCCAAACCAAGTAAGCCAGCTGTCATTATCTTATCTCCTGTATTGGTGTGGTGCCCGTTACCCTTCTCCCTCTGCTTCTCCCATAGGGTTGTCCGGCTGAACGGCTTCCTGCCCCCGTGCCTGACGCAGACGCCACCACCAATACATTCTCATCTCACAGACATACACTCATACACTCTTGTTGTTAATAAAGCTATTGAATCTACCCTGAGCCTGCGTGTGTGTCTCCTGAGCCGTGCATTCACCAAGATTTGAAAAAGAAACTCAAAGACAATCAGCACTTTAATATTGAGGTGCAGGATGTCAAAAGGGAGTTCTGCGCTGTAAAAGTGAACAAAAGTCAGGGCCCTGATAATATATGTGGGCGCTTGGTAAAGTCCTGTGCACATGAACTGAGTCCTATATTTCATTACATTTTCAATAAGTCCTTACAGACACAACATGTGCCTAAGATCTGGAATGAAGCCGTGGTTGTTCCCGTTCCAAAATCCAGCTGTCCTAAAACGGTAAACGACTTTAGACCAGTTGCTTTGACTTCAATTTTAATGAAAATTTTTGAAAAACTGGTCAGATGTGAGGTCCTAAAGCAGACTGAGCATGCATTGGATCCTCTGCAGTTTGCCTATAGGCCTCACAGAGGAGTGGAGGATGCCACTGTCACTCTGTTTAACATGCTTTTTAAACATCTGGATTTTAATGGGACACACGCCAGACTTTTATTTGTGGACTTTTCCTCCGCCTTTAATACAATCCAACCTCATATCTTAGTTGAAAGGCTCCTGTAGCAAACTGATTTGAGCAATAACCTGGTGGGTTGGATTCTGGATTTCTTAACCAACAGGACGCAGAGAGTAAGGGTCAATGGTACATTGTCTGACCTAAAGTGCTCTTCTACTGGCTCTCCTCAGGGGTGTGTGTTGTCACCACTACTCTTCATCCTGTACACAAACATGTGTTGGAGCAGACATGACAACAGACACATTATAAAGTATGCTGATGACTCAGTTATTGTCAGTCTCCTCCAGGATGGTGAGAGTGGCCACTTTTTTTTTTTTTTTTTTTGGACTTATTTTGTACCCGTAGGTAGATTTGTTTTGCAGTCTGGTGACAAACCACCAGCTGCCGGTCACTGCGTGCGCAAGCGCCCCTTAACTCCCTAACCTGCATGTTTTTGACATGTGGGAGGAAACCAGAGAAATCCCGGAGTAAACCCACACAAACACGGGGAGAACATGCAAACTCCACACAGATCACTGTTGGCCGGGGGCAGGGATCGAACCCACGATCCCCGCGATCCCCCGGCCCAGGGTAAAACTGTGCTGCCACAGTGCTATCCACTGCGCCACCGTGTAGCCCAGATGTGGCCACGGCCCAGTAGTTGATGATTTTGTTCACTGGTGTGAGGATTCCTACCTGCAGCTGAATACGACAAAAACTAAAGACATGATTATTGACTTTAGGAGGAAAAATCCCAGGCACAAAGTCACCGTACTAAAAGGCCAGACCACTGAATGTGTACAATCCTACAAATATCATGGGACGATTATTGACAGAAATTTAAACTTTGAAGAGAACTGTGAAAGGGTGTGCAAAAAGGGTCAGCAACATTTGCATTGCTTGAGAAAACTTGCACGCTTCCAAGTTGACTGAACCATAATGACAATGTTTTATCGGGCTTTTATTGAATCTGTTTTATCCTTTTCTTTAGTGTCATGGTTTGGCCAGATAAAACTGAAACAGAGGAAATCCTTGGATCAGGTAGTTAGATGGTCCAGTTTGCTTGGTGAGTCACAGCTGAGCCTGACATCCCTGTACACCAGACAAGTACAGAGGATGGCTACCTCCATTTTAAATGATGACTCCCACCCTTTGCACTGCCATTTTCAGCTTCTTCCCTCAAGACGGAGGTTTGCTGTCCCAAAAAGTAGAACCCAGCGCTACAAAAACAGCTTTGTCCCTGCTGCTGTCAAAGAGTTGAACAAGCTGTAACAATATATTGCACATAATTTAGATACCTATTTATTAACTCCATTTTATATTTACTTTATTATTATTTTTGTAGGATGTCACTTGGGTTCTAAATATTTTATTGGGTTTTAGACCTTTGAGTTTTTTGACTAGTTTTTAACTTTTAATATGACCCTTCTCTCTTACCTCTGGTTTTTCTCCCATCTCTTTGTCTTTTTATACCCTGATTGATGGAGCCTTGAGTATTCTTATCATGTTTATAGTCAGCTTCATATGTGCCTGTGTTTGTGTCTATGTTGAATGTAATTTGTGGCTTGTAAATATGGATGTCACCAGACTGCAAAACAAATCTACCTACAGGTACAAATAAAGTAACCTGAACCTGAACCTTCTTTGCTATATTCCATGTCAGCCATGATTCCTTCGGCGTGTGTCTGCCACCTTCTAAACTGTCAGATCAATAGAGATTAGTACAAATTCTCAGTATAGCATCGCAGTTGCTGCACTGTGCCACTGGGGGCGCGTGACCCATCCATTTAATCTGGGCAGTTAAGATAAGATAAGATAAGATAAGCCTTTATTAGTCCCACAATGGGGAAATTCCAGGATTGCAACAGCACAGGGATAGCAACACTCAGAGCAACAATCAGAAGGCAAGAAAAAAAACAAGCAAGCAAGAGCAGCTAATATACATATGTACATATTACTATAAAATATATATATACACACACACACACACACACAGACACACAGTGCAGAGCATTGTAGCTGGATGGAATAAATATATGAATATATGAACACACAGTGCAGAGCATTGTAGCTAGATGGAATAAATATGTAAATATATAAACACCCACAGTACGGAGCATTGCAGCTAGGTGGAATAAATATGCAAGTATATAAACACACACAATGCGGAGCAATGTAGCTAGATGGAATAATATGTAGATATATAAAAACACAGTGCGGAGCATTGTAGCTAGATGGAATAAATATATAGATATATAAATATAAACACACCCAGTGCTGAGCATTGTAGCTAGATGGAATAAATATGTAAATATACAGTATAAACACACACAGTGCAGAGCATTGTTGCTAGGTGGGATGAAACAGCATAACCGTCTATTTAGTTATCCTACATGGTATGATTATGTGCCCATACATATTCTCACCCTCCATAGCGACCGGTATGTTCCTAGTTGTATGCCGGAGAGGACCATTGTGTAAGTCTATTGCATCTTTTGCATTCAAAAAACTATTAGTTTGTTACGTCTTTTTGCTATCTCTGCGAGCAGCCCTGCTTAGGTTGTACAGTCTGACAGCCGTTGGTAGGAAGGACCTACGAAACCTCTCGGTTGTGCACCTGGGATGATGTAGTCTGCTGCTAAATGAGCTCCTCAGTGCATCCAGTATGTCCTGCATAGGGTGGAACTCGGACTCCAGCAGAGATGACAGTTTAGCCACCGTCCTTCTCTCTCCTATCTCCTCCATCGGATCAAGGCGTTGCCCCAGGACAGAGCTAGCTTTCTTAATCAGTTTGTTCAGTCTCTTCCTATCGGCTGCAGTAATGCCACTGCCCCAGCAGACCACTCCAAAAGTGATGGCTGATGCCACCACCGTGTCATAGAATGACTTCAGCAGCGCCCCTTGTACACCAAAAGACCTGAGTCTCCTCAGCAGGAACAGCCTGCGCTGTCCCTTCTTGTAGAGTGCGTCAGTATTGTGTGACCAGTCTAGTTTATTGTTCAGATGAATACCCAGGTACTTGTAGGATGTCACCATCTCGATGTCTGTTCCCTGTATATTTACTGGTGCTGTGAGGGGCTGCCCATGCCTGCGGCAGTCCACCACCAGCTCCTTAGTTTTCCTCGCGTTGATCTGGAGGCAGTTCCGATGGCACCAGTCCACAAAGTCCTGGATAAGCCCTCAGTACTCAGCTTCATCTCCGCTGGAGATGAGACCAACGATCGCAGAGTCATCAGAGAACTTCTGTAGATGGCAATGTGTTGTGTTGTGTGAGAAGTCCGCAGTATAAAGAGTGAACAGGAAGGGAGCCAGCACCGTTCCCTGGGGGGCCCCCGTGCTACTGATGATCGTGTCGGAAACACAGTCCCGGGTTCTCACAAACTGAGGCCGGTTCGTGAGGTAGTCCAGGATCCATGATGACAGGTGCTGGTCCACCCCTGCGCGCAGCAGCTTGTCCTTCAGGATCATCGGTTGGATGGTGTTGAAAGCACTGGAGAAGTCAAAGAACATGATCCTCACCATATTCCCGGGCTTCTCCAGGTGGGACAGAGAACGGTGAAGGAGGAAGATCACCGCATCCTCCACCCCAATGCCATGCTGGTAGGCGAACTGGAGTGGATCCATCGCTGGTTCCACCAGGGGGCGGAGATGAGCAAGGAGCAGTCTCTCCAGGGTCTTCATCAAGTGGGACGTCAAGGCCACCGGTCTGAAGCTGTTCAGGTCTTTGGGGTGGGAAGTTTTTGGTACAGGTACCACACAAGATGTTTTCCACAGCTGTGGTACCCTCCCCAGTTTCAGGCTCATGTTGAAGATATATGTCACAATCCCACACAGCTGGTCTGCACAGGACTTGAGGAGCTTTGCGCTGATGCCGTCCGGTCCCGACGCCTTCCTCGCCTTGATCTTCCTCAGCTCCGTCCTCACCTGGGTCTTGGTCAGGGTCAGGATGGGGGGCTGTGTGTTGGGAGTGGGGGGGGTGTCGGTGGAGTGGGGAGTGGGTAGCAGGACTTGATTTCTTAGAGGCAGCAGTGGTTGTTGTGCAGACAGGGGGGAGGGCGGTTGGTCAAATCTATTGAAAAACAGATTCAGGTTGTTCGCCCACTCCCTGCCCCCCGTGGCCTGGGGGGAGGTATTCTGGAGCCCCGAGATGGTTTTGAGGTTTCTCCAGACCCCGCTGATGTCGCTCTGTTGCAGCTTGTCCTCCATCTTCTTCCTGAAGCTGTCCTTGCCTTCTCTGATCTTTCTCCTCAGCTCCCTCTGTACGGACTTCAGCATCTCCCTGTTCCCCGACCTGAAGATCCTCTTCTTCTCTCTCAGAAGTGTTTTTATCTCAGGGTTGATCCAGGGTTTGTTGTTTGAGTGACACCGTATGATCTTGGTGGGAACGGATTTGTCCACACAGAAGCTGAGGTAGCCCGTGAAGGTGTGAATGAGGCCATCGATGTCCTCACCATGTGGATCGCAGAGCTGCTTCCAGGCAGTGGCTTCAAAACAGTCCTTTAGAGTGTCCATTGTCTCCTCAGACCATAACTCCACAGTGTGCATGGCCGGAGGTTGTCTGTGCACTAGGGGTTTGTACACCGGTCGGAGATGAACCAAGTTGTGATCCGATCTCCCAAGTGGGGGGAGTTGTGATGAGGTGTACGCCTCCTTAGTGTTTGCGTAGAACAAATCCAGTGTTTTATTGTCTCTAGTGTGGCATGTGACATACTGGGTGAAAGTGGGCAGAATGGGAGACAGTGAAACGTGGTTGAAATCGCCTG
This sequence comes from Pholidichthys leucotaenia, assembly GCA_020510985.1. Lineage (NCBI taxonomy): Eukaryota > Metazoa > Chordata > Actinopteri > Cichliformes > Pholidichthyidae > Pholidichthys > Pholidichthys leucotaenia. The sequence continues at coordinate 291,490,352 of CM035845.1, forward strand.
AGATGAGGAGAAGAGCATCTGGGTGTTCTGTCTGCAGCCTGCTGGTTACTGAATGGATGACGTCACGCGCTGTCCCAGCGTTCGCCGTCGGATTTGCATAAACAACAATGCAGATCACGTGTGAGTGTTCTCTCGGGAGATATGTAGGCCATATCTCCCGTTTTAAAGGGTTAAAACGGCGGTCCATGCTCGAAAACCCTCCAATGTGGCTGAATTACAACAGTTCTGTAAAGATGAGGCAAGATGTGGCAAGATGACACCTGTGACTGGTACGGCCTCTGCTGCTCTTTCACTGCTGGCGTTTTTATTCCTACAATGTCTATCTGAAGCCATTTCAACATACCCTTCTGAGCTACGTTATGATCGTTCAATGCTGATGCAAATTAAGGCATCTATGGAACAACACAGTGCGAAGCGGGGCTGATGCTTCTTTGCTCCACCATTTGTTTGTGCTGACCTGTCACTTGGAAATCGACTGCTGCTGCCTCCACTGTGTAGAAGGCCACAGAGGCGTGGATCCCGAGCTGGTGTTCAGGTGAGGCTGAGGCGCACCAGCCGCCTAAATCGAGAGGGATACATGAGTTGTTTCTGTCCCATCCACGTGCAAACACCTGAAGAGGACTACAACCCCACGCCACCGCTCCGGTATGACCTGTTCTACCGTCGCCTTCGCTCCCGGAGAATTTCTACCCCACGATACCGCTCCACGATACCAACTTCTACTCCACGATACCGCTGTTAAGATAAGATAAGATAAGATAAGCCTTTATTAGCCCCACAACGGGGAAATTCCAGGATTGCAACAGCACAGGGATAGCAACGCTCAGAGCAACAATCAGAAGGCAAGAAAAAAAAAGCAAGCAAGCAAGAGCAGCTAATATACATATGTACATATTACTATAAATATATATATATGTAGCTCATGTATTTTGACCTACATATGTACAGTATAAGCACATGGGATGCTTGAGATTGCATGTGTGGATTGACCTCATGTCTTGGATGGGACAATATGTCTGGACCGCCTGTGGATAACAGCAAGGAGACGGAGGTATGGCGATAAGGAGCTGAAAGGACTTCCTGACCTCCTGGGGGCCAGGCGGAGGACTGAAGGACTTGGGGGGAGAGTTATTGTCAATAGGGGGTTTTGACGGTGATATGTGATTCTTCCTTTGATCCTGTATGTATAAATGAGGGGGTTTTGACACAGCTCATCCTCTTCTGTTCTTGAGAGATGGCTGGGGATGTGAAGGTATCATTAAAACCTGAATTAAGAAATAATTCAGCCTCGTTATTTCACGCTCCCCACAATATATACACACAGACACACAGTGCAGAGCATTGTAGCTGGATGGGATAAATATATGAGTATATAAACACACAGTGCGGGGCATTGTAGCTAGATGGAATAAATATGTACATATATAAACACCCACAGTACGGAGCATTGCAGCTAGGTGGAATAAATATGTAAATATATAAACACACACAGTGCGGAGCAATGTAGCTCGATGGAATGAATATATAGATATATAAATATAAACATAAACACACCCAGTGCGGCGCATTGTAGCTAGATTGAATAAATATGTAAATGTATAAACACACGCAGTTAGTTACGCAACACTGTTTGACAGCTGTCAACATTCAGTCAGCTGGGCGTGACGCTGCACTGCCGTCACTGATTGAGATGGCTCTGCTGAACACTTGCTCCATCTCAAACAAATCGTTTTTCCTGAACGATTTGATTGGGAAAGAAAACCTGGATTTTCTATTTCTGACTGAAACGTGGCAACAGCAGGATGAATTTGCTCACCTGAAGGAGATCTGCCTTACAGACTGCGCCTTCATTGCAACCCCTCGCCTGAGTGGACGCAGAGGTGGCCTGGCCGTCATTTTCCACAACTGTTTCAAATGCCGGTCTGTGAACTCTGAGCGTTTCTCGTCATTTGAACTTCAGATATCGAAGATAAGTGCCTCAACTCTGTTTTATTGTGTTTTAATCTACCACCCGCCCGGCCCAGCTGGTGTGTTTTTATCGTAATTCTCTGACTTTTTATCTTCCATTATTAAACTAGAAAGAGTTTTAATTTTAGGTGATTTTAATATACATGTAAATGACATGTCTTCTAATGCTGCTGCAGACTTTTTAACTATTACAGAGGCTCACAATTTCAGGCAGCACGTCTCTGGCTCTACACATATAAATGGCTCTCCTTGGACATTGTCTTGTCACTGGGACTAAGTTTGGACAATGTTAAAGTGGAGGATGTTTGTGTCAGTGATCATTGTTGTGTTTTCTTTGAGATGTCAGTTAATGTGGAACAGCAGGAATGTAAAACATTAAGACAGAGGCACATTATTAACCAGCAGGCTGTGGATAGATTTATATCAGCTTTTGACACTTATCTTGTTGCAAGATGTGAGGATGCAAATTCTATGGTGGATTGCTTTAACCAACAGTGCCAATTGGTACTTGATAAAGTGGCTCCTATTAAATGTAGCTATACTTCTCCTAAGAAACCATAACCTTGGTTAAATGAAGAGATCTGTATTCTTAGGAGAAGTTGTTGGAAGGTGGAACGTTTGTGGAAGACCACCAAGCTTGAGGTGCATAGACTCCCCCTCGAAGACCTCATAACCTCACTAAATGATATGATGAAGGATTCGAGAGCAAACTACTTTGCTCAGCTTATATCCTTAAACAAGGGAAATTCCAAGTTTTTGTTTGACACCATTAACTCCATTGTATCACCTGATTTAGCCATGGTTCCTGCTTACTCTAATGCTGAATGTGATGACTTTGCAAATTTTATGGTGAATAAGGTGAGCACTATACCATCTGCTGAGGGCCTTGGACTGACTCAGGCCCCCTCTAACACGTGGTCCTTATTCACTCCAGTCACGCTACTGGATGTAAATGGTCTTCTGGCCTCTATGAAGCCCTCTTCAAGCCCCTTAGATATCCTCCCAACATTACTACTTTTCAAAATATTTGACTCTGGCCTTTAATTGTCGAAATCATTAATTGGTCACTTTTATCAGGCACTGTTCCCAGTTCTTTTTAAACAAGCAGTGAGTGAACCAAAATTAAAGAAACAAAACTTAGACCCTACAGAACTGAACAATTACAGGCCAATTTCAAAGCTCCCCTTCTTATCCACATTGCTTGAGAAAGTAGTAGCCGAGCAATTAACTACATTCATAGAGAGAAATAAAATCTTAGACACCTTCCAGTCTGGTTTCCGCAAAATGCACTCCACCAAGACAACGCTAATTAAAGTCTCCAGTGACATCATGATGGCAGCAGATTCTGGTCAGTACTCGGTCTTGGTGTTGTGGATCTCACCGCTGCTTTTGACATGGTGGACCACAATATATTGATAAATAGGAAGAAGGACACATTTGGTATTTCAGGATTAGTTCTGAAATGGTTCTCATCTTATTTAACTGACAAGAGGGTTTTGTGTTTTATTTAATGAGAAGATGTCAGAGGTTAAAGGACTTTCCTGTGGGGTTCCTCAAGGCTCAATTCTGGGCCCTACTCTGTTTTTATTGTATTTAACCCCACTTGACCAGATTATTAGTCAGTTTAAGGGTGTTTCTTACCATTTTTACGCAGACGACAGTCAGCTTTACTGCTCTTTTAAAGAAAATGAGCTGAATTTTTTAGCAAACTTAATCTCTTGCCTGTCTGCCATTAACAAATGGATAAACAATAACTTCCTACAATTAAATCTTAACAAGACAGAAACACTGATCATCGTTCCAGACAGTAAAATTCCTCTGATAAAGCAACGCTTAGGTCACCTAGGCTCTTCTGTCCAGCCCAGCCTGCGTAACCTGGGTGTTGTTTTTGACAATGCTATGTCACTGGACTGCCATGGTTAGCAACTAGTCAGAAATTGCCTTTTTCATCTGAGGAATATAGCAAAACTTATACCTATGGTCTCAACACCTGAACTGGAAATGATCATTCATGCTTTTATCTCGTCTTGCTTAGATTATTGTAATGCCCTTTTTATGTGTTTTAATAAAACTGCTGTTGCTCGCCTTCAGACAGTGCAAAATGCAGCAGCTTGGTTTTTAACCTGGACAAAGAAAAGGGAACACATTTCCCCAGTTTTATCGTCCCTTCATTGGTTGCCAGTTGCTTTTAGATTTCATTTTAAGATTTTAATTTTGCCTTTTAGAGCTCTTAATGGCCAAGCTCCTTCATACATCTCAGCCCTCTTAACTCCTTTTGACATGACACGATCACTAAGATTCTCAGACCAGAGACTGCTGGTGGTCCCTTGGACCAAGTTCAGAGCCCGTGGAAATCGATCTTTCCTGGCCGCTGCACCACGGCTTTGGAAAGCTCTTCCCCTGTCCTTGCGCTGCCTTGAGTCTGTTGACTCTTTTAAGAAGGAGTTAAAAACTCATTTGTTTAGACAGGCTTTTCGCTCTCATTGAATGGCTTTTATTTCTTCACTGTTTTCTCTTTTTATCCCTGTTAATATGCATATTGTATCTTATTTCTATTGATTTTAATTTCTGGGTATTTGTAAATTTTAACTTGCTGTGAAACACTTTGTTATATATATATATATATATATATATATATATATATACAGTATATACTGTATATATATGTGAAAAGTGCTATACAAATGAACTTTGCTTGCTTGCATGAGTGGGCCCAAATTCCTCCACAGCACTGTAAAAGACTCATTGCCAGTTATCGCAAATGCTTGATTGCAGTTGTTGCTGCTAAGGGTGGCCCAACCAGTTATTAGGTTTAGGGGGCAAACACTTTTTCACACAGGGCCATGCAGGTTTGTTTTTTTTTCCTCCCCTTAATCATAAACACCTTCATTTAAAAACTGCATTTTGTGTTTACTTGTGTTATCTTTGTCTAATATTTAAATTTGTTTGATGATCTGAAACATTTAAGTGTGAAAAACGTACAAAAAAATGAGAAATCAGGAAGGGGGCAAACACTTTTTCACACCACTGTATATATGAGTATACTACACGTAACACACCGTGGTGAAGTCATCCAGGGCAAGAGGAAGCCCTCAGGGTGGATGCCCCGCAATATAGGGCAGTGTGATGACACCACCTGAAGGTGGTGTCATCACACCGCACTTCAACATAAAACCCCACAGAACCCCCCCTTTACAAAGTAGAAAAACACACGTCAATTAAACCCATCCCAGATTTGAAAACATAACCCAAACACACAAAATAAAAGCAGGAATAAAACAACATAAAAATACTAAAACATAACTAGGACAGGTGGGTCGACTACCACATGGCCCGCACGGCGAGGTGGATTATTCTGCCACCTGAAATGGAATAGCCGTGCTCCTAACTAAACAAACTATTAAACAATCTTAGGTTTCTTGCACCCAGTTCCCCACAGACACAATGGGTCAGGTGGGGGAAGACAGTTCAGTCTGAGGGCTTTGAGGCGGCCCCGTGGTGGCCTCCTCCCTGGAGCCGTGAAGCAGGCTCGTGGCAGTCCCCCCCCCACCCCCGGAGTTTTGAAACGGGCTCATGGTGGCCTCCTCCCAGGAGCTTTGAAGTGGTCCCGTGGTGGCCCCATCCCCGGAGCTTTGAAGCAGGCCTATGGCGGCCGTCTCCCTGGAGGTGTCGGACCCCCGGGGCCAATCTTCATGACATTGGGACGTGGGTCCCACACTGTGGCAGCCAACTCCCGCGCAGCCCCGCCATCTGGAGCCACCGCCCAGACATGCCGCAGTTTGTTCACGTGACAAACCGAATCATCCCTCAGCCGAATATACGTTGTTCCCAGCTTCGCCATGATCTTCAGCAGCGCCCATTGTTTTGCTGGCTGCGGTCCAGTCAGTCGCCGTCCTGGCCTCCTGCCGGCACAAACCCAACTCCCATTGTCTGGTAGTTCCACCGCATCAGGGCGCTGGGGGATGAGCCTCCGAATCATGCCCTCACTCACTATGGACTGCGTGGTGGCGGTGGCTACCATCATGGACACCCTCATGTCATCTAACTTCACAACACGCTGCAGTCCTGACCAACTTTCGGGGCCCACGATGTTTATGCTGTCGCCGTAGGGTGTGGGATTAGTTAGCTTAGCTTCTTGCCGATGGCAGTGACTTTTTGTGTACCACGCCACATTTTTGGGCCTAGCAAAGTAGCTAGTTAGCACCTCGATAGCATCCTCATAACAGACCGTAGGACCAAGCATTTGCAAAAGTCTCCGACCTTCCATGCCTAGGTTGTGGACAAGTAGCGCTCACGTGTTCACTCCATCCAGCCTCCCCAGGTCCAGAGCCGTAATGTAGGTTTTGAAAGCCTCCAACTGGTGGGGCCATGGCACTGGTAGCTCTCCGGGAAGCTCCAGGAAAGGCCGCAGTGGTGCAACACACGCCTCCATTTGTTAATCCTCAGTCGACAAATGTTATGTCCACAAGCCTGGTATATAATGAGGCGGACAGAGAGGTTGCACTGGAACACTGTTTTATTATATATATGAGTACACTACACATAACACACCGTGGTGGAGTCATCCAGGGCAAGAGGAAGCCCTCATCGCGGATACCCTGTAATATAGGGCCGTGTGATGACACAACTGGAAGGCGGCGTCATCACACCGCACTTCAACATAAAACCCCACATAACAATGAAGTGTCTCCAATCCACATCCTCGCTTTAAGTTTATTTTCTATGTCTTTGTATTTATTATTGTTATTATCTTGGTCCTGTCTGTCATTTTGATTTCTATATTCATTTTTCTTTCTTGTTTGTATTTATGCGTGTTTATTTTCATCGCAGCCTTGCTTGGTTTGAGTTCTTGATTATTCTCAGCTGTTTTGTATTCTGTAATCAGTCCATCCTTATTTAAGGGGCGCAGCTCGTTTCACCAGTGCTGCATTCTCGTCATTCCTGGCGTCTCACACACGCACCTGCCTGATCTGACCTGTTTGAGTTTATTCCTGATCTGACCTGCTTGTGAGTTTTTTGTCTAGTTTATATTTAGTTTTGTGTTTCGGCTTCCTGGCCGTTAATAAATCATGTCAAGCGCTCATTCCGCATCTGAGTCCTACTCTCTGCCCCGGCAGGGCACAATCCATGACAATAGAATGCAGCCAGTCAAGGATTCAGTGGATGAGCCCAGCTGAAGGAGGAAGTGGACTCGAGATGAGCTTAAAGTAGTCACTATGGTGGAAGACTTAGCAGCCGCTGCTTGGAATTATTCTTCCCAGCAGCTTGAGATGGCTGTGTGGGGAACAGCCACCAACCTGCTGGTCGCCAAGCCACGAGTGTGCACTTACCCTCGGGTGCTGGGACTCACTCTTCCTCCCCTTCCTCCGCTTTTTGCTGTCTCCTCCTCACCAGAATCAGTGTGCTGCCCATCAAGCCTCTCTTCGGCGGAGCAGGGAGAGTTCCTCGGCAGCAAGCTGGAAATCAGGGGCCCTAGGTGGAAGGACATTCTGAGGAGACGCTGCTCCGCTCAATCCGCTCCCTCATCCTCAGGCCCCACCCAGATGATCTCCGGAGCAGCCCAGAAGGAGTCATCTGGACTTTCTGTGGCAGCAGAGCAGGAATACAGGTAAGTACCTTTTCATTTTTTAACACCTATAGATGATAGGTCTTGCCTGGTTCTTGGAGGGGGAGCTCGGCGGCAGCCATCTGACGCTTCTGAACTCTCAACACCCGGCTCTGTTGTAACATTTGCTGCCGTTACTTAACCCTCATCTGCCTTTCCTCTCTCCTCTTCCCCGAGCACTAAGCCTGATGATGTCACTCGCCGCTGGGAGATGCAGGATCTCATCAGGGAGGTGGAGGAGTGCAATTCCCTTTGCCTACGTCTGGACGGGAGGGAGGACGTGGAGCAGAGGGATGTAGCATGGAGGCTCGCTCATCGGATCGTTGCCTCAAAGCCCCATCTGAGGGAGGACATTCCTGCCTTCCTCAATATTTTCCTGCAGTCCGATGACTACGCCCTCAAGCCAGAGGAGGAGGGGCCGTCATCAGTTCCTGAGTCTGGTGCCAAAGCGCGCCCATCTTCTGTTCCTGAGGACAATGTGCTTCTGCTACTTATTCCGCTGGTTTCCACTACTGAGGCTGGTGGTGGCCTCGTTGAAGATTCGTTCCCCCCAACTGAGGTGGCCGTGCCGGGGGTGGACCCCCGTGTGTCAGGGCTCGAAGATTTGCAGCCACTGCCACTTGGGGTCACCAATCTGCATGCTACATCTGAGGTCACTGCAGATCAGCCAGTTTTTTTGAGACCTGTTGTAGTACCAGAGGTCGGCGCACCACCACCTGCTGTTTTGGAGTCTAGCGCACTCCTGTCTGCTGTTGCTGAGGGCTGTACGCCTCAGTTATCTGCTATGGAACTGACGGCTCTCCTGCTATCTGTTTGTGAAGAAGGGACTCCTGTATTTGTGTCTCATGAACCAGAAAATTCTGCACTTGTGTCTCATGAACCAGAAAATTCTGCATTTTTGTATTTCTGAACCGGAAATTTCTGCATCTGTGGGTTTTTAAAAAAAGATAAAAAAAAAAAAGCTAGGTGGCACTTGAACACTCAGCGGCCTCTCTTCTCTCTTCATGCTTTGTGCCACTTAGTGTTTAAATTACACCGAAGTGTATATTCATGTGTTTAATGTACATACAGTGGGGCAAAAAAGTATTTAGTCAGCCACCAATTGTGCAAGTTCTCCCACTTAAAAGATGAGAGGGGTCTCCAATTTTCATCATAGGTATACCTCAACTATGAGAGACAAAATGAGAAAAAAAAAATCCAGAAAATCACATTGAAGGACTTTTAACGAATTAATTGGTAAATTCCTCGGTAAAATAAGTATTTGGTCAATAACAAAAGTTCATCTCAATACTTTGTTATATACCCTTTGTTGGCAATGACAGAGGTCAAACGTTTTCTGTAAGTCTTCACAAGGTTTTCATACACTGTTGCTGGTATTTTAGCCCATTCCTCCATGCAGATCTCCTCTAGAGCAGTGATGTTTTGGAGCTGTCGCTGGGCAACACGGACTTTCAACTCCCTCTGAAGATTTTCTATGGGGTTGAGATCTGGAGACTGGCTAGGCCACTCCAGGACCTTGAAATGCTTCTTACGAAGCCACTCCTTATTTGCCCGGGCGGTGTGTTTGTGATCATTGTCATGCTGAAAGACCCAGCCACGTTTCATCTTCAATGCCCTTGCTGATGGAAGGAGGTTTTCACTCAAAATCTCACGATACATGGCCCCATTCATTCTTTCCTTTACACGGATCAGTCGTCCTGGTCCCTTTGCAGAAAAACAGCCCCAAAGCATGATGTTTCCACACCCATGCTTCACAGTAGGTATGGTGTTCTTTCTCCTCCAAACACGACAAGTTGAGTTTTTACAATAAAGTTCTATTTTGGTTTCATCTGACCATATGACATTCTCCCAATCCTCTTCTGGATCATCCAAATGCTCTCTAGCAAACTTCAGATGGGCCTGGACATGTACTGGCTTAAGCAGGGGGACACGTCTGGCACTGCAGGATTTGAGTTCCTGGCGGCGTAGTGTGTTACTGATGGTAGCCTTTGTTACTTTGGTCCCAGCTCTCTGCAGGTCATTCACTAGGTCCCCCCATGTGGTTCTGGGATTTTTGCTCACCGTTCTCGTGATCATTTTGACCCCATGGGGTGAGATCTTGCGTGGACCCCCAGATCGAGGGAGATTATCAGTGGTCTTGTATGTCTTCCATTTTCTAGTAATTGCTCCCACAGTTGATTTCTTCACACCAAGCTGCTTACCTATTGCAGATTCAGTCTTCCCAGCCTGGTGCAGGTCTGCAATTTTGTTTCTGGTGTCCTTTGACAGCTCTTTGGTCTTGGCCATAGTGGAGTTTGGAGTCTGACTGTTTGAGGTTGTGGACAGGTGTCTTTTATACTGATAATGAGTTCAAACAGGTGCCATTAATACAGGTAACGAGTGGAGGACAGAGGAGCCTCTTAAAGAAGAAGTTGCAGGTCTGTGAGAGCCAGAAATCTTGCTTGTTTGTAGGTGACCAAATACTTATTTTACCAAGGAATTCACCAATTAATTCATTAAAAATCCTTCAATGTGATTTCCTGGATTTTTTTTTCATTTTGTCTCTCATAGTTGAGGTATACCTATGATGAAAATTGGAGACCTCTCTCATCTTTTCAGTGGGAGAACTTGCACAATTGGTGGCTGACTAAATATTTTTTTCCCCCACTGTATATGATGCTGTGCACAAGTTACAGTTGCCACAGCCTTCTGGAGATAAGGAATATGACCAAACACTACGTCCTGGATCAGAGCATTACAGAGGAACTCCGTGGCCCAGGTCTTCTCCACAAGACCTTCACCCCCCCCCCTGGACTCGACTGCTGTATCCCATCCCAAATGGAGATGCTGTAGACGGTGTGAGCGGTGACAAAAAAGAAGTAAACGTGGATGTATCCGAATGAAGCTAGCCACTAGCCCACACAGACTCCTGATTCCTTCCCTCATTCTGGCCAACGTACGCTCACAAGACAACAAAATAGACCACATACAGCTCCTGAGAACTACGCAACGTGATGTGTGGAACTTCTGTGTTTTTATCTTTATGGAAACATGGTTAAATGACAATATACTGGACTCTGCCATTCAGTTAGCAGGACTAACATGCTATCGTAGCAACAGAGTGTTCACAGAAGGAGGGAAAACGCGAGGAGGCGGCGTGTGTGTACATCAGTGACGCCTGGTGCAGTGACGCAACTGTTGTACACAAACACTGCTTTCCATTGGTGGAGTTCATGATCATCACGTGCTGACCCTTTTACATTCCGAGAGAAGTTTCTTCTGTCCTACTAGCTGCCGTGCATGCCCCACCCACCACCATCGGCAAGAGAAGTAAAGCACTAAAAGAACTCTACCAGACCATCAGTGACACACAAATGGCGCATCCAGCAGGAGACTTCAACCATGCAGATTTAAAGGCCCTCCTACCAAATCTACACCAACATGTAGACTTCCCAACAAGAGGAGACAATTTGCTGGACCTGGTGTACACAACCCACAAGAAAGCATACCTCCCTCCTTCCCCACCTGGGTCTCTCTGATCACATCACCATCTTGTTAAGGCCGGCATACAAACCCAGAGTGAAAACTATCAGACCAACAAAAAAGCAGGTACGTGTGTGACCAGAGGGGACCTCTGATGCTCTGAAAGACTGCTTCAGCACTACAGACTGGGACACTTTTAAGCATGCAGCCACTCACAATGGACACACAAACCTAGAGGAGTACACTGCGGTATTTATAGTATACATAGCTAAATGCATTTATGATGTCACTCACTGCAAAACCATTACTGTTCGTACCAACCAAAAGTCATGGATGACAGCAGAGGTCCACAGGCTCCTGACGACTTGGGATGCAGCCTTCAGGGCCAGCGACACTGCAGGACTAACTTGCTAACTAAACTAGGGTCGACCTGTTCCATGGCATCAAGGAGGCAAAACGACAGTACAACAAGAAAATATCCAGCCACTTCAGCAACACCAGAGATGCATGTTCCCTCTGGCGTGGCGTACAGATCCTCACTAACAACAAACCTCCATCTCAGACCTGTGCGAGTGACATCACTTTGCTTAACAACCTAAATGACTTCTTCCGCCTCTTTGAAGCACAAAACAGCACATCAGCACATAAGACCACTCCTCCTCCAGACGAGCAGGCCATGAGTCTGGATCTGGCTAGCGTGAAGAAGACCCTCTGCAGGATCAACCCACGCAAGGCAGCTGGCCCAGACAACATACTGGGTCACGATCTGAAGGACAGTGCAGAGGAGCTCAAGACTGTCCTGGCCAACATCTTCAACATCCCCCTGACTCAAGCTGTTGTCCCCACATGTTTCAAAACTGCCACCATAATACCAGTCCCCAAGAAGCCCATCCCATCCAGCTACAACGATTACTGGCCCGTAGCAATGACCCCCATCATAATGAAGTGCTTTGAGCGGCTGGTCATGCAGAACATCAAGTCCATCCTCCCTCCCTTCTACGACCCATCTCAAGTTGCATACAGGTCAAACAGATCAACAGAGGATGCCATTGCTGCATCGCAGCTGTGGAGAAGGTGAGCAGCACCAAGTTCCTGGGGATGCACATCTCTGAGGACCTCTCCTGGCCCAACAACACCACATCACTGGCCAAGAAGGCTCAAACTCACCTCCATTTCCTCCACAAACTGAAGAGAGCATGAGTCCCACCCCCCATCATGTGCTCATTCTACCGGGGCATCATTGAGAGCATCCTCACCAGCTGCATCATGGTGTGGTATGGAAGCTGCACCAACTTCTGTCGGAAGACACTACAACACACAGTGAAAGCAGTCAGCAAGATCATCGGTGCCCCTCTGCCCCCCTCTCGGACATCTACCTCACCTGCCTCACCCACAGAGCCATCAACATTGCAGGCGACACCTCCCACCTGTCACATTCCCTCTTTAGCCCCCCTGGCCTTGGGGAAAAGGTACCGGAGCCTCCGGGCCTGCTCCACAAGACTGCTAAACAGTTTTGTTCACCAGGCCATCAGGACTCTGAACTCTGTCCACCCCCCCTCCCCCCAGGACCGTAATGCAGTCACCTGCACAATAACTACCTTATCTGTTGGCACAGAAAGACTGCCACACCAACAGTAATACATTTGATGCTGTATGTCTCTGCACTTTACTGCAACCATTTGCATAAATGTCATATCTGCTGCTGTCTGTCATTGCAATATTGATCATGTGCAGTCCTATCTGTCACTGTCTACACCTACACTACCACAGTGAATTTGGTACTACAAGTATTACTGCTCTACTTTTCTGTATATAAGATTGCTGGGTCTCATCGTTTATCATTACTTGCACTATGGGAGGTCTGGGTCCATCTTTTATTATCATTTGCACTACGGGTAGCATGACTGTACATAGACTGCTGTTATTATTTTTCCAGCCTTATTACTTTTTTTTTTTATTGTGCACACCACTGAAGAGAGAGAGAAACTCCATTTCAATTCTCTTGTATGTCCTGTACATATAGTAGTACTGACATATAAAATCTTTGAATCTTGAATCTTTGGTCCGGACTAAACAGTGGCCTTCTGAATGTGCCCTAAAATGCATCTTGGACAATTTGCACCCTGACCTATGGGTTTGGGTTCAAAAGGTCAAAGGTCAAAGTTAATATTCCAGTTGCACTATGGTAAAGGGTAAATGCTAAATTTACTTTTACTATAAAATAAGTAAAGCTAGGGCCACCAAACCTGATATACAGGTTCATCTTGGGTATCCTGACCTCTGAATATGGGTTTGGGGTCAGAAGATCAAATGTCAAGGTTAGCATTCCATTTGCACTATTATTATAAAACAAATAAAGCTAGGGCCACCAAACCTGGTACACAGGTTCACACCCTGTGACTCTGAAGGGTGACTATGGATTTGGGATTGAAAGGTCAAAGGTCAACATTAAAATGGCTTATAAACTATATCACAACAACAAAGAAAGCTAGGGTCACCAAACCAGCTCCACAGGTTCACTGGCACCATGACCTCTGACTACAGGTTTGGGGACAAAAGGTCAAAGGTCAAGGTTGGCACTCCCTATGGCCTCTTACTACAGAATGTGTGCAGCTCTCAAGGGTCACCAAACTTGCTATGCAGGTTCATCTCAGGATCCCAACCTACAACTACGGGTTGTAAACTTTATCATAATTTGGTTCTGCCCCAGTAATTATATTAAAAAATTGAAAACTGCTCTCTGTCAGTAAGTAATGGAATCTTCAAAGACAACTGAGGTGGAGGATATTGCACTCACCTCAGAGTGGTCTTGTTTATATCGTGCCAGGTCACAATATATGCATCTTAAATTATATTAAATTGACATTTTCTTACACACACACACACGCGCACACACATTTCTCGTGTTGCACACTTAATTAGGGTTAGGGTTGGTAATTGGTTTGATCCATGATGGTCCCAGTGTATGTGGCCTGCCGTCTTTCGCTGCCAAACTTCTGTGTGTTTATCTTGTTTTTACTGCTCATCATCAGCAGTTTTGTAAACTCTCTACTGGTTTATGATTGCCAGACTCTCCTAGAAATCTGCTTAGCCACCCAAACATTGGTGGATTGTAACTTGGGTAACCACAAAATCCCATTCCCACGGTTCCTGTCAGAGATACCTGTTATGTCTGAAATAAAACAGGCGGAGAGTGTCTGGGCGAACATACATCTGAACTTTATTTGGCGCACATTACTATTTATACTCCCCGCCGTAGCCCGCCTGACATCAACCCATTCCCCGCCCTGGCAGACCTACGGCAAACCCCAAAGGCCAATTTCCATACACAACATCCCCCCCCCCACAAGGTCGAACTATAACACAGAGAACAACAAAATAATATTATCTTTTTAACACCACAACAACACAAAACCATCCTATATACATATATACAAGTCCATCAGTGGACGAACAGGTGTATCACCAACATGCCCAACTAAAACTGTCCATAACAGTCCTTGCCCCGTAGTCCTCCAAATAAGCAGGCCTCCTACGTACTCTAGCCGGGCGTCCCCCCCTAGGGTACTCAGCCCCAGGCACCGTCGGGATGGCCCACGAGCCCACACCTGGTGTGGCCAACCAGTCTAAAGGCCTGTCCAAATCCCTGACAGCATCCGAACCCCTGCCAGGTGTCGCACGACTCAACCTGCTGGCATGCCACTTGGATCCGTCATCCAGTTCAAATGTGTCAGGGCCCCGCCGACTCCTAATCTCCCGCGGTCCCGTCCACAAAGGTTGAAGTTTGTGGGCCCTGACAGGGTGCCTAATCCACACCCGATCCCTCTCCTTCAGGCCGTGGCTCCTCGCCTGGTGCCTCCTATCGAACCGTCCCTTTATCCTCCGCTGCTGGTCCGTGACTCTTCTACTCAGTGCCACATCGCCCGTATGGCGCACCGACCTCGGCGGCTCCAACCTATTAACTGGCAGCGACAGCTCCTGCCCCAACATGAGCTGCGCTGGGGAACACCCCGTCATCGCGTGGACCAATGCCCTGTAGAGGAGCAGCATGTTTTGGAGTGCCTCTGGGAACAAGAACCCATCAGCCAGATGAGCTCTCAGCCCATTCTTCAGGGTCTTGTTAAATCTCTCGATCTCTCCATTGGTTTGGGGGTGATAGAATACTGTCCTAATGTGCTTCACCCTCTTCCTGGTCAAAAAGTCCTCAAAAGCTCCCGACACAAACTAGGGCCCATAGTCCATCGTGATGTGTCCAGGATTCCCCACCTTTCAAATAAGGAGGATAGGAATCCCGTGACCACCTCCGACATCACCGAACCAGTGGGCAACACCTCCGGCCACTTGGAGAACAGATCATACGCCACCACCAGAAATCGACTGTTGTATGGTGCCATATGAAATTCACCACAAATGTCCAGTTCAACATGCTTTCACAGCCCCCCAGGAAACTCCACAGGCCGGAGTGGTGGCGGTGGAGGTCTGCCCGTCTTTCTGCTTTCCAAAAACACGGCACGCAGTCCTTAACCATGGCCTCAATATTGCCATCAATGCCAGGCCACCAGACCGACCTCCTACTCCGCTGCTTCACCCGCACCACTCCCAAATGATCATCATGCAACATATCCAGGCCCTGCACCCTCAATGCAGCAGGGATCAGGGCGCACTGGCCCCTGGCCATGCAACCCTCATTCCAACAGCTCAGATCGTCCCGGAAATGGTGAAAAGGGGCTAGCTCGCTCGGCACCTTCGGTGGCCAACCCTCACGAATCGCCAAGCGCAACTGCACCATAATTGGGTCCCGTTCTGACTCATCCTTAAGATCTTGCGGGGAGACCACACCCTGAAGAGATCCACACAGGGCGTTCACCAGTTACTCTTCATCGGCGCTAATGTCATCCCCGACCACTTCCGACATGTCCACTGTAGCTCGTGAGAGAAGATCCGCCACGATGTTCTCTCTGCCCGGGGTAAATTTAGTGTAAAAGTCATAAGCCCTTAGGAGCTCCGACCAGCTATGAAACCTTAGTGGCCTATGTCCCGATTCCGACGTCTCCAGCAGCATGGGGAGTGCTCAGTGGTCCGTCCTCAGTGCGAAGCGGCGTTCGTAGAGGTATATGTGCTACCTCTCGCATGCCCAGATGCAAGCCAACACCTCCCTCTCGCCTACTGCGTACTTCTGCTCCACCAGCGAGAGGGACCTGGAGGCAAATGCCACCGGCCTTTCCACTCTACCCTGCATTTGGGACATGACTGCACCTAACGTGGTCCCAGATGCATTGCAGGTCACCACCGTCTCCAACCCAGGGTCAAAATGCGCCAGCATCGGTGGAGAGGTGAGCTGCCGCTTTAGCTTCGAAACAGCCGCCGAGCACGCCGGGGTCCACTCCCACAGTGCGTCCTGCTTCAGCAGGGCCTTCAGGGGCCTGATCGTCTCTGAGTAGTGTGGGATAAACCGGCCGTTGAAATTCACCATACTGAGAAAAGATGAAATCTGCGTGGGCGTGGTGGGTTCTGGGATGCGAAGCACCGACTCCACGTTGGAATACAGTGGTCGTAGACCCTCGCCCGTCAGCCGGAATCCCACAAAATCAATCGCCTTCCCTGCAAAGAGGCATTTATCACCATTGAGTGTGACCCCGTGCTACTGCATCCGTCGCACAACCTTTTCCAATCTCTCATCATGAATCTCGTTTGTTGCACCGTGCACCACAATATCATCCAAGTAAGCTACAACCCCTTTTAGCCCCGCCAGCATTGTGGCCATCACTTTTTGGAAACAGCTGGGGGTGGAACTCAACCCGAATGGCATTCGGGTATACCTAAAGACCCCCATATGAGTCACAAATGCTGTCAGATTCCTGCTATCCGGATGCAGCGGTACCTGCAGATACCCCTGCCAGAGGTCCAGCTTGGTGAACACCCTGGACCTGCTGAATGTCGCCGTGAGCTCCTCTATGGTCGGGAGGGGGAATTTATCCGGAACAATCGCCTTATTCACCATGCGCAGGTTGATGCATGGCCTGATCCCTCCATCCTTCTTCTTCGCCACCACCAGGTTCGAGATCCAAGGCGGCGCATCCACCTTCTCGATGATCCCCGCATCCAACAGCTTTGATAGCTCCGCCGATACTCCACGCACACCAGCAGTAAGCGCGGAAGCGGTTGGATCCTGGGCGTCACCAACTCATTCACCAACGGGCGGTGGCAAAAGGTCTCAATCCGACCAAGGCCAATGAACAGCGCCGGCCAACGAAGTTGCCAGTCTGAGAACGCCGTCAGCACTACCGAGCCCTGAGGGTCCCGAATGGAAAACCCCAACTGTCCCAGCAAGTCAATTCCAAACAGGTCCGTTCCGTGCCGTACCACCTGGAAAACAAACTTCAGCACCCTCTGCTGTCCACACACCACATCAAACTCGACTGTGCCAACCATGTTGATCTCGGCGTGGCCATGACCAAACATCCTTATGGCCCCTGGATTAATTACATTTTCCGGGAATAACCTCTTCAGCGTTGCCAGGCTCAAAATAGACCTGCCAGCGCCCGAATCCAGCATGAGGGACACCTTGACGCTGTCCAGCTGCACCACGTACCATTTTAGGCACCCTCTTCCCCCTTGCGCCACACACACATGGCCAGCATCATGCGGGTCCTCGCCAACTTGGTCCGCGAACCTAACACGGGCTTTACGATGCGCCACAGGCTGTTTTCCCAACTTCATCTTCTTCTTGTTTTTCTTTTTTGAGCGGCCCCGAGGCCTAGCTAGCACATTAGCTGACACCTGTGGCGCCAAGGCCCGGTCCTCTGGTGACTCACCCGTGAAGGCTCCCAGCCCCCGCAGGGCCGCGGACTCCCTTAGCTTAGTCAAGTCCACCACTTCAATTAGAGAAAAAGTCTGTTTTGTCACCTGCAGTGTGGCTCCTAGCCACTCTCTAGTCATGCCATGCGCCAGTCTATCACGGACTAGCTTGTCCGTTAGTGGCCTAAACTTGCACTCTCCCGCCAAATCACGCAGTCTCATTAGAAAAGACAAAATGGACTCACCGGTTTGTTGCACACGGTTAAAAAACTTGCACCTCCTCTCAGTGACCGTGGCACCGTACCCGAACAGGTCATCCAACTTCGACAACGACTCATCCAGCGAGTCATTGCCACACAGCGTGAGGAACAGGCGTTGTCCTTCTGTGCCCAGATGATGAAACAATAGGCTCCTCCGCTTGTCGTCGGAATCCCCGTCAAAGCCGGCTGCTGTCAAAAAAACCTGAAACAGGTTCTTTCAGCATGCCCAAGGGATAGCCGGTGCACCCTGGTTCTGCAGGAAAGGAGGCAGTTCCACAACGCACGCGCCCATAATTTTCTTCGTCGCCAAAGGTTATGTCTGCAATAAAGCAGGCGGAGAGTGTCTGGGCGAACATACAGCCGTGGACAAAATTGTTGGTACCCCTCTGTTAATGAAAGAAAAACCCACAATTGTCACAGAAATAACTTGAATCTGACAAAAGTGGTAATAAATAAAAATTCTATGAAAATTAACCATTGAAAATCAGACAATGCTTTTGAATTGTGGTTCAACAGAATTATTTTAAAACACAAACTCATGAAACAGGCCTGGACAAAAATGATGGTACCCTTAACTTAATATTTTGTTGCACAACCTTTTGAGGCAATCACTGCAATCAAACGATTTCTGTAACTGTCAATGAGACTTCTGCACCTCTCAGCAGGTATTCTGGCCCACTCCTCATGAGCAAACTGCTCCAGTTGTCTCAGGTTTGAAGGGTGCCTTCTCCAGATGGCATGTTTCAGCTCCTTCCACAGATGTTCAGTAGGATTTAGATCAGGCCTCATAGAAGGCCACTTTAGAATAGTCCAATGTTTCGCTCTTAGCCATTCTTGGGTGTTTTTAGCTGTGTGTTTTGGATCATTATCCTGTTGCAAGACCCATGACCTGCGACTGAGACCAAGCTGTCTGACACTGGGCAGCACATTTCTCTCTAGAATACCTTGATAGTCTTGAGATTTCATTGTACCCTGCACAGATTCAAGACACCCTGTGCCAGATGCAGCAAAGCAGCCCCAGAACATAACAGAACCTCCTCCATGTTTCACAGTAGGGACAGTGTTCTTTTCTTGGTATGCTTCATTTTTGCGTCTGTGAACACAGAGCTGATGTGCCTTGCCAAAAAGTTCCAGTTTTGTCTCGTCTGTCCATAGAACATTCTCCCAGAAACTTTGTGGCTTGTCAACATGCAGTTTGGCAAATTCCAGTCTGGCTTTTTTATGATTTGTTTTCAACAGTGGTGTCCTTCTTGGTCGTCTCCCATGAAGTCCACTTTGGCTCAAACGACGACGGATGGTGCGATCTGACACTGATGTACCTTGACCTTGGAGTTCACCATGAATGTGCTTAGAGGTTGTTCTGGGCTCTTTTGTTACCATTCGTATTATCCGTCTCCTCCTGCAGCCATGTCCAGGGAGGTTGGCTACAGTCCCATGGATCTTAAATTTCTGAATAATATGTGCAACTGTAGTCACAGGAACTTCAAGCTGCTTGGAGATGGTCTTATAGCCTTTACCTTTAACATGCTTGTCTATAATTTTCTTTCTAATCTCCTGAGACAACTCTCTCCTTTGCTTCGTCTGGTCCATGTTTAGTGTGGTACACACCATGTCAACAAACAGCACAGTGACTACTTGTCACCCTTTAAATAGGCCGACTGACTGATTACAAGTTTGTAGACACCTGTGATGTTAATTAGAGGACACATCTTGGTTGAACATGTCTCTATGGTCACATTATTTTCAATCTTTTCTAGGGGTACCACCATTTTTGTCCAGGCCTGTTTCATGAGTTTGTTTTTTAAAATAATTCTGTTGAACCACAATTCAAAAGCATTGTCTGATTTTCATTGGTTAATTTTCATAGAATTTTTATTTATTACCACTTTTGTCAGATTCAAGTTATTTCTGTGACTATTGCGGATTTTTCTTTCATTAACAGAGGGGTACCAACAATTTTGGCCACGTCTGTACATCTGAACTTTATTTGCCGCACATTACTATTTATACTCCCCGCTGTAGCCCACCTGACATCATCCCGTTCCCTGCCTCGGCAGAGCTACGACAAACCCCAAAGGCCAATTTCCAGCCACAACAATACCGTTTCACCTTTGCCATGCCCAAGCACATCCATCTCGGAGGAGATGCCACAGATGCCGTGGAAAACACTGCGATTGGCTGGTGAAAGTCAAGGCAGTGTTGACTCTATTCGGGACTAATTCTTATTTGGTGCTGGTTGAACTTGGCTGGAATAACCATCATGCTATTCACTGTCACTTTCTGTATCCGATGTACACCTGGCTGATACCTGTGGTTGGCACACATGCTTGGGCCACCTGCCCAGCCTCCCCGGACTTGCGCTCAGCTTGAGTGAATCTTCTGAGCCTGTGTCATTGTGCTGGGCACCTCGGATGGCTCTGGACCCGACTCCAACCAGGATTGCCTTGGTCAACGCGAGATCGCTAGTTAACAAGATGTTTAATGAATTTTTCACCACCCAAGATTTGGATATTTTGTGTGTGACAGAGACGTGGTTGCATCCGGGTGAGTTGTTTTTTTGAACTTTTACCCTTTAACTGAGCTTTTTTCAACTCACCATGAATGGCTGGTTGAGGTGGTGGAGTCACAGCTATTTTTAAAAACAAACTTTGCTGCAAACAATTCAATGCTGTCTTTTACAGCAGCTTTGAACTTCTATTGTTCAAAGTGGCTCGATCACCACCAGCTCCGTGTGCAGTAGTTTATTGCCCACCTAAATATAACAAGGACTTCATTAAAAATTTTTCAGACTTTTTAGCTGGAATCATGCCAAAATATGATGGTGTGTTTATTGTGGGTGATTTTAACATTCATGTTTGTTGTCCTACAAAACCAATGGTAAAAGATCTTCTGAATTTTCTTTTAACCTGGAGCAATCCACTGTTGGACCAACTCAGGAGCACGGCCACACTTTGGATCTTGTTTTAACTTCTGGTCTTCCAGTTTAAAACATTGTTATCAGTGATTACGTCTTCTCTTATCACTGTCCTGTTGCGTTTGAGACACGTCTGCCTTGTTATAGAACTGAGTCTTCTCCTGCTTGCAGTCACCATACTGTATTTTTAATTCATCATCAGCTGCTCTGTTCTCTGCTGCTTTCACCAGTATTTCAGAGTCTCTCCTCTGCTTTTCCACTGAGGAGATAAGACATTTTTTTTTTATCTCAACTGTAAAACTGTCCTAGACTCTGTTGTTCCTCTAAAAGTTAGGAGAATGAAACTTAGGTCTGAACCTTGGTTAATCATACCACTCGTGCTGTTAGATGTGAATGTAGAAGAGCAAACTGTAAGTTTCGTGGGATATTTTAAAAGACTGTTGGTGCAAATATCAGAATACTGTGAAAGTTGAAAAGGCTAAATATTTTTCTGTGATTTCTGTAAATTACCAAAAGCCACATGTTCACATGTTCAATACCACTAACTCTTTTCTTAATCTCTGTCCATCTGCTGGTATTGATGAGTCTTCTGAAACCTATAATAATTTTCAGGAGTTTTTTATTAGTAAGATCATGAATCTTATATCCCTTTTACCCTGTCCACTCTATGGCCCGCCTGTTTCTGTCTCCTGCACTGTTGTTTTTAGCCAGTCCGAACCAGTGTCATTTTGTGACCTAAAGAAAATAGTTTGTTCCATGAAGGCCTCCAACTGTCCCTCAGACGTTGTTCCTTCCAGTTTTCTAGGAGATATTTGAAACAGTTGGTCCGAATATCCAACAAATTATTAACAGTAGCCTTACTTCTGGTGTTGTCCCCTCTCTTTTTAAGCATGCAACTGTCCAATCATTGCTTAAAAAGCCCAACCTGGGCACTTTATTACCCTCAAATTTTAGACCTATCTCTAAGGTCCCTTTTATATCCAAAATATTGGAGAAGGTTGCATTCATGCAACTGCAAACCTTTTTAAATGACCATGACATTCTTGAGGTCTATCAGTCAGGTTTTAAGGCCGGTCACAGCACTGAAACAACACCTTTAACAACAGACTCTGGTGACAATGTGCCTGTGACACAGTTGATCTCAACATCCTCATCTCTCGGCTTGAGCACTGTGTTGGTATTAAAGGCATGACCCTGGAATGGTTCAGGTCTTATTTTGTTTTGCGGAGTCCCTCTAGGGTCAGTTCTTGGTACATTGCTATTTTCTTTGTACATGCTCCCTCTAGGCTCAATCCTCAGAAAATATGGGATCGTCTTTCATAGCTATGTGGATGACAGACAAATCTATATGCCCCTTAAATTCAACAGTGCACTGTCCTTCAACCCGCTGCACAATTGTCCAACGAAGCTTAAGGCTTGGTTGGATTTTAGTTTTCTTAATCTTATTGAAAGCAAAACTGAGGTCCTTATCTTTGGCCCGAGTGGTGCCTGCAGCGCCCCCATGACTGTTCTGTGTGGCCTTGGTGACTATGTCAGAGCTCATGCTAGAAACCTGGGTGTTTTACTGGACAACGATTTTAAATTTGACAAACAGATCAATTCTGTTGTTAAAAATAGCTTTTTTAAACTGAGACTTTTATCAAGAGTCAAGTCCTTTTTATTATTCTAAGATTTTGAAAGGGTGATCCATGCTTTTATTACTGTATATCTCAACTGGACTACTGTAAGTCCCTTTATTTTGGTGTCAGCCAAGCTTGTCTGTCTCGTTTGCAGTTAGTCCAGAATGCTGCTGCCTGTCTCCTTACAAGGTCTGAGAAAAGTTAGCACATCACTCCTGTCCTTGCGTCCCTTCACTGGCTCCCTGTTCATTTTAGGATTGAATTTAAAATTTTACTTTTGACTTTTAAAGCTCTTAACGGATTTGTCCTATCGTACCTTTCTGACCTCTTACTCCCCCATGCCACGGTGAGGTCAGAGGTCTACAGATCAACTGCTTTTAGCTGTCCCAAGATCAAGGCTGGTTTACAGAGGTGTCTGGGCCTTTGCAGTTGCTGCTCCTAAATTGTGGAACCAGCTACCCCTGCCTTTGAGGCTGGCCCCTAACCTATCCATTTTTAAATCTTGTTTAAAAACCTATTTTTATTCTCTGGCCTTCTAATCCAGTATTTTGAGTTCGTTATGTTGCTGATTTGTTAAATTATTAGTTTATTGTTCTTGTTTTTGAATTATCCTTTGTTTCATTGTGTTTGATGTTTTATGTTGTCCATAAACTGTACAGCACTTTGGTCAACATTAGTTGTTTTAAACATGCTTCATAAATAAATGTGACTTGACGCTCTTATCAAAACAATGGGACACACCTACAGTGTGCGTAACGCTCTGGTTACCTGTGCGTTTGGCTGGACACACCTCCTGCACCTGTCCACCCTCTCCTCGTGCCTGTCCTCTTTCTTCTTCCTCTCTGTCGCTGTACATCAAAGCCACACATGATGCTCAAAGCTAATTATCAAGCAATACCCACACACCACTAGTTGATCACTGCCCTGTTAATTGCAGGCTGTTCTCTGACACAAGATCGCCACGCTGCCGTGAACACCGTAATTATATCACCCAAAACACACGCTCATGGATAGCGTGTAATTACAGGTAAAAGAAGCACATTAGGGCACCAGGTGGCTGTGATATCATATTGTTAGGCTCTTCGTTATTCGACTTTAAAAGACACCACAAAGGCACATGAGTGATCAGATTTTAGTTTAACATAGTCACTATAAATCACTTTATATTGGGTCTAGGTTCTGAAAGTCTGTCTTGTTTGTCCTGGTTTTATTTTGGTAACTTAATGTTTATTCTTTGATGCTAGGAGAGTATTCAGAATAGTGCAGATCATCAAGAAACTATTTTGCTGAAGACATAGCATCTACACATAGAAATAATGAATAAATAGCACCCAGGAGGATGACTTGAAAACAATGGTTTTTGTGTACTACTAACCCTGGTGCACAGGCATCAAAAGTGAAAGTCAACTAGGCGAAGCATGTTTTGATGTAAATGCAGTCTTCTTCTTTTGGCGGCTCTCTTTAGGGGTCGCCACAGCGGATCATTTGCCTCCGTCTCACCCTATCCCTTGCTTCTTCTTCTGCAACACCAACCCTCTCCATGTTCTCCTTCACTTTTAATATAAATACAGTAAAGCACCCTATATGCATACACAAAAAGGCATGCATTTAAAACTGTATGATTATACTAATTAAACATAATGCTTGTTTCCTGTTATTGTCTGTTGACAATGAATGTTGGAGATTTGGAAATAGACGAAGCTGACTGGAAGTGGACCTGTTCCTGTGAACTTATGGAATTCCTGGTGAGGAACAACCCAGTCATCTATGGCTCATTTGGTTTCACTTCGCTCTGACAGGGAACTCCAAGGAGGAGTACTGGCCAGTGCTGCTGATGTGTGAATGCATGCTTGGAGGTTCTGGCTTCTGATTTGTGATCGTCTTGGGATTATCTGACTGTGTACTGGGGGATTCCTTTGCTCACATTATCATATTTCTCAGAAAGACAATACATAAAGCTAATACTGTTCACAAATGACCAAAACTAGGGTTTCTTCTACATTCAAAGAAACAGTCCAGCTGCTGGTGTCTAGAGAGGGTACTGGTGAGGTACATGTGATTGAATGTGGTCAATTCTTCTAATTAAAAGTGAAAGAAAATAAAGTCCCACCTGTAATATAAGCCTGCTTCAGTTAAAACCCATCATCCTAATGTTTGTGATATATTCTTCTCTGTCTCTGTATTATAACATACAGGTTTATACTTGGGGTTTGTCATCTAGCCACAGAAGAAGAAGTACAACAAAGCAAAGATGCAGCACAGAGCAAGACATGAATACACATGTAGACCACAGTGATGAAAGGTATCTGAGGCCATAGTCTGACTGCCAAGAAATCTGTGGTAAATGACTTGCTACGGTGTTGGTCCAATAAAAACACGCACTCACAACCACACACAGATAGCATACTATTTCAGGTGAAAGACGAACAACGTGAGTGAATAATGGTGATATGAGAGAGCTTTAAAGACGTAGCAATGAATGACAGTAATTTCAAGTGTTGTTATATTGCATTTTTCAATCTTCACATGTAGTTTCACAAGACTGTTTTACCACCAAGAATGACACCTATTGTTAGACTTGGGGAAAAAAAAGACATCTAAGCGTTGTGGAAAAAACAACCTTCATGCAAACACAAACCATATAAACTTACTTTCATGTGACTTATGAAATCACCTTAAAAAGGGTGTACTATTTATACATATTTCCATTACAACAATTTTTCAACCAAAGATAACCTGGAAAGAAATTCTGACAATATCAGGTTAGCAGGATGAAATAATGCACTGATCTGCACATCACTCCAGTATAAATAGAAACCCAAAACAAATCTTAACATACGAGATGGAGACAAATATCTTAAAGTATAATGTATTATGAGGGATTCAAGTAAAACATGAAGTTTAGCTTACCTGTGGCAGCAGATGTTTGTACAAAGTGCTCTCCAGCTTTCAGTATCACTGTGCCAAAAAATACTAGCATATACAGCATTGTGTTTATATTTAAAGTGGGGCAAATGGGTGACAAGAGCTGATGCCATCTTCTAGGTAATATTGGTGTAGATTCTACACAGATGCAAACATTTGTGTGCTACATGAGATCCAGGTCACATGGTAAGGCTGACAATGAACTTGTAAGACAATAAAATTCACACAGTGGGCTTCCATAGGAGCTCAGCTGAAGAGAAAAGCATATAAGCCCACAGCATAACACCACAATAACAGGAATTGTTTTTTTTTATTTCATGACAGCTTGAAAGAAATCCAGATGGGCTACTTCAGCTTTTTACCCCAGTAACCACTGTTCTGGAATGTGAATTTTGTGTGTTCCTCGTAAGCAGTTTGATGGTTTATATTTTTGAATTAAAAACAAACAAAAAACAAACATGTTCTGGGTTATTATGGAGTTTGAGAACCTACACGGGGATAGGCACCCTGGTGGGTTTTGGGATGGTGGTGAGGTCCTGAAGCTGTTTTGTATTTCCTGGAGTAACTGCAGAGTCCTGGCAGCAGCCTGGTGCATTACTGGAATTTTCATTTGTCTGTAATTTGAACATCTGGTTTCAATATTAAATGAGCTGCTACTAGTTAAGTCTTAAGTAAAAAAAAAAACACACTTGTGTAATTACACTAACCTTATACTACCACTACTATATCGCTTGATCAAACTGTGAGGAGGACGGTTACATACAGGTAGACATGAAGAAAATTTGAGCTACTCAGCTTCCACACAAACATCAAGAATGACAGAGTTTCTCACCACATTGTCCAGTCCATCCCAGTCTCTGTGAACTGCTATCAACCCTCTTTCCTTCTTGTAAATCTTACTCATCCCTAACTTGACTAAACAGCCCAGGGAAGCATCTTTACTTCCCTCCAGGAGAGCCATATGTTGACTCACAACGGTATAATGGGGGCTTACAACCTACAGAGCTTTGTTAATTAGTTGTGTTTGGGAACGTGTGAGTTGGTGCTTGACTCACCACAGCACCCTGTTGAATTTACAGTGCCCCCTACAGGGCTGATGAGATACAGCAACAACAAACTGTGAACATTTTATTTCAGCATTTTGAGACATTATGAAGGTACTGGGACATGACAAAATTACTTCATAGCACCTGTGTTCCGAGATGTGGTAAGTTTTTTATCAGCTATGATTACAGTCATAAATATATGTTACAGTTATCAAATTACAAGTTAAACACTTAAATCTTAATATTCCCTAATTAAACACAATAGTGTATCAGCCATATACATTGTTGTTTATTAAATCCCTGTCTAGCCGTTTAATGACCCTGTTAAGATTTTTTGTCCACTGCCTTGTGCATCACTTTATGAAACATTCATCCATTCATTTTCTTAACCGCTTAATCCTTTTGGTTCGTATAGGTGGAGGAAGGTAGGTGCCAATCCCAGCTTCTATGTGTGAGATGAATAGGAAACACCCTGGACAGGTTGCCAGTCCATCATAGAGAGACAGACAACCATTCACATCTCATCATCATCATCATCATAGCAGTCTGTTGGGGGTGGCAATGACTGTTTCATTTAGGTCTGATCAGATTCCTCCACGCAGCTCTGTCCTTCGCCCTCCGCTGCCAGGAACTCCTGGCCTTGTTAATCCAAGTGACGCCTGAGTTGGTATGAGTTGCTTTCTAACTGACCATTTCATGAAACTGCTTGCAAAGTATTTGAGTACCACTAGCTTTTGCTGGACAAGCGACACATTCTTGGCAGATAGAGGTAGTATCAGT
Organism: Pholidichthys leucotaenia; assembly: GCA_020510985.1. NCBI lineage: Eukaryota > Metazoa > Chordata > Actinopteri > Cichliformes > Pholidichthyidae > Pholidichthys > Pholidichthys leucotaenia. The sequence continues at coordinate 291,517,729 of CM035845.1, forward strand.
GCCAAGGACAGGCCAAGACAAACTAACTCCAGTATCTGTTGCAGTGACTGACCAGATGATAGGTTTGTTTATCTCTGCTCTTTGTGTAGTGCATGTCACGATGCACCGACTGGCAAAAGTCCACCACAGACCTTGTGACAGATGTGCTTATCTGCCAGGAGGTCCAGTCTCACCCCGTGTAACCGGGAGTGGTCCACCACAGACCCGTGACAGATATTGGTTTTAGTTCTGCCAGGATGCCCAGTTTCACCCTCCACATCCTTGGAAGGGTGGGGTTCCCAGTTGAGTCGCCGACGGCCCGACCCATGAGACAGGTAGTACCGGTTTTCATGGTTATCCGATAGCAAGCAAACCAATGCCTGACCTGACATCACCATTCACATCTAAGGACTGATTAATGCTAATTAACCTAAGGAGCATGTCTTTTGGCTGGGAGGAAACTGGAGTTCCCAGCAAAAAACCAGATAGACACGGAGAACATGCAAGCTCCATACAGATACAGTAGGTCCCAGCTGGCCAGCTCTCGGATTCAAATGCAGGACCTTTTTGCCTTTGTCCTGTGATTCAACAGTGCGCCACCAATCTGCCAACAGCATGTGCTAAAATGTGGTATTTGGTGATGTTATCAACATTAACAATCACAATTTTCTGCAAATTAGAATACTGAGAGATGTTGTCCATGCACTCCAGCTGTTTCAGACCCACAACTTGTGAGTAAATTATTTGTCAGTGACGCTAAATAAATGAAGGGTGTTCTTGTGAAGCTGCTGTTAACCTGTCATTGATCACTTCCGGTTATGGCTGCCACGTAGGACGGACGTGTCTCGCTCTGCTCTGCTCCTGGAAAAAAAAAATCGGCAAATAACTCTCTCATTTGGGACAGAACGTATCCCAGCATTTGGGCGAAGATATGTCGGCGAAGCCTAAGGCTGGAAAACCAGGAAAAGGAAAAAGCGAGCCGCCGAAACAGTCCAAATTAACGGACTTTCAGGTCTGTGACGCAGTAAACAAAACTCCATATATGGCGGAGGAGGCTGGCAACGCTGCGATATCTGCGGGGAGAGGCGCAGATGCGCTGATGGCTGCCATGAGTTCAATGAGAGCGGACTTTTCCTCTAGATTTGATGGGATTATGACAGCGTTGGAAGGAATAAGAAAGGAATTGGGTGACTGTGTAGAACGAACGGCGCAGATGGAGCTCCGTCTCGCTAGTGCTGAAGATGACGTCACCCGTCTTCAATTAAAGGTGCGCACTTTGGAAAAAAAAAATAAATCTCTGGAAGATAATATTTTGGATTTGGAATCTCGGTCGAGACAGAATAATTTGAGGCTGGTGGGTCTTCCAGAGGAATCAGAAGGTCGGGACGTATGTTCCTTTCTGGAAAAGTGGATTCCGGAGGTGCTGGGCAGCGAGGAGTTGCAATCAGCAGTGGTTCTGGAAAATGCACATCGTATTGGCCCACGGAGAGATAAGGGACCGCCGAGGACCTTAATTATGAAGTTTTTTAGCAACAGAGACAGGATGAAGATCTTCAACGCTGCACGAGCTAAAAAAGGAGAGATTAAACACCAGGACCAGCAGGTGCGGTTCTACCCAGATTTGGCCACAGGAATCCATTAATTGAGGAAGCAGTTTGATCCCGTACGTAAGGAGCTGCGCAACCTTGGGATTCGTCATGGTGTAATCTATCCTGCGAGACTGCTGACCACGTATGAGGGCAGAACCCACATCTTCAAGACCCCAGAGGAGGCGCAGGAGTTCATCAAGAAGATCAAAGAAGAAGAAGAGACTGGTGGGAGCTAAGCATGAACAAAATATAAGGTAGAATAATTAAGCATTTGCACAGGCATCTGACTGACTTGAAGTAAATAGTAAGTTTACAAAATATAGATTGTATTATATATTAAAAAAACAAAACAAAAAAAAAACAAAAAACTATGATGTACAAAGTTGTTAAAAATTTTGGAGTTAAGTTGGAAAACTACAGAGGAGAGTTAATGTTACGTCATTAAAAGCAGTAGAGTTAGGGTGATTGGGAGGATGAAGAAGGAGTGGCTTAGGCTGTTCCCCGTGGGTGTGGAGCGGTCGATGGCTATATCGGGAGACAGAATTTTTCTTTTGATTTTGGGGGGTTTGCCACAAGTGTGGGAAGGGGAAATTTGTTTGTGTGTAGTTTGTAGGATGAATGTTCAACCACTCATGTTTTTGCTTCTCTGTATGAGCATGTTTACACTGCAAGGTAATCCCAAACTCTCTATTGATCATGGACCAAAGTGTTAATCTTAATTTAACTTCATGGAATTGCAGAGGTCTACAAAATTTAAAAAAACTTAAACAAGTTATGAATAAAATAAAGGACATGGGTTCAAGAATTGTGTTTTTACAAGAAACTCATCTGATAGAGGAGGATGTTAAAAGAATTAGGAGTAGATGGCAGGGAAGTGTATTCACCTCTTCATTTTCATCCCGAGCCAGGGGAGTTATGACTCTCATACATAAATCAGTTCCTTTTCAAGTGAAAAATGTAATTGGAGACAAATTTGGAAGATATGTAATCATTCAAGGTTCTTTGCTATTAGAAAATATAAATCTTGTGAACTTATATGGTCCCAATATAGATGATCAGAAGTTCTTTGCTAATTTATTTCTCATCTTATCATCACTTACAGGGCAACATATAATAGCAGGGGATTTTAATTGTACATTGAATCCAGGTGTGGATAGATCAACAGGACTGGATTGTACGCACATTGGATGTAGGATGACTATTAATCATTTTATGAAAGAATTGAGATTGTTAGATATATGGAGAGAAATGAAACCACAAGTTAAAGCCTATTCTTGTTATTCCAGTACCTACAAGACATTTTCACGTATTGATTATTTTTTGATTTCCACAGAATTAAGGTCCAAGATTCAAAACTGCTTTTATGATAACATTGTGATCTCTGATCATGCACCCTGTTGTCTAATATATGTAGATAAAAAATTGACAAAGGAATCAGGTAGATGGCAATTTCAGCATAAATGGCTTCAGGATGAGGAATTTGTCAAATATATAGAAAAACAGATAGACGAGTTCTTTGACATCAATACTACACAAACATCAGCATGTGTAAAGTGGGAGGCTTTCAAAGCTTTTATTAGGGGACATATTATTAGTTATACAGGATCAAAATCTAAGAAGACTCGAGAGGAGAGAGCTAAATTGGAACATAAAATAAAAAGTCTTCAGGAAAAAGTGTATGCAGGAAGTGACCCAAGGTTGGAGAATGAATTACTGATTTTGAGAGCTGAATACAACAAAAAATCAGCGAATAGAGCTGCCTCGAGTCTTCTAAGATTGAAACAATCTTTTTATGAACAAGGTGAAAAATCAGGAAAATTATTAGCATGGCAGATTAAACAATTGGAAATTAAAACACCAATTACCAGTATTATAAGTAACGGACAGGTAGTTATAGATCCTTTAGAAATTAATAGAGCCTTTAGAGATTACTATGAAAAATTATATGATACCAAAAATGAACCTGATTTAACAAAACTAAATGGGTTTTTGAACGAACTATCTATACCGTGTATACCAAATGAAAACAGGGAGATATTGGAGTCTAAAATTAGTCAAGAAGAAGTTGGGCTAGCCATTGATAATATGAAATCAGGAAAAAGTGCAGGACCAGATGGTCTTCCAGTTGACCTTTATAAAAAATTTAAGAATAAATTAATAAAACCTTTTTTGGAAATGGTTTTAGAAGCATTTCAAAATAATAATTTACCATCATACATAAATAATGCCTTAATTATACTGCTGCCAAAACCAGGTAAGCCCTCTAATAAATGTGAAAATATGAGACCAATAAGCCTATTAAACGCCGACCTTAAGATAATCTGTAAAATTTTAGCAAGACGAATACAAGAAATTTTACCAAATATTATTAATCGAGATCAGAATGGCTTTATAAAGGGTAGACAAGGCTTCCATAATGTAAGAAGACTATTTAATATTATTTATTTTAATAAAGAAGCACCGGATACAGCTCTTCTATCATTGGACGCCGAAAAGGCCTTTGATAGAGTTGAATGGCCCTTTCTTTTTGAAGTCCTACAAAGGTTTGGACTTGGAAATAATTTCATAAAATGGGTTCAAATAATATACAATAATGCTACAGCAGAAATCCTAACAAATAACAATATTTCAAAACCAATAAAAATCAATAGAGGATGTCGACAAGGCTGTCCACTTTCACCTTTACTGTTTACTATGGCAATTGAACCTTTAGCGATAGCGATACGTTTACATTCACAAATATATGGAATTAAAGTTGGACCAACAGAACATAAAATCTCCCTGTACGCCGATGATATAATTTTGTTTATGTCGAATCTAAAAAAAATCAATTCCAACCTTGTTGAATTTAATAAAGAATTTTGGGGAAATATCAGGATATAAAATAAATAAAACTAAATCTTCAATATTAATGCTAAATGAGACCCAGAGAAATTACCCAGCCCCTGAGGCAAATCAATTCAATGTTGTAAATCAGTTTAAATATTTAGGAATCCAAATTATGCCTAAGCTAGAATCAGTCGCCAGCGTCAACTATGAAGCCTTAATGTCAGATATCAATGAGTTAACTCAGAGATGGATGTCACTACCAATGTCGATGATCGGGAGAATCAATATACTTAAAAGTAATATTTTACCTAAAATACTTTATTTATTTCAATACATTCCCTTATCACCACCTTTAGATCTATTCTCAAGAATAAAAAAAAAGTTAGTGGAATTTATATGGAACAACAGGAGGGCTAGATTACGTTTGTCTTTATTATATTTACCATTTGATCGTGGAGGTCTGAAATGTCCAAATTTTATGTTGTATTATTGGTCGGCACAACTGAGGTCTATGACATATTATTTTTCATCAAATGATCTCCCTCACTGGACTGAAATGGAATCATACAATTTACCTTTACCTCTTCCCATATTCATATACTCAGATTCGGCAAAAAAATTACAAAAACAAGTTAAAAATCCATTTGTAAAGCATATGATCAAAATATGGTGTGAAGCTAAAAACTATTTAAAAGAACCACAGTTATTGTCACAATTTAGTCCAATATGGGGTAATCAATATTTTAAACCAGGGAGAGCGGACGCTGTATTTAAAGTATGGAATTTAAAAGGGATACAAAAGATTCAGGATTTATATTTGCCATGTGCAGACAACATAATGTCTTTTGAAGAGCTGAGGATCAAATTTAATCTCAATAGAACACATTTTTTTAAATATCTTCAACTTAGAAACTTTATTCGATCAAATCAAAATAAAGCTCTCACTCGACCTATTTATTCATCCTTGGAAAAAATGATGATGAAAGATAGTAAAAGAAAGGGTATTATTTCAGAGTTTTATAACTCATTGACACTATCTTCAAGTGAAAATTCACTGAAAAGATTAAACTACTGGAAAGAAGATCTGCAAATTGAAATTTCGGAGGAACAATGGGAATTGGCTTGTACAGAAGCTCAAACCAAATCAATAAATGCACGCCTTAAATTGATACATTTCAAATGGTTAATGCGGATGTATGTTACACCGGAGGAGTTAAATAGATATAACAAAAATATACCAGATACATGCACAAAATGCATGGAAAGTAAAGGAACCCTATTTCATTGTTTATGGGAATGTAGATTAATAAGAATGTTTTGGGAAGAGGTGAGGGTAACAATTGAAAAAATAATCTCAAAACAAATCATATTGAATCCTAAACTGTTTTTGTTGGGTCTGTACCCAGAAAAGCATAATTTTAATAAAAGTGAAAGAACATTCATAGACCTCAGTTTGCTTAATGCCAAAAAATGTATTGCACTATTATGGAAAAAGACTCATAGACCAGATGTGACTCAGTGGTTAAGACAGATGTTAACAAACCTTCCATTAGAAAGAATAACATATATACTGAAATCAAAGGAAATTGTGTTTGAGAATATATGGAGACCTTTTATTGATTATGTAAAAAATTTAAACATAACTCTTGAAGAAGAAGGTGAATGATGTGTGTGGACCTTGTAAATTCCAAACTGGTGAACATAATATGTATACTTATGTATTGGATTGTCTAGACTAACCAGAGGAGCATTGTTGAAGACTTGATTTTGTTGGTGGTTGTTGGTGTTTTTAGTGCATTTTTTTTTTTTTTTTGTAGTACTTTAGCGTTAGTGTTTGATTGTTTGTATCATGTTTGTTAAAAAAAAAAAAAAGGTTCAATAAAGATATTGTGGAAAAAAAAAAACTGTCATTGATCAAAATGATACTGAAGAAGAGATGTATCTACCTTGTATTCTATCAGTGGTTGTATATGATGGTTTGCATCATTACCTTAATCAAGGAGGTAATGTTTTTGCTGGCATGCGTTTGTTTGTCTGTTTGTCTCTTTGCCTGTTAGCAGGATTACACAAAAACAACTGGATGGATTTGGATGAAATTTTCACCAGAGGTGGTCTTTGGGCTACAGAGGAACCCATTAGATTTTGGTGATGATCTGAGAGTTCATACCTCTACCAAGGCTCTATATTCTCACAAAGTGTCAGCAAGATTACTCAGAAACTGCTGGACAGAGTGTGATAAAATTTTCCATCAGAGGTGGCTCTTGGGCTAGACACAAACCCATTAGATTTTGGAGGTGATCCATAAGCACATACCTCAGCCAAGGCCCTATCTTGCAATGTACAAAGGGATGGAGGCAGGAGGTACAGACAGATGGATGGACAAAGGGAGCCAGGGAAGGGGCCTTGGCAGAGGTATGTGTTCTCTGAGTGCTTTTCTAGTTTATATTGTTGTGGTAGTATTATTGGGTGCATTTTACTTTGTGCAGCTTTGCACAAACTGACTTCAAACAATGCACTGTCAAATTGAAGTAGTGCATGCTGGTCAGCAAATTTTGTCACCGTGTGACATGGTGGCACTGCAAAACATTACCGTAACCTTAAAAGCTCATAGGAGGGAGGCAGTTGAAGTCAGCTAGTTGCTTTAAGTTTATTCGGTTTGGTTTCATAATACATAAAAAATTTAAGAGAAGATATATAAAAAACCAAAAACGAAAGGGTGTAGGTAGAAGCAGAGCGTATATGACCCATCGCTTATACCATTACAAAAGCCTGAACATCCTCAACCTCTACAGAGGAAAAAAGCACCAGAAAACACAAATTCATGCCAAGGCAAATAAAAAAAAGAATTCAACTAATGTCACATTCTAAGTCAGACCTGCAGTTACTTTCTTCTGGCTGCACCAGCTGAGATACACTCCTGTGATGTCAGAACTAGTTACATATTAATCTTTATTTTGGGTAGATTAAAAGAAAGGAACAGAACGATACACAAGGAAAAAATCAAACAAGGTCGAATTGAAACAATAACTCCTCGGATTATACAGTTCAACATAAATTATCCGAAATGGGTGATGGCTGTATCTGCAGCTTATATTGCCCACCCATGTTCCATCCAAGAAATAAAAAAAACAACAACACAAAAACAAAACAAAACAAAGCAAAGCAAAACAAATCAAAACAAAACAAAGCAACAACACAGACTGTATATAGTGATCATTGAGTAATTTTACATGTCATTTTTGTATGCTTGGAGTAGAACTTTGCCCTGATTGGCTTGTACCTTCACTGACTTATCAGGCTGACAAGTTACAGCCCAATTTTTTACCTCAATTCCAAAAATTTGAAATAAATCATAGCTTACAAGATATTTATTCTTGCACCTTTGTCTAAAACCGAAGAGTTGTCAAATTTATTTTACTCAGCACTGGAGTTAGATGCTCCAGAATCAGTTATTAAAACCACTGATTGATTATTTAAGTTTATCTGCAAAAATACACCACATTAAAAAGGCTAAAAACATTTTATATGATATGACCAAAACGGCTTAAAAGTTAAGACATGCAAGCAAAAGAGTTGTTGAAGCCAGGTTAAGAAGAAAGGTGACAATGCCAAGAAAGAGTACTACAGATGCAGTGTTTGCTTTAAGAGTGTTGATGGAGAAGTATAAAGATGGTCAGTAGGCGTTGCACTGTGTCTTTCTGGGTCTAGAGAAAGCCTATAATGGGATGCCAAGAGAGGAAGTGTAGTACTGAATGAAGAAGTCAGGAGTGGCAGAGAGGTATGTGAGGGTGGTGCTGGACATGTATGAAGGCAGTTAGATGGTGGTGAGATGTGCTGTAGGAGCGACAGATGGATTCGAGGTGGGGGTGGGATTACATCAGGGATCAGGTCTGAATCCTTTCTTGTTTTGCCATGGTGATGGACAGGCTGATCGATGAGGTCAGACAGGAGTCTCCATGGACCATGATGTTTGTGGATGACAATGTGACTTGTAGTGAGAGTAAGGAGCAGGTGGAAGAGAATCTGGAGAGGTGGAGGTATGCAGTGGAGAGAAGAGGAATGAAAGTCAATATAAGCAAGACAGAATATGTGTGTGAATGAGAGGGGGACAGGTGTAATGGCAAAGATGCAAGGAGTAGAGGTAGTGAAGGTTGATGACTTTAAATACAGTGGGGCAAAAAAGTATTTAGTCAGCCACCAATTGTGCAAGTTCTCCCACTTAAAAGATGAGAGAGGTCTCCAATTTTCATCATAGGTATACCTCAACTATGAGAGACAAAATGAGAAAAAAAAAATCCAGAAAATCACATTGAAGGATTTTTAATGAATTAATTGGTAAATTCCTTGGTAAAATAAGTATTTGGTCACCTACAAACAAGCAAGATTTCTGGCTCTCACAGACCTGTAACTTCTTCTTTAAGAGGCTCCTCTGTCCTCCACTCGTTACCTGTATTAATGGCACCTGTTTGAACTCGTTATCATTATAAAAGACACCTGTCCACAACCTCAAACAGTCAGACTCCAAACTCCACTATGGCCAAGACCAAAGAGCCGTCAAAGGACACCAGAAACAAAATTGTAGACCTGCACCAGGCTGGGAAGACTGAATCTGCAATAGGTAAGCAGCTTGGTGTGAAGAAATCAACTGTGGGAGCAATTATTAGAAAATGGAAGACATAAAAGACCACTGATAATCTCCCTCGATCTGGGGCTCCACGCAAGATCTCACCCCGTGAGGTCAAAATGATGATGAGAACGGTGAGCAAAAATTCCAGAACCACACGGGGGGACCTAGTGAATGACCTGCAGAGAGCTGGGACCAAAGTAACAAAGGCTACATCAGTAACACACTACACCGCCAGGGACTCAAATCCTGCAGTGCCAGACGCGTCCCCCTGCTTAAGCCAGTACATGTCCAGGCCCGTCTGAAGTTTGCTAGAGAGCATTTGGATGATCCAGAAGAGGATTGGGAGAATGTCATATGGTCAGATGAAACCAAAATAGAACTTTCTGGTAAAAACTCAACTTGTCGTGTTTGGAGGAGAAAGAACACCATACCTACTGTGAAGCATGGGGGTGAAAACATTATACTTTGGGGCTGTTTTTCTGCAAAGGGACCAGGACGACTGATCTGTGTAAAGGAAAGAATGAATGGGGCCATGTATCGTGAGATTTTGAGTGAAAACCTCCTTCCATCAGCAAGGGCATTGAAGATGAAACGTGGCTGGGTCTTTCAGCATGACAATGATCCCAAACACACCGCCCGGGCAATGAAGGAGTGGCTTCATAAGAAGCATTTCAAGGTCCTGGAGTGGCCTAGCCAGTCTCCAGATCTCAACCCCATAGAAAATCTTTGGAGGGAGTTGAAAGTCCGTGTTGCCCAGTGACAGCCCCAAAACATCACTGCTCTAGAGGAGATCTGCATGGAGGAATGGGCCAAAATACCAGCAACAGTGTGTGAAAACCTTGTGAAGACTTACAGAAAACGTTTGACCTCTGTCATTGCCAACAAAGGGTATATAACAAAGTATTGAGATGAACTTTTGTTATTGACCAAATACTTATTTTACCGAGGAATTTACCAATTAATTCATTAAAAATCCTTCAGTGTGATTGTCTGGATTTTTTTTTTTCTCATTTTGTCTCTCATAGTTGAGGTATACCTATGATGAAAATTGGAGACCTCTCTCATCTTTTAAGTGGGAGAACTTGCACAATTGGTGACTGACTAAATACTTTTTATCCCCACTGTACCTATGGTTAACATTTAATACAATGAAAAATGCACAAGAGAGGTGAAGAAGATAGTACGAGAAGAGCCCCACTCCATATTGCCTGTAGAAGTACAGGCAATATGGAGTGGGTGGAGATGAGCGTCAGGGGCGATTTGCAACAGAAGGATAGCAGCTGGAGTGAAAGGGAAGATTTATACTCACAGTAGTGAGTCCTATTATGATGCATGGTTTGGAGACAGTGGCACTGACAGAAAGACAGGAAGCAGCTCTGAAGGTGGCAGAGTTGAAGATGCCAAGTGACTAGAAGGGACAGGATTAGAAATGAGTTTATCAGAGGGACACCTCAGGTTGAGCTGTTTGGATACAAAATAAGAGAGGCAAGGCTGAGATGGTTTGGACATCTGCTGAGGAGGGATAGTGTATATAGACGCCTGAAGAAAAATCTTAAGACCGGGGGAAAAATGATAAGTGTTTGCATTTCCCACCAGTGAATTGTAACCAGGTTGTAAGTTGAGCATCAAAATGCAAAAAGAAGAAACAGGACTTTCTTCTTCTTCTTTTGGTTCCTCCCTTTAGGGGTCGCCACAGCAGATCATCTGTCTCCATCTCACCCTATCCCTTCATCTTCCTCTGTAACACCAACCCTCTCCATGTCCTCCTTCACTACAACCATGAATCCAGGTGCAGTTCATGTTCAATACCCTTACTGATACTGTTTGAATTGCTGCTGTCCAGATATTTTAGCAACTGCCAGATATGGGGACATGTTACTATATTAATTAAAAGTTACCCTGGATTTACACTGAGTATGGATGCAGTACGTTACGACTGCGATCTGGCCTCCGCAGCAAACAGTACCCATTCTTGTCAGTTTTCTAATCCCCACCTGATCCGGACCACTGCAGAACAAATCTCTCTCGTCAAATTCAGCTCTCTAATGAAATGCAACAAGTGTATTTTGACGTTTGCTGGATCAAATCTGCAAGGAAATCCCACGGTATCTCGTGGTATTTACAGTATGTTCATTAAAAATGATTTAAGAATCATCCGTTATCTTCTGAGGTCTACTCCTTCACCACTGTGTCAGCAACCTGGTCTCAGCAAAAAAACGTATCTAATAAATGTTTTTCACCCCTCTAAAACCGTACATTTGCATGTTAAATCAAAAAATAACGTACCTCGGCACGTAGTTACAAGTCGAGTCCCCGAGTCCATGCCTTCACTCACCGTGCATGCGCAGAACACCCCTAAACAGTCCTCACCGCGCACGCGCAGAACAACGCCTCTTTGGTTTGTCAGCACTCATTCAGTTGGTGAGAGGGGGCTGGTAGATGGTTAATTACATGGATGTTCAAGCAGAAACATAAAAATATGCGAGTTTCAGTCCTACTCTCATCTGTGAGTGACTTTTTTGTTCTTTTTTTTTTTTTCTTAGTTTGTTTTTCACTCCACTAATGAAAGGTTCCTGTGAGGTTAGGGTTAGGGACTAAGTCGTGGGGTAGTTGCTAGATGGTGAAAGACAATAAAAGTGACAGGAGCACAAACTGGCAAACGTTAAGCTGCCGGTAGACACCTTTCTTGAAGCTGTAAATGTCACATTCCCACTGCACATGAAAAATCTTTTTACATGTCTGTGTGTGATTTCTCTGCGTGACAAAACGTGCAGGTTGACATTTTTTGGTGAGACTGGGCTGGTGTCAGAGAAGGTAAAAACTTGACGTAGCATACAAACACAATTAATGGGCTACTTACATTCTATTTAGAGCCCAAAAATCTAGGTGGGGAGCCGCCGCTATGTCACACTTCCTTGTTGTTATCATGTGATCGCGATTGGTTCATCTCGGTCACTCTCGGGTCTTTCTAGAGATCTCGCATTATTTTGTATAATTCTCGCGTGATCTTGTATTTCAAACTTTGTTCTCATCCATGCTGCTGCAAAACACAAACAGAACTGGTAGGGATGAACACAAGGGGCCATCGGCGCTGCATCTGCAATGTACTGCATCTGGAGCCAGTGTAAATCCAGGGTTAGGGTTATGTTAGCAGTAGTTTACTGGTTGACCATGTGTCATGAAGAAAACCGTCACCCAATTACTTTAGGTTATGAACATTAATAAGCAGATTTAAAAAAATGGACTGAGGCAGAGGAACACCGGTGGCTTTTATACATTGTGGGAATGTGGAAATGATGAGACAGATTTCTCTCATGGCAGCTTTATTCACATTCACCAACATCTCAAAGAAGAAAGAGGACATTACAGGGAACTCTCGTCCTTAAATACCAGGACTCTCACAGTTCACAAGTCTCATTGCATCACAGGTCACATTGCATTATAATCGCCAGTAACAATGCATCTCCTCTTTAATCCTCTAATCTCACCCCCACAGTCTCAAGCCCTGCATACCAAAGCTAACATCCTCGCAGCTTCCTGTTATCTCCAAGGAAGCTCTGTCTTTGTTCTGATCTAAAATGTGAGGCCTTACATCAGTCACAAAGTAGGTCACATATGTGTGGCCACAACATACATGTATACTCACAATATACAGTAGAACCTTTAAAAAAGCAGCAATAAAGGTCCTGCACTTTTTAAAGCCCCTGACTGAAATCCTCCAAAAATCAGAGCGCGAGGAAGGTTCTCTTACTTACAAGGCTGTATTGATAGATCGCTCAGTAAATAGAGCACCCTGCTGATTGTGCACTCAACCTGAAAAAGCTGAAGTGTGAAGTGACTGTGAGAAAACTTTCAGTTCACACAGGAAGCAGGAGATGATGGGTCAGAGCAAACAAAACAGCAAGTGTGTTTTTGCAGTAGCAAGCAGCGGCAACGGGCCCATTGTGAGCACTGGCGGTTATATGATGCAGGCTGGAAGGAAAACAAAAAGAAGCAACAGCGACAGAAACAAAAACGCGTGTGGGCTCACTCCAGCACAGACAGCATGTCTCCTCGTCTGCTGCCTCTCAGATGTATTCTGCTCTGTTGTTTCTTCACTAACACAGTCACTGGAGCAATCAAATATATTGACCAACACACACACACACACACACACACACACACACACACACACACACACACACACACAGAGCTATATCTTGTCATTGGTTGAGTCTGGTACAAGTGGTCCGATATGCAACATAATCTGGTAACATACTGGCTCCACCACGGACACGCACACATTTACATTTAAAAGAGAACAGTGATGTACAGACACACGCTGCGTCTGCGTGTCTAGGCCCATTGATCTCAGTTTCGGTGCCATTGAGCTATGAATCCAATGCTGATAAGAAATCCACACAAATATACATATAATCACACACATACAAAAAAAGAGAGGAAAAAATAAAAAAGGACAGACAGACTGACTCCAGCTGCTGTTGATGTGGGTCATTTTAAATGATTAAAATTCCAGAGTCTCATGCTGAATTGTTTTTAAGGGGAAAAAGATTTAATGCTATTTATTTATTTATTTGTTTTACTTTCTCATCCTGTGCTGAGCAATATTTTTTTTTAACAAATTTGCCATTTAAAGGGAAGAAACCTGTAAGCACAGTTGCTGTATGCTTTTATTTTTTGCAGCAATTAATACATCTAACCATTTTCATATTAGAAACCTGTAAAAACCAGTTACCACAATCCTAGCACCCATCAATACTGAGATAAAAAGCTGCTAAGTTTTTAAAAATGCTAAATAATCACCAGGGTGTCAAACTTCAAAGTGATTTTTGTGTGGTTTTCAGACCTTGGACCCAAGAACGTTCTCAGAGAATTTCCAAAGGATTTGATGAACAGCGTAGTCTGTGTTCTGATAAAAAGAAACCTCTATAAAGATGGCAACTGCAGCAATGTTCAGACTGTGATGAATACTTGGTATCCCCAGGAGATACTATAATACCAGTCCAATAACCAGACCTACCTGACCTGTTTGGGAATGTCTTATTTTTTTGAATGGGTCTTTATCTGCCCACAAATGTGTCAAAAAGCAGTCTCCATACAGAGAAGTGAGGAAGGAGGACTGTGGGATAGAAAAGAGACTGATGGCATCACTCTCCCCCCCAAGAGATGGCTGAAACCCATTTAAAGCTTGTCTCTCTCCCTCTTTTCTCTCCCTCTGTCCCTCCATCTGTCACCTTATCAGGCAGGGCAGGTTCTGCAGTCGATAGGGCCATTAGTAAATAACAGATACATAATTTATTAAATATCCTTAGATACATATTTCAATATTGAATTACCAGGCAGTGTAGAAGAGAGTGGGGGGAAGTGAACAAGGAAGACCAGTCTCATCTCATGCTAGAGGTGTAGAATGTTGCCGTATTCCAGAGTCCTTTTGCATGCAAAAACCGATGTGGACGGAGTCCTTTGGCTGAAGAAAGTGAAGCTGCGGCGTTAATTCAGAGAGTTGGCAAGCCAGTTTAGTCGTCTGACTCTCCAACCTGCCCCCTTACAACGAATTTTGAAATGATGTGACATCATAGTTGTTTGAGAGCATCAGGGGTCTGACACAGAAGGCTCACATTGGATTGTATGACAGTCTGAGGTCCTGTTCACACAATGCAGATCCCACCCAAACCAGCAAACATGTCGCAGTTATGCCTTTCGTTCACAAACAGCTGGGATTTCCAAGTGTGAAACCATAAACATTTGTAACTGAGTTGTAGAATTAAATACTTCAAATCCATGTACTGCACTGCTGTAGCGTAAACTAGTGTTATAGTCGAGACTTCGTCAAGACCACATCGAGGCCAGTCTTCCAAGACCAATACTGAGAACAAGACCTACAGTGGTCTTGTTCTCAGCTTGGTCTTGATCTGGTCTCCACAGCTCTAGTGTAGTAACAGACAGAGACGTGCATGCAGGGAAAACAGTGACCTCACAGCCCCCTTTAAACATACACTACCAGTCAAAAGTTTGGGCACACCGACACATTCATTTTCAATGGGTAGATTGTGTCCAAATTTATAACTGGTACTGTAGATTTCAACCAACTCAATGTACAATTCCAGCCAATGTCCTTTTTAAGCTTTAAATTTGATGTGTTTATAGTTTAAATAAAGCTCCCTTGTCTAGCATCTGGTGTGTGTGTGTGTGTGTGTGTGTGTGTGTGTGTGTGTGTGTGTGTGTGTGTGTGTGTGTGTGTTTTAAACAGGTGCAGCTTCATAAAGAAAATATTAAATATATAAGAAACACCCTTACCTTAAAGGTAGGATATGCTATATTTTCTACTTTCAAATATTCCAGAAATACCTCAAATGTAATTACATTAATTTCTAGAGTAGAACATGTAATGATACCAGTTAGTTAGTTATCAGTTCACTTGGAGTAGACAAACTTGAAGTCATCATGGGTCAAATTCGCTTCAGCCTAATGGATGAAGGGTTCATTACTGCCATCTGGTGTTGTGTGTGGTGCAATTACTACATAGGCCACCTTTAACGGAATGATGAGAAAATTCCACTATGCAGACAGATCATCAGAAAAAAGAAAAAAACCTTTTAAATCCAGCTTTGTCCTAATTTCTGTCTGTTTATTTTTTGTGGCTTATTTTACAATCTAGGGAAGCTTTATGGGCTTTTTCAGTTATAAAAGTTATAAGACTGACCAACTATGCTCCGACCTGCTGCTGGAGACTTAAAAAAAATATTTCAACTATATTTCTCAAGGAGGGTTGCTTTAAAAGCAAAAACACTTCCCCCACCTGCTGGCCTGGAATACACACTACATTAGTGGCTACAGGTTTTTTAGCTATGTGTAAAGGAGAGTTTTCTTCTTTGATGGTGCAGTGTGAATGGGATTCTTTGTTCCTTTTTTCAAGTGAAACCACTGTTATGAGAATGGATCAGAAAGTCGATGCAGAAGGGTACCTACCACTTCACTTGTGTGACATTTGAATGTTTTGTTTTGTAACACCTTAACTCTTGCACTTTTGCATACCCACTTTGTACAGTTTATTGCAGATGTTCTTCTTGTGTGTGATTGTTTGTTTGTGTGTTTTTGTGACCCGCCAGAGGGACTACAGATGCAAATTAGGAATATTGCTAAATCTGGCATACTTACATTTGTATTAATGTTTATTAGTATGCGATGTCCCTTTCAAATAAACAAACTAAACTAGTGTGTCTGTCCTGTGGTGCAGAAGGACCATGACTGGCAACATGGTATGTTGACAGATGTGAACATGTTGGTAGGATAGACAGGAGAAGGGTGGAACAGTCATACTGGCTTTGCTGAATATGTCCATGAGTGGTGGCTCTTAATGCTCTGAAGACAGATTCACTGAAGCTTGAACAAGTTCTAAAATCAAAGAGCACCATGAATGATTACGGTCATTCCTGCTGCTTGTGCACCTTTCTCTACCACACTTTTTTCTTCCAGCCAGCTTTCCAATAATACACTTTGATACAGCCCTCTGAACAGTCTGCCTTTTCAGTAATGAGCTTTTGTGGTTACCCTCCTTGTAGAGTGTGTCAGTGATTGTTTTCTGTATAACTGATAAGTCAGTAGTATTTCCTATAATTGTTGTTGTCTGTACTAAACTTTTTAGGGACATAAATGATATTTAAACTGTTTAAATGGTACCCACAGAGCAAAACTGACATTTGGCCCACATGCCACAAAGAATGATGGCCCTTTGGTGGAGCAGATCTGGTTTGCCAGCCACTTCTATCCTAGGCTGAAGATCACCTACCATGTTTGTCCATGACAACAATACCTCTGACAGAACAGTAAAATATTCATGATAATGTGCTGTCTTGAAAGAAATAATTAAAAGAAAACATACTGAAGGTTTTTTTTTTTAATTTACATGTTGTCTTGGAACAAAAATGTAATTTGCCTAAACTGTTTATCAAATGGCTGAATGAACACATGCCAGAGCTTTATATACAGTGATGTGAAAAAGTGTTTGCCCCCTTCCTGATTTCTCATTTTTTTGTGTTTGTCACACGTAAATGTTTCAGATCATCAAACAAATTTAAATATCAGACAAAGATAACACAAGCAAACACAAAATGCAGTTTTTAAATGAAGGTGTTTATTATTAAGGGGGAAAAAAATCCAAACCTACATGGCCCTGTGTGAAAAAATGATTGCCCCCTAAATTTAACAACTGGTTGGGCCACCCTTAGCAGCAGCAACTGCAATCAAGCGTTTGTGATAACTGGCAATGAGTCTTTTACAGCATTGTGGAGGAATTTGGGCCCACTCATCTTTGCAGAATTGCTGTAATTCAGCCACATTAGAGGGTTTTCGAGCATGAACTGCCTTTTTAAGGTCATGCCACAGCATCTCAATCAGATTCAGGTCAGGACTTTGACTAGTCCACTCCAAAGTCTTCATTTGGTTTTTCTTAAGCCATTCAGAAGTGGACTTGCTGCTGTGTTTGGGTTCATTGTCCTGCTGCAGAACCCAAGTGCGCTTCAACCTGAGGTCACGAACAGATGGCCGGACATTCTCCTTCAGAATTTTTTGGTAGACAGCAGAATTCATGGTTCCATTTACCACAGCAAGTATTCCAGGTCCTGAAGCAGCAAAACAACCCCAGACCATCACAATACCACCACCATATTTTACTGTTGGTATGATGATCCTTTTCTGAAATGCTGTGTTACTTTTACGCCAGATGTAATGGGACGCACACCTTCCAAAAAAGTTCAACTTTTGTCTCGTTAGACCACAGAGTATTTTTCCACAAGCCTTGGGGATCATCAAGATGTTTTCTGGCAAAACTGAGACGAGCCTTTATGTTCTTTTTGCTCTGCAGTGGTTTTCGTCTTGGAACTCTGCCATGCAGGCCATTTTTGCCCAGTCTCTTTCTTATGGTGGAGTCATGAACACTGACCGTAACTGAGGCAAGAGAGGCCTGCAGTTCTTTGGATGTTGTTATGGGGTCTTTTGTGACCTCTTGGTTGAGTTGTTGCTGTGTTCTTGGGGTAATTTTGGTTGGCAGACCACTCCTGGGAAGATTCACCACTGTTCCATGTTTTCGCCATTTGTGGATAATGGCTCTCACTGTGGTTCACTGGAGTCCCAAAGCTTTAGAAATGGCTTTATAACCTTTTACAGATTGATAGACGGCAATTAGTTTGTTTCTCATTTGTTCCTGAATTTCTTTGGATCGCAGCATGATGTCTAGTTTTGAGGATCTTTTGGTCTACTTCACTTTGACAGGCAGGTCCTATTTAAGTGATTTCTTGATTGAGAACAGGTGTGGCAGTAATCAGGCTTGGGTGTGGCTAGAGAAATTGAACTCAACTTTCCAAAGATGTGATAAACCACAGTTAATTTATGTTTTAACGGGGGGGGGGGGGGGTCACTTTTTCACACAGGGCCATGTAGGTTTGGATTTTTTTTGACCCTTAATGATAAACACATTCATTTAAAAACTACATTTTGTGTTTACTTGTTATCTTTGTCTAATATTTAAATTTGTTTGATGATCTGAAACATTTAAGTGTGACAAACATACAAAAAAAATGAGAAATCAGGAAGGGGGCAAACACTTTTTCACACCACTCTACACACAGTCACACACTGATCAGGTAAGACTAAGTGAACACATAAACTGGGTTGAACATTAAAAAAAGAAAAGAAAAAAAATATTGTTTTGGAAAAAATAGTCTTAAACTTGACCAGGATACAGGATCTTACAAACTTAAAAATGATAAACACCACTAACGACATGGATCACTGTGCACACCTTTGACTTCCATATAAATCACACATTTTCTCCCTTACATACTAATATGGGAATATTTATTCATATTTGCTGCCACTTTAGATAAAAATCAATGAGGTAATCAAGTTGTCGCTATCAAATTGCTGCTTTGGTGGTGTTTTGCATATTCACCGTTGCTCACATCATTAAAAACCCATCCATCGATGACACTGCCGCCAACTGCCTTTAATTAGTTTGAGCACAGTTATTGAGCTGTATCTCTCTCTCTCTCTCTCTCTCTCTCTCACACACACACACTCACACACACACACACACACACACACACACACACACACACACACACACACACACACAGAGAATGCTGAATTGGTTTTTTTTTTTTTTTTCAGGAAAAAAACAAAACCCAAGACTGCTTTTTGGTTAAACTGACCTAATGAAAGTAGTTGATACTGTACGGGCAAGTCTGGGGGAATAATTTTTTTTTTTTTTTTTTTTGGTCTGTGTGATGCCTTTAAACGTGACGTTGCTGACTTCTATAAATGCAGAAGTATCACAGGTATAGGCTAGCAAGTGCTGTATTTTCCTGTGCTCATACTTGAAAGTTTTAACCAACACTCAAGACAATATATCAACTCATTTCACTCGGCAATTTTAACCAATTCAACTTCTAAAGAAAAATATATCCAGCAACTGCATCCAAAAACAGAAATCATAAGCAGATTCTATACAGAACAAGTCGGATTAGTTTGTCTGCTGAACGCATGTTGAATTTTTCTTAGGTAAAGTTGTCAGACCTTTAAAAGGTGACACTCCTCTTTGCAGTATGTAAATTAAAGGCACTGTGTGTAAGTACTGGAAACTTGAGTTTCCTTTCCTGAGGTCTTGTGGTTGCTAAGTGAACTACAGCTCTATTAACTCATTTTATTATCTCTCAAGAAGGTTATGTTTTTGGCTTTTGTCTGTTCACCATGTTCAATGAAGCTTAACGAAGATTTGTACTGGGCAATAGTGCCAATACAACAGCAAAGAGCAACACACAATAGGCAGCACAGATAAAGTATGTACAACATACTGTATAGAACACTGAACTAGGGCTGGCGATATCTTGAAACTTAAAAATGTATTGATAGCTTTACACCTGTGACAAAGGATGACCCAGTATCATTTGTATCGATACTCAGTGTGCTTTCTCTTTTCCATCTGCCCTGCAACTTCAGCCTACTCCGCCTCCACCTCTCCTTCCTCGCTCAGAACATACAACCCCAATTCTGGTGAAGTTGGAAATTTCTGTATGTAAGCGGCAAGGCCGAAAACCAACATTGCATGCCTGTGACTTTTGAGCCCTCAGGCAGCACTGCTTTTAAAACCAACATCACTGTGCAAAGAATATTACCATGTGGGTTCAGTAACACTTCAGAAAACCATTGTCAGTTAACACAGTTCGTCACTACATCTACAAACGCAAGTTAAAACTCTACCACGCAAAGCAAAAGCCACATATCAATAACTCCTGAAACACAGCCGGTTGCTCTGAACCCAAGCTCGTCTGAGATGGACTGATGCAAAGTGGAAAAGTGTGCTGTGGTGACGAGTCCACATTTCATATTGTTTTTAGAAATCATGGATGTCATGTCCTCCAGGCTAAAGCGGAAAAGGACCATCCAGTTTGTTATCAGCATTAAGGTCAAAGGCCAGAATCTGTGATGTTATGGGGTGCGTTAATGCCCATGGCATAGGTAACTTGCACATCTGTGAAGGCACCATTAATGCACAACAGTTTCGGAGCAACATATGTTGCCATCCAAGCAACGTCTTCTTCAGGGACATCCCTGCTTTTTTCAGCAAAACAATACCAAGCCACATTCTGCATGTGTTACAACAGCGTGGATTCACAAAAACAGTGTGCGGGTACTAGACTGGCCTCCCTGCAATCCAGACCTGGCTCCCATTGAAAATGTGTGATGCATTAAGAAGCACAAAATGCAACAATGGAGACCTCAGACTGTTAAGCAACTGAGGTCATACATCAAGCACAAATGGGAAAGAATTCCACCTACAAAGCTTCAACAGTTAGTGTCCTCACTTCCTAAATGCTTATTGGGTGTTGTTTAAAGGAATGGTGATGTAACACATGGTAAGCATGCCCCTGTCCAACTTTTTTGGAACGTGTTGCAGGCATCCAATTCAAAATGAGTGAATATTTGCAAAAAAAACCCCCAAAGAATAAAGTTTATCAGTTTGAACATTAAATACATTGTCTTTGTAGCGCATTCATTGAATGCAGGTTGAATTTTTTTTTAAACACTGTATTTTGTTTTTATTTACATTTTACACAACATCCCAACTTCATCGAAATTGAGGTTGTACAACAACAGCCGCTAACTCTTGGCCCGCATCCAGAGGACAGCTGCCAAAGAAATTGACTTTGAGCAGCAGTCCCCAACCTTTTTTGCTTCACGGACTGGCAATAAGTTAAAAAAAAAAACATTTGCGGGGGGGATTGAGGGTAGGGCTGCAACGATTAGTCGACGTTGTTGATAATGTTGATTATAAAAATTCATTGACGCAGATTTTTATTGTCGACGAGTGTATATGCATGCCACAGAAATGTTCAGTTTAACTGTTCCAGCGAAGAAGAAGAGGAACGCATCATGGCAACACGGAGAGAAAATCACAGAGAAGGCCAAAACTTTCCAAAGTATGGGAGGCAGTGGCGGTGGGTGATAAAATCTTATTTTTTTTGGGGGGGGGGGCACACTTGGATGTGATGGGTGAAATTATCTAAGGACCTTCACAGACCAGAGCAAAACACAAATATAAAACCATATTCTTCAAACCGTTCCCCCTGAAGCAATGTGGCACTGACCAGGTGGTCTGAAAATGCAAAGCTGGTGAGTCCTAGAATGGTGTCACACACCTACAGGGACAGAGAGGTTTTTTTTTTTAAAAATGACGCTGAGAAAAAAAATGCCCAAATTTATAGACCTACTGGCAACAGCTAAGTTTTTAAAAGGGAAACTAAAATTATTCTCTTAAGTAAAAAAAAAAGTTATTTAATTAAAAAGTTATTTCAAGAGCCTTCACCTGAATCAAATGTGAAGATGTGAATACTACCGATTAAGACTAGCCAATAAAATCTGCCGTGCTTGTGGTTTTGGTTTATATTGAAGAAGTATGATTTCTGAACTCAAAATAAACATTTTTGAGGTAGATAGATAGACAGATAGATAGATGCACTTTATTGATCCCAAAATGGGAAATTACAAAAATAAAAATACTGCATCTATTGCACTTAAAGACACAGAGAAACCTCTTCTTTAACTTTTATTATTTTCTGTAGTTTTAAATTCTTTGGATCAACTTGTGATCTTTAATTTGAATTTTAGATTCACAATTCTAGCCATTTTTTCTTAACTTTCTACAA
Source organism: Pholidichthys leucotaenia (assembly GCA_020510985.1). Classification (NCBI taxonomy): domain Eukaryota; kingdom Metazoa; phylum Chordata; class Actinopteri; order Cichliformes; family Pholidichthyidae; genus Pholidichthys; species Pholidichthys leucotaenia. The sequence continues at coordinate 291,539,955 of CM035845.1, forward strand.
CACAAACTCACCTCTAGAAGCTCCTTGTATAAGTCCTTCCACGAGCTTTTGTCTGTTGCTGGATGATGAAATCTGGATGATTGGGTCCCAACTCCTTTATCCTCTTTTTTCCGCATCAAAACAGTGTTTGTTTTTTAATACAACTAGCCGCTTCACTAGCACCCGCTCCATGTTTCCTGGCAAGTGGGAGGGATCTGATGATTGACAGATTTTACTCCCAATCACATTAAGATAACTAGAAAAGCACTTGGAGAGCGCAGACCTCCGCCAAGCGCCACAGTTCCCCCCATACAGTGTTTTACATCATAAATATTAATCCTACATTTATTGTGTGTACGTTTTCAGATTCCTTGACCATGAAAACATATGAGTAGCAATTGGATTGACATGGATAGGATTAGTGGTTCAGTAGTTATTCCGGAAAATCGCATTTCGCATAATGGCGGTTTTCTTCTGGATGTAGCTCCATAGCTTTTAAAGATACAACAAATCCGTTGACACACTACAGATTCCACAGTGTCTTGGCTACATAATGTTGTTTGTTGAGTGATTTTAGCTTCATTTGTTCTCTTCCTATGAGGAAAATTGCAAAGGTCCCCTATTTTTTTTTGATATTGTGGATCATAGCATCCGGAATTATTGCATTATCCGGATCAGTGTTGGATATATTATAGAACCTGTGGGCATGTTGTCCTGTATTTTTTTTTTTGTTTTGCAAGTGTTCTGACGATTTTTGGCAGACTTACATGCACCAATATTGAAAATGGCCCTATCTCGCAATGTTAAAGAATCCTTTAAAAAATTCCTGGATCCAGACGGTGATCCGGATCACCACCAAAATCTAATCATCTGTAGGATACGCCATTTCTGACAATCTCTGCAAATTTCATGAAAATCTGTCCATAACTTTTTGAGTTATCTTGCTAACAAACAAACAAACAGACAGACAGACAAACCAACGTTGATGAAAACATAACCTCCTTGGCGGAGGTAAAAATACCAAAAAAAACCAACTTACGATTGGCTCCAGGGCACCCAGATATGCGTCCCAGGATCAAGTTTTGGATGGCCAATGAAAAGCTGCTCCTGGATACACAAGGAGAAAAAGTTTGCTGGATTCAATGATAATAAATGAGATCAGCACCCCTAACCAGGAAGTGGTCTATAATGCAAGCCTTTATTGAAATGGTTTTTTTAAAAATGGCTGCTGCTACAGAAGCTTACATATCAACTACAGAAGGACATGCTATGTCTCTCATTTAATTTGCATATCATGATTGATTTATTTAGGAAATATTTTTATCTCTGAATATTTTAAGGGAGTGGCACACTTGCACCCTCTATTGTCGCACCACCGCTGATGGGAGGATTTTACCAAAAATAAATAAATGAAACAAGTTAAATGTAGACTGTAAAGCAGAGATCTCATATCACAGCAGCACTACAGCGATGAATCCGTGCCTCCAACCCTCCTTCACTCCGTTCTCCATCTCCGGCCAAAGGTCAGCGGAACGCCGCAGAGCTCCCACCCAGTGATGAATGCTTGAAGTCGAGCCACTTCTAAACACTTTGCCAGTGAGGTTAACGAGTGAAGTTAGCGCTTCTTATTTTCAATGAGCAACTCTCTCAGCTTTAGAAAACTGACCACACTATTAGCACATGCTGTTTAAATAGTTTACCTGCTGTCGGACAATAATCTCTCTTTGACGATAGTTGCTGTCAGCTGAGCTGCTTCAGTTATACTGGCTAATAAGTTAACTGCAGTAAATGAGTAAATTATAGGAGCAGCTTACTCCTTTTCATATTCTGTATTATTATCACGGTAATATCAGGCCTCATTCTGAATATTAGTGCATCTCCGTAAATTAGAATACCATGATTTGTAATTTAATTAAAGACAACCATAATCATCACAAAAAAATAAAAATGGCTTAAATATTTCACTATATGTGTAGTGAAGGCTCACATTCCTGCACTGATATTTAAAGTGTTTATAAATTTATTTGATTTTGATTTTGTTTTTGCATACTTTATTGATCCCCAGAGGGGAAATTGAGGGCATCCACCTGGATGGATGAAGCAGCCACGGTACGGCGCTATCCCTTAACCATTCACGCACACATTCACACCTAGGGCCACTTTAGAGTCTCCATTTAACCTAACCTGCATGTTTTTTGGCCTGTGGGAGGAAACCGGAGAAATCCTGGAGTAAACCCACGCAGATACGGGGAGAACATGCAAACTCCACACAGATCACTGTTGGTCAGGGGCTGGGATCGAACCAGGGATCCCATGGCCAAGGGTGAGTTGGTGTGCTGGTGCAGTGCTAACCACTGCGCCACCACACCGCCACAAATTTATTTTGTACTTACTTACTTACTACTCCTGCAGGGTGAGGGCTGGGTGGCCATCACCTTGCATAGAGCCAATCAGGTTAACCAGTGTGTGCCAACATTGCCGGTTTGGGGCCAGCTTCTCTGCATCATCAACAGTGACTCCGAGCTGTCGGAGGTCTCTCTCCACCACATCAAACCATCTGGTGCGTGGCTTGCCCCGAGGTCTTTTCCACCCTGAGGCCCTGGGGTCGTACACGAGGATGGCTTTTGTCAGATGTTCTGGTGGGAGGCGGAGGACATGGCCAAACCAGTGGATGTGCTGCTGTGTAATAAGGTGGGTTGCTGCAGGCTGATGTGTGCGAGCTTGGAGTGCGTCATTAGAAGTGTGCTGGGGCCACCTGATGTTCTTGATGGTTCTGAGGGCCAGACTATCAAACCCATCCACTCTCGAGGCCAGAGTCTTATTCTGTGACCATGTCTCTGACCCACAGAGTAGGCTGGAGAGGGCTGACGCATTGTATATGCGGAGCTTCCCCTTTCGGGAGACTGAACAATGGCGCCAGAGAGGTTTCCATAGTGCCTGCACGGTTGATGCAGCGAGGCCACGTCTGTGGTTGATCTCTGCTTTCATGTCTCCATTGTTGGTCACTGTGGAGCCCAGATACATAAAGGAATTAACAAATTCAACAGCATCTTTCCTGAGCTGTAATGGGGTGGGTCCAGACCATCGCTGACATGCATTAGCTTAGTCTTCGTCCAGCTCACCTGAAGGCCCAGCTTCACTCCCTCTTTATGGTAGACGACTAGAACATCTCTCAGCTGACTGTAGGATGGGCTGAACAGGATGGTATCATCAGCATATTCAAGGTCAGCCAGTTGGTAGTTGCCAAACTGCATGCCAGAGACCCGCCCACAGACCTTGGTCATCAGATAGTCTATGACACAATTGAAGAGATTGGGAGCGGCCACACCACCTTGTCGGACCCCGCTGTTGATGGGAAGCCAGCCGGACTCCTTTCCGTTCACACAGACACAGCTCTCCAAGCTGCTGTATAGCCACTTGAACAGGGCTATGATCTTGGTTAGAGCTCTGAGGGTCTGTGTCAGAGGCAGCCTTAAGATCTATAAAGGCTATATAGAGATGGCGGTTCCTGTGGAATTCATAGGCCTTCTCTATTAATAGGCGAACAGCAGATATATGGTCTGAGGTTGTGCGGTTGGGCATGAAGCCTGCCTGCTGAGGGCAACGGTCACCTCTGATGGCTGGAAGGGCACAACTGAGGAGGATCATGGTGAAGAGCTTACCAGGAATGGACAAAAGGGTGATGCCTCTGTGATTGTTGCAGACGAGTTTGTCGCCCTTTCCCTCCCAGAAGGGGAGGACGATGCCCCTGGTCCAGTCACTGGGGAACTGCTCTGTCACCCAAACAAGATGGATGATGTGGGCGAGCCACTGGATTATGCAATCTCTGCCCATCTTCAGCATTTCGGACGTCATCTGGCCATTGGTAAATAGCATTGTATAGTATTTTTCTTGGGAAACAATCATATTTCATGGATCCAGTTATCTAAAATGTCTTATCAGTGAAAATCACTTGACTTTTATTCTTGAAGGAAATTCAGTGTTTTGGATGTTTTTAATGAAAACATTAAAAATAAAAGATTGTTCACAAGTCCTAAATTACAAGTCAAAGTCAAGTCTCAAGTCCTTGTACTGTATATGCAACTTAAATGTGAGTTCCCATCTCTGATGTGAGCTACAGTCATGTGAAAAAATTAGGACACCCTATGAAAGCCTGTATTTTTTTTTTTTTTAACATATTTGGTCAGCGGTAGAAGATGGATGGATGGATGACATATTTGGGCATATGGATATTTAATATCAATTTTAACAATACTGGGAGATTGAAATAATATAACCAAGCAATTAAAACTGAAGAAAAGACTTTTTTTTTAAATTTTCTGTAGAATGTAATTCTAAAAACATGCAATTTCTGGTGAGGAATAAATTAGGACACCCCACATTTATTCTCACTAAAAATGGCTAAAATCACACACATGTATCACATCAGATGCACATGATTAGAACATCATTATTCAGCATTTGGAAGGAGGTTTGTCCTATTTAAACCTCAGACATTTAGTTTGGTGTGCTCCTGACTGCTGAAGTGAGAGTGAACACCATAGTGAGATCAAAAGAGCTGTCTGAGGCCTTCAGAGAGACGATTATAGCAGCTTATGAGTCTGGTAAGGGATTTAAAAAGAGCAAAAAAAAAAAAAATTTAATTCAGCCATTCCTCTGTCTGGAAAATAGTTTACAAGTAGAGGACATTCAAAACGACTGCCAGCATGCCCAGGTCTGCCTGCCCAAGCCAGTTCACCCCGAGAGCAGACTGCAAGATGCTAAAAGAAGTCTGTAAAAACCCTAAAATGTCATCACGGGACCGACTGTTGATGTGAAAGTGCATGCCTCTACAAACAGAGACTGCACAAGTTTAACTTGCATGGGAGGCGTGCAAGGAGGAAACCTTTGCTCTCTAAGAGAAACATGAAGGCCAGACTGAAATTTGCCAGAGAGAACATAGATGTCACACAAATGAATTAATACGAGCCCAAATGCAGGTGAAGTTACGTGTTTATTAACAAAGGAAAAACGATGAACAAAGTGTCCATAACAACTGTCCAATGAATAGCAATGATGAGTAGTATGGTGAAGGTGACCGGCTACAAGCTCTATAGGCAAGCCCCACGCACTCCAGGGCGGAACTGGCAGCGGAGAAAAAGGGCATAAAAATAACAGAAGAGGAGACTTACATAAATGTCGGAGCGGAACGGCTCTGGAAACAACGACACTTAGTAGTCCATGGAAGAGCGGGCCAGGTCACCCCAAAGAGACTGATGCCAATGCACTGAGTGTTTCCACTGCAGCCCAGAAATACCCCCAGATGCAAACGAGCGGCAAGTGGAAACAGGTGCGTGGCAAACAGAGTTGGTGAATCAGTATGCATGAGTGTCTAGTGCGTGTGTGTGTGTGTGTGGAACCCCAGATGATGGTAATTTGCTGATAGGTGTCTGGCAGAGAGAGGTGAGAGAAGGGTTGTGGCTGAAGACTGACAGATTATCCAATAATCTGCCAGCTGAAAAAGATAATCAAAGGCTGAAGCCACAGGTCACGAAACGGGGCAGGAAACAACAGCCCCGTACATGACAGAGCCCCCCCCCACCTCCCAAGGGGTGAAAAACAGACACCCATCATACCATCAAAGCAAAACAAACAAACAAAAAAAACCAAAAACTGCCCCCTCCTCCCAGTACCAATCCCACAAACCAGGGCGGGAGGTGGGGGGAAACAGGCCAGGAGGGAACAAACAAATGGAAAACAACACAAAGAAAACCTGTACCCCCCCCCCCCCCCCAAAAAAAAAAGCACCATCACAACAACCCAGGGCGGGAGGTGGGGGGAAACAGCTCAGGAGGGCATTAAACAACAAGAAAATCATATAACAAGAAATAAAAACTCCCAACCCCAAACAAAACTACCCCCCCCCCCCCCCAAGACCCAAGAGTCCACAAGTTCTGGGGGCTAGCCAAACTCCTATGGCCCACAAACGGCCATAAGTTCAGGGGGCCGACCAAAGTCCCAGGGCCCATGAACGGTCTTGAGTGCAGGGGTCCAACCAAAGTCCCAGGGCCAGCAAGCGGCCAGCCGTACAGCATCAGGTGGCCTGCCGGGAGAAAGGGCCACCTGACCCGGGAACCCAGTCTTTCGGGCAGCCGGCCCGCATAGTTGAGCCACCAGGCCCAGAGGGAAAAACGAGGTGAGCCTACCCACTGGAAGGCTGAGAGGTGGGTGGCCCGACTGAAGGAAGGGGAAGCCCTGCGGTTCTTGGTGGCAGGACCAGGCAGACCATGGCAGAGCCTGGTGGAGGAGAAAGGGACACCCCGAGGACCTCTGGAAGGGAGGGAGAGACCTCGGTGTCCCCAAGCTGGCCGGCTGCACCCGTGATGGCTCCATACTCGGACAACGTTGCACCAGCGGTGGCACCCACAATGGTCCCCGACCAGGACACAGCACCCACGGAGGCTCGAACTGAGGTAGCACCCAGACAACGGCCTTAAGCAGGAGGGGAGCTGGACCAATGGTCACCTCAGCAGGAGCGGCAGCAGCCCCAATGACCTCCAGCGATAAGCCTGGGTCCTCAGTCTCGTCTGGCAACGTGGACCTCTTTCTGGTGACCCTAGAAGAAGACTCGGACACAGAGGAGGAAGGGTCAGGGTCGCTGGCAGCGGCGGAGCCCGGTGAGGCGAGCTCAGGTGCAGCATGTGGCTGCAGCTGGCTCTCCCAACCTAGAGCTAGGCAAAAATGCTCTATTATGGAAAGAAGGAAGACAAAAGAGAGCACTTGCCTTAGCTTGAGCTCTACCGCCGTCCAGGACTCCGACGATCCGGACGATGTTTGCATGGTCTTGGCCTCCTGGAGGTGCAGCTTGGACGCTGACTCTGTTGCGGCAGCCTCCACAGCAGGCATGATGGTCTCTGCAGTCATCATTATCTCAGCCGTCGTGACCCACGCTGGCAATTCCTCCGGAGTGGTGGCTGATGTCTGGCTCACCATTGCTGCGGGGGAAGAATCCTCCCGGACCTCAGACTCCTCCCAGTCATGGCAGTCCAGCTCCGGTGTACGTTCAGGGGAGAAGGGAGAGAGCATGGAGAGGGCTGGTGAACCATTCTTAACAGCAGCAGGAGGGAAGAGCTCAGGGGACTGCTTTAACTGAGCCTCCCTACCAGGAATCAGGTAAGACATTTCATCATTAATAGGAATAGAATGAAAATTAACTCGCCTGTTTTCCCGGATTAAGATGTTGGCTGCTGCTGTCGTTTGGGTGTTGTCATCCTTCCGTCCGGGAAAGGCGGTGTTTGGCCCCTCTGTAGACCACTCGGGAGCCGCCCCTCTCGCCACAGGAACGGGAACCACTGGTGAGGAAAACAAGCGCCCCTCGACTGCCTGCAGATTCACCGAGGAAGGAGACCTCGCAGCGGATATGGAAGAGGATTTTGCAGACAGGACTGCTTGGGACTGGTCATATGAATGAGGATCCGCTGCGGTGGTAATCGGGCTTGGTGTAGAAGCAGTTGGCTGGGCGAATTGATTCCTCCGGGAATCTGGGGCTGGATGACGTTGACGCTGCTGACCTTAATTCAATTCAATTCAATTCAGCTTTATTTATAATGCACCACATCACAACAAAAGCTGTCTCATGGCACCATAGTGCAGAACCTCCCCCCCTCCCACACACACACACACACACACAGTCACAGAAAGACCCAGCAATCAGATGATCCCCTATGAGCAAGCACTAAGCGACAGTGGAGAGGAAGAACTCCCATTGGGAAGGAAGAAACCTCTAGCAGAACCAGGCTCAGGGAGGGGCAGTCATCTGCTGCGACTGGCTGGGGATGAGGGGATAAGGAGGATGGAAAGGACAGACATAAAGAACATAACAATAAGATGCCAAGTACATTATTGGAGGTCAACCAACAGTATGGATCAGATAACAATAGAACAAGAGTGGGGTTAAGAGACACAAAAAACCCTCCTTAAACGTAAGCTATATTAAAAAGGAAGGATTTTACCCTGTTCTTAAAAACAGAGACCGAGTCTGACTCCCGGAGCCAGAGTGGTAACTGGTTCCAGAGAGAAGGGGCTTGGCAGCAGAAGGCTCTGCCTCCCACTGTACTTTTGGAGATTCTGGGCACCACAAGTAAGCCAGCATTTTGGGAACGTAATGCTCTATTAGGATGATAAGGTAATATCAGATCTTTTGTATATTGGGGGACCAGATTGTTAAGAGCTTTGAAAGTAAGAAGAAGGATTTTAAACTTGATTCTAAATTCTATGGGAAGCCAATGGAGCAAGGACAGAACCGGGGAAATATGATCTCTTTTTCTAGAACCAGTTAAAACTCTAGCAGCAGCATTTTGAATCAACTGAAAATTTTTTAAAGATACTTTAGGACAACCAGATAATAGCGGATTACAATAATCTAATCGAGAGCTGACAAAGGCGTGAATCAGTTTCTCAGCATCATTCAGAGACAAGATGCTCCTGATCTTGGCAATATTGTGCTGATAATAGAAGGCAGTCCTAGAAACAGTTTTAATATGTGAATTAAAGGACAAATCCTGATCAAAAATAACTCCAAGGTTCCTCACACAACTGTTCAGAGTGAGAGTGGCAGCATCTAAATTAAGGGCATAATCTGAAAAGGAATTTCTAAGATGTTTTGGGCCAACAAAAATGACTTCAGTCTTATCAGAGTTCAATAGTAAAAAATTACAAGTCATCCAAGCTTTGATGTCCTTAAGACAGGCATCTAACTTGGCCAACTGATCACAATCATCGGGCTTCGTTGACAGGTATAGTTGTGTGTCATCTGCGTAACAGTGAAAATGTATACAGTGCTTTCTGATCATATTGCCCAAAGGGAGCATATATAGACTAAAAAGAGTAGGGCCCAACACAGATCCCTGTGGATCTCCGTGACTGAGCTTAGAGCTGGAAGAAAATCCATCATTGACAAGGACAAACTGAAATCTGTCAGACAAATAAGATCCTAAACCACTGCAATGGAGTTCCACTTAGTCCAACAAAGTGTTCCAATCTATCAAGTAGAATGGCATGATCGATAGTGTCAAAGGCTGCACTGAGATCTAAAAGAACAAGAACAGAGACAAGTCCATTATCAGATGCAGTCAGGAGGTCATTAGAGACCTTCACTAAGGCAGTTTCAGTGCTGTGATGAGCTCTGAACCCAGATTGAAACACCTCAAACAAACCAACTCCCTGCAAATGGTCAGATAATTGCACAGCAACAACTCTTTCCAAGATTTTTGAAATGAAAGGCAAATTAGAGATTGGTTGATAATTTGCCACAACTCCAGGATCAAGCGTCGGTTTTTTAAGTAAGGGTTTAATTACAGCAGTTTTAAAAGCCAGTGGAACATAACCCAGAGTTAAAGAAGAATTAATGATAAGAAGAATACGGCTACCAATAATTGGGAAGATAATTTTAAATAACCTGGAAGGAATAGGGCCCACAAGGCAAGATGAAGGCTTAGATGAGGAAATTATTTTATCCAACTGTAAGAGGTCGATTGGAGTAAACTTATCTAAGCAGATATCAATTGAGGGAGTTACAATAGTTAATGTACTAGAGTTTATGGTAGGAAGAATCTGACTGATTTCATCTCTAATAGATAAAATTTTAAGATTGAAATAGTTCAGAAAGTCCTGACTAGAAAGCTCAGGGGGGATGCAAGGATTGACCGAGTCCTGGCTCTTTGTAAGCCTGGCTATAGTGTTGAAGAGAAACCTGGGGTTATTCTTGTTTGCTTCTATTAATGCAGAATAATAGCTTGATCTAGCTTTTCTAAGAGATTTTTTATAGATTAAGAAATGATTTCTCCACGCTAAATAGAATTCATCTTAATTAGTTGAACGCCACTTCCTTTCCAATTGACGAGTTTTCTGTTTTAAGCCACGAGTTTCTGAGTTAAATCAAGGGGTAAGAAATCTCTTGTTAGACTTTTTCTTTTTTAAAGGGGCTACCAAATCTAGAGTCCGATGTAGAGAGGCAGTAACACCATCAACCATGCTATCAATCACGAATGGAGCAGACTCTCCATCATTTATTTCTGGTGTTTCTGTTGTGTTGACCCATGGCATAGAGGAGACAATCAGCAAAAATTTAGCAACAACGTCATCAGAAAGACATCTGCTGTAGTAGTATTTTTCTCTAGGAAATAAGTGATCAGAGATAATGAAATCAAAAATTAACAGACAATGGTCAGATAGTACAGGATTATGAGGAGACACTACCAGATCTTCAATATCTATACCATAAGTCAAAACAAGGTCCAATGTATGGTGGAAATAATGGGTAGAATTTTTTACTTTTTGGGAAAACCCCATTGAGTCTAAAATTGAAATGAATGCCTTATTAAGACAGTCACTCTCAACATCAACATGTATATTAAAGTCCGGTTTTCAGCACTAAATCAGCTAAAAATTTGTCAAATTCCGATAGAAACTCTGAATAGGCCGTGGGAGGACGATAAACTATGGCAAAGAGAACTGGGTTCAAGCCAAGATTGCCAACAGGCCCCACTGAGGACCGAACCTTCATCCATCCATCCATCCATCCATCCATCTTCTACCGCTTTTCCGGAGGTCCGGGTCGCGGAGGCAGCAGTTCAAGCAGAGAAGCCCAGACTTCCCTCTCCCCAGCCACCTGCTCCAGCTCTCCAGGGAGGATACCAAGGCGTTCCCAGACCAGCTGGGAGACATAGTCTCTCCACCGAGTCCTGGGTGTGCCCCGGGGTCTCCTCCCAGTGGGACGTGCCTGGAACACCTCAAGTGGGAGGCGTCCAGGAGGCATCCTAATCAGATGCCCATACCACCTCAAAGAAATTAAAACATAATTTCTGCTTAACATTAACTAGTAATTTAGAATGAAAAATTGCCGCCACTCCACCACCACGACCAGAACCTCTGGGGTTATGACAGTTTAAATACCCAGAGGGAGTTGATTCATTCAGACCAACATAATCATCTTGCCCGAGCCAGTTCAGAATCAGAATCAGAATCAGAATCAGATTTATTGCCATTGTTCATGTAGTACACAAACTAGGAATTTGTCTCAGTGCAATGCTACAACATTAAACATGATAAAATAAAAGAAATAAACTGTACATGCAAAAAAGTGTAGAATAAGAATGAGTAATACTAGTCAGCAGTTTGAATATATTAGCGAGCAGCAGATATTGTGGAGAACCATATAGTGCAGTCAGTAATGCAAAAAGAAAACAGTGATGATTGACATGAGTCTGGTTGAGCTGCTGTACATAGTGCACGAGAGTCAATAAGTCACTTAGTGTTCAGCAGTCTGATGGCAGAGGGGAAGAAGCTGTTCATGTGACGGGAGGTTTTAGTCTGAATGGACCGAAGTCTTCTACCTGAGGGGAGAGGGGCAAACAGTACGTGACCAGGGTGTGAAGGATCAGCTATGATCCGGCCAGCACGCCTCCGGGTCCTGGAGATGTACAGATCCTGGAGAGATGGGAGCTTGCAGCCGATCACCTTCTCAGCAGTGCGCACAACGCGCTGCAGCCTTAGTCTGTCCCTGGCGGTGGCTCCTGGGTACCACACGGTTATGGAGGTGGTGAGGATGGACTCGATGATGGCTGTGTAGAACTGCACTAACATCTTGGTGGGTAGCTTGAGCTTCCTCAGCTGCCGCAGGAAGAACATCCTCTGCTGGGCCTTTTTGATGAGGGAGCTGATGGTCGGCTCCCACTTGAGGTCCCTGGTGATGGTGGTGCCTAGGAAGCGGAAGGAATCTGCAGTGGTGATGGGAGAGCCTGTGAGGGTGAGGGGGGGCAGAGGGGTTGTGACTTTCCTGAAGTCCACAATCATCTCCACTGCCTTCAGAGCGTTCAGCTGCAGGTTGTTGTTGTTGCACCAGGACGCCAGCTGGGCCACCTCTCTCCTGTAGGCGGACTTGTCGCCGTTGGAGATGAGCCCGATGAGGGTGGTGTCGTCCGCAAACTTGATCAGCTTGACAGACTGGTGGCTGGAGGTGCAGGAGTTGGTATAAAGGGAGAAGAGTAGGGGGGAAAGTACACAGCCCTGGGGTGATCCGGTGCTGATGCTAACAGAGTCTGAGACGCTCTTTCCCAGCCGCACATGCTGCCACCGGTCCGTCAGGAAGTCGGTGATCCACCTGCAGAGGGAGTCAGGCACGTTGAGCAGGGACAGCTTGTCCCGGAGCAGAGCGGGGCGGATGGTGTTGAATGCAGAGCTGAAGTCCACAAACAGGATCCTGGCGTAGGTTCCCGGGGAGTCCAGGTGCTGCAGGATGGAGTGGAGGGCCAGGTTGACTGCGTTGTCTACAGACCTGTTGGCTCGGTAGGCAAACTGCAGTGGGTCCAGGAGGGGAGTGGTGATGGACTTGAGGTGGGGCAGGACCAGGCGCTCAAAGGACTTCATGACTACAGAGGTGAGCGCTACAGGTCTGTAGTCGTTAAGTCCAGTGATCCGTGTCTTCTTGGGGACAGGGATGATGGTGGAGGATTTGAGGCAGGTCGGCACGTGGCATAGCTTAAGGAAGGTGTTAAAAATGTCTGTGAAGACAGGAGCCAGCTCTTTCGCACAGTGTCTCAGGGTGGAGGGAGACACGCCGTCCGGACTGGGGGCCTTGCGCGGGTTCAGGTCTCTGTGTGGGATAGTAGATCGATCTGGTGATCGATTAATAGATCATGGACCAGAAGAGACTTAGAAGATAGAGACCTAATGTTTAATAAACCACATTTAATTTTTAAACTTTGAGGAGGAACAGAGGCCAAATTATTAATTTTAGGGACTTGAGGCTGGATCAGAATTTTACCAACATTTTGTTTAATCAATCTGGGAAGTTTATGCATTCTATTTTTTTTTAAACTTTTTTATTAACTTTAGAGGGAGTGGAAAAAGGTTCTCTAAGGGAGGAGAGAGGGGCAAAGTTGAAAGGTGGTGGATGAGGAGGAGCTGCAGAAGTGCGAGTGTTTTTCAGGTTGTGTTGTATTTGTCCAGGGTTACAATATTTAGGGCAACGGGAGACAGACTCAATCTCTGAAGGATTATAAATTAAAGGCTGATCCAAACGGTAAAGACCACCTGATTTAATGGAATCGATACAATACGTGGGAACAGAACCAAAAAATGGCAGTTTAGCAAACCCAGAAGCTTCAGAGCGGGTAAACACGCCAGGTCCCAGTCACTGTACCAAAAAACATCGAATGGAATAGAAAAGATTGTCCCTTAAAACATGTGCACCAAGTCTATTTGGGTGGATGCCATCAGGCCTCATAAGTGATGGGCGGTTCCAAAATAAGTTAAAATTGTCAACAAAACCAATGTTAAAAATAGGACAAGTAAAACACAGCCAAGAATTAAGACTGAGAGTTCTGCTAAAACAATTACAGCCTCGTCTGAGAGGTGCCAAAGGCCCAGAGATGAGCACACGTCTGCCACAGTTCATAAGAGCAGACAGAAGGTTCCTGAAGTCACTTTTTAAAATCTCAGACGCTTCATCTGGGATGTTATTGGATCCCACATGCACAACGACAGTTTGTACGTGAGGGAATTCATTCAGCAGGTCAGGGATAAGAGCCTCAATATCAGAGACTCTAGCCCCGGGAAAAAATCGAGTAACACAGTACCTGCTTCTGACGGACGTTCCTCACGATCGAGTCACCAATTACCAGCGTTGTCTGGGGGGTTAATGTCGGTGGATTCTGATGTGGAGAGGACTTGTGAAGAGGATGATGTTGTTGTTGTTGCGAAGGCAGGGAGATGCGCTTTTCTTCTATCTGGAGCAGGTGTGTAATTTGACACACCCTGGGTGGTCGTTATCTGGGGTTTGCAGACATGAGCCGCCGCTGAAGGAAAGGAGGGAGGACGAGGGGCGTCCACGGGCGGGCATCCAGCGTCCAGGTGGGGAAAATCCTCCAGGGAAAGGATATCAAATCTGTTATCCAAGGACACGAGAAGAGAAGAAGCGCGGCCCATTCTGGTCGATTGACGATGGTTATTAGCTGGTCGAACCAAGGTCCAGGGCACGGCTGGAGGATGAGAGGGACCAAGCGAAGCTTTTGGTTTAGCCCCGAGACGAAACCAGTGTTTGTTGCTGAGGTCATGGGCGTCTGTGGAGGCTGGAGCAGGTGTGGAGGTAGGTGGAGATGCGCTGAGCTCACCCAAGTAAGTAGCAGTTTCCGCCAGCTGTGAGGCAGTAGCCGGAGCCGACGATTGCCCGAGAATGATAGTGTCGATGTGGTCTTCAGCCTCCCGAATCTTGTAAAGGTTGGAGAGCCTCATTTCCAGCTCAGAGACCTTATCGAGGAGCGATAAACAGCGGTTACATAACGGAGAAGGAGCCATGGCGTTCCAGGCGCTGAGATGAATAGCCCGCCAGCTAGCCAAAAACAGCTACTCGTGCGTCCGAATGGACTTTTAGGCGAGGTGAATACTGAGGTAACAGTTAGTAAAAACTAATAACAACAAACAGAGATAAAAAATGAAAAATGAAATCAATAAAAACAATCAATAAAAACAAATAAAAACTGAGGGAAAAAAAACTCGTGGCCATCTTTGAGCTGGAGGCGGAGTGGAAGGAAAGATGGTTGCCGACTGGGAAGAGCGTTTCTGCTTCGGCTTGGTGCAGAAAGCCCTTCTCTTCAGGTCAGGAAAAGCCTGTTCGAGCATACAGACGGTGGCTAGGAGTTCGGCGTATTGGGGGTAATTCCAGAGGCCCCGATGGGCCCCCAGGATCCTTAACGCTCCGTTCAGGTAGTCCAGTCTTTCCCCGGGGCCGTAGATGTCGTAAGCGTCCTCCAACAACTCCCAGATCAACCAGGCTGCCTCCTGCTCCTCTCTGCTGGGATGTCCCGCTGCCTGTCCACTTCTGCCAATGTGGAAACGGCTCATTGAGGACATCATGTTCCGAACAGGTCAGTTGGAAAAAACACACAAAAATGAAAAAATGTCACGCCACTTCACCGCTGGGCTCTGGCTGGCGTTGGCATACTGTCATGCGCACACACAAATGAATTAATACAAGCCCAAATGCAGGTGAAGCTATGTGTTTATTAACAAATAAAAAATGATGTACAAAGTGATGTGAAAATGATGTACAAAGTGTCCATAACAACTGTCCAGTGAATAGCAATGATGTAGTATGGTGTATGTATATAGTATGTAGTAGTATGGTGAAGGTGACCGGCTACAAGCTCTATAGGCAAGCCCCACGCACTCCAGGGTGGAACTGGCAGTGGAGAAAAAGGGCATAAAAATAATAAAAGAGGAGACTTACATAAATGTTGGAGCGGAACGGCTCTGGGAACAACGACACTTAGTAGTCCGTGGAAGAGCGGGCCAGGTCAACCCAAAGAGACTGATGTCAACGCACTGAGTGTTTTCACTGCTGCCCAGAAATACCCCCAGATACTAACGAGCGGCAAGTGGAAACAGGTGCGTGGCAAACAGACTGGGTGAATCAGTATGCATGAGTGTCTAGTGCATCCACCATGTGTGGAACCCCAGGTGATGGCAATTGGCTGATAGGTGTCTGGCAGAGAGAGGTGAGAGGAGGGCTGTGGCTGAAGACTGACAGATGATCCAATAATCTGCCAGCTGAAAAAGATAATCAAAGGCTGAAGCCACAGGTCATGAAACGGGGCAGGAAACAACAGCCCTGTACATGACAGTAGACAAAGACCAGGACTTCTGGAATAATGTTCCTTGGACAGATGAGTATGAAATTGAATTATTTGGACACCAGAACAGAGGACGTGTTTGGCGTAGACCAAATACAGTATTCCAGGAAAAGAACCTCATACCAACTGTGAAGCATAGAGGTGGAAGTGTCATGGTTTGTGGATGCTTTGCTGCAGCAGGACCTGGCCAGCTCATCTTCGTAGAATCCACCATGAATTCTACCGTGTATTAGAGGGTGCTTGAGGACCACGTGAGACCATCTGTAAAAAAGATTAAAGCTGAAGCAGAACTGGACCCTGCAACATGACAATGACCCAAAACATACCAGTAAATCCACTAAGGACTGGCTAAAAAAAAGAGTCCTGGAGTGGTCAAGTCAAAGCCCAGATTTTCATCCACTGAGGTGCTGTGGGGTGACTTGAAACGGGTTGCAAGAAACTCCTCAAACATCTCACAGCTGAAAGAATTCTGCATTGAGGAGTGGGGCAAACTTTCCTCAGACTGATGTCAGAGGCTTGTAGATGGCTACAAGCGTCTCACTGAAGTTATTTAAACCAAACAGGGTAACACTAGCTATTAGACCGTAGGCTGTCCTAACTTTTTCCTCTGTTAGAATACACATTTTTGTTGATATCTTTTGTTTAATGAGTAAAACAAGGTTAATTTTTGTTATTTACCTGCAATGAAATCACCTTCTTTTCCAGAGATAAAAACAAGATTAGACATCAGTATGTGAACATTTCTTACTAAAGAACTGAATATTTAATGGGGTGTCCTAATTTTTTCACATGACTATATATCATTGACGATGGGTTAGTGAGACAGGTGGAACAGGGTTGTGTAATGGGGTGATTAGAATTTAAAGAAAAAAGCAAACTATGGAAGAAGCTGAAAAGAAAGACAAGCAAGCCTTTGCACAGAAACCACGTACATTTGCAAGAGCTTCAGACTGAAAACCATGTAGAGACAACCAAGGCAATGATGTCCATCCATCCATCCATCTTCTTCCACTTAATCCTTTTTGGGTCGCGAGGGGGGGTGGGGGGCTGGAGCCTATCCCAGCATCTTTGGGCGAGAGGCAGGGTACACCCTGGACAGATCGCCAGTCCATCGCAAGGCCAACACAGAGAGACAGACAACCATTCACTCTCACATTCATACCTAAGGACAATTTAGATGTGCTTTGACTAAATCACACCAACTTCTACTTTAATGTTGAGTGTCATATAATAGTTCAGTCATGGCTAACAGAAAAACATCAGCTCTGCACATTTTAGAGAAGAAAACAGAAAATGGGATCCAGAATAATGGATTTTAAATACAATGTTGCACAGAGCACTTTCCATCCTAAATGTACATAATGTGTGAATTTCCTCCTTTTAAGTATGTCTGTGGTTTTTCTTTTGTGGATAATGTAAGTGTGTGTGTGTGTGTGTGTGTGTGTGTGTGCGTGCGTGTGTGTGTGCGTGTGTGTGGCCACAATAGCAAGAGGTGATGCGGTCATTTCGACACTTGAGAGGTTTTCCATCAGCACATAGTCTGAGTGAGCCGCTTCAAAGGCACTTACACACACACACACACACACACACACACACACACACACACACACACACACGTTCCCTTGCGCCTTACCACTCCCACAAAGCCACAGTGCATCTTGGGAACCATTAAGGAAACCGGAGACCACCGCAGTGGGCAAAGGACACAAACACAGGGAGAGAGGAGGAGGGCGAGAGCGATAGAGACAGATAATAGAGAAGAAAAAGGGGAAAGGAAGATTATGTGAACTTTCAGGGAAATCTTAATTTCTCTAGATGGTCTTTGCTGTGTACACGCAAAATTAATTTGGCAGTATGGTTGGAGGTCAGGCTTTGGTAGTTTTTTTTAAATTGTTAATTACAGTTTTAGGAATTGAAATCCTCTATATTCTTCACCATCTTTTTTCCCCAAGGTACTGGTGTCTCAAATCTCTTACTGAACAATAAGCTATAAATTTTGTGATTAAAATTTAAGTTTGTACCTCATTTTTCAGCACAGCTTGAGCTACATGAATGTGCACGGTATGTTTTTGCAGTGACATGACAATTTTAAGGCATTTGGATTTGGGTGAAGTGCAATTACATTCCAATCACAGTGAAATGTATATATTCAACTATCTAACTGGTCAGTTTTTTTAAATTCAATCAATTGGGAAGCAAAAATTGGGAGCAGCTCATGTCAACATGTGAAGTAGATGATTGTTGTAATTTTATAACTGCAACAATCACAAAGTCTATAGAAAAATTTTCAAAGCAAATTAAAAGTAGACAACAGAAGATTAGCCTACCATGGTTAAATAATGAAATAAGAAAACTTATGAAGAGGCGAGACTATGCACTGAAAACATCACTAACCTCCAAACTACAAAATGATCACCTTGTGTACAAAAGTTTAAGAAATAAAGTGGTACATGAGCTGCGAAAATCAAAAATATCTTATTACAATAAACTGATAGATCATGCAAAGGGTAACAACAGTTCCCTATGGAGGCATTTAAATAACTTAACTAATAAAAAAAACGATCAGAAGGGGGTAAAGGAACTTAGAATCAATGGCAAGACCGTCAGTGACAAGGCTACTTTGGCAAATGAATTTAATTCACACTTTGTGGGCTCTGTGGAAGACTTAACAAAAAATTTTGTGCTGCCAAATGTGCTCAACAACACAAATTCCATACTTCCAACAGATACTTTTCACATCGATGAGGTAAATGAGAAGTTAATTGCTGGTATTGTTAAAACACTGTCAAACTCAAAAACTAATGATATCTACAATATGAGCACCTCCTTTCTCAAAATGCACAGCAAAATATTAATCAAACCACTGACTCACCTCATTAATCTCTCCATTAGGTCTAGTACATTTCCATCAGGCTGGAAAAAAGCTGTCGTCATACCAGTTCATAAATCAGGCAGTAAAGACGATATATGCAATTACCGCCCAATCTCTATTTTACCAGTCCTATCTAAGGTTCTTGAAAAAGTTGTAGCTACACAGCTGATAGACTACTTACAAGACAGTCAACTTCTTCATCCACATCAATTTGGTTTTAGACCAGGATACTCAACAGAAACAGCAAATTGTTGCCTTATTGAAAACGTCAAACAGTCCTTGGACAGGGGTAATGTGGTAGGAGCTGTTTTTCTAGATCTCAAAAAGGCTTTCGATACTGTAAACCACAGTTTGCTTTTATCCAAAATGGTATCTTTTAACTTCTCCCCAAATACATTAGAATGGTTTGCATCTTATCTCCAGAATAGAGAACAGTGTGTAAAAGTTCACCAGGATAAATCCTCATTTTTAAACAACCGCATGGGTATCCCACAAGGGTCCATTCTTGGTCCTTTACTTTTCAGCATTTTTATTAATGACTTGCCGTTACACTGCTCAGCTGCAACATGCCAACTTTATGCAGATGATGCAGTTATTTACACAGCTGCCAAGACTCCAGCACAGGCTGCAGATGTACTGTCTACAAGTATGGTTGATGTCCAAGAGTGGCTCCTCAAGAACCATCTATTGCTGAACCTTCAGAAAACAGTCTCAATGTGCTTTTCAATCAAAAAATGTAACCTGCAACATTTTAAAGTTAATATACATGATCATGACATCAGTTTAGCTACAGAATTCAAATACCTTGGCATTGTACTAGATCCTCAACTCAAATTTAATCTTCATATAAAGAAAATTTCAAAAACAGTAAAAAAAAATCTGAACTGCTTTAAATTAATTAGATATTACATACCTTACGAAGCAGCTGCACTGTATATGCATTCTATGGTTTTTTCTCATATATCATACTGTTTGACAGTCTGGGCTCAAGCAGCCCCTTCCACAATAAGACATATAGGTTCATTATATAATCAAACCCTAAAAATCTTGGACAAAAAGCCCATTAGGTGGCATCACTGTAATGTTTTAAAAAAATACAACCTATTGAGTTTTGAGAGCTTCATTGACCTCTGTCTTCTGAAATTAACGTTCAAATGTTTCCATAAATCAGCACCCGAGCCACTTGCTGGTTTCGTCCAAAGACAGGACAGCAGCAGAGCCACCAGGAGTTCTGTTAACAATAACTGTAAAATATTCCACCGCAGAACCACATTTGGACAAACAGCTTTCTCTATAAAGGGCAGTCACATCTGGAACACAATGCCAAATGAAATTAAAATAATAACGGACTTTAAAACATTCACTAAAAATGTTAAAAACTGGCTGAAAAATAAACAAGAATGTACTCATGTATGAATTAATTGTCTGCAAAGTGAGAGTGAATGAAGGGAAGGAATAAATGTGTTTGTTTATAGTGAGTGACGGAGGGAGGAAGGCCTGAAATAGGCAAATGTGAGTTATGTTATATGTGTTAAATGTGAGTCAGGCTGTTATATTTGTGTATTTATAATATTTATAATATTTATGTTAAATGTGAGTCAGGCTGTTACATTTGTGTATTTATAATATTTATAATATTTATAATTGTGTATTTATAATTTTTCTGCATTGATGTATGTGGTTATTGTGTATATTTTTTATCTTGATTCTTTTTTCTAAAGCCCATCCAGGGACAAGAGTTGCGAATTAGCTAATAGCTATACACTCTATGTGCAACACATCAGATTGATTGTCTTTGATTAATTGTCTATGTTTATTGCACTGTCCCTGTCAAATAAACTAATCTACTACTACTACTAATCTGCCAGATAAATGCATGTACATGATTAAACTCCATCCACTAACAAGTTAAAGCAGAGATGTCTTGGCTTACTGTACATCTTCCCATCTATCACCTATAGCTCTTCCAGGACAAGACATTCTTAAAGAAACATCATGTAAGACTTTCTCCTCAAAAATAATGTTTCCAGCATTAATCTGATGGTACATCAACCTTTGACCAGGTGAATGTCATGCCCCCCATAGCCTGAGTGAACCTACATTACCTGCCACAGCTCTGTTCTTGGTAGGAACACTGAAAAGACTACAACTATGGTGACTATGACTAGACTCTCAACAGCCAATCACAGGACACAACTTTAGCCATCAACAACATAGCACCCTGGGATTGGCTGTTGGGACTGAGGTCATAGTCACCATAACTGTATTCTTTTAAGTGTTCCTACTGGGAATAAGAAAGTTGCATAGTGCTGCTTTAAGTTGTCTGAGACTCTTGAATGTGTCTCCACCAGTATCTCCTTTCATTTGGATATATTTTATCTGAAACAAGGTGGCGTCAAGGAAGCATCTAAAGCAGACTTCTAAGCTTTTTTTTTGAAAGAATGACTGAAAAGAGACAAGAAATGGGATGAAGAACATGGGGAAGACATGCTGGAAAGATAATTTTGGCTGGGAGTCAAGCGAGGGTTTACTGCAGATGAGCAGCATATTCTTTTGCTATGCATCCTTAACTGCGAGGCCTCTTGATGTCCCCAACAGAGTCACTTGTCTCATCCCACAATCTAATTTCACTGCAGAGCTTGTATATGTAGGTTTCAGATCATTACAGTGCTTCCTTTTTTTTTTTTTACTTTCCAAGTTTATTCACACACACACATCACACGTTATCAACAACATGAATGAATTACAATATGAATTATCAACAGCATTATTAGCAGTATATAATAGGCTTTTTTTTTTTACATTGTTTTGGAGTGTGAATGGGTCATCCCAAATAAGCTATTTAAAGCTTTTAGTAGGGAGCCCAATTCTACAATGAAATGATGACGGAAATCAGTCTGATATCTTTGTGTGAAAGAACAAACAAACATATAACAGACATATAGCACATAATCCCAGCATTTGTTTACATTGAATTAGTAGGTGAGTTCAAGATATATAGCCAAGTTATTAAATACTATTGGAGTGAATCAACATATAAAACAAAATTACAATAGAGTAACAACTCATCAGTAAGTAAGTTTGTGTAGCAAATAGCAGATTAATTATATAATGATAGAAGTTGCATTTTTAGTTTTTTCTTGAAGATGGAGATGGAAGGTGGCATTTTTAGATTCTCATCAAGCTTATTCCAAATCTGCGGTCCTCTGCACACAATACTAAACCTGGTGGATTTTAGTCTTCGCTTTTTCCCAGTAATTTGGTTTTTATTTCTAGTGGTATAAGTGTGCATGGGAAGGAAGGTTGGAATGAGTTCCACATAATTTATAGTTGAGTTTATGGATAACCTGATACATTATACAGGCATTCTGGAAATAATTATGCTCAGCAAGTCTTAGAAGATTATAACGATGGAAAAGATGACTAGTAGGAGAATTATATTCAGACCGTGATAAGGCACGTATGACTTTCTTTTGGAGAATTTCTAGCTATTTTAGGTGAGTTGGAAATGTGTTACACCATATGGTATTGCAGTAATGTAAGTGAGGCTCAAATAAAGTTTTATATAGAGTGAGAAATGCTGAAAGTGGTAGAAAATGTCTCACTTTAAAAAAAACAGAGCAGTGCATTTGGACAGTTTCTTGGTTAGATCGTCAATGTGACATTAAAAAATTGAGAAATTCATCAATGAGGACCCCCAAGAATTTTATAGAGCTAACTCTTGTAATATACTGTCCATTAATTTTGGGGCAAATTTCCTTGGTGTCTGGCTTTTTAATGGAATAGAATACAATATAATTAGTTTTACTGATATTAAGTGAAAGTTTGTTACACTGAAGCCAGGTGTCTATTTTCACAAGTTCACTATTTGTTATCTGTTCAAGTTCATTTGGATTCTTGTGAGCAAAAAAATGCCCAACTCTGTCCCCAACTGATGACAACAGCACCACCATACATACTATATACAGAATGGACCTTCAAGGCTAACATCTACATGTCCATGATCGAAATCCAAGATTGCTGCAACTACCACACATTAACAGTAGTATAACATACACTGCAAATGTTTTATATGTCACTTCTAATTTGTATTTTTTAACATGTCATTCCAGTGTTTTTATGCACAAATTACTGTGTGATGCATTGTTTTCAGTCCGCTTTACTAGCAATGGCTAACAAGAGAGTTGGGGTTTTCTGACTTTGACCTGAGATGTAAAAGGAACTGACCATTATGCTTACCTGGCAGCAACTAAAGGTCTGTGCTACTTCCCTTCCAAAAATTCAACAATCCACATCCCTAAAGTCAGTTTTGGCTTCAACATTACATCAGACCTGTCCTGTTTGTAATGAGCCGTCATAAGGATCATCCCAGTTTCCTCTGCAAGGATAAACCAGGCTGGACACCATGTATGAAGCTCCGGCCATCCCATGCTCACTGAATCACTGGGCTGTGGTTGTTGTTGTTGTTGTAGTTGCATTTAATGTGTCTTTCACTTAAGTCCAGTTTGTTTCATCAGAAGCACACAGCCCAAGCAACATTATTTATCCTTTTTTTTTTTTTTTTTTTTTCCTTTGAAAGACAAAAGTAAAATAGAAAGATGTCTTTACCTTCTTTACATGTTTCAACTGCACTGCAGCCTTCATCAGAAGAGTCAGCTGATTGCTGCCAGGTGACATTTATCAGCTGATTTTCGTAGGCGGGGCCGGCTCAGCAGATCTGTCAGATCCGCTGAGCCGGCCCCGCCTCCCGCCGTCAGATGGTCTCTGGAGAATGTGGTCCCAGGTGTGAGAAAGCATAAAGGCCCCCTCATCTCGGTTCATGGTGTCTTTTCCCCGCTTTCTGATCTCTATTGCCTCCTTGATCCAACGTTTGTGTCTGTTGCTCTCCGATCCAATAATTTTTGTGTTGTCCCAGTCCATGATGTGATTATTTCTTTTGCAGTGGTCCGATATAGCTGATTTTAATGTTTCTTGTTCTGCTTTTTCTTTTTGTGATCTTGTGAGTCGTCCTTGCGTTTAGCGGATCTGACAGATCTGCTGAGCCGGCCCCGCCTACGAAAATCAGCTGATAAATGTCACCTGGCAGCAATCAGCTGACTCTTCTGATGAAGGCTGCAGTGCAGTTGAAACATGTAAAGAAGGTAAAGACATCTTTCTATTTTACTTTTGTCTTTCAAAGGAAAAAAAAAAAAGGATAAATAATTTGAAAGAAGACAAAATGAACCTGTTTGACGTAGCCCAAGCAACAGTTCAATTCAATTGTATTTGTATAGTGCCTAATCACAACAAGTTATCTCAAGGCACTAGATACACAAGCACCAATCCTAAGTAATTCAGAGAAAGATCCCAACGGTCAATTGGTCCCCTATGAGCACGCACTAAGCAACAGTGGGAAGGAAAAACTCCCTTACTGGAAAAAACCTCCAGTAGAACCAGGCTCAGGGAGGGGCAGTCACCTGCCAAGAGTAGCTGAGGGGTGAGGGAATAGAGAAGAAAAAAGGAAGAAAGAAGAGACATATTATTCATACAGATAACAACAACACATGGGTTGAACAAGGTTTGTACAGATATGACATGTAATGTTGTGCCAAAGCTATGTTAACCTAGGATTACAGCATTTCTATAGGCTTTTTTCAGGCTTATTAAGCTAGTTAACAAATCTCATCGATTGCACTGCAAGCAAACATACACATAGCTGGATCTAGTGGTGTAATGTCCAAACACTATGTACACTATGCATAATTATCAACGTTTTTAGTGAACATAGTAGATAGTAATAGTAAAATTCCAAACTATAAAAACTATGACATGAAAAATCCAATCTAAACTTGTGAATGGCATTCAATTAAAACATGATAACACCATCTAGCTAACCAGCTAGATGGTGATGGTGCTATGAATGACAACAGCCATTTGTAGCAAGGAAATTCAAAATTACATTATGATGACATTACTGCATACAGTCTTCTTAGTGTGTCAATTGTTCTTACCCTTTTAATACAATAGATGTGATTCCATTTCCTTGAAAGACATAATCATCTCCCTGGGAACATTTCTCCTTACCCTGCTTTCAGCCAGGACTTATTCCTCAACAAAATTCATCAAATCATGATAATTTCTATGACAAAGGTAAGAAAAGAACAAATTAAGGCTGCATGTCCACAGAGTGTTTTTCTCAGAGGAAACACCCCAGACCTGTTTTTCAGGGTGTTTCACAGGTACTGTTAAGAAAGGTTGTCACCTGTCACTCACAGCTTCGCATCACCTTTTGCACTCAAACACTCTATTAACTATACTGCAACAAACTGGAAAGAAAATACACATCCCCCCAAGATTTTGCTTTTAAAAACTGCTCATGGTATGATTTTAGTCTTTTAGTCTAATTCTGGTTGGCTGGTTAGAGAGGTGTGCCACCGAAGAGCGATGCAGTATTCAAAAGGTTGACCTTTTTTCAACTTTTAAGCACCCTGATCGCAGCAACAAAAACTGGTGACTGTTGGCATTGAGCAACTACATAGAACAGTAACAGAAATAAGATGCTCTCAGTGTAAAAAGAAAAAGAAACACTCTGTGAACACAAAGCCTAAAAAAGGTTATTTGTACTATACCGGATGGCTGATACAAATTTGTGATTTAGGATTAAGTGCACTGACAAAAAAAAAAATGCAGGAAAGAACAAAAATAATTTAAAAAAAAACAAAGTGGGGAAAAGACATTAGAGTTGTGTAATGAGAGTGATGCAGAGTGACAGCCCCATGATCACTGCCTGCGATGCTGCTGATATTGACACCACGGGAACCCAAGAGGCTACATTTTAATGCTAACCACTGCACAATGCAGGCACATTAACCCCTCCCCCCTTCTCTCACTCTCTCTCATACCTACACACACACACACACACACACACACACACACACACACACACACACACACACACACACACACACACACACACACACTTGCTTTAACTACCCTTTGCTTTTTAAAAGGAGTCATTTCACTCTCTACACTTGCACTTTTCAGATATTAGGATTTCCATCTTTTCCCCCCTTCTTTAAAAGGAGAGAGGTAATGGAGTCACTTGAAAGGAGTTGATTCACCTAATTTTTTTTTTTTTTTGGAATTTACTTAAACAACAAAAAGGAAAAACAAAACAAAGATAATCTCTTATCTTGATTGTCTCAGAAGCCATTGTAGATTTCAGACACTAGAAAATAGTCACTATGATGCACTTAATGGAAAAGCAGACCCAGAAACCTAATGCACCCCTTGGGTTACAGCCATTGGTCCTTTCAGCTAAACACTCTAGGCTTCTGCAGCACAGAATTACAACATAATTTCAGATTCTACCAGGTTTTTAGGTCAAAGACAAATCTGAAGTGACCCAAAATTTATAGCCTGAGGCATGAGCCAATGTGTACATGAAGTATGGTGAACTGATCTTACTAGGCAGCCCTCTCAGCACAAGATTTAACACAACAAGGATCAAACAAATAAGGGAATAAGAGCACTCTAAGGTGAGTGCAATATTCCCCCACCTCTGTTTTCTTTGAAGATCTCAATATGTCACTGAAGAAGAGCAACATTTCCACATAATTACTGGGACAGAACAAAATTATGATAAGACTATGATTCATGAATATACAACAAGAACAGTTGTATACAACCCATAGCTGTAGGTCAGTACCCCAAGGTGAATTTGTGTTTCATGTTTGGTGACCCTTGCTTTACTCATTCGATAACTAAACTGCAAGAGGTCCGATAAGTCAATCCTCCTTGCCAGCTGAGGTCTGTCCAAACTAGGAGTGGGAATCTTTAGGCACCTCATGATTCAATTATGAATCATGGCCTCTGATTTGATTCTGAAATGATTCTTGATGCCTTTTTTTTTTCTATTCAGGATTTTCCCCTCCCACTGTGTGACAACTTGGTACTTTTAAAACAAAGTACAGTGGAGATCAAAATTAGAGAACAATGTGTTATTGAATATGGGCAATATGGGTTCAGACACAAGAGGACAACTGCATATGCCCTAATGGAATTTACAGAAAAAATATCAACAGCCATTGAAAATAAAGAGTATTCAGTTGGAGTATTCCTAGATCTTAAAAAAGCATTTGATACAGTAGATCACAATTTATTATTAAAGAAACTACAAAATTGTGGTATTAGAGGGGTTGCACTGTCCTGGTTAAGTAGTTACTTAAAGAATAGATATCAGTATGTATGTGTTAGCAACAAAAATTCAGAGTTACTGAAGGTCACCTGTGGAGTCCCACAGGGTTCAGTTTTGGGACCATTATTATTCAATATGTATATAAACGATATATGTAAAGTTTCAGAAAAATGGACTTAATATTGTTTGCCGATGACACTAATCTGCTATGCAGTGGAAACAATTTGGAACAACTTCTGGATACACTCGGAAAGGAATTAGGAAAGCTTAAACTGTGGTTTGATTCAAACAAATTAACGCTCAATTTAAGTAAGACAAAATTTATAGTCTTTAACAACCATCACAACAACCCAGTACCCAAACTCAGTGTAAATGGTGTAGAGATTGAAAGGGTATCCGAAACTAAATTTCTTGGAGTAATAATTGATAACAAACTGTGTTGGAAGTCACATATTAATTATATTAAAGGTAAAGTATCCAAATCAATTGCAATATTACACAGAGTGAAATATTTGCTGAATCAACCCACACTATACACCTTGTATCATTCATTAATACTCCCATACATGACATATTGTAATGAAGTATGGGGAAATACATATAAAACAAACATATATCCACTCTTTATGCTTCAAAAGAGAGCTATTAGAATAATAAACAAATCAGCTTACAGGGAACCAACAAACCCACTTTTTCTTAAACAAAAAACTCTCAAGTTGAAAGATCTGGTTGACTTTAAAACCGCAATAATAATGTTCAAAGTGAAGAATTTATCACTGCCCGCAAATATCCAAAAGTTGTTCCAAACAAGGGAGAAACGATATCACTTCAGAGGAACATGTATATTTCAAAAGCCTACAGTGAGAACAACCACCAAGCAACACTGTATTTCAGTGCAAGGAGTCAGATTATGGAACGATTTTGGACCTGAATTAAAATCATGTACAACGCTTGGACAATTTAAACAAAAACTAAAGGAAGAAATACTCCAAACATATTTACAAGACGACATGTAAACTCACATAAGGATTGACATATCCAGCCTGTATTGTGTTGTAGCTTAGTGGGTTTTTTTTGTTTGGTTTTTTTTCTCTGTGACATTTTGTCTTAGATTTGTTTTTGAATAGTAACCGCTTAACTTAGCCTAGCTTAGTTTTCTTTTTCTCTCAGTCACATTTTGTCTTAGCTTTGTTTTAAATTGTAATCGCTCTTGTCTTGTTTTCTCTTTTTTCTCTTTTGAATTCTTGGATGGAATATGGGTGGGCAATATAAGCTGCGGCTTCAGCCATCACCCATTTCGGATAACTCACGTGGAATTGTATAGTAGGAGGAGTCTTTGTCTAATTTGACCTTGTTGTTATATTATACAGTTTCTTTTAACCTGTACTGTACTATCCGAAATAAAATAAATAAAATAAATTCACACATGTGTTAATACTTGATTTATTCTAACATGTTATTCTTCATTATTCAGAATTTGATAGACTATCAGCTGTGGCTATACCACTGCTGTACTAGCATGTTTTTTTTTAATAACCAAGGCAACACAAACATTTATTTTGTTAAAAAACAACAACAACAACAAAACAAAACAGTGAGCAGAATTAGAGAACAGTAACCACTGTGTCAGAAGAGAAGATTTAAACAATATTTTTTTTAGGGCTATAGGATTCAAAACTTAATAGGAAGTGTAGAGGCCCTTCCTTTGAATGACTTCAGCACGTCTGTGCCCACAGGACATCACTAGTTTCTCACACAGCTCTGGTTTGGGGGACAGGATTATGCAAAGACTCTCAATGGGGAATTGGTTCAATACTGCAGCTGGAATTGCTCACCAGTTCACTGCTGAACAGGGCAAGGATGTGTCTTGGTACACAGTGTCTCTCTGTTTAAGACAATATAGACTCAAAGCTCACTCTGCAGTGACCAGACCTCTCATCAGCAGAAAGAATAAAAAGGATAGACTTGCCTTTGCTGAGGAGCATGTTGTGTGGATAAATGAGAACTGGTCCAGAGTGTACTTCAGCGATGAGAGTAAGTTCAATTTATTTCGGTCTGATGGGAAACAATATGCTAGGCATCAAAATGGGGAAAGACTGAACTCAAAGAGTGTAAAGAAGTCAGTTAAATTTGGAGGAGGAAACGTCACAATTTGGGGGATGTTTTCTGCAGCAGGAGTTGGGCCTCTTGTACAGCTACATGGCAGGGTGAATGCAAATGTGGTTGTGAACCTCCTTCAGCAACATGTAATTTCTTCACTGCAATTGTCTCCCAATCTCGCAGTTTTCATACAACACAATACCCCCGTCACACTGCAAAACAGGTTAAACAGTTCCCTGAATCTAACAATATTGAAACAATGAGATGGCCAGCCCAGAGTCTAGATCTAAGCCCCATAGAGAATCTAAGGAAAATCCTTGGCGATAAAGTAATGACTCATAATAGTTTCTGAACTATGGAAGAGACTGCAAGAAGAATGGACCATGATCAAACCAGAACAGTGTCAGAAACTAGTGATGCCCTGTGGGCACAGATGTGCTGAAGTCATTGCAAAACAAAACAAAACAGTATGCTTTTTTCCTAAATTGTATCAAAAGACTTGGGGTCTGGACACAGGACTGTCAGTGTCCATATCTGGACTACAGTCCACCAGTTGGTGACCCCTGTTCTATAGTAATAGGGGCATAGGGAATGCTGACCTTGAGCTTTAACCTTCTGACCCCAAACCCATAGTTGCAGGTCAGGATCTCAAGGTAAACCTATGTAGCAAGTTTGGTGACCCTGTGGGCACATATGTTGGTTACATATGCTCCACAAATATATTGCTGTGTGTTTATTGTGTGCTGCACGTCTCAGGGAACAAAGGGACTGAGCCTCCGAGAGACAACGGGAGAGTGTGAGATTTGGCCTTTGTTTCAAGGAGATGACCTGGAGAGATTTCCGGACCACCGCAGACTTAAGGACAATGGTGTGAAGATCAGAGGGGTTACATTGTGACTGGGATTAAGTACCATGTGACTGTATGTTTGATTAAACACCATGTGACTGCAGTTTCGATGTCCGGGGTATAAAAGACAGATGTGAGATTATTCATCCTCTTTTCCTGCTTTGAAATTGTTGGAGTATGTGATTTGTGAATAAAGCTGAACCTGAGGAATAAACTCAGTCTCATCCTTCCACACATTCCCCACACTGGTGACCTTACGACGAAGCATGAGCAGAGATAATTCTCCCGAGCGGGGCTCGGCAGAAGCCAGCCTGATGAATGCCGCCACGTTCCAGCTGCCGGACTTCTGGCAGCATAGTCCGCGCTCCTGGTTTAGTGCGGTCGAGGCGCAATTCAACCTCCGGAGGATCTCGAGAGACGACACGAAATTCTACCATGTGGTGGCGAAGCTGGACAGCCACACAGTCCAGAGGGTGGAGAATCTCGTCAATCATCCACCGGACAGCGACAAATACAGCGCATTGAAGGCTGCGCTTATCAGCCACTTCACCCCCTCGGTGCAACAGCGAGCAGAGGGGCTCCTAGCATTGACGGAGTCGGAGAACGACAGACCCGTAGACCTGATGGTGAAAATGCTGAGGCTGAGAGACTCCGAGGATGGCGATTTTATCTTCGCCCACCTTTTCCTCTGGACCCTGCCGCCAGCGGTGAGAGTTACCCTGGCAGGCTCACCTCTGTTGGCCCGGCGAGACTACCCTGAGCTGAGCAAGGAGGCGCAACGACTCATCGACGCCCACAAACGGAGCGCGGTTTCGGCCGCGGCAGCAGAGCTAAGCGCAACGTCCGGAGACGGCATGGTGCCAGTGGTTGCAGCACCAGACTCACTGACGACGGCAGCAGCAAGGACCAGGCGACACGGAGCGGACGACGCCCTTTGCTTCTATCATCGCCGCTTTGCAGAGAGGGCACACAAGTGCCTCCCACTGTGCCACTTCAAGCGTTCGGGAAACGCCAAGACTGGGGGTCGTAGCGGCTGCGGCCCTCGGGGAGGAGAACAAGCTGCTCTACCTGACAGATGCACGCTCGGGGAGGCATTTCCTCGTGGACACAGGCTCCCAGCTGAGCTTCATCACGCCTTCCTACGCGGACCGGCTGACGCCGTCTAAGGGTCCGCGGGTGTCAGCAGCGAACGGCTCAGCGATTAAGACCTTCGGTGAGAGGACTCTACTTCTGTCCTTGCAGGGCCGTGCATTTGAGTGGACTTTTGTTGTAGCGGCAGTCAATTTCAACATGTTAGGGGCTGATTCTTTGTGCTCAAATGGTTTATTGGTTGATCTTGCTAACAGACGTCTGGTTAATGCACTCTCCTTTCACTCTATTCCCTGCACAGCTCGAGTGGCGCTGCCAACTGCACAAGCCAACGTCACAGCTGCGGGTGGTAAGTTCCACGCACTCCTCACTCAGTTCCCAGCACTCACAGTCCCAACGTTTTCGGTGACAGTGGCTAAACATGGGGTGGAACATTATATCACTACCACCGGCCCACCCGTTTTTGCAAAAGCTCGGCGCCTGGACTCAACTAAACTGACCATAGCGTGCGAGGAGTTTGCCAACCTGGAAAAACTGGGCATCATCAGGCGTTTGAAAAGCCCCTGGGCTTCACCACTGCACATGGTCCCAAAGGCTGATGGCTCATGGCGACCTTGCAGTGATTTCCGCAGGTTGAATAACGTCACTGCACACGACCGCTACCCAATTCCGCATATCCAAGATTTTTCGGCTCATTTGGCGGGGGCGCGCATTTTTTCTAAAATAGATTTAGTACGCGGTTACCATCAGGTTCCAGTGCGCGCTCAGGACATACCCAAAACAGCGGTAATAACTCCTTTCGGGCTTTTTGAGTTTTTGCGCATGCCTTTTGGACTCAAGGGAGCGGTGCAGACGTTCCAGCGCATGATGGACGCAGTCCTACGCGACCTCCTTTTCGTGTTCGTCTATTTGGACGACATTTTGGTAGCCAGCACGTCCGAAGACGAACACGAAAGCCACCTCACAGCAGTTTTCCGGAGGTTGGCAGAGCACGGGTTAATAATTAACCCAGCGAAGTGTCAGTTCGGGGTGGCGCAGATTGATTTTTTGGGGCATCGCGTTTCGCCAGAAGGAGCGGTCCCTCTGCCCGATAAAGTGCACGCAATAACAGATTTTCCCCAACCTCAAACGGTCAAAGCGTTACAGGAGTTTCTGGGAATGGTTAATTTTTATAACCGTTTCCTCCCCAGTGCAGCGCAGCTCATGCAACCTTTGTACGCTGCACTAAAAAAACAAAAACCCACGAATAAAATCGAATGGTCTCCCGGACGGGAGCGCGCATTCTCTCAAGCCAAATCAGCCCTGGCAAACGCTGCTTTGTTGGCACACCCAGTTCCAACGGCCCGCATGGCGCTCACCACTGACGCGTCCGATGTAGCTTTAGGAGCGGTCGTTGAACAGTATGTAGCTGGGACCTGGCAACCGCTCGCGTTTTTCAGCAAAACCTTGCGCAATAACGAGCGAAAATACAGTGCGTTCGACAGGGAGTTGTTGGCTCTACACTTGGCCGTCCGCCACTTCCAGTTCTGGCTGGAAGGGCGCCGTTTCACCGTGTTCGTGGACCACAAACTGCTGACTTTCGTGATGGCCAAGATTTCGGAACCTTGGTCGGGCCGGCAGCAGAGACAGCTGGCCGCGATATTGGAGTTCACCACTGATATCCAGCATGTCGCAGGTAAATATAATGTAGTGGCAGACTGCCTCTCACGTGCTGTGGCGGCTCCAGGCCCCGTGGGAGCAGACTCTGCAGCCATAGCCGCGGGCCAGAGTAGCGACACGGAAGCGTGCGCAGCCCCGGTCCGCGTAGGGTTAGATTATGCAGCCATGGCCGCGGAGCAGGTTAGCGATGCGGACGTGCGCGCGCTCCAGTCTGGACCAACAGGGTTAAGGCTGGAGGACAGGGTGCTGCAAGACGGTATGCCCCCCCTAATCTGCGATATCTCCACTGGACGGCCGCGTCTGGTGGTACCAGCTGCGTGGCGCCGCTGCGTTTTTGACTCGATTCATTCTCTGGCGCACCCGGGGGTGCGCGCATCGGTCAAAATGGTAGGAGAGAAATTTGTATGGCCGGGGTTGCGCAAACAGGTCACGGAATGGGCTACAGCCTGCGTAGCTTGTCAGCGAGCCAAAATACACAAACACACTAGAGCTCCTTTGGAGCCTCTTCACATCCCGGCTAAGCGCTTTGATCATGTGCATGTCGACTTGGTAAGCCCCCTTCCGTCGTCACAGGGGTACACACACCTTTAGACAATGGTGGACCGCACCACGCGTTGGCTGGAAGTAGTCCCACTGGCATCAACCACAGCCGAGGAGGTGGCGTGCGCGTTTTTAACAGCTTGGGTAGCGCGCTTTGGAGTTCCGTCGGACATAACGTCCGACAGAGGTCCTCAATTTGTTTCCGAGCTCTGGTCATCGATGGCCCGCAGCCTGGGGGGTAACGATCCACCGCACTACCGCGTACAACCTCCAGGCTAACGTTTTATGCAAACGTTTCCATAGGTCATTGAAAGCAGCCCTCAGAGCGTCGCTTACGGATACAAATTGGGTAGACAGGCTTCCATGGGTTTTATTGGGGTTGCGTTCTGCACCTAAGGAGGATTTGCAAGCCTCCCCAGCTGAGTTAGTTTTTGCACAGCCTCTCCGTCTGCCCGGGGAATTTCTCCCGGATAATCCTGCGCCAAATTGTCCCCCCGCTCAGCGGTTGCAGAGCGACACAGGATCAAACACGCTTCCTGGCCCGGTTCATCACAGTTTCCCACGCGTTTTTTTGCCGAAAGCTTTAAAAAATGCGGAGTTTGTTTTTGTCAGACATGATGCCCATCGCCCAAACTTGTGGCCGCCGTACGATGGACCGTTTAGGGTGCTGGAAACAGGAGAGAAGCATTTTTTACTAGATTTGGGAGACAGAAAGGAGGTAATTGGTATAAACAGACTCAAACCCGCTTTTGTTTTGGCGGATGAAGCAGTGCAGTTGGCGAGGGCCTCCCGTCGCGGCAGACCCCCTAGAGGGCATTCTCCAGAACACCCACAGAGATTGACTAACAGTTCTAATCCACAGACAACAGTTCCACAGCAGGAGGACATTGCAGAGGCAGTAAAGCCGGCTTACAGCAAATACGGCAGAAGACTTAGACCTAGGCAACTGGTGGATTGATATGTAGTAATGTTATTATGTCGTGTATCTCTGGTTATGATTGTTCCATCTTAGACGTTTGGGGGGGGGGGGGGTCATGTGGGCACATATGTTGGTTACATATGCTCCACAAATATATTGCTGTGTGTTTATTGTGTGCTGCACGTCTCAGGGAACAAAGGGACTGAGCCTCCGAGAGACAACGGGAGAGTGTGAGATTTGGCCTTTGTTTCAAGGAGATGACCTGGAGAGATTTCCGGACCACCGCAGACTTAAGGACAATGGTGTGAAGATCAGAGGGGTTACATTGTGACTGGGATTAAGTACCATGTGACTGTATGTTTGATTAAACACCATGTGACTGCAGTTTCAATGTCCGGGGTATAAAAGACAGATGTGAGATTATTCTTCCTCTTTTCCTGCTTTGAAATTGTTAGAGTATGTGATTTGTGAATAAAGCTGAACCTGAGGAATAAACTCAGTCTCATCCTTCCACACATTCTCCACAACCCTAGCTTTCTTCGTTGTTGAGATACTCTTTATATGCCATCTTGATGTTGACCTTTGACCTTCCAATCCGAAAACCATAGTCACAGTTAATGCTTACAGAGTGAACCTGTGTACAAAGCTTGGTGAACATAGCTTCACTACTTTTATATTAATTGTGCAACTGGAATATTAACCTTGACCTCTGACCCCAAAACCATTGTCAGGTCAGGGTGTAAGCCATCCAAGATTTGTCTTGGATACAACTATGGGATCGATGTGAAAAGGCTACATCATTTCTTTCAGTAGTTATCTTTACAAGATTTAAGATAAGATAAGATAAGATAAGCCTTTATTAGTCCCACAACGGGGAAATTCCAGGATTGCAACAGCACAGGGATAGCAACACTCAGAGCAACAATCAGAAGGCAAGAAAAAAAGCAAGCAAGCAAGAGCAGCTAATATACATATGTACATATTACTATAAATATAGATATATATATATATATATACACACACAGACACAGTGCAGAACATTGTAGCTGTATGGAATAAATATATGAGTATATAAACACACAGTGCGGAGCATTGTAGCTAGATGGAATAAATATGTAGATATATAAACACCCACAGTACGGAGCATTGCAGCTAGGTGGAATAAATATGTAAATATATAAACACACACAGTGCGGAGCAATGTAGCTAGATGGAATAATATGTAGATATATAAACACACAGTGCGGAGCATTGTAGCTAGATGGAATAAATATATAGATATATAAATATAAACACACCCAGTGCGGAGCATTGTAGCTAGATGGAATAAATATGTAAATATATAAACACACACAGTGCAGAGCATTGTTGCTAGATGGGATGAAACAGCACAACCGTCTACTTAGTTATCCTACATGGTATGATTATGTGCCCATGTAGAAGATGCCTTACAAACGAGACCGAGTGTATTTTCTCAGGAAAGCTTTATTGAAGGTCACATCTTCTAAAATGAAAGTTCTCAGCAGAAAATGAGACAGATCCCACTTTCCTCACAGCTTTTATATCCCAGAGATACAAAACCCCCACATCACGTATCTCACACCTTTACCCCACCTAAGTTTGGTAAACACATGAACCACAGTCCCCGAGACTTGCTGGCGCTTCTGTTCTCCTCTCCACCTCGGGGCTCCTGCTGGGACATTGTCTTCCACCTCCGTCTTCCTCCAGCACCCACCTCCTAGCCGAGGTCCCTGCTGGGGCATTGTTCTTATGGACGTTTGATCTGCAGGGTCTGCACCGACATGCCTACTGGAAGCATGTGGGGGGAGAGAGCGTACCATACAAGCATGCCATATATGTGCCTTAAATATGCACCATATAACCCCCCCCAAACGTTCAAATAAGGACAAGTTACATTACAAATGCATAGAATCATGACACCCCACACAGAACAAGAGAGAGAAAAAAAAAAAAACTTGGCACAACAGATCACATAACCCACTGCTTGGGCTTCAGCTCTCTGCCATATCTGCTGTGAGCAGGTCTCGCTCTGCCTGTGGCTGTCTGCTGCATCTGTGAAGTAGAATCATTAACACATCGTCGTGAAAGCTTAGCAGAGCGCCTCCCGGGTGGCCTGCCACGGCGGGGGGCCCTGGCCAACTGGACTGGGTCGTCAGCTAACACAAAAGCGGGTTTGAGTCTGTTAATGCAGACTAAGTCCCTCCTGTCTCCCAAATCGAGCAAAAAATGCTTTTCCCCGGTTTCTAACACTCTGAACAGTCCATCGTAAGGTGGCCTTAAACCTAACCTCTGTGCGTCGTGTCTAACGAAGACAAACTCTGCATTTTTTAAGGCTTTGGGCACAAAAACACGTGGAAAACTGTGATGAACGGGACCGGGGAGGGTGTGTGACCCCGCTTCGCTCTGCAGCAGCTGAGCGGGGAGGTGCTCCGGAGCGGGGTTTTCAGGGAGGAAATCTCCCGGTAACCGGAGGGGTTGGGCGAAAACGAGTTCTGCCGGAGAGGCTTGCAAATCCTCTTTAGGTGCTGAACGCAACCCTAATAAAACCCATGGGAGTTTATCAACCCAATTTGTGTCCGTGAGAGCCGCTCTGAGGGCTGCTTTCAATGACCGATGGAAGTGCTCGCACAAACCGTTGGCCTGGGGGTTATACGCGGTCGTGCGATGAATTTTCACCCCCAGGCTGAGTGCCATGGATGACCAGAGCTCAGAAACAAACTGGGGTCCCCTGTCGGACGTTATGTCTGACGGGATACCAAAACGTGCGACCCAGGCTGTTAAAAAGGCACGCGCAACGTCTGCTGCTGTGGTTGCCGCCAGAGGAACCGCCTCTGGCCAGCGCGTGGTGCGGTCTACCATGGTCAAAAGGTGTGTGAAACCCTGGGACAGCGGAAGAGGTCCTACTAAGTCGATATGCACATGGTCAAAACGTTTGGCTGGGATGTGAAAAGGTTCTAGAGGGGCTCGTGTGTGTTTGTGTACCTTTGCTCTTTGACACGCAGCGCAGGCTGCAGCCCACTCTTTGACTTGTTTACGCAGCCCCGGCCAAACAAACTTCTCTCCTACCATTTTGATAGACGCGCGGACGCCCGGGTGTGCCAGTGAATGTATTAAGTCAAAAACACGGCGACGCCACGCAGCCGGGACTACGGGACGGGGACGCCCCGTGGAGGTATCACAGATTAGGGAGGGCATGCCTCTATGAAGCACCCTGTGCTCCAGCCTTAGCCCTGTTGGCCCAGACTGGAGCGCGCGCACGTCCGCGTCGCCAACCTGTTCAGCGGCCATGGCTGCATAATCCAACCCGACGCAGACCGGAGCTGTGAGCGCTTCCGCGCCGCAAGCCTGGCCTAGGTCTGCCGCCGCCGAATCTGCCCCCTGGGGGCCTGTCGCTGCCACTGCACGCGAGAGGCAATCTGCCACTACATTGTGTTTACCCGCTACGTGTTGAATGTCAGTGGTAAACTCCGAAATTGCAGCCAGCTGCCTCTGTTGTCGGCCCGACCAAGGCTCTGAAACCTTAGCCATTGCAAAAGTTAAGGGTTTATGGTCCACGTATGCGGTAAAACGGCGCCCTTCCAACCAGAACTGGAAGTGGCAGATGGCCAAATGTAGGGCCAAAAGCTCCCTGTCAAACGCGCTGTATTTACGCTCGCTATCGCGCAATGTTTTGCCAACCGCTCCCACTGCCACGTCGGAGGCGTCTGTGGTTAGCGCCATGCGAGCTGCCGGCACCGGGTGTGCCAATAACGCAGCGTTCGCGAGGGCTGATTTGACTTGTGAAAAAGCGCGCTCCCGATCCGGGGACCACTCGACCTTAGATGCAGGTTTTTGCTTCTTTAATGCCGCGTACAATGGGTGCATGAGCCGTGCCGCGTTTGGGAGGAAACAGTTATAAAAATTGACCATCCCCAAAAATTCTTGCAGTGCCTTAACCGTCTGCGGTTGGGGGAAATCCGTTATCGCGCGCACTTTATCCGGCAGCGGGACCGCGCCTTCTGGCGAGACTCGGTGTCCCAAAAAATCGATTTTCACTACCCCGAATTGGCACTTCGCTGGGTTAATGATTAGCCTGTGGTCTGTGAGCCTCTGAAAAACGGCTGTGAGATGGCTTTCCTGCTCTGCTCCGGATGCGCTGGCTACCAAAATATCATCCAAATAAGCGAACACGAAAGGGAGGTCGCGCAGCACTGCATCCATCATGCGTTGGAACGTCTGCGCGGCGCCCTTGAGGCCGAAAGGCATGCGAAAAACTCGAAAAGCCCGAAAGGGGTTATAACTGACGTTTTGGGTATGTCCTGCGCACGGACTGGAACTTGGTGATAACCACGCACCAAATCTATTTTGGAAAAGATGCGCGCCCCCGCTAAATGCGCCGAAAAATCCTGGATGTGCGGAATCGGATAGCGGTCGTGGGCTGAAGCATTATTTAATCTGCGGAAATCGCCGCAAGGGCGCCACGAGCCGTCAGCTTTGGGTACCATGTGCAGGGGTGACGACCAGGCGCTGTTCGAACGCTGGACTATGCCCAGCTTTTCTAAGTTGGCAAATTCCTCGCGCGCGATGGCCAGTTTAGCTGGGTCCAACCGCTGAGCTTTTGCAAAAACAGGGGGGCCCGAAGTACTTATGAAATGTTCGACCCCGTGTTTGGCAACTGACGCTGAAAATGTAGGGACCGTGAGTGCTGGAAACTGGTTGAGTAATGCATGAAACTTACCACCCGCAGCTGTGACATTGGAATGTGCAGAAGGCAGGGCCACCCGAGCTGTGCAGGAGATAGAGTAGAAAGACAGTGCATTTACAATACGTCTATTAGTAAGATCAACTAACAAACTGTTTGAGCACAAAAAGTCAGCACCTAGCATGTTGTTATTAACTGCGGCGACAACGAAAGTCCACTCGAAGTTGCGCCCGTGAAGGGACAGAAGGAGCGTCTTCTTCCCATAGGTTTTGACCGTGGAGCCGTTCGCCGCTAACACCAGGGGGCCGCTGGCCGGCGCCAGTGTGTCCGCGTAGGTAGCCTTGACAAAACTCAGCTGGGAGCCCGTGTCCACCAGGAATTCTTTCCCAGAATTCGCGTCCGTCACGAAAAGCAGCCTATTCTCCGTGCCGAGAGTCGCGGCTGCTACCGGCTCCCGGTCTTGGCGTTTCCCTGGCGCAGGTACCGGCATGGTGGGACGCATCTGCGGGCTCTCTCGGCAAAACGTCGATGGTAGAAGCAGAGGGCGTTGTCAGCTCCGCTTCTCCTGGTCTCCGCCGCTGCTGCCGTCAGTGGATCCGGTGCCGCAGCCTCAGGTCTCCCTCCTTCTCGCGAGGGGGCGGTCATCTCTGCTGCTGCCGTCGTGGCTGCGCGCCGTCTATGGGAGTCGACGAGCCGTTGCGCCACCTGTCCCAGCTCGTGGTAGTTGCGGCTGATGAGTGGCTGCGAGCTGGCCAGGGCGACTCTCACTGCTGGCGGGAGCATTCTGAGGAAAAGGTGAGCGAAGATAAAGCCGTCGTTGTCCTCACCTCTCAGGCTCATCATCTTCGCCATTAGATCCGCTGGCCTGTCTGCTTCTCCCTCTGTCAGCGCCAGGAGCTTCTCTGCCCGCTCTTCCAGCGAGGGAGTGAAGGCTCGGATGAGGGCATCTTTTAATGCGCTATACTTGTCGTCTTGGGGCGGGTGGTTGGTCAGGCTCTCCACCCGTTGCACTGTGAGGCTGTCCAGCTTCGCGACGACATGGTAGAACCTCGTTGCATCCGCCGAGATTCCCCGAAGGTGGAATTGCGCCTCCACAGTGGTAAACCAGGAGCGTGGGTTATGTTGCCAGAAGTCAGGCAGCTGTAGCGTGGTAGCTGCGTTAACCCGGTTGGCTCCTGAAGAGTCCGGTGCGGAAATCACGCCGTCACCGTCCATAGGTAGTCGTAGGTCACCAGTGTAGAAGATGCCTTACAAACAAGACTGAGTGTATTTTCTCAGGAAAGCTTTATTGAAGGTCCCATCTTCTAACATGAAAGTTCTCAGCAGAAAAAGAAACAGATCCCACTTTCCTCACAGCTTTTATATCCCAGAGATACAAAACCCCCACATCACGTATCTCACACCTTTACCCCACCTAAGTTTGGTAAACACATGAACCACAGTCCCCGAGACTTGCTGGCGCTTCTGTTCTCCTCTCCACCTCGGGGCTCCTGCTGGGACATTGTCTTCCACCTCCGTCTTCCTCCAGCACCCACCTCCTAGCCGAGGTCCCTGCTGGGGCATTGTTCTTATGGACGTTTGATCTGCAGGGTCTGCACCGACATGCCTACTGGAAGCATGTGGGGGGAGAGAGCGTACCATACAAGCATGCCATATATGTGCCTTAAATATGCACCATACCCATACATATTCTCACCCTCCATAGCGACTGGTATTTTCCTAGTTGTATGCCGGAGGGGACCATTGTGTAAGTCTATTGCATCTTTTGCATTCAAAAAACTATTAGTTTGTTACGTCTTTAGGAGAAAGACGTAAAATTTAGGAGAAAACTGACCTCTGACCTTGACCTTAAGGTCTATAATTGCTGCAAAAATCATCCGATCACAGTCAAATTGCAAAATGGCCACCATCAGTGTATAGAACCCTAGTACTATGTTTCAGAACAATCAGAACAAAACTGTAGGACAGTGATGGGTAACTTTGATGCTAGTGAGAGACACAAATTTTTTTCCCTCACTCTCCGAGGGTCAGATTTACATGTAAACCTTCAGTGGAGTTGGGGGGGGGGGGTGCTTTACTTTCTTCAAAGTCAAAAGTTTTACAATTAAAACTTATACTAATTTGAAAAAAAAGCTACTTGGTGGTTTATCATATTACAATTAAAAATACCACTTGTATAAATGAACAAAACCATCAGCATAATAGCTCAAGTAGGTTAATTTTGTCTACTTTTAATTATTTACCTTTTGTTCTTATTAAAGACAAAAATAGAAAGGAGATGATGTAGAAGAACTCAAAAATATGAAAACAGAATCAGACGAGATCCTCATTTCACGTCATTTCATTATTCACAAAGACCCCTGTTGATGTCACACTACACACAGTGCAAGAACGCCTCAGAAATGACAGAACCCTAAAAAGACGCACCAATCTCACAGTTGACAACATATCTGAACTATTACAATTTGTTGCAAAATCCACCTATTTTCAATAGAAAGAAAAAAATCTACAGACAAAAAGAAGGATTTGCAATGGGAGACCCACTATCAGCCATCATGAGCAGCTTTTTCATGGAAAATCTGGAAAACAAAGCCATCAACACAGCACCTACACAATGTAAACCCACCCTCTGGAAGAGATACATGGACGACATTTTGGAGAAAATAAGGAAAGTGTCATGAACTCCTCGTGCGCTTTTCCACAGCGCACGGAGGAGCGGGAAAAAGGGTGAGGATTTACACGCTGTGTTACACCACACACACATTTATTGAACACCGCACCACAAACAATTCTAGTGCATACAATTCACATAGGCTCAGGGTGTCCTCCAGGACACTCCACAGTCTGGGTGAGAATACCAGGGAAGGGACACACACAGATAGTACTCACAAGACTGGAGCTGTCAAAGTAAGTCTGAATAAGCACTGAGTGAACACAGTCCTCTGACGTGACTTCATACGATGAGCGCAGACCGTAGATGAAGTGCAATGACCCAGCAGTGCATGACTGGACAAAGACTCCTTAAGTACATGCATTGCTGGATCCACAAATTGATCACACCTGGGCAAGGAGCGGGAAGATGACACGCGGGAGTGGGAACAGCTGGCAGTGATAGAGAGGGGGCGTGGTCTGACCGGCAGACAGCTAGACAGCGCTCACTCCAGCGTGAGCCCAAGAGGCTGCCTCACCGCTGCCAGCCAGACAGCAGTAGCTATGGGTATGGCAGAGTATACAGAAATACATATTAACATACATAACTAACTAACTAACCTGCACTTATATAGCGCTTTTCTAGTCACAAAGACCACTCAAGCGCTTTCATTAATACTAACCCTCTATTCTAAGGGCCTATAGGAAACAGATATCTAGGGACAATTTAGAACAGCCAATTAACCTAACATGCATGTTTTTGGCATGTGGGAGGAAACCGGAGAAATCCCGGAGTAAACCCACGCAACACGGGGAGAACATGCAAACTCCACACAGATCACTGTTGGTCGGGGGCTGGGATCGAACCCACGATCCCACGATCCCCACAATCCCCCGGCCAAGGGTAAACTGTGCTGCCGCAGTGCTAACCACTGCGCCACCGTGGTACATACATACAACATGGCATGTACCCACAGAGAGGCCAGGGCCGAGAAGGGGGAAACCAAGCCGGCTCGGTTCCTGACAGATCCCCCCCTTTAAGGGGTGGAGTCCCAGACACCCAAAGAACCCCCCCCCCCAACAGGAACAGACAACACAAACTCGGGTGGGAGGTAGGGGGAACAGGAAAGGTAGGGACACAACACCCCGCCCAGGGACCACAATTAACCCCCCCATGTCCACGGGCACTGGGGCTCAGGAGGCCGCCCAGAGTCCCAGGCCCAGCAGAAGGTCCGGTGGACGGAATCCGGTGGTCTGCTGGAACACATGGGCCACCAGACCCGGGGAGTCAATCCTTCCTGTGGCCGGCCAGCGTTATTTATCCACCAGGGCCGGCGGATGAGATGGGAGGTGGCCTGCCTACCGGGAAGCTTGCACGTGGGTGAACGGACCAAAGGGAGGAAACTCCCATGGCATAGGACCGGGAGGAAAAGGGGACCCCGGTGTCCTCATGGCGATCTGCAGCACCCTTGATGACCCCGGCTTGGGACCCAGCTGCACCCGCGATGGACCCCGACCGGGCCGGCTCTGCTGCACCCGCGATGGACTCTGACTGGGCCGGCTCCGCTGCACCCATGATGGACTCTAGTGGGAGCCTTGCAGCACCCGTGGTGACCTCTGGCTGAGGCTCTGCAGCACCTGCGGTGACCTTCGGCTGAGGCTCCGTTGCACCCGTGGTGGCCTCTGGTGAGATCAGCTGCTCTCCGGCAACCCTGTCAGGGGGCTCCAAACCCAGAGAGGGAGGAAGGGAGACCAGATCAGGGTCGCCGGCAGCGGCAGAGCCTGGTGAGGCGGTCCCGGGGGCTACTGGAAGCTGACCCGGGTCCTCCTCACCATGAGTTGGGCAGTGTGACATTGACATAGAAACTATTGCCATAATGGAGCACACTTGCCTGATCTTGGGCTCCACCGCCGTCCAGGACTGCGGCAATTTAGGGTGCGCAGGTTCCTCTGGTCCTTCAGGTGCTACCCCCCCATCGATCTCCTGTGGAACCACTGGCCTTGCGTCATCGTGAGCTGGACCCTCCCGGGCATCTGGTCCCTCTCCCCTCGAGCGACCTGGATCCAGTGCCGGCGAGCTCGTGGAGGTACATAGAAGGGGTTGGGTGAGGTTGTGTGAGGAAACACTACATGCCGCTGGGGTGGAGCACTCGGGGACTGCACACCCCGAGTCTCCTTGCAAGGAGGCAGGAAAAATTGTTCATTAACAGAGAAAGTCAAATGAGAAAAAACTTGCCTGTTCTTCTGGCATTGGACCTCCCCAGCGGCCTTCGGGACATCTCCTCTTCTTTCCTGGTGCTCCTCCAATTCCTCCGGGAACAGGGTGGGGCATGGCTCAGGGCAAGGAGGCAGGGCTGTCGTCAGCGAGGCAGGCCACTTCTTGCGGTGAGAGTTCCTCCTCCTCTTCACAGGCGACTCGGGGACCAGATAATCCGGGATGCGGAGCACCATGCTGGGTGGCAAGTCCGTTGTGCCGAGGAGTACCTCGCGGCGCTCCTCCCGCTCACGATGTTCCTTCTTGACCCAGCTGTTGACCACTGCGAGCAGGTTCACCCACTCCTTGTCTGATGGCAAGCCTGGGGGTTAAGCAGGTGGGGGAGGTGGCACTCTTGCAGCCGGGGGAGCGCATCCTTGGACCTCCCTCTCGCGGCGCTCCTCCTTGGCCACGGAAATGGTTAAGGCTCAACCGCCATGTTGAGCACAACCGCCATGTTGTGCTCAACATGGCGGTTGAGCACAACGAGCAGAGCTGACCACTCCTCATCCGTTGGCACGCCCAAAGATGGATCCCTCGCAGCCTGGGAAGCACATCCTCGGACCTCCCTCTTGCGGCGCTCCTCCTCCGCTGGCAAGGTGGTGCTAGCAGTCCCGTTGTCCTCCTGCAGCTGCTCCAACGCTGGGGATTCTGCCGGCGTGGCTGCAGGGAAAGGCCTTCGTGTGGGCCCCTGGCCAGGATCATCCAGGGCCCCGACCTCCTCCACCATCTGGCGGCTCGGTTCTCGGACCGACAGGCACTCGGGAATTAACGGAGGAGACACAGAGGGGGTAGAAAAAGAGTTTTTAGCTGTTGTTGGTAGAGGGAGCCCAGCGGACTGCTGTAACTGGGCCCCTCTCCCAGGAGACAGACAAGGTTTATTGTCATCAAAATAGATAGAATGAAAAAACACTTGCCTGTCATCCCGGTCTTTGATGTTGACTGCTGCAGCTGACAAGCTGTCATCCCTCTCTGTGTCCACGGTGACTTGGGCCCCTCTACAGACTGGTGGAGGAGCCGTTTCCCTGATGACGGAGGTAGACGTGGCCAGGGTAAATTCAGAGGACCTCACGGCAGCTGGAACAACGACGGCTGCTGCTGATGAGGAGGGTTTCTCCCGGCGTTTTCTCGCGGGGTGACACTCTTTTGTTCTCTGATGCAGACCGTGC
Source organism: Pholidichthys leucotaenia (assembly GCA_020510985.1). Lineage (NCBI taxonomy): Eukaryota > Metazoa > Chordata > Actinopteri > Cichliformes > Pholidichthyidae > Pholidichthys > Pholidichthys leucotaenia. The sequence goes on from CM035845.1 coordinate 291,584,578, forward strand.
TGCAGCGAGAGGGGGGTCAGGCGAAGTGTCACGGAGGCTGATGGTTTGCAGATTACCGGACCTCCGTCTCGACGTTGTGGGGAATGCCAGACCGGGGAAAGAACGCTGGAGCGAGCAGACTGTGGAGAGCAGGTCAGCGAACTGTGGGTAGTTCCATAACCCGGGATACGCCTCCAAGATCCCTACTGCTCCGTCCAGGCTTTCCAGCGTCTTCTTCGGTCCCCGGGCGGTGAGAACTTCATTCACAAAGCCCCGATGAACTCAGCAGCCCATCCCTCCTCCACCGTGGGAAACCCCGCTGCCGTTCCTCTTCCTCGGCGAGACCGGGGCATGACGCTCTCCAGAAACAGGTTAGTCCAGAAAAACAATTCACTAACAAAAAGTGATGTGTGAGTGTAACCCGCTAAATCCTTTTATTCGGGCTGGGTCATTCTGTCATGAACTCCTCATGCGCTTTTCCACAGCGCACGGAAGAGGGGGAAAAAGGATGAGGATTTACATGCTGGGTTACACCACACATTGCCACTGTTGAAGTGGCAGCCAAGGGCAGCGGCCGCAAGGTCATCGGTGCATCTTGTGGTGGCAACCCCCGAACCAAATGGTGGACACCAGTGGTGAGGGGGGTCGTTAGGCTGAAGAAGGAGTTCTATCAAGCTTGGTTGGCTTGTGGGACTCCCGAAGCAGCTGAGGTGTACTGGCAGGCCAAGCAGAGTGCAGCTTGGGTGGTTGCTGAAGCAAAAACTTGGGTGTGGGAGGAGTTCGGTGAGGCAATGGAATAAGGCTCTCCATTGGCCTCGAAGACATTCTGGCAAACTGTCCGACAACTCAGGAGGGGAAAGCAGCTCAGCCCACACTGAGTATGGTGGGGATGGGGCGCTGCTGACTTATCGTTGGGTGGTGGAAGGAATACTTCAAACATCTCCTCAATCCCACGGATATACCTTCCAAAGAGGAAGCAGGGCTTGTGGACGAGGGGGACGAGTCACCCATCACAGGGGCTGAGGTCGCCAAAGTGGTTAAAAAACTGGAAGCCGGACCTCGGGGGTGGACGAGATTTGACCTGAGTACCTCAAGGTCCTGGATGTTGTCGGCCTGTCATGGTTGACACGTCTCTGCAACATTGTGTGGAGATCAGGGACAGTGCCTTTGGCATGACAAACTGGGGTAGTGGTTCCTGTCTTCAAGAAGGGGTCTGGAGGGTGTGTTCCAACTTTCTGAGGAGATCACACTCCTCAGCCTCCCTGGGAAGGTCAATGCCAAGGTACTGGAGAGGAGAGTCTGGCCGCTGGTCAAACCTCGGATTCAGGAGGAGCAATGTGGTTTTCATCTTGGCTGTGGCACATCGGACCACCTCTTTACCCTCTCCAGAATCCTCGAGGGTTTGTGGGAGTTTGCGGGCAAACGTTGGGCAAACTGGTTGGACAAACACATGGATGGTCACCTCATCCATGTGTTTTGTGGACTTGGAGAAGGCATTCGACCGTGTACCTCATTGTTTTTTGTAGGGGGTGCTTCGGGCGTATGGGGTATCAGGCTTGTTATCTATCTGGTCTCTATACGACCATTTTGAGAGTTTGGTTTGTATTGCCAATACTCGGTTTGACTCATTTTCAGTGAAAGTTGGACTCTGCCAGGGCTGCTCTTTGTCACCAATTCTGTTCATAATTTTTATGGACAGGATTTCTAGGTGCAGCCAAGAAACAAAGGGTGTCATGCTTGGTGACCACAAAATTGTATCTCTGCTGTTTGCAGATGATGTTGTCCTGTTGGCTTCATCCAGCCATGAACTACAGGTCTTACTGGGATGGTTTGCTGCTGAGTGTGAAGCGGCTGGGATGAGAATCAGCCCCTACAAGTCCGAGTCCATGGTCCTCAGCCAGAAAAAGGTGGCTTTTCCTCTCCGGGTTGGGGATAAACTCCTGCCCCAAGTGGAGGAGTTTAAGTATCTTGGGGTCTTATTCACGAGTGAAGGGAGAATGGAGAGTGAGATTGACAGACGGATTGGAGCATCATCTGCAGTGATGTGGATGTTGTATTGGTCTGCCATGATGAAGGTGGAGCTGAGCTCTAAGGCAAAGTTATCAATTTACCGGTCAATCTACATTCTTACCCTCACCTATGGTCATGAGCTTTGGGTAATGTCTGAAAGAATAAGACTGTGGATACAAGCGGCTGAAATGAGCTTTCACTGTAGGATTGCTGGACTCACCCTCAGAGATAGGGTGTGGAGCTCAGTCATCCGGGAGAGGCTCAGAGTAGAACCGCTGCTCCTCCACATTGAAAGGAGCCAGTTGAGGTGGCTTGGGCATCTGATCAGGATGCCTCCTGGACGCCTCCCACTTCAGCCTCGTTTCTTCCTCTCTTGGTGCCGTTTGCGCCTTTTGCTGGGCCAGATAACAATCCACGGATCACCCAGTAGTTTGACGATTTCCTCTGGGATGTGGTATTGATTACTGGAATAAGCACTGGAAATGTTGGAGGTGAGTTGGCAGCCAATGCCTAGAAGTTCCTGGTGACTATAGGTAATTAGTCCATCTCAGAAGGAGGACAGAAAAAGGCAGGAAAAACACAAAAACAAGCGTAGAAGTTTGGAGCGTCTCCATAAAGCTTGTTATTAGAGGGACGCAGGAAGTGCTCTAAAATTTCCCAGTAGATGGCTGTGCTGACTTTCATCCATCCATCCATCCATCCATCCATCCATCCATCCATCCATCTTCTACTGCTTTTCTGGAGGTCTGGGTTGCGGAGGCAGCAGTTCAAGCAGAGAAGCCCAGACTTCCCTCTCCCCAGCCACCTGCTCCAGCTCTTCAGAGAGGATACCAAGGCCTTCCCAGACCAGCTGGGAGACATAGTGTCTCCAGCGAGTCCTGGGTCTGCGCCGGGGTCTCCTCCCAGTGGGACGTGCCCGAAACACCTGAAGTGGGAGGTGTCCAGAAGGCATCCTGATCAGATGCTCAAACCACCTCAACTGGCTCCTTTCAATGTGGAGGAGCAGCGGTTCTACTCTGAGCCTCTCCCGGATGACTGAGCTCCTCACCCTATCTCTGAGGGTGAGTCCAGCAATCCTACGGAGAAAGCTCATTTCAGCCGCTTGTATCCGCGATCCTGTTCTTTCAGTCATTACCCAAAGCTCGTGACCATAGGTGAGAGTAGGAACGTAGATTGACTGGTAAATCGACAGCTTTGCCTTAGAACTCAGCTCCCTCTTCACCACAACAGATAACACACCACAACAGTGCAAATTAACCTGGCTTTTGGTAAATTTACACCCCTACCTCTCAAAAGGTCTTTGCACAGCCCTGAAATTAATTCATGTGGCTAGTAAACTGAAGCCAACTACAACGCATTGGAGAAAAATGATGTTATATAGCATAAACTGTGATAACCAAATGTTGCTGTTTTAGGGCTCAGTGATTTAAAATTCAAACCGCTGCATAATTTAAGAAAAAACCTTACTTTTAACATTTTTTTTTCTTCCTTTGCTCTGCTTTGATTGTCCTCCATACTGGAGTCTGCCAGCCACAGCCAGAGGTCGCTGGCATCCCACCTGTAGAGGGCACCCATTTGCCACAAATACACACACAGCACACATAATTAGTTTGATGGGCGGCCATACCAGCAGCAACTCTCTCGTGTTTTTGTGTTTCTATCTGCTTATTCCTGTTTATAGTGTGTCTCTTTTTAACCAGGGCTCGGTAGGAAGATTCAGGTTAAGACTTGACCAAGTTTTTTTTTGTTTTAGCCCGGTCTTTCTCTTAGTTTTTTGTCTTCCTTGGGCAATGGATATCAACAGAGAGGGGGGCGGACGGATTGTTTACACACATGACCAGCTGATTGCGCTGAGGAGGCCAGCCCTGCTGCCCGGAGCAAAGTTCCTCATCTCGGATGAGCTAAAGAGGAGATGCCGTGGGCGAAGGGCTGGAGCTAAGGTGAGGAGAAGGAGGAGGAAGTATAAGCTGGGTGTACCAAAGGTCATCACTGGGAACGTGTGATCGCTCGGAAACAAAACAGATGAGCTTACAGTGCTGGTCAGGACGCAAAAGGACTATGGTGAGTGTAGTATCATGTTTTACAGAGACGTGGTTACACTCACAGATCCCGGACGTTAACGTAGCAACACCTGGCTTCAAGACTATACAGGGGGACAGAGATGTGATAAGTAGCAGATAAAAGAGGGGAGGAGGAGTGGCACTTCTTGTGAATGAAAGGTGGTGTAATCCTGGACACATTTACTTGAAGGAAAAGTGCTGCAGCCCGGACAATGAACTGCTGGCTGTGAGTATGCAACCTTATTATATGCCACGAGAAATGAAGTGTGCCTTAATTATTATCGTCTACGTCCCTCTGTCAGCTGACGCAGCGGTGGCCTGTGACGTCATCAGCTTCACTGTCGCCACATTACTGGAGAAGCACCCATATAGTGCAACAGCTCTACCCCCATTGGCAAATCGGATCACTGCATGGTCATGTTAACACCCAAGTACATTCCCCTTGTGCAAAGGCAGCCTGCTTATACACAGACTGTGAGGAGGTGGAGACAGGTGGCTGCTGATGCACTGCAGGACTGCTTCGAGATGACAGACTGGGGCGTACTCTGTGAACCACATGGGGTGGGCATAGATAATATGACCGACTGCATCACAGAATACATCAGATTCTGTGAAGACACAACCATGCCAGCTCAAACTGTACACTGCTTCTCCAACAACAGACCATGGGTCACCAGTGACCTGAAAGCACTTCTGAACAAAAGGAAGAGAGCTTTTAGGGCTGGAGACAAGGAGGAACTGAGGGGAGTGCAGCATGAGCTGAGAGAGATGCTGAGGAGATGCAAGGACAATTATAGGGGGAAGTTGGAAGAGAAACTCAGGCAAAACAATGCTAAAGATGTGTGGGTGGGAATGAAACAAATAATTGGGTTCAAGGGGAGAATCAAGCAGACGTCTGGGAGCCAAGAGAGAGTTGATGAACTGAATCTGTTTTTTAATAGGTTCAACTCACAGTCTGTCACCCCAACAATACAGCCAGACCCCCCCACACCCCTCCCCACCCATCCTCCTGTGCAGCACCTCTCTTCATCTCCCCCCTCACCCCCCTCCTCCTCCTCAGGGGACACCAGGACCCTCCCTCACATCACGGTGACTACAGACCAGGTTAAGAAGCAGCTGGAGAGACTCCGTCAGTGGAAGGCTGCGGGCCCTGATAGCATCTCCGCCAGGATCCTGAGGACCTGTGCCAACCAGCTAGCCGCGGTACTGAAACACCTGTACAACCTGAACCTGAGTCTGGAGAGAGTACCAGTGCTGTGGTGTGACTATTGACCAGTTGCCCTCACATCTCATGTGATGAAGGTCCTGGAGAGACTGGTCTTAGCCCACCTGAGGCCGCAGGTGAGGACGTGGCTGGACCCTCTGCAGTTTGCATATCAGCCCCATTTAGGAGTTGAAGATGCTGTCATCTACCTGCTGCAACAAGCCCATCTGCACCTGGATGGTGGAGGAGACACTGTGAGAATCACTTTTTTTGATTTCTCCAGTGCCTTTAACACTATCCAGCCACTGCTGCTGGGTGAGAAGCTGCGAGTGATGGGGGTCAACAGCTCTGTGATCTCTTGGGTTACTGACTACCTAACAGGCACGCCACAGTTTGTCCAGCTGGGCAGTGTCTTGTCTGGCGTGGTGGTTAGTAATACGGGAGCTTCACAGAGGACTGTGCTCTCTCCTTTTCTCTTTACCTTATACACCACTGACTTTCAGTACAACACTGAGTCATGCCACCTGCAGAAATTCTCTGATGACTCAGCTGTTGTGGGGTGTATAAGAGGTGGAGAGGAGGGGGAGTACAGGGCACTGGTAGACAGATTTGTGGAGTGGACAGAGCAGAATCACCTGAGGCTGAATGTCAGCAAGACCAGAGAGATGGTGATTGACTTCAGGAAGAAGAGGACGCCTTCTCAGCCATTGCAGATTAGGGGGGAGGATGTGGGAGTGGTTGAGGACTACAGATACCTGGGTGTCAGGATCAGCAACGGGTTGGACTGGAGATCCAACACCGATGCTGTGCACAAGAAGGGGATTAGCAGACTCTGTTTCCTGAGGAAGCTGAGATCCTTCAACGTGTGCAGCAGGATGCTGGAGCTTTTCTACCAGACCGTTGTTGCCAGCACCATCTTCTTTGCTGCTGTCTGTTGGGGTAGCAGTATCAGGGCCAGAGATACCAACAGACTTGACAAGATTATCAAGAGGGCTGGCTCTGTAATTGGTCTCAGACCGGAGACCTTTGAGACAGTGATGGAGAGGAGAACACTAAATAAACTGCTATCTGTCATTGACAATCTCGATCACCCCCTCCACCACACACTGGACAGACAGCGAATCACTTTCTCCAGTAGACTACTACAGCTTTGCTGTCGAACGGCCAAGTACAGGAAATCTTTCCTGCCGCATGCCATTTCACTGTACAATAACTCACTATGATGTTGTATTCTGGTCACAACTATGTTGCCATACTGCATCTTACAGTTTAACTGGTACCTCACATTTCACTCTGCTCCTGATAGTCCTGCATTGTGCAGCGGCTATGATTCATGTGTCTATACGAGTCATCATATATTAAGCAATGATGTATACAGGTTTTTATAGTAGTGTTAGTTTTACTTTCCATGGGTAATCCCTTTGTCTGTCATGCGTGTGTTTCTGTCGTTTGGTTGCCTACTGTCATGCTGCTGTTACACTGTAATTTCCCAGTTTGGGATCAATAAAGTACATCTATCTATCTATCTATCTATCTATCTATCTATCTATCTATCTATCTATCTATCTATCTATCTATCTATCTATCTATCTATCTATCTATCTATCTAATTATGAATCTTTTATTATTATTTTTATTCTTCTGATATCATGACACCCTCAAAAGAATGTGCCCTGGGTGCCCGCTCACATAGCACATATCTGAGTCCGCCACTGCTGTCTTTCTTCAAGGACACTGATAAGGACACTGGTAAGAATTCAAAATATTGTCATTTAAGGCTATATGTGTGTTTATTGCACATTTATAGTTAGTGATATCCTGAAAAGTGATTCAACTCTGTCATTCATTCAATGTGCATTTGGAAAAGAAAAAACAAAACAAAACAAAACAAAAAAACCCCAAACGCAACAATTTACTCAAAGTAATATTTCTTACTTTTCTGCAGAGAATATGCCAGATCTGTCATGGAGGGCATGAACATTGGGCTGATTATGCACCATTTCTGTTTTTTTTGTGTGTGTGTTTTGTTCTTTGATACTTTTATTTGGTTATTTTCTTATGTTCTGGTTTTGTTTAGCATGATACTAGCCTTGTTACTTCCTGTTGGGTTCTTGTTGGTTTACTTTCATGTGTATTTCTATAGCTTTTTTAATTCTTGTTAGGTGTTTCTTGTATTACTGTATATGTTCCTCTTGATCCTGTTTTATATATTGATCTCTGTGGGCTGCACTACGAAGTGAGATTAGTGGTTCAGAAGGGTAAAGTGAGGCTTCAGTTGGGGTTTTCTGAATCATGAAGCTGGCTCTCTTTTTATTTGGTTTTATTGGGATACCATGATAAAAATGCACAAGAGAGATGAAGAAGAGAGTGCAGGCAGGGTGGAGTGGGTGGAGACAAGTGTCAGGGGTCATTTGTGACAGAAGGGTAGCAGCAAGAGTGAAAGGCAAGATTTACAAGACGGTAGTGAGACCTGCTATGATGTATGGTTTGGAGATGGTGACGCTGACAAAAAGACAGGAGGTGGAGCTGGAGGTGGCATAATTGAAGATGCCGTGGTGAACCAGCACACTGCGGACGGTCATTATCTGTCACCCAGAAGCAAACAGAGGGGACTGAATAATGGACTCGGGGGATAGTACCCCACAGGGGTAATTACACCAGACTCTAAGACATCTCCGCCTCCTGCTGCTTTAAACTACAGCACAGGGAGGCGAATGTATGGTAGGAAGGTAACATGTGTTATGTTAATAGTGCCACACAGTGCTTTTCTATATAACATGTGTTATTATAATCTTGCCACTCATGGCCTTTGTCAGATCTAATGAATATGCGCCAGCCTCAGTTCCTACGCACAGGTCAATAAAGCTATATAAGAGAGCGCAGAAGAACTGAGGAGAGGCTTTTCCAGACTAGGCTCTTCACAGCCCCAGCGCCCACGCTGGGGTCCCAGGCTATACACATGATAGAGGGTTCAATAAAGAATCTGTGACAACCCATGCACGTGCCTCGCCGCCACATCCTTTCCCTTTTATCAAATCAAATCAAATCAAATCAAATCAAATCAAATCAACCTTTACTGTCATCGTCGTCAGCCTCCGTCGGTCTATGATGACCATGGAAGAGAATCCTAAACGTCTACTCTGCTGGAACAGCACCGCCTGTGGCTGAACAGGCCGATGCGCACCGGTGTTCTACCTTCCAGCGTTGGGCGTTGGTAGGATTCAAGCCTGGGCAGGAAGATATGGAGGACAAGATGTTACCCATGTTTATTGTCATATTGCTGTACATACAACTGTAGTGCAGGCAAGATGAAATTGCGTTTCTCTCGGCATCCATATAAGTAGAAGAACATGATTTAAGACACACTCACATATATGTTTTACCCTCTCCATTGGTGACCTGACGTGAATGGACTGTCTCTCCCTTCTGCCCTGCTGTGGACTTTTTTTTCTCCACATTGGTGACTTGACGGAGATGAACTGTCTCTCCCTTACGCCGCACACCACATTGGTGACCTGACATGGGATGACCGTCTGCTCCCTTTCACCGCGCTGTGGATTCCAGAGACTGGGCATCGCCTACATCCTTCTCATCCACACTGGAACGCACGCGCCCATTCCTCTCTCCACGATGGCGACCTCCAGGGACAGACGGAGAGCACGGTGTGGGGGCTGTGACGCACGAGGATCAGCGACACGAGTTACGCACAGAAACAGCCTGAACGGGGAAGATCGGTGCAGACTGCATTGATTTCCATCAAGCTCCCCGACCCTGACTCACCTCCCAGCAGCGGAATTCAGTGCACTGAAGCCCCGTGCGCACACCACAGGATTACGAGGACAGCGCAACTTCCAGCTATGTGGACACTGCGCCACAGTGTGTGCCACGCACCAGGGACAAACTGGCTCCACACATCAGCCTCCGCAGCTCCACTTGCATGGAGAACACAGCCGATCGTCATCCTGGGAACCTTTAGGGCTGCCCTTGCACCTAAAGCGGACGTGCAGCCCCGCACGCAGGACATGTGTTTGTTTCTCAGCCGCTGCACACAACGGGAGTTTAGCTGATTGCTTTCCCTGATGCCTTTAGGGCTGCTCCCGCTCCTAAAACAAAACTGCCAAGTCTCTCACACAGCTTCAGTTTTTTTCCACAGCCGCTACGCATCCTCGGGGAATTTGGCCGTTCGCTTCCCCACATCCTCGCAGGACTGAGCCGCACGAGGAGTCAGAGATTTAATTTTTTTGCACAACCACTGTGGATCACTGTCAGGTTTACCAGGAAAATTCCTCATCCATGGCTGATCCGCACACAATTTTTGCGCGGCCCAGACACTTTTGATGTCCTGGGCCGGCACTCACCTATTCCCACCCACCTCCCCCTCATCCTCCACATGGTTCTTCCCGCACCTCCCTCCCTAAAGCCTGCCGATTGCCGGTTTTGTCCCATTACGCGTGACGCGCACCGGCCCCGTGCGCCCATGATCCAATGCCGTTCAATGTGTTGGAACTCGGAGCGGAGCAGACTCCCCTTTTCACCCCACGGACTAACATGCCCTCTGACACTCCTCACCAGCAGGACACTTCCACCAGAGCGGCAACCCCCCGTTGCAGCCTCCACGGGCATCGACTGGAGCCCAAACAACCGGGGAGTCACAGCCCCTTCTGGATGTTCGGGGGGGGGGGGGGACTGTGTGGTGAACCAGCACACTGCGGACGGTCATTATCTCTCACCCAGAAGTAGACAGAGGGGGCTGAATAATGGACTCAGGGGGATAGCACCCCACAGGGGTAATTACAACAGACTCTAAGACATCTCCACCTCCTGCTGCTTTAAACTACAGCACAGGGAGGCGAATGTATGGTAGGAAGGTAACATGTGTTATGTTAATAGTGCCACACAGTGCTTTTGTATATAACATGTGTTATTATAATCTTGCCACTCATGGCCTTTGTCAGATCTAATGAATATGCACCAGCCTCAGTTCCTACGTGCAGGTCAATCTGTGTTGGCCCTGCGATGGACTGGCGATCTGTCCAGGGTGTACCCTGCCTCTCGCCCAAAGATGCTGGGATAGGCTCCAGCTCCCCCGCGACCCGAAAAAGGATTAAGCGGAAGAAGATGAATGGATGAAGAGAGTGCAGAAGAACTGAGGAAAGGCTTTTCCAGACTAGGTTCTTCACGGCTCCAGCGCCCACGCTGGGGTCCCAGGCATACATATGATAGAGGGTTCAATAAAGAATCTGTGACAGCCTACGCTCGTGCCTCGCCTCCACATCCTTTCCCTTTTACCCTCTACAGTGCTAAAATTCTCATTGGGAGTGACTAGGAGGGACAAGATTAGGAATGAGTATATCAGACGGACAGCTCAGGTTGAGTGGTTTGGAGACAAAGTAAGAGAGGCAAGGATGAGATGGTTTGGACATGTGCAGAGGAGGGATAGTGGCTATACTGGAAAAAGGATGTTGAAGATGGAGCTGCCAGGCAGGAAGAAAAGAGGAAGACCACAGAGAAGACTCATGGATGACATGGAGAGGGTTGGTGTTACAGAGGAAGATGCAAGGGATAGGGTGCTTGATTGATGATGGATTAATGAGGGAACAGCTAAAATAACAAAACTTGTACTACTGTTACAATACTTTTAGAGGGGAGTGTGTGTGCTTTGTTGCTTTTTTAAATAACAAATTCTATAACCATTTTTCTCTTGTTTATACTTTTGGTTCACTTTCGTTCCTTTTTTCAATAGTACAATTCTCTTATTATATCCCCTTTCTATGATTTTTAAAATTCTTTACTTTTCTTTATTATGGTGATTCTCTTTTCTCTTCATTTTTTCCTCCCATTTACTCTCCACCCTCCCCCTTTCTTTCACTCCTTGTCTTCCTCTCTCACATCTTTCTGGTGTGACCTAATCTCAGTGGATCAAGTGCCATCTCTCTGCTGTAATTAAAGTCCAGGTTACCGCACTTTGCTCTGGTGTCTGGTGACAAGACAAACAGGAGTTCTTCTCCTCCTCCTCCCTCTTTTTTGTGCTTGATTGCCTCCCCACTTAATCTTTTAATCATTTTGTCTATACTTTTCTTTTCTCATTTCTTTTAACCTGTCTCTTCATTTTAGTTGTATTCCTCTGTTTATCCTGTTATCTCTCTTCAAGTATTTAGAGATTTTTCCACTTTTAGATGGTTTTTGATAACCTTTCAGACATCCTATATAATAAAAAATAGTTTTGGTGTTTTGTGTTGTTTATACAGTATATGGTAAAATTATATTAGTATTAGCATTATATCGCCATTTTATCATGGTGGAGGGGTTTTGTGTGTCATAATGATTCCAGGAGCTATGATGTCTTGGGCAATTTGCTCCTACTAGGGTCTCCCAGGGCAAATTGGTCCTGGGTGAAGGGCCATATTAAGAGCAGTCCAGTTGATCCCCATAAAAAAATAGCTGTGTACCCCACCCATTTTGGGGTTATCGGGACCCAAGTGCTTTCAGGGGCAAGCACCTGTCATCCAGGACTCTGTCCATAGGACCCAGCTAGGCTCAGCCTAAGTTAGTCATATGGTTGGGCAGCAGTCTGGGCTTCACTGCTTAGACTGCTGACCCCACGACCCAGAGCCCCAGATAAGTGGTAGAAATGGATGGATGGATGGAAGGAAGGAAGGAATTTTATGGTTTATTTACTATTAAAAGTTATTGTTCAACAAACAGCATCGTCTATGGTCTGAACACCTTTGTTATGTCGCTCCTAAAGCTGGGTTCACACTATAGCGTTTGGACTGACTTTTACAAACGTTTTGAAAAATCTGAGAAATTAGTCCAAATGTTGGTGAAATTACGTTCGTGAGCAGGTGTTTTTTTTAATCCAGTGCACAGCAACTTTTACGAACTTTTGCTAGCATTTGCCAACACTGCATTCAGCAGTGGCAAACCTTTACCAACTTAGGCTAGCATATGTGTAGCTGTTGCCAACTTAATTTAAGCAAACGAATACTCAGTACAGGTCAGCTGACATCAATGTCAGGTGACACTCGTGTAAAGATCAGCATTTGTGGAGGCTTCCTGCCATTCTAGACCTGCTTTTTTGGGTGGATTCACACTACAATGTTTGGACCAACTTTTACTGATGTTTTGCCAAACGTCTGGCTCTGCTGGCAAAAGTTGATAAAAGTTAATGACTGCTGGTGTTTGCTGGCAAACGCTGGCAAGGGTTGTGTGCTATGAAAATTTTCAACATGCTGAAAATTTGCCAACATTTGGAAATAAATGCTAGTGAAAGTTGTGCTCAGTTTGTAAAAGTTCCTCAGCGCTGGGCTAAGTTATGGAGAGTTCACCTAAGTCGGCCTAAGTTAAGATCTGTTGGCAAACGTTGACTGAAATGCCGGCGGAAGCAGATGTTTTTAGACCAAAAACTCACTTTAGACATGCATGGACACAAGAGCAATGGAGAGATGGGGGAATTTTGTAAAGACCCGAGCGCCGGTTCTGATCGCGCTCGGGCTAAGTTATTCTCGCTGCCGGCCTTGACAGCTGCGGGCTGTATTCTGGCCTCACCGGGCTCTTATTGTGAAAGTGTTCAGTGGGGCTTCCACCTGTCAAGGGTCGGTCAGCTGTTTGTCATTACCGTCGTTAGTGCCTCGCCTTTATTAACCCGGCACTGGCGATGGTAAGACGCAGGAGTATTAGTCAACATCTGGTCAACAATAGTCGACATTGGTCTACAATTAGTCAACATCTGGTCAACAACAGTCGACACTGGATCAACATTACATTAGGATTGTTTGAGTGTCTTCGTCCTGCCAAGTCTGGGTCTACGCCTCGTCGTGCCTGTGAGTGCCGTAGACCTTCATGTCAGGTTCGTTATTATAGCTTTGTCACAGTTTAGCTCACGGTGGCTGGGGTTAGCCCTGCGAGCCTAAGTCTCGTCTATGTGTGTGTTTGCCCTCAGGGGCTCATAGCTTTGTTGTGTCACATCTGTCAATAAATAACATCTTAGCCAAACTCTCTGGTGAACTCTGTGGCGTCTCTTGGTGATCCGCGAGGATCATCACATGACAGTATACTCCTGCCAGGTCGCCTAAACGGAGGCGCCACACCGAGACGCCTTTTCACCGTGAGTTTGTGCCGTAATTGGACTGTTTGTTCTTCCCTGTCTGGGTGCCTGTTGCTGGGAGAATGCCGTCATCCAGGGGTCGCGGTCGGCGCCTGGACAGAAGGCTAGCGGAGGTTCTGGAGTACGTGGACTGCACGTTATTCTCCGCTACGCTGTGGGACGCTCCCAGCGACGTGTGCAGGCATTTGGACTACGCTGAGGAGCTTTTGGACAACCTTCCCCTCGATAGTTACGACCACCTGGAGGTGATAACGAGGTGGGAGGAACTCGCCATTCAGTGCGAGTTACTTCGTGGGCTGGAAGAGAAGAGCAGGAAGCAGGGGAGGAGGCATCCCCGCTCCCCGCATTAGTGTCCTGTCCCGGAGCGGGTCCAGGAGTACGCGTCGTCTGGGGGCCGACAAGGACGTCGGCGTAATGGCGCGGGCAACCCTCAGCGGAATCCCTGGCTGGACTCGCTGCCGGCGTATCCCGTCAGCGAATCTCCGAGAGCGGCCGCACCTTGTCTTCCCAGGGGGCCCTCTGTCACCATCCAGCGGGGAGAAGGAGGAACGACGTCCCCCACAGCAGGAACCATCTCTGCCCCGGGAGGAAGGCAAGTGCACGATAATTTCTTACATCATGATATTATTCTGCCTTGTTTGACTCCTGGGGATGGAGTTCAGGGTTCGCAGCCCCCCGAGCTCCCTCCACCTGCTGTGGATGAAATTATTAAACCTACTGCCTCTGTGTTCTCCCCCGTCGAGCGGTCCGCGACGCCAGGCCAGCGTCGTCGGACGAAGAGGGCCCCTGCAGTGCTGGACAGCCTGCATCCGGTCCCTTGGACGGAGGAGAGGAGCGGACTGCGGCCCAGAGCCTGAGCCGACGAAGAAGCGTCCCCGGGTCTCCTCGCCGGAGTGGTCCAAGCCAGTGGGTCAAGGGTTCCCTGCCTCCACGCCATACGGGTCGTCAGCGTGGACAACAGTGTGGGAGGAACCTGAGGCTGCAGATGACATCGTGCCAGCTGCGGAGCCCGACGCAGCTGAGTCCGAGCCAGCTGACGAGAGTTGCCCTGAACCCGGATCATCGGAGACCTGGGTGGCAACGGAACCCAAGTGCAGGCAAATGCTCCCTCTCCTGTCTCAATCCCCTGTTGAGCATTTTTGCCTGCCTCTCGGGGAGGCGAGTGAGAAGCAGCCGTCTGCTGCACCCGAGCTCGTCTCGCTGGGTTCCGTTGCTACCGGTGATACTGATCCTGGTTTTCCTGTCCCCGAGCTTTGTTTTAGTGTCGCCGGCGGGGAACAGGTCGCTGTCACCAAGGTGGAGGTCCCAGGTTCGGGGGTGGAGTTCGTCAGCGGAGCTGCACTGGAGGCCCAATCGGGGCCCACCGCGGGGGCGGTTTCGGCCCAATCGGGGTTCAATGTGGGTGCACCGGGGGCCCAATCGGGGTCCACCGCGGAGGCGGTTTTGGCCCAATCGGGGTCCGACGTAGGTGTGTCGGAGGCCCAATCGGAGTCCACCGCGGGTGCAGATCCGACCCAATCGGGGTCCAACGAGGGTGCACCGGAGACTCGATCGGGGTCCACCGTGGGTGCGGTTCTGGCCCAATCGGGGCCCAACTTGGGTGCAGCTGGGACCCAATCTGGGTCCAGCGGTGATGCAGCGCGAGCGAGGTCCATAGGCGGAGGAGGAGTTGCAGACCCTTCGCGGAGCGGATTCCTGGCTCACCCTGCTCATCGATTCCCTCTGAGTCAACGCCCCTATTCATCATCGCCGGGGGTCATGGGGGTCCCTGTTCACTCGCCCCGGTTCTCCCGAGTTTTGTTCTCGTCTGGGAGGCCGCTGCGGGTTGCTGATGCCCTGGACTGGTGGCTGAGGGACACGGGTCGGCCGCCGGAGGGACTGTTTCGCCGGTTTGGCGCTTCGGTTCGGCCACCTGACCTGTTGTGTGTGCCATGGGGCAACCTGATTCGACCACCGGATGAGCGGACGTGCGGGACTTTGGACTCTGGTGAACCGCTTGGTCTGCCTCCTTTGACCACCGGTCGACATAAACTGTTGGGGGGGGGGGGGGTAGTGGTCCCTGGGTTTGTCTCAGTGTTTGTGTTTTTTTCCCTTTGTCCTGGTTATTTTGTATCTGGCGTTCATGCCTTGCAGTAGCCTTGTTGGCATATGTATAGTCTGGGTTGAGCGGGTATGCTCTGTTTTTGTTTCATGCATAGTTTGATATGAGCGAGTAGTGCTCTGTTTTTTTTTTTGTTTCATGTATAGTCTGGTATGAGCGAGTAGTGCTCTGTTTTTTGTTTCATGTGTAGTCTGATTTGAGCGAGTAGTGCTCTGTTTCTTTTTTTGTTTCATATATAGTCTGGTATGAGCGAGTGTGCTCTGTTTTTGTATTTAATTTTTCTGACCCTGTAGTTCTGGTTTTTGTTTTGTGCATTTTCTTGTTAGTCTTGTCATTGTCTTGTATGTTTTTTTTCTGTCTGTTTTGTTCCTGGGTTGGTTTCTCTCCCTCCGCACCTGTCCCCCTACCTCCCACCCTGGGGGGGCGGGGGGGCAAGGTGGTTCCTTGGGGCGTTCGGAGTCCGCCCGTGGAGGGAGGGTACTGTTATGACCCGAGCGCCGGTTCTGATCGCGCTCGGGCTAAGTTATTCTCGCTGCCGGCCTTGACAGCTGAGGGCTGTATTCTGGCCTCACCGGGCTCTTATTGTGAAAGTGCTCGGTGGGGCTTCCGCCTGTCAAGGGTCGGTCAGCTGTTTGTCATTACCATTGTTAATGCCTCGCCTTTATTAACCCGGCACTGGCGACGGTAAGACGCAGGAGTATTATCAATCAATCAATCAATCAATCAAAGACTTTATTCCAGACTCAAGGTCCATCAAGAGAAAAATAAACAAGTAAAGTAAAAAAAAAAACAAGACAGTTGAAACAATCAAAAAGTTACAAGAAACACTAAGACATAACTGCTTAAAGAAGTACAAAGACAGTACAGACTTTAAAAAGACTTAAAAAGACTACTGTACCAGTGCCTTCTAAACTGTGACTGACAGCGAATAGAACTGAGCTTAATGCTAGACATGACTTGAATGATTTCATTTCTAGATACATCAAGCCGACAGATGAATTTATACATAAAATTCCTTATTACTGCATGCAGAGTATTTACACGTGATGAGACAAATAACTCGGAAGCACTGCACCATCGAGGCTTTTTAAGTAAAATTCTTAATGCATCATTGTAGGCAACCTGTAATTTCTGCATACTTAGTTTCCTATAATTTATCCATAAATGAGCAGTGTATAAAGGTGCACAATAGGTTTTAAAAAGAACCAGTTTCACCTCATCAGAACAAAAACCAAATCTGCGTGCAAGAATATTTGCTTGCACGTAGATTTTGCAGCGTTGTCTGAAAATATCATCATCATCAGTCATTCTATCGTTAATAACATGTCCCAGATATTTAATTTTATCCCTGACAATTAATTCCCTGCCTGCCAATTCAAAGACAGGGAATTTCATTAACAAATCTTCTTTAGTGCGGCAGATCAGCACACAACTCTTATTTGTATTATATTTTATGTCATTTTCCTCTCCATAAGCACTACACACTCTTAATAACTCCTGAAGACCAGCACTACTTGGACTGAGAATAACTAGATCATCAGCATACATAAAATGATTCACTAACTTATTCCCTATTAAACACCCAGTTTTACAGGCATTCAGTTGCTTTGACAACTCATCCATGTAAAGATTAAATAGAATAGGGGACAATATACTGCCCTGTCTGACACCACTGCTCACACCAAATGGTGATGAATGACTCTTCCCCCATTTCACCAGCATCTTCTGTTGTGCGTACCAGTAAATCAGGATACGTACTAAGTACTTGGGCACCCCCCTGTCAATCATTTTCCTAAACAGTATCCTGTGATTAACACGGTCAAACGCCTTGGAGGCGTCAATAAAGCACAGAAAAACTGAAGAATTTTGATTTCTGTATTTATTTATAATTTCTTTTAAGGCATATATGCACAGATCTGTTCCATGATGGGGTTTGAATCCAAATTGATGATCAGTAGATTTGATGAATACATTTAATTTTTCAAACATGATTTTTTCCGGTACTTTAGATATTATATTGGCTAAAGCTATGGGTCTGTAATTATCCAGGCTACACAGCTTGCCAGCTTTATCTTTAATGACTGGTACCAACACAACAGACAATAATGATTCTGGTAATATCCCATGAATCATGAAGCTGGTGAAACAGATTGCAAGAAGAGGAGCAATTCTTGAGCTAGCGTATTTAAGATGCTCAGCAGAAATACAGTCTAAACCACTCGCTTTGTTATCTGATAGCTCTCTAATGGCTTTGATCACTGCATGAGTGTCAATCAGGAGCGAATCGTCCATTTCTACTTTCCCTACCTTGTAAGTTTCATCCTTAGTTGAATTAAATAATGAGTAAAAGTGTTGCCGCCAAAGATCTACAATATTTTCTGTACCTGAAATGCCTTCCAAAGTACAGGGCAAAGGCGTTTTACTGTTACTAATCCATCTAAGCTCCTTCCAAAATTCTGTGACATTCTTATCTAACAATTTCTTGGCCAGGGAATTACTTCTCATAAGCTGCTCATTTTTAGAGATATGACGAATAGCATACTTAAACTTAGCATTTGTACATTTCTTCATCTCAAATTCTGGCCCTTGTCTGGGTCTCCCAGCCACCACCCATGCTTTATATGCTTCCCGAGCTTCAGAATAAGGCACAGCTACGGCCTCATTAGTCAACATCTGGTCAACAGTAGTCGATATTGGTCTACAATTAGTCAACATCTGGTCAACAACAGTCAACATTGGATCAACATTACGTTAGGATTGTTTGAGTGTCTTCGTCCTGCCAAGTCTGGGTCTACGCCTCGTCGTGCCTGTGAGTGCCGTAGACCTTCATGTCAGGTTCGTTATTATAGCTTTGTCACAGTTTAGCTCGTGGTGGCTGGGGTTAGCCCTGCGAGCCTAAGTCTCGTCTATGTGTGTGTTTGCCCTCAGGGGCTAATAGCTTTGTTGTGTCACGTCTGTCAATAAATAACATCTTAGCCAAACTCTCTGGTGAACTCTGTGGCGTCTCTTGGTGATCCGCGAGGATCACCACATGACAAATTTAAAAAAAAAGAATACATATATATACACACACATATAAACAGTGGGGCAAAAAAGTATTTAGTCAGCCACCAATTGTGCAAGTTCTCCCACTTAAAAGATGAGAGAGGTCTCCAATTTTCATCATAGGTATACCTCAACTATGAGAGACAAAATGAGAAAAAAAAAATCCAGAAAATCACATTGAAGGATTTTTAATGAATTAATTGGTAAATTCCTCGGTAAAATAAGTATTTGGTCACCTACAAACAAGCAAGATTTCTGGCTCTCACAGACCTGTAACTTCTTCTTTAAGAGGTTCCTCTGTCCTCCACTCGTTACGTGTATTAATGGCACCTGTTTGAACTCGTTATCAGTATAAAAGACACCTGTCCACAACCTCAAACAGTCAGACTCCAAACTCCACTATGGCCAAGACCAAAGAGCTGTCAAAGGACACCAGAAACAACATTGTAGACCTGCACCAGGCTGGGAAGACTGAATCTGCAATAGGTAAGCAGCTTGGTGTGAAGAAATCAACTGTGGGAGCAATTATTAGAAAATGGAAGGCATACAAGACCACTGATAATCTCCCTCAATCTGGGGCTCCACGTAAGATCTCATTCCGTGGGGTCAAAATTATCACAAGAACGGTGAGCAAAAATCCCAGAACCACATGGGGGGACCTAGTGAATGACCTGCAGAGAGCTGGGACCAAAGTAACAAAGGCTACATCAGAAACACACTACGCCGCCAGGAACTCAAATCCTGCAGTGCCAGACGTGTCCCCCTGCTTAAGCCAGTACATGTCCAGGCCCGTCTGAAGTTTGCTAGAGAGCATTTGGATGATCCAGAAGAGGACTGGGAGAATGTCATATGGTCAGATGAAACCAAAATAGAACTTTCTGGTAAAAACTCAACTTGTCGTGTTTGGAGGAGAAAGAACACCATACCTACTGTGAAGCATGGGGGTGAAAACATCATACTTTGGGGCTGTTTTTCTGCAAAGGGACCAGGACGACTGATCCGTGTAAAGGAAAGAATGAATGGGGCCATGTATCGTGAGATTTTGAGTGAAAACCTCCTTCCACCAGCAAGGGCATTGAAGATGAAACGTGGCTGGGTCTTTCAGCATGACAATGATCCCAAACACAGCGCCCGGGCAATGAAGGAGTGGCTTCGTAAGAAGCATTTCAAGGTCCTGGAGTGGCCTAGCCAGTCTCCAGATCTCAACCCCATAGAAAATCTTTGGAGGGAGTTGAAAGTCTGTGTTGCCCAGCAACAGCCCCAAAACATCACTGCTCTAGAGGAGATCTGCATGGAGGAATGGGCCAAAATACCAGCAACAGTGTGTGAAAACCTTGTGAAAACTTACAGAAAACGTTTGACCTCTGTCATTGCCAACAAAGGGTATATAACAAAGTATTGAGATGAACTTTTGTTATTGACCAAATACTTATTTTACCGAGGAATTTACCAATTAATTCATTAAAAATCCTTCAATGTGATTTTCTGGATTTTTTTTTCTTATTTTGTCTCTCATAGTTGAAGTATACCTATGATGAAAATCGGAGACCTCTCTCATCTTTTAAGTGGGAGAACTTGCACAATTGGTGGCTGACTAAATACTTTTTTACCCCACTGTATATATATATATATATAGTATATATACACACACTACCGTTTAAAAGTTTGGGGTCACCTCAGACAATTTTGTGTTTTCCATGAAAAGTCACACTTTTATTTACCACCATGAGTTGTAAAATGAATAGAAAATATAGTCAAGACATTGACAAGGTTAGAAATAATGATATGTATTTGAAATAATAATTTTTTCCTTCAGACTTTGCTTTTGTCAAAGAATCCTCCATTTGCAGCAATTACAGCATTGCAGACCTAACATGATTGCACAAGGGTTTTCTAATCATCCATTAGCCTTCTGACGCAGTGAGCAAACACATTGTACCATTAGAACACTGGAGTGATAGTTACTGGAAATGGGCCTCTATACACCTATGTAGATATTGCACCAAAAAACAGACATTTGCAGCTAGAATAGTCATTTACCACATTAGCAATGTATAGAGTGTATTTCTGATTAGTTTAAAGTTATCTTCATTGAAAAAAAGTGCTTTTCTTTCAAAAATAAGGAAATTTCTAAGTGACCCCAAACTTTTGAACGGTAGTGTATATATATGTGTGTGTGTGTGTGTGTGTGTGTGTGTGTGTGTGTGTGTGTGTGTGTGTAATTTGCCAAAAATGTGACAGCCCAAAAGAAAAAAAAAATCTCAATGACAAATTTCTGCTCCGTGGGTAATCATTCTCCAGGATTTATTGGCTCGGGTTCCATTATGGGGAATCAAAGAGCGCTGATGTGGTGTCAAAAAGTAAACGACATTTAATGGGATTTTTATGTTATTTTAATGGAGAGAGTTGTAACAGTCAAAAGATAATCACCCGTCATTTTATTTATATGATGATACACTAAATAGTTTTAATACTCCATCCACATTCACACGTTAATTGCGGATTTACTGTTGGAGTCTATTTTTCTTTTTGTATTTTGTAACTGGTGGGATGAAAAAGCGGAGAAACTTCAAACTGCAGCAGACAGGAAGGACATGAAAACATTCTTCACAGGTTTGAGAGAAATCTATGGCCCTAAACCAAGAGGATTGATACAACTAAAGGCTATGGATGGTGAAATGGTTTTGCAGGAGAAAGACAAGATCCTGGACAGATTTGCAGACCACTTTGGCCAACTACTAAACAACCCTGGAGATCTCACTGAAGAGGCTAAAGAAGCTCTAGTGCAGTGACCAGCTGTATCAAGTCTGGATGAACCACCAAATTTTGATGAACTAATGGCAGCTATTAGGACAACACAGGATGGTAAAGCTCCAGGAAGGGATGGAATTCTAGCAGAAGTGTGGAAATTTGGTGGTGTTCAGCTGATCAACTGCCTGCACAAGCTCATCCAAGAGATATGGGATGCCCAGAAAGTACCTCAAGACTGGAAGGACGCAAGTATTGTGCCTTTGTTCAAGAAAGGTGACAGGAAGGATTGTGGAAATTACCGAGGTATATCACTACTAGCCACTGTTGGTAAGATTCTCTCACTTGTACTACTTAACAGACTCAGTGAACACATCTCACAGAATGTACTACTGGAAACCCAGTGCAGCTTTAGAAGTGGAAGAAGCACAATGGAGATGATTTTCTGCTTGAAACAGGTTCAAGAAAAGTGTATCAAACAGAACATGCCGCTTTATGTAGTCTTCATAGACTTCAGTAAAGCCTTCGATACTGTTTCGCGACAAGGACTTTGGCAGGTACTCAAGAAATATGGTTGTACAGAGAAGTTTGTCAGCCTGATCGAGGCACTCCATACAGGTATGCAAGCAAACGTGGCAATGAGTGGTTCAGTATCTAAAGACTTTTCAGTAAGCAATGGGGTGAAACAAGGGTGTATGCTGGCACCTACACTCTTCTTGCTATATCTGGCAGCCATGCTTGAGGCGGCCTTCAAAGACACTTCAGAAGGAGTATACATTCAAACAAGGAAAGAAGCAGACTTGTTCAATATGGCACAGTTTAAAGCCAAGAGTAAGACATCGATAAAGATAGTAAGAGAAATGCTCTTTGCCGATGCTCTAATTGCACACAGCGTGGAAGACATGCAATCTTTAGTGGAGAAATTTGCAAGAGCAGCTAGCCAGTTCAGCCTCCAAATCAACATCAAGAAGACAGAGTGCCTTTATCAACCACCACAGTTCCAATTATCAACATCACTACCAGAAGAGATCAGCACTGGTACAGAGCCACTAGTCAAGTGCAAGACTTTCAAGTACCTAGGGAGTACTGTTTCAGAGAATGCTAGGCTGGAGGATGAACTATCTCTCAGAATGGGAAGAGCGAGCGCTGTGTTTGGAAACTTGAGGGAGAGACTGTGGAACAATCGACATGTGTCAATCCGTGTGAAATGCAAAGTGTACAGAGCGACAGTACTGGCTACTCTATTGTATGGTGCTGAAACTTGGACTGTCTACAGAGTGCAGGTGAAGAAACTCCACGCGTACATGATGAGACACCTTCGAGCCATAATGAACATCTCATGGAAAGACAAGATAACCAACATACAATAGAAGTGTTGAAACGAGATGGTCTACCATCAATGGAGGACATGCTAATACAGATGAACCTGAGATGGCTCGGACATGTTGAGAGGATGGACCACCAGCGTCTCCCTCGGCAGTTACTCTACTCACAGTTATGCGAGGGCAAACGCAATCAGGGTAGACCAAGGCTCAGATTTAAAGACACTGTAAAAAGAAACTTGAAGAAGTTGGACATAGACAGGAGTTCCTGGCAGCAGAAGGCTAAGGACAGAGCTGTGTGGAGGAATCTGATCAGACCTAAATGAAACAGTCATTGTCGCCCACGACAGACTGCTGTGATGATGATGATGATGATACTTTGTTAATCCTCAGAGGGAGATTCAAGGCATCCACTTAGGATGAGGCAGCCACAGTGTGGCACCAATCCCGTCACCACTGACACACACATTCACACCTAGGACCACTTTAGAGTGTCCAGTTAACCTAACCTGCATGTTTTTGGTCTGTGGGAGGAAACTGGAGTACCTGGGGTAAACCCACGCAGACACAGGAAGAACATTCAAACTCTACACAGAAGGGTTAGTCAGAGAGTGGGATTATTGTATTGTATTGCATTTTTTTAGAGAAATGAATGACTGAATGAATGAATAAATGAATGAATGAACAGGGGAAAAGGGTATGCAGAAGTAACTACATAGGAATATAAAACGAAAATAAATACTGAAAGTATGCCCAAGGGAGATGTGTTCACTCCAAAAGCAGCTCCAGAATGGCAGGAAACCTCCAAAAATGCTGATCTTTATATGAGTGTCACCTGATGCTGATGTCAGTTGACCTGCGCTGAGTATCCATTTGCTTAAGTTAACCTAAGTTGGCAACAGCTACACATACGCTAGCCTACACACGTGGACAAAATTGTTGGTACCCCTCTGTTAATGAAAGAAAAACCCACAATGGTCACAGAAATAACTTGAATCTGACAAAAGTGGTAATAAATAAAAGTTCTATAAAAATTAACCAATGAAAATCAGACAGTGCTTTTGAATTGTGGTTCCACAGAATTATTTTAAAAAACAAACTCCTAGATGAGAACTCCCCTTGACCTGCTATAACACATTGCAGCAGAAAACCTCAAAGTTTACAACTTCTTCATGAATGAAGCAAAGACTGAGCTCCCTCATGTGTACCTTGCTGAAAAGTCAGAAAGTGATGCAAATGGTCAGAAATGCTGAGAAAATGAAGAATGGAGGAAAAACAAAATACTGGGTTCTCTGCTGTGCATCACTGCTGACATCAAATCGTGCTGCAGTCTCGGCAACAATGCTTTCCAATCTTATTGGAATCTTTGGAATTGAATAGGCAAGATCCCTCTGGAAACACGTCTACGCCTATACAATGCATTCTGCATTCCAGTCATGCTATATAATGGTAACGGTTGGTCTGTAACAAAAGCAAACCTTAACAGGTTGGATGCTGTGCCACCGAAAACATTTACATACCATCACAGGTCACAGTTGGCCCAACAGCCTTATTTCCAATCAGGCATGATATAAAAAATGCAAACGTAAATGTAAGATATTGTTCAAGATATTGTTCATATGTGGTGATTTTAATATTGATCTGCTGAATCCAAATAAGCAGTAAATTTACAGGTGATTTTATCAATACTATGTACAACCTGAGTCTATTTCCCCAAATCATTAAGCCCACCCAAATTATTTCACACTATTCAACCTTAATTGACAACATATTTTCCAATAATTTAGAGAACAAAATAATGAGTGGAGTACTGATAAATCATATCACTGACCATCTACCAATATTTTTGATTTATGATGACAATTACAAACAATATTTCTTGAATAAGGATCAAAATATACAAATGAATTAAAAGTGAACAAACAATGGAAGGACTGAAAAGTGATTTGTTACAAGATTGGGAATCAATATACAAAGAAAGAGATGTTGACAAGGCATATAATGAATTTCTAAATATATTTAAATCACTGTATGAAAAAACTGTCCAATTAAACAAATTTGTAAACATAAATTTCAAAATACAGTGGTGTGAAAAGGCATTTGCCACTTTCCTGATTTCTCATTTTTTGGTATGTTTGTCACACTTAAATGTTTCAGATCATCAAACAAGTTTAAATATTAGACAAAGCGAACACAAGTAAACACAAAATGCAGTTTTTAAATGAAGGTGTTTATTATTAAAGGTAAAAAAAAATCCAAACCTACATGGCCCTGTGTGAAAAAGTGATCCCCCCCCATTAAAACATAAATTAACTATGGTTTATCACATCTTTAGAAAGCTGAGTTCAATTTCTCTAGCCACACCCAAGCCTGATTACTGCCACACCTGTTCTCAATCAAGAAATCACTTAAATAGGACCTGCCTGACAAAGTGAAGTAGACCAAAAGATCCTCAAAAGTTAGACATCATGCTGCAATCCAAAGAAATTCAGGAACAAATGAGAAACAAAGTAATTGAGGTTATAATGCCATTTCTAAAGCTTTGGGACTCCAGTGAACCACAATGAGAGCCATTATCCACAAATGGTGAAAACATGGAACAGTGGTGAACCTTCCCAGGAGTGGCCGGTCGACCAAAATTACCCCAAGACCGCACCGACGACTCATCCAAGAGGTCACAAAAGACCCCACAACATCCAAAGAACTGCAGGCCACACTTGCCTCAGTTAAGGTCAGTGTTCATGACTCCACAATAAGAAAGTGACTGGGCAAAAATGGCCTGCATGGCACAGTTCCAAGACGAAAACCACTGCTGAGATAAAATAACATAAAGGCTCATCTCAGTTTTGCCAGAAAACATCTTGATGATTCCCAAGACTTTTGGGAAAATACTCTGTGGACTGATGAGACAAAAATTGAACTTTTTGGAAGGTGTGTGTCCCATTACATCTGGCGTAAAAGTAACACAGCATTTCAGAAAAGGAACATCATACCAACAGTCAAATATGGTGATGGTAGTGTGATGGTCTGGGGCTGTTTTGCTGCTTCAGGACCTGGAAGACTTGCTGTGATAAATGGAACCATGAATTCTGCTGTCTCCCAAAAAATCCTGAAGGAGAATGTCCGGCCATTTGTTTGTGACTTCAAGCTGAAGCCCACTTGGGTTCTGCAGCAGGACAATGATCCAAAACTCACCAGCAAGTCCACCTCTGAATGGCTTAAGAAAAACAAAATGAAGACTGACCTGAATCCGATTGAGATGCTGTGGCATGACCTTAATAAGGCGATTCATGCTCGAAAACCCTCCAACGTGGCTGAATTACAACAATTCTGCAAATATGAGTGGGCCAAAATTCCTCCACAGTGCTGTAAAAGACTCACTGCCAGTTATCGCAAATGCTTGATTGCAGTTGTTGCTGCTAAGGGTGGACCAACTTGTCATAATTCAGTGCAAGTGAAGCTCAAACGCAGAGCTGCCAGAACAAACACTCAGACTCTGTGTAAAAGTTCACCAGTTTGTTGTAAAAATAAAGCTACACACAACTCTAAATAAAGAAGCACAACTGAGGAGAACACAACACAAAAATGCACACTTAAGTAGACACAAAACTGGGACCTGCTGGAGAGCACGTAGCCTACAGGAAAAGAGCAGACAGAGATAATTTGAGACAGAATCTCCCGAAGGGAAGAATAATAATGGGAAAGCACTCTTACTCTGTGAACAGAGGAGTCCGGCAGGTAACTCCTGCATGGACCAGGGGAACAGGGGGAAGACGGTGACCTGGGTGGACATCCGGCATTCTTCTTGGTCAGGCGAGCGTGATCAGCTCCGGAGGACACACCAAATGGGTGGCAGCAACCTGAAAGACAGAAGGACAATGGGGAGAAACACAGGCCAACCAACAGATAATGGAATATCAGGCTTAGACATTTCTTGAGGTAGCAAACCTAACGATCAAGCAATGGGTACTCTGCATGCTGGCTCTTAAATACGCTGGGTCATCAGGACGCAGCAGGTGTGTAATCACGCAGGTGTGTCTGATCCTCTGGAGCCGAGATGATAGGAACAGGAGGGGAGGGGGAGCACTCTCGCTGGATCATCACAGTGCCTCCTGCTCAAGGGGCGCCTCTTGGCGTCCCACTGGGCTTGCGGGGATGGGTCCGGTGGAATGCCTGCACCATCCATTTGTCCAGGTTGTAGGACCCCAGAATCCAGGACCTCTCCTCCGGCCTGTACCCTTTCCAGTCCATGAGGTACTGGCACCCCCCAACCCCGTCAACGGAAGTCCAGGATCCTCTCCACCGTATATGTTGTCTGGCTGTCGATAACCCGGGGGGTGGTGGGGGATTCGGAGGAGGGCAGAGAGGACTGGCAGAGAGGGACCTGATGCGGGAGACGTGGAATGTCGGGTGGATCTGCATTAAAGGTGGCAGGTCCAACCGAACGGCGACGTCGTTGATCAACCGCTTGATGGCGAACAGGCTCAGATAGCAGGGGGAGAGCTTCCGTGACTCCGTCTTGAGCAGGACCTGTTCGGTGGACAGCTTAACCTTCTGTCCCACTGTGGACTTTGGCACCGGTGCGCGTCTACAGTTGGCATACTGTTGGTTGTGCTCTGCAGAGTGGCTCTTGTGGCCCTCCACAGATGCCGACACCGGTGTGCGTGGGCCTCCATGGAAGGGCCGGCGAGGCCCCTCTCCACCATGGGCAGCAGAGGTGGTGTATAGCCCATTGAGGCCTCGAACGGCATGAGCCCAGTGGAGGAGGAGACAGCTGAGTTATGGGAGTATTCCACCCAGGTCAGGTGGGAACTCCAGGTGGAGGGATTCATGGATGCTAGACACCTTAAGGTGGCCTCCACAGACTGACTGGCATGCTTGGCCTGACCATTACTCTGCGGATGGTATCCGGACGTCAGGCTGGCAGAAGCACCCAAAAACTGGCTCCACACCTGGGATGTAAACTGTGGCCCCCGGTCCGAGGCGATGTCCACTGGAATCCCATGCAGCCGGATGACATGCTGCGTCACCAGGTTGGCCGTCTCCGTGGCAGATGGTAGTTTGCGGAGAGGGACCAGATGAATGGCCTTGGAGAACCGATCGATGATGGTGAGGATCGCCGTGTTGCCTTGGGATGGAGGGAGGCCTGTCACGAAGTCCAAAGCAATGTGTGACCATGGACAACGCGGCACCGGGAGGGGATGGAGGAGGCCAGCTGGGGGAGAAGAGTCCGATTTATTCATGGTGCAGGTGTGACAAGCATTGACAAACTCCAGCACATCCCTCCCAAGTGCGGGCCACCAAAACGCTTTCCTGAACAGCTCTATAGTCTGGGAGATGCCGGGATGGAAGGCGAAAAAGCTAGTATGCTCCCACTTAATCACCTCTCCATGTAGTGCCAAGGGTACATACAGCCGGTCAGGCGGGCCTCCCTCCGGGATGGGTTCCGATGACTGAGTCTGTCGGACCCTCTGCTCAATCTCCCATGAGAGTGTGCCAAGAAAGCAGGAGGAGGGGAGAATAGTCTCTGGGGGAGACACAGCAGCTGCAGAGGAAGAGGTGGAGGAGGAGGAGTCATGAGAAAACTGGCGTGAGAGAGCGTCAGCCTTGGCATTACGGGACCCTGGTCGGTATGAGATGGAGAGATTGATCCTATTAAAGAACAAGGCCCACCGAGCCTGCCGCGAATTCAACCGTCTGGCCGACTGAAGATATTCTAAATTTTTATGATCGGTTCAGACAATAACTGGTTGGCTAGCTCCCTCCAGCCAGTGTCTCCACTCCTCCAATGCCAGCTTAATGGCCAACAGTTCGCGGTCCCCAACATCGCAATTCCTCTCGGCTGGCGCCAGCTGCCGGGAGAAATACGCGCACAGGCGGAGCTTCTGGTTGGAGCTGGTGTAACGGATGCCAACTAGTACTGTTCGGCGTAGAACGTTAGTAAAAACCTCCCTCCCAAAGCCTCATACAGTATCGGTAGCGCTGAGCTATCGGTCGGACCTTTAGCTCAGCGCGATCGTGCTGTGTTTCCCATGCTCGAACTGTGTAGTTGACTGAGAGGTCGCGGGTTCGTGTCCCGTGTGGGGCGAACTGCGCAGGATGATCTCTGTCACAATGGTGCCGTGACCCGGATGGGAGTGAGGTTTAAGGGGGAGAGTGTAACGGATGCCAACTAGTACTGTTCGGCGTAGAACGTTAGTAAAAACCTCCCTCCCAAAGCCTCATACAGTATCGGTAGCGCTGAGCTATCGGTCGGACCTTTAGCTCAGCGCGATCGTGCTGTGTCTCCCATGCTCGAACTGTGTAGTTGACTGAGAGGTCGCGGGTTCATGTCCCGTGTGGGGCGAACTGCGCAGGATGATCTCTGTCACACTGGAGTGCTGTGAGAGGACAGCGTCCACCCCCAAATCGGAAGCATCCACCTCACCACGAACTTTGCCGAAGGAACCACCTGCGCCAGGACATGTGCGTTGTGAACAGGCCTTTTAGGGTCACAAAAGCTCATTCAGCGGCCTCGGACCACTTGAAAGGGCTTTTGGTTGACGTCAACTGCATAAGCGGTTGAGCCACCTTACTATAGTCATGGATAAATTGGCAGTAGAAGTTGGCAAAGCCCAGGAAGCATTTGAGGTCCTTCTTGGACTGGGGGGGGGGGGGGGGGTTGGCCAGTCTACTACAGCCTTGATTTTTGCTGGCTCGGCCTTTAACGCGCCCTCAGCGATGATGAACCCCAGGAACGAAGTTGACCGAATGGAAAATTTGCACTTCTCCACTTTCACAAAAAGCTGATTCTCAAGCAAGCGCTGCAGGACGGAACAAATGTGGGCTATGTGCTCCTCCAGCGTGCGGGAAAAAAATCAAAATATCGTCCAGATACACAAAAACAAACTGGTTCACCATGTACTGTAAGACGTCATTAATTAACCATTGGAAGACAGCAGGGGCATTAGTCAGCCCAAATGGCATGACCAAATAATCAGAATGGCCCAGAGGCGTTTTAAATGCCATCTTTCACTTGTCTCCCTCACAAATACGGACCAAGTGATACGCATTACAGAGGTCGAGCTTGGTGAAAAACGTGCCCGTTGGAGTAGCTCAAAGGCTGAGTTAAGAAGGTGCAGCAGATATTTATACTTATGGGTAATCACGTTAAGCTCACGGTAATCAATGCACGGCCACAATGTCCAGTCCTTTTTCCCTACAAAAAAGAACCCAGCGCTGAGAGGGGCGGATGACAGATGAATAATGCCGGTGCTGAGGGAGTCTTTTATGTAGGTCTCCATCGCCTCCCTCTCCACCCCAGATAAACTATAGAGCCAGCTGGGTGGCAGCCGCATGTCCAGGAGGAGGTCGATAGTACAGTCATAGGCCCAATGAGATGGTAAAGAAAGGGCTGTGGACTTGCTAAAGACCTCCCCTAAGTCATGATAGATCTCGGGCACGGAGCTGAGATGCGCCTGCTCAGCCGGAGGGGAGGAGATCAGAAGCGAGGGTGAGCGTGGGGCCGATCAGAGGCACGATGACAGACAAAAAGGGCTCCATGACGAAATGGAGCCCTGACTCCACTTGATAATTGGGTTGTGAATACGCAGCAATGGATACCCCAGAATCATGGCGGTGGTGGATTGAGGCAGAACATAAAACTGAACAGTCTTGTGGTGATTACCAGACAAAATGACCGAAATGGGCTCAGTTTGTTCCGTGACCGCCGCAATGCTGCTGCCTGAAACCGCAGAGACACTAAAGGGTGCCGGAACATTCCTGGTGGGTATCTGAAATTTTCTGACAATGGCCTGTTGAATGACATTCTGCTCCACTCCTGAATCAGTCAGAGTGGAGGTCTTGAACTTGGCCCCCGGTAACTGAATGAGGGCCGGGAGTTCAAAACGGTTAGGGGATTTTGCTAAGACCCTCCTGCCAGACCCCCCACGGTGACTGATGGGCCGGGTCTTTTGGGCCAAATTGGGCATTTCCAGATTGCGTGGCCAGGAACCCCGCAATAAATGTGCCTTCTTGTGACGCTGGCATCCCCTCAGAGTCAGACGGACCCTGCCGAGGTCCATCAGCTCCAGTACCAACGCCGGCAGAACAGCATCAGAGGCGAGGGGCCGGCTGTAGAGCGAACGGAGAAGCAGCGACCTTCTGCTCCCTCGCACGCTCCCTAAACCGGTTATCCAGAGCCACTGCCTGTGCAATCATCTCATCCAGAGAGGAGGGGGACGTGCGGATAGCCAGCTCGACACAGAGATGCGTATCCAGGCCCCAGAGGAAGGCGCTGCGCAGGGCAGAGTCGTTCCATCTGGAGTCGGCCACAGTGACCCAGAACTCGACGGAGAAATCAACAATAGACTGGTCTCCCTGTCGAAGTCTCATCAGCTGGCTAACTATATTCCCCTCACTCTCCGTATGGTTGAAAGCCTCGGAGAATTTCCAAACAAAAGTATTCGTATGTGTATAGGGGACCATCTGGGCTGCTCAAGATGGACTGTGCCCACTTAAGCGCCCGGTCTGGCAGTGAAGGGACAGAGATGTTCCTGCGGATGGCAGACACTGCCGGAGCAGCAGGTACAGGGGGAGGTGCCGCACCAGGAAGCTGACCTAAGTGTTCAGTGATGGTGGCCAATTGCTGGGTAACGGTTTCAAACTGGTCAGAAAGAAACATGACCCAGCGTTCTGTGGCCTCTAAGCGCCAAAGTGCCGACTGCTCTCCCGGCTGAGCACTCGCTGAGCCTTGATCTTGGCTGGATCGTTCTGTCATGATTCAGTGCCAGTGAGGCTCAAACGCAGAGCTGCCAGAACAAACACTCAGACTCTGTATAAAAGTTCACCAATTTATTGTAAAAATAAAACTAAACGCAACACAAATGCACACTAAATAGACACAAAACTGGGACCCACTGGAGCGCACGTAGCCTATGGGAAAAGGGCAGACAGAGATAATTAGGGACACAATGTCCTGAAGGGGAAAATAATAATGGGAAAGCACTTTTACTCTGTGAGCAGAGGAGTCCGGCAGGTAACTCCTGCATGGACCAGGGGAACAGGGGGAAGAGGGTGACCTGGGTGGATGTCCGGCGTTCTTCTTGGTCATGTGAGCGTGATCAACTCCGGAGGACACACCGATGAGTGGCAGCAACCTGAGAGACAGAAGGACGACGGGGAGAAACACAGGTCAACCAACAGATAATAGAATATCAGGCTTAGACATTTCTTGTGGTAGCAAACCTAACAGTCCAGTGATGGGTACTCCACATGCTGGCTCTTAAATACGCTGGGTCATCAGGACGTAGCAGGTGTGTAATCATGCAGGTGTGTCTGATCCTCTGGAGCCGAGATGACAGGAACAGGAGGGGAGGGGGAGCATGCTCGCCGAATCATCGCACAGCCAGCCATTATATTTAGGGGTAATCACTTTTTCACACAGGGCCATGTAGGTTTGGATTTTTTCCCTTAATAATAAACACCTGCATTTAAAAACCTTACTTTGTGTTTACTTGTGTTATCTTTGTCTAATATTTAAATTTGTTTGGTGATCTGAAACATTTAAGTGTGATAAACATACAAGAAAATGAGAAATCAGGAAGGGGGCAAACACTTTTTCACACCACTACCTGACACTGACCTTGCAGTGAACCACTCACTCAGAATTTATTTACAGTTTAGAAAATACTTCTGCCTAGAGAATGCATGTCTTTGTAGTCCAACTGCATCAACTCTGTTTTTCCCACCTTCATTGCAAGATAAAACATTTGACATGTGGCACAGGCAGAGGTTGAAAAGTTTGAAAAACCTTTTTATTGGTCGCACCTTTGCCTCTTTTGAAGTGTTGTCTGAGAAATTTAATCTACCTAATTCACACTTTTTTTCGATATCTTCAGGTTTGGCATTACACTCAGAAGTTGATCCCAGAATTTCCAACTAAACCTCCGGACAATACTACTGATAATATTATGTTTTATAATCTGACAAATAGAGGTACAATATCCTATATAATGAAACAAATATCTAATCTTAATACTTCATCTCATTCCCAAATCAAATTGGCATGGGAGACAGACCTCCAAATGCAGGTGGACAAGGGAACTTGACTCAGTATTTTAGGGAAAATACATTCTTCATCTATATGTGCTCAACATTCATTAATCCAATTCAAGGTGGTACACAAGGTACACTTATCAAAATTCAGATTAGCCAAAATGTATCTGGGAATCAGCCCCATGTGTGAGAGATGCCAATCTATGGAAGCAATGGCGATACGCATGTTCTGGCTATGTCCTAGATTAGAGGGATACCGAAAAGCTATTTTTGAAACACTTTCCTCTGTTTTGTCCACTAAAATTCATCCAGATCCCCTAATATCCTTGTTTGGAACGGTTCTTGGGAAACAGCGTTTACCTGCAGGGGGCCATAAAATTATAGCTTTCTGTATCCTTTTAGCACATTGTTTAATTTTGCTACAGTGGAAGGAGGCTGCCCCACCATCATTTTCTCATTGGCTAAGAGATGTTATGTGTAATTTGAGGCTGGAGAAAATCAGATGTACAATCAGAGGATCTGAGAACAAGTTCTATAGAGTTTGGGGTCCCTTTCTAACTTTCTTTGAAGAATCTACAACACAATTTGAGAAATAAGATAAGATAAGATAAGATAAGATAAGCCTTTATTAATCCCACAATGGGGAAATTCCAGGATTGCAACAGCACAGGGATAGCAACACTCAGAGCAACAATTAAGAAGATAAGAAAATAAAATAAGAGCAGTGAATATACATATGTACACATAAATATAAGATAAGATAAGATAAGATAAGCCTTTATTAGTCCCACAATGGGGAAATTCCAGGATTGCAACAGCACAGGGATAGCAACACTCAGAGCAACAATCAGAAGGCAAGAAATAAATATATATACACAGTACATTGCATTGTAGCTAGATGGAATAAACAGCATAACAGTCTATTTAGTTACCCTACATGGTATGAATATGTACCCATACATATTGTCACCCTCCGTAGTGACTGATATTGTTCTAGTTGTATACTGGAGGGGACCATTTGTGTAAGTCTGTTGCGTCTTTTGCATTCAATACTATTAGGTCGTCACGTCTTTTTGCTATCTCTGCGAGCAGCCCTGCTTAGGTTACACAGTCTGACAGCCGTAGGTAGGAAGGACCTGCGAAACCTCTTGGTCGCGCACCTAGGATGATTTAGTCTACTGCTAAAATATATACATAAAATAGATGCGAAATAGATACATTAATATAGGAAATACTTTTTTATATTATTCTGTATTCTGATTTTGTCACTGAGGTCTTAATTTTTTTTTTAACACTGTTTTGGTTTAATGTAGAGCTGTTTTTATTATGTCCTATATTATCTTTGTTTTGCTTTTTGTTTTTTTTCCATGCAAGCTCATGCATATCTATAAAGTGGTGTATGCTGGTACAGTGGTAATGGGTGACAGCAAGGGGTGGGGGTTTGGGGATATGTTCTGTTGGTTTTTTTTTCTTTTGTTTGTATTTTTTTTTCTAATGTCCCTGTCCTATTCTGCTCTATTGAAATACATTGTTTGTATGTTAAAATTAATAAAGAAATATGAAACACAAAAAAATATAAAATAAATACCTATAAAGTATAATGCATAATTAAAAAAAAAAGTTTAAAGAAGAGCTGAGTTTGATGTTGCAGCCCTCTTCAGTCTCAATTGATTCCAGTGACCACTCTTGTTGCTGACTCTGCTGTTGAAATGACTAATCTGTAGAGTTTAAATTATAGATCTAGTCTGGCGAAGGCTTCCTCTGATAGGTCTAATTATAGAGGGTCTCCGTGGTGATATGATAGGCAGGAAGTATTGTTTCCCACTACTGATCACATGGTCTGGTTTCACCTGAGAGAGGGAGATTGATGAACTGGCTCTAATAACATTATACTCAGCACTGTGCTATTAAAGAAACAAAGACTTAGTTTTAAGGCTGTGTTGAAGTGGTAAGTTGCTGTGATTACAGTCAAAGTTAAGTAAACAAATAATTTTTGCTTCTTTGTGTGAAGAGCTGTTGAGTGGTAAAAATCTATACTAAACTGCAATGAATGAAGGGTAAAATGGCATGGTTTTCCTACGAAATAATAGTTATTATCACTGTAACTTATGCATTCAAAGTTAAATTTAAGATTAAATATATAGATGTTATTGATGACTGCAATCAAATAACCACCGAACTACACATGCATCAAATAATGCATCAAATCTCCTTTCCTCAGAAATATTCTAATTCACTTAAAATATGCCTGTAGCAGACTTATGGTGCATTAAGGCCACTCTAAGTGTTACCAAAGTGTCTCCAGACTGTGATTGCTGATGGACTGTATGTGAGTCCATTTCCAGAAAACAATACACACACACAAACCCCTCAGTCGCTTTGTTAGACAACAATACACTTAAAGTCCCAGTCAGTCTAAAGAGCGGGAGGAGACATTGCTCTGCTTTAATGTCACTGTAAGAAGATCAACCCACCCTCCCCTACACACGCACGCACGCGCGCACACACACATCATAGAAGAATGAAGAAAATAAGTTAAGGACAGAGAGGCCAAGAGAGACAGAAAGAGAGAAAGTCATCCAGTCTCGAAACAACATTTATGCAATTAGAACTTACAGTAAGCCTTTATCAAAGAAACATACTGGAAATCTGATTTGTTTCTTTTCATCTTTCAATTGCTTTCCTGAAAAATACTTCCCCTCCCTCCTTGTCAGTGAGATTTTCCCATCTGTTATTCCAGCTTCATTCTTAAAGTCCAGGGGCCTCATGTATAAAGGATTGCACAGCTTCCATACTGAAAGATGGCATGCTCATAAAATTTGAAAGGTACACACGTGGACAAAATTGTTGGTACCCCTCTGTTAATGAAAGAAAAACCCACAATGGTCACAGAAATAACTTGAATCTGACAAAAGTGGTAATAAATAAAAAGTCTATGAAAATTAACCAATGAAAATCAGACAATGCTTTTGAATTGTGGTTCAACAGAATTATTTTAAAAAACAAACTCATGAAACAGGCCTGGACAAAAATGATGGTACCCTTAACTTAATATTTTGTTGCACAACCTTTTGAGGTAATCACTGCAATCAAACCATTTCTGTAACTGTCAATGAGACTTCTGCACCTCTCAGCAGGTATTCTGGCCCACTCCTCATGAGCAAACTGCTCCACTTGTCTCAGGTTTGAAGGGTGCCTTCTCCAGATGGCATGTTTCAGCTCCTTCCACAAATGTTCAATAGGATTTACCACTTTAGAATAGTCCAATGTTTGGCTCTTAGCCATTCTTGGGTGTTTTTAGCTGTGTGTTTTGGGTCATTATGCTGTTGCAAGACCCATGACCTGCGACTGAGACCAAGCTGTCTGACACTGGGCAGCACATTTCTCTCTAGAATGCCTTGATAGTCTTGACATTTCATTGTACTCTGCACAGATTCAAGACACCGTGTGCCAGATGCAGCAAAGCAGCCCCAGAACATAACAGAACCTCCTCTATGTTTCACAGTAGGGACAGTGTTCTTTTCTTGGTATGCTTCATTTTTGCGTCTGTGAACATAGAACTGATGTGCCTTGCCAAAAAGTTCCAGTTTTGTCTCGTCTGTCCATAGGACATTCTCCCAGAAGCTTTGTGGCTTGTCACCATGCAGTTTGGCAAATTCCAGTCTGGCTTTTTTATGATTTGTTTTCAACACTGGTGTCTTCCTTTGTCGTCTCCCATGAAGTCCACTTTGGCTCAAACAACGACGGATGGTGCGATCTGACACTGATGTACCTTGACCTTGGAGTTCACCATGAATGTGTTTAGAGGTTGTTCTGGGCTCTTTTGTTACCATTCGTATTATCCGTCTCCTCCTGCGGCCACGTCCAGGGAGGTTGGTTACAGTCCCGTGGATCTTAAATTTCTGAATAATATGTGCAGCTGTAGTCACAGGAACATCAAGCTGCTTGGAGATGGTCTTATAGCCTTTACCTTTAACATGCTTGTCTATAATTTTCTTTCTAATCTCCTGACACAACTCTCTCCTTTGCTTCCTCTGGTCCATGTTTAGTGTGGTACACATCATGTCACCAAACAGCACAGTGACTACTTGTCACCCTTTAAATAGGCCGACTGACTGATTACAAGTTTGTAGACACCTGTGATGTTAATTAGAGGACACATCTTGGTTGAACATGTCCCTATGGTCACATTATTTTCAATCTTTTCTAGGGGTACCATCATTTTTGTCCAGGCCTGATTCATGAGTTTGTTTTTTAAAATAATTCTGTTGAACCACAATTGAAAAGCATTGTCTGATTTTCACTGGTTAATTTCCATAGAATTTTTTATTTGTTACCACTTTTGTCAGATTCAAGTTATTTCTGTGACCACTGTGGGTTTTTCTTTCATTAACAGAGGGGTACCAACAATTTGTCCACGGCTGTATGTGCGCACAAAAATTTTCAGATTTATAAAACTGTGCGCACGCCCGATTCTCCACTCCTTTTCTTTATATATCCCACCTCACATAAAAAGTCAGCACATGTGCACAATCTCTTCACTCCGCCTCGGTTCCTCCCACTAATGACAATGTAAATGAAGAAAAAAGGCCCCTTCTGTCACTCTTCTGTCAAATAATGATCATCAATCCTGCAGGAAAGCACAACATAAAAAAGATAACTTAACGGAGTGTGACGCTGAGGTGTTGATAATGGAGGTGGAGGTCAGAAAAAAATATTTTATTTTGCTCTGACCCTCCGGAATCAACAATAAACCTAAATTTACTGAGTGGACCGTGTGTTATGACCCACTTGGCCAAGGCCAGCACTGCCTACTTTAGCCTGGGATCACGAATCACAAAGTCCATTTCAACCCTCAGTCAAGGTGGACATACTCATTGTCACCCTTACCCACTGGCAAGGGAGACTAACACTAACATGGTCTCTTTTGTTCACAGCAGGCAGACCTACACCTACATCCAAGGCTGGGATTCAAACCCGTGACACTGTGATCTAAATTCTCCCACTCTTACCACTGAGCCAAAGAGGAATTCCTCCCTAGCACCTTGGGTAGGAGTGGAGGTGTACCTTGATGGTGTCATGACCTGCACCACTGACTCCCCTTGGAGGGGTGCGTAACACCGTATTACAATGACAGTTCAGTTATTTTTTTTAAGTTTCTGTTGGATCATATCAAGACAAAAAAGAAAAGGAAAGAGAAAAAGACAACATACAGTGCATCCAGACACACAAACCTAGAGGAGTACACTGAGGTTATTGTACCGTCCCTCCAGGATTTCGCGGAATGTTTTTATGATTGTTGCGGCTCAAAAAGCCTGA
This sequence comes from Pholidichthys leucotaenia, assembly GCA_020510985.1. Taxonomy (NCBI): domain Eukaryota; kingdom Metazoa; phylum Chordata; class Actinopteri; order Cichliformes; family Pholidichthyidae; genus Pholidichthys; species Pholidichthys leucotaenia. The sequence goes on from CM035845.1 coordinate 291,622,508, forward strand.
ATTCGTGGGAGCTTTTTTAAAAAGTTGTGATAAAAGTTGCAATGCTTTTAGTGTTTTTTGCACTAAAAGTTGTATGATGAATTCCAAATGTTAAAGCAGATACATTTTTCCAGTTTACTGCAGTGATGTTCTATATAACAATACAAGAAAAGTACAAGATTGTCAAAAAATTTCCTATTATAGTGATTTGTAAATTAAGCAGAAACTTCTGCTATACAGAAAAACTCTTCTCTGCAACAGCAAATGCAAACATTAACACAATATCCATTACAACAGCTAAATTGCACTGAATGCATGTTAAAGAGTAGAGATTTGGAAATTATTAGCAGCACCTTCATTTAAAAACCCCCTACGGTCCCCAACCACTCGGTACCAAGCGGTGAGGAAAAAATAAATAATTTATTCTGTTGTTCTGTATTGACTATTGGAGTCTGTATTTTTCTGAAAAAAAATACAGAGAATATTCTCTCTCTTTCCATGCCTGTCTGCTGCATGTTGATCTTCACACACACACATTTTTCATTTACAGCGGGGAAGGGGGGGGGGGGGGAGTTGTCTGTCCACACCGGAGATTCACAGTTTTAAAGCTCATTGACCAGATGTAGTAATGATTTTACCTCTAAAGATGTATAAATGTTCAAACACTGGCTGTAGTGTAGTGTACTCTTCTCACGCGCGCTCCCGCGACAGGGTGCTTTTGGGCAGGCGCATGTCTTTCAACACAAACCCAGCACTTTGCACACACGGTTAGGATGGAGATGTGGTGAGGCGTTCACGGGCAGGCTGGGGGAAACGGAGGAAGGGACGGTGTTGGAAACCTCAAGGGTGAGTGTTTTTTTATTTAAAATCACACACTCTGTTTGCTGATGTGTTCTATTACTCACTGTAAACTATAAACCCACTACTCACTGTAAACACGGAAGTGAACGCAATGCAGCGATGCATTTAATTGGTTAGAGTTAGACTGACCGTTTCATAGCCAGTTAGATAAATTTGATTGGTGAAATTGGCAGAAGTTGACGAGGATTGGCCAAAATTGCAGGAAAGTTATGGTGATTGGACAAAGTTGCAAGGTTGTGCAATAGTTGCGCTGACTGGCTGATTTTGCGTGAATTGGTGCGATCGCAACATCGTGAAATCCTGGAGGGACTGGTTGTAGCATGCAAAGCTAAAATTACATAGCTAAATGCACTGATGATGTCACTCACTGCAAAACCATCGCTGTTCATGCCAACCAAAAGCTATGGATGGCAACAGAGGTCAGCAGGCTCCTGAGGGCTCGGGATGCAGCCTTCAGGGCCGACGACACTGCAGGACTAACAACAGCTAGCGCCAACCTGTCCCGTGGCATCAAGGAGGCGAAACGACAGTACAGCAAGAAAATATCCGGCCACTTCAGAAACACCAGAGATGCACACTCCCTCTGGCGTGGCATACAGACACTCACCAACTACAAACCTCCACCTCAGACCTGTGTGAGTGACATCACACTGCTAAACAACCTAAATGAGTTTTTGACGCACAAAACAGCACATCAGCACAGAAGACCACTCCTCCTCCAGACGAGCAGGCCATAAGTCTGGATCCGGCAAGCATGAAGAGGACCCTCTGCAGGATTAACCCACACAAGGCAGCTGGACCAGACAACATACCAGGTCATGTCCTGAAGGACTGTGCAGAGGAGCTCAATAATGTCCTGGCAAACATCTTCAACATCTCCCTGACTCAAGGTGTTGTTCCCACGTTTCAAAACTGCTACCATAATACCAATCCCAAAGAAGCCCGTCCCATCCAGCTACAATGATTACCATCCCGTAGCACTGACCTCCATCATAATGAAGTGCTTGAAGCGGCTGGTCATGCAGAACATCAAGTCCACCCTCCCTCCCTCCCTCCCATGACCCATCTCAGTTTGCATACAGGTCAAACAGATCCACAGAAGATGCCACCGCTGCTGCTCTCCATCCAGCCCTCACCCACCTGGACTCAAGGAACTCCTACGTGCAAATGCTGTTCAAACTGAGGACAGCACGAGTTCCACCTCATCATGTGTTCATTCTACCGGGGCACCATTGAGAGCATCCTCACCAGCTGCAGCATGGTGTGGTATGGAACCTGCACCACCTCCTGTCGGAAGAACGCACAGTGAAAGCAGCCAGCAAGATCATCGGTGCCCCTCTGTCCACCCCCCCGACATCTATCTCACCTGCCTCACCCGCAGAGCCATCAACATTGCAGGCGACACCTCTCACCCCTCACACTCCCTCTTCAGCTCCCTGCCCTTGGGGAAAAGGTACCAGAGCCTCCGGGCCCGCTCCACAAGACTGCTAAACAGCTTTGTTCATCAGGCCATCAGGACCCTGAACTCTACCCCCCCACACACACACCGCCCCAGGACTGTAGCACACTCACCTGCACAACCTCAGCTGTTGGCACAGAAAGCCTGCTGTATGCCTCTGCACTTTAACCATTTGCACAAATGCCATATCTGCTGCTGTCTGTAGATATTGTAGATTCAGTTGCCTAAATTCTTATATAGGTAATGCATTTTTAGGGTCTGTCCCAATTTTCATTTATACCCCTACCCCTTCACCTACCCCTTTGACCCTTGATTTCAAGGACCAAGGGGTCAATATGTGCATTCCAACTTACATATCACAGTGGCTCTACAAAGGCACAAAATATTGACACACTAGTATGTGGAACTCATAAATATAGTGTTTCACTTTATGATAAAAACAAAGAGTCGAGATCTTAAATTATTTAAAATTTACACACATTTCTACATCAGTCATCAGTCTAAATCAATCCTAATCACCCCAACAGACTCACCACACCATACAAACTAATGATCCTGTTTTGGCCCACGTGCCATATGTTTGACACTCCTGGACTAGACAGTAAAAATAGCCTATGCATTTGGGGTTTAGTAACCCAGCTACAGAGGGTGCACAAGCCAGTGTACTCCTAGTGCTGGTCCCAGGCCCGGGTAAATGGGAAAGGTTGTTCCAGGAAGAGCATCCGACATAAAACCTTTGCCAAATCAAGCATGTGGATCATGACGAATGAGACTTCCATACTGGAGCAATCAAGGCCCGGATTAACAATGACTGCCACCGGTGCTGTTAACTGATAGGGTGCCAGAGGAAATTGGGCTACCGTTGGTCTAAGCTCGAGGAGGAGGAGAGGGGGAAGGTGTGTTAGGAGGGAGAGAGAGAAAAGAAAAAGTAGAAGCGTGGAGGTGAGAGTAGGGACTTTAAATGTAGGAACTATGACTGGTAAAGGCAGAGAGTTGGCTGATATGATGGAGAGAAGAAAGGTAGATATACTGTGTGTTCAAGAAACCAGATAGAAGGGAAGCAAGGCTAGGAGCATTGGAGGTGGATTTAAACTGTTCTACCATGGTGTAGATAGGAAGAGAAATGGAGTAGGAGTAATTTTTAAGGAAGAGTATGTGAAGAGTGTTCTGGAGGTAAAGAGGGAGTCAGACAGAATCGTGAGTTTGAAGGTAGAAGTCAAAAGTGTGATGTTGAATGTTGTCAGTGCGTATGCCATGCAAGTTGGATGTCAGGAAGAAGAGAAAGAGAAATTCTGGAGTAAGATGGATGAAGTGGTCGAGTGTGTTCCCAGAGAAGAGAGTGGTGATTAGACCAGACTTTAATGGACATGTAGGTGAAAAGAACAGAGGTGATGAGGAGGTTTTGGGTAGGTATTGTCTTAAGAAGAGAAATGTGGGAGGACAGATGGTTGTGGATTTTGCTAAGAAGATGGAAATAGCTGTGGTGAATATATACTTCAAGAAGAGGGAGGAACATAGGGTGACTTACAAGAGCGGTGGAAGGTGCACACAGGTGGACTACATCTTATGCAGAAGGAGAAATCTGAAAGAGATAGGCGACTGCAAGGTGGTGGCAGGGGAGAATGTAGCTCGGCAGTTATCAGATAGTAGTCTGTAGGGTGACTTTGGAAAGCAAGGAGAGGAAGAGATGTTAAGGCAGATCCAAAGATTAAGTGGGGAAAGTTACAGAAAGAAGAAGGTCGCACAGAGTTCCAGAAGGAGTTGATACAGACTCTGGGTGGTAGGGAAGAATTAGCAGATGACTGGGAAAGTACAACAAAAGTATTGATGGAAATGGGTAGAAAGGTATAGTATGTGGTGTATCCTTTTGACAGAGGAAGGAAGACAAGGAGACTTGGTAATGGAATGTGGAGGTAAAGGAAAGTATTCAAAAGAAAAAGCGGGCAAAGAAAAAATGGGATAGTCAGGGAGATAAAGAAAGTAGGAGTATTTGAAAGCTAGGTGCAATGCAAAGAGAGAGGTGGCAAAGGCAAAGGAAAAGGCATATGAGTTGTATGAGAGGCTGGACAATAAGGAAGGAGAAAAGGACTTGTATCGATTGGCTAGACAGAGAGATCGAGCTGGAAAGGATGTACAGCAAGTTCAGTTGATTAAGGACAGAAATGGTAATGTACTAACAAGTGACACGAGTGTGTTGAGAAGGTGGAAGGAGTACTTTGAGGAGCTGATGAATGAAGGAAATGAGAGAGAGTGAGAGGACAATAGATGAAGAAAAGATGGTGAACAAGGAAGTCCAAAGAATTAGCAAGGCAGAAGTGAGGGCAGCTTTGAAGATGAAGAGGAAGAAAGAGAATGGAAAGGCAGTTGGCCTAGATGACAAATCTGTGGAGGTATGGAGATGTTTAGGAGAGATGGCAGTGGACTTTTCAATACAATCTTGGAGAGTGAGAGGATGCCTGAGGAGTGGAGAAGAAGTATTTTGGTACCAATTTTCAAGAACAAAGGTGATGCTCAGAGCTTTAGTAACTACAGAGGCATAAAGTTGATCAGCTACACTATGAAGATATGGGAAAGAGTATCTGAAGCCAGGTTAAGAGGAGAGGTGATTATCAGTGAGCAACAGTATGGTTTCATGCCAAGAAAGAGCACTACAGATGCAATGTTTGCTCTAAAGGTGCATTCAGTTAATCTCTTCCACAGCATGTGGGACACCAAAGATGTGTTCAGACCAAACGCAAATGGGCAAATTTTTCGTGCGGCACAATTGCATTTTAACTCAATGTAAACACGCAACTAGATGTGAATTCACTGTCTGAGTTCCAGATGGGCGGAGTTGCCTCTGCAGCAGTGTTCAACCTGCTGTGGAAATCCCCAAAACACATCATACTTAGGGTTACATTATCCGATGGGGGTCTCACCTGAAAAAAATTGTCCCTGCCTCCAAAATTTTTCCTGGATAATGGGTTGTTTACACTGCTAGCCTTGTTAGCATGTCTGTGGCAGGAGTCTGTGGGTAAATAACTCCGAAATTCTGATTCAGCTGGTCCATCTATCTGTAGTTTACTCTCCAATGTTGATACCTTTTGCTGATGGCAGACTCTCACGGCCATTACTAGCTAGTGCCATCCCTCAGAGGCGAAGGCACGAATGCACATTTGTGTGTCTTCCACATGTTTACGTTAACTTTACATGTATTCATGTCGTGCACAAAAATTTGCTTTGCGGTTGGTCTGAACACACCTTAAGAGTGTTGATGAAGTATAGAGAAGGTCAGAAGGAGTTGCGCTGTATCTTTGTGTATCTAGAGAAGGGCTCTGCAACCTTTGAAGGCCAACAAGCCATTTTGCCCTTCTCGACTAAAGTAGAAGTAGCTGTCAGCTGTGTGTTGCTGATTTCAGACAAGTATAGCTGGTTGATGGTGTTTCATAATAAAAGCACATAACAGAAACAATGATTCTGAAAAGTGAATTGCTGTAGAGGGCTTTTATTTTTAATGTACTTTTAATGTACCCAAACGAGAAGAATCTCCAGATTCTCAGGGCTGCGAGAAGCAAAGTTCAGCAGACTGCTCGGCGCTGTGCCAACGAGTACTGGACTCAGCTCAGCCAAGACATTCAAACCGCTGCCATAACAGGGAACATCCATAGTATGTACGATGGCATCAAGAAAGCACTTGGTCTGGCTCAGATCAAGACGGCCCCCCTCAAATCCTCCACTGGGGAGATGATCACAGAAAAGAACAAGCAGATGGAGAGATGGGTGGAACACTATTCCGACCTCTACTCCAGACAGAACACTGTGACACTGTCAGCCCTTGATGCCATTGACTGCCTGTCATCCATGGATGAACTTGACGCCGAGCCAACCATCGACAAACTCAGCAAGGCCATTGATAGCTTGGCCACTGGCAAGGCACCCGGCAACGACGGCATACCCCCCGACCTGATCAAGCACTGCAAGACTGGCCTACTGCTGCCATTGCATGACGTCCTCTGCCAGTGCTGGAAGGAAGGTGCCGTACCACAGGACATGAGGGACGCCAAGATCATCACCCTCTACAAAAACAAAGGGGAGAGAAGCGACTGCAACAACTACAGGGGCATCTCCCTCCTCAGCGTTGTTGGCAAAGTGTATGCACGAGTTGTTCTCGTTTGTCTACAGAAGCTTGCCAAACGTGTCTACCCCGAGTCTCAGTGTGGCTTCCGCGCTGAGTGATCGACGGTAGACATGATAGACATGATTCTCCATCTGCCAACTCCAGGAGAAATGCAGAGAACAGAACATGCCCCTGTACTTTGCCTTCATCGACCTCACCAAAGCGTTCGATCTGGTCAGCAGAGAGGGCCTTTTCAAGATCCTGCCAAAGATAGGATGCCCACCAAAGTTGCAAAGCCTCATCGAATCGTTTCACACCAACATGCAGGGGATAGTGCAGCACGACGGCAACGTCTCAGAGCCATTCACCATACACAGCGGAGTGAAACAGGGCTGTGTACTTGCGCCAACCCTCTTTGGGATTTTCTTTGCTATGCTCCTGAGGCATGCCTTCAGCACAGCAGCAGAGGGAATCTACCTGCACACAAGATCTGACAGCAGGCTTTTCAACATCGCCCGCCTGAAAGCCAGCACCAAAGTATGCAAGGCTCTAATCAGAGACATGCTGTTCGCAGACAACGCTGCAGTCGCAACCCACACACAGCAGGAGCTTCAGACCCTGATGGACCGCTTCTCCCAGGCATGCAAGGACTTCGGGCTTACCATCAGCCTGAAGAAGACTAAGGTCTTGGCGCAAGGCACGGAAGCTCCACCAACCATCACCATCGACGACTACGAGCTGGAGATCGTGAATCAGTTCACGTACCTGGGGTCCACGATCAGCAACAACCTCTCCCTTGATACAGAGATCAACAAGAGGATTGGAAAATCAGCCTTCACACTCGCTCGCCTCACCACACGAGTGTGGGAGAATCCCAAACTCTCTGTCAAGATGAAGATGGCAGTGTACAGTGCCTGCGTCATCAGCACACTGCTCTATGGGAGTGAGACGTGGACAACATACGCCCGGCAGGAAAAGAGACTGAACTCCTTCCACTTGCCCTGCATTCGCCACATCCTGGACATATCCTGGCAGGACAAAATGCCCAACACAGAAGTTCTGTCCCACGCCGACCTTCCTTCCATGTTCACTCTACTCAGGCAGCACAGGCTCCGCTGGCTAGGCCACTTTCACCATATGAAGGATGGCAGAATCCCCAAAGACGTCCTCTACGGAGAACTGGCGACTGGCAGGAGAGACATTGGCCGCCCACAGCTGCGCTTTAGAGACGTCTGCAAGAGAGACATGAAGGCCCTGGAGATCAACACAGAGCGCTGGGAGGACCTTGCAACGGACCACTCCAAATGGAGAGGTACCCTGACCAGACAGCTCAAGGCGGGTGAAGAGAGACTGACTGCTGCAGCAGATGAAAAAAGGAAGAACCGCCACAGACCCAGCAGCATGGAGACCACCCACAAGTGTGACCTGTGTGACAGGGACTGCCATTCGCGCATCGGCCTGTTCAGCCACAGGCGGTGCTGTTCCAGCAGAGTAGACGTTTAGGATTCTCTTCCATGGTCATCATAGACCGACGGAGGCCGACGACGACTCAGGATGTACTAAGTTGTGATGGTGAAAATAAATTTACACCAATTCAGACTTTGGTCATGTCTGGTGAATCCAGCATTTATAGTGCAGGTTACTAATTTTAAGATTGAGCAGGAATTCAAGGATTGGTTCTCATTTTTATGGATAATTAAGGCGTTGATTTTAGATAATCACATTTAAGACAATTTATGAACGTGCATACACTAATGAGGCGGCTGTTTTTTTCTCATCTTCGTGTTCTTGTGGAGAAATTCTCACCACATAACAATCATACACGAACGCAAATGAATCTGTCCACACAAAATTAAACTTTGTTTATACTCTGTGGTTTTACCTTTTCTGGATCTGACCATGTCGAGGGTGGGGGAGGGTATGCAGGGAGCTGCTGGGTTCCCATGCTCTCCATATGCATGGAGAGGCTCAGCGGCTCCATGCAAACCAGCCACAGTCAGATGTGATGCATACAATCGACAAAATAAAGGATTAAGTGGAAGAAGATGGATGGATGAAAAGCATGCGTTTCAGTTGAAAAATGCATCCAATAAACAAAAATTTGAAAAATAAAACAATTAAAATGACCTGCATTAATTTTCATGTGTTTTGAGATGTGACTGCCCTACACTGCCCCTTTATTTCAGCTTTTGGGAAACAGGTGCACCCTTTTGCCCTGTAACCTTACTGCTACAAGGGTTGTTTAAGGGAAATGGCTCCATGGGGAACAGCTGAACTGACTACTGTATAATAATATCTGTTTCTGCTGTAGGGAAACATGAGCAGAAATCTTTAAGAGACAGAGCCAAAGCAACCATTTCTGGATGGCATGTGGTATCCTTTGCTTTGCTCAGAGCTCCCCACAAGTCTTGTTTATCCAGCCAAACCCCTTGTGAGTATTCCAAATCGTGTGTGTGTGTGTGTGTGTTTTTTTTTTTTTTCTTATGTTAGCAACTTCTGGTCCTTTGGATTCCAGTCTCCACCTGCAGCTTCAGTCCTCGCAGATCCTGAGGGGCTTTTGCTATGATCGATCTCCGTGCTCTCAGATGCTGCTGTGATAAATCAGTCACAAAAAATGTAAACATTGAACTCAATTCAAGATTTTTTTTGTGTATATTAATTTAACATATGCATGTCATATTTATTTTAATCATGATTCCCCCCCACCCCAGCATTTTAAGATTGTCATGGTTCGTGGTCTCTGCGTGACTCTCATAATGTACAGAGATTCATCATCTCATCTTCATGGTTTCTGTTCCTGTGATAAGTGTATAAATTATTCTCAGATTCACATCTGTGACTGGTTATGACGCTCCTTTTTACAAACATGTTTTCAAATTTACACATATGGCAGAAATATCAATTCTGTAGCCCCTAAACCTGTTTTAACCTAATTTTAAGCTTAAACTGACTGTGTAACTTCAAACAGTTTTGAACTTGTAGAGCACAAAGACTGCACAAACACCAACGTTCCTGTATTGAGACCTCAGCCTCAGGTTTTTAATTTTAAATTGGCAAAATGTCCACAGGACCATATGCAAGTCTTTACAGCAGCTGTGAGAATAACTTATTCACCTTAATATGAAAGCAGTAGAAAAAAACAGGGTTTTAGACTTCTCAGCTAAAAGCTGAGGTTATAGTTGACAGATACTGCCCAAAACTGGACAGCTGAAGAAAAATGTAGATCAAATTTGGTTCCCCCCAATTCCCTTATGGTCAAAAACAGAGGAAACAATAATAAAGGCACAGTAACCATACAGTATCAGGAAACAGAATTGCAGTTACAGTGTCCTGAATAATACATTCTTTGCTGGAAAAGATCATTCACAATCTCAGTCATGAGCCTTTATCACATTACACACATTGATTAGAGAGTAAAGAGATTTTCACAGCTGTGGCTTATGCGGTAAAGCACCACATTCACTAATCGGAAGGTGGGTGAGTCAATCGTTTCCTTGGTCAACACACTGGGGCTTTTTGTAATGACTGCATGGAAAAGTACCATCATTGTCTTTGTGGTGTAGTGCAAAAGCATTTTTTAACATCAGCAAAGCTAGAGAAATTACTAATTCTAGACCAGGGGTCTACAACCTTTGCCAACCAAAGAGCCATTTTTCCCGTCTCCAACTAAAATAGAAGTGACTGAGGGCGGGGGCAGCGCGGTGATGGAGTGGTTAGCACTGTGGCAGCACAGCAACTCACCCTTGGTTGGGGGATCCTGGGTTCGATCTGTGTGGAGTTTGCATGTTCTCCCCGTGTCTGCGTGGATTTACTCCGGGATTTCTCCGGTTTCCTCCCACATGCCCAAAACATGCAAGTTAGGTTAACTGGCATCAAACTGGGGATTCTAAATTGTCCTTAGGTATGTCTGTGAGAGTGAATGGTTGTGTGTCTCTCTGTGTTGGCCCTGCGATGGACTGGCGATCTGTCCAGGGTGGACCCTGCCTCTCGCCCAAAGATGCTGGGATAGGCTCCAGCCCCCCTGCGACCCGAAAAGGATTAAGCGTAAGAAGATGGATGGATGGACTGAGGGTGGCAACGACAATGTGACCTTTAAAATAAACATTACACTGTTTCTAAAGTTTTTTTTTTCATATACATAGTTCTGAATATTATGTGGCATTAATGAATTCATACTACAATGGTGGGGAAAAAAACTGTCAAGCTTTATATATAGCTTCATTCATGAAATAAAAATATTAGAAATATATTACAAATTGTTTTGTGCTGAAAAATACATTTCTGAATATCTGACCATAATTTTTTGTATATTTTTTTACTTAGCACATTCATAAATTGGTTAAATCTGAAAAATATCATCCATCTCTTATGTTCAATAGTGATCACGCAGCTTTAGTTCTTGATATTTTAATAAATTAGAGATGAACTTTTTTTTTAGAACAAGCTACTTTTCATCCTTTTTATGTTTCCTCATAATGCTCCTTATTCAAATGTGTCATGGGTAGCAGGAGCGCGCCCCTCCCCTCTGGCCTTGCATTCACAAATTCATCACTGCACCTGAGGCAGAAGACACACCTGCACCCGCTCATCAGCCAGCGTACTTAAGGAGGCTCCCTGCGCGCACTCAGTGCTGGCTCGTCTGGGTATACTGCCTGTGATCCCGCAAGCTATTAAAAGTCTTAAGCGTTAACACGCTGTTAACCTTATTTCTCTTTTCCTTCTCAGGTTGCTGCCACCATGTAGGTGTGTCTCTGGGACTGCATGCACTTTCCTGCCTCACCACACCGTTCCTCAGCGATCTACTCCACCCGGTCAGGCACCATCAGCTCATCTTTCCCCCTTACCCTACTGGTTCGTCTATTCCCTGCCGGGTCCTACCAGTCCTCCTTAGACTTCCCAAGTAAGTGGTAATTTGGCTCCCCCATTTCCCTTACTCCACTCCTCGGCTCACGGCTCTCGTCTTCTCTCCACAGGACCTTTCCTCTGGCGAGTGACCGTTTCTGTAGCTGTGCGCTTTGGATTCTTGCTATTAATAAAATTGTCAAACATGCCCCTCTGTGTGGTTCCTTCCTGTGTTTGGCATCGTGCACGTGAGCTGTCAAAACTTAATTCACTATGACAGAACGAGCCAGCCAGGATGGCAGCTCAGCCGGTGCCTCACCGCAGGAGCAGTCAGCTATGGATCGCCTAGTGGCGACCGAGCGTCAGCTCACTGCGCTGACGCAGCAGGTATCTAACATGATGACGCTGTGGTCTGCAGCGCATCCTTTGGCTGCGCCTCCTCAGCCTGCTCTGTGCACTACGGTGCGACGTACTACCTCCGTTCCCACGCCTTCTCCGTACACGGGGGAGGTGGGGAAATACAAGATGTTTCTACTCCGAGTTCAAATGTACCTGGAGCAGGTTGGGGAGGAGTATCCGGGGGATGTTGCTAGGACCCAGTTTTTTACTCTGTTACTCAGGGATCGAGCCATGGAGTGGGCACAGTCCACTCTAGACAACCCCAAGAGGTGCCGATATACGTTTGACCAATTTGTGGCTGCATTCACTAGCGTGTTTGGTCGGACCAAGAGTCAGGGCAACGCGATAAGCTGCCTGATGATGCTCCGTCAAGGCACCCAGTCAGTGGCCGAGTACTCAGTGGAGTTCCGGGTTGTGGCATCCGGTTCGGGGTGGAACGAGGCTGTGCTATGCAGTGCGTTCCTCCAAGGGTTGAACGACCAACTCCGTGACGATCTGGCGGTCCACCCTGTCCCGGAGACGCTCGACGGCCTCATAGATCAGGCAGTTGGGTTGGACAATCGGTACCATGAGCGCGCGAAGGAGCGCAAGTCCTCCTCTTGCCTGCATGCCGAGCATGTATCCACCGTGGTTACTGGCACTGGCGGCACCGGCTCTTCGCCTGAACCAATGGAGCTCTCTCGGCACTTGACCGATGATGAGCGCCCGCGAAGGCGAACGGCTGACGCGTGCATTTACTGTGGTTTATCTATACACAGTCTGGACGAGTGCTGCCAGCGGCCAAAAGACGCGGCCCATCAGTAACCATGGGGGTTCTGGCGGGTGGGACCAAATCCACTCCCCCCAGTAATTTTTCAATTTTGGCCCTCGTACAGTTGTCGGGGGTTGAGAGGAGGGTTATGGTGCTGATTGACTCGGGGTCGGAGGGTAATTTCGTGTCTGCTGAGTTTGTGAATCAGGTGGGCATTCCCACATGTAAATTGCACTGTGGTCAGAGAATCACAACCATATCTGGCCGTGAGGTCGCGGTGGTTGGTCATAGCACGATGCCCATATCCATCCTCCTTTCCGGGAACCACCGGGAGGAACTATCGTTCCTGGTTCTTCCTGTTTCATCATCCCTGGTGGTTCTTGGTTATCCGTGGCTCCAGAGGTATAGCCCAACGATCAATTGGGCCAAAAATACCATCTCTGCCTGGAGCCTGCTTTGTTTGGCCCACTGTATGCGTTCAGCTGAGTGCTCCTCATCTCCGTCTGTTCTTCCCTCTCTGGCTGAGCTGCTGGACCTCAGCCTCATCTCCCGGGCTTCTCACGATTTGGGCGAGGTTTTTAACAAGTCAAGAGCGTTGTCGCTGCAGCCTCACTGCTCTTATGACTGTGCTATAGATCTCATCCCCGGGGCGAGGCTGCCGTCCAGTCGGCTGTATAGCATTTCTGGCCCTGAGCGGGAGGCGATGGAGCAATATGTGAAGAAGTCGCTGAACGCCGGCCTTACAAATTCAAACAAATTAATGCTCAGTTTAAGTAAGACAAAATTTATAGTTTTTAACAACCATCACAACAACTTAGTATCTAAACTCAGTGTAAATGGTGTAGAGATTGAAAGGGTATCCAAAACTAAATTTCTTGGAGTAATAATTGATAATGAACTGTTTTGGAAGTCACATATTAATTATATTAAAGGTAAAATATCTAAATCAATTGCAATATTACACAGAGTGAAATATTTGCTGAATCAACCCACACTATATACCTTGTATCATTCATTAATACTCCCATACATGACATATTGTACTGAAGTATGGGGAAATACATATAAAACAAACATATATCCAGTCTTTACGCTTCAGAAGAGAGCTATTAGAATAATAAACAAAGCTGCTTACAGGGAACCAACAAACCCACTTTTTCTTAAATTAAAAGCTCTCAAGTTGAAAGATCTGGTTGACTTTAAAACTGCAGTAATAATGTTTAAAGTGAAGAATCTATCACTGCCCACAAATATCCAAAAGTTGTTCCAAATAAGGGAGAAACAATGTCATTTCAGAGGAACATGTATATTTCAAAAACCTTCAGTGAGAACTACCACCAAGCAACACTGTGTTTCAGTGCAAGGAGTCAGATTATGGAATGATTTTGGAGCTGAATTAAAATCATGTACAGCGCTTGGACAATTTAAACAAAAACTAAAGGAAGAAATACTCCAAACATATATACAAGATGACATGTAAAATCACATAAGGATTGTCATATCCAGTCTGTGTTGTGTTATTGCTTAGTTTTTTTTGTCACATTTTGTCTTAGCTTTGTTCCAAATTATAATTGCTCTTGTTTTGTTTTTCTTTTGAATTCTTGGATGGAATATGGGTGGGCAATATAAGCTGCGGCTTCAGCCATCACCCATTTCGGATAACTTATGTTGAATTGTATAATCAGAGGAGTTATTGTTTAATTTGACCTTGTTGGATTTTTTTCCCCTTTGTTATATTATTCTGTTTCTTTTTAATCTTTACTTTTAATCTATCCAAAATAAAGATTTATTCATTCATTCATACATGACCTCAAATCGGTGTAAATAATGCAGCCTGGTGTCATGAAAATACATATGAATGATACACCTAAAAAAAAACAAAAAAACAAAAAAACGCCGGCCTTATTCAGCCATCTTTGGCTCCACTTGGGGCCGGATTCTTCTTCATCGGAAAGAAGGATGGCTTGTTCCGCTCGTGCATCGACTACCGGGAGCTCAACATTATAACCATCTAAGATAAGTATCCTCTGCCTTTGATCAATTCAGCGTTCGAGCTTCTTCAGCGCTCACGGGTCTTTACCAAGTTAGACCTCAGGAACGGGTATCATCTGGTCCGCATTTGCGAGGGCGATGAATGGAAGATGGCTTTTAAAACACACCAGGGGTAATTCGAGTACTTAATGATGCCATTTGGGCTCACTAACGCCCCCGCTGTCTTCCAGCAGTTAATAAATGATGTCCTCCGCGATATGCTATACCAATTCGTGTTTGTCTATCTTGATGACATTCTTATTTTCTCCCGCTCACCAGAGAAACACGAGGTCCATGTACAGGCCATTTTACAGCGGCTTTTGGAGAACCAGCTTTACGTTAAGGCCGAGAATTGTGAGTTCTCCACAACAGCCACCACCTTCTTGGGCTTCATTGTGGCTGAGGGGTAGCTGATTGCCAACCCGGCCAAGATAAAGGCAGTGTTAGATTGGCCAACTCCCCACTCCCGTAGGGAGCTTCAATGCTTCCTTGGGTTTGTAAACTTTTACCGCAGGTTCATCAGGAACTATACTGGTGTAGCACTGCCTCTGACACAGCTGACCTCCGTTAAAGTACCCTTTCGGTGGACTGAGGCAGCTGAGCAGGCGTTTATCAAATTAAAGCGCCAGTTCACGGAAACACCTATCTTGGCTCAGGTCGACACGCAGCTTCCATTTGTCCTCGAGGCGGATGCGTCTGATTCGGAGGTTGGTGCTGTGCTGTCACAGCACACGCCCCCCCGATCAGAAGCTTCACCCGTGCGCATATTTCTCTTGGTGGCTCGCGCCGGCCAAGAGGAGCTATGACGTAGGGGACAGAGAGCTGCTGGCCATTAAGTTGGCATTAGAAGAGTGGAGGCACTGGTTAGAGGGGGCTATTCACCCCATCGTCGTGTGGACCAACCACAAGAACCTTGAGTACTTGCGGTCGGCCCGCCAACTGAACGGCAGGCAGGCTTGCTAGTCGTTATTCTTCCAGTGATTTAATTTCACCATCACTTAGTGGCCTGGTGCCCATAATACCAAACCAGACGCGCTCTCGCGCCAGTTTGATTCCGAGAATGTAGCCCCCCCCCGTCCCCTCCCCTACCACCTTCATGCGTCTTTGGAGCCCTTACTTGGAAATCAAGCGGGGGGTCTGCCAGGCCCAGTACCAGTAGGGTGCCCCTGGAACCGTCTGTATATCCCAGCCGCCCTCCGCAGTGATGTCATCCAATGGGGTCACACCAGTCGCTTCACCTGCCACCCAGGGATCACCCGGACCATCAACCTTGTCCGACGGGTGTTCTGGTGGCCCACGCTGTGGCGGGACGTCCGGGAGTATGTCAGAGCCTGTCAGATGTGCATCCGGATAAATCTGACTCCTCCCCACCATCTGGACTCCTCCATCCTCTCCCCATCCCTGGTCGTCCATGGTCCCACATTGCTGTGGACTTCGTGACCGGTTTGCCCTCCTCCCGCGGCAAGACGGTGATCCTGACCATTGTGGATCGCTTCTTCAAGGCGGTGCATCTGGTGGCCCTCCCTAAACTTCCATCGGCCTTGGAGACAGCGGTCCTCCTCACCAATCACGTCACTGGGTCCACGGCATCCCTATTGACACTGTGTCTGACCGGGGTCCACAATTTACATCCAAGGTTTGGAGGGCCTTTTGCCGTACCCTGGGAACCACTGTGAGTCTGTCTTCTGGAAATCACCCTCAGAGCAACAGGCAGGCGGAGTGCACCAATCAGTCCCTGGAGGCTGCCTTGCGGTGCGTAGTGGGCGATAATCCCTCTTCCTGGAGCACACACCTGACCTGGGTGGAGTATTCCATGAACTCTGCGGTTTCCTCAGCTACCGGACTCACTCCATTCGAGGTGTTGTTAGGGTACATGCCACCTCTCCTTCTTATGGCCGAGAAGGAGGTCTCGGTTCCATCCGTTGGGGCCCACGCTCGGCGCTGCTGATGTGTCTGGAGGTCTACTTGAGCCGCTCTGGCCCGCACCACGGAACGCACCTGGGCCGCTGCTGATAGGAGGTGGGTCCCGGCCCCCAAGTACGTCATGGGACAGCAGGTCTGGCTGGCAGCAAGTCAGATTCCACTGAAAGTGAAATCAAAGAGACTGTCCTCCTGCTTCCTTGGGCCTTATACCATCTCCAGGGTGGTTAACGACGCGTCGGTCCAGCTTAAGCTGCCCCCAACCCTACGGGTGAACCCTACCTTTCATGTTAGCCACATCAAGCCCCTCTCTGCCAGTCCCCTCTGCCCCCCCGCCCCCCAAGCTGCCTCTTCCTCCCCGCATCATCGACAGCCACCCCGCCTACACGGTTCGGCGGATTTTGGATGTTTGCCGCCGGGGCAGGGTCTACAGTACCTAGTCGACTGGGAGGGCTACGGCCCAGAGGAATGATCCTGGACCCCCTCGTCGTGAATACTGGACAAGGGGATGCTCCGGGCCTTTCACTGTGCTCACCTGGAGAAGCCCTTGGGACTGCCGGGAGGCATTTCTAGAAGGGGGGGGGGGTTGTCATTGGCTTCTCTCCACAGGACCTTTCCTTTGGTGAGTGACCGTTTCTGCAGCTGTATGCTTTGGATTCTTGCTATTAATAAAATTGTCAAACGTGCCTCTCTGTGTGGTTCCTTCCTGTGTTTGGCATCATGCACATGAGCTGTCAAAACTTAATTCATTATGACACAAATGTATAAATATAATATAAATCTGTATTCTTCACCTGTTCTCCAAGCTCTCAATTTGACAACTAATGGATTGGTTGTCTGATATTCTTCTTTATTTTGTAATAAAACAAAAAGAATTCTAAACAACATTCTAAATAATATAACTTTAAAAATCATTTGATGCAAATTAAGCCAATTAGAAATAATTACATTAGAGTGGGAAAAAAAACACATTTAAAAATACATTATTCTGCTGAGCTAAATGTTGGCTATAATTTTTTAAAAATGGGTGGCATTGACAGACAGTCTGCACTTATAATTCAATGTCCAAAGCCCCATTTCAAACATCAGCTAACAAACTAGCAGTTATCCTGCAGACAAAAAGCTGAAAACATCCTTAAAATAAAAGGCAATCTGTCAGACATTCTTCTCTCCTCTTTTCACTCATTTGAACTCCTTTTACTTTTTTATTTATGGATTGTGAGGAAAAACTGTCGGCTGTATGTTGCTGATTTCAAACAAGCATATCCAGTTGATGGCGCTTCATAATAAAAACAACCATTCTGAAAACTGAATCGCTGTAGAGGGCTTTTATTTTCATATCACTCGGGATGTATTGAGCTTTGACGGTGAAAATAAATTTGTAATCAAGTCAGTGACAGTAATGCACCTGTAAGCTGGTTGCCAACCACCAATTAAATCTAAAATAATAATAATAATAAGAAGGTAGCAGTTGCCATGGCCAAGAAATATAGAATGATAATACAGAGTGAAGTACGTGGCAGTAATGCACCTGTAAGCTGGTTGCCAACCGCCAATCAAATCTTAAAGAAGAAGAAGAAGAAATTTACATTAATTCAGACTTCAATCATGTCTAGTGAATCCAGCATTTATGGCGCAGGTGACTAATTTTATGGTTATTGAGCAGGAATTCAAGGACTGTTTCTCATTTTTATGGATAATTAAGGCATTGATTTTAGAAAATCACATTTAAGAAATTTTATGGACCTGTAGATATTATTGAGGCGGCTGTTTTTCCTTGTTTGTGTTCTCGTGGAGAAATTTTCTCCACAACAACCATACATGAACACAAATGAATCTGTCCACACAGAATTAGACTCTCTATTTTCCTTTGTGATTTTACTTTTTCTGGAACTGTTCATGTCTTACCGAGAGTGGCAGGAAGCTGCTGCTGTCCATATGCCCTGAGGAGAATCTGAGCAGTTCTCTGTGCAGCCACTGTCAGATGTGACACAGTCACGCATGGTTGACAACATATTAAATAATTTAAAAAATATATATTTTACATTCTTAAAAGTATGTGTAAATGTATCCAATTGCAATAAACAATTTAAAAAATAAAATAATTAAAATGAAGTTCATTAATTTCCATGTGTTTTGAGATATAATTGCAGGGAGTGGCAGCATGGGGGCTGAAGGGCCGCGGGTTGCCAACCCCTGTTCTAAACCATTTACCATATATTCAGATCAATAAAGGTCATGCTATTAAAATATGAAGCACAAGAACCCACAAGGGATGCTGTCAAAAAATATTCACTTATTTAATGAAATAAATTAACAAAAATGTCAGTTCCTACAGTAAAAAAGTTAGGACACCTTACACCTTTTTCCCCACTTTGGTTGTAATGACTTCAGTGGGATGTTTGCTTTAATTGTTGAATTGACTTGCAGGCATTTGTGCCGAGGACTCTGGGCACAATTCATTCAGTACTGGGATGTTTGAAAGTTTATATCATGCACAGCGCACGTTAAATAAAGGGTCATGATTTGGACTTGTCATGATCATAGTAGATTCTGCAATTGTGAGTTGGCCGTAGCAGGAGCTATGTTGTCAGGGCAGCTTGCCTCTGGTAGGGTCTCCCAAGGCAAACTGGTTCTGGGTGAAGGGTCAGACCAAGAACGGTCCAGTGGATCTCTATGAACAAAGTTACGACAAGGACCCAGTGTACTCATAGGAGTCACATGGGTTTGCCCTCCAGTGGGCTCATCACCTACAGGAGCGATCATGGTGCTATGTGAGCCAGGTGGTAGTCTGGACTACTCTGACTTGTCCAGTCCCCTGGTAAGCGGTAGAAGATGAATGAATGGAAACATCAAGAGACCTGTTCAGACACTGAGAATGATGTCCTGTGGTTTCCTCCCATAGTTAAAGAAATGCTAGTTCAGTGCAGTGATTGAATTGACTCTAGATGGCTAAAATCTAGCCGGAAGCTGAAAGCTGTTTGAGTGAACATTAATACTGGAAAAGCCCTAAAATTATGTTCAAAATCCCAGTTTTTTAAATGTTGACTGGAGGAAGGGCTCAGTGTATTAACTCTTAATAAATTTGTGGGTCTTGGGTTTGCTTGGTTGCTAATGTACTGTAAATACTAGATCAGTAGCATGCTTCAGCACCTGATTTTTAACAGTGTTTCTTTAACTTTTTTGTTTTACTTTTTATTTTGAGGCGATGTTGTTCTGGACAGAGTACATTTTCCCACTTCTGTCCAGGCTTCATCAGTGAATGCCTGTACTCAGGGCTGCAGAAGTTCTACGACCTTTCTTGTCCTGAGAAAATAATTAAAGATTTGACAGCTTATTGTTTATGTGTGAAGAGGGCACTAACCTTGATGTTAGTGGTGATTCTACTGCCTGTTTCCGTAGACCACTCATGCTTGTTTCCTCTAATAAGAAAGTAACTATTAATTCATTATGTGAAGTACTTGTGTTGTAGTGTTGTAGTCAAGACCTCGTCAAGACCAGAGTCTCCAGAGACCAAGACCAAGGCCAAGACCAAGTCAAGACAAAGACCAAGACCTACATACACAGTGGTCTTGGTCTCGACTTTGTCTAGGTCTTGGGAGACTCTGGTCTCAATCTGGTCTTCACTACAACACTATTGTGTTGTACATTCATTAAAATGTCTATAAAATACTATGCGCTGTTACGGAAAATGATGATTTTTCTTTTTTTTAAACTAAAACAGATGTTTTTGGCACTGAAAATGTCATTTTCTACACTATGCAATGTCCTATATTTACAAACAAACAAGAGGTGGACTTAAATTATATAGTAATTAAGGAATTGTAATTATATTACTACTGTTATGTTAGATAGCAATTTCTGCTGCTGAAAGTGCTCCCTTTGTTTGCTTCGACAAACTAACGATTCTCCGAGCACTTACTTTCTGCTTCTCTCCTGCTGCTGTTTTGGCATACGACGCCTGTTATTTGTTTGTGTTTGCCGGTAGTCGGTTCCGCTGGGCCGCCTTTTCTCCAGCGTGTCACGACCAAATGTCTAACCGAGAGCTTACAGGAGGCCTCACGGGGCCTTAGGGTATTGTGTGTGTGTGTGTGTGTGTGTGTGTGTGAGGGTTAATTGTGTCCTTTTTATAGTGCAAGTGTTTGTGTATAATCTTCAAAATTAAAGCGAGTGTGTTTGTATGCTTTGCCAGAATTTATTTTGCATGCTCATGTCTGTGTGCGTCTCTGTGTTTGTTTGGTCCCCAGGGTTGTAGTGAAGGGTTTAGTACAAAGTGTTGTGTGGTAGGTAAATAAATGCACGCACCCACGCACGCACACACACACACACACACACACACACACACACACACACACACACACACACACACACACACACACACACATGCACACCCTCCTCCTAGCTCACCACGGTCTTGTTTCAGCCGGCTAGTTCGTAGACAGGACCTAGTGTGTGTGTTTGTAGATTTAGATGGCCAGTCTTGATGTAAGAACACAACACACAATCTCTGATCGAGACTGTACAGTATAATTGAAGTTAATTAATGTCCAGTCCTTTAGTGTAGTTCACACATCACTTCCCAACACAGAAAACAAAAGTTTGACTCATTCATACATGCACAAAAACTTTCAGGACAATGGATTTCCACTCAAAAGAGTTGCCTAAAGCCCTGAAGTCTCTTTGTATTTCCATGTTCTATTCCACTTTATACAACAGTTCCCTCCAAGCAATTTGATTGGACAATAGGGATTCCAGGAGTTACTATATTCCACAATAATTGTACTCCAACATTTCACTGGATATGTGTCACTCTGCTTCAAAGATATTCTACGAGGGGGGGCTGAAAAGTTCATAGTGGTCAAATTTGACCAAATGTGTGGTTTTTTCAACCGCAGGGATCTAAGCGCTGTGACACCGACGGAAGAAATGTGTGGACCAAAGGGGGAGACTATGTTGAAAAATAAACCACATTTGGTCAAATCTGAGCACTATGAACTTTTCAATCTCCCCTCATAATAATCGTTAATTACTAACAGTAATTTACTGTCACATCTCAGTGACAATTGCAATACTGTGTTGGATACCTTAATTTTCCAGTGAAGCACTGTTTGAAAAGATTTCTTACCTGACCAAGAAGTCCCACCCTTTTGGAAAAACTATTCAGTTTCATCACAGTAGCCAACGGGAAGAGACTGAACAGGCTGATCACAAAAGCTAGCTCTGTTCTGGGGCGACGCCTCGACCCAGTGGAGGAGATAGGAGAGAGAAGGATGGTGGCTAAGCTGTCATATCTGCTGCAGTCCGAGTCCCACCTCATGCGGGATACGCTGAATGCACTGAGGAGCTCATTTAGTGGTCAGCTGTGCCATCCTAAATGCTTGAGGGAGAGATTCTACAGGTCCTTCCTAGCTACGGTTGTCAGACTTTATAATCTAACAGGTGCTGCTCATAGAAGCTGCATTAAACGTCACAACTTTGCATAACAGAGATCGTCCCCTCCAATATACGACTAGGACAATAACAGTCATTACTGAGGGTGGCAACAACACTGTTGATTCAAATGTGAAATATACTGTCTGGGTCCATATTTATATTTTTCCGTGTAACTTAACTGTAATGATATTGATACCATCTCGCTGCAATGCTCCTGCATTGCGTGTATAACTGTGTACATATGTATATTTATTTACTACTTTGGCTAACCAGTTCTTATCTTATCTTATTTACTATTGCTCTGAGTGCTGCTATCCCTGTGCTGCTGCAATCCTGGAATTTCCCCATTGTGGGACTAATATCTTATCTTATAAACATCATTAAGCTATTTCACGTCTGTTTAAAAAAAAAAAAGCAGTGCTAGAGCTGGATTTATTGTCTCAATTAACAAACCACAATACCTTTGTGGTGATGGACTCTGTTTCATCTGAAAATGCCGAGAAAAAGTGAGTGAAGTATGCCAAAGCCAAATCGCTAGTATGCTAGCCACCAGCGTTGGCCACATTTTGATCTGAGCCTTCTGCGGTACCTACTCAACAGGTGTTCTATCAACACTGACTTTTGCACTTGACATTATTTAATTTGTTTACATGTGTGTGAAATGATAACAGACATCTTCATGCTGATTGACATGTTTAGCAACAGTTACATTTAGAAGGAACTATTTTTTTCTCAGCTGCGCTCCACTACACATCGAGCATTAGACGTATCACACCTGCATTTACTATATTCACTGATACTGTACTCCCTCTTGTGTAATATTGCTCAAGTATCTCAGTTAACTGCTGTACAATTAACAGTGTGTTTTGGCAATAACTGAACAGGAACAGTTTACATTTAAATTTCTTTTCTGTTTGAAAATGTCAACTTATATTGTTCCATTGTTGATAGCCCGTTCAGTATGTAATGGAAAGAGAATTTAGTTATGGAATGGATCAACAGAACAGAGTGTTTTTGTTGTTCTGGAACAACAGAAAGACAAGTTCCTCAAATCCCAAGTTAGCACACATACCTAACTGCGTTAGCACAAATATTAGTTTGCTATGAAGATGTGACTTTGTGGTGGTGATATTGTATTGATTTGGAGACACTACTATTTTGACACTTTATTAAGAATTATTAATAAATGTTGCATTCACAGTCTTACCTATTCAGGTACCAGAGTAATAAAAACCAACCGACTTTTCAGTCCAGTAGATGGCACTAAATGCTCACTGTCTCATTAAGTCAGCACAGCAAAGGAGTGACTCCTGAGATCTAGCCTGGAGGTGAACACGACAATGATTGGGAATGAAACTGCTATGTATATCACAATACACAGCTTATCACAAGACTGTGATACTATTACATCATGGCCCAAATATTGTTATAGTATTGTTTCGTGTGACTGTAGGTAGGTAGGTAGGTCGGTAGGTCAGTAGGTAGGTAGGGTAGAGCGATCAAAAGAGTAATGCTCAACCAGAAAAGAGTTGTTGGTTTTGAGATCCAAGTACGGTAGCCTGATAGCCGTCAAAACAGTTGCAGGTATACACTAAGATTTTATAAACAGTAATTAGACTGAATGGTGAGATAACTTGTGTACATACAAGACATTTAAATAAGTACTGAGGTTAACATTTCAAATCAGTTTGACCTTACAGTAATTAAACCATTCACAAAAACTGGGGACATTTGGTGGATTACCTATAACAGCCTTTTTTGAATTAATCTGTAGAACAAACTAGAGTCACAAATTTTGAAACGTGCACCTGATAGTTTAAATTTTAAAAACTGCTGCATTGGCTGAATGTCATGAAATGTTACTAAAAGGCATTCCAGAAGGAGAGCCATTTGCTTTCAAAGAGCTGTGATCAAATGAGGCCTTCAAGATATTATATAAAAAAGACACCACTGCAAAATCTTTTCTAAATTTGCATGGCAGCCATTCAATCTATCTGGTGAATTCCAACACAAGGACACCTAGATCTGCTTAAAGAGGTACTGATTAGGTGATCATCTAGCATGGTAAGACACATGTAAACTGTGAATAAAAAGAAGTTTTTCCACAAATACAGATTTCTCATTTCTTCCCAAGTTAAAACTTACATATTGTAGTGTGTAAGAATGAACATGAACTTGTTTTCTTTGCATTATTTGATCTACAAGCACATCTAAAAGTGAGACTTTATCATCCTCTGTAAGTAAATAAATGCTCTAAAATTTAGAGCATTTATTTATAGCATTTATTTATTTACAGCATTTATTTATCATTTAGAGTCTAAATGATATTTTGACTTGGAATGTGGGTTAGTTCTTTTCAGCAGGCTAGAGAATAAAATCATTCATGTTACTCAAACACATACATATACAGTAAATAGTAAATGCCAGATAAACTGATAACTTTGCAGTGGTCTCTTTGTCTCTTAATTTTTTGCAGAGCTGTATAAAGCAAAAATAAAACAATTTTTTTTTACCATGAATAGTTGACAAAATGCAAAATGTTTACAATGAGACGTTTTTTAATATACTCACTGCCAATGAAAACGCAACAATTTTTGTATAAATATTTCTGGGTCCATCCTATCTGAGCTTGAGTAATAGTGTTTATATAATTTTGTTGTTTCGTTTCCCACAATTTCGTTGTGTTCCCACAATTTTGTTGTGCTGTACAACTGTACAATGACAGTAAAGCCTTTTCTATTCTTATATGACTCAAAATGCATCTAGAACTCCTTTTCAATGGTTGTACTCACTGTCACAACTCACTCACAACTCAAAGGTCAAAAATGGGTGATTTTAAGGAGTGGTTATCTTCCCTATATAAAGAGGAACAAAATGCATAGTACTATGTTGTGAAATGTCCACAATGCTATGATTGTCACGTGACAAACATAACTATGCTTTAGGCCTTTTGGAGGATGGGATGTTGGCACGACAGGTAGCACTCCGATTGGGTTGCAATGCATCAGCCTCTATTTGGTTGTAACACCACCAAGTTGAAACTGGGTCCGAGGCTGATAGTCCATATCCAGGAAGAGCACATGTCACCATCTCAGAGCAAGACCACTACATCGTGTTGAAGCACCTCCAAGATCAGTTCTGCACAGCCACCCAGATGGCCCAGGAAACTCCAGGGAGAAGCCAGTCAGGGATCTTGGCCAATACCATGAGAAGGCACCTCAGGCATCAGGACCTACGAGCCTGAAGACCTTTTCAAGGGGTGATTATGACAACAGAGCGGCAACAAAATAGCAACGAGTGAGCTTGTCAGCACAACAGGTGGACCCTATGGCAGTGGAACACTGTTCTTTTCTCTGACAAATCCTGATTTTGCCAGTCCAATCCCCATGTTGTGTCCGACAGGTCAACCAATGGGAGGGCGCTTTCAGGTAACTACAGGCCACAGTTGGTCGTCCTTGATGGCACTTTAATTACCCAATGGTACATTGACCACATTCTGCAACCTGTTGTGATGCCCTTCTTTCGGGACCACCCTGACCTCCAGGTGTTCCAGCAGGACAATGCTTGTCCACATGCCGCCCAAGTCACCTGGAAGTACCTGCAGCAACAGAACTTTGATGTCATTCCTTGGCCATCTTATTCTCCAGATTTATCCCCCATTGAACACTTGTGGGATCAACTTGGGCGATGTGCTTCGGCCAGAGCACCGGCACCGCAGAACAGACAGGAACTGGTCATAGCATTGCAGGAGGAGTGGCTAAATATCCTCCAGGACAACATTAGACCACTCATGAAGTCCATGCGGAGGCATATTACTGCCTTCATTAACACAAATGGAGGCCATATTCTATATTGAACTTTGTTTTTAAGATAGACATTTTGTTGTGATTTCGGAAAATCAGGGTGCTTCTATTTAGGTCTATTAGGTCTGTTCTTACAATCATTATTATTAATCTTGGTCTTTAGTTTCCTAGGTTTTTATTGTTTAAATTATTTATTGATCTAAGGCTATTTTATTGTTTGTATTGTGAAATAATTATTTGCAAATTGATTGATTTAATCTCTTTTATCCATACTTGTTGATTGGTTAATATTTTTTTAATGTTTATTCTTGTCTTATAAACATTGCTGACTGTGTGTTGTTTTAAATCTGTGACTGAACGTGAATGCAGCATCATTTAGCACTATCATCCAAGACAAATTTCCAATGAGGGACAATAAAGTTTATTCTGATTCTGTTCAATTTTGAAAATTGTTGACACATATTTCACTTGTCGATCTCTGATATTGTTTTGAAGATGTCTAAAAATTATTTCCATCATTTAATTGGCCATTTCTATACAAATTTGTAAAAATATCAAACTTTTTTAGAGTGTTGCATTTTCATTGGCAGTGAGTATACATTGTTTTGTTCAATTTACTGTAAAACGGGGTTCTTGTTGCAACTTCTTTCATAGGGATCTACTGGGCTGCTCTTAGTCTGGCCCATCACCAAAGACCAATTTATGCACACAAACCTCTCCACCATGATAAGGTGGAAATCCATGGAGAAGGGTAGTGTAACCATTACTGAATTACTGGGATAACAGGGGGCAGTCAACTGGGGCAGGCTAGGTCTAAGCTACCACTGGTGATGGTGAATCTTTATCAGCTTTATTATAATCAGTAAAATCATTTGGTGGATATGTCAGGATGTTTCGCATACAGTATAATTGTAATGAGTTCACAGGTTTGTTGTTATTATTATTACTATGTTGTTATTTGCAACAGCATATGTGATAGCAGTGTGTGGAGAAACTGGTTGATGGGAAGAGAGAGCTAGGAAGTTTAATATGAGTTTGCTCAGCGGAGAAATTGAAATTATTTGAATCAATGTGTGAATAGAGAAATTGTACAAATGTGGTTAGCCTTGCTGGTGTGGTTTTCGTTGGTGTCATGTGGTGGTGTGAATTAATATGCACAGAGCAAGTCACTGTCAATTTAAGATAAGATAAGATAAGATAAGCCTTTATTAGTCCCACAACGGGGAAATTCCAGGATTGCAACAGTACAGGGATAGCAACACTCATAGCAACAATCAGAAGGCAAGAAAAAAAAAAAACAAGAGCAGCGAGAATACATATGTACATATAAACATAAATATATAGACACACGATGCAGAGCATTGCAGCTAGATGGAATAAATATATAGATATATAAACACACAGCGTGGAGCATTGTAGCTAGATGGACTAAATATATGAACATATAAACACAGTGCGGAGCATTGTAGCAAGATGGAATAAATATATGAATATATAAACACACAGTGCGGAGCATTGCAGCTAGATGGAACAAACATGCAAATATATAAACACACAGTGCGGAGCATTATAGCTATCCATCCATCCATCCATCTTCTATCGCTTAATCCTTTCAGGTCGCGGGGGGGGCTGGAGCCTATCCCAGCATCTTTGGGCGAGAGGCAGGGTACACCCTGGACAGATCGCCAGTCCATCGCAGGGCCAACACAGAGAGACAGACAACCATTCACTCTCACATCCATACCTAAGGACAATTTAGAATCCCCAGTTTTGATGCCAATTAACCTAACTTGCATGTTTTTGGCATGTGGGAGGAAACCGGAGTGCCCGGAGTAAACCCACGCAGACACAGGGAGAACATGCAAACTCCACACAGAAGGGTCACCGATGGTCTGGGGGCATTATAGCTAGATGGAACAAATATGCAAACACATAAACACACACAGTGCGGAACACCGTAGCTAGATGGAATAAATATGTAAATATATAAACACACAGTGTGGAGCATTGTCGCTAGATGGAATAAATATATAAATATACAAACAAATATATAAATATACAAACAAACACACACAGTGCGGAGCATTGCAGCTAGATGGAATGAAACAGCATAACCGTCTGTTTAGTTATCCTACATGGTATGATTATGTGCCCATACATATTGTCTCCCTCCGTAGCTACCGGTATTTTCCTAGTTGTATACCGGAGGGGACCATTGTGTAAGTCTATTGCGTCTTTTGCATTCAATACTATTAGGTTGTCACGTCTTTTTGCTATCTCTGCGAGCAGCCCTGCTTAGGTTATACAGTCTGACAGCCTTTGGTAGGAAGGACCTGCGAAACCTCTCGGTTGTGCACCTAGGATGGTGTAGTCTGCTGCTAAATGAGCTCCTTAGTGCATTCAGTATGTCCTGCATAGGGTGGAACTCGGACTCCAGCAGAGATGACAGTTTAGCCACCGTCCTTCTCTCTCTCATCTCCTCCACTGGGTCAAGGCGCTACCCCAGGACAGAGCTAGCTTTCTTGATCAGTTTGTTCAGTCTCTTCCTATCGGCTGCTGTAATGCCACTGCCCCAGCAGACCACTCCAAAAGTGATGGCTGATGCCACCACCGTGTCATAGAATGACTTCAGCAGCGCCCCTTGTACACCAAAAGACCTGAGTCTCCTCAGTAGGAACAGCCTGCGCTGTCCCTTCTTGTGCGTCAGTATTGTGTGACCAGTCTAGTTTATTGTTCAGATGAACACCCAGGTACTTGTAGGATGTCACCATCTCAATGTCTGTTCCCTGGATGTTTACTGGTGCTGTGAGGGGTTGTCCTTGCCTGCGGCAGTCCACCACCAGCTCCTTAGTTTTCCTCGCGTTGATCTGGAGGCAGTTCCGATGGCACCAGTCCACAAAGTCCTGGATAAGCCCTCTGTACTCAGCTTCATCTCCGTTGGAGATGAGGCCAACGATCGCAGAGTCGTCAGAGAACTTCTGTAGATGGCAGTGTGTTGTGTTGTGTGAGAAGTCTGCAGTATAAAGGGTGAACAGGAAGGGAGCCAAAACCGTTCCCTGTGGGGCCCCCGTGCTACCGATGATCGTGTCGGACACACAGTCCCGGGTTCTCACAAACTGTGGCCGGTTTGTGAGGTAGTCCAGGATCCATGATGACAGGTGCTGGTCCACCCCTGCGCACAGCAGCTTGTCCTTCAGGATCATCGGTTGGATGGTGTTGAAAGCACTGGAGAAGTCAAAGAACATGATCCTCACTGTATTCCCGGGCTTCTCCAGGTGGGACAGAGAACGGTGAAGGAGGAAGATGACCGCATTCAAATAAATTCATCAAAAAGAATAAATTCATCAAAATACAATTTTGAGTATTCTGTAAAAGGGTGCAGGAATTACAAGTTTCTCTTCATCTTCTTCATCTTATAGTGCACTCTAAAATAAACTGGGAGCCGATGAAGATCATATAAAAACTGGAATGATATGAGATCTCCTATTGGGTTTAGTTGCAGCAGCATGTTGACCAGTCTGAAGTTGATTCATAGATGTTTTAGAGCTAAAAAAAAAAATAATAAAAAAATACAATAATCTATAGATCAAATATATAGAGTTGAAATAAAAGCAGCAACAACTATTTCAATGTAATCTTAAGATACAACAGGTCTTAATTTAGTTTTATCTATCTATAAATGCAGCATATCTCTGTCTGTCTGTCTGTCTGTCTGTCTGTGTGTTCCCCACATATCTCTCAAACCATTTGTCAGACTGACCTCAGATTTTCTAAGTGCTTTGCTGAGGTTACAAGGGTGTGCATCCCCAAGCATGGAGTTACTCAGTCAAAATATGTAATTTTTATCAATAAAAGTTTAGACACCTCTCCGTTTCCTCATGCTCTGGCTTCCAGAAAAGTGGGTGGGGTTTTGGATTGACTCTGTACTGACTGGATAATAGAGGGTATGCATATGATGTCACCAAACAGAACTAATGTCAGTTAAAAAAAAAACATTGAGTGGCAAAAATGAGTGGCAGCATTAGGGTGTATGCAGTAAAACACAAAAAATACACACAATATTCAGTCACAGGAGTACACAGAGTACCTGCTTGTATTGTGGAGAGCTAATCTCATCATTCTATCTTGATTAATTGGCAAAAAATTAAATAAATAAATAAATAATTAAAGGCTCTGAATCAGTTCTTCACATACCTTGTGCTCCTTGGTCTTTACCCACACATCACTGCAGTCAAGTGAATGGTGTACTATTAATATCTAAAGTAAAAAAAAAGTCTTCTGTGCACTGCTGTGACTAAACATTTTGTGTGATTTTTATGTTTTGCTGCATACAAAATAAAGGTGTTACATGTGATTGCCACTCAGTGCTGTATTGCTATGGTAATTGTCCTGTAACTGCCAAGAATTCTGTTCCAATGCATCCCCTCTATACACGGCATCATGACCAGTCAAAAGACTGCTCCATAAACAAAACAAGGAAGTGAAAAGCGATAAATTTGACCAGAAAAAGATAATACTGAAGATTTAATGCTTAAAAAATTATACCGTAATGTTGCCGTGATTGCGTAGGTCTAAAGGATAATTACCTCCACCAAGGAGGTTATGTTTTCATCGGCGTTGGTTTGTCTGTCTGTCTGGTTGTTTGTCTGTCTGTCTGTCTGTCTGTCTGTCTGTCTGTTTGTTTGTTAGCAAGATAACTCAAAAAGTTATGGACGGATTTTCATGAAATTTTCACAGATTGTCAGAAATGGGGTATCCTACAGATGATTACATTTTGGTGGTGATCCGGATCACCGTCCAGAAGAAAACAGCCATTACGGAAAATGCCATTTTCGTCAATAACTACTGAACCACTAATCCTATCATTGTGAATCCAATTGCTAGTCATATGTTTTCATGGTCAAGGAATCTGAAAACGTACACACAAACACTGTATGAGGGGAACTGTGGCGCTTGGCAGAAGTCTGCGCTCTCCGAGTGCTTTTCTAGTTTGGCATATGTGAAGAACAGGAGGTGTGTGGGTGTGCTGGGTGGGGAAGCAGCAGCCGGATTGCCTTACTGCAGTTCTTCGCAGGGAGCCAAGCCCAGCCTGCCCAGTTAATGGAAATCTTGGCTGCTGCTTCACCCGTGCTTTACCTCTGTGCCACCGCTGTCCTTTGTGGCACCACGGGTTCAACATGGCGCTCCCCCTGGTGCATGATTGTGGAGCGGAGTAGCTGGATCAATTGCATATCATATGTAGACACATATCCATGCTTTGACTAAATGCCGACCATGGCCAAACACACAAAAATGCCCAAATAATGGAATAAATCATTTTTTATTTATTGACAAATGGGTAACCATGGGTAGCCTACAATTGGGCCTGTAAAGCCGAACTGGCATACCCGCTTTTACATAAGAATACTTGCTTTCTATGAGCATGCACTAGTTCTATTCTAATTCTCAAATATTTTGAATTCATCAGTAAGACTCACTATAGCTAGTATTTACAAAACTAAAAGGTATTCTTATAAAAAAAAAATACTAAGCTTTTTCCCAAAGTAACTTGTAAAACATAACATGAATGAATGAATGAATGGATTTATTTGGTAATGAACATACATACAATAAGAACAACAAAAATATGTAGAACACACGAAAGAACAACCGAAAGGGTGTGGGCTGAAGCTAGTGCTTATATAGTGCCTACCCCATTACAGTTTTAAAATCAATAACGTAAAAATTTCAGTCATACCCCAAATCAACAAAGAAAATCAAATAGAACAAGTAGACAAAAAACAAACAAAAACCTTTAAGTTATTACAAATTTATCTCCTAGCATTTACAGTGAGAAACTGGGAGATTTTCTCATCTTTGTCCAATTTTTTGAATTGCTTCAGAGCTGAACATGTTTCAACATTTTCAGAGCAACAGTTCCACAGTTTAACTCCAGTGACAGACATGCAATGATACTTTGTATTTGTTCAAACCTTTGGCTTATTAAAAACAGAGTTACCTCTTAGCTCATATTTGCTTTCCCTTTTTTTAAACAGTGTCTGAATATTTACAGGTAATTGGTTATTATTTGCTTTGTACATGATTTGAATGACATTATAATCAACTAGATCTCTAAATTTAAGAGTATGTAATTGAATGAATATTGGATTTGTTGGTTCACGGTAAGGTTTCTTTGATACAATGCGTACGGCTTTTTTCTGTACTAAAAAGATTAAGTTTGTGTTTGTTTTATATGTGTTTCCCCAGATCTCCACACAGTATGTCATATAAGGAACAATCAGTGAATTATATAAAATGCAAAGAGATTTCTGACACAGGAGATCCTTAACTTTATACAGTACAGGAATGGATTTAGACATTTTAGTTTTGACATAATTTATGTGTGATTTCCAGTTTAGTTTG
This sequence comes from Pholidichthys leucotaenia, assembly GCA_020510985.1. Classification (NCBI taxonomy): domain Eukaryota; kingdom Metazoa; phylum Chordata; class Actinopteri; order Cichliformes; family Pholidichthyidae; genus Pholidichthys; species Pholidichthys leucotaenia. The sequence continues at coordinate 291,654,484 of CM035845.1, forward strand.
TTATCAACAATGACCCCTAGGAACTTGGTTTTAAAAACTGTTTCAATTTCAACATTATTTATTTTAATTTTTCTGTTATTATATAATTTGCGGTTTCCAAATATTATACATTTTGTTTTTCCAAGGTGAATAGATTATTTATTGACTGTGAATCATTGATTGATTTGTTTAAGTTTATTTTCTACTGAATCCAGAAGTTGCTTAAGATTTTCTCCACTACAAAAAAAAGTTGTCATCTGCAAATAAAATACGCTTAAGCAATTTAGACACAGAACATAAATCATTAACCTCTTACACTCCGGGATACCGCGGGCGGTCATGTCTCTGCGTCCTAGGGTGCATGAGGGCTCACTGTGCATCCTAGGGCGCACTGAAAAAAAAAAGCTGCATTTCCGTTCTTCCACTACAGACACAGCCGCGAACAGAAAGCCAAAGGAGTGCTTTGATTGGTTTAGATGTGATTGACCTCTCATTCGACTAATAAGAGCCTTGAATTGGGTTTCTGAAACCTTGAAGAACCAATAACTGAAAACCTAGCAAGAAGGACCCGCCTACCAAAGGCTGCGAATACAGCAAGCCAATTGAAGCATAGAAGTTCGAAAGCGTAAAATCTGTTTTGTGTAAGGCTGGGTGACACACACGCGTTCACCAGTCTTTTTTTCTTACTACTGTTCTTATTTGTTTTGAAAAATCGTTCGCCAAAACCGCAATCATGGAAGCGCAAAACCGCAATAATGGAATCATGGTTTGACCGGGTCGTGTGACCAGAACCACGAGTCCGTAACAAGCGGACCAGCGTCATGTTCGTCTGACAATGAGGAAGAGAAGTTCGCCAGCGACACTGCTGTTGTGGACAGGTAAATGTTATAAGCTAAATTATTCTTTATCCCTGAAAATTGTAATCAAAATGACTTTTGACCGATCGGTAAATTACAACTGTGCGTCATCGCCACATGACGGACCGCGGCGACCCGTGCGCCGCGTCCGGACCGTGAACGTCGCCCCCCCCCCGCTACTCTTCTGTAGCGGATTGCAGATATTATTGCAGATATTTTAGTACAACTGTGCATAGTAGACCGCGGCGCACCATCCCCGCTGTCCGTCATGTAGCGATGGGCGATGTCCGTCCTCTGTAGCAGGGGCGGGGGGGTGTTATCCTCTACATTACAGATATTTTAGTCTAATTTTTAGTGCACTGTTGGTTATTTTTTCTTTTAAAAAAAAGCCACACATTTTTTACTTGGCATGCTTCTTTGTGTGTGGGGGCTTGTTTGTTCATTCATTCATTCAAGAATGAATAAACAACCCCCCCCCCCCACACACACACACACACACAGCCCTTCACCTTTCATTAGAGCCCAAGATGAAGCTTCTATATTGAATCATTCAAAAGTTACAGACGTTTTTCCAAACTGTGCCATTTGGCACAATTTGGCACAGTTCAAAAACGCCTGGGAACAACCTAAGAAAAAAGCTGTGTAATATATTCATTTTTTGTGGTATTGTTACAAAATTTTGACCTCAGCTTGATAACACTTGGTTCTACATTTCTGTTGCATTTTCCAGCCCGGATCTGACAGCTGTGTGCTATTTGCAAGCATTTGTATCTAAAAAAACACCCAGGCAAAATTTATTTTCTTCAAGTTCAGTATGTTTAGATGACTGTTACTCAGTGGCAGGAGCACTTAGAGAGATTATGACTGTTTTGCCAAAAAATTCAAAGTGTTTTCTTTTAAATGAGACCAACCCCATGAAGATGCTGCAAAGGGTTGAAGAACAGCTTTTGATTTACTTTGGGTATGTTATTTTTTGGCATTTTTAGGGAAATTGACCAGAGTGCAAGGGGTTAATATACAAAATAAACAGCAATGGACCAAGCACAGAACCCTGTGGTACCCCGCACGTCATCTTCAGCAACTCAGAGTCTGTATTATTCACATGAACATATTGATATCTGTCTTCTAAATAGCTGTGTAACCAGTCAAAAGCAATTCCTCTGATGCCATACTTATGTAATTTACTGAGGAGTAATTTATGGTCACCTGTATCAAATGCCTTTTGTAACTCCAGAAATATTCCAACTGTGTATTCTCTTCTGTCTGTTGCATCCGTAATCTGTTCAACAAAGTCCATGAGTACCAGTGAGGTGGTCCGGTTCTTCCTGAATCTATACTGTTGTTCGCAGAGTATATTGTGCTTATCAATGAAATCATTTAGTCTCTTAACAAATATTTTTTCCAGTATTTTGGAGAACTGAGGTAACAACGAGATCAGTCTGTAGTTAGACAATAAGTGTTTGTCACGAGTCTTATACAGAAGAACGACTCTTGCTATTTTCATTTTCTTTGGAAATTTACCAGCAGTAAGTGATATGTTGCATATGAAGTGAAGTATTTAACAGTACAATCAATAATACATTTAACCAAGAACATACTGAAATCATTGCAATCAGTTGATTTTTTGTCTTTGAATTTGTTAACAATGTCAAGAATTTCTTTTTCATCTGTTTCTTTCATAAACATTGAATAAGTGTTTATGTTGATGACATTGTCAGTGCCACTTGTATCTGCTGATGATACAGTGGAGTTGGCGATCTTTTTTCCTATATTAACAAAATTATCATTAAACGTTTTGGAGATCAAGCTATTTTCGTTGATTATTCCATTTTCTGAATTTAAATAAGAGATGTGGTTGGAATTTAGATTTCCTGTCTTTGTTATATTATTTAACACCTTCCATATATTACATGTATTAGTTTTGTTATTTTCCAATAATTTACTGTAATATGTTTTTTTACTCGATCTTAAAATACTGAGTTTATTTTTATAAGTCTTGTATTTCTTTTCTGATTCCACAGTTCTTAATTTCAGAAACGTTTTGTATAACAAGTTTTTCTTTTTACAAGAATTTTGCAGGCCCTTGGTGATCCAAGGCTTATCTCTGTATTTAACTTTAGTTTCCTTTACCACAAGAGGGCAATGTTTATTATATAGTTGTGATAAAACAGAGACAAATTCTCCATATGCTGTGTCAATGTCGTATATATACAACATAATGAATAACGCATTTTCGCAACCTGTGAACTGCTAGAAGCTGCAGTGGGAAGTGAGCAATCTTTGTAAAAATCAGTAATTACATCCTTAAAATTGTGACAAAGACAATCCACGCCCACCCGACCCGGCGGCTCAGTCTTTCAGGAGACTGGCCGAAGTGCTTCAGCCACCTAAACAGAAGTGGCGGCCCGGGAGGCAGCTCCCCCACTGGGAGACCCAATACTGGGGAGGAGAGCCGAGGAGGGGGAGAGCCGAGGAGGGGGACCCCCGACGTTGTCAAGCAGAGCAGGAAGGGGGGCCCTGACGACATCAGGCAAAGCAGGAAGGAGGACCCCGACGGCATCTGGTGGAGAAGTAAGAGGGACCACAAAGTCATCAGGTCGAGCGGGAAGGGGGATCCTGACGGCGTCTGGCTGCAAAGGAGGGAGGACCATGATGACCTCGGTGGTCTTGGACTGGGGAATAGTTTCACCCACGGGGGTCCCAGTCTGGAGCACTGCAGGACCTGCGGTGGCTCTGGGCTGGAGCTCTGTAGCATCCGCGGTGGCTCCGGGCTGGAGCTCTGTAGCTGCCGCAGTGGCTCCGGGCTGGAGCTCTGTAGCATCTGCGGTGGCTTCGGGCTGGAGCACTGCAGCACCCGCAGTGGCTCCATGCTGGGTCAGTGCTGCACCCTCGGTGGACCTGGGCTGGGCCAATGCAGCACCCTCGGTGGACCCGGGCTGGGGGAACGTTGCACCCCTCGGTGGCCCCTGGACTAGGGCATAGCGGCCCCGCACTGGGGCACAGCACCCAAACTGGCTTCAAGCTGGGACGCAGCACCCACGAAGACCTGGATGAAGAAGGTGGAACCCAGATGACAGCCTCGGGCAGAGGAGGAGCTGCACCCACGGAGGTCCTGGGCTGGGACGGAGCACTCGCGACGACCTCTGCTGGGGGAGCTGGACCCCTGGTGACCTCGGGCAGTGAGCCTGGACCCACAGAGACCTCTGGTGGTACAGGAGCATCTCCGATGACCCTGGGAGGAAGCTCAGGCAGAACATAAAGAGAAGCAGGGTCACAGTCACTGGCAGCAGCGGAGCCCAGCGAGGCGAGCTCAGGTGCAGCGGGCGGCTGTGCCCAGCTCTCCTCACCAAGAGCCAAGCAAGATTGCTCTAGGACAGAAAATAGAAAAACAAGAGAGGGCACTTGCCTGAGCTTCAGTTTTAGCTTTAGTTTGTCCAGTTTGTCCAGGACTCCGGGCTCGGTCACCAGGAAGTCCAGTTTGGTCGCTGATTCTGCTGCTGCAGCCTCCGCAGCAGGCGTAATGGTTGTAGCAGTCTTTGTTGCATCAGCCGCCGTGACCCACGCTGGTGGCTCCTCTGACGTGGAAGCTGGGGTTCAGCTCCGTGTTGGCTCTGGAGTCAGGTCCTCCAGGGCCACAGGTTCCTCCATCGCCCAACAGCTCCGTTCTGGCACCGACGGACACTCAGGGATAGATGGGGGAGACATGGAGAGGACAGGTGAAGAAAGATTTGTTGCAACAGGTGGTAAGAGCTCAGGGGACTGCAAACCCTGAGCCTCATCACCGGGAATCAGACAAGGCACAATATCATGAATAGAAGGAGAAATAAATGACACTTGCCTGTCCCGGTGAACGATGTTCTCTGTTGAAGCAGGTGGGCAGTCATCCCTCTCCGTGTCTACGGTGAATCCAGACCACCTAGTAGATTGTGGAGGAGCCCTTTCCATAGAGGCGGAGGTGAACAGAACTGGGAAGGGCGAAGCCAAACCTTCAGCAGCAGGAGGACACACCAAGGAGACGGGAGAAAATGCAGCAGGGAAGGAGGAGGAGGAGACTGGCGTGACAGTCTGCAATGGAGAACAAGAAAAAGAGTCTGCTGCGGGATTTGTCTGACCCGATGTTAAACAGATTGCTGTCTAAGAGGTGGAGTTGTCTGTCCAACGGCCCAGAGCAGGGTGATGGCACCGCCGTGAAGCTGGCAATGTGCGTGCTGGAGCTGGAGGGGAGTCGGGCGAAGCGTGAAGGGAGAATAATATGGTGAGATTTGAAACAGAAACTCAAAGATAATCGGCACTTTAATATTGAGGTGCAGGATTTTAAAAGGGAGTTCTGCGCTGTAAAAGTGAACAAAAGTCAGGGCTCTGATAATATATGTGGGCGCTTGGTAAAGTCCTGTGCACATGAACTGAGTCCTGTATTTCATTACATTTTCAATAAGTCCTTACAGACACAACATGTACCCAAGATCTGGAAAGATGCCGTGGTTGTTCCCGTTCCAAAATCCAGCTGTCCTAAAACGGTAAACGACTTTAGACCAGTTGCTTTGACTTCAATTTTAATGAAAATTTTTGAAAAACTGGTCAGATGTGAGGTCCTAAAGCAGACTGAACATGCATTGGATCCTTTGCAGTTTGCATATAGGTCTCACAAAGGAGTGGAGGATGCCACTGTCACTCTGTTTAACATGCTTTTTAAACATCTGGATTTTAATGGGACACATGCCAGGCTTTTATTTGTGGATTTTTCCTCCGCCTTTAATACAATCCAACCTCATATTTTAGTTGAAAGGCTCCTGCAACAATTTGATTTGAGCAATAATCTGGTGGGTTGGATTCTGGATTTCTTAACCAACAGGATGCAGAGAGAAAGGGTCAATGGTACATTGTCTGACCTAAAGTGCTCTTCTACTGGCTCTCCTCAGGGGTGTGTGTTGTCACCACTACTTTTCATCCTGTACACAAACATGTGTTGGAGCAGACATGACAACAGACACATTATAAAGTATGCTGATGATTCAGTTATTGTCAGTCTCCTCCAGGATGGTGAGAGTGGCCACGGCCCAGTAGTTGATGATTTTGTTCACTGGTGAGGATTCCTACCTGCAGCTGAATACGACAAAAACTAAAGATATGATTATTGACTTTAGGAGGAAAACTCCCAGGCACAAAGTCACCGTACTAAAAGGTCAGACCACTGAATGTGTACAATCCTACAAATATCTTGGGACGATTATTGATAGTAATTTAAACTTTGAAGAGAACTGTGAAAGGGTGTGCAAAAAGGGTCAGCAACATTTGCATTGTTTGAGGAAACTTGCACGCTTCCAAATTGACCGAACCATAATGACAATGTTTTATGGGGCTTTTATTGAATCTGTTTTATCCTTTTCTTTAGTGTCATGGTTTGGTCAGATAAAACTGAAACAGAGGAAATCCTTGGATCAGGTAGCTAGATGGTCCAGTCGTTTGCTTGGTGAGTCACAGCTGAGCCTGACATCCTTGTACACCAGACAGGTACAGAGGATGGCTACCTCCATTTTAAATGATGACTCCCACCCTTTGCACTGCAACTTTAAGCTTCTTCCCTCAAGATGGAGGTTTGCTGTCCCAAAAAGTAAAACCCAGCGCTACAAAAACAGTTTTGTTCCTGCTGCTGTCAACGAGTTGAACAAGTTGTAACAATATATTGCACATAATTTAGGTACCTATTTATTAACTCCATTTTATATTTATAGGGTCAAGGTACATCAGTGTCAGATCGCACCATCCGTTGTTATTTGAGCCAAAGTGGACTTCATGGGAGACGACCAAGGAGGACACCACTGTTGAAAACAAATCATAAAAAAGCCGGAGTAGAATTTGCCAAACTGCATGTTGACAAGCCACAAAGCTTCTGGGAGAATGTTCTATGGACAGACGAGACAAAACTGGAACTTTTTGGCAAGGCACATCAGCTCTATGTTCACAGATGCAAAAATGAAGCATACCAAGAAAAGAACACTGTCCCTACTGTGAAACATGGAGGAGGTTCTGTTATGTTCTGGGGCTGCTTTGCTGCATCTGGCACACGGTGTCTTGAATGTGTGCAGGGTACAATGAAATCTCAAGACTATCAAGGTATTCTAGAGAGAAATGTGCTGCCCAGTGTCAGACAGCTTGGTCTCAGTCGCAGGTCATGGGTCTTGCAACAGGATAATGACCCAAAACACACATCTAAAAACACCCAAGAATGGCTAAGAACCAAACATTGGACTATTCTAAAGTGGCCTTCTATGAGCCCTGATCTAAATCCTATTGAACATCTGTGGAAGGAGCTGAAACAGGCCGTCTAGAGAAGGCACCCTTCAAACCTGAGACAAGTGGAGCAGTTTGCTCATGAGGAGTGGGTCAAAATACCTGTTGAGAGGTGCAGAAGTCTCATTGACAGTTACAGAAATCATTTGATTGCAGTAATTGCCTCAAAAGGTTGTGCAACAAAATATTAAGTTAAGGGTACCATCATTTTTGTCCAGGCCTGTTTCATGAGTTTGTTTTTTAAAATAATTCTGTTGAACCACAACTCAAAAGCATTGTCTGATTTTCATTGGTTAATTTTCATAGAATTTTTATGCATTACCACTTTTGTCAGATTCAAGTTATTTCTGTGACCGTTGTGGGTTTTTCTTTCATTAACAGAGGGGTACCAACAATTTTGTCCATGTCTGTATCTAGCCTAGAAATGCGCACTTGGAAGACGCAGAACCTGAATTGAGACACAGCCATAGTCAATAACAAACCTTCTCCAAAGCTTCACAGACCAGCAAAGATGCAGGTTTTTGTGCCTTTTGCCCTAGGTTGCACACTGTAAGCCAGCCAAGATTTACCCAGACATCTTTACTGCTAAAATGATGGTTATTAATGCCCTCTCCATTGCTAACAAATCCTATATTTTAAATGACTTGCTCTGCAATGAGCAATTGGATTTTATGTTTATTTATGAGACATGGCAGCATGAGAACGATGTTTCACATTTTCTAGAACTACGTACTAGTGACTGTTCATTTTTCAGTGCACCACGGATTTCTGGCCGTGGAGGTGGAACTGCTATTATTTTTAAGAAGTCATTCATATGCCAGATGATCTCTACAAGTTCCTATAGCTCATTTGAGATGATTATGATCAAAACTGGCCGTGCTCAGCCCTTGTACTGTATTTTAATATATCGTCCACCTGGGTCTGCTACGTCCTCTCTTTCTGACTTTCAGGACTTTTTATCTTCCACCATCAAACTAGGCAGAATTATCCGTCTGTAAAAATTAATTTTCTGGACAGTTAAAAGAATCTTTTCAGTTAACCAACCAATGATCACAGAAGAAAATACTATTTCTCAGCTTAACTTTTATTGAACCATGCAGGTAGTCAGCACGGCTGGGTCTCAGCAACACAACCTGTTCCAAGACCCAGAACAAAGAAATTCTCTCCTACGTATAGCTTCTGAGTTGGTGGGCACTTCCCAACAACTCTCCAACAATACATGCCAATTTATCCAAACTGGTCTTCTCATGTCCAAATAGCTCCCACATCCTTCCTCTCATCATCCAGATGTCTCCACTTTTATGGCTTTTATGGCATTTTATGGCTTCCACATCCTTCCTTTCAGCATCCAGATGTCTCCTCTTTTAGTGTATGTGTAGAGCTAAAGCACTTTGTGTGTGTGTGTGTGTGTGTGTGTGTGGTTGTATATGTGGATCTAAGAGATACGTGTGTGCAAGCACTTTCTGTAATATGTAATTAACTAATCTTAACTATTTATTTGTTATAACACGTCTGGGACCTCAATGTTCATATTGATGTTTCAACCAGCAGATAGTGATGTTAGAACTGAGGCCTCATGAAACAATGAACAACCTTGAGACAAACTTCATGAGTGACACAGTGTTATGAAACATCTAATAAAGACTGCCATCTGGTGACTGACTGTCAGAACTGCATCAGAGTTGAAAAACCTGAAAAAAATCTCAATACTTTTTTTAAATTTTTGAGCATTTGACCAGCCAAGGTCTATTCAGAATTGGATGGCAGGAACAAACAATACAAAGCAAACAAAAAAACCCCTAATTCCCTCTCAGTCTTCCCGCGAGCCCTCAAGTCACGTGATGTGACCGACATAACGAGGCCTCGCTTGCTATGGTCATGTGACTGTGGGCATGTTGACACAGTGTTCGACACTCTGCTCACTACACTTCCGCGTTATATTGCTCGAGTCAGTGTCGAGTGGGCAGTGTCGAGCATAACATTACTACCAGCAGCACACCAAAGGAATTCTTGGGCTTAATGGGCTCGTACAACCTTGTACAACTCAGAGTGCAGGACATGTTTTGGACTTGGTCTTCACTTATGGTGTGACCCTTGACCATTTAAAAATAAGTGAATTTGTTTTCAGTGACCATAAATCAGTCTCTTTTAATGTTTTATTTAATTCTGAGCCTACCTCTCAAGTATGTGTCAAGCATTGTCGTTTTATTGATACTTCTGCTATCAGTAAGTTTTCTTTTTTTTTTAATTTTTTAACCTCTTCTGAAGCCAATGTAGACCTTCTTGTGAATTCTTTTTATAAATCCCCCTCTGACTGGCTGTGTCAACGATGCACTCATTCAATTTACCGTATCTCTGTGACTATTCTTCCTAGAGATTGCATTCCAAGTGCTCCTGAAAGCTGAGAAGTTGGTCTTTATGGTAATCCTGGAAATGGTCATAGTTCTGACTCATTCGCCTTTGTCCAATCGACTCTGTGTTTTTAGAGATTTCATAGATTTTTTGGGTAATAATTTGTAAATAGCTTAGCAAAAAATGTTGAGGAGATCAACCTAGAAAGGAGAAAGCCCGTGGATGAAAAGGATTCTCAGGAGAAGTGTCCCAACTGCATCCAGAGTAATACATTTTGAATTACTGGATATTTATTCCCAGCTTTGTTACAATAATTATTTTCAATATCTATTTATTGTATTTATTTATATTATTTCTGTTTATTTTTTTCAATATCAAGTGTATTGTTTTCTTATTTGCTTTGTTTCATATTGCTTTATCATTGCTATTTATTGCTTTTCCTGTGTTTATATTTATTACTTTACCTATTCCTATGCTGTTGAACATTTTTTTCTAGAAACATTTTTTCTTTTGGATAAATCTTACCTAATCTTATGCTATTTCTTTATATTTTTAGAGATTCTTCAGATGAAGAGCCATCCACCACCAGTGGGACAGAGACAGCTAGAGAGGAACTGATTCCTGGACTACCACAAATCTAAGAAAACACCTAGACATGGACATACAAAACAGCCTGTAAATTGGACACTGTAAGTTATGGGCAAACACAAATATTTGAGAAGATGTACATAGGGTTGAGTTTCATTTTTACTAGGGTGAGATGGAGACAGATGATCTGCTGTGGCGACCCCTAAAGGGAGCAGCCGAAAAAAGAAGAAGAAGAACAACAAGAAGACTTCATTCATTTACAATAGTAGTGTTTGTAATCCATGTAAGTTGTATATAACTATAAAGGATGAGATTTGCATTTTGGACATAAAATATGTACTTGTCGCGTCTAATGTGATCTGCATTGAACTGACAGGCTACCGTGCCTATGTACTAAATAGGTTCATTTTGCCTTCTTTTTCATTACTGTTTTCCTTTATTCAACGAGCTGATCCACCCGGCTGGTCACAAATCACAGCGATCAGCTGACACTTATGAGGATGACTGAAGACGTCAGTCGAAACATGTCAAGGTTAAATAAACATCTCCTTGTCATCCCTGTCTGAATAATGGAAACAACCTAATCTTATATGGCTGTGAGCAGGTTAATGAATTACCTGTATCCGGTGCTAATGCCAGAGGACAGCATGCCAAACAAAACATTTTTACATGCCTCTACCTCATTCGGGATCGCTCCAACTCACAGTCCGTGAAATTGCATTAAATCCATTATTTTTGATCGTGGATACAGAAGACTCAAACGTGCAGGGCTTGTATAGTATATCTATTTGCATATCTATCTGCATGTAATTGCATATTCAAATGGGGGCATGTCAAAGAAGGAGTCCTGTATTTCCTCACATGCGTTCAATTTCAAGTAGATTGGGATGTACAAAGGAAATATGCTTGAATTCCTGTGTACGCACTTTTTCATACATCTGAATTTTTTTTTGCTTATGGCATTTTCTTGTTTTAAACGCAAGTAGTCTTTCAGTATGAAATCCATGCAAGTCTTTGTACATGAGGCCTCTGGTCAATGGACACTTTCTTTCGAGCAACTCCTTTGGCCATTTGAAGTATACAGGATCCTTGTTTTAGCCTTTTTTATGGGGACTCACTGGATTACTTTTGGTTTGGCCCTTCACTCAGGACCAATTTTCCTTGGGAAACCCAACCAGGAGCAATTGGCCCTGACAAAATACAGTAGCTCCTGGGATCATTAGGGCACACAATCCCCTCCACCATGATAAGGTGGCGATCCACTGAGGGACAATGAGACTCAACTTTGAAATTAAATTAATTAGTTTATTCTGGGATTATATTATTTCTTTATTGTCCCAGGAAAAGCTTTGGACTTCAAATTGCATGAAACTATTTAAGATCACATGAACTATGATGTTGTCTCGTTTGCATAATTCTTGGTAGCAAATATCAAAACAATTGATGGATGAATGTTGTGAGAGAACTGGGGCATTCATTCATCCATTTTATAGCCTGCTTATCCCATCCAGATCCTATCCAAGTAAGAGATGGTTACACCTTGGACTGATCACCAGTCCAGCACAGACACCCACAGATAATTGATATCACCAAGAAAGTTGTAGGGTGGGCATGGGGAGAAGATGTGTACTCCACACATAAGGGGTTCTGCCAGCTGGTGGGCTGAGCAAAATACTGTTTTATCATGAGGTAACAGTCCTAACCACTGTAACTGAAAATTTCCTAGCCTACTTAGAAGGTCCTGGAGAAAAAAACCAGACAGATCTACCAAGCTGAACTTCCTTTATTACTGCCGGCAGGAGAGAAGCGAAGAAACAGCCAGCCTGAAGTTTCTGCTCTGCTCTCCCTAACAAAGGAGGCTCCTGGTTTTTTATAGGCACCCCCAGAGCGCTCCCCCACACTACCTTATATGGATACATAGAAACCGGCTGAGAAAGTACGAGAACATTCTGGTAGTAGCCTTCAAACCTAGCAAGTGCTAGAACATTCTGACAGTAATTTTCCACTGACAATGGTTACACAAAGGGCATGTATTGGCAGCAATTGTCCAGAAGAAGAAAGACATTTAAACATAACTGCACATCACCTAAATTACACAACAAATTGGTATATAGCAGTTAATTTCCATCATGATGAACATGTGAATAATAAATTTCCACCACAGTTCCCTTCTCTTGATCATATATGATCACACATAATGTACAAGACGGTCAAAGCAAACATCAGTGAGAGTACACCCGATTAGGCTCAAACTATCACATCATGGACAGTGACATAGAATAGTGGCATGTGTGAAAAGTCACAAGGGGCTGCATCTGGATACACACTCAATGAAAGGCAAGCAAGGGTGGGATAAAATGTGGTAGATATTGGGGAAGGTCATCTATTTATACACTGATTAGTCTTTACTGATACAGTCATCACAGTCTTCGTGAAATGGAAGTTCAGTCATGTCCAGAGCAGTGTATTTCTGGGAAGAAGTGTGACTGGTGCTACTGGAGGGGTCTTTGGTTGTAGGAAGAGTGGTATAGTGCAGCATATTAACCGTAAACATTCTGGACACCATGCCATGGATGATGGGCATTAAACAGCAGCTACAAGACATTAAAACTAGCAGAATTATCAGTATCATGGCACCAATCTGTATAAGCCAGTCCCTCCAGCCACCGCTGGTGAGCCAGGACCCTAAGTCCCAACCGGAGGATGAAGTGTTATCCTGCTGTAGTTGTGAGAGTAGATCATTGAGATGGCTTACTACATGAGTCATGTTGTCACCTTGATTCGGTATATATGTGCAACACTCCTGGCCTATAATGTGACAAACCCCACCCTGGGCTGCTAAGATTATGTCCAAGGCCAGTCTATTTTGTAGTACAACATTGTGCATAGCCTTCATTTCAATCGTCATAGATGCAAACCCCATGTCGGTCAATGCAGTGAGATTCTCTAGATCAATAGCCAACCTATCTATATTGCGTGCATTACTCACAGTGCCCCATGCAGGGATAAGGGCGCCGAGAAGTTTTAGGTCCGAGTGTGTTCTAACTCTGTCAGAAGCCTCCTTTCTCCTCCTGTGGTGATGCTGATGCGGTGGAAAGAAATGTGAATATGAATGATAGGCGTGATGGGTGAGATTTGTGACTATGCGCGTGGTGGGGATCAATTTGGCCATGTAACATGTGCCACACCACCCTGGCGGCAAGAACTGGTAAACCTGTGACCCGCATACCCAGACATGGGAGGTGAGGCTACCATAGCCGTCTGAGCTGGGGAAAAACAATTGGGGGCTATCGGAACACATGTTGCCAGTGCTATGGCTGAGCTTACAAGTAGTATTAGGCAGAGAGATGTTTGCCGTTGCCACATAAGGTATCCTTTCAGCGTTAAGACAGTCGGGGCCAGGCCATTGAAGGCCACAGGTGGCGTTGACAATGGTATGACATTTTCGGGCAGTGCCCACATACATGGAGCCGTTATAATTGCATTGGAGATGGAAACAAACTGGAGCTGTGAAAAATGTGGGGTTAGTGGTGAACACAGGCCTTCGAGCTTTCTGGTTCATGCAAGTGGTGTTGTGCAGTCTTACCCTGCGAGAGGAAAAATCTATGACAGAGATGTTTAAGAGGTCAATGTACTGTGTTAAATTCTCAATGATCTCTACTGTAAACCCCTTGTCACATAAGGTGCTGTTTACCTTGTCAATCATAGTAAACGCTAACATTGCTCCCATTGTCTCCGAACCATTTAGAGGGAAAGGAAGCATAGGCACAGAATGAGTGACGTGATGCGGTAGATACGTGCAGGCATAGCAAGATCCAGTCACGTTTGCTTTTCTGACTGCCAGGTGCACCACCTGGTACCATGCATTGTTGTCATATGTGTCAGTGGAATAGTTGTCAGGATCACGCACTTTGCGCCTATTTCGGGATAGGTCAGTCAATTGGGCAGAACAATGAATCAACAGATATGCAACCAGTCCGAGCAAGAAAACGACAAAACCACCCACACACATTACGTCCATCGTGGTCCAAACTTGACGATATTTTTGGCGTCTGTGACAATGACCCTCTTCAGCAGCTTCACGCTGCAATAACTGTGCAGTCTGTCCCTTGTTCATCATATCAGTATCAGTGTAAATGAGATGTATGCTGTATGTTTCTACCGAGCAGCATTCGACGTGCACTCAGGTTGTTTGTGATGGCTGTCAAATGCAATAGTGCGATGTCTGCTACTTCTCGTCCTCGTCTACAACGTGGGGTGGTGATTGTGGCTAATCACCATCTGCTTCTTACTCCTGGTCTGGTTTGAGTTCTTCTGGCTTGACACGGCTCTGCTTCTTCTTGTCCTAGTCTACAACGTGGGGTGGTAGTTGTGGCTAACCACCCTCTGCTTCTATTCCTAGTCTGGTCTGGGTTCTCCTGGCTTGACTCCTGGGACCTTTCTGCAATGTGTTGCGTGGATCCACGTTGCCCTTTCAGCGATCTTCACAGCCGTATACGTCGTCAGGAAGAACGTGGTATGGACCCAGCCACCGTTTGCTGTGCCAATTCTTCTGCTTGAAACTCTTATCCACCACCCAGTCGCCTGGTCTTATGTCGTGGAGGACTCCCTCTGCTGGCCTGGGCAGGGCAACCTTTACCTGTTGAGAAATGTTTTGCAGTTGGCAGGACAAGGCAGAGCAATAAGATAACATTGCATTCTCAAAATGTGAAGTGGTTAGAGGAGGCGGTGTCCTCCTCTCCGCAGAGAAACCTAGAAAGGGAGGGCGAGCAAACAAAATCTCAAAGGCTGACATATTATATCTCTTCCTGACTTGCATGCACATGTACATGAGTGCCAATGGGAGGCATCTAGCCCAGGGTAGGCCAGTTTCGTCTTCAAGCTTGGCAACTTTGTTTTTTAAAGTGCCATTTTCGCGCTCAATAGTACCACCTTATTGCGGGTGGTAGGCACAGTGTTTTCTCAAATCAAAGCTCAATGTAATACTCAAATTGGTCAGTGCTTCACTTACAAAGTGTCTACCATTATCACTGGAGATCTTCTCTGGTATTCCCCATCTGGGAATAATTTCTGACAGTAATGCTCTGGCCACAACAGTGCTTGTTGCATGTTTGGCTGGAAAGGCCTCTACTCATTTGGACCACATGTCAACCATTACCAAACAGTACTTTTTGCCTTCAGCTGGGGTCAATTCAATAAAGTCCATCATGAGATGCTGAAAAGGTCCTGCAGGGGGCAGGTGAGCTGCTGGAACCTGTTTGGGGACCCTGTGAGCATTGTTAGTGGCACAGATTAGACACTTTTTGCAAAAATTGTCAGCATAAACAGTAAAACCAGTGGTGAACCAGTTTGCATGCAATGGTTGTATCATCCCTTCTTTTGACACATGGTCTTTCCCATGTGTCAATTTAGCAAAATGATGAAAGAAATGTGCTGGTAAACAAGGGAGGGAATTTGGGCCTCTCCACGCACAAGCCTGGTCTTTGTGACAATCTTTTCTGGTCCATTTCTGGCACTTCTGTGGAGATGAAAGAGATTGCATAGAAATAAGGGGATCAGTAGGTGTTAATGAAGAGGAGGCGAGAGGGGGAGGGGGTAAAGAGGAATGGGGACCATGGATGGCAGAAAGAGAAAGCTGCAGCCTTAGCTGCCACGTCGGCACGAGTGTTGCCCTGAGAAACAGGGTCAGAAGAGGAAGTGTGGGCCGTGGATTTGCACACTGCCAGCTGACAATTGAAGAGAGCTCAAGGAGCTCTTGAGAGCCATGTTATAGATGGTTGGACTCTCACAGTAGCCCTGGGCCAATCTGGTGAATGTGCAAAGAGCACCATTGAATTGGAATGTGAACCAAAACTGTGAGTCTTTGTGGATGGGGACACTGAAAAACGCGTTTGACAAATCCACCACTGTAAAATAGGTTGAATTTGGAGGAATTTTGGTCAAAATGGTGTGAGGGTTAGGGACCACAGGGGCACATTGGATGACGGCAGCGTTAACGGCCTGGAGGTTTTGAACAAACCACCATTCAGCAGGTTGGGCCTCATCTCTGATCTTTTTTAAGGGAAAAATTGGTGTACAGACTGGAGAATCTGGTGCAGGGACAATAATCTCTTCTTTTAAAAGTGATTCAAAGACAGGAGTGATGCCATCACATGCCTCAGGCCTGAGTGGGTATTGCATGGATTTGGGTCTGAAATGAGATTTTGGGGTTATAGCGACTGGAGGGCAGTTTTTTTTATAAGCCCCACATCATATTTGTGTGCAGCTCACAGAGATAATGGAACACGGGAGAGCATGTGGTCCTCCTGACTCTGTACAGAGGGCATGACAACAGGTTTCATCCATCTGTACCGACTGGTGTCATCCAAAATTTGGATGAAATGCTCGCAGGAAAGTGAAACCACGTACTCTGCATGATACATCTGCAGGGTGGGGGAAAATGAAACTGTACTGAGGTCGATATGGTGTAGCAGTGTAGATAAAACCCAGTCATCAGTGCGATGAGCGGCAAGGGCCCGGGCACCCAAATCGCTCCACGCTGAGGAGGGGGCTTTTGTGAGTGAGACATGGGGGTGGCTGAGTGGAACTGAGAACACTGTAGATATGCAAGGTGTAAGTGTAATCAGTAAAAAGCTAAAATCTGCTGCCCATACAACGTGTGTCATTTGCAGTGGGGCAGATTTAACTTGTAACCATTGTTTCTCATATTCTGTGTCAGGGCCCTGTGAGAGATGTGTTGTACAATGTGTTCTGTGTGGTGGCATGGATACTGTGGCTTGTGGCGAGAGCTTCTTTCCCATTTCAACCAAATGGAAGCTCTGCCCTTCATCTGTCAGTGCCCATTCATAAATGTACGGCAGACGTGGAATTTTGGCAAAGGTTGAGCTGGGAGTTTCAATTTGGGTTCTCTGTGGTGTGCAGGAGAGTGAGAGTGACAAACTGCACTTCAGGTCTCTGCCTAACAAGCTGAAAGGACACTGAGGTGAAAATAGGAAGTTGTGAGTGAATGTTTTCCCATCCACTGTACATGACAATGGTTCAGTGAAAAACTCGTGTGAAACCTCCACTCGCCACCTGTGATGAGAGTGAACGAGAGGTGAAGGGAGGTTTTAACCCAGAGGCTGATGCCAAAACTGAATTTGTGGCTCCGTTGTTGACCATGAAATCTATCATCTTTCCTGAAACCTTAACAGGCAAGATTGGTAAGTCTCTGAAATGAGAAGTAGAATATGATGCGAGTGTCAATGCTGTGTATTCAGTATAAGATGTGCGTGTGGCTGCAGCGTGATTTTTATTGGCAAGCACATGTGCAGCGTCTGCTGGGGGTGAAGGCAGAGAGAGCGCACATGTTCCAGCCTTATCTGCCTGGCTTCACTGTTGTGGCTGTAGAGGCTGGAGTTGCGGTGGTGGCGGCTGAGGGAAAGGGTGTGGTGGCTGGCCAAGGTTTTGTCGGGCCCAGGGTTCACGGCTGTTTGGCTGGGAGTTACCTCTGCCTCTTCCCTTCCGACGGGGCCCGGACCTTGGTCCTACAGGGCATGCTGTAGCCCAGTGTCCGGCTTGCTTGCAGTAGCTGCAGGTTGACAGTTGTGGGCACCGTCGCATCCAGTGTCCGTCTTGACCACAGTGGCGACACTGATTTGGGCCAGCAGAAGAGCCCAGGTGTGGTTGATTTGAAGTGGGGACCCACTGAGCCATTGTGAGCAGGGCCTTTTCCAGGTTATCTTCCCTTGCCCTCACTTTCTTCTTTGTAATTGTCTCATGCTTTCTGTAATGATGTTCAGCATGACGGAGTACCTCTTCCAGGGCTTGGGACTCCTATCCAATACAGGTTTGTTTCACGTCTGCTGCCAAGTTGGGAAGAAGTCCCGCCATGAACCACATGTTCAGATGAGTACCATAGGCCCCTTTGTCCGTCATGTAGTCTGTCGGGCATTTCATGGCTGCTGCCCCATTGAATACCTTCCACAACTGATGAAAATAATCGCCAGGGGTCTCATCGTCTTTCTGCTTACACTGTGCTACTTTGGTCAGGTCTAAGGTCTTCCTACAATGTTCAGTGATGACCTCCATGAGCCTGTTAATAACACGCTTGTAGTTCTTATTATGCCCGTCCTCTGTGGTGCCCCAATCCTTATGATCTGGCCTGATGTCCTCTTCAAGGTGTGACATTAGTTTTGCCATATTGGTAGGAGTGCACTTTTGGGCACCTCCAATTGGGGCAGCGTGGCAGCAAACTTTGGAATATCCTCAGGTGCCCACGGCCTAAACACCACTTGAGGTCCATCAGGGCCCATGACTTCTACCATAGGCATAGTGGTGGACAGGTCTGATTTAGGTGTGACAATTTCCCGTCTACTGGCCGCTGCTGGTGGCCCATGAATTGAGACTTTCACCAATCCATCAAGTTCCCTGCTACCCTTGTGTTTCCAAGCAGTCTGCAGGGTCAGCGGGTTATGTTTACTCTCAGGAGGGGGCATGTCATCTTCAGGTGTGAATGAATGTGATCCAGGCAGGGCTGGATACAATGAAGCAGTGATAGGATTAGTGGGATGGGGAATGGGGGGTAGAGGGCAATCGCGCCCACAGCGGCAGGGCGTAGGGTCCCCAGCAGAGTGTGAAAATTGCTTTTGTGTGGTGCGTGTGTTTTCTCTGTCCTTTTGTTTCCGTTCGTTTACCAGTCTATTCTGCTCTTGTTTATTCCTACGTGTCTTTGCTTCCGTCAGCCACATTTCTGCAGTGCCCTTCTCTAATTGCAACTGCATCAACTTTTTCCTGTCTTTCTTCCTCTTGTTAACCGTTCCTGCTTCTCGTCTCCTAACCGTGGTTGGGGGACGCAGGGGAGATCTGTCTTCTCCAGGGCCGGAGGCGCTTTTCCTCCTCCGGGGTCAACTCCAGAGTAAAACCTCACTCTTGTTAAGCAGGATATGGTGGTACACAGAGGCACAGGCCGTATTGCTGAAGCGTTGGGGCTTTATTCACCGACTGCAGTATTATTAGCAACCATTTCTACCTGCTCCGGTCGCCTTGCTCTCTGTCTCTCATCCGCCCAAAATCATACACACCGTCACTCGTCGGGGCCATTCCACACACACCTGGGGCGTGCCTCGGCTGCGCGCACGCACTCACGTTCACGCACTGAGCTGTCCTTTCTAAACACCTGCATTAGGCACATCTTACAACACTACCCCCACCATGGATTGGCAATTAATACTAATTCCATTCCATTTAAACCATATAAAATTGGTACACACTCTCTACATTTGTACGCCTAGCAGTAGCAGTAGCAGTGTCCAATATACAACAGGGACTCAAATAGGTAGGTAGGTTACGAGTGTCTATGCAGTGGTAAAACTAGCTCATTTGGCAGTGAAAACATGAGGGACAAATACTTGGAATACCATTGTTTCTAATTAAACAAGGAGTACATTACATTCTGAAATCTATTTCTAGGCGACCGGGAGTAATACTGTTTAACTAATCAAAATACAATACATTCAATTAAAACAAAGTGCAGGTGAGTATATGAAAGCATTGTCACTTCAGCTTTTTTTTTTTTTTTAAACAAACGTAGAGAACATTACAACTAGACTAGAGTCCAAAAATGTGAACTGGAGAGTCTCTAGTGCAAACAGGAACTACCACAGTTGGCTCACTCAGTAACCCAGTCCCCGTAACGGTCTGGTCCTCTGCGCCGACGTTTGGGCCGTAACACGTGCTGAGCCTGATGGCGTGGTTCTCCCACCGCACCCCCACCATGGTCAAATATCACATGGGAAGGAGTGGGTGGAAGAGACCCGATCACATTGGGGGCATTAGCAGGTGGAGTGGACGGCCGGGAACTGCTGGGGCCATCACTGGAGGTAGCAGCGAACAGGTTGTACAGGCTGAGGTCCTGGTCTGCTGGGTCCCCGTCCACAGCCGGTGGCAAATTGCGCGGGGCTGCCGAATGGCGCGAACAAATCCTCTCCATCAACAGGTGCGCCCGCGCAGCTCTCATCACACAGAAATGGGCCACAATGTCCACACTTCGTCTCAGCCCGACATTCATGAGCCCTCACAGCACCTCGTCTGCACTCCTGACGATTAGCCAGCGACATGAACGGGTTTGAGTAGTTAGTATCTTGTTTGTAGATATCGGCGGGATAGCGAGCGGCCGCCAAGTCTCATTAGCTTAGCTGCCATCACAGTCACTCGGCCCAGCTGCCGCTGTCCTTTTCTTCGGTACTCACCACCCTCTTAACAATGTGAGAGTCCCTTCGTGGTCGCCAGTGTTAACCGTTCCTGCTTCTCGTCTCCTAACCGTGGTTGGGGGACGCAGGGGAGATCTGTCTTCTCCAGGGCCGGAGGCGCTTTTCCTCCTCCGGGGTCAACTCCCGAGTAAAACCTCACTCTTGTTAAGCAGGATATGGTGGTACACAGAGGCACAGGCCGTATTACTGAAGCGTTGGGGCTTTATTCACTGACTGCAGTATTATTAGCAACCATTTCTACCTGCTCCGGTCGCCTCGCTCTCTGTCTCTCATCCGCCCAAAATCATACACACCGTCACTCATCGGGGCCATTCCACACACATCTGGGGCGCGCCTCGGCTGCGCGCACGCACTCACGTTCACGCACTGAGCTGTCCTTTCTAAACACCTGCATTAGGCACATCTTACAACACTCTGTTTCTTACTTGTCTGTACCTTTTGAATTTCACCATTAATCTGATCTCTCAGAGTAGTAATAACATCAACTGAATATGATCCCCCCAAAGGAAAGCCATCTCTGCAGATCCATTTTTCTAAAAACTCAACACTCTCAGGACCATAATTGTCAGTCATGAATTTCACCTTTGGGTTGCTCACACCGGAGGGACACCGTTTAGGTCTCGATTTGCAAGACCCCATTGCTGACCAATATGACCAATAGTCACCACTACACGTCTGAAGTGCCTGCTAATGCATCCTTATCTTGATCGCTGGTCTTCCCAGGCGTCCCTGGGCATGCCCCAACGTCTCACTCTGAATTCAGACTATGTCCCCAAACCTATTTTTAATAGGTACTGTACACCGTCTTATTTTTAGCTATGTCCCCAAACCTATTTTTAATAGGTACTGTACACTGCTTATTACCTCCACCAAAGGGGGAGGTTATGTGATCATCGGCATTGGTTTGTTTGTTTGTTTGTTTGTTTGTTTGTCTGTTTGTTTGTTAGCAAGATAACTCAAAAAGTTATGGACGGATTTTCATGAAATTTTCACAGATTGTCAGAAACAATGTAGGGGTATCCTACAGATAATTAGATTTTGGTGGTGATCTGGATCACCGTCCACAAGAAAACCACCATTACGCAAAATGCCATTTTCGTGAATAACTACTAAACCACTAATCCTATCATTGTCAATCCAATTGCTTGTCATATATTTTCATGGTCAAGGAATCTGAAAACGTACACACAAACACTGTATGGGGGGGACTGTGGCACTAAACCGCCATTACGGAAAATGCCATTTTCGTCAATAGCTACTGAACCACTAATCCTATCATTGTGAATCCAATTGCTAGTCATATGTTTTCATGGTCAAGGAATCTGAAAACGTACACACAAACACTGTATGGGGGGAACTGTGGCGCTAAACCGCCATTACGGAAAATGCCATTTTCGTCAATAACTACTGAACCACTATTCCTATCATTGTCAATCCAATTGCTAGTCATATGTTTTCATGGTCAAGGAATCTGAAAACGTACACACAAACACTGTATGGGGAGAACTGTGGCGCTAAACCGCCATTACGGAAAATGCCATTTTCGTCAATAACTACTGAACCACTAATCCTATCATTGTGAATCCAATTGCTAGTCATATGTTTTCATGGTCAAGGAATCTGAAAACGTACACACAAACACTGTATGGGGGGAACTGTGGTGCTTGGCAGAGGTCTGCGCTGTCCGAGTGCTTTTCTAGTTTTTAGCTATGTCCCCAAACCTGTTTTTAATAGGTACTGTACACCGCTTATTTTTAATCCTGCCACGAGACCGACTCGCCGGACTCCAGAATTTGTTCACAGATATTGGTCCAGTGAGGTGATCTACATAACTGCATACCTGCCAACTACTCTGGTTTTGCCGTAATGGTTCCGGATTTCAAGACCCCATTCTGGTTTACGGCTTTATTAATCAAAATCACAGTTTTTCACTAAAAATTCAGTTAAAATTTTTAAATCGTAAAAAAAACACGAAAGCAATTCCAAACACGAGATCGCTAGGAATCGTATCTAAATTTAGAACAAAGGCAATCAGCGCTGCTTCCTGTAGGTGTATTGCGCATGTGCGAGAGGTCTGAGCCTAAGGTGCGCCCTTTCAGCCAGAACTGGAAGTGGCGTATGGCCAGGTGGAGAGCCAGTAACTCTCTGTTGAACACGCTGTATTTACGCTCACTGTCATGCAAAGACCTGCTAAAAAAGGTGAGCGGCTGCCAAGAACCGGCGACGCATTGCTCCACGACGGCCCCATGGCCATGTCCGAAGCGTCGGTAGTGAGCGCTATCCGAGCCTCCGGGTCTGGGTGCGCAGCGTTTGCCAGAGCTGTTTTAACCGCAGAGAACGCCTGCTCCCGCTCAGGAGTCCAGTCGACTCTGTCCGCCGGTTTCCGTTTCTTGAGTGCGGCGTACAACGGCTGTATGAGCTGGGCTGTGCTGGGGAGGAAACGGTTATAAAAGTTAACCATCCCCCAAAACTCCCGCAGCGCCCTGACATTGATGTTGAGGAGAAAAAAAATAGCAAAACAATTTAGTTAGATTACTTTTATGATTCCAAACAGTTTAAAATTGACAGTGCACAGTGGACATTGACTCATAGCTTTTGAATATTTCTAAGACTTGGCTACATCAGTGATTGTGCAAAATGAACTGCTCAAGACTCAATGGAGATTGAAACTGGTGATCTGAAATGAATGCTGAAATTATAAAAAGTAATGGTATGTTGGAATTTTATTTCTATTATGGAATAGATAAAATTAACTGATTTTGATTTGATCAAGTGTTAAAGCATGTGATGGATAATGCTTGTTGGAATATTTTAAGAATGCTATCTTCTTGGAACATAAGTCAATATTATACAGTAATAAGTGGCATTCAGCTGTTTGTTTTATGTCATTTAAGCACAGTTCTGGTACTTAAAAATCATAAAAACTCAGGAACCCCCAGACCCCCTGCTAAATTTTCAGATAATTTCCCCAACCCCAAATCACATCCCTGGAGCCACTGTTTCCATTTGGAATCGCGAAGGAATTAGGTCAGCATTGTATATGTTTTCATCATGGAATCTGCCAAAGAAAAATCACAAATGAGCGTGAAACCCAAATGAAAATTATAGTCTTTTCGTGAGGAATACTCCAAAGCATTTCCAAGAATTATTATTCGCTCAAGAAAGGGGGAAAATTACGCCAACTGCACTTTGTGTAGACAAGATTTTTTGATCGGACATGGAGGAATCAGCGATGTGAAAGACCACGTGGGAACGAAAAAACACAAGTCAAATGCCAATGCCAGTGACACCAGCGGCAAACTTTCTACGTTCTTCATAAGAAAAATCGAAACATGATTATTGAAGAAATATGAGGTTGTTAGCCACATTTTAACTTGATTTAAAGCTAATATTTGTTTGGCGTCGGGGGGCTTCGCCCCCCTGAACCCCCCCACCAGGACTTTGTCCTGGACCTACCGGTGCCTGCGGCCCCTGGACCCGGCTAGCTACTAGGCTTTTCAGGTTTTAAAAGTTGGCAGGTATATAACTGACAATTTACCAATACAATTTGCATAAAGCGCACAATGTCATGGGATGAGACGCCGTGTCATCCGGCGCTCAGACCATATTCCCCTCAGCCCTGTTCTTTCTGTGACAGCGTCTCAGCGGGCTCCCAGCTGTCAGTTACGGGACAGCTGGAGCCCAATTAACCCTCATCAGCTGAGGCGCTGCTAATGAGCATAAGAAGGAGCAGCTCCGATCATTCGGGGCTGTGACTTAGCACATCGAAGGCTGGAACCCCTACACCCGGCGCCAGTCCTCTGCTCGTCGTTCTACATTATTTGTAAGTGTACTACTGTATGAGTATTCGTGCTTTTTGGCCCCACGAGGCCGTGTTCCTTATCCCCTGTTCCCTGTTACAATAAAACATCACAAACTCACTGGCTCGCCCTCGGCTCTCATTGTGTGGCTCGCGAGGGCCACATGTAACAGTAAGTCACAGCCAGACGAGTTGCCGGCGGCCGTGAGTTTGCAGTTGGACTTGTGCCTTCCCTGTCTGGGTGTCTGCTCTTTAAGCATGCCGTCTCCCAGGAGTCGCGTTCGGCGCCAGGGCGAAGAGCTGTCAGCCATCTTGGAGGATGTCGACGGGACGCTCTTCACCGCCACCCTGTACGACACCTCCAACGAAAGATGCTGACATCTAGACTATGCTGAGAATCTCCTGGACAGTCTCCCTCACTATTCCAACCACCCTGAGGTCTGTGCCAGGAGGGACGCCATCGCTGCACAGCGAGAGGAGCTCCGTGGGTTGGAGGGAAATCCCGGCAGAAGGCCGAAGAGGAGGAGATGTCACCCTTCGCTTCGGGATCCCGTTCCTGCCTCCACTCCGGCCCGGGAGTTCGCGCCATCCAGAGGGCTTTCCTCATCCAGCACGACATCACTCGGGATTCCCCCGGAGGATCTGCAGCTGATAGCTATTAAGGTCCGGGACCGAGTGGCTGCTGCTCGCTCCGCTGTGCACCCGTCCTCCACCATGAAGCATGTGGCGGCGGCAGTAAGATTGGTGGAGAGGAATCCAGGGCTGCGAGACTATCCTGAGTTCGACGCCCTCCTCGCCTCGGTCTCTGCTCAGGAGCGGCGATTCCCAGGTCTCTCCTTCGCTTCGACCCCTGGGAATAGCCGTCGTCACATTGCCAAACCGTCTCAGCATGAACCCCGTCCGGATCTAGTTCCGGGTTGCCGCAAGGTCTCATCCTCCCACGCAGCTGTCACTCCTGTGCCTCATCTGAGAGGAGATCCCGCAGCCTCGCCTCCTGAGCCGCCTCCCTCCGCTGTTACGCCAGCACTTCAGGCCCGGCTCATCTCGGCTGTCACCCCCTCCTCCTCGACGCACTCCCCGGCTGCTGTGTGCGTCCGGAATCCTGACCTGGCGAGCTCCCTCCTGGAATTAACACGAGCGGCTCCCCGATGTCCTCTCAGGGGGTCCTCCGTTACTGTCCGGTGGGGAAAGGGAGGAGCAACGTCCACTACAGCAGGCACCATCCAGCCTCCAGGAGACAGGCAAGTCCCAGTTTTTTCACATTCACCCTGTGATTTGCTCTGTCAAAATCCTGGAGGTGGAGTTCGGGGTCCGCAGCTCCCCGAACTCCCACCACCTGCTGTAGCTGTAGTCATTAATCCTGCATCGTCTGTGTCTTCCTCCGCTGAGCGGTCCCCGGCACCAGGCCAACGTCGTGGGATGAGGAGGGGGCCTGTGGTTCTGGACAGCCTGGTTCCGGTTCTGCAGCTACGTCATGGACGGAGGAGGAAGGCGGATTGCTACGTGGAGTCTGTGCCGATGTCCAAGCGTCCCCGAGTCTCCATGGAGGAGCGGTCCGGTCCAGCGGGACGAGGTTCTCCTGCCACCACGCCGTATGGGCTGTCGGCGTGGGCACCGGTGCCGGAGGAATCACAAGCTGCGCTGTCCATCATGCCAGCTGCGGAGCCCGACGCAGCTGAGTGGGAGCCTGACGACGACCTCCTGATGTTGGATTCCGGATCTTCGCAGTCCTGGACAGCGTCAGAACCCGAGATCAGGCAAGTGCTCTATTTTATCTTTCTTCTCCTTACCTTAGAGCACTTTAGCCTGTCTCTAGGGGAGATGAGCCGGGTGCAGCCACCCGCTGCGTCCGAGCTTATCTCGCCGGGTTCTGGCGCTGCCGGTGATCCTGATCCCGGTTCTGTTTTCTCTCCTGAGCCTTCTCCCAGGGTCGCCGGCGAGTAGCTGCCATCACTCGTGGGGCTAGAGGGTCCAGGTTCAACATTGGAGGTTGGTTCTGGTGCGGTGCCGGCCCAGTCGGGGTCCGACGTGGGTTCGTCGGAGACCCAATCGGGGTCCGACGTGGGTCCGACGGAGATCCAATCGGGGTCTGACGTGGGTTCGACGGAGATCCAATCGGGGTCCAACGTGGGTTCGCCCGAGACCCAATTGGGGTCCGACGTGGGTTCGCCCGAGACCCAATTGGGGTCCGACGTGGGTTCGCCGGAGACCCAATCGGGGTCCGACGTAGGTGCTGCACCAGCGGTGTCCAGGTCCGGTGAGGGAGCTGCTGATCTCCTGCCATCTGACGTTGGACCACCTCGTCATCAGCTCTCTCCCAAGCCTCTTCCACTAGGGCCCTTGTGGACCTCTCCCTCTCCTCTACGGGCCTGGTGGTTGAGCGGTGTGGGTCGGCCGTTGGAGGGTTTGCCGTGCCCATTCGGCTCGCTTGTGCGGCCGCCCGACCCGCCAGACTTTCTGTTCGGCGATCTGGTTCGGCCTCCCGAGGAACTGTGTTTTCTGGCCTGGGGATCGGGTAGGCCGCCAGAACTTTTCCCTTCACCCCTGTTAGCGGTATGGATGCTGGGTGCGGGGAGACCCCCCGAGCTGAATGTCTTTTGCTGTGCTTATGTTTGGGTGGGTACAGCTAAACTGTTATTATTGTTCCGCGTTTAGCGTGATTTTTTTTTTTTTGTGGGGGGTTTCCCCTCCTGTGTGAGGGATGGCTGTATAGTTAATTTTCGCCCTTGGGAGTTCTCTTTTCATTTTGGGGGCCCCGGGGTTGATTTTCGTTGTTTGACCTGTACATGGTTTATGGGGTATTGTGGTTTTTTTTCTTCCCTGTGTGTTGGGCTGTTATCTCCGCAATTTTCCTCTGCCTGAATGGGTTTTCTCTCATGTTATATTTTATGGAGTATGGTGTTTGGGTTTTCCCTTGTACTCTATATTGGTTCATTGTCTGTTTTTTTTTCCTTCCTCTGGGTTTTCTCTCTCATGTTGTATTTTATGGAGTATGGTGTTAGGGTTTTCCCTTGTACTCTATATTGGTTTATTGTCTGGTTTTTTTTTTTCCTTTCTCTGGGTTTTTTTCTCATGTTGCATGGAGTATTGTGTTTGGGTTTTTCCCTTTGTACTCTGTATTGGTTATTGTAGGTTTCTTTTTTTCTCCCCTTTCTATTGGATTGAGATCTGGTGACTGTGGAGGCCATTTGAGTACAGTGAACTCATTGTCATGTTCAAGAAACCAGTCTGAGATGATTCCAGCTTTATGACATGGCGCATTATCCTGCTGAAAGTAGCCATCAGAAGTTGGGTACATTGTGGTCATAAAGGGATGGACATGGTCAGCAACAATACTCAGGTAGGCTGTAGCGTTGCAACGATGCTCAATTGGTACCAAGGGGCCCAAAGAGTGCCAAGAAAATATTCCCCACACCATTACACCACCACCACCAGCCTGAACCATTGATACAAGGCAGGATGGATCCATGCTTTCATGTTGTTGACGCCAAATTCTGACCCTACCATCCGAATGTCGCAGCAGAAATCGAGACTCATCAGACCAGGCGACGTTTTTCCAATCTTCTATTGTCCAATTTCGATGAGCTTGTGCAAATTGTAGCCTCAGTTTCCCGTTCTTAGCTGAAAGGAGTGGCACCCAGCGTGGTCTTCTGCTGCTGTAGCCCATCTGCCTCAAAGTTCGACGTACTGTGCATTCAGAGATGCTCTTCTGCCTACCTTGGTTGTAACGGGTGGTTATTTGAGTCACTGTTGCCTTTCTATCAGCTCGAACCAGTCTGGCCATTCTCCTCTGACCTCTGGCATCAACAAGGCATTTCCGCCCACAGAACTGCCGCTCACTGGATATTTTTTCTTTTTCGGACCATTCTCTGTAAACCCTAGAGATGGTTGTGCGTGAAAATCCCAGTAGATCAGCAGTTTCTGAAATACTCAGACCAGCCCTTCTGGCACCAACAACCATGCCACGTTCAAAGTCACTCAAATCACCTTTCTTCCCCATACTGATGCTCGGTTTGAACTGCAGGAGATTGTCTTGACCATGTCTACATGCCTAAATGCACTGAGTTGCCGCCATGTGATTGGCTGATTAGAAATTAAGTGTTAACGAGCAGTTGGACAGGTGTACCTAATAAAGTGGCCGGTGAGTGTATAAGGTCCTGGAGAAAATAACCAGACGGATCTACCAAGCTGAACTTCCTTTATTACTGCCGGCAGGAGAGAAGCGAAGAAACAGCCAGCCTGAAGTTTCTGCTCTGCTCTCCCTAACAAAGGAGGCTCCTGGTTTTTTATAGGCACCCCCTGAGCACTCCCCCACACTACCTTATATGGATACATAGAAACTGGCTGAGAAAGTATGAGAACATTCTGGTAGTAGCCTTCAAACCTAGCAAGTGCTAGAACATTCTGACAGTAACTTTCCACTGACAATGGTTACATAAAGGGCATGTATTGGCAGCAATTGTCCAGAAGAAGAAAGACATTTAAACATAACTGCACATCACCTAAATTACACAACAAATTGGTATATAGCAGTTAATTTCCATCATGATGAACATATGAATAATAAATTTCCACCACACCACTATACAACAGTACTGCCCAGTGAAAAGATTATTGGTGCAAGGAGACGCCATCATATTGAAGTCCGGTGCACATGAAAACATTTTGGTTTAGAACGGGAGAAAAAGATCTGCTTGCACACGGATCCACAGACTGTGTGAAATCTGCTGTTGTAACGAACGGATGACAAGTGGAAGTTTTACTCAGAGGGACTTTGGATTATAAGATGAAAACTATAAATGCCAGCTCCCCCCTGTATGAAATATGTACTGTATATTCTTTTTTTTTTAAAGTTGAAACAATGAAGGAGTCAAAAATAGATGAATAAATTGGCTAAATAAATAAATAACCACTGTAATTGTAGGTAATAAAAAATTCAATTCAACTTTCAATTCAACTTTATTTATATATCACCATTTCACAACAACAGTCATCTCATAGCACTCATAACAACGGCAGCCATGGAGAGTTTGCCCTCTCCATGGCTGCCGTTGTTGCAGACCCCTCCGAGGAAAGTAGAGGAGCTGCCCCAGCAGACGTGGTGATGGGCAGAGCTGGGAAGGAGGTGACCAGTCCTTCTGCAGTGGGAGGAATTGTTGAGGAGGAGGGAGAGCCAGCTGCAGTGGAGGAGGAGGCTGACAGGACAGCTGGAGAGGAAAAACCCAAAGAAGGAACTGCTGAGGGGGTCTTCGGCCTCAACGAGGGGGAAACTGCCAACAAAGAAGTGGAGGCGTTCTTCTGGCGGGATTTCCCTAGGCTATGGTGGAAAGCAGGAGGTGGAGACGTAGGGTCATGGTGAAGGGGGAGAGGCCCCGGAGTCAGGGGATGCTCACTCGTTGGCTCAAACTTCAGGCCCCCTGGTGAAACCTCCTTCAGCTCCTGGGCAAGATCCGGGAGGAGCCATGGCTTATATTCCAATAGAAGCTCTGTCTCCACTAATCTGACCTGCCTGCGCTCCTCCAGTTCCTCGGCCGATGGTGCAGGCCAGTGTTTGGGAGGAGGAGGCAGAGCTGCTGCTGGAGAGCGGCGAGAGGCTGGAGGCTTCCGTGTACACAGACGCTTGCTCCTCGTCGGCGCAGGCGCGGACATTGGAGTGGTTTCCTCCAGCCCGTGACTTGTAGGTCGTGGGGCGACTATGGAGAGGAGTAAGTCAGTGAGCTCCAGATGGTCCCACAGGCTGGGGCATGTCTTGAGTTCCTGCGCCGCACCCTCCAGACACTCTTGGGCTGCCTCGAGGGTACAGGAGGCCCAAGCCTGCGTAAGGATGTCTTCCACAATACTCACAGACCACCGCTCCATTTTGCTCAGACCAAGAGTGGGAAATTCCTGAATGGCTGACATGGCGAGACCCGTAGCTGCTGGAGTTTTCAAATTGGTCAGGTCCCACTGCCCAATCGCCAAACCACAGGTGAGTGAAAAAATAACCACAAACTGCAGCAGCTGGGTCTCTAACTAGCTGGTGTCTTCTGTCATGAATTGCCCCTTGGGGCAGAGAGGAGAGAAGAGACCCAGGCGCTGTACTGCAGTTTGTGATATTTATTAACAAAAAAACCCCCAAAAGTCCAAACAGAGAACAAACACAAAAATCCAAAAAGTGCACAAAGCAAAACTTACAAGCAGCAGGGGGAAAACAGGATAAGCAAGGATACAGATGTCAGGACGAGAACAAGGTTCTGACGTAAATTATTCTTTGAGACACCAGCAACACAGAAAAGAAATAACCACCCTTAAATAGGACCAGAAACAATTAAACACAAATGGTAACAAGTGTGAATCCCATGAGCGGGCTGGAGGAGAAGGTGATGACAATCATCTGTGAGTCATGAGGAGAGGCGACAAGGCTGACAGCTTGACAGGGGCACTACCCACAACAAGGGAAAAACCCGGTAATGCCTCTGACAGCTGCAACCCCGGAGAGAGACAAAAAAGGAACCAGCAATAATACGAATATAATGTGATGATAAATAACGACAAGCAAACCCAAAGAAGTAAATAACAAAACTACAATGAACATACACAGGAGAATCAGTCATACTAAGAAACAATACAAAATATGTGAGAACCAACCAAAGATAAAATAAGAATAGAACTCAAAAAACACAACACTACCTATACAAATGAGGAAAAAAGGCAAAGAGACTGGGCATGGCGGAATCCCCCAGTCCTCAGATCGTGACAGGGCCTGATTATTTAGAGTTTTGTAGGTGAGAAGAAGGATTTTAAACTTAATTCTAAACTCTATGGGAAGCCAATGAAGGGAGGCCAGAACCAGAGAGATACTACCTCTCTTTCTAGTACCTGTTAAAACTCTTGCTGCAGCATTTTGGATCAGCAAAATGCTTTAAAGATGTTTTAGGACAACCTGATAATAAAGAGTTACAATAATGTAATCTAGAGCTAACAAAAGCTTTGATTAATTTCTCAGCATCACTCTGAGACAAGATGCTCCTAATCCTGGCAATATTACGCAAATGATAGTGTGGTGATCCGTGCTCGAGTCACTTATTATCTTCTTTTTTTTCTCTGTTTAGACTTGTTTGTTAGGGGATTTACTTTGTGCTTTTATTTTGACAGCGCCACAGCAGCACTTCCTCCTGTCAGGCTGCTTGTGGGCTTTCACAGCTGTGGCACTTAATCCCTTATCATCTGTCTCACCTGTCTGTAGTTTAGTTTGCACTATTTAAGATCGCAGTGGAGATTCATTCCTGGCTACGATCTCACACCCATTCAGGTTGGAGTCCCCACATCCGGCTCCAGCCTCTTTCCAGCGTCAGGTTTCATCCTCGCTGTTTAAAGTGTAAGTGACTCTAGGACTATAGGACCTGGCACAGATACCTGTGGAACTCTGTGATTGAGCTTTGAGTTGGAAGAAAACTCATTATTGACGTGAACAAACTGGAATCTATCAGACAAATAAAATCGAAACCACTGCAACAAAGTTCCATTAAGTCCAACGTGGTGTTTTAATCTATCAAGTAAAATATTATGATCGATAGCATCAAAAACTGTACTAAGGTCTAAAAGGACAAATACAGAAACAAGTCCATTATCAGATGCGATAAGGAGGTCATTAGTGACCTTCACTAAAGCTGTTTCAGTACTATGATGGATTTTAAACCCAGATTTAAACTCTTCAAATAAACCATTTCCCTGCAAGTGGTCAAATAATTGCATAGCATCAATTCTTTCTAAGATTTTTGAAATGAAGGCAGATTAGAGATTGGTCTATAGGTAACTAAAACTCCTGGATCCAGCATTGGCTTTTTAAGTAAGGGTTTAATTACAGCAGTTTAAAAGCCTGCGGTACATGGCCTAATGTTAATGAATAATTGATTATTTGAAGAATAGAGCTACCAATAAATGGGAAGACTTCCTTAGAAAACCTGGTAGGAATAGGGTCTAAAAGACAAGTTGAAGGCTTGGATGAGGAAATTGTAACTCTAAAAGGTCAATTGGTGTCATGAGTCTCCCCCTGCGCTATTACGCAGTGCACAGAGGAGTGAGGAGAAAGGACAGATTAACGAGCAAGGGTTACACCACAGACAAATTTATTAATGAAAAGACAAACAGTTCCAAAAACGTACAGATGTACAAAAAAAACAACAAGCAGGGTACACTTACTGGCAAACACGGAGCGACGTGTTGCGGGCACACCACAGTGTACAGTGGCAAGCGCTGCTGCGGTGAACGATAACCGAGACAGGCATATATAACAATACAATGATCCAGCAATGGTGAACTGGTAATGAGCTGCTTAAGTACCACCATTGCTGGAAGAGGGAGATTGGGTGCACCTGGACGAGGAGCGGGAGTGGAACCAGCTGACCAACATGAGAGAGGGGGCATGGTCGGACCGGCAAGCTGTCAGAGAGCGCCCACATGAATGTAGGTCAAAGGAAGCTGCCTCACAGCTGTCGGCCAGAAACAGTGGTTACAGGTGCGGAAGAGATAACACAATACACAAATACACAAATACACCGATAAACCCGAGCCACAGAAGGTCAGAACCGAGCCCAAAGGACAACCCAGCTCGGTTCATGACAGAACCCCCTCTCTAGGGGTGGATTCTAGACACCTAAGGTAACATCACAAATGAAAGGAAAAACTCTGCCCCCCCCCCCCTTCCCAGCAGGAGCAGCAACCAATGAACCAGGGTGGGAGGTAGGGGAACAGATAAGGAGGGAACAAAAACAACCCCGCCCAGGGCCCACAACAGAAAAAAAAACTAATTACACCCCCCCCCCCCCCAGTTCAAAAGCATGTAGGTTTGGGAGGACACCCAGAGTCCCAGGCCCAGCAGAAGGTCCGGTCAACAGAGTCCGGTGGCCTGCCACGAAACATGGGCCACCTGACCCAGAGACTCAGTCCTTCCGTCGGCTGGCCAGTGCTGTTGAGCCACCAGGACCAGTGGGGTAAGGCAGGAGGTGGCCTGCCCATCAGTAGGCTCACTGGTAGGTGGTCGGGCTGCAGGAGGGGAACCCCCATGGTGCCTGGTGGAGAGATGAAGGGGACCACGATGGCATCAGGCTGAGGAGTGAATGCCCCAGCATCCTCAGGCTGACAAGCAGCACCCTCGGTGGTCCCGGCTTGGGACACAGCTGCACCCGCAGTGTACTCTGGCTGGAGCTCTGCAGCACCCACGGTGGACTCCAGCTGGATCTCTGCAGCACCTGCAGTGGACTCCCACTGGAGCTCTGCTGCACCCATGGTGGACCCTGGCCGAGCCAACGCTGCACTTTCGGTGGACCCTGACTGGGCCAATGCTGCACCCTCAGTGGACCCTGGCTGGGCCAACTCTGCACACTCAGTGGATCCCACGCTGGGGCATGGCGCCTATGACGGGTCCATGCAGGAGCGCAGCACCCATGTTGGGCTAACACTGGGGCACAGCCCCCACGAGGGTCCCAGACCTGAACGCTGCACCAACAGAGGCTCAGCCTGTGGAGGGACCCACACAACAGCCTCAGGCAGAAGGGGAGCTGGACCCGCGACATCGTCTGGTGGCGAGACCAGATCCACGGAGAACCCTGGTCATAGTAGATCCTCTCCGGCAGCCCTAAGAGGAAGCATAGGAACAGCAGAAGAAGAAATGTGGTTAGGGTAGCTGGCAGCGGTGGAGCCCGGTGAGATGAGTTCAGATGCAGCTGAAGGCTGCACCTGACTCCTCTCCCCTAGAGCCAGGCAAGATCTCTCCAACACTGACATGAGAAACACAAGAGAGATAACTTGCCTGAGCTTGAGCTCCACCGCTGTCCAGGACTCTGTTGATCCTGGAGATGAAGTCTAGGGCCCAGCCTCGAGGAGGTCCAGCACTGGCTCCCATTCCGCTGCAGTAGCCTCTGCAGCTAGTAAGATGGTGGTAGCAGTCCCAGTGTCCTCAGACGAAATAACCCCCATTGGAGATGGATCTGGCGAGGAGGCTCCATGCAGGCTGTGGAGCTAGATCCTCCAGGGCCCCAGGCTCCTCCATTGTCTGACGGCTTAGTTCCAGGGCTGGCGAACACTCAGCAAAACATGTAGGTGACACGGAATAGAAGGAATAGAGAATAGGAATAGAGTCAGCATTTTGCAGCTGGAGGAGAGGACCCAGTGGACTGCTGAGACTGGGCCTCTACCTCAGGTGACAGACAAGGTTCATCGTAATTTAATTGAAATGAATGAAAAAACGGGCGGTGCGGTGGCGGATCCTGGTTTCGATCCCAGCCCCTGACCAACAGTGATCCGTGTGGAGTTTGCATGTTCTCCCCGTGTCTGCGTGGGTTTACTCCGGGGTTTTTCCGGTTTCCTCCCACATGCCAAAAACATGCAAGTTAGGTTAATTGGCATCAAAACTGGGGATTCTAAATTGTCCTTAGGTATGACTGTGAGAGTGAATGGTTGTCTGTCTCTCTGTGTTGGCCCTGCGATGGACTGGCGATCTGTCTGGGGCGTACCCTGCCTCTTGCCCAAAGATGCTGGGATAGGCTCCAGCCCCCCCATGACCCGAAAAGGATTAAGCGGAAGAAGATGAATGAATGAATGAATGAAAAAACACTTGCCTGTCATCCCAGTGTTTGATTTTCACAGCTGCAGCTGGCAGACAGTCACCCCTCTCCGTGTCAATGGCGATTTCGGCCCCTTCAAAGGATGACGGGGTTGCTGGCTCCGAGGCTGGTGACTCCTCTGGCATGACTGCAAGGGAACAGCTTCGTGCTGGCTCCGGTGCGGAATCCTTCGGGGCCACCAGCTCCTCCACCGTCCAATGGGTCTGCTCCAGGATCAACAGAAACTCAGGGATTGGTGGAGGGGACACGGAGAGGACAGGGAAAAGGTTAACATCTGAAGTTGGAGGAGAGAGCCCAGCGGACTGCTGAAACTGGGCCTCTCCTCTGGGAGACAGGCAAGGTTTATCATTATGACATTGGATTGAATGAAAAAACACTTGCCTGTCATCCTGGTGCTTGACGTCGGCAGCTGCAGGGGATAGGCAGTCATCCTTTTCCACATCCACAATGATTCTGGCTCCCCCTCTGGATGGTGGAAGAGCCAGCTTGGAAATGGGCGTTACCGGGGGAACTGCCGAAGACAATGAGGGCCTCTCCCAGTATTTCCACACAGGATGACGCTGTTTGCAGGTGGTTGAAGCCTTGGCGAGGCTGAAGAAGAGGGGACAGCAGGCTGTGGAGACCGTCTCTGCCTGGGCTTCGTGAAGAGCGCCCTCCTCCTCAAGTTGAAAAATGCCTGCTGTAACGTACAGACCGATGACAACAGCCCCTCATACTGTGGGTAACTCCAGAGCCCCAGATGCGCCTCCAGAATTCCCATGACTGAATCCAAACAGACCCACTTTACCTTTGGTCCGTGGGCTTCGTGGGCCTCGTCCATAAAATCCTGGATGTCAGCCGCTGCCCATTCCTCCTCCACCTTGGGATGCTCCATCGCTCGTCTGCTCCGACTGGTGTGGGAACGGCGTGCTGAAGGCATCGTACTCCAGAAACAGGTGGGTGAGGAAACAGTTCAAAAAAGAAAAAGTAATATCTGGGTGTAACCCGCTAAATCCATTGCCGGCTGGATCATTCTGTTATGAGTCTCCCTGTGCACTATTATGCAGCGCACGAAGGAGTGAGGAGAAAGGACGGATTTAAGAGCAAGGGTTACACCACAATTTATTAATGAAAAGACAAACAGTTCCAAAAACGTACAGACGTACACAAAAACAACAAGCAGGGTACACTTGCTGGCAAACACAGAGTGACATGTTGTGAGCACACCACAGTGTACAGTGGCGGATGCTGCCATGGTGAACCATAACCAAGACAAGCATATATGACAATACAATGATCCAGCAATGGTGGACTGGTAATGAGCTGCTTAAGTACCACCATTGCTGGAAAGGAGATTGGGTGCACCTGGACGAGGAGTGGCAAAGGTAATAAATGGGAGTGGAACCAGCTGACCAACATGAGAGAGGGGGCGTAATCGGACCAGCAAGCTGTCAGAGAGTGCCCACCCGAATGTAGGTCAAAGGAGAGTGGCTACAGGTACGGAAAAGATAACACAATACACAAATACACTGATAAACCCGAGCCACAGAAGGTCAGAACCGAGCCCAAAGGACAACCCAGCTCGGCTCATGACAAATTAGAGTAAACTCATCCAAACAGATATCAGTTGAAGGAGTTGTAGTAGTTACTGAATTTAATTGAAAAAGTTCATAAAGTCCTGACTAGCAAGCTCTAAGGGAATGATAGGATTGACAGAGTCCTGACTCTTTGTCAGCCTGGCTACAGTGCTGAAAAGAAACCTGGGATTATTCTTGTTCTCTTCTATTAATGCAAAATAATAACTTGTTCTAGCTTTCCTAAGAGATTTTTTATAAATTGAAAGACGATTTCTCCAAGCTAAATAGATTTCATCTTGTCAGAAGTCTGAAATATAAACCTCACAAATACAGAGTACAAAAAGGTATTAGACTGAATCAAAGATCAGACTTAAGACACACAGAGCCTTTGAAGTTTTTACTTGTACAAGGAGCAATCAAAACAAACCTTGTACAGGATGAGTTGAAATGCTGGGGGCAGTCCCGCAGCACCTTCTTTATATACATGGTGCATGTGACAAACTCAGCAAAAGCAGAACAACGGAATTACCACATAAGCAAAAGTATGCTCTGTACGTCTTCAGGTGTGTGTAGGAGATAAATCGCATGAACACTCTTATCGCGGGGAGAACATCTGCTTCTCCACTCAGCAAAGGCAGAGAGGGGGAAACAACTCCATATATGGGCCTACAACAAACCAGTGCTTCCGGTCAAAAAGAACATAGTTAACAGATGAAATGGTTAAATGATAACATACAACAGTCTTTTGCAGAAAAAATAAGAAGCACAGGGTGTACAGGGGACAAGTCTTGATACAGCATAAAGACTTGGATATGTCAACACTCTTTTATCACACATCATATGAACAAACAGAAGGGTGGTGCAGCTTAGTCACTAACAGTGATTATAAGAAGAGGCACAAGTTGTATTTATGATTAATAAGAAAAAGCATCATACATATAAGAATATCAATCTTCATTTCATGAGTTATTAATAAAATGATAACCATTTACATACAATTTTCCAACACATCTAATTTAGGGGAGCACCATTTTCTTTCTAATTGACAAGTCTTCTGTTTTAAGCTACAAGTTTCTGTGTTGAACCAAGAAGTTAGAAATCGCTGATTAGACTTTTTCTTTTTTAAAGGGGCCACCAGGTCTAGAATCTGATGCAGAGAAGATGTAGCTCTATCTACCATGCTATCAATTACAGAAGGAGCAAGCTCTCCATAGCTTATTTCCGTTGTGTTGACACATGGCATAGAGGAAACAATCTGCATAAATTTGGTAACATCATCTGAGAGGCTTCTACTGTAGTAATATTTTTCTTTAGGAGCCAAATAGTGTGGATGGAATTTACAGAAAAAATATCAACAGCCATTGAAAATAAAGAGTATTCAGTTGGAGTATTCCTGGATCTTAAAAAAGCATTTGATACAGTAGATCACAATCTATTATTAAAGAAACTACAAAATTGTGGTATCAGAGGGGTAGCACTGTCCTGGTTAAGAAGTTACTTAAAGAATAGATATCAGTTTGTATGTGTTAACAACAAAAACTCAGAGCTACTGAAGGTCACCTGTGGAGTCCCACAGGGTTCAGTTTTGGGACCATTATTATTCAATATGTATATAAATGATATATGTAAAGTTTCAGAAAAAATGGACTTAATATTGTTTGCTGATGACACTAACCTGCTATGCAGTGGAAACAACTTGGAACAACTTCTGGATACACTCGGAAAGGAATTAGGAAAGCTGAAACTGTGGTTTGATTCAAACAAATTAACGCTCAATTTAAGCAAGACAAAATTTATAGTCTTTAACAACCATCACAACTACCCAGTACCCAAACTCAGTGTAAATGGTGTAGAGATTGAAAGGGTATCCGAAACTAAATTCCTTGGAGTAATAATTGATAACAAACTGTGTTGGAAGCCACATATTAATTATATAAAAGGTAAAGTATCCAAATCAATTGCAATATTACACAGAGTGAAATATTTGCTGAATCAACCCACACTATACACCTTGTATCATTCATTAATACTCCCATACATGACATATTGTAATGAAGTATGGGGAAATACATATAAAACAAACATATATCCACTCTTTATGCTTCAAAAGAGAGCTATTAGAATAATCAACAAAGCAGCTTACAGGGAACCAACAAACCCACTTTTTCTTAAACAAAAAACTCTCAAGTTGAAAGATCTGATCGACTTTAAAACCGCAATAATAATGTTCAAAGTGAAGAATCTATCACTGCCCGCAAATATCCAAAAGTTGTTCCAAACAAGGGAGAAACGATATCACTTCAGAGGAACATGTATATTTCAAAAGCCTACAGTGAGAACAACTACCAAGCAACACTGTATTTCAGTGCAAGGTGTCAGATTATGGAACGATTTTGGACCTGAATTAAAATCATGTACAAAGCTTGGACAATTTAAACAAAAACTAAAGGAAGAAATACTCCAAACATATTTACAAGACGACATGTAAACTCACATAAGGATTGACATTTCCAGCCTGTGTTGTGTTATAGCTTAGTTTTTCTTTTTTCTCTGTGACACTATGTCTTAGATTTGTTTTTGAATAGTAACCGCTTAACTTAGACTAGCTCAGTTTTCTTTTTCTCTCAGTCATATTTTGTCTTAGCCTTGTTTTAAATTGTAATCGCTCTTGTCTTGTTTTCTCTTTTTTCTCCTTTGAATTCTTGGATGGAATATGGGTGGGCAATATAAGCTGCGGCTTCAGCCATCACCCATTTCGGATAACTCACGTGGAATTGTATAGTAGAAGGAGTCTTTGTCTAATTTGACCTTGTTGTTATATTATACAGTTTCTTTTAACCTGTAATGTACTATCCGAAATAAATTCATTCAAATTCATTCATTCAAATAGTCAGAAATAGCAAAATAAAAAGTTAACAGACAATGGTCTGACAGTACAGGGTTATGAGGAGACCCTACCAGATTTTCTATTTCTATACCATATGTCAGAACAAGGTCCAATGTGTGGTGGAGATAATGGGTAGAATTTCCTACTTTCTGAGCAAAACCCCATTGAGTCTAATATTGAATTAAATGCCATATTAAGGCAATCACTATCTACATCTACATTATATTAAAGTCCCCTTCTGATTTCAGCACTAAATCTGCTAAGAATTTGTCAAATTCGGATAAAAACTCTGAGTAGGCTGAGGGAGGATGATAAACTATGGAAAATAAAATTGGGTTTAACCTAAAATTGCTAAAATGCCCAATACTGAGGACCAGGCCCTCAAAGGAATTATAACATGCTTTTTGCTTTACATTAACTAGTAATTTGGAATGGTAAATTGTTGCTACTCCTCCTCCACAACCAGAACTTCTGGGATTTTGACAGTTTAAATAACCAGAGGGAGTTGATTCATTTAAACCAACATAATCCTCTTCCCCTAATCAAGTCTCTGTAAGGGATATTAAATCAATCTGATGATCAATTAACAGATCATGGACTAGCTGTCATGCGGTGACCCTCGCGGATCACCATAAGACGCCAAGAGTCCACCAGTGAGTTTTGCGATGATGGTGATTTATTAACACAATGAGACAGGACAAGACTGTGAGCTGCTCTCGGCAAACACACACATAAATCAATACACGGGCTTGCAGGGCTAACCCCAGCCACTACGAGCTAAACTGTGACATAGCATGAGACAACGAACCTGACGTGAAGGTCAAACGATGCTCTGACGAGGATAGTTGACAAGGCTTGACAAGGCTTGACGAGGTTTGACAAGGTGTTGACAATATCTGACAATACTCCAGCAACCTTACTGCCGCTAGTGCCCGCTTAATAAAGGCGAGCACTAACGAGCAGTAATGACAAACAGCTGACCAGCCTTGACAGGCGGAAGCCCCACCGAGCACCTTCACAATAAGAGCCCGGTGAGACCAGAATACAACCCACAGCTGTCAAGGCCGGCAGCGAGTAGAGCTTAGCCCGAGCGCGGACAGAACCCAGCACTCGGGTCGTAACGCTAGCAGAGACTTTGGAGTTTGAGACATAATATTTAGCAAACCGCAGTTAATTTTTAAATTATGAGGAGGAACAGAGGCCAAATCATTCAATTTAGAGGCTTCATGTTTAATTTGAGTTCTACCAACTTTTTGTTTAATCACTTTGGGATGCTTATATTTTTATTTACTTTGGAGGGAGCAGACAATGATTCTCTGATGGGGAAGACAGGGGCTAAGTTGAGGGGTGGCAGATGAAGAGGAGCTGCAGAGAGGCGTGTAAGACTGCGACTCTGCTTCCTGGTCCCTGACTCACTGACAGCTGGTTTGAATACTTGATGAGGAGTCTTCAATCATAACTTTTAGACAAGCATTACAAGTAAGAAAAATAGTGATGTGATGTCAGTTAACCGAGGAGCTGCACAAAACTGGATTTAAAAGTATCGGCTGCTCCAAAGTGATTTTTTTCATCATCAGCAAAGGTGTAGGCATCATTTTAGGGATGTATTTCAGTATGTAAATCCTCCTTGGTTATAAATTTGATGATTTTTATTTATCTATAAGTCTGCATCTATTGTGTTTTAAAAAAAAAGCATTTTACAGATACCTTTAAGAGCCCTTTTCTTTTTTACCTAA
Organism: Pholidichthys leucotaenia; assembly: GCA_020510985.1. Taxonomy (NCBI): domain Eukaryota; kingdom Metazoa; phylum Chordata; class Actinopteri; order Cichliformes; family Pholidichthyidae; genus Pholidichthys; species Pholidichthys leucotaenia. The sequence goes on from CM035845.1 coordinate 291,695,383, forward strand.
TCCCAACTATAAACATGTGAAGCTTAAAGCTCAATCACAGAACTTGTATTTCTGTGAGAAATACATGCTCCTTGGTGTGTGGATTGGCTGAAATCTATTGTAAATTGGGGCTGTAACATCATTGTTACTGTTTTTATCTGTGCACACAGATGTGAAAAAATGGTGCAGATACAACCTCTTGTAGTGGTTTAGACAGGGCTGCAGTCCTTGTCCACACTTTGTGTTCAGTTTTGACCCATTTATCATGTTTGGTGTCTAACCCTCAGTGTTTGTTCAGCTCCACCTGTCCTGTGCCGCTTGATGGCCTTGATGGTGTGCACCTGTTCTGTTTTGTCTTGATTGCCCCCTCTCTAGTTTTGTGCGTTTTCAGTCTGAGTCCTTTGCTACATCTTATGTTAACGTCACTTATTGTTGCCATTTTTTCCCCCACATTGTCTGGATTATTATTTCTTGGAACCTCTGCCCACATGCAGTGTTTTCTGTTTTCCATTATTAATAAATCATGGTTTACCAGATTCGCCTGGCAAGTGGGTCCTCCTCTCCTTCTTTGCCCTGGAGAGGCAAATGCTTCTCTGACAGTAAGACACAGCCAGCAATGGACCCAGTGGGCGAGTCTGGTAAGAAGAGGAAGAGGTGGGGTCAGGAGGAGCAGTGGCTCGTCAGAGCGATCTGTGAGAAGTCAGGCCAAATGTGCGCCTCCACCCCCGGGTGTAGAATCTCTGCCTTCCTCCACTACCATCACTGCCACCCTCCTCTTCATCACCTGCCAAGTCTGAGGATTTCAATTGGATTCTACCTGCAGAGGACTCAGCAGGCAAAGGGAGGTCGGGAGCCGGCAGTCCCACTGTGGATGAGCAGTGGGTAGCCCAATTCATTCAGGATGTTGTCTCAGAAGCCCGTGCCTCCCACACACCACAGGAGGCCCTGAAGTGCCTAGATGCTGCAGCTGGGATTGTGGAGGTGCACCCCGGTATGCAGAGATACCCCGAGCTGGCAGGACTATTGGACACCATTTCCAACCTCTATGTCCATATCGCAGGTTGGTAAGGAAGTCATGTGGGGCACCGGAGCTTTCTGCTGATGTGGAAATGTCCCCTGGCTCCCACAAGTTCCACACACCTCTCCTCTCCTCCACTCCAAATCCAGTTCCTCACCGCTGCGCAACAGCGTCTCGCCAGAAGATCACCGTAGCCACCCGGAGTGATTCGTCTGGTTCTCCAGTGGCGGGTTTAACAGCAGCGGCAGCCTCAATGGCAATGGAGCTGAGGACAAGGCAAGTACCATTTTGTCATTTTTTACCATCTAATACTGAGAGGTCTTGTCTTCAGTGAGGAGACTCAGATGCTGCCTCATATTGTTGCTGAGCCCTCAAATATTTTTTTTCTGCTGCCGTTCCCTTGTTTATTCCACCACTTGCCTAAACCCCTAGTTTCCCTGAGGTCATCTCCACCTCAGCTGGGTCCATAACGGAGGAGGTGAGCTCAAGCACTGCTGCTGCTCCTCTCCACATGGACGCTCCAGCAGAGACTGTTTCTCCTCATGTGCATGTCCCTTGTCTTACTCTTGGTGAGGAGACCCAGTTGCAGCATCCATCTGCTTCTGAGCTCTCTTCGCCAAGCTCTTCTGCTGACTGTATTGATGTGATGCCAGCTTCAACCTGTACTTCTTCCTCCCTGTCCAAGGTGATGGTGTTGGAGGAGGAATCCTGGGCATTTGGGTCAGATGCCCCCCTGCCGGCTCAGCCTGAGGTCAGCGTGCCCCAGCTGTCTCATTCAGGAATCAGTGCGCTCAAACCCATGAGGACGGCACACTTCAGTCATCTGACTCAGAGGTCAGCACTCCCAACCCATCTCATCCAGAGATCAGCGCTCCCCAGTCACCCCATCTGGAGGCCAGTGCACGCAAATTGTTGGTTGCTGGGGTTGGCGCACCTCAGTCATCAGTTTTAGAACAAGAGGCTCTCATGTTATTTTCACCAAAGCTTAAAGCTCCCCTGTCATCTCCTGAATTCAAAGTTTTCATGTTGTCATTTCCTGACTTTAAGGGTTCTTTGTTATCAGCTCCTCAGTCTAAGGTTTTCATGTCATTTTCCCCTGAGTATGATACTTGTGTGTTATTTCAGAGCTCCTGCGTTATTTTCAGATCAAAAGGCCCATATGTTGTTTTCAGAGCAAAGGGCTTGTGTGTTTTCTCCTGTCTAGTGGACCATGGACTTTGGTAGGCCACCCGATGCACCGTGTTCATCCGTCTGGTGGTTCTTGAACAGTGGTAGGCCACCCGACTCATACTGTGCTCTGGTTTGGGGACCCATGGACTTGGGTAGGCCTCCTGACCCACCTGGCTCTCCAGTCCAGTGACCGTGAGACTCTGGAATACCACCTGACCGTTTGTTTGGACTTTGCTGTGGGAGGAAGTGGGTCAGTTTGTTTGCTACGTCTTATGTTAACATCACGCTTGTTTCACCACGTTGTTTGGATTTATTGTTGCCACTTTTTCCCCCACATTGTCTGAATTATTATTTCTTATAACCCCTACTCACATGCAGTGTTTATTTTCTGTTTTCTATTATTAATAAATCATGGTTTACCAGATTCGCCTGGCGAGTGGGTCCTCTCCTTCTTTGCCCCAGAGAGACAGACACTTCTCAGACACCTCTCCACTCTGGAGACTGGGTTCAAGTCTTTACACTTTCAGACCTCCAAAATCCCAGCATTGTATGCATGGACATTGAAACTGTGAATGAACTTTGCCAGTTTGGGGTAAAAATGTTGTTGTGTGCACGGCCCCTTAATATACAATGAATTTGTTCAACTGGTGCACTTTTAAAAATGTGTACTTAGTTGCCATTTCTTTCTCACTTCTGGCGACTGTTCTTGCTGTGTCTTGGAATCAGGAACTGACCCCCCCCCCCCCCCCTGTCTACTTTGACTCATTATATGATCCAGTTAATGGGGGTATGTGCATATGGACTGGTTTGGAAGTAGGGGAGCTTCAGAATATTTTTCTAGTTTGTTTTTCTTGTTTATTTTTGGCCAGCTACACTAAACCATAGGATTGATTTGTGAAATAAAAGTATTTGCCCCATTTGTGGGTTTGGTAAATCCTCAGTGTCCATCTTTTATTCACAGAGAGACAGTTATACATAAATCCCAAACACCAGCTGAAAGACTGGCCACAATTCCAGTTAATCAGTAAAACACAGATTACGGTAATGGTAAATGTAAACAGTCTGTCTGCGTGAGTGCTGGCGTGACACATGCCTACAGTAACAACGATTCCCTGTCAGCCTGAAGCATTACAACAGGATGAATCCTTGTTACTGACAGCAGAACATCACCATTCAAGAATCCAGTGAAGTCTAAGCAGCTTCCTGATAGTGACGCCAACCTGCACAGAAGCATATGGAGGAGAGAGGTGATAAAACAACAATAAAGTGCTACATTAACGATCCTTGTGGTGTGAAAGTCAAGGATGAGTTCAGAATGCCTCAAGATAAGCACATACAGAATAACATGCACATTAAAGGAAAAAAATATGCCCAATTAAACAAAAATTAAGTTTGTTTTGCATTATAAAACATTTGCAGAGTTATAAAAAGCTTCAATACAGTGCTGTTTCTTCGCGGTCTATGAACTGTGTTCTAACTTGTTAGCTTGTATTAGAGACAGTTTTTATCTTTTCAAATTTTGTTTCTAAAGTTAAATACCTCTATGTAGTTAAAATAATTTCTAAAAATGATTTGGACTTTGTTTGAACTGTTTTTTTCTTTAATGAATTTGGCTTGGATTACACAAAATAACAAAAATAATTTTTTTGTAAGTTGTCTATGTTTTTTCAACTGACTTAAGACAATTTTACACCGCTGAATCCGACAATGACATCTGTTTCTCTGGATCAGGTCAGGTTTTTATGCTAAGTTGTAAGCAGTTGTACAGTTGTACTGTAAATTGAATAGTAGACAATGATAAAGGTAAGTGCATGTAAATTGAAGGTTACATCATCATTGTTCAAAATTCAGAGAATTTCAAGAAATAAAAAAAAAATTGCATCATATAAAGCGAAAATACCGGTACATGTAAACAAAAATGTAAAAAAAAAAAACATGGCCATAGTTCAAAAAGTTGACCTGATTGAGCAAAACCAATGTGATTTTTGGATTCAGCACATCAAAATTGTCCTAAATCAGCTAAAAAAAACCTTAGACAATAAATTTGGTGTTGACCAGTGCTATTTAGCAATACATTAGTGTTAATTCCCATACCAAATACAGTAGTTTTGTTTTAAATGTCCTCACAATCAACTGATAAAAAAAATAACTGAAATGTAAATCTAACACTTTTGCCATCATGTTAACAAAAATCATTGGCGTTCCCTTTAGCCTCCAGCACAAAAACAACGTGACATCTACTTTTAATAGCTGCTGCTCTTTGCATTTACACTCCATTTGATATATTGATCTTGTGACTATGATTCACACAGTCTACCACTACAGCATCGCAGCCTTTGCATGTTCACCTCACCCCCCCCCCCCCACACACACACATATACTCAGCTAAAAACAGAGTGATAAAAATGAGAGGAATTGAGGTGAAAAAGAACGGGAGAAACTCAATCCATCTGTCACCTTTGAGAGCCAAGCCAACGACCTCTCCTCTGTGTGTGCGTGCGCGCATGTCTGCAAGTTTGTGTGCGGCTGTTTGTGTCAAGGGAAGGGGAAACTTAAATCAGCAATTAAGGTAAATAATTAACAAGCTTAACAATGTATTATTAATGAGACTGCCGGCCTAATTGCCCCACTCTTCAAATAGATAGATAACACCTGAAGAAACAGAGATAGAGAAGAGACAAAGGTAAAAATGGGGAAGGGGTAAAAGGGATGAAAAGGGGGAAAGTGGGGCATGTTGAAGTAAGATATGGAAGAAGCAGAGAAAACTTTCATCAAATGTATTACGGATGGATAAATAGAAAGGTAGTAGTTGGCAAAGGATGACAAAAAGCGGAGGCAAGCCTCCAGAGCATCTTTTGTGTGGACCTATACTGTTACTACCATGCAGGAGTTTGAGTTGGACCAACACGCTGAACCTGGCAGTGCAGCTTGGATTTGTGAATGAGCAAATCAGTGTATTGCTATGTTCACATGCTGACATTAAGTGGTAGACCAAAAATTGAAAGTACTGTTATTTTCAATTAGAGTGTCAAAAAAATATTGCCACCCCGATGGTGAGAGCGGCAGATGAGTTAAAAGTTGAAAACTCAACTTCTTCCACTTACCACAAAGGAAAGGGCAAACTGGAAACTGGTATTGTCATTGACAATCATGGAACGCCAGTCTTCAATGTACCATTTACCTTCAAGATTCGAGCACAGCCGTGCACAGAAAGCCCGCTGCTGTGTGTGATCGGGCGCTTTTTCCCCTGTCAACATGTGAGCAAAGCGACAGCGTAGGTTAGATAGTCTGCAAGGATAATGCTTCAGAGAGTCAGGAACACAGCTGTACGCATGTCTGGACAAACTACCACCCGGACTTTCCATTCATGGAGAGTTTACAATTCAAATAAAATATTACTTCATGAAAAAAGATGAGCAGTTTTGTGATTCACAAGGCTTCAAAACTTTTAATATGGAAGCAGAACATGGCAAAGTTCAAAGTACAATGAGTGGCATTAAAAGTGCAACCTTGCATCATTTTCAGAAAGTGGTCTAAGGTGTCATGAATCAAACATAAATGAAGATATTCTTCACGTTTATTAGCTAATGGTTACTAGAGCACAAATTCAGATCATCTGGATGTACAGATATGCAACAAGACTTGATCCTTAATCATTTCTCTTGATTTTATCATCCATTAACATCGTGTGTGTGTGTGTGTGTGTGTGCTTGTGTGTGTGTGTGTGTGTGTGACCTCCATTTTCTGACAGCGACGCCTCAATTCTGCGTGGGACCGATGCCACTAAGTTGCCAGTTTGACACTGAGGAATGTTTTCCCATTCAGGGAGCACCGCCGCCTCAAGCTCAGCATTACTGGTTGGTGCAGGATCCCGACAGCGTACACACTGATCCAGAACGTCCCATAGATGTTCTGATGGGGAGTTTTATGCACTGAGATGACAGGGGTATATTTTATTGTACGTGCATTAACATTTTCTTTGTATGTTGCATTTTTAATGCCTCTCAGTATATTTATGGTTGATGTGATAGAGAAACGCACCAGTGACCACAACTGTGGTGCTCGTTGCCAAAGTTTCTGACAGAAATATGATTAATGGAAGTCCTTAGCTAACTATTCAAAAGTCATAAGTCAACCAGGCTTTTGAGATGAATTTTGAATATGTCAAAACAAAGGTATCCCACTCTCTAAGCCGTTCTCCCGTCAGGGTGTCCCAGGCTGCTAAGACAGAAGCTTGTTAAGTGCAGGGAGACTACAGTGACAGTGTAGGTGAGCTAGCATCAGGCGTTTTAGCAGTATCTGCACACTACTGGATAGAGATCATGCTGACGCCATTAACACCCAACACCCAGTAACAGTGTTACACAGCAAGGCACACAACTCTTTAGGCCACGTTCAGTGTGTGTGATTACACATGCACAGAAAAACGATAATTACTTTATACTTAACCACAGAGAATAATAAAACCATGGAATATCCACTTACATTAATTACTGTGGTAGCCCAGAATTTGGAACGTTTTCATCCATTAATATATAATAAGATGCAAAAATAAATGTGTCAAATCCAAAGTATAGTTGTAAAAACTAGGCAAAAATCAATATTAAAAATATTCTTTCTGTATATTTTGTTTTAAAATTAGAGAAGTAATTAAAGCATCACAATTTCAAGCTCCTTCTGTCAAATTATGAAAAGCAGAATTAGTGACCAGAGAGGATCCTGGCCTTACTCACCTTCATCCTCCAAAGTGCTGATGTTGGGAAGGAATGAGTGTTGCTGCCTAGACCGTGTCTTGTTAAGCAGGAAGGAGCAACCTCTGGACTTTAGAAGGAACCGTGGACTTTGAAAACACACACAAACCTTAATCTTTACGACTGAGAACCAAGCGGCGACATGTACACAGATATGAAGAAGTGTTGTAAGAACTGAAAGATATGAAGAGCTTTATGATCCTACTCATTGTGCCTGCACATATCTACCCTTTGTATGCCTTGCCTTAAAGGTCCCTCTGTGAAATGTGTGGTTTTGACTGGTTTGAGATTATTACTATGATGAAAGTAATCATTACCATATCATGTTATGACACGGAGCTACAGATACCCTGTTCCTGAGAGAGATTTTGCTTGAATCGCATACAGTATTTCATTCAGTCCAGTTTTCAACTAAGAAGAAAGAAAATCCTATTTAGAAGATTAATTTAGGCTCGCAACAGTCTAATCATAACTCTTATTAGTTTTATGTTGTTGCCTCTCAGGGGAGCTGCAAAAGAAACAAGGTGCAATCTTGAAAATGGTGTCAATAAACTTATAACAGCACAACACCTGCAGAAGCCTTATTACCTTGCATAAATTAACTAGCTTGTGAAGTCTACAGCAAGAAAACAGAAAATAAAATTTATATTAACTGATGAACAAAAAAAAGAATCTCAGTGTTCTCCAAAATGAAATACAGTGCTGTGAAAAAGTATTTCCCCCCTTCCTGATTTCTTATGTTTTTTGCATATTTGTAACACTTAAATGTTTCAAATCATCAAACAAATTTTAATATTAGACACAGAAAACCCGAGTAAATGCAAAATGTATCTTTAAATGATGATTTCATTCAAAGGGCTAATTGACTGTGTCTTGAGCTGAGCTCTGGAGGTTTCCGCCAGGCTCAGTCTCATGGCTTTTTTCCTCATATTTACATATTTGTTGTATTTTGGGTTTTTTGGGTTTCTGTAATTCTTGTACTGTTTGCTATTTTCCTGTTTGTGTTTTAGTTTTGTTACATTCTTATTTTATATTAATTTACATTTATATTTCAGTCTGCATTTGTTGATATTTTATGCTTTAGTTGTTTACGGTTGGGTTGACAGCTGTCAAGGGCGTTTCCGGGTTTTGTGCTTCATGTGGGTGTTGCCCCTGTCAGCTGTCAGCTTCAGCCGCTCTCCTTTCATTGCCCCCAGCTGGACCTATTATGTATCATTGGCTCCTTCTGCCCGCTCATGTGACCCACATCTGTCACTACTTAGGTAAATTGTTTTTAACCCTGTTTTAGGGCAGTGATTTTAATTTCTGATTGCCGCTGTCTTGAGGAAGTTTCTCTTCATCTTTACCAGAGCCCTGTCGCTGCTCTGGTGCGCTGTATTAGCAAGTTTACCCGTTTGTTTGTATTTTCCATTAGAACACTGTGTAGACTTTATGTTTGTTGTTTTTTCAATAAATCTTCCAAACTCACAGTTCAGCGTGTGGGTCTCACCTTTCTGCCCTGAAGGGCCATTCATGACAGAAGACAGTGGCCAGTAGAGAGCCAGCTGCTGTGAGTTTGTGGATTTTTGGTTATTTTTGCGTTTTCACTCAGCTGTTTCTGTGGAACTATCATGGCCCCAGCACGCCGACCTCCGATAGTCAAAGGGAGCTCGGCAGCGGGATTCTCGAATGTGGAGGAGGAATGGGCCGCTGAGTTTATCCAGGCATTTGTGGATGAAGCCCTCACCTCCCACAGCCCAAAGAAGATCTTGGAAAAGGTAGATTCGGCGACTGCCATTGTTGAGGTGCATCTGGGGTTGTGGAAGCATGCCCAGTTCGCGGACTTGTTGGCTATGCTCTCCGTCCTCCAGCAATCCTTCCCCGGGCTGAGATGGGGACCGCCTCCAGCGAGTCCGAGGACAACGCCGAAGCACACTCCGTGGCAGACGCCCTGTTCCGCCTCTAATTCACCCATTCCTGCTCCTGCTCCATTAGCTCCACGACACCGTCATCCTGCTCTGGACCACTGGAGGAACATGCCCATCTCTCAGGCAGCAACTTCCCCTTCGCCGAGGCAGAAGCTTCCCTCACTAGTGCAACCTCAGTGCCTTTTCTCTCCGGCTGTATTGCCAGCCTCTTCCCTCTCCGCAGCTGCTGTCTCTTGCTTCTCCTCGGCACTCTCTTCCGCTGACGAGAGGTTGTCTGTCTTTCCTCCGGCTCTGCCCACCTCCGTGTCGACAGGGGTTGCTCCTCCACGATCGTCCGAGGGGCCCATAGCCATCGTAACCACGGAGAGAGATGATGCTACACCTGCTGCAGCAGGAAACATCGAGTCCCGGGAACACAGGCAAGTGTCATTTCATTCTCTCTCATTTTATGATGATATGCCTTTCCTGATTCCCGGTAGTGAGGCTCAGGGTTTGCAGTCCCCTGAGCACTCACCGCCTGCTGCAGCCATTAATTTCTCACCTGCCCTCTCCGTGTCCCCTCCTATCCTCCCCAGTGTCCGCCGATTACAGACTTGAGCTGCCGGACGATGGAGGAGCCTGCGGTTATGGAGGGCCTAGTCCCAGTCCCGCAGCCACCGTCTGGATAGAGGGAGAGCGCTGGTACCGAGCTGACACCTGCGCCAACGATGAAGCGTCCCTGGGCCTCAGCTGAGCGGGATCCAGTGCCGGCGGGAAATTGATCTCCTGTCATCATACAAGGCGAGCCACCTAGGTGGGTCATATCACTGGGGTGTCCCGGAACTACATCAACCATCATGCCTGCTGCTGGGGCTGCCGCAGCAGAGTTTGAGCTGGACCACCAGAGTACTGGACCCGAAACATCGTTGCCTGGATCGACACAGTCCTGTATGGCAGTGGAGCTCGAGCTCAGGCAAGTGCTCTCCTTTATTTTCATTGTCTCAATTTTGGAGAGATCTTGTCGGGCTCTTGGTGAGGAGAGCCAAGTGCAGCCGTCAGCTGCACCTGAGCTCACCTTGCCACGCTCCACTGCTGCTGGTGACCCTGACCCTGTTTCTCTGTCTCTCTTGTCTGAGCTTTCCCCCAGGATCACCGAGGATTGTCCAGCTCAGCCAGAAGACTCTGTGGGTTCCGGCTCACCACCCGAGGTCCCCATAGGTCCAGCTCCTCCCACTGAGGTCGTCACGGATACTCCATCCCAGCCCAGGACCTCCGTGGGTGCTACTCTCCCTCCAGATGAGGTTGTCGCGGGTGCTCCATCCCAGCCTATGACCTCCAAGGGTGTTGCTTCTCCATTGGCTGAGGTCATCACTGGTGCTCCATCCTAGCCTGGGACCTCCATGAGTGCAGCTCCTCCTCAATCCGGGTCTAAATGGGTGCTGTGTCCTAGTCGGGGACTGTCGTGGGTGCTGTGCCCCAGCCTAAAACCAATTTAGGTGCTGCGCTCCAGTGTAGGCCCACCGTGGGGATTATGCTCCAGTCCGGGCCCACCGTGGGTGCAGCTCTGCTCCAGCCTGGAGCCACTGTGAGTGTGGCAATGTCCCTGTCCGGGACCATCAAGGGTGCTACAGGCCTGCCAGATGCCGTTGTGGTTCCCCTCCCTCTGCCAGACACCGTCGTGGTTCCCCCTCCTCTGCCAGACACCATCGTGGTTTCCTCTCCTCTGCCCGAGGCCGTCGTGGTTCCCTCTCCTCCAACTGATATCGTCTTGGTTCCTCCGACTCCTCCATTGTGCCCACTATTTGCCCTTCCCATCGGGCAACCACCTCCTGGACCACCTCTTCTGTTCGGGTGGTTGAAAAACTCCGGCAGACCACTCGACAGACTGTGCCGCACAGTTGGGTGTCCCACGTTCTCTGGGAGGCCACCTGACTCGTTCCATCGTGCCATCTGGTGGGCCTGGGACTCTGATCACCTGCCTGAACTGTCCAGCTCCTCAGTCCAGGGGGCTTAGGGAAGTTGAGGGTTTTCCCTGGTGTGGGTCCTGAGCGGGGTTTTGTTTCGTTCCCTCCTAGCTTGTCCCCCCCTCTCCCTGGGTGGGTTATTGTGTGCTCCTGTTGGAGGGGAGGGGTCTTTCTTTTTCTTTTTGATGTTACCCTGGGGTGTCTGGTGTCCACCCCTTGAGAGGGGGGCTCTGTCATGAGCCGAGCTCTGGAGGTTTCCGCCAGGCTCGGTCTCATGGCTTTTTCCCTTATATTTACATATTTGTTGTATTTTGTGCTTTTTGGGTTTCTGTAATTCTTGTACTGTTTGCTATTTTCCTGTTTATGTTTAAGTTTTGTTACATTTTTATTTTATATTAATTTACATTTACATTTCAGACTGCATTTGTTGATATTTTATGCTTTAGTTGTTTTACGGTTGGGTTGACAGCTGTCAAGGGCATTTCCGAGTTTTGTGCTTCGTGTGGGCATTGCCCCTGTCAGCCGTCAGCTTCAGCCGCTCTCCTCTCATTGCTCCAACTGGTCCTATTATGTATCATTGGTTCCTTCTGCCCACTTATGTGACCCACACCTGTCACTACTTATGTAAATAGTTTTTGACCCTATTCTAGGCAGTGATTTTAATTTCTGATTGCCGCTGTCTTAAGGAAGTTTCTCTTCGTCTCCACCAGAGCCTTGTCCCTGCTCTGGTGCACTGTATTAGTAAGTTTACCCGTTTATTTGTGTTTTCTGTTAGAGCACTGTTTAGATGTTTGTTGTTTTTTCAATAAATCTTCCAAACTCACAGTTCAGTGTGTGGGTCTTACCTTTCTGCCCCGAAGGGACATTCATGACAGACTGCACTTTTCCCACATTTTAACAGCTCACACATGTCTTAATGAAATATTTGTGACATATTTAACATTTTCTTTAATATTCTTAAATTATTAAAGTAGATTTGTTTTGCATTTTTCTTGACTTTCTTGAAAGACTCTGATTTAAAGCCTGTCACTTTAAGAACCATCCTTCACCTACTCAACTCTGCCCTCCCTCTTACATCAGTTAATAATAATAATAATAATAATAATACTAATGGATTAGATTTATATAGCGCTTTACATGTCAAGTGACATCTCAAAGTGCTTACAGTGAGTCCATTATTCATTCACTTCAGACAGACATTGAAAGTGGTAAGCTACCACTGTAGCCACAGTTGCCCTGGGGCAGACTTTCCCAGGGACACAATGGCAGGATGGCTGGGGAGAGTGGGATTCGAACCGTCAACTCTCTGGCTATTGGACAACCCGCTCTACCTCCTGAGCCACTGCCACCCACATTTCCCTCCTTCGTTCCATTTTTGCTGAGCACCAAGCTGGACAGCAGGAAGTTCCATTTTATATGGTCTTTGACATGACCCGGCCGGGTCTTGAACCCTGGCCTCCTGGTTGTGGGGCGGATGCTGTACCTCAAGGCCAGGGGTTCCCAAACTTTTCATCCCACGACCCCCAGAATAATGGTGACAGAGACTGGCGACTCCCACTATCCCCGGAGGTGTCTGAAACATAAAAAAACGTACACACAGGACTCACACACTAATAAGCATAAACAAACAAGGGCATAACAACACAAACGAACAGAACAGCCTGACAACCGTGATGTGATTTTACATATAACAATTTACTAAATGATTAAAGCACAATACATTAATTTCCATGTAATTTAGGAGTGAAAATTGTTGCTGTCGTGCAACAATGTGCAACAATCTTAAAGCATAATGTTGCGGAGGATGAATCAGACGAGACACGAGCTGCAGACACACAACTTTATTCCTCCAACAAGCAGAACAGACTGAACTCTGGGTGCCAAACTGAATCCCCTTATATATTATACAGTTTTATTCTCACCCCTGGCACCCGGAGTACACACATTTACATGCAGGACAACAGAGCATGACTCAACACAATACATTCGTGCCTGGTATACCAGGAAAACGAAGATGCATCTTCATTTGGTTTATTACCCCCCGGTGCTCTGGTGCCTGTCGTTGCCTCCTCTCCTTTCTTCTCCTCATTTCCATCTCTCACCCTCTACCCCCTATTCCCCAAAGTCACTGGGTGGAGAAAGACCTCCCATTGTGGCACCACAATGTGTTGATTTGAGCTGTTCAGATGAAATCTACTGGTGCACACTGACCTGAGTGCAACCTGTGACGTTTCTGCGGCGCGTGACATGTCACCTGAGTCATCATCTAAGGAGGATTCTGAAAATCATCTCGCAACCCCCCCTCCACGTCTCAGGACCCCCCAGGGGGTCACAACCCCCACTTTGGGAATCTCTGCTCTAGGCCACCACTCCAGTTAGCCATTAGCTGACTAGCTTATAGCCTCCTAGCTCGGATGAGCAGCTCTAGTTCACTGACTCACAGTCAATGGTGTATCTCGCATCACTTCAGCCCATCTCCCAATAATTTTGCTGTGATTCCACACCAAATCACTAGCACTGTGCACCGGACGGCTCCTCTGATCGCTCTGTGGGGCTCCATGCTGCCTCCACAGAGTCACGCGGAGCCCTGTAGGACAGTGGGGGAGCTGTCCTCCGAGTTATTTAGCACTGAGTTCTCCACAAACATGCGTCCATGATCGGGGAGGGGCTGCAACTTTCCGGCTGTTCCCCGGCCTGGCTGTGAGAGCCCCTCCATCACCGGCCGGGGCCGACTATTTTTTTTTTTTTTTTTTAAATTTTGTGTACTGTATTGATCCCCAGAGGTGAAATTCAGGGCATCCACCTAGATAGATGAAGCAGCCACCGGACAGCGCCATCCCTTCACCATTCACACACACATTCACACCTAGGGCCACTTTAGAGTCTCCAATTAACCTAACTTGCATGTTTTTGGCCTTTGGGAGGAAACCGGGGCAAACCCACGCAGACGCGGGGAGAACATGCAAACTCCACACAGAAGAGGTACTGATGGTCAGGGGGTGAGATCAAACCCACGATGGTCAGGGGTGGAATCGATCCCGTGACCTTCTTACTGTGCTGCCACTGTGCTAACCACTGCGCCACTGTGCTCCCCTATCCAAGGCCAACCGAAGAGCCGCAGCACTACGGTGTTGCTACATCTAAGCAGGATTCTAATTTAGAGGCGTTCAGTCATAATCCCACAGATGGTAGTTTCGCACCAGTGGCTACTCAGCCAAACACATACACAAAGTGTTTGAATCGGCCGTTCCTCTCTGACTGAGCAGGATTACTGTTGCAACAACACATCATTACTAGGGTAACACTCACCTGTCTCACCACAGTCTAATCCCAGTTCTCGTTCCCTATTAGTGGGTGAACAATGCAACGCCTGGTGAATACTGCTTCACAATGATAGGAAGAGCCGACATCGAAGGATTAAAAAGCGGCATCGCTATGAACGCTTGGCTACCACAAGCCAGTTATCCCTGTGGTAACTTTTCTGACACCTCCTGCTTGAAACCCAGAATGTCAGAAGAATTGTGAGGCCCCACTTTCAAGGTCTGTATTCATACTGAAAATCAAGCTCAAGCGAGCTTTTGCCCTTATGCTCCATGGGAAGTTTCTGTCCTCCCTGAGTTTGTTAGGACACCTGAGTTACAGCGTGTGTCCCGGTACCAGTGTTAGCTAGGGGGCTAATAGCTCAGGGGCTAATAGACTACCTTTAGCTTCCCGCTTCCATCTACATGACGAACAGCTATGCGGACCAATAACAGAGCAGTGGGTGGGTCTTTAGGACAGCGGCTTTTTCTAGACTTGACGTATACAATTTACCCAGAAGAGTCAAAAATATTTCTGGCATTCTTGAGAGAGAAAACTGAGATAAAGGCCGTGTGGTTTTTTTAAGAGAATTGATTGTTTTGAAAATTTTTTGATAATTACGTGACCAGTAGACTCATTTCAAACCGTTAAAACCTACAAACACACCATTTTTCAGTCAATGACCCCTTTAATAAGTGAAAAAGCTATCCCAACCTACCTGGCCCTATGTGAAAAAGCAATTGCTCCCTAAACCTTATAACTGATTATGCCACCCTTGGCACAACACATCATGCTGTGATGTAAAGAAATTCAAGATCAAGTGAGAAACAAAAACCCACAACAACATCTAAAGAACTGCAGGCGTCACTTGCTTCAGTTTGGACACTGGACCATGATTCAACAATAAGAGAGAGACTGGGCAAAAATGTTATCCATGGGAGACTTCCAAGCCGAAAACCACTGCTGACCAAAAAGAACAACAAGACCCATCTCACACTGTCCAAAAAACTTCTTGATGATCCCCAAGAATTTTGGGAAAATATTCTGTGGACTGACGAGACAAAAGCTGAACTTTTTGGAAAGTCCCATTGCGCCTGGCTTAAAAATAACAGCATTTTATAAAAAGAAAATCCTACTAATAGTCAAACATGATGGTGGTAGTGTGATGGTCTGGGGCTCCTTTGCTGCTTCAGGACCTGGACAACTAGATTGTCTTAATTGATGGAGCCACGAATTCTGCTCTCTACTAGAAAATCCTAAAGGAGAATATCCAACCATGAGCTCATGACCTCAAGTTGAAATTCTCCAGTGTAGCTGCATTAAAACAGTTCTTTAAAGAGCAGTGGGCCAAATTCCTAAGCGATATAAAAGACTCACTGTCAGTTATCACAAACACTTGATTGCAGTTGTTGCCTCCAACAGTGGCAGAACCAGTTATTAGGTTTAGAGGGCAATGACTTTTTCACATAGGGCCATGCAGGTTTGGATAACTTTTTTCCCCTTAATAAATGAAATCATCAATTAAAAAGTGCATTTTGTATTTACTCGGGTTATCTTTGTCTAATATTAAAATTGTTTGATGATCTGAAAAATTTAAGTGTGACAAATCTGCAAAAATATAAGAAATAAGGAAGGGGCAAAGAGTTTTTCACAGCACTGTTTTACAGCATTTGCATAGCTTGTAGATGACAATCTAGTTTCTTGATGGTCCAAAACTTATTTGTGTTATTTAATAAATTAATTTTGTGTGGTGTGAACAGATGGGACAAAGCTCATCTCTGGGACAAAAATGCTGAATTTTGTGTTTCAAGTAAAACTTACAGCGCACAAAATCATTAAGTATATCAAGGTGTATTTACACCATGTGAATTGGTCTGTATGGCTGTATTGGAACTGCATTGTTTTGTATGCTCTTATACATTTCCAATAGGAAGTTGTTTGACAGCAGCCAAGTATGCACAACCTAAAATCTCCCTGTCTCTCCATCAACTGATACCACAACCATTATGTGGTCTGTGGGTTGCTCTCTCTTTCTTCACCTCCCCATTTGCCCTGCTCCTCTTCTGTCTCTGTCTCGGCCTCCTGGATTGTCAGGACACAGGGAGTTGTGGTCAGAGGGAATTGTGGGAGGAAGAGGCAGAGGAAATAAACACCACATCTTCATAAGAGTAATGCCAAATCTGACTCATTAATAACAGAACCCTTCCATTTTAACTGTGTGTCTCCATCTCCTGCACCCACACACACTTAGGCCATCTACCAGTGAAATGGTTTACCACAGTGCATTTCTGTATTTCTGGAGAGTTCCTGAGACCTCATAACAATTCAAATGATTTTGAGATATGTTTTTTACAGATTAATAAGTATAAACTAATAATTATTTGGTTGTTACCAACCACATGAATCTAACACAGAGACAGGGTTTAGTAATGCTGTAGCATTATTATGACATCTAAAACTAATTATTCATTGCATTCTCTCCTTAAGTATTTTGTTTCAGATCAGGATGAGGGTAAATGAAAGAATGTCAGAAACTGTCTTTTTAATGAGAATCCTCAGTATGTGAATTGTTTATCTACCAACTAACTAACTACTACTAACTAACCTGCACTTATATAGCGCTTTTCTAGTCACAAAGACCACTCAAAGCACTTTCATTAATACTAACCCTCTATTCTAAGGGCCTATAGGAAACAAATATCTAGGGACAATTTAGAACAGCCAATTAACCTAACATGCATGTTTTTGGCATGTGGGAGGAAACCGGAGAAATCCCGGAGTAAACCCACGCAACACGGGGAGAACATGCAAACTCCACACAGATCACTGTTGGTCGGGGGCTGGGATCGAACCCACGATCCCACGATCCCCACAATCCCCCGGCCAAGGGTAAACTGTGCTGCCGCAGTGCTAACCACTGCGCCACCGTGCAGCCCAACTCCATAAATCTAATTAAAATTTTCTGAATTTGTTTTCGTACATGCTTTCAACTCTAATTTTCAAAATGGACAACGTCTGTATGGTTGTGCTGTGTTTGGATGTGAATCCAACACATGCACAATAGTATTGCAGTCAAGGCCAGAGTTTCTCAAGTCCAAGACAAAGACAAGACCAAGACCACTGTGTGTGAAAAATCAGTTGAATCGTTTAATGTTGTGTACACGGATGCAGCACACAGACATGAATGGGTTTGAAACTTCAGGAAAAGAGGATGATGTCTGTACAAACTTGCATAAAATGGAAGGATAATTAACAGTAGCACAAAAGTTGCTCCTGACCCATCGGGAAGATACAAAGCTCCCTCTGCTGTTGCTTCACCAACCAAGGGTCTCGTGCCTTCTTTTGGGGGGGGGGGGGGGTGTGCTGAGGTTTGTGGCTCTCTGTCCCATCCCCTCCCAAGTGGGAGGGAAGGAGGAGATCTGGCGCTGCATCCCGTTCACTGCTGACCCCCACCACGAAGCGAGCCTACTCTTGGTGGCCCCTCCCAGGGGCTGATGGATGCAGTTGGGACACTCACATCTCGAGAACCCTGACCGTAGGAGCACAGTGCAGGCAGCCTTGGCCCAACTGGAAACCTGGGGGCACATGGGTGCATGCAGATGTGGACGCATCTCCTGTTTCTCTGGGGAGTTATAGTGACAAGTAAAACCCTTTTTATTCATTTCTTAAGTCCCCTAAAAATAAGCACATTTCATATGCGATGAAAAAAGAATGGTCTCTCATCCATAATGAAAACGAAAATATGGATGGAAAAAAAAATCTTCAGACTGACACACCTCCCCCCCATGTGCCGCTTCCACACCAGAACACACAGATCCTCCCTGTTCATGCATTCATTCCCCTAAAAGAAAAATCATGCATTAATGCCTAATCTATAGACTCCAATGATAAGTCTGCATCTAAAATGAGAATGTGGATGGAACTAAAAAAAAAAACCCAAAAAACTATTTAGTGTATCATCATATAAATAAAATGACAGGCAATTATATTATACTGTTACAACTCTCTCCATTAAAATAACAGAAAATCCCAGCACATGCTGTTTCCTCATGAGCTCCGGAGCCACGTGATTTCAAAACATGCTGCTGAAATAGCATTAAACAACGTGCTTCTGACAGCAGACCTCCTTTTTCCTGATTAAATGCACATTGTCATAACATGCACCATAATAAAAGTGCACATGAGATTGCATGCCACCACAACTCTTTGAAATGACTCTCCAACTCCCTGCGCAAAGTGGGCACACTGTCTATTGGTAATTAGTTGGTGTGACGAAAAGCATAAAAAACAGACAGTATTTTGACAGAAACTAACAAAAACACTGGTGTACAGTGGGAAGTCTGGTGCAAAAGTCCAAGGATGACCATCAAAATAGGGCCCTAGGCCTTTGTTTGATGTTTTTTTCCTCGAAGACCTATGGGTCAGAAATTCCTTGACACCTGACACACTGCACAAATGTAAATTATAGACAACACTAAAAAAAGGGACCACTGCAAAATCTTGAAATGAAAGCTGTGAATTAAAACCAGAGTTACTCTACAAATACAGATTTCTGAGTTCTTCCCAAGTTAAAACTTAAGTATTGTAGTGTTTAAGAATGAACATGAACTTGTTTTCTTTGCATTAGTTGATCAAAAAGCAACATCTTTTTGTTGTTTTGGCCAGCTGTCATTTTCTGTAAATAGATGCTCTAAATGACAATATTTTGACTTGGAATTTGGGTGAGTTGCTTTCAGCAGGTTAGAGAATAAAACAAAACTGTTCATTTTACTTAAACACATACGTAAGTATAAATAGTAAAACTAGATAAAGTAATTATTTTGCAGTGGTTTCTTTGTCTCTTATTTTTTTCCACAGCTGTACATGATAAATGATCATTCAAGATACACAGCCACAGCAGGAGACAGTTAGCAGCTTCAATGTACATTAGAATAACAAAAACATCTACATCAGTTTTTTGGATCGATGAATCACAAAGTTGTCCCAATTGCTGAAATGATTTCTTGTAGTTTACATGCTTTTTGCTCAGTCTGTTGCCACTACTTCTTAAGGCCTATACATACTCCGCAAGAACAGAGAAATTTGATCTCTCTCCTGGGGCTGCAAGAACAAAATGATGTCATTTTGTTCTTGCAGCCCTGGCTTGGGAGTTCTTGTAGCTTGTTCTTGACACGTCATCGTGGCAAAACTTTTTTCTTGCATAATGTCCAAGAACTACCGTGTGACTAGTCAGAAATATGAATTTCCTAGGAGTTCTACAATTGAGTTTCTTGGGAAGTACAGTATGAAATGTCCTGGCCAGAAAGAAGTTTGTTCTTGTTCTTGCAATCTCAAGAAAAAGAAAAAAAAATTCTCTGTTCTTGCAGAGTATGTAAAGGCTTTTATAGTCTCTCTTTGTTATGAATCTGTGGTTTTTTTTCTTTTTGTTAAAGGTACCATATGAACTATGGAGGCTTGTGTTTTGTGTCACGTTTTGAGTTCTCAGTGAAGTGCAGGCCACTGTATTCGTTTCTGAGGACTCTGACCTACAGTTTTACTCAGTCCACAACAAAATAAAATATAATTTGAAAATGTCATTGTTCATTATACTTGTATATTTGATTGCATTGTCAAAGCCATTGGGCTAATAGACAGCCTGTCCTTAAGTTGTGTAACCCCCCCCCCCCACACACACACACACACCGATGGTCAGCGCTCTTTCTTGCACACCCTCAATCTCTCTCAGTTGGGTCTCTCCTCTGCTCCACTTATGTCCCCGTTTCTCAACTCCACTTCACAAATGCCAAAGCCTAATGGCTTTGAGCAAGGCAGCCCGTTCCCCCTCCCAGTTTCATCCAAGAGAGATTCAATTGGATTGGAAGCCAATCAATCACAACGAGTATTGAACTGTGATTGGATTTGACCGTAGCTGAAGGGGAGAGATGGGGTGACTGGGGGGAGGGGCTGGTTTGATTTAAGCTCTGCTCCAATAAAGGTAGATCTGATGTATTATTGCCATGGACGTACAGGACAGACTCAGTTCGTGTGTGTGTATTTACAAGGAGGGTGGATGGTGTGCGTGATTGTGGTTGACATGTGTCATGGTTTGAGGTTTTGAAGCAGTGCCAGCTCTGACTGATGTCTGCAGTCCAGTGCCGGCTATCTATCATATAGAGATGCAGCAATGCTGGGTCTCACATTACATTTCACATTTCAAGCATTAAGCTAATGCATTTAGAACAGAGGGTGACTGGAGAATAAGTCAGATTTTTTAACAAAGATTTCTGGAATGCATAAGAACCGAGAAAATGTTAATTTGAAGCGTAGAAAGCTGTCATGTTTACAAGAAATAATCAGCTCACGTGCAGGATGCTACACCAGAGAATGCACACGACACAGAGAAGCAAAGTTTAAACACAATTTTATTGAATAAGTGAACTCAAAGTTAGAGGGAAAAAACGCTTCACTCACTAGAGGAATACTCAGCCTGAAGGGGGGAGGCGAGAGCAGGTTAGCTATGAGGAGGGAGACTGGGAATAATGAATTACAGGGATATTCTTACGAATTGGAGCCGAGAACCAGAGAAACACAGCAGGACAAAGATGAACCAGCGAGGTGGAGCTGGCAGGGAGTTGAGGATGAGTAGGGCTGGGAGAGCTGTCTGACCGGGTGGAGAAGGCAGTCCGGAGTGATGATGGTGATGATGGAGCAGGTGAGCGCACAACAACTCCTGAAGACGCATTGCGGAGATGGCAGCAACTTGAGTAGGAGGAAGAGAAAAAAGAGTTTAATGGCTGGGTTCCTCAATCACTTAAATAACACTTCTTTTCAATGACAGCTATACCCAACGAGCCAGCGGTGGAGTGTTCACAAACTGGTCCTTTTAAGCACTGGCAGGGAAGAGGCGGCAGGTGTATCCACTCACACAGGTGTACTGATTACCTGCGGACCTGGGGGCTCGATGAGGAACCTCCCACAGGAAGGAAGGGGGAGCGTGCTCACCTGATCATAACAGAAAACAAGTATTCCTGTCTGAAACAGGTAGCCCAATTAAATGTCCAAATGTATTCTGTGTTTGAAAATGGAATACAAAGAAGTGTAGCCTATATTTTGGAAATCACACATTAGACTTTGACAAATACATAAGGGACTGAATGGCACTTAAGCAAAGGGCTTGACATTAACACCTGCGCGGGTGAATTTCACCAGTGGCAGGTAAGACAGTCAGTCCCATGAGCCACTTTTGCATGTTGTAGTTTTCTCAAGCAACATCTAAATAATAATAATAATAATAATAATAATAATAAGCCTAGTGTGAGACTGCAAAACTACAACTCCCATGAGCACTATCTGCACACATAGTGTATTGTCATCGGTCCACTCTCGCCGTGGGGGTGCTCTGGCTCAGCTCCTAGTGCAGTACACAGGACTGCTCCAGGCTGGGGTACAGAAGAAACCGCGGATGCTGTGCTCCGCAGATCGGTTCATTTTGTGGCTAGAAATGGCACCAAACTGACAGCAGGCCAGCCAGCAGAACACACCTGTCTGTACTCTTAGTGATCAGATCACCAGGGGAATTGCACCTGATCCCCCGATGTCACAGTGTGAGCAGTTAAACTGTGCTCTCCCCCCACATTAGCTCCTGCCTCTCTGGTTAAATATGATTATTTTTAGGGCAAGAAGCTCCTGTTTACTGTCCACAGCTGTGCAAATTTAAGTCTTTGTATGACAGAAAGAAAAAATGACTAAACTTTGATGTCTTGCTGTAAAGAGCAGCAAAACATTTTTTTTTCCGGCGCCGTAAAGAGAGACCACTGTAACAGTAGCAGCTCTCGTGTCTTTGTGTCTTTATTAGCTTATTCTTGTGTATTCTAGCATGTTTCTTTTTTTCAGGGCTTGGTAGTAAGACTTGTAGTAACGACTGGACCAAGTTTTTCTATTTTCCTCCTAGTCTTTCTTTTATTTTTCTTCCTCGGGGCAATGGAGAACAACAAAGGTGGGGGTTGACACATTGTTTACCCACGCAACCAGCTGATTGTGCTTAGGAGGCCAGCGCTGCTGCCCGAGCGAAGACCCTGATCCTGGATGAGCTGAAGGGGAGACGCCGTGGGTGAAGGGCTGCTGCCAAGGTGAGGAGGAGGAGGACAAGGAAGCATAAGCCGATGGTACCGATGTTCATCACGGGTAACGTGAGGTCACTGGGAAACAAGGCAGATGAGCTCACAGCACTGGTCAGGATGCAAAGGGAATATTGTGAGTGTAGTATCATGTGTTTTACAGAAACGTGGTTACACTCACAGATCCTGGACAACAATGTAGCAATACCTGGCTTTAAGATGGTGGGACAGAGATGTTATAAGTAGCAGGAAAAGGAGGGGATGAGAATTGGCACTTTTTGTAAATGAGAGGTGGTGTAATCTCAAACACATTCATGTAAAGGAACATCTCTGCAGCCTGCACATTGAACTGCTTGCTGTGAGTGTGTGACCTTATTATATGCCACAAGAGTTCATGTGTGCCATTGTGATTACTGTTTACGTACTTCCGTCAGCTGATACAGTGGTGGCCTGTGACATCATCAGCTCCACTACTGCCACTTTACCGGCGCAGCACCCTGACACATTTTTGGCCATCACAGGTGATTTTAACCACATCTCACTGGACAAAACACTACCAAACTTCCACCAATTTGTTGACTATCCCACCAGAGAAAATAAAACACTGGCTTTATAGTATGCCAATGCCAGAGATGCATACAGCGCCACAGCTCTACCTCCACTTTGTAGATCAGATCACAGCCTGATTCTGTTAACCCCAAAGTACGTTCCCCTTGTGCAAAGGCAGCCTGCTTACACACGAACTGTGAGGAGGTGGACACGGGAGGCTGCTGATGCACTACAGGACTTCTTTGAGATGACAGACTGGAATGTACTCTGTGAACCACATGGGATGGACATAAACAATATGATTGATTGCATCACAGAATACATCAGATTCTGTAAAAACACAACCATGCCAGCTCAGACCATGCACTGTTTCCCCAAAAACAAACCATGGATCACCAATGACCTGAAAGCATTTCTTAACAAGAAGAAGAGACCTTTTAGGTCTGGAGACAGGGAGGAACTGAGGAGAGTGTAGCATAAACTGAGAGAGATGATGAGGATGTGTAAAGACAATTACAGGAGGAAGTTGGAGAATAAACTCCAGCAGAGCAATGCGAAGGATGTGTGGACTGGAATGAAACACATCACTGGGTGTAAGGGGAGAGACAGACAGACATCGAGGAACCTGGAGACAGTTGATGAGCTGAACCTGTTTTTTAATAGGTTCAACTCACCGTCTGTCACCCCCACAACACAGCCAGACCCCCACACGCTGCTCCCCCTCCTCTGAGAACATCAGCACTAACACCCACATCGCTGTGACTACAGACAAGGTTAAGAAATAGCTGGAGAGACTCCGTCAGTGGAAGGCTGTGGGCCCTGATGGCATACCTGCCAGGATCCTGAGAACCTGTGCCAACCAGCTATCTCCACTACTGAAACACCTATACAACCTGAGCCTGAGACTAGAGAGAGTATCAGTGCTGTGGAAGATATTCTGCCTGGTTCCCGTCCCCAAGAAGTCATCTCCATTGGACCTGAATGACTATCGACCAGTTGCCCTCACATCTCATGAGAAGAAGGTCCTGGAGAGACTTGTCTTAGCCCACCTGAGGCCACAGGTGATGTGGCAGTTTGCATATCAGCCCCATTTAGGAGTTGAAGACCCTGTCATCTACCTGCTGCAACGAGAGAATCACATTCTTTGATTTCTCCAGTGTATTTAACACCATCCAGCCACTGCTGCTGGGTGAGAAGCTGCAGGTGAGGGGGGTCGACAGCACTGTGATCTCCTGGATTACTGACTACCTGACAGGCACGTCACAGTTTGTCCGGCTGGGCAGTGTCTTGTCTGATGTGGTGGTGAGTGATACGGGAGCTCCGCATGGGACTGTGCTTTCTCCTTTTCTCTTCAACTTATACACCACTGACTTTCAGTACAACTTCAAGTCATGCTACCTGCAGAAATTCTCTGATGACTCGGCTGTTGTTGAGTGCATAAGAGGGAGAGAGGAGGGGGAGTACAGGGCACTGGTAGACAGATTTGTGGAGTGGACCAAGCAGAATCACCTGAGGCTGAATGCCAGCAAGACCAGAGAGATGGTGATTGACTTCAGGAAGAGGTATCTATATGGGTCATCATCTATTCATCTGTGATGTACATAAAGTTGTCTAGGCAGTTTTGCTTTCCCTGGGTAATTCCTTTTTTCTATTATGCTGTGTGTGTTTCTATCGTTTTGGTCATCTACTGTGTCATGCTGCTGTTACATTCCCAGTTTGGAATCAATAAGGTATGTCTGTTATCTATCTATCTATCTATCTATCTATCTATCTATCTATCTATCTATCTAAGCTTCTTCAGAAGTGAACTTTCATTTATCTGTGATTATCTATGATATCTGTGATATGCAACTTTTTCAAGGATGTAAAACCTCTAATTATGTATTTTTAATGTGCTGGTCCAGGGGTGTCAAACATGTGGCCTGTGGGCCAAAAGCAGCCCGCCAGGGGGTCCAAGTTTTTCTCTGAATTTACACCTTTCTTTCTAGTAAATTTCTGACTTTTTCTACTGGTTAGAATTGTTCATGTAAATTTGAAACTTTTTTCTCCTTAAGATGAGACTTTTTTCCACATAAGTTTTCTTTTTCTTCTTTTTTTCTGGTGAAAACAGGTAATGTAGATTTAGATTAAGTCCATCAGCAAGTACTAATGACCTCGTGCAGCCCTGAACTGGTGTCCCAATTCATAGGGGTAGGAGTAGGCAAAGGGGAAGGGGTAGGGGTAAAAATTGGAATTGGGACAGACCCCAAATCTACCTGTACTTTACTCTTATGTTGCAAATATTTTTCTGGACTGTTTTACAGCATTTACTGCTGTTAAACAATTCAAGAGATTTTCTCTTGCTACTTTTATGGATGTATAATGGCCATTTACATTTAAAATGATTGTAAATTTAGTTCAAGTAAATTTTAGCACGCGATACTCAAATTTTACCACATTAAACATAATTTTCCAACCACAAAATTGTGGCTAGTGAAAAGGCTGAGTGGCTAGTAACTTTGGAATGTCACTAGCCATGGTGGCCGGTGAGCAAATATGTTAATGTCAAGCCCTGCTTAAGCAATATTACACAAGAGTGAGTACAGTATCAGGTGTGATGTGGCTTGTGCCCTCCGCTACAGAGTATCACACCTGGAGTTCATATATTCATGATACCGAAACAAACTCAAGTGTAATATTGCTTTTATACAACAGTTCTGCAAACACAATTTATTAAATGACAGCAATACTGGACAAAATATTATGATTTGTTTGTTTAATCAGTTATTTTGCACAGCTGAGAAAAAAATAGTCCCTTCTAAATGTAGCCAGCAACTGTTGCTAAACATCTCAATCAGCATGAAGATGTCTATTGTCATTTCACACACATGTAAACAAATTAAATATTGTCAAGTGCAAAAGTAATAAGGGTTTACTGACATGATTCGAGACCCAGGAAGCAGATACAGACTCAGAAATAAACTCAAACTCACCCCGCTGGTCCCCGGCCCGGGTCCACCTCAGTTTCCTGTGGTCTCAGAACCCTCTCCTTAATACCCCACGAGAGGGTGCCAATGATGCACGATGGGGGAATGATGGTACCTTCGCCGCATCTGAGGCGAATTGCCTAGATAGAGCGTCAGGCTTGGCGTTCTTGGACCCCGGGCAGTAGGTGATGGTAAAGTGGAACAGGCCAAAAAACAGGGACCAGTGGGCCTGGCGCGCATTCAGTCGCTTAGCCGTCCTGAGGTATTCTAAGTTCTTATGGTCTGTCCAGACGATGAATGGCTGGGAGGCCCCCTCCAGCCAATGGCGCCACTCCTCCAGTGCCAGCTTCACCGCCAGGAGCTCCCTGTCCCCGATGTCATAGTTCCTCTCCGCCAAGGAGAGACGGCGGGAGAAGAATGTGCAGGGGCGAATCTTGTCATCTACTGGGGAGCATTGAGACAGAACAGCTCCTACACCAGAGTCTGAAGCGTTTACTTCCACCAAGCACTGTAGAGCGGGGTCCACCTGCGCCAGAATTGGAGGAGAGGAGAATAATGATTTTAATGCCACAAAGGCAGCCTCAGCCTCCTCCGTCCACCAGAAGGGCACCTTGGAGGAGGTGAGGCGAGTGAGAGGAAGGGCAGTGAGGTCTGTAATTCTTTATGAAGTGGCGGTAGAAGTTGGTGAATCCCAGAAACTGCTGAAATTGTTTCCGGGAGGAAGGAGTTGGCCACTCTACCACCACTTTTATCTTGGCTGGGTCTGCGATGACTTCGTTGTGTGAGATGACGAAGCCCAGAAATGATGTGGCTGGAGTGTGGAACTTGCACTTCTCTGCCTTCACAAACAACTTATTCTCCAGCAGCCACTGCAACACTCGCCTCACGTGCACCTGGTGTTCATCGAGGGGCTGAGAAAAAAATCAGGATATCATCAAGGTAAACAAAGATGAACGAGCCCAGAAAGCCCCTCAACACGTCGTTAATGAGCCGCTGGAACACAGCGGAAGCGTTGGTCAGCCCAAACGGCATGAAGAGGTACTTGAAATGGCCACTGGGGGTCCAGAACCCCATCTTCCATTCATCTCCCTCTCGGATTCGCACCAGGTGCTAGGCATTGCAGAGGTGTAGTTTAGTGAAACAGGAGGCCCCCCGGAGGGAATCAAACGCCGTGTTGATGTGCAGAAGTGTGTATTTGTCCTTAATGGTGATGTTATTGAGTTCTCAGAAGTCGATGCATTGTCTCAGCAAGCTGTCCTTCTTGCCCATGAAGAAGAATCCCGCCCCTACTGCCGAGGATGATGGACGAATTATGCCCAAGCTCAGGGACTCCTTGATATAGGTCTCCATGGCCTCTCGCTCTGGAACTGACAGGCTGTACAGCAGACTAGATGGTAACGGAGCTCGGGGCTGGAGGTTAATGGCACAATCGTATGGGCAGTGGGGGGGAAGAGATAAGGCTTGGGACTTGCTAAAGACGGCCCCCAGATCGTGGTATTCCGGGGGAACCCTAGACAGGTCAGGCGGGGGGGTGTCAGGGACACCGAGAGGCACGGAGGGTGAACATGTAGCGGACTGGAGACAAGCACTGAGAAAAAACGAACTCCATGAGATGAGGTTCCCAGAGCTCCAGTCAATGGTGGGGTTGTGCAACCAGAGCCAGGGATATCCCAAAATGACCGGAGAGGTAGAGACCAGAAGCACAAACAACCTGAGCTGCTCACGGTGATTTCCAGACACTAAAACAGAAACCGGGGCAGTCTGTTTTGCCACCAAAGCCAGTGGAGCCTTGAATAGAGCGATGAGCTTCAGTGGTGTCGTTAACTGGTGGCAAGTGAGCCCCAGTCGGGTTGCCAGTTCTTCAGAGATGAAGCTCTGCTCGGCCCCTGAATCAATAAGTGCATGAGTGGAAATTTCAACATGATTGTGAACAAAACGAATGGGTAACAGGAATTTAGTGAGGGGATTGCTTTGGAGTGAGTCCGTGAGTCCCCCTACTGCGATGCACGGACTCCCTCCTTTGGCCGGATGGGGCAAGCAGCGAGCTCATGTTCCTTACTGCCACAATACAGACAAAGACCCAACTCCCGGTGGCGCTGTTTCTCCGCCGGTGGCAGCTTGGACTGACCTACTACCATCAGCTCAGGGGAGCCTAATGTATCAGAGGGAGGAAGGGCCAGCAGGGGGAGCTGCGGGGAGCGGCGAAACTGAGTGCCTCAGAGATCGGAAGGTTTACACTCGTTGGCCCGCTCCCTTAACTGATTGTCCAAGCTAATGGCCAGGGAAATGAGCTCGGTCAACTTACTGGGTTTCTCCAGATGGGCTAGCTCGTCCCTCAGGCTAGAGCTAAAGCTACGGACGAAGATGCTGCAAAGGGAGGCATCCTCCCACCCTACCTCCGTGGCTACCACCCAGAAGTCTACGGCATAATCGGTTACCGATTTGTTCCCTTGTCTTAAGTTGAGTAGCCGGGAGGTAAGCACGCTATCTCGGTCTGAGTGGTCAAACACCTCGTTAAATTCACTCACAAACTGGTCATATGTTAAATTAGTGTAATCAGCCCTAGAGATAACCCCGTAAGCCCAGGCTAACGCCCACCCCTCCAGAAGATTAACTACATAGCCTATGCGGCTGTGACTGGTAGGAAAATCCACTGGAACCCGCTGGAACACTATCCCACATTGTAACAAGAATCCCCTAGCTTCCCTAGCTTACCGTTGAAGCGTGTGGGCGTGGGGACTGGAGTCAGCTGGGATGGTGGAGACGGAGAAGGGATGGAGGTAGCTGGAGCAGCCGTGTTACCCGAAGCCGGGGGAAAGGGCTGAGGACCTGACAGGCGATCCAGGCGGGCGTTTATCTGGACCAGCTGTGTGAGTATGACCTGTTGTTGGTATGATAATTGGTCTACTCGAGCCTCTAAGGAGTCGTACTGACATGATTCGAGACCCAGGAAGCAGACACAGAAATAAACTCAATTATCTTTATTGTGCTATGTATGTATGAATGTGTGCATGTGTGTGTGAATGTAGCACCCAGGGCGAGCAGAGCACCGTACAGACTGGCAACCCTATGGAAGAGCAGAGACAAGGGGGGTTAGTGCCAACACTCTGGAGAGATGGGACAGTTTTGTTCAGTCTTACTGTAGGCGAGGTGGTGAACAGCACAGGCTTGGTCCCGAAGGCTCCGGCCAGAGAGACAGTGACTTCAGCCCCGGTTGCAGAGGGAATGAAAGGAGGACTTGGTGAAGTGCAGGGTGTGCTCGGTCTGCCACCAGGAGGAGGAGGTCTGCCGCCACGGATTTCCACCTGTGCACAAGGGAGCAGCGCGTAGAGTGGTGATGAGGAAGAAGGAGGCTTACTTGGTGTTGGGGAGATGGAACTCCCAGGAGAACAATGAAGTAGAGAAGGAATCTTAGGAGAATGACGAAGTAGTGTAGCGGTCTTACCAGACCAGGGAGTTAGACGACTCCGTGCAGACCAGAGGGCAGCATGCCTTAAGTAGTCAGACTGATGAGGACAGCAGGTGTGCGTGCAGCTGTGGAGGATTAGGCAACAGGCAGGCAGAGCGGATCACCACATTTATGAAGTATATTACCTGTTGGGTCGGTACTACGGAAGACCCCAGATCAAAATGTATCTGATACTGGCGGTAGCTAGCTGGTAGCTAGTAGTTAGCATGCTAGCGATTTAGCACACTTTGTTCACTTTTCTTCACATTTTAAGATGAAACAAAGAATCCATCACCACAAAGGTATTGTGGTTTGTTAATCGAGACAATAAATCAAACTCTAATACTGCCTATTGTTTTAAAAAGACATGACATAGCTTAATGAGCTTAATGATGGAAGGGTAGATGGGGAGAAGTGTTATCTATTGACAGTTCACATTTTACCCTTCAGGGCTACTGTAATGTTTATATCCTTCTCCTACATTATGTGTGTAAGCTACATAAATTCTCTGTCCTGTGTTATGAAAACAAACTGAATACAGTCATGCTCTGGTCTCCCATCTCATCATTCTTAGTTATTACCCTCAAAGTTGAGTGAGAATATAACAAAACTGGTGATGAGGTGACACGTCCTCCCGTCGTATATATTGTTTTCTTAGTGACAAGTCAGTATAGTGCGGGTGGACAGCACGACGTCATTCCGACCACCGACTGCTAACTGCCACATTGCTAACCGCTAGTCACAATTGTGGGTGGTTGCACATGTGTGTTGATACTTGGAGCAGAGAGATCGAGTGGCTACAGCGGGGGGAGACGGAACCTCGCAGCGAAAAGTGGATGCAGAAATAAAGACTGTGGGACCACGAAAAAAGAAAAAAGAAAAAAGGACAGTAAGAAAATGTTAATATTGCTGGAAAATGGCTGGACTGGTTGGAAGTATAGGACCATTTGATAAAAACAGTGAACAATAGAGTTCATATACGGAAAGACTTGAGTATTTTGTGCTTGCAAATGCAATAAAAGATAAAGTTTTAGTGTCAGCGTTCCTAAGTGTCATGGGGGAAAAACTTTGAATCTACTGTGCAGCCTGGTGCAACCCAAAAAACCAGGAGATACTCTAAGTTCTATGAAGAGATTGTGAACATACTTGAAAATCACTTCTCATCTAAACCATTGACCATTGTGGAAAGGTTCAGATTTCTCAAAAGAAATCAAGAAGAAGGTGAATCTGTTTCCAAATTTGTAGCTGTTCTCAAACAGTTATCTGAACACTGTGACTTTGGGGATTCTTTAAATGACACCATACGTGACAGATTAGCATGTGGTCTCCATAGTGAGGCTATACAGAAACAGTTACTTACCGAAGCTACTCTGACTCTGAAAAAGGCCATAGAAATCAATACATCTGTGGAGATGGCTGCCCGAGAAGCACAACAGCTCAGTGCCTCAACCCATCTACATTAAGTTGTACACTGAACTCAGAAATAATACATCAACCAAGCCATGTTATGGGTGTGGAAAAGCTGGACATCAAGCCACAGAATGCTGGTGCAAAGACTTGGACTGCAGAAAGTGTGGTAAGAAAGGCCACATTGAGCATGCATCTAAAAGTAAAAAGACACAAGCGTGCACACCATTCCCAGACATGAAAACAAGTAACCCCCACAAAAACAAAAAGAAGCAAGTCAATAAAATTGAACACGAAGAGAATGAAATGAGTGACTGTGAATCTGATGACGAAGACACTGTTTATGTTTTATCTGTTACAGACTGTGATGATGGTTACTGGGTCACTCCAATGTTAGAGAACAAAGCAATAAGAATGAAAGTTGACACTAGTATACGTGTATCCGTGGTATCAGAAACTGTATACAAAGAGAAACTGCATCATTTGGTGCTGCAAAAGACCAAACTGAAATTAAGGACCTACACAGGTGAACCAGTCTCTGTGCTAGGAGTTGTGGATGTGACAGCGGAACACAACAAACAAAAAGAGACTCTTCCACTTTTTATCATCTCAGGAAACCACCCAGTCTTACTCAGGTGCAGGTGGCTAAAGAAACTCAAATTGAACTGGCAAGAAGTGTTTCTGCTTAAAGATAGGGAGAAATACATTGCAGGAGATTTTACAAAAGCACTCTAGAGTTTTTAATGATGAACTTGGCAGCATGAAGGACATTGTAGCAAAACTGGTGGTGAAACCTGGAAGCACACCGAAGTGTTTGAAAGCTAGGTCTGTCCCATATGCCATTAAACTCAAAGTGGAAGCAGAAATGGACGGGTTAGTGAAAATTGGGGTGCTAGAGCCTGTTACCACAAGCGAATGGGCAACGCTGATTGTTCCCGTCATGAAAAATGACAGGACCCCAAGAATCTGTGGTGACTTTAAAGTTACCATGAACCTGGTCTTGACTGTAGAACAGTACCCATTGCCCCTGATTGATGACCTCTTTTCAGGCCTTGCTGGAGATCAGAAGTTCAGGAAGATAGATTTATGCCAGGCATACCTCCAAATGTACAAGGCTACAGAGTCACAAGAGCTGCTAACTATTGTAACATATAAGGGTCTGTATAGGTATCGGATGCTCCCTTTTGGGATTACCTCAGCCCCTGCGCTTTTCCAGAGAGCGATGGACCAAATTCTGAGCGGACTACAGGGGCTCTGGATGATCTGCTTGTCACAGGACCAGATGAGCAATCACACCTAAGAAACTTAGATGCAACATTGCAAAGACTAGATGAGTACGGTTTGAGAATCCAAAAAGACAAGTGTGAATTTTTTAAACCTTCTGTTGAGTATTTGTGACACGTGATAGACAGCAATGGACTCCACAAAGCACCATCCAAGGTAAAAGCAGTAGTGGAAGCTCCATCACCAGCAAATGTGAGCCAACTGAGATTGTTCCTTGGTTTGTTGACATACTTCGTTAGATTCGTGCCTAACCTAGCTAACAGATTGAAGCCACTGCATAAGCTGCTGAATAAATCAAATACATGCAAATGGACAGACGAATGTTAAACAGCATTCAAAGATATGAAAATGGCTCTTTCACAATCTGAGGATTTTACCCATTTTGACCTCACACTGCCACTTCAGCTAGCATGTGATGCCTCACCTTTCGGGGTAGGTGCGGTGGTGTCGCATATCATGCCATCAGGTGAAGAGAGGCCTATCACCTTTGCATCACAAACTTTGAGTAAGGTTGACGGTAATTATGCACAGACTGAGCGTGAAGCACTGTCAATTGTATTTTTTTTTAATTACTTATTTTGTACCCGTAGGTAGATTTGTTTTGCAGTCTGGTGACAAACCACCAGCTGCCGGTCGCTGCGTGCGCAAGCGCCCCTTAACTCCCTGACCTGCATGTTTTTGGCATGTGGGAGGAAACCGGAGAAATCCCGGAGTAAATCCACGCAAACACGGGGAGAACATGCAAACTCCACACAGATCACTGTTGGCCGGGGGCAGGGATCGAACCCCCGATCTCACGGTCCCCGCGATCCCCCGGCCGAGGGTAAAACTGTGCTGCCACAGTGCTAACCACTGCGCCACCGTGCAGCCCATTTGGTGTGAAGAAATTTCATTAGTATCTTTTTGGCAGAAAATTCACACTACTGACAGATCATTGACCCCCTGACCACTATTTTTGGTCCTCAAACAGGCATCTCTTCACTTGCAGCCAGTAGTATGCAGCAATGGGCTCTGCTGTTGTCAGCCCACCAATATGACATAAAGTATAGGAGATCAGAACAGCATGGAAATGATGGACTTTCTAGGCTCTCGTTACCAGTAAAACACCCTGAGCTAACTCAAGCAGAAATTTTCTACTTTAAGGAAGTTTCTATTCCTCCAGTAACTTCAGCAGATGTGAAGAAGTACACACAAACAGATCCAGTCATGTCTGAAGTTATGGACATTGTCACTCGTGGAAGGAGGGGAGAAATGACAGTGAACTTAAAACTTTATATGGTGAGAAGAAATGAGCTTTCGGTTCAAGCTGGGTGCCTACTGTAGGGCTACCATGTAACCATTCCACCACCACTAAGAGAAAAAGTGCTGAACGAGCTCAATTCTGGACATTGTGGTGTGGTATGGATGAAAGAGATCACACGCAGCTATTTCTGGTGGCTGGGCCTCGATGCAGTTATAAAGGAGAAAGCAAAGTCATGCTCTGCCTGCCAGAAATTGAGGAACCTCCCACAATTGGCTCCATTACATCCATGGGACTGGCTTGAAGAACCATGGCAAAGAGTTCATATTGACTTTGCTGGGCCAATGGAGAAAGATATGTTCTTGGTGGTAGTTGACGCTCATAGCAAATGGCCTGAGGTTGCTGTGATGAAAAGCACTTCCTCTGAGAGAACTATTGAAGAGCCTAGGTCGATCTGATGTCATTTTGGTCTACCACAACAACTTGTGTGTGATAACAGCCCACAGCTAGTGTCTGAAGAGTTCAACACATTCATGGAGGAGAATGGTATTCAGCAAATCAAGTCTGTGCCGTTTCACCCTGTGACAAATGGGCTCACCGAGAGATTTATACATACTATGAATGAAGCTCTCACATCCTCTTGAGGTATGCAATCTCTCAACAGACGTCTCAGTGCTTTTCTACTGTCAAATTGAAACACACCTCACGCAACCACTAAGGTGTCTCCAACTTCAGCTACGTTTCAAAGACAGTTTCACACTTGACTCAATCTGCTGAGACCCCAAAAGACAAAGGAGATTGTACATCTACAGCAGAGAGCTCAGGTGGAGAGGCGAGCTAAGGCAAAGCTTCAGAGTTTTACAGTGGGTGAGATGGTCCTTGCCCGAAACTACACCAAAGGAGAGAAGTGGACGCCTGTGACAGTAATTGCAGAAACCGGCCCTGTTTCATACACGGTGGAAACTAGTAATCATCTCATATGGAGAAAACACGTTGATCAATGACTCCACTCATCTGTGTTGCAGAAGCCCTTACCTTAACTGATATTACTTGGTCCACTGCAAGAGACGCATTCAGAACTGTGTTCAACACCTGAAGAGCCACCAAAACATTCTTCAGGAAGCAACATGGTCACAGGGACTTCTGTGCCTGCACAGGTGCCGACACCGAGCACCGTTTCTCCCAGATCTGAACATTTTCAGTCTCCATGTATAGACAATGCTATTGACTTGCCTGCAGGTCGTACTTATCCCAAAAGAAACAAATGACATCTAAATAGACTGTCATTGTAGTAGGAACTGACCTGTGACATTGGAGCAGAATAATCTCCAGGGTACAGTCGGGAGAGAGGCAGTCTACCCTTTTTTTTCCCCCTAGTGTATGCAAAATTGTTGAAGTTCTTCTTACATAATATTTGTTAGAGACTCAAGAATGTATATGCTAAGTGGCTAGCGTCAAAAAATGTTTTCTTTTTCAGAAGGACATTAAAAGTAAAGAGGGAGGGATATGTTGTGTATTGACAGTTAGCGTTGGTCCCTTCAGGGCTACCATAATGTTTACATCCTTCTCCTACATGATGTGCATAAGCTACGTAAATTCTCTGACCTGGGTTATGAAAGGAAACTGAATACAGCCATGCTGATACTCTGGTGTCCCGTCTCATTATTCTTAGTTATTACCCTCAAAGTTGAGTGAGTATATAACAAGAAAGAAAAAGGTTTTTTTCAAAAGGGTGGGATTTCTGGGTCACAAATGTATAATTTCTTATCAAACCGTGCCTCACTGTGGAAACTGAGGTATCCAGAACAGTACTGCAATTGTCAGAGAGTTGATAGTAAATTGCTATTAGTAATTAATGGTGACTAGAACATCATTGAAGCGAAGTGATACATATCCAGTGAAATTGGAGTGCAATTATAGTGAAATATAGCAATTCTTGGAATCCCTATTGTCTAATCAAATTGCTTGGTCAGAACTAATTGTTGTATATCAGTCCATCCATCCATCCATCCATCTTCTACCGTTTTTGCTTTCAGGTTGCGGAGGCAACAGTTCAAGCAGAGAAGCCCAGACTTCCCTCTCCCCAGCCACCTGCTCCAGCTCTTCAGAGAGGATACCAAGGCCTTCCCAGACCAGCTAGGAGACATAGTCTCTCCAGTGAGTCCTGGGTCTACCCCAGGGTCTCCTCCCAGTAGGACGTGCCCGAAACACCTCAAGTGGGAGGCATCCAGGAGGTATCCTGATCATATGCCCATACCACCTCAACTGGCTCCTTTCAATGTGGAGGAGCAGCGGTTCTACTCTGAGCCTCTCCCGGATGACTGAGCTCCTCACCCTATCTCTAAGGGCGAGTCCAGCAATCCTACAAAGGAAGCTCATTTCAGCTGCTTGTATCCGCAATCTCATTCTTTCGGTCATTACCCAAAGCTCATGACCATAGGTGAGGGTAGAAGTGTAGATTGGCTGGTAAATCGACAGTATTGCCTTAGAGCTTAACTCACTCTTCACCACAACGGACCAGTACAACGTCCGCATCATTGCAGATGATGCTCCGATCCGTCTGTCAATCTCTCGCTCCAGTCTCCCCTCACTCATGAATAAGACCCCGAGATATTTAAACTCCTCCACTTGGGGCAGAAGCTTGTCCCCAACCTGGAGCAGACAATTCACCTTTTTCCAGCTGAGGACCATGGACTCAGACTTTGAGGTGATGATTCTCATCCCAGCCGCTTCACACTCAGCGGCAAACCATCCCAGTAAGACCTGTAGGTCTTAGCCAACAGGCCAACAGGACAACATCATTTGCAAACAGAGATCAGATCCCGTGGTCACCAAACATGACACCCTCTGTTCCCTGGCTGCACCTAGAAATCCTGTCCATAAAAATTATGAACAGGATCAGTGACAAAGGCGGACCCTTATACCCCATACTGATGCACCATCAACCTTGTGGCCGCAGCTCTGGGCAGCCGCTTCAACAATGGAGGTGAAGAACATGGCCCATTCAGACTCCATGTCTCCAGACTCCCTCGGAATGTGGTTGAAGTTCTTCCGGAGGTGGGAATTGAAAATCTCCAAGACAGGGGCCTCAGCCAGATGTTCCCAGCACTCCCTCATTATACCTGACTGTTGTATTCAATTCAATTCAATTCAACTTTATTTATATAGCGCCATTTCACAACAACAGTCATCTCATAGCACTATCAACTGTAGAGGGGAACCCCCACAGTTGCAGAAAGACCCCAGCAATCAGGCGATCCCCTGTGAGCAAGCACTTGGCGACGGTGGAGAGGAAAAACTCCCTTTTAACAGGAAGAAACCTCCAGCAGAACCAGGCTCAGGGAGGGGCAGTCATCTGCTGCGACTGGCTGGGGGGTGAGGGGATAGAGAAGAAGAAAAGAACAGACATGTAGAGAGCAAACAGCACGATGGGGACTCAATCTATGGGAGAGAACAAACAAATGTACCAGCAAAAAAGAAATATTTCACAGAGAGTGAGGAAAGGAGTGAGGCCCCGTGCATTACTGGAGGTCCCCCGGCTGACTAAACCTATTAGCAGCATAACTAAGGGAGGGTTCAGAAACACACAATCCCTCCCTAATTGTAGGCTATATCAAAAAGGTAGGTTTTAGCCCTATTCTTAAAAACAGAGATCGAGTCTGACTCCCGAATCCAGATTGGCAGCTGATTCCACAGGAGAGGAGCTTGATAACTGAAGGCTCTGCCTCCCATTGTACTTTTGGAGATTCTAGGTAGAGCGTAGTGCTCTGTTAGGATAATACGGTAGTATCAGATCTTTTAAATAAAAAGGAGCCTGATTGTTTAGAGCTTTGTAAGTAAGAAGAAGGATTTTAAACTTAATTCTAAACTCTATGGGAAGCCAATGAAGGGAGGCCAGAACCGGAGAGATATGATCTCTCTTTCTAGTACCTGTTAAAACTCTTGCTGCAGCATTTTGGATCAGCTGAAGACTTTTTAAAGATGTTTTAGGACAGCCTGATAATAAAGAATTACAATAATCTAATCTCGAGCTAACAAAAGCGTGGATCAGTTTCTCAGCATCACTCTGAGACAAGATGCTCCTAATCTTGGCAATATTACGCAAATGATAGAAGGCAGTCTTAGAAACAAATTTAATATGTGAATTGAAGGACAAATCCTGATCAAAAATAACTCCAAGGTTCCTCACAGAGCTATTAAGAGAAAGAGTAACTGCATCCAAACTGAAAGTTTGATTTGGAAAGGAATTTCTAAGGTTTTTTGGACCAACAAGAATGACTTCAGTCTTATCTGAATTTAATAGCAGGAAATTACAAGTCATCCAAGCTTTGATTTCCTTAAGACAGGCTTCTAACTTGGCTAATTGATTACTATCATCTGGCTTCATTGACAGGTATAATTGTGTGTCATCTGCATAACAATGAAAATGTATACAGTGCTTTCTAATAAAGTTGCCTAACGGAAGCATATATAAACTAAAAAGAGTAGGGCCTAGCACAGATCCCTGTGGAACTCCATGACTAAGCTTTGAGTTGAAAGAAAACTCATTATTTACAAGATTTATTTGATTGTGTGAATATTAATTACAGACATCGAATATTAGTGTTTTGGAACCCTTGTTGATTTGTTTGTCAGATCACGTATTTGTCTGATCTTATATGAATAATATTTATAAGTTCTGTATCTTGCACTTTGGGGAATGGGAGTTGTTCAGTCACCATTATAATTATTTTAGTTTAGAGTTCATCCTGTAGGTATTCACAACGCCTCACTTTTTCCACATTTTGTTATGTTACAGCCTTATTCCAAAATGGATTAAATTCATTTTTTTTCATCAAAATTCTACACACAGCACCCCATAATGACAATGTGGAAAAGTTTTATTTTGAGATTTTTGCAAATTTATTAAAAATAAAAACTAAGAAATCACATGTAAGTATTCACAGCTTTTTCCATGAAGCTCAAAATTGAGCTCAGGTGCATCTTGTTTCCACTGATCGTCCTTGAGATGTTTCTACAGCTTAATTGGAGTCCACCTGTGGTAAATTAAATTTATTGGAAATGATTTGGAAAGGCACACACCTGTCTATATAAGGTCCCACAGTTGACAGCGCATGTCAGAGCACAGACCAAGCATGAAGTCAAAGGAATTGTCTGTAGACCTCTGAGACAGGATTGTCTCGAGGCACAAATCTGGGCAAGGGTACAGAAAAATTTCTGCTGTTTTGAAGGGGAAGAAGGACCTTAGTCAGGGAGGTGACCAAAAACCCGATGGTCACTCTGTCAGAGCTCCAGCGCGCCTCTATGGAGAGAGGACAACCTTCCAGAAGGACAACCATCTCTACAGCAATCCACCAATCAGGCCTGTATGGTAGAGTGGCCAGATGGAAGCCACTCCTTAGTAAAAGGCACATGGCAGCCCGCCTGGAGTTTGCCAAAGGACGGACTCTCAGACCATGAGAAACAAAATTCTCTGGTCTGATGAGACAAAGATTGAACTCTCTGGTGTGAATGCCAGGTGTCATGTTTGGAGGAAATCAGGCACTGCTCATCACCAGGCCAATACCATCCTGACAGTGAAGCAAGGTGGTGGCAGCATCATGCTGTGGGGATGTTTTTCAGCAGCAGGAACTGGGAGACTAGTCAGGATAGAGGGAAAGATGAATGCAGCAATGTACAGAGACATCCTGGATGAAAACCTGCTCCAGAGCACTCTTGACCTCTGACTGGGGCGATGGTTTCATCGCAGGACAACAACCCTAAGCACACAGCCAAGATCTCAAAGGAGTGACTTCAGGACAACTCTGTAAATGCCCTTGAGTGGCCCAGCCAGAGCCCAGACTTGAATCCAATTGAACATCTCTGGAGAGATCTGAAAATAGTTGTGCACCGATGCTTCCCATCCAACCTGAGAGCTTGAGAGGTGCTACAAACAACAATGGGCAAAACTGCCCGAAGATAGGTGTGCCAAACTTGTGGCATCATATTCAATAAGACTTGAGGCTGTAATTGATGCCGAAGGTGCATCAACAAAGTATTGCGCAAAGGTGTGGTGAATACTTACATATGTACATGTGATTTCTTAGTTTTTTATTTTTAATACATTTGCAAAAATTTAAAAAAAAAATCCATGTTGTCATTATGGGGTGTTGTGTGTAGAATTCTGAGGGGAAAAAATTATTTAATCCACTGTGGAATAAGGCTGTAACATAAAATATGGAAAAAGTGAAGTGCCTTGAATACTTTCCAGATGCACTGTATATTACTGTTCAGTGATGGAGTTAAGTGTAATATTGAATTTCTTCTATCATCACTAAACTCATACAGTGTAACAGGACACATTTACAAACATTTGAGACCCATTGTAGTGCATCCTTTTATATTTTAGCAATATTTTACAAAACACCCAACATTATTATACACAGCAGAAGGCTCCATTTGGCTTCAACTGGTGCATCAGTGTTACCCATTTTTTCAGTAAATATTTAAATAAAATTAATTTATTTTGCTATTCAGGCATTTTTGTGTCGTTTTGTGACGTCATTATTTAGTCAAATCGTGGCCGCATGTAATATGCAATTGATCACTCCATTCTGCTCCACAATCATGGTGGTGTTATTATTAACTTTGCGGTCCTTCAAAGGACAGTGGTAGCACATGGGTGAGGCAGCAGATGGGACCCCCCGCTGACCAGACAGGCTGGGCTTTCCTCCCCGTGAAGGACTGCGGTTGGCCGGTCCAACTGCTGCTTCTCCCGATGCGTCCGGTGTTGGATACACTGGTGTTCTTTGCCAGACCCCGAGTCCCCACTGGCGCTCCTCCCAGTGTACTCGTGTGCCTTGTGTTATCCACATATGCCAAATTATCCTTTAGACCTACGCAATCATGGTTACATTACAATATTATTTTTTAAGCATTAAATCTTCAGTGTTATCTTTTTTCTGGTCAAATTTGTCACTTTTCACTTCTTTGTTTTGTTCAAGGAGCACTCCGGTGGGTGGTCATGATGCCGCATATTATCCAATCAGTATAGATCCAATCCAAAACCCCACTCACACTTCCAGAAGCCAGGGCATGAAGAGACAGAGTGATGGCCAAACTTTTATTGATAAAAATTGCATATTTTGACTCAACACACTCTATCTATCTATCTATCTATCTATCTATCTATACTCGCGGATGCACACCCTCATAACCTCAGCAAAGCACTTATAAATTCTGAGGTCAGTCTGACAAACGGTTTGAGAGATATGCGAGGAACAGACACACAGACAGAGATTCCTTGTATTTACTAGATAAGATGTTGGTGACTGAAAAGTATGTCCATGGACACACTCGTTACTTGGTCGGGGCACCTTTTGCATGAATAGGATTAGATAAGATAAGATAAGCCTTTAATAGTCCCACAATGGGGAAATTCCAGGATTGCAACAGCACAGGGATAGCAACACTCAGAACAATAATTAAGAAGATACGAAAAATAAAAATAAGAGCAGTGAATATACATACGTACACATAAATATGTAAATATATATACAAAGTGGGGAGCATTGTAGCAAGATGGAATAGACAGCATAACCGTCTACTTAGTTATCCTACATAGTATGAATATGTACCCATACATATTGTTACCCTCCGTAGCGACTGATATTGTCCTAGTTGTATACTGGAGGGGACCATTTGTGCAAGTCTGTTGCGTCCTTTGCATTCAATACTATTAGGTCATCACATTTTTTTGCTACCTCTGCGAGCAGCCCTGCTTAGATTATACAGTCTGACAGCCATAGGTAGGAAGGACCTGCGAAACCTCTCAGTTGCGCACCTAGGATGATGTAGTCTACTGCTAAATGAGCTCCTCAGTGCGTTCAGTATCTCCTGCATAGGGTGGGACTCGGACTCCAGCAGAGATGACAGTTTAGCCACCATCCTTCTCTCTCCTATCTCCTCCACTGGGTCAAGGCGTTACCCCAGGACAGATCTAGCTTTCTTGATCAGTTTGTTCAATCTCTTCCTATCGGCTGCTGTAATGCCGTTGCCCCAGCAGACCACTCCAAAAGTGATGGCTGATGCCACCACCTTGTATTAGAATGTCTTCAGCAGCGCCCCTTGTACACCAAAAGACCTGAGCCTCCTCAGTAGGAACAGCCTGTGCTGTCCCTTCTTGTAGAGTGCGTCGGTATTGTGTGACCAGTCTAGTTTATTGTTCAGATGAACACCCAGGTACTTGTAGGATGTCACCATCTCAATGTCTGTTCCCTGTATGTTTACTGGTGCTGTGAGGGGTTGTCCTTGCCTGCGGTAGTCCACCACCAGCTCCTTAGTTTTCCTCGCATTGATCTGGAGACAGTTCCGATGGCACCAGTCCATGAAGTCCTGGATAAGTCCTCTGTACTCAGCTTCATCTCCGTTGGAGATAAGGCCGACGATCACAGAGTAGTCAGAGAACTTCTGTAGATGGCAGTGTGTTGTGTTGTGTGAGAAGTCCGCAGTATAAAGGATGAACAGGAAGGGAGCTAAAACCGTTCCCTGGGGGGCCCCCGTGCTACCAATGATCGTGTCGGACACACAATCTCAGGTTCTGACAAACTGTGGCCGGTTAGTGAGGTAGTCCAGGATCCATGATGACAGGTGCTGGTCCACCCCTGCGCACAGCAGCTTGTCCTTCAGGATCATCGGTTGGATGGTGTTGAAAGCACTGGAGAAGTCAAAGAACATGATCCTCACCGCATTCCTGGGCTTCTCCAGGTGGGACAGAGAACGGTGAAGGAGGAAGATCACTGCATCCTCCACCCCAATACCATGCTGGCAGGCAAACTGGAGTGGATCCATCGCTGGTCCCACCAGGGGGCGGAGGTGAGCAAGGAGCAGTTTCTCCAGGGTCTTCATCAAGTGAGACGTCAGGGCCACTGGTCTGTAGCTGTTCAGATCTTTGGGGTGGGAAGTCTTTGGTACAGGTACCACACAAGATGTTTTCCACAACTGTGGTACCCTCCCCAGCTTCAGGCTCAGGTTGAAGATGTGCTCCACAATCCCACACAGCTGGTCTGCACAGGACTTGAGGAGCTTCGCGCTGATGCCGTCCGGTCCCAAGGCCTTCCTCGCCTTGATCTTCCTCAGCTCCGTCCTCACCTGGGTCTTAGTGAGGGTCAGGTTGGGGGGCTGTGTGCTAGGAGTAGGGGGGTGTTGGTGGAGTGGGGTGTGGACAGCAGGTCTCAATGACTTTAGAGGCAGCAGTGGTTGTTGTGCAGTCGGGGGGGGGGGGGGGGCGGTTGGTTAAACCTATTAAAAAACAGGTTCAGATTGTTCGTCCACTCCCTGCCCCCCGTGGCCTGGGGGGAGGTGTTCTGGAGCCCAGAGATGGTTTTAAGGTTTCTCCAGACCCCACCGATGTCGCTCTGTTGCAGCTTGTCCTCCATCTTCTTCCTGAAGCTGTCCTTGCCTTCTCTGATCTTCCTCCTCAGCTCCCTCTGTACGGACTTCAGCATCTCCCTGTTCCCCGACCTGAAGATCCTCTTCTTCTCTCTCAGAAGTGTTTTTATCTCAGGGTTGATCCAGGGTTTGTTGTTCGAGCAACACCGTATGGTCTTGGTGGGTACGGTGTTGTCCACACAGAAGCTGATGTAGTCCGTGATGGTGTGAGTGAGGTCGTTGATGTCCTCACCATGTGGCTCGCAGAGCTGCTCCCAGGCAGCTCGCCTGCATGCTCCCAGGCAGCATGTGGCCCGCAGAGCTGCTCCCAGGCTCCCTGCATCAATATGATGTGGCATGGAAGCAATCAGCCTGTGGCACTGCTAAGGTGTTATGGAAGCCCAGGCTGCTTTGATAGCAGCCTTCAGTTCATCTGTAATGATGGATCTGGTATCACTGTGCTTGACTGGGCATCAAGCTCTCCTGACCTAAAACCCATAGAGAATCTATGGAGTATTGCCAAGAGGAAGATGAGAGGCACCAGACCCAACAATGCAGATGAGCTGAAGGCTGCTATCAAAGAAACTTGGGCTTCCATAACACCTCAGCAGTACCACAGGCTGATCGCCTTCAAGCCACGCCACACTGATGCAGTAATTCATGCAAAAGGAGAGTCGACCAAGTACTGTATTGAGTGTGTATATGGATATACTTTTCAGTTGGCCAATGTTTTTATTAAAAATCCACTTTATAAAAAATTGAGCTTGTGTAATATTCTAATTTTTTGAGAAACTGAATAAATAATAATAATAATAATAATAATAATAAAAATAATAATTTATTTCATTTATAACACTTTACATTTTGGGGCAAAATCTCATAGTGTTACATAAATAGGATTAAGAACAACAATGAAAACAAACATTAAAAGATACGCACAATGGCACACCAGAACATTAAAAAGCTTTTCTAAACAGGTAAGTCTTTAGCTGTCTTCTGAAACGGTCCACAGTCTGAGGTGCCCTCAGGTTTTTTGGCAGGCCATTCCAGAGCCAAGGAGCAGTTGCTGTGAAGGCCCAATCCCACATTTTATGTAATTTGGTCTTGGTGGGACAGAGATGCTGAGTGTTGGAGGAGTGGAGGTGCCTTGAAGTGGACTGTAGTTTGACGAGTTCTTTTAGGTATTGTGGTGCATTTCCATGAATGCAGGAAAGGGTAAGAAGACAGATCTTGTTTTCGAAGGTAAAAGTGGAGTCAATGGAGTGATCAGAGGATGGGTGTGATGTTCTCGAATTTCTGCACCCTCATCAGGACCCTGGCAGTGCTGTTTTGAATACATTGGAGCTCTTGGAGGCTCCTGCCAGGGATCTCAATGAGGAGTTGTCAGGGTTCTGAGCAGGGTCAGGGG
Organism: Pholidichthys leucotaenia; assembly: GCA_020510985.1. Lineage (NCBI taxonomy): Eukaryota > Metazoa > Chordata > Actinopteri > Cichliformes > Pholidichthyidae > Pholidichthys > Pholidichthys leucotaenia. The sequence goes on from CM035845.1 coordinate 291,739,257, forward strand.
ATCATGCTCACGTTTTAAGTTCTTTTCTATTTTTTTTTTTTTTTGTATTCTCCTCTCCTCAGCTTAGTTTGGTTATGTTTGATTTATTTAGGTTTGCCTTTTATCAAGAACTGAATCAGGCCATGCCTCGCTTTACATCTTTGCTTATAATTTATCAGTGTTATGTGTTTGGTTTGGGTTTTATTTTTTATGATCACAATTATGCTTGAGATGGATTCTCATGGTTGTGTTATGTTTACTTCTGTCTTGAGTTTCGGCTGGGTTTTCTGTTATTCAGTGTGCACAGCTGCAATGAGTTTTTTGATTACTGAATGTTCACGAGTGTTGTTAATTTACTGCACTATAGAGACACACCACACACTGCCACTGGTGTGGCGATCTACTGGGATGGCATGTCATGCATTGTCATATCAAGTCAAGTAAGCTGTGTCACGTTCTTGTCACATTTTGTTTCAGTTTTCACTCATCTTTGGAATGCATTTTTTTTTAAAATAAATCATGGCGAGGAGGAGAAAGACTGCGCATTGGTCCAGTACTTTGCTCAGGAGGGGAAAATCTTGACAGAAGATCGCCGCCAGATTTAGACCCAGTGGGCTTGGACGGTTAGAGAAGCTTGTGTCGGATCTGGTGGAATGGCACAGGATTTATGAAGAGGTGGAGGAGTGGAAGCCCGCGGCCTTGGAGGAGTCCTGGAGGATCGCAGCAAGCAGACTGGAGGTGCTTCAGGTAGTTACCCCAAAACTGCGTACTTTTCTGCTCACTGCCTGACCCCTCTCATCCACCACTCCACCTGCTTCCGTGTCACCGCCAGCTCTCTCCCCAATGCCACATGCCGCCCATTTTCCTGCCACCTTCACACCAACACCGAAGGATCCCGCTGTGTGCCGGATCGGGGTTGCGGCGCTTGTGCCCTCAGATGACCCGGCTGTCGAGGAGCTGGAGGAGCGCCGGCAGGTTTTACTTTCAGAGATTGAACTGCTGTTGGAATACAAGCCATGGCTCCTCCCAAAGTATGCTAGGTGGAGATTCACCAGGAGGGTCGGAGTCTGAGCCGACGATGGAGCATCCCATGGCTCCGGCACCTCACCCACTACGCCATGCTTCTGCATCCTCACCACCTCATTAGACGATCTCAGCAGCCGCCGAGAGGGATTTGCCTGGAACTTCAGCAGCAGCAGCAACCACAAAAGCACGGGAACTTAGGCAAGTACATTTTCATTCTTTAACATTGATAAATGAGAAGCCTTGCCTTGTTGCTGGTGGCGGGGGGGGGGGGGGGGGGGGCTCAGCGACAGCCATCCACCTTGGCTGAGCCCTCACCACCTGCTGTTCCATCCAGCCAGCCAGCCAGCCAGCCATCCAACCATCCTCACCTACATCTCCTGTTTCACCCTCTGTTTTCTCAGAGTGTCTGCCTATCCTGAAAGGGAACCAACTGATATCGGAGAAGCCTGCTGTTCCAGAGGCTCTGGTTCCAGCTCTGCAGCCATACCACAGATTGGAAAGGGACTTGTTTGAATTGCCGTCATACCTAGACTTAGTAGACCAGTAATTACCAAATACAGTTCTTTACATCCTCCAAAGTCCTCATCATCAGTGTCAACCCTGATAATGGCAATGTTATTTTTAACATCCATAAATCAGCACTATTAATATTTTAGGATATTAATAGTATTAGGATTTTAGGATTAGTATTAGGATTCGAGGATAGGAAACATGATAATAAGTACTCAGGATGTAGACTGGTTTAATTATTTAATGCAGTTGTAAACAAGAAAGTGGATCATAATCAAATTTAATTTAAGAAATTTGAAACAAATCAGACCACTGCTGACAGTCAAGACGGCAAAAATGTTCCTGCATGCAATGGTCTTTTCCTACATTAGCTATTGTTTTACCAACAGGTCATTTACTGGCATAACTACAATCAAACCCATGGAACCACTCTACAAAAAACAAACATCAAAAGTTTGGATAAGAACGACTTTTCATATCACTGTTGTCACATTCTCAAGAAATATAACATTTGTCTTTTGAAAACCATAAAATATTAAAATTTGCTTGTTTGATATATAAAATATTAACTGGTTATGCACCACCACCCCTGAGAGAATACAGTGGTGTGAAAAAGTGTTTGCCCCCTTCCTGAGTTCTCATTTTTTGTATGTTTGTCACACTTAACTGTTTCAGATCATCAAACAAATTTAAATATTAAACAAAAGTAACACAAGTAAACAGAAAATGCAATTTTTAAATGAAGGTGTTTATTATTAAGGGTAAAAAAAAATCCAAACCTACATGGCCCTGTGTGAAAAAGCCCCCCCCCCCACCGTTAAAATATAAATTAACTGCGGTTTATCACATCTTTGGAAAGCTGAGTTTCATTTCTCTAGCCACACCCAGGCCTGATTACTGCTACACCTGTTCTCAATCAAGAAATCACTTAAACTGTACCTGTCTGACAAAGTGAAGTAGACCAAAAAATCCTGAAAAGCTAGACATCATGCTGTGATCCAAAGAAATTGAGTAACAAATGAGAAACAAAGTAACTGAGATCTATCAGCCCTGGAGAAGATTATAAAGCCATTTTTAAAGCTCTGGGACTCCAGCAAACGACAGTGAGAGCCATTATCCACAAATGGGAAAAACATGGAACAGTGGTGAACCTTCCCAGGCGTGGCCGGCCGACCAAAATTACCCCAAGAGCACAGCGACGACTCATCCACAAGGTCACAGAAGACCCCACAACAACATCCAAAGAACTGCAGGCCTCACTTGCCTCAGTTAAGGTCAGTGTTCATGACTCCACCATAAGAAAGAGACTGGGCAAAAATGGCCTGCGTGGCAGAGTTCCAAGACGAAAACCACTGCAGAGCAAAAAGAACATAAAGGCTGGTCTCAGTTTTGCCAGAAAACATCTTGATGATCCCCAAGACTTTTGGGAAAATACTCTGTGGACTGAAGAGACAAAAGTTGAACTTTTTGGAAGGTGGGTGTTACATTACATCCACCATCAAAGTAACACAGCATTTCAGAAAAGGAACATCATACCAACAGTAAAATATGGTGGCGGTAGTGTGATGGTCTGGGACTGTTTTGCTGCTTCAGGACCTGGAAGACTTGCTGTGGTAAATGGAATCATGAATTCTGCTGTCTACCAAAAAATCCTGAAGGAGAATGCCCGGCCATTTGTTTGTGACCTCAAGCTGAAGCACACTTGGGTTCTGCAGCAAGACAATGATCCAAAACACACCAGCAAGTCTACCTCTGAATGGCTTAAGTAAAACAAAATGAAGACTTTGGAGTGGCCTAGTCAAAGTTTTGACCTGAATCCGATTGAGATGCTGTGGCATGACCTTAAAAAGGCAGTTCATGCTCAAAACCCTCCAATGTGGCTCAATTAGGGGCAGTGGGTGACACAGTGGTTAGCACTGTGGCAGCACAAGTAACTCTTGGCCATGGGATCCTGGGTTCGATCCCAGCCCCTGACCAACAGTGATCTGTGTGGAGTTTGCATGTTCTCCCCATGTCTGCGTGGGTTTACTCCGGGATTTCTTCGGTTTCCTCACACAGGCCAAAAAACATGCAGGTTAGGTTAACTGGAGACTCTAAAGTGGCCCTAGGTGTGAATGTGTGTGTGACTGGTGAAGGGATAGCGCCGTACCATGGCTTCTTCATCCATCTAGGTGGATGCCCTGAATTTCCCCTCTGGGGATCAATAAAGTACATAAAATTTAAAAAAAAAAAAAAAAAAAAAAAAAAAGACAATCGACAATGACTTTTGGGTGTACACAACATGCTAAAAAATGTCAAAATCGTGTTGTGTCATCAGACCTTTAAAAAGGCGGTTCATGCTCAAAAACCCTGCAATGTGGTTGAATTACAACAATTCTGCAAAGATAAGAGGGCCAAAATTCATCTACAGTGCTGGAAAAGACTCATTGCCAGTTATTGCAAATGCTTGATTGCAGTTGTTGCTGCTAAGGGTGGCCCAACCAGTTATTAGGTTTTGGGGGCAATCACTTTTTCACACAGGGCCATGTAGGTTTGGATTTTTTTTCTGCCTTAATAATAAACACTTTAATTTAAAAAAGTGCATTTTGTGTTTACTTGTGTTAACTTTGTCTAACTTTTAAATTTGTTTGATGATCTTAAATTTTTAAGTGTGACAAACATACAAAAAAAAGGAAGAGAAATCAGGAAGGGGGCAAACACTTTTTCACCCCACTGTATATCAAACTGAGGACTGTTACCAGTACAGCCACCAGAGCCACCACCAGAGGAGACTGTGAGGTCCCCCACAGATGCACTACTTTTGCTCAATCTGTGCTATCAGTGAGGGGCACCAAGATATGGAACAACATACCACCTGCAATCAGAGAACTTTCTACATTAAACTCTTTCAAAACTCATCTTAAAAATTGGCTTTTAAATAATCATCACTGTCATCATGATTAGGAGATGCTTTGCGGCACGCGGACACATATATGGTACATGTGTGCCTGTGTGTCACACACATACTGTATACATCCCTTTTGCACTATTGCACAATGTTGGTGTTGTTGTTATTACCTCAGCCAAGAAGGTAATGTTTTTACCGGGGTTTGTCTGTCTGTTACCAACATGACTCAAAAAGTTATCAACGGATTTTGATGAAATTTTCAGGAAAGGTGTGTAATGGCATGGGGGACAGATGATTAGATTTTGGTGATGATCTGAGAGTGCATACCTCCACCAAGGGCTTTGTTTTAATTTGTGCAGCAGGATTACACAAAAACTACTGGATGGATTTGGATGAAATTTTCACCAGAGGTGGTTGTTGGGCTAGAGAGGAACCCATTATATTTTGGTGATGATCTGAGAATGCATACCTCAGCCAAGGCTCTTATCTTCTCACAGTGTGTTAGTAACAATACTCCAAAACTGATGGACAGACTTTGATGTCATTTTCACCACAAGTGGCTATAGGCCTACGCACAAACCCATTACATTTTGGAGGTGATCCATGAAAAACGGAAGGAGCCTTGGCGGAGGTATGCGCTCTGTGAGTGCTTTTTCTAGTTGTCTATTGTTGTTGTGCAGTGCATACTGTATGTGCATGTCTGTGCGTGCACTGCACTTTGTGTAATGGTTACCTGGGTGTTTGTTTTTAGATTGTCCAATGAGGTGTGACCTGCCAAGAGACTACGGATATAATTTAGCAGGTTTTCCTAAGTCTGGAATATTTACATCTACAGTGATGTTCATTAATATGCATTGTCCCTTTCAAATAAATAAAATAAAGTAAAATTAATTAAAAAAAACTAACTGCAACTGAACTATTAACATAGAGGAAGAATATCTGCTTTCTTTCTTTTCTAATTTCTTCTATTGTAATCCAGCAAACAGTTAATCTTGACTGTTTACTTTTTATGTATATACAGTATAATTTGAATTATTTGAGATGGTACATGTAGATTTTTTTCCTCATGTGAACACATTTAAGAGAAAAATCAAACGTTTTCCGAATAGTTCTCTAATGCATGCATACAAATTAAAAATGTGAACGAAAAAGTTGCACATTTAACCCCTTGCACTCTGGTCAATTTCCCTAAAAACGCCCAAAAATTACATACCCAAAGTAAATCAAAAGCTGTTCTTCAACCCTTTGCAGCATCTTCATGGGTTTGGTCTCATTTAAAAGAAAACACTTTGAATCTTTTGGCAAAACAGTCATAATCTCTCTAAGTGCTCCTGCCACTGAGTAACAGTCATCTAAACATACTGAACTTGAAGAAAATAAATTTCGCCTGGGTGTTTTTTTTTGGATACAAATGCTTGCAAATAACACACAGCTGTCAGATCCGGGCTGGAAAATGCAACAGAAATGTAGAACCAAGTGTTATCCAGCTGAGGTCCAAATTTTGTAACAATACCACAAAAAATGAATATATTACACAACTTTTTCCTCAGGTTGTTCCCAGGCGTTTTTGAACTGTGCCAAATTGTGCCAAATGGCACAGTTTGGAAAAACGTCTGTAACTTTTGAATGATTCAATATAGAAGCTTCATCTTGGGCTCTAATGAAAGGTGACACTCAGGGCTGTGTGTGTGTGTGTGTGGGGGGGGGTTGTTTATTCATTCATGAATGAATGAATGAACAAACAAGCCCCCACACACAAAGAAGCATGCCACGTAAAAAATGTGTGGCTTTTGTTTACAAGAAAAAATAACCTACAGTGTTATGACTCGAGCGCCGGTTCTGATCGCGCTCGGGCTAAATTATGTCTCGTTGCCGGCCTTGACAGCTGCAGGCTGTATTCTGGCCTCACCGGGCTCTTATTGTGAAAGTGCTCGGTGGGGTTTCCGCCTGTCAACGGTCGGCCAGCTGAGTGTCATTACCGTCGTTAGTGTTTCGCCATTTAAGCCCAGCACTGGCGACGGTAAGGCGCAGCAGTGTCAGTCGTTATACGTCTGAGCTTCGGATGCCTCGGACTATCATCTACCTTGTCTGCTTGTGGTTGACCGTCACTTCTCCGGCACCAGTAAGTGAGCTATTAGCCTTACCCCTCCCGGTGAAAGTAGACCTTTGTGTGTCTTTGCTTCAGCAGCCTGTGTAGCCAATTACTTAAACAACCTTTGCCTGTGTATGACCGTCTCCTCTTAAGGACCCGTAAGAGAGCTGTCTAGCCTTACACCTCCGGGTGTGTATGGACTTATGTGTCATTGCCCTTGCATCTTGTGTTGTTCACTTCTCACCGTAATAAAAACTCACTGTAAACTCACTGGTGACTCTGTGCGTCTTATGCTGGCTCGTGAGGGCCAGCGCATGACATACAGTGCACTAAAAATTATACCAAAATATCTGTAATGTAGAAAATAACAACTCCCACCCGCTACAGAGGACGGACATCGCCCATCGCTACATGACGGACCGCGGTGACGGTGCGCCGCGGTCTACTACGCACAGTTGTACTAAAATATCTGCAATATATCTTCATGTGGCGATGACGCACAGTTGTAATTTACCGATCGGTCAAAAGTCATTTTGATTACAATTTTCAGGGATAAAGAATAATTTAGCTTATAACACTTACCTGTCCACAACAGCAGTGTCGCTGGCAAACTTCTCTTCCTCATTGTCAGACGAACATGACGCTGGTCCGCTTGTTACGAGTCGTGGTTCTGGTCACACGACCCGGTCAAACCACGATTCCATTATTGCGGTTTTGTGCTTCCATGATTGCGGTTTTGGCTAACGATTTTTCAAAACAAATAAAAACAGTAGTAAGAAAAAAAGACTGGCGAACGCGTGTGTGTCACCCAGCGGCTTACACAAAACAGATTTTACGCACGGGACGTACGCTTTCAATTGTCGAAGTTCTCTGCTTCAATTGGCTCGCTGTATTCGCAGCCATTGGTAGGCGGGTCCTTCTTGCTAGGTTTTCAGTCATTGGTTCTTCAAGGTTTCAGAAACCCAATTCAAGGCTCTTATTAGTCGAATGAGAGGTCAATCAAATCTAAACCAATCAAAGCACTCCTTTGGCTTTCTGTTCGCGGCTGTGTCTGTAGTGGAAGAACGGAAACGCTGTGGCATCCTGGGGAGTGCATAGTGGTTTACCACCTTAGACAAGGACAAAGGATGCAAAGTTAACCTTTTGTGTGTGAGAAGTTTCTAGATGCCCTAGTAAGATAACAGGGAGGTGTCAAGGATGAATGGACTGACTGTAGTCGGATGGGGGATCATCTTTTGTGTGGGAGAAGAGTCTAGACGGGGATTATCTTTTGTGTGTGAGAAGAGTCTAGAAGGATGTCATGTTATTTAAGGGAAGAGTTCCTACTTGTATGCCATTCTGTCTATGCTCTTTGTGTGAGTCGTGTAATAAACCGCCTGAACCAAATCAGCCTCATTATTTACACGCTCCACACTGGTGACCCAAGACGAATCATGGAATACGACGGAAGATCCCCGGAGCCAACCTCGACTGGAACCCCCAGCTTCGCGTGCGCTGTAGCGATCAAACTACCTGATTTTTGGCAGCACAACCCACGCTCCTGGTTCCACCTAACCGAGGCGCAGTTCGCCCTCCGAAGGATATCGGCGGATGATACAAAATTCTACTATGTGGTCGCAGCGCTCGATGCCAGCATGGCTCAGTACATCGAGAGCCTGCTCGATCAGCCACCAGCCGACGGCAAATATGACGCGCTGAAGGCTGCTCTCATCCAGCACTACACGCTCTCGGATGGTGAGAGAGCAGAGAGGCTTCTGATGCGGACCGAGTTGGGAGACGGTTCGGCCGTGGACATGATGGAGAAGATGCTGAGGTTAAAGGGCACGGACGACGACCACTTCATCGTCACCCACATTTTCCTCAGGAACCTTCCGACAGCGGCGAGAGCGGCCCTGGCCAATTCGTCGTTGCTGGCCAAACGGGACTATCGGGCGCTAGCCCGAGAGGCATACCGGATCATCATCGCCACCAAGGCTTTCGTGACCATTGCGGCAGCGACGGAGCCCGACACGTCGACACGAGGAGGTGAGGAGCCGCCGATGGCAGCAGCAGAACCACCGACGGCAGAAGCAGCGGGGGCCAAGGAACGTGGAGGTGACACGTTTTGCTTCTACCATTGCCGCTTTGCAGAGAGGGCACGCAAATGTATACCACCATGCCAGTTCAAGCGCTCGGGAAACGCCAAGACCGGGGGTCGGTAGCAGCCGCGACCCTCGGGGAGGAGAACAAGCTGCTCTATTTGACGGACGCACGCTCGGGGAGGCATTTCCTCGTGGACACTGGCGCACAGAGGAGTTTCATCCGGCCGACCTACGCTGACCGGCTGGCAGGAACCAGCGGCCCCGAGATGGCAGCAGCAAACGGCTCAGACATTAAGACCTTTGGTGAGAGGACTCTGCTCTTGTCTCTACACGGTCGTACACATGAATGGACTTTTGTTGTAGCAGCATTGGATTACCATATACTGGGGGCTGATTTTCTATGTGCACATGGGTTATTGGTAGATATCGCTAACAGGCGCCTGGTTAATGCACTGTCTTTTGACTCTCCCCCCTGTATAGCTCGAGTGACTGGGCCAACAGCATAAGCCAACGTCACAGCAGCATGCGGTAAGTTCCACACACTGCTCGCTCAGTTCCCAGCACTCACAGTCCCGACGTTTTCAGCAGCTATCGCTAAACATGGAGTGGAGCATTTTATCACCACCACCGGGGCGCCCGTTTTTGCAAGACCTCGGCGTTTGGACGCAGCTAAACTGGCCATAGCGCGCGAGGAGTTCGCTAACCTAGAGAGGTTAGGCATCATCAGGCGCTCAAACAGCCCATGGGCTTCCCCGCTACACATGGTCCCTAAAGCTGAAGGTTCGTGGCGACCGTGCGGTGATTTCCGCAGGTTAAACAACGCTACAGCGCATGACCGCTACCCAATTCCCCACATTCAGGATTTTTTCGCTCACCTCGCAGGAGCGCGCATTTTTTCTAAGATAGATTTGGTCCGTGGTTACCACCAAGTCCCAGTGCACACTGAGGACATACCCAAAACAGCGGTAACAACTCCGTTTGGTTTATTTGAGTTTTTGCGCATGCCGTTTGGGCTTAAAGGGGCAGCACAGACATTCCAACACATGATGGATACAGTGCTGCGCGATCTCCCTTTCGTGCTCGTCTACCTGGACGATATCTTGGTAGCCAGCGCGTCCAAAGACGAACACGAAACCCACCTCACAACGGTTTTCCGTAGGTTGGAAGAGCACGGTTTAATAATCAACCCAGCGAAATGTCAGTTCGGGGTGACGGGGATTGATTTTTTACGGCACCGCGTCTCTCCCGAAGGAGCGGTTCCGCTGCCTGACAAAGTGCGCGCAGTGACAGATTTTCCCCGACCACAAACGGTCAGGACGCTGCAAGAATTTTTGGGAATGGTGAACTTTTACAACAGTTTCCTTCCCTGCGCAGCGCAGCTCATGCAGCCATTGTACGCTGTGCTCAAAAAACAGAAACCCGCCAGTAGGGTCGAATGGACCCCGGAACGAGAGCAGGCGTTCTCGGAAGTTAAAGCAGCCCTGGCAAACGCCGCATTGTTGGCACATCCAGACCCAACGGCCCGCATAGCCCTCACCACTGACGCCTCAGATGTGGCCATAGGGGCTGTCGTGGAGCAACGCATCGCCGGGGCTTGGCAGCCGCTTGCTTTTTTCAGCAGAACCTTGCGCGACAATGAGCGTAAATACAGCGTGTTCGACAGAGAGTTGCTGGCTTTCCACCTGACCATTCACCATTCCCAGTTCTGGCTGGAAGGGCACAATTTTACTGTGTTTGTTGACCATAAGCCACTAACATTCGCGGTGGCCAAAGTTTCAGAACCTTGGTAGGGCCGGCAGCAGAGGCAGCTGGCCGCGATCTCAGAGTTTACTACCAATATTCAGCATGTGTCGGGCAAACTGAATGTAGTGGCAGACTGCCTCTCGCGTGCCGTTGTGGCCCCAGTCTGTGTGGGGTTGGATTACTCAGCCATGGCCGCGGAGCAGGCTAGTGACGCGGACGTGCACGTGCTCCAGTCTGGACCAACAGGGTTAAGGCTGGAGAAGAGGACGCTGCTTAACAACATTCCCCCCTTAATCTGCGATGTCTCCACGGGTCACCCACGGCCTGTGGTTCCGGCCACGTGGCGCCGCCGTGTGTTTGAGTCGGTTCACTCTTTGGCACACCCAGGGGTGCGCGCGTCGGTCAAAATGGTAGGAGAGAAATATGTGTGGCCGGGCCTTCGCAAACAAGTGAAAGAGTGGGCGGCAGCCTGCGTGGCGTGCCAATGAGCCAAGGTTCCCAGACACACGAAGGCTCCTTTGGAGCCGTTTCGCATCCCGGCTAAGAGGTTCGACCATGTCCACGTGGACCTTGTAGGCCCCCTTCCGCCATCACAGGGGTACATGCATCTCCTGACAATGGTGGACCGCACCACGCACTGGCCAGAAGCGGTTGCACTGGCGGCAACCACGGCCGAGGAGGTGGCACGCGTGTTTTTAACAGCATGGGTGGCGCGTTTTGGAGTTCCGTTGGACATTACGTCCGACAGAGGCTCTCAATTTGTTTCTGAACTCTGGTCAACCATGGCCCACAGCCTAGGTGTCTCAATTCACCGCACAACCGCATACAACCCGCAGGCTAATGGGTTATGCGAACGTTTTCATAGGTCGTTAAAAGCGGCTCTGAGGGCTTCACTGACAGATGCAAATTGGGTAGACAGGCTACCATGGGTTTTATTGGGGTTACGTTCTGTGCCTAAAGAGAATCTGGAAGCTTCCCCGGCAGAACTCGTTTTTGCACAACCACTCCGGCTGCCTGGGCAGTTTCTGCCAGATAATCCTGTGCCGGGCAGCTCCCCGTCTCAGCTGCTGCAGCGTTGCATAGACTCAAGCACGCTGCCGGGTCCTGCCCACCACAGTTTTCCACGTGTTTTTGTGCCTAAAGCTTTGAAAAACACAGAGTTCGTGTTTGTCAGACACGACGCCCACCGCCCCCCACTGCGCCCACCTTATGATGGACCGTTTAGAGTGCTGGAAACAGGGGATAAGCATTTTTTGCTAGATTTGGGGGGTAGGAGGGAGAAATTTGTCATAGACAGACTCAAACCTGCTTTCGTTGTGGCTGACGAGCAAGTGCTGTTGGCGAGGGCCCCTCGGCGTGGAAGACCCCCACAGGGCGCTTCCCAGAGAAAAGATTCTCCAGAGCGCCCACACGGACAGTCAAAAAGTTTTCACCCCCAGACATCAGCCCCCCCAGCATGGCAGCGCCACGGAGGCAGCGAATCCTGGCTACAGCAGATACGGCAGAAGACTGAAGCCCAAGCAGCATGCGGACTGATGTTGATTGTTCTACAGCATGTGGACTGATGTTAATGGTTTTATCACAGCATGTGGACTGTTACTCTCTTGTCCTATCTAAGTTGCTGGGGGTGGTGGTGTGGCAACCTGGGGAGTGCATAATGGTTTACCACCTTAGACAAGGACAAAGGATGCAAAGTTCACCTTTTGTGTGTGAGAAGTTTCTAGATGCCCTAGTAAGATAACAGGGAGGTGTCAAGGATGAATGGACTGACTGTAGTCGGATGGGGGATAATTCAATTCAATTCAATTCAATTCAACTTTATTTATATAGCGCCATTTCACAACAACAGTCATCTCATAGCACTATCAACTGTAGGGGGGGAACCCCCACAGTTGCAGAAAGTTGCAGAAAGACCCCAGCAATCAGGCGATCCCCTGTGAGCAAGCACTTGGCGACGGTGGAGAGGAAAAACTCCCTTTTAACAGGAAGAAACCTCCAGCAGAACCAGGCTCAGGGAGGGGCAGTCATCTGCTGCGACTGGCTGGGGGGTGAGGGGATAGAGAAGAAGAAAAGAACAGACATGTAGAGAGCAAACAGCACGATGGGGACTCAATCTATGGGAGAGAACAAACAAATGTTAATGACCAGCAAAAAAAAAAAATATTTCATAGAGAGTGAGGAAAGGAGTGAGGCCCAGTGCATTACTGGAGGTCCCCCGGCTGACTAAACCTATTAGCAGCATAACTAAGGGAGGGTTCAGAAACACATGATCCCTCCCTAATTGTAGGCTATATCAAAAAGGTAGGTTTTAGCCCTATACTTAAAAACAGAGATCGAGTCTGACTCCCGAATCCAGATTGGCAGCTGATTCCACAGGAGAGGAGCTTGATAACTGAAGGCTCTGCCTCCCATTGTACTTTTGGAGATTCTAGGTATTACAAGTAATCCTGCATTTTGGGAGCGTAGTGCTCTGTTAGGATAATACGGTAGTATCAGATCTTTTAAATAAAAAGGAGCCTGATTGTTTAGAGCTTTGTAAGTAAGAAGAAGGATTTTAAACTTAATTCTAAACTCTATGGGAAGCCAATGAAGGGAGGCCAGAACCGGAGAGATATGATCTCTCTTTCTAGTACCTGTTAAAACTCATGCTGCAGCATTTTGGATCAGCTGAAGACTTTTTAAAGATGTTTTAGGACAGCCTGATAATAAAGAATTACAATAATCTAATCTCGAGCTAACAAAAGCGTGGATCAGCTTCTCAGCATCACTCTGAGACAAGATGCTCCTAATCTTGGCAATATTACGCAAATGATAGAAGGCAGTCTTAGAAACAAATTTAATATGTGAATTGAAGGACAAATCCTGATCAAAAATAACTCCAAGGTTCCTCACAGAGCTATTAAGAGAAAGAGTAACTGCATCCAAACTGAAAGTTTGATTTGGAAAGGAATTTCTAAGGTTTTTTGGACCAACAAGAATGACTTCAGTCTTATCTGAATTTAATAGCAGGAAATTACAAGTCATCCAAGCTTTGATTTCCTTAAGACAGGCTTCTAACTTGGCTAATTGATTACTATCATCTGGCTTCATTGACAGGTATAATTGTGTGTCATCTGCATAACAATGAAAATGTATACAGTGCTTTCTAATAATGTTGCCTAACGGAAGCATATATAAACTAAAAAGAGTAGGGCCTAGCACAGATCCCTGTGGAACTCCATGACTAAGCTTTGAGTTGAAAGAAAACTCATTATTTACATGAACAAACTGGAACCTATCAGATAAATAAGATCTAAACCACTGCAACAAAGTTCCATTAAGTCCAACATAGTGTTCTAATCTATCAAGTAGAATATTATGATCGATAGTATCAAAAGCTGCACTAAGGTCTAAAAGGACAAGTACAGAAACTAGTCCATTATCAGATGCAATGAGGAGGTCGTTAGTGACCTTCGCTAAGGCTGTTTCAGTACTATGATGGATTCTAAACCCAGATTGAAACTCTTCAAGTAAACCATTTCCCTGCAGGTGGTCAAATAATTGCGTAGCAACAACTCTTTCTAAGATTTTTGAAATGAAAGGGAGATTAGAGATTGGTCTATAGTTAGCTAAAGCTCCTGGATCTAGCGTTGGCTTTTTGAGTAAGGGTTTAATTACAGCCATTTTAAAATCCTGCAGTACATGGCCTAAAGTTAATGAAGAATTGATTATATGAAGAATAAAGCTACCAATAAGTGGGAAGACTTCTTTAAATAACCTGGTAGGAATAGGGTCTAAAAGACAAGTTGAAGGTTTGGATGAGGAAACTATTTTGTCTAACTCACAAAGGTCGATTGGAGTAAACTCATCAAGACAGACATCAAAAGAAGGAGTTGTAGTAGTTACAGTATTTAAGTTAACTGTGGGAAGAATCTGATTGATTTTATCTCTGATGGATGAAATTTTATTATTGAAAAAGTTCATAAAGTCCTGACTAGTAAGCTCTAAGGGAATGCTAGGATTAACAGAGTCCTGACTCTTTGTCAACCTGGCTACAGTACTGAAAAGAAACCTGGGATTATTCTTGTTCTCTTCTATTAATGCAGAGTAAGAACTTGTTCTAGCTTTTCTAAGAGATTTTTTATAAATTAAAAGATGATTTCTCCAAGCTAAATAGATTTCATCTAAATTAGTAGAGCGCCATTTTCTTTCTAATTGACGAGTCTTCTGTTTTAAGCTACGAGTTTCTGTGTTGAACCAAGGAGTTAGAAATCTCTGATTAGACTTTTTCTTTTTTAAGGGGGCCACCAAGTCTAGAGCCTGATGCAGAGAAGCTGAAACACTATCCACCATGTTATCAATTACAGAAGGAGCAAGCTGTCTATAGCTTATTTCCGTTGTGTTGACACATGGCATAGAGGAAACAATCTGCATAAATTTGGAAACAGCATCATCTGAGAGGCATCTACTGTAATAATATTTTTCTTTAGGAGCCAAATAGTCAGAAATAGTAAAATCAAAGGTTAACAGACAATGGTCTGACAGTACAGGGTTATGAGGAGACACTACAAGATTTTCTATTTCTATGCCATATGTCAGAACAAGGTCCAATGTATGGTGGAGGTAATGAGTAGAATTTCCTACTTTCTGAGAAAACCCAATCGAGTCTAATATTGAATTAAAAGCCACATTAAGGCAGTCACTATCTACATCCACATGTATATTAAAGTCCCCTACTATAATTATTCTATCAGATTTCAGCACTAAATCAGCTAAGAAATCAGCAAATTCGGATAAAAATTCTGAGTAGGTTGATGGGGGACAATAAACTATGGCAAATAAAATTGGGTTTAACCTAAAATTGCTAAAGTGCCCAATACTGAGGACCAGGCCCTCAAAGGAATTATAACATGTTTTTTGCTTTACATTAACTAGTAATTTGGAATGGTAAATTGTTGCTACTCCTCCTCCACGACCAGAACTTCTGGGATTTTGACAGTTTAAATAACCAGAGGGAGTTGATTCATTTAAACCAACATAATCCTATTGTCCTAACCAAGTCTCTGTAAGGGATATTAAATCAATCTGATGATCAATTAACAAATCATGGACTAACAGAGACTTGGGAGTTAGAGACCTAATATTTAATAAACCACATTTAATTTTTAGATTATGAGGAGGAACAGAGGCCAAATCATTCAATTTAGAGGCTTTATGTTTAATTTGAGTTTTACCAATATTTTGCTTTATCACTTTGGGATGCTTATGCATTATATTTTTATTCACTTTGGAGGGAGCAGACAACGATTCTCTGATGGGGAAGACAGGGGCTAAGCTGAGGGGTGGCGGATGAAGAGGAGCTGCAGAGAGGCGTGTAAGACTGCGACTCTGCTTCCTGGTCCCAACTCTGAGTAGTCATGGTTTTGGAAATTTGGATAAAAAAGATGCCAGATTGTTAGATAAATGAGAAGCACCATCCAAAGTGGGATGAATGCTGTCTCGTCTCATAAGACCAGGTTTTTCCCAAAAAGAGCTCCAATTGTCAATGTAGCCCACGTCATTTTTAGGACACCACACAGACAGCCAGCGGTTCAAGGATGACGAGCGACTAAACATGTCATCACTGGTCAGATTGGGGAGGGGCCCAGAGAATACTACAGTGGCAGACATCGTTTTTGCAAAGTCACACACCGATTCTATATTAAGTTTCGTGACTTCCGACTGTCGGAGACGGATGTCATTAATGCCGGCGTGAATAACAATTGTGGAATATTTACAGTTACTTTTAGCCAGCATTTTCAAATTTGACTCATTGTCGCCTGCTCTGGCCCCAGGAATGCATTGGACTATGGCCGCTGGAGTCTCTAGGTTCACGTTTCTGACTACAGAGTCGCCAATGATCAGAGTTTTTTCCTCAGCGGGTGTGTCGCTGAGCGGGGAAAAACGATTAGAGACGTGAACAGGTTGGTGGTGAACCGGGGCTTTGCGACTAGGCTTCCTTCTCACCGTCACCCACCCAGTCTCCTCGCTGCTGAGGAGAGCCGAGGGACCGCTGACAGGGGGGCCTAAGCTAGCTAGCTCCGCTGCAGCTAATGGGCGTCCGTCAAGATTAACTGGCGCAGACGGTGTTTCAATGCAGCGGAGCCGGGATTCCAAATCAGACAACCTCGCCTCGAGCGCCTCAAAAAGACAACATTTATTACATTTACCGTTATCACTAAAAGAGGCAGAGGTGTTGCTAAACATCTGACAGAGAGAGCACACCAGAGGAGGAGAGGAAGGAGAGCTAGTAGCTAGTAGTGCTAGCTAGCACTTGGCCGCCGCCCGGTGCTAATGGGAAACTCGACATACCGGGAACTGTAGCGAAAAGGACGCGGGTGCCGGGCTGGAGTTTAGGCGGCATGAAAGAAATATAAGACAGAATAATAAAGAGCGATGGCAAGAACCAAGCAGACTGCCCGTAAAATCTACTGGAGGAAGAAGCCCCCCAGGAGACAGCTAGCCACCAGGGCTGCTCGGAGAGGCGCTCTGGCCACCGGCAGAGTGAAGAGGCCTCGCTGTCACAGGCCCGTGGCTCTGAGAGAGATCCGTCGCTACCAGAAATCCACGGAGCTGCTCATCCGTAAGCTGCCCGTCCAGCGCCTGGTGAGGGAGATCGCTCAGGACTTCAAGACCGTCCTGCGTTTCCTGAGCTTCGCTGTCATGGCTCTGCAGGAGACCAGCGAGGCCCACCTGGTGGTCTCTTCTTCGCTAAGGGGGTCACCATCATGCCCAAAGACTTCCAGCTGGCCCGCTGCATCCGCGGAGAGAGAGCTTAGACTTTCTGCTGCACATTCACCAGCCATAATGCTCTGCACTGTGTGTCTATATATATACATTTATAGTAATATGGACATATGTGGCTGCACGGTGGCGCAGTGGTTTAGCACTGTGGCAGCACAGTTTTACCCTCGGCCGGGGGATCGCGGGGATCATGAGATCGTGGGTTCGATCCCAGCCCCCGACCAACAGTGAGCTGTGTGGAGTTTGCATGTTCTCCCCGTGTTGCGCGGGTTTACTCCGGGATTTCTCCGGTTTCCTCCCGCACACCAAAAACATGTAGGTTTAGGGCGCTCGCGCACGCAGCGACCAGCAGCCAGTGACTTGTCACCAGACTGCAAACCAAGTCTACCTACGGGTACAAATAAGTAACAAAAAAAAAAAAAAAATATGTTTACTAGATGTTGTTTTTTCTTGCCTTCTGATTGTTGCTCTGAGTGTTGCTATCCCTGTGCTGTTGCAATCCTGGAATTTCCCCATTGTGGGACTAATAAAGGCTTATCTTATCTTATCTTATCTTAGTAGCCATAGCTAATGGCTGGAGAGCACCCATGCAGGCAAACCACACAGGCAGACAGCAAAACAGGAAGTGACGATACGTTACCACAAGGAAGTGACGATCTTTTGTGTGGGAGAAGAGTCTAGACAGGGATTATCTTTTGTGTGTGAGAAGAGTCTAGAAGGATGTCATGTTATTTAACCCCTTGCATTCTGGGCAATTTTCCTAAAAATGCCAAAAAATAACGTGCCCAAAGTAAATCGAAAGCTGTTCTTCAACCCTTTGCAGCATCTTCATGGGGTTGGTCTCATTTAAAAGAAAACACTTTGAATTTTTTGGCAAAAAAACACAATCTCTCTACGTGCTCCGGCCACTGAGTTACAGTCATCTAAACATACTGAACTTGAAGAAAATAAATTTGGACACAGTGTTTTTTTGGATACAAATGCTTGCAAATAACACACAGCTGTCCGATCCGGCTGGAAAATGCAACAGAAATGTAGAACCAAGTGTTATCAAGCTGAGATCCAAATTTGGTAACAATACCACAAAAAATGAATATTTTACAC
Organism: Pholidichthys leucotaenia; assembly: GCA_020510985.1. Lineage (NCBI taxonomy): Eukaryota > Metazoa > Chordata > Actinopteri > Cichliformes > Pholidichthyidae > Pholidichthys > Pholidichthys leucotaenia. Next base: position 291,757,441 of record CM035845.1, read on the forward strand.
AGCTTTGTTCTCAGGTAGTTCCCAGGCGTTTTGGAACTGTGCCAAATTGTGCCAAATGGAACAGTTTGGAAAAACGTCTGTAACTTTTGAATAATTCAATGTAGAATCTTCATTTTGGGCTCTAATGAAAGGTCACACTCAGGGCTGTGTCTGTGTGTGTGTGTGTGGGGGGGGTTGTCCCCCCCCCGCTACAAAAGAAGGAGTTCGGCCCTCGCTACATGATGGATTACACTCCTTGCATGTTTTCACAGCGGCTCCCCCCCCCCCCCTCGCTACTGTGTGTGTGTGGGAGGGAGCCCCCCCACACACACACACAGAAGACGGCCATCGCTACATGAAGGAATAGACTCATATGCTTCCCCCCTCGGACCGGGGGGCGTTCGGACCGTGAACGCCCCCCCCCCCCCGCTCCTCTTCTGCAGCGGGGAGGGGAGGGGGGGCCTTCACGGTCCAAACACGGCAAATGAACCATTTATCGCGGCGCACACACTTCGTACTTCGTGCGCAGTACAGTTGTAATTTACCGATTGGTCAAAAGTCATTTTTGGATTACAGTTTTCAGGGAGAAATAATAATTAAGCTTATAACACCTTACCGCTTCACAGCAGCAGAGTCCTGGCGAACTTCTCTTCCCCATTGTCAGACGAACGCGACGCTGCTCGGCTCGTGGATCCCGATCAAACATAATTCCAATATTGCGGTTTTGGTGAATGATTTACGACCTTTGTCGTCGGCCTCCGTCAGTCTATGATGACGGAAGAGAATCTTAAACGTCTATTCTGCTGGAATGAGTGCAGGTCCCACTTGTGGGTGGTCTCCATGCTGCGGGGTCTGTAGCAGATTCGTCCAGCGTCCTTTGTTTTCATCTGCTGCAGCAGTAAATCTCTCTTCACCCAGCCTGAATTTCTGTGCTTCAATTGGCTCCTGCATTCACAGTAGGTGGGTCCTCCTTCCTAGGTTTTCATTCATTGGCTCTTCAAGGTTTCAGAAACCCAATTCAAGGCTCTTATTAGTCGAATGAGAGGTCAATCAGATGAACTAATCTGTTCGCGGCTGTCTGCTTTTTTTTTTTTTTAGTGGCGCTTGGACGCCACTACATCACCATCACCACCTACATCACCACAATCTGGACTATGCGTCCGAGTGCGCACGAGGGCGCAGGAATGCGCCCTCATGCGTCCTAGGACGCAGAGACTTGCCCGCCCGCGGAACAACGGAGCGCAAGGGGTTAAGGGAAGAGTTCCTACTTGTATGCCATTCTGTCTATGCTCCTTGTGTAAGTCGTGTAATAAACCGCCTGAACCAAATCAGCCTCATTATTTACACGCTCCACAATGCAGCTTTTTTTTTCAGTGCCCTAGGACACAGAGACGTGACTGCCCGCGGTATCCCGGAGTGCAAGAGGTTAATATAAAAATTTATAACAAAAAAGTAATGTTATTTTCAAAATATTTTTCATTTTTTTTAATTTCAATATAAAAACTGTCTCAAAAGTAGCAAATTTATGCAAAAATGATTCAAATTTAGGAGGAATAAATAAAAATAGTAGAATTAAAAGAGAAAAGGCACAGATTTGTGAAAAAAACCTTCCTATATGGGCAGGAATCATCAAGTACTAAGGCACAGTGACATGTTTTTTTCTGTCATTTCTCTGCAGCTGATAGAGGGTTGTTGAAGAGTGGAGCAGTGACCATCGGGGCTGGTGGAGTCTTCACTACTGTGACCAGTGATATCACAGTAAGGGTTTGTGGGGCAGCTGGAATAGTGGAATGATGAAAGAATTCTGATTTGATGATGATTAAAGCTGTCAGAGTAAAATGGAACACAATATTGTGTAGAAACAGTTAAATGACTCTGACACTAAAACTAATTTTTTTCTAAAGAAGTTTTGACCTCTGAAATGACAGCATGGATGTGTTTGTGTTACATGACAGGTGGGTGTGACATATTCATAGAATTCAAATATTTCAGTTATTTTTGTGACTCATATTCACACCAAAGTTATTTTGAGGACAGTACATGCGGTCTCATCACATGCAGTAGAGGTTCTGATACACACATCACTGACTCTGGTTACATGGTCACATAAGCCAGTTATTGGGAATAAACTGAAAATGGCAATAGTCAGTTGTTTTGTGTTTACATGCACTGATTAAATTGATTATTGGAGGGTTAACCACTTGAGTTAATGACCATAGTTACATGGCCACTTGAATAATTAGATAACTCCAGAAATCCAGTCATAACCCGTTTATCCATGTACATGTAACCATGGTCACTGTTGGACTCTCCCTCGTCTTGTGTTTGGGAGGACAGCATCAGTCCTCAGTCTGGGTTTGTCAGTTTTGGTTCTTGTGAATTACTCTCTCTTAGAATGGGCCTGCACATTGATTAAGTTTAATTTCCTCATTAATATCTTTGTTTTACTTCAACATAAAAAAACCTCGCAATTTATGTGCAGTCATAAATGTTTGAGCTTGGAGATGGAAATGTTTTGTGGAAATAAAGGTACTGCATACAGTTTTTGTTGTTGTACTCCTTAATAATAATAATGGATTAGATTTTTATGGCACTTTTCATGTCAAGTGACATCTCAAAGTGCTTACAGTGAGTCCATTATTCATTTAATCCAGACAGACATTGATAGTTGTAAGTTGGTTGGTTCGTTGTTCATCCGTCATTCTCGACGATGACCAAGGACATTACAGGGAAGAGGACTGGGTGCGGAGTGTCCGGCTGTGGCTGATCAGTCCGATGTGGGCATGGAAGGCTCTGCCACAGGTTGGGCACAGGTGGTCTGTGCAGGCAGAAGATACAGGGGTGGCTCTGGACTTGCGAAGCTCACATTTTCTCTGGGCCTTGGCAATTCTATTGAGCTCAAAGGAGGCAGCACCTTTGCTGGTACAGCAACGCCAGTCTGGTCACTCTAGTGCTAGGGTCTTCCAGGTGGCAGAACTGATGTCAAAGCTCTTCAGGGAGGCCTTAAGAGGCCTTTGTAGTGCTTCTTTTGACCACCTTGTGAGTGCTTGCCCTCTGCTAGTTCACCGTAGAACAGTCTCTTTGGTAGAGGTGAGTCAGGCATACGAACAAGGTGGCCAGCCCACCTAATCTGAGCTCTCTTGAGCAGGGTGTGGATGCTAAGTGGCTCACAGAGGACCTCTGTGTCAGGGATTTTGTCCTGCCAGGTGATCTTTAGGAGCTTTCTGAGGCAGTTCAGGTGGAAGCGGTTTAGCTTTCTGGCATGGCACTAGTAGACTGTCCAGGTCTCGCAGGTGTACAGTAGGGAAGGCAGAACAACTGTCTTGTACACCTTCAGTTTTGTGGTCAGCCTGATGCCTCTCCTTTCCCACGCTGTTGCACATAGCCATCCAAATGCTGAGCTTGCCTTGGCAATGCCCGAATTGACCTCATTGTCCATGTTGTATATGAACTTGTCAACAGCCTTGAGGGTCTCCACATTGACAGTGATGGCTGGTTCCACGTAAGTCTTCTGCGGTGCAGGTTGGTGCAGCACTTTGGTTTTCTTCGTACTGATTGTGAGCCCAAAGTTGTCACAAGGAGTGGAGAAGCAGCTCATGCTCTGCTGTAACTGGGCCTCTGTAGCGGTGTTGAGTGCGCAGTCATCTGTGAACAGGAAGTCACACACTGAGTCCCCTTCCACCTTGGTTTTGACTTGGAGCCTCCGCAGGTTGAAGAGCCTGCCAGCCATCCTGTACCTGATCCTGATGGCGCTTTCTTCATCATCGCAGAAGGCATCAGACAGCATGGCTGTGAACATCATGCTGAAAAGTGTGGGCACGAGTACACAGCCCTGCTTGACCATGCTGGTGACTGGGAAAGCTTCGGAGGAGTCTCCATCGTCCAGTACTCAAGCAAGCATGCTGTCGTGTAACTGGCGCACCATGCTGATGAACTTATCCGGGCAGCCGAACTTTGCCATGATCTTCCACAGCCCCTCACGACTGACGGCATCAAAAGCCTTGGTCAGATCTACAAAAGTTGTGTAGAGGTCCCTGTTCTGCTCTTGACACTTCTCCTGAAGTTGGTGTGCAGCGAAGATCATGTCAGCAGTTCCATGACCATCTCGGAAGCCACACTGGCTCTCTGGCAGGTGACTGCCTTCAATGTGCTGAATGAGACGGTTGACAAGGACTCTTGCGAAGATCTTGCCGGCGATGGCAAGGAGAGAGATCCCACGGTGGTTGTCGCAGAACTGTCTGTTTCCTTTTCTCTTGTAGAGATGGACAATGGAGGTGTCCTTGAGCTCCTGGGGAATAACTTCCTGCTGCCACATGGTCTGAAAGAGCTCGGTGAGTTTCTGTATTAGAACTGGCTCTCCTGCATTGTAGATTTCAGCTGGAATGGAGTCAGAGCCTGGTGCTTTGCCGTTCGAAAGGAGTTTGATCACTTTTTGGACTTATGATTCTTTTGGAGATTCTGCCAGAGACGTGTTCACCTCTATTTGGGGCATGCGAATGATGGCTTCTGCACTGATGGACGAAGGTCTGTTCAGGACGCTGCTGAAATGTTCTGCCCATCTTTCCAGGATTGCGTTCTTGTCGGTGAGGAGAGTGGACCCGTCAGCACTGAGCAGTGGTGATGTTCCAGAAGATTGAGGCCCGTACATGGTCTTAAGGGCATCGTAGACACGTTTGGAGTTGTTGCTGTCAGTGTACTGCTGTATTTCATCTGCCTTTTTGCTGAGCCAGAAGTCCTGCATCTCTCTGAGCTTTGCCTGCACCTTTCCTTTGATGGAGTTGAAGGTTGCCTTCTTAGAGGCAGATCTGCTGTCTTGCTGGTATGCTCTGCGGGCTTCACGCTTCTCACCAAGTAGCTTTTTTTTTTTTTTTTTTTTTTTTTTTTGTTACTTATTTGTACCCGTAGGTAGACTTGGTTTGCAGTCTGGTGACAAGCCACTGGCTGCTGGTCGCTGCGTGCGCGAGCGCCCTAAACCTACATGTTTTTGGTATGCGGGAGGAAACCGGAGAAATCCCGGAGTAAACCCGCGCAACACGGGGAGAACATGCAAACTCCACACAGCTCACTGTTGGTCGGGGGCTGGGATCGAACCCACGATCTCATGATCCCCGCGATCCCCCGGCCGAGGGTAAAACTGTGCTGCCACAGTGCTAAACCACTGCGCCACCGTGCAGCCATTTTGGATGTCCTCATCGTTTTCATCGAATCAGTCTTGGTGTTTGTGCATGTTCTGGCTCAGATGAGTGAGTGAGGTGTCGTACACCATGTCTCTGAAAGCAGCCCAGTCTTCTTCTGCTCTGTACGCCCCAAGGTCAAGCTGATTAAGCTTGCTGTCCAGGTCCTCACTGAGGTTCTGTCGCACAGAGTGCTGTTCCAGCTTGCTGACATTGAGTTGCTTGTTTGCCTTGTTCCCCTGTGGACGCCGTTTGGGCTGGATGTGCATGTTGAGCTTTGAGAGAATGAGTCTGTGATCCGTCCAGCAGTCTGCCCCACACATTGCCTTTGTCATGCTAACGTCCTGCCTGTCTCTCCTTCTCACAATGATGTAATCGATCAGATGTGTGGGTCAGATGATCAGATGTGTGGATGTATCCAGGAGGCCTTGTTGCGATTAGGCAAGCGATAGACGGTATTCGTGATCAGAAGGTCATAAGAGGCACATGTCTTCAACAGGAGAAGACCGTTGCTGTTGCACTTTCTAACTCCATTTCTCCCAAGGATTCCCTCCCATGTCTGGTAGTCTGTACCAACTCTGGCGTTAAAGTCTCCAAGAACAATTAATTTGTCATCCTCTGGTACATCTTCAATGAGAGTCTCCAAGTCCTCATAAAACTTGTCTTTGATCTCATCTGGGTTCATCATAGTGGGGGCATATGCACTGATGAATGTGGCATGGTGTTTTCCTTCAGAGGGGGAGCTGCAGGGTCATGAGGTGGTCATTGGTTCCTTTGGGGAGGCTGGTAAGCTTGTTGATCAGATTGGATCTGATTGCAAAACCCACCCCTGCTTCAGGGCGTTCTTTGCTGTCTCGGCCGCTCCAGAAAAAGGTGTAGCCTGCTTTGACTTCTGTCAGCTGACCTTCGTCTGCAAACCTGGTCTTGCTCAGAATCAGAATCAGAATCAGAATCAGAATCAGATTTATTGCCATTGTTCATGTAGTACACAAACTAGGAATTTGTCTCGGTGCAATGCTGCAACATTAAACATGATAAAATAAAAGAAATAAAAAAACTATACATGCAATAAAGTGTAGAATGAGTAATACTAGTCAAAGCAGTTTTTAAATATATTAGCGAGCAGCAGATATTGTGGAGTACCACATAGTGCAGTCGGTAATGCAAAAAGAAAACTGATGATTGACGTGAGTCTGGTTGAGCTGCTGTACATAGTGCACGAGAGTCAATAGGTCACTTAGTGTTCAGCAGTCTGATGGCAGAGGGGAAGAAGCTGTTCATGTGACGGGAGGTTTTAGTCTGAATGGACCGAAGTCTTCTACCTGAGGGGAGGGGGGCAAACAGTACGTGACCAGGGTGTGAAGGGTCGGCTATGATCCGGCCAGCACGCCTCCAGGTCCTGGAGATGTACAGGTCCTGGAGAGATGGGAGCTTGCAGCCGATCACCTTCTCAGCAGCGCGCACGACGCGCTGCAGCCTTAGTCTGTCCCTGGCAGTGGCTCCTGCGTACCACACGGTTATGGAGGTGGTGAGGATGGACTCGATGATGGCTGTGTAGAACTGCACTAACATCTTGGTGGGTAGCTTGAGCTTCCTCAGCTGCCGCAGGAAGAACATCCTCTGCTGGGCCTTTTTGATGAGGGAGCTGATGGTCGGCTCCCACTTGAGGTCCCTGGTGATGGTGGTGCCTAGGAAGCGGAAGGAATCTGCAGTGGTGATGGGAGAGCCTGTGAGGGTGAGGGGGGGCAGAGGGGTTGTGACGTTCCTGAAGTCTACAATCATCTCCACTGTCTTCAGAGCGTTCAGCTGCAGGTTGTTGTGGCTGCACCAGGACGCCAGCTGGGCCACCTCTCTCCCGTAGGCAGACTCGTCGCCGTTGGAGATGAGCCCGATGAGGGTGGTGTCATCCGCAAACTTGATCAGCTTGACAGACTGGTGGCTGGAGGTGCAGGAGTTGGTATAAAGGGAGAAGAGTAGGGGGGAAAGTACACAGCCCTGGGGTGATCCGGTGCTGATGCTAACAGAGTCTGAGACAGTCTTTCCCAGCCGCACATGCTGCCTCCGGTCTGTCAGGAAGTCGGTGATCCACCTGCAGAGGGAGTCAGGCACGTTGAGCAGGGACAGTTTGTCCCGGAGCAGAGCGGGGCGGATGGTGTTGAATGCAGAGCTGAAGTCCACAAACAGGATCCTGGCGTAGGTTCCTGGGGAGTCCAGGTGCTGCAGGATGGAGTGGAGGGCCAGGTTGACTGCATCGTCTACAGACCTGTTGGCTCGGTAGGCAAACTGCAGCGGGTCCAGGAGGGGAGTGGTGATGGACTTGAGGTGGGGCAGGACCAGGCGCTCAAAGGACTTCATGACTACAGAGGTGAGCGCTACAGGTCTGTAGTCGTTAAGTCCAGTGATCCGTGGCTTCTTGGGGACAGGGATGATGGTGGAGGATTTGAGGCAGGTCGGCACGTGGCATAGCTTAAGGGAGGTGTTAAAAATGTCTGTGAAGACAGGAGTCAGCTCTTTCGCACAGTGTCTCAGGGTGGAGGGAGACACGCTGTCCGGACCGGGGGCCTTGCGTGGGTTCAGTCTGGAGAACTGTCTGTGCACGTCCTGCTCACTGATGACAAGGGCAGGGGAGGAGGAGGGGGGGCGCCTTTGATGAAGTAGGGACCGTGGAGGCAGTGGAGCTGGGGGGAGGGGGGAGTTGGACACAGCTGACGAGGTGTCAAAATGGGCATAGTGTTGGGACAGTCTTTGACAAAGGGCTTTGTCATCCTGACACTTAGAAGCCTGAGGCCGATAGTTGGAGATTTGCCTCAGTCCTCTCCACACAGAAGCAGAGTCGTAAGCCGTGAACTGCTGCTGGAGTCTCTCAGAATACACAGATTTAGCTCTCCTCAGCTCTCTGTTAAACCGATATTTAACCTCCCTGTAGCAGTCCCTGTCTCCACTTTTCAACGCTGCTTCCTTCTCCTTCCTGATCTGTCTGAGCTTAGCTGTGAACCAGGGCTTGTCGTTGGAGTAAGTCACCCTGGTGCGCGATGGAAGAATGCTCTCCTCACAAAAGTGGATATATGAGTTCACAGTGTCCGTGTACTCATCCAGATCATGTGTGGCTCCTTTAAACATGCCCCAGTCAGTTATTTCCATGCACGTGTTCAGCTTCTCCTCAGCTTCACTGGTCCATTTCTTCATAGAGCTCACAACAGGTTTAGTGAGCTTCAGTCTCTGTTTGTATGTGGGAATGAGGTGGACCATCACGTGATCAGATAGCCCGAGCGCAGCACGGGGAACAGCGTGATACGCATCCTTCACTGTAGTGTAACAGTGATCCAGCGTGTTCTTTCCTCTGGTGGGGCATTTAATAAACTGTTTGTATCGGGGGAGATCGTGGCTCAGATTGCTCTGGTTAAAGTCGCCAACCACAATAACCAGAGAGTCCAGGAAAGTCCGCTCCGTATGTTGGATGTGATCTGCGAGCGCGCGCTGAGCCTCGCGCGTGTCCGCGTCGGGCGGGACGTAAACAGCGGCCAGGATGAATGAAGCAAACTCCCGCGGGGAATAAAATGGCTTGCAGTTAATAAAAAGATATTCCAGGGCGGGAGAACAGTGTTTGGAAATCACCGTTACATCAGAGCACCAGCTGCTGTTAATGTAAAAGCAGACTCCTCCTCCTGAGGACTTACCGGAGAGCTCTGTGTCACGATCAGCACGAAACAGCTGAAAACCCTCGAGGAGCAGCGCACTGTCCGGTGTATTTTCCCTGAGCCAGGTCTCAGTAAAACAGAGGGCAGACGAGGAAGAGAAGTCCTTAAAACGCATCAGCAGTCTCAGTTCATCTACCTTGTTAGAGAGAGAATTGGCGTTGGAGAGAAATATGCCAGGCAAAGCCGTGCGCGTGCCTCTCCTGCGAAGCCGTACGAGAGCGCCCGCTCGCCTTCCTCTCTTTCGCCGTCTCACTTTTTGAGCTAAACAGTGAACCAGATCGGCGGCAGGAGCTAAAAAAAACTGGGAGTAGGTCCGTGGGAGTGAAAGTCCTGATATTTAGAAGCTCTTCTCGGGTGTAAGAGCAGGCAGACACACAACTGACAAACAAAAACAAACAAAGAAGGGCGCAGCGAGACACCATGGCGGCCATTGTGGGCGCCACCTTGGATCGAAAAAAACATCCACATTGCAGCTCTGAGCTGCAATGTGGATGTTGTACCTGCTGAGTTCTCTTGTGACAAGTGCTGTCCATCTCTCACGTCTGTCCGCTTTGGAGCTGTCCATGAGCGTTCGCACATTCTAAGTGCCAATGGTGAGTGATGTCACCTTAGTTGATTTCTTCTGAGAATTTTGACTGCTTGGGTGGGATCCCCACCAGCCGCGGCTTGCTGGCCAGGATGTAACGAAGCAGGCTATGTTTAGGGCACCTTTTCTAGCACCTTCCTCAGGCCATGGAGGTGAGCAAAGCGAATCCTAAAGAGCGCTGCTCAGACACCTGGGGACCCGACGAACTCCACTGCTGCTTCGGTCCAGTAGAAAGAGACCCTATGCCCTGGGCCACCTGTGTGTGGGATTGTGGCTACAGCTTCCAGTGTATCTGCACCTGCTGCTTCGTCACTTGCCCATCACCACTTGGAGGGGGGGGGGGTGAGAAAGAATTTTTTTTGGGGGGGTGATGTCTTGACTTGCGCGTGAATTTGATTTAAGTGAGGGAAAATTGCTCAGGGTCGTCAGCCTCACTCTTTCGTCCCAGCCTATCTGGATCCAGTGGCAAGACGTAGTCAAGATGGCTGGAGATAGGTTAGGATGCAGTGGATGGCCAGCAGTGTTCTACGTGTCTCACTGTGCCCTAGTTGCGCTCCACAACGCTTTGCTGGGTCTGCCTTCCTGCCCGTTGAGCCAATCTGGTGGTTTCCTCCACGCAGTCCGCCAGGTCCAGTCTACGCATGCATAGGTAGACAAGCCCTACCTCACCAAGGTTTTGAAACTCATCGACTACCCTCACCTGGTTTCACCCACCAGTCAAAGCGGTTTACTGGGGTGTGGCCGCTGTTGCATGCAAGCAGCTACTTGAAGCCACAGGTGAGAGTTGAGTGCCAAGTGGGAACCAAAGCGGACCGACCACCCGGAGGTGCAACTTTTGCCCCGTCAGAGGTACTATCCCTCCCTGACACTCCATACACCCCAGTTGTAAGTTACTACTGCAGCCACACCTGCCCTGGGGCAGACTGACGGAAATGTGGCTGCCGATCCACACCAACAGCCTCTCCGACCACTACCGAACATTTAATACACATTCAAACCCAGTGTCATGGACACTGTAGGCAAGGTAGGTAAAGTGTCTTGCCCAGGGACACAACGGCAGGATGGCTGGAGAGAACATGATTTGAACTGCCAACCTTCTAGTTATTAGATGACCCGCTCTACCTCTACCTCTACCACTGCCACCCACATTTCCGTCCTCCGTTCCATTTTTGCTGGGCACCAAACTGGACAGCCAGGAGTTCCATATTTATATGGTCTTTGGCATGACCCAGCCGGGACTTGAACCCTGACCTCCCGGTTCTGGGGTGGATGCTCTACCTCTAGGCCACCACTCCGGTGTTATGTTGTTTCTGCTGTCTCAAACATCTTTCTCCTTTCTGTGTCTGCTGGAACCCAAACATCTGGATCACTTTCTCAGCTTGATTTGTGCATTCATAAGCTGCACAGAAAATCATGTTGAGAACCTGATCTGTGAACATTTTAGGATTTTATTGTTTTTAGCATTAAAATCCAAGTTATGAAGTCAAACCCTTCTCTGACATTAAAGGAAAATATTCATTTTCCACAATTATATGATGTTACAATATTGATGAATAAAAAAACAGAAAAAAAGCTTGCTTTTTGAATTACTGGTGCTGTTATTATCTATTTAATAAATTCAATTATGTAACCCCAGTCACCACCTGGAAGAGGAGGCAATGGTGCCAACAGGCTGCTCACTGGTATTAGCTGACAATAATTTGTCAGGCCGAAGTTCAGAGAGTGAATAATGAGAAGAAGAAGAAATCTCTATTGTCATTCAGTCCATACAGCCAATCATGTACAATAGAACAAAATTACATTTCTCCTATCTACAATGTTAATCATATGTAGAATCAGAGCGGTCGTTGCCATGCAAGGCGCTGCCACAGACAACTTCTCCTTCCCCCATTCTATTACGCTGAGCACCAAGCTAGAAAGCAGAAAGTACCATTTTTATATGGTCTTTGGTATGACCCAGCCAGGACTTGAACCCCCAACCTCTTGGTTGTGGGGCGGATGCTCTATCAACTAGGCCACGAGTGGTGATTTTTATTAATTTTTATTTAAAAAATATAATTTCATGGCATTTGTACTACACTGAATGTTTTCATATGACAGACTGTTGCACCTTGACTACATTGTGTTATAAAGGCCTCTTCTTTTATTTAATATTTTCCACCCTGCTTAGTCACTAGTTTTCAGAGTAGTGTAATTTTTATATACTAGTTCATCTCAGTAAATAGAATATCATGATTTGTATTTTAATTTCAAAAACTATAATCAAAATTGAATAAAAAAAGGACTGAAATATGTCCTTGTGCCTGCAATGAATATTGAAGATATGAAAGTTTATTTTTTTGAACAATAAAAAAACCCTTTTTCATAATATTCAAATTTACTGAGAGGCACTAAAGCATTATATTTACATTCACACACAGAAAATCTTTCCTAACTTGAAAGGTTTAGGAGTAACGTGCACGGCCCCTGGTAACTTAGCTAAATCACATTAAACTTACTGACAGCAGTTTTTTTACTACATATTTTCAATTCAGATAATTCCGCCTAATCTTACAAAATAACCCATTGTATTCAAAAGTTGATAATTCAGTAATCAGCACACTGAAGCCATAATACAAGGTAAGGCTACACAGCTAGGCAGTGATATTTACACTGCAGCGTTCATCAGTGTAATCCAGCAGTTCTCCTTCCCTCCAAAACATACAGTACTTTGACAGTCTTTTTAAAGGGTACCTGTAGTGAATTTTAATAGATAACTATTTCAAAGGATCAAGTATGATACTAGAGGTTCCGTCTGGTAAACTTGGCCATGATTCCTTGTCAAATACGCATGAGTTTCAAGTCACTGCTCTGACAGTCAGTCATGGTCAGCGACATCTTGCCTCCTACATGGGCTGTTGCAGCACCCGTAGTGACGCACAGTCGTTGCTTTGTGTGATTGGCTGGGCTGCAGTGGACTGGTCACTGACCAGTGTGGCTGGCATTTGCATTATTTTCCTGGTTATAATTTATAAAAAGTAAAATCAGAAGTAACACCTCAAATCCTCAATATGCATCATTCTGTCATGGACAGCGAGAGCACGCCCCTCCTGTCCCGTCTCACCTTCACCAACTCATCATTACACCTGAGGCAGAAGACGCACATGCTCCCGCTCATCACCCAGCGTACTTAAGGAGGCTCTCTCCGCGCATTCAATGCTGGCTCGTCTGGGTATGCTGCCCCGTTTAAGGACAAGCAAGTACAGTTTGACAAACTTAGACACGTTGTCTAATTTTTTTTCTCTCTCTTCCTCAGGTTGCTGCCACCGTGCAGGTGTGTCTCTGGGACTGCACGCGCTCCTCTGCCACATCTCCGCCATCCCTCAGCTTCCAACCTCCACCTGGTCAGGCACCACCAGCTCTTCCCCTTCACCCTGCTGGTTCATCTATTTCCCGCTGGGGCCTTACCAGTTTCCCCCCTTGGAACCCAAGTAAGTGACAATTTGGCTTGCCCATTTCCCCCTACTCCATTCCTCCTCTCACAGCTCTCGTCTTCTCTCCGCAGGTTGATTCCTCTGGTGAGTGACTGTTTCCATAGCTGTGCATTTATTTTGAAATCTATTAAATTCTCAAACATGCCCCTTCGTGTGGTTGTTCTCCTGTTGCTGTTGCATCATGCACGTGAGCTGTCAGCTAATAAAAACCATGACATCATTCATTAAAATATTAATTTTTAATTATTTTTCCCTCTTGTGAAAAACAGAAATTAAATAATGAGAATGAACCCATTGAACACTTATCTGAAGGGATAGGACAATTCATAATGCAATATCTTTTATTCAAAGGTCGGACTGAGTGATTAATCTTATTTACTTAATCCTCGCAAGCCTCCTCTGCCCTCTCTGGATTGTATAGATAACCATTTAAACCCACTTAATCATAGGGATTGGCCATTGTTTACTTGACCGTGGTAAGGGTCGATTCAGACTACAACATTTGGACCAAATTTTACTTACATTTTGGCAAATGTCTGGCTCTGCTGGCAAAAGTTGATAAAAGTTAATGATGGTTGGTGTTTGTTGGCAAACGCTGGCGAAAGTTATATTCCTTGAATATTTTCAGCATGCTGAAAATTTGCCAGTGTTTGGAAATAAACTGGTGAAAGTTGGGCTCAGGTTGTAAAAGTTCCTGAGTGCTGGGCTAAGTTATGCAGGGTTCGCCTAAGTTAAGCTCCATTAGCAAACGTTGACTGAAATGCTGGTAGAAGCAGATGTTTTTAGACTGAAACTCACTTCAGACATCCACAGATGATAGAGAAATGGAGAGAAGGGGGAATTAAAAAAAGAAAAAAAATATTCTCCCAAAAACGTGACAGCCTAAAAGAAAAGAAAAAAAATCTCCTCACTAAGAAATTTACTGTTTTTAATTTTCTGCTCCGTGCGTAATCATTCTCCAGGATTTGTGGAGAATCAAACAGCACTGATGTGGCTTTAAAAAGTAAATGACATTTAATGGGATTTTATGTTATTTAAATGGAGAGAGTTGTAACAGTCAAAATATAATCACCTGCTATTTTATTTATTTATTCCATCCACTTTCAAATTTTAATTGCAGACTTAGTGTTGGAGTCTATAGGCATTATTGTATTTTTTTTTTTAGTGGAATGAATGAATGAATGAATGAATGAACAGGGGAAAAAGGTATGCAGAAGTAACTACATAGGAATATAAAACGAAAATAAAATTCTGCCTCCACAAATGCTGATCTTTATATGAGCATCATCTGATGCTGATGTCAGCTGACCTGTGCTGAGTATTTCTCAGATTTTTCAAAATGTCCATAAAAGTCGGTCCGACAATTATTGTATGAACCCAGCTTAAGCTGGAATCAACGACTGAATGTCACCTCCGGCTGGAAATAGCTGCTCCCCATTGTTTTTGTCCGAGTGGGTTTCATGGGATACAATTATTCAGTATACTGATTAGGGATGAGCCAATACCACTTTTTCAAGACCAATACTGATACCAATAATGTGACTTTGAGTATCGGCCGATACCGATCCAAACCCAATACCGTCTCTCTTATTTAAAACAACAGTACAGAACATACTTTGGTAATGACTGGTTGCATTTTGCATACATATAAAAACAAATTTAAAAGTCAAAGAATATATTGCAAATTTGACTTAGTTCAGCAATACTGCTGCTTTTTTAAATTTTAAACTTTGCAGCATTTCACTAGTCAGCACTATGTAAACATGCATTCTGAAGTTTTAAGTGCAAGTTTATTGCAAAACTTTAAAGCTGAGTATTTAAGTAAACATTCAGATGAAATTCAAAGTGCCACTGCATGAGGTAAAAAATGCTGTAGATCTGAAAATAAAGGAACTAACCCTTTAAGTTGTATTTTTGTCATCCATTATTTATTATTATTATTATTATCATCATCATCATCATCATCATCATCATCATAAGTATTCTCCTGGTGCACAGTTTATTTAGGAGTTTATTCTCTGTAAATAGTTTTTATGTTTGCTCTTATTTCAAAGTCATCCCTGTTCCATTTCATGTAGCCTTGTTAGTTCTTGTATAGTCCTGCTTCAAATTCACTGGTTATGATTTGCTATTTATGTTTCTGTCACCTACCTCTCGTCAGCTGTAACTGTCCATCTAAAGGTAAGCCCATTTTATGTCTTCATTCCTGCTCCTGTGGTTTTTACTTTCAGTTTCCTTCTTTTAGTTTCACCTTTAGCGTATCTCAGCAGTAAAACAGCGGCTGCTGCTGCACGACACACTTGGTTCTGCTCGGATCTTGAGAGGATTCAGCATACTTTTTTGCTGCCGTGATACTTTTGCAAGTGTTCTATCAAGTTGGATGTGTAAAACTGTAAATGTTGGTACTGTGGTGGCATGGTGTGGGGGATTCTCCACCCAGAGTCGGGAGCCGGGGGGAAGAGGGAATAATGGACTGAAGGAGGAAGTGGTACTGGGGGCTCCCAGACAGGACAAAAAGAACTATTCTTCCCCCGGGGAGTTCAGGAGGCACCAGAGCCGCTGGAGGAAGAGGGTGTGAGAAGCAGTACTGGCGTTATGTGATGTTAATGTGCCACACATATCTTTGTTCCACTGAATGTATTGTTGTCGGGCTCTCTGGGTCTGAAGGCATGGAATTAAAGGTTATAAAAAGAAGGTGCTCAGAGACCCAGTCAGAGTTGTACTGTACTTGATGTTGGAGGAGGAAAAAAGTTTGTGTGTCGTCCAAGCTCACTGCCTCATCTGCTTTCTTCCTCCACAGTGCCACACAGCAACATAATGAGGCGAGTCCCATAGACAGGCTCCAGTGATTTGACACTGGTTGCCTCTGTTTACAGAAGCCGTGTGCAGTGTGGC
Organism: Pholidichthys leucotaenia; assembly: GCA_020510985.1. Lineage (NCBI taxonomy): Eukaryota > Metazoa > Chordata > Actinopteri > Cichliformes > Pholidichthyidae > Pholidichthys > Pholidichthys leucotaenia. Next base: position 291,773,246 of record CM035845.1, read on the forward strand.
TGAGAACAGGATCGCGCCTTCATTTTATTACTATTACCGTATCGGCTCGGTAAATTACTTCTATTCCTTACCGGTACCGATCAACCCATTTTGCCTGGATCGAACCCAATACCGATACGGTGGATCAGATCGGCTCATCCCTAATACTGACTCTGAGGGGTTGTTTTTACTGAATAAGCGCATTTTTGGTTTATAAGTAATAGATAAAGCACAGTTAATGTTGTTATATTGACCAGTACCGGTTCCCTTTAAAGCTGCTCTTTATATCATAATCCATTTAAATCTGTTTATTATAAGTTTTAACAATGCACCTACCGATAGGTATTCTGAATATTTACCTAATATGGCTAAAAAAATGCTGTTGATACTGCAGATTGTCACAGCTGCCATTGACACACCATTATAGAAAGGCCGTTGTTTGGAACTATTTGGAGCTCCATGAACCACGTGACCGGGCAGCAGCGAGATCAAAGAGTGTCGCAACTCTCATATTATACGGCGCTGGTTACACCACAAAGTTCCTTTACGGCGGTGGCTATGTGTTTTTTGGTCATATAAGCATAATTAGCATAGCTGACTACATTCTATTCATCTTGATTTAAAATCTCAATCACGAGCCTTGCCTCGGGTGTGCTGGCTGTGCGTGATGTGGGATGCTTTCTGCTGAGACACTGTAACATCCGATGTTGTAGGATGCTAGCTCGCCACTGGACTTTGCCATGTACACACTGCACGTTTTCCTTCAATTTGAGCTTGAAATGATCCCAGACTTGAAATACTTTTGTTGTTTTTTTAAATTTTCTTTCTCTTTGCTGGCCCGTCACTATGTTACTCTGACATGGCGCTGTTAAACAAATCTGCATTTTGTTTAGGTAGCGTGACCGGAAGAAGGTTGCACTGGAAGGAGGTCATATAGACCAGAAGTGCTACATTAAACAACACGTCAAAGCATAAATTTTGAATCGAGAAATTTTTGTAATTGAATTATTTGAATTATTCAAGTAATCATTGCAGCCCCAGTACATAATAAGACATCAGTGATATCAGCCAAGACAATAATGAGATGGGAAACTGAACAAAAAAACAAAGCAAAAACAAAAAGACTCAAGGAAATAACCCTAGAAATAAACTAGAAAGTGAGAAAGACCAGGAAAACATTCACAAAAACAGTTAAACTAATTCAAATCCACAACAGAAGAAAACAGGATTTTCAATAAAAACTGCATATACATACAACGACCACAGCAATAAAACTAATATTGAAATTTTGACATTTAACTTCATGTGACAGAGTAGCAACCTTATTCTTATGACTGAAAGAAGAATTTATGTTTCCCGTGTTCTAGTTTCAGATTTTTAAAGTCATTTTTGCATTGTGAAAACGCACATGGCCTCAGAAATCTGGTAGATGTTATAAATTTCCAAGAGATAATTTCATGATAATTATAAACGTAATCTCACTAAAGCAATCTAACAAAACAGAGGAAATTGTCTTTTCTTAATTGACTTTGATCGCTAAATACTACATGACCACCACTCAATGTTATACCCCCCTCCCTGTATTGCAGGCAAAACTAAGATTAATCCTTCTGGCAAAAACTATGAGAAATGACACCCACACAAATGACAGTCCTTGCCAGTGCATATGAGCGATTGCTACATTAGGTCAGTAGAGAACATCTGCTCTGACAGTTATGATGCTAAAGGATCTCCGACTCTGACCCTCTCTCTCTCTCTCTCTCTCTCTCTCTCTCTCTCTCTCTTGCTCTCTCTCACACACACACACACATCCACACACACACACCCACACAAATCTGACAAACTGGAACACTTCCTTTAAAAGACATATTTACCATGGTGTTAAGGTTGAGGTAAGTTAAAATAGTGGATCATGACTTCATGTTCTCCTGGCAAAATATTTGTTTTTATTTAATGCGCGCGCGCGCACACACACACACACACACACACACACACACACACATCACACACATTTTAGCAGTTCTAACACCAGTGGCTCGCGGCAGCCACAGATAATGCTGTAAGGAGCCGGTCAATACTAATTCAGTCACCCTAACCGGCTTAGCACTGACCAGTCACTCTGCATGCATGTGAGTGTGTGTGTAAGTGAGAGAGAGAGGAAGGAGTGTGTTTGCATGTTTTCCCTTTCAGTGAATGTGTATGTGTGTAACCCATTTAGCGTTCCCCATACATATTTCTTTGCTGTAACATGAGGCGCAGCTGTAGACCAGATCAATAGAAATGTTTCTTTGTTAATGAAGATGTGTCCAGTTTGTGTATATGTTGGGGGTGGGGAGGAAGGGCACTTAAGCTGACCACTGCGTCTGACCACAATGGTCAGTCAGTGGACGATTTATACAGCCCACAAAAATCCGCCGCTAACACTCACACACAAACAGACACACAGAAATGTACGTGTTGTCATTCCAGTTCAAGGGCATCTACCTTCAGTTTGTGATGGCATTTTAGCAAAGTAGAGGACACTCAAAGAGTGCATATCTTTGTCAAGATCTGTTTGTCTTTGTGTTTGTCGGTTATCAGGATTATGCAAACTGGACGGATTTTGATGAAATTCCCACCAGATGTGGCCCTTGGGCAATGGATGCTCCAAATAAAATTTTGGAGGTGATCTGGGTCAGAATACAGATTCTGGATCATTTTTCCATGTTCTTTAACATTGCGAGAAAGGGTTTTGGTGGAGCTAAATGGTTAATGGCGTTCACTAATATAGCACTTTTTACACATCTCTGGATGACCAAAGCACTTCACAGATCCTGGTATCCACCCATGTATGTACTCTCTGATCACCTCAGAAATTAAATGGGATCATCGGTAGCCCAAGAGCAACCTCTGTTGGAAGTTTCATCAACATCTGTCCAGTAGTTGGTAGCACGGGGGCCCCCCAGGGAACGGTGTTGGCTCCCTTCCTGTTCACTCTTTATACTGCGGACTTCTCACACAACACAACACACTGCCATCTACAGAAGTTCTCTGATGACTCTGCGATCGTTGGCCTCATCTCCAATGGAGATGAAGCTGAGTACAGAGGGCTTATCCTGGACTTCGTGGACTGGTGCCATCGGAACTGCCTCCAGATCAACGCGAGGAAAACTAAGGAGCTGGTGGTGGACTGCCGCAGGCATGGACAACTCCTCACAGCACCAGTTAATATACAGGGAACAGACATTGAGATGGTGACATCCTACAAGTACCTGGGTGTTCATCTGAACAATAAACTAGACTGGTCACACAATACTGATGCACTCTACAAGAAGGGACAGCGCAGGCTGTTCCTACTGAGGAGACTCAGGTCTTTTGGTGTACAAGGGGCGCTGCTGAAGACATTCTATGACACGGTGGTGGCATCAGCCATCACTTTTGGAGTGGTCTGCTGGGGCAGTGGCATTACTGCAGCCGATAGGAAGAGACTGAACAAACTGATAAAGAAAGCTAGCTCTGTCCTGGGCCAGCGCCTTGATCCGGTGGAGGAGATAGGAGAGAGAAGGACGGTGGCTAAACTGTCATCTCTGCTGGAGTCCGAGTCCCACCCTATGCAGGACATACTGAATGCACTGAGGAGCTCATTTAGCAGCAGACTACATCATCCCAGGTGCACAACCGAGAGGTTTCGCAGGTCCTTCCTACCAACGGCTGTCAGACTGTACAACCTAAGCAGGGCTGCTCACAGAGATAGCAAAAAGACGTAACAACCTAATAGTTTTTTGAATGCAAAAGATGCAATAGACTTACACAATGGTCCCCTCCGGCATACAACTAGGAACATACCGGTCGCTATGGAGGGTGAGAATATGTATGGGTACATAATCATACCATGTAGGATAACTAAGTAGACGGTTGTGCTGTTTCATCCCATCTAGCAACAATGCTCTGCACTGTGTGTGTTTATATATTTACATATTTATTCCATCTAGCTACAATGCTCCGCACTGTGTGTTTATATATCTACATATTATTCCATCTAGCTACATTGCTCCGCACTGTGTGTGTTTATATATTTACATATTTATTCCACCTAGCTGCAATCCTCCGTACTGTGTGTTTATATACTCATATATTTATTCCATCCAGCTACAATGCTCTGCACTGTGTGTCTGTGTGTATATATATATATATATATATATATATATATATATATATTTATAGTAATATGTACATGTGTATATTAGCTGCTCTTGCTTGCTTGCTTTTTTCTTGCCTTCTGATTGTTGCTCTGAGTGTTGCTATCCCTGTGCTGTTGCAATCCTGGAATTTCCCCATTGTGGGACTAATAAAGGCTTATCTTATCTTATCTTATCTTATCTTAGTTTTTGCCTTATAGTGCTACCAAACACAGGAAACAAAGGAGTGTTACATGGAGAATTTGGGCATGGTATAGTGACACCTGGCATTTTGTTATCTTGTCTTCAAAGTATTTGAACCAGAAAATCACTACAATGCAGTACAATGTAAACAAAACAAGCCATATTCGTCACTTACCGCTGGCCAAGGCGGCTCACTTGTTTGGTCTTTTCCAGGCATTCTGGCCAGTGTTTTGTCCTCTCCAGGTCATTTTATTTTTCTCCCTCACATCCAAAAACTGTTATTGATTATTCCACCTCCATTTCACTTTTATTTCCGTGGCAATTTATCTTATATGACGACATGCAACCGGGGCGATTTTTCTCTAGCCACATGGCGCTGGGGCAGCAGGTGAATACCAGGCAACATCGTGCTCCCTGTGTTATAAGAAAATGTAAACATTTACCTTCATAAGCTAAATAATCTCTTTTTAGAATCATAGTGCAAATGCTCCCGAATTTGCTTCTCCGTCTGCGATATCAGTATGTCCAGCGATGGGTAGTGTCCATTTTGTTTTCTAATCTCAAAGACGAAGAAGAAGAAGAAGGATTTCTTCCTCTTTGGTGTATTACGAGTCATCCATGAGTCCTCCAACGCGTGTCTGCCACCTTATGAACTGGCATGATCAGTACAAATCCTCAGTACAGCTGGGCAGTGTTTCTGCACATCATATCAGTTGACAGGCACAGTGCCGCGCTGTGCTACTAGGGGCACAAGAAATCACACAGCTTAAAGGTTAACTCTTGGGTTCCCCGGTGTGGCTACTCCGGGTAGAGGGGTGGAGACGAGCGGAGGCGAGATGACGTCAGCCGCAGCTTCCCCATCCTGGAGTTCTGTGAGATTGGGGTATGGGCTGAACAGCGGTGGAGCATGGAGGAGGAGGAGCAGAAGCACAGCCCCCCTGCCCCCACGCCAGACTTATCACGCAGCATAGAAGAGATAAAACACATATTAGTCAAATCTTTTTCCTTCCTTTTACCATGGTCAATTTGTCAGATTTATCATCAGATTTTGGTTTTACTGTCTAAGCCAAGCCCAAGTCAGCCTGACCCCCCCCCTTTTTTTCCTCTTTCCCATCTGAAGCCACTGTTAAGTTGGACAGATAATGCAACTGTGAGCTAGAGAATACAATTACACTGCAAAAGTCAAATATAAGTCAAATGAAATAACCTAATGCTGTTTGCCTGCCTTCAGGCATCCCAAACAAAAGAAAAATCAAATTTTCTTGCTCTGCTGGCAGGTAATTTTACTTAAAATTTGCAAATGTTAGTTAAAAAATAAAGATATCTGCCAATAAAGCAAGAGTAAATTGCTTAACACAAGTAACTATCATAAATCTCGCAAAACCCCCCACAAAAATTACTGCCAAAACTATCTTCAGATAAAAAGCAAGCATCTAATACCTTTCATCTTACCAAAATCCCCAGTTTAATGTGACCTTATTATTGCTTTAGCACAACACAGGTTAGTCCTTTCACACACACATAGCAAGCTCCAGATAAGCACACACATATTAATGAAACAATCCCAAAGTTGCTTATAATAAGCAGATCTGGCAACCCAAGGTTCTCATCATCTATCATCTTCTGCCGCTCTGAAAACACATTCATTTTTTTCCTCTCTTTTTCTCATCAAAGTAAACTGTACAACATTAAAAACACACACGAACAAGCACATGAATGACCAGACAAACAAACTGCAGTTATTTAACGGATTTATTTTATTTTTATTATAATTTGAGGTCATTTTATCGTGTACATATTTTTAAGGATTATTTTATTTTATTTTAGACCTGTTTTGAATGATGCCTTAAGGTATTTTAGTTCTTATTACCACATTAGAGTTTATCCTTTTTGTATTAGTGCTATTTTATCTTTATTTTAAGGTTATCCTTCACTTTATCGATGCTCACTTGTGATGTAAAGAAGATCTGGCATTGATATTTTTCCCGAATCTATGCTCACTTGTGATGTTGAAAAGATCTGGCATTGATTTTAATCTATTCTCACTTGTGATGTAAAAAGATCTCGCATTGATTTTAACCCCCACGTGCTCTACTGATCCACTTAATGCAGTGGAAATACACATTCCTGTTGTGGCCTTGAACCGGAACCACCAAGCTTCTACCTCGTCCAAAACCTGATTTAGACTTTGTGGTATCAAACGCTTGGCTTACAACCTTTTTACGCGTATTTTCAGACTGGCCGCGGACTTGAACCGGGTATCATCACCAATTAAATTTACTCACTGTGACCCACCTGTGGGTTGGCTCCGTCACTCTCCGGCACTGCTCCCAGCACCTCTGGACAGTGCCCCACTTCCACAAAACTGGCTCGTTGGCACCGGCGGGGGAGGGAGCTGTGTGCACTCACTGTGGTCCCAGAATGCCGGAAGCAGGCAGGAAAGATATATGGAGTCCCTGTGGCTTGGGCACCAAGTACTGTATGTTAGAAAAATTCTTGTAAACCTTCAGTCAAAAACCAGGCTGGATCAGAGTTTCAGCAAATTTAATTACTCTGGCCAGCGGAAAACAATACAAAAATAGTCTCAGAGCCTATTCGTGCACCATTCTGACTTAAACACACATCACTCAGTTCTTTAAGCCCTCGGTTATCTGAAAGGTGGAGGGGAAAATTGTCCATTATGACTGGTCCAGTACATCTGGTAAAAACTTGGTGTACAGATTATCTTTTCTCAGGAACCATGACGCTCACTCTGTACCAGTCATACGGGAGCCACACAGTCTGGACTAAAAACAAGATGATAACTAGTGCAGCTGCAACCTTGACACTTTTGCACAGACTCTGAGACAGACTCTAAGACAAAGCAAATACAAATATAAGACAAATATAAAATTTTTCTATCATCACCAATAAGCAGTTGATTTGTAGAGTTCCAAATACAGATAATACCTGGTCCCCATATGGAACTGCTCAGGGCTGATATCCTTTTTGCCTATTTAGCTGAAGTCCCAGACAGCAGCAACAAAACAGTGATCAACCAGAAGTAAAGATAGCAATGTTGATCTTCGTAATAGGCTGTCTACACATCTGGGTATTTGCATGTGAACGCGCAAACCTGGGAAAGCGCGGAGGTAAGAAAAACCAGCAGTTTACCATTGAAACAATACGGCATATCAATATTATGATGAGCTTTCACCGCAAGATTGGATCAGATGTGATCAAAAACTTTAACTTTGTGATCTCAAAAAGTGTCCTTACCGTCTGCTAGCCAGTATGTCGAAGAATGATTCAATATAGTGTCCAGAAACAATATTTACTGATATTTGTAAAGATGAATAAATGCACCAACTTGGCTGTTCATTGACAGAACACTCCAATAACAGAAAATAATTTGTACCTGCTGTGGAAATCCCCAAAAAGCTGTCTTGTTTAGGTTTGCAAAATTTATCCACCAGAGCTCACAGGAAAAACAGCCTCCTGTACTCCTGCTGTTTATTTACACTCATTTGCCCTGTTAATCCAGACACTTCATTTCAGCTCTACAGAGCTTCGGTCCATTTGTCAGCAGATGAGTGTCAGTCATATTTTTAAACTAGTTTAATTGCAGTGTTAATATGTTTACTCTGAGGCTGATAAACAGCTCAGATTGGAATTAATATTCATACTGAGCTGACGTGTTTCTATGCTAATGCTATTTTAGCTATTGACTCCCTCTGATGCAAATTTGAGTGTTTTTCGCATGTTCATCTAACTGGATTGAGACTTTATATTTTTATTTTAATGTGTATTTCATCAAATCCTTCACTGTTGGTTTATGTCAAGGTGTGATTTCTTTTTTTTTTTTTACATTTTGAACTGAATTTACTGTTGAATGTAACCTTGCATAGGAATACTTGTACTGCCACTTTAAGAAATCCACCAAGTCTGAGTTGGCGCCAGTTCTCCTCTCAGTCTGCATCACACCATCTGAGAGGAGGTACAGTATGGACTGTTTTTCTCTCTGTTAGTTAGCAAATTATTTTGTTTCTTTAAGCCATGAAAACATGATAATGTGCAAATGTGTGTCACTGTTAGCTTTGGGGCTATATATGTGTAGTTTTGTCATTCCTGGGTAAACTTTATGAACGCATTTTGCAAGTTTTCAGAGACATGCGCTCCCAAGAACTACAGGGTTTTCTGTGTGTTTGCTTGCTAACGGGACTGGGCTGTGTGCATGGAGGAGGCTGCATGTCACAGATTGTGTTTTCATGTGATTTTTACAGAGGGAGCTGCCATTAAAGCTGTAACCAATAGTCCTCCATGGCTGGAGTCCTTCCTTCCACCAGTGCAGATGAAAAACACAACGCAGAGTATACTGAGGGTTAACGGGTGTGCACCTGGTCGGACACAGGACTGTGTCAGGACACATGCCCGTTACAATGGTGCCGTGACCTTCTAGGTTTGGTCTGAAGAACGGTGTCAGCTCGTTCGCCGAGGGAAACTGCTATCATTTTTTTTCATGTTACACAGGTATTTCCTTGTTTCCTACTCTTTTTAGTTTATATATGCTTCCGTTAGGCAACATTATTAGAAAGCACTGTATACATTTTCACTGTTATGCAGATGACACACAATTATACCTGTCAATGAAGCCAGATGATACTAATCAATTAGCCAAGTTAGAAGCCTGTCTTAAGGAAATCAAAGCTTGGATGACTTGTAATTTCCTGCTATTAAATTCAGATAAGACTGAAGTCATTCTTGTTGGTCCAAAAAACCTTAGAAATTCCTTTCCAAATCAAACTTTCAGTTTGGATGCAGTTACTCTTTCTCTTAATAGCTCTGTGAGGAACCTTGGAGTTATTTTTGATCAGGATTTGTCCTTCAATTCACATATTAAATTTGTTTCTAAGACTGCCTTCTATCATTTGCGTAATATTGCCAAGATTAGGAGCATCTTGTCTCAGAGTGATGCTGAGAAGCTGATCCACACTTTTGTTAGCTCGAGATTAGATTATTGTAATTCTTTATTATCAGGCTGTCCTAAAACATCTTTAAAAAGTCTTCAGCTGATCCAAAATGCTGCAGCAAGAGTTTTAACAGGTACTAGAAAGAGAGATCATATCTCTCCGGTTCTGGCCTCCCTTCATTGGCTTCCCATAGAGTTTAGAATTAATTTTAAAATCCTTCTTCTTACTTACAAAGCTCTAAACAATCAGGCTCCTTTTTATTTAAAAGATCTGATACTACCGTATCATCCTAACAGAGCACTACGCTCCCAAAATGCAGGTTTACTTGTAATACCTAGAATCTCCAAAAGTACAATGGGAGGCAGAGCCTTCAGTTATCAAGCTCCTCTCCTGTGGAATCAGCTGCCAATCTGGATTCAGGAGTCAGACTCGATCTCTGTTTTTAAGAATAGGGCTAAAACCTACCTTTTTGATATAGCCTACAATTAGGGAGGGATCATGGGTTTCTGAACCCTCCCTTAGTTATGCTGCTAATAGGTTTAGTCAGCCGGGGGACCTCCAGTAATGCACTGGGCCTCACTCCTTTCCTCACTCTCTATGAAATATTTTTTTTTTGCTGGTCATTAACATTTGTTTGTTCTCTCCCATAGATGCAAATATCGGCGCCACACCAGTCGGCTGCCTTTTGCAACAGCGGCTCGATTCCGAGTTTTTTTTTCCCTTCCTCTCTCTTTTGATCACTTTTTTTTTTTTTTTTTTTTTCACCCCACTTATATCACGGACACAGAGATCGTCCCAAATGTCTCCTGAGCCGGTGGACGGAGCCACTGTTTATAGCAGGATTCGATACAACAGGGAAGAGCTGCTAGCATTTAACCGCCACCCGGTCCCACTGGAAAAACTCGACATACCGAGAGAACTGAGGCGAAAACGCCGCGGCTGCCGGGCTGGAGTAAGGCGGAGGACAAAAAATATAAGGTACAGACCCTCCCTTCCATCTGTTGTCATGGGAAATGTACGGTCGATACTGGGAAAGTTAGATGAGCTAGCGGCTATCTCCCGTTATGATAGCACTTACCGGGAGTGCTCTCTCCTTTTGTTTACTGAGACGTGGCTAACTGAACTAGCAGCAGATACTAACATTGAGCTGGAGGGTTTTCACATGATATGAGCTGACCGAACACCAGAGAGTGGCAAAACTAGGGGCGGTGGAGTGATAATGTATGTTAACAACAACTGGTGTAGACCGGGACATATCACTGTTAAACAACGACACTGCAGCAAAGACATTGAGTTGCTAGCTGTTAGCATGAGGCCTACATATCTCCCGAGAGAACACTCACACGTGATCTGCATTGTTGTTTATGCAAATCCGACGGCGAACGCTGGGACAGCGCGTGACGTCATCCATTCAGTAACCAGCAGGCTGCAGACAGAACACCCAGATGCTCTTCTCCTCATCTCAGGCGATTTCAACCACGTTTCACTGTCTCCCATTCTGCCCACTTTCACCCAGTATGTCACATGCCACACTAGAGACAATAAAACACTGGATTTGTTCTACGCAAACACTAAGGAGGCGTACACCTCATCACAACTCCCCCCACTTGGGAGATCGGATCACAACTTGGTTCATCTCCGGCCGGTGTACAAACCTCTAGTGCACAGACAACCTCCGGCCATGCACACTGTGGAGTTATGGTCTGAGGAGACAATGGACACTCTAAAGGACTGTTTTGAAGCCACTGCCTGGAAGCAGCTCTGCGATCCACATGGTGAGGACATCGATGGCCTCATTCACACCTTTACGGGCTACCTCAGCTTCTGTGTGGACAAATCCGTTCCCACCAAGACCATACGGCGTCACTCAAACAACAAACCCTGGATCAACCCTGAGATAAAAACACTTCTGAGAGAGAAGAAGAGGATCTTCAGGTCGGGGAACAGGGAGATGCTGAAGTCCGTACAGAGGGAGCTGAGGAGAAAGATCAGAGAAGGCAAGGACAGCTTCAGGAAGAAGATGGAGGACAAGCTGCAACAGAGCGACATCAGCGGGGTCTGGAGAAACCTCAAAACCATCTCGGGGCTCCAGAATACCTCCCCCCAGGCCACGGGGGGCAGGGAGTGGGCGAACAACCTGAATCTGTTTTTCAATAGATTTGACCAACCGCCCTCCCCCCTGTCTGCACAACAACCACTGCTGCCACTAAGAAATCAAGTCCTGCTGCCCACTCCCCACTCCACCGACACCCCCCCCCCCCCACTCCCAACACACAGCCCCCCATCCTGACCCTGACCAAGACCCAGGTGAGGACGGAGCTGAGGAAGATCAAGGCGAGGAAGGCATCGGGACCGGACGGCATCAGCGCAAAGCTCCTCAAGTCCTGTGCAGACCAGCTGTGTGGGATTGTGACGTATATCTTCAACATGAGCCTGAAACTGGGGAGGGTACCACAGCTGTTGAAAACATCTTGTGTGGTACCTGTACCAAAAACTTCCCACCCCAAAGACCTGAACAGCTTCAGACCGGTGGCCTTGACGTCCCACTTGATGAAGACCCTGGAGAGACTGCTCCTTGCTCATCTCTGCCCCCTGGTGGAACCAGCGATGGATCCACTCCAGTTCGCCTACCAGCATGGCATTGGGGTGGAGGATGCGGTGATCTTCCTCCTTCACCGTTCTCTGTCCCACCTGGAGAAGCCCGGGAATATGGTGAGGATCATGTTCTTTGACTTCTCCAGTGCTTTCAACACCATCCAACCGATGATCCTGAAGGACAAGCTGCTGCGCGCAGGGGTGGACCAGCACCTGTCATCATGGATCCTGGACTACCTCACGAACCGGCCTCAGTTTGTGAGAACCCGGGACTGTGTTTCCGACACGATCATCAGTAGCACGGGGGCCCCCCAGGGAACAGTGCTGGCTCCCTTCCTGTTCACTCTTTATACTGCGGACTTCTCACACAACACAACACATTGCCATCTACAGAAGTTCTCTGATGACTCTGCGATCGTTGGTCTCATCTCCAGCGGAGATGAAGCTGAGTACAGAGGGCTTATCCAGGACTTTGTGGACTGGTGCCATCGGAACTGCCTCCAGATCAACGCGAGGAAAACTAAGGAGCTGGTGGTGGACTGCCGCAGGCATGGGCAGCCCCTCACAGCACCAGTAAATATACAGGGAACAGACATCGAGATGGTGACATCCTACAAGTACCTGGGTATTCATCTGAACAATAAACTAGACTGGTCACACAATACTGACGCACTCTACAAGAAGGGACAGCGCAGGCTGTTCCTGCTGAGGAGACTCAGGTCTTTTGGTGTACAAGGGGCGCTGCTGAAGTCATTCTATGACACGGTGGTGGCATCAGCCATCACTTTTGGAGTGGTCTGCTGGGGCAGTGGCATTACTGTAGCCGATAGGAAGAGACTGAACAAACTGATTAAGAAAGCTAGCTCTGTCCTGGGGCAACGCCTTGATCCGATGGAGGAGATAGGAGAGAGAAGGACGGTGGCTAAACTGTCATCTCTGCTGGAGTCCGAGTTCCACCCTATGCAGGACATACTGGATGCACTGAGGAGCTCATTTAGCAGCAGACTACATCATCCCAGGTGCACAACCGAGAGGTTTCGTAGGTCCTTCCTACCAACGGCTGTCAGACTGTACAACCTAAGCAGGGCTGCTCGCAGAGATAGCAAAAAGACGTAACAAACTAATAGTTTTTTGAATGCAAAAGATGCAATAGACTTACACAATGGTCCTCTCCGGCATACAACTAGGAACATACCGGTCGCTATGGAGGGTGAGAATATGTATGGGCACATAATCATACCATGTAGGATAACTAAATAGACGGTTATGCTGTTTCATCCCACCTAGCAACAATGCTCTGCACTGTGTGTGTTTATATATTTACATATTTATTCCATCTAGCTACAATGCTCTGCACTGGGTGTGTTTATATTTATATATCTATATATTTATTCCATCTAGCTACAATGCTCAGCACTGGGTGTGTTTATATTTATATATCTATATATTTATTCCATCTAGCTACAATGCTCCGCACTGTGTTTTTATATATCTACATATTATTCCATCTAGCTACATTGCTCCGCACTGTGTGTGTTTATATACTTGCATATTTATTCCACCTAGCTGCAATGCTCCGTACTGTGGGTGTTTATATATTTACATATTTATTCCATCTAGCTACAATGCTCTGCACTGTGTGTTCATATATTCATATATTTATTCCATCCAGCTACAATGCTCTGCACTGTGTGTCTGTGTGTGTGTGTGTGTATATATATATATTTTATAGTAATATGTACATATGTATATTAGCTGCTCTTGCTTGCTTGTTTTTTTTGTTTGTTTTTTTTTTGCCTTCTGATTGTTGCTCTGAGTGTTGCTATCCCTGTGCTGTTGCAATCCTGGAATTTCCCCGTTGTGGGACTAATAAAGGCTTATCTTATCTTATCTTATCTTATCTAGATTGAGTCCCCATCGTGCTGTTTGCTCTCTACATGTCTGTTCTTTTCTTCTTCTCTGTCCCCTCACCCCCCAGCCAGTCGCAGCAGATGACTGCCCCTCCCTGAGCCTGGTTCTGCTGGAGGTTTCTTCCTGTTAAAAGGGAGTTTTTCCTCTCTACCGTCGCCAAGTGCTTGCTCACAGGGGATCGCCTGATTGCTGGGGTCTTTCTGCAACTGTGGGGGTCCTCCCTACAGTTGATAGTGCTATGAGATGACTGTTGTTGTGAAATGGCGCTATATAAATAAAGTTGAATTGAATTGAATTGAATTGTTTGGTTCCTCTTGTTTCAGTGAGTTGCTTGCACTATTTGGACTATTTTGCTTTTCTACTTTTTTTCATGAACTGGCTTATTACAGAAAAAAAAACTTAAGGGGGATTTCATTACTTCTGCAAATGAAAAGAAGTAAAAGAAAAGGAGAAGATTGGTTTTTTTAAAAAACCTGTGTAGTTATGGATTAGTGTGGAAAAATACAAGGATTTTTTTGTTGTTGTTGTGAATGCATCTAAGAAACTGATTTGATGAGTTTTTTTGACCCTGTAATTTGTTTTGTTTTCACATTTTAATTTTATGCCAGTTTTCTAAAGAGTTTTTTTTTTTTTCCAGTGCATATTGTGACTAAAAGATGGAAAAGGGTAAGACATATGTGCTTGACTGTGAAGACAGTGATGCAGATGGTATATTTTTCCAGGACCAGTTTGGTGTTGGGAGGGGGTTTCCTAACCAGACCCTAGATACCAAGTGACCTGGGCCCAGAAACACAATATTGGGCACTGCGCAGCTTACCTCGACACGTTATGTAGATCAGGCTATGCCATTCCCAGTAGAGCAGAATCCAGATTTGAGTTTTCGCATTACACAGTTAGCTGAGAAAATTGGTGAATCCATAACAGCTAAACTGCAATTTGACAAGAGCATGCACAGTACTGATAGTGCTCCTGCTCAGCCACCAGAGATGACTCTACCTAGCATCAATGTTGTCATGCCATCAGATGCAAGGGAACCTCCTACATTTAGAGGTGATGGCTCAGACAAATTAACTCTCCATGAGTGGGGAAAATCTTATATCATTATTCTTGAAAAAGCAAGCCATCCCAGTACATGAGAACTCACAAAAAATGCTCGGGAGGCTTATGGGAAAATCAGGGGATGTGGTGACAATAAAGCAACTGTGGGGGCATGGTGTTGGACTTCTCCACCTAGGGGACAATGGACCGAAGGAAGAGGTGTCACCTTGGGGTATCAGATGGGACAGTAAGGACTATGCGCCCCCCGGGGAGAGGAGTAGATGCCGGAGAGAAGTGTGCTGGAGCCGGTGTTATGTTATGTTAATGTGCCACACAGTTCTTTGTTCAGACAACAATGGTTATGGTTGGAAGTGCGGGTCTAGATGCATGGGAATAAAGGTATAAAAGAGAAATGCAAAGAGACCCGATTTTCTTTTTTGCTGTAAAATATTTTGGAGGAAGAATAAAGTAACTGTGTCATCAAGCTCGTTGTCTTGCCTGCCTCCTTTCTCCACACTGGTGACCCCAAGAAGTGCCATGGAAAGCGAGCCGAGCACCACCCCGGAGACTGCCTGGAGGGAGAGCACCAGCGCCGCGTGCATGGTCCCAATCAAGCTCCCAGGCTTCTGGCTTCACAACCCGACCGCGTGGTTTTTGCACATCCAATTCAGTTCAAAGACTTTATTATCATGTGCACAGTTAAGAAATGCTACATTTCCTGAGCAATGAAATTCTTACTTTGCTCTCCGAACGAATGCCAAGTTAAAAGGTACAGAAGCAACAGTTCTAATAGGTCATGACTCCCTAACACAGTAACTCAATCCTAATACTAATGGATGCTAAAACACACACACCAACACACAGGTAGGCAGTAGAGGAATGAAACTGAAAATTCACTGGATTACTAAAGTGATAGTGGTGTATTGATATCAGAGATGATGTGAACCTGAGATGGCATGAACCTATGTACAATGTGAAAATGAGCATTGTGCAACAAGCAGTGTACAATTACAAATTATTTCTGTAACAATAGTACCAGTAGGCTGTGCATGATAGACTATGCATGATAGACTAGCTGTGCATAGAAACCCAGTTCGCACTCCACGGGATAACAACGGACGATACCAGGTATTACTACGTGGTTGCTGCGCTGGATACGCGTGCCATGCAACAGGTGATGAGCCTGCTCCAGGAGTCGCTGGCCCAAGGAAAATATGGGGCGCTCAAGAGGATGCTTCTCCAGCGCTATACCCTTTTCTGACATTGAGAGGGCAGAGAGGCTCCTAACGCGTTCGGAGTTAGGAGACAAATCAGCAGTGGAGCTGATGGAGAGCATGTTGGTGCTTAGGGGGAAGGATGATGAATCTTTCTTGTTTGCCCACTTGTTCCTCAGGAACCTACTGGCTACAGCAAGGGCGATCCTGGCCAACTCGCCGCGGCTGGTTGCTAAGGACTACCGCTCCCTGGCGCAGGAAGTGGACTTCATCATTTCAGCGCCCAGAACTCTGTGGCACCGGCATCCATGAGGGACTCCAGCGAGGTCGAGGAGCCGTTCGTGGTAGCTGGGACGGACACCAGAAGATGAAGGAATGGGGCGATCTGTTTTTATCATCGCTGTTTCGGCTCTAATGCACAACGCTGCCTGGCACCATGCCAATTCGAGATGCCGGGAAGACGACACTTTCAGAATTTGGTGGCAGCTGCAACAGATGGCGACAGGAACAGACTGCTTTATGTCACGGACACATGTTTGGGAAGACGGTTTTTGGTGGACTCCGGCTCCCAGAAGAGCCTCATCCTGCCGGTCAATGCAGACAGAGTGGCAGGACGCAGCGGTCCCGAGCTCACGGCCGCCAACAGATCCACCATCAGGACATTTGGTAAGTGGACAATGATGATATGCTTACACGGACGCAACTTTCAGTGGACTTTGTGATAGCTGCATGTTCTGGCCCCATTTTAGGAGTTGATTTTCTATGTGCTTATGGATTGTTAGTCAATGTTGCTAATAGGAGATTAGTGGACGGGTCGTGGTGACTGTGTGGTGATTTCGGGCACTTGAACAACGCTACGGAACACGATCGCTATCCTATTCCACACATCCAGGATTTTTCCTTGCACCTGGCCAGGGTGCGTGTTTTTTCCAAAGTGGATCTGGTTCACGGTTACCACCAGGTCCCAGTGCACGCGGAAGACGTTCCAAAAACAGCGGTAATAACTCCTTTTGTCCTTTTTGAGTATTTACATATGCCGCTCGGATTAAAAGGCACGGCGCAGACCTTCCAGAGGGTGATGGGCTCAGCCCTTCGCGACTTATCCTTCGTTTTTGTCTACTTGGATGACATTCTAGTAGCCAGCGCGTCCGAGGAGGAGCACATCGTCTATCTCAGGACAGTTTTCCACAGGTTGGAAGCGCACGGGTTGATAGTTAACCCAGCGAAGTGCCAGTTTGGTGTGCCAGTGATTGACTATTTGGGCCACCGCATTTCGCTGGAGGGCGCGATCCTGTTACCGGACAAAGTGGGGGCTGTGTCGGACTTTCTGCACCCGCAGATCGTGCGGGCACTACAGGCATTTTTGGGAACGGTTAATATCTATAACCGCTGCCTTCCCCGGCCAGCCGTTGTACACTGCACTTAAAAAAAAGAAGCCTGTGGAAGCCATCGACTGGACTCCCAAGCGAGTCCAGGCTTTTACTAACGCCAAAATAGCGCTTGCCGATGCCACATTGTTAGCCCACCCGGACCCGTCTGCACGGATAGCACTCACTGCAGATGTGTCTGACGTTGGCATAGGGGCAGTAGTGGAGCAGTGCGTCTCAGGGTCATGGCAGTCGCTCGCATTTTTCAGCCACACTTTGTGTGACAACAAACACAAGTACAG
The DNA here is from genome assembly GCA_020510985.1 of Pholidichthys leucotaenia. NCBI lineage: Eukaryota > Metazoa > Chordata > Actinopteri > Cichliformes > Pholidichthyidae > Pholidichthys > Pholidichthys leucotaenia. The sequence continues at coordinate 291,790,962 of CM035845.1, forward strand.
CGCGTTCGATAGAGAATTGCTGGCTCTCCACCTGGTGATGCGCCATTTCCAGTTCTGGCTGAAGGGGCATGAGTTCACCACATTCGTGGACCATAAGCCGCTGATGTACGTCTCAGAACCATGGTTGGCCTGGCAGTAATGGCAGTTGGCCACAATTTCGGAGTTTACTACCGACATTCAGCATGTCGCCGGTAAACTCAATGTTGTGGCCGATTGCCTGTCGCACGTGTTAATCGCCCCAGTCTACATGGGAATAGATTTCCCTGCCATGGCCACAGAGCAAGCCGGGGACGCGGACATTTGCACGCTCCAGTATGCGCCAGCAGGGTTAAGGCTGGAGAGCAGGGTGGTGCAAGAAGCGTGCCCTCCCTTGCTCTGTGACATCTCCACTGGCCACCCGCCCCCAGTGGTTCTGAGCTCTTGGCGCTGTCATGTTTTCGAGTCGGTCCACTCCCTTTCACACCCGGGAGTGCGTGCTTCAGTGAAGCTAGTGGAGGCGAAATTTGTCTGGCTGCACTTGCGCAAGGACATGAAAGACTGGGCTGCAGCTTGCATCGTGTGCCAGTGGGCCAAAGTGCACAAGCATGCCAGAGCCCCCCTCGAGCCATTCCAAATCCCGCCCAGGAGGTTCGTCCATGTGGATTTGGTGGGACCCCTCCCGCTGTTGCAAGGTTTTACGCACCTCTTAACAACCATAGACCGCACCAGGCACTGGCCTGAAGTGGTCCCGCTGGCTTCTACCACATCCGCGGAAATGGTGTGCGCTTTCTTGATGGCTTTGGTTGCACGTTTTGGATCTCCATCGGACATCACTTCTGACAGGGGTCCACAATTTGTTTCAGAACTCTGGTCCATGATGGCACAGAGCCTGGGGGTCAAAATTCACCGCACTACTGCGTACAACCCCCAGGTGAACGGGTTATGCGAGTGTTTTCATAGGTCACTTAAAGCAGTGCTCAGAGCTTTGCTCACGGACACAAATTGGGTCGACTGCCTGCCCTGGGTTCTTTTAGGGTTGTGCTCCGCACCTGAGGAGGATTTGGCAGCCTTCCCGGCAGAACCCGTTTTTTATCAGCTGCTGTGGATCCCTGGAGAGTTTTTACCGGAAAACCCCGCACCTGAGACTGATCTGCCTGCGCAATTTTTACACAGTACGGAGGCTGTGAGCGTACCAGGCCCAGCCTACCATTGTTTTGCACACAAGTCCCGGCCAACTTGACCACTCAGGCTTAGTGATTCAACACCCCCAAAGGCTGTGCCGAGTCTGTAAGGCTGCCAATCATTCTACTTTGTCCCACTGTAGATGGGAAGACAGATGCCTGAAATGCTTACCACCCAGTCATTGGAAGAGGGATTTTCCCCTGTGGAACGATCAGCGATATTGTATGCCCACCAATAACAGTGCTGGTGGACAGACCCATCAGTTAAACTAGAAAACCCACACCTATGGAGGGGCGGTGTGGGTGACATTGACAAATTCCTCTCTGAAGCAGACCCAGCAGATCTGTATGAGGATACTTGTGCCACAGCACCAGAGGGGGCCAGAATGGTCATTCAGGGTGTTCAAAGAATCAAAGTTTTTGGTGAGCTCCAGTCCTCCACTCCAGTCCTCATCAACCACAGAGCGGAAGTTGAAGGCATGTTGGAATGTTGCAGCATTAGTGAACTTGTTCTTGAGAAACTCAGTTCTGCTGGTGTTTTCCCAGAGAAGCAGCACTCTAAAGAAGACATTATCTTGATTGGCTGTGGTGGACTTTGAATCCGGCCTGAGGGTTTCTGTGATCTGGAGATGCAACTTTATGGTATCCGCTTTGTTGTGCCCACCTTGGTCGTGCCTGGCCAGCATGACAATCTCATCTTGGGCTTGAATATCATCAAACATGTGATTCATGTTCTAAAAGGTGGTGATGATTACTGGAACGTTGCATCCAAATATGAACACGAGCCTGACATTGAAATTGACCGCTTCCTGTCAATGTTTACTAATGTTGAACACTGGAAAGGGAGTGTGGCCCCCGACACGATTGACACTGTCAAGCTAACCCAGGCAGTGACACTGTTACCCAAGCATGAACACCTTGTATGGGGTAAGCTTCCAGCTAATGCGCCTATGTCTACTGGCAGCATTGTTATTGTGGAGCCTACCCACTCAAAAGCTGTACCACGTGGTGTACTGGTGGGCCATCTTGTTACACCTCTCTGGGGTGATAGATGGGTTCCAATGACTGTTGTGAACCCCTCTGACAGACCTGTCACACTTAAAAGGAATTGTAAATTGGCTGATGTGTCGCCATGCCTGACAATTGAGGATTTCACTGCTTTTCAGGGTTTACATGTAGCTTCAGACAAATGACAGCCTGGTGCTGGGGACACTCATGTTCATGCAGTGAAAGGGTCATCCAGCCTGGAAAGCCAGTAACACGGTGCCTCATCCAGTGCCTGTTACACTGCTGAAATGACCAAAAGCCTATCAAACTTGGGTCTTGGTGACAATGATGTAGCTTTATGTCATGTCACTGAACCTTGTAAGTCCCAGCTTACACAGCTACTGACAGAATATCAGGACATCTTCTCCAGAGATCCACTGGACTGTGGTGAAATCAAGGGCTATGCACACCGCATCCGTCTCACTGATGATCGTCCTTTCTGGCTACCATACAGGAGAGTTCCCCCAGCCCATTATCAGAAGCCAAGACAGGTGCTCAATGATATGGGGGGAAAGGGGATAATCAGGAAATCTGCAGGCGAATATGCCTCACCCCTGATAATGGTCTGGAAAAAAGATGGTGGGTTACGGATTTGCACCAATTTCAGATGGTTGAATGCCTGCACCTTGAAGGATGCCTATCCCTTGCCATACCAGCCTGATTGTCTGGCTGCCCTTGGTGGAAATTGCTTGTTCAGCACAATGGACCTCACCTCTGGCTTTTATAACATCCCAGTGCATGAAGACAACAGGAGTTATACAGCCTTCACAACACCCCATGGGCTGTATGAGTACAACTGCATGCCCCAGGGCTTGTGTAACAGCCCAGCATCTTTTATGAGGATGATGATTGGAATCTTTGAGGACATGAATTTCACAAAACTCCTTTGTTACCTTGATGAGCTTGTTTTTGCACCATCAGAGGATGAGGCATTGTCCAGGCTTCATACAGTGTTTCAAAGACTGAGGGGCAATAACCTAAAATTGGCCCCTAAGAAGTGTCACCTGCTTAAAAACGAGGTTAAATTCCTAGGCCATATCATTGATGGTGGGGGTGTGTCCGTTGATCCCGCTAAGGTGGATGTTATCACCAACATGAATGTCCAAGACCTCATGGAAGGAGACAGATGCACACCTTCTGTTCAACGTTTAAAATCATTTCTCAGCATGGTGTTTTATTATCAACATTTCATCCCCAACTGTTTCTCCACTGCCAAACCCTTGTTTACACTCACAGCTGGTCAAAAGAGGCGGGGAAAGTTAGCCAAGGATAGGAAGTCCCAGGGCATCTTTCGTAAGCTTACCCCTGTTGACTGGACAGAGGAATGTGGAAATGCTTTTGAGCGACTAAAAACCATGCTCCTGGAATGTGTTGTGCTTGCTCATCCAGACTTTGATGAGCTGTTCATTCTCTCAATTGATTTGTCTTTGGGTGGCCTTGGTGCAGTTTTATCTCAAGTGCCCCAAGGAGAGTCAAAAGCCAGACCAATCACTTTTGCAAGCAAGACTCTTAGTGCGTCTCAGTGGAAATACCCACTAACCCACCTTTTGACAAAGCCAAAACTTGACACATGTAGAATCCACTGGGCATCTAAGCTTGCCTCCTACACCTCTGATCTTAAGCATCTTCCAGGGAAAGTCAGCACTGTGGCTGACACTTTGAGTCGTGACCCCTTTGCAAAATTTGTTGGCTAGAGGCTGTTGGTGGAGCCCTACTCCACGCTGATGCAGGAAGCATGTGCAGTGTGTGAGGATTCTGTCCAAGACACCTTCAGGTTCAGTTGTCATTCTCAATCTTATGGCTCAGCAGTTCAACCAACATCAAGGGGTGTGTGTGCCGTTGATGAAGTCAGGGCACTTTGTCAGTCCCGCTGTTCTTGGGTTGATGCTGCAGAGTCCAGAACATTCTCTTTGATCCAACATGTCCAGCAACTATCATGTGGCCAAGATACACTGCCTGTATTTTCTCACCACCAATTACAGTTAAGTCAACAGCAGGATCCCAACATCTCTAAGCTGCTGCCCTTTGTTAGAGCCAAAAAATGACCATCTAGGCGTGAGAGATTTGGTGTTGATCCCAAAGTCCTTGGGTTGCTGATGCAGTGGGACAAACTGCACACCCGAGACAATGTGCTGTATAGGGTGACAAGGGATTCAGTGTCCAAACAGAAAAGGTACCAATTTGTGTTGCCTCAAAGTCTCAAGAAAAAAGCCTTGTCAGTCATGCACGATTTGGCGGGTCATCAGGGTCAGAACCGTACCCTTTTTCTCTTGCGAGGCAGTGCTTTTATTGGCCTGATATGGAAAAAGATGTATAGACTTATGTTAAGTCTTGCCAGAGGTGTGTGTTTGGGAAGTCTCCAGGACCAGCTGCTCATGCACCCTTGGAAAGTATCAGACACACAGATAGAGATTTCTTGAATTATATATAGAGTGATGTCTGATGATTTTGAAAGTAGGAGTCAGGTGAACATGAACATAGAGTGATGATTTAGAGTGAAGTACGTGGCAGTAATGCACGTGTAAGCTGGTTGCCAACCACCAATCAAATCTGAAAGAAGAAGAAGAATCAGGAGCTCTGCTCCCATGGAGTTGATCTGTGTAGACTTTTAATCGGCTGAAGACAGTAAACAGTAGTCTGTGGATGTTCTAGTAGTCACCGACCACTTCACAAAACTTGCCCATGCTTTCCCTTGTGCTAATCAAACAACTAAGCAGGTTGCTAAAAAGCTTTGGGATAATGTGTTCTGTGTCTATGGCTTTCCAGAGAGAATCCACTCCGACCAGGGCACAAATTTCGAAAGCAAACTGATTGCACAGCTCTTACAGTTGGCTGGTGTTGCAAAATCTCATACCACTGCTTATCATCCAGTAGGTAATGGGGGCACAGAACGGTTCAACCGTACCTTGGGCAACATGCTCCACACACTTCCCCTTAAAGAAAAACAGCAGTGGCCACAGCAGATCCAAACCCTCACATTTTCTTACAACTCCACTGTCCATAAAACAACAGGCTATGCAACATTTTTCCTGATGTATGGCCGTGTCCCTAGGCTGCCGGTGACCATTATGTTCAAGCAGGTCCTGAATGACCCTGAACTGGGTGACTATGATGCATATGCTGTCTCTGCTTTCATGCCAGGAAAATGCAATGAAAATCACCCAAAACCACTCATCCTCTGAGCAACAATACCAGGCAAACAGTACAACAGGCACATTAGCCCATCCAGGGACAAGAGTTGCAAATTAGCTAATAGCTATACACTCTATGTGCAACACATCAGATTGATTGTCTTTGATTAATTGTCTATGTTTATTGCACTGTCCCTGTCAAATAAACTAATCTACTACTATTAAGGGCACCAACCTGTTGGTGGGAGATCATGTTTTGGTGGATAATAAAGGGGAACGAGGCAAGGGGAAGCTGGCTGACACATGGGAGGACAAAGTGTACACAGTTGTTGATGTGAACCCAAGCATTCATGTCTACACAATACAGGACCCAGAAGGACATCAAAGAGTTGTGCACAGGAATCTATTACTTGATGTCAGCTTCTTGCCACTTCCTGAGTCTGATGTGGGAGAGGATGGTCATCCAACTGACTTGTCTTTAGACAGTGAAGAGTACTCTCAGGAGGATTACAACTGTGATGGAACAGACTCAGTGCTTGGGGTATTGGCTCAGGCTGTCATTGAGCAGGTTGTGCCAAGCCCCGATGATGAAGAGGAACCTGCAGAAATGTCTGAAACTTCCACTGACTCTGAGTTGGCTGAACAGGAGGAGCCAGCCTCATTGAGCCTGGTACCTAGTCCCGTTGGTGCCATAACTGACCACTCTTCTACCTCACTTGCACCACAGACCAATCCCTCAGACTATGCTGACACTCACACACATGGTGAGGTTGATACTCAGACACGGACACATGCGGGGCGATTAGTTAAGTCAGTGAACAGATTAATAGAGTCCATGGTTCAGAAACCTTATTTGAGGAGTTCAAGTATATTATTTGTTAACCGTTCTTTGTTCCCCTTTTTGTTAACCAGTTTTTGGCTAATGGGTTTACTTTGTGGTGAAAATGTTTGTAGCAGGCCTACAGTATATTGGCTATGGTTGTTTTTTTTTGTTTTTTTTTCTTCAGTATCTTATGTATATATGTCTATGGGACAAATTTATTTTGTTGGGGACAAGTGTTGTGTGGTGTAACAGGCACCACTTTTGCCAAAGGAAATATGGAGACCTGACCAACCTCTTTGTTTCCTTAACCCTGTATTTGGGGTAGCTTCTAAGTTGGCTATATGGGCTAGGTCCATCTTTTACTTGTGCCACGTTGTGTCGGGAGTAGACATATCCTCCTTATAATCCTGGGGCAAGTTCATTCAGGATGTTGAAATTCAGGAGGAGTGAATGTATCTGGGTTGAGACTTTTTTTTTTATGTGTATTTCACCAAATCCTTCACTGTTGGTTTATGTCAAGGTGTGATTTTTTTATTTATTTTTTTTTTACATTTTGAACTGAATTTACTGTTGAATGTAACCTTGCATAGGAATACTTGTACTGCCACTTTAAGAAATCCACTGAGTCTGTGTTGGCGTGCAGCTCTCCTCTCAGTCTGCATCACACCATCTGAGAGGAGGTATGTACTGTTTTTCTCTTGGTTAGTTAGCAAATTATTTTGTTTCTTTAAGCCATGAAAACATGATAATGTGCAAATGTGTGTCACTGTTAGCTTTGGGGCTATATATGTGTAGTTTTGTCATTCCTGGGTAAACTTTATGAATGCATTTTGCAAGTTTTCAGAGACATGTGCTCCCAAGAACTACAGGGTTTTCTGTGTGTTTGCTTGCTAACAGGGGACTGGGCTGTGTGCATGGAGGAGGCTGCATGTCACAGATTGTATATTTTCATGTGATGTGTACAGGTATGTTGATTTTATTTGTTCCTTTCACAAAAATCTCTAGAGGTTGCATTTAACAAGAAGGAGATTTATTTTGTATAAAATGTTTTGAACATCTATACATGTCTTTTACTGTTTTGGGGTTACGTTTGCTTGAAATGTATTTTTATATTTTGGTTTAAATGTAAAGAAGCACATTTGTGGTCAATTGTACAGTTTGTATTACTTGTTCTATGCACCATGTAAACTGGTCTCTCAGTCTGCACCACACCATCTGAGAGGAGGGGACTGGGCTGTGTGCATGGAAGAGGCTGCATGTCACAGATTGTGTATTTTCATGTGATTTGTACAGAGGGAGCTGCCATTAAGGCTCTATTCTGTAGTCCTCCCTTCCACCAGTGCAGACCAAAAACACAACACAGAGTATACTGAGGGTTAACAGGTGTGCACCTGGTCACACACAAGACTGTGTCAGGACACACACCCGTTACATTCATATTAACTTTAAGTGTAGGCAAGTTACTTTTAATGATAAATAAGAGTGATAGTTTGGTAAACAGACATACCTGCAGCAGGAGCATGCTCTATTTGTGGCCAGACGGAGATATGGGTCATATCATCCCTCGGCCAACTCATATGAAAAAGCAGCCCACAAAATCCTCCTTTGGTAATCTCTGCTGGCCGATGTGAATCAAAAAACTTGTATTCTGATTGCTATCACCATCTTTCATAAGATGGTAGTGGATACATGAGCCAGTTACACACCATTTCAACATTTTCTTTGTTTAAATTTAGCTAACATTGCCATAGAAATGCATTGAAATCGTCATTCTTTGATACCTCAACACATCATTCTGCTCATTCATGAGATCGGTGACGTAAGCGTAGAAAGCCCTATATCCTAGCTGATTCTGGCTGATCCTGGCTGAGTTCCGGCACCTTCAGCTGTGCTCTGGCAATGCTCGCCAAAGCCCAGCCTAGGGCTGCCATCTTCCACACAGCCAAATAAGGGACAGATGGTTTTAATTATTGCTCGGTGCCACGATGTGGACATTAGTGTTGTCATAATACTGGGATTTTTTTTTTTACCTTCATAATACCTTAAAAATACTGATATTCAGTGCCACTGTGGAGTGTGTAATTGATGAGGCAAGTTTGTCTCAAAGCAGTTTATTACACGTCTCCAACATGAGCATCGTAGAAAGAGAACATCTCAGAAAAAACTCGTCCCTTATATACCCAGGTCTCCCTACAGCTCACAAGTCACATTGCATTCACATCAAAGGTAACATTGCATTTCCTCTTTAATCCCTTAGCATCCCCCTCACAGTCTTTGGCACACAAAGGATCCTCCAAGCAGTCTCTTGGCACACAAAGGCTCCTCCAAGCAGTCTCTCGCATACCAAAGATTACCTTTTCACAGCTTCCTGTTATCTCCAAGGAAACTCTGCACTTTGTTCTTATCTAAGATGTGAGGCATTATGTAAGGCATTAAGTAAGTCACATGTGTGGCTACACCTCCACCCCCAAACATTTTAGATTGAACAAAAGAATAACAGTTTGCATGCTGTGATAGAATCATTACACATCAATCCACATGCTGCTTGGGCTTCAGTCTTCTCCCGTATCTGCTGTAACCAGGATTCACCGCCTCAGCGGCGCTGTCATGCTGGGGAGCTGCTGTCTGGGGGTGAAAACCTTTAGTCAGTCCCTGCGGGTGTTTTGGGGAAATTTTACTCTGGGAAGCTCCTCGTGGGGGTCTTCCACGCCGAGGGGCCCTCGCCAACAGCACTTGTTCGTCCGCCACCACAAAAGCGGGTTTGAGTCTGTTTAAGCCAACCTTTTCCTTCCTACCCCCCAAATCTAGCAAAAAATGCTTGTCCCCTGTTTCCAGCACTCTGAAAGGTCCATCATAAGGCGGTCGCAGTGGGGGGTGATGTGCATCGTGTCAGACAAAAATAAACTCCGCGTTTTTCAAAGTTTTAGGTACAAAAACGCGCGCAAAACTGTGGTGGGCAGGGCCCGGCAGCGTGCCTGTGTCGCTGCTACGCTGCAACAACCGAGACGGGGAGCTGCCCGGCGCAGGATTATCTGGGAGAAACTCCCCAGGCAACTGAAGTGGCTGCGCGAAAACGAGTTCGGCTGGGGAAGCCTCCAAGTCCTCTTTAGGCGCAGAACGTAACCCCAATAAGACCCACGGTAGCTTGTCTACCCAATTTGCATCCATCAGTGACGCTCTGATAGCTGCTTTCAATGACCTGTGAAAACGTTCACATAACCCATTATCCTGTGGATTGTACGCGGTTGTACGGTGAATTGTGACACCTAGGCTGCGAGCCATTGTTGACCAAAGTTCGGAAACAAATTGAGGGCCTCTGTCGGACGTAATGTCCGACGGGACTCCAAAACGCGCCACCCATGCTGTTACAAACGCGCGCGCCACCTCCTCGGCTGTGGTTGACGCCAAAGGAACCACCTCGGGCCAGTGCGTGGTGCGGTCCACCATTGTCAGAAGGTGCGTGCACCCCTGTGATGGCGGAAGGGGACCCATGAGGTCCACGTGAACGTGGTCAAACCTCTTAGCCGGGATGTGAAATGGCTCCAAGGGAGCCCTTGTGTGTCTGTGTACCTTGGCTCGTTGGCACGCCATGCAGGCTGCTGCCCACTCTTTCACTTGTTTGCCGAGGCCTGGCCACACAAATTTTTCTGCTACCATTTTGACCGACGCGCACACCCCCAGGTGCGCCAAAGAATGAATCAAGTCAAAAACGCGGCGGCGCCACGCTGCCGGTACCACGGGACGCAGTCGCCCCGTGGAGACATCACAGATTAGAGGGGGCCTACCCTCTTGTAGCACCCTGCTCTCCAGCCTTAACCCTGTTGGTCCAGACTGGAGCGCGCGCACATCCGCGTCACTAACCTGCTCCGCGGCCATGGCTGCGTAATCTATCCCCACGTGGACGGGGGCAGCCACGGCGCGCGACAGGCAGTCTGCCACTACATTCAGTTTACCCGACACGTGCTGAATATCGGTAGTAAACTCTGAGATCGCGGCTAGCTGCCTCTGCTGCCGGCCCGACCACGGTTCTGAAACTTTGGCCATCGTGAATGTTAGTGGCTTGTGGTCAACGAACGCGGTGAAACAGCGCCCTTCTAGCCAGAACTGGAAGTGGCGAATGGCCAAATGAAGAGCCAGCAACTCCCTGTCAAACGCGCTGTATTTACGTTCACTATCGCGCAAGGTCCTGCTGAAAAAGGCGAGCGGCTGCCAAGCCCCGGCTACATGTTGCTCCACGACCACCCCTATGGCCACATCTGACGCGTCAGTGGTGAGCGCTATGCAGGCCGTTGGGTCTGGATGTGCCAACAACGCAGCGTTTGCCAGGGCTGCTTTGACTTCCGAGAACGCTTGCTCCCGCTCCGGGGACCACTCGATCTTATTCGCGGGTTTCTGATTTTTAAGCGCGGCATACAGCGGTCATAGCCAGGAACGGCACTGGGGTTAAGCTCCCAGTGCTCATAAAATGCTCCTTACGGCGTGCGTCTCGAAAAGCCTCTGACAACTAAGTCCAACTCCTAGCCTGCCCGTGTGGTTTAGTCTCTAAGCCCGGCGGAACTGCGTTTACTAATAGGAGAAGGGGTAAGGGCGAATCTCTGGCGCTTTAAAACCAGATGCTTCGGGTAAATGGTGGCTCGTCAACCTGGGAAGGTAGCCCATCTAGGGGAAGGTAAACCCTGATTTCAAACCTCCGCTGCCTTGCGGCATACCCGGTCACGGGAAAGGCTTCGGGAGTCAACCCTGAGGAAAAATCTGGAGTCGGAGCCCCTAAGGCAGTTCTCTGTTGTGCTCAACATTGTTCTGGCAGCTCCTGCGACGGCGCTGGTGCCAAACTATAGCAGACCTGCTGTTCCTTTGGATTCATCAGCGACGTGGAGAGGGGGAACATGCTGCATGGGTAACATCTTGTCCTCCATATCTTCCTGCCCAGGCTTGAGTCCTACCAACGCCCAACGCTGGAAGGTAGAACACCGGTGCGCATCGGCCTGTTCAGCCACAGGTGGTGCTGTTCCAGCAAAGTAGACATTTAGGATTCTCTTCCATGGTCATCATAGACCGACGGAGGCCGACACAGCAGTTGCATGAGCTGTGCTGTGCGGGGGAGGAAACGGTTATAAAAATTCACCATTCCCAAAAACTCCTGTAACGCCCTGACCGTCTGTGGCCGGGGGAAGTCTGCTACCGCACGCACTTTGTCAGGTAGCGGAAGCGCTCCTTCGGGGGAGACGCGGTGTCCTAAAAAATCGATCTGCGTCACCCCGAACTGACACTTCGCTGGGTTGATTATTAACCCGTGCTCTCCCAACCTCCGGAAAACTGCCGTGAGGTGGTTTTCGTGTTCGTCTTCAGACGCGCTGGCTACCAAGATATCGTCCAGGTAGATGAACATGAAAGGGAGATCGCGCAGCACCGCGTCCATCATGCGTTGGAACGTCTGTGCAGCCCCTTTAAGCCCGAAAGGCATGCGCAAAAACTCGAATAGGCCAAATGGAGTTATCACCGCTGTTTTGGGTATGTCCTCAGCGCGCTCTGGGACTTGGTGGTAACCGTGGACCAAGTCTATTTTAGAAAAAACGCGCCCCTGCCGAATGAACGGAAAAATCTTGGATATGAGGGATTGGGTAGTGGTCACGTGCTGTGGCGTTGTTCAACCTGCGGAAATCCCCGCAAGGTTGCCACAAACTGTCAGCTTTCGGGACCATGTATAGTGGGGAAGCCCATGGGCTGTTCGAACGCCTGATGATGCGCAACCTCTCCAGGTTGGCGAACTCCTCGCGCGCTATGGCCAGTTTAGCTGCGTCCAAGCACCAAGGTTTTGCAAAAACGGGCAGTCCGGTGGTGGTAATAAAATGTTCCACCCCGTGTTTAGCGACGGCTGCCGAAAATGTGGGGACCGTGAGTGCTGGGAACTGAGTGAGCAGTGTGTGGAACTTACCGCTTGCAGCTGTGACGTTGGCTTGTGCTGTTGGCCGGGCTGCTCTAGCTGTACAGGGAATAGAATCAAAAGAAAGTGCATTAACCAGGCGCCTGTTAGCGACATCAACCAACAAACCATGTGAGCACAAAAAATCAGCCCCCAGTATATTGAAATTTAATGCTGCCTTGACAAAAGTCCACTCAAATGTACGGCCGTGTAGAGACAGAAGCAGAGTCTTCTCACCAAAGGTTTTAATCTCTGAGCCATTCGCTGCTGCCATCTCGGGGCCTCTGGAACCTGCCAGCCGGTCAGTGTAGGAAGGCGTGATGAAACTCAACTGGGCGCCTGTGTCCACGAGGAAATGCCTCCCCGAGCGTGCGTCCGTCAAGTAGAGCAGCTTGTTCTCCTCCACGAGGGCCGCAGCTGCTACCGACCCCCGGTCTTGGCGTTTCCCGAGCGCTTGAACTGGCACGGTGGTATACATTTGCGTGCCCTCTCTGCAAAGCGGCGGTGGTAGAAACAAAGGGTGTCTCCTCCGCGTTCCTTGGCCCCCGCCGCTGCCGTCGTCGGTGGTTCTGCTACCGCTGTCAGTGGCTCCCCGCCATCTCCGGCCGTCGCGCCGAGCTCCGTCGCTGCCGCCGTGGTCGCGCGCTCTCTGCTGGTCAAGACAATCCGATGCGCCTCCCGGGCCAGCGCACGGTAGTCCCGCTTGGCCAACAACAGCGAACTGGCCAGGGCCGCTCTCGTCGTTGACGGCAGGGTCCTGAGGAAGAGGTGGGTAAAGATGAAGTGGTCATCGTCCGAGCCTTTCAACCTCAGCATCTTCTCCATCAGGTCAATGGGCCTGCAATCTCCCAACTCGGTCAGCGCCAGGAGTCTCTCTGCTCTCTCCTCAACTGAGAGCGTGTAGTGCTGGATGAGTGCGGCCTTCAACGCGCCATATTTGTCGCTGGCTGGTGGCTGCTCCAGAAGGCTCTCCACAAGCTGAGCCGTGTGGTTGTTGAGCTTTGCGATCACATGGTAGAATTTCGTGTCGTCTACCGATATTCCCCGGAGGGCGAACTGTGCCTCCACCAGGTGGAACCAGGAGCGTGGGTTGTGCTGCCAAAAGTCCGGTAGCTGGACCGTAACGGCATACGCTTGGCTGGGGGCTCCCAATGAGGCTGGCCCCGGGGAATTCTCTTCTTGCTGCATGCTACGTCTTGGGTCACCAGTGTGGAGTGTGTAATTGACGAGGCAGGTTTGTCTCAAAGCAGTTTATTACATGTCTCCAACATGAGCATCGTAGAAAGAGAACATCTCAGAAAAAACTTGTCCCTTATATACCCAGGTCTCCCTACAGCTCACAAGTCACATTGCATTCACATCAAAGGTAACATTGTATTTCCTCTTTAATCCCTTAGCATCCCCCTCACAGTCTTTGGCACACAAAGGATCCTCCAAGCAGCCTCTTGGCGCACAAAGGATCCTCCAAGCAGTCTCTCGCATACCAAAGATTACCTTTTCACAGCTTCCTGTTATCTCCAAGGAAACTCTGCACTTTGTTCTTATCTAAGATGTGAGGCATTATGTAAGGCATTAAGTAAGTCACATGTGTGGCTACACCACGTTTAATACTACAAGAAAAAAATACCACACTGTATAACTAGAAATTTCAGATTTTTATTACAAGGCCCATGTATCAACTTGCTGACAGAAGACACCAGGAAAGCTGCAGATGGTATCAACATACAATCGTGAAAAAATTAGGACACCCTATGAAAGCCTGTGTTTTTTTGAAACATATTTGGACATATAGATATTAAACCCTTTAACTGCCCAGATTAAATGAATGGGTTGTGCGCCCCCAGTGGCACAGCGCCACAACTGCATGTGTCAACTTAAGTCTGTTTTCCACTAGCCCAGCACACCTTGGTACGGCTCGATTCACTTCAGTACGGCTCGGAATGCTTCTGTCTCCATTAGCACAGTGTTGCGGGGCAGCAGCAGATTCTCAGCGAGGCGGGGCCACACTCCCGTGATGTTATGCACCGGACTGAGTCCTTATTTACACCAGACAAAAAATGGAGGATCCAAGGATTATTGCCTTGCACACTCTGTGGTTTTATCTCACAATTAATTTTATCTCATAATTAAGCTGCAACAACACAAGTCACTTTTGTTTTGAATTAACTGCCAAATGACCTAGAAATAATGAGCTGAAACTTGTTTTTATTCGTATTAAATAATGAGACGGTGGCACACTGGACTACACCACATCCTAGGGCATTTTGGATGTACTGAATTAAAAAAATTCATGTTTTTCACCTTCAGGTCAACGTTTGGAACAACAGTATTATTATTTTCCGTTTAGATGATGCTACACTCCTTCTAAAGTATTGTAAATCTCTGAATTTGGAATGCCGATAGAACATTCAATTTACATATACTTGTACCTTTGACTTGGTGCTAATTTTTTATGATATTTCAATAAAAAGAACAGAAAGCGTACAAAAAGATTTCTTTTTTGGTCTAGTTAAAAATTACATTACCTTTACAATGGTTGACCCTCAGTATCATTTTGATCAGACTAGGCAATGGAATTTCTATGTAATTATACTGTTTTATAATTCAGTGTTATAACAGACAAACCACACTTTCCAAAACAATTCCATTTTATTATATACAAAATATTAAAATAAAAAAAAACTTTGCAACACAACATGAAGGTTAATCGACATTTTATACACGCCGACCACTGAGTGCTGAGGCTCGGTAGAATGAAGCCGTCTCTGCCAGCTGTGGGTCAGGAAGGCTCGGTTGAATAATCCGGACGGGCTGTCGTGGCGGACGCGTGGGATGATTCTACAAGGAAAATGCACACAATAAAATACAGCACGAAATATATACAGAAAAGACAATAGTTTTTAACAAGAATACATAAGCTTATTTCAGCGTATTGTTCACATGAATAATTACAATAAAAGCTTTAGTCCGCATTGTGCTGCAATAAAGCAGCGATCCATCCACAAATGAACAGCTTTTTTATTGCATAAATAAACTGAGCGTCTTACCGAATATATTTGCGAAAAAACGCACAATAAAAAAAAATTAAAACTCACCGTGAAAGGACTCCGATGTCGAGACCTCCCGGTATATTTTTTCATTCCGGGCGGCTCCGTCTAACTCGCGCTGATTACGTTTGTCTGACAATGCAGTGAGCAGACACTGCACCCCCTTATTGCTCCATGGAACACCCTTATTACGCGAAGCCATTTTTGATAGAGAATAAATGAAAAATAGCACAGCAATACACTGAAAAGGAACCGCCAACAGTGGTTGCGTGCTGAGTAGGTCGTGAAGATTCTTTTTTTTTTTTTTTTTCAAAAACTTTATTGAGAAGGTCGTGAAGATTTGGTAGAAGAGGAGGAGGAGAGGGGCGGTTACAACCTGACCAATCAGCGCCGGTTACGACCTGACCAATCAGCGGCGACCAGTCTGTTAACGTCACAACACGGCACAGCTCAGCACTGCTGTACCCTGCCCTTCAGCGGGGCTGAGAATCACGGCTGTTAAACCGTGTTGGGGCTTGTGGAAAAGCGTACAAAGCGTGCTGAGCCGTCCCGTGTCGCGCTAAAGCGTGCTAGTGGAAAAGGCCCTTTACTGATGTCCCCCAGCTATACTGAGAATTTGTACTAATCTCTATTGATCTAACAGTTTAGAAGGTGGCAGACACGTGCCGAAGGAATCATGGCTTACATGGAATATAGCAAAGAAGAAGAAATCCTTATTATTCTTCCTTTTTCTGCTTTGAGCTCACACACCAATGTGGATGCCGCCATATTTGGTCATCGCTGCCGCGATGATGACTGAAACTGCATGAAACGGGAAAAATAGCCGCGTAATACAAACAAAATTCATGTGGGATAATCATAAGAGTTTGTAGATGTGGTACACAGGTGTCAATTACTAAGTAAATGTATTACATCGACCACGATAGACAAAAAACTGAGTTACCAGTATCAAGCTGGCAGCGCCCACGGGTGGCATGGATTCCCACAGGAATAATGCACCAAACAGAAAAAATAGCTGCGTAATACAAGTGAAATTCACGTGGGGTAATCATAAGAGTTTGTAGATGTGGTGCACGGTGTAAATGGCTGAGCAAACACATAAACATCGACTACGATGGACGAAAACGGACAAGTCACATGGGCGGGCGAGCCCCCCCACCCGGCAACAGGTAAGAGAAATATATGTTTTTTTGGACATTTTATTGATTTTCTGGTTCATATACTTTGAAGATTAGATAAAAGCATACCCCTGTAGACAAATCGGCGTAAAAAAAACAACAAATGGACCATTCTTTATGTAAATGTGTCCAAAGTCCACTTTTGACTGAGTTATGTAATTTATATAACTGCCGTGACATTATGCAAATTAGATGCATAAATGTATTCCTATCTGAAACTTTGGATCATATTCTACATCTTTCTAATTGACAGTAAGTCATTATCTCTTGTAACTTTCAAGTTATAGCCTTGGAAATCTGAACTCTTTTATTGAGAAAATTTTTTTACCATTCTTGACCACTTGGGGGGGCGGGGCTTGAGTTGCCTTGCGTTTCCCCAGGCGCCACATGGCACCTACAGCAGATAAAGGGTTAATATCAATTTTAACAATACAGGGAGATTCAAGTAATATAACTAAACAATTCAAACTGAAGTAAAGACTTTTTAAAATGTTCTGTAAAATGTAATTCTAAAAACATGCATTTTCTGGAGAGGAAAAATTAGGACACCATGACATTTTTGTCATAATTGGCCCTTTCAGGGCAGAAATAAGGCACCAATCGCCAGCAGTGAGTTTGCACATTTAATTATGGAAAAACACAAAATAATAGCCACGAAGGGCGAATACAAAAAGGCAATAACTGAGGACCACAATGGGCAAATTACAAAATTACAAAAGACTATTTACCAAGACCATGAAGGGTGACTACAGAAAATGAAAACCAAGAAAATCACGAAAATCACAAACGGTAAACTTACAGTAGTACAGACGAACAAAGCAGAAGTTAGATTGGAATCAAGCATGGGGATTCCAGTCTACTAAAGGCGAGGTTGCTGTGAGGAATAAACCTCACCAGCGAGCGTAAATAATGTAAGGGGAAAACCCCAAACATGAATCAGGTGTGAAAGTGATGAGAGAAGCCAAAACAGCTGTGACAACCAGTGAAAAGACTTGACAGCAGGAAGTCACAGACTGCGCTGTCAAAATAAAAGTACTACGTAAAAATCAAGACTAAATACAAATAGAGAAAAAGAGAAAAACCACAAAGACCCGAGCGTAGCAGAGACCTGCGCTCAGCATCATTACAGTGCCCCTCCCTTAAGGGGTGGAACCTAGACACCCCACCGTAACAGCAAGGTAAGAAATTACCCCCCCCCCCCCCACCAAAAGAAATCACTACCAAAAACAGACCCCGGGATGGTGGTGGGGGAATCCAGACTTGGAGGGAGAGACACAAACCCAACAAAACAAACAAACATGATCACAAAACTAACCAAAAAAGAAAAGCCAAAAAAATCCAGTGAAACAAGTTAAACAATGGATCAGTTCAGGTGGCCTCCTGGAGTCCCGGCTCCACCCGCCCATCAGGTGGAAAAGATCGGACGGTTTACGAGGTCTCCAAAGCCACAAAAATGGAAGAATGAGTCCATCGGGTGGTCTTCCAGGATTCCAAAGCCACCCAAGCAACCGAGAAGGCTTGGGCGGTCTCCCCACATCTCTGGGCCAGTGGGTCGCGGAGCACCACACACCTCCTCCTGGAGATGGCAGTTGGAACCATTGCTCACCGCAGACCCCCGTACCCTGACGATGGGCACCCGATGAGGAAGATGGAGGAAGAAGAACCATGACGAACCTGGATGTGGACAGAGGACCCGCCGCAGCCTTGGGCATAGGCGCAATGACCTCCGTGACCCTGGATTGAGACGTTGCAGCACCCTTGGTGGCCCCGGACTGAGGCGTTACAGCACCCTCGGTGGCCCCAGACTGGGACAGAGCTGCACCCACGATGGCCCCCGGGCTGGAGCGTAGCACCCACAGTGGGCACACACTGGAGCGCCGCACCCATGTGGGATTCAAGCTGGGATGCAGCACCCACAGAGACCCAGACTGAGGAGGAACTGCACTCTCAGAGGTCCCGAGCTGGGATGGCTTCCACGACGACCTCAGCAGGAGGGGGAGCAACACCTACAGAGGTTCCAGACTGGGACGGAGCCTCCATGACAACCTCGGCCGGAGGAGCTGGACCCACGAAGACCTCAGGTGGTGGACCCGAACCCACGGAGACCTCTGGCATAGCTGGACGATTCTCAGTGACCCTGAGAGAAGATTCGGATAGAAGAGGAACAGGGTCAGGGTCACCGGCGGCAGTGGAACCCGGCGAGGCGAGCTCAGGTGCAGCTGATGGCTGCACCCTGCTCTTCCCCCCAAGAGCCAGGCAAGATCTCTCCAATACAGAAACAACAAAAACAAAGGACAGTACTTGCCTGAGCGCAAGTTCCACCGCTGTTCAGGACTTCGTCGATCCAGATGACGATGTCTTGGGCCCGGCCCTCTGGAGATCCAGCTCAGACTCTGCTGCGGCGGCCCCAACAGCAGGCATGATGGTCACTGCAGTCCCGGAAACCCCTGGCAATGTAACCCATGCAAGTGGCTCGCCCGGCATGGCGACAGGAGATCTGCTTCCTGCTAGAGCTGAATTCTGCACGGTTGAAGCCCGGGGACGCTTCCTCGTCGACTCAGGCTCTGGATTGCAGACAGCCCTCTTCCTCTGTCCGGATCGTGGCTGCGGGGCTGGAACTAGGTTTTCCAGGGCCTCAGGCTCCTTCTCTGTCCGGCAGCTTAATCCCAGTACCGGCAGACACTCAGGGGGTGTAGGAGGAGACACATAGAAAGCAGGTGGTGAGGACTCGGTGGACTGCACTAACTGAGCCTCACCCCCGCGAATCAGGCAAGGTAATTCATAAGATGGTGAAATAGAGTGAAAAAGCACTTGCCTGTTTTCCCAGGGTACGGTGGTTCCTGCTACAGCAATCCCAGTTTCTTTTCCTTCCGGTGACTGCAGTGGTCATGGGCCCATCTGGAGAACATGGAGGAGCCACCCCTGCAGACACGGTGACGGGGGGAGCCGGGGGAGAATCAGCTGGGCTCTCAGCAGCGAGAAAGGGCGCTGTGAAGGAGGGGGAAACAGCTGCGATGACCCAGGGAGAGGGAGCTGACGAGACAGCCGGTGAGGAAACCCTAGGGGCTGAAGCTGCTGCAGTTCCTTTCTGACATGGCGATGATAAAACTCCTGGCTGAGAGACGGCGGAGTTCCTCCAACAGCTTGTAGCTGGGTAATGGCGGGGGAGTCCACTGTCCCACGCACAGCTGTCTGATGTAAGCAATCATGGCCTTTCTTTTCCCTTCACCCTTCTCCTCCAGGTGAGTGCTTTAATGGGCCCTTTAAAGCACTCCTTTGTGCTCCTGCCTCCTTTGTGCAGTAATTAGCAGCTCCACCTCCACTCGATGTTCCAGCTTAGAAAAATCCTTTACGCTTAGGGATTTTTTTGAGCAATTCGTTTTTCCTAAGCTTTTTTCCTCTCAATAATTTTATAAGCACCACGTTTATACTTTTTTCGGGACATTTTGACCGAGCTAATTACCACTTACCTCTCTCACTGGCGCTTGCATAGTCACATGTCAAAACAATTCCTCTGGTAGGCTATTGTTACGTGTACCCACATGAGGCACATGTAAATTAGACCAATCAGTAGCCACACATGAATATCAAGTGATGGACATAGAATTTGACCAATTAACAACAATGTGAACTTTTTCAATGGCTCATAATGGGCCCCGGATCTTCATAGGCCCCTGGGCTTCAGCCTAGCCTAGCCCATTCATGAAGGTAGCCTTAACCTTTTAACTGTCCACATTTTATGGACTGGCCGTGCGCCCCCAGTGTCACAGTGCAGCAACTGCACCTGTCAACTCACTCTGACGTCCCCTGGCTATACTGACAATTTGTACTGGTCTGTACTGATCTGACAGTTCAAAAGGTGGCAGGCATGCGTCGGAGGAATCATGGCTGACACGGAATACAGCAAAGAAGAAGAAATCCTCATTATTATTCTTCCTTTTTCCGCTTTGAGCTCACAACACCAATGTGGCCACTGGCGATCCTGACAGAAACTGCATTTTACAGGAAAAATAGCCCCATAATACAAACGAAATTCACGTGGGACAATCATAAGAGTTTGTAGATGTGGTAGAGAGCGTAAATGACCGACCAAACGCAAAACAACGACCACAATGGGTGAAAAACTGAGCTCACAACACCAAGATGGCCACGCCCACATCGTCATGGATCCTCACAGAAGAATGCATCAAACAGGAAAAATAGCCGCGTAATACAAACGAAATCCACGTGGGATAATCATGAGTTTGTAGGTGTGGTAGAGAGCGTAAATGACCAACCTGTTACCAGGATGGGCGAAAACGGACTGATCATGTGAGCGAGCGAGTGAGGCCCCTCCCCCCCCGACACGGGTAAGTCATGAATTTATGTTTTTTTTTTTTTACATTTTATTGATTTTCTGCTTCATATACTTTGAAGATTAGATAAAAACATACCCCTGTAGACAAAACGGTGTCAGAAAAACCGAACCATTCTTTGTGTAAATGTGTCCAAAGTCCACTTTTGACTGAATTTTGTAATTTGTATACTGTAGGTGCCATGACATTATGCAAATTAGATGTGTAAATGTATTCCTGTCTGAAACTTTGGATCATATTCTACATCTTTCTAATTGACAGTAAGCCATTATCTCTTGCATCTTTCAAGTTATAGCCTTGGAAATCTGAACTACAGTGGGGTAAAAAAGTATTTAGTCAGCCACCAATTGTGCAAGTTCTCCCACTTAAAAGATGAGAGAGGTCTCCAATTTTCATCATAGGTATACCTCAACTATGAGAGACAAAATAAGAAAAAAAAATCCAGAAAATCACATTGAAGGATTTTTAATGAATTAATTGGTATTTGGTCAATAACAAAAGTTCATCTCAATACTTTGTTATATACCCTTTGTTAGCAATGACAGAGGTCAAACGTTTTCTGTAAGTTTTCACAAGGTTTTCACACACTGTTGCTGGTATTTTGGCCCATTCCTCCATGCAGATCTCCTCTAGAGCAGTGATGTTTTGGGGCTGTCGCTGGGCAACACAGACTTTCAACTCCCTCCAAAGATTTTCTATGGGGTTGAGATCTGGAGACTGGCTAGGCCACTCCAGGACCTTGAAATGCTTCTTACAAAGCCACTCCTTCATTGCCCGGGCGGTGTGTTTGGGATCATTGTCATGCTGAAAGACCCAGCCACATTTCATCTTCAATGCCCTTGCTGGTGGAAGGAGGTTTTCACTCAAAACGTCACGATACATGGCCCCATTCATTCTTTCCTTTACACGGATCAGTCGTCCTGGTCCCTTTGCAGAAAAACAGCCCCAAAGTATGATGTTTCCACCCCCATGCTTCACAGTAGGTATGGTGTTCTTTCTCCTCCAAACACGACAAGTTGAGTTTTTTCCAAAAAGTTCTATTTTGGTTTCATCTGACCATATGACATTCTCCCAATCCTCTTCTGGATCATCCAAATGCTCTCTAGCAAACTTCAGACGGGCCTGGACATGTACTGGCTTAAGCAGGGGGACACGTCTGGCACTGCAGGAATTGAGTCCCTGGCGGCGTAGTGTGTTTCTGATGTAGCCTTTGTTACTTTGGTCCCAGCTTTCTGCAGGTCATTCACTAGGTCCCTCCATGTGGTTCTGGGATTTTTGCTCACCGTTCTCATGATAATTTTGACCCCACGGGGTGAGATCTTGCGTGGAGCCCCAGATCAAGGGAGATTATCAGTGGTCTTGTATGTCTTCCATTTTCTAATAATTGCTCTAATAATTGCTCCCACGGTTGATCTCTTCACACCAAGCTGCTTACCTATTGCAGATTCAGTCTTCCCAGCCTGGTGCAGGTCTACAATTTTGTTTCTGGTGTCCTTTGACAGCTCTTTGGTCTTGGCCATAGTGGAGTTTGGAGTCTGACTGTTTGAGGTTGTGGACAGGTGTCTTTTATACTGATAACGAGTTCAAACAGGTGCCATTAATACAGGTAACGAGTGGAGGACAGAGGAGCCTCTTAAAGAAGAAGTTACAGGTCTGTGAGAGCCAGAAATCTTGCTTGTTTGTAGGTGACCAAATACTTATTTTACTGAGGAATTTACCAATTAATTCATTAAAAATCCTTCAATGTGATTTTCTGGATTTTTTTTTTTCTCATTTTGTCTCTCATAGTTGAGGTATACCTATGATGAAAATTGGAGACCTCTCTTATCTTTTAAGTGGGAGAACTTGCACAATTGGTGGCTGACTAAATACTTTTTTTCCCCACAAAATTTTTTTACCACTCTTGACCACTAGGGGCCTTGTCCACCCTTTAACCGTCGCAGTCGCCATATGGCGACTGGGACAGCTAAAGGGTTAAATATATGGGACAAAGCACATCCCGCTTGGGACAAACATATTTAGCCCAATAAATGGGATGTCCCAACTAAAGCTGGACAGTTGGCAACTGTAGCCCAGCCAGATCTGGAGCATTAACAGTTGCTGGATCCGGCTGGGTTTTAGGCATGGATCAGGCCCACTAACGGTTGATATATGGCTTATTTTGAAGAGACTGTGGTCACCTTATTTGCCCAATATACAGGTTTGCTGATGTTAGGAGGGGAGGGTATTTCCCTATACTGCATTTATGTACAGTTATGCACGTTAATGAATTTAATCAGTATTTATAATATGAATTATTATGATCAATAATTGTCCGCCAGATGCAGGTGGACTTGGCCCGAATGTGGCCTGGTGTGTTGGACAGATTCTGGCACGTCATTCACTCCCACATCAGACATGACTCCGGTTTTCCACGCAATTAAAGTTGTCGGCTGTTGTATAATAACAAAGCAACATTTAGTTTTTGTGAATACGTTTAGCAGACTACATCTCCCATCATCCCACATCACCAAACATGATCATGGCGCTCCTCTCTCAAAGTTCATATCCTGTTTCCTGACCGATGAAAGAAGGATCCAAAGAGGAGAAAAACAACACAAATGTATTGTTTTGTATTTTTAGAGCTGCAGCTGATCCAGAGGACTGTTAGTTACTTCCCCCGGGTATGCTTTGAAAGTGATGATGTAACTTAAGGTAAGTCTGTCTGTAGTCTTTTAATTTACATATTTTCACAACCTTATACCTTAACAGACAACAACCTACACCATTATTTATGTGGAAAATTATCTTTTAAATTGATAAACATCATATGCAACAAAATTCCGTCGGGATCAAAAGATAATTTTGCTCTTGCAATTCATTTCAATGGAGATTTTTTCCAATTTAAGGTCCCCTGTGCAGAAGTAGCATAGCAATCAACTGACACTCACCGGCATTAATGTTACAGTAGTTATTGTTCCTATGTAAACAATATATTACTGGGAAACAGTTTGTAATAAAAGTAAACAGTGAGTTTATCATTGATAAAGTCTAGCCCAGCTGACACTTCCCAATGGCCATACAAGCATGTGTGTGTAGCTGTGTGAGTACCAGTGTTGCCAGATATACGATAATTATCATATTTATATGATAGTTTTAGGGCCGATACCAGGGGCAGACTTAATCCATTTGGGGCCCTACTTTTTCTTTGTTCTATACTTTCTTTTCAGGCCTTCTTATCTGATCCATACTGCTGGTTGACCTCCAATATTGTACTTGGCATCTTACTGCTATGTTCTTTATGTCTGTCCTTCCATCCTCCCTATCCCCTCATCCCCAGCCAGTCGCAGCAGATGACTGCCCCTCCCTGAGCCTGGTTCTGCTAGAGGTTTCTTCCTTCCAAATGGGAGTTTTTCCTCTCCACTGTCGCCTAGTGCTTGCTCATAGGGGATCGTCTGATTGCTGGGTCTTTCTGTGACTGTGGGATTTTTTTTATCTGCACTGTGGCACCACGAGACGGCTTTTGTTGTGATGTGGCGCATTATAAATAAAGCTGAATTGAATTGAACTGAATTATTGAAATCCTACCTGAAACTTATTGTCCTCAGAAGTCTTCAAATGATGATATCATTTGGGCATCAGGAATTACGTCTGTAGAAAAACAAAGAATTTTAACAAATTGAATGTAGACTCTTATCTATTATTAAAGGCCAAATGTCACGTAATTTTTTTTTTCTAAATGACAACGAATTTAGATAAAATACACATAGCTTAAACCAAATATTCATACCGGAGACCATATCACCCACCTGTATTTACATAATTGCACAAAATACACCAGGCGAAGGCCCCACCTTGCTCGCTGGCTTGTGACAGCCAGTCCAGAACACGCCCATGTTTTTGACGTCACAAGTTGTACCCTGGCTGCCCTGCCTATCCACATTCACACTTATCAACATTGGACAATCATGACGGAAAGTGACAGCGATTGTGAACAAATTAGTTTAGTTTTGTCTTTTTTTTTTTTGTCTTTTTTTTGTCAGTGGTTCAGACAGTGACAGAGGCATAGAACCTTACAGGTTTGAGCCGTCCGAGACGGAATCAGATGCTTTGTCTGATGACAACAGTTCCGACGATGACCAGAGAGCAGAACCAGTGGAAAATGTCATTGAATTGGACATTAATCGCCTCCAGAATTGGGAAGCCGAAGGGGGTCTGTCGAGGGTGCCCCATAAATATTGATTTTTCGGAAGCCATTATTATTACAGTGGAGGAGAGCTGCTGCCGTCAAGAAATTGACCAGATCAATATGAAAATGGAGGCGCATACCTGTCGAGTGAGACGTTTTCGCCGTATTTTAATACGGGGAAAATGCAATTTTAGCAAATACGGGCGTATTGCCATTTCTGTACGCCCAAAAGAAAAATATACGGGAAAAAAAATTATTGAGTGTGTTGAGGAGCACGTCGTGTGTGTGAGACCCACAGCTAGGGTGCTTGCAGAGCGCTCAGCGGGAGCTATTCGCACTACATTGAGAAGTGTGGACTCAATCATTAGGCTGATTGTCGGGGCGGGCAGATCGCTCAGCGGGAGCTATTCTCACTACAATGAGAAGTCATTAGGATAAGGGCTTAACACTTTCAGCTGTGCTGCGGCTGCGGAACAGAGAGGAATCACCTTACAAATACAGAATTCTGCTTTTTTTATTTTGAGCTGGACGCTGAGTTGTGTTGTTATTGTCAAATATCCATGAATCCTTAAAATATTTGACAATAACAACACGAATTACATTTAAAACATTTCCCAGAAAAGTGTCGCTTATTACTCCGCCGTCCCTTATAGCCGCGTTTTACGGTATTAAAATACGGCGAAAACGTCTCACTTGACAGGTATGAAAGCATTTCCCAGAAAAGTGTCCCTTATTACCCAGCTGTCCCTTATAGCCGCGTTTTAAGGTATGGGTGAAATATCCAATTTTTTCTTTCTTGTTGCTCACTTCAATCTTCCAGTCTCCATATAAACAATCAATCGAAATACCCCAAGCATCAAACTAGGGTACAATCTATTTCGTCACTTCCGCCTTCTTCCCCAGGCGATTCCAGGGGCCGTGAGTAGGAATGTCAGGCCAAGCGCGGCAGTTTTAAATTAACGAATATTCCGGCGTTACTGAAGCATATGCACCAAGACCCGAACGGATCGGTTCCCTTTTATATCTAGTTTCAAGACATTTAAAGTACCCTGTTACGTGACATTTGGCCTTTAAAAAACAACAATTCACGTGGAACATCTGTTGTTTGATCACACGAATTTGTTTGGATTTTGCGATATTATGATGGTACTAATTCACACAAAATCAGGCCATCGCCGCATCTTTTGAGTGACATTGCAACTTTGTCCAATCACCACAACTTTCCCACAATTTTGGCCAATCCTCGTCAACTTCCACCAATTTCGCCAATCAAATTTGTCCCCGAGTAGCGCTCACTCAGTCTAACCAATCAAATCTGTCACTGCCCTGCGCTCACTTCCCACACAACATATCAGTAAAAAGCAGTGTGTGATTTAAAAAAAAAAACACTCACCTGTGACTTTTCCCACGCGTCCCATCCTTTGTCTTCCCCAGCCCACAGGTTGGACGTCTCCCCACGTCTCTGTCTTGACCGCGTGTACGAAGTGCCAGGTTTGTGTTGAAAAACAGTCCGCCTGCCTGAAAAGCACCCCGTTGCAGAAGTGCGTGTAAGGAGAGACGCTATAAAATCACAAACAAATGAGAAAATCTAACACTACAGCCAGTGTTGTGACATTTTATATGTCTTTAGAGGTAAAATCATTATTACAGTCTGGATATGGACCAACGTGCGCCCCCGGTAAACCTCCAAGGAGAGCCCTTCCTCCCGGTACGACTCCCAGGTAAAGGAAAGATGAGTATCTGATGAGACAGGTGTGTCAAGACGCACAACAGACAGACTGGTAGGACAGACTGGTAGGAGTCAGGCATAGAAAGCGAGAGAATATTCAGTAATTTTTTTCAGAAAAATGCAGACTTTGACAGACTGTACAGAGCAACAAGATAAATTATTTCTTTTTTTCTCTGCACTCAGTAACATTTGGTTGGGGACTGCTGCAGTTAGGGAGTTTTCAAATAAAGGTGCTGCCATAATTTCCAAATCTATACTCTTTAACATGCATTCAGTGCAATTTAGCTGTTGTAATGGATAATTATTTTTTCATCCTTTTCAAGTTTTCAGCAAGAGTAGCCTACAGTTTTGATCTTTTTTTTTGACAAATTTATGAGTAGCTACTTCATTCTGACTTAATTATGTTAAAGATTGTATTTGTTGTTATACGAGAGTTTTTCTGTATAGCAGAAGTTTCTGCTTAATTTACAAATCACTGCTTTTGACAATCCTATGCTTTTTTTTGTGGTGTTATACAGATTATCATTGCAGTAAACTATGGAAAAAAGCATCTACTTTAACATTTGTATTTCTTCCCACAACTTTTAGTGCAAAAAAAACCTCTCAAAACATCACATCTTATATAGCAACTTTTATTTTTAAAAAAAAAGCTCCCACAATTCAGGCTTTTTGGGCCAGAACAATCATAAAAGCATCTCGTGAAATCCTGAAGGGACTGACTTACCCACATTTGCCAAGTGGTTCCTGTTCATGGTCTGCTGACCGGTCCATTTTGCAGAGGCAGCTATTATGCTCTCTCCTCTGTACAATGTAGACACAAGGGAGAATATATATGTTAAACCCCAGGAAGAATAGCCAATGTTTTATACAAGTGCTAATGGGGGTCTTAATAAAACAAACAAACTATATTTAATGTTATGTAATGTCATCTGCTGAGGCTGCAGCTATCCTGTGCATGCTTGGGGAGCACAGACGGTCATATATAAATTTAATCTTGTGAGCCTTTGTCATGCCGTGTCCAGTTTCCTGTCTAGTGTTTTTCTGACTGCTGTGTTTGGTTCCTGTTTAATTATTGTCTTTTTGTATTGTGTAGTATTATTATGTACATTTTGGGGTTCTGTTGTGTTTGTATTGTTCTGGTTTCCGGTTATGTTTTATTTTGACAGCGCTGTGAAGCTTCCGGCTGTCAGACTGGTTGGAGCTGCACACCTGTTATTCATTCTGTTATTTTCTCCACTCATGCATCCACACCTGTCACTAATTATGTACTGCATATAAGGGCACAGCAAACCTCTGGGGTTTGTCGTGTCCTCCTACCATGTGTACCTGTCCCCAGGAGCTGTTGCTTCAGTGTTTTGGGTCCCGCTGTCAAGGAGAATTGGAGAGCTCTGTCCAGGTACGTTCCCCCCCCCCCCCCCCCCCCATTTCCAGCCGCGAGCCCCGCTGCCTTCAGGAGAGCTCTGGATGGATTCCACCCTTGGCCAGGCATCCCCTGGCTTCCATCCCCCTGGACGTTGAGCCTCGCTCTCCTCCAATGTCTACCACGTTTCTACTTGTTTCTTATACCTTGCACTTCATTATTTAGTTTTTGTATGTTAATGTTCTTGTCTGTTTTTTATGTTAATAAATGCGCAAACTCACAGACAGCATTTGGTGTCCTACTTTCACCCGTGAAACTGACGAGTCATGACAGCCTTAGCCTCTGCAAATCTTGCAATTAGAAAAAACAGTTAAAAAAAAATGTTTACCTGTACTGTCAGCAACCAGCATCACCACTGCCTCCTCATTAACAACAGGTGCTCCTCATTAGTATCATGTGTGCTCGTATAAGCAGCGTTGCTCTCCATCTGCTCTTCGGGCCGGTAAGTCTCCTATCTGGTTGAAGTGAAAAGGGTTGTTTTGATTAAAAAAAAAATTCTGTGCTCTTCCCTTTTTCTCCAATTCTCTGCACTGCTCAGATAACTTTGTTTCATTTTGCCGCTATTCTACATGCTGTACGGTTTGTTTACAATGTAACCAAAGATACGCGCATGCGCATGGCTCAGACACAACATGGAAGAGTCCAACAGTCTGAGGAGAAGGGGGGAGGACATTACATTCGTGATTTGATTTGCCATTTATGTAAATACTGGTGCTTCTTTATTTGTCTGACATCATGTTAAATATGCTAAATATTTAAAAAAAAAAATATATATATATATACTGTATATGGGGCTTCTAGTAGATCGGGGTCTAAGGCAGTCGCCTACCTTTGCCTAATGGTAAGTCCGCCTTTGGCCTATACGATGTACGATCAGTAGTTTTAAAAAAGGCCAAATATACAATAGTTTTGGCATTTCTGTGCACCCCCCAAAAGCATCATTTTAATTTGTGCGAACACCCACACATCACCAGAAACTGATGCCTGCTGATGGCTGGTCAGCTCATACCAGGCTGGCTCCTCCTCACCGCCAAATGTGCCAATCACATCAGCAGCGCTTAGCTCACGTTTGTTTGGACAGCTGCACTGACACAGTAACAAATTTTAAAAAAATCAGTGAACATAAGTTTGGACTCAGAGGAAAAAAGTACTAAAAGAAAAGAGTCTAACCTCAGAGACATGGACACTGGCAACAAAACAAAGCAACTTCACCGGTCACAGCAGCTTTATCACCCTGCCTGGAATGAGACGCTATGTTTAAGGATGGAAGCAGTGGTTGTGCAAAAAAGTGCAGTTCACTGTGTGGGTGTGTGTGTGTGACAATGCATACAGCAATTGTTTAATTCAAATAGCCGAGCCTCTGCATTTATTCCTTGAGTTACTGTACTTCCATACATACAGAATAGCTTTGTTTTTAAATGCATTGTCTTAGCCTGTGATTTTTCAAGCTATTTTAGTATGTATAATATTTTGGGTCAAAATACGACAATTTGAAAGTGACCGTATAATATTTCTTCATTTCCCATCTGGCAACACTGGTGAGTACCCAAATGTGCTGCAGCTGAACAGATCAGAGCAGAGGTGAAACTGCAATGTCTGTGGAAATCTCCACAGAGCATCAAAGACTCTTAATGTTCAGGAGTCGCATTCAAAAAGTCCAAGTCAAGTCCAAGTCAAAAACGAAGTCCGAAGACGTTTTTTTTGGGACTCGAGTTTGATTCGAGTCCGAGTCCCTAACTCAAGTCCCCATCTCTGCTTCAAAGGCTAAACTACTGCAGATTTCCCATTTTTGATAGTGGCTTAGGGTCTGTAGCTGGTCCATACTTAAACAATAAGTCAAAAATCCAAGTATCAAACATAAGCCAATTCTTATAAAATTAGTTTTTTTGTATAATTGTGAGTTTAAAAGGTGTAAATTTCTTGATCTAAAGAGAAGCAAAGAGGCTGATGGGTTGTGCATCAAACACTTTGATTCCCTTCTTCCATAGCATATGAGGGTAAAATAAGGGCCCATCATCATATCAGCTATTGACAGTCAGCGTACCTTCATTAGCATATCTAATTCATACATTGCTCACATAAAATGTTGAGTTTGCATGAATCCTCAGTCAATATTTCATTTATGCTCCATTTGCACAATCACTGTGGGTATGATGGAGCAGGAGGTATGCCGATGGACTGTGTGTTTGTGTGTAAGTCTTCTGTATTTGTGTGTTAAGGTGTGATAAGAGAACAGTTAATAATTAAAATGCGATTAGATGTGGATCAGTGACATGGCAGATGTGTGTATTAGGTTGAAGTTCAAAGTTTAAAGGCCAAAGTCTAACACTGCTTCAGCAGAACTGAACTATCTGAACAATAAATCTTAAACAGTTGACAAGGTTTTCATACCCCCATTGATTATTTCTTGCTAACACATACAGAAATAGTATTCGACCCCACAGTTTGCAGAAAGACATTTAAAAAACACAACCTGTAGCAGATAAAGGTGTTGAATGTGTGGGTGTAAAAGTGCAGATTCCCCACCAGATGGACAGTTTTTGTTTCTTAAACAGTGACAGACAAAAACAAGTTTTTTTAATGACATTGCTTGTTTGATAAATCCGTGAGAAAAGTGAATCTTCAGTGGTCTCACAACTATTAATTATGATTCATGATGGAATAATGATTCCAATGCAAAACATTTCACGGTGCATCTTGATGCATCTGTACACTGTAAAAAAAAAAAAAAAAGTTTTCTCAACTTAAAAAAGTTAGTGTTTGGGTTGCCTTAAAATTTTAAGTTGACTGCGACCCGAAAAGGATTAAGTGGAAGAAGATGAATGAATGAATGAATGAATGAACTTGAGAAGATAAATGGTAAAGACACATAAAACACACAAACTTAAGTTCAGTCAACTTAAAATTTTAAGGCAGCCCAAACACTAACTTTTTTAAGTAAAATAACCCTAGTTATTTTTTACGGTGTATGTTGCATCTTCAATTTTTACATTTTTTTCTATCTGTAAGCTGGTTGCCAACCGCCAATCAAATCTAAAAGAAGAAGATAATGTCTTTTTTTTTTTTTTAGATTTCTTCTTCTTTTAGCTGTTGCCTATAGGGGTCACCACAGCGGATCATCTACCTCCATCTCACTCTCTCCCTTGCATCTTGTCTGTGGTCTTCCTCTTTTCCTCCTGCCTGGCAGCTCCATCTTCAACATCCTTTGTCCAATATCTCCACTATCACTCCTCTGCACATGTTCAAACCATCTCAGCCTTGCTTCTCTTACTTTGTCTCCAAACTGATCAACTTGAGCTGTCCCGCTGACATACTCATTTCTAATCCTATCCCTCCTGTCACTGTAAATAAGAATCTTAGCACCTTCAACTCTGCCAGCTCCAGCTCCGCCTTCGGTCATTTTGTCATTGTCGCCATTTCCAAACGATACGTACATCATACAGTCTCTTCAGATTTTGCAATGTTGCAATCGCACTGATTTACTCAAAATCAGTGATTCACTGCATCTTTTGCACAAACCTTGCAACTTTGTCCAATCACTGCAACTTTCCCGCAATTTTGGCCAATACTCGTCAACTTCCACCAATTTTGCAAATCATATTTGTCCCTGAATAGTGCTTAAACAGTCTAACCAATCAAATGCATCACTGCATCGTGCTCACTTCCGTGTTTACAGTAAGTATTAATGGAACACATCAGCAAAAAACAGTGTGTAATTTTAAAAAAAACACTCATCTGCGAGTTTTCCCACACCGTCACTTCCTCCATCTGCCCCGACCCACCGGTGGACATCTCCCCACGTCTCCGTCCTGACCACGTGTACGAAGTGCGGGGTTCGTGTTGAAAAAGGTCCACCTGTCTGAAAAGCACACCAACATGGCCGCACACATGAGGAAAGACGCTATAAAACCACAAACAAATGAGCAAATCTAACACTACAGCCAGTGTTGTAACATTTTATATGTCTTTAGTGATATGATCCGAGCACCGATCTCGTCCGCGCTCGGGTCATATGTCATCCTTTTCAGGCTTTGACAG
This sequence comes from Pholidichthys leucotaenia, assembly GCA_020510985.1. Classification (NCBI taxonomy): domain Eukaryota; kingdom Metazoa; phylum Chordata; class Actinopteri; order Cichliformes; family Pholidichthyidae; genus Pholidichthys; species Pholidichthys leucotaenia. The sequence continues at coordinate 291,822,981 of CM035845.1, forward strand.
CAGGGTTTTCCTCTCTGGCTCCCTGGGCTCTTATTGTGACAGCGCTCAGTGGAGCTTCCTGCTGTCAAGGCCAAACAGCTGTGCTGCATTCGGGGTCATTAGTGTCCGGCGTTAAAAGCAAGCACTGAATGCAGCCCGAGGCAGCAGTCTCTGTTAAACTCCTGTTAATCTCCCATCAAGACTCCACATCGTCTGACGCTTCGGGCGTTCCCCGGCTCAGACGCTGTCTATTCCTCGTCTTGAGTGTAAGTTTACCCTGTTATAATCCTACCTTCATTATCGTGTGTTTTAGCCCACCGAGGCTCATTCCTTTGTTACTTTATGTTATCCTCTGTTCCCTTCCCCTTAATAATAAACATCTTTGCAAACTCACCGGTGACTTGTGGCATCTTCTGGTGGCTCACGATGGCCACCGTGACAGTAGACTGCTGCCAGGATGTCTAAATAGAGGCACCACACCGAGATGCCATTCCCGGTGAGTTTGCAGTTGGACTGCTCCTTCCTGTCTGGGTACCGTGCTGGAAGGATGCCGTCATGGAGGGTCCGCGCTCAGAGTCGGAGTGACGAGCTGGTGGACGCCCTCGAGTGCGTTGATGAAATCCTCATCGCCGTCACCCTCCTCGACTTCCACAGCGACGTGCACCGGTACCTGGACCAAGCTGAGGACATTCTAAATTATCTCCCCTGCTTCGCTAATCACCCTGAAGTCAGCGTGAGGAGAGATGACATCGCTGCACAGCGCGAGATACTCCGTGGGCTGGAGGGAAACCCCGGCAGGAAGCCAAAGAGGAGGCATCTCCGCTCCTCACGTCTGGATCCCGTTCCTGCCTCCACTCCAGTTCAGGAGTTCGCTCCGCCCAGGGGTGATCCCCGCCGGAGAGTGTCGTCATTCGGGAATCCCCCGGAGAAGCTCCAACTCACAGCTGCTTCCACCGGGACTGAGTGGCGGCAGCTCGTTCCGCTGTTCATCCCTCTCTCATCATGAAGCATGTGGCGGCGGCAGTCAGACTGGTGGAGAGGAGTCACGAATTAAGTGACTTCCCTGAGTTCGCCGACCTCCTTACCTGTGTCTCCGCACAGGAGCGGCGATTCTTGGACCTCAACTCCGCCTCGCCCTCTGCCAGAAACCATCGTCACATCTACAATCAGCCTCAGCTTGAACCCCGTCCGGATCCAGTTCTGGGTCGCTGCAGAGGCTCTACCTCCCACACAGCTGTCACTCCCGCGCCTCGTCAGAGGGGAATCCCCGCAGCCTCTCCCCCCGGGCCATCTTCTCCTGCTGTCCCGTGAGCGCTCCGTGCCCGGCTCATTTCAGCTGTCGCCCCCTCCTCTTCGATGCCTTTCCCGGCTGCTGTGTGTGCCTGGAGTCCTGTTTTGGTGAGCCCTGTCCTGGAACCTTTGCGAGCGGCTCCCCCTCGTCCTCCCAGGGGGCCATCTGTTACCATCCGGCAGGGAAAGGGAGGAGCAACGTCCGCTACAGCAGGCACCATCCTGCCTCCAGGAGACAGGCAAGTCCAAGTTCACTTTCTGTATATCCTCTTCATTGTGATTTGCCCTGTCTGACTCCTGGGGGTGGAGTTTGGGGTTCGCAGTCCCCCGAGCTCCCACCACCTGCTGTAGCTTTAATTGTTAATCCCGCTTCCTCTGTGTTTCCCTCCGCTGAGCGGTCCTCGACACCAGGCCAGCGTCGCCGGATGAGGAGGGGGCCTGCGGTTCTGGAGAGCCTGGTTCCGGTCCCGCAGCCATGTCGTGGGCAGAGGAGGAGAGGGGACTGCAGTGTGGAACCTGCGCCGACGAAGAAGCGTCCCTGGGTCTCCACGGACGAGTGGTTTGGTCCAGCGGGTCTAGGGTCTCCTGCCACCACGCCGTGTGGGTCGTCGGCGTGGACGTCGGTGCCGGAGGATCCTCAGGCTGTGGACACCATCATGCCAGCTGTGGAGCCCGACATAGCTGAGTGGGAGCCTGATGACGACCTCCTGCCGTCTGAGCCCGGATCATCGAAGTCCTGGACAGCGTCAGAACCCGAAATCAGGCAAGTGCTCTGTGTTGTCTTTCTCTTTTCCATTTTAGAGCATTTTTGCCTGTCTCTTGGAGAGGTGAGCCGGGTGCAGCCACCCGCTGCATCCGAGCTTGTCTCGCTGGGTTCTGGCGCTGCCGGTGATCCTGATCCGGTTCTTTTCTCTCTCCTGAGCTTTCTCCCAGGGTCGCCGGCGCGGAGCTGATTTCGTCCGCTGTGCCAGAGGTTCCGGGTTCGGGGTTGGAGGTCGGTACTGGTGCGGCGCCGACCCAGTCGGGGTCCGACGCGGGTGCAGCCGTTACCCAATCGGGGTCCATCACGGGTGCAACCGTGACCTAATCGGGGTCCGACGAGGGTGCAGCACCAGCAGAATCAAAGGTCGGTGAGGGAGCTGCAGATCCCCTGCCACCGGACACTGGACTGGCTCATCTTCTTCCTCATCTTTATCATCATCTTCATCATCCTCGTCCTCCAGATGATCACAGCTCATCTCCACCTGGGGCCGTTGGGGTTCCGAAAACTGCGCCCAGCTCTCCCTCGTCTTCCCCTTCTCCAGGGAGGCCGTCCTCTACTTCCCCCCTACGGTCCTGGTGGCTGTGTGATGCGGGTCGGCCGCCTGGCGAGCTGTTTTGCCACTTCGGGGTTCTGGGGCGGCCACCCGACGGACATTTCCGCCTTTTCGGCGATCGGGCCCGGCCACCAGAAACTCTGTATTTCCGGGCATGGGACTAGGGTAGGCCGCCTGAACTGTCCTTCTCCCCCTGCCTGCTACATGGCCGTTGGATGCTGGGCAGCCCCCCGAACTATCAGCCTCCATGCCTCAGAACCAGGACTGCCGTCATCCCGGGTTTTTTTTTCATCTTCATGTTTGTAAGCTCTTGGGATGTGCGGGAGTCTTGTGTCTGCAGTTATGTATCTCTCACTCTTCCCTTAGCTGGTGTTTTTGTTCATTTTTTCCCTTTTCAAATGTCCATTCATTGTCTGTATTAGTTGGTGTATTTTTGCCTCTGGAATTGGTTTTCTCTATTGTCATACTCCGAGTTATTTTTTTCAATCTGCCTCGATCATGGTGTGTTTTTGTAATTATTACTGTTCGCTGTTACTTTCCCCTGTGATTGTCTTCTGTGTTCTACCTTGGTCATGTTTGTGCAAGGGAGTGTTGTTTTTTTTTTTCTTCTCCCCTCTGTTTGCCTACGCGCTCCTGTTGCCATGGGTTTTTTTTGTCTTTTCTGATTCGCTCCCTCCTGGCCTGCACCCCTTCCGCCCACCCTAGGGGGGGTGGGGGGGCTTGGGTGTCATTAGGCATTCTGAGCCTGCCCTCGGGGGGGAGGTACTGATATGATCCGAGCACAGATCTCGTCCGCGCTCGGGTCATATGTCATCCTTTTCAGGCTTTGACAGCAGGGTTTTCCTCTCTGGCTCCCTGGGCTCTTATTGTGACAGCGCTCGGTGGAGCTTCCTGCTGTCAAGGCCAAACAGCTGTGCTGCATTCGGGGTCATTAGTGTCCGGCGTTAAAAGCAAGCACTGAATGCAGCCCGAGGCAGCAGTCTCTGTTAAACTCCTGTTAATCTCCCATCAAGACTCCACATCGTCTGACGCTTCGGGCGTTCCCCGGCTCAGACGCTGTCTATTCCTCGTCTTGAGTGTAAGTTTACCCTGTTATAATCCTACCTTCATTATCGTGTGTTTTAGCCCACCGAGGCTCACTCCTTTGTTACTTTATGTTATCCTCTGTTCCCTTCCCCTTAATAATAAACATCTTTGCAAACTCACCAGTGACTTGTGGTGTCTTCTGGTGGCTCGTGAGGGCCACTGTGACATTTAGAGGTAAAATCATTACTAGAGGTAAAATCATTACTACATTTGTCAATGAGCTTTAAAGCTGTGAATCTCCGGTCTGCACATGGACCAACGTGCGCCCCTGGCAAACCCCCAAGGAGAGCCCCTCCTCCCAGTATGACTCCCAATAAAGGAAAGATGAGTATCTGATGAGACAGGTGTGTGCCAAGATGCAGCAGATAGATAGACAGGTAGGAGTCAGGCACGGAAAGACAGAATATTCAGTAATTTTTTTTCAGAAAAGCACAGACTTCAACAGACAATGCAGAGCAACAGAATATTTTTTTTTCTCTGCACTCGGTACTGAGTGGTTGGTGACCACAGTGGTTAGGGAGTTTTCAAATGAAGGTGCTGCCAAAATTTCCAAATCTATACTCTTTAATATGCATTCAATGCAATTTAGCTGTTGTAATGGATAATTATTTTTTCATCCTTTTTAATTGTAGTTCTTAGCAAGAGCAGCCTACAATGTTGGTCATTTTTATGACAAATTTATGAGTAGCTACTTCATTCTCACTTAATTGTGTTAAAGTCTGTATTTGCTGTTGCACAAGCGTTTTTTTCTGTATAGCAGAAGTTCCTGCTTAATCTTCAAATCACTGTTTAATAGGAAATTTTTCACAATCCTGTGGTGTTACATAGAATATCATTGCAGTAAACTATGGAAAAAAGCATCTGCCTTAAAATTTGTCATTCTTCCCACAACTTTTAGTACAAAAAAAACCAACTTAAAAACATTGCAACTTTTAGCTCAACTTTTTAAAAAAGCTACCACAATTCAGGCTTTTTGGGCCACAACAATCATAAAAACATCCCGCAAAATCATGAAAGGACTGATAATAGCAGGTTTCACTACCATCTTATAAATTTTCCCTTTCACACTTGCTGCTATCCTTCTGTCACAAATCACCCCTGACATTCGTCTCCACCCACTCCACCCTGCATGCACTCTCTTCACCTCTCTTGTGATTTTCCATTCCTTTGGATTGTTGACCCCAGGTATTTAAACTCATCTTCCCTAAACTCTCACTTCACTACCTCTACTCCTTGCATCTTTATCATTATGTCACGGGGTGGAAGTATTTTATTGTGTTTTTTGGGTTTTATGCGGTTTTGAGTTTATGTCACATGTTTTAGTTTGCATGTTTTGTAGTTTTTACATTTTAATCTGTGTGCTTTTAGTTGGAAATGTTTGCTTCCACCATGTGCTTCCCCAATTACTGATCAGCAGCACCTGGTTGATTGGAGATGTGCAGCACCTGTTGCTGCATAAGATATAAGCGGTGCTCTGGCAGTCCACAAGAGATCTTTGTTGCCAGGAGGAAGGAGCCCTGCCTGGGGAGGAGAGCCCTGCCTGAGGGAAGGCCCAGCCGGGTGGGGGCCTATTTGGAGGAGAGCCCTGCCAGCAGTGATGGCCAGATGAGAATTTCTAGAGGATTTGAGGCCTTTCATCAAAATGGTTCATATAGATGAGGCCTCATGTGACACTTCATTTTCTGTACTAGGCCATCTAGTGGACAAAATGTATACAACATGCAGATTTTTACAAGGGCATTATTGGTTTAATGTGTATTTTTTTTCCTTTCAAAAAATGCACTCTTTTAAACAATATCAATGATCATAAGGGAAAAAAATAATAAAACTGAGGTGACTACAGTGAATGTGCGCGTGCTACTTATCCATTTTTATTAAGAAATAATAACTTTTCAACAGTCTTTGAACTAAGGCAATTTCTTTTTTTGAGATTATTTCTCCAGCTTTGGAGAATACTCTCAGAGCACAGAGGATGCAGATGTGCAAAGAAAGGCTACTGCAAGTTTGTACAGTGTAGGATAGACACATGTCTATCTTTCCCAGTACATTCACCATGCAGGGCATTCATGCAGGGCACAATAGTGCCTCAGCATAATGATCCAAGCTCCTTGAAACACAACAGACACTTCACCTTGCAAATAAAAATAAAATTACAAGAATGACCTAGCTGGGACTTGAACCCCAGCCTCCAAGTTGCATGCTAGATGCTTTACATTTAGGCCATCACTTCAGTTACAATAATGATCCACTACTTGTGGAAAATGTATCAATGGGAGAAATGAGATCAAACTGTTCCCAAATGGGAGAAGTCCGTGTTTTTGGTGCTGGCTCCATCTGAAAATTGGCTGTGACAAATCCCTTACACAGTCAAACATCGACAACACAAAACGTGATGGACAGGGATTTCCATTGTGTATCGCTGCTCACTTTATTTCATGTTGCGTGCAAAATCATGAATGGCTTCCTGACCCAGTCACGTGGTATGACGTCAACACATACGCCAGCAATACACGCCTCAAGACGCGCTTTGCCAAATATTTCCTGGACAAGCTCAGAGTACCCTTGAGGCTCCGGAGCCTGCCGTCCCATCACCACCTGCCAGGATGGCCAGCCAGATGAGAGCTCTGCTGATGAGAGGAGGCTGCTGGTCCCAGGAAAATGGCAGAAGGAGGGCATGACTGAGGAGGAGGAGGAGCAGTAATGGCCAGGACCACCGTGATGTTGGCATTTGGGGGAGGACCCTTCTGTGTGGAGCAGTTGGGGTGGTGCAGGTGAAGGACGGCAAGAGGCAGAGTGAGGAGCTGTGCCTTTGCTGTAAGTATCCGGTTTCCAGATAGCAGCACCCCATGGTGATGACATTGCTGTTGATGATATTGAGGAAAATGGACATACTGCTGGCAAGTGTCTTCCCCTGGACAGGTTTCCTGAGGGCGTTGATGTTGTGGTGGTAGACGGAGCCTGGACAGGAAGAGTGGATCCTCCTCCTCAGCTTTTTAAGGATTTTTATGCTTTTATGGGCTTTTATTTGTTTTTAGCCCACTTTTAGTTTTGTAGTGTAGGTTTTTTTAGTTAATTTTTTATTCTGTTTTAGCTTAATTTAACTTAATTTTAATTCTTAGGTTTTAGTTTAGGCTTTTTATTTTACTGGGCACTTATTTGTGCATATTTTATTGTAATAAAAGTCCTTTAAACATCCTCATTTTAAAGTTTCCCGTTTGATTGCTACCTGTGACTCTTCACCTGGTTTTAAAGAACCTTGCAGGTTATGTTTTTAACTACCCTCAGCACAATTACACCTGCCTCCCTCTCATTCACACTCATGTATTCTGTCTTGCTTCTACTGGCTTTCATTCCACTTCTCTCCAAAGCATGCAGTACCTCCACCTCTCCAGGTTCTCTTCCAGCTGCTCCCTACTCTCACTACAGATCACAATGTCGTCTGCAAACATCATGGTCCATGGAGACTCCTTCCTGACCTTGTCTGTCAGCCTGTACATCACCATGGCAAACAAAGAAGGGGCTCAGAGCCAATTCCTGATGTAATCCCACCCCCACCTTGAATCCATTTGTCACTCCACTCTATCATCTGCTTTCTCTAGATCCACAAAGACACAATGCAACTCCTTCTGACCTTCTCTGTACTTCTCCGTCAGCACTCTTAGAACAAACATTGCATCTGTAGTACTCTTTCTCGGCAGGAAACTGGACTGCTGCTCACTGATTGTGATCTCTCCACTTGACTTGGCTTCACCAACTCTTTACCATACAGTATCTTCATAGTATGGCTGATCAACTTTTTGGCTCTGTACTTACTACAGCTCTGATCATCATCCTTGTTCTTGAAGATTGGTACCAAAACCTCCTCAGCAGGGGACACTCTATCCCTCCAAACAGCACGTTTCTTGTCCAGCTCATGCTTCCCACTGAGTCCATAAAATACAAAATGCACCCAAACGTCCACTGTCAGAATGCAAGGTATAAGTTCTTTATCCTCTCTTCACCATGATCTGTTGTGTCCCTGGGCAAGACACTTTACCACCTTGTTTCCAGTGTCCATGACACTGGGTATGAATGTGTATAAATGTTCAGTAGTGATCGGGGAGGCTGTTGGAGTGGATTGGCAGCCAGATTTCCATTAGTCTGCACCAGGGCAGCTGTGGCTACAGTAGTAGCTTACCACTACCATTGTCTGTGGAGTGAATGAATAATGGACTCACTATAATAGTAAAATACTTTAGGTATCTTGAAAGGCGCTATATAAATGCAATCTATTATTATTATTATGCAGTTAACAAACTTAAAGCCACAATAGTGCATGCAAGACAGCAGTTTTCAATGTCACAACATAACTTCACTGACATCCAGGGGTCGGGAAAATAGCAATCAAGATTAGCACTTCAGGTTATCGCATAGGTGGATGAGATCACGATCAGTAACGTCCTGCATATGATGTTGCAGAAGCAATGCATCTAAGAATCAAGAAATTTTCACACCAATGACACCCATATTGATTCAGGTGCCTCCTTAATGGTTAAAATATTAGAAATTACATTGACCCTGTATTAACTGAAGTGGCAAATTTAGTAAACTGAGAGTGGAGTGGAGTCGGCAAGCTAGCAAAGTCACATTAAAGTCTACCATTTGTTTGACATGGTTTAAGCAAAAATCATTAAAATAATAAGAAAATACAGTAAACAATATGAGTACCATTGTCTTAGGATGACTCTGTTTCTATTAGCATAACAAGTCTAATTACTTATATCTAAAACATAAAAAAGATTGATCATCTACATTCCTCTCCCTTTCCCTCCTTATATACTGTACATACTTTCTTCACACAAAATACATCAGGACTTGTAATGTGTATGTATGTGTGTGACACTCTACATTGATCCCCTGTCATCCTTATCACATTACAACTCCAATCCGATTAGATCTACATTTTTAATTTTCCTCTTTGGATGGCAAAAAAAAAAAAGATGAGAGCAAGATGGAGTGATAGAGGAATGAGAGGAGAATTCAACATGGGGATGAATATAAAAATTTAAAGGGTCTGTAGAAGCATGCTGGGAGAGGAAGAGGATGGGGATTCCTGATGTTTGAAGCCCCTGAGGAAAGGCTCCCTTGTTTAACTCTATTATGTGTAAGCCCCAGCTTTTCTAAATGCTTCTTGTGTTTTGCATAATGGCACAAGAAACACTTCTACTTGTTTTCCAGTACTTTTCTGGGGCTGGACCATCTCAACAATCAGCACTTCAGCTCCAATAGGAAGACACCACTGCATTTCCAAGCCAAAGCTGAGCAAGGCAGAAGAACTCAGAGGGCTACTCTGCCTGGACCGATGCCCCTGTGACTCAGATTCCCGGATAAGCAGTGGATGGATGGATGGATGGATGGATGGATGGATCTGCAAGGTAAGGCCCAAACTTATTAGGTTTGCCACAAAACACCAGTGCATTTTTGGGCCAATTTTTGTTTCACTTGCCCACCAAACATTGTCCTAATCATTACTTACTGACATATTTGCTGACTTGGCAGTCAGGGTTTTATTCTCTTGTATGATTTTGTATAGAAATGTGGTTGCAATGCTGTTTTTTCTAAAGTGACAACCAAGAAAGATGCCTGCTGACTGACCCAAGGAAGAGACCTCTTCATTAGATCGTCTCTACAGTGTGAATTAAAGTCACAAATAATCATATTTATTATTGTACAGTCTGTGGGATAAGATACATATATGCTGCATGGATGCACACACAGGCATGTGCAAGTTAGAAAGCAGACATTGTAAGTAACATAGATTAAAAATCTCTCAGCAAAATATCAGTATATTGACCTTGGACATAATGCAGAGCAGTCCATGTTTTCTTTCTGATCTTTCTTTCTGACACAGACTCAAACGTAGATTCAGTTATCTTTATTGTGTGCTGAGTGTTACGACCCGAGCGCTGGGTTCTGATCGCGCTCGGGCTGAGTTCAACTCACTGCCGGCCTTGACAGCTGTGGGTTGTATTCTGGTCTCACCGGGCTCTTATTGTGAAGGTGCTCGGTGGGGCTTCCGCCTGTCAAGGCTGGTCAGCTGTGTGTCATTACTGCTCGTTAGTGTTCGCCTTCATAAAGCCGGCACTAGCGACAGTAATGCTGGAGGAGTATTGTCAGACGTTGTCAGACATTGTCAACATCTTGTTAGGAGTATGGTCAACAAGTTGTCAACGCGTCGTTAGACCTTCATGTCAGGTTCGTGCTTTCATGTCACAGTTTAGCTCATTGTGGCTGTGGTCAGCCCTGCGAGCCCATGTATTGATTTGTGTGGTTTTGCCGAGAGTGGCTCACAGTCTTGTCATGTCTCGTCTTGTGTGTTAAATAAACCATCATCGCAAAACTCACTGGTGGACTCTTGGCGTCTTATGGTAATCCGCGAGGATCACCGCATGACACTGAGTGTGCGTGTGTGTATGTGTGGATGTGCAGCCGGGATGAGCAGAGCACTGTGCAGCCTGGCAACCCTAGGAGTGAGCAAAGACAGGGAGGATTAGTGTCTGAACTCAGGAAGAAATGTACAGTGATGTATAGAGCTTACTGTCGATGAGGTGGAGAATAGCTCAGGTTAGTCCCGAAGGCTCTGGCCAGGAAGACAGCGTCCACTGTCCCGGTTGTGGATGGCGAGGATGTTAGTGTAGTCGAGGTGTAGTGCTGCTCCGTCCGCCACCAGGGAAAAGAGGTCCGCCGCTACGGATCTCTGCCTGTGCACAGGGGATGAGAGCGTAGAATATTGATGAGGAAATGGATGGCTTACTTGTCAAGGAAACGTAGGCCCTTCCATGTGAATGATGAAGAGAGGCGGGGTTCTTTGACAAACGTAGAGTACAAGGAGGGAGATTCTGAGGAAGACGAAGACGAGTGCCGGTCTCATCAAACCAAGGAGTAAGACGACTCCGTGCTGATCTGTGGGCAGCACGGCCTAAATAGCTCCGGTGATGAGGGAGAGCAGGTGTGCACGCAGCTGTGGAGAATTAGGCAGGCATAGCGAATCATCACAGTACCCCCTCCCACCCACGTGGTGCCTCTCGGCAACCAATCCAGCCTACCCGGGTGCGTCCGGTGGAAGTCCCTGATGAGTTGAGGATCCAACACAAAGGAGGGATGCACCCAGGACCTCCACTCAGGACCATAACCTACCCAGTCCACCAGGTACTGCAGGCTGCGACCCTGGTGACGGATGTCCAAGATGGTGTTGACCTTCCACGCCAGGTCGCCATCGATCACCACTGGTGGAGGTGACGTCTTGGGAGGAGGGTACAGAGGGCTGGAACAGAATGGCTTGACCTGAGAGACATGAAAGGTGGGACAGATATGGAGGGAGGTGGGGTGAGAGCTAGGCGCACAGCCACAGGATTAATAATATGGGTTATAGCAAATGGCCCAATAAACTGCTGAGACTCAGCCTTGAGGTTGATGTGTTTCATTGAGAGCCATACCTGTTGGCCCACCCGGTAGGGCGGAGCCGGCATCCTGCGACGATTGGCGATTGTGGTGTTGCGTTCCGCCGTGCACCGCAGTGTGGTCCGGGTAGCTCTCCACAGCTGGCGGCAGTGCCTCAGGTGGGCCTGAACAGAGGGTACAGCAATGTCCCCCTCCTCCTTGGGAAACACTGGAGGATTATAGCCCTGAGAGGCCTCAAAAGGGGACATGCCTATAGCTGAGGACATGGTGGTGTAATGTGCATACTCAATCCAAGGGAGGTGGGTGCTCCAGGACACTGGGTTGGCGGTGGCGACGCACCGCAGCGCAGCCTCCAACTCCTGATTGGCCCGCTCACATTGTCTATTACTCTGAGGGTGGTATCCCGATGACAGGCTCACTGTAGCCCCGATGGCATTGCAAAATGATCTCCATACCTGGGAAACAAACTGGGGCCCCCAGTCGGAAACGATGTCCAGGGGGATGCTGTGCAGCCTCACCACAGGAAGGACGAGCAGGTCCGCCATCTCCTTCACCGTGGGCAGCCCCTGTAGGGGGATGAAGTGGGCTGCCTTTGAGAACCTGTCCACGATGGTGAGGATGATGGTGTGGTGGTTAGAGGGTGGAAGATTGGTGATGAAGTCCAGGGCCATGTGGGACCAGAGCCTGCCAGGGGTAGGAAGAGGGTGGAGGAGGCCAGCCGGAGGAGAGGAGGACGTCTTGCCGGTGACGCACTGGGGACAGGTGCGGATGTATTCTCTGACGTCCCTCCGGAGCGAAGGCCACCAAAAAGTCCTCTGCAGGAGCGCCACCATGCGTGCAATGCCAGGATGGCACAAGAGCTTGAAGGAGTGGGCCCAATTGATCACCTCGCCCCAAATGGCAGATGGAACAAACAGCCTTCCTGCTGGTCCCCCGCCCGGCTCCGCCTCAGTCTCCTGCGCTCTCAGGACCTTATCTTTGATGTCCCACGAGAGGTCGCCCATGATACACGATGGGGGGACGATGGGATGCTCCGACAGCTCCGCTGCATCTGAGGCAAATTGTCTGGACAAAGCATCAGGCTTGGTGTTTTTGGACCCGGGACGGTAGGTAATGATGAAATCAAAGCGGCCAAAAAACAGGGACCAACGGGCCTGGCGTGCGTTCAGACGCTTGGCTGTCCTGAGGTATTCCAAGTTTTTGTGGTCCGTCCAGACGACGAACGGCTGGAGAGCCCCCTCCAACCAATGGCACCACTCCTCCAGCGCAAGCTTGACCACCAGGAGCTCCCTGTCCCCCATGTCATAATTCCTCTCCGCCGGGGAAAGGCGACGGGAGAAGAACGCACAGGGGTGGATCTTATCATCTACCAGGGAGTGTTGGGAAAGCACGGCTCCTACGGCAGAGTCTGAGGTGTCCACTTCCACCAGGCATTGCAGAGCGGGATCCACTTGTGCTAAGATCGGAGAGGAGGAAAATTGAGATTTCAGGTTGGCAAAGGCCGCCTCGGCTTCCTCCATCCACCGGTAGGGCACCCTTGGAGAAGATGAGACGGGTCAGAGGCAGGGTAGTAATACTATACAGTAGTTTCTGATGAAGCAGCAGTAGAAATTGGCGAATCCCGGGAACTGTTGGAGTTGCTTCCAGGAGGAGGAAGTTGGCCACTCAACCTCCGCTTTTACCTTATCAGGGTCCGCGATGACCTCATTGTGAGAAATGATGAACCCCAGGAATGACATCTTGGAGGCGTGGAATTCACATTTCTCAGCCTTCACAAAGAGTTTGTTCTCCAGTAGCTGCTGCAAGACTCGCCTCATATGCACCCGGTGCTCATCCAAGGACTGAGAAAAAATCAGAATGTCATCCAAGTAAACAAAGACAAATGAGCCCAAAAAATCCCTCAGCACATCATTGATAAGGCACTGGAATACGGCAGGGGCGTTGGTCAGTCCAAACGGCATTATGAGACATTTGAAATGACCGCTAGGGGTCCGGAACCCTGTTTTCCACTCATCGCCCTCCCGAATCCTCACCAGATGGTAAGAATTGCAGAGGTCAAGCTTGGTGAACCAGGAGGCCCCCCGGAGGGAATCAAATGCCGTATTGATCAAGGGGAGCGTGTATTTGTCCTTGATAGTGATATTGTTGAGCTCCCGGAAGTCGATGCAGGGCCTCAGCGAGCCGTCTTTCTTGCCCACGAAGAAGAAGCCCGCCCCCACTGCCGAGGACGAAGGCCAGATTATGCCCGAGTTTAATGACTTCTTAATATAAGTCTCCATAGCCTCCCACTCTGGTGCTGACAGGCTGTAGAGCCGACACGATGGTAGCGGAGCTCCAGCCCGGAGGTTGATGGCACAATCATATGGGCGGTGGGGGGGAAGAGATAGGTCTTGGGTCTTACTGAAAGCGGCTCCCAGGTCGTGATATTCCAGGGGGACTTTGGACAGATCGGAGGGGGGGGGGTGACGGGGACACTAAGGGGCACAGATGGCGAGCAAGCAGCGGACTGAAGGCAGGCACTGAGACAGAATGAGCTCCAAGAGACTACGCTCCCCAAGCACCAGTCAATAGAAGGGCTGTGTGTAGGGTTGTGTAATCGGAGCCAGGAGTAGCCGAGGATAACAGGAGAGGTGGACACGAACAACACGAGCTGCTCCCAATGATTCCCAGACACTATGACTGAAACTGGAGCGGTCTGCTTAGATACCACAGCCAGTGGGGCTTTAGACAGGGCAATAAGTTTCAGGGGGGGTCTTTAATTGGTGATACAAAAGCCCCAACCGGGTTGCCAGTTCCCCAGAAATGAAGCTCTGCTCGGCCCCTGAATCCACTAGAGCGTGTGTGGCTATCTCAGTCTGGTTATGGACAAAACGGATGGGTAATAGGAATTTAGTGAGGGGGTTGTGTTGAGGTGAGTCCGTGAGTCCCCCTACTGCGACGCATGGACTCCCTCTTTTGGCCGTATGGGACAGGTAGCTACCTCATGCTCCTCACTGCTGCAATAGAGGCATAGCCCTAACTCACAGCAGGGCTGTTTCTCCGCTAGCAGTAGTTTGGACTGCCCTATTACTATTGGCTTGGGGGAGTCAAGAGAATCAGAGGGAGGTAGGGCCAGCGGGGGGGGGGGGCTGCAGGGACCGGCGAAACTGGGTGCCCAAGCGACCGGAAGACTTGCGGTCGGTGGCCCGCTCCCTCAACCGATTGTCTAGGCTAATGGCTAGAGAGATAAGCTCGGTTAACCTACTGGGTTTCTCTAGGTGGGCTAGCTCATCCCGCAGGCTAGGGCTAAGGCTCCTGATGAAGATGCTACAAAGCGAGGCGTCCTCCCACCCCACCTCTGTGGCCACCACCCGGAAATCTACGGCATAGTCGGCAATGGATTTGCTTCCTTGTCTTAAGTTAAGCAGCCGGGAGGTGAGCACACTCTTACGGTCGGAGTGGTCGAAAACCTCTTTGAACTCGCTAACAAACTGGTCATAGGTCATATTAGCATAGTCAACCCTAGCCATCACCGTGTATGCCCAGGCTAACGCCCGCCCCTCCAGGAGATTAACTACGTAGCCTATACATATATAACTGGTGGGAAAATCCCCAGACACCCGCTGAAAGACTATCCCGCAGTGTAATAGGAACCCCCTAGCCTCCCCTAGCTTGCCATTAAGCAAGTGGGCGTGGGAATCGGTGTCAGATGGGATGATGGAGACTGAGCAGGTTGGGCGCTAGCGGAAGCAGTGGCGCTACCTGAAGTCAGAGGGAAGGCCTGAGGATCCGACCAACCGATCCAACTGGGAATTAATTTGGACCAGCTGGGTGAGTATTACCTGTTGCTGGTGTGATAACTGATCTACTCGAGCCTCCAAGATGTTAACTTTGCACGCTAGCGTGCTGTCTGCTGGGTCATTCTGGCGGAGTCATACTGTCATGGTTTTAGGACCCAGTGAGCAGACACAGACTCAAAAGTAGATTCAATTATCTTTATTGTGTGCTGAGTGTGCGTGCACGTATGTGTGGATGTGCAGCCGGGGCAAGCAGAGCACCGTGCAGCCTGACAACCCTAGGAGTGAGCAAAGACAGGGAGGATTAGTGTCTGAATTCAGGAGGGAATGTACAGTGATGTATAGAGCTTACTGTCGATGAGGTGGAGAATAGCTCAGGTTAGTCCCGAAGGCTCCAGCCAGGAAGACAGCGTCCACTGTCCCGGTTGTGGATGGCGAGGATGTTAGTGTAGTCAAGGTGTAGTGCTGCTCGGTCCACCGCCAGGGGAAAGAGGTCCACCGCCACGGATCTCCGCCTGTGCACAGGGGATGAGAGCAGGTGTGCGCGCAGCTGTGGAGAATTAGGCAGGCAGAGCGAATCATCACAAAGACAAAGTAAAGTAAAGAGATGTTTCATACCTTACAGACGAGATATTCATTTCTCATGATGTGGTGTCATTATTCACAAAACCCCCCATTGATGTCACTTTACACATTGTACAGGAACGGCTCAAGAAGGATAAAACTCAAAAAATGCACAAACGACATATCACAACTCTTACAGTTTGTTGCCAAATCCACCTACTTCCAATTCAAAAACAAAATATACCAGGACTTGCAATGGGAAACCCACTTTCTGCAATAATGAGCAGCTTCTTTATGGAAAACTTGGAAATCAGAGCCATTAATACAGCCCCCACATCATGCAGACCCATGTTCTGGAGAAGATTTGTGGCTGACATCCTGATGAAAATAAAACATGGACACACACAAGAACTTACAGACCACCTGAATACCATAGACAGCACTGGGAACATCAGATTCACACATGAAGAAGAAACAAACCAGACCATAAACTTTCTAGACATAAAAATTCACCATAAGGACAAAGGCAGCATCAAAATCACAGTATACAGGAAACCAACACACACGGACCAATATCTACTCTGGACATCCGAACATCCCACGGCACACAAACTGTCAGTTGTGAAGACATTATTTGAATGGACCACCATCATCACAGATGAAGAGGACAGACAGAAAGAAGAACGGCACATATGACACACACTCACGAACCGTCAATACCCAACATAGGCAATAAACAAAGGAAAACGTCGAGTCCAAAACAAAGACCAAGAACAAAAATAAAAAGGAAAAGAACACACACCCAAAACAAAAATGACAAAAAGATAGTGACCCTACCATACATCTGGGGAATAACTGAAACCATACAAAGAATCATGAAAAAACACAGAATTAACACAGCAATAAAACCCCACACAAAATTAGAGCAGCTTTTGGTTCACCCCAAGGACAAAATACAGCCAAACAAAAAATGCAACATAATTTTGAAATACCATGCAAATCATGTAGAAAAATATACAGAGGAGAAACGGGGAGGATGTTTGCAACACGGAAAAGGGAACACCAAAAAGAATGTGAAAAAGAAACTCACAAGAAGAACATAAAAAGAATGCAAAAAGAAAAGGCAGAACAGAAACACCTCAAGTCAGCAATATCAGACCACTGCAAGATAAGCAACCACATCATGGACTGGAACAATGCAAAAATAATTAGATCAGAGGACAACAAACACAAATGCTGGATCAAAGAAGCAACTGAAATCAGGAAGTGAACCCACAACACCGTGAACCGAGATGATGGAGCCTTCATGCTTTCACACACCTGGGACTCTCTCCTCTAAAGTCCTGTGTTTCACTACATTTTTAATATGTCCGTACAGACACAGCATCTGCCTAAGGTCTGGAAAGATGCTGTGGTTGTCCCTGTTTCAAAATCCAGCTGTCCTAAAACAGTAAATGATTTTAGACCAGTTGTCTTGACTTCAATTTTAATGAAAATTTTTGAAAAACTGGTCAGATTTGAGGTCCTAAAGCAGACTGAGCATGCATTGAATCCTTTGCAGTTTGCCTATAGGCCTCACAGAGGAGTGGAGGATGCCACTGTCACTCTGCTTAAACATGCTTTTTAAACATCTGGATTTTAATGGGACACATGCCAGGCTTTTATTTGTGGACTTTTCTTCTGCTTTTAATACAATTCAACCTCATATTTTAGTTGAAAGGCTCCTGCAACAATTTGATTTGAGTAATAATCTGGTGGGTTTGTGACAAAGGACTGTCGCCACTGTTATGGACCTCTTTAATTAAGTACTATATTATATGTGTAGAAGGATTTATAATTTTTAATGTTAACATGTATTGTAATGTATAAAATGCACATATAGTTTGAGATCTGTTTGGGTGAATGGAAGTCCACTTGTGTGAGATAAAATGCTAATGTTAATTATGTTAATTGGGTGAGGCAAATGAATAATCTAAGAACCACGTACCTTTGCCAGCATGCTTCCTGGTGGTGCCCGGGTAAAAGATTCCACAGGGCTTTGAGTGCCCTTTAAAGGATGCCAGGAGGAGGAAGTATGTAATGGTTGAGTAGAGGGGGAAGATTGGTGGATTTATTATGTAAATAGGGGTTTACACTATTTATTGTATTATTTATGGTGTTTATTTATTATGTGTACTTTGTAAATATTGTGGGAACTATTTATGTATTTATGAATCTCTTGTTAGATACTATTGGGTATGTGTGGGAATGTGAATATTTATTGTATTACCTGGGGCATTGGTAAGACAATAACTTTTCCAATTAGACTCATTATCTCACTAAGTATATTAACAGGTGTTTTTCATTTGGTTGGGGGCTGGGTGTCGGATGTTCTAATGTCAGTTGTTGCCTGCACAGTGTCTGTAATAAATGGGAAAATGCTTGTTGCAAACTTTTGGGGAGTCTCGCTTTTCTGTCATGTACCTTGACCGCTCGGCAAGTTTCTGACAGGGTTGGATTCTGGATATTTTAACCAACAGGAAACAGAGAGTAAGGGTCAGTGGTACATTGTCTGACCAAAAGTGTTCTTCCACTGGCTCTCCTCAGGGGTGTGTGTTGTCAACACTACTCTTCATCCTGTACACAATCATATGTCGGAGCAGACATGACAACAGACACATTATAAAGTATGCTGATGATTCAGTTATTGTCAGTCTCCTCCAGGATGGTGAGAGTGGCCACGGCCACTTTGTCATCACTTGCAGCTCACGGGCTTCCACCTCAGCTGCGCGCACACCTGCTCCTCGTTAGCGTGCAGCTATTTATTCCATCCTGCCCTGAGCTGCAGCCTGGAGCCGTCTGTCTCCCAACATTGGAATCTCCCAGCAGCTTCCTCCTCATCAGGCCTGCTGAACTATGCTAACGGACACGTAAGCTGACACTATTGTCCTCTCACCTTCTTCTATCAGCCTCCCCTGTGCACAGGTGGATAACCCGGCGATGGATTTACCTCCCATCGTTCCGCCAATCCTCTGCCTCGCTGCTTCTCCCGGATGCACAGCAGCATGTTGTCTCCCAGGCTTGGGACCTGCCAACGCCAGTCACCGCATCTCTGCAAGTAAGCACAGCTCTTGATCACGTTCCCGTGTGGTTGCCTAGCTAACCCCTTTTCTCCTCTCTCCTATAGGGTTGTCTGGCCGCACGACGTGCTGCTCTGTCCTGGCTTGCATCCTCCACCCACATCACACACTAATCTCTCACACACGCATCCATACACTCACCCTGTTGTTTAATAAAGCTTATCAGATCTACCTGAGCCTGCATGCGTGTTTCCTGGGCCGACAATATGTCAGTACGGCTCCAGCAAAGCGGCCCAGCGGACAGTGGGCTCACACGCCGTTTTTCCACCCTCGAGTCTCGGGTGGATATGATAGCTCACCAACAGCAGGTGATATTAAATCAATTGACTTTAATTACTGACCGGTTAGACCGCCTGGATCCTTCACGGTCCTTCCCTCCGGGTCCTCTTGGTGCCGCGGCTCCGGTTGTCTCCTCGTCCGGCCAGCCTGGCTCGGGGGCGCCAACCCATCTCACGCCCATCCCAACCCCCGCTCGCTTCAACGGGAAACTCGGTGGAGCGAAGGGGTTTACTCTGCAGTGTGAGTCGGTGTTTCTGCACGTCCCCGGGGATTTCCCCTCAGACCATAGCCGAATCAGTTACATGGCCAATCTTCTTGAGGGGCAAGCGTTAGCTTGGGCTTATGCCGTAATGACGAAGCCCAGCTACGCTAACCTCTCGTATGACCGGTTCGTGCGGGACTTCCTAGAGGTCTTCGACCATTCCCGTCTCGACAGCGTCCTCGCTGACCGGCTTCTCAGTCTCCAACAGGGAGGCCGGTCAGCGGCGGAATACGCGGTTGACTTCCGGGTGGCAGCGGAGGAGGTGGGTTGGGGAGAGGCATCTCTCTGCAGCATTTTCCTCCGTAGCCTTAACTCTGGTCTGAGGGATGAGCTAGCTGGCCGGGACCTCCCAGGGCGACTCTCTGAGCTAATCTCGCTCACGATTAGCCTGGACAACGGGCTACGTGAGCGGGCTGCGGAGCGGAAGCCTGCCAGCCGCTCGCGCGGAGCTTCCCTGCGCCCAGCTCAGTCGCGCCCTCTGGCGTTACTGGCTCCGGAGTCCGCCGACGAACCAGAGGCCATGGCCATCGGGCGCACTAGGCTCCCTCTAGCGGAGAGACAACGCCGGCGGGAACGGGGTCTCTGCATGTATTGCGGAGATGACCAGCATCCCGTGGAGCTGTGACTGGTTAAGCCAAACGAGGAGGTCTGCGAGTCACTATAAGGGGCCTCGCGGACTCTAACCGGTCTAACTCCCTATCCTCTTGTACACTGCCCTTACGGTTCTGCCACAACTCCACTGGGCACTCCATTCATGTACTGGTGGATTCCGGGGCAGAGCAGAGCTTTATTTCTAAAAGCCTGGCAACCCGTTTGGGCATACCATGTCAACCACTGCCTAACCCCCTAAACTTGGTCACTCTCTCCCGTTCTCCCCTGGGAACTGTTACACACCGCATGAAGCCAGTCCCCATCATCGTCTCCGGCAACCACCGGGAAGATTTGTCCCTTTACGTCCTGCCCTCCTTGTCGGACTGTGTCATCCTGGGTTTCCCCTGGCTGCGGCTGCACAACCCTGTCTTGGATTGGAGGACCGGCAGCGTCCTGTCCTGGAGCACCTTCTGTTTGGGCACCTGCTTCCAGTCGGTGCCCTGCGCGCCATCCTCCCCTCCCTCGGCGCCCGTCTCCGAACCTCCAGACCTGACCTTGGTGCCGCAGGAATTCCACGACTTAGGGGCGGCGTTCAGTAAGTCCAGAGCCTTGTCTCTTCCCCCGCATCGACCCTACGACTGCACGATCAACATCCGCCCGGGGGCCCCCTTGCCATCAGGCCGTCTGTACAGCCTCTCTGCACCGGAGCGAGAAGCAATGGACACGTACATTAAGGAGTCGCTCAGCGCTGGGATCATCCGCCCCTCTTCGTCTCCACTTGGCGCGGGATTTTTCTTCGTGGCAAAGAAGGATGGGTCCCTACGCCCCTGTATCGACTTCAGAGCCCTGAACGACATCACCATTAAGGACCGTTACACCCTGCCCCTTATGGACACTGCCTTCCACTCTCTCCAGGGGGTGACCTGGTTCACCAAGCTTGACCTCCGCAGCGCTTACCATCTCGTTAGGATCCGGGAGGGAGATGAGTGGAAGACGGCCTTTAGGACGCCCAGCGGCCACTTCGAGTATCTCGTGATGCCGTTTGGGCTCACCAACGCACCTGCCGTCTTCCAACGTCTTATCAACGACGTCCTCCGGGACTTTCTGGGAGTGTTCGTCTTCGTATATCTGGATGATATACTCATCTTCTCCAAGGCATGGGATGAACACCAGGCCCATGCGAGGCGGGTCCTGCAACGGCTGCTGGAGAACCGGCTGTTCATTAAAGCCGAGAAATGTGAGTTCTACGCCCGTACCACCTCCTCCCTGGGGTTCGTCATTTCGCATAACCAGATCCTTCCCGACCCCACGAAGGTTAAAGCGGTGGTCGAGTGGCCCACGCCCATGTCCAGGAAGCAGGTGCAGCAGTTTATTGGCTTCGCAAATTTCTACCGGCGCTTTATCCCTAATTTCGGTGCCATCGTCTCCCCCCTGACCCGCCTCGCGTCATCGAAGGTGCCTTTCCAGTGGTCCGAGGAAGCGGCCACCGCCTTCAAGACCCTCCAGGCGGAATTCTCGTCCTCCCGGGTCCTGACCCAGGTTGATCCTGTGCTTCAGTATTTAGTGGAGGTTGACGCGTCTGACACGGGGGTGGGGGCGGTGCTTTCTCAGAGCTCACCGGTGGATGGAGTCAAGCATCCCTGCGCCTTCTTCTCCCGACGGCTGACAGCGGCAGAGCGTAACTACGACGTCGGCGACAGGGAGCTTCTCGCTGTCAAGCTCGCGTTAGAGGAATGGCATCACTGGTTGGAGGGGGCAGCCCAACCCTTTGTGGTCTGGACGGACCACAAAAACCTTGAGTACTTGAGGTCAGCGAGGCGCCTGAATGCCCGCCAGATGTGCTGGTCTCTATTTTTTGCTCGTTTTAACTTCACCATCACGTACCGTCCAGGCTCGAAGAATGGGCTGCCCGACGCCCTCTCCAGACAGTTTGCCCCCGAGAGACCAGAAGAACCCGGCCATACCATCCTGCCCAAGTCGTGTGTTGTAGGAGTGATCGCCTGGCCCATTAAGGACAAGATCCTGGACGCTCTGAAGATGGAACCGGATCCTGGCGGGGGGCCGGAGGGGAGGCTCTTTGTTCCATCTGCTGTTCGGGGTGAGGTGATCCATTGGGCCCACACCTCCAGACTCGCTTGTCACCCCGGCATTACCCGCCTGGTGAGTTGGCTGCAGCGCTCGTTTTGGTGGCCGGGTCTCCATAAAGACGTTACCAACTATGTCCGGGCCTGTCCCCATTGCGCAACCGGCAAGACCCAGAACTCTCCACCTGCGGGTCTACTCCAGCCCCTGCCGATCCCGGGCAGGCCCTGGTCACACATCGCCCTTGACTTCGTCACCGGTCTACCAGTCTCTAACACCTACGACACAGTCCTGACAATTGTGGACAGATTCTACAAGGTCGCCCATTTTGTGCCCCTTCAGGGTCTCCCTTCAGCACGCGAGACGGCCGATCTACTTGTCCAGCATGTCGTCAGACTGCATGGTATCCCGCTGGACGTGGTCTCGGACCGAGGGCCGCAGTTCATCTCCCAGGTCTGGAGGAGTTTTTGCAGCGCCTTAGGGGCCACGGTGAGTCTCTCCTCAGGTCACCACCCCCAATCCAACGGGCAGTGCGAGCGCACGAACCAGGAGTTGGAAGCCGCTCTGCACTGCGTAACATCCTCCAACCCTTCGTCCTGGAGCTCCTACCTGACCTGGGTGGAATACGCCCATAATTCAGCCCAGTCCACGGCAACTGGAGTGTCGCCCTTTGAAGCATCCTTGGGGTATAACCCCCCTGTTTTCCCTGAGCAGGAGGGTGAGCTAGCCATCCCCTCTGTCCAGGCGCACATCAGGCGCTGCCGGAGGGTTTGGGCCAAAACTAAGGACACGCTTTTATGCACGGCGGCGCGCAACAGTTCCACTGCCAATCGCCACAGGAGACCAGCTCCTGCTTACCAGGTGGGTCAGCTGGTGTGGCTGTCGTCTCAAGACATCAACCTGAAAGGAGAAAAGAAGAAACTGGCCCCGAGATTTCTCGGCCCCTTCGTGGTCTGCAAAATCATCAACCCGGTGGCTGTGCGTTTGCGCCCCCCCCCCCCCCCGTGTGTGTCCCACTTTCCACGTCTCCAAGATTAAGCCTGTTGTTTCCAATTCACTCTGCCCTCCTCCTAGGTCTCCTCCCGCGCCTAGGATGATCGACGGTGACCCGGAGTGGGGTGTTACTGCCATTCTGGACTCCCGGCGTTGGGATCGTGGGCTGCAATACCTGGTGGATTGGGAGGGCTATGGGCCAGAGTGGAGATCCTGGGTGCGCTCTTCGTGGGTGTTGGATCCAGACTTCATCGCGGAGTTTCACTGGACACACCCAGGTAAGCCAGCGCCAGGAGGCGCTGGTGGTGGGGGGGTACTGTCATCACTCGCAGCTCACGGGCTTCCACCTCAGCTGCGCGCACACCTGCTCCTCGTTAGCGCGCAGCTATTTATTCCATCCTGCCCTGAGCTGCAGCCTGGAGCCGTCTGTCTCCCAACATTGGAATCTCCCAGGAGCTTCCTCCTCATCAGGCCTGCTGAACTACGCTAACGGACACGTAAGCTGACACTATTGTCCTCTCACCTTCTTCTCTCAGCTTCCCCTGTGCACAGGTGGATAACCCGGCGGCGGACTTACCTCCCATCATTCCGCCACTCCTCTGCCTCGCCGCTTCTCCCGGACGCACAGCAGCACGTTGTCTCCCAGGCTTGGGACCTGCCAACGCCAGTCACCGCATCTCTGCAAGTAAGCACAGCTCTTGATCACGTTCCCGTGTGGTTGCCTAGCTAACCCCTTTTCTCCTCTCTCCCATAGGGTTGTCTGGCCGCACGACGTGCTGCTCTGTCCTGGCTTGCATCCTCCACCCACATCACACACTAATCTCTCACACACGCATCCATACACTCACCCTGTTGTTTAATAAAGCTTATCAGATCTACCTGAGCCTGCGTGCGTGTTTCCTGGGCCGACAATACGTCACAGTTGATGATTTTGTTCACTGGTGTGAGGATTCCTACCTGCAGCTGAATACGACAAAAACTAAAGATATGATTATTGACTTTAGAAGGAAAACTCCCAGACACAAAGTCACCGTACTAAAAGGCCAGACCACTGAATGTGTGCAATCTTACAAATATCTTGGGACGATTATTGATAGTAATTTAAACTTTGAAGAGAACTGTGAAAGGGTGTGCATAAAGGGTCAGCAACATTTGCATTATTTAAGGAAACTCGCACACTTCCAAATTGACTGAACCATAATGACAATGTTTTATCGGGCTTTTATTGAATCTGTTTTATCCTTTTCTGTAGTGTCATGGTTTGGCCAGATAAAACTGAAACAGAGGAAATCCTTGGATCAGGTAGTTAGATAGTCCAGTTGTTTGCTTGGTGAGTCACAGCTGAGCCTGACATCCCTGTACACCAGACAGGTACAGAGGATTGCTACCTCCATTTTAAATGATGACTCCCACCCTTTGCACTGCAACTTTCAGCTTCTTCCCTCCAGACGGAGGTTTGTTGTCCCAAAATGTAAAACCCAGCGCTACAAAAACAGCTTTGTTCCTGCTGCTGTCAGAGTTGAACAAGATGTAGCAATATATTGCACATCATTTAGTTATCTATTTATTAATTTTTATTTTATATTTATTTATTTTTGTAGGTTTTCTATTTGGTTTTTAAATATTTTATTGGATTTTAGACTTTTATTGAGTTTTTAATCTCTTTGACTTAATTTTTAACTTTTTTAATATGACCCTTCTCTCTTATCTCTTTGTTTTTTCTCTTATCTCTTTGTCTTATGTCCTGATTGGTGGAGCCTTGAGTACTTTTATCGTGCTTATAGTCAGCTTCATGTGTGCCTGTGTTTGTGTTCATGTTGAATGTAATTGTGGTTTGTAAATATGTGTCTAAAAGGATGTCACCTGACTGCAAAACAAATTACCTACAGGTACAAATAAAGTAACCTGAACCTGAACCTGAACCTGAAAGACCATTGCACAGCGGGGGGCGTGACCGACCTGGCAGATCTGTCAAATCTGTCAGGTCGGTCACACCTATGGAAAGGAATAAAACAACTGATGTGACATGTCACAGACATCAGACGATGTTTTTTAAAAAAGATTGCAGGTGACAGTCGAAACATGTCAAAGGTATGACATGTTTAACATTTAACATCTCTTTTCTTTTTATAAATTCCTTAAAAATCAGACAATGTGATTTTCTGGATTTTTTTTCCCCTCATTTTGTCTCTCATAGTTGAGGTATACCTATGATGAAAATTGGAGACCTCTCTCATCTTTTAAGTGGGAGAACTTGCACAATTGGTGGCTGACTAAATACTTTTTTACCTCACTGTAAATATACACTGCTCAAAAAAATAAAGGGAACACTTTGAAAACACATCAGATTTTAATGGGAAAAAATAAGCTGGATATCGAAATTGTGGCAGGCTCGTCCAGTTTACTCAGATTAAAAAGTGTTCCTTTAATCTGAGTAAGCTGGACTAGCCTGCCACAATTTTGATATCCAGCTTATTTTTTCCATTAAAATCTGATGTGTTTTCAAAGTGTTCCCTTTATTTTTTTGAGCAGTATATGTATATATATATATATATATATATATATATATATATATATATATATATACACTGTATATCACATCTGTAACAATAATCACATTTTTATGCTGTTTTTCTTTCCCCTTTGTCTTTCTCAGGTCCATGGTGGTGAACCTGAAGGTCAGCAGTCAGAGCAGCTGTGAAGATAACAGGCTGGAAGCTAAATAAGAATATTACATGTTTACTGTTTATACCAGAAACTGCTACTGTGTTTTAATAAATTAATGTTTGGAAAAACTTAGTTTAACTTAGTTTTTTTGCAAGATTATTTAAGAAACTCTCAATATTCATTACATATATGTGTCAAACATTCCAAACCATTCTGATTTAATATTCATAATTATGCTTTTACTTTTGGAAATTTTGATATGTCTACCTGCTATTGCACGACATCGTGTAACTATGCATGCATTCAGTTAATAAAATCTGTTACTCCAGCATTTTTCTTTGTGCTCCTAATTTTGTTCTTGTGCTTCAGTATTTTTATGCCTCGGTGCAAAGGCAACAAAGGCATATGGTAATCCCTCCATGTGTCCGTACCTGTCTGTCTGTTTTCAGCTCACCCGCTCAAAATCAACTGGAACTAAAGGCTTGTATCGTTGTATCGCCATATTTTCTCAACTTTTAATTTGCTATAATTTCCAGATAAGGCTTTATTTTCAAAATAAACACAAATTTAACTCACCATTACCATCAATGCAGCTGTGAAAAAAGGGTATTGTAACAACTATGCCAGGCAAGTAAAAGTGGCAGTATTACTTTTTTACAGCCCCCCATGCTACCATGCCACAGGCACTGAGGCATCAGCACCTTGGTGCTTTCATCTTTCGTGTATTCTGTATTATGTGTTTGGACTTTAATGTTATCAGAACATTATTACAAAAGTGTTACAATATTAAGATGAACACCACATATCCTTAAATCGATTATACTAGACCATGCCACCTCTTGGTTTTGAGTTAGATCAAATTCAAATTGCATATAAATGGTCATTTTTGATTCTATGTACATAGAGTCCTCTTAATTTGTGAATTTTCAACAAGCTCAGCTTAATGTCATGTTACTTGGGTTTTGGGGAGCTTTTGATAATATTCAATTAATTTAGTCCCAACAAATCCAAAAAGTGTGCATACAATTTATTTTTTGTTTTGACTTCTGTTATGTCATTAAGAAACACTGTGAGAGAGATGTGGCATCATCAATTGAAAGTCAGGCTTAATAAGCAGGGGTAACCAAACTTGTTTTTACAAAAGGTCCACATTTATTTTTTTCAAGTGGGCCTGAGGTCCAGAACAATGGCAACATGCTACATGGGTGGATATTTCATTTCTCCAGGAGAAACTGTAAGTGTTATTGGAGTCAGTCCCAAATTTACAAGAAAAACATGACACCTATTGGGAAAAATCTGCAAGTTTACAAGAAAAAAGTCAGAAATTTATGAGAAAAAAAATGCAAATTTATTCAAAAAAAAGGTTGCAAATTCATTAGAAAATTTTTGCAAATTAACAAGAACAAAAAATGCAGATGTCATGATACATCCGTGCCCAATCTCCTGTTAGTAGTCAGTCTGTTTCTGCTTGTTTATTTCCTTATTTATTGTCATCTGTTGTATTTGGTCGCCCTTTGATTAGGGGTTTATGTACCCTGCCTTTCGCCCAAAGATGCTGAGATAGGCTCCAGCCCCCCCGCCACCCGAAAAGGATTAAGCGGAAGAAGATGAATGAATGTTCTTATTGTCCTATTTGTTTATAGTGTCATTTTGTATCTTGTTCTTGTTCTATTTTGTGCTCTGGTCTGTACTTTTATTTTGAGAGTGCTGTGCAGCTTCCGGCTGTCAAACTTTGCTTTGGGGGTTGCACAGCTGTCACTTGTTATTTTGATTACTTTCTCCGCTCATGTATCCACACCTGCTTAACATCTAGCACAGTATTTATAGGGCACGACAACTGTTTCCCATTGTTGTGTCCTACACATGGTTACACTGTCTAGCACTGGTACTGCCGTCCTCAGATGCACAGCCGTGCTCTGAGTGTGTTTATGCTTCGCTGTCGAGGAGAGAGGAGAGCTCCGTCTAGGTCAGTTTTTTCCCCTTATTTCCAGCTGTCAGCTCCGCAGCCTTCGGGAGTGCTCCAGCTGGATTCTACCCCTTGGCCCGGTGTTCCCAGGCTTCTGTCCCCCTGGACGCTGAGCCCCGCTTTCCTCCAGTGCTTCTGTGTTTTACAATGATTGTGTTCCGTGTGTGTTTTTGTTCACTCATTCTGTTAATAAATGTGCCAAACCACAGCGTGCGCTTGGTGTCCTTCAATAGCCCTTTAAAGGTCAGACCCTGACAGCAGATTTAAGATGCAAAAAGTAACAGATTTATGGAAAAAATGTGGCAATTTTACAAGACAAAGTTTCAAATTTAAGATGCAAAAACAATTCATTTACAAGAAAAAAAGTTGCAAATTTACAAATAAATTTAGCAAATTCATGAGAGAAGCTTCAAAATTTTCCAGAATAAAAAGCATTTATACTCAGCATTGGTCCTTCAAATGCATTTTTGCAGTTGTGTAACATATTATAAACAGGTTTATGATGATGTGGAGGGACAATTCCTTATTTTTCTCCAGGTTGGGGGGACGTGCCCCCCTGTACCCCCCTTTTATTTGTGCCTATGGAACGCCAAGAGGGACACAGGTCACCAAGCTGACCAAGAACCTGAGTGAATAAAATAACTTTTTATGGAGCCTGACAGCTCATTCGGTGGCACAGCATGGTGGTTTGGTGGGAGAAACAGCACAGTTTGCTTATAGCCAGTGCATGGGACCTGTGTATGGGGGTGTGATGGGATGTTTTTGTGCGCTCACCACTGTGTTGTGTCGATGGTGCTGATGGGGATTGCCATGCGAAGTCTCGTGGTGACATTTTAGACTGCTGCTCTTTGTGGTGGCGGCTGTGTCGCTGCAGATTGGACACATCAGCTTGGCGCTGGACTTTGGCAGTCCTCTTTAGATTCTTGGTTTTCATGTTAGACCTTCCTTTTTTTTTTTTTTTTAACTAGCGCTGGCTTTGGGGGGCAGCATCTCCTAACTGTTGTTGGCTTGCCTGACACCGACGGTTGGCTGGTACTGGTGCATGTGGTTGTGCCACTGATGATGTGCCCATGCACTCTGGCGACGGGTGCCATCAAGGTGCACGCTCCCATACAAGTGTTGAGCATGCACACTTGAGTGCAGCGGCGGTAGCAGTGGACGGGCACGCTTGTGCACGAGCAACAGTATTGCTCGGTGCATACGTGGTTGGTTGCTTTGGCAGTGCAGCAAAGTTGGTGTGACGTACGTTCAGGTCCGGACTGATTTGTGGCTGGGTTTGGATGCGGACCTTGGCCCAGAGTTTCAGAAGTCCGGATATAAAGAAATACTCCAAAGAGAAAACCATGACAAGTTTCCCTCCCCATAGACAATCTCTTCCTCTATCTCTCTTCTTCCATCCCTCTCTCTGTCTTTCTCCTCTTCCTTATTTCTCCATCTGTCTCGTGCTGGCAAGGCCATTAACTCATAAATCCAATACAGGCCACCTCAACACTATCTGTCTTCTGCCGATGGAGAGCAGGATGAAATGGAGGGAGCGGAGAGGAGGATCAATGGCTCTTCTAACTGTCAGTCCGCTCACTCGTTTACACATCCATCTACCTATCGCCTCCTCCAGCCCCAGCCTCCACTCCCTTTCTCTCACTCTCTTTTTTTGTACCAAATCCTTTGGGTTTGAGTGTTGACTAAAGGACACGATGCTGACACAGGTCTTCCATACATAAGCACTGTACTGCTATGCTGTACCAGTGGATTCCTGCTCACTGTTTTGATTAACAAAGTGGTAAATATTTGACTTTATATGTTATTTTTCTTAGTGCATGTTTTAAGTGGTTATATCCGTTATATTGTATAATATCATTCGTGATCTAAGCCAAAATAGAACAGTCTATGGAGTTCAAAGGGATGCCACCAGGCCCACCAACGGATTTATGTGATCTGTTAAGTAACACCAGTGACTGACAATCACTAGTGGAGCCAGCTGGTTGGAGTGCTGACAGGAATGTCGCGGAAGTTGTATTTTAAAAAAGAGAGATTATGTGTTTTTGTTTTAAATGAGAAGGTAGACTGTACAGTATATAGAAAAAAATAAAAAAAAAAATGTTTACAGGATTACATATGCTACTGCTGCCACTGAGTCAAATGGGGAAAAAAGGTCCAAAATAGTACAGGAATGCACAATATTGTGTTTTAGCAGCGTTGGCAGCTTTAGATAATAATTCAGTTGTCATGATAAATTGTTTTCTGTTCTTTTTAACGTTATTTGCAGAATTTTAACTTACATTTACAAAATGAGCTCCAAATGAGCTGTGTTCATTTATACACTCGATGCTTGGTTGGGGTTCCATGCCACAAATTACCGCATCATTAAGATGTGGTGCAGAGGTGATCAGCTTACGGCACTGGCTTAAGTGTGATTGAAGCATGAATTGAATTGATCCTGTTTTCGTGATAAAGTGTTTTCTCTTCTTTTTACACTTTTTGCAGAATTTTAACTCATAATTTATAAAATGAGCTCTGTATTAATGCCTTAAGATTTAGATGTAAGGACTGATTTTTCCCAACCAAAGCTGTATATAAAGTTAAGTAATTTATAGATACAGTTCTGGAAAACATGAAAGAAGAGACAAGAGACCACTACAAAATCATCACTTTATCTTGCTTTACTTTTTATGTGTGTGTTTGAGTCGCCCAAATTTCAAGTCAAAATATTGTCTTTTATACCATTTATTTACAGAAAATGACAAGTGGACAAAACAACAAAAAAGATGTTGTTTTTAGGTCAAATAATGAAGAAAAAAAAAGTTTATGTTCATTCTTAAATACTACAATATTTAAGTTTTAACTTAGGAAGAACTCAGAAATCTGTATTTGTCTAATAACTGATTTTGTCTTGACAGCTTTCATGCATCTCACCACGCTTCGATGATCACCGAGTCAGTACATCCTTTAGCAGACTGAGGCGTCCTTGTGTTGGAATTCAACAGATACTCAGACTGAATGGCTGCCATGACGCAGTGATGTGGGGTGAGGTTTGGGGGCGGTGAGGCACTGACTCTTTCAAAGTCAGATTTACAAATATATGAACACAATAGCAGAAGCTTGAATTTAATTTCAGCTGAAAGTTTGCATGTTTTATGATCTGCTAATTAAAATCCGATGATATAAATAATTTATTTACAAAACAACTAAGTGTGGGGTGTCTTGAATAACGAAACCGAATTGTCTTTAATTCCAGTTTATTCAAGAAATCATTCCACTGTCTGCTCTCATTCTTGAGCAGCGAACAAAGAGAGTGAACACACCAAAGTTCTCTCATTTAAACATTCTGACATCAAACCATTTCCCTCGCGGGGGAAATCACACATCTCTCTCAAAATCTCTTTATTCACATTCATTAGCCTTTTATTTACATAACTCCCCCTTCTCTCTTCCCGAGCCTCAGTGGTCAGGAAGTCTTCTGTCCCCTGTCCTCCGCAGGGGGTCCAGGCTCTGTGGCTCCGCACCGCAGGGGGCTGGCTCTCCTTCATCGTGGTTAAATCACATATGCAGTGTCCAACATATACATGTCTCACAACACAGCCATATAACCCCCCCCCCAAACGATGAAGAACAGACTAATTCCTAAAATTAAATAGCACCTTACTCACTACTGAATAATCAACACCAACATTCAGTCTGTGCGCCGCTTGGGCTTCAGCCGTCTGCCGAATCTGCTGTGCGTTGGCCCCGCCTTGCCTGCGGTGCGTTTCTGCTTCGGCGCTGTTGACTGAGGAAGAGAGTGATTAATTGCCTTCTGCGGGGGCCTGCCTCGTCGAGGCGCCACCGCGACCGGTACAGACACGTCCTTCATGACAAAAGCAGGTTTAAGTCTGTCAATACTGACTGTCTCTTTTCTGTCTCCAAAATCCAGCACAAATTGCTTATCACCTGCCTCCAGCACTCGAAATGGCCCTTCGTAAGGCGGTTTGAGCGTTGCTTTTAGGGCTTCGCGCCTGACAAAAACGAAATCGGCATTTTTCAAAGCCTTGGGGACGAAAACTCGTGGAAAAGCGTGATGAACCGGACCCGGGAGCGTGTCTGCCCCCGTGCCGACTAACGGTCCCAGAGCCGAGAGAGGTGGGGGCTCTGGGTGCTCTGGTAAAAACTCGCCCGGCAGCCTCAGAGTTTCTAAGTCCTCAGGCGTCTAAGTCCCCAGAGCGTCTAAGTCCTCTTTAGGCGCAGAATGCAACCCTAATAAAACCCATGGAAGTTTATTCACCCAATCTGCATCCGTGAGCGACGCTCTGAGTGCTGCCTTCAAAGACCTATGAAAACGCTCGCATAAACCATTGGCCTGAGGGTGGTAAGCCGTAGTGCGGTGAATTTTGGCTCCTTAGCCGTTGGCCATCGCTGACCACAGCTCAGAGATGAATTGCGGTCCTCTATCGGACGTAATGTCCGACGGAACCCCGAAACGCGCCACCCAAGCCGTTAAAAAAACGCGAGCCACCTCCGCGGCCGTGGTCGTCGCAAGTGGGACCACTTCCGGCCAACGTGTGGTGCGGTCCACCATTGTCAAAAGATACGTGAACCCCTGTGATGCCGGTAGGGGGCCCACAAGGTCGACGTGCACATGGTCGAACCTTCTGGCCGGAATGCGGAACGGTTCTAACGGGGCTCTTGTGTGCCTGTGAATTTTGGCCCGTTGACAGGAAATGCAGGTTTTTGCCCATTCCTTCACGTGCTTGCGCAGGCACGGCTAAACAAACTTCCGCCACTAGTTTCACCGACGCGCGCACCCCCGGGTGCGCCAGTGAGTGGACCGAGTCAAAAACACGGCGGCGCCACGTGACTGGAACCACCGGACGCGGGCGCCCCGTCGACACGTCGCAGATCAGGGGGGGCATACCGGTTTGTAAACACTTGCTCTCCAGCCTCAACCCTGTTGGTCCAGACTGGAGCGCGCGCACGTCTGCGTCCGCCCCCTGGTCCGCTGCCATGGCTGCGTAATCTATACCCACGTGCACCGGGGCTGCGCGCGCCACCGTGCCGCTCTCCTGCGGCGCGGTCACGGTGGCCCGTTCTGCCTCTGCGCGTGTTGGGGTCGTGAACGCGCGTGAGAGACAATCCGCTACTACATTGAATTTGCCCGCAACGTGCCTAATGTCAGTGGTAAATTCCGAGATTGCGGCCAGCTGCCTCTGCTGCCTGCCGGACCACGGGTCTGAAATTTTGGCCATGGCGTATGTGAGCGGCTTGTGGTCCACATAAGCGGTGAAGCACCGTCCTTCCAGCCAGAACTGGAAATGACGAATAGCCAAATGCAGCGCCAACAGTTCTCTGTCAAACGCGCTGTATTTTCGTTCAGCCGCGCTTAAAGATTTGCTAAAGAAAGCCAAAGGCTGCCAAACTCCGGCTACCTGTTGCTCAATAACGGCCCCTATGGCTAAATCTGAAGCGTCTGTCGTCAGCGCGATACGTGCTGCAGGGTCTGGGTGGGCCAGGAGCGCAGCGTCAGCCAAGGCTTTTTTAACCTCTGTGAACGCGCGCTCCCGCTCCGGGGACCATTCGACCGCCTGGGTCGGTTTTTGTTTTTTGAGCGCGGCATATAACGGTTGCATGATTTGAGCTGCGTGGGGCAGGAATCGGTTATAGAAATTCACCATCCCCAAGAATTCCTGTAGTGATTTGACCGTTTGTGGACGGGGAAAATCTGCTACCGCGCGTACTTTCTCTGGTAACGGAACCGCTCCCTCCGGGGAGACGCGGTGACCCAAAAAATCGATCCGCTCGACGCCGAACTGGCACTTGGCTGGGTTAACTATTAAGCCGTGCTCTCCCAGCCTCCTAAAAACTGCTGTGAGGTGCGTTTCGTGTTCGTCCTCTGAAGTACTCGCGACCAAAATGTCGTCGAGGTACACAAACACGAAAGGGAGATCGCGTAACACGGCATCCATCATCCGCTGAAATGTTTGCGCCGCCCCTTTGAGACCAAACGGCATGCGTAAAAATTCGAAAAGTCCGAACGGGGTTATTACCGCTGTTTTAGGAATGTCCTCCGGTTGGACCGGGACTTGGTGATAGCCGCGAACTAGATCAATCTTTGAAAAAATGCGCGCCCCCGCCAGGTGCACCGAAAAATCCTGAATGTGCGGGATGGGATAACGATCGTGCGCCGTAGCGTTGTTTAGCCTGCGGTAATCCCCGCACGGTCTCCAGGAGCCATCGGCTTTCGGTACCATGTGCAGCGGCGAAGCCCACGGGCTCTTTGACCTACGAACGATGCCCAGCCTCTCCAGGCTGGCGAACTCCTCGCGCGCAATGGCGAGCTTAACTGCATCCAAGCGCCGAGCTTTTGCAAACACGGGAGGACCAGAAGTGGGGATAAAGTGTTTCACCCCGTGCTTCGCGACCGTCGCTGAAAAAGTGGGCACAGTGAGCGCTGGAAATTGGGTGAGGAGTGTGTGAAACTTACCACCTGCTGTAGCGACGTGGGTCTGTACTGGTGGCGGGGACACTCGAGCTGAACAGGGGAGAGAGTAAAAAGAGAGTGCATTTACCAGCCGTCTATTAGCAAGATCAACTAACAGATTGTGTGAACACAAAAAATCCGCGCCCAACATGTTGAAACTCACCGCCGCTATCACAAAAGTCCATTCATATGTGCGGCCATGTAAGCATAAAGGCAAGGTCCTTCTCCCGTAGGTGTTGATGTTCGAGCCATTTGCCGCTGTAGCTCCGCTACCGTGGGGTCCAGCCACCCGGTCCGCGTATGTTGGGGTGATGAAGCTCACTTGTGCTCCGGTGTCGATGAGGAACACTCGTCCGGAGCGCGCATCCGTGATGTAGAGCAGCTTGTTGCGTTCTCCGAGGGTCGAAGCTGCTAGCGACCCCCGGTCTTGCCGTTTCCCGAACTCCTGAAGATGCAGGGCGGCACACACCTGCGTGCCTTCTCTGCGAACCTCCGATGGTAAAAGCAGAGATCTTCTCCTCCGCTGTGTCGTGCCCGCGCTTCTGCCGCCGGGCTATTGGCTCCCCCTCGTCGCGGCCGTGTTGCCGCCGTCGTCGGCCAGTCTGGTTCTGCCGCCT
Organism: Pholidichthys leucotaenia; assembly: GCA_020510985.1. Classification (NCBI taxonomy): domain Eukaryota; kingdom Metazoa; phylum Chordata; class Actinopteri; order Cichliformes; family Pholidichthyidae; genus Pholidichthys; species Pholidichthys leucotaenia. Next base: position 291,857,459 of record CM035845.1, read on the forward strand.
CTGGCTCCCCGCTGTCTCGGGTCGCTGCTGTGGTTGCTTGCCCGCCGCAGGCGTCCAGGATCCCATCTGCCTCCTGGGCCAGCTCCCGGAACTCCTCCAGGGTGTGACACTTTTTGCCGGCCAGCGTGCTTCTCGCATGCGTCGGGAGGTTGGAGAGGAAGATGAACTGAAAAATGAAATCATCGTTGTCCAAACCTCTCAGCTGTATCATCTCCTCCATCAGGGCGCTCGGCCTGTGTCCACCTTGGTCTAGCAAAGACAGGATCCTCCTCGCCCTCACTTCAGCCGAGGGGGTGAAAAACTTGATGAGGGTGGATTTCAGCTTGCCGTACCTGTCGGTCGCGGGTGGCTGCTCCACCAAGCTTTGCACGCACCGAGCTGTGCTGTTGTCCAGTTTAGCGATGACATGGTGGAACTTAGTGTCATCCACCGTTACTCCTGCGAGCGCGAACTGCGACTCTGCTTGCAGAAACCACGACCGTGGGTTATCCTGCCAGAAATCAGGCAGCTTAACGGCCACTGCGCTCGCCAGCTCTGAGCGCTGTGAGTCCGGGACCCTGAGAATTTCTTCATTCATTCTCAACGTCGTCAGTCACCAATGTGGGGTGTCTTGAATAACGAAACCGAATTGTCTTTAATTCCAGTTTATTCAAGAAATCATTCCACTGTCTGCTCTCATTCTTGAGCAGCGAACAAAGAGAGTGAACACACCAAAGTTCTCTCATTTAAACATTCTGACATCAAACCATTTCCCTCGCGGGGGAAATCACACATCTCTCTCAAAATCTCTTTATTCACATTCATTAGCCTTTTATTTACATAACTCCCCCTTCTCTCTTCCCGAGCCTCAGTGGTCAGGAAGTCTTCTGTCCCCTGTCCTCCGCAGGGGGTCCAGGCTCTGTGGCTCCGCACCGCAGGGGGCTGGCTCTCCTTCATCGTGGTTAAATCACGTATGCAGTGTCCAACATATACATGTCTCACAACACAGCCATATAAGGCATTTTACTGAATTGCCTCTTGATAGAATGTGCAGTGAATTTAAGTTTTACATGTCTAGAGTTTTTATTGTGAAGGGAAGAAGCATAAACAGTAGTTCACTCCAGTTGTTTTTGATTTGCGGAAAGGCAGCTAAAGTTCTGCTGACTATCTCCATGCCTCCATGTTTTCATTTCGTTCAACTCTCCTGAATATAAATAAAGTGCAAAGACCCTTGGCTACACAGATAAAATGTATTACGTTATTTTACAGACAAATTTTTGGGGCCCAAAATTAATTATAGACTGCTCATTTCAGGCCAAGGAAGAACTAAAATTATAGCACATTTGCTGTGCACCCTGTAGCTCCACAATTCAATACAAATTCAAGTATATAAAACAATTATGCATGATGGATAGATTTCATTTACTTGTAAATGAAATCTATCCACTTATCCCTCTGGACAAAAATCTCAGTGATTTAGCTGTAAAAGTCCTCCTTGTCTTCTTTTAAGTCGCTTTGTCTCGATCGACATTACTGCCAGTTTTGACTGAAAGTTCAATTTTAAGAATTTTTTTAAGTTTAGCTATAAATTTTTCGATTTTCAGTCTGCATAAAATAGAAGCACAAGCGGAGTACTCGGTACTGTTGACTTTCTGATTTTATCTTTAGCTAATCTGGCATTTAGCCTCAGCATAGAAGAAGAGCAACCGGGACAAACTCCTGTGCCTACGGTGCTCACCCACCCACCCACCCACTCGTTTGAGCAACGGTACTGCGCAGCCTCTGATTGTGTCAGATTAAGAAGACTAAATATGTCTCACACACACACACACACACACACACACACACACACACACACACACACACACACACACACACACTAAGTATATTAAATAGATTATGGAAAAGGAGGACGCACAATAAAAGCTCCTACAAACATTACATTTTTGACATACACACAGCTGTCATCAGGAGCGCGCATCTTGCACGAGCTGTAACCGGGCTGTGGAGGATTGCACAGTCCTTTCGAGGCTGCATTTGCTGCTGCTTCGCCTGGCCTCTCTCCTTGGATTTGAACAGGAAATGCACAGATTCAGTGATTTTAAATATATAAATATTGTTGAAATGATTGGAATCATTCAGAAATTACATTTAGACAAACAAGACAAATTAATGGACAAATAGTGATATGTTTATAATTCTTTATTTTTACTTTTTCATAACAGATGAGGCAGAGCCTCACATGCCTCCCCTGACCGCATGTCACTGACATGACGCTAATTTAGCAAAGATTTTGTAGTGGTCTCTTTTATTTTTATTTTATTTGCAGAGCTGTACACTGTATATCTGTTTCACTTTACAAAGATTGTTTTATAATGTCTCTGTGTCAGGGAGCTAAAAAAAACCCCAACTTGTTCATTTTTATTATTCTTTTTTATTTAAATCTGCACCTTTGGTTTTTGTAAATTTGCAATATTTTTTAACCACACACGCATGCACGTGCGCGCGTGCACACACACACACACACATACGCGCGCACACACAATGCGGTTGGAGTGTTTCAGTCCACAGTGAACTACACTGGCCTTGGCTAAGCCACAGAATCCAAGCAGTGTAGAGTGACAATCTTCCTTTCACTGTCTCTCTCACTCAGTTTCACATTTGGTTTATTTCATATACTTTTACTCCCAGGACAAGTATCTGTACGTTTATTTATTTATTTATGTGTTTATTTATTTATTTGTCTGTCTATGCACAGTAGCTTTCATCTTATAAACCAAGCAATGATTGTTGATAAAATGCTAAACTCCATTATAGATTTTACATTAGCTGCAGCAGTAAGTTCAACCCACATGGAGAGAAGAAAGGTAGACATACTGTGTGTATTAAAAAAAACAAATGGAAGGAAAGCAAGGCTAGGAGCATTGGAGGCAGATTTAAAATGTTCTACCTTGGTGTAGGTAGGAAGAGAAATGGAGTAGGAGTAATTTTGAAGGAAGAGTATGTGAAGAGTGTTCAGGAGGTAAAGCGGGAGTCAGACAGGATCATGAGTTTGAAGCTTGAAGTGTGATGATCTGGACTGGTTCAGACCCGGTCCACGCTTTATGTTCTTTATTGCACTCATTATTATTATTATTATTATTATTATTATTATTATCATCATCATCATCATCATCATCATCATTGGGTTTTTCACTCCCATCTCAGTTCTCATTATCATTGTTATTTTTTTTCTCCTCAGTTACAGCTGTATGTGGTATATTTTCCTGCTTTATCATTCGTTTCTGAGCTGGCTTTTATTTTGGCAGTGTCAGTTGTTTATTTCCCTTCTGTAGTGAAGGGGTTAATACCAGGGAGCAGCGTGATGACGCAGGCTGGTGCCATCATCACACTGGCCTATATAGGGAGGGATCCAGCCATCTTAGGCCTCTCTCGATTCACCACAGCATAGGAGCTCAGTGCTCAGCCAATCTGTCCCGTGCATGATATTACTGTGAGTAATAAAGTTTGTGTTCAAAGCAGCACCACTCTCTGTGAGTTTCTCTGGGTTTCCAAACATAACACCTTCCAGCACAGTTCATGCTTATTTAACTGATTATTGTTCATGGCTGTTCCTCGTTAGTTTATTACGTTCATCCCTATTTATTGGTGTCACTTCCTTATTCCTTTGTTGGGTCCTAAAAAGTCGTAGCTGGTCAGTGAGTAGTTCTGTTTTGTGTTCTCACCATTTTCCATTATCGCTGTTTGGGTTTTTCCCCCCAGCGTACTGTTACTGCTGTTGTGGCTTATTTTGTGTTTAGCTCTGACGCTGCATTTATTTTGCAATAAATTATGTTTCAACTTTGCCCTGCAAGTGAGTTTGTTCATCTGCCCCAGAGGGGCTTGCGTGATGAGAAGTTGAAGGTGTAATGTTGAATGTTGTTTGCGTGTATGCCCCACCAGTCAGATGTCAGGTAGAAGAGAAAGTGGAATTCTGCAGTAAGTTGGATGATGGTGGTAGAGAGCAGACTTTAGTGGCCATGTAGGCAAAGGAAACAGAGGTGATGAAGAGGTCCTGGGTAGGTATGGTCATAAGGAGAGAAATGTGGAAGGACAGATGACTGTGGAGTGTGTGAAAAGATGGAAATGGCTGTAGTGAACACATACAGTATTTCAAGAAGAGAGAAGAACATAGGGTGACATAAGAGTGGGGGAAGGTGCACACAGGTGGACTACATCTTCTGCAGAAGGAACAATCTGAGATAGGAGACTGCAAGATGGTATCAGAGAGAAAGTAGCTAGGCAGCATCGTATGGTAGTCTGTAGGATGACTTTGGAAAGCAAGAAGAGGAAGTGAGTGAAGTTCAGGAAGTTCAGAAGATTAGCAAGGTGGACATGTAGGCAGCTGAAGAGAATAAAACGTGGCAATGGGGTTGGTCCAGATGACATACCTGTGGAGGCATGGAGATGTTTAGGAGAAATGGCCGTGCACTTTCAAGCTGGATTGTTTAACACAATCTTAGAGAGTGAGACGATGCCAAAGGAATGGCGTAGAAGTGTAGTAGTACCAGTTTTCATGAACAAAGGTGATGCTCAGAGCTGTAGTAACTACAGAGGAAGAAAGTTGATCAACCACACTATGAAAACAGAGGAAAGAGTTTTGAAGCTAGGTTAGGGAGAGGTGACGATCAGCAAGCAGCAGTAAGGTTTCATGCCAAGAAAGTACTACAGATGCACTGTTTTGATGGAGATGTGTAGAGTCAGGAGAGGTACAGAAGTATGTCAGGGGGGTGCACAACATGTATAACGACAGTGAGATGGTGGGGAGGTGTGCAGTAGGACTAACAGATGGATTTAAGGTGGATTTAAGAAATTAGCCCAAGCTTGATGATGATAATAATAATAATAATAATAATAAATTCAACATAATAAAACAGCACAAAGGGTGGGGCATGATTCTAATCATGCCCCCATGACAATTTTAACAATAACTTGTCACAAAGTTTATTACATTAGTTTTACAGGCTGCTCCAGATGAGAAAAAAATCCTATGAATTTATTTGTATGGAGAAATTAACCTGAAATTTTTAATGATTCTGATTCACAGACATATCAACAACTGTATGATTTAAAACGAGTGGTGGGCAATGATAAAAAAAAAAAAAGTTTAACTGTGATTAAACTTTTGAAATTCTTCTTCTTCTTCTTCTAGATTTGATAGGCGGTTGGCAACCAGCTTACAGGTGCATTACCGCCACGTATTTGGTGTTGTGTTAATCGCAATTAAAGGTGAAGTTTTTTTTCTATATAATGTACCATAAATTGGTCAATTTTCAAGTTTGTCACACACATAGAAGTGGACAAATGTGCTTGCTTTCTGCAACTGCAGGTTTATTTAAAGCTTTCAACATGTCAAAAATGAAAAAAAAAAGAACCTCAGAAGTACTGCAAAAATATTGCACGTACAAACAACTTGTGACCACTTTAACATCGTTGCACCAGTTGTTACAGTATCTTACCAGTTGTTATACCAGTTGCATCTCTCACCTCCATTTTGAAAGTGAGTTCCTATAGTAGATAGTCCAGTTTGTTTTCTAGGAAGTGGACATTCGCAAACAGAACTGATGGAAGCGGTGGTTGCCTGGGGTTGGCCTTTAGCTGGGGTTAGCTGCTGTTACTCCCACTCAGCAGCCGCGCTTCCACCTCTCCGTCGGCCTCTTCTCTCCAATGAACAACGTTCACTGTGCATCAGTACTGTGCATATGCCCACATGGTATGACAGTGATACTAAAGCAAACTACCTTCAACATCCAACTCGATTAATGCACCCACCACTGCTTTAAACAAGAAACCAAAAAAAATAAAGATGCATGCTTTAAGTTACACACACAGCCCTCCAATCGTCAAAAAACACCAGTTTTGCTTAAATCTCTTGTAATTTCATATATAGTTTAAATACAAATTTACAGTCAAGTCTTCTACAGTAAAGCTCTCAGCATTTAATGGGTTTTGACTAAAATCTAACAGGAAATGGAGCTTTTTTCAGTCCTCCTCCACTATGTAGACAGCAGCTATATCCTTTCAGATGCTTCTCCAGACTGAGAAAGTGCTTGTTTAAATACATGGCATCATAATATATGTTGTAGATTATTCCCAGCATGCAAGCTGTTGTTCTGTGACCCTTTAACCACATATAGTCTAATACTAACCAGTGGTGCCTTGTTTTGTTCCTCCACCACCCTAAGAAATATCAGCAGGCAAAACATGACACCTGACAGGCGAAAAGTGGAACTACAGAGGTTGTAAGAAATTATATAATTTTTCATTTCAATTTCATATAAATCATTCAACCACTGCAGATAAAATAGATGGGTGGACAGATGTTGGCAGTTTAACAAATTTGGTGCAGTAAGCATTAGCTTTTGTCATCTGACCTCTCTCCTTTTAAACAGCATTTTGGATATTTTGCCCTTTACCTACCAAAACTTTATTGATACTGCGGGGGACCCAGTCAGTACGTTCTCTACTCAGACTGAATGGCACGGCAGGAGGAGAAAATGGTAAGAGCTGAGAAATGGATATGCAAGGCAGTCTATGGTTTTCACATGAGAATATGCATTGTCCTCCGGTCTGCATAATAATGTGCCGACAGGCTGGGTGACAAAGGGAATTGTCATGGTAATTGTATGCATGTTAATGCAAACACCCCAGGTCACCGGGCGGGTTGTATGGTATAAAAAGAGAGGTGCCCGTGAACTGGTTAGGCTTTTTATTCTTGTTGATGTTAGAAAGAGATTAATAAAGTCTGCTCTGCTCCATACCGCCTCGTCTGATCATTCCTCTCTCTACAATACCATCATAACATCAAACTAGGCTGCAGATTCTTCAACGCTCACACGTATGGTATAACTATGATTTTTTTTGTTTTTTAAATATCAAACAGACCCGTGTTTTTGCAATCCAAACGTGATATTATTCTCTCTCCATCAATCACGCGCGCACACACACGCACGCATGCACGCACACGGATGCTGGCACACACACAGAGACACACGCTTGGGTCGTGCCCTTCTCGTGTTTCCTTTGACACATGGTAATAGATTCCGCTGTAGCTCTACGCCTTGGCTAAGTGGCCTCACCTTTCACTGAAAACAAATCACTCCCTCTCCCGCTTACATTCGCGCACGCACACACGTGCACACACACACACTCATCTCTGACCTTCCAACTCGCTCCCTCTCCTGTGGGTGATCTCCTGTTCTACTGCCCCTTGGCCCACCATTCTTTTATTTCCAGTATCCCAATCTTAAATTCATTATAAACTATATCATCAATAAACGTATTATACTCTTTTCTTCTCAGACCTTTAATACCACTTGATCGCCCCAGCACTGAACTCATTTTCATTTTCCATGTTAGGCTGTTTGATTGTTTTGTCTCCCCCCCACCACCACCACCACCTTTCTATTGTAGCATTTGTATAGGTTTAAATTTTTTTTTATTTGTTTCTGCCATTTCTGTCATTATTGTTCAATTAAGTTTGACATGTTTCAAAACACTGAAAAATGACAGGTTTTCTCATAAGTTTGTTTAACTGATGCTGGATTTTGTAACACAAAAGGTAAAAAGTCACCACAGCTAAAGTCTTTTGCTCGTAAAATTTAATGTCCCCCTAACCATATTTCTTTGGCCCAAGATTTAAACTTAACAAGAGTTAAGAATTAGGACAAATTATTAACTATAACAATTCTTCATTTTTTTCTATTTATTTTTATATATTTCACTTTATTTATTTATGTATTTATTTATCTATGCATATTTCACTTTTATTCATCCGGCTTCCTCATATATATGGTAGCTAGTGAATGTACATAGTTAGACATTCCAGTTTCTTTTGGAATGACATTATAGTTATTAATGATTGTATAAGATAGATAGATAGATAGATTTTTTTTTTTTTTTTTTAGGTAAATTCCTATTTCATCCAGAGTGGACTTGAGCCTCATTGTTGTCCAGTCGCCTGTGGGGCCATCCACAGTGGAGGACTGCCCTCTAGAGGAGGGCAAAGAAAAGGAGGGTACTCCCTGTCCACGCCAACACAAGAGTACAGTATGTGAGATAGAATGAGTGTGATGAATCCTGGTTGCACTGTCAAATGTCGTTGGACTGTGGGAGGAAATCTGAGTACCCCATGCAAGCACAGAGAGAGAAGATGCAAACTCCACACAGAAAGGCTTCACCTGGGGACGAACCCTTTGTTGTGAGGCTCTATCTTAGCAACTGCGTTGGTGAATATTTTCAGTTGTTTTGCTATACTTCCAATTTTTCTATGATCATTATTGTTGTAAGGATTTTTATTAGCTAGTTATTTGAAGTTTCACTGTTTAAGCTTTAATGTTTTTATTACTTTTACTAGTTTTGCTGGACCAGTTATGGTCATGGTTTTGATGTTGTCCTATTTTGTCTTTGTGTTTTCCTTGGTATATGTACTGGTTATTATTTTGTCCCTGGCTCTTGTTTTGCATGTATTTTAGGTTGTCCTTTTTTTCTTTGTCTTTTGTTTCCCCTGTATTGTCCCCTTGCACATTTATCCAAGTACTGTCTCAGTTTTTTGGAAAATGTCTTTATCTAGTCTATTTTCTCAGTTTTTACTCTGCTCCTGCCCTTGTAATTGTCTAGCATGAGCTCACCTTTCTCATTTCACACACCTATGTCTAGTCGTCCCCAGTCAGCACCTGTGTCTGTCTCCTATAGTATTGTCTACTGGTGTTCAGGATATGTCTCAATATGCAATTCTGGTCATGCTGCCATTGCTGCAGCATATTTAGTTTATCATTAAATCATTTATTGTATTACTTGCATGCCTGTTTCTTATTAGCTACTTTTGACCCTTCACCACCAGCCATTACAGCAACAGCTACTTGGTGCTACTGAGGGTAGAATAGGTTGCTTGCTAATTGAAATATGTGGCTCTAATACAGCTGATATATGATGTGATTGTATTAAAAGCATTGTCCTTTTTTTTTTTTTTTTTAGCTCTTTCTGGCAAAGGCAAATGCCATGGCGGTGCATCTCTCTGTACATCCAGACACATTTCATGAGGATCACTATTCCTTGTCCAGATGCTCAACAACTCATACAGTTGAAACAACATATTTGCGCTACAGGAACATCTCAAAAAATTAGAATATCATGAAAAAGTTCAATATTTTTTGTCACTCATTTCAGAAAGTGAAACCCATATATTATATAGATTCATTACACAGAGAGTGATATATTTCACGTGTTTATTTTAATTTTGATGATTATGACTTACACCCCATGAAAACCCCAAATTCAGTTTCTCAAAAAATTAGAATATTACATAAAATTAATTTAAAAAATAGTTTTTTAATAGAAATGTTGGCTAACTGAAAAGTATGTCCATGTACACACTTAACTTTTCAGTTGGTCCACATTTGTATTAAAAAACTATTTTTTTTAATTAATTTTATGTAATATTCTAATTTTTTGAGAAACTGAATTTGGGGTTTTCATGGTCTGTAAGCCAAAATTGTCAAAGTAAAAATAAATAAACACTTCAAATATATCACTCTCTGTGTAATGAATCTATATAATATATGGGTTTCACTTTCTGAAATGAGTGACAAAAAATATTGAACTTTTTCATGATATTCTAATTTTTTGAGATGTGCCTGTATATAAAAAGACATATAACTTTTTCCCCCTCACTGTCTGACATTAACCAGTCTATGCTTTTCTCATTTTAGGTCAGTTAGGATTACCAAAATTATTTCTATTTGTAAAAATAATTTATATATTGCCTAAATACTTCTCTAGAGAATTTTTATTACTTTCTTCAAAGTCAGAAGTTTACATACACTAAGATTGCTATACCATTAAACAATTTGGGAAAGCCGAGATGATAATGTCATGCTTTGAAACTGATAGGCTAGCTGACAACATCTGAGTTAACTGGAGGCACATCTGTGGATGTTTTTTAAGGCACACCTCAAACACACTGCTTCCTTCTGTAAAATCATGAGAAAATCAAAAGACATTAGCCAAAATATCAGGAAGACAATTGTGGACCTCCACAAGTCTGGATCATCCTTGGGTACAATTTCCAAATGCCTGAAGGTGCCACGTGTTGTGTGGGGATTTGACTCTTGGGGCTTGCCATAGCCTGGCCGGTGGGGTTGAGGGTGATGACGTCAGGCGGGCTACGGCTAGAGAATATATTGAGTTATTTCTATAATAAAGTCAGTTCAGTGTTCAGTTGAATGCGTCTCCAGTCTCATGTTATTTGGCGACGAGGATAAACCATGGGAGCGTGTATTAGACAACCAACTCCATTTTTACAGTCTCCAGGCATGCCAGCTATACCATGGGGCCGCTTGCAGGAGACATTCGAAGTTTATGTGGCCGTGGCCAGTCTGACCGGCGCTGATGAAAAGAAACGGAGGAGCCTACCGCCTCGGTGAGAAGGGCCAATGAATGTTTTTTGGGCTGTGTGGCAGTGGCTCACTGAAGGAAGGTTTGGACTTAATGGACAATGTCTTCAGAGACCATTCCAACATCACGGCGCGAAGATATGAATTTTATGACCACCAACGGCGAGCTGGTGAGTCCACCCAATCCTTCATTATGGAACTTCATAGCTTAGCAAGAGAGTGCGCCTTCGGGCCTATCGAGGAGGAGTTAGTCCAAGACAAGCTAGCCCACAGTACGAACAATGTGTGGCTGAAGGTGACTTTGGATGTTCCAACGCTAGAGAAGGTGATTGAACTGGTTAGGCAGATTGAGTCCACCATCCAGCTGGGTCTGCCGGTATTGGCTAAAGACAGCGTAGCTACTCAAGTTTTCCCTCCAAGCCTGGCCGTTAGCAAGGTAGCTAACTCTTCGGGGTGGACCCCCAAAAGGCAGTGGACTGTGGCGCGGGACAGGGCCTGCACTATCACTACTAAACCATCGGCGGCGGAGCCCAAGAGCATGACATGGGTGTGTGTAGTGGGCGCAAAGAAGGGACCGTTAAAGTGGTACATCCTACAGCTCAATGGAGTTGATGTGCCACTAATGGTGGACTCAGGGGCTAATAAGTCCATATTAAGTATGGCTACTTTGAAAAGACTTTTCCTGGGAAAAACCATCAATGCTGGGGCGGTGAAAATGTTTGGGTATAGTTACGCCAAAATTGAAATGGCAGCCATGGTCCGCTTCTCAGTGAAATGTGAGTTAAAGATTGTTCCTCCATTCACCTTTCAGGTTTCACGCCGAGAGGCTAATTTGCTGGGGATCAATCTGCTGGGTGAACGGGGATTCTCCATCACAAATCCAGAGGGCTCAGTGGTACTGACAGTGTTCCCCGAACGGCATGTCCGCTGGCCGGCGTTGTTCAGGGGCCTTGGATGCATCAAGGCGTTCTACCACCACCTGCTAATCAATCTAAGCGTGACACCGAAAATTCAAGCATTACGGCGGCTTCTCCTATCTCTGCAGGACAATGTCACGGTGGAACTGAACAGACTGCTTGAAGTTGGCATCATCGAGAGGGTGGACGCTTCACCCTGGATATCAAACATTGTGGTGGCCAGGAAAAAGACGGGTGGCATTCAGCCACGTATCAACCTTAGGATGGTGAATAAGGCGATTGTTCCGGGCAAGTACCTGCTTCCCACAATGGAGGAACTTACCGCAACGTTCAGCGGCTCAAAGGTGTTCACAAAGCTGGATCTTTGCCAGGGTTACCTGCAGGTGCCCCCCACCCAGCCAGCAGGAACCTGACAGCGCTTGTGACTCACATGGGCATTTTCCGGTACACTCGCATGCCTTTTGGTCTGAGCTCAACACCCAGCTGTTTTCAAAAGATCATGTCCACGATTCTGGCCTGCCTCAAGGGTGTGGTGGCGTACCTGGATGACATCGTGGTGCACGGCACATCACAGGAGGAACACGATGGTCATTTGGGCCGGGTGATGAAGGTGCTACAGGAGCACAGAGTCACTTTGAACGGGGAAAAGTGCACCTTCACAGTGGACTCCATCAAGTTTGTGGGATTCTGGCTGGCGGCAGAGGGTCTGAGGCCCCTACATTCAAACGTGGAGGTGGTCCTGCACCTTCCAGATCCAACAACATCCACACAGATTTTCTCGTTCTTGGGCATGGTGAACTTTTATGGACGTTTTATTCCCTGTTACTCTGAGACATTCGAACCACTCCGGGCCCTTCTGAAACAGGATGCACTGTGGCAGTGAACCCCAGCCTGTTCAGCGGCAGTTGCTAAGCTGAAGTCTCAACTCACCTCCCCTCCAGTGTTGGCCCACTTTGATCCAAAATAATAATAATAATAATAATAATAATAATAATAATAATAATAATAATAAGACATCAGTCTTAAATAGCGCTTTTCTAAATACTCAAAGACGCTTTACAAAGCAGCATAGGGACAAACATACAGAGAACGGGTAAACAGACAAGGTAGGTACACATAGGTAGAAGAGGCAGTCAGTTTTCATAGGTAGATTTGAAAAGATGGGTTTTGAGTTGACTTTTGAAAGAAGCAAGTGTGTTGGCAGACCGCATGTGAAGGGGCAAGGAATTCCAGAGGGTTGGTGCGGCAATGGCGAATGATCTATCACCCAGGGTGTGGAATTTTGTCTTGGTGATGGGGGTAAGAAGGTGAGCATCAGCAGAGCGGAGGAGATGAGTGGGGGAATGACGAGACAGAAGGTCAGTTAGGTATGAGGGGGCGAGGTTATGAAGAGCTTTATAGGTGATGAGGAGGATGGCCAACTTTTGTGACCTGCGACGCTTCTGGTTCGGCGGTGGGGCCGGTTATGTCTCAGGTACAAGATGGTACTGAGCGCCCAGTGGCGTTCGCATCGAGGTCTCTTTCAGCGGCTGAACAGAAATATGCCGTGGGTGAGAGGGAGGCGCTTGCCTGTGTCTGGGCATGTGAACGGTGGCACATCTATCTCTACGGGCGCAACTTTACCCTGCGGACGGACCACTGAGCACTGACAACACTACTGGAGACGTCGGACTCGGAACACAGACCCCTAAGGATCCACAGGTGGATGGAGCGGCTGAGGGCCTACAACTTTACTTCTCAGTTCACCCCTGGAAAAGAGAACGTAGTGGCGGACCTCCTGTCCCATGCCACGACCAACACCGCGCAACCAGACGATGACTGTGACGATCCCACAGCAGCGGACCTGGTCAACATGCTGTATGGACCCCTCTGGAACATGTTATCCCTCCAAGAGCGCCGCATAGAATCGGAACAGGACCCCACGTTGTCATAACTGTGCTTGGTCATCAGGGAGAGTTGGCCCGCGAAAGTACAGGGCGAGCTGGCACCTTTTCACCGGTTTAGAGACAAACTGAGCTGTTGGAATGGTGTGTATGTCGCGAGGGGACACTGTCTTTGGCATCTGTCTCTGAGATCACGAGTTGTGGCGATGCTCCACGAGGGTCACCTGGGTGTGGTCAGGGTGAAGCAGCATTGCAGGGACTCAGTTTGGTGGCCTGGTATTGATAAGGACATTGAAACTATGGTAAAGAACTGTGTCCCGTGCTTGGAGAGCGGGAAGACCGGCGGACCCCCCCCCCAACCCCTGTGACCATTACCGTACCCGGAGGGCCCTTGGAAGCACATTCAATTAGACATCTGTGGTGAACTGCATACAGCACCCCCTAACAGCCGGCTTCTGCTTGTGGTCTACGATCTGTTTTCCAAATGGCCGGAGGTGTTGCCCACTAATTCAGTCATGACAGATGTGGTTGCGGGCTTCCTCTTGTCACTGTTTGCCAGATGGGGGGGTCCCAAATGCAATCACTACAGACAATGGCCCACAGTTCACCTCTGGGGCATTTGAGGAGCTTTTGGGTGCTAGGGGCGTGAAACACATCAAAACCACGTTCTATCACCCCCAAGCCAATAGGGGCGTAGAGCGTTTTGACAAGACTGTGAAAAATGGACTGAGAGCTCACTTGGCAGATGGCTTCACGTTTCCGGACGCTCTCTAGAGCACGCTCCTCCATTACAGGGCAATGGCCCATGCTACGACAGGGTGCTCCCCGGCAAAACTCATGCTGGGGCATGAACTCCATCTGTCTTTGGACTGACTGAGACCACCCACGACCCCTTCTCCAGGGAGCATGGATTCTCCACGGGACTGGGTCATTGCTCAACAGTGAAAGATGAAGCGACGGTTCAACAGGAAGTGCAGGGCAAGAGCTCACAGATTGGAGGTGTCGAATCAAGTTTGGATCAAACATCCTAACCGCACGCATAAGCTGCAACCTTTCTGGACGGGGCCCCTATGGATCATGAGGCGATGGGGCCAGGACACGTTCGAGCTTTCAGACAGGTCATTGTGGCACTCCAGTTGGCTCAGGAGGTCTCCACCTGAACAGAGTACAAGAGCTACGGCGGAACAGACTGGTGTGGGTTGCGACTTATTGGATTAGGGTGGCAAGGACTCGCAGGTGCAGCCGACAGTGCCTGGAGCAGGGTCCCCTTCTACGGGACGTCCGGCTAGAACTCGTCAGAGGCCCAGGTACCTGGAAGACTATGTGTTAAAGACGGCATTCTCTGTACGTTGGGAGAGACGGAGTGCTATGAGGATGCTGTCGATTGGTTGGCTGATTTTTTATGCCAGGCAGACAAGGACCACGACGCTGTGGGTGGCGGGAGTGTTGGCGCCAAACGAGGCTAAGCTAGTTAGCTGGGAGAAGCTAACGACACAGTCAGTGTCTATGGATGGGCTAGCCACAAAGCTAACTGCACGCCAAAAGAGGGTTCCAAGCTACCAGCTGGGCATTGAGTTCGGATTGGGGGAGCCCCGGTCACTGAAGATGGCGGGCCAGCCGCGAAGCACAGGAAGGTGGAGGACCGGAGCGCTGATGAGTTGGACGTCACGGTGTGCAACGACAGCGGAGATGGAGAGCAGCAGGAGTCATCCCCACAGTTGGAGGCAAGGCAGCGAGTGAGCAGGACCATGGAAGCTGAGAGCCCCTGGGAAGAGCAGCGACAGCCAGGCATGGAGACGATGCAGTGGAGCACCTGGGATGATGGTGCCGAGAACAGCGACGAAACACCCGGGTCGGGGAGTAACGCCGACGAGAGCAAAACTGAAAGCCCCAGGAGAGAGCAGCTACGGCTGGGCATGGAGATGACGCAGCAGAGCGCCTGGGATGAGGGTGCTGAGAGCAGTGATGAAGCGCCTGGGTCGGAGAACAATGCCGACAAGAGCAATGCTATGGACCCCGGGAGTGAGCAGCAGCAGCCGTGCGCCACAGAGGTCGGGCAGTGTCTCAGTGCCGGAGTTCCATGTGCCTTGGACGAGAGCGCTGGGCGGTATGGTGAGGCGCCTAAGGCAGCGAGTGGCACCGAAGAGCGGGCTTCGGTTTTCTGGCGGTTGGGAGTGGACTGATAGGCACGGAAGAACAGTATGCCAGACAGCAGCACTGCAGGGCCAGAAGAGAGAAGCGGTTGATGCCAAGAGGAGACATTTTCGCCGGGTAGGGTGGCTTTGATCCTGAGGGCAGATGGCTGCCAAGGGCGTGCATGCCGTGGTGTTGCCCTGGGCCTCTGAGCCAGTTTTGTTCATGGCTGTCCAGGGACTGTGGAATAACATAAAAATATCAAGTGTAAATACATGTACATAGTGCTGGTGTGCATGAGAGTATGTATGTGGTGTGCCATGGGATTATTTTGCGTATTTTTAGAGACTTGGTCCAATTTTAGTTGTTTTGTGTGAATGTGGTAGGTTATTTTATTGCAGTTAATTGTTCTCCTGTTTTCTTAGTGCATGATTCGGGTCCTAAATTGGGGAGGGTCTTGATTGTGTGTGTGGTTTTGAATTTTGTAAGGGGGAGGGGAAATGTGGAGTCGTGAGTATAGTGTGTGTGATGCCGTACGCGCCCACAGGATGACGTCAGGCGGGCACGGGCACCGGTGTATATAATTCTGTGTTCTGATAATAAAGAGTAGTTTGCTGTTCAGTTCAGCATGGCTCCTGTCTCATTATTCATACATAACAGACTGATGAAAGAATGTTTAGTCTAGGCCCAGCCGTTCTCAAGATATTTGCAAAAATATAAAACTGTTAATTAAGCCACCATCTATGTATGGAGTGCCTTGAATTTTTTTTGTTTGTTTGTTTTTTTTGTCTCTTAATAGTAGGGAGAGTTTCTGATCGACAATAAAATGTCAGGTTTTCCAAGTATTATTGTTTTTGCTCCCCATGCGCTTTTAACAGAGAAAAATAAGAAGGGGAAGAATAATCAGAACAAAAACAATAGTTTTCCCGCAGCACTGCTGCTTGGAACCCTCCACCAAGCTGCATAACATTACAGTTTAGACAGAGGGACAAAGACTTTAATTTTTGGAGACATGTCCTGTGGTGTGATGAAACAAAAATTCAACTGTTTGGCCATAATCACCATCATTACATTTGGAGAAAAAAAGGGGAAGCTCGCAAACCTGAGAACACCATCCCTAATGTGAAGTACGGGGGTGGCAGCATCATATTGTGGGGGTGTTTTGTTGCAGGAGGGCTGTGCACGTCACAAAATAGATGACATCATAAGGAAAGAACATTATGTGGAAATATTGAAGCAACATCTGAAGACATCAGCCAGGAAGTTAAAGCTTGGGCGCAAATGGGTCTTCCAAATGGACAATGACCCTAAGCATTCTGCCATATTAGTTACAAAGTGGCTAAAGCAGGGTTTACGTTGGTAACAGTTCCACAAGGTGGGCCACCACCCTTGAAACTATGCTGCCACGCTAACAAGAAAAATAAATTTAAGAAAAATAAATGAAGGAATGACTCCACAAGCATGCACACAAACAACCCGAGTGACAGTCATCCGTGTGTTGAAGTTCGGAAGCGCACCGCCTGCTGTGTGTGAGTTTGGCCCTTGGAGCTTGCCGTAGCCGCCCTGCGGGATGACGTCAGGTGGACTGCGGATGCTGTATTTATTCTGTGCCAATCCCAATAAAGTTCAGTTCATTGTTTGGCATAAGTCGACTCCTGTCTCACTGATTTCATACATAACATTTTGGCGATGAGGATAAACTATGGAGGCGTACAGGGCACCTCTACCACCGTTTCTACAATATCCGGGAGAACCAGCAATCCTGTGGCCTAACTGGTTGGCTATGTTTGGGGGTGTATTGCGGCATTGGGCCTGAGTAAACTCAATGGAGTGCGGAGGCGAGCATTATCTCTCTATCTCTATCACTATCTCTCACTACTCACCATCTTGGCGTAGAAGGTCGGAAAATTTTCCACACGTTAGGGGAGACGGAGTCTTTTGCGGATGCTGCTGCGTGGCTTTTTTTTTTTTTTTTTTTTTTTTTTTGTTACTTATTTGTACCCCTGGTAGATTTGGTTTGCAGTCTGGTGACAAGCCACCGGCTGCCGGTCGCTGCGTGCGCGAGCGCCCTAAACCTACATGTTTTTGGTATGCGGGAGGAAACCGGAGAAATCCCGGAGTAAACCCACGCAACACGGGGAGAACATGCAAACTCCACACAGCTCACTGTTGGTCGGGGGCTGGGATCGAACCCACGATCTCATGATCCCCGCGGCCCCCTGGCCGAGGGTAAAACTGTGCTGCCACAGTGCTAAACCACTGCGCCACCGTGCAGGGCGCAGTGGTTTAGCACAGTGGTTTAGCAAGGCTTGCTAACTACTTTGCCAAGCACACACTGAGCATGAAGCTGTGGGTTGAAAGGCTGTTGGCGTCAAAAGAAGCTAAGCTAGCTAACTCGGGGGAGCTAACAGCCCAGCTGGTGGCAACAGCAAAATTAGCCATGGAGCTAGGTGGGCGCCAAATACAAGCTACAAACTACAAGCTAGATATTGCAGTGGAGTCGGAGCCACAAATGAGGGAGCCCGCGTCCACTGAGAACGACAAGCCAGCCGAACAGCTCAGCATGGTGAGTGATCGCAGCACTGGAGGTGAACACAGCGCGGTGAGCGAAGATGGGGGGGTGGGGGGAGCACCAACCAAACTCAGCTCGGTTTTCCCCGCAGCTAAAGTCAGAGCAGTGGGAGGGGGAGCGCGAGCATGCTGAGAACCCCTGAAAACATCAGCAACAGCCGGACACCATGGCGGTCAAGCAGGACCAGCCTCACTCAAGGTCGACGCAGGAGGGTCTCAATGCCGGTGCTTGAGAGGCCCTGGACAAGGGTACCGAGTGTAACGGTGAGGTGCCTGCATCGACAAGTGACGCTAACAAGGTAGCTCCAGTTTTCCCCGGAGCTTGGCTGCAGTGGGCCAGAGGATCTGGGGCTATGATGCTGCAGCAGCTTTAAAAGAAGTTGGGGACAGACCAACAGGCACGGAGGGATCACGTGCCAATCAGCAACACTGCAGACCGAGCAGAGCCCCTCTGAGAGTTACGAATCCGGTCCGGGTTCGTGGGGGGAGACGTCCATGGTGGATGTGGGCCAAACGACAACCAGAGGAACACCAGGAGTGGCTGCGCATCATAGCTGTGTGGGGCACGGCCTACTTTCAGCTGTTGGACAGCTTGTGGAGGCATGCCAATGAGCTGCGTTGTGCCCGGGACGAGGCTTCAGATGGCGGGTCCGGACGAGAGAGGTGGTCGATGGTGAAGAGAAGAGACACTCTCATCTATGAGGTCAGCTACGATCCTGGAGGCATGCCACTTCCAGGGGTGGGTCTACTGAAGGGCTGCCCTGGGCCCCACTTCCAAGCTGGTTCTACCCCTTTTCTGCCAGAAGGACAATAGTGTGGTTTTGAAAAAATAATAATAATAATGATGAAAAAAAACGTTTAAAGGTTCTCATGTTTGCATGTGTTTTTTTTTTTGTTTTTTTTTTAAAGGAAGACTAAACTGTTATTGTTCTGGGATTATTTTATGTATTGTTGTTTAGTTTAGGAGACACGGCAATGTTTTAGTTTGACGGACTTTTAGGAATTTACAGGTGGAAGAATAACCCACCTTGCCATGTGGGGTGGGACGGTAGTCCACCCGTCCCCCCTAGCTTAGATTTGTTGTGTGAAGGTGATAGGCCCTTCAGCAATTTCAGTTCTAGGTTTTTTTGTACATGATTCGGGTCCTAAATTCGGGAGGGTCTTAACTGTGTGTGTGCTTTTGGACTTTTCTAAAGCACAGGGGAGAATGTTGTGTGTGAGTTTGGCCCTTGGGGCTTGCCGTAGCCTTCCTGCAGGATGACGTCAGACGGACTGCAGCTGCTGTATTTATTCTGTGCCAGTCCTAATAAAGTTCAGTTCATTGCTTGGCATAAGTCGACTCCTGTCTCACTGATTTCATACATAACACCACTCACGTGACTGTTCCAGTCGGTAGACAGAGTATCTCTCTAGCGCCGCTGTTGGAGAGAAGCATAAGCTTATCAAAGTACTTTAAATGCAGAAAAAAGGCAGAAGAGGTATACAAGCAGTGGAGGCATTGACTGTGGTTTTAACCCGCTGGTAATGGGAGCAATAATGAAGAGCCGCTTAGCTAACAGGTGTGGTTAGGCTTCATTTGCAGGCTTCATACTGTATGCAGGGAAAAGCAAGAGTGACTGAATCACTGAAGACTGACTTCACCAGCCACTCCAATATCAACTAATTCACATTCATTATTATGTACCTGGCAAGTTAAGATGACCAGAATTCACAAAGTCAATGACTTAAATCCATCAGCAGCCTTCAGAGAAACTAAGCATGCCAACATTTGGATTTCAAAATAAGGGAGATTTTTCCTGCTGTCTGGGTAGTGAGGAGAGTTTTAAAAAACTATAAATGCATAGAAATATAACACAAATAACTGCATCTTTGGTAATTTAAGTTAATTTATTTCATTAAATATAATTGTATTGATTTTTTTCTTTGAAATTAGAGTTAAATTGTTCTGTTCTGACTCTGGAAAATTATGATCAAAAGTGCAAATTTTATAGGGGGGAAAAAGTCAAAATTTTTACCACAGTCTGTTTCAAATTTATATAAAAAAGGGTAATTTTATTAAAAAAAAGTCAAAAATTAGCTTGAAAATAATCCACAAGTTTATTATAATGTCTCAAATAAAAAAGAAAAGTCATAATTTTACAAGAGAAAATTAAAAATGAGGAACATGGTTTCAAATTTAGATACATTTACAGAGAAAAGTAGAAAACTATAAGAAAATCATTATAAATTTTGGAGAAAAACCTCAAGCCGTCAAGACTGAAGTCATTACTAAAGTTTTTAAGTTGGTGCTCTTTGTACCCTTAACACAACTAAAAATTTTCGGTTGTATATTTTTAATTATTAACTTCATAGCATTGCTTTTACATGAGTAGAATTTCTAGCTACTATACCCACCTCTGATCATATAATTTAAGTATGCATGAGTAAATTACTATTATGAATGGTTTTGTTCCTTCTCTTTTCTACTCTTTCTCAATGGAACAAAGAAACACTAGAATAAAAATTAAAAAATACACATATTTTTGTAGATGAAATCTATTTAGCTTGGAGAAATCATCTTTTAATTTATAAAAAATCTCTTAGAAAAGCTAGAATGAGTTATTACTCTGCATTAATAGAAGAGAACAAGAATAATCCCAGGTTTCTTTTCAGTACTGTAGCCAGGTTGACAAAGAGTCAGGACTCTGTCAATCCTAGCATCCCCTTAGAGCTTACTAGTCAGGACTTTATGAACTTTTTCAATAATAAAATTTCATCCATCAGAGATAAAATCAATCAGATTCTTCCCACAGTTAACTTAAATACTGTAACTATTACAACTCCTTCTATTGATGTCTGTCTTGATGAGTTTACTCCAATCGACCTTTGTGAGTTAGACAAAATAGTTTCCTCATCCAAACCTTCAACTTGTCTTTTAGACCCTATTCCTACCAGGTTATTTAAAGAAGTCTTCCCACTTATTGGTAGCTTTATTCTTCATATAATCAATTCTTCATTAACTTTAGGCCATGTACCGCAGGCTTTTAAAACAGCTGTAATTAAACCCTTACTCAAAAAGCCAACGCTAGATCCAGGAGCTTTAGCTAACTATAGACCAATCTCTAATCTCCCTTTCATTTCAAAAATCTTAGAAAGAGTTGTTGCTACGCAATTATTTGACCACCTGCAGGGAAATGGTTTACTTGAAGAGTTTCAATCTGGGTTTAGAATCCATCATAGTACTGAAACAGCCTTAGCGAAGGTCACTAACGACCTCCTCATTGCATCTGATAATGGACTAGTTTCTGTACTTGTCCTTTTAGACCTTAGTGCAGCTTTTGATACTATTGATCATAATATTCTACTTGATAGATTAGAACACTATGTTGGACTTAATGGAACTTCGTTGCAATGGTTTAGATCTTATTTATCTGATAGGTTCCAGTTTGTTCATGTAAATGATGAGTTTTCTTTCAGCTCAAAGCTTAGTCATGGAGTTCCACAGGGATCTGTGCTAGGCCCTACTCTTTTTAGTTTATATATGCTTCTGTTAGGCAACATTATTAGAAAGCACTGTATACATTTTCATTGTTATGCAGATGACACACAATTATACCTGTCAATGAAGCCAGATGATACTAATCAATTAGCCAAGTTAGAAGCCTGTCTTAAGGAAATCAAAGCTTGGATGACTTGTAATTTCCTGCTATTAAATTCAGATAAGACTGAAGTCATTCTTGTTGGTCCAAAAAACCTTAGAAATTCCTTTCCAAATCAAACTTTCAGTTTGGATGCAGTTACTCTTTCTCTTAATAGCTCTGTGAGGAACCTTGGAGTTATTTTTGATCAGGATTTGTCCTTCAATTCACATATTAAATTTGTTTCTAAGACTGCCTTCTATCATTTGTGTAATATTGCCAAGATTAGGAGCATCTTGTCTCAGAGTGATGCTGAGAAGCTGATCCACGCTTTCGTTAGCTCGAGATTAGATTATTGTAATTCTTTATTATCAGGCTGTCCTAAAACATCTTTAAAACATCTTCAGCTGATCCAAAATACTGCAGCAAGAGTTTTAACAGGTACTAGAAAGAGAGATCATATCTCTCCGGTTCTGGCCTCCCTTCATTGGCTTCCCATAGAGTTTAGAATTAAGTTTAAAATCCTTCTTCTTACTTACAAAGCTTTAAACAATCAGGCTCCTTTTTATTTAAAAGATCTGATACTACTGTATCATCCTAACAGAGCACTACGCTCCCAAAATGCAGGATTACTTGTAATACCTACAATCTCCAAAAGTACAATAGGAGGCAGAGCCTTCAGTTATCAAGCTCCTCTCCTGTGGAATCAGCTGCCAATCTGGATTCGGGAGTCAGACTCGATCTCTGTTTTTAAGAATAGGGCTAAAACCTACCTTTTTGATATAGCCTACAATTAGGGAGGGATCATGTGTTTCTGAACCCTCCCTTAGTTATGCTGCTAATAGGTTTAGTCAGCCGGGGGACCTCCAGTAATGCACTGGGCCTCACTCCTTTCCTCACTCTCTATGAAATATTTTTTTTTTGCTGGTCATTAACATTTGTTTGTTCTCTCCCATAGATTGAGTCCCCATCGTGCTGTTTGCTCTCTACATGTCTGTTCTTTTCTTCTTCTCTATCCCCTCACCCCCCAGCCAGTCGCAGCAGATGACTGCCCCTCCCTGAGCCTGGTTCTGCTGGAGGTTTCTTCCTGTTAAAAGGGAGTTTTTCCTCTCCACCGTCGCCAAGTGCTTGCTCACAGGGGATCACCTGATTGCTGGGGTCTTTCTGCAACTGTGGGGGTCCCCCCTACAGTTGATAGTGCTATGAGATGACTGTTGTTGTGAAATGGCGCTATATAAATAAAGTTGAATTGAATTGAATTGAATTTATGTAAACCATGACAAAAAAAAAAATCCTGCAGGACAAAACATGACTCTTGATATTTTCTAACCTGTTTATATACCACCATCGACAGAGAGAGAACCTGAATAAGACAGAGCTCAGAGAGGACAAGATGAGAAAGAAGAGAGGAGCCAAGGAGAGGAAAGCATTTAGGCAGAGGGTCCAGAAGAGGTGAGAGCAGAGGGAGGAGAGAAGGATGACACCAGTAAAAAGTCCAAACACAGGACGTCTGGATGGGACCCCAACTGGCCCAATATTCCAACATTCAAACCACGGTTGTACAATACTTCAAATGTTAAGTTCCATATGCAAAGTTACTGTGCAAAATTAAAAAAAAGAAATAAGTAGTATAAAATTAGCATATTAATATAATTACAATAGTGCCATGTATCCCCTGCCCCCGACAAAAAATATGTTGCCACTGCATCAAGGTCTTTAAACCAGAGGAAACACTGTTAAAGGACATCAAAGTCAATGTATTGGAGTGGCCATCAAAAAGCCCTGATCTCAATCCCATAGAAAATTTGTGGCCAGAGCTGAAAAGATGTGTGTGAGCAAGGCAGCTGACAAACCTGTCTCAGTTACACCAGTTCTATCAGGAGGAATGGGCCATAATTCCAGCAAACTATTGTGAGAAGCTTGTACCCAAAACGTTTGACCTAAGTTATGTAGTTTAAAGACAATGCTACCACATACTAAGGAAATATATGTAAACTTTAGACTTTGAAGAAATTAATAAACAATTCTCTTAAAATTATTTAGCAAATAGAAATAATTTTAGTAATCCTAACTGACTCATAACAGGAAAAGTTTAGTCTGATTTAGTGTCAGACAGTGAGGAGAAAAAAGATTTTAAAAAAGTCTATGTAAATGCCAGTGTGATGCGCAGAACTGCTGTGTTTTTATCTTTATGGAAACGTGGATAAATGACAATATACTGGACTCTGCCATTCAGTTAGCAGGGCTAACATGCTATCATTGTCATAATTAAGGGCTCAAATGCAGGGCAAACAACTCCAGAAGAATACTCAGACACCGAGTAAAAGTCACACAAAGTTTATTTGCACAAAAACCCCAACCCAAAATACACCACAGAATGATTTGGAGATTGCACATAGAGGGCACGCTGGAAGCACACACAGCGAGTTGAGCAGAGGGCCCGGCTGTGAGACCCAGTGTGAATTGGGGAAAAGGGAACTGTAAGCTGACCGGGTGAGGTGGAGGAGAACCAGACGGGATGTTGATGGAAGGAGTAGACCAGACGAGATGGTGGAGAGCAGGTGTAGACCAGATGAGATGGTGAAGGGCAGGCAAGTGTACGCAGTCCAAGGAAGACACACCACTGCGATGGCAGCAACCCAACGGTCCAGCGAGGGAGCATTCACAAAGTGCCTCTTTTATACGCTGGAGAATGAGGAAGCAGCAGGTGTGTCCAATCATGCAGGTGTGCTGATGAGGTGCAAAGGCAGGAAACAGGCAGAGGGAAAACACACAGCAGGGGAGGAGGAGCACGCTCACCAGTTCATCACAGTGCCACCCCCACCACCCCCGCCAGGCACACCTCCTGGCATCCCACCAGGCTTATTAGGATGTGCAGGATGGAAAGCTTGAACCATGCCCTTATCGTGGAAAAACTATCCAAGAATTCAGGACCTCTCCTCCAGTCCATACCCCTCCCAATGGACGAGATACTGTAAGCCACGACCTCGATGACGGACGTCCAAAATCCTCTGGATGGTGTAGTTGACCTGACCGTTCAGGATCTGAGAAGGCAGAAGAGGCTTCGTAGGAGGGCAGAGGGGGCTGGTGGAGACAGGCTTAATCTGGGAAACATGAAACATTAGGTGAATGCGGCGTGCCGGAGGAAGCTTGAGTCGAACAATGACATCATTATTGACTTCAGCGATGCGATATGGACCCAAAAAGCGTGGAGGTAGTTTCCGGGATTCAGTCTTCAGAGGCACTTGTTCTGCAGACAGCCACACCCTCTGCCCTACAGAGTACTTGGGAGCCAGTGCATGTCTGCAACCCACGTACAGACGGTTCTGCTCAGCTGAGCGGAGAAGAGCGGCCCAAGTCGATCTCCAGATCTGACAGCAGCGGCAAGCATGGGCCTCCACAGATGGCACCGCTACCTCCCACTCTGCCATAGGGAGCAGAGGCGGAGTATACCCCACAGAGGCCTCGAAAGGTGTCAAACCAGTGGCAGAAGAGACGGCAGAGTTCGTGGCATACTCCACCCATGTGAGATGAGTGCTCCAGGTAGTAGGGTTGCAGGAAGCCACGCACCACAGGGCGGCCTCCAAGGACTGATTAGCATGCTCAATCTGACCATTACTCTGTGGGTGGTATCCAGATGTAAGGCTGACGGTGGTACCCAGGGAAGGACAGAAGACCCTCCAAACCTGTGACGTGAACTGTGGACCCCGGTCAGAAACAATGTCAGTAGGAATGCCATGGAGGCGGATGACGTGGGACGTGAGGAGATTGGCAGTCTCAGTGGCCAAGGGTAACTTGGGCAGAGGAACCAGATGAATGGATTTAGAGAAGTGATCAACAATGGTGAGAATGACAGTGTTACCTTGGGATGGAGAGAGACCCGTAATAAAGTCCAAAGCCACATGAGACCGGGGCGACTGGGAACAGGCAAGGGATGAAGGAGGCCAGCTGGAGGTGAAGGATTAGATTTATTAGTGGTACAAACTTGACTGGCTTTAACAAAGTCCCAAACATCCCAAACAAAGTCCCAAACATCAGCATGGAGTTTCAGCCACCAAAATACCTGTTGCAGTAACTCCACAGTCCGAGAAATACCTGGGTGACATGCAAAAAAGGCCGGGTCTCCCTCAGTGATAGGTTCAGACGACTGGGCCTGCTGAACCCTCTGCTCGATTTCCCAAGAGAGGGCCCCAACAATGCAGGAAGTGGGCAGGATAAGTTCAGAGGGAGGGGGAGAAACGAGAGAATCAGAGGAGCGAAGGTGATCGGTGGAGAACTGGTGAGAGATAGCATCAGGTTTAATATTGTGGGAGCCAGGGCGGTAGGTGATGGAAAGATTGAACCTCAGAAAAAATAGAGCCCAATGGGCCTGCCTAGAATTTAGCCTTCTGGCAGATCTCAAATACTCCAAATTTTTATGATCTGTCCAGACAATGATTGGGTGAATGGCTCCCTCTAGCCAGTGTCTCCCCTCCTCCAAAGCTAACTTGATGGCCAGAAGCTCATGATCTCTGACGTCACAGTTCCTCTTGGCGGGGGGTCAACCACGGAGAGAAATACATGCAAGGATGTAATTTCTGGTTGGAGGTGGAGGGCTGGGAGAGAACGACACCCACCCCTGAATCAGATGTGTCCTCCTCAACCACAAATTGTGATTAGGGGTCGACCTAAGCCAGGGTGGGCATCTTGGAAAAAAGAACCTTAAGCTCAGCAAAGGCCTGTTCCGCTGCTTCAGACCACTTGAAAGAGATCTTAGTAGAGGTCAGTTGGGTCAAAGACAGGGCAACTTTACTATAATTACAGATGAAGTGGCGGTAAAAATTTGCAAAGCCCAGGAAGCGCTAGAGCTGCTTCCTGGTCTGTGGGGTTGGCCAATCAAGGACCACCTTGACCTTAACAGGGTCGGCCCTCAATTCGCCCTCAGCAGCAATGAACCCAAAGAATGGAGTGAGACGAAAACTCACACTTTTCAGCCTTGACGTACAGCTGATTCTTGAGCAAGCATTGTAACATTGCCTGGACATGAACTGTGTGCTCTTTCAGCGTGCAGGAAAAAATCAAGATGTCATTAATCAGATGCTGAAAAACAGCGGGGGCGTTGGTGAGCCCAAATGGCACCATGAGCTATTGGAACTGCCCAAGATGAGCTTTAAACCCAGCTTTCCACTCATCATCCTCCCGTATACGCCTCAAGTGATACGCATTCCAGAGGTTGAGTTTGATGAAAATGCGCACACGTTGCAAAAGCTCGAAGGCTGAGTTAATGAGTGGAAGAAGGTATTTGACTTTAATGGTGATGGTGTTCAGTTCCCGATAATCAATGCAAGGTCGTAAGGACCTGTCTTTTTTCCCCACAAAGAAAAAAACAGCACTGAGAGGAGTGGAAGAGGGACAAATAAGACCGGCGCTCAAAGAGTCTTAGCTCTTTGTTGTAGCTCTCCATCGCCTCCCTCTCCAGCCCGGCCAGACTATAGAGCTGACTGGATGGCAAGCGTGCGCCCAAGAGGAAGTCAATAGCACAGTCATAGGACTGATGAGGTGGCAACGATTGGGTCCTTTACTTGCTAAAGACCTCCCCCAAATCATGATAGGCCTTGGGCACGAAACCGAGGTCCGGCGACTTGGCCGGAGGGGAGGAGATAGGGAGATTAGGAGAACACGCGGCCAAACGGAGACAAGACGACAAGCAAAATGGACTCCAAGTGGAAGTGGAATTTTGGGTCCAATTAACAATGGGGTTATGCTGACAGAGCCATGGGTAACCCAACACCACAGGGGTGGATGAATTGGGCAAAACAAAAAATGACAGGAACTCGCGATGATTACCGGATAATAAAACAGACATGGGTTTGGTTTTATGAGTGACTGCAGCCAGTACGCAACCAGAAAGAGATGTGACATTCAGAGGAGTTGGAATGCCCTTCATAGGAATGTTCAGTTTTTGCACCACTGCTCATGAAATGAAATTTTGTTCTGCTCCTGAATCAACAAGGGCAGAGATTTCAAGCTCAGCCCCCAGTAATTGGATAAGGACTGGCAAAGAGAAATTACCGGGGGGATTAGTAGATGGTCCACCTGCCGGAACCCCCACGGCTAATGGCGGGCCAGATCTTTTGGCCGAACAGGGCAGTTGAACAGCATGTGTTCTTTAGAACGGCAGTACATGCAGACCCCCAACTTTCTACAATGCTCACGTTCCTCCAGAGTCAATCGAGCCTGGCCCAGGATGATTGACTCCGGAGGAGGCGCTGATTCCCTGGAATGGGGAACCAGTGGAGACAGCCGCGACGTGGAGGCGGAGGCAATTGCCTTCTGCTCCTTAGCTCGCTTGCGGTACCAATTATCTAGGCAAATAGCCTGCTCGATTAGCTCATCCAGAGAAGAGGGGTTGGTGCTGATTGCCAGGTCATCGCGGAGGTTGGAATTGAGACCCCAGAAGAACGCGCTCCGTAAGGCAACGTCATTCCAACCGGAGTCCGCCGTGACAACCCGGAACTCTACAGAGAAATCGGCGACCAACTGGTTTCCCTGCCAAAGCACCATAAGTGGATTAGAAATGTTCCCCTCAATCTCTGTATGGTTGAACGCCCGAGAATGCTGCTCAGTATGGACTGGGCCCAACTAAGCGCCCGGTCTGTAAGCAACAACCTCACAAAATGTATTTTAGACGCATCGTCCGGGTACTCCCTCATCACCTGCTCAAAATATAGCCGGCAGTGAAGCAGGAACCCCTTACATCCCCCCCCCCCATCCCCAGCATACTGGGCAGGAGAAGGGATGGAAGTGGTCTGGCGAACAGTAACAACTGCCAACCCAGCAGGGGAAGGAGGAGAAGCCGGACGAGACAGATGGCACAGATGGTCCATAATGGTAGCCAATTAGAACCATGACTTGGCACTCAGTAGCGTCTAACCAGGAAAGAGTTGAGTATTCCCCCGGTGAAGTGCCCGCTGAGCCTCGATCCTGGCTGGACCCTTCTGTCATAACTCACCAACCAAGGGCTCAAATGTAGGGCAAACAACTCTGGAAGAATACTCAGACACTGAGAAAAAGTCACACAAAGTTTATTAGTACAAAAACCCCAACCCAAAATACACCACAGAATGATTTGGAGATTGCACACGGAGGACACGCTGGAAGCACACACAGCGAGCTGAGCAGAGGGCCTGGCTGTGAGAACCATGTCAATTGGGGAAAAGGGAACTGTAAGCTGACCGAGTGAAGTGGAGGACAACCAGACCGGATGTTGATGGGAGGAGTCGACCAGACGAGATGGTGGAGAGCAGGTGTAGACCAGACAAGATGGTGAAGGGCAGGCAAGTGTGTGCAGTCCCAGAAAGACACACCACGGTGATGGCAGCAACCCAACAGTCCAGCAAGGGAGCATTCACAAAGTGCCTTTTTTATAAGCTGGAAAATGAGGAATCAGCAGGTGTGTCCGATCACGCAGGTGCGCTGATGAGCTGCAAAGGCAGGAAACAGGCAGAGGGGAATCACACAGGAGGGGAGGGGGAGCATGCTCACCAGTTCATCACAATTGTAGTGACAGAGTGTTGAAGGAAGGAGGGAAAATGTGAGTCGGAGGCATCTGTCTTTACATCAGTGATGCTTGGTGTCATGATGCAACTGTTGTACAAAAACACTGTTCTCCATTGGTGGAGTTTATGATCATCAAGTACCAACCCTTTTACATTCCGAGAGAATTTTCATCTGTCCTACTAGCCGCCATGCATGCCCCGCCCACCGACATCGGCAAGAGAAGTAAAGCACTAAAAGAACTCTATCAGGCCATCAGTGAGACACAAACGGCGCATCCAGACAGATTCCTCATCACAGCAGGAGACTTCAACTATACAGATTTAAAGACCCTCCTACCAAATCTACACCAACATATAGACTTCCCAACAAGAGGAGACAATTTGCTGGACCTGGTGTACACAGCTCACTAGGAAGCATACAGAGCCTCCCCCCCTCCCCACCTGGGTCTCTCTGATCACATCACCATACAAACCCAGAGTGAAAACAATCAGACCAACAAAAAAGCAGGTACGTGTGTGGCCAGAGGGGACCTCTGATGCTCTGAAAGACTGCTTCAGCACTACAGACTGGGGCACTTTCAAGCATGCAGCCACTCTCAATGGACACACAAACCTAGAGGAGTACACTGAAGTTGTTATAGCATACATAGCCAAATGCATTGATGATACCACTCACTGCAAAACCATCACTGATCATGCCAACCAGAAGCCATGGATGACAGCAGAGGTCCACAGGCTCCTGAGAGCTCGGGATGCAGCCTTCAGGGCCAGTGACACTGCAGGACTAACAACAGCTAGGGCCAACCTGTCCCGTGGCGTCAAGGAGGCAAAACGACAGTAGAGCAAGAAAATATCCAGCCACTTCAGCAACACCAGAGATGCACATTCCCTCTGGTGTGGCATACAGACCATCACCAACTACAAACCTCCACCTCAGACCTGTGCCAATGACATCACACTGCTTAACTATCTAAATGATTTCTTTGGCTGCTTTGAAGCACAAAACAGCACATCAGCACACAAGACCACTCCTCCTTCAGACGAGCAGGCCATAAGTCCGGATCTGGCTAGCATGAAGAGGACCCTCTGCAGGATCAACCCAAGCAAGGCAGCTGGTCCAGACAATACACTGGGTTGCGTTCTGAAGGACTGTGCAGAGGAGCTCAAGAATGTCCTGGCCGACATCTTCAACATCTCCCTGACTCAAGCTGTTGTCTCCACATGTTTCAAAACTGCCACTACAATACCAGTCCCAAAGAAGCCAGTCCCATCCAGCCACAACGATGACTTGCCTGTAGCGCTGGCCCCCATTATAATGAAGTGCTTTGAGTGGCTGGTCATGCAGAACATCATGTCCATCCTCCCTCACTCCCACGACCCATCTCAGTTTGCATACAGATCAAACAGATCCACAGAGGATGCCTTTTCTGTGGCTCTCCACCCAGCCCTCACCCACCTGGACTCAAAGAACTCCTACATGCGAATGCTGTTCTTGGACTTCAGTTCAGCATTCAACACAATCATCTCGCAGCACCTGATACAAAAACTCAGACACTTGGGACTCAAAACTTCTCTCTGTAACTGGGTGCTGGACTTTCTCACAGGGAGGCCACAGAATGTGTGGGTTGGCAGCAACACATCCAAGACCATCACACTGAGCACAGGGGCCCCACAAGGGTGCGTGCTCAACCCGCTGCTCTTCAGCCTACTGACCCATGACTGTGTACCAGCCTACAACACCAACCACATCATCAAGTTTGCGGATGACACGACGGTGATGGGCCTTATCACCAACAATGAGGATTCTAACTACAGAAATGAGGTGAGCCAACTGGTCCAGTGGTGTAGACAAGAATCTCTTCCTGAACGTGGGAAAAACCAGGGAGATTGTGGTCAACTTCAGGAAGGGACACACACAGCATCCCCCTCTGATCATCTATGGAGCAGTTGTGGAGAGGGTGAGCAGCACCAAGCTCCTGGGGGTGCACATGAGGACCTCTCCTGGTCCAACAACACCACATCACTGGCCAAGAAGGCTCAAACTCACCTCCATTTCCTCCGCAAACTAAGGAGAGCACAAGTCCCACCCCCCATCATGTGTCCATTCTACTGGGGCACCACTGAGAGCATCCTCACCAGCTGCATCATGGTGTGGTATGGAAGCTGCACCGCCTCCTGCCGGAAGACACTACAACGCACAGTGAAAGCTGCCAGCAAGATCATCTGTGCCCCCCTGCCCCCACTCTCAGACAGCTACCTCACCCACCTCAACAGGAGAGCCATCAACATTGCAGGTGACACCTCCCACCCCTCACATTCCCTTTTCAGGCCCCTGCCCTCGGGGAAAAGATACCAGAGCCTCCGTGCCTGCTCCACTAGACTGCTAAACAGCTTTGTTCATCAGGCCATCAGGACCCTGAACTCTGTCCACTGCCCCCCCCCCCCCCCCGGACCGTTAACACACAAGCCCACACAATAACTACATCAGTTGTTGCCACACAAAGACTGGCACACCAGCAGTAATACATTGCTGTTGTATGTCTCTGCACTTTACTGCAACCATTTGCACAAATGCCATATCTGCTGCTGTCTGTCATTGCAATGCTGATCACATGCAGTCCTATCTGTCGCTGTCAACACCTACACTACCGCATTGAACTTGGTACTATTTGCACTATGGGAGGTCTGAGTCTATCTTTTGTTTCCATTTGCACTAAGGGTGGCATTATTGTACATAGACTGCTGTTGTTGTTTTCCCAACCTTATTCCTTTTTCTTTTTTATGTTGTGCACACGACTGAAGAGAGAGAGAAACACCATTTCAATTCTCCTGTATGTCCTGTACATACAGTGGGGTAAAAAAAGTATTTAGTCAGCCACCAATTGTGCAAGTTCTCTCACTTAAAAGATGAGAGAGGTCTCCAATTTTCATCATCGGTATACCTCAACTATGAGAGACAAAATGAGAAAAAAAAATCCAGAAAATCACATTGTCTGATTTTTAAAGAATTTATTTGCAAATTATGGTGGAAAATAAGTATTTGGTCACCTACAAACAAGCAAGATTTCTGGCTCTCACAGACCTGTAACTTCTTTTTTAAGAGGCTCCTCTGTCTGCCACTCGTTACCTGTATTAATGGCACCTGTTTGTGTCACAACTCGCTGCTCCCTGTCATCCACCTCAGCTGGGCGCACACCTGCGCCTCGTCAATCACGGGCTATTTAGCCCACTCGGCCCAGAGCATCGGTCTGGAGCCGTCTGTGTTTCTACGAGCTCAAGCCCTCAGCAGGATTGTCTCTTCCCGTCCTGCCGACCTTCTCTACAGCACGTAAGCTGTTTAATCACTTACCTGTCTACCAGCCTCTCCCCTGTGCACAGGTGGATTCCAAGGCGGCGGATTCTCCCGTCATCACCATCTCCTTTCCTCTCCTCTCCACGCCTCGTTGTGTGCGCAGCAGAACGCTGTCTTCCAGGCCGAAGATCCTCAGCCAACGCCAGCCACCGTCCCACCTGCAAGTAAGCCACATTCAGTATATCTCTCCATTCATCATCCATCCATCCAGGCGAATCTGAGACGCTGCCAGAGCTTGTGAACCAGGGCGCGCGAGGTGCTTTTACGCACGGCGGTGTGCAACAGCACCACGGCTAATCGCCACAGGAAGCCGGCCCCCAATTACCAGGTGGGCCAACAGGTCTGGTTGTCATCCCGGGACATCAATCTTAAGGCCGAGAAGAGGAAGCTGGCTCCACGCTTCATCAGTCCCTTCACCGTCTCCAAAATTGTCAACCCGGTGGCTGTGCGTTTGGCCCTCCCCCCCTCCCTCTGTGTGTGTCCCACTTTTCATGTGTCCAAGATCAAGCCCGTGATCTCCGACCCACTCTGTCCGCCCCCTAGGGCTCCACCCGCTCCCATGATGATCAACGGCCACCCGGCTTGGGGGGTTGCATCCATCCTGGACTCCCGGCGTTGAGGTCATGGGCTGCAGTACCTGGTGGACTGGAAAGGATATGTCCCGGAGTGGAGGTCCTGGGTGCGCTCTTCTTTTGTGCTGGATAGAGATCTCATCACTGAGTTCCACCAGGCGCACCTGGACAAGCCAGCGCCAGGAGGCGCTGCTAGAGGGGGGGAGTACTGTCACAACTCGCCGCTCCCTGTCATCCACCTCAGCTGCGCGCACACCTGCGCCTCGTCAGTCACGGGCTATTTAGCCCACTCGGCCCAGAGCATCGGTCTGGAGCCGTCTGTGTTTCTACGTGCTCAAGCCCTCAGCAGGATTGTCTCTTCCCGTCCTGCCGACCTTCTCTACACCACGTAAGCTGTTTAATCACTTACCTGTCTACCAGCCTCTCCCCTGTGCACAGGTGGATTCCCTGGCGGTGGATTCTCCTGTCATCGCCATCTCCTTTCCTCTCCTCTCCACGCCTCGTCGTGTGCGCAGCAGAACGCTGTCTTCCAGGCCGAAGATCCTCAGCCAACGCCAGCCACTGTCCCACCTGCAAGTAAGCCACATTCAATATATCTCTCCATTTGGTTAAGCCCAGCTCATATTCCTGTCTCCTCTCTTCCCATAGGGTTGCCTGGCTGCACGGCATGCTGCTCTGTTCCTGACTCTCTTCGTCCACCCACAATCTATATGTTTATGGATTGTGGGATTGTCTTTCTTCTTCTTGCCTTGAGAGAGAGCAGTCGCATTTTTCTTCCCTCCTCTCGTCTGCCTTCCTGACCTATTCCAAGCTTTGCAATGTTGCGTTTTTGTCTGTGTTTAGTTGCTCTTCTCCTGCTGAATCTTAATCTAAACGGAAATTATGGATTTGGAAGCGGCTTAAATGTGCTATTGTCACTATTTTTCAACAAGAATCGGGCCAAGGGGGAGCCCAAGAATTGGAACCTGCGAGGAGACTCATGGACATTGGAATTCATGCGTCTGTGGAAACATTATTGGTTATGATCTCAGGACTTCTATTTTTGGCTGTGAAGTTCCCTGATGCATCAGAAATTGAAGGAAGGTGAGAGAACTGATCAAAGCGGACCCGGCAAGCTCCTTCATCAAATTCGACCAGTTGGGGAGGGCACGAGTAGCGGCAAAGGTGAACTGAATGACAGTGATTCAGTGGAGGAATACATCTGGAGCCCTGTGCTCTCCATGGAAAAAAGCTTAAGCCTGCACATGGAAATTATGAAAGCACAGAATTGCACGGGTGAGGAAAAATTCTATTCTCTGAGTGCACTGTGCTGATTTGATTTGACCTTGTCTTTGGTGCCCCGTGTTTACATTCCTCCTGACGAAGATAAGCGGAAGGAGCGGCTCTGCCTGCTAACCCAAACAAGACACAGTTGTTATTGTTTCAACAGATGAACACTCAAGGACAGTGCACCATGTGACAATTTACCACCTGCAAGCAGAGCGAGAGACGCTAGACTGTTTAGATCACATGACTTTAACATCTATCCACTGCCAGGAGGCGCCCTCTGCTGTTCACTAGCAATTGACACACCTACACTTGCATTCAATATTACACTACTGACACAATTACTGATATATATTCACAATACACTGACTCTCTCAACTACTGCTTTGTCATTGTGTGATCTATTGTCTGCTAATTGTGCATTTGAGAGTTTTTTTTTCTTGTAATCAAAATTTTGGTCATAAAATGAGCTCTATTCTGATCAACAATGCTTTTTTCTCTCTCCTATTGTGTTTTTCCCTATCCTTCCCCCCTCCCCCCTCTTCACCCCCCCCCCCCCCCATTCGACTGGCGCCTTCGGGCTGCCCCGGCTATGGGATGCGCTTACTGAGCGCGCCCAATGTCAAGTCAAATTTCAATTCTCCTGTATGTATTACGTATGGTAGTATTGACAATAAACCTTATTCATTCATTCATTCTTTCATTCATTCATTCATATCACATACACGCACCCAAACACCCTTGCTGTTGAAAAAAGCTATTGAATCTTACCTGAGCCTGCGTGCGTGTCTCCTGGGCCGATAAATATGTCAGTTTGAACTCGTTATCAGTATAAAAGACACCGGTCCACAACCTCAGTCAGACTCCAAACTCCACTATGGCCAAGACCAAAGAGCTGTCAAAGGACACCAGAAACAAAATTGTACACCTGCACCAGGCTGGGAAGACTGAATCTGCTATAGGTAAGCAGCTTGGTGTGAAGAAATCAACTGTGGGAGCAATTATTAGAAAATGGAAGACATACAAGACCACTGATAATCTCCCTCGATCTGGGGGTCCACGCAAGATCTCACCCCGTGGGGTTAAAATGAGCATGAGAACGGTGAGCAAAAATCCCAGAACCACACGGGGGGACCTAGTGAATGACCTGCAGAGAGCTGGGACCAAAGTAACAAAGGCTACCATCAGTAACACACTACGCCGCCAGGGACCCAAATCCTGCAGCGCCAAACGTGTCCCCCTGCTTAAGCCAGTACATGTCCAGGCACGTCTGAAGTTTGCTAGAGAGCATTTGGATGATCCAGAAGAGGATTGGGAGAGTGTCATATGGTCAGATGAAACCAAAATAGAACTTTTTGGTAAAAACTCAACTTGTCGTGTTTGGAGGAGAAAGAACACCATACCTACTGTGAAGCATGGGGGTGGAAACATCATACTTCGGGGCTGTTTTTCTGCAAAGGAACCAGGACACCTGATCCGTGGAAAGGAAAGAATGAATGGGGCCATGTATCGTGAGATTTTGAGTGAAAACCTCCTTCCATCAGCAAGGGCATTGAAGATAAAACGTGGCTGGGTCTTTCAGCATGACAATGATCCCAAACACACCGCCCGGGCAATGAAGGAGTGGCTTCGTAAGAAGCATTTCAAAGTCCTGGAGTGGCCTAGCCAGTCTCCAGATCTCAACCCCATAGGAAATTTTTGGAGGGAGTTGAAAGTCCGTGTTGCCCAGCGACAGCCCCAAAACATCACTGCTCTAGAGGAGATCTGCATGGAGGAATGGGCCAAAATACCAGCAACAGTGTGCGAAAACCTTGTTAAGACTTACAGAAAACGTTTGACCTCTGTCATTGCCAACAAAGGGTATATAACAAAGTACTGAGATGAACTTTTGTTATTGACCAAATACTTATTTTCCACCATAATTTGCAAATAAATTGTTTAAAAATCATACAATGTGATTTTCTGGATTTTTTTTCTCATTTTGTCTCTCATAGTTGAGGTATACCTATGATGAAAATTGGAGACCTCTCTCATCTTTTAAGTGGGAGAACTTGCACAATTGGTGGCTGACTAAATACTTTTTTACCCCACTGTATAGTAGTATTGACAAATAAAATTTTTGAATCTTTGAATCTAAATTATTTAGGACTGTGGATCTTAGTTGTACCTGAAGGTTCCTGCTCTGTCAGACTTTGAACTATCCACCATCTTCTCTGCAGAAGCAGCTTTGGTGCTGCTGCTTCTGCAGCACCAGGGCTCCTGCCCCAGTAAGCCCTCTTGATAATTCGGGGCAGCTACCACCCCCACCATCATGGCCTTCCATTTTGCCGCTGACAGGACCCTTACCTCCATT
This sequence comes from Pholidichthys leucotaenia, assembly GCA_020510985.1. NCBI lineage: Eukaryota > Metazoa > Chordata > Actinopteri > Cichliformes > Pholidichthyidae > Pholidichthys > Pholidichthys leucotaenia. The sequence goes on from CM035845.1 coordinate 291,894,073, forward strand.
TTTTATACTGACTGCATACATTTATTTATTTTTTAACCAGCAGCTGAGGGAGTTTGGAGCTATCTTCTCCCTCTCATCCACTTCTGCCACTCCTTTTCCGAATGCAAGGCTGTGGTGTGTTCATGGTACCTCAGACAACAAACAACTATATAAGCAAACATTACACGAGAGTGAGTTCGGTATTGTGATTATAGTAACTGCAGCTAGAGTATCGTAACCGTAAATTAGTATAATCATGATACAGTAATGAACTCGTGTAATATTGCTTTTATGCAACGGTTCCACAAGCACGATTTATTAAATGACAGCAATACTGTCATGATTCAAATAGTGATAGACCCAAAAGCAGGCAACAGAGAGAAGTGGTGGCGAGTTAACAGTAATTTTATTGATAGTGGTGCAAAAGAAGAGAGCTGCGGTCAGAGGTCTAGCAACCCCATGGAACAGAGCAGTGTAGAGCCAAACCATGTTAAATGACAAAATATTATGATTTGTTTGTTTAACTATTTATTTATTTATTTATTTAGCGAATGCAAAGTCCTCGAGCCAAGCAGTTGCCTCCTGGTTTGCTGTATGGAGGGTGTGTAATCCTCCTTCCAGTCTTTGGAGCGGGCAAGCCTCTGTGATGTGTTCCATTGTTTGCTCCTCTCCACATGCGCACAGTGGGCTAGGGCTACTGCCCCATCTGTGAAGGCTAGCCAAGCAGGGGCCATGTCCAGTCCTGAAGCAATTGAGTGTAGACCACTGTCTCCTTGGGAGGTTGGTGCCCGGGACCTGTTGGTTGGGGTTTGTCACCAGGTGTTTGTTTGGGACCTCCTTGGTCTCCCATTCCTCTTGCCAAGCTGTCTGGATGGTGAAATCAGCTGGGGGAGGGTTTTTCCAAATCGGCCGTCTGGATGGAAGTCGGGCAGTGGGTGGGGTGTAGATATCTGCATGGATTGGTAAGTGAGGAGAGTCTTTGGCTTTTTGAAGCATCCTTTGAGTTAGTGCTGCTCGCCGGATGTGTGGGAGGGCTATGTTTGACAGTACAGGGAGCCAGGGGAGTGGTGTTGAGCAGATTGTCCCAGTTATGGGTCTCATGGTTGTGTTGAGCTGGGTGTCTACGTGGTGTGTGTAGGATGACCTGGACCAGACAGGGGCACAATATTCTGCTACAGAGTATGAAAGGGCCAGTGCTGAGGTGCGCAGGGTGGAGACTGCCGCCCCCCATTTTGCACCAGCGAGCTTGCAGAGCAGGTTGTTTCGTGCCTTCACCTTAGCAGCCGTCCCCTTTAAATGTCCCTTGAAGGATAGGGTCCTGTCAAGGGTCACTCCAAGGTAGGTTGGATTCGAGGCATGCTTAAGCTTGAGTCCGCTCAGGTGAATGTTTAGCTCTCTGGCAGCTTTTACATTGTGGAGATGGAATACACTGGAGATGGTTTTTGCTGGGCTTGGTTTTCGGTGCCAGGTTTTGCAGAACTGGTCCAGTTTGGCAAGATCTTCTGTGAGCACCCGTTCCAGTGACTCAAAGTCTGGTGCTTGGAGTGCCAAACAGATGTCGTCTGCATAGATGAATTTGCGGGATTTTGTAGTGGGCAGGTGGTTTGTTTAACTGTGACAGGTTAAAAAAAAAATTAATAAATTAATTAAAGGCGTATCATACACAAGTTAAAAAGCAGATTACAGGTTAAAAAGTCAGTTAAAAAGCTGATTGTAGACAATATATACAGTTAAAAATGAGAGTTAAAAAGATTAATATTTCATCATTATTTTGCACATGATTGTTACATTTAAAAACATTAATACAGTACTAAAAAAGTTTAAATACTGTGTACACTATTTACAGTTTGTTGAAAGTTCGATGATTCACAAATCGATTGCTTTTGCCCAGAGAGAGAACTGTGTTGTGCGCTTGCGCAGAAGTTTCCATGTTCTTTTGAATAAAGTAAAATGGAGTGAAGACGTAGACCGCAACTCTGTTCATTATTTTTTGTTCAAAAGTACGATGTGCCTCTCCCAAACTGTGGAGCAGAGGGCGCAACATTTTGGCGGAACTGCTGGGATGTTTGGTGAGAGAAAAATCCGCCAGCCGAAGTGGAAACTCAAGCCGAATATCCCTCCACGAACCCCAGCATCGGAGACGTAAGGCACCGCCGACATTCACCGTAGCTCTAGCACCACGTGCAAAGGTTGTAACTCTACTGCCGTAATCACCGCTAGAGGGCACCACTACACCACGAAGTCAACAGAGGCCTACATTGAACTGTTTTATGCCCACTTCTCTGATGATAATGGAGTCGGAGTTGGAGAAAGTGCAGTTAGAAGTTAAAGGTACATTATACGAACTGAATGTTGAACAACTGCTTAATGTATGCAATGGACAACAAATATCTGGAATAGGAAAAGAGCAATTTGCAGACAAAACTTGAGGCCAGCTAATCACATTTGTCACAAGTTATGTTGAAAGAACTGAGTTAGCTGCACTAGAAGATGAGGGAATGTCGCATTTGCTAAATATAAAGGACTTGATTGAAAATGCAAAGATGCCAGAGTTAGAGATAGCGGGTGAAGATAAACAGAAAGAAGAGACCTGCAGAAAGAGGTACATGCTTTACGGGCCACACTTCAAGCCAAAGAAGAGGCTATGCATCAGCTAATGAGTAATAAACTGAGCCTACAGAGCACACCAATGCACAGACGAGCTTCAGCGCCTCCAGATAACTCCATGTGGCATAAAGACTTTAAGATATCAGGGCAAATAGGGGAGCCAGGACAAAAAGACAAGCTCACATTTTCCAGTTTGGCCAGGCAGATTGAAAGTGGGCTCAGTAAAGGCTACCATGAAGATGAGATCATCAACGCAGTGATTCGCGCCATCACACCAGGCCTGCAGCTGAGAAGTTACCTAGAAGGCAAAGGTAATCTTACTCTTCCTGCCCTGCAGAGGATCCTAAGGTCTCACTATCAGGAGAGAGGGGCTACTGAACTGTACAAGCAGCTTTCTTCAGAAGCTCAGAGCAGTAAAGAGACTCCTCAAAACTTCCTTCTGAGAGCCATGGACCTTCGCCAGAAGATTCTCTTCACGTCCCAGGAAGATGAGTCGGGTCTAAAATATGATCCCGCCTTAGTCCAAAGTTTGTTCATGCACACCATCCTAACAAGTTTGCAGAGTGACAATGTTAAGAGTGACATGCAGCCGTACCTTCTTCAGCCCACGACATCTGATGAAGTTTTATTGGAGAAGGTGAATATTGCATGCTCAAATGAAAAGGAAAGAAAAGACAAGAAGAAACATGCTGTCCTCCAGCGAGCGGCCACCGTGAATGCTGTACAGTCCAGTGACACTCTGCACCAGCAGAAAAAAAGACAGTTCAAAAACAAAGCACAGCCGTTCTGTCACCTGATCTGCTGGCAGAGATTAAAGAGATGTGGTCTGAGATGGTACTTTTAAAGGACTTGCGAGCTGAAGTGTCCCAAATCCGAGAAACCATGCAGAAGTCTTCAGCCACAGCACAACCCACCACCAGCGGAGGACCTGAAAACCACTCCCCAGTGCCGACTTTCACACCATACCCACAATACCAGCTGGACCTATCTGCTCAACACTACTTTCCTCAACACTCCCCAGCAATTCTTCAACAGCGGCCCCAAGCAGCTCTTCAGCAGTACTATCCAACGCAAGGCCTGGCACCGATGAGAGGCACTGCACAATTCCAGCAGCGCTTCGCCCCTCAGTGGTACCACATGTCCCACCCACAACCAAGGTGTTATTATTGCATTCAGACAGGTGAAGAGTTTTGTCAGCACTGTTTTAGCTGTGGGAGCAGCGAGCATTTTAGAGCAGGCTGTAAAGCGCAGAAGCCAGTGAAACCAGCCAGAGGTAACTCTTTAAACTAGAAGGGGTCACTCCAACGGGACATGGTGTGACCAGTGACATAAAAAGGTCCCAGTTTTGTTATAGCTGTGCTACACAGGGTGAAAACCAGAGTCTGAAATGTTGTTCAGTGTGTAAAAGTGCCTTGTACTGCTCCAAAAGGTGTCAAGGAGAGCACTGGCCCATACATAAAGCCAAATGTAAGCCCTACATCTGTGGTAGTATTCGTAAAGGGAGTAGTGAGCATTTTCAGGCAGGCTGTAGAGCATATAGGGAACATAATGCTGCAAGAGAGAGGAAAGCAGAGACCCCGAAAGGCAGTAGCCCATCCAGCCCGGCAGCCGCAGCTCCAGCGGAGGATAAGAAGGTCATCACAACAAAAGTCTTGGGTACAGTCAAATGGTTCAACGTCAGAAATGGATATGGTTTCATCAATAGGAATGACACAAAAGAAGACGTTTTTGTACACCAGATGGCCATCAAAAAGAACAACCCGAGGAAATACCTTCGCAGTGTTGGAGATGGCGAAACTGTGGAGTTTGATGTAGTTGAGCGAGAAAAGGGAGCAGAGGCGGCAAATGTTACCGGCCCAGGAAGCACTGCAGTCCAGGGAAGCAGGTATGCCGCTGACAGGAGCCGCTATAGGTGCTACCCCAGGAGGAGAGGCCCTCCCCATGGAGACTATCCAGAGACCTACCAGAATGATGGAGAGAATGCCCCCGAAGGAGACCAGCAACAACAACGGCGCAGACCCACTTACCCTGGCAGACAGCGCTTCACACCATACTTTGTACATAGATGCTACGGCCGCCGGCCCCCGTACACCAACTCACCACGTGGAGGAACTGGTGAGCTGCAGGACTGCTGGGATTGCTGGAATGCTGCCCAACAGGGTGGTCCCATTTATGAACTGAAACCTGAGAGAGGCAAGGGTAGATCTAGAACTTTGCATCGTAATCTTCTTCTGCCATATGATCATTTGCCGTTGGAGACTTCTTTGCAGCCTCGTTCAAAGAAATAAGCCACTACCAGATCAGCGGAGACACCGGAGATTCACTCAGAAGAGGACAATGATGATGAGGACAAGTATTATCCAGTGCCACTTCACTTGAGCACTTGCCCTGATTCACCACCGCCTGAGAGGACCGCAGACCCAGCTCAGCAGGAGGACAACATACCTGAAGAGGTGCAGCAGGAGACAGAACCTGAAGCTGCAGCAGCTGACCAGCCGCCAGAGGACGATATCGGTCAGGTAGAGGACTTACCTGCAGAGGTAAGCCTTCCTTCACCGCACCCTCCTTCTCCTACCTACAGTGATCCTGGTGAGGAAGTGAATCAGAGACCTAGACGTGACGCTAGAAAACTGAAAGTATTCACTTATGATACATTGGGTACACCAGCATGTTATAACATACAGACGTTGCCTTATTATCCTGAACAGACCATGTCATGGGTATACAGTGTACATCCTTTCTACTTTCAAGAGTTTTGTGGTCAGTGTTAATGGGTTGGTGGTCATTTTGTATACTTGAAGTAGAGTAAATGCAGTTACATTGGACTCACACTGAAAGATTGAGTTTTGAGGTCGTTTGACTCATTGGGACTGACTAAAAAAAAAAAAGGGACTGTGCTGGTGTTTATCCCAGTATGCACAGGATATGCACTTAAAGTGTAATGGACACTTGAGACTGTGAATGAGTTCATCTCAAAGCCAGAATGTATGAAAAGAGTTCCAGTCTGTAAACTTTTTTTGAATTAGTTGACTGTGCACTTTTTGAGAATTTTGCACTGTGACAGTGGTTATTATACATTTCACATGTCCTGATGTTGGGGACAACATCTATTTTGAGGGGGAGTATGTGACAGGTTAAAAATAAAAATTAATAAATTAATTAAAAGCGTATCATACACAAGTTAAAAAGCAGATTACAGGTTAAAAAGTCAGTTAAAAAGCTGATTGTAGACAATATATACATTTAAAAATGAGAGTTAAAAAGATTAATATTTCATTATTATTTTTGCACATGATTGTTACATTTAAAAACATTAATACAGTACTAAAAAACTTTAAAATACTGTGTACACTATTTACAGTTTGTTAAAAGTTCGATGATTCACAAATCGATTGCTTTTGCCCAGAGAGAGAACTGTGTTGTGCACTTGCGCAGAAGTTTCCATGTTCTTTTGAATAAAGTGAAATAGAGTGAAGACGTAGACCGCAACTCTGTTCATTATTTTTTTGCTCAAAAGTATCACGTACCTCTCCCAAACTGTGGAGCAGAGGGCACAACATAACCAGTTATTTTGTCAGCTGAGAAAAAAATAGTCCCATCTGAATGTAGCCAGTAACTGCTGCTAAACATCTCAATCAGCATGAAGACGTCTATTGTTATTTCACACACTAACTAACTAACCTGCACTTATATAGCGCTTTTCTAGTCACAAAGACCACTCAAAGCGCTTTCACTAGTACTAACCCTCTATTCTAAGGGCCTATAGGAAACAGATATCTAGGGACAATTTAGAACAGCCAATTAACTTAACATGCATGTCTTTGGATTGTGGGAGGAAACTGGAGACCCCGGAGTAAACCCACGCAGCACAGGGAGAACATGCAAACTCCACACAGAAAGGCTCCAACCCCTGCCAGCCTAGGGATTTGAACCAGGAACCTTCTAGCTGTAAGGCAACAGTGCTAACCACTGCACCACCGTGCTGCCCTATTTGTCTACACATGTAGACAAATTAAATTTTGTCAAGTGCAAAAGTAATAAGTGTTTATAAAACATACCTGGTGAGTCGGTATTCATTATTATTATTATTACTGCAGTTGATTCCAGCTCACAACATATCCAATTCTGGGTCACCAGAACCACCAGTAGTTAGCCAGTAGCTAGCATGCCAGCAATTTAGCACATTTTACTCGCTTTTCTTCGCATTTTCAGATGAAACAAGAAGTCCATCACCACAAAGGTATTGTGGTTTGTTAATCGAGACAACAAAACAAACTCTAGCACTGCCTGTTTTTTTTAAATAGATGTGAAATCACTTGAGCTTAAAATGACAGCAGGGCCGGGGTAGAGTGAGGAAGACCTTTTCAAAAGGGTGGGATTTCCAGGTCACAGATGTGTAATTTCTTGTGAAACAGTGGCTCACTGTGGAAATTAAGGTATAAAAAACAGTACTGCAATTGTCGGAGAGTTGATAGAAAATTACTGTTAGTAATTAACAGTTACTAGAAAACCAGGGATCGACTCTGAACCCCTTCTTGTTTGCCATGGTGATCGACATGCTGAGAGACGAGGTCAGGCAGGAGTCTCCGTGGACCATGATGCTTGCAGATGACATTGTGATTTGTAGTGAGAATATGGAGCAGGTGGAAGAGAACCTGGAGAGGTGGCGGTATGCTCTGAAGAGAAGAGGAATGAAAGTCAGTAGATGCAAGACAGAATACATGAGTGTGAATGAGAGCGAGGCAGCTGCAACGGTGAAGATGGAAGGAGTAACGGTAATGAAAGTAAATGAGTTTAAATATCTGGGGTCAACCATCCAAAGTAATGGAAAATACACAAGTGAGCTGAAGAAGAGAGTACAGGCAGGGTGGAATGGGTGGAGACGAGTGTCAGGGGTTGTTTGTGACAGAAGGGTAGCAGCTAGAAGTGCAGAAGCAGCAGGGAAGATTTACAAGACAGTAGTGAGACCTGCTATGATGTATGGTTTGGAGACGGTGGCGCTGACAAAAAGACAGGAGGTGGAGCTGGAGGTGGCAGAGTTGAAGATACAGTGATCCCTCACTTATCGCGGTTAATGGGTTCCAGAACCGACCGCAAAAAGTGAAAAACCGCGAAGTAGCGTCACCCCTAATGACGTCATCCATAAATAATACGTATGTTCATTCTCTCACTCTCTCTCTCTCATATGATACGTGTGTGTGTGTGTGTGTACGTGTACATACATATGTAGATGTAAATAAAGTGTACATAAATATGTTTTTAGAACTCTTTTATTCTTATAACAAGATACGTAACTCAAGATGAAGATGATTTACTTCACAGGTTAATGAGAGCTTTACTGCTCCTCAGGTGACGCCTCATCGTCAGGTGCTAGAGGCGCAGGATCGTCGAGGGCAGCTGGAGAAGCTGCAGGAGGCGGCGTAGTGGCTCGACGGGAAGACTATTTCGCACAAAATGGCACAAGAGAACAGCAAAAAGTTCCACGCGGCTAGACTACGTAACACGAGCGATAAAGAGCAATGAATGCGGTCTTCCTTCCCTTCATGGGCGCTCGGCAGGGAGAGGAGGTGGGTGAAACGTCTCGGCCAATCAGCTTGCGGGGTGAAACGTCTCGGCCAATCAGCTTGCGAGATTTCCGAGCCGAGCCAACACGAGACAACAGAGAGGTGGATTTTTTGAGTTGTGCGGCTCTCTGTGTTGATACCTGATGGTCTAATGTAGTCTCCCTGCCTTCTGCTAGCGCCCGCCCATTATTTCTCAATTTTGAATTTTTGATGAATATTTTTGAAAAATCCGCGATGCACTGAGGGCGCGAAAGGTGAAGCGCGAAGTAGCGAGTGATCACTGTATTAAGATTTTCATTGGGAGTGACTAGAAGGGACAGGATTAGAAATGAGTATTTCAGAGGGACAGCTCAGGTTGAGCTGTTTGGAGACAAAGTAAGACAGGGAAGGCTGACATGGTTTGGACATGTACAGAGGAGGGTTGGTGGAGATATTGGACAAAGGATGCTGAAGATGGGGCTGCCAGGCAGGAGGAAAAGAGGAAGACCACAAAGAAGATTCATGGATGTAGTGGAGGAGGGCATGGAGAGGGTTAGTGCTACAGAGGGAAATGCAAGGGATAGGGTGAGATGGAGGCAGATGATCCGCTGTGGCAACCCCGAAAGGGAGCAGCCGAAAGAAGAAGAAGAAAAGAAGAAGAACACCTTTGAAGCGGAGTGATATATATCCAATGAAATTGGAGTGCAATTATCGTGGATGATAGTAACTCCTGGAATCCCTATTGTCCAATCAAATTGCTCGGTCAGAATTAACTGTTATATAATGAATAATAACACATACTTGAACATACCAAACACATAATACCAGACAGAACTCAAACATGTTTTGGTGCGGACTGATCTTCAGGCCACTTTGGCTTCTGATTTGGCCAGTCCACCGGGAATTTTCCAGCCCTTCCAAACAGTCAATCCGGCACTGGCCCTCACTAATATTGGCAATAAATTTATAAGTTGTTGAGACTCTACAGATAAAAGTGAATTGTTGAACTGAAATATTATGGCAACTCTGCAAAAGGTTGCTGTAGTCCAAACTTGTTTAATGTTATTTCTTATCTCTGCTAACTACACATCCATCCATCTACTTTCTATCACTTGTCAGGAGTCTGGAGTGTGGGGTCAGCAGTCTAACCAGAGACGCACATTCTTATCTAATATTACACTTCTTACTGAATATATAAAACCGGAGTGGTGGCCTAGTTGGTAGAGCATCTGCCCCACAACCGGGGGGTCATGGATTCAAATCCCAGCCAGGTCATGCCAAAGACCATATAAAAATGGTGCTTTCCATGTTCTAGCCTGGTGCTCAGCATAATAGAATGGGGAAAGGAAAGTTAACGCACAGGGCTGCACGGTGGCGCAGTGGTTTAGCACTGTGGCAGCACAGTTTACCCTCGGCCGGGGGATCGCGGGGATCATGAGATCGTGGGTTCGATCCCAGCCCCCGACCAACGGTGAGCTGTGTGGAGTTTGCATGTTCTCCCCGTGTTGCGTGGGTTTACTCCGGGATTTCTCCGGTTTCCTCCGGCATACCAAAAACATGTAGGTTTAGGGCGCTCGCGCATGCAGCGACCGGCAGCCGGTGGCTTGTCACCAGACTGCAAAACCAAATCTACCTACGGGTACAAATAAGTAACAAAAAAAAAAAAAAAAAAAAAGGAACTACTAGAGGACTGACCTCCCCCCCCCCCCCCACTGTAGCTTTCACTACTTACATAGCTGTGTGGCCTAGTCTTTTCAGTCATTTCAGAGAAACGGAGATAGGTGCCACCCCCATACACCATCTGGTGTCCCACATGCTGTGGAACATGCTGTGGAAGGGAATTAACTTAACTGAATATTCTACCAGTGAGCCTAAGTCACACTCTCTACTTCCGCATATGGGACTTTAAATCGGAAAAAAATTTCCATTGAAGTGAATCACAAAAGAGAAATTATCATTCAATATCGATCCATTGATAAAAGATAATTTTCCAAATACATAACAGTTAATATTATCAGACGATTGAAGAAATGAACCGGTGTATCCAACACAGGACACACCGGGAGAAGCAGCGGCCTGACCAGCAGAATCGTGGCCCTTTGCGGAGAGGCAAGCCCAGCCTGCCAGGTCAGTGGTAGACTGGTGTCCCGGCTGCTGTTTCCTGTGCTACCACTGTGCTTTGCAGCACTGTGAGCCCCCGATGGCGCTGTTCCTGAAGTGCTTGCATGAGTATCTAAAAAGTAAAACTTAATAATAATACCCCCATGATTTAACTGGGATTCTGGGAACAGATGGAGATGAAGAGGCACTAAGAATCACGAGAAGGGCTCTTTTCGCTTTTTTAAATAACACAGGATAAAGTCATATAATTTAGGGGTCGGACTCAAATGACATAATGTTACACACTCTTGTACAATAGGTGGCGGTATGCACCTTTCAGTTGCTTGCTATCCGCCAGTAATCAAAAAAGGAAGAAGAAGAATAGTCAAGTGAGTGGCGGTAATCCACCTATAAGCTGGTTGCCAACCGCCAATCAAATCTAAAAGAAGAAGAAGAAGAAGAACGGCGGGACAGTGAGACCTGACTTTTGAGTAGAAAACAAGAGATAGAGTGATGGTATAGAGTGAAGTATGTGGCGGTAATGCACCTATAAGCTGGTTGCCAACCACCAATCAAATCTAAAAGAAGAAGAAGAACAACAACAACCAAATATTGCTACAATATATAAGGATGCACTAGAATGGCTCACAAATATTTGTAAAGAGTTAATTGACGATACACAGAAAAAATTTAATATTACACTTAACTCCATCACTGAACAGTGATATAAACTAAAATAATTATAATGGTGCAAGATACAACACTATTATGAAAATAAGTGATAAAAGATCACACAAATAAATGATCTGACAAACAAATAAACAAGAATTCCTAAACAATTGCTAATACTTGATGTCCCATTCATTTTCAAAAATTAGGTATTCTGTTATTAATATTCACACATTCAAATAAATCTTAGTGCCATTCAGCCCCTTTCATACTTGTCAAAGTCTATCATGTGTGATTGCCTAAAGTCAGGTGAAAAAATTAGGACACCCCATTAAATATTCAGTTCTTTATTAAGAAATGTTCACATATCTATGTCTAACCTTGTTTTTGCTTTTATTTGCATTTTTTAACATTTATTTTAGCCATTTTAAGTGGGATTGAATGTGGGGGTGTCCTAAAAAAAGATGGAGGGTGTCCTAATTTATTCCTCACTATTTGTTTAGAATTACATTTTACAGAAAATTTGGAAAAAAAAGTCTTTAATTCATTTTTAATTGTTTAGTTGTATTACATGAATCTCCCAGTATTTTTTAACACTGATATGAAATATCCATAGGTCCAAATATGTTAAAAAACCACACAGGCTTATACAGGGTGTCCTAATTTTTTCACATGACTGTACATATAGGCTACACCTCTTTGTATTCCACTTTCAAATACAGCCCACATTTGGACTTGTAAAGTCTAATTGGGACACATGTTTCAGACATGACTATGGGCAGTGCACTAGTCTCTATGACAGCTGCTTTCCTGTATGACAGTTTAATACCCTAAATTGGCTGCTGGCATGTACAGGATTCTCGGCCACACCTCGGACACAGTCCAAGGACAGATAATTTTTTCTCACATAAGGAGTTGTTCAGAACTCGTTATACAAAGGTATAGAGTGATGATAATCAAGTCAGTGGCGGTAATGCACCTCTAAGCTGGTTGCCAACCACCAATCAAATCTAAAAGAAGAAGAACAAAGATTCAGTCTGTAAGTGATGGTTTCTAAAGCAAGGATGAATGAGCTGTAGGGAAAAACAATGTTAATTTAGTTGATGTAAACCTTGACAATCCTTCTCTTGTCTCCATCACATGTGACCATCCTGAGTGTAACATCAAAGCTCTGGAGACAGACAGTATGAATAAGTTGATGCACTTGGCATTCTTTTCACCTAGCAACTTAAGAGTGCTTGTTGATCCCTTTGAAAAGTTGAGTATTTTGCCTGGTCAAGTCTCCCTCAATAAACCCCAAACTAATTAATTATTTCTTCATTCCATCTTTTCACATGAAAGAGGAAGAAAGGCTAGAAATTTGTGATGTCTGTGGTCTTTTCTGGAATTTCCTGGCTCTTTTCTCTATTGGACACCAATTCTCAGCCTCTAAGTACCCTTTGAAGTGAATCCAATTTTTTTTTTTTTTTTAACATTCTGTATTTGTGAGGCTTTAGGCTCATCCCAAGGGTGTGTTTGTGTGCGTACATGAGGTTTTTTGTGTTTTAATGTTGTATTTGTGAACTTTGTGTGTCTGTGTGTATGCAGTCTGTGTGGCTCCAGGCCCTCATGCGTCAGAGGGCCTTTCTTTTTCTTTGCCCCCTGAGCAAATATATTAAGAACTACCTTATCACTGCTTATACAGCCATAGCCACACAGACAATACACACACATTAAACACAAGCCTAAACACACACAGACCACATTCACAAAAAAATAGCCTTGACACCAAATAGACAAAGCCTTTTGCTAAACCCTCCAAATGTCACTAATACATGGAGGTGGAAAGGGCGGTCCTCAGGGGTTTTTCAGGTTAGTCAAACTCTGACGTTGTCCTATCCATCATTTTAAACATTCTGCAGCCGACTCAGGGCTATAAAGGCAAGATTGGATGACCACATTACAAAAAGAACAGACACTTGACAAGCCTTCTTCAAGGGGCGCATCCATGGAACATGAAATAGAGATTTTTACAGATGATCATAAACTGTAAATTGTACTTGTAGATTTGTTGAGGAGCTTAAGTAGACAAACGCAGAGGTTTGGTTAGATAACAAGGAAACCTTCCCACCTTGACTTTTTACACCTGTAAAGAATTCTCCAGTTGACCTTTCAACACTTCAGAATCAACTGAACCTCAAAAGATACACCGAAGGAACTTTGAGCACTTCACCGTCTGCAGCAGCTGGACAACATCAGCAGAGAATCTGCAGAAACAGATAGATGAATCAAGCATCAGAACAAGAGCAAAGTGAGGACTTGCCACTATTCCACTGTGCCAGAAGTGCTCAGAAGAGTCTTTTTACTGTAACCGACGATAAGGCTGCCCATTTCCTTTAACTTACAATCACAATGATTCACAAAACTGCCTTTCTTATTGGGATAAAAGTCATCCTGACGATGCTGACTCTTGGGACGCAAATGGAGGCAGCACCCACTGACAGAGGTAAAGAAATTGTTCAAGTTACAATTTAAACAAAAATCAGCTGCGGATTGGAAACACTAACATACGTTTTAGTTGGATAAACAAAGTGAGTTACTTGTAGGTCAACCCCTATCACCTTCATTCATTCATTCATTCATTCAAATGTTTTCTTTATGTCTAGTGACAGAAATTAGCTGGAGAGAGAGAGGGAGCAAATGGGACACAACAAAGTTCTGACTAACTAACAATACAGCTGCTGTAATACCGTAGTGTTTGACCCCAAGCAGTAACTGACCTTCTTAAGCTGACAAAAGTTGTAATCAGTTCATAAAAATTGATAAAATTATTTGAATACTAAAGATGAGTTGCATGGAATGGGCTTCAAATTCAAATTAGAAAGACCACAAAGCAAATCTACTCTTTGATTTTAGTAGACTAGTGCATTGCCCGTAGAACGCAAGTATTCCTGTTTGAAACAGGTATCCCAATTAGACTTTACAGGCCCAAGTGTAGGCTGTGCTTGAAAGTGGAATACAGAGGTGTAGCCTATATGTAGGCAATCACACGTGTTAGACTGTGACAAATATGAAAGGGACTGAATGGCACTAAGATTTATTTGATTGTGTGAATATTAATTACAGAATACCTAAATATTGAAAATGAATGGGACATCCAGTATTAGCAACTGTTTAGGAACTCTTGTTTATTTGTTTATCAGATCATTTATTTGTGTGATCTTTTATGACTTATATTCATAATAGTGTTGTATCTTGCGCCACTATAATTATTTTACTTTATATCACTGTTCAGTGATGGAGTTAAGTGTAATATTGAATTTTTTTCTGTGTATTGTCAATAAATTCATGCAGTACTACAACAGGACACGTTTATAAATATTTGAGAGCCATTCTAGTGCCTCCTTTTATACTGTAGCAATATTTGGTTGCTAAAAGGTTTTTAAAATTAATCAATCAAATTAAGTACAAACCACCCAACATTATACACAGCAGAAGGATCTGTTTTACTGCAACCATTGCATCAGTGTTGCCCATTTATTTAACTAAAAATGATTTATTCATTATTTGGGCATTTTTGTGTCCTATTTGGTTACTGTTGTCCTTTAGTCAAAGGGTGCATATGTGGCTGCATATGATATGCAGTTGATCTGGCCATTCCACTCCACAGTCATGGGGGTATTATTATTAAGTTTTAATTTTAGATACTCGCATGAGCACTCTGGGAACAGCTCCATCGGGGGCTTGTGATCCTGCAAAGCACAGTGATAGCACACGAAGCAGCAACCAAGACGCCAATCAACCGCTGACCTGGCAGGCTGGACTTGTCTCCCTGCAAAGGACTGCAGTCCGCCGGTCAGGCCGCTGCTTCTCCCGGTGTGTCCTGTGTTGCATACACCGATTTTGTTTTTGGTTCTGCCTGCGTGCCTCATGTTCTCCACATATGCCGAATTATCCTTTAGACCAAGGGTGTCCAGTCATGCGCCATGGAGGGCCAAGACCCTGCAGGCTTTACCTCCAACCAGTGTCTTCAACAGCAGATTTCACTGAATTTCTTCCCACTGATAGCTGATCAGTGAAAACACCTGCTGAAGATACTGGGTAGAAGAGAAAACCTGCAGGGTCTTGGCCCTCCATGGCACATGATTGGACACCCCTGCTTTAGACCTACGCAATCACGGCAACATTATGGTATCATTTTTTAAGCATTAAATCTTCAATATTATCTTTTTCCAGTCAACTTTGTGGCTTTTCACTTCATTCTTTTATTCACAGAGGACTGTAGTGACTGCCTGGTCATGATACCGCATATTTTCCAGTCAGTACTGAGTCAATCCGAAACCCGCCCACACTTCAAGAAGTCAGAGCATGGGGAAACAGAGCGGCGGCTAAACTTTTATTGATAAAAATTACATATTTTGACTGAGCAACTCTATCCTCAGGGATGCACACCTTTGTATCCTCAGCAAAGCACTTATAAAATCTGAGGTCAGTCTGACAAACGGTTCGAGAGATATTCGTGGAACAGACAGACAGACAGACAGACAGACACAGACAGAGATTCCTTGCATTTATACATAGAAGATTTAGTCTGTTCTGAATCATTTCTTTGTGGAAGCTCTTGGCTAATTAATAGTGAGATTTCTCTCTGTATTTAAACGACACTGGGCATGACATTTGTTGCAGAAACTGAGATGTCATTGTCCACACGTAAACTCAATTCATGCAATTCCTAAGTCACAGTTCAAGGTGTCATAGCAACTCTTCTAGCAACCAGTCATACTGTGGAATCCTACTAAAACTGTGTGTGTGCCTGTCCGTGCTTGAAGGTGAAGCTATGTGCATACGTATCCTACTTTAGGAAAAAGCTTATTTCACAATGCTCACAGAAGTCTTTATTTAATCCCACTCAAAGGGAGCACATTTAATTTTTTCTAGGGCTGGAATAATTAATGCATTAACTTTTTTGATTAATTAAAGTATTTAAAAACTGGCACTGGCACTTTGTCTGGTGGTGTAGCAGTGGTGACTGGTTTGTCTCAGCAGCCGGCTCAGTGTAAAAGAAGAGTAGGTCTTGTTTTTTCAGGGTTTAAATTTGCATAGTTTACACATTACACTATTCCCCAACTTAGGTTGCTTCGTCATCACCTTCTCACTTGCACACACACCTGATGTAAAGCTCCTTGATTGGTGCTGCTTGCTCAAAAATATGAGAGGAGGTCTAGTTTCTGTCAGAGTGAGCAGAGGACAACACACTCCAGTCAACCACTCACTCTGATTTATAAAATGAATAAAGGCATGTATCTAAGCAGTAAGGTCAGGATTAGGCATGTTTTTGGGAAATGAATTAAGAATTGCTCCATTTGTTTGTACTTTCACATGTTGAGATAATAGGTGTGTTTGCTTGAACCGCATCTAATTACATCTGACTTGAGAGTCTAATTTTCAAGTGCATGGGTGCAGTAAAATGCAGCACAACAAAGTCTAACCAAGTTCTCCCAGCACCCTCTTGCCTTTTTTTGAAGGTTATTAGAAACCTAATTAATTCCATACACAATACATACAAAATAAATACAAAATGCTTATAAAAAAATTCACTTTAAGTCAATAAGTGACTTATTATTATTATGACTATTATTTTCAGTCTGTTTATCATGAACACTCATTTTATTCTTTTATTTGATGTATTTGTTGTTCAAAATTGTCTGTTTGTGTGGAGGAAAAGGATGTTTGTAAATGTGATGGCAACATGCTTGTTTATGGAAATTTTATTACTAAATAGGAAGTTTATGTCATTTTAACAAAAAAAGATTTAAGTGAGTTTTATTTCCCATTTTACCATTAAATTTAATTTAAAAAGAATCAATGTTTTAAATAGCTGGGTGTGGAACATCTAATACTTGTGGTGGATAAACTAAACCTGCCAGTCCTTAATTTTTAGACAAAACCTTTGAGGGATGCATCCATCATAATCCACATATTAAATTTATTTATTTACCTAGATAGCATGATGGTGAATTTTTCTTTTTCTTTTTTTGGTGAAGTTGTAAGTCAATCGAGGCAAAGTTCTGATGTTACAGCCAGTGGAGAGCAACTGCAGGGTCTTACTTACTGTAAGCCAGCTTGCTTCCGTGAGGTTTTAAGGTCATGTGACATGGTGACGTTTTGCAGCTCATCTTATGTTGGACAAAGAATTCTAACCAGCATGCGCTACTTTAGTCAGCCCAGTCTCACCTAAAACTTGTACAAATATCACAGTTTCTCACTCTGAGAGAATGTGCGTAACATATGAGCAAAACAATTTTCAAGTGTGATGGATATGCAACGTTTGCACTTTGATAAAACCTTTCTCTGCCGGCAGGGCTGGCCCAAGACATAGGCCATATAGGCCTTTGCCTAGGGCGCCTCCTGCTGGAAGGGGTGCAGCTGCAAGCCCTCAATTTTTTTTAAATTAATAAAATAAAATTCATAATAGTCAGAGGCGCTGTGCCAGCAGACAAACGCTTACAGCCCCAGGCCAGTAGGGGGCCTTCAAGGGCTGACCAACTTTGAATCACTTCTTCAGCAGTGCAGCTTGGCGTGGCGGCCATACCCACACCACTTATGCCTCTTATGTAAACAAGCTGCAGAGAAGACCTTGTTGAGATTTGTAAAACTAATAAATATGCAGGCTGATGAAAGACAGAAGAGTTCAGCTTTGCTTATCCTCCACCCACCAGATGACTGCTGTGACAAACTCTGCTTTAACAGCAGAACCAGCGTGAGTTCTGTCAGCGGTGATTCCACCTCCAACTGGCCGATCCTGTGGATTCAATCTCCGGTTGCAATTAGCTCTGACTATGGTCCTGTCCTATGTGTTGCCTCTCAAATGTGATTTATCACTCTAGTAAAGCAAGAAATCTGTGTGTGTGTCTGTCACGTTTATAGGACATCATAGGATGGCCTATGATCTCTGCCTGATCATCATAGGACGTCCTATGATGTCCTATAAACGTGATAGACACACATTTGTCTATGTGCCATCATAAAGACATGAAGCATAGGACTGGTGATGACATCATAAAGACATTTGTCTATGTGCTGTCATAAAGACATGAAGGCAGGCTTGATGTATATGACATTATAAAGACTCCTGTCCATGAACTGGAATTACGACGCACCTATCCCTCAACCAGTGGTCTCAACGAAGAAGACCCACCAGATGGAGAGCAATAGAATGAGGAGAACTGCTGCACATCATATTGGACACAGGGCCCCTGCCACTACATTAACTGCCTTTTTTGTTCAACACTTCACGTACACACAGAAGAAATTTCAATTGCAGAAGAAAACATTTAAGTTCCCACCATGACCACATGGCTGACACTGGATGGGTATGCACAGGTATGTGTGTGTGTGTGTGTGTGTGTGTCTGTCGGTCAGCGTGTCACGATCATAGAATGCGCTAAAAGATCATAGGACCGCCTATGATGTTCCTATGATGTCTACATGATGTCATATAGACACTGTCACGACCACAGGACTTGCTAAAAGATCATAGGATTGCCTATGATCCTATGATTTTTTACATGCTGTCTATATGATGTCATATAGACACCATAGTATAGAGTGTTCAAGCCAGGCATCACTGAACAAGTGGTGACGTGGACAGCATCACAGAGGCTCCTCTGATCTGACACATTAATTTTTACAGCTGGCGGGCTCTGTGGTGCCAAGGTGTGTGAAGTGATGGTATAGAGCAGGAGTGGGCAATCATGTGCCATGGAGGGCCATTCTACTGCAGGTTTTCTGTTCCACCCAGTCTCTTCAGCAGGTGTTTTCAGTGATTAGCAATCCTTGAAGCTGATCAGAGCAAACACCTGCTGAAAAGACTGGGTGGAACAGAAAACCTGCAGTGGAATGGCCCTCACTGCCCACCCCTGGTATAGAGTGAAGTGATGATATAGAGTGAAGTATGAGGAGACGAAGAAGAGTGATGTCTGAAGATACAGTTGAGGTTCGAGTGGATACAGCAATGATGATAGAAGGACTACAGCTCCTGACCAGATAGAGTGATGATACAGAGTGAAGTACGTGGCAGTAATGCACCTGTAAGCTGGTTGCCAACCGCCAATCAAATCTAAAAGAAGAAGAAGAAGAAGAAGAAGAAGAAGAAGTGGTGACGTGCTTGCTTACACCTGCTTTCTTGAAAAAAATCCAAGATGGCGCCGCGGATGGCAGCCACTGGCTTCTGCTCTCTGATGTTTTTGATAATTTTGTGTGTTTTTTTGGACTTCTGCTCTTCTGTCCGAGTCACCTATTCAAGGGAGGAGCTACTTTCACTCAGACTACCTCCCAATGCAACTTCTCCGCCAGTTACTGCTGCTGATCTGAAGTTTTTTCAGTCCATCTTAGCTGTGGGAGCAGCGGCTATTGGCGCTGGCCGGAAACGAAGGCGGCGTGGTAAACGTGCCGGTGCGTTAGTCAGGCTGAAGAAACGAGGATTTCGCACGCCGCTCCCATCGATCCATCTGGCAAATATCCGCAGTTTGGCGAACAAAATGGATGAACTGCTGCTCCTGACTCACAAAAACCGGGATTTTAGCAGATCTGGCGCCCTTTGTTTCACGGAGTCCTGGCTGAGTGAACACATCCCGGACAGCGCGGTGCGTCTGGACGGATTTCAACTGTTTCGCGCTGATCGCAGCCGAGAATTTTCTGGAAAGACTAAGGGTGGTGGAATCTGTTTCTACATAAACGAAGGTTGGTGTACTGATGTCACAGTGTTGAAGAAGTTTTGTAGCCCTAACCTAGAGTCACTGTTCATAAACTGTAAACCCTTTTATTCACCGCGAGAGTTCTCCTCATTTATTCTGGTCGGAATTTATATCTCGCCTGCTGCTTGTACAATGGAGGCACTGCAGCTCCTCGCTGACCAGATAGCAGACGTGGAGGAAAAACATCCAGACTCTCTGCTTATCATTCTGGGTGATTTCAATAGAGCTAATCTCACAAATGAGCTTCCTAAATACAGACAGCATATTAAATGTCCCACCAGGGACACAAATACACTTGACCACTGTTACACAGTTTTAAGAAATGCCTATCATGCCGTCCCCCGTGCAGCTCTGGGTTTTTCTGACCACTGCCTGCTCCATCTTATTCCAACATACAGACAGAAACTAAAAACTTCCAAGCCTGTTGTAAGGACTGTGAAGAAATGGACTGAGGAATCAAAGCTGAAGTTACAAGCCTGCTTTGACTGCACAGATTGGAGTGTTTTTGAAGCTGCAGCCATTAACCTAAATGAACTCACTGACACTGTGACGTCATACACCTGTTTCTGCGAGGACATGTGTGTGCAGACCAAGACCTTCTGCATATACAACAACAATAAACCCTGGTTCATTCCTAAACTGAAGCAGCTACGTCAGACCAAGGAGGAGGCCTACAGGACTGGTGACTGGACTCTGTACAAGCGGGCCAGAAACATGCTGACGAAGGAGACCAGGCTTGCTAAGAGGAGCTACAGTGTGAAGTTACAAAAAAACTTCTCAGCTAACAACTCTGCTTCTGTCTGGAGAGGCCTACGGAATATCACCAACTACAGGAGACCATCCCCCCACCCTGCGGAAAACCTCCAGCTGGCTAATGACCTAAACAGCTTTTACTGCAGGTTTGAAAAGAACCTACAGTTCTCACCTCCCACCCACACAAAAGGATTATCTGCAGCCCCAGGAACTCCATCCCTCCTCCACTCTGACCTCCCACCAGCACTAATGATCTGTGAAGAGGAGGTGCGCCGGGTCTTTCAGAGACAAAAGATCAAGAAGGCTGCAGGACCTGATGGTGTGTCTCCGTCCTGCCTGAGAGTCTGCTCCAACGAGTTGGCCCCCATCTTCACCCGGATCTTTAACAGATCACTGGAGCTGCGTGAAGTGCCTTCCTGCTTCAAACGCTCCATCATCATTCCAGTTCCCAAGAAACCCTCTATTACAGGATTAAACGACTACAGACCTGTTGCCCTGACCTCTGTGGTCATGACATCCTTGGAGAGATTGGTGCTGAACCACCTGAAGGTCATCACAGGCCCCCTGATGGACCCACTGCAGTTTGCCTACCGGTCAAACAGGTCAGTGGATGATGCAGTGAATATGGGACTACATTACATCCTGCAACACCTCGACTCCCCAGGGACGTACGCCAGGATCCTGTTTGTCGACTTCAGCTCAGCGTTCAACACCATCATCCCAGGCATTCTTCATCAGAAACTCCTCCAGCTCAAGGTGCCCCCCTCCACCTGCCAGTGGATCTCCAGCTTTCTGACTGACAGGTGGCAACAGGTGAAGCTAGGGAGATTTACATCCAGCTCCCGAAAAATTAGTACTGGCGCCCCCCAAGGATGTGTCCTTTCCCCACTGCTCTTCTCCCTCTACTCCAACGACTGCACCTCAGAGGACCCTTCGGTGAAGCTCCTGAAGTTTGCGGACGACACCACAGTCATCGGTTTGATCCGGGATGATGATGAGTCTGCATACAGGCGGGAGGTGGAGCAGCTGATCCTCTGGTGCAGCCAGAACCATCTTGAACTTAACCCAGCCAAAACGGTGGAGATGACTGTGGATTTCAGGCGACACCCCCCTTCATTCCCCCCACTCACCATCCTCAACAGCACAGTGTCCACTGTGGACTCCTTCAAGTTTCTGGGTACCACAATCTCCCGGAACCTGAAGTGGTCCTCCCATATTGACACTGTCCGGAAAAAGGCCCAGCAGAGGTTGTTTTTTCTGCGTCAGCTCAAGAAGTTTGATTTGCCTCAGGAGCTGCTGGTTGTCTTCTACACCGCCATCATCCAATCTGTCCTCTGCTTTTCCATCACTGTCTGGTTTGGATCTGCCACTAAACAGGACAAGACCAGACTGCAGCGGATCATTAAGTCTGCGGAGAGGATCATTGGTACCGACCTACCCTCCACTGAGAACTTATATCGGTCCATAACCAGGAAACGGGCGGGAAACATCTGTGCTGACCCATCACACCCCGGCCACAAACTGTTTGAACTTCTATCTTCTGGTCGTCGTTACAGATCACTGAAGGTCAAAACCACCCGTCACAGGAACAGTTTCTTTCCTCAAGCCATCACTCTGATGAACTCCTAACATTCACCTAGTCCTACCTGTTTGCTGTACTCATGACTTTTCATCCATTATTACATTGCACATAACTCTCACACTGCTTTTTACTTCATTCACATTATATCACTGAATCTGAGTCCACATTGAAATACTGTGTGATTGTATATTTTTTCATATATTTCTGCAAAGTGTGGTTAGTCCGAGTAAATAACTGCATACATTCCTGTATATATTTGCATCCTTTTATAGAAACGTGGACAGACTGTAATTTACTGTACATACTCTGGTTGTCATTGAATCCTTATTTAAATCCTTCACCTGAACAACGAGAGCAAGTTTTTAGCCAAAGTCAAATTCCTTGTATGTGTTGTGCATACTTGGCCAATAAAGCTGATTCTGATTCTGATTCTGATTTCTACGGGCATGCACTACTTGTGACAAAAAAGAAAAGGTAGGACAAAATATATTGTGGTGGTTGATTTTATTCTTTTTGTGCATGCGTGCACACACAGTTGTCTGTTGCTGGTTTGAAATTAACAATCTGTCACAATAATGACAGACGGTCTTCTGATTAATTTCCACTCTTTGGGCCCTATTTTGACGATCATCCACGGACTTTTCCATCAGACTTATGGCGACAGTCCTTGTCAACTTCTAATGAAGCGGAGGATTCGTACATCAGTACCCAGCTTCCCTCTCTTCTTATACCGGATCTTCCGGACAGCACAAGTGTTGCTGGGAAAGAAAGGGAGAGGAGTTTAAAGGACACTTTTAGATCCAACAAAAGACACTGTGTGAGAGACTTAAGCCAGCTTATTCCAGGACAACCAGTGTGGATATCTGATGCTAAGTCACAGGGCACAGTGGTTTCACCACACTCTGCGCCACGCTCTTATCCGGTGGATTGTCCCACAGGCACAGTCCAACAGAACAGAGACCCTCTTGTTCCCCTACAAGAGACTACCACTCAAGCACAGACACCCAACACACCAGCCCAGCCAACTGAGTACTTAGGGTTCCCCAGTTCATCAAAAGTCCCCAACTCAGACTCCAAAGATTGGTTTGTCCATCCCTTTCAGAACCAAGTCCAGCAAGGTGGTAATAAAACCTCACAGACTGAATCTGTGAAACAGAAAAATGTTTTGTTTGCTTGAAATAGTCAATGTTCATAATATGTCCCTTAGCAAGTGACCACAGTAATTATTTTGAGTTTGAAGTAACAAACAAAAATGTTTAATGTTCATATAAATGCTTACAAAGGGACTATGAAGTTATACAGCCTGTAAGGCTTTTGAAAAAAAAGGGAGATGTGGTGGAATCCAGTGAAAACTGCCATGCTTTTATTTTGAGGTGTTACTTTGTACTGAACAGGAAGTTACTGTGTGTTGTGTATGAGGCTGCTGTTACACACGTGGACAAAATTGTTGGTACCCCTCTGTTAATGAAAGAAAAACCCACAATGGCCACAGAAATAACTTGAACCTGACAAAAGTGGTAACAAATAAAAAGTCTATGAAAATTAACCAATGAAAATCAGACAATGCTTTTGAATTGTGGTTCAAAAGAATTATTTTAACAAACAATTTCTGTAACTGTCAATGAGACTTCTGCACCTCTCAGCAGGTATTTTGGCCCACTCCTCATGAGCAAACTGCTCCAGTTGTCTCAGGTTTGAAGGGTGCCTTCTCCAGATGGCATGTTTCAGCTCCTTCCACAGATGTTCAATAGGATTTAGATCAGGGCTCATAGAAGGCCACTTTAGAATAGTCCAATGTTTCGCTCTTAACCATTCTTGGGTGTTTATAGCTGTGTGTTTTGGGTCATTATCCTGTTGCAAGACCCATGACCTGCGACTGAGACCTGACACTGGGCAGCACATTTCTCTCTAGAATACCTTGATAGTCTTGAGATTTCATTGTACCCTGCGCAGATTCAAGACACCCTGTGCCAGAAGCAGCAAAGTTGTTGGGCGCATGCACATACAGCAACCGGAAGCGGGTGAAAAAAGTTTTGACGTCTGTGTCTCTGTTTTTATGCTAATGCTAAGAA
This sequence comes from Pholidichthys leucotaenia, assembly GCA_020510985.1. Classification (NCBI taxonomy): domain Eukaryota; kingdom Metazoa; phylum Chordata; class Actinopteri; order Cichliformes; family Pholidichthyidae; genus Pholidichthys; species Pholidichthys leucotaenia. The sequence continues at coordinate 291,918,113 of CM035845.1, forward strand.
GGCACTCGGGGAACTGCACAATGCGATTAGTGAAATCCAAACTTCACACCCGGACAGTTTTGTGGTGGTTGCGGGGGATTTTAACCACACCAGCTTAAAGACTGTGCTCCCCAAGTTTAAACAATGTGTAGACTTTAAGACCAGAGGAGAGAATATGTTGGACTTAAGGGCCTTTTCCACTAGCACGCTTTAGCACGACACGGGACGGCTCAGCACGCTTTGTACGCTTTTCCACAAGCCCCAACACGGTTTAACAGCCGCGATTCTCAGCCCCGCTCCAGGGCAGGGTACAGCAGTGCTGAGCTGTGCCGTGTTGTGACGTTAACAGACTGGTTAACAGACATGTCGCCGCTGATTGGTCAGGTCGTAACCGGCGCTGATTGGTCAGGTTGTAACCGCCCCTCTCCTCCTCCTCATCTACCAAATCTTCACGACCTTCTCAATAAAGTTTTTGAAAAAAAAAAAAAAAAGAATCTTCACGACCGCCTTTACTCAGCACGCAACCACTGTTGGCGGCTCCTTTTCAGTGTATTGCTGTGCTATTTTCATTTATTCTCTATCAAAAATGGCTTCGCGTAATAAGGGTGTTCCATGGACCAATAAGGAGATGCAGTGTCTGCTCACTGCATTGTCAGACGAACGTATTCAGCGCGAGTTAGACGGAGCTGCCCGGAATGAAAAAATATACCGGGAGGTCTCGACATCGGAGTCCTTTAACGGTGAGTTTTAATTTTTTTTTATTGTGCGTTTTTTCGCAAATATATCCGGTAAGACGCTCAGTTTATTTATGCAATAAAAAAGCTGTTCATTTGTGGAAGGATCGCTGCTTTATTGCAGCACACTGCGGACTAAAGCTTTTATTTTAATTATTCATGTGAACAATACGCTGAAATAAGCTTATGTATTCTTGTTAAAAACTATTGTCTTTTCTGTATATATTGCACTTTCGTGCTGTATTTTATTGTGTGCATTTTCCTTGTAGAATCATCCCACGCGTCCGCCGCGACAGCCCGCACGGATTAATTCAACCGAGCCTTCCTGACCCACAGCTGGCAGAGACGGATTAATTCATCCGAGTCTTCGTGACCCAGTTTGGGAAGCTGGTGTAGACACTCAGTGGTCGGCGTGTATAAAATGTCGATTAACCTTCATGTTGTGTTGCAAAGTTTTTTTTTTCTTTTAATATTTTGTATATAATAAAATGGAATTGTTTTGGAAAGTGTGGTTTGTCTGTTATAACACTGAATTATAAAACAGTATAATTACATAGAAATTCCATTGCCTAGTCTGATCAAAATTATGCTGATCTTCCTGTCAGGGTCAACCATTGTAAAGGTAATGTAATTTTTAACTAGACCAAAAAACAAATCTTTTTGTAAGCTTTCTGTTCTTTTTATTGAAATATCATAAAAAATTAGCACCAAGTCAAAGTAGGTACAAGTATATGTAAATTGAATGTTCTATCGGCATTCCAAATTCAGAGGTTTACAATACTTTAGAAGGAGTGTAGCATCATCTAAACGGAAAATAATAATACTGTTGTTCCAAACGTTGACCTCAAGGTGAAAAACATTAATTTTTTAAATTCAGTACATCCAAAATGCCCTAGGATGTAAAAAATAATACAATTTGGTGTAGTCCAGTGTGCCACCGTCTCATTATTTAATACGAATAAAAACAAGTTTCAGCTCATTATTTCTAGGTCATTTGGCAGTTAATTCAAAACAAAAGTGACTTGTGTTGTTGCAGCTTAATTATGAGATAAAATTAATTGTGAGATAAAACCACAGAGCGAGCAAGGCAATAATCCTTGGATCCTTTTTTGTCTCGTGTAAATAAGGACTCAGTCGGGTGCGTAACGTTACGGGAGTGTGGCCCTGCCTCGCTGAGAATCTGCTGCTGCCCCGCTTCTAAAACCTCCTAACACAAACCATCACAGCACAAGCACAACACCGTGCTAATGGAGACAGAAGCATTCCGAGCCGTACTGAAGTGAATCGAGCCGTACCGAGGTGTGCTGGGCTAGTGGAAAACAGGCTTTAGTGTACACAAACACAGATGCATATAAGGCTATACCCCGCCCCCATCTCGGCCTTTCTGACCACATATCCGTGATGCTGCTGCCTGCCTACAAACCTTTATTGGAAGTGCAGCAGGCCAGCAGTGAAACAAATCAGAATTTGGCCAGAGAGTGCAACCTCTGCACTGAAAGACTGTTTTCTGCACACAGACTGTGAGGTCTTCAAAATAGCAGCCTCCCAGGAAGACAAGACAGATGTGGAGGAGTATGCTGAAACGGTCACCAGCTACATCGGGAAGTGCACAGAGGATGTCACTACAGTGAAGACCATCACTATGCGGGGTAACCATAAGCCCTGGATGACTGCAGAGGTGCGCTCGCTGTTTACAGCCAGGGATGCAGCCTTCAGAGCGAAGGACAGGATCGCCCTCCGCTCAGCCAGGTCTGCGCTCTCAAAGGGAAGGCGGCAAAGCACGCCTATGCGGAGAAAATCCAGGGACACCTCTGTGACACTAGGATCACCAAGCAGATGTGACAGGGAGTTCGGACACTGACGGGCTATAAGTCTAGGCAGGGGGTCGATGATGACGACGCTTCGCTTCCAGACAGGCTTAACGACTTCTTTGCACATTTTGAAGCATCAAACTCGACAATCAGAGGGAGGGCTGTCCCACCCCCATCATCGGTGGGACCAGCTTTTACCATCAACACAGCGGACACACGGAGGACCCTAACCAGAGTCAACCCACGTAAAGCTGCAGGTCCGGACAACATCCCGGGACGTGTGCTCCGAGACTGCGCGAGCGAGTTGGCGGATGTCCTGACTGACATTTATAACATCTTCCTGAGTCAGGCCATCGTTCCCAGATGCTTCAAGATCTCTATCATTGTACCGGTGGCAAAGAAACCAATTGTGTCCTGTTTGAATAACTATCGTCCTGTTGCACTGACACCAATTGTGATGAAGTGTTTTGAACGGCTTGTCAAACCACACATTACAGCCTGCCTCCCTGCATCACATGACCCGCTCCAGTTTGCATATCGTTCAAACCGCTCCACGGAGGATGCTATAGTCACCACCCTACACTCTGTCATCACCCACCTGGACCAGAAAGACACCTACGCCAACCTCAGTCTGTCCGGGTCAGAAACAACATCTCCAACTCTGTCACGCTGAGCACCGGATCCCCTCAAGGCTGTGTACTCAGTCCACTGTTGTTTACACTTCTAACACATGACTGTGTATCCAGACACGAGGGGAACCAGATTATTAAGTTTGCAGACGACACCACGGTGGTGGGACTTATTCAGAGGGATGAGGAATCAATGTACAGGGAAGAAGTGAGAGACCTGGAGGGCTGGTGCAGGGAGAACAATCTGGTGCTCAACGTGGACAAAACGAAGGAGATGATTATCGACTTCCGGCGGTCACAGCCTGAGCACGTCCCCCTCAGCATCGGCGGCCGTTTAGTGGAGAGAGTGGAGAACATCAAGTTCCTCGGAGTGCAGATCTCGCAGGACCTGACCTGGAGCAAGAATTCCTTGGGGATCAGGAAGCGGGCTCAGCAGAGACTGCACTTCTTGAGGAAACTCAAACAGGCCTCTCTCCCCATCTGCATCCTCAGGACCTTCTACAGAGGTGTGGTGGAGAGTGTTCTGACGTACTGCATTGCTACATGGTACTCCAGCTGCAGTATGTCAAACAAAAAAGCCCTGCAGAGTATAGTCAAGGGGGCTGAGAGGGTAATTGGAGTCTCCCTCCCCTCTGTCCAAGAACTTTTTCAGAACCATTGTAGGAGCAGGGCAGTGAACATTGTCAAGGACCGTTCTCACCCTCTGCATAAACACTTTGAACTTCTTCCATCTGGTAAATGATTCCGGAGCATCAGAGGCAGAACCACCAGACTGATCAACAGCTTCCTTCCACAAGCTGTCAGGATGCTAAACAGTTGACCCGGAATCTCTCATACACACTACTGCACCTACGGACATTTTGTATATTATTTGTATATTATAGTTAGTTAGTTTTTTTTTCCCAAGTATGTCTCAGGGATGTGTGAATGGATGGGGGGGTGGGGTGGGGGATGGAGCTATGTGTGAGTGTGTCTTAAATCATGCTGCTTCTATTTACGTATATGGATGCCGAGAGAAACGCAATTTCATCTTGCCTGCACTACAGTTGTATGTACAGCAATATGACAATAAAGTTTGATTTGATTTGATTTAACGCAATTCTCTGTGCCGTTTTTGTCCTTGAATGTTTGTGGACTATGTAACAAAGAGCTCCCTGGTTCCATCAGTATGGATTTCCTTCTTGTTTTTGCACTGTAGTTTCTTTCTTACCAGCTCTTTGTCTTAGAAGTAAGCACAATCGCTATCATGCTGGGAAGAGTGCAGTATTCCAGAGACATGTTATTGCATTTAAACATGGATAATGCAGCATCTGTGTTTGAGTCTGTGCTGCAACTGCCGGACTTTATTTTAAGAGATTTTCATGGACACAGCGATTGAAAGAGAGACAAGAAGAGGAAACGCGGAAAGCGTGGAGGCGTAAGATTAAATCTGAGGAGGGGTCAGCTTAACCGCATTCCTCTTCCTTCCATTATTATGGGGAACGTACAATCCATGAGAAATAAAGTGGATGAAATTCAAGGAAATGTACAATATCAGAAGGATTTCAAGAACTGCTGTGTCATGGCTTACACGGAGACGTGGCTTATGGTGCATGACCGGGATGCGGATCTGTGGATTGACGGCTTTGGAGCCCCCCTTTGCTCGGATCGGCAGGAAGAGGTAATGGGGAAACGTCAGGGGGGCGGCATATGTTTATATATTAATAAACAGTACTGTACATCTGTCACGGTCAGAGAGCGCATCTGTACACCAGATGTGGAGTTTCTGTCTGTGTCACTACGCCCCTTTTATCTGCCCCGCGAGTTCCCCCAACTTTTTATAACGACTGTGTACATTCACCCGAGGGCAGATGCTGCCTCCACCTCCAGCACCGTCTTTGATGTGGTACAGCGGTTGCAGTCGATTTCCCCAGAGGCTTCAAATTTTATCCTTGGGGATTTTAACCATGTGTCTCTAAAGAAGACACTTAAAAACTTTTATCAGTATGTCTCCTGCCCAACCAGGCGAAAAAAGAAACTGGACCTGTGCTACGGATCCATAGAGAGGGCCTTTAAATCTCTTCCCCTTCCTCCTTTAGGATCCTCAGATCACAAGTGTGTACATTTGCTGCCCACATAAAAAACTGCTCTCAGAAGAGGCAAGGTGAAGACCAGAGACATAGACGTGTGGACAGAGGATTCAGTGCACTGCCTCCAGGAATGCTTTAACTGTACGGACTGGGAGGTGTTCACGCTCGCCTGCGGAGAAGATTTGGACTCTTTAGTGAACATGACATGCTCATACATGGCTTTCTACAGAGACATGATCGTTCCATGTAAACGTGTCAAAATATATCCCAACAACAAGCCATGGGTTACAAAATCAGTTAAATCCTGCTTACAGAGGAAAGCATTTGCCTTTAAACAGGGGGCTGTTTCTGAGCTGCAGGTTGCCACAAAAGAGCTGAAGGCCGAAATTTTAAGAGCAAAGCAGAATTATAAATCAGAGTTGGAAAGCAAGATGGCAACAAAGAAGCTTGGTTCATCCTGGGCCAGTATGAAAACTATTGCAGGCCTTCAGAGCACAGAGCGCAGTAATCGTGTGTTTTTATATGGTTTCAGTTCAGACACAGAGCTGGCTAATGCTCTTAATTGCTTTTATGGTCGTTTTGATTCCTTTGATTTTAGCACAGAAACCCATGATTTGAAACAGAAACTCAAAGACAATCAGCACTTTAATATTGAGGTGCAGGATGTTAAAAGGGCTTTCTGTGCTGTAAAAGTGAACAAAAATCAGGGCCCTGATAATATATGTGGGCGCTTGGTAAAGTCCTGTGCACATGAACTGACCTGTGTTTCACTACATTTTTAATAAGTCCTTACAGACACAACCCATTCCAAAATCCAGCTGTCCTAAAACGATAAATGATTTTAGACCAGTTGCTTTGACTTCAATTTTAATGAAAATTTTTGAAAAACTGGTCAGAGTTGAGGTCCTAAAGCAGACTGAGCATGCATTGGATCCTTTGCAGTTTGCCTATAGGCCTCACAGAGGAGTGGAGGATGCCACTGTCACTCTGTTTAACATGCTTTTTAAACATTTGGATTTTAATGGGACACACGCCAGGCTTTTATTTGTGGATTTTTCTTCTGCCTTTAATACAATCCAACCTCATATTTTAGTTGAAAGGCTCCTGCAACAATTTGATCTGGGTAATAATCTGATGGGTTGGATTCTGGATTTTTTAACCAACAGGACACAGATAGTAAGGGTCAATGGTACATTGTCTCACCAAAAGTGTTCTTTTACTGGCTCTCCTCGGGGGGGGGGGTGTTGTCACCATTACTCTTCATCCTGTACACAAACATGTGTCGAAGCAGACATGACAACAGACACATTATAAAGTATGCTGATGATTCAGTTGTTGTCAGTCTCCTCCAGGATGGTGAGAGTGGCCACGGTCCAGTAGTTGATGATTTTGTTCACTGGTGTGAGGATTCCTACCTGCAGCTGAATACGACAAAAACTAAAGATGTGATTATTGACTTTAGGAGGAAAACTCCCAGGCACAAAGTCACTGTACTAAAAGGCCAGACCACTGAATGTGTACAATCCTACAAATATCTTGGGATGATTATTGATAGTAATTTAAACTTTGAAGAGAACTGTGAAAGGGTGTGCAAAAAGGGTCATCAACATTTGCATTGTTTAACGAAACTTGCACACTTCCAAACTGACCGAACCATAATGACAGTGTTTTATCGGGCTTTTATTGAATCTGTTTTATCCTTTTCTTTAGTGTCATGGTTTGGTCAGACAAAACTGAAACAGAGGGAATCCTTGGATCAGGTTGTTAGATGGTCCAGTCATTTGCTTGGTGAGTCACAGCTGAGCCTGACATCCCTGTACACCAGACAGGTACAGAGGATTGCTACCTCCATTTTAAATGATGACTTCCACCCTTTGCACTGCCACTTTCAGCTTCTTCCCTCCAGACGGAGGTTTGCTGTCCCAAAATGTAAAACCCAGCGCTACAAAAACAGCTTTGTTCCTGCTGCTGTTAAAGAGTTGAACAAGATGTAACAATATATTGCACATACGTATATTGCACATAATTTAATTACCTATTTATTAATTTTATTTTATATTTACTTATTGTTGTAGGTTTTTTATTTGGGTTCTTAATCTTTTATTGGGTTTTAGACTTTTGAGTTTTTAACCTCCTTGACTAGTCTTTAACTTTTTAATATGACCCTTCTCTCTTATCTCGTTGTTTTCTCTCTTCTCTCTTTGTCCTATGTCCTGATTGGTGGAGCCTTGAGTACTTTTATCATGTTTATAGTCAGCTCCATGTGTGCCTGTGTTTGTGTTCATGTTAAATGTAATTGTGGTTTGTAAATATGGATGTCACCTGACTGCAAAACAAATCTACCTACGGGTACAAATAAAGTAACCTGAACTTGAACCTGAACCTCCTCCATGTTTCACAGTAGGGACGGTGTTCTTTTCTTGGTATGCTTCATTTTTGCGTCTGTGAACATACTAGAGCTGATGTGCCTTGCCAAAAAGTTCAAGTTTTGTCTCGTCTGTCCATAGGACATTCTCCCAGAAGCTTTGTGGCTTGTCAACATGCAGTTTGACAAATTCCAGTCTGGCTTTTTTATGATTTGTTTTCAACAGTGGTGTCCTCCTTGGTCGTCTCCCATGAAGTCCACTTTGGCTCAAACAACGATGGATGGTGCGATCTGACACTGATGTACCTTGACCTTGGCGTTTACCTTGAATGTGTTTAGAGGTTGTTCTGGGCTCTTTTGTTACCATTTGTATTATCCGTCTATTCCATTTTTCATCAAGTTTCCTCCTGCGGCCATGTCCAGGGAGGTTGGCTACAGTCCCGTGGATCTTAAATTTCTGAATAATATGTGCAACTGTAGTCACAGGAACATCAAGCTGCTTGGAGATGGTCTTATAGCCTTTACCTTTAACATGCTTGTCTATAATTTTCTTTCTAATCTCCTGAGACAATTCTCTCCTTTGCTTCCTCTGGTCCATGTTCAGTGTGGTACACACCATGTCAACAAACAGCACAGTGACTACTTGTCACCCTTTAAATAGGCCGACTGACTGATTAGAAGTTTGTAGGCACCTGTGATGTTAATTAGAGGACACATCTTGGTTGAACATGTCCCTATGGTCACATTATTTTTTATTATTTTTTTTATTTTTCTAGGGGTACCATCATTTTTGTCCAGGCCTGTTTCATGAGTTTGTTTTTTAAAGTAATTCTGTTGAACCACAATTCAAAAGCATTGTCTGATTTTCACTGGTTAATTTTCATAGAATTTTTATTTATTACCACTTTTTTCAGGTTCAAGTTATTTCTGTGACCATTGTGGGTTTTTCTTTCATTAACAGAGGGGTACCAACAATTTTGTCCACGTGTGTATCTGCCAGCCAGTAAAAAGCCACTGAGTTCTACCTACTGCCTGGTTTATGGAGTACCCATACATGACAGGGGGTACCCTAATCCCACCTAGGGCACCGAAATGACCAGGGCCGGTGTTCTGCCATTTTCTTCTTCTTCTTTTAGATTTGATTTGCGGTTGGCAACCAGCTTACAGGTGCATTACCGCCACTGACTTGATTATCATCACTGTATATCTTCTTCTTCTTCTATTAGATTTGACTGGTGGTTGGCAACCAGCGTAATGGTGCATTACCGCCACTGACTTGATTTTGTTTTCCTCATAGCTTTGTGGCGTTTTCCTCATAGCATTGTGACTTCTTACTCATAGCTTTGTGACATTTTCCTCTTATCGCTTTGGTGACGTTTTCCTCATAGCTTTGTGACAATTTCTTCATAGCATCTTCTTCTTCTTTTAGACCTGATTGGCGGTTGGCAACCAGCCCACAGGTGCATCACCGCCACTGACCTGATCATCGCTGTACATCCCTGTACAAGGAGTTCTTCTTCTTCTTCTTCTTCTTCTTCTTCTTCTCGGTTACTGACGGATTACAAACAACTGAAAGGTGCATACCGCCACCTACTGTACAAGAGTGTGTAACATTATGTCATCTGAGCCCGACCCCTATATTCTATGACTTAATTGTGTGTTATTTAAAAAAGAGAAAAGAGCCCTTCTCGTGATTCTTATTGCCTCTCCATCTCCATCTGTTCCCAGAATCCCAGTTAAATCCCATTCCCTACCGGCCTCTCGAACTTCATTTTCCATTATCTGTCTTTCATTTCCCTATTTGTACCATAGGTCATTAGAATACCATAGCCTGGATTACTGCACATGCGTAGTAACAGGAAATACACTTCTGCTCATCATTTCAGCATAGATACAGCTGATGGAATCAGCTGACGTAAACAGCTGACGGTAGGGTTACTATACATGCGCAGCATGCGCACGCATGCGTAGTAACAGGAAATACACTTCCGCTCATCATTTCAGCATAGATACAGTTGATGTATCTAATTTTGTTGTTGCAGTGCATCTGTTATATAGTCAGGCTGCAGTTAACTTAAAAAAAATGCTGTTGTACTGGCGAAAATGGCGGACAGTCCATGCCTGTGTACTGAACTAAATTTGCGATGCTTTATTAAATGTTGTTGTTCCTTTGTCTTAATGCATCACAGTTGTACTGTATGAAAGTCTAGTTATTTTGTAGTTTTCTGTACCCATCAGAACATCATAGCACTGTATAAACTATAGATATGCTCTTCTGACAAAGTATGCTAAACTGATAGCTACAGCTATCAGTTTAGCTAAACTGATAGCTACAGCTATCAGTTTAGCATACGGCCATGGTATTCTGATGACCTATGGTAAAATGGCAGAACACCGGTTCTGTCTGCCGACCTCGTAACGTTCTCTGCCAGCACTGCTGAGAAATGTTTCTCTGCCTGTTTCTCTAACTTTGATAACCATTAGTGGCGGTGACGCCGAACCCAAACCTTTTTCTGAACCTTAAACATTAATGGAGTAAGTGCCTAAATGTAAAATAAAAAGGCAAAGTGATAAACGGCATGATCTCAGGACTGTTGGTGCCTGCTGTATGAAAGTGCCGGTTTATTAACCGTCCGCTGTCCCCCTCCCACCAACCAAATGAGTAGTGAGTGAGCCTTCTTAAAAAAACGGGTGTTGTTTTGTTCATGCACAGTGACAACAGTGCGTTCTTTTCACACGTGTGCAGTGTGACAACAGTGCACTGATACTTGACTAATTCTGTGCATGTGTAGTGAGTGAAGGCTTTAGTCATGTCTTAGGTACATTATTTTTGTTGTCTGTAGTATAAATGGCATGTTTTCTGAGGGGGTGGAAGGCATGTCATTTGTACTACTTTTGTTGAGACTGAGATGACTGAAGCACCACAAATCTGCATATAAAGTCATACCTCAAACCTACCTCATTAGAAAAGTCACCTTAAGTTGAAGAACTGACTTCCTCTTTCCCTGTTTCAAAATAAAAGAGGAAATGTGACAACAAAATTAAGATAAGATAAGATAAGATAAGCCTTTATTAGTCCCACAATGGGGAAATTCCAGGATTGCAACAGTACAGGGATAGCAACACTCAGAGCAACAATCAGAAGGCAAGAAAAAACATCTAGTAAACATATGTCCATATTACTATAAATGTATATATATAGACACACAGTGCAGAGCATTATGGCTGGTGAATGTGCAGCAGAAAGTCTAAGCTCTCTCTCCGCGGATGCAGCGGGCCAGCTGGAAGTCTTTGGGCATGATGGTGACCCCCTTAGCGAAGAAGAGACCACCAGGTGGGCCTCGCTGGTCTCCTGCAGAGCCATGACGGCAAAGCTCAGGAAACGCAGGACGGTCTTGAAGTCCTGAGTGATCTCCCTCACCAGGCGCTGGACGGGCAGCTTACGGATGAGCAGCTCCGTGGATTTCTGGTAGCGACGGATCTCTCTCAGAGCCACGGGCCTGTGACGGCGAGGCCTCTTCACTCTGCCGGTGGCCAGAGCACCTCTCCGAGCAGCCCTGGTGGCTAGCTGTCTCCTGGGGGGCTTCTTCCTCCAGTAGATTTTACGGGCGGTCTGCTTGGTTCTTGCCATCGCTCTTTATTATTCTGTCTTATATTTCTTTCACGCCGCCTAAACTCCAGCCCGGCACCCGCGTCCTTTTCGCTACAGCTCCCGGTATGTCGAGTTTCCCATTAGCACCGGGCGGCGGCCAAGTGCTAGCTAGCACTAGCTCCTCCCCGCTGTAACGTCTCCCGCTGCAAACCGTGGCTCCGTCCGCCGACCCGGGAGACCCCCGGGGCGATCCGTGTGTCCGTGATATATATACAGAGTGAAAGGTGTAGAAAGAAGAAGGAAGATTAAAAAAAAGGCTGTTGCAACAGGCAGCCGACTCGTGTGGCGCCGCCGGTCCGGCAGAACCGGAACCGGAACCGGAAATTAAAAATGGTTGTTTTAAAACTAATTGGAGAACCCTACTCTACCAGTATTTTTGTTGAATATGAGCGTCACAGGTATATTCAGTGAATAAAAGGCAATTAAAAATTTCTAAAATATACTTATTTTTCCAATTGATTATAGAAAAATGTGCAATTAATTACTTAAATAAGACCGATTTTCCTTACTGAACTACAATTATGAAACAGTAGGTGATATTTAAAGTACATTAATTGGTATATATTTTCCATCCATCCATTTTCTACTGCTTTTCCAGAGGTCTGGGCCGCAGAGGCAGCAGCTCAAGCAGAGAAGCCCAGACTTCCCTCTCCCTGGCCACCTAGTCCAGCTTTTTGGAGAGGATACAGAGGCATTCCCAGGCCAGCTGGGAGACATAGTCTCTCCAGTGTGTCCTGGGTCTGCCCCGGGGTCTGCTCCCAGTGGGATGTGCCCGAAACACCTCAAGTGGGAGGCATCCAGGAGGCATCCTGATCAGATGCCCAAACCACCTCAAATGGCTCCTTTCGATGTGGAGGAGCAGCAGTTCTACTCTGAGCCTCTCCCGACCGGATGACTGAGCTCCTCACCCTATCTCTAAGGGTGAGCCCAGCAATCCTACGGAGAACACTCATTTCAGTCGCTTGTATCCGCGATCTTTTGGTCATTACCCAAAGCTCATGACCATAGGTGAGGGAAGGAATGTAGATTCACTGGTAAATCAACAACTTTGCTTTAGAGCTCAGCTCCCTCTTCACCACAACAGACCGGTACAACACTCACATCACTGCAGATGCTGCTCCGATTCGTCTGTCAATCTCTTGCTCCATTGTCTTCTCACTCATGAATGAGACGCCGAGATACTGAAACTCCTCCACTTGGGGCAGGAGTTTGTCTCCAACCTGGAGAGAGCAATCCACCCATTTCCAACTGAGGACCATGGACTCGGACTTGGAGGTGCTGATTCTCATCCCAGCTGCTTCACACTCAGTAGCAAACCATCCCAGCAAGACCTGTAGGTCATTGCTCAATGAAGCCAACAGGATCAGGATCAGGATCATCTACAAACAGCAGAGATGAGATCCTGTGATCACCAAGCATGACACCCTCCAATCCTTGGCTGCGCCTAGAAATCCTGTTCATAAAAATTATGAACAGGATCGGTGACAAAGGGCAGCCCTGGTGGAGTCTAACTCTCACTGGAAAACGAGTCCGACTGGGTGTTGGCAATATGAACCAAACTTCTGCAACAATTGTATAGAGCTCAGATAGCTCGTAACAACAAGCCCAATACTCCATAATCCTGCAGGGGATCACAAGGGATGCAGTCGTATGCCTTCTCCAAGTCCACAAAACACATGTGGACTGGTTGGGCAAACTCCCACAAACCCCTGAGGATACTTGAGAGGGTAAAGAGTTGGTCCAATGTGCCACGGCCAGGACAAAAACCACATTGCTCCTCCTGAAGCCGAGGTTCGACTAATGGTCGGCCTCTCCTACCTAGTACCCTGGCATAGACCTTCCCAGGGAGGCTGAGAAGTGTGATCCCCTAAAGTTGGAGCACACCCTCCAGTCCCCCTTCTTGAAGAGAGGAACCACCACCCCAGTTTGCCATGCCAAAGGCACTGTCCCCGACCTCCACACAATGTTCCAGAGGCGTGTCAACCATGGCAACCATACAATATCCAGGGCCTTGAGGTACTAAGGGCGAATCTCGTCCACCCCCGGGGCCCAGCCACCAGAGTTTTTTAACCACTTTGGTGACCTCAGCCCCTGTGATGATTGAGTCATCGGGATTGAGGAGATCCTTGAAGTATTCCTTCCACCGCCCGACGATATCCCCAGTCGAAGTTAGCAGAGCCCCATCCGCACCATGCACAGTGTGGACAGGGAGCTGCTTCCCACTCCTGAGCCGCTGGACAGTTTACCAGAATCCTTTCGAATAGAATCTTTCCATGGACTCACCAAACTCCTCCCACACCCGAGTTTTTGCTTTTGACAACCACCCAAGCTGCACTACGCTTGGCCTATCGATACACCTCAGCTGCTTCAGGAGTCCCACAAGCCAATCAATCTCGATGGGACTCCTTCTTCAGCTTGATGGTCCCCCTCACCCCTGGTGTCCACCACTTGGTTTGGGGGTTGCCACCACGAGAGGCACCGGCAACCTTGTGGCCACAGCTCTGGATAGCTGCTTCAACAATGGAGGTGGAGAACATAGCCCGTTCAGACTCCATGTCTCCAGACTTCCTTGGGATGTGGTTGAAGTTCCTCTGGAGGTGGGAATTGAAGACCTCTCGGACACGGGCCACAGCCAGACATTCCTAGCACACTCTCACTATACTTTTAGATCTACCGGGTCTGAGTGGCATCCACCCCTGCTATCGGATCCAACTCACCACCAGGTGGTGATCAGTTAACAGCTCTGCACCTATTTACCTGAGTGTCCAAGACATATAGTCACAAGTCTGGTGGCATGATAACAAAATCGACCATTGACCTGCGACCTAGGGTGTCCTTGTGCCAGATGCACATATGGACACCCTTATGCTTGAACATAAGCATGATGTTATTTATGCTTATGTAGGGTTATTTTGCATATTTTCTAAAATGCAAAATAACAATAAGGAGAATTTTAAAATTAGTGAAGCTGGTAGAAAAAAGAACATTTTGTGTGCATACACTGGAATACGATGCAGACCATAATATTGTGTTCCTCAACCACAGTGAACCCTGGTTTTAGTAACAAAGAGAATATTTCCTGCATGTCTTTTCCCACCTCTTCACATAGTTTCCTGTTTTGTACCTGTCCAATAAAGACAAAAAAATACTGCAAAAATAAATCTTTCAAAAATTCTGAACATTATCAAAGATGTGAGGGAAATAAATTACTGAGCGTGACACATGTTTGAAAATGGTGAAACCAGTATAAAAAAAGATGAAGAAAACATTCTGTGCCTATATTAGTACTTCCTTAAAGGTCAGCTAAACATTTTGTGTTTCCATTTTTGGCCTGCTTTGACTTGAAAATAGAACAAAAATGCTGCTGTTGAATTCACATTCTAACACTTTTTTTTTTTAAACCACCAGATCGTCTTCATGGCAACGCCTATTCATCTGCCAATCCCAAAAATTCACCGGCAACAATTCCAGGCAAATACCTGACATACATGTTTCTTAGTACCAAGCCAGCTGGCCTGGATGGGGAAACAAAGGCCCCTGACAAAACCACTACAAGGATTATCACTGCTGATACCGGGGCCGGCCGTTTAAGGACAGCAGCTCCAGATAAAAAAAGGAAGATTTTGAAGATGGTTTCAGCCCTGGAGGAGCTGCACAAGGCTTTGAACAGCACGCTGAGCTCACACATCACCATCATACCACGAAGTAAACATTCACATTTTATTCTAAAAATGTGCTATCATCTGTATTATCAAAGTCACTAAAGGTTGTGGGAAGTCTATCCTTTCCCTAGCTACAGTTTTAGGGAGTTCCAGACATGTAATGTATTTATATTCAATTAATACAATTAGCATCAGTATAAGTAGCAAGAGGTTCCCTTTGGCTTCACATACTGTAGTGATGCCCAAAGCAATGGTGTTAGAAATGTAATCTAAATACATGACATAACCATGAACATCGTTATTGCAGAAAAGGGGCCTGTTTAAAGCAAACCCACATTTTGTTCCCTTTGACCACATAACTCTGCAATGTGAAGAATGGGGCGAACAACAGGGGGCACAAAGTCAAAATTCCTATCTTAACATACTTCTAATTTCTCTTCATGAGGACTTTGTCAGCCTTTTTTTTTTGTTAGGGTAATCATCTCAGCTTCAAATGGACACTCTCTGCATACACAGTACTGTGAAAAAGTATTCACCCCCTTCCTGATTTCTTGTATTTTTGAATATTTGTCACACTTAAATGTTTCATATCATCAAACAAATTTTAATATGAACAGCCAAAAGAAACTCCAAGGCAGTCTCATTTACAAAAGCCTCTATTGTAATGGCTAAGGTCATATGAACCTATTAAAAACAATTAAAAGACTCCTACATATTTCAGCATTGAGCCTTCATCGGTGAGTCAAACAGATATCAAGGGGAAGGGAAGGTTCTTAGAATGTCCACCAATCAGGAAAGGCAACAGACAAAAGCAGTTATATCAACAGGAAACATATTGGATTTACAAATTGCAGGCTTCTAAATATCCACAAGTGGCTATGTATGATGTGTGGGCATGTTGAATACAAGGGGGGGGGGGGCTGAAAAGTTCATAGGTTGAAAAGTTCATAGTGGTCAAATTTGACCAAATGTGGTTTATTTTTTTTTTAGAACCCTCCTTTCCCCTTGAGATCTGTTTGACTCCCTGATGAAGGCTTCATGCTGAAATGAGTAGGAGCCTTTTAATTGTTTTTAATAGGTTTATATGACCATAGTCATTACAATAAAGGGTTTTTTTTACTTTTGTAAAATGAGAGTGTCTTGGAGTTTCTTTTGGCTGTTTGCCTCAAGTATCCCATCCAAAGGCCACCTCCAGGAAGTGCCAGTCTACATACTTTTTGTAAATTTTGATATTAAAAAAGATAACTCAAGTAAATGCAAAATGTAGTTTTTAGCTCATTCTGGAAAGCCGAAGGAGTTAATTGCGATGACGTGGCATCTGTCATCCGTTCTGCCTTCTGTCCGTCTGTCCACATTTCAAGGGAATCGCTACTCCTCCTAGGCATTTGCCCCGATGCTCATCATGCTCACTCACATTGATCCTCAGGTGGATCTGCATCCAAGTTGTGCTCAAGGTCAAGGTCATAGGTCAGGAGAGCTGGGCATTTATGATTTCACACAAAACGATACTCCTCCTATAGGCCATTGAGCTTGCTTAAAGCACATCCTAGATGGTTGTGCATCTGGGCTGCAATGAAGGTCAAGGCCAAAGATCAGAAGATCTGTGCACTCTCAGGGTGATTTTGTCAGGCCAGAATTCACTACTCTATCATTAAAATTCTGGTTAAATGATGATTTAATTTATTAAGGGAAAAAAAGCTATCCAAAATCTGACCCTATGTGAAAAAGTAATTACCCTCCTTGCTACATCATGAATTAACTGTGATTAGCCACATTTTTTGGAAAGCTGGGTTGAGTTTCACTAGCCGCATCAGGCCTGATTACCGCCAGACCTGATGAATCAAGAAATCACTTTAATAGAACCTGCCTAATCTCATATTTCTCTCAGCTGTTGCCACCAAGGGTGGCGCAACCAGTTTTTAGATTTGGGGGCAATAACTTTTTTCACATAGAACCAGATAGGTGTGGCTAACTTTTTTCCCTTAATAACTGAAACCATTATTTAAAAACTGCATTTTGTCTTTCTCAAGTTATCTTTTTCTAATAGCATTTGTTTGATGATATGAAACATTTAAGTGTGACAAACATACAAACACTTTTTCCACAACACTGTAGTTCTGACAATGACCCAATATGTTATGAACCCAGAACAAGCAGCCTGAAGAGAAACAAATTCAAGTTTTTTTTTACCCAAATGTGATACAAGTCTGACTTCTTTAGGATTTTCATATGTGGTACTAAATTATTTGTGTATATGTATTTACTGTATATACCCAATATGGGGTCATGCAACTTCACTGGAGTATTCAGAGCATAATTCTTGCCATTTTTCACCTCTGCACAGGAGTAGGGTGCATGTGTCATCGCTTAGCTCTGTTGTTAACATCCTTGCTAGCAGCTGCTGATCAAAGATCTCTCTGTGCCTTCTTTTGGCTTCCTTCCTTCCACTGGACCTCATCACATACAGCTGACTATCTGCTGCAGTCCTTCAGAGCAAAGTCCCGAGCATATCATAACACTAAATTTTAATCGCTTTTCTCCACTAAAGAGAACAAGTAGTCACACAAATATTATACATATCTTAATGATGATGTGCACATGTATTGTGCTTCAGAGGACAGACACAGGGATAATGGTTACATAGTAGCAATAAACCGATAGCTGGGAATAAACCAATAATGGAAATAATCAGCTTTGTCATGTTTACATGCACTGCATAAATTGATAAATTGGAGGGTAAAACACTTGAGTTTATAACCCCGGTTACATGGCTTTTACTAGATTATTATTATTATTAATTATTATTATTATGGCCACATCAATAATCAGATAACTTCAGAAATCTAATCATAACTGGTTTATTTGTGTGCATATAAACATGGTCATTGTTGAGTAAGGTAAAAGTCTTGTGCAACTGTGAATGTAAATTGTCATGG
Organism: Pholidichthys leucotaenia; assembly: GCA_020510985.1. Lineage (NCBI taxonomy): Eukaryota > Metazoa > Chordata > Actinopteri > Cichliformes > Pholidichthyidae > Pholidichthys > Pholidichthys leucotaenia. Next base: position 291,935,950 of record CM035845.1, read on the forward strand.
GATAAGCAAACCTGACCTGCCAAAAAACTCAGAATTGAACAAAATTTTGTGTAACGTGAACATAGCCACTGATATAATGAACTATGCCACATCTTTTGTTTTCACTTAGATTGATTTTGTTTTTCATTTCAGCAAAAAACAGAAATTCAGGAAAAAGAAATAAAGTGGTAAGTACTTGTTAAACGTATACATTTACAGTTTTAAAGTTTTTTTTTTTATTTATTTCTGCCTTTTAGCCTTTATTTAGAGAGAAGCCATGAAGGGTGTCAGGAAATGTGGTGAAGAGAAGGTTGAGAGACACGCAGGAAGGCTCACTCCGGCTGGGACTCACACCAGGGTTCACCGCAGATGAGCGGCTGAATGCTTTAGCAGCTAGACAAACAGGCGCCCCTCTTTTTTTGCCTCATTTGCCATTTTGCGCACCCAAATAAATAAAAGGTACCTTTAAAAGGTACTGCAAATCAATGATTAAGTTTGTACTTTTAAGCAAAATTCAAAGGCTGAGCAAAAAGCAGTGACATGCACAGACATTTCAGGGGGCAGGTGGTCAAACCCAAAAAGGGCACTCCTAAATACAGAAAATAGTAAAGTTGCATACAGTAGCACAAATTTTACTGTACTTATTTGGTATATCTATTTCATTTTAATACCTAAACACTAAGGTTGGACGATATGGTGAATGTATTCACTCTTATCAATACACTTCGCAGCTCACGACACATAAAACGCCTATATCGAATATAATTTGCCTTGCAACAAGCAGCAGGCTGCAGTGCTGCCTGCACACTTCCGCATTCCCCACATGCTGAACAAGTCTCTACCTTGACTAGAGGCAAAAGGAAAGAGGAGCAGGAAAAAGGCCGGCACAACAGAATCAAATCAGGCACTTTTGTAAGAAAATTAAATGTGGGGAGTCACATGACGATAAACAGTTCCAGTGTGCAGTCTGCAACTATGAAAACCTTTCTCTCTTTGCAAGTGAACTTTCAAAATAAGAACTCCTATCCGGTCTTGCATACTTTCAAAATAAGAGGGAGCAGATTGCCAAATGAAGAACTGATTGAATGTAGACACATAAAAACAAAACCGAGTGACAAATACTTATGCCACTTAGACCACCAAATATTAATGAAAGCCTGTGGCAGGGAGGCATTGGGGAAGGGGGAGGTGCTGTAAAAAGGGCGCACTGCTACCTGTACTGGCCCGGCATAGTTATTACAATATTTTTTTTCCCAGCTCCAGTGATGGTAAAGGTGAGGTAAATTAGTGTTTGTTTTGATAACAAAGCCATATGTGGAAATTGTGCTAAATAAAAATTCAATAAAATATGGTGATACAATGATGCAAGCCTTTAGTTCCACTTGATTTTGACCAGGCGAGCTGGAAAGCTGGTAGCAAACAGACAGACAGACACACACACACACACGCATGTAGTGATTATGGTGTGCCCACATTGCTTTGCACTGAGGCATAATGAATGTGACCAAGGAGCCCCTAGTATGGAAGAAAAATAGGACATTGAAAGCAAAATAATGTGATGTAACATAAGCTTAAAAAATGAAATGTTGCAGTGGCAGGACTTATTAGTATTTTAATATTGAAAATGCTGCATAATTTAAACACAAAACTTAGTTTGAAAGAGTTTTTTCCACCGCTTAGCTGTTCGCTGTTGTCCGGCATGTTTAGGAAGTCATCCATGTGCTGTAAAAAATTTGCACTGCTACCTCTAGTGCCCCAGCATAGTTATTACAGTACCTTTTTTCGTGGCTTCATTACACGGCAATGGTGAGTTAAATTTGTGTTTATTTTGAAAACAAAGTCTTATCTGGAAATTCGGCAAATTAACGTTGAGAAAATGTGGCCATACAATGATAGAAGCCTTTAGTTCCACTTAATTTTGGCCGGGCGAGCTTAAATGCTCATAATAGACAGACAGATACAACCACACACAGACGCACTGAGTGATTACCGTATGCCTTTCCGTTTCACGAAGGCCTAACTATGTGAAGAAAAAGAGTATGTTCATGTTACGCTGCAATAGAAAATGATAGATCTTTAATGGAAAGAAATGTATCACAAATACACAAACAATAGTAATATCTATCTTCTACCGCTTAATCCTTTTCGGACCGCGGGGGGGGCTGGAGCCTTTCCCAGCATCTTTGGGTGAGAGGCAGGGTACACCCTGGACAGATCGCCAGTCCATCGCAGGGCCAACACAGAGAAACAGACATCCATTCACTCTCACATTCATACCTAAGGACAATTTAGAATCCCCAGCTGATGCCAGTTAACCTAACTTGCATGTTTTTGGCATGTGGGAGGAAACTGGAAAAATCCACGCAGACACGGGGAGAACATGCAAACTCCACACAGATCACTGTTGGTCGGGGGCTGGGATTGAGCCCAGGATCCCCCGGCCAAGGGTCAGTTGCAGTGCTGCCGCAGTGCTAACCACTCGGCTACCACCCTGCCCCCACAATAGTAATAGGCTGTCTGATTTAACATTATACACTACTCACAAAAAGGGATATTCAGCTTTTGGGTGAAATTTTAGGATACACCTAAAGTGCACTATAACCTTTACAGGTGAACTTAATTTGACCTTCTCTATCCTTTTGAATGCACATGTCCAACTGTTCAGTGTTTCAGTACTTTTTGCGTAACTTGCTGTTCTCTAACAAGGTGTTTAGCAGCAAAATTTGCAACAGGTGTTTGATCCATGAATCAACCAATAAATTTTCTGGTTCAATTAGGATTGGTATTTAAACAGTCCTCTTCATCATGCTGTTCACATTTTGACATCATGAGACCAAGACAACACCTAACAATTGATCAACAGTACCTTGCCATTGCGAGGCTTCAAAAAGGATGTTCTCACAGGGAAGTGGCCACTGAGCTTATAGAGTGTTGCAGAGTGTCATCGGCAGGTTGCAAAAGAGATACAGAGAGACTGGAAGAGTCACAGAAAGGCATCGAAGTGGACATCCTTTGGCCACATCCCACGCTGATGACCGCTTCATTGTGAACAGTGCCCTGCCGAACTGGCAGATGAATGCCACTCAACTCCAGCCACATTTAACGGAGGTGAGAGGCACCCAAGTGTCATGCCAGACCATTAAAAATAGTTTACACTGCGTGGTCTACATGCCAGACGTCCTGCAAGGGTACCTGACCACACCACCAAACAACAAGCATCATCGTCTTGCATAGGCCAGGGAGCATTTACGCTGGCCAAGGGACCAATGGGCCTCAGTGCTGTTCTGTGATGAAAGTCGAGTCACGTTGAGCAGAAATGATGGCCGCCAGTGATGTTGGAGATGTCAAGGAGAGCGCTATGCATCTGCCTTTGCTGGTGGTGGTGTTATAGTCTTGACAGGTGTGTCTAATCAATACAGAACTGCCCTACACCTTGTGAATGGTACAGTGACAAGTCAATACTACCTGAATAACATCATTAATCCAGTCATTGTGCCCCTGCATGAACAACACAGGCCTAATTTCATCTTGATGGATGACAATGTTTCATCTCATCAAGGTTGCATCATTGGGGAATGGCTGCTGGAGGCTGGGGTACCTCAAATGGAGTGGCCTGCATTTTCTTTAAACCTGAATCCCATAGAAAACCTATAAGATAAGATAAGATAAGATAAGATAAGCCTTTATTAGTCCCACAACGGGGAAATTCCAGGATTGCAACAGCACAGGGATAGCAACACTCAGAGCAACAATCAGAAGGCAAGGAAAAAAAAAAAAAAAAAAAAAAACAAGCAAGCAAGAGCAGCTAATATACATATGTACGTATTACTATAAAATATATATATATACACACACACACAGACACACAGTGCAGAGCATTGTAGCTGGATGGAATAAATATATGAATATATGAACACACAGTGCAGAGCATTGTAGCTAGATGGAATAAATATGTAAATATATAAACACCCACAGTACGGAGCATTGCAGCTAGGTGGAATAAATATGCAAGTATATAAACACACACAGTGCGGAGCAATGTAGCTAGATGGAATAATATGTAGATATATAAATATATAAACACACCCAGTGCTGAGCATTGTAGCTAGATGGAATGAGCTATGGGATGAGCTGAGTCGACGTGTAGCGGCTCATAACCCTGCATCCCACAACCTCAGTGACCTGAGGGCCGCCCTTCAAGAAAAGTGGAATGCCATGCCTCAGCAGACAATAAGTCGATTTGTGAACAACATGAGATGTCATTGTCAAGCTGTAATTGATTCTCAAGGGCACATGACAAGTTATTGAGACACTGACATTTTTTGTTGTGGTATACCTACCACTATTGTTGGCATTTGTTTCAATAAATTGTTTTGAGATGAGGAAATCACAATTGTATGATTCTACTTAAATGCCCTACTATCATGATATAATATCACTGTAGCATGAACTTTTTACATTTTCCATAAATTTCACCCAAAAGCCAAATATCCCTAACTTTTTGTGAGTAGTGTATGTGCAGAGACAATAAAGCAAATCCAGTGTTTTGCCTTTTTGTGCATTGTCCTCTTCTGCTCACACCACTTTTTTTCTTCTTTTTTTCTATGTTGTAGTTATGTATGTTTCAGGGTCAAGGAACTAAGATGGTCACTGCATAAACTTTGTTATGAGGGCAGTTAACCATGTGGTTTGGACATCAGTCCTGCTGTAAGATCCAGTGATTTTTTTTTTTTAAGGAAAAGCAACCACAACTACCACATAAGCACCACCACATTCTACAACTTGAATCAGGATATTTTGATTATAGCCACTCTCTTTTATATACCTTAAGTGTTTATTGCCACTAAGTGAAATTTTTGCTTTAAACTTGGCTTCAGTCGGCTTTCACAAACTCCAGGCATCTTGTGGCTTTTGGTTGACTGACCTTCAAAATAATCTGTTGGTAGTGAAATGATCTTTTATTCATTTTTGTTTTGACACCAGTGTTGCCTCATCCTCGTACCACAGTTTTCAGGAAGTCAGAATATAGTTTGAAAACTCCTTCACACTCAATAAATGCTTCAGCTACTTTGTGTTCAGAATCATTTCCATACGCATCAGTATTCAAAGTAATTATTAATGTGGAATCATTTCTTATTTTTTTAATTTGACTTTTTGCAATGTGAGATGAAACATTCTCAACAAAATGAGGAATATTTTCTTACTCCTTTTGATAATCTTTAAATGTATTTCCAGCATGAAGTCTTCTGTCTTGATTCAGCTAACGTACAACGTTGGGTGGCATCTTCTGGCCTAGAAGGTTATAATGCACGTCCATAAGAGCATGCTCTTTGCTGTAGTGATCCCTAGTTACAGTCCTGGCCAAAGGGATCATTCCTGCATACCCCCCCCCCCATTTCCTGTCTCTCTGTCCTACCCAATGAAGAAAAGAAATGAAAGAAAAAAATTATTTTTATTGCAGCAATTTCAAAATCCAATGATTTCAGTTTGTTCGAGCATTGCTTTATCTCTTCATGTCCATTCTTTCTGTTGCCATTGTGGTGGCAGGTTCCCGCTCCTCGTGGAGGTGTGAAGCCCACCACTGCAGCACTAGCAGCAGTGGTCAGCACCGCATCCAAAGCAAGTGCAGATGTCATCTCTAGCCTGTCTGGTAGAAACTTCAAGAAGTCCCTCCAAGCACAGACCAAGAAGACCAACAAAAGAGGTGACAAAAGTCAAACAATTGCCGTTCATTTTTGGCTTCAAAGCATCAGCAGTGTAGATACCTTACACCTGGTCAAACTTCTGACTTAGACTGAATTCAGTTTTGTTCTTAAAAAGTACATATAGAAAGTCTCTAAGGTGCCACTTCAGAAGTAACCATGCAGTAATCTTACTTTCTTCAGCAAAACTGACTCTCAGTAATAGGATTTTTTTTTTTTACTGTCCTCTCTCTTTTTCCCCCCCAGTGTGTTTCTGGAAGTACTGCTCACAAAACTGACCGTCACCAACCAGCACTGACCTTCCAGTCCATCCACCATCTATCCAGACTTCATATTACACCTAATACTATTTCCTGAATTCATGACTCCTCATTGGTTTTGGCTTCTATCTCCACCTACTCTTTCTCTTTTCTGACTTCTGAGTGTAGGAGACTGTCACTGTGGCATCAGAAAGACTTCTGCCTCCCACCAGGCTGGCGCCTGTCTTGACTTGGACCTTTTTATTTAGTCATTAGTTAACAAGACAGGCCAATCAAAGAGGACGATGTGTGCCCAAGGGCCGGGCACATGAACAATCACCCTTAACTTTCTCTTTCTCCATTAGCAGACAGACACGCATCAGTGTTGTATGTGTGTGCCACTTTTGAAATAAAGTTTCTCTTGCTTTACAAACACCAAGTGCAACAGTAAAGATTGATATTTTGTTTTTCTGTGATTCTATAAAATAGTATTAACCCAGTATTCAATTGTAGGCCTGGAAACACCAGTTTTCTACGTACATGTTGTATTCTTTGCCCATTAATGATTTGGAAAAAGACATTTTTACACAAACGGTCATAAAACAGGATTAACTTAGCAGTTTGGAAGCTGTTTTGATTTTTGCCATCTTCACATTGATTACATTAACAGCTGCATGTAACCACAGAAAAAGTGTAAGACACTGATTTGGAGGATGGTTTTCCATTGTCTGAGAGGCTGCACATTTTAAATGATTTGACCCATGCAAATCACATCAATATGACCAGCAATTGCTGTCTGTTATTTCCCAAACTGTTCCACAGTAAAGAACATTAGTAGTGTGGTATTTCCAAAACTTCTTGGTTCACTGCTAAATGAACAGAAGGAAATTCTTCCACTGGATGTTTCTAGGGTATTGAGCTGTATCTGTTTGCTGTCTGTGCATGTAAACTCTAACATTCAGAACTCGAACGTGGAGGTCACCATCACAGTCGTCCGGGTGATGTGTGTGTGCATCTGCACCTCTGCTATTCACAAGGGGCTTGGTCATGTGCTTGGAACAAGTTCTTATTTATCACAGTGAAGTGAATGTGCAACAGAAGGGCAGCGTTAATTGTGGTAAATAAATACAGTGGTGTGAAAAAGTGTTTGCCCCTTTCCTGATTTCTCATTTTTTGTATGTCACACTTAAGTATTTCAGATCATCAAACAAATTTAAATATTAGACAAAGATAACACAAGTAAACACAAAATGTAGTTTTTAAATGAAGGTGTTTATTATTAATTAGAAAAAATCAAATCTACATGGTCCTGTGTGAAAAAGTGATTGCCCCCTAAACCTAATAACTGGTTGGGCCACCCTTAGCAGCAACAACTGCAATCAAGTGTTTGAGATAACTGGGAACTGGTCTTTTACAGCGCTGTGGGGGAGTTTTGGCCCACTCATCTTTTTAGAATTGTTGTAATTCAGCCACACTGGAGGGTTTTTGAGCATGAACCACCTTTTTAAGGTCATGCCACAGCATCTCAATTGGATTCAGATCAGGACTTTGACTAGGCCACTCCAAAGTCTTCATTTTGTTTTTCTTAAGCCATTCAGAGGTGGACTTGCTGGTGTGTTTTGGATTATTGTCCCACTGCAGAACCCAAGTGTGCTTCAGCTTGAGGTCACAAACAGATGGCCAGACATTTTAATTCAGGATTTTTTGGTAGACAGCAGAATTCATGGTTCCATTTACCACAGCAAGTTTTCCAGGTCCTGAAGCAGCAAAACAGCCTCAGACCATCACACTACCACCACCATATTTTACTGTTGGTATGATGTTCCTTTTCTGAAATGGTGTGTTACTTTTATGTTGTATGTAATGGGACACACAGCTTCCAAAAAGTTCAAATTTTGTCTCGTCAGTCCACAGAGTATTTTTCCAAAAGTCTTGGGGATCATCAAGATGTTTTCTGGCAAAACTGAGACAAGCCTTTATGTTCTTTTTATTCAGCAGTGGTTTTTGTCTTGGAACTCTGCCATGCAGGCCATTTTTGCCCAGTCTCTTTCTTATGGTGGAGTCATGAACACTGACCTTTACTGAGGCATGTGAGGCCTGCAGTTCTTTGGATGTTGTTGTGAGGTCTTTTGTGACCTCTTGGATGAGTCGTCGCTGCGCTCTTGGGGTAATTTTGGTTGGCTGGCCACTCCTGGGAAGGTTTACTACTGCTCCATGTTTTCACCATTTGTGGATAATGGCTCTCACTGTGGTTTGCCGGACTCCCAAAGCTTTAGAAATGGCTTTATAAACTTTTCCAGACTGATAGATCCCAATTACTTTGTTTCTCATTTGTTCCTAAATTTATTTGGATCACAGCATGATGTCTAGCTTTTGACGATCTTTTGGTCGACTTCACTTTGTCAGGCAGGTCCTATTTAAGTGATTTCTTGATTGAGAACAGGTGTGGCAGTAATCAAGCCTGGGTGTGTCTATAGAAATTGAACTCAGCTTTCCAAAGATGTGATAAACCACAGTTAATAATTTATGTTCTAACAGGGGTGCAATCACTTTTCACACAGGGCATTTGGTTGGTAGATTTGTTTGTTTGTTTGTTTTTTACCCATAATAATAAACACCTTCATTTAAAAACTGTATTTTGTGTTTGCTTGTGTTATCTTTGTCTAATATTTAAATTTGTTTGATGATCTGAAACATTTAAGTGTGACAAACATACAAAAAAATGAGAAATCAGGGAGGGGGCAAACACTTTTTCACACCTCTGTAGAATTTCAAACACGAAGCTCAAAGATATTTGTTTAGGCAGACACAGACAGACAGACAGACAGACAGACAGACAGATAGATAGATAGATAGATAGATAGATAGATAGATAGATAGAAATAAGAAATCACATGTATATAAATATTCACAGCCTTTGTCATGAAGCTCATAACTGAGCTCAGGTGTATCCTGTTTCCACTGATCATCCTTGAGATGTTTCTACAGTTTAATTGGAGTCCACCTGTGATAAATTCAGCTGATTGGACATGAGTTGGAAAGGAACACACCTGTCTATATAAGGTCCCACAGTTGACAGTGCATGTCAAAGCACAAACCAAGCATGAAGACAAAGGAATTGTCTGTAAATCTCTGAGACAGGATTGTCTCAAGGCACAAATCTGGGGAAGGGTACAGAAAAATTTCTACTGCTTTGAAGGTCCCAATGAGCACAGTGGCCTCCAACATCCGTAAATGGAAGAAGTTTGGAACCACTAGGACTCTTCCTAGAGCTAGCCAGCCAGCTGTCTAAGCTCAGTGATCGGGGTAGAACCGATGGTCACTCTGTCCGAGATCCAGAGTTCCTCTGTGGAGAGAGGAGAACCTTTCAGAAGGACAACCATCTCTGCAGCAATCCACCAATCAGGCCTGTATGGTAGAGTGGCCAGAGAGAAGCCACTCCTGTCATGAATTGCCGCTCGGGGCAGAAAGTAGAGACACAGACACTGAACTGCTAGTTGTGATATTTAATGAAGAAAAACACAAGTTCAGACAGTACACCAGAACAAAAACTTACAATAAGGTGAAACAGGAGTAGGTAGGTTGGGCATCAGAACAGGAAGGGGTTCTGATGGAGAATGAACTTTTAGACTCCGGCAATGAGGGAGCGAAATAACAACCTTAAATAGAACATAAAACCAATGAACACAAATGGTTGCAGGCGTGGATCACATGAGCGGGCAGGAGATGACAATGATTACCAACTGGGGTCAGCTGAGTGTAATGAGAGGGGAGAAGATGGGACTGACAGCAGACAGGGACACCGCCCACAACAGAGCAAAAACCCAGAAGTGCCACTGACAGCTGTCACCCCAGAGAGAGAGAGAGAGAGAGAGAGATAGAGAGAGAGAGTCTGACTTTTAAAAAATCCCTTTATTGTACAATTCAAAAATGTAAGATCACCAATACCATCATCCCACCACGTGTCTCACATTTCAAAAGTGCAAACCTCATCCCCCTCTCCCACAGAACACAAAATATTCCCTACAGTCCATCTATTGGTGAATACCTCCAAATTGTCCACCATTTTATAGTAAGAGTACTCCACCTGGAGTCTGACTTTTAACAAGGCCTTGAAAACAAACACAGGATCCACATTGCCAGTGTTAGTAGTCCGATTTTTTCTTGTCAGCCAGATGGCAAGTCTAGCAGTACCAGATAGGAAGTTCATCAAAGTGTGCACAGACTTCCTTGCCACTTTATACTTTGGACCGTAAAGAGAAAGAGAGAGAGAGAGAACACAACAGTGCAATTATAAAGAACTAAACACCAACAAAAAAGGATTGAGGAATAAATACAAACAAATACCAAATAAATGAGTGGCAAACTATGATGACATAAACAAGGGGATGAGAAGAATAAGAAACAATACAAGATATGCAGGAACCAAGGAACAATAATACAACAAATATACAAATATAGAAAAGGACCATGAGACTGAGCACGGCGGAATCCCCTGTGCTCAGATCACAACAACTCCTTTGTAAAAGGCACATGGCAGCTCACCTGGAGTTTGCCAAAAGATACTGTACCTGAAGGACTCTCAAACCATGAGAAACAAAATTCTCTGGTCTGATGAGACAAAGATTCAACTCATTGGCGTGAATGCCAGGTGTCATGTTTGGAGGAAACCAGTCACCACTCATCACCAGGCCAATACCATCCCTTCAGTGAAGCATGGTGGTGGCAGCGTCATGCTGTGGGGATGTTTTTCAGCGGCAGGAACTGGGAGACTAGTCAGGATAGAGGGAAAGATGAATGCAGTGATGTACAGAGACATCCTGAATGAAAACCTGCTCCAGAGCGCTCTTGACCTCAGACTGGGGCGATGGTTTATCTTTCAGCAGGACAACGACCCTAAGCAAACAGCCAGGATATCAAAGGAGAGGCTTCAGGACAACTCTGTGAATGTCCAATCTACTTCTGTCCATCGGCCAATCTCAAGATTTACAAGTGCACTCTAAGGCGAGTGCAATATCCCCACCTTTGTTTTCTTTGAAGATGCCAACACTTACTGAGGGAGAACAGTTTTCAACTTTTCAATATAATTACTGTGGCAGAACCAAATTATGATAAATCCATCATCCACGAATATACAACAAAGTACATACTGTAACCCATAGTTGTAGGGAAGGATCCCAAGGTAAACCTGTGTAACAAGTTTGGTGACCCCAGAGAGCTTTACACATTCTATAATAAGAGATCATAGGGAGTGTCAACCTTGACTTTTTGATCCCAAACCTGTAGTCAGAGGTTATGGTCTCAGACAGACAGACAGACAGACAGACAGACAGACAGACAGAGAGATAGATAGATAGATAGATAGATAGATAGATAGATAGATAGATAGATAGATAGATAGATAGATAGATAGATAGATAGATAGATAGATAGATAGATAGATAGATAGATAGATAGATAGATAGATAGATAGATAGATAGATAGGAAAAATGACCACAATTACTGTCTTTGAGAGTTTGGGTGTTTTAATTTATTCAAGCTACATCAAAGACCAGATCTGCAATGATGGGGCAGCTCATTCTGGCTTAATGAAACCACCCCAACAGTACTCTGACCTCCTGATCCTTCACCTTGAGCACGGCCTGGATGCAGACTCACTTGAGGATCATTGTGCATGAGTTTGCTGAACACTGGGGAAATTGCCTAGGATGAGTAATGATTTTCATGAAATCATGAATGTCCAGATCTGCTGACCTTTGACAATGACTTAGACATTGAGCACAACCTGGATGCAGCTCAACCTGAGGATCATTGTGTGTGAGTTGGTTGAGAATTCGGGCAATTACCAGTGCGGGTCATGACCAGTGTTGGGCAAGTTACTAAAAAATAGTAACTAGTTACAGTTACTAGTTACTTCTTTTCAAAAGTAACTGAGTTACTTTTGAGTTACCGCATGATTAAAGTAACTTGCTTGTAAATGCATACTTAAATCATCTTGCACACACAGCAAGATCAAGAGCCCCTTGTTCTCATCAGAAAAAAGAAGAAAAAAAACTGAAGAAAAAAAGTTCCATCTTACAGAGAAAAAATGTCTCAGATTTACACAAACTATTGTAATCAGTAGAAAGTCAGAAATTGACTAGAAATAAAGCTGTAAATTCACAGAGAAAATTTTGGACTCCCTGGTGGGCCGTTTTTGACCCACGACCCATATGTTTGACACCCCTGGACCAGCCCATTAAAAATGCATATTTAGAGGATTTACTTCCATGAAATAGCTGCATATCACAACAGCATGTAAATGAATGAAATAAAATAAAATAGAAAACACAGATAAATGAAAGGTCACTGCTTACAAGAAACTGTTCTTTACTCCAACAAATCACAGTCACTTTTTCTCTGTAAGAAACTTTTAATGTATTTAATGTGGACATTAAATGCGAGCTTCTTGCTCAAAAAATACTCATGTTTAACCACAGAGGTAGGAGCTGTTAGAGGCTACTTACCGCTCGGACAACAGGTGATCAGGGTTAGATATGAGAAGTCGCCACTGCCACGGCATTTCTTCACCGGGTTGTGATGTAAACTGGGGCAGGACAGGAAATGGACCCGCAGAGGAGACTGTGTGATGGCTGTGTCAGTTACAGTAGGGTCAGTTTATATTTATTTGCTTATTTATTTGCTTGCCTTTGCCTTTGGCATGACAACCTCCAGTGGCTTGAAGCACTGGGGATGGCAGTTATCCCGCCAATAGCCACAGAAGATAAGATAAGATAAGATAAGATAAGCCTTTATTAGTCCCACAATGGGGAAATTCCAGGATTGCAACAGCATAGGGATAGCAACACTCAGAGCAACAATCAGAAGGCAAGAAAAAACAACATCTAGTAAACATATGTCCATATTACTATAAATGTATATATATAGACACACAGTGCAGAGCATTATGGCTGGTGAATGTGCAGCAGAAAGTCTAAGCTCTCTCTCCGCGGATGCAGCGGGCCAGCTGGAAGTCTTTGGGCATGATGGTGACCCCCTTAGCGAAGAAGAGACCACCAGGTGGGTCTCGCTGGTCTCCTGCAGAGCCATGACGGCGAAACTCAGGAAACGCAGGACGGTCTTGAAGTCCTGAGCGATCTCCCTCACCAGGCGCTGGACGGGCAGCTTACGGATGAGCAGCTCCGTGGATTTCTGGTAGCGACGGATCTCTCTCAGAGCCACGGACCTGTGACGGCGAGGCCTCTTCACTCTGCCGGTGGCCGGAGCGCCTCTCTGAGCAGCCCTGGTGGCTAGCTGTCTCCTGGGGGGCTTCTTCCTCCAGTAGATTTTACGGGCGGTCTGCTTGGTTCTTGCCATCGCTCTTTATTATTCTGTCTTATATTTCTTTCACGCCGCCTAAACTCCAGCCCGGCACCCGCTTCGTTTTCGCTACAGCTCCCGGTATGTCGAGTTTCCCATTAGCACCGGGCGGCGGCCAAGTGCTAGCTAGCACTAGCTCCTCCCCGCTGTAACGTCTCCCGCTGCAAACCGTGGCTCCGTCCGCCGACCCGGGAGACCCCCGGGGCGATCCGTGCGTCCGTGATATATATACAGAGTGAAAGGTGTAGAAAGAAGAAGGAAGATAAAAAAAAAGGCTGTTGCAACAGGCAGCCGACTCGTGTGGCGCCGCCGGTCCGGCGGAACCGGAACCGGAAAAAAATAATATAGACTTAAAATCCTAACCAGCTGTCACTGAAGAGCTCTCACCTCTGGGAGCAAGGTTGAGCATGGCCCCAGCCCGCACTGAAATTTCCTCCTGAGATGCAGCTGTGAAGTCATACTCCGCTCGGGCCACGACATGGTCATCCTCTCCGCTGGCCCAGTTGGTGCCAGTTTCTTCGGAGACGGAGCTGGAGCTCAGCTTCCAGATAAGATAGGGTACACCCAGGACTACAGCAAAAAACAGTAAGATCGGCCAGGACTTAACTGGCTGCTCCTCGGATGAAACTGTGTATTCATCCCCATTTGGCAGCTGATGAGGGTCTAGCAACTGCAAGTTGTATGATCGTCTGTTTACGCTAAAATATCTATCCATATTAATAAAATGAATAACGCATCTGATCAAATTTCAGTAACTGTAATGCATTACTGAATTTTTAAACAGTAATTTCGTTACACAACGCGTTACTGCAAAAGTAGTAGCGTTACAGTAGTGCATTACTTTGTAACGTGTTACTCCCAACACTGATCACGACCCACCACCACTTGGTAGTGGACCACAGAGAGCTGCAGAGGAAAAAATGGGTTATTGAGTACAAACATTTTTGTAACATGACATAGATCTCTTTTAAACAGGATAAGAGCAGATGGATCAGGACTTGACAGATGACTCTCCCAGGCAAACACTGAGCCTCATGACCTTTGTCAACATAAGAGACTGGTACAGAAATAAACAAGACCAGATCTGCTTAATAGGCAAAAGTTATTTTTATTAAATGAAGCTGTATTCATGGGGGAAAAGAAAATATATGTGCACTATTAAACAAAGAAAAACTGATTGGAAATTTATAACACCCATATAACCCCACAATACCTATAGTTGAGTATACTGCAGAACAAATTCATTAGTAAATGACAGATTAAACATTGGGAAGATTCTTGTTTAACATATCCAACAAAATACATAAATCAAAAAAAAAAAAATCATCAATACCAGGCCAACCAACCAGAGCCAAGGCCTGCTCACACTCAGTCAGTCAGAAGTATTACATACAAAACAAGTGTGTTCAACGTCAACATTAATCACAATTTGTGTAAAAATACTAAGTGCATCAGCATGCATCACTACAGTCATTTCAAATTCTTAGTGTATTTCTAAGAGGCAAATGTTGCCACTTTCCTGCTATTTTGAAACACTTGGAAATATTGACAACAGTGTTGAATCATTGTCTAAATATACATTCCTCAATCTGTTTTTTAAAAAAAAGATGCTAAAAACTGTTACCACTATTGTGCCATAACAACGTTTTAAAAAACTTTATCTTGATAAAAATTTATACCACAATCATTGTTGGATACAAGCATCAAAATCAGCCAGATTTATGAGGTCTATCAATATTACTGCGGCAGTGGTTTTATAGCCACTGCATACAACAAGCTAGCAAGATTCACACTGAGCAAGATTCACATTGCAACATTTGATGGATTTATACAATTTTCTTAATAAAGGGGTTTCAGTAAGGTCATTTTAGCTAATTATATCATCAATATTCTTTCCAACTGTGAATACTTGGCAAGTGTGCAGACTAACAGAGGCTAGTTAGATTTGAATAGCTTTTTATATTAGCTGCCATCTGCTATGTTTCTTACTTTTTAGTGAGAGAACTTTGTTTTTTACATCTTAATATCTTCAGTCTTAGAAGTTAGCACTTGTAGCTTTCAAGTTTTACCATTTTACAATACATTTTACTGTGAATTTGCTGCTGAACCTCAATGAATGTCTAAACTGTACTAATATGGCTACTTGCTAATGCTAACTGTTCTTATAAATATTTCCTAATGTAGTGTTTTGAAACAAATCTGGTTGCCAGCAAACAACAGATTTCATATTAATTCAGTTCCAATGGCCTGACTAATATATTAGTGTTTACTGGCTATGATTAAATAATTGTAATCTATGGTAGTGCGTAATATGTTCAAAGTTGACCATAGAGGAAGTCTTAGCACAATGCAAACACTGATCTATGAAATGAAATTTTAATGGACCCCATAAAAAAGTATATAGTATGTTAAATCACAAGTCTTCTTATTAAAGGCATCCAAGGGAAGAGTTCACAGTGCAGTAACCCTAACAATTTAAGCAGCACTTGAGTATATGAATTTGTTTTTCTTGTTACCTAAAGCATACTGGACACATACCTCCAGGGACTGTTACATCAAGATTAAGCCATACATAATGTTTTCTTTCTTCCACTCATTGATATGATTGATGGAACAGCTCTTGTTTCCTTTTTTCAGCACACAGACAGCTCTACACCTTCCACTTCCTGTGTTTTTTACACCCGGGAGCATCTATTTTCTGTTCATCTGCTATGTAGTCAAGCCTTTAATCCCCTCAGCGCCCTCTCAGCAGTATGCATTTTTTGTTAATGAAAGCTGAAAAAGTTCAACTTTTGAAATGCCACAGCCATAGCCATTTCCTCCATAGGGCAAAGTATGCAAATGCTATGGGCCCCCAGCAGCTGGGGGGGGAGGGGGGAGGGGGGGAGCTATAAGGTGAATTTCAATATCATAGCACTGAGAGCTGTAGTCATTGACTTACTAATATTTCTAAACTTAGACTATCATTCATGTTTCACTAGGGGTGACATTCATCTTGCACAGAGCTGCACTAAAGGGTGGTTTATCCTGGCCATATCACATACACTGATGATGGTGACAAAGAATAAAGTTACAAATATTCCACAGCATATATATATATATACATATATACATATATTCCATATATGCACAGCAGTAACACACTGTAAACTGACAGTCTAAGGACAACATGGTTATTTTCTAAAATTTCCCATTTCCCATTAGCCTTTGCAGCTGCATTCACCCAGAAGGTTGAAATATTTCTGAGAATTAAAAGTAGCTGTCTTCATTTGTATCAGCTAAGCTGCTTATATGTTTAGTGAAGCACTTAAAAATGTAATATGAAATATAAACAAAACTAAACTGCAGTGATAAGCTGTATCAGGGTAATCAAATCATACCTCTGTTATAAGGTCACATCCATGTCACAGAAAAAAAGAAGTTTATGTTTAAAAAAGAAAAATGAGAGCAAAAACAGAAAAAAGAAAAAAAAAAAAAAAGACCGTCAATGACACAGTACCTCATTTTGGCCTGATGAAATCACCCGAGAGTACTCAGATCTCCTCATTGTTGACCTTAGGCACAGGTCAAGATCAACGGTCTAGAAGGAATAACGTTTTTCGTGAAATCATAAATATCCAGATCTCCTGACCTTTGACAATGACCTTGACTTCAACCTGGATGCAGACCTGCCTGAGGATCATTGTGGGTGAGTTTGGTGACCACTGGGGTAATTGGCTAGAAGTAGCAATTTTCATGAAATCACCTAAGTGCCCAGATCTAATGACCTTTGACCATGATCTTGAGCACAACCTGGAAGCAGACAAACTTGAGGATCATTGGAAGTGAGTTTGGTGAGCATCAGGCTAGGAGGAGAAGCAATTCCTGTGGAATGTGGATGGACGGTGAGACGGACGGACAGTGGATCATCACATTAGCTCCTTTTTGCTTTGTCAAAATGAGCAAAAAACAGGAGAAATTAAGTTGAGGGCTCTGTAGACAATTTATGGGCTGATATGTGGATAAATAAGCATCAAGGTAAGAGGACATTTTAGAGTTTGTATAAATATTGCTCTGGTTTTAAAACAGTGCTTTAAATTATTTTCATTTATTTTGTGTTATGTGCTAGATGCAGTGTGTGCTGGGGGATGTCAACAAACAAAACCTCACACAGGGCCTGAAAAACTGTCATGCCGCCGAGCACAGTGTACGCTTTGTGCTCATGCTGTCAGTTTATTCCTGTTTATTGCCCGTATTTCCTCATTCCGGTGTTATTATTTAATCTTATATTGTTGGATGTATTATGTGTTTGAGTTTGACATTTCCAGTCTGCGCTTTTATTTTGACGGTGTGCTTTGTTGGCTTCCCGTTCTAGCTCAAGTTGGCGTTATAGCACAGCTGTCATCATTTTGGTTAAGTCCTCCTCACTCCTGTTACCCACACCTGACCTTAATTGTTGTAATTCCTCCTTGCCTTATTTAAGGGGCTGTGGCATGGTTGTCTGGCGCAGCATCCTTCTTTCTACCTCAACGGTCATATGTAAGTTCTTGTTTCCCATCTTGGTGTCAGATTTGTATTCCCTGTTGGCTCTCTGGATTTTTCCTGTTTGTGTTTTTTGCCAACTCTCTGTCTCCAGAGGAGTGCTCCTCATCTCGTTTATTCATAGCCTTTGTTTTCTGCCTTTATCCAAGCTGAGCAGTTAGCTCCTTTGTTATTTTGTGCTTCTGTGTTCTGTTACAATTAAACTTGCAAACTCACAGTATGCGCTTGGTGTCTTCTGCCATTCCTTAAAAGTAGTGATGGCCAAATGAGGCTTTCTGGAGGACTTGAGGCCTTTCATCAAAATGGCTCATATAGACGAGGCCTCATGTGAAACTTCATTTTCTCTACTAGGCCATCTAGTGGACACAAACGTATGCAACATGCAGATTTTTACAAGAAGGTTATTGGTTTGTGTATTTTTTCATTTCAATAAATGCACTGTCTTTTAAGAAATATCAATGATCAGAAGGGAAAAAATAAATAATAAAATTGAGGTGACTGTGTGAATGTGCTTGTGATACTTATCCATTTTTATTAAGAAATAATAACTTTTCAGCAGTCTTATACTGTCTTTCCCAGTACATTTATCTCTGTCCTTATTGTCATGCAGGGCACTATAGTGCCTCAGCATAATGATGTGTTATTGTTGTATCCAAGCTTTTTCAAACACAACAGATGCTTCACCTTGCAAATAAAAATAAATTATAAGAATAGCCCCACTGGGACATGACCCCAGCTCGCCAGATACAAGACAGACATTTTACCTCTGCACTACCACTTAGTGACAGCCTGAAAAGGCTTTCTTGAAGACTTGAGCCTTTCTATCAAAATGGTTCATATCGACGGAGCTTCATGTGAAACTTCATTTGCTCTACTAGGCCATGTAGTTGACAAAAAGTATGCAGCATGCAGATTTTTACATGGGCATTATTGGTTTAGTGTGTCTTTTTTCAATTTCAATAAATGTGCTGTCTTTTATGAAACATCAATGATCATAAGGGAAAAAAGAAATTGTGGGAATCCACCTCAGTATGTTTACACTCAGATGGAAGGACAAGGGGAATTGTCATGGGGTTTGTGTGTTGATGCGGGGGTTGATGGGTTGATGCGAACAGTGACAAAGAGAATGGGAATTGCAAAGCCTTTGATGTTAATGCAGCACCACAGAAGGCTGACCAAGTGGTATGCTATAAGAGCAGAGGTGCCTGTGACTTGTTACTCTTTTGATGCTCGTGATTTTAGAGAATGTAGGAGAGAGAGATGAATAAAGCCTGTTATGCCCTGGACCTCTCCGCCTGATTATTCCTCTCTCCACAAAATAATAAGACTGGGGTGACTACAGTGAATGTGCCTGTGCTACTTGGTGTGCTTGTACTACTTATCCATTTTTATTAAGATATAATAAATTTTCAACAGTCTTATACTGTCATTCCCAGTATATTCAGCTCTGGCCTTATTCTCATGCAGCGCACAATTGTAGTTCATATATCCATATCTGCATATGTATAGACACAGGGGGATGTTTTGTGATTGCATGTGTGGAATGACCTCACGTCTCAGAAGAGGACAATAGGTCTGGACCGCCTGCGGAGAACAACGAGGAGATGGAGGCGCAGCGGTGAAGACCTGAAAAGACTTCCTGACCCCCCAGGGTCAGGCGAAGGAACAGGAGGACATTGGAAGGAGACATTGGATGATTAGAAGGATATGACAAGGATGTGTGATGTTGGCTTTTGTTGTGTGATGTATAAGTATGGGGGTCTGACTGCTATCAGCCTCTTTCTGCTTTTGGTGAGACATGTTGGGGATGTGAAGCCGACATTAAATCTGAATTACAAAATCATTCAGCTTCTTCATTTCACGCTCCCCACATTGGTGACCGGTACGTGAGAATGGATGAAAGGCGTTCCCCCGTTGCAGACTCGTCGGAGGCGGCCCGAGCGAGCGCCGTCGCCATCAAGCTCCCAGAATTCTGGCAGAACGACCCAAACTCGTGGTTCAAGCAGGCTGAGGCACAGTTCGTGCTCGCAGGGGTGACAGCAGACGAAAACAAGTTCTACCACGTCATCGCTAGGCTCGACGCCGCCACAGCACAATGCGTGCGGAGCGTGATACAGCAGCCGCCCGCCAGCGACAAATACGAGGAGCTGAAGGCTACTCTCATCGAGAGCTTCGTGCCCTCGGCCGAGGAAAGGGCCAAGAGACTACTGGCGATGTATGGCCAAGGAGGGCGCAGACCGATGGCCCTGATGGAAGACATGCTTCAGCTGAGGGAGGCAGACAACGACAGCTTCCTCTTTCAGCACATCTTCCTCAGCAATCTCCCGGCGCACATGAGAGGGACTCTGGCCAGCATGCGTTGTAAGACCCAGCAGGATTTCCGCGCGCTGGCCCGGGAAGCACAGCGGCTCCTCAACTCCTGCGGCGAGCAGATGGCCACGGCAGCAGCGGCGGACCTCGGTGCAGAAGCCCAGGGCATCGGGGAGCCGGAGACAGCGGAGCAAATCCCGCCCACCATGGCAGCAACGCGGCCGCGACGCAACAGACGAAACGGCCTCTGTTACTACCACCGGCGATTCGCTGAGAGGGCATACAAGTGTGTGTCACACACACTTACAAGTCAGTTTCAAGAGCTCGGGAAACTCCAAAGCCGGGAACCGTTAGCAGCTACGGCTCTCGGCGAGGCCAACAAGCTGCTCTACATCACTGATGAAGGCTCCGGGCGACATTTCCTCATAGACACCGGAGCTCAGGTGAGCTTCATCACCCCGACCTACACTGACCAAGTGGCTGGACCCCGCGGCAACGGGGCAACGGCGGCGAACGGCTCGAACATCAGCACTTAACGACTACAGACCTGTAGCGCTCACCTCTGTAGTCATGAAGTCCTTT
This sequence comes from Pholidichthys leucotaenia, assembly GCA_020510985.1. NCBI lineage: Eukaryota > Metazoa > Chordata > Actinopteri > Cichliformes > Pholidichthyidae > Pholidichthys > Pholidichthys leucotaenia. Next base: position 291,956,643 of record CM035845.1, read on the forward strand.
GAGCGCCTGGTCCTGTCTCACCTCAAGTCCATCACCACTCCCCTCCTGGACCCGCTGCAGTTTGCCTACCGTGCCAACAGGTCTGTGGACGACGCAGTCAACCTGGCCCTCCACTCCATCCTGCAGCACCTGGACTCCCCGGGAACCTACGCCAGGATCCTGTTTGTGGACTTCAGCTCTGCATTCAACACCATCCGCCCCGCACTGCTCCAGGACAAGCTGTCCCTGCTCGGCGTGCCTGACTCCCTCTGCAGGTGGATCACCGACTTCCTGAAGGACCGGAGGCAGCATGTGCGGCTGGGGAAGTCTGTCTCGGACTCTGTTAGCATCAGCATCGAATCACCCCAGGGCTGTGTACTTTCCCCCCTACTCTTCTCCCTTTATACCAACTCCTGCACCTCCTCCCACCAGTCTGTTAAGCTGATCAAGTTTGCGGACGACACCACCCTCATCGGGCTCATCTCCAACAGTGACGAGTCCGTCTACAGGAAAGAGGTGGCCCAGCTGGTGTCCTGGTGCAGCCACAACAACCTGCAGCTGAACGCCCTGAAGACAGCGGAGATGATTGTGGACTTCAGGAAAGTCACAACCCCCCTGCCCCCCCTCACCATCACAGGCTCTCCCATCACCATTGCAGATTCCTTCCGCTTCTTGGGCACCACCATCACCCGGGACCTCAAATGGGAGCCAACCATCAGCTCCCTCATCAAAAAGGCCCAGCAGAGGATGTTCTTTCTGCGGCAGCTGAGGAAGCTCAAGCTTCCCACCAAGATGTTAGTGCAGTTCTACACGGCCATCATCGAGTCCATCCTCACCTCCTCCATAACCATGTGGTACGCAGGAGCCACTGCCAGGGACAGACTAAGGCTGCAGCGCGTCGTGCACACTGCTGAGAAGGTGATCGGCTGCAAGCTCCCATCTCTCCAGGACCTGTACATCTCCAGGACCCGGAGGCGTGCAGGCCGGATCATAGCCGATCCTTCACACCCTGGTCACGTACTGTTTGCCCCCCTCCCCTCAGGTAGAAGACTTCGGTCCATTCAGACTAAAACCTCCCGGCACATGAACAGCTTTTTCCCCTCTGCCATCAGACTGCTGAACACTAAGTGACTTATTGACTCTCGTGCACTATATACAGCAGCTCATGTCGTTCATCACTGTTTTTCTGTTGCATTATCGACTGCACTGTGGTACCTCATATTATCTGCTACTTGCTAATTTATTTAAAACTGCCTTGACTAGTATTATTATTATTATTATTATTATTACTTATTATTCTACACTTATTGCATGTTTTAAGTCTTTTAGTTTTTAGTTTATCTCTTTATCTCATCATGTTTTTAATGTTGCAGCATGGCACCGAGACAAATTCCTAGTTTGTGTACTACATGAACAATGGCAATAAATCTGATTCTGATTCTGATTCTGAACATCAGCACTTATGGTGAAAGGACCTTGTCTCTGTCCTTACACGGCCGCACTTATGAGTGGACTTTTATCATAGCGGCGGTGAGTTTCAACATGTTAGGTGCTGATTTCTTATGTTCACATGGGTTGTTAGTTGATCTTGAAAACAGACGCTTAATCAATGCACTGTCATTCTCTTCTATCCCCTGTGCAGCTCGAGAGTCCCCACCACCCGTGCAGGCCAACGTCGCCACAGCAGGCGGTAAGTTTGACAAACTCCTCACCCAATTTCCAGCACTCACAGTTCCCAAATTTTCGGCAACAGTAGCGAGACATGGGGTGGAGCACTTCATCTCCACAACGGGCTCCCCTGTTTTCGCTAAAGCTCGGCGCTTAGACGCAACCAAGCTCACCATAGCACGCGACGAGTTCGCCAGCCTGGAAAAGCTGGGCATTATTCGGCGCTCGAAAAGCCCATGGGCTTCGCCACTGCATATGGTCCCGAAAGCTGACGGCTCCTGGAGACCTTGCGGCGATTATCGCAGATTAAACAATGCTACAGCGCATGACCGCTACCCAATCCCTCACATCCAGGATTTTTCACTACATCTGGCGGGTGCGCGTATTTTTTCTAAAATAGACCTGGTCCGCGGCTACCACCAAGTCCCAGTCCGACCTGAGGACGTCCCTAAAACGGCCATAATAACCCCTTTTGGTCATTTTGAGTTTCTGCGCATGCCGTTTGGCCTTAAAGGCGCGGCACAAACGTTTCAGCGTATGATGGACGCTGTGTTACGCGATCTTCCTTTCGTGTTTGTCTACCTCGACAATATTTTAGTCGCCAGCACGTCTGAGGAGGAACACGAAAATCACCTCACTACAGTTTTTCAGAGGTTGGAAGAACATGGGTTAATAATTAATCCAGCCAAGTGCCGATTCGGTGTGGCGCAGATTGATTTTTTGGGACACCGCGTTTCCCCAGAAGGGGCAGTCCCATTGTCTGATAAGGTGCACGCAGTGGCAAATTTTCCCCGATCACAAACGGTCAGATCACTGCAGGAATTTTTGGGAATGGTAAGTTTTTACAACCGTTTCCTCCCCCGCGCAGCTCAGCTCATGCAGCCATTATATGCCTCGCTTAGAAAGCAAAAGCCCTCCAACGCGGTCGTGTGGTCCCCGGAGCGGGAACGCGCGTTCGCGGAAGTAAAAAGAGCCCTGGCTGACGCCACGCTTTTGGCCCACCCCGACCCCTTGGCCCGCATAGCGCTTACCACAGACGCATCAAATTTGGCCATAGGGGCGGTCGTGGAGCAGCACGTTGATGGGGTTTGGCAACCGCTAGCATTTTTTAGCAAATCCTTAAACGAAACCGAGCGCAAATACAGCACGTTTGACAGGGACCTGTTAGCGCTTCATTTGGCCATTCGCCATTTCCAGTTCTGGCTGGAAGGTCGGTGTTTCACGGCTTTTGTCGACCATAAACCGCTCACTTTTGCGATGTCTAAAATCTCAGAACCTTGGTCGGGCCGGCAACAAAGGCAGCTGGCCGCAATTTCGGAATTTACCACGGACATTCGGCACGTAGCGGGCAAACTCAACGTGGTGGCAGACTGCCTCTCCTGCGCCGTGACATCGTCAGGGCACGCGAAGGCAGATTATACTACCGCAGCCGCAGGGCGCAAGACCAACACGGAAGCGTACGCGGCCCCAGTTCACGTAGGGATAGATTACGCAGCCATGGCAGCAGAACAGGGTAGTGACGCGGACGTGCGCGCACTCCAGTCTGGACCAACAGGGTTAAGGCTGGAGAGCAGGGGTTTGTGTGATGTGTGCCCCCCTTAATCTGCGACGTGTCAACCGGGCGACCTCGCCCGGTAGTCCCGCCCGCGTGGCGCCGCCGCGTTTTTGACTTGGTTCACCCGGGAGTGCGCGCTTCGGTGAAAATGGTGGCGGAGAAGTTTGTTTGGCCGGGCCTGGGCAAGCACATAAAGGAGTGGGCAAGAACATGCATGTCTTGCCAACGTGCCAAAATTCACAAGCACACGAAAGCTCCTTTAGAACCGTTCCGAATCCCGGCCAGGAGGTTTGACCATGTGCATGTCGACCTCGTGGGCCCCCTACCGTCATCACAGGGGTTTACACATCTTTTAACAATAGTGGACCGAACCACACGTTGGCCAGAAGTGGTCCCGCTGACGTCAACTACGGCCGCAGAGGTGGCTCGCGTTTTTTTTACGACCTGGGTAGCGCATTTCGGAGTCCCGTCGGACATCACGTCTGATAGGGGGCCTCAGTTTGTCTCAGAGCTCTGGTCTGCGATGGCCAGCAGCTTAGGGGCGAAATCCATCGCACTACCGCGTATCACCCCCAGGCTAATGGTTTATGCGAGCGTTTTCATAGGTCTTTGAAGGCTGCCCTCAGAGCGTCACTAACGGATGCAGATTGGGTTAACAAACTACCGTGGGTTTTATTGGGGTTGCGTTCTGCGCCCAAGGAGGATCTAGACGCCTCCCCAGCAGAATTAGTTTTTGCACAACCTCTCAGGCTCCCCGGTGAATTCTTACCAGAACATCCAGAGCCGGGGCGCCTCCCAGCTCTGAGGCTACTAAGCAGCACGGGAGCAGACATGCTCCCAGGCCCGGTTCATCACACTTTTCCGCGGGTTTTTGTTCCCCAGGCTTTAAAATATGCCGAGTTCGTTTTTGTTAGGCATGAGGCTTTAAAGCCAACCCTCCGCCCACCATATGATGGTCCATATAGAGTGCTGGAACCTGGAGATAAGCATTTTGTGCTGGATTTGGGGGACAGAAAAGAGACAGTCAGCATTGACAGACTCAAGCCTGCCTTCATGTTGAGTGACTAGCCTGTACGGGTGGTGAGAGCACCTCGACGCGGTAGACCCCCCAAGGGACACGTCCCAGCCCCCCCACAGGGATCAAATAACCACTCTTTTCCTCAAGCTGCAGATTCCTTACAAGACAGTGCCGCTGGGACGCCGAGGCAGGCGTACAGCAGATTTGGAAGACGGTTGAAACCCAGACGACACACAGACTGATGTGAATGTGATAATGTGTTTTAAGATATGCTGTCGGGGTTATCATGGCAGTTTTAAGGCGGACATGGGGCATAGACTATACTGTTACTGTTATCACTGTGTTTTTAACGTGATCATGCCGTGTAAGTTGTGCTGTTGGTGTGGTTGCTGAAGATTTTTTTTTCTTTTTCTTTTTCCTTCCTTTTAATGTGATCAACTTGTATAGTTATGCCAGTGATGTCACCATATTCTGTGAACCTAAATATATTGTCCTTTTCTTAGACGTTTGGGGGGAGGCTGTAGTTCATATATCCATATCTGCATATGTATAGACACAGGGGGATGTTTTGTGATTGCATGTGTGGAATGACCTCACGTCTCAGAAGAGGACAATAGGTCCGGACCACCTGCGGAGAACAACGAGGAGATGGAGGCGCGGCGGTGAAGACCTGAAAAGACTTCCTGACCCCCCAGGGTCAGGCAAAGGAACAGGAGGACATTGGAAGGAGACATTGGATGATTAGAAGGATATGACAAGGATGTGTGATGTTGGCTTTTGTTGTGTGATGTATAAGTATGGGGGTCTGACTGCTATCAGCCTCTTTCTGCTTTTGGTGAGACATGTTGGGGATGTGAAGCCGACATTAAATCTGAATTACAAAATCATTCAGCTTCTTCATTTCACGCTCCCCACAACAATGGCAATAGTGCCTCAGCATAATGATGCGTAATAATGATTTCAGCTCTTTGAAGCAAAACAGACACTTCACCCTGCAAATAAAAATAAAATTACAAGAATGAAACATCTGGGATTCAAACCCAGGCCTCCCACTTGTACAGCAGATGCTTTATCTCTAAGCTATCACCTCAGTTACAATAAATATCCAGTATTTGTGGAAAATATATCAATGGGAGAAATGCGCTCAAAATGTTCTCAAACGGGAGAAGTCTATGTTTTTGGTGCTGCCTCCATCTGAAAATTGGCTGTGACAAATCCCATACACAGTCAAACATCAACAACACAAAACATGAGGGATGGGGATTTCCATTGTGTATCGCTGCTCACTTTCTTTCATGTTGCATGCAAAATCATGAATGGCTTCCTGACCCAGTCACGTGGTACGACGTCAACACATATGTCAGCAATACACGCCTTGAAAAGCATTTCACCAAATATTTCCTGGATAAGCTTGGAGCACCCTCGAAGCGCTGAAGCCTGTTGTCCCATCACTACTTAAAGAGGGCAATTTATGACAAAAACCCTGGCTGCAGGGCTCATCAACAGCATACCTCTCTAACCAGCTAAAGAGAATTAGACTGAAAGTATACCATGATCAATATTTAATAGCAAAAGGTTGCAGGGATGTATGTTTCCTTGCCAGTTTGATGCATATTTATGTAATTAGTAGAGCATTTCAGAGCAAAATGTGTGAAACACTGATGGCAAGCTATGGGTAACAGGTCAAGTGGTTGCTAGGATTCATGGCAGAGACCATTTTTTAAAGACCACCCATGAAGTGCCTGGAATAAACAGGTCTAAAGCATTTTTATGATCTCTGTGGACATGCTCCCTAAATGCTGAAATAGAGCACATGCACTATTCTCAGTGTGCAACTTGAAATATTCTTTTGTAGCATGAAGCAAAAGTACAGTTAGGCCCAGAAATATTTGGACAGTGACACAGTCTTCATGATTTGGACTCTGCATACCACCACATTGGATTTGAAATGAAACAACTACAACGGAATTGAAGTGCAGACTTTAAGATTTAAATCAAGGGGTTGAACAAAAATATATGATTAAACATGTAGGAATTGTAACTGTTTTTATACAAACGCGCTTCATTTCAGGGGCTCAAAAGTAATTTGACAAATAAACATAACCCTAAGTAAAATGTTACTTTTCAATATTTTGTTGAGAATCCTTTGCAGGCAATGACTGCCTGAAGTCTGGAACCCATGGACATCACCAAACGCTGGGTTTCCTCCTTTGTGATGCTTTGCCAGGCCTTTACTGCAGCTGTCTTCAGTTGTTGCTTGTTTGTGGGTCTTTCTGCCTTAAGTTTTGTCTTGAGCAAGTGAAATGCATGCTCGATTAGGTTGAGGTCTGGTGATTGACTCGGCCATTGCAGAATATTCCATTTCATTGCTTTAAAAAACTCCTGGGTTGCTTTTGCAGTATGTTTTGGATCATTGGTGAAGCGCTGTCCAATCAACTTTGCTGCATTTGGCTGAATCTGAGCAGAAAGTATATCCCTATACACTTCAGAATTCATCTGGCTGCTTCTGTCTTTTGTCACATCAACAATAAACACAAGTGACCCAGTGCCATTGGAAGCCGTGCATGCCCATGCCATCACACTGCCTCCACCATGTTTTACAGAAGATGTAGTGCTTTGGATCATGAGCTGTTCCAATTCTTCTCCAAACTTTCTTCTTCCCATCATTCTGGTACAGGTTGATCTTAGTCTCATCTGTCCAAAGAATGCTGTTCCAGAACTGGGCTGGCTTCTTCAGGTGTTTTTTGGCAAAGTCAATTCTGACCTTTCTATTTTTGAGGCTGATTCATGGTTTGCACCTTGTGGTGAATCCTTTGTATTTACTCTCATGAAGTCTTCTCTTTATGGTAGGCTTAGATACTGATACACCTACTTCCTGGAGAGTGTTCTTCACTTGAGTGGATGTTGTGAAGGGGTTGTTCTTCACCATGGAAAGGATTCTGTGATCATCCACCACTGTTGTCTTCCGTGGACGTCCAGGCCTTTTTTATTTCCCAAGCTCACCAGCGCGCTCTTTTTTTCTCAGAATGTACCAAACTGTTGATTTGGCCACACCTAACATTTCTGCTATCTCTCTGATGGATTTCTTCTTTTTTTTTTTCAGCCTCAGGATGGTCTGTTTCACCTCCATTGAGAACTCCTTTGACCGGATGTTGTGTGTTCACAGCAACAGCTTCCAAATGCATACGCCACACCTGGAATCAACTCCAGACCTTTTAACTGCTTAATTGATGACAGGTTAATGATGGAAGAGCCCATGCAGCCTTGTTATTTTTTTTTTTTAGCAGCCTTCTGAGTCAGTTGTCCAATTACTTTTGGTCCCTTGAAAAACGGGGCTACGTATTAAAGAGCTGTAATTCCTCAACCCTTGCTCCAATTTGAATGTGAATACTCTGAAATTACAGCTGAGAGTCTGCACTTTAAGTCCATATTGATTATATAATTGTATCCTGAATATGTTTTTGTAAACAGCTAAAATAACAAAACTTGTGTCACTGTCCAAATATTTTTGGGCCTAACTGTATATACCCATTCCATCTGAATACCGATTTTATCTTTACGCACTTGTATAAAATATTTGAAAAATGTTAACACCATCAGTATAAAGATATTAAATGAATAACAGTCCCTTGGAAGCCTTTAATAAAAGAGAGAAAAACAAAGTTTTATTATTCAATTCAAGAATTTTAGAATGTCTGTTTTAATGTTGTATGTGATTAAAAGTTAGTTTAAATGACAAACTCATATAAATATATTCTTAAACAGGGCATTGAAATGCATGTTTCTTGGCTTCGATTTGTAAACAGTATTTTCTCCAAAAAATGTGTTAGTATTTGAACTTTTTACATCAAAATTTGCAGTGCACTTGAAATTACTATCATCAGAAAAGCAACTACTAATAATAATCTTGCAGCAATCCAACTACTTATTGTTCGAGTCAAATTAACACTCAGCCATTCTACAAACACAAAAGTATACTACATAATAAGGTAAATGTTTAATTATCAGATCAGTTCGCTCAACTTTTATTTTAATACTACTTTATCTCATCACTGGTACCAGCATCCATAATCTTGTACACAAAGTGCAATCCATATTGTTTTCATGATTCTTTTTTTTAAATTCTATGTTGTGTGATGGCCCCTTTGGCCCTCTTATTAATAGCTATTCTCTTTCAGGTAATTGATCGGCGGGGCTGCGGAATTGGCAACTGGATGTACCTGGGTCCAGTGTTTCTGGAAGCCTTAAGAATCTCCCACTCCATTCATTCAGGAGAGGCTCTCTCCTCTCCATTTTGGTTATGTTGTTTGGTTCACTATACAACATGCACTCGCTATATTTCCACACATCCATCACTCCCACACAATTGACTCAGCAGATCTCCACACTTCATCCTTCCTCACTTTAGTTCTTTAATTTGCTTTCACAGAAAAATTATGTTGTCTGCAATCTTTGCCTTTCTCCCCTTTCTTTTGTTACAGCATTGGACCCGGCCGTAACAAATTGGGGACTCGTCCGGAATTAGTTGGGGCTGTAACAGAAAGTAGGGGATCATCTGAGAGGTGAAACCTGGACCACTTCCTTAAGGGGGGAGGTGTTATGGATCCCTCCTCCATAACAAATTAGTGGTGCAGTCTCCTGACACCTTAAGAATAATAATAACGGTTTAGATTTAAATGGTGCTTTACATGTCAAGTGACATCTCAAAGCACTTACAATGAGTCCATTATTCATTCACTCCAGACAGACACTGATAGTGGTAAACTACTTCTGTAGCCACAGCTGTGCTGGGGCAGACTGACGGAAACATGGCTGCAATCTTGGTGCGGTGGCACAGTGGTTAGCACTGCACCAGCACAGCAACTCACCCTTGGCCATGGGATCCCTGGTTCGATCCCAGCCCCTGATCAATAGTGATCTGTGTGGAGTTTGCATGTTCTCCCCGTATCTGCGTGGGTTTACTCCGGGATTTCTCCAGTTTCCTCCCACAGGCCAAAAACATGCAGGTTAGGTTAATTGGAGACTCTAAAGTGGCCCTAGGTGTGAATGTGTGTGTGAATGGTTAAGGGATAGCGCCGTACCGTGGCTGCTTCGTCCATCCAGGTGGATGCCCTCAATTTCCCCTCTGGGGATCAATAAAGTATAAAAAAATTTAAAAATTTAAAAAAAAAATCTGTGTCAACGGCCTCTCCAACCACTACCAAACATTTATACACATTCATACCCAGTGTCATGGACACTGAAGGCAAGGTGGGTAAAGTGTCTTGCCCAGAGACACAACGGCAGGATGGCTGGGCTTAAGGTTCACCTCCACTATTAGCTGAGTGCCAGTAAAGGAATTCCTCTTCGGCTCAGTGGTAAGAGTATATGAGGCTCTAGATCACAGTGTCAAGGGTTAAAATCCTGACCTGGGACACTAGGTGTATCCCAGACCAGGCCTTGCTTGTGTGCAGAAAAGACTTTGTAGGTTTACTGTATGTCTACGTTACCTTAAGCTGGGTTTATGCAGCAGTGACATGTGTCCCTATTGCATCACTGACTGGAGAGGTGCACGTTGGAGACAAAGGCCATAAGAGCTGTGATTGGTCCACTTTGTCTCCTCCTTCACATTTTCTGGTTCTCATTGCTGCTTTGCTCTGCGGAGGCACAACCTCCAAAGCAAGTCAATTAAACAATGGTCCAAATTCAAAAGAATATTGAGGAAGTGAGCACATACAGAACATTTTGTGGCTCATTATAACCCCAGTAATTACAAAAATTTTCAAATAATGGCAGCAGCAGTGGTCACACGCACTGTTTTCTCCAACTTCTCTTTTTCTCTGTGCAACAATCATATGAAAAGCTGCTTTTTCTTAACATTTATCAGCTCCAACTCCATCACAATCTGCTCTTGTCCGTCGCTATTTCAAAAACAAAAAACACGACAAACACAAATCACTCTACACATTGGCTGAAACACATTTTGGTAATGGAACAATGCATTTCACCCAATACACAAGAAAAAATTGCTGATCATTGCATCAGCAACTGACTTCGACATAATGCAGGTGCATAAATCCTGCTCAGGAGTGAAAACGACTATAGGTTTGTCCACCTTGATGATAGAGGGTCATAACGGACTTGAGATCCCAGGTAAAATAGGTAATTCTAGCCTTGGCCCAGTTGGGGCTGTAACAGTTGTAAGTACATTTCTGACAAAAACTGGTCATATTGAGGCCTATCTGTTTTTGTTAATAAATAATCCATAACCTGCTTTTATGCTCCAGTCTTTCTCTAATCTTATGACTTAGAGATTTGAAAGCCGATGGTTGGTGAATATGTCGCTGGTTATACGTCATTGCTTAGTCAACACTGGATGCACTTAATCAACACTGTTAATGTTGCATTTGTTTTATCTTGTATTCTAGTAAGCAAATAAGTTGTATCAGCTTTCACAAGCTAGACAACTTAGCTGAACAAAGACTTAGGGAAAAGTTTGAGTTTTTGTTGCTAGCATAATGCTATAGAACTTGAACTAGAAACAATGGAATAGCCACAGACCTACCAAGTTGTGAGATTGCATGCAGACTTCAACTCAACACAAGATAATGAAAATATCTAATACTGCCTGCAGCTACTGTCTGTGCTCAGCACTCCTTGTGCTGTTTATGATCCTAGTTATTTTGTCGGTGACTAATGGGACTGTACTCTTGATTTATTTGGTACAAATGCATATTTGAATGAGCTTGAGACAAATTTAAAATACAAAATTAACTTCAAGTAATTAAGAAGCCTATTTTTTTTTCATCTGGCTTATTCATTGTGTTTTGTCACAGTTTAGTTTGGTCTTTGATTTTCATATAGTTATTATTCATAATAATGCTGCTGAGGGAAACAATCACTATCAGACAGGTTAAAAAAAATATCTCTGTTGTTTTCTGTTCATGAGTTTGCTCTCCTGTCTTCTTTACTTGTTTCATGTTTTTTTTATATATTTGCTGAAACACCACCAATGTATCCACCTTAGTTCCCCCTTCTTTTCCTAAGTTTGCTCTTATTTAATTCGTTTTGCAACATCCAGATAAGCAAACTCAATCTCCCTCTCGGCAGGGCAAGTCCTAATGAACTCCTCCCTCTGGTATGCGCAGTTCAGATACCTCCATATGCCAGTCATCTCTGCTGGGATTTCAAAGCCACGATATTTCTTGGCTACAACCTGATTTATAAAAAAGCCAGAAAAGAAGAAGATTTAAATACAACTGTCATCAGTTTATGAGAAGTGAAAGTTTCAAGCTGCTCAAACCTTTAGGATGTGTAATTTAGGCAGTAGATTACAGTCAGCCAGAGTGAGGTTGGGTCCATCTAGGAAGCTCCTGGAGGACTCGGGTAAGTCTCCAGAAGCATCAGCATCAATTTCTTCAGAGAGAGGAGTCCTCAGGAAGTCATCAAGACGCCTTAGAGACTTTAAAAAAGCTTTCTCTAAAGCTTGATTTATAGCAGAGGGAGAAAAGGAGAGAAAAAAGTAAAATATATTTTCCCAAAGCATAAACTCGTGCTATGGAGGGCCAAGAGGCTGCACATTTGACCTCACTGAATTTCTTACCACTGATTGCTGATCAGTGAAAACACCTGTTGAAGAGACTGGGTGGAAGATGCAGGGTCTTGACCCTCCATAGCATGTGTAGTGTGGCCTTGAGTTCCAATTTATAAAATCATTTTTTGCTGAAGAAAAATTGTTTCAACTGCTAATTCTGGGCATGAACTGCTTCTATCATCCAAGGACCAGAGTTGTAACACTATCCATTGGCCATAAAGTGGAAGTTAATCCATTCTCCAAGACTTAGTCATCCTCCCTTTTCTGCTCTTTGGCAAAGGAATGTTTCAAATTGACAGATTTATGGGTGACATAATCCAGACATGGGGAATCAAGATTCTCCAGTAAACAACCAGACAGTTCCACAGTGCCATCTGGTGGACGAATCAGGGATATTTAATATTTTTCTCTTTGTAGTGGAAGTTATGCAACATGGATAAATAAACTAATTCATATCCTTTCTCTCAAGACAGTATCCGCTACTGAAGATCTGATTGAACTCTAAGGACGGACAATTGGGTTTCAAATGCTTTTATTAATATGATTTGATATGTGTTGCTTTATTTTCAGGAAGAAATTTAATTCTTGCATGCTTACTATTACAAATTAATTATGGTTACAATATAGACATTGTATGTTATTATTATTGAGTAGAATATCTTAGTCACTAAAGTTGAAGGAATTTATGCTTTATTCAGCACACATACATTAAGGAGGGTCTCACTTCTCATATCAAATGTCTCTATCTCTGCTCTGTGGGAGACCCCCACCTCAGAAACTTTAACTGACCAATAGCACTCCAGGCTTTAGTGCATTTTCCTTTTTAGGTCGAGTTTATGACTTTTGTTGAACAAAGCTCAAATGTAATTGGTTCAGCTCAGTTCCATGAAATTCAGTGAGATTCTGCACACACCTAAAGAAAAAAAACTTTACTTTGTTCAGTTTTTGGGCATTGGTCAAGCTGTAAGGAGCCTTCTTTGCTCTCTTATTTTTTCCCTATCTTTAACTAGGTCCAGAGCCTGTCATGCTCTGTGAAAATCCTGTTTCTTTGCTTTAAGATTCACTTTCCCTTATTTTAATCTTTTCTTTAAATCACCGCTCAAGAAGATTTTGTTTGATTTTTTCTAAGCTTAAACCAACTCATTCAAGCCACATACATTGGGAAAAATGGATCTGTGGCGTGTTTTTGTCCCAATTTGACTTTCTGATCGGACTTTGCACAATAAACCAATTCCTTCTTCAGTGTATAAGAGAGGACCTCACCCAGCTTGCTGGAGAACAGCCGATTGTGATCTCAGGAGCATGGCCTTGTGGGAGAATCTGTCCATCAGCCTCTCCAGCAACAGAATCCACGGACATCTAGCTGAATCAAGGTTGGCACATGGGGGTCCTGCTACCACCCGGGACGTGATCTGACTCTGTGGCTAATGGTCTGTTGTTTAATTTAAACTTCATTTTTCAGAATATTCCTGGTATAAGTTGTTTAAACTTAATGTCATGCAAACCCCCATCGGAATTTCAAAATGCATTTTGGCGTTTCATTAATTTACGTTCTTTTTCAGAGTAATGTCAATTTTCTCTCTTTTTTTTTTTTTTATAAATGGCTAATCATCATTTTCTTCATAAAATTGCATCCACTTTTCTTAACCAGTGCTATTTTATGGTTTTCCAATTTTCAGTATACTGACAAATTAAACTACACTTTATTTGGTTCCAAAAATGTTTGATTCATAGGTTACACTCAGTAACTCAATGACAGTCTACGTATAATGCCCATAATACATGTTGAATTCTCTGTTTTAAAGTTATCCAAATGTGTTAACCTATTCTGACATTTCTTATTAAACCATTGAAATACATATGGGAGTTATTCTTTGATTTCATGTCCATCTTCTTGATTATCAGGAGTCAAGAACTCACAAGGGTTTGTTTTTGAGACTGATTCATAACTGGTACAAATAAAGAATTGCTAATAAAATTGTCCATTATTTGGACTGGTGCCCTACGAGGACCTGAGTGTAATGAAAATAAATCTTCATTCTTACTCACATTCATATTTACATTAATACTTGTACCAACATTAATATACCTATAAACCCATAAATCCGCTACACATGACTGTGACATACCTGTTTTAAACCTACATCTGATGGTGCAGTTTATGTATATATTTGCTCTTCTGTTTATAAATACAAGTATTTTGTTGGAACTTGGAGCCCTCTTACCATCATTGATGTCTTTTCTTGTGTTTTTAATGTAAGCTGAGAACTTTGCGAAGACGTCAATTCCAGCTGTATTGGCTTCAGGATGTTTGGCAGCCAGTCTGGGGTATCTGGTTTTAAAGACGTGAAAAAAATAAACTAAATAATTTACATGCAGTTTTTCTCTTCCATTATCTTGTAGAGTTTGTGTTTCCTGGTTTGGTTTGAAATTGTATTTCTTTACTTTTTATAATTTATTTTTGGGGTTTTAAGCTTATTTTAGATGGGGCAGTGAAGAGAGACAGGAAATTGGCTTATCATCAGGAAGAGAAACATGCAGGGAAGACTGCTCTGCCCAGGTCTCAGGGGTGGTGATTGTTGAGAGATCTTTGAGCATTGGAAAAATGGCCAGATCTCTCAACAATTTTAAAATGACATCTCACCCCGTATCTCACGGAGCGGTGAATGATTAAGAACATAGCAATTTTGGGGTTTCATCAAGGCTCGTAAGGTTGCCAAACAGTTTTTAAGGTCCCAAAAAGTTTTGAAAAGGTTTTGTTTTGGCAAGTGTATTTTTCCACAAACAGTTGTAACAAATTTTCCAACAGCTGTAACACGTGCCGCTACAGTTCGTTTTGGTTCACTAAGTAGAGAACATGAGTAACTGTAAAGATGCACTCCAGTGGTTATAAATCCCCTATAAAAATAAATCTACATTGTATAAAATGGTATCTTATGCATTTTTTATAGATAGATAGATAGATACATAGATAGAAAAAAAACCTCTTTCATTGTCATTCAGATTCTGTCAAAATCCCGACCCCAAATGCCAGAATCGGTGACTAGGCCCAACCCACATACCACAAGGCTAATAGTGGCTAGCGCTACTTTAAACAGCATAACTTCTGTGATAAAAAAGACTTACCAGTTGAAGGACATGACCAGTTGTATGAACGATAATGACTGAAACTGCATGGGTCCTTAAAAGCAGTTTAATGGTAAAATCCATCTTAATTTGGGTCTAGTTTTCAAAGCAGTTTGTTAAAAAATGCTAACTAGCCTGGAGGATAGCTTCAGTTAGGTCAGAGAGTCCTGATTGGCTCAACATTATGCATGTGCCAGCTTCATGCATAGTTACTAACTAACTAACTAACTAACCTGCACTTATATAGCGCTTTTCTAGTCACAAAGACCACTCAAAGCGCTTTCATTAATACTAACCCTCTATTCTAAGGGCCTATAGGAAACAGATATCTAGGGACAATTTAGAACAGCCAATTAACCTAACATGCATGTCTTTACCTAGGGCCACTTTAGAGTCTCCAATTAACCTAACCTGCATGTTTTTGGCATGTGGGAGGAAACCGGAGAAATCCCGGAGTAAACCCACGCAACACGGGGAGAACATGCAAACTCCACACAGATCACTGTTGGTCGGGGGCTGGGATCGAACCACCAAAAACCCTCTGTCTCAGCTTGTCTTTTCTCAGGGGGTGGGGCTTAATTGAAACTTTACAGAAAAAAAACAGACATGACACATTTGAGCAATTTCACTCTTGATATGTCTTGTAAGTCATAAAAAACATGTTACAGATATGTTAACGAGAAAAAAAACTCAATTTTTGGCAGAGTATCACTTCAAGACCCTTTACAACAAAACTGTTGGCGACCTTAAAAACTTTGTGCGAACTGTTTTGCAACCTTTTACAAACCCTGATGAAATCCAAAAAGCACAGCAGTCTTGAATGTTCTTCACCCTTCCCTGTTCTGTGAGATACCAGCTTGATTTTCATCAACATTTGTCAGAAAAGTTGGCAAATTCCAAAATTTTCACATTCATCAATATTCACCACTCCATGAGATACTGTACTACCTTTAGCAATCGCCAAGATTTCTCAATGATCCTTCAGTGATCTTCAGTGATCTCCACGGTCAACAAGGTTTTGACTCAGTCCAAAACAATCTCTCAACAATCACCAAAGGGAAGTGATGTCTCAACAAACTCTCAAGGAATAATCTCATCAATCTCCTAACATTCTCTCAGTACTCTCCGCCACGGACTTTCAACGAACTCTATTGGTCTTTCATCAAACGCTCAGCAATCTCTCATTGATCTTTCAGCCATCTCTAACTTTGCTGTGGAAACATTTGGTGTTCATTGAAAGATCACTGAGAGACCATTGGACAATCAATTACATCGCTGAGCGGTGTAGGAGCGCTCAAAGAGCGCTCAGCGGTCTCACTGATCTCCCACTGATGAAAGATCAGTGGGAGATCACTGAGCATTCCAAGAAAGACAAACAAAATTCATTGAAAAACCATGGTGGAGATCACTGAGAGATCATTGGGACTGACTGATGAAGTATATCTTTAGAATAGGGGATGATGATGACTGCGCCTTCAAATGTGTACCTTGGCGGAGTCAGGTTCTCTTCCAGGAATTCCTCTATTTTATTGACATCAACTTTGACCTCTCCATTAAACGTTACAAAAGGAGGATTGGTCCCTGGAGCAAGGTCCTGCAGGTCAGCTGGCTTCCTAACAATAGAAAATTCAGATGCAGTATACAGCAGCATTAGGATTCATCTTTCACTTTCTCTTTGACAGACTAATAACCGTTACATACAGACAACAAAAGCTTTTCACTTTTTCTAAATAGTGGCCACTCTGTCAAAATAAATTGTAGCAAACTTGAACAGCTGTTACTCAATACAGCTGAATAAAAAATGTATAAATATGTATAATTACCGTTTGAGATCGACTGTTGTGACATTAAAGATGACTCCTTTGAGCCACAAGATCATAAAAAGCCTCTGAGAGAAAGGACAGTTGCCAATGCTCTCTCCATCACTTCCTGCCTAAATAAAAAGACACATGCATAAGAAATGACCACAGGAACAGTATCAAAATCAAAAGAAACTTTCAATCTGGTAATACAATGTGATTGTCATGGGGCGGCACAGTGGTGGAGTGGTTAGCACTGCGGCAGCACAGTAACTCACCCTTGGCCGGGGGATCCTGGGTTTGATCCCAGCCCCCGACCAACAGTGATCTGTGTGGAGTTTGCATGTTCTCCTTGTGTCTGCATGGGTTTACTCTGGGATTTCTCCGGTTTCCTACCACATGCCAAAAACATGCAAGTTAGGTTAATTGGCATCAACTGGGGATTCTAAATTCTCCTTAGGTATGACTGTGAGAGTAAGATTGCTGTCTGTCTCTCTGTGTTGGCCCTGCGATGGACTGGCGATCTGTCCAGGGTGTACCCTGCCTCTCACCCAAAGATGCTGGTATAGGCTCCAGCTCCCACTGCGACCCAAAAAGGATTAAGCAGAAGAAGATGAATGAATGAATGAATGAATGAATGAATGATGTGATTGTCATTCCACACTTCTAAATCCATGCAAAAAGCACATTAAGAACATTAAGAAGCCAAATGACAGCAGAAATGGTTAGTCAGAAACAGCACAAAAAGAAAAGCAATAGAGTCAGAGTAATGGTTTGGGTTAAGGTTTGGAAAAGGTGAGGGTGTACAGTTCCTGGCAAAAAATTATGTAATCATCACTCTTGGAGGATGTTCATTCAGTTGTTTAATTTTGTGAAAAATAAACCAATCAAGGACATGTCACAAAACTATTTTTAGTCAAAATTCCGACCTTCTGGCTTTAAGAAACATTAATAAAAAGAATGTTGTTGTGGTCAATTGCATTATTTTTTTTTATTAGATCAAGCAGAGAAAAAAATGGAATCACTCCATTCTGAGGAAAAATATATGGAATCACCCTGGAACTAGCAGTCCTAAAACAAATACCTGCATCCAATTAAATCTGATGATTAGTCTGTAGTTAAAAAAGGACTTTTGTGCGCCTTGGTGAGCTGTCGTATTAAGGTGATAAACATGAATCATGTCTCCAACATGAGAAATGTCAGTTGAAACAAAGGAGAGGAATGTAAAACTTCTTCAAGAAGATAAATCATCACAGAATTTAGCAAAAGATGTTAGATGTTCCCAGTCAGCTGTGTCTAAAATCTGGACCAAGTACAAACAAAATGGTAAGGTTGTAAAAGGGAAGCATACTGGTAGACCAAGAAACACATCAGGATAGATAACTTAAAGCATGTCTTGATAACAGAAAATGAACAACAAAACAAATGAGAAGAAACTGGAATCAATGTCTGCGACCAAACTGTCAGAAATCGCCTGAAGGAAATGGGATTTACATACAGAAAAACCAAATGAAAGCCATCATTAAGACCTAAACAGAAATAAACAAGGTTACAGTGGGCTAAAGAAAAGCACTGATGGACCGTGGATGACTGGATGAAAGTGATATTCAGTGACGAATTACAAATTTGCATTGGGCAAGGTGATGACTCTGGAACTTTTGTTTAGTGTTTTTCCAATGAAATTTATGAAAATGGCTGCTTGAAGAAAACAAATTTCCACAATCACTGATGATATGGGGTTGCATGTCGCGTAAAGGTATGGGGAAGATGGCAGTCATTAGATCTTCAATAAATGCACAAGTTTACACTGAAATGTTGGACATGTTTCTTATTCCATCAATTGAAAAAATGTTTGATGATGATGACAGCATTTCCAGGATGATAATGCATCTTGTAATAGAGCAAGAAGCATGACAATTTTCCTTCAAGAAAGACATATCGAGCTGTATTTTCATGGTCATCAGTACGTCTCTGCACCAGACTTCCTGCCTTATGCCAATGTTGTTTTATTTTTGTTTGTTTCTGTCAGCGCATTGTCTGTTTTTACACATTGCATCATGCCACCTAATTACTAGTAGACTGCGCAGCCTTTGCACTTGGAAGAGTGGTGCTCATTTCAAAGAGGTGTATCTCATGTGCATTGGTATTATGGTGCATTTTATGACAATGCGCTTTTGATCAGGAAAAAGGAGGTTTGTCGTCAGAAGCACATTATTTAATGCTATTTCAGTGGCATGCTTTGAAATTGTGCAGCTCTGGACCTCAGGAGTTCATGAGGAAACAGCATGCAGTGGTATTTTCTATTATTTTAAGGAAGAGAGCTTTAATAGTTATAATTTAATATCCCATCATTTTAATAATAATATGATAAACTTTATACAGCGGGGAAACTAAGTATTGAACGCATCAACATTTTTCTCATTAACATATTTCTGAGGGAGCCACTGACATGAGATTTTCACCTGAAATCAGTAACAACCCAAGTAATCCATACGTACAAAGAAATCAAGGCAACTTTGTTCACAAAACAAGTTATATTTAATAAAATGGAATTACACAGTGAATAAGTATTAAACACGCTGGTGAAATTCATTTAATATTTAGTAGAAAAGCCTTTGTTGGTAATAACAGCTTCCAGATGCCTCCTGTATGGAGAAATTAGGTGCAGGCATTGTTCAGGAGTAATTTTATCCCATTCTTTCATACAAGCTGTCTTCAAACCTTGAAGGTTCCATGGGTGTCTTCTATGAACCCTGATCTTCAGTTCATTGCATAGATTTTCAATTCAATTCAGGTCAAGTGACTGACTGGGCCATTCTAGCAGCTTTATCTTCCTTCTCTGGAGACAGTTGAGAGTTTCCTTGGCTGCGTGTTTGGGATCATTGTCTTGCTTAAATGTCCACCCATAAGAAGGCAGACCCCTCATATTCATATTAGTACTGTATCAAATCTTACAGTTTTAATGATCAGACTCAGATCAAAAGACATTACATTCAATTGATGTGTAAGCAGGTGAAATGATCAACAAGTGTCAAATATGATATTAAGATAAGATAAGATAAGATAAGATAAGCCTTTATTAGTCCCACAACGGGGAAATTCCAGGATTGCAACAGCACAGGGATAGC
Source organism: Pholidichthys leucotaenia (assembly GCA_020510985.1). NCBI lineage: Eukaryota > Metazoa > Chordata > Actinopteri > Cichliformes > Pholidichthyidae > Pholidichthys > Pholidichthys leucotaenia. The sequence goes on from CM035845.1 coordinate 291,976,489, forward strand.
AACACTCAGAGCAACAATCAGAAGGCAAGAAGAAAAAAAAAAAACAAGCAAGCAAGAGCAGCTAATAAACATATGTACGTATTACTATAAAATATATATATATACACACACACACAGACACACAGTGCAGAGCATTGTAGCTGGATGGAATAAATATATGAATATATGAACACACAGTGCAGAGCATTGTAGCTAGATGGAATAAATATGTAAATATATAAACACCCACAGTACGGAGCATTGCAGCTAGGTGGAATAAATATGCAAGTATATAAACACACACAGTGCGGAGCAATGTAGCTAGATGGAATAATATGTAGATATATAAATATATAAACACCCACAGTACGGAGCATTGTAGCTAGATGGAATAAATATGCAAATATATAAACACACACAGTGCAGAGCATTGTTGCTAGATGGAATGAAACAGCATAACCGTCTACTTAGTTATCCTACATGGTATGATTATGTGCCCATACATATTCTCACCCTCCATAGCGACCGGTATGTTCCTAGTTGTATGCCGGAGAGGACCATTGTGTAAGTCTATTGCATCTTTTGCATTCAAAAAACTATTAGTTTGTTACGTCTTTTTGCTATCTCTGCGAGCAGCCCTGCTTAGGTTGTACAGTCTGACAGCCGTTGGTAGGAAGGACCTACGAAACCTCTCGGTTGTGCACCTGGGATGATGTAGTCTGCTGCTAAATGAGCTCCTCAGTGCATTCAGTATGTCCTGCATAGGGTGGAACTCGGACTCCAGCAGAGATGACAGTTTAGCCACCGTCCTTCTCTCTCCTATCTCCTCCATCGGATCAAGGCGCTGCCCCAGGACAGAGCTAGCTTTCTTAATCAGTTTGTTCAGTCTCTTCCTATCGGCTGCAGTAATGCCACTGCCCCAGCAGACCACTCCAAAAGTGATGGCTGATGCCACCACCGTGTCATAGAATGACTTCAGCAGCGCCCCTTGTACACCAAAAGACCTGAGTCTCCTCAGCAGGAACAGCCTGCGCTGTCCCTTCTTGTAGAGTGCATCAGTATTGTGTGACCAGTCTAGTTTATTGTTCAGATGAATACCCAGGTACTTATAGGATGTCACCATCTCGATGTCTGTTCCCTGTATATTTACTGGTACTGTGAGGGGCTGCCCATGCCTGCGGCAGTCCACCACCAGCTCCTTAGTTTTCCTCGCGTTGATCTGGAGGCAGTTCCGATGGCACCAGTCCACGAAGTCCTGGATAAGCCCTCTGTACTCAGCTTCATCTCGATTGGAGATGAGGCCAACGATCGCAGAGTCATCAGAGAACTTCTGTAGATGGCAGTGTGTTGTGTTGTGTGAGAAGTCCGCAGTATAAAGAGTGAACAGGAAGGGAGCCAGCACCGTTCCCTGGGGGGCCCCCGTGCTACTGATGATCGTGTCGGACACACAGTCCCGGGTTCTCACAAACTGAGGCCGGTTCGTGAGGTAGTCCAGGATCCATGATGACAGGTGCTGGTCCTCCCCTGCGCGCAGCAGCTTGTCCTTCAGGATCATCGGTTGGATGGTGTTGAAAGCACTGGAGAAGTCAAAGAACATGATCCTCACCATATTCCCGGGCTTCTCCAGGTGGGACAGAGAACGGTGAAGGAGGAAGATCACCGCATCCTCCACCCCAATGCCATGCTGGTAGGCGAACTGGAGTGGATCCATCGCTGGTTCCACCAGGGGGCGGAGGTGAGCAAGGAGCAGTCTCTCCAGGGTCTTCATCAAGTGGGACGTCAAGGCCACCGGTCTGTAGCTGTTCAGGTCTTTGGGGTGGGAAGTTTTTGGTACAGGTACCACACAAGATGTTTTCCACAGCTGTGGTACCCTCCCCAGTTTCAGGCTCATGTTGAAGATATACGTCACAATCCCACACAGCTGGTCTGCACAGGACTTGAGGAGCTTTGCGCTGATGCCGTCCGGTCCCGGCGCCTTCCTCGCCTTGATCTTCCTCAGCTCCGTCCTCACCTGGGTCCTGGTCAGGGTCAGGATGGGGGGCTGTGTGTTGGGAGTGGGGGGGTGTTGGTAGAGTGGGGAGTGGGCAGCAGGACTTGATTTCTTTAGAGGCAGCAGTGGTTGTTGTGCAGTCAGGGGGGAGGGCGGTTGGACAAATCTATTGAAAAACAGATACAGGTTGTTCGCCCACTCCCTGCCCCCTGTGGCCTGGGGGGAGGTATTCTGGAGCCCCGAGATGGTTTTGAGGTTTCTCCAGACCCCGCTGATGTCGCTCTGTTGCAGCTTGTCCTCCATCTTCTTCCTGAAGCTGTCCTTGCCTTCTCTGATCTTTCTCCTCAGCTCCCTCTGTACGGACTTCAGCATCTCCCTGTTCCCCGACCTGAAGATCCTCTTCTTCTCTCTCAGAAGTGTTTTTATCTCAGGGTTGATCCAGGGTTTGTTGTTTGAGTGACGCCGTATGGTCTTGGTGGGAACGGATTTGTCCACACAGAAGCTGAGGTAGCCCGTGAAGGTGTGAATGAGGCCATCGATGTCCTCACCATGTGGATCGCAGAGCTGCTTCCAGGCGGTGGCTTCAAAACAGCCCTTTAGGGTGTCCATTGTCTCCTCAGACCATAACTCCACAGTGTGCATGGCCGGAGGTTGTCTGTGCACTAGGGGTTTGTACACCGGCCGGAGATGAACCAAGTTGTGATCCGATCTCCCGAGTGGGGGTAGTTGTGATGAGGTGTACGCCTCCTTAGTGTTTGCGTAGAATAAATCCAGTGTTTTATTGTCTCTAGTGTGGCATGTGACATACTGGGTGAACGTGGGTAGAATGGGAGACAGTGAAACATGGTTGAAATCGCCTGAGATGAGGAGAAGAGCATCTGGGTGTTCTGTCTGCAGCCTGCTGGTTACTGAATGGATGACGTCACGTGCTGTCCCAGCGTTCGCCGTCGGATTTGCATAAACAACAATGCAGATCACGTGTGAGTGTTCTCTCGGGAGATATGTAGGCCTCATGCTAACAGCTAGCAACTCAATGTCTTTGCTGCAGTGTCGTTGTTTAACAGTGATATGTCCCGGTCTGCACCAGTTGTTGTTAACATACATGATCACTCCACCGCCCCTAGCCTTGCCACTGTCTGGTGTTCGGTCAGCTCGTATCATGTGAAAACCCTCCAGCTCAATGTTAGCATCTGCTGCTAGTTCAGTTAGCCACGTCTCAGTAAACAAAAGGAGAGAGCACTCCCGGTATGTGCTATCATAACGGGAGATAGCCGCTAGCTCATCTAACTTTCCCAGTATCGACCGTACATTTCCCATGACAACAGATGGAAGGGAGGGTCTGTACCTTATATTTTTTGTCCTCCGCCTTACTCCAGCCCGGCAGCCGCGGCGTTTTCGCCTCAGTTCACTCGGTATGTCGAGTTTTTCCAATGGGACCGGGTGGCGGTTGAATGCTAGCAGCTGTTCTCTGCTGTATCGTATCCTGCTATAGACAGTGGCTCCGTCCACCGGCTCAGGAGACATTTAGGACGATCTGTGTGTCCGTGATATAAGTGGGAATCTGTTAACCAGTAACAGATTCCTGAGCAGAAGAGTGTAATCACATTTGTGGAACCAAGGAAACCTTAGTATGAATTTGTAACTGTGATGAAAATGGAGACTGAAATAACTGTAACCAAAAGATGAAGAAAACTGGATGAAAATTTTATGAAAAAAATTATAAAAGCTAATTATATGGAAAAGAAATTCTGAGTTACTTTAATAATAAAAACGGAATTTAATGAAAAGAGGACTATTGTTTCTCTTTAATTCTATAGCTTTGATCAGAGTTATGAACTAGTTTTAAACCTGAGACAAATTATATACTTTAAGGCAATGGACATCGCGTTAACTCAGCAGATGAAACAAAGGAATCTTGTTCACATGTCTTTTGTGTTAATTTTCCAGCTGGATCCTCCACTGAAGCTTTATTTGAAGATTATACTGCAGAATATCTGCCAGCAGATATTTCTTCCCAGGGACAAGCAGTCAGGAGCTGAGGTCTGGCGACGATGATGAGGCTGCTGGCCACGGAGTATGCCATGTGGACAGCACGAGAATTTTTTAGCAGCTTCCTCGGGTCCAAATAACTTGAAGATAGTTCAAAGTCTGATCAAAGTCACAGAATTGCAGAGACAAAATTTTTAAAAAATTATTCAAGCCACGAAATCCGAGTTCTTCAGATGTTGTGGGGGTTGGCTAAAGCAGCTTCCAGTGTGAGGAAAAATGATCAGTCCACTTTAAAACACGGTGAGTAAAGAATAATCAATAGGAAAAAGTTTAACAGAATAAAATAGAAAAACGTCTGTGAACACAGAGTTTCACTCCATATAAAAGAGAAGTTTGAGCTCAAAACAGAAGAAAAAGTATTTTTCCAGGACATTTGAAGGAAAGAGAATTCAAGGCAGGACACAGACTTAGACAAACTTCCAGAAAGAACAACTCTGAACTAGGGCGTTCCTCACTTGAAATGAGTAAGTTTTCAGGGGAAAAACTTGACTGACATGAGAGGGAACCAACTGTCTACCATCGCGGGAGAATCGAATGAACTCTGGTCCAATAAGAAAACAGTCCTTTGTCTGTAACTGACCAATAGAATGAAAGGGGGTGTTGTCCAACAGAGACTGGCTGGTGATTGGCTGAGCCAGTCGAATAACTTGAGTAAGCTTTCCCAGTAGGATGAAACACATCTTGATTACAATAAAAAGTCACTTGTAAATACAATCTAAGCTAACTTCAGTGATTCATGACTAATTTTCAGTGAGCATGCACTTTCATAAACTTAGTCCTTCTATAATTAACATGCATTAGAATAAGGTTCATTTAAGCATTTTCAAACATGCAACACATTTAAAATCAATGATTAATGAAACATTTCCAACCCATCATTGTCCAACACAGAGGCGGTCATCTTCAACAGTGTTCTGAGCAGTATTTCCTGGAAAAATATCAAAGTCTTGAGGAGAGAGGATTATTTCAGGCTGATAAAACAAAAATCCCAATGTTGATTAGATCCAACATGTTCCTGAGTTGAACAGAAAGGGGCAATGTTGAGCTGTGGATAATTCCTAGAGACATTTGGAATTCATTCAATGTATCTGGAATGTCTTAAACAGTACCTGAAGCATAAAACTGCCTGGTTGGGGAAGAAGTTCCGGGATTTATGATTGCAGACAAAATCCATTCCTGGCACGAAATGGGATCCTTATCGTCCCTTTTACCATGGAATGTGTTTTCAAACTGTGGTTCTTAGGTGAACGAAACAATTCTTGACCAGATTTTTGGGTGAAACAGTTTCGTTAAGGTGAAGAGTAACTTTATAGATTAGAGCCAAAGGGACTGATGCAACACAGTCATTCAATTTCAGTATCTGTTAAAATCCAACACAAACACACCACACTTTACTTAACCTATGAGCATGTATGTTGCCAAACTGCGACATAACCCCTAGTGGTCAAGAGTGGTAAATATTTTTTGTCAATAAAATAGTTCAGATTTCCAAGGCTATAACTTGAAAGTGGTAAGAGATAATGGCTTACTGTCATATAGAAAGATGTAAAATATGATCCAAAGTTTCAGATAGGAATACATTTACGCATCTAATTTGCATAATGCCACGGCACCTCTTTAAATTCCATAACTCAGTCAAAACTGGACTTTGGATGTATTTACACAAAAAAAATGGTTCAGTCTTTTGATACCGTTTTTTGTACAGAGGTACCTCATCATCTTATCTTCAAAGTACATGAACAAGAAATCAGTACATTTTAAAAAAAAGAAAAACAGAAATTTCTCATTAACTTTTGACAAAGTCAGAGTGAGAAGGCAGGTGCAGTGCCGCGCTCTGCCACTAGGGGCACGCAAATTCTCACACTCAAAGGGTTAATGGGGTACAGATTAGATGAACACCTAAACCAATATTTTTATTAACAAGGAAAATTCTAAAACTATTGTTATGCTCATCACTACAGTGGTGTGAAAAAGTGTTTGCCCCCTTCCTGATTTCTTATTTTTTGTATGTTTGTCACACGTACATGTTTCAGATTATCAAACAATTTTAAAGATTAGACAAAGATAACACAAGTAAACACAAAATGCAGTTTTTAAATAAAGGTGTTTATTATCAAGGGGGAAAAAATCCAAATCTACATGGCCATGTGTGAAAAAGTGATTGCCCCTTAAACCTAATAACTGGTTGGGTCACCCTTAGCAGCAACAACTGCAATCAAGCGTTTGCGATAATTGGCAATGAGTCTTTTACAGTGCCTTGGAGGACTTTTGGCCCACTCATCTTTGTAAAATTGTTGTAATTCAGCCACGTTGGAGGGTTTTCGAACATGAGCTACCTTTTTAAGGTCATGTCACAGCATCTCAATCTGATTCAGGTCAGGACTTTGACTAGGCCACTCCATAGTCTTCATTTTGTTTTTCTTAAGCCATTCAGACGTGGACTTGCTGGTGTGTTTTGGATCATTGTCCTGCTGCAGAACCCAAGTGTGCTTCAGCTTGAGGTCACAAACAGATGGCCAGACATTCTCCTTCAAGATTTTTCAGTTGACAGCAGAATTCGTGGTTCCATTTACCACAGCAAGTCTTCCAGGTCCTGAAGCAGCAAAACAGCCCCATACCATCACACTACCACCACCGTATTTTACTGTTGGTATGATGTTCCTTTTCTGAAATGCTGTGTTACTTTTATGCCAGATGTAATGGGACACACAGCTTCCAAAAATTTCAACTTTTGTCTCGTCAGTCCACAGACTATTTTCCCAAAAGTCTTGGGAATCCTCAAGATATTTTCTGGGAAAACTGAGATGAGCCTTTATGTTTTTTTTGTTCAGCAGTGGTTTTGATTTCGGAACTCTGCCATGCAGGCCATTTTTGCCCAGTGTCTTTCTTATGGTGGAGTCATGAACACTGACCTTAACTGAGGCAAGTGAGGCCTGCAGTTCTTTGGATGTTGTTGTGGGGTCTTTTGTGTCCTCTTGGATGAGTCGTTGCTGTGCTCTTGGGGTAATTTTGGTCAGCCACTCTTAGGTAGGTTCACCACTGTTCCATGTTTTTGCCATTTGGGGATAATGGTTCTTACTGTGGTTTGTTAGAGTCCCAAAGCTTTTGAAATGGCTTTATAACCTTTTCCAGACTCATAGATCTCAGTTACTTTTTCTCATTTGTTCCTGAATTTCTTTGAATTGCAGCATGATGTGTAGCTTTTGAGGATCTTTTGGTCTAATTCACTTTGTCAGGCAGGTCCTATTTAAGTGATTTCTTGATTGAGAACAGGTGTGGCAGTAATCACACCTGGGTGTGGCTAGAGAAATTGACCTCAGCTTTCCAAAGATGTGAAAAACCACAGTTCAACTTATGTTTTAGTGGGGGGGAGGGTCGCTTTTTCACACAGGGCCATGTAGGTTTGGAATTTATTTTTTACCCTTAATAATAAACACCTTCATTTAAAAACTGCATTTTGTGTTTACTTGTGTTATCTTTGTCTAGTATTTAAATTAGCTTGATGATCTGAAACATTTAAATGTGACAAACATACAAAAAATGAGAGATCAGGAAGGGAGCAAACACTTTTTTACACCACTGTACATCACATCAAAAAAAAATTCCAAACATAATCAAATTCAACCAAAGAAATTTTAAACAAATTTGACCATCGCTGACAGTTAATGCAACCAAAATGTTTCTGAATGCAATGATCTTCTCACACATCGACTACTGTTTTACCAACTGGTCACTTACTGGTGTAACCATAACCAAACCCATTGAATCTTTATACAAAAAAGCCATAAAAATCCTTGACAAGAAAGATCCCACATATCCTTACTGTAACATTTACAAAAAATACAATCTTCTGTCTTTTGAAAATCACAAAACTCTCAAATTTGCCTGTTCTCTTTATAAAATATTAAATGGCTATGCACCACCCTGGAAGAATATGTTAAACTCAGAACTGTCACCAGTACAACCACCAGAACAATCACTAAAGGAGACTGTGAGGTCCCCCACAGATGCTCCACATTTGCTCAATCTGTGCTATCAGTGAGGGGCACCAAGATCTGGAAAAACATACCACCTGCAATCAGAGAATGTACCACACTAAACACTTTTAAGGCGCATTGTAAAAATTGACTTTTAAACAACCAAAACTGTACCCATAACTAGTGGTTTGTCTGCAGCATACACATACAGTATATACAGTGGTGTGAAAAAGTGTTTGCCACCCTTCCTGATTTCTCATTTTTTTGTATGTTTGTCACACTTAAATGTTTCAGATTGTCAAACAAATTTTCAGCCGTGGACAAAATTGTTGGTACCTCTCTGTTAATGAAAGAAAAACCCACAATGGTCACAGAAATAACTTGAATCTGACAAAAGTGGTAATAAATAAAAATTCTATGAAAATTAACCAATGAAAATCAGACAATGCTTTTGAATTGTGGTTCAGCAGAATTATTTTAAAAAACAAACTCATGAAACAGGCCTGGACAAAAATGATGGTACCCCTAGAAAAGATTGAAAATAATGTGACCATAGGGACATGTTCAACCAAGATCCATCAATCCATTCATCTTCTACCGCTTTTCCGGAGGTCCGGGTCACGGAGGCAGCAGTTCAAGCAGAGAAGCCCAGACTTCCCTCTCCCCAGCCACCTGCTCCAGCTCTTCAGAGAGAATACCAAGACATTCCCAGACCAGCTGAGAGACTTAGTCTCTCCACCGAGTCCTGGGTCTGCCCCAGGGTCTCTTCCCAGTGGGGCGTGCCTGAAACACCTCAAGTGGGAGGCGTCCAGGAGGCATCCTAATCAGATGCCCATACCACCTCAACTGGCTCCTTTCAATGTGGAGGAGCAGCGGTTCTACTCTGAGCCTCTCCCGAATGACTGAGCTCCTCACCCTATCTCTGAGGGTGAGTCCAGCAATCCTATGGCGAAAGCTCATTTCAGCCGCTTGTATCCGCGATCTTGTTCTTTTGGTCATTACCCAAAGCTCGTGACCATAGGTGAGCGTACAAACGTAGATTGACTGGTAAATTGACATCTTTGCCTTAGAACTAAGCTCCCTCTTCACCACAACAGACCGGTACAACGTCCACATCACTGCAGATGCTGCTCCAATCTGTCTGTCAATCTCTCGCTCCATTCTCCCCTCACTCGTGAATAAGACCCCAAGATACTTAAACTCCTCCACTTGGGACAGGACCCTGTCCCCAACCCAGAGAGGGCAATCCACCTTTTTCTGGCTGAGGACCATGGACTCCGACTTGGAGGTGTTGATTCTCATCCCAGCCGCTTCACACTCAGCGGCAAACCGTCCCAGCAAGAGCTGTAGGTCATTGCTGGATGAAGCCAACAGGACAACATCATCTGCAAACAACAGAGATGAGATCCTGTGGTCACTAAGCATGACACCCTCCATTCCCTGGCTACGCCTAGAAATTCTGTCCATAAAAATTATGAACAGGATTGGTGACAAAGGGCAGCCCTGGTGGAGTCCAACTCTCACTGGGAATGAGTCCGACCGAGTGTTGGCAATACGAACCAAACTCTCACAACGGTTGTACAGAGACCGAATAGCTCGTAACAACAAGCCCGATACCCCATACTCCCGAAGCACCCCCCACAAAAAACCATGAGGGACGCGGTCAAATGCTTTCTCCAAGTCCACAAAACACATGTAAACTGGTTGGGCAAACTCCCACGAACCCTCGAGAATTCTCAAGAGGGTAAAGAGCTGGTCCGATGTGCCACGGCCAGGACGAAAACCACATTGCTCCTCCTGAATCCGAGGTTTGACCAACGACCGGACTCTCCTCTCCAGTACCTTGGCATAGACCTTCCCAGGGAGGCTGAGGAGTGTGATCCCTCTAAAGTTGGAGCACACCCTCTGGTCCCCTTTTTTGAAAAGAGGAACCACCACCCCGGTTTGCCATGCCAAAGGTACTGCCCCCGACTTCCACGCAATGTTGCAGAGACATGCCAACCATGACAGCCCTACAACATCCAGGGCCTTGAGGTACTCAGGGCGAATCTCGTCCACCCCCTGGGCCCGGCCACCAAGGAGATTTTTATCCACCTTGGCGACCTCAGCCCCTGTGATAGGCGAGTCATCCCCCTCGTCCACAAACCCTGCTTCCACTGTGGAAGGCGTATCAGTGGGATTGAGGAGATCCTTGAAGTATTCCTTCCACCGCCCGACAATATCCCCAGTTGAAGTCAACAGCGCCCCATCCACACCATACACAGTGTGGACAGGGAGCTGCTTTCCCCTCCTGAGCCGCCGAACAGTTTGCCAGAATCTCTTCGAGGCCGACCGAAAGTCTTGTTCCATGGCCTCACCAAACTCCTCCCATACCCGGGTTTTTGCTTCAGCAACCACCCGAGCTGCACTCTGCTTGGCCTGCCGGTACACCTCAGCTGCTTTGGCAGTCCCACAAGCCAACCAAGCTTGATAGGACTCCTTCTTCAGCTTAATGGCCCCCCTCACCACTGGTGTCCACCACTTGGTTCAGGGGTTGCCACCACGAGATGCACCGACCACCTTGTGGCCGCAGCTCTGGGCCTCCGCTTCAACAACAGAGTTGGAGAACATGGCCCATTCAGACTCCATGTATCCAGACTCCCTCAGAATGTGGTTGAAGTTCTTCCAGAGGTGGGAGTTGAAGACCTCCTGGACAGGGGCCTCAGCCAGACGTTCCCAGCACACCCTCACTATACGTTTGGGTCTACCAGGTCTGAATGGCTTCTTCCCCTGCCATCGGACCCAACTCACCACCAGGTGGTGATCAGTTGACAGCTCTGCACCTCTCTTTACCTGAGTGTCCAAGACATACGGTCGCAGGTCTGATGACACGATAACAAAATCAATCATCGACCTGCGACCTAGGGTGTCCTGGTGCCAGGTGCACATATGGACACCCTTATGCTTGAACATGGTGTTCGTTATGGACAAACTGTGGTTAGCACAGAAGTCCAATAACTGAACACCACTCGGGTTCAGATTGGGCAGGCCGTTCCTCCCAATCACCCCCCTCCAGGTTTCACTGTCGTTGCCCACGTGTGCATTGAAGTCCCCCAGTAGGACAATGGAGTCTCCAAGAGGAGCACCCTCCAGCACCCCAGTCACAGACTCCAAAAAGGGCGGGTACTCTGAAACATCATTTGATGCATAGGCACAAATGATGGTCAGGACCCATTTCCCAACCCGAAGGTGCAGGAAAGCAACCCTTTCATCCACCGGGGAAAACTCCAATATAGAGGCAGCAAGGTGGAGGGATACAAGAATACCCACCCCTGCTCGTCGCCTCTCGCCCGGGGCAACTCCAGAAAAGGCCAAGCTCCAGCCAGGAGACTGGTTCCGGAACTGGAGCTGTGTGTTGAGGTGAGGCCAACTATATCTGGCCAGTATCTCTCAACCTCGTACACCAGCTCAGGCTCCTTCCCCACCAGAGAGGTAACATTCCACATACCAAAAGCCAGTTTACAAAGCTTGGGATCAGTCCGCCAAGGTCTCCGCCTTTGACCGCCACCTAATCCACATAGCACCGGACCTCCATGATCCCTCCTGCAGATGGTGAGCCCACTGGAGGGCGGACCCATGTAACTCCTTCGGGCTGAGCCTGGCCGGGTCCCATGGGTGGAAACCCGGCCACCAGACGCTAGTCATCGAGCCCCTCCCCCAGGCCTGGCTCCATGGTGGGGCCCCGGTAACCCCATACCGGGTGGGGTACACTGAATCCTTGATATAGAATTTATCATGAGAGTCTGTTGGATCATTCTTAGTCTGGCCCTTCACCCAGGACCAGTTTGTCTTGGGTGACCCTATCAGAGGCAAATTGCCCCGGACAACATAGCTCCTGGGATCACTGGGGCACACAAACCCCACCACCACGATAAGGTGACGATCCATGAGGGGGTTCAACCAAGATGTAATTAATTTGTAATCAGTCAGTTGGCCTATTTATAGGGTGACAAGTAGTTACTGTGCTGTTTGGTGACATGGCGTGTATCACACTAAACATGGACCAGAGGAAGCAAAGGAGCGAGTTGTCTCAGGAGATTAGAAAGAAAATTATAGACAAGTATGTTAAAGGTAAAGGCTATAAGACCATCTCCAAGCAGCTTGATGTTCCTGTGACTACAGTTGCATATATTATTCAGAAATGTAAGATCCACGGGACTGTAGCCAACCTCCCTGGACGTGGCCAAAGGAGGAAACTTGATGAAAAATGGAAGAGACGGATAATACAAATGGTAGCAAAAGAGCCCAGAACAACCTCTAAACACATTCATGGTGAACTCCAAGGTCAAGGTACATCAGTGTCAGATCACACCATCCATTGTTGTTTGAACCAAAGTGGACTTCATGGGAGACGACCAAGGAGGACACCACTGTTGAAAACAAATCATGAAAAAGCCGGACTGGAATTTGCCAAACTGCATGTTGACAAGCCACAAAGCTTCTGGGAGAATGTCCTATGGACAGACGAGAAAAAACTGCAACTTTTTGGCAAGGCACATCAGCGCTATGTTCAGAGACGCAAAAATGAAGCATACCAAGAAAAGAACACTGTCCCTACTGTGAAACATGGAGGAGGTTCTGTTATGTTCTGGGGCTGCTTTGCTGCATCTGGCACAGGGTGTCTTGAATCTGTGCAGGGTACAATGAAATCTCAAGACTATCAAGGTATTCTAGAGAGAAATGTGCTGCCCAGTGTCAGACAGCTTGGTCTCAGTCGCAGGTCATGGGTCTTGCAACAAGATAATGACCCAAAACACACAGCTAAAAACACCCAAGAACGGCTAAGAGCCAAACATTGGACTATTCTAAAGTGGCTTTCTATGAGCCCTGATCTAAATCCTATTGAACATCTGTGAAAGGAGCTGAAACATGTCGTCTGGAGAAAGGAACCCTTCAAACCTGAGACAACTGGAGCAGTTTGCTCATGAGGAGTGGGCCAAAATACCTGCTGAGAAGTGCAGAAGTCTCACTGACAGTTACAGAAATCGTTTGATTGCAGTGATTGCCTCCAAAGGTTGTGCAACAAAATATTAAGTTAAGGGTGCTATCATTTTTGTCCAGGCCTGTTTCATGAGTTTGTTTTTTAAAATAATTCTATTGAACCACAATTCAAAAGCATTGTCTGATTTTCATTGGTTAATTTTCATAGAATTTTTATTTATTACCACTTTTGTCAGATTCAGGTTATTTCTGTGACCATTGTGGGTTTTTCTTTCATTAACAGAGGGGTACCAACAATTTTGTCCACGGCTGTAAATATCAGACAAAGATAACACCAGTAAACACAAAATGCAGTTTTTAAATGAAGGTGTTTAATATTAAGGGTAAAAAAAAATAAATCCAAACCTACATAGCCCTGTGTGAAAAAGTGATTGCCCCTGCATGTTAAAACATAAATTAACTGTGCTTTTTCACATCTTTGGAAAGCTGAGTTCAATTTATCTAGCCAAACCCAATCCTGATTACTGACACACCTGTTCTCAATCAAGAAATCACATAAATAGGACCTGCCTGACAAAGTGAAGTAGACCAAAAGATCCTCAAATGCTAGACATCATGCTGTGATCCAAAGAAATTCAAAAACAAATGAGAAACAAAGTAACTGAGATCTATCAATCTGGAAAAAGTTATAAAGCCATTTCTAAATCTTTGGGACTCAGTCTTGCCAGAAAACATCTTGATGATCCCCAAGACTTTTGGGAAAATACTCTGTGAACTGATGAGACAAAAGATGAACTTTTTGGAAGCTGTGTGTCCCATTACATCCGGCATAAAAGTAACACAGCATTTCAGAAAAGGAACATCATACCAGCAGTAAAATATGATGGTGGTAGTGTGATGGTCTGGGGCTTTTTGCTGCTTCGATACCTGGAAGACTTGCTGTGGTAAATGGAACCATGAATTCTGCTGTTTACAAAAATGTCCTGAAGGAGAATGTCCGGCCATCTGTTTGTGACCTCAAGCTGAAGCGCACTTGGGTTCTGCACCAGAACAATGATCCAAAACACACCAGCAAGTCCACGCCTGAATGACTTAAGAAAAACAAAATGAAAACTTTGGAGTGGCCTTGTCAAAATTCTGACTTGAATCCAACTGAGATGCTGTGGCCTGACCTTAAAAAGGCGGTTCATGCTCGGAAGCCCTCCAATGTGGCTGAATTACAACAATTCTGCAAAGATGAGTGGGCCAAAATTCCTCCACAGTGCTGTAAAAGACTCATCGCCAGTTTTTGCAAGTGCTTGACTGCAGTTGTTGCTGCTAAGGGTGGCCCAACCAGTTATTAGGTTTAGGGGGCAATCACTTTTTCACACAGGGCCATGTGGGTTTGGATTTTTTTTCCCCCTTAATAATAAACACCTTCATTTAAAAACTGCATTTTGTGTTTACTTGTGTTATCTTTGTCTAATATTTAAATATGTTGGATGATCTGAAACATTTAAGTGTGACAAACATACAAAAAAATGAGAAATCAGGAAGGGAGCAAACACTTTTTCACACCACTGTACATATACACCCATGCATCACACACATATGCCCCGCCTCTTGTTTGTTGCTTGGAGGTGCCTGGGTGCATGTGTGCGTGTACGCATGCGAAGTACTTCACTCGTGTGACATATGAATGTTTTGTTTTGTAACACCTTAACTCTTGTACTTTAGCATATCCAGTTTGTACAGTTTTATTGCAGTTGTTTTTCTCGTGTATGATTGTTTGTGTGTTTTTGTGACCCGCCGGGGGGCTACAGATGCAAATTAGCAGTATTGCTAAATCTGGCATACTTACATTTGTATTAATGTTCATCAGTATGTATTGTCCCTTTCAAATAAACATTAAACTTAAACTTAAACTGCCCTCTTACAGTAGGACCAACTGTAGAATGAAAAGTATGCTAGAAGTACCTCACAGGTTAAGTAAATGAAAAATATAACTACTTACAATGTCAAAATTAAAAATACAAGTTTTGAATAAGTAACAGGAGGGTGAAATTTTGGAATTTCTCAGACAATAATACAGTGAGATTCAGGTTGTTTTTAAAACTAAAATTTCAAAGATGGCAGTTCATAAGAAAAAGCTCAAGCAGCAGTCACTGGGAACAACAAAACTACAGCCTGGCAGAAGTTCTCCACTGACCGGGATGACCGCCAACTCATTTGAATGTCATTCAACAACTGCAGTATCACATAAAGTTGCCTAAAAAGAGGATGGCAAATAGCAACTGGGGTGAAGTATATGGCCAGGACTTTTCAAAACAGGACTCTTGGAGCAGAGATGAAGGCATGTAAAGCTAAAAAAAAAAATCATCAGTAAGCAAAGAAGAGCCAGGCTAAGGTCTGCAAAAGACCATAAGGATTGGACCACAGTGGGCTGAGGTAAAATAATCTTCTCTGATGAGTCAGATTTCCAGCTTTGCTCAATACCTGGTCAGCTACCCAATAGGACACGTACAGTACATAACATCAGCAAGTTTACATCAGGAATACATATTATAGAAGTCATTTGGGCATTGGTAAGACGTCGGGTAGACATCAGCATTAAGTCAGAGATGACTGTCAGCCGACGTTTTAATAATGTATCAAAGCTATAGCAGCTAAACTTCTTCCAACTGTTACCTTTTGGGATCACCACAGCATGTCATCATCACCTGATATCATGATGATCCACATATTTGATTTGGCAAGTGTTTTACACCAGATGTCCTTTCTGACCCAGTCATGAACCCACAGCCTTCCAGCTGTGGAGCAGATGCTCTACCACTAGGCCACAACTCCAGTATTCTGCAGTTAAATGGCAATCATTACCTTTATTTATTTATCTATTTAGAACTTTTATGACTGCAACTATTTTGTCATTCAAGGTGAGAAACACTACTGGTAGATCATCTGCCCTACAGCCTAGGTCATGACCGGGTCATACCAAAGACCATTTAAAATCCTTGCCAAATCAAGTGTGTGCACTATCACAATATCAGATGATGATATGCTGTGATGACCCCAAAAGGAAGCAGCCGAAAGATTAAAACTTTAGGTCTCCGACCTAATGCTGACACCTAGACAACATCTTGCCAATGTGTGATGTATTTCCAGTGTAAACATGGTAGGTTATTACCCCACTGAATGCCTTATAAGCTTACATTAAAATCTTAAACTCAATTTAAAAATGTACAGAGAGCCAGTGAAGGCATGCAAATACAGTTTGCGTGATGTTAAGTTTATGTTAACAGATAAACTGCAGCGTTCTGGACATACTGTAGTCACGAGAGGGACTTCTGGTCGGCACAATCATACAGAGCATTAAATAGTCCAGTTGGAATATTATAATAGTGTGTACCATTTAAAGTCATTAAAAGATAACATTACTTCACCATAAACGTCTCAGTTTGAATAACTGTTTTGTTTTTGTTTTTACCATTGAGTTTGTCGAAAGTTGTTCAGTATCACCCCTAGTTTTTTTTGCACATATTACACCCTATGGTATGCGCCATCATGCCCATCTTTAAGAAGACAACACATATAACACTTTTAAAAACAAGTCAGTCTTAACGCTGGTATATGGAAAAGATGAGCAGTAAAATAATCTTAACTGTATTTCCTATTGCATACTTGTATGTTGAAGTTTGCAGCTTGTCCTACCTTCACAAACAGTTCAATGGTGGGGAAACCAAGTGTTTTAATTGCAGTTCCATACCAGGACATGTCAACCAACCCAAATCCACATCCGACTTTTAAACAGGAGAAAAAGATCCCAAACTTCGTCAGAAGATAGATCAAAAATCTGTATGTGTCCAGCTATCGTAACAACCAACCAGCACATCCTATCTGTCAGTCTGTCTGCTCCAGGCTGTGTTTCTGGCGCGTAAGAGTCTTCCACACACAATGGCCTTTTGTCTCATGAAAAAAATACAAAAAATGTCTCAAATAAAAGTGAGTTGATGATAGAATTAAAGATGTACTGCATGTGTTATAGTTGAGGTTGCATATACTGACACCCTCTGTTTAGATTAATTTCCATCCTGTACGTGTATCAATGTGGTGGAAAAACACAAAACAGTTCATCTTTTATTTCACACATGAGCATCGGTGGGTGGCAGTGGAATTTCTGGTCTATCACACCAACAGTTTTGCTTGTGTGTGTGTGTGTGTGTGTGTGTGTGTGTGTGGTAGCAAGAAAAGAAAGGTCTTCTCAACGCCTACCTTTCATTTCTCTGTAATGCTGTGACAACATCTTTCAGTGGGCTACTATTCTTATTCAGAGAGCTGGTAAGATTTTGGACAAAAGTATACAATAAAGTTTTCCTTAACAGACTGTAAACCTACAACATAAACTTTCCCTAACACATTTACAGAATGTGTTCACATCATATTGTAACGTCGGGGCTGTGATAAGGGGTGGGAATTCTCCCGGCATGCTTTGCGCCACAGGGGATTCATGGACAGTTATAATTCTTGTGTTCTGTGCGTTATTGTTGTAGTGTTATAATGGTGTTATCAGGCTGATTGTGATAGTGTTGTCTTCCCTGCATGTGAGAGCTTATGCGTCTGTGTCACCCTGAGTGAACTTCCGCCTCCCAAAGAGAGCAGACGCTTTTTTCCTTCTCTCCAGCTCTGACTTTTTATCTCCTTCCTCCCCTAACTGACTGGATCCCAGCTTGCTATCGTCTGTCTGTGTGTCTCTACTGCTGATTATCGAACGAAATTATGGATTTAATAAGCTGGGCTTTGAACGCAATTGACACTATTTTTTCAACGAGGAAAAGTGCCCCGGGGGAGGTAGTTTGCCCCGCAGGAACTGCGGCTGCGGGCTATTTGAGGGACACAAGTAATTGGAAACTCTTGTGCCTGTCTGATCTCTCTATCGAAGATGTCAAAGATTTATACATCTTCGTAGCAGTGGTCATCGGGATCGTTCTGATTGGATCTGGGATTGTCCTGGTGTACCGTAAATTGATGAAGATGGACGTAGCCTATCAAAATGCTGGCCAGGCGAGGCTTAACCATCAAATTGAACAAATGGGGAGGACTCTGACAGCGGCTAATGGAGAACTGTCTAGGAAAATGGATTACATCATGATCACGCTGAGAGCCGTCCATGAAGAATTCAACGTCCAGCACTGAAGGATTAAAGTACTGAATCTGTAAGAGAATATAAAGTCTTTTTCCCTGGGATCAGTACTATTCGACTAGTCTGACCTGCCCTCACACAAGTCCTCCAGATTATCTGCAGTTTTTTGTTTCCAAAACATTTGAGCTGCATTGACTCTACGGACAGCCAGCTGCCTGGCTCAAGGACAAATGCCAGCCGCTAGACAAAACATCTCCTGCCGAAGAGACTTTGTTGTTCTTAACTGATACAAACACCTCCACTCAACACTACACCCACACTGACTCAATAAACTGATGAGAAGATCATTCACTCACTGCTCCCTTTGTGTCTTTGTGTACATTCTTGTCTGCTAATTGTGCATTGAGGGCTTTTTTTCTTGTAATCATAATATTGATCATATATGACCGGTATTCTGACAATCAATGGTTTTTTGCTCTTTCCTATTGTGTTATCCTTTTCTTCCCTATGCATCCTGTACCCATCTGATGACAGGCGCATTTCGACGCTGCCGCGTCACCGGAAATGCAGGTCATTTTCTGTGTCAAGTCAAATCCCTCGTATGTTATCAGTTGTTTACAGTTAATGTACTTGGCAATAAATCCTTTTCTGAGTTCTGAGTTCTGAGTTCTGAATGTGTGTGTGGATGACCTCCCTGCTGTTCTGCGTAATTCGGCAGTGATGAAATAAATGCCGACTATGTTCCAAATCCTCTCTCATCATTTGTGTGAACCTGTGAAATGTCACACTAGTGTCAGAAGTGGGATATTGAGAGATGGAAGCAAGAATCGAGGCAGAGATTCAACGACTCAAACAACTCATCGCTCTGATGGAAGCTGACGGCAGCGCATACACCCCAGTCGCCAGAGCTGCTCGCTGCAAAGAATGGGGAAACGGACCGGACAGAGCAAGTGTGTCCCATGTTCCGCCTTTTTCAAGACACAACCAGGAGTGTCGGCAGGAGAACTATGAGCCAACGATCCCACTGCAGCTAAGGGCAGTGAAGTGCCAGTGGGGAAACTACAAGCCAGTGATCCCACTGCACCCGAGGGCAGTGATCAACATGGAGGTGACCGTCCCAACCCCAGCACCACCAACCTGCACACCAGTCAAGCTTCCCCGTTTTGGTGGTGAAACCTTGATCGACAACTATCTCATCCAGGTTGAACTGGCCACCATGTTCAATGGCTGGACACCTGAAGAGATAGCTGTGCAGGTCGCACTGGCTCTGGAGGGCGGAGCTCTCTACATGCTGTGGCCTGAGGAACTTCACAGTTGGCTAGTGCTACAGGGAACCTTTGGAGGCAGTTTAGAAGGCCGATCCACGCTGACCATGTCCGGGAACAGCTAGCCAGCCGCCGGAAATGCGATCAAGAAAGTCTGGGGGCCTATGCAGTGGATGTCCGGCTGCTGGCACATCACAGCTACCCAGACTTCAAGCCAGAGGCGGTGAAGAAGCTGGCCTCCAGAGTTTCATCCGAGGGCTCCGCCTGGCCCTGCTCCAAGGACACATCCAGATTCAGGCCACAAGCAGCTAGGAGATGGCCGTGGCAGAGGCAGAGCATGTAGAGCCCATGCTGGAGCCAGCGGCTGACATTTCATTACAGAGGCAGAGAGTTTTCCAGGCCGCAGCTGAGCGTGAGGATGAGGAAAAGCTGGGCCAAGCCACAGCTGCATGGCCAGCGAGAGTGCAATGGCGAGGCGAGGAAGGATGCTTCCGCTGCAGGGAGCCAGGCCACGTCACATGGAACTGCCCTGTACCTGCCCCGTGGTGCTATGCTGTGGAGGACTGTCAGCGCTGCCAGTGGGCCGAGGATCGTGATCCAGCAGTCTCATGGGCAGCTGCTCTCCAGACCGCTGTGGCCAGGGATAGAACAGTGGCTCACAACTCGCCCTCAGATCATCAGCCATTTCTCCCCAGTGATGATGGCACACAGGCCCTCAGTTTCCAGCAACTTTGGGTTGAGCAGGATAGAGACCCTGTCATCTCCCAGGTCTGGCAGTGGCTGGATACGGACCGGTGGCCTGCCTGGGAGGCTGTGTCTGCACTGAATCCAGAGACCAAGGCCCTGCATTCTCAATGGTCCAACCTCTGCTGTCATGAGGGTGTCGTCTACCGATGATGGCAATCTCCAGCTGGGCAGCGTCACATCTGGCAGCTGCTGGTTCCGACAGCTCCTCCCCAAGGTGCTTCAGTTGGTCCACGGGTCGTTGGGGGCGGGCCACTCTGGGGTGACGAATACTCTGCAGCATTTTCAGGCCCGGTTCTACTGGCCAGGGTGTCATCAGGAAGTGGAACTCCATGTTCACCACTGCGACACCTGCACAGCTCAGGAAGGACCAACTCAGTGCTCCCACGCCCCATTACAGCAGTATCAAGTGGAAGCACCCATGGAGCGTGTCATGGTGGAGAGCAAACCGGGGTTGGATTATTTGTTTTGCTGAAGAGAAAGTCATCACATAGTGCACGAACTGGCTCGGGAGGCCCTGGTAGCAACGGGGAGTCAACAGAAGCGAGTATACAACTCTCACCACCCTGAGGAGAGACTTTGCACCCAGGGATCAAGTCTGGATTTTCTGCCCAGAGCAGAAGAAGGGCCTGTTACGAAAGCTGGCGAGCCACTGGTCGAGACCGTGTGTGGTCCTACAGAGACTGTCGGATGTAGTGTACAGGGTGAGGCTGCAGAAGAGGAACCGGGTGAGGGGGCTTCACTGCAACCGCCTGACCCCGTACCAGCCAGCTGCTCCACAGGTGGCCAAGCCAGAGGCCCTATCCTGACCAGAGACCCCAGTTGAGGTTCAAATAGACATTAACGGGCCCGTGCATGCCAGCCGTCGCCACCAGCAGGCACCCCAACACCTGGGCGAAGTCGCATTGGACTTTTGAGCTGGACTTATTGTTCTGGGGACAGAAACCAGTCCGGGAGGGAGTGTAATGTCAGGGCTGTGATAAGGGGCAGGGGATTCTCCCGGCATGCTTTGCACCGTGGGGGATTCATAGACGGTTATAATTTTTGTGTTCAGCATGTTATTGTTATAGTGTCATAATGATGTTATCAGTCTGATTGTGATAGTGTTGTCTTCCCTGCATGTGAGAGCTTATACCGTATGTCTGTGTCATCCTGAGTGAAGTGAGGGTGTGTGTGGATGACCTCCCCTCTGTTCTGCGTAATTTGGCAGTGATGAAATAAATGCCTATTATGTTCCAAATCCTCTCTCATCATTGTGTGAACCCGTGAAATGTCACAATATTTTAGTGGCAATGGTGGAGTGAAAAAAAAAAAAGCTCTGACAGGTTTGTTTGTGGGTTTTAGCCTTCTAATATGAGTACTTGGGCCATACGACTACCTTAAAAATATTAAAATCTCTTTACTTTTGGCAGAATGATTAGAAAACGGTTTTCTCCCTGCCCAGAATGTAAGTCTAAGGCTTCAGGGGTAACAGTATGATGTTAGCTTATCAAACTCAGTTTATATTTTTCATCCATCCATCCATCCATCCATCCATCCATCTTCTTCCGCTTAATCCTTTTCAGGTTGCAGGGGGCTGGAGCCTATCCCAGCATCTTTGGGCAAGAGGCAGGGTACACCCTGGAAGGATCGCCAGTCCGTCACAGGGCCAACACAGAGAGACAGACAACCATTCACTCTCACAGTCATACCTAAGGACAATTTAGAATCCCCAGTTGATGCCAATTAACCTAACTTGCATGTTTTTGGCATGTGGGAGGAAACGAAGATGGCAGCCCTGTTTCTGGAGGACAGAACGGCATTCAGAAGATGCCTTTTTGGTGTGGAGGTATTGGTGTCAGGAGAAGTTGTGTTTCAGACGGGCATGGTGGACTACCCTGAGGCCCTAACTGACCCATCCTATGCCAGCTGCTGACGCTAACTTACCCTCTGATTGGTGACTATGGTGTCCCGAAG
This sequence comes from Pholidichthys leucotaenia, assembly GCA_020510985.1. Lineage (NCBI taxonomy): Eukaryota > Metazoa > Chordata > Actinopteri > Cichliformes > Pholidichthyidae > Pholidichthys > Pholidichthys leucotaenia. The sequence goes on from CM035845.1 coordinate 291,998,545, forward strand.
GACGGAGAGGGAGAATTCAGGCTAAGCAAGTGGTTTGAGTCTTTCAAAATCCATGCTGCTGCTCTGATTATCGGAGAGCTGTCAGACAGTCCAAGCCACTGGAGTTCAGTCAAGTCACTAGACCAGCGGATCAAGGAGCAGGGAGTTCCTGGATTACAGGGCATTGACACTCACCGTTTGACCAAAGAGATCAGAGAGAAGGGAACAATGTTGGGCAAGCTGGTTGTGCACGGGACTCCAGAGGACAGCATTCCCTTTGACAACCCAAACAAGAGAAACCTGGTCCAGGAGGTCTCCATGAAGAAGTCAAAAGTGTTCAACCCCAACGGTAGTTTGCGAATCACAGTGGTCGACTGTGGTATGAAGTACAACCAGATCCGCTGCCTGGCTCAGAAAGGAGCCAGAGTTACCGTGGTTCCCTGGGACCACCCACTGGATCCCTCTGACTTTGACGGTTTGTTCATCAGTAACGGCCCCGGGGATCCTCAGCTCTGTCAGGCCACCATCAACAACGTGAGTTTATATTGTTATTTTTTTTAAATTCCAGTCACTCCAATAAACATCCCTCTTCCCACATAGTTCCCTACTTCACAAATGATAATATATCTCACATCATTCTGGTTCATCGAACCATTAGCATTCGCTTGGCTAGGTGGTTGGAGTCAGTCATTTATCATTAGCTTAATTTTTTGATTCTGTCTGGGTTTGACTGTTTTTTTCTACAAATTCCGTCCACCCCCACTGGAATCCTTGTTAATCTACAAACACTTTATCATATACGTCATTCTTCAATTATATTAGCTCATTTTACTAGTTTACTCTACTACTACTTCAACTGTTCAGGGGCACCCCCCCCCCCGGGGGGGGGATTATCTGGTCCCTGCCACTGGACAGTCTGACATAATTTTAAAACTTGTTTTTCTATGTCATATTTTACATGTAGTAGATGTTTAAGAAAAATTGATGTGCGCTGTATATTATTAACAAATATTAACAAAATACAGGCAGCGCAGTGGCGCAGTGGTTAGCACTACGGCAGCACAGCAACTCACCCTTGGCCGGGGGATCCTGGGTTCGATCCCAGCCCCCGACCAACAGTGATCTGTGTGGAGTTTGCATGTTCTCCCCGTGTCTGCGTGGGTTTACTCCGGGATTTCTCCGGTTTCCTCCCACATGCCAAAACCATGCAAGTTGTGGTTTATATTAATCATATATCCCATAACCTACATATGTATAAGCATGTGAGAATGTTTGGTGATTACATATGTACAACGACTTCACACCTCAGAACAGGACAAAAGGTCTCAACCGCCAGCGAAGATCAAAGAGCATCCGGGGCACTGCGGTGGAGACCAGATCGATCGCCCTGACCACCCAGGGTCAGGTGGAGGAGTACGAAGACAAAGGAGGGGGGATTAAGCTAATGCGGGATGTCAGCTTTGATATGCATGTCTTTTGTTATGTGTAGGTATAAGTATGTAGAGCTGAATGTGTTTGCTCTCTTATTCTACTTCTGCTTCTGCACTGAGATGAGACTTGTTAGAGGAGCGAAGCTGATAATAAACTTTGGTTTATAAGTCACATCGCCTCGTTATTCCAAGCTCTTCTACACTGGTGACCCCGACGCGAGGATGGACCAGAGGCGTTCTCCCGCGATTGACTCATCAGAGGCGACCCAGGCAGACGCCGGCGCCCATGCAGACAGGGGAACAGATGGACGACGTTCCCCCACGGCAGAAGCTACAGAGAGGGCTCAACCGAGCACCAGCTCCGCCGCGAGAGCCGAAGGAAGGCACTCTCACCCTGCGGACACATCAGGGACGGCCCACACAAGCGCCATCACCGTCAAGCTGCCGGACTTCTGGCAGGAAGACCCGAGCTCGTGGTTTCAGCAAGCTGAGGCTCAGTTTGCACTGGCGGGCATAACGGCTGACGACACAAAATTTTATCACATCGTCGCCAAACTCGACGCTGCCACTTCGAGATGTGCGCGGAGCATAATCCAGCGGCCACCGGCCCAGGACAAATATAGAGAACTGAAGGCGACCATCGTGGAGAATTTCGTCCCCTCTGCCGAGGAGAGAGCAGAGAGGATCCTGGCGATCTACGGCCACAGAGGATGCAGACCCAAGGCCCTCATGGAGGACATGCTGCAGCTCAAGGAAGAGGACGATGACAACTTCCTCTTCCAATATATCTTCCTCAGTACTCTGCCGCCACACATGAGAGGGACGCTTGTCAACACGCGATGCAACACCCAGCAAGACTTCCGCGCTCTGGCTCGCGAAGCGCAGCGACTCGTCAACGCCTGCAGAGAACAGACGGCCACAGCAGCATCCGCAGATCTCAGCGCTGATGTCCAGAACAACGGGGAGCCACAAACCACTGAGCAGAGCCCGCCCACCATGGCGGCGACACGGCCAAGACGCAACAGACGGAGCGACGTCTGTTATTACCACCACCGTTTCGCCGAGAAGGCTTACAAATGCGTTCCCCCCCTGCAAGTTCAAGAGTTCGGGAAACGCCAAAGCCGAGAACCGTTAACGGCTGCGGTTCTCGGCAAAAAAAACAAGCTTCTCTATGTAACTGACGGACACACCGGCAAACAGTTCCTAATTGACACTGGAGCTCAACTGAGTTTTATCATGCCCTCCCACACAGACCGGGCCATGGGCCCCCGGGGCAATGGAGCGATGGCAGCCAACGGCTCCATCATCGACACTTATGGTGAAAGGAACCTGCCCCTCTGCATTCATGGCCGCAACTACAGATGGACATTTATTGTAGCGGTGGTGAGTTTTAACTTGTTGGGCGCGGATTTTTTGTGTGCACATGGGCTATTAGTCGATCTAGCAAATAGACGCTTGGTTAATGCATTGTCATTTGCTTCTATTCCCTGCTCAGCTCGAGTTTCTCCACCACCCGTGCAGGCCAACGTCACTACAGCAGGAGGTAAGTTTGATCAACTCCTCACCCAATTTCCAGCACTCACAATTCCCAAATTCTCAGCTATAGTGGCTAAGCACGGGGTTGAACACTTTATTCCCACAACGGGCCCACCCGTGTTCGCCAAAGCTCGGCGCTTAGACGCGACCAAGCTCGCCATAGCTCGGGACGAGTTTACCACCCTTGAAAAACTAGGCATTATCAGACGCTCAAAAAGCCCCTGGGCATCGCCACTACACATGGTCCCGAAATCCGATGGTTCTTGGAGACCGTGCGGCGATTACCGCAGATTAAACAATGCGACAGCGCATGACCGCTACCCAATTCCTCACATCCAAGATTTTTCACTACATCTGGCGGGTGCGTGCATTTTTTCTAAAATAGACCTGGTCCGTGGCTATCACCAAGTCCCCGTTCGAGCGTAAGACATTCCTAAAACGGCTGTAATAACCCCCTTCGGTCTTTTCGAATTTTTGCGGATGCCTTTTGGCCTCAAAGGCGCTGCTCAAACCTTTCAGCGGATGATGGACGTGGTATTATGCGATCTCCCTTCCGTGTTCGTCTACCTCGACGATATGCTGGTAGCCAGCTCGTCGGAGGAAGAACACGAACAACATCTCACTATGGTTTTTCAGAGACTAGAAGAGCACGGGTTAATAATCAATCCAGCCAAATGCAAATTTGGCGTGTCACAAATTGATTTTTTGGGACACAGAGTTTCACCGAAGGGGGCAGTCCCACTGCCAGACAAAGTTCGCGCAGTAAAAACTTTTCCACGGCCACAAACGGTCGAATCGCTGCAAGAATTTTTGGGAATGGTTAATTTTTACAACCGTTTCCTCCCCCGTGCAGCTCAACTCATGCAGCCCCTATATGATGCGCTCAGAAAACAAAAGTCTTCCAATGCGGTCGAATGGACCCCGGAGCACGAACGTGCCTTCGCGGAAGTAAAAAGTGCCCTAGCTAGCGCCACATTGTTGGTTCACCCTTATCCCTTGGCCCGCATTGCGCTAACCACAGACGCTTCAGACCTGGCCATAGGGGCAGTTGTAGAACAACACGTTGGCGGAACCTGGCAACCTTTGGCATTTTTCAGCAAATCGTTAAACCAAACTGAGCGTAAATACAGCACTTTTGACAGGGAGCTGCTAGCGCTTCATTTATCCATCCGCTACTTCCAGTTCTGGTTAGATGGGTGGCGTTTCACGGCTTTTGTAGACCACAAACCGCTCACCTTTGCGATGGCTAAAATTTCAGAACCATGGTCAGGCAGGCAACAAAGACAGCTAGCTGCAATTTCAGAGTTCACCACAGACTTTCGACATGTGGCAGGCAAACTTAAAGTGGTAGCAGACTGCCTCTCTCGCGCTGTGACATCACCAGAGTGTGGGGAGACAGATTATACTACCTCAGCCGCAGAACTCTTCGCCAACGCGGACACATACGCGGCCCCAATCCACGTAGGGATAGATTACGCAGCCATGGTGGAGGAGCAAAGTAGTGACGCAGACGTGCGCGCACTCCTGTCTGGACCAACATGTCACGATGGCCCTCACGGACCGTCACAAGACGCCTCAGTCACCAGAGAGTTTGCAGTGGTAATTTATTGAGGATAAAGCAGAACACTCACAGAACACATACAGTGGCTGGGTGACGTCTGAACCGGGGGACACCCGATGCGCCAGACGGACAACAGTGAGAGTAAGGTCTCAAAGGAACATACCTGAGAATAACAGGAGCACGACGGAACGTGTCTGAACATACAGAAGAGCATAGCAGGTGATCATAACAGGATATAACAGAGACTGCCGCGCTGGAGGACATTTAGCACCCGCTTATATCTTTGGCGGCTAATGACCCCAACGCGGCACAGCTGCTGCTAATGACAGCAGAGCAGCAGCTGACTTTGACAGCAGGGAGCTCCCCCGGGCGCCTTCACAATAAGAGCCCGAGGAGCTGGAAGGAACCCTCAGCTGCCAAAGCCAGGGAAGAAAAGATATGAGACCCGAGTGTGGCCAGAACCAACACTCGGGTTATGACAGTACCTCCCCCTCAAGGCCGAGCTCTGAGCGGCCAGAGTAACACCCAAGCCCCCCCCCACCCCCCTAGGGTGGGTGGATGGGGTGCTGGCAGGAGGGAGAGAGACAAACAACCAACAAGGCTATAGAAAAAAAAAACCATAATCCCTTAAACGTGGGTAACAACAAAACCACAGGCAATATATATAGGCAAACAACGAATTGACATAAGGTGGAGGGAAAGGACCACCAAACATTGGAACAAGAAAGGAGTGAGCCACAAAAAACACAGATCAAACCCCCACCCCCACCCCAACAGTCTCACAGACAAACAGAAACCCCGGGAAGGGTGTAGTTCTGACCCAGAGGGGCGGAGGCAGAAAGTTCGGGGGGCCGACCGGCAACAGGAGGCCACAAAACAGGCAGGGGGAGAAAGAACAGTTCGGGCGGCCTACCCCGGTCCCATGCTCGGAAGCAGAGAATCTCAGGTGGCCGGACCAGGTCGCCACACAGGGAGTCCAAAATGTCGGGAGGCCGACCCAGAGAGCCAAATTGGCGAGACAGTCTTTCGGGCGGCCGACCCCCATCGCTAGCCCACCAGAACCGTTGAGTCAAAGTAGCCGGCGGTTCCGCTGAAAAGGGGAGAGATGAGGGAGAACCGGGCGAAGCAATCGGAACCCCAACGGCCCCAGGTGAACATGGGCAGCGCGCCTCAGGGAGACGAGGAGGATGACAATGGAGATGAGAGTGAAGAAGAAAACGAGCCTGTCCAGCATCCGGTGGCTGGGGATCTGCAGCTCCCTCACCGAACCTAGGACCTGCTGGTGCAGCACCCACGGTGGACCCCGATTGGGCCTCCGGAACCAAACCCACGGTGGACCCCGATTGGGCCTCCGGAACAGCACTCCCGGTGGACCCCAACTGGACCGGAACAGCACTCCCGGTGGACCCGGTCGGCGTGGCACCAGACTCGACCTCCAACCCCGAAACCGGAACCTCTGGCGCAGCAGGCGAGAGCAGCCCCTCGCCGGCGACCCTGGGAGAAGACTCACACAAGAGAGAAAACCCGGGATCAGGATCACCGGCAGCGCCAGAACCCGGCGAGATAAGCTCGAACGCAGCGGGCGGCTGCACCCGGCTCATCTCCCCTTGAGACAGGCAAAAGTGCTCTAAAAGGTGAAGAAGAAAGATAAAACAGAGCACTTGCCTGAGCTCGGGTTCTGACACCGTCCAGGACTGCGATGATCCGGGCTCAGAAGTCAGGAGGTCGTCCTCAGGCTCCCACTCAGCTGCGTCGGGCTCCGCAGCTGGCATGATGGTGCGTGCAGCTAGAGAGTCTTCCGGCACCGATGTCCACGCCGGTGGCCCGCACGGCGTGGTGGCAGGAGAATCTCGCCCTGCTGGACCGGACCGCTCCTCCGTGGAACCCCGGGGACGCTTCTTCATCGGCGATGGCTCCACGCTGCAGTCCGCTCTCCTCCTCCGCCCATGGCGTGGCTGCGGAACCGGAACCAGGCTCTCCAGAACCGCAGGCCCCCTCCTCATCCAGCGACGTTGGTCTGACGTCGAGGACCGCTCAGCGGGGGGAGACACAGAGGAAGCAGGGTTATTACTTTCATCCACAGCGGGTGGAGGGAGCTCGGGGGGCTGCATACCCCGAACTCCACCCCTAGGAGTCAGACAAGGCAAGACAATGTCAAAAGAAGAGGAATTATCATGCACTCGCCTTTCCCCTAAGGGTAAGATGGTCTCCGCTGTGGGGGACGTCATTCCTTCCTTTCCCCGCTGGATGGCGACAGAGGGCCCTCTGGGAAGACGAGATGAGGCCACTCGAGGCGGATCCAGGATGAAGCTCGCCGAAACGGAGCTCTCGTGACACACAGCAGCCAGGATAGGCGACGAGGAGGAGGGGGCGACAGCTGGGGTCAGTCGGGCATGGAGCACTGACGGGACAGCAGGCGAGGGCCCGGGAGAAGACGAGGCTGCGGGGATTCCCCTCTGACGAGGCGCGGGAGTGACAGCTGTGTGGGGGGTTGAGCCCTTGCGGCGACCCGGGACAGCATCCAGACGGGGCTCTAGCCGAGGTTGGAAGCTGGAGTGACGACGGTTCCTTGTAGGGGGTGAGGCGAAGGTGAGGTCCGGAAATCGCCGTTCCTGAGCAGAAACGGCGGCAAGCAAGTCAGCAAACTCAGGAAACTCACGCAGCGCTGGATTCCTCTCCACCAGTCTGACCGCCGCCACCACATGCTTCATACACGCCGGAGGATTCTTAGCGGAGCAAGCAGCAGCCACCCGGTCCCAGATCTCTTCTGCTGTCATCTGCAGCTTCTCTGGGGGAATCCCGAGTGACGACATGCCCGATGGGAAAAGACCTCCGGGTGGTGCGAACTCCCGGGCCGGAACGGAGGCAGGAGCGGGATCCCGAAGCAAGGGGCGACGTCTCCTCCGCTTCAGCTTCCTGCCAGGATTTCCCTCCAGCCCTCGGAGTATCTCACGCTGGGCGGCGACGTCATCTCTCCTCACGCTTACCTCTGGATGATTAGTGAAGCGGGGAAGAGAATCCAGAATTTCCTCGGCTAGGTCCAGGTACCAGGGCACTTCGCTGTTGTATTCGAGGAGGGAGGCGGCGACAAGGACTCTGTCCACGCGCTCGAGGGTGTCAACAAGAACAGCGTCCTGCCTCCGAGCACGAGACCTCCACAATGGCATGCTTCAACACGGCACCCAGACAGGTAGGAACAAACAGTCCACTACTTCAAACTACACGGTGAATGGCGTCTCGATACAACGCCTCCTCTCCGGGCGTTAGGCGGCAGTCTACTGTCACGACGGCCCTCACGGACCGTCACAAGACGCCTCAGTCACCAGAGAGTTTGCAGTGGTAATTTATTGAGGATAAAGCAGAACACTCACAGAACACATACAGTGGCTGGGTGACGTCTGAACCTGGGGACACCCGATGCGCCAGACGGACAACAGTGAGAGTAAGGTCTCAAAGGAACATACCTGAGAATAACAGGAGCACGACGGAACGTGTCTGAACATACAGAAGAGCATAGCAGGTGATCATAACAGGATATAACAGAGACTGCCGCGCTGGAGGACATTTAGCACCCGCTTATATCTTTGGCGGCTAATGACCCCAACGCGGCACAGCTGCTGCTAATGACAGCAGAGCAGCAGCTGACTTTGACAGCAGGGAGCTCCCCCGGGCGCCTTCACAATAAGAGCCCGAGGAGCTGGAAGGAACCCTCAGCTGCCAAAGCCAGGGAACAAAAGATATGAGACCCGAGTGTGGCCAGAACCAACACTCGGGTTATGACACAACAGGGTTAAGGCTGGAGGAAAGGGGTTTACGCGACGGTGTACCCCCCCTAATATGCGACATCTCAACCGGCCGACCTCGACCGGTAGTCCCAGCTGCATGGCGCCGCCGTATTTTCGACTCAATTCACTCCCTCGCGCACCCGGGTGTTCGCACCTCGGTTAAAATGGTCGCCGAAAAGTTTGTGTGGCCTGGCCTGCTCAAAAACGTAAAAGAATGGGCAAAAACTTGCATGTCTTGTCAGCGGGCCAAAATACACAAACACACAAAAGCCCCTCTAGAGCCTTTTCGAATCCCAGCTAGAAGGTTCAACCACGTTCATGTCGACCTCGTGGGACCACTACCTTCGTCTCAGGGTTTCACACACCTGTTAACAATGATAGACCGTACTACGCGCTGGCCTGAAGCGGTCCCTCTGGCGTCAACCACAGCAGAGGAAGTCGCTCGCGTTTTTTTGACAAACTGGGTGGCACGTTTCGGCGTCCCATCGGACATCACGTCCGATAGGGGGCCTCAATTTGTCTCGGAGCTTTGGTCAGCCATGGCCAGCAGCTTAGGGGCGACAATTCACCGCACCACCGCTTATCACCCTCAGGCTAATGGGTTATGCGAGCGCTTTCACAGATCTTTAAAGGCCGCCCTCAGAGCCTCACTAACGGATACAAATTGGGTGAATAAACTTCCCTGGGTTTTATTGGGGTTGCGTGCTGCGCCTAAAGAGGATCTAGACGCCTCCCCAGCAGAATTAGTTTTTGCACAACCTCTCAGACTCCCAGGTGAATTTTTACCAGAGAACCCAGAGCCGGGGCATCTTCCAGCCCTGAGGCTTTTAGGCAGCAACGGACCTGACACTCTTCCCGGACCGGCACATCACTCTTTTCCACGGGTTTTTGTCCCCCAAGCTTTAAAAAACGCCAAATTCGTTTTTGTTAGGCATGAAGCTTTAAAACCAACCCTCCGTCCACCATACGATGGACCATTCAGAGTGCTGGAACCTGGTGATAAGCATTTTGTGCTTGATTTAGGGGACAGAAAAGAAACAGTCAGCATTGACAGACTTAAACCTGCCTTCTTGTTGAGAGACGAACCTGCACGGTTGGCGAGAGCACCTCGGCGGGGTAGACCCCCCAAGAGAAAAGACTCAGCCCCCCTGCAGGGAACAAATAATCACTCTCCTCCCCAAGCTGCAGATTCCTTACAGGAAGGTCCCACCAGGACGCCCAAGCGGACCCACAGCAGATTCGGGAGAAGATTAAAACCCAGACGGCACAGGGACTGATGCAAACTATTCAAAAGTTGTTCACTAATTGTGCTGTGACAGTTTAAGACTGACTTGTGATATTACTACGCTGTTATGATTACCACTGAATTCTCTACAGGAGCATAGCTGCTGGAAAGTTTCTTCCTTGTCAAGAGGTTTAGCAGTTAGTATGTCATAGTAATTATCTTAAACTGTGAATTTTATTATTGTCCTTTTCTTAGTCGTTTGGGGGGGGGCTGTGGTTTATATTAATCATATATCCCATAACCTACATATGTATAAGCATGTGAGAATGTTTGGTGATTACATATGTACAACGACTTCACACCTCAGAACAGGACAAAAGGTCTCAACCGCCAGCGAAGATCAAAGAGCATCCGAGGCGCTGCGGTGGAGACCAGATCGATCGCCCTGACCACCCAGGGTCAGGTGGAGGAGTACGAAGACAAAGGAGGGGGGATTAAGCTAATGCGGGATGTCAGCTTTGATATGCATGTCTTTTGTTATGTGTAGGTATAAGTATGTAGAGCTGAATGTGTTTGCTCTCTTATTCTACTTCTGCTTCTGCACTGAGATGAGACTTGTTAGAGGAGCGAAGCTGATAATAAACTTTGGTTTATAAGTCACATCGCCTCGTTATTCCAAGCTCTTCTACACAAGTTAGGTTAATTGGCCTCAAACTGGGGATTCTAAATTGTCCTTAGGTATGACTGTGAGAGTGAATGGTTGTCTGTCTCTCTGTGTTGGCCCTCCGATGGACTGGCGATCTGTCCAGGGTGTACCCTGCCTCTCACCCAAAGATGCCAGGATAGGCTCCAGCCCCCCCGCGACCCGAAAAAGAATTAAGCGGAAGAAGATGAATGAATGAATGAATGAATTAACAAAATACAGCAAAGCAGGACAGATCACACTGTCAAGGTGCATTCAAACCAAACGTGAATGTGCACAGCATGATTACATTTTAAATTGATTTTGATGTGCCACCCCAAGATTTTTAGTGGCCCCCATGTTCCCCCCCCCTGAAAAAATTCTGGAGGGACCCCTGTATGTGTTGTTTTCAGAAGCACTGTGTCCACAGCTCTTTGCACCAAACAGCAGGCTAATCAGCTTACAGAATGAGAATGCAGAGATTAACCCTGTGCACTAGCAGCACAGCACCATATCACTATGGAGCCTTTAGTGGCCCCAACTTTATTTTTTAGACCCCCCCCCCCCCACACACACACACACACACCACACTGCTTGTCACATTGCTGTTGGTGAATAAGTTGTTTTCAACCTTACCAAGCGTCTGGCTCTGTGGTGACATTGAAGCTTTAGCTTTTACATAATAGTTTCATCTACCTCCTTCTGATATGCCAACAGAGTCTTTGACAAAAGGAGCCATTGTTTGATTGTGGCTCCCACAGAGAATAGGCTGGTTATGTGAGACTTGGATATGAATGCATTTTCCTTGATGTTAAACCTCTTCTGTATTGCCCCTTTCTTTTTCCATTTTAATTCATCGTTTGAGATGTACTAAGCTAGAGAAGCAGAATCAAAATTTCTGCAGATGAGACACAATAATTCAAATTTTTACATAAAGTAAAACAAAAAAGTTAAGATCACTGAGCTAAAAGCTTCACTCCTTTTTAACTATTTGTTAAAATTATTTTTATATTTTTTAATAAAATTATATATGGGAACTTTTACAGTATATAGTTCAAAAAGCATCCACTAATTCAAATGTTCCCATTAGCTTTTGATTAGATATTTTTATAGTAAAAGAATTACACCCAACAGAGATTAAAAACAGGTGATTGCATTTTTAAATCTTCACTCAATTTGGAAGTCACCTTGACTACTTTCTGTAATGTTTCAATCTTTGTACACTGCTGAAAACAGCAAATTAATTCCTTTAGCCTCTCAATACTTCACTGTCTGAGTTGTAGCACAAGCCGATTTCCACTTCTTAATTTCCAAACCTTTGTTTCTTGCATTTAGCCTATACGTGTAGGGTCTAAAGAACAAACTGTAAGCAGGTTCAAAAAATATAAAATTAACAGTAAAAATAAAATATAGCCACAAACAGTGATCATCAGGTTCCAAGCAGATGTAGACTTCAAGGTCTTGTATTGCAACAACAGCATTTAAAACCTAGGTCTGCTGCACATTAGTTTTTAAAGCAGCGCTACACAACTTTTTTGTTCTTTGTAGGAATACTGAAAAGGCCACAACTACAGCAACCACAACCCAAGTCCCAACAGCCAACCGCAGGGCTTTAAGTGGTGCCCTGTGATTCGCTGCTGGGACCAAGACTACAGCTGCTACATCTGCTGGCCCCCCCAGGGAACGGTTTTGGCTCCCTTCCTGTTCACCCTTTATACTGCGGACTTCTCACGCAACACAACACACTGCTATCTACAGAAGTTCTCTGATGACTCTGCGATCGTTGGCCTCATCTCCAATGGAGATGAAGCTGAGTACAGAAGACTTATCCAGGACTTTGTGGGCTGGTGCCATCGGAACTGCCTCCAGATCAACGCGAGGAAAACTAAGGAGCTGGTGGTGGACTGCCGGAGGCAAGGACAACCCCTCACAGCACCAGTAAATATACAGGGAACAGGCATCGAGATGGTGACATCCTATAAGTACCTGGGTGTTCATCTGAACAATAAACTAGACTGGTCACACAATACTGACACACTCTACAAGAAGGGACAGCGCAGGCTGTTCCTACTGAGGAGACTCAGGTCTTTTGGTGTACAAGGGGCGCTGCTGAAGACATTCTATGACATGGTGGTGGCATCAGCCATCACTTTTGGAGTGGTCTGCTGGGGCAGTGGCATTACAGCAGCCGATAGGAAGAGACTGAACAAACTGATCAAGAAAGCTAGCTCTGTCCTGGGGCAGCGCCTTGACCCAGTGGAGGAGATAGGAGAGAGAAGGACGGTGGCTAAACTGTCATCTCTGCTGGAGGCCGAATTCCACCCTATGCAGGACATACTGAATGCACTGAGGAGCTCATTTAGCAGCAGACTACATCATCCTAGGTGCACAACCGAGAGGTTTCGCAGGTCCTTCCTACCAACGGCTGTCAAACTGTACAACCTAAGCAGGGCTGCTCGCAGAGATAGCAAAAAGACGTGACAACCTAATAGTTTTGAATGCAAAAGACGCAATAGACTTAAACAATGGTCCCCTCCGGCATACAACTAGGAAAATACCGGTCGCTATGGAGGGTGAGAATATGTATGGGTACTTAATCATACCATGTAGGATAACTAAGTAGACGGCTATGCTGTTTCATCCCATCTTGCAACAATGCTCCGCACTGTGTGTGTTTATGTATTTACATATTTATTCCATCTAACTACAATGCTCCGCACTGGGTGTATTTATATATCTATATATTATTCCATCTAGCTACAATGCACCGCACTGTGTGTTTATATATTTACATATTTATTCCATCTAGCTACAATGCTCCGTACTGTGTGTGTTTATATATCTACATATTTATTCCATCTAGCTACAATGCTCCACACTGTATTTATATACTCATATATTTATTCCATCCAGCTACAATGCTCCGCACTGTGTGTCTATATATATATATATATACAGTATATTTATATTTATATGTACATATGTATACTTGCTGCTCTTGTTTCTTTTTTTTTTTTTCTCTTGCCTTCTGATTGTTGCTCTGAGTGTTGCTACCCCTGTGCTGTTGCAATCCTGGAATTTCCCCATTGTGGGACTAATAAAGGCTTATCTTATCTTATCTTATTTTATCTTAAACGAAGAGCTGTTGCAGGCAATGTCGGAACACTCAGGCTATGGAGGACTTGACATTCACTCAGTCAAATGCAGTGTACCATCAAAATAATTTTGCAAACATTACTTTGAGGTGAAAATCTAACACAGTGTAGCTTTAAAATGTACATGAGAGCCATGCTGTACTGCAGTTGTTCAGAAGAATAAGACCTCCCAGGAGCAATTCAAACCTGGGACCTCCTGTATACCAAGAACTCACCTTAACCACAACACCAAACAACTGCTTTAGCTTGCCCTCTAACTTTCTCAGATGATAAAAGATCAATTGAAACAATTACCGGCAGCAGTAGCACAGCATTTAAAATGTTAATGTGCACTATACATCATTTTCAAATGCACAGGAGAGGTATGCTGCACTTCAGAAGAACGACGCATCTATAACATAGTGATTTGTACCTTTGGGGTTGCCGTAGCCTTGACTGGACGGGGCGGTGTGATGTCAGGCGGGCTACGGCTGTACATATAAATAGGGGAGTTCCTGTTGATAAAGAGAATGTTCTTTCCAGCTCTCCTCCGGTCTGTTGTTATTTTAGGGCATAACAACTGGCAACGAGGACAATAATGGTAAATGGTGTTCACTTATACAGTATAGCGCTTTTCTTCTTATCTAGGATGACCAAAGCGCTTTATAGATCCTGCAATCCACCCATTCACACACACATTCACACACTGATGGCGGCAGAGCTGCCATACACACAGGCGCTAACCAGGCCACCAGGAGCAACTGGGGGTTCAGTGTCTTGCTCAAGGACACTTCGACAAGCGGACAGCAGACAGAGCAGGAATCGAACCCATGACCCTCCGATCAGTAGTTGGTCACACTACACCTGCGCCACCGCCGCGCCGCACCGCAATAATGGCGGCGTGCATTGGGCACATGCCTGTCTTTCTGGAACACCCAGGTTTACCAACCATGTCATGGCCTCAATGGAAAGAGGGCTTTGAGGCATTTGTGACAGCGGCGGGCCTGGGCTTGGTCAATGAGGGAAGACTGAAGAGCGTTTTACTCCATCACCTTGGCACCGAGGGTCAGAGAATCGCTTTAGGTTGGTGCCAGGATGGATCGCTGGAGGAATGCTTGAAGGTGTTGGACAAAATGTTCAGAGACCCCTCCACAGTCTCGGAGAGCTGGTGGAAATTCTATGAGAGACGGCAATTAGCCTAGCTCGGAAAGGCAACATTGGGCCATGCGAATTTGGACTAGTTAAGGACAAGTTGGCGCATGGCGCCAGATGCCCGCAGTTGACAGCTAAGCTGCTGTTGGCCGCGGAGCCGACGTCATGAGGAAAGTGCTGAAGTTGGTGAGGAGAGAAGACGTGATGGCCCAGTTGGAGCAGAAGGCTAAGGCTGGCCAAGGGTCGCCCAAGCGTGCTGACAGGGCAGCGTAGTGGAGGCAGGAGAAAGAGGAAAATGAGAAGAAGAGGCGAGCTGCCTTACAGGTAGGAAGACCCGGGGGCCCGGCTCAAGTTCACGCTGCGAGGATGGGCAAAGGCTCAGTGAAGTGCTACGTCCTCCAACTGGATGGAGTTGACGTGTTGCTTATGGTGGACTTGGGGGCCGGGAGGTCGATCCTGAGCCTCCCAACCCTGCGGCGTCTGTTCCCTGCGAAACACATTAAGGGTGGAGCAGTGAGACTTTTTGACTATGGCCACGTGGAGATAGAATTGGCGGGCACAGGGGACTTTGAGGTGATCTGCGGGTCGAAGAGGGTCCCTAACTTCACGTTCCAAGTGGCACAGCAGGGGACCGACCTACTGGGGGTGGACTTGTTGGGACGGTTAGGGTTTTCCATAATTGACCCTGATGGCTCGAGGGTGCTGTCCGTGGGTGTGGACTGGCCGAAGCTATTTGTGGAACTAGGCCGCATTGATGCATTCTACCACCAGCCTTTGGTGAATGTGAGCATCACGGCAAAGATTCAACCACTGAGGTGTCTCTCACTGGCATTGCGGAAGGAGGTGTCGGCGGAGCTCAATCGGCTGTTGGAGTCGGGTGTCATCGAGAAGGCCGATGCTTCCTCGTCGATTTCCAACCTCGTGGTGGCAAAGAAAAAAGGGGGAGGCATTAGCCCTTGCATCGACCTTGATTGAGGTGAATCAGGCAGTGGTTCTGGATATATACCCCCTGCCTACTATGGAGGAGCTGACGGCGACGTTCAGTGGGGTGAAAGTTTTTTTGAAATTGGACCTCCAGCAGGGCTACCTGCAGGTACTGCTACACTCGGACAGCAGAAACCTAACTGCTTTCGTGACGCACATGGGGTGTTCCGATATACAAGGATGGCTTTCGGCCTGAGCTCGGCACTGAGCTGCTTCCAGAAGGTGATGGCTACCATACTAGCCGGGCTGAAGGGGATAGCCGTGTACCTCAATGATATCGTGGTGCAAGGGGCGTCGAGCGAAGAACACGACGGGAGGCTGGAGAGGGTGCTGGAGAGACTTCAGGAACACGGGGTTGCCAGTGCATCCTGGCAGCGGCAGTGGACTTTGTGGGTTTTCAGCTTTCAGCCTTTGGTTTCGCCTCGCAGACCCCTCCTCACCAGCGAAGATCTCATCGTTCCTGGGAATGGTGAACTTTTCTGGACGATTCATCCAGAGGTACTCTGAAACAATTGAGCCTCTCAGAGCACTGCTGAAACAGGACGCGCCTTGGGTTTGAGCTCCTGCCTGCTTGGCGGCTGTGAGGAAACTGAAACGGCAGCTCACTTTGCCCCCAGTTTTGGCCCATTTTGACCCTAACTGTTCTACGATTGTGATCTGTGATGCTTCTGGTTCTGCCCTGGGGGCAGTAATGTCGCAGGTGTAGGATGGTACAGAGTGTCCAGTCGCTTTCGCGTCAAGGTCTCTGTCGGGGGCTGAGAGGAAGTACACTGCTGGCGAGAGGGAGGTGCTGGCTTGTGTGTGGGCCTGTGAGAGGTGGCACATGTACCTCTACGGCCGGCGCTTCACATTGAGGATGGACCATCGAGCGTTGATGACCCTGCTGGAGACTTTGGGGTTGGGCCACAGGCCGCTGCGTATCCAAGTACACTCTGGGCAAAGACAACGTCATGGCGGACCTGCTGTCTAGGGCCCCGACGTGTGTGCTGGCACCGGATGTGGAATCTGTTGACTCAATCAAGATGGAACTGGCCCACGCCCTACATGGGACTCTCCAGGACATCGTGCCTCCTGAAAAACTTAGAGAAGTTTCAGAGAATGACCAGGTGATGAAGAGGCTGCATGTGGCAATTAGAGAAGGCTGGCCGTCGGGAGCACTGGGGGTCCTGCCTCCATTCCATCGCTTCAGGGATGAGCTCAGCTGCTGGATTGAGGTGTGTGTGGCCAGAGGTCATTGTGCGGTGATCCCGGCGGCACTGAGAGGACGGGTGCTGGACATACTGCACGAGGGCCATCTTGGGGTGGTTAAAGTCAAGCAGCGGAGCAGGGATTCAGTTTGGTGGCCAGGGATAGACAAAGACATTGAGACGATGGTCAGAAACTGTGTCCCGTGTCTGGAGAGTGTAAAGACTGGTAGACCACCACCACCCCTTCTCAGGCCGATCGCTTACCTGGAGGGGCCCTGGGAACACATTGAACTGGACATTTGCGGTGAATTGCACGCGGCACCCCCAGGCAGCAGGTTCCTGGTGGTGGTGTACAACTTGTTTTCCAAGTGGCCAGAAGTTCTCCCAACGGGCTCGGTGACGACGGAGGTCATTACGGGGTTCCTTTCATTGCTGTTTGCTAGATAGGGGACCCCGACTTCAGTGACGACGGACAATGGCCCACAGTTTATTTTAGAGTCGTTTGAGAGTTTCCTGCGGGCGAGGGGGATTAAGCACATCCAGACGGCAGTGTACCACCCACAGGCTAATGGGGGTGTGGAGAGAAGTAATAGGACTTTGAAGAATGGGTTGAGGGCCCATCTGGCCGATGGGTTTTCATTTGCCGATGCTCTGCACAACATTGTATTCCATTATAGGGCGTCGGTGTACGCCACGAGGGGGCGCTCCCCTGTGTCGCTGATGCTGGGAAGGAAGTTGCCGCTTCCGGTGAGACGACTGGGGCTGGCTCGAAGGGAGTGCACTGAGGATTCGGGGGCGCTGAGGTGCAGGGTCTCGGACCAGCAATGGTGGATGAAGAACTTCTGGACAGATGGCATCGTGTGAAAGGTCATAGCCTGAATGTAGCGGATAGGGTGTGGGTCAGGCACCCTGTATGCTCCCACAAGCTTCAGCCGCTGTGGATTAGGCCGCACACAATTGTAAAACAAAGGGGTCCGGACACTTTCAAGCTGGATGATGGGTCCAAGTGGCACGCAAGTTGGCCGTGGAGGTCCCCACCGGAGGTGACGAGTGACCCCACATTGGATGGTTTAAATGACTCCTTGGACTGGGGAGGCCATTCTGGTGCTGGCTTCCAGATGGAGCCGTCGGTGCCGGTGGTGGAGCGGAACGTGAGGGTCGCCGGGTTAGGGTCGCCCGGTTAGGGAACGCCGTCAACTGAAGTACTTGGATGATTACATTACCGGAAAGACTGTAAAAAAATGAATTTGGTTGTTTTGGTTGTGTTTTGAAGTGTATATAGTTGTTTTCTGTTTGCATGTTTGTTGTGAGTTTAGATTTTTTCCACAGAGGGGGTATAACATAGTGATTTGCACTTTGGGGTTGCCGTAGCCTGGTCTGGGTGTGGCAGTGTGATGTCAGGAGGGCTACGGCTGTACATATAAGTCGGAGAGTTCCTGTTGATAAATAAAGAGAATGTTCCTTCTAGCTCTCCTCTGGTCTGTTGTTATTTTTGGACATAACAACATCACCAGCAGGATTTAAACCCAGGTCTCCTGCGCGGCAAGCGAACATCTTAACCCCTACGCCACACAATTGCTTTGGGCCATATACTGACTTTCTCACACACAAACAAGACACAATGGCTCACAGACATTTCATAAACATGATTTTTGGAACAATAACAGAACTGAAAGAAATGTGGTGTTTTGCTGAAGAATACTGGTGTGATTTTGAAGTTTCATCAAGTTTGGCTCACTACATCAGGAGTTAAACCCAAAACTAAATGCCAAAGAGAAACTGTACAACTTGATTGGACTAGAAAATCAAAACAGATCGATATTTTTGGATAATTTTAACAACTTTTCATTACCAATGTCTGTAGATGATCTCTGCTTAATTTGAAACAACTTGGATGAATGGCCTAGGAGGAGTTAATTTTTGAGTTCACTTGCACATTTTGGAAAATATGATGCAGAAAACTTCATTTTTAGAGCATTAAACAAGTGAAGAAAATGTGTGGAAGACTTCAGAGAATAGAATGATGAAAGTCTATGCCCAGCTGTTCTTGAGATATTCACAAAAATATAAAAATGTTTATTATGTGTACACCTGTGTGCACAGTATTTTGATTTTTGTTCTCTGAGTAGTGGGGAGAATTTCTGACCAGACTGTAAATTTTCAAGTTTCTACATACAGTATTACCATTTTTGCTCACCATGCACTTTTAGTGGAGAAAAATAATAATAAGACGAATCGGGGGGGGGGGGGGACAATGGGTTTCCCACAGCACAGCTGCTTGGAAGATTTTTTCTTAAATTTTTTAAAATCAATTTCCTATTAAGGAAATTATGAAGCAGCAGCTAGCAGTAATATTAAAATGCTTTCTATTAACCAATTTTTTAAAATGTGTCAGGTGTGGCGGATGATAAAATAAGGCAGCGAAGTGAGGTTTTAAATAGATTTATTATCATACCGCCATCACGGAGCTCGCCCCATGGGCGAGCCCGGAGGCTCTCCAGCAAAGTGTGCAGATGAGCAGTAGAAGAGAGTGAGAGAGTGAACATGGATTTCAGTGAGCTTATATACCCAGCTACAAACAATACATGAAAGGCATTCACAGCACAAGAAGATCCACAAGAAGAAAAATTAGTCACTGCCTTATTTTTCATGCCGCCACACTGGTGACCCGACGCTGAAAAGAACATGCTGCCAGTGAACGCAGCACCCAGCGGTGATGCTCCGACTACAAGCGAACACAGCAGCTCCCTTCTGCTTCAGGGAACTCTCCGGACATCACCCACGACCGGGAAAGCCGCAGCAAACTTCATGCTGGGATCTGCACTCCTAGATCGGCACATCCACGCTGGACCGGCCGCTCTCACAGCTTCTCTCCATACGAGAGCGCACGCACCTCGTCCTCTCTCCACGACGGCGACCTCCATGGCCGATGGAGAATGCAGCGCGTGGACCTGAACGCACCATGGCCGAGCGAGTGACAAAGATCGTCTCCTCCCTCTCACCGCTCCAACGCATCTACATGAGCTTGAGGGACAAAGATCGTCTACTTCCTTTCACCGCTCCAACACAATGAACAGGGATGATTAAGGTCCCTGACCCTGGTTCTCCTCTCCAGCTGGCCCACCCACGCACAGAGCCCTGGCACACGCACCGGGGAGTTACGTGGACGGCGCACCACGCACGGGACGCATACGGCTCTACAGACCCCCATCCTCCTTCGCCGCTGCAGACAGGCCCTTCAGGGTTGCTCGTACACCTGGGGCACGCACGCAGCTTGTTCACTGGATCTTCTTATGGTCTTAGCCATGGCACACAACGGGAATTCAGCAGTCTGCGGTCCCCGAAGGCTTTAAGGTTGTGCCCGCACCTAAAGTCAACACACCAAGTCCCTTTGCTTTTGTTTTTTTCTTACAGCCGCCCCTGTTTTTCTTCATGGCCGCTGTTTATCCTCGCCGCTTCCTTTTTCTTCACAGCCACTATTAATCCTTGCAGGACTTAATCGCGAGAGGAGCCAGTGACTAATTTTTCTTCTCGTGGATCTCCACACGTTCAACGGTACAGCCCCTCGACATCGCGGATCCACAAGCAAATTTTGCGCAGCCCAGACGATTTCGCCGTCCAGGGCCGGCATTTACTACCCCCCATCCCCCTCCACCTCCGCCTGCACAGAACTTTCCCTGCTCGCTGCCAAAGCCGGACTATCGAGGCCTCGGCCACCTGCCGAGCCCTCTGGGGGGGAGCATGTGGGATATGTGGGATAACCCCCACAACAGATTGGGACAGGCACAGCAATGTGTGTATTAATGTCTACAGGCAGCCCCACTTCCTCTGGCTTTTTCCAGCTCACTACTGTGATGTTAATGTGCCATTCATGAATTGTGTTCATGCTTCCTGTCCTTACTGTGTCTATACACTGATAACAATATGTAGATGTGCCTTGTAACCTCTTTTGTCCTGCAACTCTGGAGCAGAGGCGAATCCTGGCTAGCAATCTCCTTATTGTTATGTGTGTCTCTCAAATGCAAATGCCCATACCTACTGCTGTGAATGCCTTTCATGTATTGTTTGTAGCTGGGTATATAAGCTCACTGAAATCCATGTTCACTCTCTCACTCTCTTCTACTGCTCATCTGCACACTTTGCTGTGCCTGTCCCAGTCTGTTGTGGGGGTTATCCCACATATCCCACATCAGGTACAAATCTTGAGTTTTTTAAACCTGTTTTAAAGCTTAAAGTTTAAATATGATCTTACTCAAAAATGCAGTACAAGCAGGACTTAACACCATTTCACTGGTGGCGGGTAAGACAGCCAGTCCCACTAGCCGCTTTGGCGGGTTGTAGTTTTCTCAAGCAACGTCTAAATAATGAGCCTATTGCAGTGTGAGACTACAAAACTACAACTCCCATGAGCACTATCTGTACACAGTGTATTGTCATCGGTCCACTGTCGCCATGGACGTTGTCTGGCTCAACTCCCAGCGTGTTACACAGGATTGCTCCAGGCTGGGGTACAGAAGAAACCGTGGATGCTGTGCTCCGCAGGTTGGTTCATTTTGTGCAGTGTTGCCAACTTGGCAATTTTGTCATTAAATCTGGCGATCTTTCAGCCCCCCTCGACAACATTTTTTTGTCAAAAGCAACTAGCGACAAATCCAATGACTTTTCCTGGTGTTATCAGACTTTTCTGGTGTTTTGGACACTGACGTGAAAGTGCGTGATTGCTCTGCAGTTATCATCCTCAATAAGCAGTGGGTGGTACCATGAGGCTTTCCTGTCCCAAAGCAGCCGATCACAGGCAGTCTCGGTCAGTCTCACAGTAGCCTCATGGAGCAGCAGTGTTGCAATTACAATAAATTAATAGTTTTTTCAGAACTGCAATGTCTGATACCAATTGAATGCTGCAGCAGCAGCAACATGCTTTAGCCTTCTTCCCAGCAACAGGTTGAAGCCATCCCTTAAATGTATGTGGAACAGTACCAAGGCAGGGCGATAAAGCTGCTGTGACTGCCCCAGCAGGGTTGCTTTGTTTTCTTACCAGCATCTGTGTCAGAGCTGCCAGACTCTTTTTTTTTTTCCCCTCCAAGTCCAAACTCATCTTAGGGTGTTTTTTACTGACTTTTTGTCTCTCCCATGACATTACTCTTCTCTACTATAGCGTCCATTACAATTACATGTGAATGACCAATTATGCAAATTAGGTGATGATGTCATTTATCAACTTTTGTCGACTTTTAGAACAGCTAATAGCTACTTTCCTTACTGAGGAGTTGGCAACAGTGATTTTGTAGCCAGAAACAGTGCTTAACTGACAACAGGTCAGCCAGCAGAACACACCTGTTCCCGCTCTCAGGGATCAGATCACCAGTGGAATTGCACCTGATTTCCCCGTTGTCCCAGCATGAGTAGTTAATAAACTGTGCTCTCCCCTCCACATTAGCTCCTACCTCAGTGGTTGAATATGATTATTTTTAGAGCAAGAAGCTTCCGTCTACTGTCTACAGTTGTGCAAATTTGTTTTCGTATGACAGAGAGAAAAAGTGACTAAACTTTGACGTGCTACTGTAAAGAGCAAATAAAGCTTCTTCTGAGGTGAATTTTCATTTATCTGTGATTATCTTTGATATCTGTGATATGCAACTTTTTCATGGAAGTAAAACCTCTAATTATGTATTTTTAATGTGCTGGTCCAGGGGTGTCAAACATGTAGCCTGCAGGCCAAAAACGGCCTGCCAGGGGGTCCAAGTTTTTCTCTGAATTTACAGCTTTCTTTCTAGTAAAGTATTATGAAGTTATTGTTCATATATATTGTTGGAGCTCTTATTTGTGTGGCACGGGGTGGTGGCTTCGCCTTCTGGTTCTGCCAACCCCGTGGGTATATAAGGAGCTGCAGGTAGAGGGACGGTCTCTTCCGTCTTACCTCTGCCAGTGGCTGTATGCACGGCTGTAGCACTGAGATCAGCGTTATAATAAAGAAGTGTCCAGCTCCACTCCTGGTGTCATCTCTGTCTACAAGTTACGAGATAACATAAATGTCTGACTTTTTCTGCTGATCAGAATTGTTTATGTAAATTTGAGACATTTTTCTCCTTAAGATGAGACTTTTTTCCTCAGTTTTCTTTTTCTCATTTTTTTTTTCCTGGTGGGAAGGGGTAAGGATACAAATGAGAATTGGGACAGACCCCAAATCTACCTGTACTTTACTCTCATATTGCAAATATTTTTCTAGACTGTTTTACAGCATTTGCTGCTGTTAATAAATAATTCAACAGTGTTTCTCTTGCTATTTTTATGTATGTATAAGGATCATTTACATTTAAAATGATTGTAAATTTAGTTCAAGTAAACTTTAGCATGCGATACTCAAATTTTATCATATTAAACTTAATTTTCCAACCATAAAATTGTGGCTAGTGAAAAGGCTGAGTGGCTAGTAACTTTAGAAAGTCACTAGCTACAGTGGCTGGTGAGCAAAAACGTTAATGTCAAGCCCTGAATAAAGGAGTCTCACTTTATTATTTGTCTTTATGAATTCAGACTATTCCAAAGAACATACCAGATGAATCTTGCCAAAAAAAAGTGATTTTGTTTTAGTGGACCAATCCAGAGACGCACAGACCTACCACCTCCCTCAGTTTGTTCAGAGGAAGCTGAGGCATTTCAAAATCAACCCAGACAGATAAGCACTTGCGTATGTTCTGGGTCTGCCGATTGTTTCCATCATTCCCATCTGGGCAACAGTTTTCAGGTTACTGTTGGGTACCCTACCCTACTGGCAAACTATTTTCTTCTTTAATTCTTACAAAGTCCTGACAAGCCACCTGTTGCTAAAATGTTTTTGCGAAACCTTTAATTTTAATCAGGATCTATCTATCTATCTATCTATCTATCTATCTATCTACCTACAGACTTGCATGCAAACAGTCATGTAGGTTACCGTGCCTAATGGATTACGACATCACTGTCTTAACAGGAAAAGATAAGTAGATCAAGATTAGGTTTCCCTCTCTTGCTGTCTTTCCACAGTACCAGTGAGTTTGAACTCAAATTTCCTACTGTAACTCAATGTCAGTGAATTCCCGTGAAGATTCTTGAAGCATCAGTCTTACTAAAGCCATGCATTAATCCATGTTCCTTTAAGATAAAACATAACAACTGTACACAGTACAGACACATTTTTTCACCAAAAATGTCTGTATACTGCTGAGGTTTAGTTTTTATTTAAACCAACAAAGACATAGTGTACTGTAGATGTACATGTTTTTGGTGAGTATGTAAGTAAAGATTTAGAAGCTTCACATAAACACTGATAGAGAAGATTTAAGGCATGTATCTGCATTCCAGTTGAAGGCCACAAAGACTTTCAGTGCAGTCTCCCAGGAATCTCCCAGAGCAGCCAAAATGATCTGACCTCAGCAGGGGCCTAAAGTAAATCCAACACACTTATTTTCCATGGTCATGCAAGCTTCCTGATGAATTAAATTCCAAAACAGCTTCAAGAATGGTTCAGAGACCAGTTTGAGCTGTTCAAATTGCAGTCATCTAGTCTTTGTTAAATTGATTATACATTTTCACAGGTTTAATAAAAGATTTATATATCCTAAATGGATCAGTTTACACTGATATGATTTGTACAACTTTTTAGAGGTTTAAAGTCTTTTGAAGAAGATTATTGAAGAAAATTACATCGGGCTGGCACTGAATGCTTCTAATATCAGTGAGACAAGAAACTAACAAACAGGATGTCAAGTTCAGACACCAAATTTTCTAATCATATTTTATCAAGAATTGCCGTTGATTTTTCCTGTCTAAAACTGTTAATCTTGGCATTAAGAAAGCCATAACCTTTTTTTTTTAATTTGACTCAGGGAAAAATTGAGGTGTGAACCAAACTGTGAGCAATAGTACGCTGCTTGTCATTAAGCCATGCATTAATCACAGTCGAAGCCTAGTTGTTTATTTTAGAAGGAAGAGGACTGCTTTGGCTAACCAGTTCTTATCTTATAATCTTATTTACTATTGCTCTGAGTGCTGCTATCCCTTTGCTGCTACAATCCTGGCATTTTCCCACTGTGTCATGATCAGGTGAACGCGCACTCCCACTCCCATCCTGGAAGGCTTTCCCCGGCTCCGCAGGTAATCATCTCACCTGTGTGAGTAGACACATTTGCTGCCTCTTCTCTGCCAGCGCTGAAAAGGACCAGTTTGTGAATGCTCCAGCGCTAGCTCGTTGGGTATACTGCCCAAACAGCAAGTAAGTTTATGTCTCGCTCTCTGAGGAGCTTTTATCTAATTCCTCTTCTCCTCTTTTCTCCTCCAGGTTGCTGCCATCTTCATGGTGCGTCTCCAGGGTTCGTTGTGCGCTCACCTGCCCCATCATCCTCATCACCACTTCAGCTGCTTTATTCCACACAGTCAGACACCTCACCCAGCTCCACTCCTGCCATATCCCCTACCAGAGTCTTCTCTGCTGGTTCGCCTTTTCCCTGCTGGGTTCCACTGCTGGGCTCACTGCTCATCCCACGTGAGTGTTGTCCTATTTTCCCTTTGCCCAGTCTCCCTCCTTAACTAATCAGCTCTCGTCTCCCTTTACAGGCTGAGTCCTCCTCTGGCGAGTGGTGTCTTTTCTTAACTGTGCGCTCTTTTGGATCAATAAATTGTGGTTACGCAGCTTCTCTGTGTCGTGTGAGTGATTTCTCTGTTGTTCTCTGCACGTGAGCTGATCATTCTTTCAATATGACACATTGTGGGACTAATAAAGGCTTATCTTGTCTTGTCTTAGGATATCATTGAACAAATGGGCTGAACTGTCAAGCTGAATTTAAATTAATTTAGGCTTAACATAGTGTGCATCAATGCATACCTCATTAGGCTCCGCGCACCATTTTTTCTTCTCTGCGTAGTGAAAAACTCTTTCTTCAAATGATTTGGGATAGGCTATTTTATATGGAATACAGTATGTGGATAGTTTGTATTTAACTGTCCTCAGATAAATACATTTAACAGAAAAACAATAGCTGAGTGTGTGTGTGTTTTTCATTAATCGGGACAGGACACGTGTGCATGTGAATGGACACAAGCTCGAGATATGATGTGGACAGAATACTTTGTCAGAGTGAACAGGTTTGTAGTTTGAAATCTTGAAACTGACAACATTCCGGGGTGTTTAGAGATCACGTCCCTTGTGTACTGGCTCAACAATGGTCACTGCTGCCACAGAGCTTCTGGTTCCAGTCTGTCAGAACCGATCACAAAAGCTGCACAGCCAAGGCGCCCCTCTCCTGAATGTTATAGGCTGTGGTGAAAAAAATTAATAAACCCACGCTCCCTGTTCATTTATCCCCATTTATTCCCCTAAAAATAAATTAATTAATGTCCAATATAGCTATAGGCTATACTGCTCCTGTATGTTCTTCATGAAAATGAGGATGGAATTAAAAAAAAAAAAATATTCAGTGTCTCATCATATAAATAAACCGATTGGTAACAATACTTTGATTAGATTATAACTTATACCTCATGTGCCCCTGTCCGTAGGAGCATGTCCACAATTATAAAACTCACCACTGAAATAGCATTAACAATCCTTCTGATGATAGATCTGGTTTTTGGAGATCAAAAGCGCATTGACATGGAATGTACTAAAATACCAATGCTCCGAGATTGTGCCAATGCCACACCTCTTTTAAATACAGTTAGTCTCCACCTTGCAGTGCAAAGTGGGCACACAGTCTACAGGTAATTAGATGGCATGACGCAAAGTATGACTACGTGTTGACATAAACTAACAAATCCACTGGTGCAACAAGGCTAGACCATTGTAACAGGGTCCTATAGTGTTGCAGGTGTGCTTGTGTTTTACCTTAACAAATAGTGAGATTGTGTAGTCCTGGTCTTGGGTTGTTCTGTTGTTCCCTTCCACAGGCAACAAGGATTTCTCATCTCCTCTGTTGGGGATCAATTTGACCTCAGCTCTCTTCTCCAGAGTCATAAAGTCCCGCTGGGGGGTATATGATTTTCCATCGTCCAACAGCACCACTCGCTTTTTCTTCACCTGGTCATCTCTCTTTTGGGGTAAAGATTCATTTTTGATCACTGATTTTAGCTCCTTAATCCATTCTTCTTTCCTTAGCAAACTCTTATCTTCTAGTGACGCTTCCTTTTTCAACCATTCTTTACTTCCTCTTTCAGTCTGCTGGCTGTCTTGTTTGACAGGTCTCAACGCTTTTTTCCAACCCTTAATTTCTGTTTCTACCTCATTCTCAAGTTGGCTTTTTTTAATCCAGTCATTATCTTTTCTCCTGGGTAGCAGAACTCTTACTTTTTCCAATTGCTCTTTCTGAAGTTGTGGCTCAGGATACAAGAGACCATTCTCCATTGATTGCTTTAGTCCTTTAACACTGCCAGTTATATCAAACTCCAGTGCTTTGTTGTTGTCTTTTTGCCTTTCATCCCTCATTTGCTCTTTACCATCTTCCTGTTTATTCTCATTTACTTTGCTGAGTTCATTCTTTTCATCTTGCAGGTCTTGATGCTCTTTATTATCGGTCTCACCAGAATGTAGTGGTATAGTGGTGGCAAGATTTTGTTCCCAAAGTTGCTTGCGTGGGCCTTCAATCTCTTCAATCACATCGTCTAAAACAGTCACTGGTTCTTCTCCCATCATCTCCTCTTCATCCTTTGCTTCTCTGTTGGTTCCTCCTTCCTTTGCATCTTCTGCAGGGGCCAGTTGTTTTGGGTGTTCAGTTACACTGTCTCCCCAATTTGTCTTTACTGCTGTGAGGAGATCCAAAATAGGTTCTTCTAAACATCCAGTTATAGAATTATTCTCATCTGATGTGTCCTTCATCTCTGGCTTGTTCAGTACAGGTTCTTCCCCTTCCTCTGGTACAAAAGTATCATCTATCTCATTAAAATCTACATTCTGCTCTGTGTCTACATGAACCACTAGTTCTGGAGGAACTACTGATGGGTCCTCGACTTCCTGCTCAATTTTTCTTTGGTCCTTCTTACCCATTGACTCTACAGTGTAACCACCTGTTTCTACTTTAAATTCTGCATTGTGTCCTTCCCCATCCATATGCAGGATATACTCAACTGCTTCCTCTTGCTCCTCCTGTATGAATCCCATCTTTCTTTCTTCAAACCCTATATCTAAAGGTAATTGTTCTTCTGGGGGTGAAAAGGTTACTTCTGGTTGTTCAAAATTGTGATTTGATACATCATATATATCTGTAACATCACTAGTGACAGTTGTCTCACTTTTTTCTAATTCATCGATGCCTTCATCCGTAACCTTTGCCACTTTGCAAGTCTTCTCCTGCTGTGTAAGGCTGCCAATAAAGTCCTGTTTCACAGTTTCACAGATGTGCATTTCATCTTCATTGTCACTTTTTAATTGGTTGTACTGGGTAACCTTCTCCTCACTTGGGCCTGGTGTATTAATAGGCTGAGTCTCAGCGCTTGAGGTTTGGCATGTGTCTTTGAAGGTAAAACATTCATTTTTTTCAGTGGTAAAAGGAGTTGCATCTGTTATGTTACCATTAATGAGTAAAATAGCAACTTCTGCTTTGTTTGTGCCACTAGTGTTTGATGGCTCTACTAACTCCCCTACAGATATACCCAAATCCTGGTCATAGATCATTTCATAATTGATACTCATCACTTCATCAGTTGTCTCTGTTTGGCTGCTTGTTACTTCAGCATTGCTGCCCTCATTTTCCATTTCTGGCTCCTCCTTGTTAACTTGTTCATCCTCAGCATTTACTGGAAAATGACACAGGTGGTCAGGCATTGTTGACATGTCTTTACTTTGCATCATTGTTTGTTCATCTCTTTTTTCCTGTTCTTCATTCTCCAACATGCCACCTCTGTCTTCCTCTACTGTTATCTCTCCATTTGGTACTATGGACATTTGTGTAATCCTCCTTTCCTCTGTTTCACAGAGGAAAGGAGGATTTTCTTCTCTCTTTGCTCCTTCAAATTGCTCGTCAACTGATTCGGGCATGATTAAAGCATCTTCCCCAACTTCTATGGCTAGTTCCACCTCATCATCCTCCTCTCCTTCCCCATCCTCCCATCCTCTCTGGGTATTCAGGTCTGAACAAATACCCTGTTGGCTATGGACAATTGCTCCATTTAACAGTTCTGGATTTGAGCTAGGGCTTGATTGAGCCATGAGACAAGTTTCAAGAATTGATGGTGAACTTACTCTGAAAGATGTTGTGTCCAAGTTTCCAGGACAAGCATGCACTCCACCCTGATTTAAAGCTTGTTTAACTGGGTCAGGTCGAAGATAGATTTTAGAAGTATTAAGACTCAAATTGCAGACGAATCCTGGCTTCCAGCTTAACTCTCAAAGTAGTCACAGCATCTTTTTGTGCATTGTGAGGTTTTGAAAATGGTCAAATAAAAGCCAACATTCCAGGGGCAAAGGAAGGATCTTGGTGTGTTTCTAATGTTTAAAAGAAAGAGGTGAAGAGGTGGAGCAATTTGTTACCTGGGAGCAGAAGAACTCAAATCCTTGAAAAGTGACCAACACAGATTTGGTTTTCAGGTGAAGCCACTACTCCAAAATGTCCATAGATAAATGCTTACCAGTCCATCATAACTGTTAGACATGTAATATTCACAGGTTCCACAGTTCCACCCAGCCAAAAATTAAAAAAAAGTCCAGGTCCAGATTTTGAAATTTGAAAGACCTGTAGGGTCAGCAACACACTCTCTCTACCTCAGGCTTGTGGCTATTGTGTTCACACATCAGCCCTGTCCCTTCACACTAGTTTGAATGAATTAAAAAAAACCCTCTTTTCCTCCCTCTTTACTCTCTGCCTCTCTAGAGGATTAAATGAAGGCTGATCACCACATGACTACAAGCTTAAACCACCCAGGGACTTTGCCACCCAGGGACCAGCACCACTTGAGCTGGAATTTCTTAAACAAAAACATACCTCAAACAGACAGGGGGGTGCAGCCATAGGAAAACTAAATTACAGCATAACTTGTATTGTGTTTTTGTTGGTTTTTTAGTGGTTTAATATATTGAATTGCTGTCTTATAAAAGTACTTGTGAACACAACAAATAGATACTGTGTTTTTATTATATATAAATTCCATCAGAAGTGCCATCCTCACAAAAGAATGGACCGAGCAGGGCTGCAAAGACCTGTAGATGGGAATACAATACATTTCTCAGTCTGCACTGGTTTATGCAGGTAGGATCCAGGTGAGTAGAGGAAGTGAAGCACAAAAGCAAGGAAGTGTGGCTTTTCTAATTCATTTGCTGATCAGTGCCATCTAAGGTATGAAACAGGTAAAGTTATTACAATGCAGGGACAGGGAGAAGTTCTGAATCACCACAAACAGTTAAGAATTCCATATATTTTTCATGTATAAATCCTATTAGCCTGTTGTTAACCTGTTTATCTGATGCTGTTTGGATCAGAAAAATGTTCATCTCACATTGTATGTGCCTTGTTTTTGCAATTTTAATAAGATTTTAAATCGAATCTTCTCTGAACCAAAACAATGGTCAGTTACAGGAGTCCTCTCACAAGAGGGTATGTAGAATACATTAAGCCCACTACTCATACATTATGGCATAGTTCACATTCCACCCCCTTCCCCCATATAATGCTTACAGTCTATATAACAGATGTGTCATGAGCTCCCCGTGCACCTCTCTAATGCGTACGGTGAGGGGAGAAAGGACGAGAGGATTTAAGTGCAGGGTTACACCAAGCACACATTTATTAACACAAAACTTAACATACAGACACAGAACAGCTTGGATCCTCGTTAGCATCCTCAAGGTAGCCCTACACACACACACACACACTGGAGGAAAACAGCGGCGGAACAGCGCACAGGCAGTTACTCACAGTGGGGGGGCAGACCGAGTCGTCACAGCGAAAATCCAAGACACACAGACAGTCCTTACTGACGTGACGGTTGATGGCGGAGAACGATCATCCAACGCGTACAATAATCCAGCGGCGTCTGTCCAGCAAAGAGCTCCTTTAATACAGACGCCGCTGGCGTGACAAATAGGGAACACCTGGGCGAGCACAGGAAAGATAATTACCGGGGCGAACAGCTGACTGTCAGAAAGAGGGGAGCGTGGCCAGACAGGCCAGAGCGGCAGCTACAGGCAGGAACAGAAACTGCGCTGACAAGAAAACAACAAGAAATCAAAACACAGCTCCACATAATAAACCCACTGCCTGAGCCACCAGGATCGATCAGAACCGAGCCCAAAGGAAACATGGGCTTGGTTCATGACCGAGCCCCTCCTTCTAGGAGTGGATACCAGACACCCACGGTAACATCATAAGGACCCCCCCACCCCCACCCCACCAATCCCACAGGCAAAACAATAACACACAAACCCAGGTGGGAGGTAGGGGAAACAGGAAAGGAGGGAACACAATACCCTGCCCAGGGCCACAATTAACCCCCAAGTCCACGAGCGTTGGGGCTCAGGAGGCCACCCAGAGACCGAGGCCCAACAGAAGGTCCGGTGGACAGAATCCGGCGGCCTGCCGGAGAACATGGGCCACTAGACCCGGGGAGTCAATTCCTCTGGCGGCCGGCCCACATTGCTCAGCCACCAGGACAGAGGGAGTGAAGCAGGAGGTGGCCTGCCCACCGGAAGGCTGACTGGAGGGCAACCGGACCGAGGAGAGGGAACCTCCACGGCCTCCTCAGTGGCACCCGCGGTGGACCCCGACCGGGCCGGCTCTGCTGCACCCACGACGGACTCCAGCTGGAGCCTCACTGTGCCCATGGTGGCCCCTGACTGGGCCGGCTCCACCGCACCTGAGGTGGACTCCAGCGGGAGCCTGGCTGCTTCCACGGTGGCCCCTGACTGGGCCAGCTCCGCTGCACCTGCAGTGGACTCCAGCGGGAACCTAACTGTGTCCGTGGTGACCTCCGGCTGAGGCTCAGCTGCACCTGTGGTGACCCCCGGCTGAGGCTCTGCAGCACCCACAATGGACTCCGATTGGGCCGGCTCCGCTGCACCCGTGATGGACCCCGATTGGGCCAGAGCTGCACTCACTGTGAGCGGACCAACCCGCAGGAGCACCAGGCTGAGGAGACGATTGATGGGAGGAGCCCTGACGACCCTGGCAGGAGAAGCTGGAGCAGCGACGTCCTCCTTTGGCAGGACCGGATCCTCGGTGACCTCCGGCAGCGACACACCCTCTCCGGCGATCCTGGTTGAAGGCTCAGGGGAAGCAGGAGAAGAAAGATGGCTAGGGTCGCCGGCAGTGGCGGAGCCCGGCGAAGGAAGTTCAGGCGCAGCTGTGCGCTGCGCCTGACTTTCCTCACCCAGAGACAGGCAATATCTCTCTAAAACTGACATAAGAAAAACAAGAGCGATTACTTGCCTGAGCTCGAGCTCACCTCTGTCCAGGACTTCGTCGATCCCGGCGAAGAACACTCGGGCCCGGCCTCCAAGAGGTCCAGCTCCTGCTCCCAGTCCGCTGCAGACGCCTCCGCAGCTGGCAAGATGGTGTTGGCAGTCCTGTTGTCCACCTGTAGCAGCTCCAACGCTGGGGATTCCACCAGAGTGGCTGCAGGGGGACCTCTCCATGCTGACTCCGGGAATGGATCATCCAAAGCCACTGGCTCCTCCACTGTCTGATGGCCCTGACCTTGGGCCAGCTGGCCCTCAGGGAGAATGGGAGGAGACACGGAGGGAAGAAAAAACGAGTGAGTATCTGCAGCTGGAGGAGAGGTCCCAGCGGACTGCTTAAACTGGGTCTGTCCCTCGGGAGACAGGCAAGATTTAATACTATTAGATGGAGTAGGTGGAAAATATACTCGCCTGTCAACCCGGTCGTTGGTCTTGACAGCAGCAGATAGCAGACGGACATCCCTCTCCGTGTCAGCGGTGATAAGGCCCTCTTCAGTGGCTGGAGGAGGAGCCGTCTCCGTGGCAACGGAGGTGGCGTTCCCGAAGCAGCCCCATCTGGCTTTGCAGCAGCTGGGAGGGTGATGACAGCTGACGACAAAGGAAGCTTCTCCCGGCGTCTCCACGTGGGGTGACGCTGTCTTCTGTTTCCTGGAGAGGACCGTGCTGGAGCGGGAGGAGGGGCAGATGAAGAGTCACGGAGGATGACGGGCTGAGAGTTGCCGGTCCTCTGCCTCGGCGCCGTGGGCCACGCCAATCCAGGGAAAGAGCGCTGGAGCGAGCAGACCGTGGAGAGCAGGTTGGCGAACTGGGGGTAACTCCACAACCCAGGATTTGCTTCTAGGATCCCGACAACTCCTCCCAGGCATTCCAGCGTCTTCTTCAGTCCACGGGTGGAGAGAGCTTCATTCACCAAGCTGCGAATGCATTCAGTGGCCCATCCCTCTTCAGCCGGGGGAAACCCCGCAGCCGATCCTCTTCCTCGGCGAGACCGGGGCCTGACGCTCTCCAGATGCAGGTAAGTCCAGAAAACAGTCCAAAAAAAAAAAAAAGAAAGAAAAGAGAGCGATGTGTGGGTGTAACCCACTAAATCCTATAGTTCGGCTGGATTATTCTGTCATGAGCTCCCCGTGCGCCTCTCTAATGCGCACGGCGAGGGGAGAAAGGACGAGAGGATTTAAGTGCAGGGTTACACTGACATAACGCACGGCTCAGGAGACGCACACACACAGGCTTAGAGTAGTTCAAAGAGTTTATTAACAGCAGGGGAAAATGAGTGCGTGTCTGCGGGATGTAAATGTGTTGGTGATGGTGTCTGCTCCAGGCACAGAGGCAGGTGACCGTACAGCCGAGCAACCCTATGGAGAGAGCACAGGGAGAGGGTGACGGGCATACACCAACACAGGAGGAATTTATGGCGAGAGAAGGACTTACTTGGTGGGTCAGGACAGCTGGCACAACAAGGGGGTGAGGCCCGGAAGACAGCCACCTGGGGAGCTCCGTGCAGCAGCGAGGATTGGGCGATGGAGAGGAGATGTCCGCCGCTGGGAAATCCACCTGTGCACAGGGGAGAAGACTGAAGAGAAGAGGTAAGCGATTTTCTTACAAAAATGGTTACGCTGAAGGGAAGTATGCTCACAACGGTGAGGGACGAAGTCTGACGGCTTCAGGCCGAGCCTCCGGGCGAGACGGCCTTTATCCCTCGCCGCTGATGGTTGTCAGGTGCGTGAGCAGGTGGCGCCGCTGATGAATGGCGCGGCGTGACAGTACTCCCCCCTCTAGCAGCGCCTCCTGGCGATGGCTTATCCGGGTGCGCTCGGTGGAAGTCCGCGATGAGCGATGGGTCCAACACAAACGACGGGGGCACCCATTGTCGATGCTCAGGCCCATAGCCCTCCCAGTCCACCAGGTATTGCAACCCACGACCTCGGCGCCGGGAGTCCAGGATGGAGGAGACGGACCAGGCCGGATGGCCACCAATCATCCGGGGCGCGGGTTGCGCTGCAGGAGGAGGGCAAAGGGGGTCAGTGACTGCCAGTTTCACCTTCGACACATGGAAAGTGGAATGGATGCGGAGGGAGGGGGGAATAGCCACGCGCACAGCCACCGGGTTGATGATCCGGGTGATGGGAAAGGGACCCATGAATCGCTGTGCCAGCTTCCTCCTCTCGCCTTTTAACGTGACGTCCTGGGTAGACACATACACGAGTTGCCCAACTCTGTAC
Source organism: Pholidichthys leucotaenia (assembly GCA_020510985.1). Taxonomy (NCBI): domain Eukaryota; kingdom Metazoa; phylum Chordata; class Actinopteri; order Cichliformes; family Pholidichthyidae; genus Pholidichthys; species Pholidichthys leucotaenia. The sequence goes on from CM035845.1 coordinate 292,032,837, forward strand.
GCCGGGGCAGGTCTTCTGTGCCGGTCCGCCACGGTCCTGTTGCGCTCCGCCGTGCGCAAAAGCGCATGACGCGCGGCAGCCCAGGTGGAGCGGAACTGCCTAAGGTGCGCCCTAACAGAGGGGACAGTCACCTCGTTCTCCTGCGCTGGAAACAGCGGGGGGTCGTAACCCAGGGACGCCTTGAAGGGGGACATCCCCGTTGCAGAAGAGCGGGCGGTGTTGTGGGCATACTCCACCCAGGCGAGATGGTTGCTCCAGGACGTCGGCTTGGATCTAGTAACACAGCGGAGCGCAGCCTCCAGCTCCTGATTGGTCCTCTCACACTGCCCGTTAGACTGGGGGTGATGGCCGGAGGAGAGGCTCACCTTGGCTCCGATGGCGTTACAAAAGGATCTCCAAACCTCGGATGAAAATTGGGGACCCCGGTTCGAGACCACGTCCACCGGAATCCCGTGCAGCCTGACCACGTGTTGGACGAGGAGGCCCGCCGTCTCCAGGGCAGTAGGGAGGCCTCGCAGGGGAATGAAGTGCGCAGCCTTGGAGAAACGGTCCACAATGGTCAGGACGGTGTCAAAGGAGTTGGAAACGGGGAGTCCGGTGACGAAGTCCAGTGCGATGTGCGACCAGGGCCTGCCGGGGACGGGCAGAGGCTGGAGCAGACCCGCTGGGGGGGCATTTCCCGACTTGCTGGTGGCACAGATTGGGCAAGCCCGGGCGTAGCGGGCTGCATCCCTCCGCAGGCCTGGCCACCAAAAGGACCGTTGGAGGAGGCTGATCATCCGAGAGGTGCCGGGATGACAGGTGAGCCGGGAGGTGTGGAGCCAGTGGATGACCTCTCCTCGGACCGCAGATGGGACGAACAGTCTTCCCTCCGGTCCGCCGCCAGGATCAGGTTCCACCTCCTGCGCCTTCCGGATCTTGTCTTCAATGTCCCAAGAGATGGCACCGAGGACGCACGACCTGGGCAGGATAGTGTGGGGCGTCTCCTCAGCCTCCACGGGGGTGAACTGCCTAGAGAGGGCGTCAGGCAGGCCGTTTTTGGAGCCCGGCCTGAAGGTGATCGAGAAGCGGAACCTGGCGAAGAACAAAGACCAGCGCGCCTGGCGGGCATTCAGGCGCTTGGCAGATCGTAAATACTCTAAGTTCTTGTGGTCCGTCAGGACCACAAACGGCAGGTCCGCCCCCTCTAGCCAGTGGCGCCACTCCTGTAAGGCGAGTTTAATGGCCAGGAGCTCTCTGTCCCCAACATCGTAGTTCCTCTCCGCCGGGGACAGGCGCCGGGAGAAGAAGGCGCACGGCCGTTTGGCGCCATCGTCAGGTGACCGCTGGGATAACACTGCTCCCACTCCCGTGTCCGATGCATCCACCTCCACAATGCACTGCAGCGCGGGGTCGACCTGGCGAAGGACCCGGGAGGAGGAGAACTCCGCCTTCAGCGCCCTAAAGGCAGCAGCGACCTCTTCAGTCCACCGGAACGGGACCTTCGGGGACGTGAGGCGGGTCAGCGGTCCGACGATCGAGCTGAAATTTGGGACAAAGCGGCGGTAAAAATTGGCGAAGCCAACAAACTGTTGCACCTGCTTCCGGGATGCGGGAGTAGGCCACTCCACCACCGCCTTCACCTTCTCTGGGTCTGGGAGCACCTGATCTTGAGCGATGATGAATCCCAGGAAGGATGTGGTCCTAGCGTAGAATTCGCATTTCTCAGCCTTCACGTACAGACGATTCTCCAGCAGTCTTTGGAGGACCCGCCTCACATGGACCTGGTGCTCGTCCCTGGACCTGGAGAAGATAAGGATGTCATCCAGGTAGACGAACACAAAAAGGCCGATGAAATCCCGGAGGACGTCATTAATGAGGCGCTGAAAGACGGCAGGAGCGTTGGTCAGCCCGAACGGCATGACGAGATACTCAAAGTGGCCGTTCGGGGTACGGAAGGCTGTCTTCCATTCATCTCCCTCCCGGATCCGGACGAGGTGGTAAGCGCTGCGTAAATCCAGCTTGGTAAACCAGGTCGCCCCCTGGAGGGAGTGAAAGGCAGTGTCCATGAGGGGCAGGGTGTAACGGTCCCTCTCAGTGATGTCATTCAGCGCTCGGTAGTCTATGCAGGGGCGGAGGGATCCGTCCTTTTTCCCGACAAAGAAAAACCCTGCCCCCACGGGTGACGACGATGGGCGAATAATCCCAGCGCTCAGAGATTCCTTCAGGTATGTATTCATGGTCTCCTTCTCCGGCGCCGACAGGCTGTAGAGCCGGCCGGATGGCAGGGGAGCCCCCTGGCGGAGGTTGATGGCACAGTCATATGGTCGATGCGGGGGAAGAGACATAGCTTTCGATTTGCTAAATACCATACCCAGGTCGTGAAATTCTGGAGGCACCAGTGACAGGTCCGGAGGTGCTGTATCCGCCACAGGGGGAGCCGCGGATGGGGAGCAGGCAGCGGACTGAAGGCAGGTGCCCATACAGAAGGTACTCCATGCCGATACCCCAGCGGACCTCCAGTCCAGGACAGGGTTGTGGAGGCGTAGCCAGGGATACCCCAGGATGACGGGCGACACAGAGTTGGGCAGGACGTAAAATACCATCTCCTCCCGGTGGTTCCCTGAGATGATGACTGGGACAGGCATGGTTTGGTGAGAAACTCTCCCAAGGGAGGCACGGGAGAGATGGACCAGGGAGATGGGGTGTTTTAATGCCCGACAGCGGATGCCCAATCGGGTTGCCAGGCCTTGTGAAATGAAGCTGCCCTCTGCGCCCGAATCCACCAGTGCGTGGGTGAGGTGCCCAGTGGGGTTGTGGCAAAAACGGATGGGCAGCTTTAATTGAGTGAGGGGACTTTGCCGATTGACGTCCGCGAGGCCCCCTACAGTGACTCGCGGACCCCGCCGTTTGGCTTTTGTGGGCAAAGCTCTATCGTGTGTTGACTGTCTCCGCAATACATGCAGAGACCCAACTCACGGCGACGCTGTCTCTCTGCCGAGGAGAGCTTTGCCCAGCCCGTCACCATCGGCTCCGACTCCTCGGGGCACGATGGTGGCGGCGTCGCCAGGGGGCGAGCTTGGGGCAGGCGTAGCGGGACTCCCCGAGGGCGAGAAGCAGACGGCTTCCGTCCTGAGGAGCGCTCGCGCAGCCTGTTGTCCAAGCTGATAGCCAGTGAGGTTAGCTCCGCTAACGTTCCGGGGATATCCCGTCCAGCCAGTTCATCCCTTAGATCACTATTGAGGCTGCGGAGAAACAGGCCGCAGAGGGAGCGCTCCTCCCAGCCCAATTCCTCCGCCGCTACCCGGTACTCGATGGCATAATCCGCGGCCGACCGGTTTCCCTGCTGGAGAGCGAGAAGCCGATCGACCTGGACCGCCTCGGAACGAGAATGATCGAACACCTCCAGGAAGCGCCTCACGAACTCGGCATAGGTGAGGGTGGCATAACTGGGTCTCGCCATGATAGCGTAGGCCCAAGTTAGAGCGCGCCCCTCCAGGAGGTTCCCTATGTAGCCGATTCGACTGTGATCTGAGGGAAAGTCTCCGGGCACACGGTCAAACACGGACTCACACTGCATCACAAACCCCCGCGCTCCGCCGAGCTTTCCGCTAAAGCGAGCGGGGGTCGGAATAGGTGTGAGTCGGGCCGGTGCCACTGGAGCTGGCTGGACGGCCACCGGAACAGCAGGAGCTGCGCCACCCTGAGGAGCCGGGGGGAACGGCTGCTGGGGGTCCAGGCGGTCCAATCGGCCAGTGATAATTACTAATTGATTTAGGATGACCTGCTGTTGATAAGCAATTTGATCCACTCTAGCCTCGAGAGTGGTAAGCCGGTGTGCGAGCCCGCCGTCCGCCGAGCCGCTCTGCTGAAGCCGTACTGACATAACGCACGGCTCAGGAGACGCACACACACAGGCTTAGAGTAGTTCAAAGAGTTTATTAACAGCAGGGGAGAATGAGTGCGTGTCTGCGGGATGTAAATGTGTTGGTGATGGTGTCTGCTCCAGGCACAGAGGCAGGTGACCGTACAGCCGAGCAACCCTATGGAGAGAGCACAGGGAGAGGGTGACGGGCATACACCAACACAGGAGGAATTTATGGCGAGAGAAGGACTTACTTGGTGGGTCAGGACAGCTGGCACAACAAGGGGGTGAGGCCCGGAAGACAGCCACCTGGGGAGCTCCGTGCAGCAGCGAGGATTGGGCGATGGAGAGGAGATGTCCGCCGCTGGGAAATCCACCTGTGCACAGGGGAGAAGACTGAAGAGAAGAGGTAAGCGATCTTCTTACAAAAATGGTTACGCTGAAGGGAAGTATGCTCACAACGGTGAGGGACGAAGTCTGACGGCTTCAGGCCGAGCCTCCGGGCGAGACGGCCTTTATCCCTCGCCGCTGATGGTTGTCAGGTGCGTGAGCAGGTGGCGCCGCTGATGAATGGCGCGGCGTGACATACACCAAACACACATTTATTAACACAAAACTTAACATACAGACGCAGAACAGCTTGGATCCTCGTTAGCGTCCTCAAGGTAGCCCTACACACACACTGGAGGAAAACAGCGGCGGAACAGCGCACAGGCAGTTACTCACAGTGGGGGGGGGGGGCAGACCGAGTCGTCACAGCGAAAATCCAAGACACACAGACAGTCCTTACTGACGTGACGGTTGATGGCGGAGAACGACCATCCAACGCGTACAATAATCCAGCGGCGTCTGTCCAGCAAAGAGCTCCTTTAATACAGACGCCACTGGCGTGACAAATAGGGAACACCTGGGCGAGCGTGGGAAAGATGATTACTGGGGTGAACAGCTGACTGTCAGAAAGAGGGGGGCGTGGCCGGACAGGCCAGAGCGGCAGCTACAGACAGGAACAGAAACGGTGCACGGACATGAAAACAACAAACACAACTCCACGTAATAAACCCACTGCCTGAGCCACCAGGATCGATCAGAACCGAGCCCACAGGAAACACGGGCCCGGTTCATGACAAGATGCAATCAGTGTAACCACTACAATTTTGTTTTCCTTATGACTGCTCCCTTTTGGGGTTGTCACTGATATTGCCATGATCCACATGTCGATTTTCCAAGGATTTTTACTCCAGAATTCCTTCGTGACGCAACCCTCCTCATTTATTGGGGCTTGGGACCAGTACAGGGAGTACATTGGTTTGTGCTCCCCTTTGGCTGGGTAACCATCTTTCCTTCCCCCATTCTATTATGCTGAGCACCAAGCTAAAAGGAAAGAAGTACCTTTTTTTATATGGTCTTTGGTATGACCGGGCCAGGGAATGAATCCACAACCTCCTGGTTGTTGGTGCGGATGCTCTATCATTAGGCTACCACTCGTTACAGTGTAACCACTGTAATAATGTAGTGCAAACCAAGACCTAGAGTATATTTTATTTCTCAGAAAGAGTATATTACCGAACATTTCATTAGCTGCAAAACTGCCATTTTTTATCTATACTGTAGATTAGATTGTCTAAGATGTAGTCTTTTACATTGGAAGAACTAAAAGACATTCATACACTGTAAGCAACTGCTGTTAATTTACGGCCAATTTCCAACAGTAATATACTGTATTAATGTAATACGGTTTTGTACTGCAATTTGCAATGCATTGTGGGCTGTTTAGCATGAAGCAACAGCACACATACATTAGCATACATCAAGAGTATGCTAATGTTTTAAAATACAGTAAATTACAGTATTTTTTAGAATGGGTGTGGCAAACTCACAGAAAATTTGGAAAGCCTTTCAGAGCATTAGCACATGTACTGCTATTCATGAACAAGAAATCCTGCTTCATCTGCATCAGCTGGATTGTGCATCTACAAAAAACAAGGTAATTAAAAACTAACTTATCTTTATTTCTTTGCCAGCAGAGTATTACCAAAAATTATGTTTGAAAAGGACAGTGAGCTCTCTCTTGTGTCTTGCTCTTAACTCCACATGTTGTTCTGACAAACCATAAGAGACTTTGATATTATCAACTTCATATGCATGTAATGTTATTGTACACCCCTAAGTTATTTTGATCATTTAGTCTGTTGTTATTTTAGAGTGGCAACACTGGAATAAAGCCAGGGAGAGGAACAATGACCAGCAAGGTGGTGATCATCTCTCTTTGACAGACAATATTGAAGCAGTTACAACTTTTGTTGTGTTTTCATGTTTGGTAAGTGTTGTGTATGTAAATAGGCTGTATTAGTAAAATGGCGGCCGGGTTGGACATGGGATAGGCTAGTGGGGTTAGCTACCGGTTTCCGGTGGTGACGCCACCCCTAGTATAAACGAGGAAGAGGCTCTGCCTCTTTCATCGTGGGAGCCACCTGGCATGCAGGCGAGTGCTGTAAGCCTATATATGTATGTGACGTGTATTCTAATAAAGCTCCGTTAACTAAGTCAGTTGTGCATTCATCATTGCCCAATTATGGATATAACATTTAGCGACAAGGTAAAAGCAGTAATGGAACGATCTGTTGCCAGTTTTCAGCCATTTTTGGAGGCCCCGGGTGCGCCGCCCATGTCATGGCCTCGTTGGTTTGCTGCTTTTACCAACTACCTTGTAGTTTTGAACCTCAGCGAGCGTGAGAGGCTTCGCGCGAGGGCTGTATTGGTCCATAATTTGGGCACTAAGGGGCAGAGAATACTGGAGAACCTTGGGGGGGCTGACAGTTTTGATGGCGTCGTGGAGTTAATGGCGTGCCACTTTCGCGCGCCGGAGAGCGTCACCGTCCAGCGCATCCAGTTTCGACAGTGCCGCCAGTGGTTGAGAGAACCAGTGAAGAAGTTTGTGGAGGATCTCCGGGAGCTGGCGAATGGATGTGGATTCGGACGCCTGGAAGATGAGATGATGCGGGACCAGCTGGTGGAGCATGTCTGCTGTGCAGCGGCACGGTCCAGGCTTCTAGCTCATCCAGGGAAGTTGACATTGGCTGCAGCTATCGAGCTCACCCAACGGTTTGAGGCAGCAGACACCACCATGAGAGGCCTTCCTGAAGGGGCTTTTCTGGACGAGGGTGAGTCTTGCGCTGAGGCACTGTTTTTGGACCCTAGTGATGGTGATGTTGGAGAGGATGAGTATGCCTCCGTAGTTAAAATAAGGTCCACCCCAGGCACGCCACATTGTTATGGTTGTGGGTCCCCTGTTCACCGCTATAAGTCCAGTGTGTGCCCGGTGAAAGGAAAGCGTTGTGGCAAGTGTGGTTTGCGGAATCACTTTGCCAGGGCGTGCACAAACTTCGAACGCAGAAGCTGTAGGGGTGAACCAGGTGCTATGCAGAAGACACCAACAATAGTACACACTGTCCACCCAGACACTAAGGGGAGGATCGGGTGTGATGCCATGCTCGATGGTGTCGAGGTTCCATTGCTTGTGGACATTGGAGCAGTTATCTCCATTTTTAACCTGGCGACCATGAAGAGTTTGTTTCCCCACCAGCAGTTAAAACGACAAGGGAGAAACTATTATGGTTATGGATGGAACAGACTGGCAGTTTTGGGATTTGTGGAGATGGAGGCCCGTTACAAGTCTGTTGTTGTGCCCTGGGCCCGCATTCACGTCACCGCTACGGGGGTTAACGTCATGGGGTGTAACCTGTTTTATAGCCTGGGTTTCTCCATTGCCAGCGTTTCGGCCGAGAAGTGGTCGGGATGTGGACAGTGGAACCGACCGACTCTGTTGGTGGATGGTGTGGAGGTGCGGGAATCAGACTGGCTGGACACGGATAACATGGGAGAGCACGTTCAGCACCACGCATCGCTGCCTCGGGACGGACCCGATGCCGGTCTTTCTGTTGCCCTGGACGAGGGTGTGGGACAGCACGATGGGACCCCAGGGGCGGCCTTTATGGACGAAGTGCCCATGCTAGATGCTGAAGGGGCGAGACCGAAGAGCGTGTGGATAAATTGCTCAAGTCGATGGTCTACCATGGATGACACGAACCGGACCCGCGAGTCGACTGGATCAGTAGTGGAGACCAGTTGCGATCAGTGTGACCCGGGAAAGAAGAAAAGGGCTTCTCTGCGGGTTGGAGATGTGGTCCGACCCAGGGTCGAGGCCCGGATGAGAGGGGATCACGGTTCACGCAAGCGGCATGATGACAGGAGTCGATTCCGGGTGGAGGTTACCCGCAGTGATGGGTATATGTGCTTGTCTGACTAGAGCTGGAGGCACCCAAATGAGCTGCGTTGGGTGGTGGAGGTGAAGAAGCACTGCAGCAGGAGCCCTGTGGTCAAGAGATGGAAGCAGCCGGAGAAGGACCTGTCAAAGGACTGAGAGTGCTGTTTGTCTTTATTTTCTGTCTATTGTTTATGTGTACCTTACTCTGGTCCTGATGTGTTTAATTTACTGCTGGTGTGGTACCCCAATTTAGTTAAAAAAAAGGGAATTGAAAAGAAGAAAGTTGTGCTAACTAAGGGGATTAATGATACCTATGAGAAAATTTTACTGGTCTGTATTGTGAATGCGAGATTTTATTGGCTTAAGTGAAAGTGAATTGATGATGTGTAGAAGTGTCATATGCTGAGAGCTGTCTTACTGTAAAAGTTGGTTTTAAATGCCTGAGTTGGGGTGGTGGAGTGTATCTATCCTGATTAATTGACCATTTGTGTAAATTTACATACCCAACATTGATTATTACCTCCGCCAGGCCGAAAAGGCCAGGAGGAGGTTATGTTTTTGCCGGGGTTTGTCTGTCTGTCTGTCTGTCTGTCTGTCTGTCTGTCTGTCTGTCTGTTGGTTAGCAAGATAACTCAAAAAGTCTTGGACGGATTTCCATGAAACTTTCTGGCGTTGTTGGAAATGGTACAAGGAAGAACTGATTAAATTTTGGGGATGATCCGGATCACCGTCTGGATACAGGAATTTTTTAAAGCATTCTTTAACACTGTGACATACGGCTATTTTCAACATGTGCGCAGGCGCAATGGAGGGCGCTGGTCATCGTGTCTGACCAACATAGACTCCGCCTTCTTCAACGTTTTAGGCACAAAAGCACGCGGAAAACACCGTGCCTGTGTTTGCGCGACGCTGCAAAAGTTGAGACAGGCAGCTGTCCGCCGCCGGATTATTTGGCAGAAATTCCCCGGGCAGCCATAGGCGCTGCGCAAAAACGAGCTGCTTGGCAGCGTGCTGTGTGCCTGTGTTTGCGCAACGCTGCAAAAGCTCAGACGGCCAGCTGTCCGCCGCTAGATTATTTGGCAGAAATTCCCCGGTCAGCCATAGTAGCTCCGCAAAAAGAAGCTCTCTGCCGGGGAATTTTCCAAATCATCTTTGGCCGCGGAGCGCAACCCCAATAAAGATAAAGATTACATGTACCACGAAGGTCGAGTGCAAGCAAGATGTTTGTGTCTGTGAACATTCCGTCTTTTGGCGAGTTGATACGTAACGATGTTTACAGTTTGATGACAAGGTTGCTGCCATGTAACAGTCATCTTATATCACCAATTGTCAACTCGTCACTAACACTTCAGCATTTGGAAGTGGTGGCGTTCCATTTTATACTGAGTCCAGTATTGTATGTTATTGTTGTTACAAGACCGCCGACTGTCTGCTGATCTGTATATACTTTTATTTATTTATTTATTTTCTACTCCTTTTAGTTCTGCATTTAATATGAACCCTGAGTTTGAAATAAACGTTTGAATTTTGAATAAAACCCACGCCAACCCGTCTACCTAATTGGCATCCGTCAGTGAAGCCCTCAGTGCTGCTTTCAGTGATCTAAAACGCTCACATAACCCATTGGCCTGTGGGTTGTACGCAGTTGTGTCATGACTTCTTTTGTTTTTTCTTTTGAATTCTTGGATGGAACATGGGTGGCCAATATAAGCTGCGGATTCAGCCATCATATATTTCGGATAACTTATGTTGAACTGTATAATCAGAGGAGCTATTGTCTAATTTGACCTTGTTGGATTTTATTACCCCCTTTGTTATATTATTCACATTCTTTTAACCTGTACTCTTAATCTATTCGAAATAAAGATTAATTCATTCGTTCATTCAATTGCAACGCCCCCAGCCTGGGAGTTTGCAGATGCAGGACATGGACACAACACCAACACTTCAGTTTATTACCTCCGCCAAGGAGGTAATGCTTTTACTACTGAACCACTAATCCTATCATTGTGAATCCAATTGCTACTCAGATGTTTTTATGGTCAAGGAATCTGACAACGTACACACAAACACTGTATGGGGGGAACTGTGGCGCTTGGCGGAGGTCTGCGCTCTCCGAGTGCTTTTCTAGTTGTAAGATGTGGCCATTGTGGGGTGAGTGCTGGGGGGCGGGGACAGTAGTCTATGTGTGTATTGAAATTTTGTATGTCTTTTATGTGGAGCTGATCTGGGGAATGTTTTAGTTTAAGACCACTGCTTTATTTTCTTTACGTGTTTGGCGGAAGAATAATCCGCCTAGCTGTGTGGGGGTGCTGGCAGTCTACCCGGCTCCCCAGCCTTAGTCGTATGCATGGATAGGAAGTTTATTTGTTTCTGTGATTATTTTGGCTTTAGAGTGTGAGTCGGGAAGCAAAGTCAGGTGGGCTATCGGTGTGCCTGGCATTTTTTTTTTGAGGGGGGAGGAATGTTGTGTATGTAAATAGGCTGTATTAGTAAGATGGCAGCAGGGTTGGACATGGGATAGGCTAGGGTGGTTAGCTACTGGTCTCCGGTGGTGACGCCACCCCTAGTATAAAGGAGGTGGGCGGAAGAGGCTCTCCCTCTTTCGTTGTGGGAGCCACCTGGCACGCAGGCAAGAGCCGTAAGCCTATATATGTATGTGACGTGTATTCTAATAAAGCTCTGTTAACTAAGTTAGTTGTGCATTCGTCATTGCCCAATTATGGATATAACAGTAAGTTCTCTACATGCAGAATTTTAGTTTATTACCATTGCAACTGGTTTTGTTTTTTCCAGAATCTCTTTGGCTTGTGTATTTGGGACATCTAACAGTTTGTATTTTTTATAATTACTGTTTTGTTTTGTTTTTTACAGTAGCAGTATTCATGTTGATACTGCCTGTTTAAATAAACAACTGCACCATTAAATTCCTTTGTAAGTTGTTTATTATTTAGTAGGTTTAAATACCTATCTGGAGCCTACAGAACAATGCTAATTTTAATTGCATTAAATATTGGGATTTTAGATGTGCTAAGCTGCTGAACTAAATCACTGTATTATGCCTGTTTACAGTTTACAGTGAGAATTAAAGTAACCCCAGAATGCTACTGTAAATTAGGATAGTCACAGAAATATACTGTATTTTAGTTTTACTGTAATAGGTTGTGAATATATGGGTAACAGTATGAATACTGTAAAATTACAGCATTGTGGCATGCTGTGCAGCCTCTGGGACATCACTGGCCAAAATAGAGGAAGTATGCTAATAGATAGATAGATAGATAGATAGATAGATAGATAGATAGATAGATAGATAGATAGATACTTTATTTCAAACAAAAAAGTATAACAAAAACAAAACAAATGACAAATGCAATAAAGTAACAGTATACAGTGTTCGAAAGGGAGAAGGAAGAAGTGAACACTTATTAATTCCATCTCCTCTTTTCCATAAATACACCCATGTGAATTATATACAAATTACCACATTTAAGACCCCAAGTAAATAATTATCAGTATTTTGTACATATCATCATTAACACCCATCCATCCTAGCATATATTGATGTCCATACATCAAAACCAGCCTCAAACAACACAGATATACACAGTGCTGTCCCACCCACCATTCCATAGTGTCCCATAATATCCCAGAGTGAGCATAGTGAATCGTACATGTAAATACTACCCTTCTAACATATATCCTTTCAGCAAATAATGTTTGTACCTCTTTTTGAATTGAATTCTGTTTGTACATAGTTTCAGTTCCGGCTCCAGACTGTTCCACAAATCCACAGATATGCACATACTTTTCTTGGTTGTTCGTATCTTGGGTTTTGTAAAGTTTAAGTCTCCTCTCAAATTATGATCATTGTCTCTTTTTTTAAATATTTTTTGTATATTAGTTGGGGGTTGATTATTAATTGCCCTGTATATGACTTGTGCTGTCTTAAATGTAACTAAATCGATGAACTTTATGACATGTGACTTTAAAAACAATGAATTGGTATGGTCTCTATATCCTACATTATTTATTATCCTTATAGCTCTTTTTTGTAATGTGCATATTGACTGTAGGTTGGTCTTGTAGGTGTTTCCCCAGACTTCTACACAGTAGTTAAGATAAGGTAGAAACAGTGAATTGTACAGTAAGACCAATGATTTATAGTCCAAGATGTGTCTTGTCTTCCCCAGTATGCCTATACATTTTGCCAACTTGGCCCAGATGTGACTGATGTGAGGTTTCCAGCAGATTTTATTGTCTAGCGTCACCCCCAGAAACTTATTTTCCTGTACTGTTTCTATTCTGGTATCATCTATCGTTACCATTATTTCATGATTTATTTTATAATTTCCAAACAACATAATCTTTGTTTTTTTTTAGATTTAGAGATAATTTATTTTTGTTGAACCACTGCATTAACTTTTTCATTTCAGTTGTGACCACCTCTAAAACCTGCTGCAAATTCTCACCAGTGCAAAGGATATTTATGTCATCCGCAAACAAAATAAATTTCAGAATTTTTGATACTTGGCATATGTCATTTATATACAAAATAAAGAGTTTGGATCCCAAAACTGACCCCTGGGGCACACCACAAGTGATGTCCATGAAGGGTGATTTGTGCTCACCAATTTGTACAAATTGTTGTCTGTTACTTGAATAACTTTCCACCCAACTCAGTCCGACCCCTCTTATCCCATACCTTTCCAGTTTCCTTAGTAGTATTCTGTGGTCAATGGTGTCAAAAGCTTTCTTTAAATCTATAAATACTCCTACAGCAAACTTGTTTTTATCTATACAACTAGTAATTTCTTCTATAAGTTCGATCAGTGCCAAAGATGTAGATTTATCTGCTCTAAAACCATACTGGTTGTCTGTTAGGAGGTTGTGTTTTTCAATGAAATCATCCGGTCTCTTAGTGAAGATTTTTTCAAGTATTTTGGAGAATTGTGAGAGTAAAGAGACAGGCCTGTAATTTGTGAAACAATGACTGCCTCCTGTTTTGTACAGAGGTATTGCTTTTGCTATTTTCATTTTGTTTGGAAATTTACCAGTTTGAAATGACAGGTTACAGATGTGGGTGAGTGGCTTAACAATTCCTTCAATTACTTTTTTCACTATTATCATGTCAATTTCATTCCAGTCCGTTGATTTTTTGTTCTTAAATTTACTCACAGTCTCGATAATTTCCTTTTCAGTAACTGCACCCAAAAAGATTGTGTTTGGATTTCTATCTTCTATTTCATTCACAGAACCACTGTTGTTTGTTTCTGTTGTCACTATTGATTTTGCTAATTCAGGACCAAAGTTTACAAAAAAATTTATTGAAACTACTGACCACATCCTCCATATTATTTATCAAATTGCCATTTTCAATAAAATATTCTGGATAATTAGCATTCTTAGGTCAATTACTAATAATCCCATTGAGTACTTGCCATATTCCTCTTAAGTTATTTTTATTATCCTCTAATATTCTGTTGTAATATTCTTTCTTACAGGTCCTCATTATATTAGTAAGCTTATTTTTATATCTTTTATATTTGATCTCAGCCTCCACCTTTCTGCACTTAATGAATTGTTTATATAATGCATTCTTCTTTTTACATGCATTTATTAACCCCTTGGTGACCCAAGGAATATTTTTCTTTTATTGTCTGTCACTGTATTGTTTTATAGGACAGTTTTTATTGTACAATGATTGAAATATTTGTAAAAATTTATCATATGCTTTATTTATATCATTTTTATCATAAACTATCTTCCAATCTTGTGTTAATAATTCCTTTGTCAGTAAATACATAGATTCTTTGGTTCTTATTCTTTTATATTTAATATTTTTGGAATACTTTTTCTTCCTATAATCACATTGATAGACAACAAAAATCGGCAGGTGGTCACTGATATCATTCAATAAAAGCCCACTCCTGATATTATTTTCCATAATGTTTGTGAATATGTTATCTATTAGTGTGGCACTGTGTGACGTGATTCTGCTAGGTCCGGTAATTGCTGGATGTAAGCCCATACTGTACATTGTGTTGATAAATTCTTCTGTCAAACTATGTTGTTTTGAATTCATCAGATCTATATTGAAATCCCCACAGATGAACATAACTTTATGAGTTAGTTTTGCATACATTTTTTCCATCCAGTCCTTAAATAAGTCAATGTTTGATCCAGGTGTTCTATATACACAGCTGACTACTATATTCTTCACATTGTCCAGGCAGATTTCTATTGTAATACATTCAAATAAATCATCCACAGTTACTGACAGATTTTCAACAACCTTGTATTTCAATCTCTTGTCAACATAAATTGCAACTCCTCCTCCTTTTTTCACTTTTCTATTTATATAATTTAATTCATAGCCATCCATGGTAAAATCCACTCCTTTCTCTTCACTGAGCCACGTCTCTGATATTGCCACAATATTGAATGGCTCTTTAAACTGATGTAAATAATCTTTAATGCTATTAAAGTTGGCACAGAGACTTCTGCTGTTGAAGTGGATCATAGAAATATTGAAATCAGATGTGACCATTGTGTTAAACTGTTCATCCGTGTAGTAACTACAGTTATTATTGATGGAGCTAAATAAATTATTATCAGGGTCTATGTTATATTCTACATCCTGTGGGTTGTGATCTGTATATTCAAAAACTTTCAGTTCCTGTTGTTCTTGTTTGTTGATCTTTTGTTTCATGTTGTTAAATGTCTTGTAGCAGATGAGTATATCCCTTCAGTGTCCTACAATTGTCTTTTGTTGCTGTGACTCCAGTTCATAACAGTCATTGATATTTGTCCAGTTCCATAATATTACAGATGTTAATGACCTTGGCTTCTTCAGGGGATCCGTTTAATTTGATGTATATTTTACAGTTTGATGTCCAGGAGTTTTGAATCTTTTTCTGCTTTCTCGGGTATCTTGCTTTTCTGGCTATTTCTGTGTTTTCCTAATGATGTTTCCCTAATGATGTAGGGACTGAAGGATTGTGGGGGACGTTTTGAGGGGCTTTAATGTGGGTTCTGGTTTCTGTATACTTTACTTATGTTTTTGTAAAAGTGCTCTTTTTATGTTTTTGTAAAAGTTAGTAGTGTTGTTAAATATTAGTGTTGGTGCATAATTGCAGAAATTGTGACTGAGGGAGCTGATCAGTTTAATGGCTTCAGCCATTGTGATGTTTTGAGGAAGTTAAAATAATAAATGCTGATTGAGCAATAGCTGCCTCGTCATTGGTTGAAACCCCCTGCTCATTACAGTATATTGCTGGCATCTTTGCTGCTAGTACTTTACTGTAAAAAAATAAAGAAATACACTAAATACATTAAAAAATTAAATAACTCACTATTGCAGTAATTGTAAGGGTTTGGACATGACTGTGCTCATGTCCTCGCTTTATTAGGGCCTGAACCACTGACAGCGTCAGTGGGCAAGAGCCCTATTGTAATTGTTAGAATTTTTCTTTTTTTAGGGCCTGAGCCACTGACAACGTTAGTGGGTGAGAGCCCTATTGTAATTGTTAGAATTTTTCTTTTTTTAGGGCCTGAGCCACTGACAACGTTAGTGGGTGAGAGCCCTATTGTAATTGTTAGAATTTTTCTTTTTTTAGGGCCTGAGCCACTGACAACGTTAGTGGGTGAGAGCCCTATTGTAATTGTTAGAATTTTTTATTTTCTTCTTCTCCATCTAAGATCTCATTTTTGATGTAGTCAACGTGCACGAAAACTCACCATTTTTTGCAGGGACCTCAAGACTGGCAAAAAATTTAATATTTTGGAGCAAATATGAATGATCAATCAAACTTGCTTGCCATTGCTATTGTAGTCCCACCACCCTTAAACACTGCATGCCATATTCAATGGGCAACAATGCTAGTGCAGTAATATAAAGTGGCTAAGCACGCTTGCTTGAATAGAAAATAAAGAAAACCGTCTTTATTGTCCTTCACACTATACACACCAAACTATGAACAGCAGAATGAAATTATATTTCTCCTATCTACAATGTTGATCACACATTACTTGGACGGGCCTCTGTCATGTACAGTGTCATCATAAGCGTGTCTTTGTACTGTGGGAGGTAGTGTTGCCAGATATACGACAATTATCATATTTATACGATAGTTTTAGTTACTAGTTAATTCTTTTCAAAAGTAACTGTTACTTTACCAATTACTGCATGATTAAAGTAACTAGTTACTTGGAAAAGTAATTTTCACATTACTTTTAAATGCACACTTAAATCATCTTGCACACATAGCAAGATAATTTAATTAATGGATTACATTAAATGGATGGATTGCTGTCCTACTGCTGTTGTTATTGTTGTATGGTGTAACAGATCTTTTGTGTTCTGTATTGTAGCGGAGATGACCCTCTGGTGCTGCCGTAAGATGGGTGTTGGTTTTGGCATACAGGAAGTGTTGTGAAAAGAGGAGAGAATAAAAGAAGCCAGAGAAAGGGCTGTGTGTGTTCTACCTCATTGCCCATGTCGTTATTCCTCCCTACCGGATCAGTTCTATGACCCCTGAAGGCTTGGTTACACTGGTGGCAGTGGTGGGATATTTTTTTTTTTTCTCCACGGATTGTTGAACATTAATAGTGTGTCAATTACAGCATAGTGTGAGTGCCGATGAGTGGCTAAGTTGAGCTTTGCTTTGTCAGTATAGCTAGCTAGTGACGCATGGATTGTTCGGAGTCCTTGAAAAGTGAACGTGTGGTGTGGAGATGAGGACGCATTTAAATCCAGCAGACGAGGATACTCTGAGCTTTCTTCAAATGCAAAAGTAAAAATCGATCTGCCGGCTTCGTTCACATCAGACAGGAGTCAGAGCTTTCTGAACTGGGTGAGACAACTAGAAGTTGCTGTGGAGGCTACTACTGGGAGCTGCCATGACCTAGCCAGAATTTTTCCTACCCGCCTGGGCAGAGCTGAGGACTGGCTGACAGCCTATGTGAAAGGGCTGATGGAAAGCACAGAGGCTTCTATCTTAGGGTGCTTTCACACCTACAGTACAGGCTTTAGTTCATTTCAGTTGAACTCGAGTTTGTTTTCTTCATTAGTGCAGTTCATTTTGTCTGGTGAGAACACGGTAATTGTGCTCAGGTGTGCACCAAACCAACCATACTGAGACCACCTGAAAGAGGTGGTCTCGATTCGAATCAAATGGCGAACTCTGGTGCAGTTCTTCAGGTGAGAAAGCGACCCTACTAAAACAGGACCAGAGGGAAATGGTAAAACATTTTATGTCACTGTACATACCTGATGAATCTTTGAAAATATCTGTGGATGATCATGTCACGGTTCTGGAGGATTAATGAATGCTAACATGTTATTTTCCATCTGTAGCCATGCTTCATTTTCAAACTGTAGGATTTGCTGAAAGTAGTATATGCACGTACTGTATGTAGTAAATGATAACCAGGGCGATGAAAACCCCCCATAGATTACAATATGATTTGTATTATTTTCTCTCCAGAAATACATAAATGCACAGTAGTCATCCTACTTCCTGTATTTACCTTTCCTGTTCTCGCGACAACAAAACTTGACCAATTAGAACAGAGAACGTTCTGATATAAGTCTCGCGGGATTTAACGTGATGCAGTTTGGTCCGTTTGAATTTTTGCCTGTGTGAAAGGGGACCAAACCAAGAAGAAAATGATACATAGTAACAAACTTGTCAATTGAGTCGGACCAAATTAAACAAATTTAGGTGTAAAAGCACCCAAAGGTTGAAATGACAGCCTAGCACTGGCTTGTAGCAACCAATAATGTAATATCTGCCAATAACGTAAAATCTACCAATAACATAGCAATTTTGGCCATTTAAAATGTAATAAAGCCAATAACGTATTTAGTTGCCAATAATGTAATAAAATGTTTGAGCCAATAACGTTATAACATTTTGCAAATAATGTAATAAGTTATTACATTACTGGCTGGTTAATACGTTATTGGCCTAGCATGAAAAAAATTATTTGAAAATTTAATAACGGCAGCCGATAATGTAATAATATATGTATCATTTTCAAAATTTCTATTTTCTGGATAGAAAGTGACACACACAGACCCACACATTCACATCCCCGTATAAAGGATGGCTTAGAGGACCAATGATGAGTTGATTGGGTTTTATTTTCTGTGATGTAGAAATGTTGCATGCAAGAAATATTTTCTTTTGGAGCACCTGCATTTGACCACTAGAGTAGAATAGAATAGAATAGAATAGAATAGAATAGAATAGGCTTTATTGCCATTGTACAGTTGTACAGTACAACAAAATTGTGGGTGCTCCACCAGGCTACTGTGCAATAAAGTAAGAGAGAAGGATTTGAATAAAATGCAGTTACAGAATACACGATTAAACATACAACTGAATTAAAAAGAAACTGTTTTTCAGTCTGGAGGTGTGGGACCTGGTTGATCTGAACCGTCGTCCAGAGGGAAGCAGGTCAAACAGGTGGTGGGCGGGATGTGAGGGGTCTCCTGTGATGGTCTTGATCTTTCAGAGACAGGAGGATCTGGAGATGTCCTCCAGAGAGAGTAGAGGGCCGCCGATGATTTTTTGGGTGGTGTTGATGACCCTCTGCACAGCCTTCCCGTTTTTGGCCGTAGAGCCGGCGTACCACACACCCAGGCAGTAGGTGAGCACGCTCTCTACTGAGCAGTGGTAGAGGGACAGCAGCAGCTTCTAGTCCAGATTGTTCTTCCTCAGGACACGGAGGAAGTGCAGCTGCTGCTGGGCTTTCTTCACCAGGGCCTTGGTGTTGACAGTCCAGGAGAGGTCAGAGGAGATGTGTGTGCCCAGGAACCTGAAGGTGGAGATGATTTCCACATGGTCGCCATTTATGGGGGGGGGGGGGGGGGTCATGTCTGTTCTTGCTGAAGTCTTTTATGAGTTCTTTGGTTTTTTGGACATTCAGTTTCAAGTTGTTTGCTTGGTACCACAGCAGCAGATTCTGTACCTCCACCCTGTAAGCCTTCTCATCGTCATTGGTGATGAGCCCAACCAAGTTGGTGTCAACTGCATACTTCACAATGATGGTGGTTGGGTAGGTTGGAATGCAGTCAAGGGTGTGCAGGGAGTACAGTAGAGGGGTTAGCACACAGCCCTGCGAGGAGCCAGTGCTGAGAGACAGTGTGGAGGAGTGGTAGGGGCCAAGTCTGACTGTTTGTGGGTGGTTGGTGAGAAAGTTTCTTATCCAGGAGCAGGTGGAAGGGTGGATCTGGAGGAGGTGCAGTTTATTGATCAGGATGTCTGGGATGATGGTGCTGAAAGCTGAGCTGTAGTTCACAAAGAGCAACCTCACGTAGCTCCTTGAGTTCTCCAGGTGGCTCGGCGCTCTGTGGAGTGTGGTGGTAATTGCGTCTTCCGTAGACCGGTTCTCCCTGTAGGCAAACTGGTGGGGGTTGAAGGAGGGGGGAAACAGTCCCTGATGTGTTGGGACACCAGTCTCTCAAAACACTTCATCAATCAATCAACTTTATTTATAAAGCACTTTAAAAAGCAACACTCATTACACAAAGTGCTGCACAGCAAGAAAACTGAAAGTGTGGCACATATGTTGGTTACATATTCCCTACAAATGTGTTGCTGTATGTTTATTGTGTGCTTCACGTCTCATGGAACAAAGAGGACTGAGACTCTGGGATTCAGCAGAGGAGTGTGAGATTCGGCCTTTGTCTCCGGGAGACAACCGGGGAAGATTTCCGGGCCACAGAGACTAGAGGACAATGGCGTGAGATCAAAGGGGTTACTTTGTGGTTGAGATTAAGTACCATGTGACTGTATGTTTGATCAAACACCATGTGACTGCTGTTTCGTGCCCGGGGTATAAAACCCCTGATGTGAGATGAAAACTTCTACTTGATTTGCTTTGAGACTTGTTGGAGATGTGCTCTGTGAATAAAGCTGAATCTGAGGAACAAACTCAGCCTCATCCTTGAACACATTCTCCACACTGGTGACCTTACGACTCAGAATGAGCAGAGATAATTCTCCCGAGCGGGGCTCGGCAGAAGCCAGCCTGATGGCTGCCTCCACACTCCGGCTGCCTGACTTCTGGCAGCATAGTCCGCGCTCCTGGTTTAGCGCGGTCGAGGCGCAGTTCAACCTCCGGAGAATCTCGAAGGACGACACGAGATTCTACCATGTTGTGGCGAAGCTGGACAGCCACACAGTTCAGAGGGTGGAAGACCTGGTCAACCACCCACCGGACAGCGACAAATACGGCGCCTTGAAAGCTGCGCTTATCAGTCATTTCACCCCCTCCGTGCAACAGCGAGCAGAGGGGCTCCTGGCGTTGACGGAGTCAGAGAACGACAGACCCGTAGACCTGATGGTGAAAATGCTGAGGCTGAAAGACTCCGAGGACTGCGAATTTATCTTCGCCCACCTTTTCCTCCGAACCCTGCCGCCAGCGGTGAGAGTTACCCTGGCAGATTCACCCCGGTTGGCCAAGCAAGACTACCACGGGCTGAGCAAGGAGGCGCAGCAACTCGTCAACGCCCACAAGCAAAGCGCAGTTTCGGCTGCAGCAGCGGAGCTAGGAGCGACGCCCAGAGACGGCATGGGGCCAGTGGTTGCAACACCAGACGCGCCGACGACGGCAGCAGCCAGCACCAAGCGACACGGAGCGGGTGACGTCCTTTGCTTCTATCATTGCCGTTTTGCAGAGAGGGCACACAAGTGCCTCCCGCCGTGCCACTTCAAGCGTTCGGGAAACGCCAAGACCAAGGGTCGGTAGCGGCTGCGGCCCTCGGGGAAGAGAACAAGCTGCTTTACCTGACGGATGCACGTTCGGGGAAACGATTCCTCATGGACACAGGCTCCCAGATGAGCTTCATCATGCCTTCCTACGCGGACCGGCTGATGCCGTCCAAGGTTCCCCGGGTGTCAGTGTCAGCAGCGAACGGCTCAGCTATTAAGACCTTCAGTGAGAGGACTCTGCTTCTGTCTTTGCAGGGTCATTCATTTGAGTGGACTTTTGTGGTAGCTGCAGTCAGTTTCAACATGTTAGGGGCTGATTTCTTGTGCTCACATGGTTTATTGGTTGATCTTGCTAATAGACATCTGGTTAATGCACTGTCTTTTCACTCTATTCCCTGCACAGCACGAGTGGCACCGCCAACTGCACAAGCCAACGTCACAACTGCGGGTGGTAAGTTCCACGCACTCCTCACTCAGTTCCCAGCACTAACAGTCCCAATGTTTTCGGTGACAGTGGCCAAACATGGGGTGAAGCATTATATCACTACCACCAGGCCGCCTGTTTTTGCAAAAGCTCGGCGCCTGGACTCAGCTAAACTGACCATAGCGCGCGAGGAGTTTGCCAACCTGGAAAAACTGGGCATCATCAGACGTTCGAAAAGCCCCTGGGCTTCACCATTGCACATGGTCCCAAAGACTGATGGCTCGTGGCGACCCTGCAGTGATTTCCGCAGGTTGAATAACGCCACTGCACACGACCACTACCCGATCCCACACATTCAAGATTTTTCGGTTCATCTGGCGGGGGCACGCATTTTTTCTAAAATAGATTTAGTGTGCGGCTACCATCAGGTTCCAGTGCGCGCCCAGGACATACCCAAAACAGCGGTAATAACTCCTTTCGGGCTTTTTGAGTTTTTGCGCATGCCTTTTGGACTCAAGGGGGCCGCGCAGACGTTCCAACGCATGATGGACATGGTGCTGTGCGACCTCCCTTTCGTGTTTGTCTACTTGGATGACATTTTAGTAGCCAGCACGTCCGAAGACGAACACGAAAACCGCCTCACGGCAGTTTTCCGGAGGCTGGCAGAACATGGGTTAATAATTAACCTAACGAAGTGCCAGTTTGGGGTAGCGCAGATTGATTTTTTTGGGGCATCGCGTTTCGCCAGAAGGAGCGGTCCCTCTCCCCGATAAAGTGCGCGCAATAGCAAATTTTCCCCAACCTCAAACGGTCAAAGCGTTACAGGAGTTTTTGGGAATGGTTAATTTTTATAACCGCTTCCTCCCAAGTGCAGCACGGCTCATGCAACCATTGTACGCGGCGCTAAAAAAGCAAAAACCCACAAATAAAATTGAATGGTCTCCTGAGCGGGAGCGCGCATTCTCTCAGGTCAAAACACAGCGCTCACCACTGACGCGTCCGATTTAGCGGTAGGGGTGGTCGTTGAACAGTGGGTAGCGGGGACCTGGCAACCGCTCGCGTTTTTCAGCAAAACCTTGCGCGATAGCGAGCGAAAATACAGCGCATTCGACAGGGAGTTGTTGGCCCTACACTTGGCCATCCGCCATTTCCAGTTCTGGCTGGAAGGGCACCGTTTCACTGTGTTCGTGGACCACAAACCGCAGACTTTTGCGATGGCCAAGATTTCTGAACCTTGGTCGGGCCGGCAGCAAAGACAGCTGGCCGCGATATCAGAGTTCACCACCGATATCCAGCATGTCGCAGGTAAACATAATGTAGTGGCAGACTGCCTCTCGCGTGCTGTGCCGGCGCCAGACCACGCGAGGGCAGACTCTGCAGCCATGGCCGCGGGCCAGGGTAGCGACGCGGGAGCGTGCGTGGCCCCGGTCTGCGTGGGGTTAGATTATGCAGTCATGGCCGTGGAGCAGGTTAGCGATGCGGACGTGCGCGCGCTCCAGTCTGGACCAACAGGGTTAAGGCTGGAGGACAGGGTGCTGCAAATGGGTATGCCTCCACTAATCTGCGATGTCTCCACGGGACAGCCGCGCCCCGTGGTACCAGCTGCGTGGCGCCACCGCGTTTTTGACTCAATCCATTCTCTGGCGCACCCAGGGGTGCGCGCATTGGTCAAAATGGTGGGGGAGAAATTTGTATGGCCGGGGTTGTGCAGACAGGTCAAGGAATGGGCGACAGCCTGCATAGCGTGTCAGCGAGCCAAAATACACAAGCACACTAGAGCTCCTTTGGAGCCTTTTCACATTCCTGCTAAGCGCTTTGATCATGTGCATGTCGACTTGGTAGGCCCCCTTCTGTCGTCACAGGGGTACACACATCTTTTGACAATGGTGGATCGCACCACGCGTTGGCCGGAAGCGGTTCCTCTGGTGTCAACCACAGCGGAAGAAGTGGCGCGTGCGTTTTTAACAGCTTGGGTAGCGCGTTTTGGAGTTCCGTCGGACACAACGTCAGACAGGGGTCCTCAATTTGTTTCCGAACTCTGGTCGTCGATGGCCCGCAGCCTAGGGGTAAAGATCCACCGCACCACCGCGTACAACCCCCAGGCTAACGGTTTATGCGAGCGTTTTTACAGATCATTGAAAGCGGCCCTCAGAGCGTCGCTTACGGATACAAATTGGGTTGACAAGTTACCATGGGTCTTATTGGGGTTGCGTTCTGCACCTAAGGAGGATTTGCAAGCCTCTCCAGTGGAATTAGTTTTTGCACAGCCTCTTCGTTTGCCAGGGGAATTTCTCCCCGATAATCCTGCCCCAAATTGCCCCCCCCCCACTCAGCTGTCGCAGAGCGGCACAGGATCAAACACACTTCCTGGCCCGGTTCATCACAGTTTCCCACGCGTTTTTGTACCGAAGGCTTTAAAAAATGCGGAGTTTGTTTTTGTGAGACATGATGCTTGTCGCCCCAGCCTGCGCCCGCCTTATGATGGGCCATACAAGGTGCTGGAAACAGGAGAGAAGCATTTTTTGCTAGATTTGGGAGGCAGAAAGGAATTGATTTGTATTAACAGACCCAAACCTGCTTTTGTTTTGGCGGATGAGGAGGTGCAGTTGGCGAGAGCCCCCCGTCGCGGTAGACCCCCTAGAGGACATTCTACAGGACTCCCACAGAGATTGACTAAAGGCCCTTTTCCACTAGCCTCACTTAGCCCTACACCGCACCATTCAGCCCGCTTTAGGCGCTTTTCCACTAGCCCCAGCACCGATTAGCAGGTACTTTTTTCGTACCTGATCCAGGGCAGGGTCTAACCGGGCTGAGTAGGGCTGAGTAGGGCTGTGATATGACTTTAAGAGACTGGTCGCCGCTGATTGGTCAGGTCGTAACGTCATGAAAGCGATTTTTTCTGCTGAATTTACTCCACGACCGCCATTTGTAATTGTTCAGCCAGTGAACACAGTGCGCCCCTTTAATACGGTATATTATATTAATATCCATCCATCCATCCATCTTCTACCGCTTTTCCGGAGGTCCGGGTCGCGGAGGCAGCAGTTCAAGCAGAGAAGCCCAGACTTCCCTCTCCCCAGCCACCTGCTCCAGCTCTTCAGAGGGGATAC
Source organism: Pholidichthys leucotaenia (assembly GCA_020510985.1). Lineage (NCBI taxonomy): Eukaryota > Metazoa > Chordata > Actinopteri > Cichliformes > Pholidichthyidae > Pholidichthys > Pholidichthys leucotaenia. The sequence goes on from CM035845.1 coordinate 292,057,201, forward strand.
CAAGGCGTTCCCAGACTAGCTGGGAGACATAGTCTCTCCACCGAGTCCTGGGTCTGCCCCGGGGTCTCCTCCCAGTGGGACGTGCCTGAAACACCTCAAGTGGGAGGCGTCCAGGAGGCATCCTAATCAGATGCCCATACCACCTCAACTGACTCCTTTCAATGTGGAGGAGCAGCGGTTCTACTCTGAGCCTCTCCCGGATGACTGAGCTCCTCACCCTATCTCTGAGGGTGAGTCCAGCAATCCTACGGAGAAAGCTCATTTCAGCCGCTTGTATCCGCGATCTCGTTCTTTCGGTCATTACCCAAAGCTCGTGACCATAGGTGAGAGTAGGAACGTAGATTGACTGGTAAATCGACAGCTTTGCCTTAGAACTAAGCTCCCTCTTCACCACAACAGACCGGTACAACGTCCGCATCACTGCAGATGCTGCTCCAATCCGTCTGTCGATCTCTCGCTCCATTTTCCCCTCACTCGTGAACAAGACCCCAAGATACTTAAACTCCTCCACTTGGGGCAGGAGCCTGTCCCCAACCCGGAGAGGACAATCCACCTTTTTCCGGCTGAGGACCATGGACTCGGACTTGGAGGTGCTGATTCTCATCCCAGCCGCTTCACACTCAGCGGCAAACCGTCCCAGCAAGAGCTGTAGGTCATTGCTGGATGAAGCCAACAGGACAACATCATCTGCAAACAACAGAGATGAGATCCTGTGGTCACCAAGCATGACACCCTCCATTCCCTGGCTGCGCCTAGAAATCCTGTCCATAAAAATTATGAACAGGACCGGTGACAAAGGGCAGCCCTGGCGGAGTCTTGTATTATATTAATATACTGTATAATATACTTATATAATAATATACTCCTAATATTATATATTAGGAGGTGTGCAATTTTTTTTCTATATTAGGCGACGATCGCATCCAGCGCGAGTTGGACGGATCTACTTGAAATGCAGGTGTCCGAGCAGATGGCTTCCCAAGGGCACATCCGTACTGCCAAACAGTGTCGGGAGAAGCTGAAAAAGCTGAAAAGCAATTACCGAGCAGTGAAGGACAACATTGCTCGAAGTTCAGCGGATCGGAAGCAGTGGAAGTGGTTCGCTGAGAGACACTGGGCTCGACACGGTCACTGTCACGGTCACGGCCGTGGATGGTGAGTGTTGTTTTGATATTGCGCATCTTTTCGCCACTTGATCCTTTCTGTGCCAAGCTCACTGTTTTTAAGAAATAGGAAGGTTGTTAGATTGTGGGTAATGGTTGTTACTGAGGCTTGCGTATTGTTTTGCAGCCAACTGCAGATTCACGCTTGCTTTGTGTTAAGTATTAGCGCAAACAAAACACTGAATTACGCTTATTGTATTCCGGTTAAAAACTTTAGAGTGTTGTGTACATGTTGCACTTTGGTGTTAAGTTTTAAATTGCTTGCATTTTCTTTCTAGAATCGCAGTTCATATCACAGGGGTCCACCTCAGTGGACAGACACAGCGGACTCTCCTGGCGCTGCGTCTGCGTGTGTGTCTGGCTGAGCGCCAGCTGGATCGGCTCCGATGTCAGCCACATCACCAGCTCCATCTGGATCACGTTCAAGTGCCGGTAAGGCACAATAACCACAATTTTTTTTTTTTTGGTTGAAACAGGTCCAGCAGCAGAAACCAGGGTCGAAAATCCATCCATCCATCCATCCATCCATCCATCTTCTACCGCTTAATCCTTTACAGGTTGCGGGGGGGCTGGAGCCTAACAAGTTATGTACCAAATTGATTAATGCAATTTCCTGTAGCTGCATATTAATTAATTGAAAATGTCTTTTTAAATGTACAAAAAGGTTATTTTTTGGTCTTCACTTATCGGTGTTCCACAACCATTTTTAGGTGTGGTGATTGGTGCTGTTGTAACTCCTGTTTTAGACAAACAAAGTGCATGAACTGCCGTTGAAATCAACATGCTTCAATGAAATGCTTCACGTCAGCTGACTGTATTAACCCATTCAGATTTCTGCGGCCACACTACAAGCAACTAGTTTAAACATTACCCATCCATCCATCCATATTCTTAATCTTAATCCTTTTTAGTTTTGCAGGGGGGCTGCAGCCGAAGACAGCACCCTGCGTGTTGCAAAATCTGCTCTACTGAGGGGCAGCAACATGACAGTTCAGCTTATATACAGCAATGAAGCATAATATAATAGTGACATTCCACCACAGACTTTCACCTGTGTAATTCCATAATATATGTAGTGATCCAGCTTTAACGACCATGCCTTTCTGTCTTTCCATCTAGGCAAGACGAAAACAGACAACTCCCATCGCTGACCTTACATTAGCGATGGTCAACATGCATGACGAAGAGATGCGGCTCTTGGAACGGCAACATGACCAGCGGCAAGAATCAGGAGTACATGCAGCATTTGCGACAGGTGGCCGCAGATGTGCGGGCAGATGCGCGTGAAGCTCTGGAGCAGGACGCTGCGTTACGAAGGGAAGAGCTCGCAGAGATGTCATCGCCCAGTCTGTTTTTTTGTTTGTAAATTTTGCTTCTGGAATAAAATTGTATTGTTTGCATCAAAAGTCTGGTTTATCTGTTATGACACCGTATGAGAAAAGCCAATAATTACATACACATTCCATTCTCTGTTCACTCCACATGCTGCTGTTCATCAGGTCAGGTGTATAGCCTTCTAATGGTAATTTAATTTTTAACAACACAACGAAACGTAATGTCTTGGTAGGTTTTTTTTTTTATTTTAAACAAACTTGCAATGCTGAATCCATTTCTCTTGAACGGGTACATTTTTTAGGTTATAAGCAGTTGTACAGGTGTGCTTGAACTTGTAGACACTGCTAAAGGTAAGTACGTGTAAGTTGAATGTTGCATCACCAGTCAAAATTTAATAAATTAAGAAGGAATCTAGCAAAAATTTGGCACTAATAACAGTAGACAAATCGGACAAGGATACACAACTGTGTTTTTGTTGCACACAACTGTTGTTACCAACAAGTGCAAAATTTATATTCCCTTTTCCCAAAAATTAAAAATCAATTTGTAAGTAAAAGTGGGAGACCTTTACATGGGAAAATATGACATGTATCAGCACATGATTTATAGTTCAATTTGCATTTCCACCTAAGTAAAAGTGGCTTGTCGAGCTGGATTTTTGTGAAGATGGCCTGTGCAGTGTTTCTGCATGTAATTACATACCTGTCAAGTGATACGGTTTCGCCGTATTTTAATACGGGGAAAATGCAGTTTTAGCAAATACGGGCGTATTGCCATTTCTGTACGCCAAAGAGAAAAATATACGGGAAAAAAAATTGAGAGTGTGGGGAGGAACACGTCGTGTGTGACCCCCACAGCGTACGGGGCTGTCAGAGCGCTCAGCGTGAGCAATTATCACAAGAGAAGTGTGGACTCATCATTAGGCTGATGGCTTCGCACCTTTTTAACAGATAAGCGTTATGAACAAGAGGACAGGTAGATGGACCATGCACAACATTTTATTTACAAAAAACATTTTTGAAATATGTATGCACATAAATGTGGACAAAATAGACAAGTATTGCATCACATGTTATATTGTAACGTGCAGCTTGACATGGCGGCATCCCACCGGGAGGTTTGAACTCCCGCCTTCCGCTCCAGAGTCCCGCACTCTACCTGTGTTGCCAATAGGGCCAACCCACTTGTCAAGCCAAGTAGGGTGCTTATATTGAGTTCGCTACAATATCACCACCCTGCTCCTCTGCTCTCTGTGCCGCTGCCACCACTGGTTCATCTACTGCATCATCCAATGTAGTGTCAAACGTCTCTCCATGACTCTCACACAGATTGTGCAGAGCACAACAAGTCAGCACCATAGATTTAACCAGTTTCATGTCACAGTCATTCCTCTCTCCTTCCTCCTTCCTTCTCTCCTCGTCAACAGCCATTTTGTTTGTTGTGGAGGATTTGGTCGCGTGTTTCACGTCACGAGGGTGTGGCGCCGCCTGCTGTTCAACAAATCCCACCCACAGCAGGTGTGCCAGCAGGTGCGCCAGCAGTAGTTGAAAAGCAACTGAGGCTGAACTGAACCGAAGTGAGTAGAGCCGGGTTTTCAATCGGGGCTGAGCGGGGCTAGTGGAAAAGGGCCTTAACAGTTCTAATCCACAGGTGCAGACAGCAGCAAAGCCGGCTTTCAGCAGATATTGTCACGGCTGGCCCTCACGAGCCAGCATAAGACGCCACAGTTCAGTAAGTTGCAATTTCGTTCTTTTATTTATAATGCACAGGACTTAGGTGTACAACACAACTTGCCACGCAGGCTTCGTCACACAACACAATATAAATTCACAATAGGTTAGCGGCTAGGGCGAGGGGCACTCGTACGCCGCAAAGGCAGGGAATATAAAACGTGGAACAGGGAGAGAGTTATGGCAGAGACGAGGAGCTCTCGTCCGCCGTAATTAGGAAGGAACGTCAGCGAGGGAGAAGACAATTCCAAATAATAAATCACTTACATGCAGCGGGATACGTCGAGGAACCCAGGGAGCATGTGATAAGGAGACAGGGGAAAGTCATAAGACTTCTGACGAGACAGCCGCAGAGTCCAGTTCACTCACACTGACATTTAAAGCCAGCTGCTCATGATTGGAAATGTGGCGCAGCTGCTCAGGTTCTGACAGCTGAGAGCTCCCGAGCGTCTGGCCAATCAGAGCCCGGGAAACCCGTGTGACGACACCTGCTGTCAAAACCTGACAGGGATGAGGAATAACCCGAGCGCGGACAAAAGCGCTTGGGATATGACAGATATGGCAGGAGACTGAGAGTTAAGCAGCTGGTGGATTGATGTGTAGTAATGTTATGATGTCATGTGTCTCTGGTTATGTTTGTCCCATTTAGACGTTTGGGGGGGGGGGGGGGTCTTGTGGCACATATGTTGGTTACATATTCCCTACAAATGTGTTGCTGTATGTTTATTGTGTGCTTCACGTCTCATGGAACAAAGAGAACTGAGACTCTGGGATTCAGCAGAGGAGTGTGAGATTCGGCCTTTGTCTCCGGGTGTCATAACCCGAGTGTCGGTTCTGGCCACACTCGGGTCTCATATCTTTTTGTTCCCTGGCTTTGGCAGCTGAGGGTTCCTTCCAGCTCCTCGGGCTCTTATTGTGAAGGCGCCCGGGGGAGCTCCCTGCTGTCAAAGTCAGCTGCTGCTCTGCTGTCATTAGCAGCAGCTGTGCCGCGTTGGGGTCATTAGCCGCCAGAGATATAAGCGGGTGCTAAATGTCCTCCAGCGCGGCAGTCTCTGTTATATCCTGTTATATTCTGTTATATCCTGTTATATTCTGTTATATCCTGTTATATCCTGTTATGTTCTCCTGTTACGATCTCCTGTTATATCCTGCTACGTTTTGATGGTGCTCCTTTATGCTCAGGTATGTTCCTGTTTGCCTAGCTCATCATCAACATTGTCGTCTGGCGCATCGGGTGTTCCCCGGCTCAGACTTCACTCAGCCGCTGTATGTGTTCTGTGTGTGTTCTTCCTTACTCTACAATAAATTACCACTGCAAACTCACTGGTGACTGAGGCGTCTTGTGACGGTCCGTGAGGGCCGTTGTGACAGTAGACTGCCGCCTAACGCCCGGAGAGGAGGCGTTGTTTCGAGACGCCATTCACCGTGCAGTTTGCAGTAGGGGACTGTTAATTCCTACCTGTCTGAGTGTCTGCAGCGGGGAGTATGTCGTCATCCAGGGGCCATTGTCGGCGCCTTGGCAGGCAGCAAGCGGAGGTTCTGAAGGAGGTGGACTACACCATCTTCACCGCTATGCTGTTGGACGCTCCCAGCGACATTTGTAGATACCTGGACCTAGCCGAGGAGATTCTGGATTCTCTTCCCCGCTTCACCGATCATCCAGAGGTAAGCGTGAGGAGAGATGACATCGCCACCCAGCGTGAGAGACTCCGAGGGCTGGAGGGAAATCCTGGCAGGAAGCTGAAGCGGCGGAGACGTCGCCCCTCGCTTCGGGATCCCGCTCCTGCCTCCGTTCCGGCCCGGGAGTTCGCACCATCCAGAGGTCTTTTCCCATCGGGCATGTCGTCACTCGGGATTCCCCCAGAGAAGCTGCAGATGACAGCAGACAAGATCTGGGACCGGGTGGCAGCTGCTTGCTCCGCTGAGAATCCTCCAGCGTGTATGAAGCATGTGGTGGCGGCGGTCAGACTGGTGGAGAGGAATCCAGCGCTGCGTGAGTTTCCTGAGTTTGCTGACTTGCTTGCCGCCGTTTCTGCTCAGGAACGGCGATTTCCGGACCTCACCTTCGCCTCACCCCCTACAAGGAACCGTCGTCAATCCGGCTTCCAACCTCGGCTAGACCCCCGTCTGGATGCTGTTCCGGGTCGCCGCAAGGGCTCAACCCCCCACACAGCTGTCACTCCTGCGCCTCATCAGAGGGGAATCCCCGCAGCCTCGTCTTCTCCCGGGCCCTCGCCTGCTGTCCCGTCAGCGCTCCATGCCCGACTGACCCCGGCTGTCGCCCCCTCCTCCTTGTCGCCTATCCTGGCTGCTGTGTGTCACGAGAGCTCCGTTTCGGCGAGCTTCATCCCGGATCCGCCTCGAGTGGCCTCATCTCGTCTTCCCAGAGGGCCCTCTGTCGCCATCCAGCGGGGAAAGGAAGGAATGACGTCCCCCACAGCGGAGACTATCTTACCCTTAGGGGAAAGGCAAGTGCATGATGATTTCTCTTCTTTTGACATTGTTTTGCCTTGTCTGACTCCTAGGGGTGGAGTTCGGGGTATGCAGCCCCCCGAGCTCCCTCCACCCGCTGTGGATGAAAATATTAACCCTGCTTCCTCTGTGTCTCCCTCCGCTGAGCGGTCCTCGACGTCAGGCCAACGTCGCTGGATGAGGAGGGGGCCTGCGGTTCTGGAGAGCCTGGTTCCGGTTCCGCAGCCACGCCATGGGCGGAGGAGGAGAGCGGACTGCAGTGTGGAGCCATCGCCGATGAAGAAGCGTCCCCGGGGTTCCACGGAGGAGCGGTCCAGTCCAGCAGGGCGAGATTCTCCTGCCACCACGCCGTGCGGGCCACCGGCGTGGACATCGGTGCCGGAGGACTCTCTAGCTGCACGCACCATCATGCCAGCTGCGGAGCCCGACCCAGCTGAGTGGGAGCCTGAGGACGACCTCCTGACTTCTGAGCCCGGATCTTCGCAGTCCTGGACGGCGTCAGAACCCGAGCTCAGGCAAGTGCTCTACTTTGTCTTTCTTTTTCACCTCTTAGAGCATTTTTGCCTGTCTCAAGGGGAGATGAGCCGGGTGCAGCCGCCCGCTGCGTCCGAGCTTATCTCGCCGGGTTCTGGCGCTGCCGGTGATCCTGATCCCGGGTTTTCTCTCTTGTGTGAGTCCTCTCCCAGGGTCGCCGGCGAGGGGCTGCTCTCGCCTGCTGCGCCAGAGGTTCCGGTTTCGAGGTTGGAGGTCGAGTCTGGTGCCACGCCGACCGGGTCCACCGGGAGTGCTGTTCCGGAGGCCCAATCGGGGTCCACCGTGGGTTTGGTTCCGGAGGCCCAATCGGGGTCCACCGTGGGTGCTGCACCAGCAGGTCCTAGGTTCGGTGAGGGAGCTGCAGATCCCCAGCCACCGGATGCTGGACAGGCTCGTTTTCTTCTTCACTCTCATCTCCATTGTCATCCTCCTCGTCTCCCTGAGGCGCGCTGCCCATGTTCACCTGGGGCCGTTGGGGTTCCGATTGCTTCGCCCGGTTCTCCCTCATCTCTCCCCTTTTCAGCGGAACCGCCGGCTACTTTGACTCAACGGTTCTGGTGGGCTAGCGATGCGGGTCGGCCGCCCGAAAGACTGTCTCGCCAATTTGGCTCTCTGGGTCGGCCTCCCGACATTTTGGACTCCCTGTGTGGTGACCTGGTCCGGCCGCCTGAGATTCTTTGCTTCCGAGCATGGGACCGGGGTAGGCCGCCCGAACTGTTCTTTCTCCCCCTGCCTGTTTTGTGGCCTCCTGTTGCCAGTCGGCCCTCCCGAACTTTCTGGGTCAGAACTACACTCCTCCCGGGGTTTCTGTGAGACTGTTGGGGGGGGGGGCGGGGGGGGGGGGGGGTTTGATCTGTGATTTTTTGTGCTTCACTCCTTTCTTGTTCCAATGTTTGGTGGTCCTTTCCCTCCACCTTATGTCAATTCGTTGTTTGCCCATATATATATATTGCCTGTGGTTTTGTTACCCACGTTTTAGGGATTATGGGTTTTTTTTTTTTTTTTTTTCCCTATAGCCTTGTTGGTTGTTTCTCTCCCTCCTGCCAGCGCCCCATCCACCCACCCTAGGGGGGTGGGGTGGGGGGGCTTGGGTGGTACTCTGGCCGCTCAGAGCTCGGCCTTGAGGGGGGGTACTGTCATAACCCGAGTGTCGGTTCTGGCCACACTCGGGTCTCATATCTTTTTGTTCCCTGGCTTTGGCAGCTGAGGGTTCCTTCCAGCTCCTCGGGCTCTTATTGTGAAGGCGCCCGGGGGAGCTCCCTGCTGTCAAAGTCAGCTGCTGCTCTGCTGTCATTAGCAGCAGCTGTGCCGCGTTGGGGTCATTAGCCGCCAGAGATATAAGCGGGTGCTAAATGTCCTCCAGCGCGGCAGTCTCTGTTATATCCTGTTATATTCTGTTATATCCTGTTATATTCTGTTATATCCTGTTATATTCTGTTATATCCTGTTATATCCTGTTATGTTCTCCTGTTACGATCTCCTGTTATATCCTGCTACGTTTTGATGGTGCTCCTTTATGCTCAGGTATGTTCCTGTTTGCCTAGCTCATCATCAACGTTGTCGTCTGGCGCATCGGGTGTTCCCCGGCTCAGACTTCACTCAGCCGCTGTATGTGTTCTGTGTGTGTTCTTCCTTACTCTACAATAAATTACCACTGCAAACTCACTGGTGACTGAGGCGTCTTGTGACGGTCCGTGAGGGCCGTTGTGACACCGGGAGACGACCGGGGAAGATTTCCGGGCCACAGAGACTAGAGGACAATGGCGTGAGATCAAAGGGGTTACTTTGTGGTTGAGATTAAGTACCATGTGACTGTATATTTGATCAAACACCATGTGACTGCTATTCCGTGCCCGGGGTATAAAACCCCTGATGTGAGATGAAAACTTCTACTTGATTTGCTTTGAGACTTGTTGGAGATGTGCTCTGTGAATAAAGCTGAATCTGAGGAACAAACTCAGCCTCATCCTTGAACACATTCTCCACAAAAGAATAATTTCATATTACTCCATATTATTCTTTTATATTTCTATGTCTGATCTGATAAACTTGTGTGTTTTATATTGTTCATATGTGACTATTCTTCATGTGGCCTTCAGTTTGCCCCAGTCTGTGTGTGAATGTGTCTGGGTCAGCAATTGTAATCACACAGCTGTACTGATACCTCTTGTTTTGCATTCATAATGTTTAGTCCTGTGTGACTGAGAGATGTGCTGGCTCCCATGTTTCCTGGGAGCAAGATAAGAACTATATGCCCTGTCTTGCCAGATGTACTCAAGGACCGCTTCTCCGTGGTCTCTCCATCTCCCTATGGATAACACAGCTTTAAAAGTTTGGACAATGGATGATTGGGTTACAAGTGTGCATGAGTAGACTTGGGGCTACTTCCTGTATCCCTTCTCCTAGCCAAAAGAATAAATCTTCTCATAACTCAAGACCCTGCTTGCTGAATTTTTGACTCAGACTCATTTCAATTCAGATTTTTCCCTAACAAAAACGCACTGAAAACATAAAAGCAGGAAGCAGGACACTAACACAAAAACAATATAAAACCACAGTCAATGACTTCATGACTACAGACGTGAGTGCTATGGGTCTGTAGTCATTCAGGCTGTCAGTTGGGGACTTTTAGGGGATGGGGATGATGGTGGAGACTTTGAGGCAGGAGGGGACGATGGCATGCATCAGGGAGAGGTTGAACAGCTTGGTGAGGATCTCTGCCAGCTGGTCTGCACATGCTTTGACCAATGCTCCTGGGATGCCGTCAGGACCAGCAGCTCTGAGGGGGTTCACTGCTCTCAGTTGCCTCCTCACCTCATGCACCTGTAGAGAGAGAGGGGAGGGGGGAGAGGGGGGAGGAGGTGGAGAGAGGGGAGAAGCATTGGAACCTGCTGAGTGTATGATTTGACTGGAGATGCAGAAGACATCTATTGGCTATGATCACAGGATTCTATTTTTGGCTCTGGAGTTTCCTGGTGTTTCAGAAATTGAGGAAGGTGGAGAGCTGTTCAAAATGCGGATCCAGGCAAGCTCCTTCACCAATTCGACCAGTTGGGGTGTGCACGAGGCGGCATGGTGAACTGAATGGTGATTCAGATGGTGGAATACATCTTGAAGTCGCCAGTGCTCTCCAGAGAATGTTAAAGTTTAAGCCTGTACATGGAAATTATGAAGCACAGAATTGCACGGGTGAGGAAAATTCTATTCTCTGAGTGCACTGTGCAGATTTGACCTTGTCTTTGGTGCCCTGTTTACATTTACATTCCTCCTCAATGAAGATAAGTGGAAGGAGCGGCTCTGCTAACCCAAACAATCGACACAATTGCTGTTGTTTCAACAGAGTGGACTCTTCAAGGACAGTGCACCATGTGTCTTCAACTCGCAACCTGCAAGCAAGAGAGAGAGACTCTGGACTTGCTTATAGATCACATGATTAACATCTATCCACTGCCAGGAGGCGCCCTCTGCTGTTCACTAGCGATTGACACACCTACACTTCACTGCATACAACATTACAGGACTGATACACATACTGATATATAAACATACACTGTCTCTCTCAACTCTTGTTTTGTGTGAACTATTGTCTGCTAATTTATATGTGCATTAGAGAGTTTTTTTCTAGGTAATCACAATTTTGGTCATATAATGAGCTTTATTTTGATTAACAATGCTTTTTTCTCTCTGCTCATTGTGTTTCCCTACCCCCCTTCCCCCTCCCCCTCTTTACCCCCCACTGTATGACAGGCGCCTTGCATGGCTGCCGCGTCATTGGGATGCGCTTATCTAGCGTGCCCAATGTCAAGTCAAATTCCTCGTATGTTTACTTGTGTTTCCTTGTAAACGTGCTTGGCAATAAAGTTCATTCTGATTCTGATTCTGATTCTGATTCTGAGGGGGGACAGGTTGGGGGGATACATGCTCAAACCAGGCAAAGAAGCTGTTAAGCTCATCTGCCAGTGTGAGGCTGCTGTCTGATCTTGGGGGGGCACCTGCCCCTGTAGTTGGTGAGGACGTGGATGCCTCTCCACATTTGTCGGGGGTTGTTGTTTGTGAAGAAGCCCTCCACCTTCCGCCTGTAGGTGTTCTTAGCGAGTTTTATGCCTCTTCTCAGGTTGGCTTTGGCAGTGCTGTACAGAGAGCTGTCCCTTAGTTGTGGGCTCTGATCAGAGCCTGGACCTCACTGGCCATCCAGAGTTTCCGGTTTGGTAAGACCCGAATGGAAGACCCACTAGATTGGAATGGAGTAGCTAATACATGTCAAGCAAACGCATATCTGATTGACTGATTCCATTTCGGTTGTCTTCAGACTTCCATCCTTCAAAGATGTTGAAAGGTAAATAATTCTCTGATTTACTGCTGCTAACACCCTTAATTTTGTGGTATCCTTGTTCATACATTTTTATGTAATTGAGAAACATAAAACTTAACAAATAGGTAGTCAAACCATAAGAAAACTGCTAGCATGATGCATACACAGTTGTATAGTGTAAAAATAAATTTTTGGGCCATTAGCAGAATCTTTTCATTTAACCAACCAACGAGCACAGAAGAAAATATTATTTCTCAGCTTAACTTTTATTGAAACACAGGGAGTCACAAGGCCACGGATTCCCCCCAGCTCTGTTACCTGGGGAGAACCCCAAACACAGGAAGTCACAGCTATATAAAGGCTCGCCATTAGTGGGCGTGGCTTTCCCACAATGCATGTCCGTTGTTTTAAACTGTCCACTTGGCATCCAGATGCCTCCCCTCCTTTATGGTTTTATGACTTCCTCCTGTCCGGATGGCTGCTTTCCTCTCTTCAGCTTCAGCCTTACACATACCCATATATGGAAACAAGAACAGACTTTTCCTGTGAAGCTATGACGTGTTTTTGCGTGCGTGTGTGTGTGTGTGTGTGTGTAAGCAACTGGTGTTTATTTGTGAATGATTGGGAGAGCATTTCACTAACGTCTGTGTGTGTTGTGTGGGTATATGTGTGAATCTAAGAGATATGTGCATGCAAGCACTTTGTGTAATATCTAATTAACTAATCTTGACTATTTATTTATAATAATATTTTCCTCTCTTGACTCCATTTTATGGAGTCAATAACTATAATAAATAGGTATCAGACACCTGATGTTATTCTCATGTGTGATGGGTGAAAAACCTACTCCAAACTCCACTAAGGCCAAGACCAAAGAGCTGTCAAAGGACACCAGAAACAAAATTGTAGACCTGCACCAGGCTGGGAAGACTGAATCTGCAATAGGTAAGCAGCTTGGTGTGAAGAAATCAACTGTGGGAGCAATTCTTAGAAAATGGAAGACATACAAGACCACTGATAATCTCCCTCGATCTGGGGGTCCACGCAAGATCTCACCCCGTGGGGTCAAAATGATCATGAGAACGGTGAGCAAAAATCCCAGAACCACACGGGGGGGACCTAGTGAATGACCTGCAGAGAGCTGGGACCAAAGTAACAAAGGCTACTGTCAGTAACACACTACGCTGCCAGGGACTCAAATCCTGCAGTGTCAGACGTGTCCCCCTGCTTAAGCCAGTACATGTCCAGGCCCGTCTGAAGTTTGCTAGAGAGCATTTGGATGATCCAGAAGAGGACTGGGAGAATGTCATATGGTCAGATGAAACCAAAATAGAGCTTTTTTGGTAAAAACTCAACTTGTCGTGTTTGGAGGAGAAAGAATGCTGAGTTGCATCCAAAGAACACCATACCTACTGTGAAGCATGGGGGTGGAAACATCATGCTTTGGGGCTGTTTTTCTGCAAAGGGACCAGGACGACTGATCCGTGTAAAGGAAAGAATGAATGGGGCCATGTATTGTCAGATTTTGAGTGAAAACCTCCTTCCATCAGCAAGGGCATTGAAGATGAAACGTGGCTGGGTCTTTCAGCATGACAATGATCCCAAACACACCGCCCGGGCAACGAAGGAGTGACTTCATAAGAAGCATTTCAAGGTCCTGGAGTGGCCTAGCCAGTCTCCAGATCTCAACCCCATAGAAAATCTTTGGAGGGAGTTGAAAGTCCGTGTTGCCCAGTGACAGCCCCAAAACATCACTGCTCTAGAGGAGATCTGCATGGAGGAATAGGCCAAAATACCAGCAACAGTGTGCGAAAACCTTGTTAAGACTTACAGAAAACGTTTGACCTCTGTCATTGCCAACAAAGGGTATATAACAAAGTATTGAGATGAACTTTTGTTATTGGCCAAATACTTATTTTCCACCATAATTTACAAATAAATTCTTTAAAAATCAGACAATCAGGTTCAAGTTACATTATCTGTACCCGTAGGTAAGTGATTTTCTGGATTTTTTTTTTCTCATTTTGTCTCTCATAGTTGAGGTATACCTATGATGAAAATTGGAGACCTCTCTTATCTTTTTAAGTGGGAGAACTTGCACAATTGGTGGCTGACTAAATACTTTTTTGCCCCACTGTGTGTATATATATATATATATATATACACACATATAGTATACTGTATATATGTGTGTGTATATATATATGTGTGTATGTATATATATAATATATGTGTTTTTCTCTCCCGGCGCCACACGAGTAGGCTGCCCTTTGCAACAGCGGCTCGATTCCGAGTCTTTTTCCCCTCCTCTCTCTTTTTGATCCGTCTTTTTTCACTCCACTTATATCACGGACACACAGATCGTCCCAAATGTCTCCTGAGCTGGAGGACGGAGCCACTGTTTACAGCAGGATACGATACAGCAGGGCAGAGCTGCTAGCATTCAACCGCCACCCGGTCCCATTGGAAAAACTCGACATACCGAGAGAACTGAGGCGAAAACGCCGCGGCTGCCGGGCTGGAGTAAGGCGGAGGACAAAAAATATAAGGTGCAGACCCTCCCCTCCATCTATTGTCATGGGAAATGTACGGTCGATACTGGGAAAGGTAGATGAGCTAGCGGCTATCTGCCATTACGATAGCACTTACCGGGAGTGCTCTCTCCTTTTGTTTACTGAGACGTGGCTAACTGAACTAGCAGCAGATGCTAACATTGAGCTGGAGGGTTTTCACATGATACGGGCAGACCGAACACCAGACAGTGGCAAAGCAAGGGGCGGTGGAGTGATAATGTATGTTAACAACAACTGGTGCAGACAGGGACATATCACTGTTAAACAACGACACTGCAGCAAAGACATTGAGTTGCTAGCTGTTAGCATGAGGCCTACATATCTCCCGAGAGAACACTCACACGTGATCTGCATTGTTGTTTATGCAAATCCGACGGCGAACGCTGGGACAGCGTGTGACGTCATCCATTCAGTAACCAGCAGGCTGCAGACAGAACACCCAGATGCTCTTCTCCTCATCTCAGGCGATTTCAACCATGTTTCACTATCTCCCATTCTGCCCACGTTCACCCAGTATGTCACATGCCACACTAGAGACAATAAAACACTGGACTTATTCTACGCAAACACTAAGGAGGCGTACATCTCATCACAACTCCCCCCACTCGGGAGATCGGATCACAACTTGGTTCATCTCCGGCCGGTGTACAAACCCCTAGTGCACAGACAACCTCCGGCCATGCACACTGTGGAGTTATAATCTGAGGAGACAATGGACACCCTAAAGGGCTGTTTTGAAGCCACCGCCTGGAAGCAGCTCTGCGATCCACATGGTGAGGACATCGATGGCCTCACTCACACCTTCACGGACTACCTCAGCTTCTGTGTGGACAAATCCGTTCCCACCAAGACCATACGGCGTCACTCAAACAAACCCTGGATCAACCCTGAGATAAAAACACTTCTGAGAGAGAAGAAGAGGATCTTCAGGTCGGGGAATAGAGAGATGCTGAAGTCCGTACAGAGGGAGCTGAGGAGAAAGATCAGAGTAGGCAAGGACAGCTTCAGGAAGAAGATGGAGGACAAGCTGCAACAGAGCGACATCAGCGGGGTCTGGAGAAACCTCAAAACCATCTCGGGGCTTCAGAATACCTCCCCCCAGGCCACGGGGGGCAGGGAGTGGGCGAACAACCTGAATCTGTTTTTCAATAGGTTTGACCAACCGCCCTCCCCTCTGTCTGCACAACAACCACTGCTGCCTCTAAAGAAATCAAGTCCTGCTGCCCACTCCCCACTCCACCAACACCCCCCCCACTCCCAACACACAGCCCCCCATCCTGACCCTGACCAGGACCCAGGTGAGGACGGAGCTGAGGAAGATCAAGGCGAGGAAGGCGTCGGGACCGGACGGCATCAGCGCAAAGCTCCTCAAGTCCTGTGCAGACCAGCTGTGTGGGATTGTGACGTATATCTTCAACCTGAGCCTGAAACTGGGGAGGGTACCACAGCTGTGGAAAACATCTTGTGTGGTACCTGTACCAAAAACTTCCCACCCCAAAGACCTGAACAGCTACAGACCGGTGGCCTTGACGTCCCACTTGATGAAGACCCTGGAGAGACTGCTCCTTGCTCACCTCCGCCCCCTGGTGGAACCAGCGATGGATCCACTCCAGTTCGCCTACCAGCATGGCATTGGGGTGGAGGATGCGGTGATCTTCCTCCTTCACCGTTCTCTGTCCCACCTGGAGAAGCCCGGGAATATGGTGAGGATCATGTTCTTTGACTTCTCCAGTGCTTTCAACACCATCCAACCGATGATCCTGAAGGACAAGCTGCTGCGCGCAGGGGTGGACCAGCACCTGTCATCATGGATCCTGGACTACCTCACGAACCGGCCACAGTTTGTGAGAACCCGGGACTGTGTGTCCGACACGATCATCAGTAGCACGGGGGCCCCCCAGGGAACGGTGCTGGCTCCCTTCCTGTTCACTCTTTATACTGCGGACTTCTCCCACAACACAACACACTGCCATCTACAGAAGTTTTCTGATGACTCTGCGATCGTTGGCCTCATCTCCAATGGAGATGAAGCTGAGTACAGAGGGCTTATCCAGGACTTCGTGGACTGGTGCCATCGGAACTGCCTCCAGATCAACGCGAGAAAAACTAAGGAGCTGGTGGTGGACTGCCGCAGGCAAGGACAACCCCTCACAGCACCAGTAAATATACAGGGAACAGACATCAAGATGGTGACAGCCTATAAGTACCTGGGTGTTCATCTGAACAATAAACTAGACTGGTCACACAATACTGATGCACTCTACAAGAAGGGACGGCGCAGGCTGTTCCTGCTGAGGAGACTCAGGTCTTTTGGTGTACAAGGCGCGCTGCTGAAGACATTCTATGACACGGTGGTGGCATCAGCCATCACTTTTGGAGTGGTCTGCTGGGGCAGTGGCATTACTGCAGCCGATAGGAAGAGACTGAACAAACTGATCAAGAAAGCTAGCTTGGTCCTGGGGCAGCGCCTTGATCCGGTGGAGGAGATAGGAGAGAGAAGGACGGTGGCTAAACTGTCATCTCTGCTGGAGTCCGAGTTCCACCCTATGCAGGACATACTGAATGCACTGAGGAGCTCATTTAGCAGCAGACTACATCATCCCAGGTGCACAACCGAGAGGTTTCGCAGGTCCTTCCTACCAATGGCTGTCAGACTGTGCAACCTAAGCAGGGCTGCTCGCAGAGATAGCAAAAAGACGTAACAAACTAATAGTTTTTTGAATGCAAAAGATGCAATAGACTTACACAATGGTCCTCTCCGGCATACAACTAGGAAAATACCGGTCGCTATGGAGAGTGAGAATATGTAAGATAAGATAAGATAAGATAAGCCTTTATTAGTCCCACAACGGGGAAATTCCAGGATTGCAACAGCACAGGGATAGCAACACTCAGAGCAACAATCAGAAGGCAAGAAAAAAAACAAGCAAGCAAGAGCAGCTAATATACATATGTACATATTACTATAAAATATATATATATACACACACACACACAGACACACAGTGCAGAGCATTGTAGCTGGATGGAATAAATATATGAATATATGAACACAGTGCAGAGCATTGTAGCTAGATGGAATAAATATGTAAATATATAAACACCCACAGTACGGAGCATTGCAGCTAGGTGGAATAAATATGCAAGTATATAAACACACACAGTGCGGAGCAATGTAGCTAGATGGAATAATATGTAGATATATAAAAAACACAGTGCGGAGCATTGTAGCTAGATGGAATAAATATATAGATATATAAACATAAACACACCCAGTGCTGAGCATTGTAGCTAGATGGAATAAATATATAGATATATAAATATAAACACACCCAGTGCAGAGCATTGTAGCTAGATGGAATATGTATGTATGGGCACATAATCATACCATGTAGGATAACTAAGTAGACGGTTGTGCTGTTTCATCCCATCTAGCAACAATGCTCTGCACTGTGTGTGTTTATATATTTACATATTTATTCCATCTAGCTACAATGCTCCGCACTGGGTGTGTTTATGTTTATATATCTATATATTTATTCCATCTAGCTACAATGCTCCGCACTGTGTGTTTATATATCTACATATTATTCCATCGAGCTACATTGCTCCACACTGTGTGTTTACATATTCATATATTTATTCCATCCAGCTACAATGCTCTGCACTGTGTGTCTGTGTGTGTGTATATATATATTTTATAGTAATATGTACATATGTATATTAGCTGCTCTTGCTTGCTTGTTTTTTTTTTTCTTGCCTTCTGATTGTTGCTCTGAGTGTTGCTATCCCTGTGCTGTTGCAATCCTGGAATTTCCCCGTTGTGGGACTAATAAAGGCTTATCTTATCTTATCTTATATATATATATATATATATATATATATATATACTGTATATATATATATATACACTACCGTTCAAAAGTTTGGGGTCACCCAGACAATTATTTTGTGTTTTCCATGAAAAGTCACACTTATTTACCACCATGAGTTATAAAATGAATAGAAAATATAGTCAAGACGTTGACAAGGTTAGAAATAAGGATTTGTATTTGAAATAATATTTTTTTTTCCTTCAAACTTTGCTTTCGTCAAAGAATCCTCCATTTGCAGCAATTACAGCATTGCAGACCTAACATGATTGCACAAGGGTTTTCTAATCATCCATTAGCCTTCTGACGCAATGAGCAAACACATTGTACCATTAGAACACTGGAGTGATAGTTACTGGAAATGGGCCTCTATACACCTATGTAGATATTGCACCAAAAACCAGACATTTGCAGCTATAATAGTCATTTACCACATTAGCAATGTATAGAGTGCATTTCTGATTAGCTTAAAGTTATCTTCATTGAAAAAAAGTGCTTTTCTTTCAAAAATAAGGAAATTTCTAAGTGACCTCAAACTTTTGAACGGTAGTATATATATATATACAGTATATATATATATATATATATATATACTGTATATATTATCACTCCTGCCCACTGACCAAAGAAGGATTGTAGCCAGGCAGTGAAGACATCACGTTCATTCTCAGTATCTTGGTCAAAACTCATACCTAAGAATATTCTTTCCAACCCCTGTCAAAGGAAATACTGTTACACCTCTGCTGTCCTCGAACGTGTAACCGGAAACCTCGTGTGACGAAATTTACGTCATCGTCACCACTCCACTAGTGTCAGGAGTGCTCAACCGCGGACGACCGCGTGCAGCAAAATTTTGTGACCGCACCGCCTGCCCACGACCTGAATGCATTGAAAAGCGCATGCGCAAGACTGAACGTCCCATTCATGAGGTGGCGATATCGACACAGCATACGTCAGTAGATGAAGAAGACAACGAGGAGGCGGAAAACGAGAATAAAAACATACATGAATCATACATACATACTTTTTTCACAGTTGGGATGGGCTTGATGGTAGGACTGGAGCATGTCTTTGTCCAGGATTCGGGACGAGGGGACCCAGGACTGTTCCTCTGGGCCTTAGCCCTCCCAATCAGCCAAATACTGGAGACCCCGGCCCCAAAGGTGAACATCCAGGATCCAGTGGACGGTGTGGGCGGGGTGGCCGTCGATGATCCGGGCAGGAGGAGGTGGCTTCGGGGGGGGGGGGGGGGGGGCGGCAGAGAGGACTGACTGAGAGGGACTTGATGTGAGAGACGTGAAAGGTCGGGTTCACCCGCAGGGCTGATGGGAGTCTAAGTTGAACTGAGGTGTCGTTGACAATCCTGGAGATCGGAAAAGGCCTGATGAAGTGAGGAGACAGCTTCTTAGAAGTAGTCTTCAGCGGAACCTGACAGATGGCTGCTTTCTTTTCTTCAGCTTCAGCCTTACACATGGCCATATATGGAAACAAGAACAGACTTTTCCTGTGAAGCTATGACATGTTTTTGCGTGTGTGTGTGTGTGTGTGTGTGTGTGTGTGTGTGTGTGCGCGCATTGTGTTTAAGCAACTGGTGTTTATGTGTGAATGGTTGGGAGAACGTTTGACTCACATCTGTGTGTGTGTGGGTATATGTGTGAATCTAAGAGATATGTGCATGCAAGCACTTTTTGTAATATCTAATTAACTAATCTTGACTATTTATTTATTATAACAATAGTTATAGATTTATAACTCAGTAGATACTGTATTGTTGCAGTGGCAATATTTTGTATAAATACAAGTTGTTGTATATTGTTGCACTGAAATAACTGCTATAATAAAACAGCTGAATGAGCTGAGGTTTATATCAAGTTAGGTTGTGATTTCTTTTTTTTAGTATTATTCAATCAGAATCAGAATCAGAATCAGGTTTATTGCCATTGTTCATGTAGTACACAAACTAGGAATTTGTCTCGGTGCAATGCTGCAACATTAAACATGATAAAATAAAAGAAATAAGGTTTCAAGGTGTAGGATAAGGAATTAAACAGTGTTCGCTAAAACTGGTATAGAAATTAAATGTAGGTCTCAAGTGACAAAACAAAAGCTTACTGAATAATGTGTTCAGTAAGCTGAGTTCATGAGCATGCTTTACTGTAAAACATCAACTTTAACAGTACATTGGATCTGTGTATTCTATATTTTATTTAAAACTCTCTTTTGTAGGTTTGTAGGTCATATTATCCTCTGTTTAGAGTTGAAAAGGGGAATGACTTTGTCTCTAATACCATTGCAGGTATACAAACTATCTTTATCAGATTTGAAACAGAAACTCGAAGACAATCAGCCCTTTAATATTGAGATGCAGGATGTTAAAAGGGAGTTCCGCGCTGTAAAAGTGAACAAAAGTCAGGGCCCTGATAATATATGTGGGCGCCTGGTAAAGTCCTGTGCACATGAACTGAGTCCTGTATTTCATTACATTTTCAATAAGTCCTTACAGACACAACATGTGCCTAAGATCTGGAAAGATGCCGTGGTTGTTCCCGTTCCAAAATCCAGCTGTCCTAAAACGGTAAATGACTTTAGACCAGTTGCTTTGACTTCAATTTTAATGAAAATTTTTGAAAAACTGGTCAGATGTGAGGTCCTAAGGCAGACTAAACATGCATTGGATCCTCTGCAGTTTACCTATAGGCCTCACAGAGGAGTGGAGGATGCCACTGTCACTCTGTTTGACATGCTTTTCAAACATCTGGATTTTAATGGGACACACGCCAGGCTTTTATTTGTGGACTTTTCTTCTGCCTTTAATACAATCCAACCTCATATTTTAGTTGAAAGGCTCCTGCAACAATTTGATTTAAGCAATAATCTGGTGGGTTGGATTCTGGATTTCTTAACCAACAGGACGCAGAGAGTAAGGGTCAATGGTACATTGTCTGACCTAAAGTGCTCTTCTACTGGCTCTCCTCAGGGGTGTGTGTTGTCACCACTACTCTTCATCCTGTACACAAACATGTGTCGGAGCAGACATGACAACAGACACATTATAAAGTATGCTGATGACTCAGTCATTGTCAGTCTCCTCCAGGATGGTGAGAGTGGCCACAGCCCAGTAGTTGATGACTTTGTTCACTGGTGTGAGGATTCCTACCTGCTGAATACAACAAAAACGAAAGATATGATTATTGACTTTAGGAGGAAAACTCCCAGGCACAAAGTCACCATACTAAAAGGCCAGACCACCGAATGTGTACAATTGTACAAATATCTTGGGACGATTATTGATAGTGGATTGAACTTTGAGGTGAACTGTGAAAGGGTGTGCAAAAAGGGTCAGCAAAATCTGCATTGTTTGAGGAAACTTGCACGCTTTCAAATTGACCGAACCATAATGACTATGTTTTATTGGGCTTTTATTGAATCTGTTTTATCCTTTTCTTTAATGTCATGGTTTGATCAGATAAAACTGAAACAGAGGAAATCCTTGGATCAGGCAGTCAGATGGTCCAGTCGTTTGCTTGGTGAGTCACAGCTGAGCCTGACATCCCTGTACACCAGACAAGTACAGAGGATGGCCGACTCGATTTTAAATGATGACTCCCACCCTTTGCACTGCAACTTTCAGCTTCTTCCCTCCAGACGGAGGTTTGCTGTCCCAAAAAGTAGAACCCAGCACTACAAAAACAGCTTTGTCCCTGCTGCTGTCAAAGAGTTGAACAAGCTATAAAAATTATATTGTACATATTTTATATTTACCTATTTTGTAAGATGTGTGCCTGTGTTTGTGTCTATGTTGAATGTAATTAGTGGCTTGTAAATATGGATGTCACCAACTGCAAAACAAATCTACCTACGGGTACAAATAAAGTAACCTGAACCTGAACCTGAACCTGTATCATTTTGGAATGCAGAGGACATGAACACAGACAAATGTCTGATGAGACCTACGATGCCATACTCAAGGCACTGAAGGGGCAATTTAATATTCCTGTAGCAGAGCGTTCCAGGACACAGTGCTCTGGACTTATTCAACTGTTATGGAATAGGCAGCATTACACTCTCAGTGAGGATGGTCAGTCAGTTACATCCATCCTTGCATGTAGAGGCAGCAGCTCAAGCAGAGAAACCCAAACTTCCCTCTCCCCGGCCACCTGCTCCAGCTCTTCAGAGAGGATACTAAGACATTCCCAGGTCAGCTAGGAGACATAGTTTCTTCAACGTGTCCAGGGTCTGCCCCAGGATCTTCTCCCCATTGGACGTGCCCAAAACACCTCAAGTGAGAGGAGTCTAGAAGGCATCCTGATCAGATGCCCAAACCACCTCAACTGGCTCCTTTTGATGAGGAGGAACAGCAGTTTTACTCTGAGCATCTCCCGGATGACTGAGCTCCTCACCCTGTCTCTAAGGGTGAGTCCAGCAATCCTACGGAAAAAGCTCATTTCAGCCGCTTGTATCCACAATCTCATTCTTTCGGTCATTACCCAAAGCTCGTGACCATAGGTAAGGGTAGGAATGTAGATTGACCGGTAAATCGACAGCTTTGCTTTAGAGCTCAGCTCCCTCTTCACCACAACAGACTGGTACAACGGCTGCATCACTACAGAGGCTGCTCCAATCTGTCTGTCAATCTTTCACTCCATTCTCCCCTCACTCCTGGGGCAGGATTCTCGAGAGGGTAAAGAGCTGGTCCAATGTGCCACAGCCAGGACAAAAACTACATTGCTCCTCCTGAATCTGAGATTCAACCCGTGAACGGACTTTCCTCTCCAGTACCCTGACATAGACTTTCCCAGGAAGGCTGAAAAGTGTGATCCCCCTTAAGTTGGAACACACTCTCCGGTCCCCCTTTTTAAAAAGAGGAACCACCACCCCAGTTTGCCATGCCAAAGGCACTGTCCCCGACTTCCACGCAACATTGCAGAGGCGTGTAAACCATGACAGTCCTACAACATTCAGGACCTTGAAGTACTCAGGGCGAATCTCGCCCACCCCTGGGACCCGGCCACCAAAGAGTTTTTTTAACCACTTCGGCGACCTCAGTCTCTGTGATGGGTGAGTTGTCTCCTTCGTCCTCAAGCCCTGCTTCTTCTATGGAAGGCGTGTCAGTGGGATTGAGGAGATCCTCGAAGTATTCCTTCCACCGCTCGGTGATATCCCCAGTCGAAATCAGCAGTGCCCCACCCGCACCATACACAATGTGGACAGGGAACTGCTTCCCCCTCCTGAGTCGCCGGACAGTTTGCCAGAATCTCTTTGAGGCCGACCGAAAGTCTTGTCCCATGGCTTCACTGAACTCCTCCCGCACCTGAGTTTTTGCTTCCACAACCACCCGAGCTGCATTTCGCTCAGCCTGCTGGTACACCTCAGCTGCTTCAGGAGTCCCATAAGCCAACCAAGCTCAATAGGTTTCCTTCTTCAGCTTGATGGCCCCCCTCACCACTGGTGTCCACCACTTGGTTCGGGGATTGACACCATGAGATGCACTGATAACCTTGCTGCCACAGCTCTGGGCAGCTGCTTCAACAGTGGAGGTGGAGAACATGGCCCATTCAGACTCCATGTCTCCAGACTCCGTCAGAATGTGGTTGAAGTTCTTCCGGAGGTGGGACTTGAAGACCCCCCGGACAGGGGCCTCAGCCAGACGTTCCCAGCACATGCTCACTATACAGTATGTTTAGGTCTACCGGGTCTGAGTGGCATCGGCCCCTGCCATTGGATCCAACTCACCACTAGGTGGTAATCAGTTGACAGCTCTGCACCTCTCTTTACCCGAGTGTCCAAGACATGTGGTCGCAAGTCTGATGACACGATAACAAAATCGATCATCGACCCATTACCTAGGGTGTCCTGGTGCCAAATGCACATATGGACACCCTTATGCTTGAACATGGTGTTTGTTATGGACAAACGGGGGTTGGAACAGAAGTCCAATAACTGAGCACCATTTGGGTTCAGATCAAGCAGGCCATTCCTCCCAATCATATCCCTCCAGGTTTCACTGTCATTGCCCATGTGTGCATTGACATCCCATAGTAGGACAATGGAGTCTCCAGGAGGAGCACTTTCCAGCACCCCCAGTCAGAGACTTCAAAAAGGGTGGGTACTCTGAACCATAACCTGGTGCATAGGCACAAATGATGGTCAGGACCTGTTTCCCAACCCGAAGGTGCAGGGAAACTACCCTTTCATCCACAGGGGAGAACTCCAGTGTTGATGCAGCAAGGTGGGGGGATATAAGAATACCCACCCTGCCCGCTGCCTCTCACCCAGGGCAACTCCAGAGTAGGCCAAGCTCTGGCCCCTCTTCAGGAAACTGGTTTCAGAACCGGAGCTGTGCATTGAGGTGAGCCCAACTATATCTAGCCGGTACCTCTCAACCTCGTGCACCAGCTCCAGCTCCTTCCCCACCAGAGAAGTGACAGTCCACATCCCAAAAGCCAGTTTTGAAAGCCAGGGATCAGACCACGAAGGTCTCTGCCTTACTACTGTTACTAAATCAATTGGGAAAAAACAAGAGACAAACGTCTGAAGGACTTTGCAACATCTGCATTTGCAAGGCTGCGAAACACTACCTCCATGGACATGGTACTCAAAATATTCTTATCACTTTGTACTGTATTAATCTCAGCAAGCACAACACCGATACTGTCCTTAAGAATCTGAAGGCCATGGAGGATTTGATAAAAGAACGCAAGATCACTGACATGGACAAGACTGAAATACTAGAAGAGAGTCCCTTAGCTCATGAGGAGGATGATGAAGACAGAAGAAATGCCCATACAACTGTTCACAGATCTCCTTTCACACATGAGTTCAAGAAGCTCTTGAAGGAACTTCAGGGGGAGCTTGCATCAGAGGATGTTGGAACCCCACGTACTGATGAAAATCCATAGTTCTGCCAAGGGATTGTTGACATCCTTTTTGAGAACTCTCTTGGCATTTTCCCCCTTTGGAGTGGATTGCTGTTGGGGAACTTGCAAAGGT
Organism: Pholidichthys leucotaenia; assembly: GCA_020510985.1. Classification (NCBI taxonomy): domain Eukaryota; kingdom Metazoa; phylum Chordata; class Actinopteri; order Cichliformes; family Pholidichthyidae; genus Pholidichthys; species Pholidichthys leucotaenia. The sequence continues at coordinate 292,082,182 of CM035845.1, forward strand.
ATGCTTCTGACAAAGAAGATGACACTTTTGGCCCATATAAAACGAGGGACACAAACTGTTATATGGAAAGATGGTTTGGAATTGCTAAACAGTCCATCCTTTGGTACCAGAGTACTAAAAACTTGGATGGATGATGTGTGAGGTGATTTTGGTGAAGCTGCACTTAATACCTGAGAAGCTATTGAATTTTATTTCAAATAAATATTTCCAAAAAATGACATTTTTTTTTTTTACCCAAACTAAGTGATGTAGTATGATCATCGGATGATGGATGATGTGTGAGGTGACTTTGATGAAGCTGCACTTAAAGGTGCAATATAAAGTATTCTGACCTCCTGGCCAGTAGGTGTCGCACACACTGTTGACTCACTATAATCTTAAAATGGTTGCCAGGTAGAGATAAACAGCACTTCCTGGAGGCTAATATCAATATACTGCAGACTGCTAATATCTCAGATTTTTGGTTATTATGAGCCAGACAGTGTGTCAAGCGAGGTGTCATATTTGGCTGCGTAACTTCGTAGCGAACAAATAATTTAGTTCGAGCCCAAAATGCAGGTGAAGCGGACGTGTTTATTGACAGAAAGGGGGAACTCAAAAATACACAAAATACAAGAAAATGTTCAGTAGAATAATACAGTCTGGCACACAAGCATTGGACGTCCGAGCATAGTTGGTAGAAGGAGGAGCTCCCACTCACTCCCAGGACAGAACTGGGTAGTGGATAAGGAAGAGCAATTAATGAAGACTTACATTTGGTGTTGGAACTCAGCGGGCTCTGAGAAAAAACAACGCCGTAGTAGTTCAAAGGGAAGGAGAACCAACAGCTCCAGCTGAATGCCCCCACTGTCACCCAATAAATACCAAACAGGCTAATGAGTGACAAGTGGACGCAGGTGTGCAGTGGGAGTTTGTGTGTGTGTGTGTGTGTGTGTGTGTGTGTGTGTGTGTGTGTGTGTGTGTGTGTGTGTGTGTGTGTGTGTGTGTGTGTGTGTGTGTGTGAAACTCCAGATGATGGCACTCAGCTGATAGGTGCCTGGCAGAGAGAGGTGAGAGGAGGGCTGTGGCTGAGGACTGGCAGAGGAACCAATAATCTGCCAGCTGGGAAAGATAGCAGCAAACAGAGGCCATAGCCACAGGTCATGAAACGGGGCCGGAAACAACAGCCCCATACATGACAGAGCCCCCCCCCCAAGGGGTGGGTACCAGACACCCATCGTACCATCAAAACAAAACAAAAACAACCTGCCCCCCCCCCCCAGATCCCCTCATAACTAACCAGGGCGGGAGGTGGGGGAAACAGGTCAGGAGGGAATTAACCAACAAAAATACAACACAAGGAAAAATAGCAATTCCCAACCCCAAAAGCTACCCCCCCCCCACCAAAGGCCCAAGAGTCCCATAATTCAGGGGGCCGACCAGAGTCCAAGGCCCAGCAGGTGGCCCGTAGAACAGTGTCCGGTGACCTGCCAGGATACACGGGCCACCCGGCTAGGAAACCCAGTCCTTCAGGTGGCCTGCCCACATGGTTAAGCCACCAGGACCGGAAGGGCAGATGAGGTGGCGACCTACCCACCGGGAGGCTGAGAGGTGGGTGGCCGGACAGAGGAAGGGGAACCCCTGTGGTCACTGGTGGCAGAGAAGAATGGACCACAATGGTGGTCCCGGCGTGGGACGTGAACTTGGTCGCACCCGCATGGACCCGGGCTGGGCCATGGCTGCACCTGCGGTGGTTCCGGCCTGGGATAACGTTGCACCAGCAGTGGCCCCTTCCCGGGAAATCATTGCTTCCGCCGTGAGCCCCGACTGGGCCTGTGTTGCACCCACAGTGGACCCCGACCGAACCATGGTTGCAACCACGGTGGAGTTCTGCTGGACCCCTGCTGCATCTGTGGTGGACCCTGACCAAGCTATGGTTGCACCCACGGTGGGACCCGGCTGGGCCACTGCTGACCCCAATGCCATCTTGGCCATGGGCCAGCCGACCCACATGAGCACCCAAGCAAGGAGGCAATTAATCATGGGCACCCTGGACTGGAACTGAATACCCCCGACGACCACCTCAGCAGGAACCCCGGTGACCTTCAGCCGTGAGCCTGAATCCACGGACTTGTCCAACGATGATGGACTCTCTCCAGCAACCCTGAAAGAGGACTCGGACAGAGAGGAGGACGGGTCAGGGTCGCCGGCAGCGGTGGAGCCCAGCGAGGCGAGCTCAGGTGCAGCGTACGGCTGCAGCCGGCTCTCCTCACCTAAAGCTAGGCAAAAATGTTCTATGATAGAAAGGAGAAAGACAAAAGAGAGCACTTGCCTTAGCTCAAGCTCCACCGCCATCCAGGACTCCGATGATCCGGGTGATGTTTCCACGGGCTCAGCCTCCAGGAGGTTCAGCTCGGGCACCGACACTGCTGCGGCGGCCTCCGCAGCAGGCATGATAGTCTCAGCAGTCTTAATCTCCCCATGCGTCATGACCCACGCTGGTGACTCCTCCGGCGTGGCAGCTGGGATCTGGTTCACCGTTGCTACGGGGGAACAATCTGTCATGTATGCCCCTCCCAGGGCATTAATGAAGTGCCAGATGCCAACAGACAGTTTGCTTGTTTATTAACAAAGGCACAAAGGAACAGAGTAAAGAGCCAAAACACATACATTAAACTAGAATACAAAATACTGAACACTGACATCAAATGTAAGTGTGTAGCAAGGGCAGAACCTGACGCTAAAGAATACACACTTACACGTGCTGGCGCAAAGATGGATCAAACACAGAGGAAAGACTGATGCCGGGGTTTGGGACTCCAGTCCTGGTACACAGATGTAGGTCGCAGTGAGGAGTGAGCCTCAGCTGCTTTCTTAAATACTAACAACAAAAGTAACAGAACCAAACAGGAAAGGGGGAATGTAATTACCAAAATCAAAATCAGCTGTGACAGCGCTGACTCGGCTTTGACAGCCGGAAGTTCGGCCGTGGTGCTGTCACAATAAAAGCCCTGGGAGAACAATAATAACCAAACCAAAATAATCTGGGAAAACAAGGGAAAATACTGAGTAACCCGAGCGCGGATGAGTTCAGAGCTCGGATCATAACACAATCCTCCCAGACCTCTGGCTTCTCCTGGTCCTGACTGTTCGGCTCCGGTACTGGCAGGAACACAAAGGAAACAGAAGGAAGCAGGGAGAGTGCTAGTGAACAGTTCAAAACAGCAGCAGGTGGGGAGAACTCGGGAGACTGCTTTCCCCGAGTCTCCCTACCGGGAATCAGGCAAGATATTTCATTATTATTATTATTTGGGCTGCACGGTGGCGCAGTGGTTAGCACTGCGGCAGCACAGTTTACCCTTGGCCGGGGGATTGTGGGGATCGTGGGATCGTGGGTTCGATCCCAGCCCCCGACCAACAGTGATCTGTGTGGAGTTTGCATGTTCTCCCCGTGTTGCGTGGGTTTACTCCGGGATTTCTCCGGTTTCCTCCCACATGCCAAAAACATGCATGTTAGGTTAATTGGCTGTTCTAAATTGTCCCTAGATATCTGTTTCCTATAGGCCCTTAGAATAGAGGGTTAGTATTAATGAAAGCGCTTTGAGTGGTCTTTGTGACTAGAAAAGCGCTATATAAGTGCAGGTTAGTTAGTTAGTTAGTTAGTATTAATAGGAGTAAAATGAAAATTAACTTGCCTGTCTCCCCGGGTAATGATGTTGGCTGCTGCTGTTTGGGTGTCATCATCCTCCTGTCCGGAAAAGCCAGTGCTTGGCCCCTCTATAGACACTTTAGGAGACGCCCCTCTCGTCACAAGAATGGGAGCCACCAGTGAGGAAAACAAGCACCCCTCAACTGTCTGCGGACGCACCAAGGGAAAGGTCCTCGCAGCGGATGTGGAGGAGAGTCTTGCAGACAACACTGCCCGGACTGGAACACGTGAATGAGTCTCTGCTGTGGGGATAATCGGGCTCAGTGTGGGAAAGGATGCAGTTGGCGGGGCTGGATAATTCCTCTGGGAATCCAGGGCAGGATGACTTTGATGCTGCCAACCTGGCTACGGCCATCTTGGAGCAGGAGATGGAGTGGAGGAAAAGATGGCCGCTGGCTGAGAAGAGCGTCTCTGCTTCAGCTTGGCGCGGATCGCCCATCTCTTCAGGTCAGGAAAAACCCACTCCAGCAAGCAGACGAAGGACAGCAGCTCGGCGTATTGAGGGTAATTCCAGAGGCCCCGATGAGCCCCCAGGATCCTCAACGCCCTGTTGAGACAGTCCAGTCTTTTTCCGGGACCGTAGGCATCATAGGCATCCTCCAACAACTTCCAGGTCAACATGGCTGCCTCCTGGTCCTCTCCGCTGGGATGTCCCGCTGCCCGTCCACCTCTGCCAGTGTGAAAACGGCTCATCGAGGACATCATGCTCTGAACAGGTTAGTTGAAAAACACACAAAAAGTGAGAAAACAGCACGCCTCTACCACTTGGACTCTTCATTTTGGTCATGGCATACTGTCATGTTCGGCTGCATAACTTTGCAGCGAACAAATAATTTAGTTCGAGCCCAAAATGCAGGTGAAGAGGACGTGTTTATTAACAGAAAGGGGGAACTCAAAAATACACAAAATACAAGAAAATGTTCAGTAGAACAATACAGTCTGGCACACAAGCATTGGACGTCTGAGCTTAGTTGGTAGAAGGAGGAGCTCCCACTCACTCCCACGACAGAACCGGGTAGTGGATAAGGAAGGGCAATTAATGACGGAGGAAGACTTACATTCGTGTCAGAGCTCAGCGGACTCTGGGAAACAATAACACCGTAGTAGTCCAAAGGGAAGGGGAATCAACAGCTCCAGGACATCAACAAAGGCTGGTAATTGCAGACTGAACTGTGTAGTGTTGACTTATGCTGCAACACTGAATACCCCCACTGTCACCCAATAAATACCAAACAGGATAATGAGTGACAAGTCAACGCAGGTGTGCAGAGGGAGTCTGTGTATGAGTGTGTGCCAGGATGTGTGTGTGTGTGTGTGTGTGTGTGTGTGTGTGTGTGTGTGTGTGTGTGTGTGTGTGTGTGTGTGTGTGTGTGTGTGTGTGTGTGTTTGACAAACCCCAGGTGATGGCATCAGCTGATAGGTGCCTGGCAGAGAGAGGTGAGAGGAGGGCTGTGGATGAAGACTGGCAGAGAAACCAATAATCTGCCAGCTGGAAAAGATAACAGCAAACAGAGGCCATAGCCACAGGTCATGAAACGGGGCAGGAAAAAACAGCCCCTTACATGATACAAAGACTTGTGGTAAATAATTGTTTAGTTAACATAATTCTCTCTGATGTGCATCTCTGGTAAACCTTTTTAAATAACTATATGGTATAGTGTTATTGACAGTAATGCTAATGTAGCACAGCTTTGATCAAACCAGATAGTTCTTTAGTTTTGACAATGTAATTATGACAACACTGTAGAAGATGTGCTCAAATGATGAGGCTGAGTTTAGTCGTAAACCAGCTTTATTGACAGAACACAGCTTCTAGCATTCTCAAAGCAGGAAAGAGAAAGAATCATATCTCATCACCCTTTTACGTATATGTTTCCAGCATCAGAATTCAAGTCACATGGTGTTTTCAGTAAACATACAGTCACAAAGCATCCCTTTGAATCTTCACCATTGTCTCTTATTTCCTGATGAACCGGAAATCTCTCCGGGGCATCTTCTGTGGGACAAAGAGACAAATCTCACACCTCCTTGTTATCTTCTGCAGATTCGAGTCCTTTGTCCTTGCAGACGTGACACCCTCAATACACATGCAGTCCTGTCTCTGTGGAAACGTGAGCCCACAATGTGTGTCGCCCACACTACCCCCCCAAACGTCTAGTAAGGCAAAACCTGCATGGCATAAAAAAAAAAGAAAAACACAAAACACTCCATACATTGCTAATCAATCCACCAACTGCCTAGGTTTTAACTTTCTGCCGAATCTGCTGCAACCTGGCTTGGCTGCACCTGAAACATTTTTTTTTTCCGGTTCCGGTTCCGGTTCTGCCGGACCAGTGGCGCCACACGAGTAGGCTGCCCGTTGCAACAGCCTTTTTTTATCTTCCTTCTTCTTTCTACACCTTTCACTCTGTATATATATCACGGACGCATGGATCGCCCCGGGGGTCTCCCGGGTCGGCGGACGGAGCCACGGTTTGCAGCGGGAGACGCTACAGCGGGGAGGAGCTAGTGCTAGCTAGCACTTGGCCGCCGCCCGGTGCTAATGGGAAACTCGACATACCGGGAGCTGTAGCAAAAACGACGCGGGTGCCAGGCTGGAGTTTAGGCGGCGTGCAAGAAATATAAGACAGAATAATAAAGAGCGATGGCAAGAACCAAGCAGACCGCCCGTAAAATCTACTGGAGGAAGAAGCCCCCCAGGAGACAGCTAGCCACCAGGGCTGCTCGGAGAGGCGCTCCGGCCACCGGCAGAGTGAAGAGGCCTCGCCGTCACAGGCCCGTGGCTCTGAGAGAGATCCGTCGCTGCCAGAAATCCACGGAGCTGCTCATCCGTAAGCTGCCCGTCCAGCGCCTGGTGAGGGAGATCGCTCAGGACTTCAAGACCGTCCTGCGTTTCCTGAGCTTCGCCGTCATGGCTCTGCAGGAGACCAGCGAGGCCCACCTGGTGGTCTCTTCTTCGCTAAGGGGGTCACCATCATGCCCAAAGACTTCCAGCTGGCCCGCCGCATCCGCGGAGAGAGAGCTTAGACTTTCTGCTGCACATTCACCAACCAACCATAATGCTCTGCACTGTGTGTCTATATATATACATTTATAGTAATATGGACATATGTTTACTAGATGTTGTTTTTTCTTGCCTTCTGATTGTTTGCTCTGAGTGTTGCTATCCCTGTGCTGTTGCAATCCTGGAATTTCCCCATTGTGGGACTAATAAAGGCTTATCTTATCTTATCTTATCTTAACATCTCTCTGCACCTGTGGATTAAAGCTGTTAGCACCTTTCTGTGAAGATTTTGGAGAATGTCCTCTCCGTGGCCTGCCACAGCGGGGGGGCCTCGCGAGCTGCACTTCCTCATCAGCCAAAACAAAGGCGGGTTTGAGCCTGTTTATGCAAATCAACTCCCTTCTGCCCCCTAAATCTAGCAGAAAATGCTTCTGCCCGGTCTCCAGCACTCGGAACGGTCCGTCATAAAACAGCCGCAAACTTGGACGCTGAGCATCATGTTTAACAAAAACAAACTCTGCATTTTTTAAAGCCTTTGGCACAAAAATGTGTGGTAAACTGTGATGGACCGGGCCAGGGAGCTTGTTTGCTCCCGAGTCGCTCTGCCACGGCTGAGCAGGGGGGCCATTTGGTGCGGGATTATCGGGGAGAAATTCCCCCGGCAAACGGAGAGGTTGTGCAAAAACTAATTCAGCCGGGGAAGCATGCAAATCTTCCTTAGGTGCAGAACGCAACCCCAATAAAACCCATGGAAGTTTGTCCACCCAATTTGTATCCGTCAGCGACGCTCTGAGGGCTGCTTTCAATGACCTGTGAAAGCGTTCGCATAAACCATTAGCCTGGGGGTTATATGCGGTAGTGCGATGAATCTTCACCCCCAAGCTGCGGGCCATCGATGACCATAGTTCGGAAATAAATTGGGGACCCCTGTCGGACGTTATGTCCGACGGTACACCGAAACGCGCAACCCACGCTGCTAAAAATGCTCGTGCAACTTCTTCCGCTGTGGTTGATGTCAGAGGGATCGCCTCTGGCCAACGCGTGGTGCGATCCACCATCGTCAAAAGATGTGTGTGCCCGTGTGATAATGGGAGCGGGCCCACCAAGTCAACATGCACGTGATCAAAACGCTTAGCGGGGATGTGAAAAGGTTCCAACGGGGCCTTAGTGTGTCTGTGTATTTTGGCTCGCTGACACGCTACGCAGGCTGCCGCCCATTCCTTGACCTGTTTGCGCAACCCGGGCAAAACAAATTTCTCCCCCACCAACTTAATCGATGCGCGCACCCCCGGGTGCGCGAGAGAATGGACCAAGTCAAAAACGCGGCGACGCCACACGGCTGGCACCACGGGCCGGGGCCGTCCCGTGGAGACATCGCAGATTAGTGGGGGCATACCACTTTGTTGCTCCCTGTGCTCCAGCCTTACCCCTGTTGGTCCAGACTGGAGCGCGCGCACGTCCACGTCGTTAACCTGCTCCGCAGCCATGGCTGCATAATCTAACCCAACACAGACCGGGGCTGCGCGCGCTCCCGCGTCGCTGCCCGGGCCCGCAGCCACGGCTACAGAGTCTGCCCCTATGGGGCTTGGTGGTGCTACCGCGCGCGAGAGGCAGTCTGCCACAACATTGTGTTTACCCGCGACATGCTGAATATCAGTAGTGAACTCCGATATTGCGGCTAGTTGCCTTTGTTGCCGGCCTGACCAGGGTTCTGAAATTTTGGCCATTGCAAACGTTAGCGGTTTATGATCCACAAACGCGGTGAAACGTTGCCCCTCTAACCAGAACTGAAAATGACGGATGGCCAAGTGTAGGGCCAAAAGCTCCCTGTCAAACGCACTGTATTTACGCTCACTATCGCGCAAAGTCCTCCTGAAAAACGTGAGGGGTTGCCAGGTACCTGCCACAAACTGTTCAACTACCGCCCCCACCACTACATCGGATGCGTCAGTGGTGAGCGCCATGCGGGCCGTTGGAACTGGGTGCGCTAACAAAACTGCGTTTGCCAAGGCTGATTTGACCTGGGCAAAAGCGCGCTCCCGCTCCGGAGACCATTCAACTTTATTTGCGGGCTTTTGTTTTTTTAACGCGGTGTACAATGGCTGCATGAGCCGTGCTGCGCTTGGGAGGAACTGGTTGTAAAAATTAACCATCCCTAGAAACTCCTGAAGCGCCTTGACCGTTTGAGGTTGCGGAAAATCCGTTATGGCACGCACTTTATTTGGAAGAGGAACCGCTCCTTCTGCTGAAACGCGATGTCCCAAAAAATCAATCTGCGCCACCCCAAACTGGCACTTCGCTGGGTTAACTATTAACCCGTGCTCTGCCAGCCTCCGAAAAACTGCTGTGAGGTGTTTTTCGTGCTCGCCCTCGGACGCGCTGGCTACCAAAATATCGTCCAAATAAACGAACATGAAAGGAAGGTCGCGTAAAACTGCATCCATCATGCGTTGGAAAGTCTGCGCGGCCCCCTTGAGGCCAAAAGGCATGCGCAAAAACTCAAAAAGGCCGAAAGGAGTTATGACCGCTGTTTTGGGTACATCTTGCGCGCGCACTGGAACCTGGTGGTAACCACGCACCAAGTCTATTTTAGAAAAAATGCGCGCCCCCGCCAAATGAACAGAAAAATCCTGAATGTGCGGAATCGGGTAGCGGTCATGAGCTGAAACGTTGTTCAACCTGCGGAAATCGCCGCAAGGTCGCCACGAGCCTTCAGCCTTTGGGACCATGTGTAACGGCGAAGCCCAAGAGCTCTTGGAGCGTCTAACAATGCCCAGTTTTTCCAGATCAGTGAACTCCTCGCGCGCGATGGCCAGTTTAGCTGGGTCCAAGCGCCGAGCTTTTGCAAAAACGGGAGGGCCGGTGGTGGTTATGAAATGCTCCACCCCATGTTTAGCCACCGTTGCCGAAAACGTGGGGACTGTGAGTGCTGGGAACTGAGCAAGCAATGTGTGAAACTTACCACCCGCAGCTGAGACGCTGGCATGTGCAGTCGGCGGGGCCACCCGAGCTGTGCAGGGAATAGAATGAAAGGACAGTGCATTAATCAGACGTCTATTAGCAAGGTCAACCAATAAACCATGTGAGCACAAAAAATCAGCCCCTAACATGTTGAAACTGACTGCTGCTACAATAAATGTCCACTCAAATGAACGGCCCTGTAAGGACAGAAGCATAGTCCTCTCACCGAACGTTTTAATCGTGGAGCCGTTCGCTGCTGACACTGACACCCAGGGAGCTTTAGAAGGCATCAGCCGTTCCGCGTACGTGGGTGTGACGAAACTCAGCTGAGTGCCCGTGTCCACGAGGAACTGTTTCCCTGAGCGTGCATCCGTCAGGTAAAGCAGCCTGTTCTCGTTGCCGAGGGTCGCAGCTGCTACCGGCCCTCGGTCTTGGCGTTTCCCTGGCGCTTAAAGTTGCACGGTGGGACGCACCTGTGCGCTCTCTCTGCAAAACGGCGGTGGTAGAAGCACGGGCCGTCCTCCGCTCCGCGTCGTCTGGCTCCCGTCTCCGCCGTCGTTGGTGCGTCTGGCACCGCGGCCACTGGACCTGCGCTGTCTCCGGACGCCGTTCCCGGGCTAGCCGCCGCGGCCGAAACCGCGTTCCGCTTGTGGGCGTTGACCAACCGCTGCGCCTCTTTGCTCAACCCATGGTAGTCTCGCCTGACCAATCGGGGCGACTCTGCCAGGGCCACTCTCACTGCTGGCAGCAGGGTCCGAAGGAAAAGGTGGGCGAAAATGAATTCGCCATCCTCAGAGTCTTTGAGCTTCAGCATCTTCACCATCAGGTCCGCAGGTCTATCGTTTTCTGACTCCGTCAACGTCAGGAGTCCCTCTGCTCGTTGTTGGACTGAAGAGGTGAGATGGCTGATCAGCGCGTCCTTCAATGCGCTGTACTTGTCGCTGTCTGGTGGATGATTAACCAGATCCTCCACTCTCTGGACCGTGTTGCTGTCCAGCTTCCCTACCACGTGGTAGAATCTTGTGTCGTCGTTGGAGATTCTCCGGAGGTTGAACTGCGCCTCGACTGCGCTAAACCATGAGCGCGGGCTGTGCTGCCAGAAATCGGGCAGCCGGATCGTGGAGGCGGCCATCAGGCTGGCTTCCGCCGAGCCCCGCTGGGGAGAATTCTGTCTGCTCATTTCTCGTCGTAGGTCACCAGTGTAGAAGATGTGCTCAAATGATGAGGCTGAGTTTAGTCGTAAACCAGCTTTATTGACAGAACACAGCTTCTAGCATTCTCAAAGCAGGAAAGAGAAAGAATCATATCTCATCACCCTTTTATATGTTTCCAGCATCAGAATTCAAGTCACATGGTGTTTTCAGTAAACATACAGTCACAAAGCATCCCTTTGAATCTTCACCATTGTCTCTCATTTCCTGATGAACTGGAAATCTCTCCGGGGCATCTTCTGTAGGACAAAGAGACAAATCTCACACCTCCTTGTTATCTTCTGCAGATTCGAGTCCTTTGTCCTTGCAGACATGACACCCTCAATACACATGCAGTCCTGTCTCTGTGGAAACGTGAGCCCACAATGTGTGTCACCCACAACACTTTAGATCAGATTGTAAGGACTTTGACTGCTGATAGTTGTTCTGTGGTTTTTGTAAATATACTGAATCACACTTGTATGGTCTGTTTAAATTCATCCATTTTTAGCAATGCATGCTTAAAAAAAAAAAATAAAAAAAAAAAGCTGTTGTTATTAAGCTCCAGCAGTTATTTATGTCAGTTCCAGTTAATTTTAGGTTGTAAATGTGTTTTGTTTTTATTGTTTTAAAATATATAAATAAATGTTGTGAAATGTTGGATGCCTGAATTCATTTGTGCCCTTTCAGTTACCTGTAGAAGATGAAATCTACTGTTTATTCAGTGTGACAGATTCACAAATGGTTTACCTCACCTCTGCAAAACTAAAGTATTTTCAACCTCTTTATAACGTAGTGATAAACAAGAACCTAAAGTACAGTGTACATATTAGATATACACTACCGTTCAAAAGTTTGGGGTCACCCAGACAATTATTTTGTGTTTTCCATGAAAAGTCACACTTATTTACCACCATGAGTTGTAAAATGAATAGAAAATATAGTCAAGACATTGACAATGTTAGAAATAATGATTTGTATTTGAAATAATAATTTTTTCCTTCAAACTTTGCTTTCGTCAAAGAATCCTCCATTTGCAGCAATTACAGCATTGCAGACCTAACATGATTGCACAAGAGTTTTCTAATCATCCATTAGCCTTCTGACGCAATGAGCAAACACATTGTACCATTAGAACACTGGAGTGATAGTTGCTGGAAATGGGCCTCTATACACCTATGTAGATATTGCACCAAAAAACAGACATTTGCAGCTAGAATAGTCATTTACCACATTAGCAATGTATAGAGTGTATTTCTGATTAGTTTAAAGTTATCTTCATTGAAAAAAAGTGCTTTTCTTTCAAAAATAAGGAAATTTCTAAGTGACCCCAAACTTTTGAACGGTAGTGTATACATAACATTTTAATCAATAATCCTTCATGAAGTTGGAAGTAATTTATTGTGGAATAATAATATTTTTTCAAATAATATTGTGTAAAAACAGAACTGCATCTACAAAAATGAGCACATCACCATTCAGATATAGAGTATATCAAATAGCTCAGACATATTCATCCAAATTTCAAAAAAAAAAAAATTAAAATGGCTAAATTTATATGGGATTATTGTAAAATATGAAAGTTTTACTTTTTAGATTTGAGTTATTTCTAAAAATAAATTCATCACAATATTCAAATTTTGGAGGTGCAGGAGTGAAATGAAAAAGAAAATCGATCTCAATTCAAGTGAGTCAACATATAACAAACAGGAATTTATTTGGGGGAAAATATTTAATAAAAAATAAACAGTCCAGATGCATGGTCCATGGGACAGATCTGGGAGAGCAATAGAGAAATTAATTAAATCAGGATTAGGACGCTGGAAAGCTTTTGTTGTCCCCATAGTCAGTGTTGACCTTTGTTACTATAGTCAGGTACAATTTGTTGATGTAAAAAAAGACAGTCTCTAAGAAAGTGCCATCACAGACTAACAGCATTAAAACATGACAGTATGTCAACTACTAGACAGTTTTAGGACTACAGTAGTGCTGCAAAGAGTTTTCTTGGTCTACATAATGTGAATGACAATATACTTTAGGTGAAGGAAAGAGCAGGTACAGAAATGGAATTACTTTTTATGTGTGTGTTGTGGGAGGAGGGAGGAGACTCCGGGGCAGACCCAGGACATGTTAGACAGACTGTGTCTCCCAGCTGGTCTGAGAACATCTTGGTGTCCTCTCTGAAGTCCTGGAGGAGGTGGCTGGGGAGAAGGAAGTCTGGGGTTCTCTGATTAGACTGCTGCCTCAACAACCTGGGCCCCCAGAAAACCCGTAGAAGATGGATGGATGGCTATGTTGTATATTCAATCCTGCTGCAGGACTGGACCTGATTAAAGAAGAGGAACAACATTTTTTCTAATTCCACATTCTTGGAACACCAAGTGCACAGGCAGGTTGTGGTTTTAATAAAAATTAAAAGTCCAAGACATTTTAGCTGCCAAATTTTGACTATTGTTTTTAGAAGTTATTCAAAAAAGAAAGAAAGAAATATCTGTTGCATCTACTTTTGGCAAAATAATCCATAAATATGATTGGTTTGACCAGGTTACTCACTATATAATAATAATAAAAAAAAACACTCCTTAACATTTCAAAAACAGTTAAAAAATCTAAACAAACACATTTAAAAATTAAAAATAAAGGATTTGGCTTTATACATTACTGTGTGTAAAATGTTTTGATAAAACTAAACTTACATTGGTGTGTTCCTCACTGGACGATTCCTCTGACGGTTGTGGTTCCAGAGCTCTAATAGAGTCCGGGCCTCATACACAGGTGGGGTGGAGGAGAAGCTTCTGCTGACATCATCAGAATGTGGTTTTTAAATGTTGATCTATGAGAACACAGTGTAGTGGATTTAGATTAATGGGTTTATAGGTGTTTTATTGTTGGTACAAGTATTAATGTAAATATGAACGTGAGTAGGAATGAAGATTTCCTTTCATTACACTCAAATCCTCATCAGGGCACCAATCCAGATGACGGACAATTTTATTAACAATTCTTTATTTTTGTAAATGATGAATCAGTCTAAAAAAAAAAAAACCCTTGTGAGTTCTTGTCTGCTTAATCTAGAAGATGGACATGAAATCAAACAATAACTCCCATATGTCTTTCAATGGTTTATTAAGAAATGTCAGAACAGGTTAACACATTCGGATAACATTTGGATAATACATTTAGACACATTTGGTAAAAGATTTAGACATATTCGGATAATAGATTTAGACTGCCGGGTAACCTCCAATAATGTGCTTGGCTTCTCTCCGTTAATGTTTGCTCTCTTTATGTCTGTTCTTTTCATCTTCTCTATCCCCTCGCTCCCCCAGCCAGTCGCAGCAGATGACTGCCCCTCCCTGAGCCTGGTTCTGCTAGAGGTTTCTTCCTGTTAAATGGGAGTTTTTCCTCTCCACCGTCGCTAAGTGCTTGCTCACAGGGGATCGTCTGATTGCTGGGGTCTTTCTGCATTTGTGGGGTTTTCCCTACATTTGAAAGTGCTATGAAATGACTGTTGTTGTGATATGGCGCTATAGAAATAAAGTTGAATTGAATTGAATTGAATAACTTGAGACAGGGAATTCAACATGTGTTATGAGCATCATAGACTGTTATTGAGTTACTGAGTGCAACCCGTGAATCAAACATTTGTGGAACCAAATAAACTGTAGGTTAACTTGTCAGCATACTGGAAATTGGAAAACCATAAAATAGCATTAGTTAAGAAAAGTGGATACAATTTTTTGAAGAAAATTATGATTAAACTGCTTATAAAAATGGAACATTGGTGTTACTCTGAAAAAGAACGTAAATTAATGAAAGGACAAAATGCATTTTGAAATTCTGACGGTGGTTTGCATGAAATTAAGTTCAAAGAACTTACACCAGGAATATTCTGAAAAATTAAGTTTAAATTAAACAAGAGACCACCAGCTAAGCAGAATCATTGCATCCCAGCTGGTAGCAGGTGGTCCACTGGATTCTGTTTCAACTGGACTGGCATGGGTTCTGTTGGAAGACTGGCAGACAGGCTCTTTACCATGGATATGGCCTACTCCCGAGATCACAAAGGGGCCTTTTTCTTCAGCAGGCTCGCTGCGGTCTTCTTGTGCACTGAAGAAGGAATTTATTTATTGTACAAGGTCCGATCAGAAAGTCAAATTGAGACAAAAACACGCCACAGACTCATTTCTTCTAAGGTATTGTGGCTGGAATGAGTTGGTTGAAGCTTAAAAAACAATCTAACAAAATCTTCTTACACGGTAATTTCAAGAAAAGGATTAAAATAAGGAAAAGTGAACTTTAAAGAAAAGAAAAAAAATTTCACAGAGTATGACAGGCTCTGGGCCTTACTTGGAAGATAGAAAAAAATGGGAGAGCAGAGAAGTCTGCTCCTTACAGCTTGACCGCCACCCCAAAACTGAACGAAAGGAAGATTTTTTCTGGCTGTGGCAGAATGTCACTGATTTTTTTGAAACCTGAGCTGAATCAATTACATGGAGTTTTGTTCAACAGAAGCCATAAACTCGACCTAAAAAGGAGATGCAGTGAAGCCTGGAACTCTATTGGTCAGTTTAAGTCCAGCTATAGTTTGTTACATCCGTAAATCAGCAGTAATATGGCAGCCTAGGATTTACTGGGGATTAGAGGGGGCTGGTGACCCACACTTCCGGTGGTGACACTGGCCAGGGTATAAAAGGCCAGGGGCGGAAGAGGTAGCTCCCTTTCGTCGTAGACGCTTGGACCTTGAGCACTGCAGCCCACTGCTGTGTGACTGGTGTATTGTTTGTGAGTTATTAATAAAAGATATAAACTGCCTTCCACCATGCTCTTCACTTCAGTAATTATGGACACAACATTTGGCAACGAGGAGAACGCGGTTATGGAGCATGCTGCAACGAGTTTTCGGCCGTTTCTGGAGGCCCCTGGTGAGCCTCCCATGTCATGGCCCAGGTGGTTTGCAGCATTTAGCAACTACCTGGTGGCCCTCAACCTCGGTGAGTTGAAGAAATTGTGAGCAAGGGCAATTTCAGTCCGTAATTTGGGCATGGAAGGGCAGAGGGTCCTGGAAACATTGGGCGGAGCTGAGACTTTTGAGGAGGTTGTAGAGCTAATGGCGCGATATTTTCACACGCCAGACAACGTCATCGTCTGGCGTATCCAGTTTCGACAGCACCACCAGCAGGCCAGGAGAGCAGGTGAAGAGGTTTGTGGCAGACCTGCATCAGCTGGCGGTGGAGTGTAACTTCGGAGCTCTGCAGGATGAGATGATTCAGGACCAACTGGCAGAGCATGTCCAGTGTTCGGCTGCCCAGTCACTCCTCCTGACCCATCTTCGTCCGCTTAATCCTTTTCGGGTCGTGGGGGGGCTGGAGCCTATCCCAGCATCTTTGGGCGAGAGGCAGGGTACACCCTGGACAGATCGCCAGTTCATTGCAGGGCCCACACAGGGAGACAGACAACCATTCACTCTCACAGTCATACCTAAGGACAATTTAGAATCCCCAGTTTGATGCCAATTAACCTAACTTGCATGTTTTTGGCATGTGGGAGGAAACCGGAGAATTCCCGGAGTAAACCCACGCAGACACGGGGAGAACATGTAAACTCCACACAGATCACTGTTGGTCGGGGGCTGGGATCGAACCCAGGATCCCCCGGCCAAGGGTGAGTTGCTGTGCTGCCGCAGTGCTAACCACTCTGCCACCAACCCATTCGGGTGAATTAGCGCTGACCGCCACCATAGATATTGTCCAGCAGTTCAAGGCGGCTGAGAATATAGCGAGGGATCTCGGCGGAGAGTCATCCTCATCTTTAAACAAGCCTTGGCTAAAGGCGCTGACAGCAGACCCTGTAGGTGAAGACGACATTGAGGAGGAAGAAGAGTACACCTCCATCATCAGAATAAGGTCTATCCCGGGAACGCCGAGATGTTATGGCTGTGGATCCGCTAGACACAGATATAAGTCCAGAGAGTGTCCGCCGAAAGGAAAGCGCTGTTGGAAATGTGGCCTGCTGCACCATTTCACGCGATCCTGCAAGAACTTTGAGTGTGGGGAACATGGAAACGGAGGGGGCTCCTCCACAAAGACTCCCACTGTCGTGCATATGGTTGTACCTGAGTCCGGCCATATCTATTACATGGTATCTCTGGACGGAGTCGAGGTATTGATGCTGGTGAATACACGTGTAGTGGCTTCAATTTTTAATCTGCAGACGGTGAAGAGCTTGTTCCCCCAGTACCACATTCAGAAGACAGCAGCCCCATTCTACCGCTATGGCAGAAGTAGGATTGCCGTATTAGAGTACATCGAGGTGATGGCACATTATAAGTCGTGGAACATGGCGGTTCTCCATCACCAGTGACACCGGAGAGGAGTGGTCAGGTGGAGGTTTGTGGAACCGACCCCTGCCGGAGGTGGACAACGATGCGGTCTGGGACGCCGATTGGTCCAAACTGGTAGAAGACAGCAAGGAGGACCATCACAAGGCACCTCCCCAGGATGGACCCGATGCCAGAGCCCAAGTTACCCTGGGTCTGGGAGCTGGGAGACATCAGCGTTGAACAGCACCGGGGCTGGACCAACAGCTGCGCGCTTGAAAGGCACCAGAAGACGGCCCTCGAAAAGGGCTTCGAGCCGAATCAGGAAGAATATTGGGTCCAAATGGGAAGCTCCCCCATGGCGGAGGGATCCAGAGAGACTTGTTAGAGCTCCCCTGGGGGTTGGTGATATGGTTCGCCTTAGGGTAGAAGCTCGGTCGAGGGGATCGCATAGACGTCGTTGACTGTATGATGACCAGGGGCGGCTGCAAGTGGAGGCCACCCGGAGTGACAGCTACTTGGGCCTGTCGGACGGAATGTGGAGGCACCCCAGTGAGCTGCGTCGGGTGATGATGGAGAAGAGACGACGTAACCCGTCCCCAGAGACTAAAAGGTGATGATGCTCTGGCTGGGAACCATGGGATGGTAATCCTGGGGGGGCGGGGGGGGGGCATTCCACGAGTTGTGGGAAATGACTGTGAGTTGTTTGAAAGAAAATGTTCAGTGTTTGCTTCACAAGTCAGGCTGTATTTAAGTTAACTCTGCTGAGTTGTGCTCCGTTTGTATTTGACAGACTGAATTGAGTGTTTAATTGACTGTATTTGGAATGACTACATATATAAAATGGAAAAGAAACAAACACAAAAGAGAAGAGATGAAATTACTGGATTTGGTTTTGAATTTTTTTTTCTGAGTATTGGTTTATGATAGTTAACATACACTGAGATAAAACCTGTTTAATAATTGGAATAAGGGTGATAGGTGCTCTGAGGCTTAACCTGGTGTGTGTTAATGTGAAAATGTATAGTGCTAAATTGACTACCTCAACACTATGTTTTTTGTGTGTAGTCATGTGTGGGGTGTGTTGGGGTGGGAGGCCACCAGTAAAGTTAGGTTTGAAGGTTGCATGTGTTCATTATTTAGAATTTTCTGAGAGGTGGAGAAGGAATTGTCCATCATGATTGATCCAGTACATCTGGTCAAAACTTGGTGTACAGGTTATCTCTTTCTCAAGAATCATGACGCTCACTCAGTACCAGTCACACGGGAGCCACACAAAATGAACAAAAACAAGATAATAACTAATGCAGCTGCATCCTTGACACTTTTACACAGACTCTGAGGCAGACTCTGAGACAAAGCAAACCACATGTATGAAACAAATATGAAACTTTTCTATCATTCTCCCCCCTTTGATGCCATGCAAGGCATCAAAAAAGAACAGTTTATGACATCTAAAACCCCATCTGGCAGCAATGCTAAGCTCCAATGCATTTGCGTGCAACAGATCCTAAATAGCTAACGACAGGGAAAGTCCACCATTGGCCCTGCTTCCCTAGGCACCGGCCAAACATTTTAGTCCTTTAGGAGGAGAAATGGAACAATAAACTCATAAATCAATAAAGAAAATCATCAATGGTAAAAACAGTGAAAAACAGAATGATGATGAAATAATAAACATATAATAAGGGTATATGTGTGTTATAGTTGTGTCATTGCAGCTTGTATAAAAACAAATATAAAGGATAAAACAAAACAACAATAATAAAATGTAATAATAAAATGTAAAAACAGAAATAAGAATGATATAAAAACAAAATAATAGTAAAAATAATGTTTCAAACTTCACATCATGATCATGCAACTCCTTTTGTTTTTCTGCATATCAATCATATGTTTACTCTGTACTTGGGTCATGGAGAGGCACCTTGAGCTGACGCTGTTTGTTCATCATACCCACCATCCCCGGCAACTGCTTCATGGTACATCACTAAATTAACAAGCACCAATCTCGTCATCATATTACGGATGCAGGGAATGACACAAGAAAAAGCAAAAAAATAATACCACAAAAATCATTCACAAGTTCATGATGAGACCTCTCCATAAAGAGAATAACCAACTTAATCAGGTATGTTCATCAGTGACATTGTCCTTGACCATAGCAGCTTGCAAAGCAGTCAAATGCTGTATGGCTGAGGCAATCACGTCACCATCTGCATCATTTTCAGGGATAAAAGTACAACAGTAATCTCCTACAATTAACACACACACACTCTCTCGGGTGGCAGTTATTTGATCAAGAACCATTCTATTTTGAGCCAGCATAAGGCTAAAAGCTGTCAATTCCTCATGTATACCAGAAAAAGCAGATAAAGAAAAATTCACAATTGAGTGTAGTCTGTAACTAGTTGCTTCAGTCCATAAGGTGTTCTTAGCCACTCCCACAAAAGGGAACAAGGAATTAAGTATCTCCTGCCCCATGGTTTCTAACTTGAATTCTTCTGGCACATCTGTGCCCCAGATGGGATCATGTGGTGCAAAGGAGACATCTCTCTTCACCCTGCCCACCCATTCTGCCGACAATATGATGGTATGGTCAGTCACAACTACGGGGGCACACACCCCTCCCCAATTCATGGGCAGGTGTGAGTAGGCATGATGGCCACACAGCCACCATCCCCCTGTCACCATAAGCATGCCGTGTTTGTGAGAATCACAAACTGCAGCACTACAGAGCTCCTGCAGGATGACATCGCCTTCCAGACTTCTAGACTGACAAAAAGGATCTTCAAGACAACTTTTGCCCACTACGTTGGCCCAGCAGGTAGCAGTACAGGGGCGAGACGCACTATGCACCGTTGCACACCTAGAAAGCAGTAAACTGCCCAAAGAGACGTTTCCACAGCCTTTTAGACAAAAGGAGAAATTCCCCTGCGAGATTAACCTTGCTTTAACTGAGTAAGAGGTGTCATCGTGTCTCCAGTCAGTGGAGTCATGGCAATGTGACAGGTGTGATTCAAATTAGTGCTTGCTGTACTATTTCTATACATAGCCTCTTGCAAGAAACAAAGCTTCTGATAGTTCCATTAGTTTAGCAGTGACAGATATTTGACCATCTGAAAGTGGGAGCAAAGAACACACATAGCAATTTGAACGATTAGCTGATTTTGCTGTGTAATTAGCATACTTCCACCACACATTACCAGCATAAACGTGATCCTCATGACCTGGACCTTCTAGCCAGTCATGATATGTGTGAGTAATGCATCTAGCCCTACGATAGATAGGTAATGGTGTCCCTAAAAATAACCAAAGCAAAAGTGTCACCACAATGATGATGATGATGATGATGATGATGATGATGATGATGATGATGATGATGATGATGAAAAAACAGGTGTACCATTTGCATCCTTCAGTTGTCAACCTTCTCTCTCTGGCATTTTGTCTCTCCATGATAAACAACAGTTGTTTCGCTATACAAGTCGTTACTGGGACAAACCGTCAGCTGACACCCATATAGACAAACAGTTAACACTTAAGCAGTCACTTGTAGAGGATATATATTTTTTTTTTGTGATGTAGTTTGTAACAGGGATTAAACAGTCTCTTGCTGAGGGTTTTGAACAGGGTAAAATTTGTAATGTGTCAAATGCACCCAAGAGTCATGTCCTTTGACTTTCACGGCTGTTGGTGTCACCAGGATGACCCTGTGTGGTCCTTGCCAGGAAGTGTCAGCCCAATTTTTCTTTTTGATGACTTTGACAAGGACCAGATCCCCCGGTCTGGCCAAGATGGGTGCTTCACCGTGGTCCCTCCTGGGAAGAGCATCATGAGCAATATCTCTGTCAGTCAACATTCTTTGCATGCAGTCAGCTAAACACCCTTCCTCATCACCTGAATTAAATGGCCTTAAAGGTGGGAGCAGGTAAGGCTTGCCATTCATTTTTTTTTCCTATTTCTGTCATTGTTTTCCTAAGCCTTCTTTAATGGGCCAAATTGTGCATTACACTAATCCTGCAGATTGTGGCTGGTAAGCTGAGTGGTTTTCCAAGTTAATGTTGAATGTTGTACCTAAGTGTCGTCGTCGTCGTCGTCGGCCTCCATCGGTCTATGATGGCCATGGAAGAGAATCCTAAATGTCTACTCTGCTGGAACAGCACCGCCTGTGGCTGAACAGGCCGATGCGCACCGGTGTTCTACCTTCCAGCATTGGGCGTTGGTAGGATTCAAGCCTGGGCAGGAAGATATGGAGGACAAGATGTTACCCATGCAGCATGTCCCCCCTCTCCACGTCACTGATGAATCCAAAGGAACAGCAGGGCTGCTATAGTTTGGCACCAGCGCCATCGCAGGAGCTGCCAGAACGATGTTGAGCACAACAGAGAACTGCCTTAGGGGCTCCGACTCCGGATTTTTCCTCAGGGTTGACTCCCGAAGCCTTTCCCGTAACCGGGCGTACCGCAAGGCAGCGGAGGTTTGAAATCAGGGTTTACCTTCCCCTAGATGGGCTACCTTCCCAGGTTGACGAGCCACCATCCACCCAAAGAGACACCTTGAGCTGACGCTGTTTGTTCATCATACCCACCATCCCCGGCAACTGCTTCATGGTACATCACTAAATTAACAAGCACCAATCTCATCATCATATTACGGATGCAGGGAATGACACAAGAAAAAGCAAAAAAAATAATACCACAAAAATCATTCACAAGTTCATGATGAGACCTCTCCATAAAGAGAATAACCAACTTAATCAGGTATGTTCATCAGTGACATTGTCCCTGACCATAGCAGCTTGCAAAGCAGTCAAATGCTGTATGGCTGAGGCAATCACGTCACCATCTGCATCATTTTCAGGGATAAAAGTACAACAGTAATCTCCTACAATTAACACACACACACTCTCTCGGGTGGCAGTTATTTGATCAAGAACCATTCTATTTTGAGCCAGCATAAGGCTAAAAGCTGTCAATTCCTCATGTATACCAGAAAAAGCGGATCTCTGCGCCAGAGATCCGCCCTCGCCCCTTCTCCTATTAGTAAAAGCAGTTCCGCCGGGCTTAGAGACTAAACCACATGGGCAGGCTAGGAGTTGGACTTAGTTGTCAGAGGCTTTTCGAGACGCATGCCGTAAGGAGCATTTTATGAGCACTGGGAGCTTAACCCCAGTGCCGCTCCTGGCTATGACAACCTTGGAACCTAAGTGTGATATAATCTAATTTACAAAATGTGTTCCATTATCTGAGAAATCTTTTCAGTTATTCCAAATCTTGGTATTATTTCAGTTAAGAGTTTCTTTGTAACTGTAACAGCATTTGGATGAGTACAAGGGAAGGCTTCTGTCCATTTAGTAAACGTATCAGTAATCACCAAACAATATTTCTTCCCTTCACATTTATTTAGTTCAATGGAATCCATGCAAATGTTTTGAAATAGATAAGTTGATGTAGGGAAGGTGCCTTTTTCAGGCCTTAAGTTTCCTTGAGCATTGTTTTCTTCTTACAAAATTGAGTAGCAAATTATTTTGTAGCAAATTATTTTTAGTAATCATACAATATTTACTAATCATACCCCCCTTTGATAAATGGGAAACCCCATGTAGCAGAGTGGAGCCTGCTGAAACAGTTTGCGTGGTAAAATGGGTCTGTTTTTGCTGCATTTGTAAAGGTTGGAGGTGTTGTCAAAAATCGCTCCCTTTTGGATCCATTTATAAATTTTGGCTTGTGGTGCTGTTTTCTGGGTGAGTGTGTCATGCGATAGCTGTTCTGCCAGTGTTAAAAGAAGAGATGCTGTGGTGTGGTTTCCTATATGACCTTGTGCAGCTGCTTTTGCAGTATTGTCTGCAAGTGGTTTTCCTTAGAGATTTGATCTGTGCAATTAATGTGTGCGGCACATTTGCGTATGGCTAATTTAGATGGAAGTTTTACACTGCCTAACAGCTTTAAAATGAGGTCTTTGTAATTATGCCTGTTTTCTTCCACTGTTGTGGGAAGTGATAGATGGTAGAGAATGCATACTGGCTGTCAGTTTCCACTGTGAGTGTTTTCCCTTGGCCTAATTTACAAATTAATTTAATTGTGTTACCGTGCAACGTTCAATAGTTAGATGAGGCTGTGATAATAACACTGTAATGCATGCAAGGTGTCTTGATGGTGAGATGACTTATATTTTACTTTGTGACAAGATGACTGATACTGCATGTGTGCCCGCTTCCACTTTGTAATTTTTCCTTGTTAACTTTGTGGCCTTGTTCTGCTAAAACTCCAGTGAGGCAATGGTGTCTTGTTTGCATGTTTCTTTGTCAGGTGATGCCAGTAAAATGTCATCAATGTAAAGGAGCAACTGGCTTTCATTAGGAGGAATAAACTGTGCCAAATTTGCTGACATTGCCTGTGAAAAAATGGTTGGTGATTCACAGTAACCTTGTGATAGCCTGGTGAATGTCATAAATCTGGGTTTGGCTCCCAAACCCAGTTCTACTTATTGTCATGTTTTGCCCTATTTTCCTCCTGACAGCTTGGGCACACCCCCTCCTCCTGTCAAGTGCCATCAGCTGCACTGTCACGGGTGTCCATACACATACACACTACACACACACATACATGCACACGCTCCATTCATTCCCATCCACACACTCATACACGCTCTCTCTCACACCTGGTGCAATCAAGTTCAGCCCACGCTTTCTCACACCGGCAATCTCTTTCCCTGTTAGCTTCAGGAGTATTTGTTCGCTGCTTTGGGAGAAAGAGATTGTCGGGGCATTCATCTCCATACGCGGCAGCTAGCTCTCCTCATATGTGTCCATCACCTTCATTGTTATCCAGCCCGTCACTGCAATTTTGGTTATTGGTTGGAGTTTCGGCTGGCCTAGCTCCTCTTCCTCATCCTCCAGACTGCAAGGTTCGCCTCGGTGTTGCTCCAGCTTTGTAAGTGTCATTTTCGCCTTCCCTCTCCTGTTTAGCAGCCCTGCAGCACTAGGCTGATCACTTTTCCTTTTGTGTGTATCGCAGCCCTGCAGCAATAGGTTCCATACTGACCAGGCTGTAAAGCATTTGGCTGCCACCCTGTATGTCTGGTGGCCTTAATTCCATCATTTCATCTCTCTGTATGTGGTGGTTGAACTGAACTGTAAACTTTGTGGTGAAGTTTAATAAACATGACATTCTCTACTCCCGCGATTGGGTTTTTCATTCTCTCCCCCGTGCGCCGTGTAATGGCGCATGGGGATTTGCGACAGTGAATGTGTACCTCTTGTTTTCGAATGTGAATGCAAACCAAAACTGATGATCTAGATGTATTGGGATGCTGAAAAAAGCACTGCTGATGAAACAGCTCTTGGGATAACTTCTTTGTTTACTGCCTGAAGTCTTGGACCATTGTCATCCGGAAGATGGTCCAGCCTTCATCACAGGAAACAAAGGTGTGTTACATGGAGAATTTGGGCATGGGACAAGGACATCTACTGCTTTCAGGTCCTCTATGACCAGTTTAATGCCTTCTTGGGCTTCAGGATGTAGAGGATACTGTCATTGGTAAGGCCTATAATGAGATTTAGCATTTATTTTAACCAATTCTGCATTTCTTATTAAGCCTACATCTGCCTTCCCTGTTGACCACAGAGAATTTGGAATTTGTGAGTGTGTGTTCCTCTCCTTCTTTTAATGTAAAAAGTGATCACATGGGTGAGTTGGGAACATCAATGTGGACCTCTTTCTGTACTGTGGTCACTCAGTTCAAAGGCAGTTAGTAGGTGTCCAGTTTTGGGGATTACTGAACTCTTGGATCAGGAGCTTGTTTTCAAGACTGACCACATTCCTCTGCGGAATGTTTTTTCATAATTTGGATCTGGGCCACTCAGATGTATGTCATACATACTGCAATGATATTGGTCTGTGGCCTGCTGTGTAGTAGGGATACTGGACTCAAAATGTTGCATAGCTTTTGTGTCTGCACACAAAAGCTATGTCTGATGTCACTGAGCTTGGTCTGGCCGAAACCAAATGCAGGGAGTAGCAGTACCTTGGCACATTGAAATCCTGCATTACATTTACTTCTGTCACATGTGGAAAATGTGATGCTGTCATACTGTTGCCTGTTGGGAAACTCTATTGGAATATCCTGAACCTGCAATGTCACGTCAGGTAAACACTACATTGTTAACATCAAGTCAAAGTCAGGTAAATGGATGTCTGTTATGTCAGTGTTAGCGTCAACAGTTATACTTCGCTCCAGTGCGGTCAGTAAGGTAGTCAGCCTGTGAGGTCCTCCACCCCCTCTCCGCCACTGCTGGCATCTAGGACATTGCCTCCACCAATGGCCCTTTTGTCCACATTGATGACAAACGTGACGTTCCCCTTGCCGCGGCCAGCTCGTCCCACGCCTCCCTCCATCCCCTTTCCACCACTGGGGTCCAGTTCCGGTGCAGCCTGAAAAATAGAACTAGGGGGAAGCTCTTGCAGCCCCCCCACCCCCACCCCCCGTGTCAACAATCACA
Source organism: Pholidichthys leucotaenia (assembly GCA_020510985.1). Lineage (NCBI taxonomy): Eukaryota > Metazoa > Chordata > Actinopteri > Cichliformes > Pholidichthyidae > Pholidichthys > Pholidichthys leucotaenia. The sequence goes on from CM035845.1 coordinate 292,107,847, forward strand.
CAAAGAGGAGTTGGTTTTTCTTTCATTTTTTTTCCTTTTTCTTTCCTTTCCTCCTCTATTATCTCTGCATGTTTGGCATAAGTTAACACATCGCCAAATGCACAGGTGTAGTATGTGACCAAATGTTTGTGGATGTAATCAGCTAGGTGTGGCTGCATGTTTTGCAAAAAGACACTTTTCAAATGCTGCCAATAAGGTTCTACACCTGAATCATTAGCAGCCTTAGTTAAATCAGAATGCCCGTCAAACCTTTTGTAACCTGGTCCTATAAGCTTCAACACTTTCATCGTTACCTTGTTTGTGGTTTGGATCATCCCATATAAGCTGTATTTATAAGTTCAATCATAAGTTATTGTTCAGTGACATTTTTCACAATCTTCAGTTTTATTGATCGTATTGATGGTGAGTGTAGAGTGGATATGTGTGCATATCTGCTTCACTCTTGGGCACCCCAGTGTGGCTGCTCCGGGTAGAGGGGTGAAGACGAGCAGAGGCGAGATGACGTCAGCCGTAGTTTCTCCAGCCTGGAGTTGTGTGAGATCAGGGTTTAAGGGCTGAGCAGAGGGGGAGTATGGAGGAGGAGGAGCAGAAGCACAGCTCCCTGCCCCCACGTCAGACTCGTCATGTACCATAAAAGAGATTGAACACATATTAGTCAAATCTTTTTTCTTCCTTTTACCATGGTCAATTTTTCAGATTAATCATCAGATTTTGATTTTATCATCCAAGTCCAGTCCAAGTCTGCCTGTTGCCCCCCCCTTTTTTTTTCCTCTGCAGCCACTGTTATCCCTCAGTTGGAAAATATAATGCAACTAGGGAATACAATTACACTGCAAAAGTTAGAGTCAAATGAAATAACCTAATGCTGTTTGCCTGCCTTCAGGCATCCCAAACAAAATAAAAATCTAATTTTCTTGCTCTGCCTGCAGATAATTTTACTTAAAATAAGCAAAAAATTTAGGCAATTGATAATGTTAGTTAAAAATAAAGACATCTGCCAATAAAGCAAGATTAAATTACTTAATTCAAGTAACTATCATAAAGCCAGCAAAACCCCCCAAAAAAACTGCACAACAAAAGAAACTGTTGCCAAAACTATCTTGAGATTAAAAGCAGGCATCTAATACCTTTCATCTTACAAAAATCCACAGTTCAGTGTGACCCTATTATTGCTTCAGCACAACACAGGTTAGTCCTTTCACACAGACATAACAAGCCCCAGATAAGCACACACCTGTTCGTGAAACAATCCCAAAGTCGCTTAATTTGTAAACCATTTTTCAAAACAAGTAAAATAATGGCTAATGCTACCCTGACCCTTCCGCACAGCATCACATAGGACTGCGCATCACATAGGACTGCGCGTCACACAGCGGCTGAGTCAAAAGAAATTTTACAAACGGAAATGCATGGCATTTGACCGGAAATATAAACACGGAACAAGTGCATGTAGGGTATCATTGAAGTCAGAAATTGACTGGCTAAACGACACGTCCATCGTTACATTACTCAGCTTCAATTGGCTCGTTGTATTCGCGGCCGTTGATGGGCAGGTCCTCCTTGCTAGGTTTTTGGTCATTGGTTATTCAAGGTTTAAAAACCCAAATCAAGGCTCTTATTGGTCGAATGAGATGTCAATCTCATTCTAAACCAATCAAACACTCCTTTGGCTTTCAGTTTACGGCTGTGTCTGTACCAGAAGACCAGAAATACAGCTTTTTTTCACTGCGCACTGAGATGGCCCACCCGCGGGCCCGCCCGCGGAGTCACCGAGTGGAAGAGGTTTTAATAAGAAGCAGATCTGGCAACCCAAGGTTCTCATCGTCAATCATCTTCTGCCTCTGTGAAAACACATTCATTTTTTCCCATCTTTGTCACTTACCAATCTTCTGTGCGCAAATCTGCCATTTCCCGTGAAACAATAATCTCATTATTGTCCTTTTGCACTTCACAACAAGAAAAAACAACCTTGACTTCTGTCCCGCTGCCTGACGTCCGCGTTCTCACATTTTTTCTCTCTTTTTCTCACCATAGGCACCTGTAAAACATTAAAAACACATATGAACAAGCACATGAACAACCAGACAAACAAACTGCAGTTATTTATTTGATGCATTTATTTTATTTTATTATAATTTGAGGTTATATTATCGTGTATATATTTTTAAGGGTTATTTTGTTATATTTTGTACTTGTTTTAAATGATGCCTTAAGGTATTTTGGTTGTTATTATCACACTAAAGTTTTATCCTTATTATATTAGCGCTATTTATCTTTATTTTAAGGTTATCTCTCGTTATAACTTTTATTGTCTATTTTTTCTTTTTTATCCCCTTTTTATATTACTCCTGTATTACTCACTCATTAATTAAATTTGAGAATCTTGTAATATATACAGTATATGGGAGTACTTTATCGATGCTCACTTGTGATCTAAAGGTCTTGCATTGATATTTTTTCTTAATCTATGCTCACTTGTGATTTATAAAAGGTCTTGCACTGATTTTAATCTATGCTCACTTGTGATGTAAAAAAGGTCTTGCATTGATTTTTTATCGATACCTCCGCGCACTCTTTGTGGGTCCACTTTATGCAGCAGAAATGCGCTTCTCCGCAGACTCGAACCGGGACCCCCAAGCTTCTACCTCATCTGAACCTATCTGGACTTTGCGGCATCTAATGTTTGGCTTACAACTCTTTTACACGTATCTTCAGGCCGACCGCGGACTGTAACTGGGCGTCATAAATAATTAAATTTACTCACTGCGATCCACCTGTGGGTTGGCTCCGTCACTCTCCGGTTCTGCTTCCAGCGTCTGTGGACCATGCCTCACTTCCACAAAGCTGACCCACTGGGGACGCGAGGGAGGGCTTTCCAAAGCTGTGCACTGGCTGTCTGTGGTCCAAAAAGGTGAGAAGCAGGAGGAAAGGTATATGGAGTCCCTGTGGCTCGGGCGCCAAGTATGTTAGAAAAATTCCTCTTAACCTTCAGTCAAAAAACAGGCTGGATCAGAGTTTCTGCAAATTTAATTACACTGGCCAGTACAGAACAATATAAAATAGTCTCAGAGCCTATTCGCGCACCATTCTGACTCAAACACACATCACTCAGTTCTTTAAGCACTTCATTATCTGAGAGGTGGAGAAGGAATTGTCCATCATGATTGGTCCAGTACATCTGGTCAAAACTTGGTGTACAGATTATCTCTTTCTCAAGAATCATGACGCTCACTCAGTACTAGTCACACGGGTGCTGCACAAAATGAACAAAAACAAGATAATAACTCATGCATCTGCAGCGTTGACACTTTTACGCAGACTCTGAGACAAAGCAAATCACATGTATGAAACAAATATGTATCAACCTTCATAACACCTCAGTAGTGCCACAGGCTGATCACCTCCATGCCACGCCACATTGATAGAGTAATTAATCCAAAAGGAGCCCCGACCAAGTATTGAGTGTGTACATGGACATACTTTTCAGTCGTCCAACATTTCTATTAAAAAATTATTTTTTTTAATTAATTTTATGTAATATTCTAATTTTCTGAGAAACTGAATCTGGGGTTTTCATGGGCTGTAAGCCATAATCATCAACATTAAAATAAATCAACACTTGAAATACATCACTCTCTGTGTAATGACTCTATATAATATAGTTCAATTTTTTTGAATTGAATTACCTAAATAAATCAACTTTTTGTTGACATTCTAATTTATTGAGATGCACCTGTATCTGCTGATATTATTATACACTCATAATTATAATGTGAACATGTCAGAAATAAAATTTAATTGGTTACTGATGGAATAAAATTGAATTGATTGAGACTGAGTCAATAATCAATAGGTGGTTTCCAAGTCATGAGCCATTTGTTTAACTCTGATCAGTGGAGGAAAGAGTTACAGCTTGACCCGTCTCAGAGTCTGCGAGTCTGACATACATTCCAAGTCTGGTGTTCTTATAGTGGGAGAATAACAGTCCTTGACTTTATCAATATGTTGGAGGCAGCTGTTGGAGACATCTGACATAACGTTCGGCTCAGGAGACGCACACACACAGGCTCAGAGTAGTTCAAACTGTTTATTAACAACAGGGATGTTTGGGTGCGTGTCTGCGGAATGTTAATGTGTTGGTGGTGGCGTCTGCTTCGGACCCAGAGGCAGGAGACCGTTCAGCCGGCAACCCTATGGGAGAAATTGGACACAGGGTGATGAGCACACACCAACACAGGAGGAGAATAGGCGAGGGAGAGAAGCTTACTTGTTTGGGCAGATGACTGGCGCTTCAAGGAGGGAAGCCCGGGAGACAGCCACCTGCAGGGCTCGGTGCAGCAGCGAGGAGAGACGAGGGACGGGATTGTCCGCCGCCGAGGAATCCACCTGTGCACAGGGGAGCAGACTGGAGAGATGAGGTAAGTGAACTTCTTACCGGTAAAGAGGATGCTGAAGAGAATGTGGTAGAAGTCCATGCAAGGAAAATGAAGTCTACGGCTTCAGGCCGAAGCTCAGGGCGAGGCGGCTTTTATCCTTCGCCGCTGATGAGTAGCAGGTGCGTGAGCAGGTGGCGCCGCTGATGAATGGCGCGGCGTGACAGTACTCCCCCCTCTAGCAGCGCCTCCTGGCGATGGCTTATCCGGGTGCGCTCGGTGGAAGTCCGCGATGAGCGATGGGTCCAACACAAATGACGGGGGCACCCACTGTCGATGCTCGGGCCCATAGCCCTCCCAGTCCACCAAGTATTGCAACCCACGACCCCGGCGCCGGGAGTCCAGGATGGAGGAGGCGGACCAGGCCGGATGGCCACCAACCATCCGGGGCGCGGGTTGCGCTGCAGGAGGAGGGCAAAGGGGGTCAGTAACCGCCAGTTTCACCTTCGACACGTGGAAAGTAGGATGAATGCGGAGGGAGGGGGGAATAGCCACGCGCACAGCCACCGGGTTGATGATCCGGGTGATGGGGTAGGGACCCATGAAGCGCTGTGCCAGCTTTCTCCTCTCGCCTTTTAGAGTGACGTCCTGGGTGGAAATGTAAACAAGCTGCCCAACTCTGTACGCCGGGGCAGGTCTCCTACGCCGGTCCGCCACAGTCCTGTTGCGCTCCGCTGTGCGCAATAGCGCATGGCGCGCGGCAGCCCAGGTGGAGCGGAACTGCCTGAGATGGGCCCTAACTGACGGGACAGTTACCTCACTCTCCTGCTCCGGAAACAGCGGGGGGTCGTAACCCAGGGACGCTTTGAAGGGGGACATCCCTGTAGCAGAAGAGCGAGCGGTGTTGTGGGCATATTCAACCCAGGCAAGATGGTTGCTCCAGGACGCGGGTTTGGATCTGGACACACAGCGGAGCGCAGCCTCCAGCTCCTGGTTGGTCCTCTCACACTGCCCGTTGGATTGGGGGTGATGGCCAGAGGAGAGGCTCACCTTGGCTCCGATGGCGTTGCAGAAAGACCTCCAAACCTCAGATGAAAACTGGGGGCCCCGGTCCGAGACCACGTCCACCGGAATCCCATGCAGCCTGACCACGTGTTGGACGAGGAGGTCCGCCGTCTCCAGGGCAGTAGGGAGGCCTCGCAGGGGGACGAAGTGCACGGCCTTGGAGAAGCGGTCCACGATGGTCAGGATGGTGTCATAGGAGTTGGAGATGGGGAGTCCGGTGACGAAATCCAGAGCGATGTGCGACCAGGGCCTGCCAGGGACGGGCAGGGGCTGGAGCAGACCCGCTGGAGGGGCATTTCCCGACTTGCAGGTGGCACAGATTGGGCAAGCCCGGGCGTAGCGGGCTGCATCCCTCCGCAGGCCTGGCCACCAAAAGGACCGTTGGAGGAGATCTATCATCCGGGAGGTGCCAGGGTGACAGGTGAGCTTGGAGGTGTGGAGCCAGTGGATGACCTCTCCTCGGACCGCGGATGGCACGAACAGCCTCCCCTCCGGTCCGCCGCCAGGGTCAGGTTCCACCTCCTGTGCCTTCCGGATCTTGCTCTCAATGTCCCACGAGATGGCTCCCACGACGCACGACCTGGGCAGGATGGAGTGGGGCGCCTCCTCCGACTCCACAGGGGCGAACTGCCTGGAGAGGGCGTCAGGCAGGACGTTCTTAGAGCCAGGCCTGAAGGTGATGGAAAATTGGAACCTGGCGAAGAACAGGGACCAGCGCGCCTGGCGGGCGTTCAGGCGCTTGGCAGACCGTAAGTATTCCAGGTTCTTGTGGTCCGTGAGGACCACAAACGGCAGGCTTGCCCCCTCCAACCAGTGGCGCCACTCCTGCAGGGCGAGCTTGATGGCCAAGAGCTCTCTGTCCCCCACATCATAGTTTCTCTCCGCCGGGGACAAGCGCCGGGAGAAGAAGGCGCACGGTCGCTTGGCGCCATCGTCCGGTGACCGCTGGGACAGCACTGCTCCCACTCCCGTGTCCGAGGCGTCTACCTCTACGATGCACTGCAGCGCGGGGTCGACCTGGCGAAGGACCCGGGAGGAGGAGAATTCCGCCTTCAGCGCCTCAAAGGCGGCAGCGACCTCTTCGGTCCACCGGAACGGGACCTTCGGGGACGTGAGGCGGGTCAGTGGTCCAACGATGGCACTGAAGTTGGGAACAAAGCGGCGGTAGAAATTGGCGAAGCCAACAAATTGCTGCACCTGCTTCCGGGATGCAGGTGTAGGCCATTCCACCACCGCCTTTACCTTCTCTGGGTCGGGGAGCACCTTATCGTGGGCGATGATGAACCCCAGGAAGGACGTACTCCTGGCGTAAAATTCACACTTTTCTGCCTTAACGTACAGACGGTTCTCCAGCAGCCTTTGGAGGACCCGCCTCACGTGGACCTGGTGCTCATCCCTGGACTTGGAGAAGATGAGGATATCGTCCAGGTAGACGAACACGAAAAGGCCAATGAAGTCCCGGAGGACGTCATTAATGAGGCGCTGGAAGACTGCAGGAGCGTTGGTCAACCCGAACGGCATCACCAGATATTCAAAGTGGCCGTTCGGGGTACGGAAGGCCATTTTCCACTCATCTCCCTCCCGGATCCGGACGAGGTGGTAAGCGCTGCGTAGGTCCAGCTTGGTGAACCAGGTCGCCCCCTGGAGGGAGTGGAAAGCAGTGTCCATGAGAGGCAGGGTGTAACGGTCCCTCTCCGTGATATTATTGAGGGCCCGGTAGTCGATACAAGGGCGGAGGGACCCATCCTTTTTCCCCACGAAGAAGAACCCTGCCCCCACGGGTGACGATGATGGGCGGATAATCCCAGCACTTAATGATTCCTTCAGGTAGGCGTTCATCGTCTCCTTCTCCGGCGCAGACAGGCTGTAAAGGCGACCAGAAGGTAAGGGAGCCCCCTGGCGGAGGTTGATGGCGCAGTCATAGGGCCGATGAGGGGGAAGAGACATAGCTTTCGCTTTGCTGAACACCATACCCAGGTCGTGAAATTCTGGGGGCACCAGAGACAGGTCCGGGGGTGCAGCGTCCGTCGCAGGGGGAGGAGCGGACGGAGAGCAGGCAGCGGACTGAAGGCAGGTGCCCATACAGAACGTACTCCATGCCGAGATCCCAGCTGATTTCCAATCCAGGACCGGATTGTGAAGGCGGAGCCAGGGATACCCCAGGATGACGGGCGACACAGAGTTGGGAAGGACGTAAAAGGTCATCTCCTCCCGGTGGTTTCCCGAGATGATGACCGGTAGGGGAACAGTTTGATGTGTCACTCTCCCGAGGGTGGCACGGGAGAGGTGGATCAGGGAGATGGGAGTGTTGAGTGCCAGGCAGCGGATGCCCAATCGGGTTGCCAGGCTTTGTGAAATGAAGCTGCCTTCTGCGCCCGAATCCACCAGTGCGTGGGTGAGGTGCCCAGTAGGGTTATGGCAGAAACGGATGGGCAGCTTCAATTGGGTAAGAGATCCTAACCGATTGACATCCGCGAGGCTTCCAACAGTGACTCGCGGACCCCACCGACTGGCTTTCCGTGGACAACGCTCCACGGTGTGTTGGTCGCCTCCGCAATACATGCAGAGGCCCAACTCACGGCGGCGTTGTTTCTCCACAGGGGAAAGTTTAGTCCAGCCCGTCACCATCGGCTCCGACTCCTCGGGGCGCGATGCTGGCGGCGCCGCCAGGGGGCGAGCTTGGAACAGGTGCGGCGAGGCTCCACGAGGGCGAGAAGAAGAAGACCTCCGCCCCGAGGAGCGCTCGCGCAGCCTGTTATCCAAACTTATCACTAAGGATGTCAGCTCCGCTAGCGTCCCAGGGATATCCCGACCAGCCAGTTCATCCCTCAGATCACTATTGAGGCTGCGGAGGAACAGGCCACAGAGGGAGCGTTCCTCCCAGCCCAATTCCTCCGCCGCTACCCGGAAGTCGACCGAGTGGTCCGCTGCCGACCGGCTTCCCTGCTGGAGAGCGAGAAGCCGATCGACCTGGACCGTTTCGGTTTGTGAGTGGTCAAAGACCTCCAGAAAGCGCCTCACGAATTGGTCATAGGTGAGGGTGGCATAACTGGGCCTCGCCATTACGGCGTAGGTCCAGGTTAACGCACGCCCCTCCAGAAGATTCCCTATGTAACCAATTCGACTGTGATCCGAGGGAAAATCTCCGGGCACACGGTGGAACACGGACTCACACTGCATAATAAACCCCCGCGCTCCGCCGAGCTTACCGCTAAAGCGGGCGGGGGTCGGAATCGGCGTGAGCCGAACCGGTGCCACTGGAGCCGGCTGGACGGCCGCTGGAACAGCAGGAGCCGCGCCACCCTGGCGAGTCGGGAGGAACGGCTGTTGGGGATCCAAGCGGTTCAATCGGTTAGTCAGTTCCAATAATTGATTAAGAACCACCTGTTGCTGATAAACAATCTGATCCACCCGAGCCTCGAGGATGGTAAACCGGTGTGCGAGCCCGCCGTCCGCCGAGCCGCTCTGCTGAAGCCGTACTGACATAACGTTCGGCTCAGGAGACGCACACACACAGGCTCAGAGTAGTTCAAACTGTTTATTAACAACAGGGATGTTTGGGTGCGTGTCTGCGGAATGTTAATGTGTTGGTGGTGGCGTCTGCTTCGGACCCAGAGGCAGGAGACCGTTCAGCCGGCAACCCTATGGGAGAAATTGGACACAGGGTGATGAGCACACACCAACACAGGAGGAGAATAGGCGAGGGAGAGAAGCTTACTTGTTTGGGCAGATGACTGGCGCTTCAAGGAGGGAAGCCCGGGAGACAGCCACCTGCAGGGCTCGGTGCAGCAGCGAGGAGAGACGAGGGACGGGATTGTCCGCCGCCGAGGAATCCACCTGTGCACAGGGGAGCAGACTGGAGAGATGAGGTAAGTGAACTTCTTACCGGTAAAGAGGATGCTGAAGAGAATGTGGTAGAAGTCCATGCAAGGAAAATGAAGTCTACGGCTTCAGGCCGAAGCTCAGGGCGAGGCGGCTTTTATCCTTCGCCGCTGACGAGTAGCAGGTGCGTGAGCAGGTGGCGCCGCTGATGAATGGCGCGGCGTGACAACATCTCCCCGGAGACAGTTTAAGTGATTTAACCTAGAGCTGATTTCTGACATCCTGACCAGGGCAGGTTGGTATGACAAGAACAATAAAACCTGGGTCATTATCTATGTCATTATTTACAACCTTGCTAACCTAATCTCAAACAGGCATCCACTTACAAAAACATTCCAGGCTCTGAGACATGAAGAGTACCAGAGAGAAGTAATGGCTCATTCAATGCACCAAAATACAGACATAATATATAAAAGAATAATACAGAGATGAAATTATATAAAATAATACAGAAGAACATAAAATTATCCTATCAGTTACACAGACTTTAGACTGCTGCCCCCCCATGACCCTAACCACCAGATGAGCAGCAGAAAATGAATGAGCTAGCATCATAGCTAGAACTGATTAGCTTACCTGTCAGAAGAAAAAAGGTCACCTCTGTGTGACTTTTCAGCCCTTTGAGACTCTTCAGCAGACATTAGCCATCAAAAGCAGAACCCATATATAGAAATGTTGAAGATACACAGGAATTCACGTGAGGTTCAGAGTACGAGCTTTATTTTTAGCCTCACTCAAGAGGCGTGCCACCAGCTCTCCAAGCCGTAGCCAGAATACCCCGAGATTCCCAGCGGCACACATACATATTCCACAATGAACAACTGAGATCTTAAGGAGTGGCTAAAGCCTGTTTTCCACTAGCCCAGCACACCTCGGTACGGCTCGATTCACTTCAGTACGGCTCGGAATGCTTCTGTCTCCATTAGCACAGTGTTGCGGGGCAGCAGCAGATTCTCAGCGAGGCGGGGCCACACTCCCGTGATGTTATGCACCAGACTGAGTCCTTATTTACACGAGACAAAAAATGGAGGATCCAAAGATTATTGCCTTGCTCGCTCTGTGGTTTTATCTCACAATTAATTTTATCTCATAATTAAGCTGCAACAACACAAGTCACTTTTGTTTTGAATTAACTGCCAAATGACCTAGAAATAATGAGCTGAAACTTGTTTTTATTCGTATTAAATAATGAGACGGTGGCACACTGGCCAACACCACATCCTAGGGCATTTTGGATGTACTGAATTAAAAAAATTCATGTTTTTCACCTTCAGGTCAACGTTTGGAACAACAGTATTATTATTTTCCGTTTAGATGATGCTACACTCCTTCTAAAGTATTGTAAATCTCTGAATTTGGAATGCCGATAGAACATTCAATTTACATATACTTGTACCTTTGACTTGGTGCTAATTTTTTATGATATTTCAATAAAAAGAACAGAAAGCTTACAAAAAGATTTCTTTTTTTTTGTCTAGTTAAAAATTACCTTACCTTTACAATGGTTGACCCTCAGCATCATTTTGATCAGACTAGGCAATGGAATTTCTATGTAATTATACTGTTTTATAATTCAGTGTTATAACAGACAAACCACACTTTCCAAAACAATTCCATTTTATTATATACAAAATATTAAAATAAAAAAAAAACTTTGCAACACAACATGAAGGTTAATCGACATTTTATTCACGCCGACCACTGAGTGCTGAGGCTCGGTAGAATGAAGGCGTCTCTGCCAGCTGTGGGTCATCAAGGCTCGGTTGAATAATCCGTGCGGGCTGTCGTGGCGGACGCGTGGGATGATTCTACAAGGAAAATGCACACAATAAAATACAGCACAAAATATATACAGAAAAGACAATAGTTTTTAACAAGAATACATAAGCTTATTTCAGCGTATTGTTCACATGAATAATTGCAATAAAAGCTTTAGTCCGCAGTGTGCTGCAATAAAGCAGCGATCCATCCACAAATGAACAGCTTTTTTATTGCATAAATAAACTGAGCGTCTTACCGAATATATTTGCGAAAAAACGCACAATAAAAAAAAATTAAAACTCACCGTTAAAGGACTCCGATGTCGAGACCTCCCGGTATATTTTTTCATTCCGGGCGGCTCCGTTTAACTCGCGCTGGATACATTCGTCTGACAATGCAGTCAGCAGACACTGCAGCTCCTTACTGGTCCATGGAACACCCTTATTACGCGAAGCCATTTTTCATAGAGAATAAATTAAAATAGCACAGCAATACACTGAAAATAAACCGCCAACAGTGGTTGCGTGCTGAGTAAAGGCGGTCGTGAAGATTCTTTTTTTTTTTTATTTTTTCAAAAACTTTATTGAGAAGGTCGTGAAGATTTGGTAGATGAGGAGGAGGAGAGGGGCGGTTACAACCTGACCAATCAGCGCCGGTTACGACCTGAGCAATCAGCGGCGACCAGTCTGTTAACGTCACAACACGGCACAGCTCAGCACTGCTGTACCCTGCCCTTCAGCGGGGCTGAGAATCGCGGCTGTTAAACCGTGTTGGGGCTTGTGGAAAAGCGTACAAAGCGTGCTGAGCCGTCCCATGTCGCGCTAAAGCGTGCTAGTGGAAAAGGCCCTTAAGTGCTGTCAGCCACTTTCTTTCTACATATTCTACATCCCCCCTCTCAATAAAGTATAACAAACAGGGGAGGTTAGCAGTTTTGACAGATAAAAGAACAGCCTAAGTGCTCCTATTAGGGTAAGGCACATGAGGGGAAGTTAGGAATGCCAGAATAACAATATTCAACTATATTACAAATTCATTAACTTAACATGGATAAGAACATGCATGAAGAATGAACAGTGACATTGTACAGTGACACTTTTTTAAGTGAGTGAGTGAGTGAGTGAATGTGTGTGAGTGTGTGAGTGAGTGAGTGAGTCAGTGAGTGAGTGGAAGTGTCTAGGTGGTGTAGTCTTTGTAGAGGGTGTTGGGCCTCGATACTCTTCCTGAGCGGGTGATGATCACACCTTCCTGGGCTGGGGCCGCCTCTGGCTGGGCGGCGACAGGCTGTGTATCCGCTGGTCGGTCTGGAGTGGTGCTAGATGGGAGGGTTGGTGTATGAGGGGTGTAGGTCTCCGGGGTGAGTAGCAGATGACGTCTGTTCCTTGTGTACGTGGCATCCCCGACCTGGACCTGGTAGCTGTTGGGTTGTGCTGCAGCTCCCGTGACCACAGCGAGCCGGTCGTATCCCCTGGCCGTCTGCATCCTGACCGTGTTCCCTGTTTGCAGTGGTGTTAGGCGTTTGGCTGATTTGTCGTAGTGTGCCTTGCGTCGCTGTCTTGCGTGGGTGAGAGCAGCCTGCACCTGTGTTTGCACCCTGGGTAGGTACATTGCTTTGGTCATGGGAATGAGGGTCTTTGTGCGCCGAGACAGCAAACGCTGCGCTGGCGAGGGCAGTCCATCTCTTGGTGTGTTTCGTATGTTGAGTAGGGCCACATAGACATCTGTACCATCACATGCACATTTCTCCAGCAGGTGTTTGGCTGAACGAACGGCCCTTTCAGCTAACCCATTTGATTGTGGGTAGTGGGGGCTGCTGGTGACATGGGTAAAGTCCCATGTGTGGGCAAATTCCTGGAATTCCCTGCTAGTGAAATATGCAGCATTGTCAGTCATGAGCTGCTGAGGTGCACCGTGTGTGGCAAAGTGCCGTTTCAGCCTGGTGATGATGGTTGCACTAGTGGTGTTGGGGAGCTGATCCATTTCATACCAGCCAGAGTATGAGTCGACAAGCACCAGGTGTTCTTTTCCCTCCCACTCGAAGACATCAGCTGCTGTGAGGGCCCACGGTAGGTCAGGTACATCATGTAGTTGCAGAGGCTCTCTTGTCTGGTGAGGTCGCAGTGCATTACATGGAGCACATTTGGAGAGCTCATTCTCAATGTCCTGGTTGATTGTGGGCCAGAACATGGTTTCTCTGGCCCTGCGTTTTGTTGCTTCGGGGCCAGGGTGGCCTTGATGCAGCTGTTTGACGTAGTAGTGTCGCAAAGATTGGGGGATGACTAAGCGCAGACCGCGAAGCAGCAGGCCATTGTCCGTTGTGAGCTCATCTCTCATGCTGTAGAATGGTCTGAGATCATGAGGCAGTTTCTTTGATGAGTCAGGCCAGCCTGTGGTGATGACCTCAGCTAGCCGGCAGCATGTAGGGTCTGCCAGTGTTTTCCGTCTCAGTTCCTCCAGTCTTCTTGAGGAGAGCACCTCCACCGTCATGACATCGTAGTCCTCAGCACTGTCGGTCTGGTCAGCAGCCGGCAGATGTGCAGGTGAGAGGGTGTCTGCAACATACAGTTCTTTGCCTCTTTTGTAGGTAACCTGAAGGTTGTAACGCTGCAGCTTCAGCATCATTCTCTGGAGGCGAGCGGATGCAGAGTGGAGGGGCTTTCGCAGTATGGTGATGAGGGGCTGATGATCGGTCTCCACTGTCACAGGACGGCCATATATGTAGTCGTGGAATTTTTGACAGGCGTAGACTAGAGCCAGGAGCTCCTTTTCTATTTGTGCGTAGCGCCCCTCTGTCTCCGTGAGGGCTCTAGAAGCAAACGCCATAGGTTTGTTGTTTTGTAGGCAGACAACCCCTAGACCATGCTGAGAGGCATCAGCAGACAGCACCACTGGCTGGTGTACATCGAAATACTGGAGGACTGGGGGGCTGGTGAGAAGGTCCTTGAGTTTGTTGAAGGCCGCTGTGTGATGCTCCTGCCAGACCCAGTCCACATCTTGAAGGAGGAGCTGACGCAGGAGTGCTGTGACTTCGCTGTAGCCTGGGATGAACTTTGACAGGTAGTTTGTCATGCCAAGGAATCTCTGGACCCCATGCTTGTCCTCTGGGGGAGGCATCAGGCGAACCGCGGCAGTCTTGGCAGGATCCGGTTTGATCCCCTGGTCGGTGAGCAGGTGCCCCACGTATGAGACTGCAGACACCCTGAAGCGGCATTTGTCTGGGTTCAGCTTGAGGTTGACGGCACGCACTCTCTCCATGACCTGATGTAGACGCGCGTCATGCTCCTCTGTAGTGCTGCCCCAGACAAGGATGTCGTTGACGACAATTGCACATGGCTGCCCTTCAAAGAGTTGCTCCATGCACCTCTGGAACACCTCACTCCCCGTCGATATCCCATAGGGCATTCGGAGGAAAGCATACCGGCCCACTGGTGTCATGAATGTGGTCAGTTTGGAGGACTCGCTGCTGAGTGGCACCTGCCAGAATCCACATTTTGCGTCTAGGACGCTGAACACTTTGGCGCCCGGCATGTCAGCAATCACTTGTTCGACTGTTTTCATGGGATGGTGGGGCCTGAGAAGTGCTTTGTTGAGATGGACTGGATCGATGCACAGCCGGATGCTGCCATCCTTCTTGCAGGCAGCCACCATTGCAGATACCCATTCTGTGGGTTCGTGGACTGGTTTGATGATTTCCAGCTTGGTCATTCTGTTGAGCTCCTGAATGATCTTGTCCTTCATTGCTAGTGGTACCCGCCTGGGAGCACAGATCGTGGGGTGCACTGTGTCGTCCAGACGCATGTGGTACACCACCGGAAGCTTGCCTACAGTGCTGTTGTCAAACAAGTCTCTGTATTCTGTCAGTTCTGGCGCTCCCTGTTGGAGTGCATGCACATTTGGTCCCAGTTTCACAAAGCCCAGTTTTACACTATCAATGAGACCGAGAAGAGGTTTCACATCACTGTCAACAACATGAAAGTGTAATGTCCCACATGTGAGATGCACAGTTGCCACGCCCATTGTTCTTATCACCTGTCCTCCGTAGGCCACGAGGTTGATTATACGGCTGTGGTCGATGTCCGCATTGGGGTCGGTGTGGTCAAGAGTGGCCTTGGAGATCACATTGCACCGAGCTCCAGTGTCAATCTTTATTTTCAGTTGTTTTCCGGTGGTGGAGGACGACAGCATGGTGAATATCTCGCCCTTGTCTGTAGCCGTTTCCACGCTTTCACAGTAGAAGAG
The DNA here is from genome assembly GCA_020510985.1 of Pholidichthys leucotaenia. Classification (NCBI taxonomy): domain Eukaryota; kingdom Metazoa; phylum Chordata; class Actinopteri; order Cichliformes; family Pholidichthyidae; genus Pholidichthys; species Pholidichthys leucotaenia. Next base: position 292,123,164 of record CM035845.1, read on the forward strand.
TTCGGCTGGGTTATGTGCGGTCTCTGGGTCCAGTTCGCTTATTTTGTGCACGTATCCTCCTCTGCGTGGGGTGCGGGGTGGTCTGCTCGGCTGCTGCCCATGCTGTGCGCTGGGTTTACGCTCCCCGCTCGATCTGCAGCATTTGGAGAAGTGGTTCCATTTTCCACACGAGTTGCAGCGTTTATTGAAAGCTGGGCAGCTGCTGCGACTGGGTGGGTGTTGCCCACTACAGTTTGAGCACAAGTTGAATTGCACTGCACACAGATCTCCTTCCTTTTTCATTTCTTTGTCATCTTTTTCCTTCTTTAGTTCCATGTTGCCCTTTTCAGACTGCTCGTGTAGCACACACATCTCAATGGCTGCATCTAGCGTCAATTTCTTTTCTTTCAGTAGCTGGGTGCGGAGGGTGTCATCGCGGACGCCACACACCAACCTGTCTCTAATCAGTTCATCATGTAATGGGCCGAACTCACATTCCTTGGCCAAAGACCTTAACGTGGCTGCATATGACTGGATAGACTGGTGTGGTTTCTGGTCTGTAGTATTGAACGCATGTCTGTCCATAATGACGTTTTTTATAGGAAGGCAAATTTCATCAAATTTCTTTACCAGTGTGTCAGGATCCTCCGGATCTTCGTCTTGTGCGAAGGTGAATGTGTCGTACTTGTCCAGCGCATCGGGACCGGCGAGGTTGAGGAGCGTGTACGCTTTCACCTGTTTGCTAGCTGATGTTAGCCCCGCGATGCTGTAAACGCGCCATTCGCGCTTGAATTTGACCCAGTTGTCCGCGATGTTTTCGTCAAAGACGAGTGGATTAATCTGTCGGAGGTTCTGCGACATGCTGGGCAGAGGCTGACTTCTGACACCATGTAGAAATGTTGAAGATACACAGGAATTCACGTGAGGTTCAGAGTACGAGCTTTATTTTTAGCCTCACTCAAGAGGCGTGCCACCAGCTCTCCAAGCCGTAGCCAGAATACCTCGAGATTCCCAGCGGCACACATACATATTCCACAATGAACAACTGAGATCTTAAGGAGTGGCTAAGTGCTGTCAGCCACTTTCTTTCTACATATTCTGCACCATATTTACCCTGCTCCTTTGTCAAGCCATACTTGAGAATGATTGGGAAACTGACGTTTGCCTTGAGGCTCAGGTATCTAGCTGAATAATTCACTACCTGGCAACCCAACAACCCAACACGAGACTGGCATGTAACATCAAGCTAGCTATGCTATTGGCTGTGACATCCTCACTGGACTTCCGTGTTTGTCTTACTCCAGCTGCTGGATGTAAATATTTATATTATTGTCGACCCGCCAAAAATTACTATTTTTTTCAACAATATACTAATTTTTAGAAGAACATTAAGACGTACATTGTGCACATTTCTAAACGCTTTGTTGATGTATTTTTTCTATTTTGTTGTCATAAAAATCTTCTGTATTTCACCTTTAATACCTGAGAAGCTACTGAATTTTATTTCAAATAAATATTTTCAAAAAATATGATTTTTTTTAATTTTTTTTTACCAACACAAAGTGATGTAGTATGATCATCAGATGACAGATGATGTGTGAGGTGATTTTGATGACACTGCACTTCATACCTGAGAAGCTACTGAATTTTATTTCCAATAAATATTTCCAAAACATATGTAAACATTTTTTTTTTTTTTAGCAAAACTAAGGGAGGTAGTATGACTATCAGATGATAGATGATGTGTGAGGTGATTTTAGTGATGCTTGTGGCGGCATGAAATAATAAGGAGCGAACTGAGAGTTTTTAAGGGAGTTTATTAATCATACTGCCATCACGAGAACTCACTCCAGCGCCATGCATGCGCACCGGAGCGAGCCCGGAGGCTCTCCTCAGCAGATACAGGCAATGCGTGTAGTCAGAAGTGGTGGTCAGAGAGAGAGAGTGAGTTACAGAGAGATGCAGTTTAAATACCCCACTACAGACAATGCATGAATGGCACATTAACATCACAGTAAAGAGCAGGAAGGAATATTTGCCTTTGAGTCACACATATCAGCAGCAGGCAGGGAGGAGCTAGACAAAGGGAGGCTGCCTATTGATCTCAATACACACATCTCATTGTTCTGCCAATTGCTCCAGCTGAGCGCTCTGCTTGTCCCAGTCTGTTGTGAGGGTCACCCACAGTACTCCCCCCCAGAGGGCTCAGTGGGAAGCTGAGGCCTCGATAGTCCGGCTTTGGTAGCGAGCAGGGAAAGCTCTGTGCAGGCGGAGGTGGAGGGAGGGGGGTGGGGGTAGCAAGTGCCGGCCCAGGACAGCGAAATTGTTTGGGCCGCGCAAAAATTGCCTGCAGATCCGCGATGTTGAGGGGCTGTCCCGTTGAACGTGCGGAGGTCCACAGCAGCTGTAAGAAAAAAAATTAGTCTCTGACTCCTCTCGCGGTCATGAAGAAAAAAAGGAGCTGCAAGGCTGCGTAGCGGCTGTGAGAAAAAAGGAGCTGCAGCTGTTTGAGGGACTTGGTGTGTTGGCTTTAGGTGCGCGCGCGCAGCCCTAAAGCCCTCGGGGACAGCTGACGGCTGAATTCCCTTTGTGCGCTGTGGCTGAGACCCTTGCAAAATCCTGTGAGCGAGCTGCGTGCGTGCTTCAGGTGTGTGAGCAGCCCTGAAGGTTCTGTGTGCAGCGGCTAAGGACGATGGCGGTCTGTGTGGAGCCGGTATTATCCCGTGCGGGGCGCGCTGTCCTCGTAACTCCCTGGTTTGCGCGTGGGGGTTCGGTGCGTGGGTGGTCCGCAGTAGAGGCGAGTCAGGGTCAGGGAGCTTGCTGGAGATCAGCGTAGTCGGCGCCGATGGTCATCCCTGTTCAGGTTGTTGCTGTAGTTCGGTCATGGTGCATTCAGGTCCATGCGCTGCGTTCTCCGTCGGCCCTGGAGGTCGCCGTCGTGGAGAGAGGAAGAGGTGCGTGCGCTCTTGTGTGGAGGAGCTGTGAGAGTGGCCGTCCCAGCGTGGATGTGCAGATCTCAGGCGTGCAGATCTCACCATGAAGCTTTCTGCAGCTTTCCCGGTCGTGGGTGATCTCCGGAGAGTTTCGCCTGGTGGTGGCTCTGCGTTGAGGTCTCCCTGTAGCAGAAGGGAGGGCAGATCATTTGCGTCAGGCTGCTGCGTTCGCTTGTTGTCGGAAAGTCACCGCCGGGGGCTGCCAGTGTTCTTTTCTTGGGTCGGGTCACCAGTGTAGATGTCCAGATCAGAAGGTTGCGTTGCACAAAGCGTGTGCTTTCTAGGGGTCACCAGTGTGGCGGCATGAAATAATAAGGATCGAACTGAGAGTTTTTAAGGGAGTTTATTAATCATACCGCCATCACGAGAACTCACTCCAGCGCTGTGCATGCGCGCCAGAGCGAGCCCGGAGGCTCTCCTCAGCAGATACAGGCAATGCGTATAGTCAGAAGTGGTGGTCAGAGAGAGAGAGTGAGTTACAGAGAGATGCAGTTTAAATACCCCACTACAGACAATGCATGAATGGCACATTAACATCACAGTAAAGAGCAGGAAGGAACATTTGCCTTTGAGTCACACATATCAGCAGCAGGCAGGAAGGAGCTAGACAAAGGGAGGCTGCCTATTGATCTCAATACACACATCTCATTGTTCTGCCAATTGCTCCAGCTGAGCGCTCTGCTTGTCCCAGTCTGTTGTGGGGGTCACCCACACGCTGAACTTAATACTGTACCTGAGAAGCGTTTGAATTTTATTTCAAATAAATATTTTCCAAAAATATGAAAAATGTTTTTCCTCAAACTAAGTGAGGTAGTATGCTGCAGCAAGAGTTTTAACAGGTACTAGAAAGAGAGATCATATCTTTCCGGTTCTGGCCTCCCTTCATTGGCTTCCCATAGAGTTTAGAATTAAGTTTAAAATCCTTCTTCTCGCTTACAAAGCTCTAAATAATCAGGCGCCTTTTTATTTAAAATATCTGATACTACTGTAGGAGCATGCTCAAATAACGAGGCTGAGTTTCAGTCATAAACCAGCTTTATTTGACAGAACACAAGCTCCTAGCATTCTCAAAGCAGGAAAGAGAAAGAATCATACTTCAACCCCCTTTTATACATTTCCAGCATCAGAATTCAAGTCACATGGTGTCTTCAGTCAACATACAGTTACAAAGCATCCCTTTGAAGCTTCACCATTGTCTCTCATTTCTTGATGAACCGGAATACCCTCCGGGGCGTCTTCTGTGGGACAAAGAGACAAATCTCACACTTCCTTGTTACCTCCTGTAGATTTGAGTCCTCAGTCCTTGCAGACGTGACACTCCACAATACACATTCAGTTCTGTCTCTGTGGCAGCGTGAGCCCACAATGTGTGTCGGCCACACTACCCCCCCCAAACGTCGAGTAAGACAAAATCTGCATGGCATAACAAAAAGAGAAACACAAAGCACTCCATACATCGCTAATCAATCCACCAACTGCCTAGGTTTTAATCTTCTGCCGAATCTGCTGCAACTTGGCTTGGCTGCCTCTGCAACATCTCTCTGCACCTGTGGATTAAAGCTGTTAGCACCTCTCTGTGAAGACTTTGGAGAATGTCTTCTCTGCGGCCTGCCCCGGCGGGGGGGCCTCGCGAGCTGCACCTCCTCCTCAGCCAGAACAAAAGCGGGTTTGAGCCTGTTAATGCAAATCAACTCCCTTCTGCCCCCTAAATCTAGCAGAAAATGCTTCTGCCCGGTCTCCAGCACTCGAAACGGTCCGTCGTAAAACGGCCGCAAACTTGGACGCTGGGCGTCATGTTTAACAAAAACAAACTCTGCATTTTTTAAAGCCTTGGGCACAAAAACGTGTGGGAAACTGTGATGGACCGGGCCAGGAAGCGTGTTTGTTCCTGAGCCGCTCTGCCACGGCTGAGCGGGGGGGCCATTAGGTGCGGGATTATCAGGAAGAAATTCCCCGGGCAAACGGAGCGGCTGAGCGAAAACTAATTCAGCCGGGGAAGCATGCAAATCTTCCTTAGGTGCAGAACGCAACCCTAATAACACCCATGGAAGTTTGTCTACCCAATTTGTATCCGTTAGCGACGCTCTGAGGGTTGCTTTCAATGACCTGTGAAAGCGTTCGCATAAACCATTGGCCTGGGGGTTATACGCGGTGGTGCGATGAATCTTCACCCCCAAGCTGCGGGCCATCGATGACCATAGCTCGGAAATAAATTGGGGACCCCTGTCGGACGTTATGTCCGACGGTACACCAAAACGCGCAACCCATGCTGTTAAAAATGCTCGCGCAACTTCTTCCGCTGTGGTTGATGTCAGAGGAATCGCCATTGTCAAAAGATGTGTGTGCCCGTGTGATAATGGAAGCGGGCCGACCAGGTCAACATGCACGTGATCAAAACGCTTAGCGGGGATGTGGAAAGGTTCTAACGGGGCCTTAGTGTGTCTGTGTATTTTAGCTCGCTGACACGCTACGCAGGCTGCTGCCCATTCCTTGACCTGTTTGCGCAACCCGGGCCAAACAAATTTCTCCCCCACCAATTTGATCGATGCGCGCACCCCAGGGTGCGCGAGAGAATGGACCAAGTCAAAAACACGGCAACGCCACGCGGTTGGCACCACAGGGCGGGGCCGTCCCGTGGAGACATCGCAGATTAGCGGGGGCATACCGTTTTGTTGCACCCTGTGCTCCAGCCTTAACCCTGTTGGTCCAGACTGGAGCGCGCGCACGTCCGCGTCGTTAACCTGCTCCGCAGCCATGGCTGCATAATCTAACCCAACACAGACCGGGGCTGCGCGCGCTCCCGCGTCGCTGCCCGGGCCCGCGGCCATGGCTACAGAGTCTGCCCCTATAGGGCTTGGCGGTGCTATTGCACGCGAGAGGCAGTCTGCTACAACATTGTGTTTACCCGCGACATGCTGAATATCAGTAGTAAACTCCGATATTGCGGCTAGTTGCCTTTGTTGCCGGCCTGACCAGGGTTCTGAAATTTTGGCCATCGCAAACGTTAGCGGTTTATGATCCACAAAAGCGGTGAAACGTCGCCCCTCTAACCAGAACTGAAAATGACGGATGGCCAAGTGTAGGGCCAAAAGCTCCCTGTCAAATGTGCTGTATTTACGTTCACTATCGCGCAAGGTCCTGCTGAAAAACGCGAGGGGTTGCCAGGTACCTGCCACAAACTGTTCAACTACCGCCCCCACTGCTACATCGGAAGCGTCAGTGGTGAGCGCCATGCGGGCCGTTGGAACTGGGTGCGCTAACAAGACTGCATTTGCCAGGGCTGATTTGACCTGGGCAAAAGCACGCTCCCGCTCCGGAGACCATTCGACTTTATTTGCGGGCTTTTGTTTTTTTAACGCGGTGTACAATGGCTGCATGAGTCGTGCTGCGCTTGGGAGGAAACGGTTGTAAAAATTAACCATCCCTAGAAACTCCTGAAGCGCCTTAACCGTTTGAGGTTGCGGAAAATCTGTTATGGCACACACTTTATTTGGAAGGGGAACTGCTCCCTCTGCCGAAACGCGATGTCCCAAAAAATCAATCTGCGCCACCCCAAACTGGCATTTCGCTGGGTTCACTATTAACCCGTGCTCTGCCAACCTCTGGAAAACTGCTGTGAGGTGTTTTTCATGTTCGCCTTCGGGCGTGCTGGCTACCAAAATATCGTCCAAATAAACGAACACGAAAGGCAGGTCGCGTAAAACTGCATCCATCATGCGTTGGAAAGTCTGCGCGGCCCCCTTGAGGCCAAAAGGCATGCGCAAGAACTCAAAAAGGCCGAAAGGAGTTATGACCGCTGTTTTGGGTACATCCTGCGCGCGCACTGGAACCTGGTGATAGCCGCGCACCAAGTCTATTTTAGAAAAAATGCGCGCCCCCGCCAAATGAACAGAAAAATCCTGAATGTGCGGAATCGGGTAGCGGTCATGAGCTGAAACGTTGTTCAACCTGCGGAAATCGCCGCAAGGCCGCCACGAGCCGTCAGCCTTTGGGACCATGTGTAACGGCGAAGCCCAAGCGCTCTTGGAGCGTCTAACGATGCCTAGTTTTTCCAGATTAGTGAACTCCTCGCGCGCGATGGCCAGTTTAGCTGGGTCCAAACGCCGAGCCTTTGCAAAAATGGGAGGGCCTGTGGTTGTTATGAAATGTTCTACCCCATGTTTGGCCACCGTTGCTGAAAAAGTGGGGACTGTGAGTGCTGGAAACTGAGCAAGCAGAGTGTGAAACTTACCACCCGCGGCTGAGACGCTGGCATGTGCAGTTGGCGGGGCCACCCGAGCTGTGCAGGGAATAGAATGAAAAGACAGTGCATTAATCAGACGTCTATTAGCAAGATCAACCAATAAACCATGTGAGCACAAAAAATCAGCCCCTAACATGTTGAAACTGACTGCTGCTACAATAAATGTCCACTCAAATGAACGGCCTTGTAAGGACAGAAGCATGGTCCTCTCACCAAACGTTTTAATTGTGGAGCCGTTCGCTGCTGACACTGACACCCAGGGGGCTTTAGAAGGCGACAGCCGTTCCGCGTAGGTGGGCGTGACGAAGCTCAGCTGCGAGCCCGTGTCCACGAGGAACTGTTTCCCCGAGCGTGCATCCGTCAGGTAAAGCAGCCTGTTCTCATTGCCGAGAGTCGCGGCTGCTACCGGCCCTCGGTCCTGGCGTTTAAAATTGCACGGTGGGACGCACCTGTGCGCTCTCTCTGCAAAACGGCGGTGGTAGAAGCACGAGCCGTTCTCCGCTCCGCGTCGTCTGGCTCCGGTCGCCGCCGTTGTTGGTGCGTCTGGTGCCGCTGGACCCAAGCTGTCTCCGGACGCCGTTCCCGAACTATCCGCCGCGGCCGAAACCGCGTTCTGCTTGTGGGCGTCGACCAACTTCTGCGCCTCCTTGCTCAACCCATGGTAGTCTCGCTTGGCCAATCGGGGTGACTCTGCCAGGGCCACTCTCACTGCTGGTGGCAGGGTTCGAAGGAATAGGTGGGCGAAAATGAATTCGCCATCCTCGGAGGCTTTGAGCTGCAGCATCTTCACCATCAGGTCCGCAGGTCTATCGTTTTCTGCCTCCGTCAGCGCCAGGAGCCCCTCTGCTCTTTGTTGGACTGAGGGGGTGAAATGGCTGATCAGCGCGTCTTTCAATGCGCTGTACTTGTCGCTGTCTGGTGGATGATTAACCAAATCCTCCACTCTCTGGACCGTGTCGCTGTCCAGTTTCGCTACCACGTGGTAGAATCTTGTGTCGTCGTTGGAGATTCTCCGGAGGTTGAACTGCGCCTCGATTGCGCTAAACCATGAGCGCGGGCTGTGCTGCCAGAAATCGGGCAGCCGGAGCGTGGAGGCGGCCATCAGGCTGGCTTCCACCGAGCCCGGTTCGGAAAAATTCTCATTGCTCATTCTTCGTCGTAGGTCACCAGTGTAGGAGCATGCTCAAATAACGAGGCTGAGTTTCAGTCATAAACCAGCTTTATTTGACAGAACACAAGCTCCTAGCATTCTCAAAGCAGGAAAGAGAAAGAATCATACTTCAACCCCCTTTTATACATTTCCAGCATCAGAATTCAAGTCACATGGTGTCTTCAGTCAACATACAGTTACAAAGCATCCCTTTGAAGCTTCACCATTGTCTCTCATTTCTTGATGAACCGGAATACCCTCCGGGGCGTCTTCTGTGGGACAAAGAGACAAATCTCACACTTCCTTGTTACCTCCTGTAGATTTGAGTCCTCAGTCCTTGCAGACGTGACACTCCACAATACACATTCAGTTCTGTCTCTGTGGCAGCGTGAGCCCACAATGTGTGTCGGCCACACTACCCTATTATCCTAACAGAGCACTACGCTCCCAAAATGCTGGATTACTTGTAATACCTAGAATCTCCAAAAGTACAATGGGAGGCAGAGCCTTCAGTTATCAAGCTCCTCTCCTGTGGAACCAGCTGCCAATCTGGATTCAGGAGTCAGACTCGATCTCTGTTTTTAAGAATAGGGTTAAAACCTTCCTTTTTGATATAACCTATAATTAGGGAGGGATCATGTGTCTCTAGTTATGCTGCTAATAGGTTTAGACAGCCGGGGGACCTCCAATAATGCACTGGGCTTCACTCCTTTCATCACTCTCAATGAAATATTTTTGCTGGTCATTAGATGCTGGGATGGGCTCCAGCCCACCCCCACCCTCACCCCCACCCCCACTCCCGTGACACGAAAAGGATGAAGCAGAAGAAGATGGATGGATGACATTAACATCTGTTTGTTCTTTCTCATAGATTGAGTCCCCATCGTGCTGTTTGCTCTCTACTTGTCTGTTCTTCTCATCTTTTCTATCCCCTCACCCCCCAGCCAGTTGCAGCAGATGACTGCCCCTCTCTGAACCTGGTTCTGCTGGAGGCTTCTTCTTGTTAAATGGGAATTTTTCCTCTCCACCATCACCAAGCACTTGCTCACAGGGGATTGGCTGATTGCTGGGTTCTTTCTGCAATTGTGGGGGTTTCCCCTACAGTTGAAAGTGCTATGAGATGACTGTTGTTGTGAAATGGTGCTATATAAATAAAGCTGAATTGAATAGTATGACCATCAGATAATACTGGTCAACACCAAATTTATTGTCTAAGGTTTTTTTTTTAGCTGATTTAGGATAATTTTGATGTGCTGAATCCAAAAATCACATTGGTTTTGCTCAGTCAGGTCAACTTTTTGAATTATGGCCACATGTTTTTTTATACGTTTTTGTTTACATGTACGGGTATTTTTGCTTTATATGATGCAAAATTCTTTTTTATGTCTTGAAATTCTCTGAATTTTGAACAATGATGACATAACGTTCAATTTACATGCACTTACCTTTATATAAAGGTACTTAGTACTGTGACGTTTGCAGGGTTCACACAAAAAGACAATGGAGCAGATGGCTGTGATCAACCAGATTTATTTTGTACACCCCAACCCCCCAACCTGCTTCTGAGCACACAGAGGAGTGGAGGTCATTCCCCCAGACCTCCGTTTGAATCATGGTTACACACACATGGTACATCTTGCCCTAATCCTGCTAAACACTGCTGGGTCATTATAATGCAGTTATAATGACACAGCAGTATAACTCAGAAATAACACATTTAACACACACAGTAACGTTTCAAACTGGCAAAGCATGCTGGGAAATCCCTGCCCCCTTAAAATGGCCCCGACGTTACACTGCCCCCCCCCCCCGGACTGGTTTCTGTCCCCAGAAAATTCAAAGTCCACTTTCAGAAATCCAACGCGAGTCAGCCCGGTGCCAGGGCGGCATGCACGGGCCATCTGAGTCTCGGTCAGAGCATCTGGTTGGGGTAGGGTTCCGGTTTGGCCATCAGCGGGCGGATGGACACATCTGACAGCCTCTGTAGGACCACGCACAGTCCCTTCCCTGGCAGCGGGAGTCCCAGGCCCGCTCCGGCCGACTCCCACCGCTGCCAGTTCTCCCAAGCGGCCGCTGGCCCACGTCCATGCGTCCAGCCCTTGCCGCGCCTGGAAAATGGCCGCATCTTCGTCCTGCTCGCTCCGCTGCGTCGCTCCTGCGCCGAGGGCCTCCGTGACGTCACCAAAAGGAAAAGCATCGAGTGGCGGTAGGACACGCACAGTTCCTCCTCTGGCAGCGGGAGTCCCATGACTCCTACCGCTGCCAGGACCTCCCAGTCGGCCGCTGGCCCGCGTCCAGGCGTCCAGCCCCTGCCGATCCCGAGAAAAGACCGGATCTGTCCTGCTCGCTCCACTGCTGCTGCGCTCCAAAGGCCTCTGTGACGTCATCTGCCGGGGGAAGCATCTGCAGGAGGCGGCTTTTTCCCCGTCCATGCCACCTCGCTCTAATTTAACGTCGGCGAGGGGCCAGTTTGTCGTGCGCTGTGTGCGGGGCAGTACCATGCCATGTACCCTGGCTCTGTGCAGCGGAAGCCGTCCTTCCTCGCGTCGCCACGGCTGTTTCCTTCGTGCACGTGCTGCTGTGATCTGCCGTAGCTCCTCCTCCACTCGCTCTCAGCACGGTGGTTTCCTCTGATGATCAGCGCGGCAGCCAACTCGACCTGGGCCAGGCGGTCATCCAACAGGTTCTCGCCGTTGTAGCGGGGAATCTTGGCCTGCTGCTGGATGGATGAGACTGTCATCTCCCGGTCGATTGCTGCTCCTAATTGCTCTGGAATCGCCAGCCCGTCCTGCCCTGAAAAGGGCGGGAAACGGGGCTGGTTTGCTCTGCTCCGTCCATCGCAGCGAAGCTCTCCGGGGGCCGGCGTCTCAGCTCTATACTCCGTTCCCGGCTGAGCAATGAACCGCTCTGGCCGCTGTACCTCCGCCTGGATCCTCATCTTGCTCCATATCCCACTCCTGACACCAGTGTGACGTTTGCAGGGTTCACACAAAAAGACAATGGAGCAGATGGCTGTGATCAACCAGATTTATTTTGTACACCCCAACCCCCCAACCTGCTTCTGAGCACACAGAGGAGTGGAGGTCATTCCCCCAGACCTCCGTTTGAATCATGGTTACACACACATGGTACATCTTGCCCTAATCCTGCTAAACACTGCTGGGTCATTATAATGCAGTTATAATGACACAGCAGTATAACTCAGAAATAACACATTTAACACACACAGTAACGTTTCAAACTGGCAAAGCATGCTGGGAAATCCCTGCCCCCTTAAAATGGCCCCGACGTTACAGTACTTACCTTTATAAAAAGGTAAGTACTAAGTAAGTACAGGTTTTTACTTAGCACCTGATTGAGAGAAACAGATGTCATTTTCAGGTTCAGCGGTGCAAAACTGTCTTAAATCAGTTGAAAAAACACAGACAACTTACAAAAAAATTATTTTTGTAACCCTGTGTAATCGGTGATGTGTGAGGTGATTTTGGTGACACTGCACTTAATACCTGAGAAGTTACTGAATTTTATTTCAGATAAATATTTACCAAAAATATGAAAAAAGGTTTTTTACCCAAACTAAGTGATGTAGTATGATCATCAGATGATGGATGATGTGTGAGGGGATTTTAATGAAACTGCGCTTATTACATGAGAAGAAAAATAAAGAAAAATCTGTAAAAATGTTTTTTACCAAAACTAAGTGATGCAGTATGACCACCAGATTATGGATGATGGGTGATGTGATTTTGATGAAGCTGTACTTAATACCTGAGAAGTTATTGAATTTTATTTCAAATAAATATTTACCAAAAATATGAAAAAAAAGTTGTTTTTTTTTAACCCAAACTAAGTGATGTAGTATGATCAACAGATGATTGATGATGTGTGAGGTGATTTTGGTGGAGCTGCACTTAACACCTCAGAAGCAATTGAATTTTATTTCCAATAAATATTTCTAAAAAAAATATGAAAAAATTAGTGGTTTTGGACGATTAAAATCTAATAGCGATTAATCTTTTGGAACGTTGAGTTCATCGCAATTAATAACACATTAATCGCGTGTTTTTCCATTCAGATACAGTGTACCTTCAGTTTGTAATTTTTCAAGTTTTTCATACTGTTATAAACATGGGAGTGGACAAACTTGCTTACTTTACCTGCAGATTTTTTAAAGCTCTCAACATACCCAAAGTGACAAAAACTATCCAGTATATTTTCCAGAAATAATATTTCTGGTGCACACCTCGTCATTACGAGCTACAAGCACTAGAAGTGCATAAATCATAAATCATGACTCTTTCTTTGTTTGCTAGCAGCAAGTTCCAGGAAAGCCCTCATGGATACCTCATATCATTAGAAAGCCTAGAAATTGTATTTTCTAAAAATACATATGTTTTTGTGGAAGACGTAGCTCCCGACCGATCAAACGCGAGTTTTCAACCTAGCCAAAATATAAACAAATAGTCTTTTTCCGGGCCATTTTGGTGCACTTCCTACAAATTAAATATAATTTTGAAGGTCGTTCAATACAGAATATGGAAATAATGTTATGCAGCGGATGATAAAAAATAATAAGCAGCGATGAATGCAGGTTTTAAGTGAAGTTTTATTATATCATACCGCCTTCACGGGCTCCGCTCCCGGCGCCGTGCATGCGCGCCGGGAGCAAGCCCAGAGTGCTCTCAGCAGAGAGACACATGAGCCTCTTTTCCACTAGCCCAGCACACCTCGGTATGGCTCGATTCACTTCAGTACGGCTCGGAATGCTTCTTTCTCCATTAGCACGGTGTTTGGCATGGGTGTTGTGCTGGGGTGGGTGGGTTTATAACAGCGAGGCGGTGCCACACTCCCGTGACGTAACGCACGCGACCCAAGCAAAACATTTTTTTTTCCAAAACTTTATTGAGAAGACCCAAGCAAAACATAACACATAGCTGTACAAGGCCACTCCTCGGTCTGTGGATTTTTTCACCGTAAACGCCAAAAAGGACCGCCAGACAAGGGTACAGGCAGCGAGATGAAATATGAATGAATATTTCAATTTAATACTATCCCACTTGTACTTACAAAAACGTGTGAATATTCATAAAAAGCACACACATGAAAGGTAGCACCACAAGCAGTGGGTCACAGCGGTTTTAGGCTACAGCAACACAATTGTGTATCCTTTGCCAATCTGTCTGCTGTTATTTAATGTTTAACAGTTAAGGGATGGATGATTATATGCTCCAAAACTGGAGAAACTCTCTGATAAAAAAGCTGCAACAACACAAGTCACTTTTGTTTTGAATTAACTGCCAAATGACCTAGAAATAATGAGCTGAAACTTGTTTTTATTCGTATTAAATAATGAGACAGTGGCACACTGGCCAACACCAATTTGTATTATTTTTTACATCCTAGGGCATTTTGGATGTACTGAATAAAAAAAATTCATGTTTTTCACCTTCAGGTCAACGTTTGGAACAACAGTATTATTATTTTCCGTTTAGATGATGCTACACTCCTTCTAAAGTATTGTAATTCTCTGAATTTGGAATGCCGATAGAACATTCAATTTACATAGACTTACTTTTTGACTTGTAAGCTTGATCAGTCTCTCCTGCTGCATTTTAAAGTCCAACTGTGCAACTTCTTATAAGCTAACATAAAAAAATTTACCCAAAGTTTAGAACTGTATCATGTGGTGCTAATTTTTTATGATATTTCAATAAAAAGAACAGAAAGCTTACAAAAACATTTGTTTTTTGGTCTAGTTAAAAATTACATTACCTTTACAATGGTTGACCCCTGACAGGATGATCAGCATCATTTTCATCAGACTAGGCAATGGAATTTCTATGCAATTATACTGTTTTATAATTCAGTGTTATAACAGACAAACCACACTTTCCAAAACAATTCCATTTTATTATATACAAAATATTAAAATAAAAAAAACTTTGCAACACAACATGAAGGTTAATCGACATTTTATACACGCCGACCACTGAGTGCCTCTCCCAGCTTCCCAAACTGGGTCAGGAAGGCTCGGTTGAATGAAGCCGTCTCTGCCAGGTCCTGGGATACCCTCGCGTTTTCTGCAACCTCATTTAAATGTTGCAAATATTTATCATTGAATACATTTTGTGCCTGGTGGCGGGACAGATTCACATTGGAGAATCCGGGCAGGCTGGCGCGGCGGACGCGTGGATTCTACAAGGAAAATGCACACAATAAAATACAGCATGAAAGTGCAAGATATACAGAAAAGACAATAGTTTTTAACAAGATTACATAAGCTTATTTCAGCGTATTGTTCACATGAATAATTAAAAGAAAAGCGAGTCCGCAGTGTGCTGCGATAAAGCAGCGATCATCATCCACAAATGAACAGCTTTTTTATTGCATAAATAAACTGAGCGTCTTACCGAATATATTTGCGAAAAAACGCACAATAAAAAAAAATTAAAACTCACCGTTAAAGGACTCCGATGTCGAGACATCCCGGTATATTTTTTCATTCCGGGTGGCTCCGTCTAACTCGCGCTGGATACGTTCGTCTGACAAGCAGTGAGCAGACACTGCAGCTCCTTATTGGTCCATGGGACACCCTTATTACACGAAGCCATTTTTGATAGAGAATAAATGAAAATAGCACAGCAATACACTGAAAAGAAACCGCCAACAGTGGTTGCGCGCTGAGTAATGGCGGTCGTCTAGATTCTTTTTTTTCTTTTTTTTTTTTTTCAAAAACTTTATTGAGAAGGTCGTGAAGATTCGGTAGAAGAGGAGGAGGAGAGGGGCGGTTACAACCTGACCAATCAGCGCCGGTTATGACCTGACCAATCAGCGGCGACCAGTCTGTTAACGTCACAACACGGCCCAGCTCAGCACTGCTGTACCCTGCCCTTCAGCGGGGCTGAGAATCGCGGCTGTTAAACCGTGTTGGGGCTTGTGGAAAAGCGTACAAAGCGTGCTGAGCAGTCCCGTGTCGCGCTAAAGCGTGCTAGTGGAAAAGGCCCTAATGTGTCTGCAGCGGCAGCTGAAGAGGGAGTGGAATTGAGAGGCAGATTTACAGCACAATGCAGCATATATACTCAACTCAGACAATACATCAAAGACCTTCACAGCAGTCAATCTGGGCATTTGCATATCAGAGGTACAGACAGGATGCATGAACACAATGCATGGATGACACTTTAACCTCACAGCTGTAAACGCAGCATGCAGCGGAAAAAAACCCAGGAGTGCGAGCTGACTGTCTCTGTGTGTTGTGGGGGGGTTGAATCAACCCGCTACACCGCTCCCCCCCAGAGGGCACGGCAGGGGGCCGAGACCTCGATGTTGCAGTTTGGGCAGCGAGCAGGGAAAAGCTCTGTGCAGGTGGAGGGGGAAGGGGAAGGGGGGTAGTACGTGCTGACTGGGCGGGGTGAAATCGTTCGGGCCGCGCCAAAAATTGTTTGCTGCTCCGCGATGTTGAGGGGCTGTCCCGTTGAACTTGTGGAAATCACCAGAAGAAAAATTAGTCTCTGACTCCTCTCGTGGCCATGAAGAAAAGCAGGAGCGGCTGTAAGAAAAAAAAAAAAAAGAAACAAAAGCAGAGGGACTGGCGTGTTGGCTTTAGGTGCAGGAGCAACCCCAAAGCCCCCCGGGAACAGCTGACGGCTGAAATCCCTTTGTGCCGTGGCTGAGACCATAAAATCCAGTGAGCAAGCTGCGGGCCTCAGGTGTACAAGCAAGCCTGAAGGGCCAGTGTGCAGCAGAAGGAAGGCGGTCAGTGAAGCCATTATTGTCCCGTGCGTGGTGTGCCGTCCTCGTAACTCCCCGGTGCGCGCGCGGGGGTTCCGTGCTTGGTTGGGCCGCTGGAGTGGCGAGTCAGGGTGCAGAATCTTGGTGGAGATCGGCGCAGACGGCGCCGATAATATCCAGGTTGAGCTGTGGCTGCAGATTGGCCATGGTGCGTTGGAGCGGTGAGAGGAAATAGACGATCTTTTGTCCCTCGGGCTCATGCAGATGCATTGGAGCGGTGGGAGGGAATAGACGATCTTTGTTCTTCAGGCTCGGGTAGATGAGTAGGATCGCTGAGAGGGAGGAGCGGCGGTGCGAGGGAGAAAACGTTCTGTGTCCCTTGGCTGGTCCAGCGTGGACGTCCCGATCTCAGGCGAGGGTCGCGCCATGACATTTTCTGCAGTTTTCCCGGTCATGGGTGACGTCCGGAGAACAGCTCACCTGTGTTGGCTCCGCGTCGAGGTCTCCCTGAAGCCGAAGGGAGAGCGGCTCGTTTGCGTCAGGCTGCTGTGTTCGCTGGCAGCGTGTTCTTTTCAGCGTCGGGTCATGGTGCGTTGGGACGGCAAGAGGGAGGAGACGTCTTGTGTCCCTCGGCCGGTTCAGCGTGGATGTCCAGACCGGAAGGCTGCGTCGCACAAAACGTGTGCGTCTTCGGGGTCACCAGTGCAGCGGATGATAAAAAATAATAAGCAGCGATGAATGCAGGTTTTAAGTGAAGCTTTATTATATCATACCGCCTTCACGGGCTCCGCTCCCGGCGCCGTGCATGCGCGCCGGGAGCGAGCCCAGAGTGCTCTCAGCAGAGAGACACAATGTGTCTACAGCGGCAGCTGAAGAGTGAGTGGAATTAAGAGGCAGATTTACAGCACAGTGCAGCATACATACTCAACTCAGACAATACATCAAAGACATTCACAGCAGTCAATCTGGGCATTTGCATATCAGAGGTACAGACAGGATGCATGAACACAATGCATGGATGACACTTTAACCTCACAGCTGTAAACGCAGCATGCAGCGGAAAAAAACCCAGGAGTGCGAGCTGACTGTCTCTGTGTGTTGTGGGGGGGTTGAATCAACCCACTACAGTTACATCAGTTTTTAAAATGTCCTCAAAGTGATTCATTTTGCCAGCACGAGCCATTTGTTTACAGTGTTAGCATCTTAGCAGCGGTGCAAAGAAACAGAGCTACTATCGCGCTCATGACGACACCCCAACGTGCTACACAACGGCAAGGGAGTGAATGGACATTCCGAAGACAGCTTGAGAAATTTTTTTTTTAGACTGGTACTCACCACCATTGGACCTGTGGGGATGAAAACAGGTGAATTTCTGTCCATCTCAGCAGATGGAGATCAGCTATAACATAGCGTGGAGCTAGTAGCTACGAGCTAGCTAGCTTCCACAGAAGAACAAGCTAATGAAGTTTTGGAGGAGGCTGTAACAGTTATGCAGGTGAGAGCTCCAAGAAATAATGTTGTAAACTTAAACATGACAGCACTTTGGTGATAACCATGGCTGTAATCAAGCTTGTCTGCATGGTGCGCACAGTGCCAGTGGTCACAATGGCCTTGCTACGGAGAGCGGCTAGGCCAAAAAGTACTTCTTCTTCTTCTCTCAGTTACGGGCGGATAGCAAACAACTGAAAGGTGCATACCGCCACCTACTGTAAACAGTGTGTAACATTGTCATCTGAGCCCGACCCCTAAAGTCTATGACTTAATCCTGTGTTATTTTAAAAAGAGAAAAGAGGGACTTCCGGTCTGGACGCCATGGCGACTGCAGCTTAACACTGAAACTCTCAGACCCAATCCAAGAAAATACCTTGAAAATCAAACTTAACGGATTTTTGGAGGAGTGAAAATCAAAAGACAAAATCATCATGTCTAAAGGAAAACAGAAGAAACTGAAATTTTCCAGGCCAGGACACGTATCAGCCGGAGAATCTGAACTGGAAGATCTCCGTTCAGAAGACGAGGAACTGGTTGTAGCTAACAAAAAGGTTAGCTTAAAATCGCTTTTTGAAGAGCTACGACGATTTCGCCGAGAGGTTACGGCCGAATTTCGGGAATTCAGAAACGAATTGAAAAGGACAAACAGCAGAGTGGACCAGGCCGAGAACCGAATCTTGGAAGCAGAGGAACGAATAAAAGTGCTCGAAGATTCTGTGCTGGACCTACGCAAAAGACAAGCATCTATAGAGGCTAAGCTAACCGACCAAGAAGGAAGACAGAGAAGAGACAATATAAGAATTCATGGTCTGATAGAAGGAGCCGAAAACGGTTTTAACTCAATGGCAGAATGCGTGGAATCTTTACTAAGAGAGAAATTGGATATTCCACAAACCACCGACTTGAAGATAGAAAAGGCACATCGTTCATTAGCCGCTAGGCCAGCGGCGGAAGCGCCCCCACGTTCGGTGTTGGTAAGATTTTCCAATTTCAAAATAAAACAAGAGGTTGTAAGACTGGCTTGGCAGAAAAAAGGATTTATGCACCAGGAGAGAAAAAGTCTTCGTGGAACACGATTACGCCCCAGAGGTCCTTAAAAAGCGCAGGGAATACAATGACGCCAAAAAGGTACTACGTGAGAAGAAACTGCGCTTTCAGACGCCATTTCCTGCGAAGTTAAGGGTCTTCTACGGCGAAGAAACATGTCTCTATAATTCGGCGGAAGAAGCAACAGCTGACATGGCGAGAAGAGGGCTCCCGGTAACGGTATTTAAACCCGCAGCAGACCCCAGTGAGAAGATCAAAAAGCAAACATGGACAACACAGAGACCTTCAAAATCCACGGGCCAGCAGCGGGAAACCCAGCACCAGAGCGTCGCAGATAAACTGTCCGTTTTCAGATTGGAATAGCGACCATTTTTTTTTTTTTTTTGAGTCAATCTGCACATCCAACCCCCCCTCATACAAGGTAACAAACATTAAAGGAGATGCGTATTCAGCATGTGATAAAACATTTCATGGAACAGTCATAATATTTGAAACAAGTCTTTTTAAAAAAAAAAAAAAAAAACTTGTTAAAATAGAAATGTGACAATAATCCACATGTTCTCCTCACACTAACAAATACTGTTTTTGCGTGAATGTTTGCTGTGATGGGGGTGGGAGGGTGCACACAATTTCACAGGGTATAGGCATAAAGGGAAAAAAAAAATCATTACAAGTTCGGATTGGGATCTGAAACTCACGTTAAAAGCATGGGACAACTTACAGGGGTAAGAGAGGGCCCTCAACACGTAACAGAGTTTGAGGAATTTCCCTCAGAGCCTACACTCCATCAAGGCTCTTCCAGGGTCTTTAAAAAGACCCCAGCTCAGGAAGTTCTTTTGACAGTTTTTTGTTTTAAAGTTTTATACACTATGTTCTTAATGTTTTTCTTGTTCTTAATGTTCTTTCAGTTTCTGAGTAGCACAAAAGAGGGCCACCACACAGTTATACTAAACAAAACAACACAATGGAGAAACAGGGTGTAACCAAAATAATTTCATATAATGTAAAAGGAATCCTGAATCCAGTTAAAAGATCCAAGATTCTAGGCAAAATGAAAAAAGACAAAGCAGGAATAATATTTTTACAAGAAACCCACCTAACAGACGTGGAACACACTAAACTCAGTAGACAAGGGTTTAAAATGATCTCTTCATCTTCATATAAGTCAGGGAGGAGGAGGGGAGTAGCGACATTGATATCAACCAAAATTACATTTGGAAAAAAAATCAGAACACAAAGATAAAGAAGGGAGATACAGTTTGGTAACTGGGCGGCTAGAGGGAGAAGATATCACCCTGCTGAATGTGTATGCTCCCCCAGGGGCTAACTGGAAATTTTATAAATATGTATTTGACCTAATGATAACTAAAGCTCAAGGTTTAGTGATATGTGGTGGGGACTTCAATCTTAGACTGAATCCATACTGGGATGCTTCTGGTAATTCCCCACATCAAAATAACACCCAAAGCAGGAAGACTCGGATGCTACTAAAAGAAATGGGAATCTGTGATGTGTGGAGGGAACTCAACCCCAGTGTAAAAGACTATACATTTTACTGAACTCCACATTCATCTTACTCAAGGATTGACTATTTTTTTATGTTTAATAGAGACATTGGAAGAGTAGAAACATGTAAAATAGGACTGATGGATCTCTCTGACCACAGTCCGATCTACATGGACTTAAATATCCAAAAATACACAAATAATACATTTTCTTGGAGGTTAAATTCAAATGTCCTGAAAGGACCATTGAAAGATGAATTGGAATCAGATATTCTCAGATATTTGGAAGAAAACGATAATGGAGAAGTATCCCCTTTAATACTGTGGGATGCATGCAAAGCTGTAATAAGAGGAAAGATTATTGCAAAACTGGCAACCCAAAAGAAACTAAGACAAGAAAAACTATCCACATTAGAGTCAGAACTTAAGAACCTAGAAAAAGAACACAAAGGCAACACTCATTCTACTGACTCGCTCAAGATTAAGGAAATTAAAAACCAAATAAATGAGATCTACACAATAGAAATCCAGAGGAAACTTACATTTTTGAAACAAAAATACTATGAAGCAGGCAGTAAATCGGCAAAATTGCTAGCCTATAAATTGAGGAAACAACAAACAGAAAGAGCAATCTACAAAATCAGAGACCCAGTATCAAAGGAAATAAAATTCAGAATTCAGGATATTCTTAAAAGCTTCGAGAATTACTATAAGAACTTATACTCCCACAAAAAACATAAAAACGCATCCGAGGCATTCCTAAACACATTAAACCTTCCCCAACTTACGGAGTCACAAAATAAAACACTACTGTCAGAAATACAACCTAAAGAATTGGAAAAAGCAATTATGAAACTTAAAGCTAACAAATCCCCAGGAGCAGATGGCTATACAGCAGAGTGGTACAAAACCTTTAAACAGCAACTATCTCCTCTCCTCCTGAAAACATTTAATTATGTCCTTCACACAGGGGAAATTCCCCCCTCCTGGAGAGAAGGGGTCATTGCAGTTATACCTAAACCTGAAAAGGATAAACTAGAGTGCTCCAACTACAGACCAATCAGTGTATTAAATCAGGACTATAAGCTTTTTACCATTATCCTTGCCAAAAGGTTAGAAAATATACTGACAGACCTAATTCATTTAGACCAAACAGGTTTTATAAGACAAAGACAGACACAAGACAACATTAGACGCACTTTACACATAATTCATCATATAAAAAAATATAACTTAAATGCAGTCATATTGGGATTAGATGCTGAAAAAGCATTTGATTCGGTTGACTGGTCTTTTCTATATAGAATCTTATCCAGTTTCAATTTTCATAACAACTTCATTAGAACTATACAAGCATTATATAAAAAACCAACAGCTAAAATAAGGATTAACGGTAATTTATCATCATCTTTTGAACTGGAAAGAGGATGTCGTCAGGGCTGCCCCCTGTCTCCACTGCTCTTTGCAATCTTCATAGAACCTCTGAGCCAATGGATAAGACAAAATCAAAAAATTCAAGGTATACACTGGGTCAGAAGGAACATAAAATAGCACTCTTTGCTGATGACATTTTAATATACCTAGGGCAGCCGGACACTTCTTTACCAGAACTAACCTCAGTTTTTTCAGAGTATGGAGATTTATCGGGGTACAAATTAAACATGCATAAAACCCAAATTTTAACATTCAACTATGACCTAAATCATTATTCACTAAGCAAACTCAAAACTAACTGGGAGTCGGAATCTATGAAATATCTGGGGGTCAATATCCCGAAACAACTCAACAAAATTATATCACTAAACTATGATCCACTGGTGACAAAAATAAAATCTGACCTAGCAAGATGGAATATGATACCATTCTTGGGTACTGCACAAAGAATTGAAGCAGTCAAAATGAATATACTTCCACGTCTTCTATACCTTTTCCAAACAATACCGGTAGAACCTCCAAAAAAAACATGGCAGGAGCTGGACAGAAGGATCTCAAGATTCATATGGCAGGGCAAGAGACCTAGAATCAGATATAGAACCTTACAGCTAAACAAAGACAAAGGTGGGCTTGCGCTGCCAAATATCAGGGACTACTTTAAAGCCGCACAAATTAAAACTTTAGTAGAGATATGTAACCCAGTCTACACTGCACAATGGAAGGAGATCGAAAGCCAAATAACAAGTGACATCCCCCTACAGGCGATAATAGGGAACAATGCCTTACCTAAGCTTTTGATTAACACTAACCCGTGGATAGAGACCCCGCTAAAAATTTGGTTTAAGATAGTCAGAGAGAATCAAACTAAAGAGCCCTATCGACTTCTGCAATGGATTGCCTATGATCAAGACTTTACTCCTAATAAAACAGACACCAGATTTAAAAAGTGGAAGGAGAAAGGGCTGATAAAATATTATGATTTTTTTTAAAGGGCAAATTTTAAGAAGTTTTGAAGATTTGAAAAAACAAGGTCTAATAAATCAAGACCTTTACAGGTTCTTCCAGCTTAGACACCACATAAACAATATACTTAAAAAGGAGGATTTGGAAAGGGCCCAGTCAGGTGTTCTGAAGGTCTTCTTAATGGCATATAAAGGGATCCCGGGGATCAGATACATTTCTAAAATATACCAAGGTCTTCAAGACTTAAAAGGAGACAACACATCATATATAAAAGAGAGATGGGAAAAAGAGGGGAATTTCACTTTACAACTGGAAATATGGGAAAAGCTAAATAAACAGCAATGGAAAAGTACCTCATCCCTGCAGTGGAGAGAATTTGGATGGAAAAACTTGGTAAGATTTTTCAGAACACCTGCACAAAACAAATTTACCCATAAGGGATTGAACTGTTGGCGCTTGTGTGGTGAAAAGACTGCAAATCATTTTCATGTGTTTTGGTCATGCCCAGTTATCCACCAATATTGGACCAATGTACAGACAATATTGGGGAAAATATTTAAAATAACAGTTCCCTTTTCTTTTGTAACTTTGTATTTGGGTTTACTACCGGACTCACTGGAAAGACGAGAAGAAAAATATTTATTCAATGTTTTAATATTGGCAAGCAAAAAAGCTCTAACTAAAAAAATGGATGTTGAAGGACTGTCCTACACCTGAAGATTGGATTAACGTGATCCAAGACATTTACTCGATGGAAAAGTTGACATTCGCACTGAGACAGGACATGGATGGGTTCATGAACTTTTGGCAACCCTGGATCGCATATGTGTCTTCCATTAGATCTAATCTTTGACAAATACCATTTCAATAATGGTTCCGCTCTTTGTTCCAATGCTACTCAGATGCTCTTTTACTTTTATTTACTTACTTTTTCTTTTTGTTTGTTTTTTGCTGGTTTGTTTGTTTGTTTGTTTTTATTTTATTCTCTTTAATTTCACTTTTTCTTTCACTTTAAAAAAAAAGGGGTGTTGTAATAATTATTCTTCCAATGTTGTCAGATATCAGAAAATAAGAGAACATGTGATGAAAATGTAAACAATGCATTGCTGTAACGACCTGTATACCCTTTACAAAAACTTAAATAAAAAAAAGAGAAAAGAGCCCTTCTCGTGATTCTTATTGCCTCTCTATCTCCATCTGTTCCCAGAGTCCCAGTTAAATCCCATTCCCTACCACCCTCTCGAACTTCATTTTCCATTATCTGTCTTTCATTTCCGTATTTGTCACAGTGTAATAAGATGTGCTCGACATTTTCTTTTACTCCACATTCTCTACATTTGTCACTTTCGCTTTTCCCCATGGTGAATAAAGTGTCGTTTAAACCTGTGTGATCCAGTCTGAGTCTTACCATAATGACGTCTTCCCTCCTTTTGGTTGTTATGAAATTCTTTATTGCAATAGATTTTTGTATTTTGTAATACGATCTACCTTTATGATCTTCATCCCATCTTTTTTTGCCATAGCTCAGTTCCTTTTTTTCTTGATTACTGCTTTCCCTTCACCTTTTCCAAGAGACAATGGTATAGTTATCTCTTTCCCAAGTGCACTTGTTGCTAATTTGTCTGCACAGTCATTCCCTTTCAACCCTTCATGTGCAGGGACCCAACAAAACTGAACTTCTCCACCACCCCTGTGTACCCTAAATAAACTGTGATATAGCTCAATCATCAAGTCTTCCCTTGTAGATTTTAGTGTCCGTATGGTTTTTAGCACTGCAAGTGAGTCCCTGCACACCACCACCCGGTCTGGTCTGACCTCCTCCACCCACTGCAAAGCAATAATTATTGCCACTATCTCTGCTGTAAACATGGATGTATTGTTGGAGGGTCTTTTTGCAATGGTCACTTTAAATTCTGGGATGTATACTCCAACTCCAACAGAGCCCTCTTTATTCTTTGAACCATCAGTATAGAGCTGTAAGAAGTTATAGTAATTGTTCCTGAGGTAAATGCTTGTTTTAACACCAACTTCACTCATATGCCAATCCTTTTTCCTCAGTAGCAGACGAGCGTCTACTTCTATTCCCGGAAACAGCCAAGGTGGAACATTACTCACTGCACTGGTGTTAGCTATATCAATAGTGTGCAGCCCATACATTCTGGTCCTTCTTTCAATTGTCAACCCAAACCCATGTCCCTGGAAATTAAAGTATTCCCAGCAGTCTTGTAGTGTTGGTTTTGAAATATTTGCTTCGTCACTTCCTTTCAGCTTGACCCAGTATGACAATGCGAGTTTATCTCTTCTCAAATCCATTGGCATTTCTCCTGCTTCTATTAAAACTGCATTGTTTGGTGTTGTTTTGATGGCTCCAATGCACAGGCGAAGCGCTCTATGCTGCATTCTGTCTATTTTTTCCAGAGTCGTCTTTGCCGCTGCTCCATAAATCATGTGACAGTTGCATTAGTGCTCTGTAAATGTCAATTAATGCCTGTTTATCTGCACCCCATTTGTGTCCAGCTACAGCTTTTATGAGATTAATGACTTTTTTGCATTTTGTCTCCAAATTTTCAACATGAACTCTCTATGTGTATGCACTATCAAACCACAATCCTAGATATTTGAACTCACTGACTTTCTCTGTTAGTTGATTATATAATATTAATGGTTCTGTACCAGTTCTGTGTTTTTTTGTGAAAGTCATATAGCGGGTTTTACTGTTTGAAAATTTAAATCCCCAGTCATATGACCACATTTCCACTTTCTCCATTGCTTTCCTGATGTTTTTGAACACAAATTTCTCATTTCTTCCCCTCGTCCATATGGCTCCATCATCTGCATATAGTGCCGTTTTGATGGATCCCTCTTGATCCTCAAACATATCATTAATCATTATATTGTAGCACCGTGGGAGAGCCAGATTTCTAGCATCTCAGACAATAGACAGTGGATAAGCATGGGAGATCAAAGAGCAAGAGGCTCCTGGTGGGATAGCAGGAAGGAGTCAAGGATGTAGGGGGTTGAATGCAGTGTGATGCAAATGTCCTGTTGTGTGTGATGTAATGCCATGAAACTTAAGAGGAGAGTCTCTGATAAAAAGTTCATTCTGTTCTGTGCTCGAGAGATGTTAGTGTGCAATAAATCATTTGAAATGAATCTGCCTGTGATTTCACACACTCCACAATATTGAGTAAAACAAGGCTTAGCACACTCCCCTGAGGAACACCATTTTCTATTTCATTCATTAGAAACTTCTGATCCTACTTTAACCCTAATTGTCCTGTGTATTAAAAAATCCATTATCCAATTATACATCCTACCACCAATGTCCATTTTATTCAATTTCATAAGAAGACCGTCCCTCCACAGTGAGTCATAAGCCTTTTCAATATCCAGATAAACTATAACCATTACTTCTTTCATTTTGAGAGTCTTTTCAATATCATTACTTACCCTAACTAGAGCATCCACTGTGGATCTTCCTCTTCTAAAACCATTCTGATAGTCATTTATTAATCGTTTTTGCTCTAATACATATGAGAGTCTGTAAACTAACACCTTCTCCATCCATTTCCCTAAATATGACGTTAATGTAGTTGCCTGTAGTTGCCTGTAGTTGCCTGGATGAGCTGGATCTTTCCCTGGCTTATTACATAGTAAAATTACAGCCTTTTTCCAACCACTTGGGATAACCCCCTCCTTCTGTCTGTCTCAGACTCTGTTAGCATCAGCATTGGATCACCCCAGGGCTGTGTACTTTCCCCACTACTCTTCTCCCTTTACATCAACTCCTGCACCTCCTCCCACCAGTCTGTTAAGCTGATTAAGTTTGTGGACGACACCACCCTCATCGGGCTCATCTCCAACGGCGACAAGTCCACCTACAGGGAAGAGGTGGCCCAGCTGGTGTCCTGGTGCAGCCACAACAACCTGCAGCTGAATGCTCTGAAGACAGCGGAGATGATTGTGGACTTCAGGAAAGTCACAACCCCTCTGCCCCCCCTCACCATCACAGGCTCTCCCATCACCATTGCAGATTCCTTCCGCTTCTTGGGCACCACCATCACCCGAGACCTCAAATGGGAGCCAACCATCAGCTCCCTCATCAAAAAGGCCCAGCAGAGGATGTTCTTTCTGCGGCAGCTGAGGAAGCTCAAGCTACCCACCAAGATGTTAGTGCAGTTCTACACGGCCATCATCGAGTCCATCCTCACCTCCTCCATAACTGTGTGGTATGCAGGAGCCACTGCCAGGGACAGACTAAGGCTGCAGCGCGTCGTGCGCACTGCTGAGAAGGTGATAGGCTGCGAGCTCCCATCTCTCCAGGACCTGTACATCTCCAGGACCCGGAGGCATGCTGGCCGGATCATAGCCGATCCTTCACATCCTGGTCACGTATTGTTTGCTCCCCTCCCCTCAGGTAGAAGACTTCGGTCCATTCGGACTAAAACCTCCCGGCACATGAACAGCTTTTTCCCCTCTGCCATCAGACTGCTGAACATTAAGTGACTTTTTGACTCTCGTGCACTATGTACAGCAGCTCAACCAGACTCACGTCATTCATCACTGTTTTCTGTTGCATTATCGACTGCACTATGTGGTACTTCACATTATCTGCTACTTGCTAATTTTTTAAAACTGCCTTGACTAGTACTACTCATTATTACTAGTATTGTTATTATTATTATTATCATTATTACTTATTATTACTTATTTTTCTACACTTATTGCACGTTTTCAGTCCTTTAGTTTTTTAGTTTATCTCTTTTTCTCATCATGTTTTTAATGTTGCAGCATGGCATCGAGACAAATTCCTAGTTTGTGTACTACATGAACAATGGCAATAAATCTGATTCTGATTCTGATTCTGATTCTGATTCTTCCATATCCTGTTAAACAATTTCAGCACCAGTTGCACTGACTGCATAGGCAACTGCCGGAACATAGCATAGCTTAACTGATCATATCCTGGAGCTGTGTATCCACTATCTTGCAAAGCTCTCTTAAGCTCTGACATTGTGAGCTCGAGGTCTAGCACAGCCATGTCCTCTTTCACTTCATTTTTTAAGTTAGCATTTTCTCTGAGTTTATGCTGCCTTTGCTGTCTATGACTCTCACCAAGATGGTCTCCTCTATGCACTGCTGCAAATGCTCTACCTAGGACTTTTGCCTTTTCTTTGTCTGGTACAGCCATCTTGTCCCCATCCACTAAAGCTGGAATTTTAACTGATACCCTTTTCCCACTCATTTTTTTTTTAAACATTCCCCAGACATCACCTAGTTCTGTTTTCCTACCAAGGGTGGAACAAAATTCTCTCCATGTTGACCTTTTCCTGTTTTTAATAATCCTTCGAGCTACTGCCCTTTTCTTTTTATACTCTATTAAGTTTTCACTAGTCATATTCTTCCTCAGCTCTCTGAATGCCTTGTTTCGCTCTTTTATTGCAATACTACATTCGTCATTCCACCAGGGTACAACCTTCTTCCTACCCTGTGTTGTTTTCTTAGGTATACTTGCTATTGCAGCATTCAGAATATGATTGGTTACCTGATTTGAACACTCTTCTACTCCACCTTCTGATGTTACCAAATGACACGATTGATCACAGTATTGGCTAAATTTTCCCCAATCTGCCTTGTCAAAACACCATCTTGTAAAACACCTTCCCTCTTGTACACATACTTCAGTTTTATTGACTGTAAGTATTAGGAAGTGATCACTTCCCATAGTTGTCCTGTTCATAACTGTCCATTCACAGGTGCTCACTAAAGAATCAGATACCAGAGTCAGGTCAATACATGAGGATGTGTCCCTATGCACATCCACCCTGGTACTTCCACCACTGTTTATACAAATTAACGATCTTTCATCTAACATCTCTTCCACAACATTTCCATTGTTATCTGTATGTGTGCTTCCCCACAAGCTATTGTGGGCATTAAAGTCTCCACACCATACCTCTTTCATATGCCCTTCCCCTGCCATAACACTGAAAATATCTGCTGTTAACTTCCTACATGGGTTGTAATAATTAATCAGCTTAATATTTCCTTGTCCATTTGGCCTACATATTTCAATAATATTACACTCTATATCCTCAGGGGAGGGAATCACCCTATACGCCAGGCCATCTTTAATGAAAGTGGCACATCCTCCTCCATATACAGTGTTAATTCTATCCTGTCTGATTGGAATAACAAAATCAAAGTGAGGTTGAAGCCATGTCTCCTGTACACACACTACCTGTGAAACAACTTCTAGTTCGTAAAGATACTTCTTGAGTTCTTGTCTATTTGCTATAAGACTCCTCACATTCCACTGTAGTATGTGTAGTACCATAATTAAGGCCTTGTTTCAGCATGTGCAGTCTCCCCAGTTTCAGCTTTCAATAAAGCATGAATCTGGTCAGCTGTGATATCTTTCCCATCTAGGAAGCTTTCTGCTGCTTCCACAATGGTTTTGATTCTGTCACTTTTCTTCTTTAGCTGTGCAGCAACATTCATTGTGTGGCAGATAAAAGCTATAAAGTTTGTCCTCTTAACTATCAATGTGCCATCATCCATTTTGCATTTGTGAACACAAACATTCCTTGCAGCTGCACAATCCTGTGCTTGCGTGGGACCCGTTGATTGCTGGGCTTCCATTTGAACTGAACTTCTTTGAGGAAGGCCTGCTGTGTTTCTGTCTATTCCTGCCTCTCTAACTGTCTTTAGAGCTTCCGCATACAAGATTTTCTTAGTTATTCTGATTTCCTGGACTTGTCTAGCTTCCCTCTGCACAACACATCCTCCATATGCAGCACTGTGCTCACCTCCGCAGTTGCAACACTTTACTTTGGCGTCCTTGTCATGTTTACCATATTCATGCTCCCCTCCACATCTAGCACATCTTAGCTTTCCCCTACATTGCTGAGCAGTGTGACCCATCCTTTGACATTTGTAGCACCTGAGTGGCTTTGGGACATATTCTCTGACACTGAAATACATGTATCCTGTTAGGACTGATTTAGGGAGTGTTTCCTCAAACTGAATCATGACAGACTGTGTGTCCTTCAGCAAACCTTCTTTTTTACTCTGTAGCCTTTTCACATCCTTCACCTTTCCTCCTTGGATCTCATTTTTCACTTCTTCCATAGACATGCACAAAGGGACACCTGATATAACTCCCCTCAAGTTAGCTGTCGCGCCAGGAACATGCGCCTTCATTTGTTCTCCGTTTAGACATGTCATTGTCAGTATTTTCTCTTGCTGTTGTTTACTTGTGGTATGAATTAACAGCCGGTTATTCTTCAAGAACTTTGCAAACCTAACTCTCCCAATTTCTTTCTCAATTGCTTTTGTTAGCTTAACCGGGTGATAGTGCCCCCCACCCTGAGTGAACTCAATGACAACCTTGCAGTCATTCCCTACATCCTCAAACTGCCATCCATTTTGGCCAGTTCGTGTTTTCTTCGCATTGTTACTTCCTCCCGCATCACTCTCATCTGACCCACTTCTAAGTCTTGGTGCCCCTCTAACTGCTCTTTTCCGGCCCCCAGGCCTGGATAGTGTCCAGCCCACCTCATTGTTATCATACCCATCAGAGCTAGATGCCGTAATGTTACAGACAGCGTACAGTTTTTGCTATCCGCCACAAACAAATCAATCCTACCGCCAGCCGAACATAGACGTAAATGCGGTCCCAATCTTCTTCTTCTTCTCTTCGACGCCTTCCAGTCCTCCCGGTAGTGTCCAAAGTCACACTTCTTCCTTGTATACTGTTCTGTTCCTTTCTTTTAATCCATCAGAAATAAAGATTTACTCTTAAAAAAAAGGTCTGGCTGAGTAAACACAGGTCTAGTAGGGACAGAAAGAATATCACTCTATAAAAGCAAGAAATCTCTGTGTGTCGCCAAAAAGTACTGTTTGCACTTTCTGCCTTTAACTGCCATTAGCCGCGATCACAAAATTTGTCACCATTAAGGGGGGCACCGCGTTAACGGGCGATTAACGCGATAACACCAGCACCACTAGAAAAAATGTTTTTATCCAAATTAAGTGATGTGGTATGATCATCAGATGATGGATGATGTGTGAGGTGATTTTGGTGAAGCTGTACCTAACACCTGAGAAGCTAGTGATTTTTATTTCAAATAAATATTTCCAAAAAATATGAAAAAATGTTTTTTACCCAATCTAAGTGATGTAGTATGGCCATCAGATGATGGATGGTGTGTGAGGTGATTTTGGTGAAGGTGCACTCAGTTGTTAAGAAGTTTTTAACTATCATTTCTAATAAATATTTCCCTAACCTATGATATTTTTGGCACTCCAACTAACAAGTGTTACTGACAGGAGACCCCTAGGGGGTGGGCAGGATTTAGTGGCACTAACCTTGATGATGCTGAAATTTAATCCTAATAAATATTCCCAAAAGCTATGAAAAAGTTCTTTAATCCAGACTATGTGTTGTAGTCTGTTTAGAAGAAGATGGATTGCATGTGAGGTGATTTTGGTGAAGCCACACTTTGTAAACTTCAAGTTATTGAATATTTTTTAAATAAATATTTCCCCAAACTATGAAAAATAAAATTTATGCAAACTCAGCATTGTAGTCTGACAAAAAAATTAAGCAATTGACATATGAACTGATTCTGGTGACGTTACACCTTATGATCATGACAGTATTTAATTTTAAATTGTTTTTTTTTCCTTGGAGTTGCAATTTGCAAACGGTCCCTGCACATTTGTTTCTCTGATGGCAGCTCATAGACACCAATCTAGTTGCTGGAGCTCAGAGGATGGCTATTTTTAATGAAAATGAGGTTGTAGCTCATTGTCCACTTTAGCAAATGTATTAGATTGGTGTGGTTTCTGTTTTAACAATGTTTTGTTCAGGAATTATTGATCCGCTAAGTCCGAATCTGTGAATATCTTGCCAACTTTACTGAAGTAATCAGTTATGGCTCAGTTTTGTCGAAGTTAAGAGCACGCTGAAGAATGCTGAAGCATGCTGGTATACAGCGTTGTTTGCCGAGCTCCTCTAAAAGTAATTTTCAGCATGCTGAAAATTTTCCGTATCCAGCGTATGGCTGATAACGTCTCACATTCACGGAGCAAATGGCACATTTGCAGCACTGGTTCACAGAAAAAACCTGTACAGAGCTCTCTGCCTGCAGCGCATATGCGCATGCGCACGAACACACACACACACACACACACACGGGACCTGTTGGGGTCTTTTACATTTAACTTAAAGGCCAAATGTCACGTAACAGGGTACTTTAAATGTCTTGAAACTAGATATAAAAGGGAACCGATCCGTTCGGGTCTTGGTGCATATGCTTCAGTAACATCGGAATATTCGTTAATTTAAAACTGCCGCGCTTGGCCTGACACGGCCCCTGGAATCGCCTGGGGAAGAAGGCGGAAGTGACGAAATAGATTGTACCCTAGTTTGATGCTTGGGGTATTTCGATTGATTGTTTATATGGAGACTGGAAGGTTGAAGTGAGCAACAAGAAAGAAAAAATTGGATATTTCACCCATACCTTAAAACGGGACTATCAGGGACAGCTGGGTAATAAGGGACATTTCTCTGGGAAATGTTTTCATACCTGTCAAGTGAGACGTTTTCGCCGTATTTTAATACCGTAAAACGCAGCTATAACGGACGGCGGAGTAATAAGGGACACTTTTCTGGGAAATGTTTTAAATGTAATTCGTGTTGTCAAATATTTTAAGGATTCATGGATATTTGACAATAACAACACAACTCAGCGTCCGGCGCAAAATAAAAAAAAAGCAGAATTCTGTATTTGTAAGGCGATTCCTCTCTGTTCCGCAGCCCAGCTGAAAGTGTTAAACCATTATCCTAATGACTTCTCATTGTAGTGAGAATAGCTCCCGCTGAGCGATCTGCCCGCCCCGACAATCAGACTAATGATTGAGTCCACACTTCTCAGTGTAGTGCGAACAGCTCAGGCTGAGCGATCTGCCAGCACCCTAGCTGTGTGGGGGATCACACACAGGACGTGCTCCTCAACACACTCAATTTTTTTTCCCGTAGATTTTTCTTTTGGGCGTACAGAAATGGCAATACGCCCGTTTTTGCTAAAATTGCATTTTCCCCCTATTTTCCTTAAAATATTTGACAATAACAACACGAATTACATTTAAAACATTTCCCAGAAAAGTGTCCCTTATTACTCCGCCGTCCGTTATAGCTGCGTTTTACGGTATTAAAATACGGCGAAAACGTCTCACTTGACAGGTATGAAAACATTTCCCAGAGAAATGTCCCTTATTACTCCGCCATCCGTTATAGCTGCGTTTTACGGTATTAAAATACGGCGAAAACGTCTCACTTGACAGGTATGAAAACATTTCCCAGAGAAATGTCCATTATTACTCCGCCGTCCGTTATAGCTGCGTTTTACGGTATTAAAATACGGCGAAAACGTCTCACTTGACAGGTATGAAAACATTTCCCAGAGAAATGTCCATTATTACTCCGCCGTCCCTTATAGCCGCGTTTCACGGTATTAAAATACGGCGAAAACGTCTCACTTGACAGGTATGCGCCTCCATTTTCATATTGATCTGGTCAATTTCTTGACAGCAGCGGCTCTCCTCCACTGTAATAATAATGGCTTCCGAAAAATCAATATTTATGGGGCGCCCTCGACAGACCCCCTTCAGCTTCCCAATTCTGGAGGCGATTAATGTCCAGTTCAATGACATTTTCCACTGGTTCTGCTCTCTGGTCATCGTTGGAACTGTTGTCATCAGACAAAGCATCTGATTCCGTCTCGGACGGCTCGAACCTGTAAGGTTCTATGCCTCTGTCACTGTCTGAACCACTGACAAAAAAAAAGACAAAAAAAAAAGACAAAACTAAACTAATTTGTTCACAATCGCTGTCACTTTCCGTCATGATTGTCCAATGTTGATAAGTGTGAATGTGGATAGGCAGGGCAGCCAGGGTACAACTTGTGACGTCAAAAACATGGGCGTGGTCTGGACTGGCTGTCACAAGCCAGCAAGCAAGGTGGGGCCTTCACCTGGTGTATTTTGTGCAATTATGTAAATACAGGTGGGTGATATGGTCTCCGGTATGAATATTTGGTTTAAGCTATGTGTATTTTATCTAAATTCGTTGTCATTTAGAAAAAAAAATTACGTGACATTTGGCCTTTAAGTCTTTACAATCATCTGTCCTGTGTTTTTCTGATAGATATGCCAAAATGTCAGAACACCGGAGGAGGAGGAATCAGCTGATCACCTGCAGCGCAGAGCGCAGTGTTGTGTTGGGTTTGGGGACATGTTTTTGTGTGACGAGGTATAAGAGGACTGTGAGGGACAGGGGCGGTCTCTTGGCCTCCTTTCAGCCTGATGGATGCGCATGTATTGTGAGAGTGAGTCACGAATATTTATTCTTTATTTATCTGTGTCCAGTTCAACACTCGGTCTCATCCTTGGCTCCCATTATCAACATTTGGCGACAAGGGTAAAAAGGTATGGACACAGGGGTTAACATCAATTCGGCCGTTTTTGGAGGTTCCCGGTGAACTGCCTGTCCCTTGGACGAGGTGGTTCGCCGCCTTTCAAACATATTTGATGGCTTTGGACCTTGGAAAACTGAAGAAGTTGAGGGCACTGGCACTGTTGGTTCATCACCTAGAAATGGAAGGTCAACGTATCTTAAGCACTTTGGGCGAGCGTGATAGTTTTGACGAAGTGGTGGAGCTAATGGTGGGACATTTTCGTGCTCCGGAAAATGTCATTGTCCAGAGGATCCAGTTTCGACAGCACCACCAGCAGACTGGCAAGTCGGTGCAGCAGTTTGTAGCAGACCTGAGCCTGCTGGCCAAGGACTGTCAGTTTGGAGTGCTGGAGGAAGAGATGGTCCGCGACCAGTTGGCGGAACATACTGTTTGCCCGGCTACAAGGTTGAAGCTCCTTACATACTCTGACGAGATGACGTTATCCAAGTCCATTGAGTTAGCTCAGCAGTTTGAGGCAGCGGATAAGCTATCACAGGAGCTCGGCGAGAGAGCGTCACATCGCCAATTTGAACCACAGTTGACGGCGCAGGCAGTGGACCCGGACAGTGACTATGGTGTGGAGGATGATGAAGGCTATGCTAATACTGTCAGGATGAGGTCCGCCCCGGGATCGCCCAGGTGTTTGGGTTGTGGGTCCACCAACCACCATTATAAGGCTAGAAAGTGTCCAGCAAGAGGAAGACACTGCAGCAAGTGCGGACTCCTGCATCATTTCACCAGGGCATGTTACAGGTTCAAGAGAGGGGATCTGAGACATAAGGAGGCTCTCTCCACTTCACCTCCCACGGTAATTCACACTGTATCCCCAAGTACCAACAGCCGTTCTTACTGTATGGTGGAACTGGACGGGGTAACAGTGCCGTTGCTGATTAACAAGGGAGTGGTGAGATTCGTGTTATATTGGGCAACTGTGAGGAGTTTCTTCCCACATTATCGGGTTAGAGGTGTTTCAGTGTCACTGTGTGGATATGGTGGAGGAAGATTGTCCACGGTGGGGTCAAAGGAACTGACGGATAGGTACAAGTCGGCGGAGGTGTCCAACTTGAAGTTCATTGTGACTGCCCGTGGAGAGAACATTATGGGGTGTGATTTATTTTATGGATTGGGCTTCGCCATCGCAAGCAGCATTGGAGAAGAGTGGTCGGGCTCTGGTTTGTAGGACTGGCCAGTTCTGCAAACAATGGACAGAGCTGTGTGGGACAAACCTTTGCCTAGTAATCTGGACAATGAGCAGGACCAATTCCATCCAGGGCCATCGCGGGAGGGTCCCGGTGCCAGCGCCCAAGTAACCCTAGCTGAGGGAACTGGGCGGCACGGTGGGACGCCTGTGACGGCGGGTGGCGCGGAGTGGCTGGCCCATTCTACTCCTGGAGTCTGGCTGGAAGGGACTGGAGGGCAGGGGATCAAAACGGCGATGCTGGCAGTGAAAATGAAAGAGAGCGGGGCAGGGCCAGCTGGCACGGTGAAATGACATGCCAAACAGAAACACTGGAAGCCAAGTAGGGCCCCTCTGGGGGTCGTGGATGTGGTCCAACCCAGAGAGGAGGCCTGGTCGAGAGGTGTTCAGGCCAAACGTTGGACAGAAGATGACCAGGGGCGGCTGCAGGTGGTGGCTGTTGGGGAGGATGCCTACCTCCAGGTATCTGATGGCTCATGGAGGCATCCCAATGAGCTGCGGCACGCCCAGGAGAAGAAAGAGGAGTTTGGACTTGGACATGGGTCGTCCCCGGGAGCAATGATGAGAAGGTGCACCAGAGTGGAATCGTCCGACGGTTTTCCGGAGGGTGGTTCTTCTCCAGGGCAAGCTGATGGTTGGACACTATACATTATGCATGGTGATGGAAAACGGGGACGACTGATGTTATTTAGTTCTGTTAACGGGATAATTTTGTGTTTTATATTATTTTAGAAACATGATAGTTTTGGTTTCGTAGGACTTTTCACTTAGGGTAGACAGCAGAATAATCCGTCTTGCCGTGTGGGGGTGGGACGGTAGTTCACGTATTCCCCCCCTAGTTTTAGTTGTTTTGAGTGATTGTGATAAATCCTTTTGGTATTTCTCTTTAGTTTTAGTGCATGATTCGGGTTCCAAATTGGGGAGGGTTTTGAGTGTATGGTTGTGTTTTGTACCATTTTTTGAAGGGGGGGTGTTGTGTTGGGTTTGGGGACATGTTATTGTGTGACATGGGTGGTGGTTCCACCTTTCCGGTTCCGCCGCCACCCGGGGTATAAGAGGGCTGTGAGGGAGAGGGCACTCTCTTGGCCTCTTCTCAGCCTGACGGATCAGCATGTATTGTGAGAGTGAGTCACGAATAAATCTGTGTCCAGTTCAACACTCGGTCTCGTCCTTGGCTCCCATTATCGACATAACACGCAGCTGTTTACTTTCCTGTTGGCTGCGCCTCCCAGCAAAAGCACACTCTATGTAATAGCTAGGGTTTTTTTCATTTTATTGAAAAGAAACTTTTTTATCGCCATCAGTTCACGTGCCTTTGAGCCAGATTGTGACAACTGTTATCTGATGTTCCTGATGTATCACATCAGCTGTTTTAGGCAAAATTTACCTGACAGATTTGACAGCTCTGCCAGGTTGGTCATACACCCCACCGTGGTCTCTGGAGGGGAGAATCATCTCAGTTGAACAGAGATGATCTCTGCACACCTAGGATTCATGGATCGGGAGGCAACAGCAGTTTGGCATGACTCTGCTATGCAGAAGTTAGACTACTGTTGCACATAAGTTGTGAATGTCGGCATCACACAAAGCATTCGTTGGTTTAAGTTACTATTACTTAATTATATATCCAAGTTGTTATGGATACGCGATGCATATAGCCCAAAGTGAAAATTTTGGCGTATCCCTACGTTTTAGACCAATTTTTAAACATTTGGCGAACGCTGCCTAAATCATCATGGTGTGACAGACAGCTCAAGTTTGCATACCCTGTCTTGCTCCAAGTGTCTACTCGATCAGTTGCAAACAACAGGCATTCCTGTTTTGTCTGACAAAATACCTTTTGTAATGATGAGGCAAGGTAAATGGACGAACTCAGCTTTATTAACATTCAAACCTCAGTGGACACAGAACAGCCACCATGCAGAAGGCTCCGGTCAAAGAGACTGTATCATGGATGCCCTCTGCTATTTATAGGGCGGGACAGGAAGTGGCCGCCACTACACCACACTTCACAGTAAAGGTGTAAACCCCCCCCCCCCCCCCCCCCAGAAAGTCCAAAACCACTCACTCAATTAAGACCCTCCCCAATTTGGAACCCGATTCACACATAACAAACGAAAACTGATGTCTCTAAATGGCCTAACACATTCACACAACAGAACTTAAAATAGGGAGGACGGGTGGACTACCATCCTGCCCACACGGCAAGGTGGATTATTCAGCCACTTACTAAAATAAATCAAAAGTCCATTGATAAACTACTAAAAAAACACAAGCCACAACATTTTACTGCATACATAAACATATGAACATCAAAACTATTTAATAAAATTTACAACACTGTCCTTTGGGTAGAAAAGGGTAGAATCGGCTTCAGGGGGCCCAGGGCAGCCCCTCAGCAGACGCACCCCTGGAAACAGCAGGATGCCGGGATAGTGGCTGATCTCCCGGATGAAAGCACCTCTCCTTATCACCACTGACTGCCACTCTCATCCAGCCCCACCACAAGAAGCCTCTTCCCGGATACACTGCAGTTCATTGGCATGTCTCGCCGAGCCATCAGACAGCTGGAAGTAAGCTGCACCCAGCTTAGCCACGATGCGCAGGTGTTCCTGGTGTTTCGCTGGCTGTCGTTCGGCCAGTATTCGCCGTGGACGCTCCTCTCCTCGAAGGTGCTGCTTGGCATGCGGTTTCTCTGTGCCTGTTGGTCTGGCCCCGACCTCTTCTGAAGCTGTTGCAGTGGTCGCCGTCGTAGCTGCCGATCCTCCATCCCTCTGCGGCCAAACTCCAGAGGAATCGGGGGCTAACACATCAGCGTCACTCGCCGACGTGGGCGCCTCGCCACCACACTTGTTACCTCTTTCTACCATTCCCCGAGCGCCGGCACTGAAACCCTCTTGCATCAAACCTGAGTGAGACTGGTCCTGCTTGACTGCTGTGGTGTCCGTTAGTTTTTCATCCCACACAACGTCCTCTTCCACCACCGGAATCGAAGGGTTCCACTGGCCACAACCAGACCATTTTTCCCCAGTGTCATCTTTGATGACGAAACCCAGTCCATAAAACAAGTCACAGCCCATGATGTTGTTGCCTTGGGCCGTCACATGGAATGTGAAGTCAGCCATTGTCACAGACTTGTACCAAGCTGTTAACTCCACTGTTCCAACCATGCACAGCTTGCAACCTCCATAACCATAAAGCGGCACTGGGTTACCGCTTATCCTGTAGTAGGGAAAAAAAAAAAATCTTCACCGTGGCCCAATTCAGCAACGACCCCTCCGTCCACATGTCAGGTAGTAGCAGCACCTCCACACCATCCAGTGTCACTACGCAGAACGGGTACCTGTTGGTACTTGGGGACACCGTGTGGATAGTTGTCAGGGATGGGCGGTATGATTTCCTCCGTGGGCTCTCTGACTCAGATACATGGCACACTCTAGCATAATGGTTCAAGCGTCCACACTTTCTACAATGCTTTCCTCTAGCTGGGCAGTCCTTCGCCTTATTTTGGTGTTTCACGGACCCACAACCCATGCAACAGGGTTTTCCCAGGGCAGACCTTCAGCTGGTAGCATTGGCTTCCGCAGTGTCGTCTTCCAAGCTATCCTCGCTATCCGGGTCCGCTACTAATGCCATGGCGCAAGGCTCCAGCTGCCATTGTGACTGGCGCCAATTTAGCTCCAAGGCTAGCTTGTCTGCGGTCTCCATTTGGAGAGCTAGCTCGACAGCCCTGGCTAACGTTAAGTCAGTTGGCGCTGTGAGTAGCCTAGCTCGTAAAGCGGCACTATTCGTGTGCTCCGCCAGCTGGTCACGTACCATTTCTTCCTCCAGTGGCCCAAAACGACACTCACTAGCTAGCTGCCTCAAGTCGGCGACAAACTGGTGGACAGGTTCACCCTCACATTGATGTTGCTGCCAGAACCGAATCCTCCGGACAGTCACGCTATCTGGGGTGTGAAAATGGCTTGCTAGCAACTCAACGACATCCTCAAATGAGTCTGAAGCCCCGAGTGTGCGCAGGATACGCTGGCCCTCAATCCCTAAACTGTGTACAAGGAGCACACGTGCTCCTTGTACATGTGCTACTCGGTGCAGTGGTGGGACAGGAAGTGGCCACCACTACACCGCACTTCACAATAAGGGTGTAAAACCCCAATACCACAATTCCCAGCAAGATAATGTGCAGCACTCCTCAGAGGCTGTAATTGAAGGATACTGTACCACTTGTTGCTAATATGGATGTGGCGGACAAATCCTTTCCCCGGCTGAGACGGGCCTACTAGCTTCAGGGTTTTCCGACCTCTCTTCACAATGACCAGCTTTTCTTGAAAAGTCCATCTGGAAAACTGATTTTTAAATATCAGCTAACAAATCATTTTCCTCTCCCTTGTCAGCCATTGTGGGTGGAAAAACAGCTATTATATTTAAACATACAGTATATTGTAGTTGTTTAAGCAAGTCTTTGCACTGGCGCTTTGCTAGCTAGGACCCTCTGCATTGTGGGTGGAGGAGTCTAACTATCCAATCAAAAGACGTAAAAAAGCCGAGGTTCTCGGATGCCTTCTATGCGTACACCTGGACGTACAGAAGACATCTGATTGGTTAAACAAAAATGATAAGTTAAACAGTTAATTTAACCTACAGAGCCGCACTGTTAATTCCTGAAGGCCCAAGGCAGATTTGCTTGACCCTGGCAACACAGATTGCTGAAATATGATAGGACAAAAAAAAACTCTACATGCATTACACTACTGGAAGGAGTGCAGCCAAGAGAAAAGCTACAAAATGAGGAGAATAGACTACTGGGAATAATTTAATACATCCTCATGGAACAAATATGTTGTAAAGGTTGTAACTCTGATAGTGTTTGGGCCAGCAGAGAAGGCTTTGCTGGCCCTGAGAGTCCACCACTGACAGATTCTTTAAAATCAATGGTTAGAGAAGATTTGTGGCATTCAGATACTTCCCCTGGACTCAGGCAGCTTCACATTGAAAATATACAGTTTTGTGATAAAAAAAAAAAAGTTTCCAACAAATTTTTAAGAAATTGTTTAACAAAACATTTTTTCCTAAATCAGAACAAAAGGCAATATATTTAGAAAAATTTTGAATTGGATCAAATAATTAAAATTCGGAAAAAATGTCTGTCTTATCCAATTTTCCCCAAAATGAAAGAAGTACATTTTAAAATTATAAATGAGGTTTACTTAATTAATGACTTTATTAGATCTAACTTTAAAGGAGACATAAATGGCTGTACATTTTCTAATAATGAGACAGAAGAATTAGACCATTTACTTTTTTTTTTTTTTTTTACTGTGTTTGTCTTGGCCTGTCCTTGCCACTGATAATATCTCTATCTGCCAAGAATATGCCACTAGTCCAGCAAAAGCTAGCGGTACTCAAATACTTTGCAAGCAGTTTCATGAAATGGTCAGTTAGAAAGCAACTCATACCGGCTCAGACGTCACCCGGGTCAACAAGGTCAGGAGTTCCTGGCAGTGGAGGGCGAAGGACAGAGGTGCATGGAGGAATCTGACCTGAATGAAACAGTCATTGTCGCCCTTGACAGACTGCTATGATGATAATGGTGAATCCCGTCTGTGAATTCTGGAATGATATGTGGGGCTGGCTGCAGTTCAGGGGAATTGATTTACCCTCCTTGACTGTTAAAATGATAAAATTTGGCTGTTTTACTCATGGGAAAAATAGTGTAACATCGGGGCTGTGTTAAGGGGGCGGGGATTCCCCCGGCATGCTTGGACCACGGAGGATTCAAAGAGTGTTATTATTCGTGTGTTCAAAGTGTTGTGTCATTATAACTGTGTTACAATGACACAGCAGTGTTATAAGACCAATTAGAGCAGTGATCGATCATGTGTTTGTGTCACCATAAGTGAGACGGGGGTCTGTGTGAATGACCTCCCTTCCTGTCTGTACTGAGTGGGTGTGTATAAATAAAGCCTGTTTCATCACAGTCATCTCTCCTTTCTTGTGTGAGCCCTCACAACGTCACACTGGTGTCAGAAGTGGGATATGGAGCAGATGGAAGCCAGAATCAGAGCAGAGATTCAGCAGCTGGAGCAGTTCATTGCTCAGCTGGGAATGGACGACAGAGCTGGTACACCGACTCCCGGAGTTGCTCGCCGGGATGAATGGAGCAGTGGACCCGACGGGACCAGCGTACCCCTCCTTCTGCCTTTCTCAAGGCAGGGCAGGCTAAGCAGAGCAGATCAGCCCCACTTCCTGCCCTTTTCAGGGCAGGACGGGCCGGCAATTCCACTGCGACCAGGGGCGGCAATCGCCCAAGAGGCAACTGTCCCACCCATCCGCCAGCGGGCCAAACTTCCCCTCTTTAACAGTGAAACCCTGCTGGACAGCTATCTGGTCCAAGTCGAGCTGGCTGCTGCGCTGAACAGCTGGCCACCCGAAGAGACCGCTGTGCAGGTCACACTGGCCCTGGAGGGAAGGGCTCTCCACACGCTGTCCGATCTCCGGCCCAAGGAACATCGCAGCTGGCCAGCGCTACAAGGAGCGCTCCGGAGGCGGTTTGAGAGAGCGGCCAACTCTGAGCACACCCAGGAACAGCTGGTCAAGCACTGGTGAGGCAGCCGAGAGAGCCTGGGAGCCTACGCAGCGGACATACGGTTGCTGACATGGTGTGGCTACCCGCATTTCGAGTCGGGGGCAGTGGAGAAGCTCACCCTCCGGAACTTCCTCTGGGGACTCCGCCCGGCCCAGCTCCAGAGCCACATCCGGATTCACACCGCGAGCAGCTGGGAGACGACTGTGGCAGAAGCGGAGTAGGTGGAACTGCTAATGGATTGTGTAACTGATGCGTCGGAATCAAGGCAGAGAGCCTTCCAGGCCATGGCTGAGAGCGAGGAGGAGGAGGAGGAACTGCACCGGACTACAGCGGCGCAGCCACGGAGAAGACGGCCACGGCAGCCTGAGGAAGGGTGCTTCCGCTGCAGTGAGCCAGGACACATCACACGGTACTGCCCGGCACCCACCCCGCGACAAACCGGCCCCTCGCCAACGTTAAAATAGAGCGAGGTGGCATGGACGGGGACCTGCTGCCTCCCACAGACATTTTCCCCGATGATCTGTCACCCCCTGTGGGCCGAATTGGACACTCACCAGGGATGTACCTACAGTGCAGCCTGGACAACACGCCGACCCGGGCCCTGATCGACACCGGTTCTATTATCTCCCTGGTCCGACCCGGAGTGCTGCCAGGCACGGACAAGGCAGAACCGCAGGGGTGGGAACCCACCGGGCACTGCGTCACCACGGCCACCGGTGAGTGCACCAGTCTGGGAGGGTGGCGAGTTCTTGTGGTGGGGGTGGCCGGCCAGAACACAAACCACCTGTTCTGGCTGGCTGACATTCAAGACCCCTGCATTATTGGACTCGATCTGCTCTCAGCATGGGACGCAAAAATTGACGCTCCCAGATCATCCCTCCTGCTGGGGGCTTGGACCATCATGCTCTGCAGCGGGGCCCAGAGGAGGAACCCGGGGGCCTGCGTGATCGAGGGGCCGCCAGTGCGGACCAAACCGGGTGGGTCACTGCAAGAACTGAACACAATGACACCACCAGCACGAGCAGAGGGAGCACAATCACTGATAGAGACAGCAAGGGGGAGGGCCACAGCGGAGCGGGTCAATGTGTCAGCAGAAACGCAGCAGGCGGTCGAGGAGTTGTTCCAGCAGAGCTTCAGCGGACTGGAATTGGGACAGAGACACCAGCTGTGGGGGCTGTTAGACTGCTACATTGATGTCTTCACTGCCAAGGATGAGGAGTGCACCCGAACCAGCTTGGTGCAGCACGGGATCGACACCGGTGAGACCAGGCCGATCCGGCTCCGCCCCCGTCGTCTGCCTTGAAAAAGGCAGACGACGGCAGAACAAAAAATGCGGGAAATGCTGGAGGCAGATGTTATTGAGCCCTCCAGCAGCCCCTGGCCGGCGCCGGTGGTGCTGGTTAGGAAGAAGGACGGTTAGTGGCGGTTCTGTGTGGATTACCGGTGCCTGAATGACGTCACCCGCAAGGATTCCTACCCCCTGCCCTGCATCAATGATGCGCTGGATTACATCACCGGCTCCAGCTGGTTCAGCTCGCTGGACCTCCGCAGTGGCTATTGGCAGGTAGAGCTGTCACCTGATGCCCGCCAGAAAACAGCCTTCTCCATCGGGCAGGGACTGTATCAGTTCAAGGTGATGCCGTTTGGACTTTGCAACACCCCGGCAACCTTTGAACGTCTGATGGAGCAAGTGTTGGCTCACGTGCCCCGGAGCCACTGCATTGTTTACCTGAATGACCTGCTGGTTCACGCAGCTGTCTTTGATGGTACCCTGTCCAACCTCCGGGAGGTATTGGACACCATCCAACAGGCCGGGCTGCGGCTACACCTGTGGAAATGCCACTTATACCGGCGGGAGACCACCTTCCTGGGCCATGTTGTCAACGCAGCGGGAGTCGCCACCGATCCAGAGAAAGTGGCAGCGGTGAAAAACTGGCCAGTGTCGCGGGATGTGGGAGAGCTACAGAGTTTTCTCGGACTGGCCTCCTATTATAGGAGATTTGTGAAAGACTTTGCCACCATCGCCAGCCCGCTGCATCAGCTGACACAGAAGGGCCGTGCGTTTCAGTGGAGTGAGAGCTATGTTGCTGCTTTTTCCCGGCTTTGCTCAGAGCTCATCGGAGCCCCCATCCTGCAGTATCCCGACCCGAACCGCCCTTTCATCGTGGACATGGACGCCAGCAACCAGGGCATCGGGGCGGTGTTATCCCAGGAGGGAGAACACGGAGAGCAGGCAGTTGCTTTTTTCAGCCGCACTCTCAGCAGAGCTGAAAGGAACTATTGCGTTACTCGCAGAGAGCTGTTGGCTGTCATCCAGGGGCTTCGCCATTTTCACCCAAATGTGTACGGGGGGTGGTTCCAGCTCAGGACAGATCATGCTTCCCTGACCTGGCTACTGAACTTTAAAGAGCCGGATGGACATTTGGCGAGATGGCTGGAGGCACTGCAGGATTGATTTTCTGATTGTGCATCGGGCAGGCCGCCTCCATGCCAACGCTGACATGCTGTCTCTGCGTCCCTGTGCTGAGGAGGACTGTCGGCACTGCCAGCGGGCAGAGGATCAAGACCAAGCCGTCCCACGGGCTGCTGCTCTCCGGAACGCTGTGAGCAGGAATAACACAGCGGCACACAGCTCCTCCTCAGATAATCAGTCAGCTCTCCCCAGCGATGATGTCACAGTGGCCCTGGGCGCGCAGCAGCTGCTGAGTGAGCAGGACAGAGATCCAGTCGTTTCCCGGGTTTGGCAGTGGCTGGACACAGGCCAGCGGCCCACCTGTGAGGCTGTGTCTGTGCTGGACCCAGAGACCAAGGCCCTACACTCCCAGTGGGCCAATCTCCGCTGTTATGACGGTGTTGTG
This sequence comes from Pholidichthys leucotaenia, assembly GCA_020510985.1. Taxonomy (NCBI): domain Eukaryota; kingdom Metazoa; phylum Chordata; class Actinopteri; order Cichliformes; family Pholidichthyidae; genus Pholidichthys; species Pholidichthys leucotaenia. The sequence continues at coordinate 292,167,864 of CM035845.1, forward strand.
TATCGGCAGTGGCAGACTCCAGCTGGGCAGCGTCATGTCTGGCAGCTGCTGGTTCCCTGGCGGCTCCAGCCCAACGTACTCCAGCTGGTCCACGGGGCAGTGGGGGCGGGCCACTTCGGGGTGACGAAGACTCTGCAGCGTCTTCAAGCCCAGTTCTACTGGCCCGGATGTCGCCAGGATGTAGAGCTCCATGTCCATCGCTGCGACACCTGCACGGCTCAGAAAGGGCCAACTCAGCAATCCCATGCCCCCTTGCAGCAGTACCAGGTGGGAGCACCGATGGAGCGGGTAGGAGTGGACATTCTGCGCCCTTACCCGACCACAGACCAGGGGAACCACTACGTGATGGTCGCAATGGATTACTTCACCAAATGGCCAGAGGCGTATGCGGTCCCTGATCAGAGTGCCGCCACCACAGCATCAAAACTGGTGGATGAGATGTTTTGTCAGTTTGGCACACTGGAGGAGCTGCACAGCGATCAAGGTCGGAACTTTGAGGCAGAGGTCGTCGGGGAGGTCTGCAAGCGGCTGGGCATCAGGAAAACCCGGACCACCCCACTGCATCAACAGAGCGACGGCCTGGTTGAACGGTTCAACCGGACCCTTAACCCAGCTCACTGTCCTAGTGCACCAGCGACAGCGAGACTGGGACCTGCATCTGCCCTTTATTCTGTGGGTGTACCGGACAGCAGCACAGGAATCCACCTGGTGCACTTCTGCAGCTCTGATGTTTGGACGCGAGCTGCCCACACCAGTGGATTTGGTGTCACCCCCCCCCCCCCCCCGGAGCTGGAGGTGGAGGGCAAACCGGGGTGTGTATAAATAAAGCCTGTTTCGTCACAGTCATCTCTCCTTTCTTGTGTGAACCCTCACAATGTCACAATATAGAATTTGTTTTGAATAATTTAATTTTGTTGGGTCATTTTTTTTATTCATAAATGTAAACTTTTTTTAAAACTATTCCAAATTTTTGTTTCTGGAAGAACGACCTAAAATTATTTGTTAAATCTTTAAAACTAATGAATAATGGCTCTGCCTCTAAACTGTTATCATTGGAGAAATTTAACATCTTAATTTAATTTTATTTCTGCCCTATGTACATTGAACCATTTGCGCAATTTGTTTTATATTGCTTTGGCTTCATTTATTTGACTTATACTGTATGCCTACCTTTGTTTGTAAAAATGTTGTTTTTGTTCTGTAACTTTCTGGGGGGGGGAAAGAAACTGTTGGATTCTGGAGATGACCGGAGGAGGGCAGCAGTATGTTTGTGATGGCTCTTGTCCGCCGCAATTTCCAACAGAAGAAGTACGTCATATCCTTTGCTTTCCACGGAAAGTCTAAACTGTCCGACAGCTGTAAAAGTCAGCATTATCAAAGAGTTATATTGATATGTCTCATTCGTAGACTGTACTAACAGATAAAAGATAGTGGGTAAGCGAAGAAGACACAGACGGAGTATGGTTTGTCTGCTGGAGAGTATAATTTCGGACCCTGCTAGCTGAGTTTGCTAGCCAGCTTAGTATATCTTTAAGCTAATTGATACTGGACTAGAGAGTTTTTTAGCTTTTTCTGCTGTGTGAAGGAAAACGTTGGAGGCGAGGCTTCGGATTAAGATGAAATAACGTTTCTTGGTGCGTACGATAACATTTAATTAACACGTAGAGTCACACGTAAGTGTGTTAGCCATGCCATTGAGTTGCTGACATTTTACATCCAGGGACGGTGCAGTTTTTCAGCGGTCGTGATGCAGCAGGCGGAGGCTGGAGACACCGAGGAGGAGACTACGGTAGATGTCCAGTTCACCGATTTACCCAACGCGCTGATAGCCTGCAAGGTGCCGGAGGATTTATTCAACGAAGGCAGCCTAAAAGTAAGACGAACTTCGGTGCTACTCAGAAAGGCTTCGCCTCTGTATGAAGGTTGTCATGCTCATGCTGTTAAGCAGGGGTTCCACTAGGGACCGCAGGGGACCCCAACCCCCCAGAAAACATCCAAATAATGAACTAGAACTCGGAGAGTGCATACCTCTGCCAAGGCTCCTTCCATCCCTCATAAATCACCTCCAAAATGTAACGGGTTTGTTTTGAAGTAAACGCTCTAGGACTACTGATCGATCTTAAAAAAAAAGGGGGCATTTGACACAAATCACGATATATTAGTTAGAAAATTGGAACGATATGGAATAAAGAGTTATTTGAGTAATAGAAGACAGTTTGTGAGTTTGGGTGAATGGTGCTCTTTATGTTTGGATATTGTCTGTGGTGTCCTCCAGGAGTCAGTGTTGGGTCCATAATTGTTCTTTCTTTATGTCAGTGATATTTGTAAAGCGTCACAAATATTAAAACTGGTTTTGTTTGCTGATGACACGAACATGTTTTGTGCAGAAGACCTTCAGCAATTACTGGATGACATTAGGGCTGAAACGATTAGTTGACGTTATCGATAACATTGACAATAAAAATTTGTTGACAAATTATTTAATTATAAAGTTTATATGCATGCCGCCACAGTAATGTTGTAACGGTAATGCTCGACCGGAACTGCTGAGGGCAGTAGTGCCTCTGTCGTCCAGCATGCGCTAACAGTTTCTAGCGAAGAAGAAGAGGAGCACAGTATGGCAAAAAGAAAGGATGAGCCAGACAAAGTGGATTTAAAAAAAAAAAAAAAAGCTGACCCAAACTTTCTGTTGTTTGGGAACATTTTACAGAAGATAAACAAACAAAGCAAGTAAAATGCAGACTTTGCAAGGCAGACCTCCCTTACCACGGCAGCACTACAGTGATGCATGAACATCTGAAACGACAGCATCCAAGAGCCATGACATTACCGTCTGCTGGGTAAGTAGCGAGTAAAGAAAGTTAGTGCCGCTTATTTCCAATAGCCAACTGTTTCAATCTCTAGAAAAATGGCAATACTGTTAGTACGTACTGTTTGTTAGCTTACCTGTTTGACAGTAAGCTCTCTGGTTGCTGAGGGCTGAGCTGTTAAAGTCATGGCTAACGTGTTGTTGAATGCCGTAAATGACTGAGTTGCTACCCCTTTTTCATCTTCATTAATATTAGCCCTCATTCTGAATAGTAGTGTATCTGGGTTAATTAGAATATCCCAATTTGTAATTTAATAAATAAAACCTACAGCCATAATCGTCTAAATTAAATCAAACAGCTTGAAATATCACTGGTAAGTGCAGTGAATACTAAATATGAAGGTTTACCTTTCTGAATTATATTATTAAAAAATGCACTTATAAAAAGCTTTCACCTAATGTTAGGTTATTGGTTGGAGCAGATCAGTAATTCAGTTGTAAGATATTTAATCAATTGTTTAATTGACATTAGGCATTATGTTGTCTGTGATAAGCTGATGTATAACCATACACTTGTGATAATTAATACAGCTTTGTTTTTGTCTTTTAGTCATAATCAAAGATGTGTGGAGGAGTTTGTCTTGAAGAGAGGCACATGCACTCCTCAAATTGCAGAAGTTTTGACAGAGAGCATCCTCAACATGATTGTCACTGACATGAGACCACTATCCATGATTGAAAATGAGGGTTTTAAGAAGATGATCAGCACATTCCATCCAGGTTACACCTTACTTTCCAGAACCCACCTTACCAAAGCTCATGGAGGGAAAATATCAAACTATTCTCAGTAAGGTTAAAGATGCTCTTAAATCAACTAAAAATAGGCTTGCCCTGACAGCTGATGCCTGGACCAGTGTTGCTACAGAAGCATATCTTGGCATCACTTGTCACTTATCATTGATGACTGGGAGCTTGCTAGCTTCTGCCTCACAACCATGCCACTTGAGTAAAGGCGCACTGGACCCAACATTGCTTTGTGGATTGAGCAGGCTGTGGAAAGGTTTGAGATCCCTCCCAAGATTGGAGCAATTGTCCAGTATGGTTTCAGTATTGTGGTGGTTGCAAGTATGTTGCAGGAAAACACGGATGGGTGTCTGTTTGCTGTGCTGGTGACACTTTACAGTTGGTGATCAATAATGAATTCTCAGATCAGTAAAGCACTAGCAGCAGCAAGGTGACTTGTCAAGCACTTTAAACAAAGTGAACTGGCTTCAAGCAAGCTCAAGGCCAAGCAAATACAGATGGGGACCCCAGAACACAAACTTATCCAAGATGTTTCTACCAGGTGGACCAGCACCTATTATATGATCACTCGTCTCCTTGAACAGAGATGGTCACTCACTGCAACTCTGTCTGACCCAGCAGTAACACAGAGAGGGAAACAATACCTTGACCTTAAATGTGATCAATGGACTCTGCTACAGCAACTCGTCAAAGCTCTCCAGGCCTTTGAATGTGCCACTGTCTACTTGAGTGGTGAAAGTTACCTGACAGTTTCTGTCCTGCCTCCTCTGGTCAGAGGGCTTATGAAGTCCACCCACACTGCCTATGACACAGCTCCAGTACAGGCCTTCCAGGCAGCTGCTTCACAGGAGATCACTGCACGCTGGTCAAGAGAGATCACCGTCACTGATGATAACATAAGTAAACAGATCATTGCAGCTGCACTAGACCCAAGATTTCGAAAACTGAAATTTCTGACATCAAAGGAGAGGTTCAGTGTTCAGAATAAAGTACAAGCTCTTGCTGTACTACAGTCTATGGATGGGAGTACTACTGTGAAGACAAAATGCACCAATGGGAATGGAGAAGCTAAAGGGGATGCCTCAGCTGAGAGAACCCCCAAATAGGTCTGTTTCAGCTCTACATTCATTGCTTGGATCACGCGACTCAACAGACACAAGTGACAGTGAGACCAATGAACAGGATATGCACAGCCAAACAATCACTAATGAAGTAAGATTTATGTATTTAAAAATGGTATATATTAATAAACATTTAAAATCAAATATAAAATGTCTAAGCTGTTTCAGATTTAAGTTTCATGGGTCATGATTAACCTTTTTTTATGTTAAGACGGAGACTGGGTGTGCACTGTGCAGCAATGGTTTCTGTTTTCGCTTTTGCACTTGTAACTTTTTTAAGACTGCTCTTTTAATTTGTTTCAATTATTTGGCTTAAAATAAATATGTGTAAGCTGTTGAGCTTCAGTTTCAAATGTGTATTCCATGGATAATTTTATTTAGCTCTGGAAATTGCTTATAAAATGTTATTAAAGCAGGGACTGACAACAAAAGTGGTTTTCACAGGTGTGTGTGCAGGCTTAACCCCTGAGCATTCCAGCTAATTTGCCTTCGAAGCGCCTGAAAAAATATACCCAAACTAAATTCAAAGCTCTTCTTCAACCCCTTGCAGTATCTTCATGGGGTTGGTCTTATTCAAAAGAAAACTCTCTTAAATATTTTGGCAAAATAATCAGAATCCCTCTTAAGTGCTTCAGCCACTGAATAACGGTGATCTAAGCATACTAATGCTGTGTTTGAAATGCTCACTCCTTCCCCATATAGTGTACTATATAATGAATCAGCCATTTTGTAGTGTTGTTCGAAATTTTAACTGAAAATTTCACTCACTATATAGTGCACTCAAAATATCCCACACTGCATTTTGAAAAGTAGTGTACAACGGATGGTCACTACATTAGCCAATATATCTCATAATGCAATGCACAGCCAACGGAGCAGTGAGAGGAGAGCTTCACATCACAATGTAAACTACCTTAAGGTATTTGTATTTAGTAATTCACCAAAAACGATTTGATTTAATACATATTTACTACAAATTACATGCAGGTATTCATTTTTTTCCCATCGTTAGTCTGTTAAGTTTTACTGTCTTACGTGATGACGTCATTAACCGTGCCGCGAGAACAAGCCAGTAGTGTCCGAAAGCGGTTAATTTTATTGTTATATTGAATTTACTATATCAGGGGTGTCCAATCATGTGCCATGGAGGGCCAAGACCCTGCAGGCTGTACCTCCAACCAGTGTCTTCAACAGCAGATTCCACTGAATTTCTTCCCACTGATTGCTAATAAATGAAAACACCTGCTGAAGAGACTGGGTAGAAGAGAAAACCTGCAGGGTCTTGGCCCTCCATGGCACATGATTGGACACCCCTGTACTATATAGTTCACTATATCTAAATTCACTATATAGCAAGTAGGGAGGGAGGGAGTGAGTGAACATTCCGAACACAGCCCGAATTTGAAGAAGAAAAAAAGTTTGCCGAGGTGACCTGCCCCACTGTTGGGTTTCAGGTTCCAGTTCAACTTCCAGAAGTGTGTTGTTTGCACAATGAGCTAGCGCTCACTGGCCAATTTTCAAAGAAATGCTCAGGTTTTATGGGCAGTTTTCCCCGTCACTGTCAAGATGGACAATAAATCTTACTAAAATGGATCTATTGGATCCTTTGCAGTACAAATGGACCGTATTTGTCATTCATTCAAGGACGCCAAGAAAGCTCTTTTGGTGAGTCAATGCTGTTACTAATGCTACGGTAGCTTGTTTAGTCCTATTGAAATCTAGTGTTAAGATTTTGTCTAAATCTGTTTCAATAACCAAATAGACGAAATTCTAAGCTTTCAAATGATGTAAGGCCTGACTGCCCACTATGACGTTTAAATGCCTCCCGCCCACAGGAGACCGCATATTAGGAGGCATTAAACAGCAGGTCAGGTAAAATATGCACCAGACAAGCAGAGATGGTGGACAAGAGAAAAATAAACCCGATTAGTCGACTAGTTGGAAAAAAATAGTCATTAGATTAGTCGACTACTAAAATAATCTTTAGTTGCAGCCCTAGATGACACAAACATAGAAATGGAAAAACTGAAGCTGTGGTTTGACATAAATAAGTTATCACTTGTTTATGTCAAAAACACCTGCTGAAGAGACTGGGTGGAAGTAAAATGTGCAGGGTCTTGGCCCAGAGTGGATTGAGTTTGACATCGCTGCACTAGATATAATTTAATGCGCTGTTTGGGCATTTTGTGTCGCCTTTGGTGTAACGTTAGTTAGTAAAAGAATGGCCATTTGTCATTAAATATTAAAATAGAAATGATTTATTTTGGTGGGCTTTTGGTATCCCATAAAAATGATTTCATTATTTGGATGTTTTCTTGGGGGTTCACGTCCCATGTGGTCCCATTTGCTGTTTCGTAGAACTGAGTTGAGCGGGTGTTTTCTTATTGGGAGTGTCTACAGATACGCAAGAGTTGAAAATCCAACAAAACCTTTTCAGATCAGGCCAAGCTTTATTTATGGAAGTGGCTATTGATACGTAAGCCGTAGCCCATTACACATTGTCTATAGAGCTGTCTACATATCCAGGTACTTGGTACCGGTCCGGTTATACCTTGTTCTGCTGCTAAATGTACGTGATCAGTGACATAAGTGTAGACAGCTCTATTGCTATGGAAGAGTTGATCAATCCGACAAAACCTTTTCAGATCAAGTCCAAGCCAGCTGCTGCTGCTGTGGCTTAGGTAAATAGTATGGTGGACCTGTGATTGGAAGGTTGCTTTTTCACAAACTGCTTTAAGCACCTTGCCTACACTACTTGATATAAGATGGAATTAAGAATTAAAATTAAGAGGGTAGCCTTAGGATTTGGGAATGGGTAAGGTGAAAAATGTTAAATTTTAAGAGGTTTGCCTTTCCCAGTGGCCTGGAAGTTCTGCGGCGTGTTGGGGGACCTGCAGCATACTGTTACCTTCATTGAAGAGGTGGGAGTGTCCATCTGACGAACGAGAAGATGATGAAGAAGAGAGGTTATCCTTAGGATTTGGAAGTGGGTCGGGTTAAAAAGGTAGTAAATAGATATTAATTAAAATTTTCAAACAAATAAATGCCTCAGATTTCCGTACTGGTATCCTGCTGCCTTTGAGGGCCTACTCCCACTATAGTTGCAGTTTTGTGCTGACCGAGGTTTGGCCCCAAAAGTATGAAACCTCTGTCAATGTGATTGCTCCCTACTGTTCTGCAGAACGACACTTCCTCCCCACCTTTGGAACGGTTGGAAGAGGTGGTCTGTTGGTGTTTCCTCTGGCTTAAAGACCTTGGCGCGGTGGCAACATATTTTTCCGGGCGAGGGGTGGAAAACACATGTATGAATATGTTAATTTTATACTATTTATTTCTTTTTTTTAATTTTGCACAGTAACTTTGCATATAATAATAATAATGCATCAGATTTATATAGCACTTTATCATAGACACTCAAAGATGCTTTTTACAGATACATTATTCATTCACTCCAGACAGATAATGGTAGCGGCAAGCTACTACTGTAGCCACAGCTGCCCTGGAGCAGGCTGACGGAAACGTGGCTGCCAATCCAGGCCAACGGCCTCTCCAGCCACCACCGAATATTTATACACCTTCATACCCAGTGTTATGGACACTGGAGGCAAGGTGTGTAAAGTGTCTTGCCCAGGGACACAATGGCAGGATATCTGGGGAGAGTGGGATTCGAACCGCCAACCATCCAGTTGTTGGACGACCCGCTCTACCTGCTGAGCCACTGCCGTACATATGGAACTTACAATTTGAAGTATTGTACAACCAAGGCTTGAATGTTGGAATATTGGGCAATTTGGGGTCCCACCCAGATGTCCTGTATTTAGATTTTTTTACTGGTGTCATTCTTCTTCCTCTGCTCTCACCTCTCCTGGACCCTCTGCCTGAACACGTTCCTCTCCTTGGCTCCTCTCTTCTGTCTCATCTTGCTGTCTCTGAGCTCTGTAATTCAGGTTCTCTCTCTGTCTATGGTGCTATACAAACAGGTTAGAAAATATCAAGTGCCATGTAAATTAAAGGAGACAACCAAAAATTTCTAGTTAAGGGTACAAAGAGCACCCACTTAAAACTTGAGTAATGACTTCAGTGTTGAAGGTTTGAGGTTTTTCTCCAAAATTTATAACATTTTCTTATAGTTTTCTGCTTTTCTCTGTACATTTATCTAAATTTGAAACCATTTTCCTCCAATTTGTAATTTCCTCTTGTAAAATTGACTTTTCTTGTACATTTGAAACTTTATTATAAATTTGTGGATTATTTTATGGCTTATTTTTGTCTGTTTTTTAAAATAAAATTAGTGTTTTTTAAATAAATTTGAAACAGACTGTGGTATTTTTTTTTTTTTTACTTTTTCCTTATAACAATTGATATTTTGACCATAAATTTGCAGTCAGAATGGAACAATAATTTAACTCTAATTACAAAGAAAAAAATATTAATAAAACTGTGCATTTAACGATTTAAATTAACTTAAATGACCACGGATGCCGTTATTTCTGTTATGATATTTCTATATATTTATAATTTTGTTTTTTTTAGAAATCTCACCACCACCAAGAAAAACCTCCCTTATTTTGAAATCCAAATGCTGGTACGTTTAGTTTGTCTGAAGGCTGTTGATGGATTAAAGTCATTGACTTTGTGAATTTCGGTCATCTTAACTTGCCAGGTACATAATTGGGAACATAACTTAATATTGTAGTGGCTGGTCAAATATATCCTCAGCAATTCATCAGTCCCCCTTGCCTTTCCCTTCATATGAAGCTGGCTGTATTTGAATTCTAACCACATCTCTTAGCTAAGCGACTCTTCCATTATTGCTTCTGTTTCCAGCGGGTTAAAACCATGATAAATGCCTCCAGTGCTTACATACCTCTTATGATTTTTTTTTTTTTCCGCATTTAAAGTACTTTAATAAACTCATGTTTCTGTCGGACAGTCAAGCCTTATTATGCTGCATTTCCCCTCTAGTCCGCCTTGGTCCGCATACGCTTTGGATGAGCCTGGCACGCACGCGGCGCTGTACATGCTCAATTTTTTCATCTACCCAGGCCAAGCGGTTGACGCATGCACACAACCATTATTTGTAGTTTCACTCCCGCCCGATAGATGCGCCATGATTTTCACCTACGAAGAAACGACAGACTTCTTCACAGTTTCTCTTCAAATAGAGTCTATTTTACATCCAGCTCCCGAAAAATTAGTACTGGCGCCCCCCAAGGATGTGTCCTTTCCCCACTGCTCTTCTTCCTCTACTCCAACGACTGCACCTCAGAGGACCCTTCGGTGAAGCTCCTGAAGTTTGCGGACGACACCACAGTCATCGGTTTGATCCGGGATGATGATGAGTCTGCATACAGGCGGGAGGTGGAGCAGCTGATCCTCTGGTGCAGCCAGAACCATCTTGAACTTAACCCAGCCAAAACGGTGGAGATGACTGTGGATTTCAGGCAACACCCCCCTTCATTCCCCCCACTCACCATCCTCAACAGCATAGTGTCCACTGTGGACTCCTTCAAGTTTCTGGGTACCACAATCTCCCGGAACCTGAAGTGGTCCTCCCATATAGACACTGTCCGGAAAAAGGCCCAGCAGAGGTTGTTTTTTCTGCATCAGCTCAAGAAGTTTGATTTGCCTCAGGAGCTGCTGGTTGTCTTCAACACCGCCATCATCCAATCTGTCCTCTGCTTTTCCATCACTGTCTGGTTTGGATCTGCCACTAAACAGGACAAGACCAGACTGCAGCGGATCATTAAGTCTGCGGAGAGGATCATTGGTACCGACCTACCCTCCATTGAGAACTTATATCGGTCCATAACCGGGAAACGGGCGGGAAACATCTGTGCTGACCCATCACACCCCAGCCACAAACTGTTTGAACTTCTATCTTCTGGTCGTCGTTACAGATCACTGAAGGTCAAAACCACCCCTCACAGGAGCAGTTTCTTTCCTCAAGCCATCACTGTGATGAACTCCTAACATTCACCTAGTCCTACCTGTTGCTGTACTCATGACTTTTCATCCATTATTACATTGCACATAACTCTCACACTGCTTTTTACTTCATTCACATTATATCACTGATTCTGAGTTCACATTGAAATACTGTGTGACTGTATATTTTTTCATATATTTCTGCAAAGTGTGGTTAGTCTGAGTAAATAACTGCATATATTCCTGTATATATTTGCATCCTTTTATAGAAACGTGGACAGACTGTAATTTACTGTACATACTCTGTTGTCATTGAATCCTTATTTAAATCCTCCACCTGAACGAGAGCAAGTTTTTAGCCAAAGTCAAATTCCTTGTATGTGTTGTGCATACTTGGCCAATAAAGCCGATTCTGATTTCTGCTGTTTGAGTTTCCAGTTTTCACTCCTTTTCCACGAAGATGCTGCTGCCACTAGCAAGATACTGACTGGAAAGCTCGCGTGGGCGGGGCGCTTCTAAACTCTGTGTGGATGACGGCCACGCGCGTTGTTCGTGTGTGCGCTTGCGGAAAGTCATTGCTTCATATATTTTTCTTAAATTCATATCTCCTTCTTGGCGCGGCGGCCCACCACCGAGAAATGTTACCAGAGGAAACCTTGTCTGTGGAACGGAACAAATGCAAATATTTGCTCATGTACGAGCACATGTATGCACACGTATAGGGCTGTCACTATTAGGGGTGGGAATATTTAGGCACCTCACGATTCGAGCCGATTATGATTTTCGATGCACCTTCTCTCCTTTTTTTATGTGGATAATTTTTTATTTTTTTTTTCAGACAGCATATTTAATATGATAAAAACTCAGGTCTTACTGGGACATTTGTTACTGAGTGTGAAGTGGCTGGGATGAGAATCAGCACCTCCAACAGTCCCTCCAGGATTTTGAGGGATGTTTTTAATGATTGTTGCGGCCCAAAAAGCCTGAATTGGTGGGAGCTTTTTTAAAAAGTTGAGATAAAAGTTGCAATGTTTTGAGAGGGTTTTTTTGCACTAAAAGTTGTGGGAAGAATTACAAATTTTAAAGCAGATGGGTTTTTTTGTTTTTTTTTTTCCAGTTTACTACAGTGATATTCTACTGTATATAACAGTACAAGAAAAGCACAGGATTGTCAAAATTTCCTATTACACTGATTTGTAAATTGAACAGAAACTTCTACTATACAGAAAAAACTTGTGCACCAGCAAATACAGACTTTAACACAATATCTATTACAACAGCTATATTGCATTGAATCCATGGTAAAGAGTAGAAATTTTGAAATTATTGGCAGCACCTTCATTTGAAAACTCCCGACAGTCCCCAACCACTCGGTACCGAGCGAAGAGGAAAAAAATAATTTATTCTGTTGCTCTGTATTGTCTATAGAAGTGTGTTTTTCTGAAAACAAAACAAAAAAAAAATAGACAATATTCTCTCTCTTTCTGTGCCTCATTCCTACCTGTCTGTCCGCTGCGCGTCTTGACACGAACACTTGTCTCTTCAGACACACATCTTTCATTTACCGGGGGGGCATGGTGTTTGACCGTGTCCAGACCAGAGATTCACAGCTTTAAAGCTCATTGACAAGATGTAGTAATGATTTTACCTCTAAAAATGTATAAAATGTTCAAACACTGGCTGTAGTGTTAGATTTGCTCATTTGTTTGTGGTTTTATGGAGTCTCTCCTTACGTGCGCTCCCGCAACGGGGTGCTTTTAGAGCAGGCGGATGTTTTTCAACACAAACCCAGCACTTCGCACATGCAGTCAGGATGGAGACGTGGCGAGACGTCTGCCGGTAGACTGGTGGAGACAGAGGAAGGGACGGTGTTGGAAATCTCGCGAGTGAGTGTGTTTTTAAAATCACACACTGTTTTTGCTGATGTGTTCTGTTAATACTCACTGTAAACACGGAAGTGAACGAGGTGCAGCAATGCGTTTGATTGGTTAGACTGAGTGCTTCAGCGCCACTCAGAGACAAATTTGATAGGTGAAATTGGCGGAAGTTGACGAGGATTGGCCAAAATTGTGGGAAAGTTGTGGTGATTAGACAAAGTTGCAAGGTCACACAGTAGTTGCGCTGATTGGCTGGCTGATTTCGCGTGAATTGACGTGATCGCAACATCGCAAAATCCTGGAGGGACTGCTCCAAGTCCGAGTCCAGGGTTCTCAGCCGTTAAAGCGTGGATTGTCCCCTCCAGGTTGGGGACGAGCTCCTGCCCCAAGTGGAGGAGTTTAAGTATCTTGGGGTCTTATTCACGAGTGAGGGGAGAATGGAGTGAGAGATTGACAGACAGGTCGGAGCAGCATCTGCAGTGATGTTGTACTGGTCTATTGCGATGAAGAGGGAGCTGAGCTCTCAGGGAAAGCTGTCGATTTACCGCTCAATCTACAGTAGGAACCCTTGCACTTCCCTATATACACACAATGCGTGTGTGTGTATAGGGAAGAATAGTTTGGTATGTGGGGTGTATGTATAGGTGTGTTTATGTGGTGTGTGTATACTGTATATTTGTATTTAAGTGGGTATGTATGTGTAGGATGTATATGTGTCCATATATGTATGAATGTTTGTTTGTAGTATATTTTGTATGGTGTGTGTGTGTGTGTGTGTGTGTGTGTGTGTGTTTATACTGGCTGTAGAGGGTGTGTATATACTGTATGTGTGTATATAATGCATGTATGAAGGTAGATTTGTATGTCAATATCTGTGTATTATGTGTACACACGTGGACAAAATTGTTGGTACCCCTCTGTTAATGAAAGAAAAACCCACAATGGTCACAGAAATAACTTGAATCTGACAAAAGTGGTGATAAATAAAAATTCTATGAAAATTAGCCAATGAAAATCAGACAATGCTTTTGAATTGTGGTTCAACAGAATTACTTTCAAAAACAAACTCATGAAACAGGCCTGGACAAAAATGATGGTACCCCAAGAAAAGATTGAAAATAATGTGACCATAGGGACATGTTCAACCAAGATGTGTCCTCTAATTAACATCACAGATGTCTTCAAACTTGTAATCAGTCAGTCGGCCTATTTAAAGGGTGACAAGTAGTCACTGTGCTGTTTGGTGACATGGTGTGTACCACACTAAACATGGACCAGAGGAAGCAAAGGAGAGAGTTGTCTCAGGAGATCAGAAAGAAAATTATAGACAAGCATGTTAAAGGTAAAGGCTATAAGACCATCTCCAAGCAGCTTGATGTTCCTGTGACTACAGCTGCACATATTATTCAGAAATTTAAGATCCACGGGACTGTAGCCAACCTCCCTGGACGTGGCCGCAGGAGGAAACTTGATGAAAAATGGAAGAGACGGCTAATACGAATGGTAACAAAAGAGCCCAGAACAACCTCTAAACACATTCATGGTGAACTCCAAGGTCAAGGTACATCAGTGTCAGATCGCACCATCCGTCGTTGTTTGAGCCAAAGTGGACTTCATGGGAGACGACCAAGGAGGACACCACTGTTGAAAACAAATCATAAAAAAGCCAGACTGGAATTTGCCAAACTGCATGTTGACAAGCCACAAAGCTTCTGGGACAATGTCCTATGGACAGACGAGACAAAACTTGAACTTTTTGGCAAGGCGCATCAGCTCTATGTTCACAGACGCAAAAATGAAGCATACCAAGAAAAGAACACTGTCCCTACTATAAAACATGGATGAGGTTCTGTTATGTTCTGGGGCTGCTTTGCTGCATCTGGCACAGGGTGTCTTGAATCTGTGCAGGGTACAATGAAATCTCAAGACTATCAACGTATCCTAGAGAGAAATGTGCTGCCCAGTGTCAGACAGCTTGGTCTCAGTCGCAGGTCATGAGTCTTGCAACAGCATAATGACCCAAAACACACAGCTAAAAACACCCAAGAATGGCTAAGAGCCAAACATTGGACTATTCTAAAGTGGCCTTCTATGAGCTCTGATCTAAATCCTATTGAACATCTGTGGAAGGAGCTGAAACATGCCGTGTGGAGAAGGCACCCTTCAAACCTGAGACAACTGGAGCAGTTTGCTCATGAGGAGTGGGCCAAAATACCTGCTGAGAGGTGCAGAAGTCTCATTGACAGTTACAGAAATCATTTGATTGCAGTGATTGCCTCAAAAGGTTGTGCAACAAAATATTAAGTTAAGGGTACCATCATTTTTGTCCAGGCCTGTTTCATGAGTTTGTTTTTTAAAATAATTGTTGAACCACAATTCAACAGCATTGTCTGTACTGTCGGTACCAACAATTTTGTCCACGTGTGTATATGTAGTAGGGCTGTCACGATAACCGCAATTATGTAATACCGCGGTATGGACACGCCTGCTGCGGAGGAAAACGAGCAACTGCAACAGCCGCGGTGTTCACTTTTTTCTGTGGCTAAATCTTATTTACTTGTGTGCCCCTATTGAATATTAGATACATTTTAAAAGTTAAGTATGTTTTTATTGCCAGCAGCATTTCTGCACATGGCACTCTGGAAGCTGTGAAAGCCAGTCAAGCCAGTCAGTCAGCCTATTTAAAGGGTGACAAGTAGTCACTGTGCTGTTTGGTGACATGGTGTGTACCACACTAAACATGGACCAGAGGAAGCAAAGGAGAGAGTTGTCTCAGGACATTAGAAAGAAAATTATAGACAAGCATGTTAAAGGTAAAGGCTATAAGACCATCTCCAAGCAGCTTGATGTTCCTGTGACTACAGCTGCACATATTATTCAGAAATTTAAGATCCACGGGACTGTAGCCAGCCTTCCTGGACGTGGCCGCCAGTGTCTTGTGTTCGTTTTACTCTCTCATATTTTTACTCCCCCGTAAAAGTAATATATGTTTGTTCTACCCCCCGGTAAAACTAGCATATGCTCATATTACCCCTGAGGGTACAACAGACGTATGCCATCTTTACCACCATCATGTTAGGTTTTACCCCCCAGTAAAAGTAATATACGTTCGTTATGAACATTCTAAAAACACTACTAGTTTGAGACTTCTTATATCAGATATCAACTCGGTAACTATACTTAATAATAGAAAATATCACCCACACTGAAATGTTAGTCGTAACGGAACGACTCTCCACATTAAGTGAAAGCAAAAATCTCTATAGTAAATTAATCTTTTGTAGATTACAAACTTACATGAGAAGTTTACATGTATGGCTAGACTGGATTACAGGAGCCTGAAACTGGGGAGGGTACCACAGCTGTGGAAAACATCTTGTGTGGTACCTGTACCAAAAACTTCCCACCCCAAAGACCTGAACAGCTACAGACCGGTGGCCTTGACGTCCCACTTGATGAAGACCCTGGAGAGACTGCTCCTTGCTCATCTCCGCCCCCTGGTGGAACCAGCGATGGATCCACTCCAGTTCGCCTACCAGCATGGCATTGGGGTGGAGGATGCGGTGATCTTCCTCCTTCACCGTTCTCTGTCCCACCTGGAGAAGCCCGGGAATATGGTGAGGATCATGTTCTTTGACTTCTCCAGTGCTTTCAACACCATCCAACCGATGATCCTGAAGGACAAGCTGCTGCGCGCAGGGGTGGACCAGCACCTGTCATCATGGATCCTGGACTACCTCACGAACCGGCCTCAGTTTGTGAGAACCCGGGACTGTGTTTCCGACACGATCATCAGTAGCACGGGGGCCCCCCAGGGAGCGGTGCTGGCTCCCTTCCTGTTCACTCTTTATACTGCGGACTTCTCACACAACACAACACATTGCCATCTACAGAAGTTCTCTGATGACTCTGCGATCGTTGGTCTCATCTCCAACGGAGATGAAGCTGAGTACAGAGGGCTTATCCAGGACTTTGTTGATTGGTGCCATCGGAACTGCCTCCAGATCAACGCGAGGAAAACTAAGGAGCTGGTGGTGGACTGCCGCAGGCATGGGCAGCCCCTCACAGCACCAGTAAATATACAGGGAACAGACATCGAGATGGTGACATCCTATAAGTACCTGGGTATTCATCTGAACAATAAACTAGACTGGTCACACAATACTGACGCACTCTACAAGAAGGGACAGCGCAGGCTGTTCCTGCTGAGGAGACTCAGGTCTTTTGGTGTACAAGGGGCGCTGCTGAAGTCATTCTATGACACGGTGGTGGCATCAGCCATCACTTTTGGAGTGGTCTGCTGGGGCAGTGGCATTACTGCAGCCGATAGGAAGAGACTGAACAAACTGATTAAGAAAGCTAGCTCTGTCCTGGGGCAGCGCCTTGATCCAATGGAGGAGATAGGAGAGAGAAGGACGGTGGCTAAACTGTCATCTCTGCTGGAGTCCGAGTTCCACCCTATGCAGGACATACTGGATGCACTGAGGAGCTCATTTAGCAGCAGACTACATCATCCCAGGTGCACAACCGAGAGGTTTCGTAGGTCCTTCCTACCAACGGCTGTCAGACTGTACAACCTAAGCAGGGCTGCTCGCAGAGATAGCAAAAAGACGTAACAAACTAATAGTTTTTTTGAATGCAAAAGATGCAATAGACTTACACAATGGTCCTCTCCGGCATACAACTAGGAACATACCGGTCGCTATGGAGGGTGAGAATATGTATGGGCACATAATCATACCATGTAGGATAACTAAATAGACGGTTATGCTGTTTCATCCCACCTAGCAACAATGCTCTGCACTGTGTGTGTTTATATATTTACATATTTATTCCATCCAGCTACAATGCTCAGCACTGGGTGTGTTTATATTTATATATCTATATATTTATTCCATCTAGCTACAATGCTCCGCACTGTGTTTTTATATATCTACATATTATTCCATCTAGCTACATTGCTCCGCACTGTGTGTGTTTATATACTTGCATATTTATTCCACCTAGCTGCAATGCTCCGTACTGTGGGTGTTTATATATTTACATATTTATTCCATCTAGCTACAATGCTCTGCACTGTGTGTTCATATATTCATATATTTATTCCATCCAGCTACAATGCTCTGCACTGTGTGTGTGTGTGTGTGTGTGTGTGTGTGTGTGTGTGTGTGTGTGTGTGTGTGTGTGTGTGTGTGTGTGTGTGTGTGTGTGTGTGTGTATTTTATAGTAATATGTACATATGTATATTAGCTGCTCTTGCTTGCTTGTTTTTTTTCTTGCCTTCTGATTGTTGCTCTGAGTGTTGCTATCCCTGTGCTGTTGCAATCCTGGAATTTCCCCGTTGTGGGACTAATAAAGGCTTATCTTATCTTAGGATTACATACTGTATAACTAGATAAAGGGACACTATGTTCGTGTTACTTTTTGAGGCTAACCATACTTGAAAGTGTTGATTGCCATAATATAAAAGTTTATATCGTGTTTTTTTTTTTTTTTTTTTTTTTTTTTTTTGTATATCAGTGTAGAGATAATTTCTTCATCAAGGGGGGTAACAGTAATATTTTTTTTGGCGGGGGGGAAATTCTGACATATGTTACTTTTACCGGGGGGTAAAACAAGCATGGGGGTAATAGTAATTCTTTACACCAGTTTGGGGACATTTTGGTTTGAGCCTAATGAAAAAGGAGAGCCAGCTAATTTAGAAGAGGCAATATGCAAAATCTGCTAAAAAGGTTCCGGTAAAATGGGGAAATGCGACAAATTTGAGGTTTCACCTAGCTTGCTACTATCCAGCCATAGAAGCCCAGCTGCCACTGCCAGCACCATATAGTGCGCTCTCCAGACGGGCTCCAGCAGGCAGTTAGGAGTGGCAGAAGCGTTTGGACGAATTACTAAAAACAACCATGACAGTGAGTGGTATACTTAAGTACCTTACACATGCTGTTACTCGGTATCTGGTTGAGGAGATGGTTCCATTTAACACAGTGGAGAAACCACTTGACTCTAATGCAGATCCACTTGCCTGGTGACGAGACAACCAGAACAGATTTCCTCATCTCTCCAAAGTTGCTCCCAAATACATGTGCATCTCTGTGCAACAAGCACGCCATCAGAAAGAGTTTTCAGTGCTGCTGGGAACATTGTTACACTGCTCCGATCCTCTCTGAAACCACACAAGGTTAACATGCTGGTTTTCCTGGCGCACAACAAAGATATGACAGCTTAAAATGACTTGATCCTTCGTGTTCATTTCGTTCATTTATTCGTTTATAGTCTTTAAACATTCAGTGCGTGATGCTGCATGAGTTTTTCCCCATTTCCTTGGCATGGTTTTTCCCCATATACAGTATGTATTCTGCAGTTTTACGGAAACGGTTTAAAAAAAATCAGTATAAATACAGTGCATTACTTTGTTTTGGGGCAGTTTATATTTAGCCTATTATCATTTGTAAAAAAAAAAAAAAAAAAAGACAAGCTGTTGTTCTCCATGGTTGTCTCGCATATGGTTGTTCTCTATACGCACCGTATTGAGTCTCTCTTGTGGTCAGCAATAAAGCATTGCCTATAATGTTTTAAAAACTGCCACTTTTGTAGGATCAAAACAAAAAATGTACACAATACTCTACTAATAAACTGAATTCGTAGAGCACTGAAAGGGCATAAAGCGTTTTTTTCTTTTTTTGTTTGTTTTTTTTTTTTGGTGTGATTGCTTGTGGCAGATGGGGGAAAACGAGGTGAGAAAATATCCTAAATTTAATAAAATAATGGCTGGTTGGGCTCCTTCTGAGAGGAATGTTTATGAGCCTGACGATAAAGCTCTGAAACAGCTACTGCAGAGTGCATTGCTTGTTTGCTGTGTGAATGGGATTTTTTTGGACAGCGGCAACATTGTCCAAAAATCATGATGGAGAGACAGGCAGAGTCCTGCACGGAGTTGTCGTGTTTAAATAAGCTGAGCGTCGCCGCTTTCTCCAACCAGTCCACACACCCTAGTTGAAATGCTGGAGTTACGGCCACTGTTTTATGAAAACGATCCGAGTTCGGGTTTTTTAAATTTTTTTTAACGGAATCAGCAGCTCATGACTGTAGCAAGACCTGAGCCCCGGGGGGAAAAAAGTATTTAGTCAGCCACCAATTGTGCAAGTTCTCCCACTTAAAAGATGAGAGAGGTCTCCAATTTTCATCATAGGTATACCTCAACTATGAGAGACAAAATGAGAAAAAAAAAATCCAGAAAAATCACATTGAAGGATTTTTAATGAATTAATTGGTAAATTCCTCGGTAAAATAAGTATCTGGTCACCTACAAACAAGCAAGATTTCTGGCTCTCACAGACCTGTAACTTCTTCTTTAAGAGGCTCCTCTGTTTTCCACTCGTTACCTGTATTAATGGCACCTGTTTGAACTCTTTATCAGTATAAAAGACACCTGTCCACAACCTCAAACAGTCAAACTCCAAACTCCACTGTGGCCAAGACCAAAGAGCTGTCAAAGGACACCAGAAACAAAATTGTAGACCTGCACCAGGCTGGGAAGACTGAATCTGTAATAGGTAAGCAGCTTGGTGTGAAGAAATCAACTGTGGGAGCAATTATTAGAAAATGGAAGACATACAAGACCACTGATAATCTCCCTCGATCTGGGGCTCCACGCAAGATCTCACCCCGTGGGGTCAAAATGATCACGAGAGCGGTGAGCAAAAATCCCAGAACCACACGGGGGGGACCTAGTGAATGACCTGCAGAGAGCTGGGACCAAAGTAACAAAGGCTACCATCAGTAACACACTACGCCGCCAGGGACTCAAATCCTGCAGTGCCAGATGTGTCTCCCTGCTTAAGCCAGTACATGTCCAGGCCATCTGAAGCTTGCTAGAGAGCATTTGGATGATCCAGAAGAGGATTGGGAGAATGTCATATGGTCAGATGAAACCAAAATAGAACTTTATTGTAAAAACTCAACTTGTCGTGTTTGGAGGAGAAAGAACACCATACCTACTGTGAAGCATGGGGGTGGAAACATCATACTTTGGGGCTGTTTTTCTGCAAAGGGACCAGGACGACTGATCCGTGTAAAGGAAAGAATGAATGGGGCCATGTATCGTGAGATTTTGAGTGAAAACCTCCTTCCATCAGCAAGGGCATTGAAGATGAAACGTGGCTGGGTCTTTCAGCATGACAATGATCCCAAACACACCGCCCGGGCAACGAAGGAGTGGCTTCGTAAGAAGCATTTCAAGGTCCTGGAGTGGCCTAGCCAGTCTCCAGATCTCAACCCCATAGAAAATCTTTGGAGGGAGTTGAAAGTCCGTGTTGCCCAGCGACAGCCCCAAAACATCACTGCTCTAGAGGAGATCTGCATGGAGGAATGGGCCAAAATACCAGCAACAGTGTGTGGAAGACTTACAGAAAACATTTGACCTCTGTCATTGCCAACAAAGGGTATATAACAAAGTACTGAGATGAACTGTTGTTATTGACCAAATACTTATTTTACCGAGGAATTTACCAATTAATTCATTAAAAATCCTTCAATGTGATTTTCTGGATTATTTTTTTTTTCTCATTTTGTCTCTCATAGTTGAGGTATACCTATGATGAAAATTGGAGACCTCTCTCATCTTTTAAGTGGAAGAACTTGCACAATTGGTGGCTGACTAAATACTTTTTTGCCCCACTGTAAATTGGCAGCAGAGCTGCAGAGACTTTCTCAACACACAGCTTCCATCATTTGCCACGTAAATTATGAACCCTGTGTTTAAATTAGGAGACCACAGGGTTCGAAAAACATTTGCAGTAATACCGCATACCGTGGTGTTGAGCTGTCCACCGTCACCGCAGGGGAAATTCCTGTACCGTGACAGCCCTAATATGTAGTTACATGTACTGTAAGTGGGTATTTCGGGCTGCACTTCAGGAGGAATAATTAATCTGATGTGATGGTAAAGGGGTAGGATCTAAATAAGTTTTACTTCTTCCTACTTCTTTTCGGACTGACAGTACATGGTGTTTTCAGTATGGGCTAAAATTTATGATGTTTATTTCATTTTTGTATTGTATGTTCGAGATATATGTTCTAAACTAAGAATGAGATCGCAGATACAAGCGGCTGAAATGAGCTTTCTCTGTAGGATTGCTGGACTCACCCTTAGAGATAGGGTGAGGAGCTCAATCATCTGGGAGAGGCTCAGAGTAGAACTGCTGCTCCTCCACATTGAAAGGAGCCAGTTGAGGTGGTTTGGGCATCTGATCTGGATGCCTCCCACTTGAGGTGTTTCGGGCTCGTCCCACTGGGAGGAGACCCCAGGGCATACCCAAGACATGCTGGAGAGGCTGTCTCCTGGAAACACTTTGGCATGATTTCAGAAGAGCTGGAGTAGGTGGCTGGGGAGAAGGAGGTCTGGGCTTCTCTGCTTGAACTGCTGCCTCCATGACCCGGTCCTCTGGAAAAGCAGTAGAAGATGGATGGATGGCTGCATGGATGGAAAACTCACAATGGTGAGGGGGAAAAAGTCAGATTTATAAGGAATATGGTCACTAATTTATGAGAAGGTTCTAAATTTTTAAACAATGAATTTATAAGGGGAAAAAGTCAAAATGTTTTAAAGCTGAATCGTTTAATATCTTCAATTTTTTATAGCGGTGACATTTTAGTACTTTATAATTGAAAATGGACAACCCAGCCACAGGGAGTGCACAAGCCAGTGTACTCTTAGTGCCGGCCCCAAACCCGGGTAAATGGGGAGGGTTGTGTCAGTAAGGGCATCCAATGTAAGACATTTGCCAAATCAAACATGCGGATCATGACGAATGAGACTTTCATACCGGATTGGTCAAAGATTGAGGAGAGGGCGAAGGCGTATTAAGAGGGAGAGAGAGAAAAGGAAAGGTAGAAGAGTGTAGGTGAGTAGGGACGTTAAATGTAGGGACTGTGACTGGTAAAGGCAGAGAGTTGGCTGGTATGATGGAGAGAAGGAAGGTAGATATACTGTGTGTTCAAGAAACCAGGTGGAAGGGAAGCAAGTTTAGGAGCATTGGAGGAGGATTTAAACTGTTCTACCATGGTGTCGATAGGAAGAGAAATGGAGTAGGAGTAATCTTGAAGGAAGAGTATGAGAAGAGTAGGACTGGGAATCATCACTAATTTCCAGAATCGATTTGATTCCGGTTCTTGAGGTTCTGAATTGATTCAATTCCGATTCAATCCAGTCCCAGTTCAGTCAGGGAAATTACCATTTTAACAGCCATTTTATTTGCCAGGGAAAAAAATCTTTGCGACCTAATGTTGCAAATTGTACCAGAAATACTCTTAACTTTAATAACATAAATTATCACATAAAGAACGGACCCAAAATCAGTTACATTTAGGGCTGCCGCGATAACCGTGGTTATGTAGTACCGTGCTATGGACAAGCCTACTGCGGAGGAAAATGAGCAACCGCAACAATCGTGGTGTTAATCACCCAATGAAAGGTTTATTATTTTAAGTTAATTACCTGATCAATAATTTTGAGATATGTATTTTTTGATATTTACATAAATGTTTTCCTATTAGTAGTTCATTTTACAAAGTACAGAGGCTTTATGCCATCCTATGCAATGAAGTAAAAAAGCAGGCTTTTATTTTGATAGTGGTGGTTTTGTTTTCACTTCCTGTGCCTGCCTGTGGAATTGTCAGTAAAGGCCCTGTCACACCTAGACGATTTAGGCAGCGTTTGCAAAATGTATGGGAAAAAAAAATTGGAGAATGCGCTGGCATACGTCGAATCAGTTATGGTTATAGTTTTGTCTAAGTTAAGAGCACCCTGAAAAACGCTGATGCATCCTGAACCACGTTGGTATACGGCGCAGTTCATCGAGTTCCTCTGAAAATTTTCAGCATGCTGAAAGAGCTACCAATCTGTCAGTCCTTTCCGTGTTCGCGTGTCAGCATGCTGAAAATTTTCTGACATATCCAGCATATGGTTGATATGTCCTGCATTTGCAGACCAAAGGTTGTAGGGAAGTTATGCGTTCATTCACACGTTACTTGTCAGTGAGTCATAGTTTGCTTTCGGCTTTAGGACTGTGACTAGGATTCTTCTTTGACTTGGCACAGAGGCGTCGTCTCTTCGAGTTTAGTCTGCTGGTAGGATCATTAGCTTCCCCAGGCGAGCCCGGGTACTGGCGGAGGGCGCGACGAGAACGCTGATCCATTGCGCACCTCAGCACTGGCCCTTTCATACTCTGTAGCAGAATATTGTGCCCCTGTCTGATCCAGGTCATCTTACACACACCATGTAGACACCCAGCTCAACTCAACCATGAGAACTATAACTGGAACAATCCACTCAACACCACTCCCCTGGCTCTCTGTACTGTCAAACATAGCCCCTCCACACATCCAGCGAGCAGCATTAACTCAAAGGATGCTCCAAAAAGTTAAAGATTCTCCTCACTTACCAATCCATGCAGATATCTACACCCCACCCACTGCCCGACTTTCATCCAGACGGCCGATTTGGAAAAACCCTCCCCCAGCTGACTTTACCATCCAGACAGCTTGGCAAGAGGAATGGGAGACCAAGGAGGTCCCAAACAAACAGCTGGTGATAAACCCCAACCAACAGGTCCCGGGCACCAACCTCCCAAGGAGACAGTGGTCTACACTCAATCGCTTCAGGACTGGACATGGCCCCTGCTTGGCCAGCCTTCACAGATGGGGCAGTAGCCCTAGCCCACTGTGCGCATGTGGAAAGGAGCAAACAATGGAACACATCATAGAGGCTTGCCCGCTCCAAAGACTGGAAGGAGGATTACACACCCTCCATACAGCAAACCAGGAGGCAACTGCTTGGCTTAAGGACTTTGCATTCGCTAAATAAATAAAAGTGAGTCATAGTTACTCAAAAGTCAAAATATGTCGAGATTAATGTCTGGTAACGTGCCCCCAAATTATTTCTAACATATGAGTAATGCTCTTTGAACCTGTGTGTAACTGAGTGAACGGGTTTCTAACTTACAGCTACCCTATAATGGCGTATTTGCAGTATTGGTTCACAGGAAAAACCCATACAGAGCTCTGCTGCTGCCTGCAGCGCATGCACACACACACAGAGCTAAGCACATGTACTTTTTCGTACAACGGGACCTGTCGGGGATGTGTCTGAGCAGTTTAAAGCTACAGGATAAAGATCCAAATCGCTGTTTCACCCTTCTCCCATGTGTGTTTTTTTTTTTTTATCCTTTGACTGCAGTCTGTGCCATCAACTGTCTAGAGCTGTTCTGATAGATATGCCAAAATGTCAGAACACCAGAGTAGGTGGATCCAATCAGCTGATCACTTGAAGCGCAGAGTTCAACGGTTTATCATGATAAATTACACTTTGCTGTTGGCTGCACCTCCCAGCAAAAGCACACTCCATGCATTATCTTATTGTTTCACTTTATTGAAAGTAAACTTTTTTTTTATCACCATCAGTTAGCGTGCTTTTGAGCCAGGTTGTGACAACTGTCATCTGATGTTCCTGACGTGTCACATCAGCTGTTTTAGGCGTGACTGACCTGACAGATTTGACAGCTCTGCCAGGTTGGTCACGCCCCCCGCCATCGTCTTTGGAGGAGAGAATCATCTGGGTTGAACAGAGATAATCTCTCGCACACCTAGGATTCATGGATCGGGATGCTACGGCAATTTGGCATGACTGCGCTATGCAGAAGTTAGGATAAGCGATGCAGAAGTTAGACTATTGTTGTGCATAAGTTGTGAATGTCTGCAACACGCTAAGCATTAGTTGGTTTAAGTTATTTATAAGTTATGGAAATATTCTATATACACTACTCACAAAAAGTTAGGGATATTTGGCTTTCAGGTGAAATTTATGGAAAATGTAAAAAGTTCACGCTACAGTGATAATACATCATGAAAGTAGGGCATTTAAGTAGAAGCATGCAATGGTGATTTCCTCATTTCAGTTTATTGAAACAAAAGCCAACAACAGTGATGAGTATACCACAACAAAAAATGTCAGTGTCTCAATAACTTGTCATGTGCCACTGAGCATCAATTACAGCTTGACAATGATGCCTCATGCTGTTCACAAGTCAATTTATTGTCTCCTGAGGCATGGCATTCTACTGTTATTGAAGGACAGCCCTCAGGTCATTGAGGTTGTGGGATGCAGGGTTACGAGCCTCTACAGCACGACTAAGCTGATCCCATAGATTTTCAGGTCTGGAGAATGTGCAGGCCACTCCATTTGAAGTATCCCACCCTCCAGCAGCCATTCCCTAATGATGCAAACTCGATGAGCTGGAGCATTGTCATCCATGAAGATGAAATTAGGCCTGTGTTGTTCATGCAGGGGTACATTGACTGGATTAATGATGTTATTCAGGTAGTATTGGCTTGTTACTGTACCATTCACAAGGTGTAGGGCAGTTCTGTATTGACTAGACACACCTGCCCAGACTCACACCACCACCACCACTAAGGGCTCGTCTGGTGACAACAATGGCAGATGCATAGTGCTCTCATTGACGTCTCCAACATCATTGGCGGCCATCACTTCTGCTGAATCTCTCTCTCGTGCACCATGTACAGCAGCTCAACCAGACTCATGTCAATCATCACTGTTTTCTTCCTGCATTACCGACTGCACTATATAGTTCTCCACAGTATCTGCTGCTGGCTAATATATATTTTAACTGTTGACCAGTATCACTTAGTCTTATCCTACACTTTATTACATGTATAGTTTATTTCTCTTATCTTATCATGTTTAATGTTGCAGCATTGTACCGAGACAAATTCCTAGTTTGTGTACTACATGAACAATGGCAATAAACCTGATTCTGATTCTGATTCTGATTCTGAATCGGCTTTTAGCACTGAGGCCCACTGGTCCCTTGTCCAGCGTAAATGCTCCCTGGCCCATGCAAGACGATGATGCCTGCTCATAGAGTGGTGGAAATTTTTCAGGCCTGGCGGGCCGCCACCCAGAAATGTTACCAGAGGAAACCCTGAAAACTGTACCTATAACTAGTGGTTGCTCTGCAGCATACGCATTATGCAGTGGTGTGAAAAAGTGTTTGCCGCCATTTCTGATTTCTCTTTTTTTTTTTTTTGGTATGTTTGTCACACTTCAGTGTTTCAGATTATCAAACAAATTTAAAGTTTTTAAATGAAGGTGTATTATTAAGGGTAAAAAAAAAAATCCAAGCCTACATGGCCCTGTGTGGAAAAAGTGACACCCCCCCCCCCCGTTAAAACATAAATTAACTGTGATTTATCACATCTTTGGAAAGCCGAGTTCAATTTCTCTAGCCACACCCAGGCCTGATTACTGCCACACCTGTTCTCAATCAAGAAATCACTTAAATAGGACCTGCCTGACAAAGTGAAGTAGACCGAAAGATCCTCAAAAGCTAGACATCATGCTGTGATCCAAAGAAATTCAGAAACAAATGAGAAACAAAGTAATTGAGATCTATCCGTCTGGAAAAGGTTATAAAGCCATTTCTAAAGCTTTGGGACTCCAGTGAACCACAGTGAGAGCCATTGTCCACAAATGGCAAAAACATGGAGCATTGGTGAACCTTCCCAGGAGTGGCCATCCGACCAAAATTACCCCAAGAGTGCAGCGACGACCCATCCAAGAGGTCACAAAAGACCCCACAACAACATCCAAAGAACTGCAGGCCTCACTTGCCTCAGTTAACGTCAGTGTTCATGACTCCACCATAAGAAAGAGAGTGGGCAAAAATGGCCTGCATGGCAGAGTTCCAAGATGGAAACCACTGCTGAACAAAAAGAACATAAATGCTTGTCTCAGTTTTGCCAGAAAACATCTTGATAATCCCCAAGACTTTTGGGAAAATACTCTGTGGATTGACAAGACAAAAGTTGAACTTTTTGAAAGGTGTGTGTCCCATTACATCCGACGTAAAAGTAACACAATATTTCAGAAAAGGAACATCATACCAACAGTAAAAATATGGTGGTGGTAGTGTGATGGTCTGAGGCTGTTTTGCTGCTTCAGGACCTGGAAGACTTGCTGTGGTAAATGGAACCATGAATTCTGCAGTGATGTTATGCTTGACACAACCCACTCACTCGATCATATAATGCAGAAGTGTCGTGAGCAGAGTGTCGAGCACTGTGTCAACATGCCCACAATCACGTGACCGTAGCAAGCGAGGCCTCATTATGTCTGTTACATCACGTGACTTGAGGGCTCGTGGGAGTTTTGAGAAGGAATTAGGTTTTTTTTGTTTGTTTGTTTGCTTTGTATTGTTTGTTCCTGCCATCCAATTTTGAATAGACCTTGGATGGCCAAATGCTTCAAAAAAAAAAAAAAAAAGTATCGAGATTTTTTCAGGTTTTTCAACTCTGATTCAGTTCTGACAGTCAGTCACCAGATTGCAGTCTTTATTAGATGTTTCATAACACTGTGTCGCTCATGAAGGAAGGAGGAGGAAGGAACTGTACTTATTATAGCGCTTTTTCTAGTCTCAAAAGACCACTTAAAGCGTTTCACTAGTACTAACCTTCTATTCTAAGGGCCTATAGGAGACAGATATCTTGGGACAATTTAGAACAACCAACTAACCTAACATACAGTGGGGCAAAAAAGTATTTAGTCAGCCACCAATTGTGCAAGTTCTTCCACTTAAAAGATGAGACAGGTCTCCAATTTTCATCATAGGTATACCGCAACTATGAGAGACAAAATGAGGGGGGAAAAAAAATCCAGAAAATCACATTGAAGGATTTTTAATGAATTAATTGGTAAATTCCTCGGTAAAATAAGTATTTGGTCAATAACAAAAGTTCATCTCAATACTTTGTTATATACCCTTTGTTGGCAATGACAGAGGCCAAACGTTTTCTGTAAGTCTTCACAAGGTTTTCACACACTGTTGCTGGTATTTTGGCCCATTCCTCCATGCAGATCTCCTCTAGAGCAGTGATGTTTTGGGGCTGTCGCTGGGCAACACGGACTTTCAACTCCCTCCAAAGATTTTCTATGGGGTTGAGATCTGGAGACTGGCTAGGCCACTCCAGGACCTTGAAATGCTTCTTACGAAGCCACTCGTTCGTTGCCCGGGCGGTGTGTTTGGAATCATTGTCATGCTGAAAGACCCAGCCACGTTTCATCTTCAATGCCCTTGCTGATGGTAGGAGGTTTTCACTCAAAATCTCACGATACATGGCCCCATTCATTCTTTCCTTTACATGGCTCAGTCGTCCTGGTCCCTTTGCAGAAAAACAGCCCCAAAGCATGATGTTTCCACCCCCATGCTTCACAGTAGGTATGGTGTTCTTTCTCCTCCAAACACGACAAGTTGAGTTTTTACAATAAAGTTCTATTTTGGTTTCATCTGACCATATGACATTCTCCCAATCCTCTTCTGGATCATCCAAATGCTCTCTAGCAAACTTCAGACGGGCCTGGACATGTACTGGCTTAAGCAGGGGGACACGTCTGGCACTGCAGGATTTGAGTCCCTGGCGGCATAGTGTGTTACTGATGGTAGCCTTTGTTACTTTGGTCCCAGCTCTCTGCAGGTCATTCACTAGATCCCCCGTGTGGTTCTGGAATTTTTGCTCACCGTTCTTGTGATCATTTTGACCCCACGGGGTGAGATCTTGCGTGGAGCCCCAGATCGAGGGAGATTATCAGTGGTCTTGTATGTCTTCCATTTTCTAATAATTGCTCCCACAGTTGATTTCTTCACACCAAGCTGCTTACCTATTGCAGATTCAGTCTTCCCAGCCTGGTGCAGGTCTACAATTTTGTTTCTGGTGTCCTTTGACAGCTCTTTGGTCTTGGCCATAGTGGAGTTTGGAGTCTGACTGTTTGAGGTTGTGGACAGGTGTCTTTTATACTGATAAAGAGTTCAAACAGGTGCCATTAATACAGGTAACGAGTGGAGGACAGAGGAGCGTCTTAAAGAAGAAGTTACAGGTCTGTGAGAGCCAGAAATCTTGCTCATTTGTAGGTGACCAGATACTTATTTTACCGAGGAATTTACCAATTAATTCATTAAAAATCCTTCAATGTGATTTTCTGGATTTTTTTTTCTCATTTTGTCTCTCATAGTTGAGGTATACCTATGATGAAAATTGGAGACCTCTCATCTTTTAAGTCAGAATCAGATTTATTGCCATTGTTCATGTAGTACACAAACTAGGAATTTGTCTCGGTGCAATGCTGCAACATTAAAGACATAAGATAAAGAGATAATCTAAAAAACTAAAAACATGCAATAAGTGTAGAATAATAAGTAATAATAATAATAATAATAATGAGTAATACTAGTCAAAGCAGTTTTAAATAAATTAGCAAGTAGCAGATAATGTGGAGTACCACATAGTGCAGTCGATAATGCAACAGAAAAACAGTGATGAATGACATGAGTCTGGTTGAGCTGCTGTATATAGTGCACGAGAGTCAATAAGTCACTTAATGTTCAGCAGTCTGATGGCAGAGGGGAAAAAGCTGTTCATGTGCCGGGAGGTTTTAGTCTGAATGGACCAAAGTCTTCTACCTGAGGTGAGGGGGGCAAACAGTATGTGACCAGGGTGTGAAGGATCGGCTATGATCCGGCCTGCATGCCTCCGGGTCCTGGAGATGTACAGGTCCTGGAGAGATGGGAGCTTGCAGCCGATCACCTTCTCAGCAGTGCGCACGACGCGCTGCAGCCTTAGTCTGTCCCTGGCAGTGGCTCCTGCATACCACACGGTTATGGAGGAGGTGAGGATGGACTCGATGATGGCCGTGTAGAACTGCACTAACATCTTGGTGGGTAGCTTGAGCTTCCTCAGCTGCCGCAGAAAGAACATCCTCTGCTGGGCCTTTTTGATGAGGAAGCTTCAATTCAATTCAATTCAACTTTATTTATATAGCGCCATTTCACAACAACAGTCATCTCATAGCACTATCAACTGTAGGGGGGGAACCCCCACAGTTGCAGAAAGACCCCAGCAATCAGGCGATCCCCTGTGAGCAAGCACTTGGCGACGGTGGAGAGGAAAAACTCCCTTTTAACAGGAAGAAACCTCCAGCAGAACCAGGCTCAGGGAGGGGCAGTCATCTGCTGCGACTGGCTGGGGGGTGAGGGGATAGAGAAGAAGAAAAGAACAGACATGTAGAGAGCAAACAGCACGATGGGGACTCAATCTATGGGAGAGAACAAACAGATGTTAATGACCAGCAAAAAAAAAATATTTCATAGAGAGTGAGGAAAGGAGTGAGGCCCAGTGCATTACTGGAGGTCCCCCGGCTGACTAAACCTATTAGCAGCATAACTAAGGGAGGGTTCAGAAACGCATGATCCCTCCCTAATTGTAGGCTATATCAAAAAGGTAGGTTTTAGCCCTATTCTTAAAAACAGAGATCGAGTCTGACTCCCGAATCCAGATTGGCAGCTGATTCCACAGGAGAGGAGCTTGATAACTGAAGGCTCTGCCTCCCATTGTACTTTTGGAGATTCTAGGTATTACAAGTAATCCTGCATTTTGGGAACGTAGTGCTCTGTTAGGATAATACGGTAGTATCAGATCTTTTAAATAAAAAGGAGCCTGATTGTTTAGAGCTTTGTAAGTAAGAAGAAGGATTTTAAACTTAATTCTAAACTCTATGGGAAGCCAATGAAGGGAGGCCAGAACCGGAGAGATATGATCTCTCTTTCTAGTACCTGTTAAAACTCTTGCTGCAGCATTTTGGATCAGCTGAAGACTTTTTAAAGATGTTTTAGGACAGCCTGATAATAAAGAATTACAATAATCTAATCTCGAGCTAACAAAAGCGTGGATCAGTTTCTCAGCATCACTCTGAGACAAGATGCTCCTAATCTTGGCAATATTACGCAAATGATAGAAGGCAGTCTTAGAAACAAATTTAATATGTGAATTGAAGGACAAATCCTGATCAAAAATAACTCCAAGGTTCCTCA
This sequence comes from Pholidichthys leucotaenia, assembly GCA_020510985.1. NCBI lineage: Eukaryota > Metazoa > Chordata > Actinopteri > Cichliformes > Pholidichthyidae > Pholidichthys > Pholidichthys leucotaenia. Next base: position 292,199,341 of record CM035845.1, read on the forward strand.
CAGAGCTATTAAGAGAAAGAGTAACCGCATCCAAACTGAAAGTTTGATTTGGAAAGGAATTTCTAAGGTTTTTTGGACCAACAAGAATGACTTCAGTCTTATCTGAATTTAATAGCAGGAAATTACAAGTCATCCAAGCTTTGATTTCCTTAAGACAGGCTTCTGACTTGGCTAATTGATTACTATCATCTGGCTTCATTGACAGGTATAATTGTGTGTCATCTGCATAACAATGAAAATGTGTACAGTGCTTTCTAATAATGTTGCCTAACGGAAGCATATATAAACTAAAAAGAGTAGGGCCTAGCACAGATCCCTGTGGAACTCCATGACTAAGCTTTGAGTTGAAAGAAAACTCATTATTTACATGAACAAACTGGAACCTATCAGATAAATAAGATCTAAACCATTGCAACGAAGTTCCATTAAGTCCAACATAGTGTTCTAATCTATCAAGTAGAATATTATGATTGATAGTATCAAAAGCTGCACTAAGGTCTAAAAGGACAAGTACAGAAACTAATCCATTATCAGATGCAATGAGGAGGTCGTTAGTGACCTTCGCTAAGGCTGTTTCAGTACTATGATGGATTCTAAACCCAGATTGAAACTCTTCAAGTAAACTATTTCCCTGCAGGTGGTCAAATAATTGCGTAGCAACAACTCTTTCTAAGATTTTTGAAATGAAAGGGAGATTAGAGATTGGTCTATAGTTAGCTAAAGCTCCTGGATCTAGCGTTGGCTTTTTGAGTAAGGGTTTAATTACAGCCGTTTTAAAAGCCTGCGGTACATGGCCTAAAGTTAATGAAGAATTGATTATATGAAGAATAAAGCTACCAATAAGTGGGAAGACTTGGGAGGAACGGCCTGCCCGATCTGAACCCGAGTGGTGTTCAGTTATTGGACTTCTGTGCTCACCACAGTCTGTCCATAACGAACACCATGTTCAAGCATAAGGGTGTCCATATGTGCACCTGGCACCAGGACACCCTAGGTCGCAGGTCGATGATCGATTTTGTTATCGTATCATCAGACCTGCGACCGTATGTCTTGGACACCCGAGTAAAGAGAGGTGCAGAGCTGTCAACTGATCACCACCTGGTGGTGAGCTGGGTCCGATGGCAGGGGAGGAAGCCATTCAGACCTGGTAGACCCAAACGTATAGTGAGGGTGTGCTGGGAGCGTCTGGCTGAGGCCCCTGTCCGGGAGGTCTTCAACTCCCACCTCCGGAAGAACTTCAACCACATTCCGAGGGAGTCTGGAGACATGGAGTCTGAATGGGCCATGTTCTCCACCTCTGTTGTTGAAGCGGCGGCCCAGAGCTGCGGCCGCAAGGTGGTCGGTGCATCTCGTGGTGGCAACCCCCGAACCAAGTGGTGGACACCAGTGGTGAGGGGGGCCATTAAGCTGAAGAAGGAGTCCTATCAAGCTTGGTTGGCTTGTGGGACTCCCGAAGCAGCTGAGGTGTACCGGCAGGCCAAGCGGAGTGCAGCTCGGGTGGTTGCTGAAGCAAAAACGCGGGTATGGGAGGAGTTCGGTGAGGCCATGGAACAAGACTTTCGGTCGGCTTCAAAGAGATTCTGGCAAACTGTTCGGCGGCTCAGGAGGGGAAAGCAGCTCCCCGTCCACACTGTGTATGGTGCGGATGGGACACTGTTGACTTCAACTGGGGATATCGTCGGGCGGTGGAAGGAATACTTCGAGGATCTCCTCAATCCCACTGATACGCCTTCCACAGAGGAAGCAGGGTTTGGGGACGAGGGGGATGACTCGCCTATCACAGGGGCTGAGGTCACCAAGGTGGTTAAAAATCTCCTTGGTGGCCGGGCCCCGGGGGTGGACGAGATTCGCCCTGAGTACCTCAAGGCCCTGGATGTTGTTGGGTTGTCATGGTTGACACGCCTCTGCAACATTGCGTGGAGGTCGGGGGCAGTGCCTTTGGCATGGCAAACCGGGGTGGTGGTTCCTCTCTTCAAAAAAGGGGACCGGAGGGTGTGCTCCAACTTTAGAGGGATCACACTCCTCAGCCTCCCTGGGAAGGTCTATGCCAAGGTACTGGAGAGGAGAGTCCGGCCGTTGGTCGAACCTCGGATTCAGGAGGAGCAATGTGGTTTTCGTCCTGGCCGTGGGACATCGGACCAGCTCTTTACCCTCTCGCGAATTCTTGAGGGTTCGTGGGAGTTTGCCCAGCCAGTTTACATGTGTTTTGTGGACTTGGAGAAGGCATTTGACCGCGTCCCTCGTGGATTTTTGTGGGGGGTGCTTCGGGAGTATGGGGTAGCGGGCTTGTTGTTACGAGCTATTCGGTCTCTGTACGACCGTTGTGAGAGTTTGGTTCGTATTGCCAACACTCGGTCGGAGTCATTCCCAGTGAGAGTTGGACTCCGCCAGGGCTGCCCTTTGTCACCGATCCTGTTCATAATTTTTATGGACAGGATTTCTAGGCGCAGCCAGGGAATGGAGGGTGTCATGCTTGGTGACCACAGGATCTCATCTCTGTTGTTTGCAGATGATGTTGTCCTGTTGGCTTCATCCAGCAATGACCTACAGCTCTTGCTGGGACGGTTTGCCGCTGAGTGTGAAGCGGCTGGGATGAGAATCAGCACCTCCGAGTCCATGGTCCTCAGCCGGAAAAAGGTGGATTGTCCTCTCCGGGTTGGGGACAGGCTCCTGCCCCAAGTGGAGGAGTTTAAGTATCTTGGGGTCTTGTTCACGAGTGAGGGGAAAATGGAGCGAGAGATCGACAGACGGATTGGAGCAGCATCTGCAGTGATGCGGACATTGTACCGGTCTGTTGTGGTGAAGAGGGAGCTTAGTTCTAAGGCAAAGCTGTCGATTTACCAGTCAATCTACGTTCCTACTCTCACCTATGGTCACGAGCTTTGGGTAATGACCGAAAGAACGAGATCGCGGATACAAGCGGCTGAAATGAGCTTTCTCTGTAGGATTGCTGGACTCACCCTCAGAGATAGGGTGAGGAGCTCAGTCATCCGGGAGAGGCTCAGAGTAGAACCGCTGCTCCTCCACATTGAAAGGAGTCAGTTGAGGTGGTATGGGCATCTGATTAGGATGCCTCCTGGACGCCTCCCACTTGAGGTGTTTCAGGTACGTCCCACTGGGAGGAGACCCCGGGGCAGACCCAGGACTCGGTGGAGAGACTATGTCTCCCAGCTGGTCTGGGAACGCCTTGGTATCCCCTCTGAAGAGCTGGAGCAGGTGGCTGGGGAGAGGGAAGTCTGGGCTTCTCTGCTTGAACTGCTGCCTCCGCGACCCGGACCTTCGGAAAAGCGGTAGAAGATGGATGGATGGATGGATGGACTTCTTTAAATAACCTGGTAGGAATAGGGTCTAAAAGACAAGTTGAAGGTTTGGATGAGGAAACTATTTTGTCTAACTCACAAAGGTCGATTGGAGTAAACTCATCAAGACAGAGATCAATAGAAGGAGTTGTAGTAGTTACAGTATTTAAGTTAACTGTGGGAAGAATCTGATTGATTTTATCTCTGATGGATGAAATCTTATTATTGAAAAAGTTCATAAAGTCCTGACTAGTAAGCTCTCAGGGAATGCTAGGATTGACAGAGTCCTGACTCTTTGTCAACCTGGCTACAGTACTGAAAAGAAACCTAGGATTATTCTTGTTCTCTTCTATTAATGCAGAGTAATAACTCGTTCTAGCTTTTCTAAGAGATTTTTTATAAATTAAAAGATGATTTCTCCAAGCCAAATAGATTTCATCTAAATTAGTAGAGCGCCATTTTCTTTCTAATTGACGAGTCTTCTGTTTTATGGTACGAGTTTCTGTGTTGAACCAAGGAGTTAGAAATCTCTGATTAGACTTTTTCTTTTTTAAGGGGGTCACCAAGTCTAGAGTCTGATGCAGAGAAGCTGAAACACTATCCACCATGTTATCAATTACAGAAGGAGCAAGCTGTCTATAGCTTATTTCTGTTGTGTTGACACATGGCATAGAGGAAACAATCTGCATAAATTTGGAAACGGCCTCATCTGAGAGGCATCTACTGTAATAATATTTTTCTTTAGGAGCCAAATAGTCAGAAATAGTAAAATCAAAGGTTAACAGACAATGGTCTGACAGTACAGGGTTATGAGGAGACACTACAAGATTTTCTATATCTATGCCATATGTCAAAACAAGGTCCAATGTATGGTGGAGGTAATGAGTAGAATTTCCTACTTTCTGAGAAAACCCAATCGAGTCTAATATTGAATTGAATGCCACATTAAGGCAGTCACTATCTACATCCACATGTATATTAAAGTCCCCTACTATAATTATTCTATCAGATTTCAGCACTAAATCAGCTAAGAAATCAGCAAATTCGGATAAAAATTCTGAGTAGGTTGATGAGGGACGATAAACTATGGCAAATAAAATTGGGTTTAACCTAAAATTGCTAAAGTGCCCAATACTGAGGACCAGGCCCTCAAAGGAATTATAACATGTTTTTTGCTTTACATTAACTAGTAATTTGGAATGGTAAATTGTTGCTACTCCTCCTCCACGACCAGAACTTCTGGGATTTTGACAGTTTAAATAACCAGAGGGAGTTGATTCATTTAAACCAACATAATCCTCTTGTCCTAACCAAGTCTCTGTAAGGGAAATTAAATCAATCTGATGATCAATTAACAAATCATGGACTAACAGAGACTTGGGAGTTAGAGACCTAATATTTAATAAACCACATTTAATTTTTAAATTATGAGGAGGAACAGAGGCCAAATCATTCAATTTAGAGGCTTTATGTTTAAATTGAGTTTTACCAATATTTTGCTTTATCACTTTGGGATGCTTATACATTATATTTTTATTCACTTTGGAGGGAGCAGACAACGATTCTCTGATGGGGAAGACGGGGGCTAAGCTGAGGGGTGGCGGATGAAGAGGAGCTGCAGAGAGGCGTGTAAGACTGCGACTCTGCTTCCTGGTCCCAACTCTGAGTAGTCATGGTTTTGGAAATTTGGATAAAAAAGATGCCAGATTGTTAGATAAATGAGAAGCACCATCCAAAGTGGGATGAATGCTGTCTCGTCTCATAAGACCAGGTTTTCCCCAAAAAGAGCTCCAATTGTCAATGTAGCCCACGTCATTTGCAGGACACCACACAGACAGCCAGCGGTTCAAGGATGACGAGCGGCTAAACATGTCATCGCTGGTCAGATTGGGGAGGGGCCCAGAGAATACTACAGTGGCAGACATCGTTTTTGCAAAGTCACACACCGATTCTATATTAAGTTTCGTGACTTCCGACTGCCGGAGACGGATGTCATTTATGCCGGCGTGAATAACAATTGTGGAATATTTACAGTTACTTTTAGCCAGCATTTTCAAATTTGACTCGATGTCGCCTGCTCTGGCCCCAGGAATGCATTGGACTATGGCCGCTGGAGTCTCTAGGTTCACGTTTCTGACTACAGAGTCGCCAATGATCAGAGTTTTTTCCTCAGCGGGTGTGTCGCTGAGCGGGGAAAAACGATTAGAAACGTGAACAGGTTGGTGGTGTACCGGGGCTTTGCGACTAGGCTTCCTTTTCACCGTCACCCACCCAGTCTCCTCGCTGCTGAGGAGAGCCGAGGGACCGCTGACAGTGGGACCTAAGCTAGCTAGCTCCGCTGCAGCTAATAGGCGTCCGTCAAGATCAACTGGCGCAGACGGTGTTTCAATGCAGCGGAGCCGGGATTCCAAATCAGACAACCTCGCCTCGAGCGCCTCAAAAAGACAACATTTATTACATTTACCGTTATCGCTAAAAGAGGCAGAGGTGTAGCTAAACATCTGACAGAGAGAGCACACCAGAGGAGGAGAGGAAAGAGAGCTAGTAGCCATAGCTAGTGGCTAGAGAGCAAACCACAAAGCAAACCACACAGGCAGACAGCAAAACAGGAAGTGACGATACGTTACCACAAGGAAGTGACGATCACGATCACCCCACGATGACAGCTGATGGTTGGCTCCCATTTGAGGTCCTGGGTGATGGTGGTGCCCAAGAAGCGGAAGGAATCTGCAATGGTGATGGGAGAGCCTGTGATGGTGAGGGGGGGCAGGGGGGTTGTGACTTTCCTGAAGTCCACAATCATCTCCGCTGTCTTCAGAGCATTCAGCTGCAGGTTGTTGTGGCTGCACCAGGACACCAGCTGGGCCACCTCTTTCCTGTAGACGGACTCGTCGCCGTTGGAGATGAGCCCGATGAGGGTGGTGTCGTCCGCAAACTTGATCAGCTTAACAGACTGGTGGGAGGAGGTGCAGGAGTTGGTATAAAGGGACCAGATGGGGAGAACTTGCACAATTGGTGGCTGACTAAATACTTTTTTTCCCCACTGTACATGTCTTTGGATTGTGGGAGGAAACCGGAGCTCCTGGTGTAAACCCACGCAGCACAGGGAGAACATGCAAACTCCACACAGAAAGGTTCCTAGCAATTGTCTCAAAGTTGCTCATTGTTTCATGAGGCCTCGGTTTTAACATCTCTAGAATTCTGTTGTCTTCCAAAAAAATCCTGAAGGATAATGTCCGGCCATCTGTTCGTGACCTCAAGCTGAAGCGTACTTGGGTTCTGCAACAGGACAATGACCAAAACACACCAGCAAGTCCACCTCTGAATGGCTTAAGAAAAACAAAATGAAGACTTTGGAGTGGCCTAGTCAAAGTCCTGACCTGAATCTGATTGAGATGTTGTGGTATGACCTTAAAAAGGCGGTTCATGTTCGAAAACCCTCCAATGTGGCTGAATTACAACAATTCTGCAAAGGTGAGTGGGCCAAAAATCCTCCACAGCGCTGTAAAAGACTCATTGCCAGTTATCGCAAATGCTTGATTGCAGTTGTTGCTGCTAAGGGTGGCCCAACCAGTTATTAGGTTTAGGGGGCAATCACTTTTTCACACAGGGCCATGTAGGTTTGGATTTTTTTCCCCCTTAATAAACACCTTCATTTAAAAACTGCATTTTGTGTTTACTTGTGTTATCTTTGTCTAATATTTAAATTTGTTTGACAATCTGAAACATTTAAGTGTGACAAACATACAAAATAAATATCAGACACCAGGAAGGGGGCAAACACTTTTTTACACCACTGTAGGTCACATTAATGGTGGAAAAAGTTTTGAAGGGCTTTATCTTGGTCTCATTTTTTACATCCCAAGCCTGGCATTTGAACAGAGGTGTGTAGACTTTTTAGATCTACTGTATCTCTAATAGATGAAATTTTATGAATGATGAAAATGAAGTTCAAAGGAATACTAGGTTTGACTGAGTGGTGACTCTGTCAGCCTGACTACAGTGCTGAAAAGAAATTGTTGATTATTCTTGTTGTCTTCAAGTGAATATGAAGAATAAGATAAAGATAATTATTAGTCCCACAATGGGGAAATTACAGAATAAATACCACTCATTGTGAGACAAATGTGTATTCGTAACTGAACAACATTTTTGGCTGTGTAGGACTGCAGCTTGCTCCTCTGTACCCTCATTTAGATGGTTAAGAAAATGGATGGAGGAATAGTTGTTCCGTCATCTGAATTGAGATAGTCAAATTAAACAACAAAACTACCTTTGTATGGCAATCAATGCGTCATCTTGCATGCATTTGCTGTTGGCAACCTGTAGATGCACACACCTTTGTTTTTGTTGCTGCAATATAGCTGGGACATGAAGGGAAAACTTTGGGATGGAAAAATGTGGGGCTGGGTGTATACACACCATCAGACGCTCTTAGTCTCCCAGCAGGGTGAGGCTGAGAACTGGAAATGATTAGTACCTACAAACAACATCCTCACACGGTAGTGTTTAACACCAACAAACACCACTTACATGAGAGCATCAGTTTCACCGTCAGGAGACATTTCACCTACTTTAACGCATGTCCATTTTCCATTCTGCATATGCACACAGGTTTGTGCCGTTATTTATTTTACTGTAGAGTTACAACAATACTAAGTAGACCACAGTCTATGTATGTTGGCACTGTAGGTATGTCCCACCCAGACAAACCATCGCAATTACTGAATGTCTCAAATTAACTACAGTATTGAGGACAGTTGGGCAGCTCAGTGGAGCAGTGGTTAGCATTGTGGCAGCACAGCAAGAAGGTTTTGGGTTCGATCCCACCCCTGGCTAGCGGTGACCCTTCTGTGTGGAGTTTGCATATTCTCCCCATGTCTGTGTGGATTTTCTCCAGCTACTCTGGTTTTCTACCACAGTCCAAAGACATGCACGTTAGATTAATTGGTATCGACTGGGGATAAATTGTCTTTAGCTACAAATGTGAGAGTGAATGGTTGTCTGTCTCTCTGTGTTGGCCCTGTGATGGACTGACACTACAATTTTTAGTATCTGAGGATCAGGCTAACGATAAACTTGTATTTTAATATGTGACAGAGGCCAGGTATTAATAATTAGTAAGCCAAATACATTTGCAAAAAATGCAAGCACAACAGATCAGATTGGAACCAATTATTCTTTCTCAGATGCCTTTGGATATTATAGTACAAGAATCTCTGATTGGATTTTTTTTTTTCTTAACCACCATATAATGATCAGCAGCTGGGAGATCAGGTTCTAATACTTCTAAATCTGTACTGGTCAAATTGCCCTTTGCCCTGGTGTTAAATTATATGGGTTATCAACTCTTAGGGGCAGATTTATTAAGGCAGCACAAATTAGCGAGTGTGCAGTTTAGACAGAGCGCCTAAGGGAGTGGCCACTTTTTGCCAGTGATCTACTAACAACACTTAAAATTGTGACGATGTAGACACTTCATTTCAATAATGACCACCCATCCACCAAGAGCAGTGCAAAATTGCACACAGGCACACCTGATGAGCAAGCAGGTCATCAACATAGGCTCAGCCAGTTCAGAGGAGTGTAATATATAAAGCTTTTTTTAAGCTTTTGTTTAAGCGCAAAACCCAGTAAAATAATTTAATTTTGTTTATGTTTCAAAGTTTTGATTTTCATTTCACATTGTAGACTCCTTTGTTTAATATGTATAAATTTAGTATTTGTATATAATTTAAAAAAGGACTACTCATGAATAAATTGATTATTTGACCAACATGTTTATTTTTTTAACACAAGAACCGTAAAGATGATCTGATGGAGAAACTGGGGTTTTATTATGTGAATAACTTTGTTTTACCATCTAAGAACTTCCTTTCATTGCCATGTAACCATTCAGTATTCAATATTCCAGACTTAAGTCACAATCTGCCCTGTACATAACATAAGAGCCAAGGCAATGATGTGGCACTATTTAATAATCACACTGTGTTGTTTGATTGCATGCTATCCACTGAAACCTGGAACTCTTTGCCCTGTTCACATCCATTTGAGACTGAATTCACAGCATGCTCATATTTTAAGTTTCAATTTATAGCTTCAGAACACTTATAAAGGAAATAAAATATGGTGCAGTCATTAGTCAGATTCATCTAATCACAAGATGCCCTCAGTGGTCTTGGCATGTCAAAAGATAGTTATTCCTTTTTTTTTAATTACCCCCTCAGCCTTGAAAGGCTGAAGGGGTATTGTCATCACCCTGCTGGGCGGATGGGTGGCCACAGTGTTGACGGACAGCAGCGGCGTCAGCAATTACATTGTGAATGTGATAACTGGACAAAGAAATGACATGGGCTTTTCAAATTGATACCATAGTTGTATCTATGAAAAATCTCAGATGAGTTCAAATTTGGGTGACTTTCGACCTTTAGGTCGAGGTCAGTTTCCCCTAAATCTCATAAGCACAATAACTACAGAAAGAAACGATGTGGCCTTTTCAAATTGATTTCAAGAGAAATCTTGGGACGGCTTAGACCCTTATCTGACTATGGGTTTGGGGTCAAAAGGTCATTGGTCAAGGTTACATTCCCTTTGCACTTATTACTATAGAACAGGTAAAGGTAAGGTCACCAAACTTTGTACACAGGTTCACCCTGTGACCCTGACATCTGACTATGGTTGTGGGATTGTAAGGTCAGAGGTCAAGATCAAAATGCCATATAACTTCTCAACAACAAACAAAGAGGTTGAGGGGTACCACTTACAGCCACCAGTAATTTTTTTTTATTGAAGTTATTATGTTGTGAGTGGTGGTGATGGTGTGCTTTCTGGTTTTCAGCTCTAGCCAACTGTAAGTCCAAAATCTGTTAACTAATCAAATTTATTATTAATACTCATTTATGTGTTGATATGTCAGCTGTTACAAATCATTTTAGTGGCTGCAGGTTCTCAGTCCTCCAGTGGTCCTTTCTGCTGCTCACATTATCGTATTCCAGGGGGGCTTAATTTTCCGCTGAGACACGTCTGGAGGCGGTGGACAGTGTTGGCTCGCACTGAGGTTGAAGGTGGCAGATGTCTGCAATTTGTTGGTCAGGCCTGCTCGGAGAAAGAGCTTGGAGAAAGAGCAAGCTCTATGCTGAAGTGTTTTTAGCTTAGCTGTTGCTAACGCTGCTCCGAGACAAGTGTGCTTGGCTGCATATTCAGAGGGGTTTTTTGGGTTTTTTTTTTTCATGCGGCACTTCTTGCGGGCTGTGTGTCATGCCAAGGTCTTTCGTTCCATCTTTGTTATAAAATTCAAAAAAGGCCCAACATTTGAGCTAACTTTTCAGCACATTCAACTGCTTCCCAACTTTGAATCCTGGTTGCAAATTTCACAAGACAAAATGTGGCTTCACCTGACAATGCTGCTTTTGCGCTATCTAGCTGCAAATCTCACGAAACTAGATATGACTTCACTTGACTGGGTGCTTGCTTTCCTCCATCTAGTGGACTGAAAATGTAATTGGTTGATTTAATACCCAAGAGTATGCAACATTTACATGAATATACATGTAAAAGGTCAGTGCATGTGTTTAGGGATCAGTGCATCATCACTAGTGCAGAGTATTGCAAGTCATCACTGAATTGATCTTTTGTCCCACCCCTAGCACATATATGTGGTTCATGTCAGGTCAGGCATTGGTTTGCTTGCCACCGGATAACCATGAAAACCGGTACTACCTGTCTCATGGGTTGGACCGTTGGTGAGTCAACCGGCAACCCCGCCCTTCCAAGGGTGTGGAGGGTGAATCAGGGCATCCTGGCAGAACTAAAAACAATATTTGTCACAGGTCTGTGGTGGACCACTCCCAGTTACACGGGGTGAGACTGGACATCCTGGCAGATAAGCACATCTGTCGCAAGGTCTGTGGTGGACTTTTGCCAGTCGGTGCATCGTGACATGCACTACACAAAGAGCAGAGATAAACAAACCTATCATCTGGTCAATCACTGCAACAGATACTGGAGTCAGTTTGTCTTGGCCTGTCCTTGCCACTGATAATACCTCTATCTGCCAAGAATGTGCCGCTAGTCCAGCAAAAGCTAGCGGTACTCAAATACTTTGCAAGCAGTTTCATGAAATGGTCAGTCAGAAAGCAACTCCTACCGGCTCGGACGTCGCCCGGTTTAACAAGGTCAGGAGTTCCTGGCAGTGGAGGGTGAAGGACAGAGCTGCGTGGAGGAATCTGATCAGACCTAAATGAAACAGTCATTGTCACCCCCGACAGACTGCTATGTTGATGATGAACTTTGTTTTAACAAAATCTACAGGTCTCCCAGTCCATGACTTTTTATAAATGTGCGTTTTATGTTTTCTGAAGTCTGGAATGTAGGAAAATTAAACACACGATTTCACTTATTCCTCGGACCGCCACAACAGAGACTGCTGTCATTGAGTTACTACAGTGTTTCAGTTTCGAGGGACCTTTCTATGGGTCTGTGCTCTTTTTTTTTTTAATAATCTTGTTATTTTCCTCCTATTGTGTATCCTGAACTGGAAGAGAGAAATAGAGAGAAGAAGGAACTGAACTACTGTTTTATGCACAGCAAAAAGAAACAAATATAGGAATATGGATTGAGGGGGGAAAAAATGAAGAAAACTGACTGTGGAAGAGCTTTTGTTTCAAGAGCGAAGGGGAGTCTGATGAAAGGAGAGAAAACTCCCAACAAAAAAAAAGTCACTATCCGCTAGCACATATGTCCACTCCAGGTAGGAAGGGCTATCCTATTGTATTCTATTTTATGGATACAAATTCATTTAGTAGGCTATATATAAACAAATTAACACAACCTCTGCTGGCTGATGTCCAGTTCAGCATAACGCTGATCTCTGTGAGATTGTTTCTGTTCGTATAATTTGTTCTTTCATGCCAAATAAAGTAAAACGCAGAGAAAAGATTCTGTCTCTTAGGCCACACACCCTCAGTTCTCGCCAGTGTCTCCTCCTGGTGTCAATGATTGCTTTTGTCAGGCGCAAAAGAATTAAGACATGCCTTTTTTGGGCGTTAAATCCTGGCACAATTAGCAGGAAACAGACAATTGCAAACCTTAGTAAATCACCTTGTGCCAGTCATTTAAATACTTTCCTCCCTCAAATTTGCACTTTGACATGAAAACTCCTACAAACACATATGCAATGAGGCCAGGTGCAAAATTAACATTGTCCATGCCTTTCCAGAGCTAAATTTGCACTTCGCCCTTGAGTAAATCTCAACAGTAGTTTTTTGGGGTTTTTTTAAACATCAAAAGAGGGCTTTGCACTCTAAAGCTGGATTTATGCTGCACCTCTGCTGTCCACATACGTGTAACCGGAAACCTCGTGTGACGAAATTTACATCATCTCCACTTCGCTAGTGTCTGCAGTGCTCGGCCCCGGGCAACGGCGTGCCGTCCAAATTTTGTGACTGCGCCGCCTTCCCATGACCTGAACGCGTTGAAAAGTGTATGCGCAAGACTGAACATCCCATTCACAAGGTGGCGATATCAGCACAGCATACCAAGACAAAGTAGACGAAGAAGACAATGAGGAAGCAGAAGACAAGAATAAACATACATGAATCATATATAAATACTTCAGCAGCAGCAGGATCTTCATGGAAAAGGAGTGAAAACTGGGAGGTCAAGCAGCAGAAAGCAAGTAGCATTTATTTGTTAGTGAAAATCCTGGCACATCAGCACATTGGCGCTACCTATCGGGCGGGAGTGAAACTACAAATGATGGTTGTGTGCATGTGTCGACCGCTTGGCCTGGGTAGATTAAAAAAAGTGAGCATGAGCAGCGCCGCGTGCTTGCTGGGCTTGTCCAAAGCGCACATAGGCCAAAGCGGATTAGAGGGGAAATGCAGCATGAATAAGCCTTAAGGGTGCTGTGTTAATGGGGCCAATTGGTCTGTGCCCTGCAGTACTGTGTCTTACACTGTTTGCTTCTGCCAGTGTTGTCTCGGTTACCTCTTGTAGATAGGTCATGTTGTAATAGGACACACGCCTGGCGTTACTATCTTTGAAAGCAGCCTTTATGAGGATCATGGTCTCGATTCAGCAGAGCGGTTCACTCGGTAAACACTTTCAGCTTTATGGACTGCAGGTTTTTTGTTTTTTTTAAGCATATGCATGTGTGCGCTTGTACTTGTGAAGCTGTGCCATGGTGAAGCCCACCTCTCCTAGGCAAGTCAAAACTGAGGGAGTGGGCCCTGTTTAAGTATGGCAGGGATTAATTGCACTGTTCAAATGAAGTGGTGTGCTGGATTTTTAGTTTTTTACCATTAAATATCCATTTGATCTGGTGAACAAAATAAAAACTGTAGTCCCAAAGATGCATATTTCATAAAGTTTATTTTCATCTTGGTCAAGAAGGGAAAAGTGTTGTCTCCGTACACAGGCAAGTAACAAGATTCAAAGTGACATACAGAGGGCAGAGCTTTACCCAGTGAGACAAACAGATAAGAATTGTTTTGAGAAAGCTGCATGTGCCGTCTTCAAGGCTACATGTAATCAGTTGGCGCCTGAACGTTCTATAATATTTGAATAAAAACATCCATAACAGTGTAAAATTAAGGTATGCAATAAAGGTATCTTTGACAATGGACTCTGTACTTGGGCATGGGACAAACTGCATAGTGTGAGTGGGCCTTATTACCTCTGACATGTGAAGCATGCTCCGTGAGTCTCAGACATTCACTCTATCCATACCAATGTCCGGGGGAAACATCTAACAGCTGCTTTTAACACCAGTGACAAAATGTAAACAAGGCCTTTTTCACAATTCTAGACTTAAACTGTTCATTAACTTTGGCAATCACTGGCATCCATGAGTACATACAGACGTGGACAAAATTGTTGGTACCCCTCTGTTAATGAAAGAAAAACCCACAATGGTCACAGAAATAACTTGAATCTTACAAAAGTGGTAATAAATAAAAATTTTATGAAAATTAACCAATGAAAATCAGACGGTGCTTTTGAATTGTGGTTCAGCAGAATTATTTTAAAAACCAAACTCATGAAACAGGCCTGGACAAAAATGATGGTACCCCTAGAAAAGATTGAAAATAATTTGACCATAGGGACATGTTCAACCAAGATGTGTCCTCTGATTAACATCACAGGTGTCTACAAACTTGTAATGAGTCAGTCGGCCTATTTAAAGGGTGACAGGTAGTCACTGTGCTGTTTGGTGACATGGTGTGTACCACACTAAACATGGACCAGAGGAAGCAAAGGAGAGAGTTGTGTCAGGAGATTAGAAAGAAAATTATAGACAAGCATGTTAAAGGTAAAGGCTATAAGACCATCTCCAAGCAGCTTGATGTTCCTGTGACTACAGTTGCACATATTATTCAGAAATTTAAGATCCACAGGACTGTAGCCAACCTCCCTGGACATGGCCACAGGAGGAGACGGATAATATGAATGGTAACAAAAGAGCCCAGAACAACCTCTAAACACATTCATGGTGAACTCCAAGGTCAAGGTACATCAGTGTCAGCTCGCACCATCCGTTGTTGTTTGAGCCAAAGTGGACTTCATGGGAGACGACCAAGGAGGACACCACTGTTGAAAACAAATCATAAAAAAGCCTGACTGGAATTTGCCAAACTGCATGTTGACAAGCCACAAAGCTTCTGGGACAATGTCCTATGGACAGACGAGACAAAACTGGAACTTTTTGCCAAGGCACATCAGCTCTATGTTCACAGACGCAAAAATGAAGCATACCAAGAAAAGAACACTGTCCCTACTGTGAAACATGGAGGAGGTTCTGTTATGTTCTGGGGCTGCTTTGCTGCATCTGGCACAGGGTGTCTTGAATCTGTGCAGGGTACAATGAAATCTCAAGACTATCAAGGTATTCTAGAGAGAAATGTGCTGCCCAGTGTCAGACAGCTTGGTCTCAGTCGCAGGTCATGGGTCTTGCAACAGGATAATGACCCAAAACACACAGCTAAAAACACCCAAGAATGGCTGAGAGCGAAACATTGGACTATTCTAAAGTGGCCTTCTATGAGCCCTGATCTAAATCCTACTGAACATCTGTGGAAGGAGCTGAAACATGCCGTCTGGAGAAGGCACCCTTCAAACCTGAGACAACTGGAGCAGTTTGCTCATGAGGAGTGGGCCAGAATACCTGCTGAGAGGTGCAGAAGTCTCATTGACAGTTACAGAAATCATTTGATTGCAGTGATTGCCTCAAAAGGTTGTGCAACAAAATATTAAGTTAAGGGTACCATCATTTTTGTCCAGGCCTGTTTCATGAGTTTGTTTTTTAAAATAATTCTGCTAAACCACAATTCAAAAACATTCTGATTTTCATTGGTTAATTTTCATAGAATTTTTATGTATTACCACTTTTGTTAGATTCAAGTTATTTCTGTGACCACTGTGGGTTTTTCTTTCATTAACAGAGGGGTACCAATAATTTTGTCCACGTCTGTATATAAGCGATTGATTGTAAAAAGTTGATTAATTCAGACACTCATTGTGGCTTTAAACCAGAGATGAAGCTGTGATGGATGCTTTGAGTTGTTACATAACCTTCTTAGACTCTTGATTTTCTCCTTCCCCTCTGTTTAGGTATTAAATATATTCAGAAATAACACAAAAATAACTGATCAAAGGGCAACGATTATTTTCAGTTATTCAGATGGAAGCCACTGCTTAATGGGAACCGAAAACTGCTGTTCACTTGTCAGAAAAAGTGTTATTTGTGGAGGGAACAAAGACGGTTTTCTTTGTCCTAATTGGATCGACCTTTACTCTCCAACTAAGAAGTACACTCATGCACAGGTGTAAAGGTAATTGAAGTGACTGCACAGCTGCATGTACAGTGCATCCGGAAAGTATTCACAGTGCTTCACTTTATTCACATTTTATGTTACAGCCTTATTCCAAAAGGGATTAAATTCATTTTTTTTCCCTCAAAATTCTACACAGTACCCCATGGGCGGTGCGGTGGCGCAGTGGTTAGCACTGCGGCAGCACAGCAACTCACCCTTGGCCATGGGATCCCTGGTTTGATCCCAGCCCCCTGACCAACAGTGATCTGTGTGGAGTTTGCATGTTCTCCCCGTATCTGTGTGGGTTTACTCCGGGATTTCTCTGGTTTCCTCCCACAGGCCAAAAACATGCAGGTTAGGTTAACTCAGTCCTTCTCGCGCGATGCGATGCCGGGGGGGGCGCGTGTGACCCCGGGGAACAGGCTTTGCTTTTGCCGTGTAAAGTGTAATTGCACATCCACGGCAGCAGGTGGTGCAGTGGCGCTCTCATTGTCAAAGTCTGTGCGGGAGTTTAAAACTTTTTAAATTGCTGTCAACAAACCCCTCAAGAGACACCATGGAGAAATATTTAACAGTAACGAAAAGAAAAGCGGAGAGAGACACAGGTAAAGAGACAAATGAAAGTCTCCCAAAAGCTAAGACGAGGAAATATGACGAAGCTTATCTAGCGCTTGGCTTCACTCTGACTACGGTGGGAGACGAGGAAAGACCGGTGTGTTCACTGTGTCTGAAAGTGTTGGCAGCGGACAGCATGAAGCCAAATAAATTAAGACGTCACCTACAGACATTACATCCTCAACACGTTGATAAGCCGCTTGATTTTTTTTTCAGCGAAAACGTGCGGAGTACGGCCAACAATCATCCCGCTTTGTGAACGCTACATCAGTAAACCAGCGAGCACTTTCAGCATCATTTAAAGTGGCGCACCAAATTGTGCAGTGCAAAAAACCCCACACAATTGCAGAGGAGTTGATACTGCCTTTTTCTACCTTTTTCTTCAGACTAAAATGTTAAATATATTGGTACTCCTGTGTTAATGTTCCAGATCAATTTACATTTAATATTATTTATTGATTGAATTATTTTTCTCAGCATCAAATGGTTCAGTTGGTCAAAAATGTTTCTAGTTTAAATAAGGATTGACATATTTTTTATTTCAGGCACTTTGATGCACTTTAAGTTTTTTTTTTCTGTTTTAGACTATAACAGGGTTTCTGTGTGGCAAAATAAAGTTAATATTTGTTGAAAGTTGATTTATATTGCTTTTTTCTTTTGTTAATGTTAAAAAGGATACAATTTTATATGGAGAGAAATGAAACCACAAGTTAAAGCCTATTCTTGTTATTCCAGTACCTACAAGACATTCTCACGTATTGATTATTTTTTGATTTCCACAGAATTAAGATCCAAGATTCAAAACTGCTTTTATGATAACATCGTGATCTCTGATCATGCACCCTGTTGTCTAATATATGTAGATAAAAAATTGACAAAGGAATCAGGTAGATGGCAATTTCAGCATAAATGGCTTCAGGATGAGGAATTTGTCAAGTATATAGAAAAACGGATAGACGAGTACTTTGACATCAATACTACACAAACATCAGCATGTGTAAAGTGGGAGGCTTTCAAAGCGTTTATTAGGGGACATGTTATTAGTTATACAGGATCAAAATCTAAGAAGACTCGAGAGGAGAGAGCTAAATTGGAACATAAAATGAAAAGTCTTCAGGAAAAAGTGTATGCAGGAAGTGATCCAAGGTTGGAGAATGAATTACTGATTTTGAGAGCTGAATACGACAAAAAATCAGCGAATAGAGCTGCCTCGAGTCTTCTAAGATTGAAACAATCTTTTTATGAACAAGGTGAAAAATCAGGAAAATTATTGGCATGGCAGATTAAACAATTAGAAATTAAAACACCAATTACAAGTATTATAAGTAACGGACAGGTAGTTATAGATCCTTTAGAAATTAACAGAGCCTTTAGAGATTACTATGAAAAATTATATGATACTAAAAATGAATTTGATTTAACAAAACTAAATGGGTTTTTGAACGAACTATCTGTACCGTGTATTCCAAATGAAAACAGGGAGATATTGGAGTCTAAAATTAGTCAAGAAGAAGTTGGGCTAGCCATTGATAATATGAAATCAGGAAAAAGTGCAGGACCAGATGGTCTTCCAGTTGACCTTTATAAAAAATTTAAGAATAAATTAATAAAACCTTTTTTGGAAATGGTTTTAGAAGCATTTCAAAATAATAATTTACCATCATACATAAATAATGCCTTAATTATACTGCTGCCAAAACCAGGTAAGCCCTCTAATAAATGTGAAAATATGAGACCAATAAGCCTATTAAACGCCGACCTTAAGATAATCTGTAAAATTTTAGCAAGACGAATACAAGAAATTTTACCAAATATTATTAATCGAGATCAGAATGGCTTTATAAAGGGAAGACAAGGCTTCCATAATGTAAGAAGACTATTTAATATTATTTATTTTAATAAAGAAGCACCGGATACAGCTCTCCTATCACTGGACGCCGAAAAGGCCTTTGATAGAGTTGAATGGCCCTTTCTTTTTGAAGTCCTACAAAGGTTTGGACTTGGAAATAATTTCATAAAATGGGTTCAAATAATATACAATAATGCTACAGCAGAAATCCTAACAAATAACAATATTTCAAAACCAATAAAAATCAATAGAGGATGTCGACAAGGCTGTCCACTTTCACCTTTACTGTTTACTATGGCAATTGAACCTATAGCGATACGTTTACATTCACAAATATATGGAATTAAAGTTGGACCAACAGAACATAAAATCTCCCTGTACGCCGATGACATAATTTTGTTTATGTCGAATCTAAAAAAATCAATTCCAACCTTGTTGAATTTAATAAAGAATTTTGGGGAAATATCAGGATATAAAATAAATAAAACTAAATCTTCAATATTAATAATTGGCTGTTCTAAATTGTCCCTAGATATCTGTTTCCTATAGGCCCTTAGAATAGAGGTTAGTATTAATGAAAGCGCTTTGAGTGGTCTTTGTGACTAGAAAAGCGCTATATAAGTGCAGGTTAGTTAGTTAGTAATATTAATGCTAAATGAGACCCAGAGAAATTACCCAGCCCCTGAGGTAAATCAATTCAATGTTGTAAATCAGTTTAAATATTTAGGAATCCAAATTGTGCCTAAGCTAGAATCAGTCGCCAGTGTCAACTATGAAGCCTTAATGACAGATATCAGTGAGTTAACTCAGAGATGGATGTCACTACCAATGTCGATGATCGGGAGAATCAATATACTTAAAAGTAATATTTTACCTAAAATACTTTATTTATTTCAATACATTCCCTTATCACCACCTTTAGATTTATTCTCAAGAATAAAAAAAAAGTTAGTGGAATTTATATGGAACAACAGGAGGGCTAGATTACGTTTGTCTTTATTATATTTACCATTTGATCGTGGAGGTCTGAAATGTCCAAATTTTATGTTGTATTATTGGTCGGCACAACTGAGGTCTATGACATATTATTTTTCATCAAATGATCTCCCTCACTGGACTGAAATGGAATCATACAATTTACCTTTACCTCTTCCCATATTCATATACTCAGATTCGGCAAAAAAATTACAAAAACAAGTTAAAAATCCATTTGTAAAGCATATGATCAAAATATGGTGTGAAGCTAAAAACTATTTAAAAGAACCACAGTTATTGTCACAATTTAGTCCAATATGGGGTAATCAATATTTTAAACCAGGGAGAGCGGACGCTGTATTTAAAGTATGGAATTTAAAAGGGATACAAAAGATTCAGGATTTATATTTGCCATGTGCAGATAACATAATGTCTTTTGAAGAGCTGAGGATCAAATTTAATCTCAATAGAACACATTTTTTTAAATATCTTCAACTTAGAAACTTTATTCGATCAAATCAAAATAAAGCTCTCACTCGACCTATTTATTCATCCTTGGAAAAAATGATGATGAAAGATAGTAAAAGAAAGGGTATTATTTCAGAGTTTTATAACTCATTGACACTATCTTCAAGTGAAAATTCACTGAAAAGATTAAACTACTGGAAAGAAGATCTGCAAACTGAAATTTCAGAGGAACAATGGGAATTGGCTTGTACAGAAGCCCAAACCAAATCAATAAATGTACGCCTTAAATTGATACATTTCAAATGGTTAATGCGGATGTATGTTACACCGGAGGAGTTAAATAAATATAACAAAAATATACCAGATACATGCACAAAATGCATGGAAAGTAAAGGAACTCTATTTCATTGTGTATGGGAATGTAGATTAATAAGAATGTTTTGGGAAGAGGTGAGGGTAACAATTGAAAAAATAATCTCAAAACAAATCATATTGAATCCTCAATTGTTTTTGTTGGGTCTGTACCCAGAAAAGCATAATTTTAATAAAAGTGAAAGAACATTCATAGACCTCAGTTTGCTTAATGCCAAAAAATGTATTGAACTATTATGGAAAAAGACTCATAGACCAGATGTGACTCAGTGGTTAAGACAGATGTTAACAAACCTTCCATTAGAAAGAATAACATATATACTGAAATCAAAGGAAATTGTGTTTGAGAATATATGGAGACCTTTTATTGATTATGTAAAAAATTTAAACATAACTTTTGAAGAAGAAGGTGAATGATGTGTGTGGACCTTGTAAATTCCAAACTGGTGAACATAATATGTACAGTATACTTATGTATTGGATTGTCTAGACTAAACAGAGGAGCATTGTTGAAGATTTGATTTTGCTGGTGGTTGTTGGTGTTTTTAGTGCATCTTTTTTTTTTTTTTTTTTTGTAGTACTTTAGTGTTAGTGTTTGATTGTTTGTATCATGTTTGTTAAAAAAAAAAAAAAGGTTCAATAAAGATATTGTGGGAAAAAAAAAAGGATACAATTTTAGGTATACTTATACAATTTTTATAGATAATGATCTTATTTATAGTCACTGCGGCGAGTTGGGGGGGCGCGAAATATTTTCTCTTTCCTAGGGGGGGCTTTGCAAAAAATTGAGAAGCACTGGGTTAACTGGAGACTCTAAAGTGGCCCTAGGTGTGAACGTGTGTGTGAATGGTTAAGGGATGGCGCCATACCGTGGCTGCTTCATCCATACAGGTGGACGCCCTCAATTTCCCCTCTGGGGATCAATAAAGTATACAAAATCAAAATCAAAAAATCATAATGACAATGTGAATTATTTTTTTTTAATTTTTGCAAATTTATTAAAAATAAAAAAACTTAAGAAATCACAGTTACATAAGTATTCACAGCCTTTGCCCAATACTTTGCCGATGCACCTTTGGCAGCAATTACAGCCTCAAGTCTTTTTGAATATGATGCCACAAGCTTGGCACACCTATCTTTGGGCAGTTTCACCCATTCCTCCTTGCAGCACCTCTCAAACTCCATCAGGTTGGATGGGAAGCGTCGGTGCACAGCCATTTTCAGATCTCTCCATAGATGTTCAATTGGATTTAAGTCTGGGCTGTGGCTGGGCCACTCAAGGACATTCACAGAGTTGTCCTGAAGCCACTCCTTTGATATCTTGGCTGTGTGCTTAGGGTCGTTGTCCTGCTGAAAGATGAACTGTTGCCCTAGTCTGAGGTCAAGAGCGCTGTGGAGCAGGTTTTCATCCAGGATGTCTGTACATTGCTGCATTCATCTTTCCCTCTATCCTGACTAGTTTTCCAGTTCCTGCCGCTGAAAAACATTCCCACAGCATGATGCTCCTACCAACATTGGGGTGGTTATGAACGGTGCCTGGTTTCCTCCAAACATGACGCCTGGCATTCAGGCCAAAGAGTTCAATTTTTGTCTCGTGACACCAGAGAATTTTGTTTCTCATGGTCTGAGAGTCCTTCAGGTGCCTTTTGGCAAACTCCAGGTGGGCTGCCATGTGTGTTTTACTAAGGAATGGCTTCCATCTGGCCACTCTACCATACAGGCCTGATTGGTGGACTGCTACAGAGATGGTTGTCCTTCTGGAAGGTTCTCCTCTCTTCATAGCGGAACACTGGAACTCTGACAGAGTGACCATCGGGTTCTTGGTCACCTCCCTGACTAAGGCCCTTCTCCCCCAATTGCTCAGTTCAGATGGCTGGCCAGCTCTAGGAAGAGTGCCAGTGGTTCCAAACTTCTTCCATTTGCGGATGATGGGGGCCACTGTGCTCATTGCAACTGTCAAAGCAGCAGAAATTTTTCTGTACCCTTCCCCACATTTGTGCGTCAAGACAATCCTGTCTTGGAGGTCTACAGACAATCCTTTTGACTTCATGCTTGGTTTGTGCTCTGACATGCACTGCCAACTGTGGGACCGTATACAGACAGGTGTGTGCTTTTCCAAATCATGTCCAATCAACTGAATTTACCACAGGTGGACTCCAGTTAAGCTGTAGAAACATCTCAAGGATGATCAGTGGAAACAGGATGCACCTGAGCTCAATTTTGAGCTTCATGACAAAGGCTGTGAATACTTATGTAAATGTGATTTCTTATTTTATTTTTAATAAATTCCCCCCCCCCCCAACAAAAAAAAAAAAACCACAACTCTTTTTTTATGTTGTCATTATGGGGTATTGTGTGTAGAATTTTGAGGGGGAAAAATGAATTTAATCCCTTTTGGAACAAGGCTGTAACATAACAAAATGTGGAAAAAGTGAAGTGCTGTGAATACTTTCCGGAAGCACTGTACTTGTGCCTTATATATACCTCAAAAACATTTTTATCAAACTGCCTACTTTCCATGAACACAGTCTTCCATCTGCTTGTAAACACCCTTAATCCTTCCATCCTGCATTCTTCCAGTTAGTCATGTCTTTCCAGTCTTTTTTTCTTTCCAGTCACGTCTCCTTTTACCTCTCTCTCTCTCTCTCTCTGTCTGTCAGATATATGTAGGTTGACGTGTGGTTTTTTTTTTCCGGTTTTCTTTTTATAAAGTCAGGTGGTAGATCTTATGTGCCCGACTGTTGAAAAGGCTTGATTTATATCTTCCATTCAACAAAGGATTATAAAGGAATGAGCAGTAAAAACCAGATGAGGCAGTTTTGTCAATAGTGAGCTCATTGTATGTTTGTGTGTTTCTCTCCACATACAAATGCACACAAAACACAAGATTACCATTTTTCTTTATTTGGATAGGATCTCTCAGTAGAGAAAAGGGAGAGGGAGGAGACTGTGGGTAATGCGTCATCGGCTGACTGGTGCTAATTTAAGTGGCTGTGGTGCGGGGTGAGAAGCAGACAGTCATAGAGAGGGAGAGCGAGACAGAGAGAAGAGGCTGAATGATAGTTCCTGCTCCCACACCCAACACCGGAAAATTCTTTAGGTTTGCTGGCTGCTGTGGAGCCCTCTGACTGAGAAAGGCTGAAGGAGAGAGAAAGACGCTAGGTATTAAGATCCCTGAAGAGAAATGAGGGAAATGTGAGATTGTCTTTCAGTTGTGCTGATATTTAAACCCGATAACCTTGTACTGTAGTGTCTCTGTAACAAGGTGAACTGGTTAATTGTGAAACGGCAACAGTACCTGCAGCTTTGACCTACAAAAGAAGATCTGTGTGTAGGCAGCCAGTGCCTGTGGGGAAATCTCCAGCCCCATTTGATGTTTGGAAGCATCTATAATTTCCTGCTTATCTGTCACACTGGGGAAGTCAAAGCTCCGCCGACCTTCCCTGTTCCCCCCTTCCTTACCATCATCTGATTCAGCGTCACATCGTGCACTCACCTCAGTTATCAGGTGGAAAGGATTTCAGCTCTCTGGGTCACCTGTCATGCACATCAAGACCACAAAGTGTAACCGCTTTTGCCTCATTGCCTCAGTGACTAACCAGGAAGTCTTCCACCATACTGGAGCACAGGTAAGAGTGTGACTGAATATGGTGTGCCCTTTGCCCCCCTCTCTGTGCAATTTGCTGCAGACATGGCATCATCTGTTAAGATGCTACGGTCATGAACACAAAGAGGGGCATGAGAGCCGAAGGAGCACATGTGCATGATGATTCAGACTCTTGAGAGCATGCAGTGTAATGGTTTGCAACAGCTATTATGTGCTCCATTTCATGACGGCAAAGTTATGCAACTTATCCATGACGCACTTAAATGCCTGCGTTCAGTGGCTGAAAAAGGTACAATTTGATTTAGCCACAGTGGTGTCTCTAGTGTTCTATATATAGCAGAAACCTGAAATAGTCCACACTCTAATAAAAATTTAAATAGAGCAGAAATACTGTGAGTCAGAGATTAACAGTGACCCAGTATTAAAGGGGTCATTGGCTGAAAAATGGTGTCTGTAGGTTTTAACTCTCTGAAATGAGTCTACTGGTCACGTAATTATCAAAAATTTTTCAAAACAGTCCATTCTCTTTAAAAAAACACACAGCCTTTCTCATTTTTTCTCTCCCAAGAAGCGCTAGAAATGTGTTTGAATCTTCCGGGTAAACCTTAGATGTCAAGATTAGAAAAACCCAATCCACCGCCATCTTTGAGACCCACCCACTGCTCTGTTATTGGCCAGCTTAACTGTCTGTCATGTAGACTGAAGGGGTGGCTAAAGGTAGCCTATTAGTCACTGAGCTACCACTGGTACCAGGAGCCTCACACCAAGTGCGGCTTATATTTTTACTTTCTTCAGATCTTAGTCACCCTAATAGCCATCCCTGTTACCGCCTGGTTTGCTGGTGTGCATCGCATCACTCTGGCCCATCTCCCAGTGGTTTTGTTGTGATTCCGCGGCGGGTGGCCTGTACCGGAGGCTGCTAGCAGCTCCCCCATCGTCCTCTGGGGCTCTGCGCAACTCTGCTCTCGCAGACACTGTAGGAAAGCCGCCTCATGATGTGGTGTCCCCCAGCTGGCCGCAGAGTCCCACAAAGCGAGACACTGCCCTTTGAGATCCCTTGGCTTGAGCCCTGGCTCAGCTCAACCAGCAGCCTCGGGTCACGGGCCAGGTCTCGGTTGCAGTAATCGGGGGACCGTCTGGCATACGGTGCTAGGGGCAGCTATGGTGCAGGTATAGTGTGGCTGACTATTAATTGGAGGATCAGTGGTTCGATTCCTGCTCTCTCTGCAGTGTGCATGTCGAAGTGTCCTTGAGCAAGACACTGAATCCCCAAACCCCCAGTTGCTCCTGGTGGGTCAGGCCAGCACCTGTGCATGGCAGCTCTGCCACCACCAGTCTGTGAATGTGTGGATAGCAGGATCTGTAAAGCGCTTTGGTCATCTAGAGATGAGTAAAAAGCGCTATATAAGTGAACACCATTTACCATTTGTTGTGGAATCACAGCAAAATTATTGGGAGATGGGCCTGACTGACCATCGACTGTGGATCAGTGAACCAGAGTTGCTCATCCCAGCTAGCAGGAGGCTAGAAGCTAGTCAGCTAATGGCTAACTGACGTTAAAGGGAGGGTGGAGTTGAATAGGTGAAGGCTCATTCTTAAAGTGATAGGCTTTAAATCAGAGCATTTCAAGAAAGCCAGGAAAAATACAAAGCAAATTTGCTTCAATAATTACAAAAAAATTAAGTAAAGGTGAACAAAATGTCACAAAAACTTCATCAAGACATGTGTGAGCTGTTAAAATGTGGAAAAGGTACAGTGGTCCCTTTAAGAGGATATTTCATAAAGCTTAACACTGTTTTGCTTTTGCATGGATCACTGACTGAAAAATTGTGTTTTTGTAGGTTTTAACATTTTTGTAATATGTCTGTTGGACACGTGATTATTGAAAAAACATCAAAACGCTGTTCTCTTAAAAACAAACACAGCCTTTATTTCTTTTTTTTTTTAATCCCCCACAAGTTGAAGGCCAAAGGGGTCTTTGACCAAAGTCTTCCACCCCTTTTGGGCGAAGACCGAAGGGGGACTTTTGTGAAATCAACTCCCCCTGCAGTTTAGTTCTGATTGTTTTGAAAGTTGGTACCGGGGTTTAATATACTCTGATGATGTGCATATTGGAATTTGGCTCCGATCGCATGATTTTTGCAAGAGTTTTGGGACAAAAGGTCAAATATCAAGGTTGGCATTCTGTGCCCTATTACTATATATAACAAGTAAAGCTATGGTCACCAAACTTGGTACACAGGTTCACCCTGAGACCCTGAACTGTGACTATGGGTTTGGGGTCGAAAGGTCAAAGTTAAAATGCTATATATCCTATATCTCAACAACAAAGACAGCTAGGGTTACAAACTTGCTACACAAGTTAAACTTGGGACTAGGGATGCTAATGATTAATTGACTTTCTATTAATTGTCAATAAGAATTTAGTTGACTAAATTAAATTAGTTGTCAATTAATTAGTGGTGTTGGCATTATCGCGTTAATCGCCCATTAACACTTTGCTCCAATTAAGGGCAACAAATTTTGTGATTGCGGTTAACTGTAGAAAGCGCAAACAGTACTTTTTGGCCTAGCGGCTCTCCGTACCAAAGCCATTCTGGCCACAGACACTGTGCGCCATGCAGACATTGTGAAGTCAAACAAGCTGTATTACAGCTATTTAAATCCCCAAAATGCTGTCATGTTTAAGTTTACGTTATCTGTCGGAGCTCTCACCTGGATAATTGTTACAGCCTCTTCCAAAACTTCGCCTGGATGTTGGGTTGTTCTTCTTCTGTGAAAGCTGGCTAGCAGCTACATGCTAGATTGTAGCTGACCTCCAGCAGCTGACACGGACAGAAATTTGCCTGTTTTCATCCTCATAGCTTTGGGTCCAACTGTTGGTGAGTACCAGTCTAAAAAAATTCTCAAGCTGTGTTCGTAATGTCCATTCACTCCCCTGCCATTTTTGCAGCACGATGGGGTGTCATCACGGGCGAGACAGTTGTTTGTTTGTTTTCAATTTTTCTGCTGAAAGGGAAATTGTATCTGTTGTGACACATGAAGTCCATGGTTTTATGTTGATCTGCTTAAAAGTTGTGGATGTTTGCTATGGGAGAAAGAGCAAGCTCCATTTGTGGCTGCTGGCTGGTTGGATGCTGACATTAATGAGCCCTGGCATTCCGTTGTTTGCACATGCAGCAGTACTTTTGAGAATTTTCTGAAGAATATTCTGGATAGTTTTTGTCATTTTAGATATGTTGAGAGCTTTAATAAACCTGCAGGTGAAGACAGCAAGCATATTTGTCCACTCCCATGTTCATAAATAACAGTATGACAAGCTGGAAAAATTACAGACTTAAGGTACACTGTGTCTGTATGGAAAAACATATGATTAACGCGTTATTAATTGCAATTACCTCAACATTCCAAAAGATTAATTGCAATTAAAAATTTTAAACGTCCTAGACCAGTCCAAAAGACTCAGCAGTCCTTTTCAATGGGAGCTTATTCTATGAAATGTAGTGGCGTTGCCATCCAGGTGGGGGCACACGTGGTCACTCACTGCCACCTTTCAACTGAAACTAAAGAAAACGCAGAAGAAGACTCCAAGCCCCCAGAGCACATGCGCTATGCAGAGCGAAAAAAAACTTGCCCTTCCCGGTAATGTGGTAAAGCCACAATGGCACGCAAGCTTGAAGATCCACCCGCCTGCTTCAGATCAGCAAGGCAGAGGAACAGACTGGAGCAAGAAAGCAACTACACGAGCTAAAAACAACTGTCCCCCACTGCCTTCAGTCTGCCACTAGATGGGAAACCAGACCGGACTCAAGTTACCACTGAGGAAACGGATAACAGAGGGAGCCCAGATCTTATTTTCCTTCTTAATTGGTCCAAAAAATTGCAAACAATTTGTCGTTGTGCATGGGTTCTGTAGGCACTCATGCACAACAATGGCAAAATATTTGCATTTTTTGGACCAATTAAGAAGTGAAATTAGATCATTTACCACCAAAACCTAGGGCTGCACAATTATGGCCAAAAGGATGATCACGGTTACATTTATCAATATTGAAATCACAATTCTTGATCATGATTATTCATTAACTTCAGGAAAAACACAGATTACATAAAATTCTTTTTTTTATTATTATTATTATTATTCATCCTACTTACCAAATGCTAGATGAAGCCTGTGGCCAAAGCACTGGAGCCTCATCCATTTATTTAGAGAAGCTGTCTTGACGACATAAAATCCACTGTCTGTTATGCAGACTAGTCCATCCTCCTGCAGGCTACAAGATGATTGCGTTTCCCTCAGTCCGTGGGCTATAGCTTCTCCTGTGTGGTCTTGTGGGGAAAACGACGTCTGCAAGCATTGACTCTTCATTTTAAAATCTCCATCATTGTAGTGAATTGTCAGGGACAGGTAGGGCTCCATTAGTCTGCTTGACCATAGGTCAGTCATCGTTGCAAAGTACTGAACAGTTGTGATATCCATCTGTATTTTTCATACAGTGCAGGTAATGCAACTTTGGAGAATCGCATGGGGATTATGTACTTCTTGTCCAGTATTTTGACCATGTTTCTGAAGCCTTCGTTGCTCATACAGTATTTAGTGGACACATGTCTTTTTGGCCAAATGAAACACTATTGCATCAGTTACTTCAGCATGTCTTTGGGAGGTGGATGGATACGGTGAAGCTCTGTGCAGGGTTAATACTATGACTGCCTGGGTCGGCGCCAGACACAGACTGTGATTTAGTGAAGTGACATTAGCTTTAGCCTTCATGCATTTATCGTACTTGTGTTTGTTGTGTTTTTTCAGGTGGTTGAACAAGTTAGTTGTGTTGCACCGTGGCACAGACACAGCTCTATGGCATTCTTTGCATATAATTTCTTTTTAGTCAGCATCACTTGCTCTGAATCCAAAACACGTCCAGACAACGGATAATGATCTTTTCGAGGCACTAGCTCCTTGCTTCCACATGTTGCTGTACCATCACCTTCTGCTCCCGACATCTGGTTTGTGTTTCACCATCACGCCAGTCTGTTATTGAAAACTTAAAGCTGCCGCTACAGGATGCGTTCGCTTGTCAATTCTGCAGCTTAATGTTGCCCTAACATGCATTCGTTCTCTGGTGGTCGGCTGGCTGTTGGTTGAGAAAATGTTTGATTTGATATGCAGCAGAGCCCACATTTTAAATTAATATCGCTGACGATCACGTTAATTTAATTGTGGCAGCCAAAATCGTGATCGTGATCAGAATTTGATTAATTGTGCAGCCCTACCAAAACCTCAACGTACCAGGCCACCCTGGTTGAAAAACACTGGTGTATGTTATAGGTGATCTGAAAGGGGGGCATAATCTGAGACTACCTGTATCCCCCAGTTTAGAAAGGGCTGTGAATCATCAGTGTGCAGATGTAAGTGGTATTGATGGTGAAAAGCCTTTACTTCACACAGTGTTTGCACATGTATTGAAGATGTGCACACTGTAGGAGGTTAAATGATTATCTGATATTTTCTCCAAGTCTGTTCCACTTTGAATTACAGATTCTTTGCTTAAACTCCTTGCAATTACATGGTTAGTAGTTTTACTACAGATGTAGTGTATTGACTCTTGAATTTGTACTTAATTTAGGTGTGCTACTTCTGCATTATCAATATTGGCCATGGATGTGTGTGTAATGTACCATGTGCAGTTCTCTTGTTTTGCAACATATGGAGGCTCATTTGGTCTTTCTCTTATAAAAGAGAAAAGAATAAAATTCATCAAATTTATCAGGTATTCCCACCTGCTGATATTTTTCTCCTCAACTGTCCACACTGAAAAGCAGTACTGTAGTAAATTATGTTAAAATAATAAATTCCAGACAGATTACCATGTTGTTTTAGAGCTCAATGCAGTATACCTTAATTTGCACAAAAATAATTTAGTGATAATGTTTTGCTACAATGCACATATATCATTATGACCTCATTACTTGCATTTGAGAAGCTCCTGGAATCTGCTATGATTGTTGATAACTTCAAGAGTGACTCTTTAATTACCAACTAAAGGAGGTTGTTTTAGTCAAGCTGTGTCTAAGAAGCATCTGTCTTTTCATATATTTTTTAACCTGTATTTATACAGGGCAGTTCCATTGAGAGGCAACCTCTCTTTTTCAAGGCTGCCCTGTTCACGCTCACAGAGTTACATTCACACCAGGAAGCTGCCCAGTACAGCCACAGACTGACCTGCGGCCACTGAGCAGCTCCACTGAGCAGTTGGGGTTAAGGGTCTTGCTCAAGGGCACCACAGTGGGGTTAAGGAGGGTGGAGCAAACACTGCTATGTTATCTGTCCCACACAGATCTAATCCTGCCGGTCCAGGGATGAAACTCGCGACCCTCCGCTCACCAGTCAACATCCCTAACCATTAGGCCGCCATTGTTATATACTAACAAAGTAAATGCATCTATAGCAGTACACAGTGCTTCCTCTACGTTTACAGCTTTTGGAGCAGGACAAACACCGACCGACTCTATAAACCACTATTAGTTGACTAATGATGGTACAGAGAACAAATCAGAATTGTAAATGCATGACCATGTTGAGACAGAAATGACATCTCATTGCAAAAATAAGAAATAACATAAGGCTTTTTAGTTTGTTTGATTTAAAAAAAAATGTATAGACCTGCTCCTATAGGAAAGGTAACCTTAAATGACTTCTGTTGTGATCTGGCAATATATATAAAGTAAATAAATAATAAAATTTTAAAAAAAACTTGACCTTCAAATCAGGTGCCAAATCTTTTCATTTGGAAATCAAGGTCCCAGAGTCTGGAGGATGAGTGGAGAGGCACAGAAACCAAGTTGCTTGGTCCAGTGTGACCTTTCCACAGTTGATGATGATTTGGGGAGCCATGTCATCTGCAAGTGTTGGTCCACTGTGTTTTATCAAATCCAAATTCAGCACAGTCATGTACCAGGGAATGTAGAGAACTTCTTGCTTCCCTCTGCTGACAAACTTTATGTACTAAAGCTTGTGATACTGATAAAGTGATACTGATTTCATTTTCCAGAAGGACTTGGCACCTGCCCACACTGCCAAAAGTACCAATACCTGGTGTGGTGACCATGGTATCACTGTGCTTGATTGGCCAGCAAACTCTCCTGACCTAAATCCCACAGAGAATCTATGTGTTGTCATTAAGG
The DNA here is from genome assembly GCA_020510985.1 of Pholidichthys leucotaenia. Classification (NCBI taxonomy): domain Eukaryota; kingdom Metazoa; phylum Chordata; class Actinopteri; order Cichliformes; family Pholidichthyidae; genus Pholidichthys; species Pholidichthys leucotaenia. The sequence continues at coordinate 292,230,520 of CM035845.1, forward strand.
AGAAGATGAGACACCTGTTCCAACAATGTGGACAAGCTGAAGGCTGCTATCAAAGCAACCTGGGCTTCTCTAACCCCTCACCAGTGCCACCAGCTGATTGCTGCCACGCCATGTTGATGCAGCAGTTCATGTAAAGGAGCCCCGAACAAGTAGTGCATTCATGGACATACTATTCAGTAGGCCAACATTTCTATTAAAAATCTTTTTTTTTTATTGGTCTTATAAAATATTTCAATTTTCTGACAAACTGAATTGTGGGTTTTCATATCACTCTGTGTGTAATGAATCTATATATGAGTTTCACTTTTTGAATTGAATTACTGAAATAAATTAACTTTTCGATGACATTCTAATTCATTAAGAAGCACCTGTACTGTACAGAGATGGGGATTTGAGTCTGAGACTTGGACTCAAGTTGCATATACAAGGACTTCACACTTGACTTGGACTCAAAAGACTTGACTTGGAGTCGATTTGGGACTTGTGAACCAACTTTTATTTTCAATGGTTATATCAAAAATATCCAAAGCACTGATTTTCCTTGAGGCATAAAAGTCAGGCGATTTTTCTCTGTTAAAAACAACAGAGATAATTGGATCTGAGAAACATGACCGTTTCTCCAGAAAAGAACAGTTTGTGGGAAACATGCCAATGTTGAATCTACAGTATAAGGGAAGCTTTCACTGTGTTTTTATTAAATTTTATCACCCTGTTTAAAGTAATGATATCCAACTGCAGGTTGATGAGTTCTTTTACTAAATGCTCATGGTGAATACATTGCATTATTCCCTCACATGAAAAATAAAAAGATTATACCTGGCTAGGAATTGCTCATTTATTTTGGTCTAGGACAGACCTACCATTAGTGTACCTAGACCACTTACAATTTCTGCATAGAAAACGCACTGACTGCCTCTGTTTTAGTGTTGACTTTTAAACCTGTGCTGGATTTTTTTTTTAAGCCATTGACTTTTTAAACTTGTACGAGTGTATAATAACATAACCAGCATAGTTGGATATTTACAAACTTAGCTTTTACAATAGCTCTTTATTTTCTCTCACGCTGGCCTGAGTGAAATATTAAATGATATACACATTTCCTTGCAGCAGTTATACAGTGGTGTGAAAAGTGTTTGCCCCCTTCCTGATTAACAATGACCCAGTATTAAAGGGGTCATTGACTGAAAAATGGTGTGTCTGTAGGTTTTAACTGTCTGAAATGAGTCTACTGGTCATGTACAGTGGTGTGAAAAAGTGTTTGCCCCCTTCCTGATTTCTCTCTTTTTTTTTTTTTTTGTATGTTTGTCACACTTAAATGTTTCAGATCATCAAACAAATTTAAATATTATACAAAGATAACACAAGTAAACACAAAATGCAGTTTTTAAATGAAGGTGTTTATTATTAAGGGGAAAAAAGTCCAAACTTACATGCCCTTTGTGAAAAAGTGATTTTTCCAAAAGTCTTGGGGATCATCAAGATGTTTTCTTGCAAAACATTTTTTCTGGCAACATAAATGCTTGCAAAACAAGCAATGCTTGCAAAACAAGCAAACATAAATGCTTGCAAAACAAGCATTTATGTTCTTTTTGTTCAGCAGTGGTTATCGTCTTGGAAATCTGCCATGCAGGCCATTTTTGCCCAGTCTCTTTCTTATGGTGGAGTCATGAACACTGACCTTAACTGAGGCAAGTTAGGTCTGCAGTTCTTCGGATGTTGTTGTGGGGTCTTTTGTGACCTCTTGGATGAGTCGTTGCTGCACTCTTGGGGTAATTTTGGTTGGCCAGCCACTCCTGGGAAGGTTCACCACTGTTCCATGTTTTCGCCATTTGTCGATAATGGCTCTCACTGTGGTTTGCTGGAGTTCAAAAGCTTTAGAAATGGCTTTATAACCTTTTCCAGACTGATAGATCTCATTTACTTTGTTTCTCATTTGTTCCTGAATTTCTTTGGATTACAGCATGATGTCTAGCTTTTGAGGATCTTTTGGTCTACTTCACGTTGTCAGGCAGGTCCTATTTAAGTGATTTCTTGATTGAGAACAGGTGTGTCAGTAATCAGGCCTGGGTGTGGCTAGAGAAATTGAGCTCAGCTTTCCAAAGATGTGCTAAACCACAGTTATGTTTTATTGGGGGGGATCACTTTTTCCACACAGGGCCATGTAGGTTTAGATTTTTTTTTTTACCCTTAATAATGAACACCTTCATTTAAAACTGCATTTTGTGTTTACTTGTGTTATCTTTGTCTAATATTTAAATTTGTTTGATAAATGAGAAATCAGGAAGGGGGCAAACACTTTTTCACACCACTGTGTGTCATAATTTATCTAGACAAAACGGGAAGAGGATACCTGTTATGAGTAGAAGAGGGCAGTTTGTTCTTTGAAATTGAGGGAGCAGGAGCTGCTACAGCACTGGTACACAGCGATCAGTGAAAGCCAAGAAACCAGGAAAAGACAACTTGGAGGATCGTTGTTCATACTGTATGTTGATCATTGTTGCTAAACAACAGCAAAAACAAATGACATGCTGAGTTACTGAGCTAAACCACTTGGGGGATTGTACCGGGATAAATTGACTGGAATGGCTTTTTAAGATGACAAGTGAAATAAGGCAAGAGAAATGAACAAACTGAAAAACTGTCCAAGATGGGTTGGGTTTAGTTTTTTGTTGTCTTCTTCTTCAGACATCAGTTCACTCTCCTCCATAGTGTTGCTCCCTCTCATCCTTTTTTCCTCATCTTTCTTTTCAGGTCAGCTTTCAGGCCTTGTTCCGGTCATTCGATCCAGCGGTGCAGTTCCAGTACTTCAAGTCATTTCGACGAGTTCGAATCAATTTCAGTGATGCTCTGGCTGCTGCCGAGGCAAGACTCCGACTGCACAAAACTGACTTCAACGGCAAAGAGATGAGGCTGTACTTTGCCCAGGCAAGTTTTTTTGCAAGTTGTGCTTTTCAACTTCAGAGTAACTTCAGCAGTAAACTCAAGTTCTTATGTCTGTTTGTCTCAGGATGTCATCTTGGCCAGTTCTTCTTGGGACTTGGCCTCTGGTACAGTGTAGATGTGTATTCACTAATCAGCAATCGGGGGAAGGACTTAAGTGATGCTGTTTGGAAAGAAAAGCAGCAGGGTCTTGGCAAAATATTTTTTTCTAGGCATGTATTTTTTTGGTAAGAAAATCTCACTAGAGATAGTTTTGACTGATTTTAGGCATTTTTAAGCCAAATTAAAAACTATATTAAGATTTTCTTCCAGAAAATTACATGCCAAGAAGAAAAATCTTCACGCATATATAACTCTGATTCAAGATATTTTCTGTTACTTAGATTTCACTTTTTCAGTACAGAATTGGACTTAAAAATCATGTTGTGTGAACTAGGCTTTAGCAGAAATGTCTGACACTACTAACATATCGGTTAGTCTCTATGCGATACATATTTATACTTTAACAAACGTAGTTCTTAGCTGAGCTGTTTCTAAGACCAGTGTTTGTTTTTTTTCCTCAGTCTGTCCACATAGGGAGTCCCCGTCTGGAGCCTCCAAAGCCAGAAAAGCAGTTCCTAATTTCCCCTCCTGCTTCCCCTCCAGTAGGCTGGGAACAGTCTCAGGATGCCACACCAGTCATAAACTATGATCTGTTGTGTGCCATCTCCAAACTAGGACCAGGTACAGTACATAACGCAATATGTCAGCGTTCACATTTGATCACATATCTTTCAGTTCTTTTGTACGGATTTTTTTTAAACAAATTTCAGTTTAATAATACAAGTGATGGTCAAAACCAAATACAATGTAATGCCCAAGACTACCTCTGGCTAGGGCTGTGCGATATGACAAATTTCATATCACGATATGTCATCTTATATCACGATAACAATATATATCACGATGTACATTTTCTGTAAATTCTACAGTTTAGATAATCACATTAAAAGGACCATCTTTTTTTTTTTTTTTACTTTTTTTTTACATGTACCATTTTCCCCCACAATTTTGCAGTGTTGTTATAAAATAGTTTTTTAATGTGCATTTGATACTTGATTGTCATAAATTTCAGGATTTTCTTCTAAGTCATATATGAATACAAAGTAAACATCAGTAAGTTAAATAATTCCTGAGCCAGAGGAAAATAGTTTAAAAAAAAAAAAATGTCTGAAAATGAGAAAATTACCCATAGCTGCCATCTACAGTTATAAATTAGCTGTTAGTTTAAATCAGTGAAAATTTAAGTGTAGATCTGCAGCCTGCCATTCTGGCCTGTTTTAACCTGTTTGCTACTTGGTAAAAATTGTTCAGATTGGTCATGATCTGAAAATCAAAGACACAAAAGGTAATGTAATAAAATACATTTGATGACTTGAACTTTATTCATTATAAATACTTGACTAATTAAAATTATTAGAAATCAAATAAATTACATTAAGAGCCAACTTCCTCCTCTGACCCGTTTTAATTTATCTATTATTTATTTTGTGTGTATGTGCCACTATGCACTGAGTTTTTATTATTTCTGTGATAATCAATGATCCAAATCGCAAAACACTATCTTCCCCATGGGCAACCATCAGCTCAGAGACCTCCTGGTTTACTTTCATTTCGGGTCGCTCCGCCGGCGACGGGGCTGAAGAGTTCATATAGTGGTCAAATTTGACCAAATATGGTTATTTTTCAACAGTCTGCCCTTCAGTCCACACACTTCTTCCATCAGTGTTGCAGTGCTTGGCTCCCTGTGCTTGGAAAAATAAACTACATTTGGTCAAATTTGACCACTATGAACTTTTCAGCCCTGTTGCCGGCGGAGCAACCCAAAGTGAAAAAGTATACCAGGGAGTCTCTGAGCTGATGGCTGCTCATAGGGAAGATGGTGCGTAACTCTGGAATTTCCCCATTGTGGGACTAATAAAGGCTTATCTTAACTCCGTGCTTTGCTTGTATTTTGCGCTTGTTATAATAAGTATTTGCTTGTGACAGCAAAACGTCAGCCTGTCAACAACATAACGGGTTAATGGGCTGTCTTCCTGTAATGAACCCACCCACCTTGAGATGGTACTCAGTTGTAATGGAAGACAACCTAAACCGTGTGAGGCCGAGTAGAGTCGAGGCGAGTCGAGCTGAGTAGGTGCTAGTGGAAAAGTGGCTTTTGACTGAAATGAACTGAAGCCTGTAGGTGTGAAAGCACTGTTAAAAATACATCATAGTGAGTTTTCATACCCAAGTTTGTTTGCTTTGGTCTGAATCAGTTCATTGCTTTATCTTGTAGCATATTCCTCTTGGTTCTGTTCATTTTCACACAGAGAAAATTTCTTGCGTACTAAAATGCTTCACTATAACTCACACAAGAACATCCTCTCCCCCAATTTTTCACTGGTTTTTGCCATGAGAACAGGAAAATTAAATACAGGAAGTTGGTTTACCAGTTGCACTGAAATATGTAACCCAGTGGAATGTTGAGACAGAATACCGCCATGTTGTTTACTGTCTGCATGTAAATTGTTGAAAATGGAAATACTGTAGATGTTTAGAATATGTGAAAAGAGCTGCTCAAAATGATGTATATTTTTGAAGTTATTGTTTTGAAGATAAGTGATAAGGTAAGAGATTCTACTGGGTCAGTGTAACACAAGAACTCCCTGTTTGTTTTGGACATTTTTGCACTTTCATGTATTCCTGACAAAGCTTTTTAACCTCAGTGTGACATTGTGTAGCACGGGGGTCACCAACTGGCAGACTCTGATCCGGACCCCAAGAGTCCTCCATCCGGACCCAAAGCCTTTTGATACAGTTTGGATAAAAAAGAGACCTTTTTTTTTTTTTTTTTTTTTTTTTTTTTTGCTGAAAGAAAAAAGCATAGGGCAGCTCGGTGGTGCAGTGGTTAGCACTGTGGCAGCACAGCAAAACTGTCATGGGTTCGATCCCATCCTCTGACCATCGGTGACCCTTCTGTGTGGAATTTGCATGTTCTCCCCTTGTCTGCATGGGTTTACTCCAGGTACTCTGGTTTCCTCCCACAGGCCAAAGACATGCAGGTTAGGTTAGCATAAACTGGGGATTCTAAATTGTCCTTAGGTATGAATGTGAGAGTGAATGGTTGTCTGTCTCTCTGTGTTGGCCCTGCGATGGACTGGTGATCTGTCCAGGGTGTACCCTGCCTCTCGCCCAAAGTTGCTGGGATAGGCTCCAGCCCCCCTGCGTCCTGAAAAGGATTAAGCAGTAGAAGATGAATGAATAAATGAATGAAAGAAAAAAGTAGAACTGAAAAACTGTATCAGTAGCCGCCCGGACAGTTTATGGCACGAGCCCTTGGGGGCTCCCTGCAGACTCCACTACTCTCCACTCTGCTCTCTGCAGAGACTCTTTGGATCCAACCACTCCAGAGAATATGCAGCGGGTCGCAAAAGCACGGTTCACTGCGGGAGTCACACACACACACAAGGCGAGGATATCCACCCGGATAAACACACTTCGTTCCTGGTCTGTACCCACAGAATGAAGCGCAGTTGTGAAATTGAGTATATTTACCGGAGCCCTACTGTCTCCACATCTGCTGAGAGCAGTTTATGCAGGAAAGCAGGGGTGAAGTCGGTTCCTCAAGGACCATGATCCCATTGGGGTCACCTGATGCTGGAGGTCCTTTTCGTAGCCTCCGTTATGAGATAAAAGCTGCATGTGTTACTGAACATTAAAAGCTCCACCTCCCCTCTCCCTGTACCAATGGAGTTACAGCTCCATCCATGCTGTAACCGAGTTTACTGTGGAAATTTTAAAAAATATATCCAAGGAATTCTGTAGTATGGAATTATATGTTTTTGTCATTTTTTTTTTTGAGGCCTACAGTTAAAAATCATTTTTTTATATTAAAAATATAGTATACAGGTAGACTTTTTGTGAAGTTTTTTTTGGATATTAATCCTTTTTTTTAACGCAGTGCTATTTAATTTTTCTTGTAAAACTTTCCATGTTTATAATTTTAGTTGTAGATTTTATAATTTCATAGCTGTTTATTTGGCATCAGTAAACACATTTAATGTTCTCCTATATTATATTACATGTTTTGTTTGAAATTGAGCAACAAATTAATTAGATTTTTTTATTTGTTAAAAAAAAGTTACCAAACTAAAAGCAGCTAAAACCTGAGCTTAATAAAATAATGTGTAAAAGCAAGTAATGGCCTGCTGACAGCTGTGGTCTTCTGAAAGAATGTCCATGAAAGGATGGCACTTCTTTTGAGATAAATTTGTCCATGTGACTTGCCACAGTTTTCTTCCGTTTGTTTTATTAAAAGATATTGGAAGTAAATTCATGAGTCATTGCAAATACTTTTCTTTAAAAGTACTAAGTTGTCACACAATGGGCGGGAAAAATCCTGAATAGAAAAAAATACATCGAGAATCGTTTTGGAATCAAATCAGAACTCTGAATCTTAATCAAATCATGAGGTGCCTAAAGATTCCCACACCTAGTTCAGATCTCAGCTGGGGAGGACTGACTTATCGGACTGCTTGCAGTTTTAGTTGGCGACCCCCCTTTTCCTTGGGCTTTTTGCGTTTCTGTATTTTTGTGTGTTTGAGTGTGTATGTAATCATTTGGCCAGTCTGCTTCCTGATGTGTCCACGTTTGAGTGATTCATTGGGCCTCGTCCAAGAACTGTTAGTACTAACAGATATGTTCGTTAACATGAAGTAAGATCAGTTTACGTGAACTCCTGGGATTCACCAATCTGTTAGCATCTTGACATTTGGTAACAAAAATTCATGAGTGGTCCAGACCAGCTGCAAGAGTTTTGTGTAGTTTGCCGTCATTCTGACCTTAGTTTTCACTGAAATGACTCTAAATTTTATTTGTCTGAATCCTCCGAAATGCTCACTGCCAAACTGTGGTGTTGTTTGCCCTTTATAAAACATGGAATGCTTTAGCTACACGAGAAATAAATTAACTCTTCATTGAAGCTGAACCCAGATGACGCTTTTAACCTAGTGGGCGAGTTCATGGGGATTTTGTCTTAATTCATGCGCTCTTGCTTCTAGTTTGTTCAAAGAGTAAGAAACCCATTCAGGATGGTTTTTCTTCTGTCCACGTATAAAAGTTTTTGAATTGTGGCCAGTCTGATATTGTTGGGACTTCACCAAATGAACTGACACCACTGACGTTGTGAATTGGTGCCATTTGAGTAAAATTTAATTAGACTTGTTTATAATTTTTAGGGGGAAAGTATGAGCTTCACACTGCCACACCTACCACCCCCAGTGTGGTTGTCCACGTCTGCCAGGATGAGCGTGGTGACAGCTCGGCCCCCGATGACAGCGACCAGGAGGATAACCCCCGCCCTCCACGGCCGAAGATCATCCAGACTCGACGCCCTGACTACCCACCAGGAGTCAACCACTGAACAACCTCGATGTCAAGAGGTGAATGTGCTCTCAGCGCTCAGAAAATGTTAGTTTGAGGAGCCACCCTAGCATGCTGTGATGTCCAGAAGAAAAAAAAACGTTCAAGATGGAGAGGGAAGAGGGGTTTAATGCTGCCTTCCTGTCTGTAGGGAAAGATGGGATGTGTAAATTTCCCTGAGTTTTGACATCAGATGACATGCTACTGTGATGGAGGTTTGAGGGTAAAACTGTAAAAAATAAACCTTTAGTGCAGAAAACCGTGTATACCCATGTTTTAACTTTAACCTGCCATAAAGGAAGACTATTGAACACTTGGTATGTGATGATACTTTGCAAAAAAAAAAAAAGAGAGAGACAGTTATGGTGTTTGTCAGTGAAGTCAATAGTCTGTTCATGATCTCCTAAAAGGTTTTGATGTCTCTAACCCACATGACATGATTGAAGCCTTGTTCTGATTTTTTTTTTCTACTCCTGTAAAAATTGCAGCTTGGGGCTTGTCAAACGGTTCAGAAAAAAAGTACTGATATTTTCTCGGGCTTCATATGTGTGTCTGTGTTAGAGGCCATTCTCCATTTTACACAGTTCTGGGCAGTATATTTCTGTGACCATTTTGCAGAATCAGATCACCTCATGCATTAACTATTAACTTTGCACCTGCTCTGTAACTGATGAAGTCAAAGTTTTTGCTGTGCTCCACTTATGCTAAAACGCTACTTCTAAATGGAGAGTTTACCCAGACTGTCTTGTCTTTTTCTGTTTTATCGGTGTTACTTAAGATTTCCATTTTTGTTTTTAAATACTGTTTTTGTCTGCAGTGTCACTAACAGCTGTTGCTTTCTTGATGAAGTTAAAATGCAAAGATATATTGATGAATGTACTGTAGAACGCACACAACCAAGTGTTTGTTAATGTGGTTGCTTAGAATAAAACAACTTTGTTGCATTTTACCAAATGTAAGCTGTGTTTTTCCTTTAGGCCTTGTGAAGGTTCAGTAGGTTTTTTAAAAGACCAATCTTTGAGCAAAACTGTGTTTGAAAACGCGATTCACTGTTACTCAACCAAAATGACTTTGTCTCATCTGGTTTGGCACCATGTCAAAGAGCATGTTTGTACTTGGCTGAAACAAATTCTATCTGCATGTATGCATACAGTATCTTGCTTGGACAGTCAAATGTGTATACTGTATGTGTGGCTCTTTTTCTTTCATAGCTCATAATTTCTCATTTTCCTTTTGCTATCACAGAACATTTATTCTTTGTATTTTATCACTCATTTACCATGTCAAATTTTTAAATCCTAATGGAAAACAAATTGAGGTTTTCTTTAAAAAAACAAACAAACAGTATTAATTTCCCCCATACCCCCTTGTCCACATTAGTTGAAAGTTAAAATTAACAATTCATATGACATGGTAGGCATTGTTTTCATATTGTCACCTCAACAAAAGTGTAAACTTCACAGAAGTTTATTTTCAATTCAGGCCGACTTCACCCGCATTATGCTTGATTAAAAAACATTTCCTGGTTTCAATATCTAAATTGAAATTTTGTGAATAGTCAAAGCAAATTATAATACGTCTGATACAACTGAAAGTTCAGTTTTACAAGGAGTGCAGAGTACTTGGAAACACATTTTGCTTCATAGAGCTTCAGAGTGTTTTACATTTGTGCTGGTTTTGCAAATAGAAATGAAAAAGATAAGATAAGATAAGATAAGATAAGCCTTTATTAGTCCCACAACGGGGAAATTCCAGGATTGCAACAGCACAGGGATAGCAACACTCAGAGCAACAATCAGAAGGCAAGAAAAAAAAAAAAAAAAAAAAAAACAAGCAAGCAAGAGCAGCTAATAAACATATGTACGTATTACTATAAAATATATATATATACACACACACACAGACACACAGTGCAGAGCATTGTAGCTGGATGGAATAAATATATGAACACACAGTGCAGAGCATTGTAGCTAGATGGAATAAATATGTAAATATATAAACACCCACAGTACGGAGCATTGCAGCTAGGTGGAATAAATATGCAAGTATATAAACACACACAGTGCGGAGCAATGTAGCTAGATGGAATAACATGTAGATATATAAATATATAAACACCCACAGTACGGAGCATTGCAGCTAGACGGAACAAATATGCAAATATATAAACACACACAGTGCAGAGCATTGCCGCTAGATGGAATGAAACAGCATAACCGTCTACCCAGCTATCCTGCATGGTATGATTATGTGCCCATACACACTCTCACCCTCCATAGCGACCGGCATGCTCCTAGTTGTATGCCGGAGAGGACCACTGTGTAAGTCTATTGCATCTTCTGCATTCAAAAAACTATTAGTTTGTTACGTCTTTTTTGCTATCTCTGCGAGCAGCCCTGCTTAGGTTGTACAGTCTGACAGCCGTTGGTAGGAAGGACCTACGAAACCTCTCGGTTGTGCACCTGGGATGATGTAGTCTGCTGCTAAATGAGCTCCTCAGTGCATTCAGTATGTAAAGTAAAAACATTGTAAAAGAGGAATTGGCATTATTCACTTACAGTGAAATAAACATTTGAACATGTAACCATAAGTGTCTTTGTGCATTGAGATGGATATCAAAACGACAGCTGTCAAATGAGAGAGTCCATCTGTACAAACTGGAATACACTCGTCCAAAAAGCAGACCTATGAGGGCAACTCATTAAAGATTCCCACTTCCAGCTGTTGTACAAGCTGCTATTCCAGTGAAGTTGGGATGTTATGTAAAATGTAAATAAAGACAGAATACATCCATCCATCCATCTTCGGTTTAATCCTTTTCGGGTCACGGAGGGGCTGGAGCCTATCCCAGCATCTTTGGGCAAGAGGCAGGGTACACCCTGGACAGATCGCCAGTCCATCGCAGGGCCAACACAGAGACAGACAACCATTCACTCTCACAGTCATACCTAAGAACAATTTAGAATCCCCAGTTTGAGACCAATTATCCTAACTTGCATGTGGGAGGAAACCAGAGAAATCCCGGAGTAAACCCACGTAGACACGGGGAGAACATGCAAACTCCACACAGATCACTGTTGGTCGGGGCCTGGGATCAAACCCAATGATTTGCAAATCTTCAACCTATATTCAATTGAATACACTACAAAGACAAAATATTTAATACTCAAACTGATAAACTTTGGAGGTTTTTTGCAAAGATTCACTCATTTTGAATTTGATTCCTGCAACATGCTGGGGGAAAAAAGCTGGGAGGCAAGTTTACCACTGTGTTACTTTTAACATCACTTAAGTATTTAGGAACTGAGGACACTAATTGTTGAAACTTTGTAGGTGGAATTCTTCCCCATTCTTGCTTGATGTATGACTTCAGCTGCTCAACAGTCAGGGTTCTCCATTGTCATTTTGTGCTACATAATGCGCCACACATTTTCTAATTGGAGACAGGTCTGGACTGCGGGCAGGCCAGTCTAATACCCACACTCTTACTACAAAGCCATGTTATTGTTGCACATGCAGAATGCATCTTGGCATTGTCTTGCTGAGACAAGCAGGGACGTCCCTGAAAAAGACGTTACTTGGATAGCAGCGTATGTTGCTCTAACACCCGTATGTACCGTTCAGCATTATTGGTGCCTTCACAGGTGTGAAAGTTACCCATGCCATGGACACTAACCTATCGCCATACCATTACAAATGATGGCTTTTGAACTTTGTGCTGACGATAGTCTGGATGGCCATTTTCTTCTTTAGCCCAGAGGACACGACGTCCATGATTTCCAGAAACGATTCAAAATGTGGACTCGCCACAACACACTTCTCCACTTTGTGTCAGTCCATCTCAGATGAACTCGGGGCCCAGAGCATCTAGCAGCATTTCTGGGTGGTGGTGTTTTCAAACACTGTGTGTACAGGAACAAAAAGCAAACACATTCTTTAAATGTGCAGATCGCTTGTGATCAAATACCCTGGGTGAGTTATGACTCTTCTCAGCAACAGTGCTCTAAATGCCAAATTACAGGATGACTTTCAGGTGAATTACTGGATTTGAATAATAATAATAATAATTATCATCCATCCATTTCTATGACTATCTGGGGTCTGGTTTGTGGGGGCAGTAGTCTGAGAAGCCCATGATCCCTCCTGCAGGTGCTGAGCCCACTGGAGGACAAACCCATGGTGCCCTTTTGGGTACACTGGGTCCTTGTAACTTTTTCATGGGAGTCTGCTGGACTGCTCTTGGTCTGGCCCTTCACCCAGGACCAATTTGTCCCAGGAGACCTTACCAGGGGCAAGTTGCCCCTGATAACATAGCTTCTGGGATCATTAGGGAATGCAAACCCCTCCACCACGATATGGTGGAGATCCACAGAGGGGTATTATTATTTTTTATTATATCCTTCATTTAACCAGGTAAAGGGACCAAAGTGACCTGACCAAGAAGACAGCACAAACAATGTTACAACAAAACACTCATGCACTAAAATAAATACATGCAGCACTAAATACAGGTGAGTTATAAGGATGATCAAAAATAAACATGATAAAAAATTATTTAAAAAAAAAACATCTAAAAACAAGTACTTTTACCAAGAGTTCCAATTACTTTGTCTTTTGAAATAGATTTAACAATGTAACAAGGTCTGATGGTTTAACCCCTTGCACTCCGGTCAATTTCCCTAAAAACGCCAAAAAATAACGTGCCCAAATTAAATCCAAAGCTGTTCTTCAACCCTTTGCAGCATCTTCATGGGGTTGGTCTCATTTAAAAGAAAACATTTTGAATTTTTTTTGGCAAAACAGTCATAATCTCTCTAAGTGCTCCGGCCACTGAGTTACAGTCATCTAAACATAGTGAACTTGAAGAAAATAAATTTGGACACAGTGTTTTTTTGGATACAAATGCTTGCAAATAACACACAGCTTCAGATCCGGGCTGGAAAATGCAACAGAAATGTAGAACCAAGTGTTATCCAGCTGAGGTCCAAATTTTGTAACAATACCACAAAAAATGAATATATTACACAGCTTTTTCCTCAGGTAGTTTCCAGGCGTTTTGGAACTGTGCCAAATTGTGCCAAATGGCACAGTTTGGAAAAACGTCTGTAACTTTGGAATGATTCAATATAGAAGCTTCATTTTGGGCTCTAATGAAAGGTCACACTCAGGGCTGTGTCTGTGTGTGTGTGGGGGGGGGGGGTTGTCTCCCCCCCTCGCTACAGAGGATGGACATCAGTCATTGCTACATGACGGATTAGCCTCATGTGGCGATGTGAGACAGCAGCGCAGTCACCGCGGCTCCCCCCCCCCCCACTACAGAAGAATAGCGGGGGGGGGGGGACGGCGTTCACGGTCTGGACGCAGCGAACGACCCCTTGTACCGCGGCGCACGAACTTCAGACTAAGTGCGCCGCACAGTTGTAATTTACCGATCGGTCAAAAGTCATTTTGGATTACAATTTTCAGGGATAAAGAATAATTTAGCTTATAACACCTTACCTCTTCACAGCAGCATTGTCCTGGCGAACTTCTCTTCCTCATTGTCAGACGAACGCGACACTGATCCGCTCGTGGTTCTGGTCTCGCAACCTGATCAAAACATAATTCCATTATTGCGGTTTTGTGCTTCCATGATTGCGGTTTTTGGCGAACGATTTTTCAAAACAAATAACAGTAGTAACTAGAAAAGCACTCAGAGAGCGCAGACCTCCGCCAAGCGGCACAGTTCCCCCCATACAGTGTTTGTGTGTACGTTTTCAGATTCCCTGAGCATAAAAAGATATGAGTAGCAATTGGATTCACAATGATTATTTGTTTATTTGACATGGACAGTGCAATAAACAGACAATTAATGAATGACAATCAATGTGATAGTGATAGGATTAGTGGTTCAGTAGTGTAAAACGGGGCTATAAGGGACGGCGGGTTAATAAGGGACACTTTTCTGGGAAATGTTTTAAATGTAATTCTGCTTTTTTTATTTTGAGCAGGACGCTGAGTTGTGTTGTTATTGTCAAATATCCATGAATCCTTCATCAAATCTAGGCGGAAGCAAAATTAAAAAAGCAGAATTACATTTAGAAAAGTGTCCCATATTACCCCGCCGTCCCTTATAGCCCCGTTTTACGGTTGTAAAAGCATTGCCTCCTTGGCGGAGGTAATAAACTGAAGTGTTGGTGTGTCCATCTCCTCCACTGACGGATGCAGATTGGTTAGACAGGTTGCCGTGGGTTTTATATTATATTGGGGTTGCGCTCCGTGGCAAAACAGAATTTAGAATCTTTCCCGGCAGAGAGGTCGTTTTTACGCAGCGCCTATAGCTGGGCGGGGAATTTGTGGCAAATAATCTTGCGGCGGACAGGTGGCCTTGTCAGGTTTTGCAGCGTGGCGCAAAAACAGGCACGGTGGCGGGCCCAGGCCAGCAGTGTTTTCCGTGTGCTTTTGTGGCTAAAACGTTGAAGAACGCGGAGTTTGTGTTGGTCAGACACGACGACCAGCGCAATGTGCACAGCGCCTATGGCTGGCACAGGCACGCTGGGGGGCCCAGGCTACCAGTGTTTTCCGCATGCTTTTGTGGCTAAAACGTTGAAGAAGGCGGAGTTTGTGTTGGTCAGACACGACGCCCAGCGCCCTCCATTGCGCCTGCGCACATGTTGAAAATGGCCGTATGTCACAGTGTGGAAAAATGCTTTAAAAAATTCCTGTATGCAGACGGTGATGCGGATCATCCCCAAAATGTAATCAGTTCTTCCTTGTACCATTTCCAACAACGCCTGAAAGTTTCATTGAAATCCGTCCAAAAGTTTTTGAGTTATCTTGCTAACCAACAGACAAACAGACAGACAGACAGACAAACAGACAAACACACAGACAAACACACAGACAAACCCCGGCAAAAACATTACCTCCTCCTGGCCTTTCGGCCTGGCGGAGGTAATTAAAAAAAAGACTGGCGAATGCGTGTGTGTCCCTCAGCCTTCGTCGTCAGCCTCCGTCGGTCTATGATGACCATGGAAGAAATCATAACGTCTACTCTGCTGGAACAAAAACAAAATAAACACCGCCTGTGGCCGAACATGCCGATGCGCGAATGGCAGTCGCTGTCACACAGGTTGCATTTGTGGGTGGTCTCCGTGCTGCTGGGTCTGTGACGGTTCTTCCTGCGGGTCCTTTTCTGATCCGCTGCAGCAGTCTCTCTTCACCCAGCCTTAAAAAAAACAGCTCGCGAACTTCTCTGCTTCAATTGGCTCACTGCATTCACTCTTGGTAGGCGGGTCCTTCTTGCTAGGTTTTCAGTCACTGGTTCTTCAAGGTTTCAGAAACCCAATTCAAGGCTCTTATTAGTCAAATGAGAGGTCAATCAGATGAACTAATCTGTTCGCGGCTGTGTCTGCAGCTTTTATTTTCAGTGCGCGCTTGGACGCCATCACCATCTCCATCTCCATCATGCGTCCTAGAGCGCACGAGGGCGTACAAGAGCGCCCTCGTGCGCTCTGGGACGCAGAGACTTGCCCGCCTGCAGTACAACGGAGTGCAAGAGGTTAAGTTCCTTCTGCAGGTCATTCCAAGTGAAAGGAGCATCATATCTGAAGGCCTTCCCAAATTCTGTCCTCACTCTGGGCACTGACATTTGTACATGTGTAGCTCTCTGACTGTACAGCAGGAAGCTGATTATTTTTATTTTTTTACACGCTTGTCAAAGTATCCTTGAGCAAGACATTGAACCCCCAGTTGCTCCTGACGGCCTGGTTAACACCTGTGTGTATGGCAGCTCTGCCGCCATCAGTGTGTGATTGTGTGTGGGAATGGGTGGATTGCAGGATCTGTAAAGCGCTTTGGTCATCCTAGATGAGAAGAAAAGCGCCATATAAGTGAACGCCATTTACCATTTACCATGTACGGAGATGAGATGGGAGTATGGAGGACACAGAGGCAGCAGCAGCCTGGTGGCTATGTGGTGTGTTTAAGCGATTTGGGATTTTTTCCCCAGTCCATTCTCAACAAGCAAATTCACAGAATGATTTTAAAAATTAATGTTTACCTAATCAATGTACAGTCCTGCTATCTAGTAGTAGCCTACTGTAGGGGTGTCCAATCATGTGCCATGGAGGACCAAGACCCTGCAGGTTTTCTCTTCTACCCAGTCTCTTCAGCAGGTGTTTTCACTTATTGGCAATCAGTGGGAAGAAATTCTGTGGAATCTGCTGTTGAAGACACTGGTTGGAGGTAAAGCCTGCAGGGTCTTGGCCCTCCATGGCACATGATTGGACACCCCTTTTCTACTGTATAATTGTAATTGGTTTGTTGATCAGATATCAATCTGATATCAATCAGAGTTTTACAGTGCATCCAGAACGTATTCACAGCGCTTCACTTTCTCCACATTTTGTTGTGTTTCAGCCTTATTCCAAAATAGATTAAATTCATTTTTTTTCCTCAAAATTCTACACACAATACCCCATAATGACATGAAAAAAGTTTTGTTTTGTTTTTTTTAGATTTTTGCAAATTTATTTAAAATAAAAAAACTAAGAAATCACATGTACGTAAGTATTCACAGCCTTTGCTCAATACTTTGTTGATGCACCTTTGGCAGCAATTACAGCCTCAAGTCTTTTTGAATATGATGCCTCGGGGACCCAGTCAGTATGTTCTCTACTCAGACTGAATGGCACGGCAGGAGGAGATGCGTAAAAGCTGAAAAATGGATATGCAAGGCAGTCTATGGTTTTTCTCTTTAAGACCGCATGATAATATGCATTCTCCTCCAGTCTGCAAAATAATGCGCCGACAGGCTGGGTGACAAAGGGAATTGTCACTGTAGATGTACAGTATGTGTGTTAATGCAAACAGTGACAAAGAGAATTGTCATTGTAAATGTATGCATGTTAATGCAAACACCCCAGGTCGCTGGGCGAGTTGTATGGTATAAAAAGAGAGGTCCCTGCGACCTGGGTCCGGCTTCTTACTCTTGTTGATGTTAGAGATTAATAAAGTCAGCTCTGCTCCGGAACCACCTCGCCTGATCATTCCTCTCTCTACACTGTTTACCCTTGACGCACAATGGAACTCGAGGCGAACACCCCAGAGACGACCCGGACTGGAGGCGCCAGCACCGCATGTGCCATTCTCATTCTTATTCTACACGTTATTGCATGTATAGTTTTTTATTTCTTTTATTTTATCATATTTAATGTTGCAGCATTGCACCGAGACAAATTCCTAGTTTGTGTACTACATGAACAATGGCAATAAATCTGATTCTGATTCTGATTTTGGTCAAACTCCCAGACTTTTGGCTACATGACCCAAAGTCTTGCTTCCTCCACACCGAGGCCCAGTTCGCACTCCGGGGAGTGACGGCGAATGACACCAAATACTACTACATGGTTGCAGCACTGGACGCACCCACAACACAGCAGGTGGTGAGCCTGCTCCATCAACCCCCAGCCCACGACAAATACGACGCTCTCAAAACTGTGCTGACCCAGCGCTACACGCTCTCGGACTGCGAGAGAGCAGAAAGGCTCCTGATGCGTTCCGAGTTGGAAGACGGGTCGGCAGTCGAATTAATAGAGAAGATAAGATAAGATAAGCCTTTATTAGTCCCACAACGGGGAAATTCCAGGATTGCAACAGCACAGGGATAGCAACACTCAGAGCAACAATCAGAAGGCAAGAAAAAAAACAAGCAAGCAAGAGCAGCTAATATACATATGTACATATTACTATAAAATATATATACACACACACACACACACACAGACACACAGTGCAGAGCATTGTAGCTGGATGGAATAAATATATGGATATATGAACACACAGTGCAGAGCATTGTAGCTAGATGGAATAAATATGTAAATATATAAACACCCACAGTACAGAGCATTGCAGCTAGGTGGAATAAATATGCAAGTATATAAACACACACAGTGCGGAGCAATGTAGCTAGATGGAATAATATGTAGATATATAAAAACACAGTGCGGAGCATTGTAGCTAGATGGAATAAATATATAGATATATAAATATAAACACACCCAGTGCTGAGCATTGTAGCTAGATGGAATAAATATATAGATATATAAATATAAACACACCCAGTGCAGAGCATTGTAGCTAGATGGAATAAATATGTAAATATATAAACACACACAGTGCAGAGCATTGTTGCTAGGTGGGATGAAACAGATGTTGGCGTTGATGTTGGCATCAACGCCAAGATGTTGGCGTTGATGGGCACAGATGACAGGCATTTCCTCTTTGCCCACCTTTTTCTCTGGAACCTCCCGACAGTAGCCAGAGCGGTCCTTGCCAATCACCGCCGCCGGTCACGCGCAACTACCGGGCGCTAGCACAAGAGGCAGATCGGATTATCCTCGCCACCAGAGTCTTCGCTGTGAACGCAGTTGGAACCCAGCACGGCCAGTGGAGGCGAGAAGCCAACAACGGTGGCTGCAGCGGAGGCCAAGAAGCACCGGAGGGCCACGCTCTGCTTCTACCACTGCCGTTTTGGAGAAGACACACGCCGATGCGTGCCACTGTGCCAATTCAAGCGCTTGGGAAACGCCAGGGCCGGCAGTTGGTAGCAGCTGCAACCGCCGGTGACACAAACAAGCTGTTCTACGTGACAGACTCACGTTTGGACAGACGTTTCCTCGTGGACTCCGGCTCCCAAAAGAGCCTCATCCTGCCGTCCTACGCAGACCGGCTGGCGGGAAGTAGCGGCCCCGAGCTGGCGGACGCAAACAGTTCAGACATTAAGACTTTTGGTGAGAGGACACTGACTATATCCTTGCATGGCCGTACATACCAATGGACATTCGTCATAGCGGCATGTAACTTCCCCATTTTGGGCGCTGATTTTTTGTGTGCACATGGACTATCAGTTGATGTGGCTAACAGACGCCTGATTAACGCAATGTCTTTTGATTCTCTGCCCTGTACAGCTAGAGGAGCCGGGTCCACAACACTAGCCAATGTCACAGCTCCAGGGGGTAAGTTCCACACACTACTTACCCAGTTCCCAGCGCTCACGGTTCCAACATTTTAGGCAGCCGTCACTAAACACGGGGTGGAGCACTTCATTACTACCACGGGGCCGCCCATCTTCGCACGACCTCGGCGCCTTGACGCAGCTAAATTGGCCAGTGCGCGCGAGGAGTTTGCCAACTCGGAAAGGTTGGGCATCATCAGGCGCTCAAACAGCCCATGGGCATCCCCGCTACAAATGGTGCCTAAAGCCAAGGGATCGTGGCGACCATGCGGAGATTTCTGCAGATTAAACAACGCCACAGCGCACGATCGCTACCCATCCATCCATCCATCCATCTTCTACCGCTTAATCCTTTCGGGTCGCAGGGGGGCTGGAGCCTATCCCAGCATCTTTTGGGCGAGAGGCAGGGTACACCCTGGACAGATCGCCAGTCCATCGCAGGGCCAACACAGAGAGACAGACAACCATTCACTCTCGCATCCATACCTAAGGACAATTTAGAATCCCCAGTTTTGATGCCAATTAACCTAACTTGCATGTTTTTGGCATGTGGGAGGAAACCGGAGTGCCCGGAGTAAACCCACGCAGACACGGGGAGAACATGCAAACTCCACACAGAAGGGTCACCGATGGTCTGGGGGTGGGATCGAACCCACGATGGTCAAGGGTGGAATCGATCCCATGACCTTCTTGCTGTGCTTCCACTGTGCTAACGCGCAGTGGTCACCACCGTGGCAGCACGATCGCTACCCAATTCCCCATATTCAGGATTTTTCCATCCACCTCACCGGGGCATGCATTTTTTCCAAGATAGACCTGGTCCGCGGTTACCACCAGGTTCCAGTGCGCATGGAGGACATACCCAAAACGGCAGTAATAACCCTGTTTGGTCTTTTTGAGTTCTTACGCATGCCTTTTGGGTTAAAAGGCGCAGCGCAGACAGTCCAATGCATGATGGATGTGCTGCTGCATGATCTGCTGTTTGTGTTTGTCTACCTGGATGACATCCTGGTGGCCAGCACATCCGAGGACGAACACGTAGCCCACCTCAGGACAGTTTTCCAGAGGTTGGAGGAGCACAGGTTAATAATCAACCCGGCGAAGTGCAAGTTTGGGGTGACGGGAATCAATTTTTTGGGCCACTGCATCTCATCGGAGGGTGCGATACCCTTACCAGGCAAAGTGCACGCAGTGGCAGATTTTCTCCAGCCTCAGACGGTCAGGGCGCTGCAGGAGTTTTTGGGGATGGTAAACTTCTACAACCGTTTCCTCCCCGCGCAGCCCAGCTCATGCAGCCATTGCACGCCTCGCTTAAGAAATGGAAACCGACAGACAGAGTCGACTGGACTCCTGAGCGAGAGCAGGCGTTTTCCGAGGTCAAAACAGCTCTAGCGAATGCCGCACTACTGGCGCACCTGGACCCGGCGGCTCGGATAGCGCTCACTACCGACGCATCGGACGTGGCCATTCGGACCATTGTGGAGCAGTGCGTCGCCAATTCTTGGCAGCGGTTGCCTTTTTTAGCAGGTCTTTGTGCGACAATGAGCGTAAATACAGCGCGTTCGAAAGGGAGTTACTGGCTCTCCACCTGGCCATACGCCACTTCCAGTTCTGGCTGGAAGGGCACACCTTCACTGCGTTTGGGAACCACAAGCCACTAAAATACGCTATGGCCAAGGTTTCGGAACCATGGTTGGCCCGGCAGCAGAGACAGCTGGCCACGACCTTGGAGTTTACGACCGACATTCAGCATGTGGCCAGTAAACTCAGCATGGTGGCAGACTGCCTCTCGCTTGCATTAGTGGCCCCAGTCTACGTAGGGATAGATTACATGGCCATGGCCACTGAGCAGATCGGTGATGCGGACGTTTGCCGGCTCCAGTCTGGACCAACAGGGTTAAGGCTGGAGAGCAGGGTACTGCAGGACGCCCCCCCCCCAATCTGTGACGTCTCCACAGGCAGTCTGCGCCCGGTGGTCCCACGTGCTTGGCGCCGCCACGTTTTTGAGTCGGTTCACTCCCTGGTGCACCCAGGAGTGCGCGCGCCAGTCAAAATGGTGGGAGCAAAGTTTGTCTGGCCGAGCCTGCGGAAACAGGTGAAAGAGTGGGCTGCAGCCTGCGTAGCGTGCCAACAAGCCAAGGTGCACAGGCACACAAAGGCCCCCCTTGAGCCGTTCCATGTCCCAGCTAAGAGGTTCGACCACATTCATGTGGACCTCGTGGGCTCCCTCCCACCTCCTGACAGTGGTGGACCACACCACAGGCTGGCCCGAAGCGGTCCCGCTAGCTTCCACTGCATCTGCAGAAGTGCATGTGCTTCGTCATCATGCGTTTCGGCACCCCTTCGGATATCACGTCCGACCAGGGCCCGCAGTTTGTTTCCGACCTCTGGTCCACAATGGCCCGGAACCTGGGAGTCACAGTTCATCGCACGACTGGGTACAACCCCCAGGCCAATGGGTTATGCGAGCATTTCCATAGGTCACTTAAAGCAGCGCTCAGGGCTTCGCTTACGGATGCAAATTGGGTGGACCGGTTGCTGTGGGTTCTATTAGGGTTGCGTTCAGCACCGAAGAAGGATTTGGCGGCCTCCCCAGCAGAGGTGTTTTTTCCCAGCCACTGCAGCTCCCCGGAGAATTTTTGTCCGACAACCCTGCGCCAAACACCGATCCATCCCCACCTTCACTACATAGCACAGAGGCAGGGACGGTACCCGGCCCGGCCTACCACTGTTTTCCCCGCATTTTCTTGCCAAGGACCTTGAAGGATGCGTCGTTCATGTTTGTCAGGCACTGGACCACTGGACCCTGTTGTGCCCACCCTACCACGGCCCATTCAGAGTGCTGGAACCTGGGGAAAAACATTTTGTGTTAGACTTGGGGGGACGCAGAGAAACAATCTGTATAGACAGGCTTAAGCCCGCCTTCACTTTAGCAGACGAGCAGGTGGTGTTGGCCCGAGCTCCTCGGCGTGGACAACCCCCACTGAGAATGCCCCAGGTAAATGACTCGTCAGCTCAGTCACAATGGCATGCTGAAGATGCCCCCCCCCCAATTTCCCCCCACAGACGGACGCACCTCCAGGAGTGCCCCACCGGCACAGCAGTGCCTCGGAGCCGGCGACCCCCCGCTACAGCCGCCACAGACGGCGGCTGAAGCCCACAGGACATGAGGATTAAGGCCAAGTCTGAGTTTCTGGGGGAGCTGTGTGGGGGACCCAGTCAGTACATTCTCTACTCAGACTGAATGGCACAGCAGGAGGAGATGCGTAAAAGCTGAGAAACGGATATACAAGGCAGTCTATGGTTTTCTCTTTAAGACCGCATGATAATATGCATTCTCCTCCAGTCTGCATAATAATGCGCCGGCAGGCTTGGTGACAAAGGGAATTGTCATTGTAGATGTATGTGTGTTAATGCAAACAGTGACAAAGGGAATTGTCATTGTAAATGTATGCATGTTAATGCAAACACCCCAGGTCGCTGGGCGAGTTGTATGGTATAAAAAGAGAGGTGCCTGTGACCTGGGTCCAGCTTCTTATTCTTGTTGATGTTAGAGAGAGATTAATAAAGCCTGCTCTGCTCCAGCTACCGCCTCGCCTGATCATTCCTCTCTCTACACCACAAGCTTGGCACACCTATTCTTGGGCAGTTTCACCCATTGCTCTTTGCAGCACCTCTCAAGCTCCATCAGTTTGGATGGAAAGCATCGGTGCACAGCCATTTTCAGATCTCTCAATAGATGTTCAATTGGATTTAAGTCTGGGCTGTGGCTGGGCCACTCAAGGACATTCACAGAGTTGTCTTGAAGCCACTCCTTTGATATCTTGGCTGGTTATCTGGCTATCTGGCTTTCCAAGTTCTGAGCCATTCATTCTCTTTCTGATCAGAAAAAGGAGGCAATAGGTCACAGCATAACGTATCTCAGAGCTTGCTCACGCCAACTCCCTAACATGTGTTCAAGGATGTTGCTCCTTATACCCTGGGCAGGCGTCCCTGACCTTATCTAAACCTAAAGACGACTGGGGCCATCTTTCCCCGAGACTGCTTCTAATCTATGGACAGCACTGAACATTCTGCTATGATTTTTGCATGACCTGGTCATGCTAAGTCACCCTAACTTCAGGCATACAGAACAGCACAGCTTGGTATGATAAAACAAAAACCTTCGTCATTATTTACAATCTTGCTCAGCCTAATCTTACACTGAGAAACAGACATTCTTTTCAAGCTCTGAGACAATGGAAAAACATAGAGAGTCAGACATTGGCTCATTATATGCACCAGATACAATTATAATATAAAATAGAATAATACAGCATTAAAATCATATAGAATAATCAATGAAACCTGAAAATATCCTATCAAGTGTCTTTAAATCTGAGCGTTGGTCTACCCTGATTGCATTTGCCCTCACATAACTGTGAGTAGAGTAACTGCCGAGGGAGACGCTGGTGGTCCATCCTCTCAACATGTCCAAGCCATCTCAGGTTCATCTGTATTAGCATGTCCTCCATTGATGGTAGACCAGCTCGTTTCAACACTTCTATGTTGGTTATCTTGTCTTTCCATGAGATGTTCATTATGGCTCGAAGGTGTCTCATCATGTACGCATGGAGTTTCTGCACCTGCACTCTGTAGACAGTCCAAGTTTCAGCACCGTACAATAGAGTAGCCAGTACTGTCGCTCTGTACACTTTGCATTTCACACAGATAGACACATCAGTTGTTCCACAGTCTCTCCCTCAAGTTTCCAAACACAGCGCTTGCTCTTCCCATTCTGAGAGATAGTTCATCCTCCAGCCTAGTATTCTCTAAAACAGTACTCCCTAGATACTTGAAAGTCTTGCACTTGACTAGTGGCTCTGTACCAATGGTGATCTCTTCTGGTAGTGATGTTGATAATTGGAACTTTGGGGGTTGATAAAGGCACTCTGTCTTCTTGATGTTGATTTTGAGGCTGAACTGGCTAGCTGCTCTTGCAAATTTCTCCACTAAAGATTGTATATCTTCCACATTGTGTGCAACTAGAGCACTGTCGTTGGCAAAGAGCATTTCTCTTACTACCTTTATCAATGTCTTATTCTTGGCTTTAAACTGTGCCACATTGAATAAGTCTGCTTCTTTCCTTGTTTGAATGTATACTCCTTCTGAAGTGTCTTTGAAGGCCACCTCAAGCATGGCTGCCAGATATAGTGAGAAAAGTGTAGACACCAGCATACACCCTTGTTTCACCCCATTGCTTACTGGAAAGTCTTAAGATACTAAACCACTCATTGCCACATTTGCTTGCACACCTGTATGGAGTGCTTTGATCAGGCTGGCAAACTTCTCTGTACAGCTGTATTTCTTGAGTACCTGCCAAAGTCCTTGTCGCGAAACAGTATCGAAGGCTTTACTGAAGTCTATGAAGACTACATAAAGTGGTATGTTCTGTTCAATACACTTTTCTTGAACCTGTTTCAAGCAGAAAATCATGTCCGTTGTGCTTCTTCCACTTCTAAAGCTGCACTGGGTTTCCAGTAGTACATTCTGCGAGATGTGTTCGTTGAGTCTGTTCAGTAGTACACGTGTGAGAATCTTACCAACAGTGGCTAGCAGTGATATACCTCAGTGATTTCCACAATCTTTCCTGTCACCTTTCTTGAACAAAGGCACAATACTTGCATCCTTCCAGTCTTGAGGTACTTTCTGGGCATCCCATATCTCTTGGATGAGCTTGTGCAGGCAGTTGGTCAGCTGAACACCACCAAATTTCCACACTTCTGCTGGAATTCCATCCACTTCCTGGAGATTTACCATCCTGTGTTGTCCTGATAGCTGCCATTAGTTCATCAAAATTTGGTGGCTCATCCAGACTTGATATAGCTGGTTGCTGCACTAGAGCTTCTTTAGCCTCTTCAGTGAGATCTCCAGGGTTGTTTAGTAGTTGGTCAAAGTGGTCTGCAAATCTGTCCAGGATCTTGTCTTTCTCCTGCAAAACCGTTTCACCATCCTTAGCCTTTAGTTGGATCAATCCTCTTGGTTTAGGGCCGTAGATTTCTCTCAAACCTGTGAAGAATGTTTTCATGTCCTTCCTGTCTGCTGCAGTTTGAAGTTCCTACACTTTTTCATCCCACCAGTTGGACTTCATCTCTCTGGTGTACTTCTGTAGCTCACTCTGAGCCTTTGAGTATTTCTTCTTCTTCGATCTTGTGTTACACTGTAGGTTTTCCTGCCTAGCTGTATTCCTCGCTTCTAGTAGTTTCTTCAGGTGTTCATCATGCTCATCAAACCAATCTTGATGTTTCCTCTCAGGGTGGCCTAATACATCACTCACAGTCTGATACACTGTATCCTTCAGTGTTGCCCATTTCTCTTCTATGTCATTCTCTGAGTTGTTGCTGGCCCAGTCTTTCAAGTTTTCATCCATTTCCTGTGTAAGTTCTTCCTGCTTCTTTTGACCTTTCAGTGCACTAGTGTTTAGCTTCCGTGGTGGCTTCGCATCCGTCCTGCAGTGCTGTTTTCGTCTCCAAATCCTTAATCTAGATCTCAGCATAACAGGATCAGTATCACAGTCCGTGCTTCTCATTGCTCTGGTGTCCAATACATCCCTTATGTCTCTCTGCCTGACTATGATGTAGTCTAATAAGTGCCAGTGCTTGGATCTTGGGTGCATCCATGTCTTCTTGTGTGTGTCCTTGTGCTTAAATAGAGTGTTGGTTATCACAAGGTTGTACTCTGAACATAGTGCAAGTAGAAGTTCTCCATTAACATTGCACTTGTCTACTCCATGACTGCCTAGCACTCCTTTCCATTTCTCAGTGTCCGAACCAACTCTGGCATTAAAATCTCCAACGAGTATCAGCCTGTCATCAGTCGGTACACGCCTGATAGTCTCATGTAAATCACTGAAGAACTCTTCCTTTACCTCCTCTGTATTGGTCATTGTTGGGGCATATACACTGATGAGTGTGGCATACATCTTCCGCTGTAGTGGGAGTCTCATAATCATTATCCCGTCATTGATTGGCACCGGTTCCTCATCAAGCATTGCTGCTATCTCCTTTCTAACTGCAAAGCCCACTCCTGCTTTTCCCCTTTCTTGAGTTGATCTCCCACTCCAAAAGAAGATGTACCCATGGTCTTCCAAGCTGTCATATCCAGGCAATCTTGTTTCACTAAGTGCAGCTATGTCTACATTGTACCTGTTCATTTCCAGGGCCACAAGCGCGGTCTGTCTTTCTGGGCGCTGTGATGTTGTTCTGTCCAACAGAGTGCCTACATTCCATTCCGCTACATACAAGGCTGCTGTTTTCCTCTTCTTTTGTCTTCTTGCTCCTAGCTTATATTTCGCTGCCTGTCGGAGTGTGAACAGATCAGCGCAGACCTTGTAAGCCCGGGTGACGTCTGAGCCGGTATTAGTTGCTTTCTGATTGACCATTTCATGAAACTGCTTGCAAAGTATTTGAGTACCGCTAGCTTTTGCTGGACTAGCAGCACATTCTTGGCAGATAAAGGTATTATCAGTGGCAAGGACAAGCCAAGACAAACTGACTCTAGTATCTGTTGCAGTGACTGACCAGATGATAGGTTTGTTTATCTCTGCTCTTTGTTCAGGTTCAGGTTCAGATTACTTTATTTGTACCCGTAGGTAGATTTGTTTTGCAGTCTGGTGACATCCATATTTACAGGCCACAAATTACATTCAACATAGACACAAACACAGGCACATATGAAGCTGACTATAAACATGATAAGAATACTCAAGGCTCCATCAATCAGGGTATAAAAAGACAAAGAGATGGGAGAAAAACCAGAGGTAAGAAAAAAGGGTCATATTAAAGTTAAAAACTAGTCAAAGAGGTTAAAAACTCAAAGGTCTAAAACCCAATAAAATATTTAGAACCCAAGTGGCCTCCTACAAAAATAACTAAATATAAAATGGAGTTAATAAATAGGTACCTAAATTATGTGCAATATATTGTTACAGCTTGTTCAACTCTTTGACAGCAGCAGGGACAAAGCTGTTTTTGTAGCGCTGGGTTCTACATTTTGGGACAGCAAACCTCCGTCTTGAGGGAAGAAGCTGAAAGTGGCAGTGCAAAGGGTGGGAGTCATCATTTAAAATGAAGGTAGCCATCCTCTGTACTTGTCTAGTGTACAGGGATGTCAGGCTCAGCTGTGGCTCACCAAGCAAACGACTGGACCATCTAACTACCTGATCCAAGGATTTCCTCTGTTTCAGTTTTATCTGGCCAAACCATGACACTAAAGAAAAGGATAAAACAGATTCAATAAAAGCCAGATGAAACATTGTCATTATGGTTCGGTCAACTTGGAAGCGTGCAAGTTTTCTCAAGCAATGCAAATGTTGCTGACCCTTTTTGCACACCCTTTCACAGTTCTCTTCAAAGTTTAAATTACTATCAATAATCGTCCCAAGCTATTTGTAGGATTGTACACATTCGGTGGTCTGGCCTTTTAGTACTGTGACTTTGTGCCTGGGAATTTTCCTCCTAAAGTCAATAATCATGTCTTTAGTTTTTGTCGTATTCAGCTGCAGGTAGGAATCCTCACACCAGTGAACAGAATCATCAACTACTGGGCCGTGGCCACTCTCACCATCCTGAAGGAGACTGACAATAACTGAGTCATCAGCATACTTTATAATGTGTCTGTTGTCATGTCTGCTCTGACACATGTTTGTGTACAGGATGAAGAGTAGTGGTGACAACACACACCCCTGAGGGGAGCCAGTAGAAGAGCACTTTAGGTCAGACAATGTACCATTGACCCTTACTCTCTGCATCCTGTTGGTTAAGAAATCCAGAATCCAACCCACCAGATTATTGCTCAAATCAAATTGCTGCAGGAGCCTTTCAACTGAGATATGAGGTTGGATTGTATTAAAGGCGGAGGAAAAGTCCACAAATAAAAGTCTGGCGTGTGTCCCATTAAAATCCAGATGTTTAAAAAGCATGTTAAACAGAATGACAGTGGCATCCTCCACTCCTCTGTGAGGTCTATAGGCAAACTGCAGAGGATCCAATGCATGCTCAGTCTGCTTTAGGACCTCACATCTGACCAGTTTTTCAAAAATTTTCATTAAAATTGAAGTCAAAGCAACTGGTCTAAAGTCGTTTACCGTTTTAGGACAGCTGGGTTTTGGAACGGGAACAACCACATCTTCTTTCCAGATCTTAGGCACATGTTGTGTCTGTAAGGACTTATTGAAAATAAGTACTGAAATGAAATATAGGACTCAGTTCATGTGCACAGGACTTTACCAAGTGCCCACATATATTATCAGGGCCCTGACTTTTGTTCACTTTTACAGCGCAGAACTCCCTTTTAACATCCTGCACCTCAATATTAAAGTGCTGATTGTCTTTGAGTTTCTGTTTCAAATCTTGGGTTTCAGTGCTAAAATCAAAGGAGTCAAAACGACCATAAAAACAATTAAGAGCATTAGCCAGCTCTGTGTCTGAATTAAAACCATCTAAAAACACACGATTACTGCGCTCTGTGCTCTGAAGGCCTGCAATACTTTTCATACTGGCCCAGGCTGAACCAAGTTTCTTTGTTGCCATCTTGCTTTCCAATTCTGATTTATAATTCTGTTTTGCTTTTAAAATTTTGGATTTCAGCTCTTTTGTGGCAACCTGTAGCTCAGAAACAGACCCCTGTTTAAAGGCAAGTGCTTTCCTCTGTAAGCAGGATTTAACTGATTTTGTAACCCATGGTTTGTTGTTGGGATATATTTTGACACGTTTATGTGGAACAATCTTATTTTTACAGAAAGCCATGTATGAGCATGTGACGTCCACCAAAGAGTCCAAATCATCCCCGCAGGCCAGTGTGAACATCTCCCAGTCTGTACAGTCAAAGCATTCCTGGAGGCTGTGCACTGAATCTTCTGTCCACACATCAATGTCTCTCGTCTCCACCTTGCCTCTTCTGAGAGCAGTTTTATATGTGGGCAGCAAATGTACACAGTTGTGATCTGAGGATCCTAAAGGAGTTGGGGGAGTGCTATGGATCCATAGAGAGTAGGCCCTCTCTATGAATCCATAGCACAGGTCCAATGTCTTTTTTCGCCTGGTTGGGCAGGAGACATACTGATAAAAGTTTTTAAGTGTCTTCTTTAAAGAAACATGGCTAAAATCCCCAAGAATGAAGTTTGGCGCCTCTGGAGAAATTGATTGCAGCTGCTGGATCACATCAAAGATAGTGCTGCTGGCGGAGTCAGCATCTGCCCTTGGGTGAATATACACAGTTGTGATGAAAAGCTGGGGGAACTCGCGAGGCAAATAAAAGCGGCATAGTGACACAGACAGCAGCTCCACATCGGGTGTACAGATGTGCTCTCTGACCGTGACAGATGTGCAGTACTGCTTATTAATGTATAAACATACGCTGCCCCCCTGACGTTTCCCCGTTACCTCTTCCTGCCGATCCGAGCGCAGCGGGGCTCCAAAGCCGTCAATCCACAGGTCTGCGTCTCGGTCATGCGCAGTAAGCCAAGATTCGGTGAAAGCCATGACACAGCAGTTCTTAAAGTCCTTCTGGTAGCGTACATTCCCTTGAATTTCATCCACCTTGTTTCTCAGAGACTGTACGTTCCCTTAAATCATCGAAGGAAGAGGAATGTTACCAAACTGACATCTTCTCAGGCGCAATTTCACACCTCCATGCCTTCCGCGCTTCCTTCTGCCGTTTCTCCCGTCTCTCTTTTCACCGCTATGTCCGTCTCTCAAAATAAAGTCCGGCAGTTGCGGCTTAGGCTCAATCACAGCCGCTGCATCAACCGTGTTTAAATGCAGCAACATGTCCCTGGAATAATGTATCCTGCCCGCCATGATGCCGAACGTGTTTACCTCATAGACAAAGAGCCGGAGGAAAAGTAGTGCAAGAAAGGGAAGGAAGTCCATGTTGTTGGAGCCAGGGAGCTCTTCGCCATACAGTCCTCAAACACTTCAGGGCAGAAATGACACAGAGGATTTCATAAAAACATATAAAAGTACATAAAAACAGACACACAGACGACAAACTTTTTCACTAGCTGCCGGTCGCTGCGTGCGCATGCGCCCTCTTTGTGTAGTGCATGTCACGATGCACCGACTGCACAGTCCACCACAGACCTTGCGACAGATGTGTTTATCTGCCAGGATGTCCAGTCTCACCCCGTGTAACTGGTCCACCACAGACCTGTGGCAGATATTGTTTTTAGTTCTGCCAGGATGCCCAGTTTCACCTTCCACACCCTTGGAAGGGTGGAGATGCTGGGTGAGTCGCCAACGGCCCGACCCATGAGACAGGTAGTACCAGTTTCATGGTTACCCGGTAGCAAGCAAGTCAATGCCTGACCTGTGTTTTCAGCACCCACGCTTGCAGACCACAGTACTTGCAAACTCTGTAACAACCACCAAAACAAAAACACAACACAGTGTAACTGCGTAAGGACGTACACACCGTGGATCTGCAGAGATGTCCACTTTCTTAAAGGGGCAGGCAAAGTCAGCAACACTACCCCCACTCTGGATGATGATTAATTCCTTTAACATCACTCCAGCATTTACGTAAACATAGAACATTATATATCAAACATTACCTCTTAATAATTGCTGTTCTCCACCCACAGTCATTACTAGGGCAGTATTTAAGGGAAAGAAAGCTGGAGGAGAATGTACAATGTCCATAAAGTGTCCACATCAAAACAATTATGCACACCCTGAAAGACAGATGGTATGGTTAAGTGCATTCTTATCAAACCTGGTGGAATACCCCATTTCATACCAGGCCCAGAAGATTAACAGAGTCGCTGATACCTCTATTCACATAAGGCAGGGTAATAAGGTTAACTCCACTCAGTTGTTCAAAAGACCACCGAGATTACCTCCACTGTTCATTGAATACCAAATATAAAATATTACTGCGTAGACTATGCAGCTCATTAATATTTGCTTAGCTTGCTGTTTGTAACATAAATAATCAGACCCATAACCAAGATATGTAACAGTCATATTTAATATCTGAACAGTCCAACTTATTTGCAACAGTTTCAACAGTACAAACTTTTTCTTTTCTTTTTTTAAACTGGGTAGGGCAGCAATCTGCCTACACCCTGATCCAGGTTGACTCCTTTCGTCCTCTAGTGGGGTCTAGTAACTGACCCACTCACCATACATGTCTGGGGCTCGCCGAGTTCTCTGTGGATGACGAGCCGGTGTGACAGGCAGAGGAGAAGGGCAGCCTTTCCTCCTGGTAGAGTGTTGGGTGCCAACCTCATCCAGTTGAGGCTGTGCAGGGCTGGCAGGAGGCTGGCTGCTGCTGGGAGAGGTGGATAGCTGGGAGCGGCCGCCTCCAGGAGTCTCTGGAGCAGGAGCCACTGTCTCTGATGGAGTGTCACATAGGTCGAGGGGACCAATGTCAATGTCAGAAGCATCCTCCTTGAATGCAGGGGTTAACACCTCCACTAGTGTTGATGTGTTGGGTTTCTGGAAGACTCAGCTGTTGTCCAGCAGGGTCCTGGAGTGAGAGGGCTTGAGTCTGTCGTGGTGAACCACCATGGCCTTTGACCTGGGACCTCGCTTTATGCAGTAGACTAAGTTGTCCAGATGGTCCATGATGAAGTAGGGTCCTTTGTAGAAAGGTAAGAATTTCCACACCTTATTCTTCACTCTCTTAGCGCCTTTAATCAGGTGCAATACAGCTGCACCAAGCTGGTACTGAACCTGGCAAATGTTCTTGTCATATTGTCGTTTAGCACGTTCAGCAGACTTTCCCAGGGCTTCTCTTGCAAACTGGTGAGAGAGCTCCAACCTTTCCCTGAACTTTAGAACATACTGTGGTGGGGTGTTGAAGTGTTCATAGTTGGGAGGTGGCCCAGCAACCAGGTCGATGGGCTCAGATATTTCTCGGCCAAATAGCATCATATTAGGAGTCAGGCCAGTGGAGCTATGTTTAGTTGCACAATAAGCCATGACTGTATACGGGATCATTAAATCCCAGTCCCAGTGGCAACTCTTAGCTGTGGCTGCTTAAGTTTTCTGTAGGGTGGCGTTAAAACGCTCCACTTGACCATCGGACTGTGGGTAAAATGGGGTGGTCCGTGTCTTTTCAATGCCGAGTAGTTCACACATCCCCTGGAAAACAGCTGATTCAAAGTTGGTGCCTTGGTCACTGTGTAGAGAATAAGGGGCTCTGTATCTGCACACCCACTTGGAGATTATCTTTTCTGCCACTACTGATGCCTGTTCATTAGGGACAGGATAAGCTTCGACCTACTTACTGAAGTAATCTTGCACTACAAGTATAAACTGGTTGTGTCTTTCAGTTTCATTTAAGGGTGTCATTAGGTCGACGGCAATTCTTTCCATAGAGGATCCAGCATGTACTGTGCCCATAGCTGCCTGAGGACTTTTCTTGGGACAGGCTTTAGCAGCACAACTGGTGGAGGTACAGTATGACAACACAGTGTGACATTGTCTCTCATGTCGTACCAATAGTACCGGGCTTTAAGGTGTGCCAGCATTCTCTCTGCTCCAAAGTGACCACCGACAGGACCATCGTGCATCTGTTCCATGAAAACAGATTTGCGGTTTGTGTGTGGCAGCAGGATTTGTGGATAAAACATTTTACCATCTGTGCAGTAAAATTTCCTCAGTAATACACCATCTTTCAAATAGTCTCTTCCACTGTACCCAGTAGGCTTTTGTGGCAGGGCTACAAGCTGTTACATCTGTCCATGAAGGCCAGTGGCCTCCCTTTTCTATCCACCCCCACACTGGTGCCATGTCACAATCAGTCTTTTGTTCTCTACCAAGTTGTTCTGGGATCCAGCCTGAGAACAAGCTGGTGTGCAGTGTCTCACTCACCCAGCATACGCTTGGATGAGCTGTGGCATCATTGCAGCTGATGATACTGGGATGCTCTACCCCCACTGGTGGTGGTTTTGGTTCTATTGCTGCTCTGCTGCCATCTTCTTCCACTACCCCCACTGGCCGTTGTTCTATAGAGGTTAAGAGAGCAGTAGTCTCAGTTGAGTTTTTGATCAGGCTGCACTGCACCCCTCTGTGTTGGCGCTGATTGCTGTTGAGGCTGGGGTCTGGCAGCATACAGGGGCAAGATACCCTGCAGGGTCATCGTGAGAGCACGTCTGCATTCTGGTGGTTTTTCCCTGGTCGATGGATTACTTTGAAGTCATATTCAGCCAGTTTCTCCAGCCAGCGAGCTAACTGGCCCTCAGGCGCTCTCAGTCTCGTTAATCAACGCAGACTGCTATGGTCAGTCCAGATGGTGAACTGCCAGCTGAGTAGATATTGTCTGAAATGGGAGGTGAACTCTACTACTGCCATGAGTTCTTGTCTGGTGGTGCAGTAATTTTGCTCTGTGGCTGACAACCTTCTGCTCCTATAGGCTAGCACCCTCTCCTCCCCCCCTTGCAGTTGGGAGAGGACTGCTCTGATCCCAGCCGCTGACATCAGTGTCGAGGAAGAGTTCACCTTCATCGAGGGGATAGCCGAAGACAGGGACTGATGTCAGCCTTCCTTTCAATTCTTCGAATACCTCCTGACATTTGGCTGTCCAACTGAAGTATGCATACTTTTTTGGTGAGCTCGTGCAGAGGCCTAGCTATGGTAGCAAAATTGGCAACAAACCGATGATAGTAGGAGGCCAAGCCGACAAACTGCCTCACCTCTGTGACGTTCTGTGGTGTGGGCCAATCTCTCACCTGCTGGATTTTGTGGGGGTCTGTGGCAACACCATTGGCTGAAACAATGTGCCCCAGGTAGGCCACTTGCTCACAAAACAGGCAGCACTTAGATGGTTTAAGTTTCAGGTTAGCGTCACGCAGTCTGTCAAACACTTGCACTAATCGCTCAAACATTTGTGCACTGTCTCACCTCAGGACCACGATATCATCCAGATACACCAGACATGTTTCCCACTGCAGTCCAACTAACACACGGTCCATTAGTCTCTGGAACGTGGCCGGTGCGTTACAGAGTCCAAAGGGCATCTCATTCCATCCAAAAAGACCCTTTCTTGTGCAAAAGGCTGCAGCTTTGCGGACTCTAGAGGTCATTTCAGCCTGCCAATACCCCAATGTCAGGTCTAACGTGCTAAGTATCTGGTGGTGGACAGTGTGTCCGGGGTCTCCTGGATATGTGGCAGTGGATAAGCGTCTTTTATTGTTCGTTTGTTCAGAAGTCTATAATCTACACACTGCCTGGAGGTTTGGTCTTTCTTTTTCACTATTACAATCGGAGCAGCCCAGCTGCTGTTGCTGGGTCAGGCTAGGCCGGCCTCCAGGCTTTGCTGTACCTGCTGGTCTGCTTCTTCCTATTTATTTTTGGCTATCCTGTGTGGTGGTTACTTCACAGGTGGCCCTGGGGTAGTCATGATGTCATGCTGCACGATACTGGTGCAGCCGAGGTCAGTGGGGCTTGTAGAAAAGACGTCACTGTAGAACCGCAGCAGGTGGGCTAGTTTGTGGTGGTCACCCTCTGGTAGACCAATGCAGCTTTCATTGTACAGGGCCTGTAGGTGACTGGGAACAAAGACAGGATTAACAGATTCAAGAAATATTGGCATGTCTGGTGGACAGGGGTTTACCTCCCCCAATACCTGTGCCGATTGGAGGACTCCAGCAACAGCCCCTCTTTTTAGCGTGACAGGTGTGGTACCCAAGTTGAAGACTCTGGTGGGGATGCCGGTGACTTGTTGGGGCTGCACCACAGCATGGGCCATGAGGACGCAGTGTTTTGCGACAAAAGTTTTGGTGGGGCTAAGTATCAGTTCTTTACCAGCAGGATGATGAAGGCGGGAGAAGCCAGGCACTATGTACTCACATCCAGGCTCCAAAATTGTCGTGTGAGCCACTATGACTGTCACTGAAGAGGGTTACCTCTCTGTGGCCATAGTCTAGGCAGGCGTGTCACTGCTGCAGGAAGGGGTACCCCAGGATAACTTCAGTCTTTTCTGCTGTGTCTGCCATAATGAAGTTTACATGAATTAGTCTGCTCCTGTAAAAATTAATTTGGACAGTTAGAATCTTTTCAGTTAGCCAACCAATAATCATAGAAGAAATACTATTTCTCAGCTTATCTTTTTATTTGGAGCACGCAGGTAGTCAAACACGGCCATGGGTCTTAGCAGCATAACCTGGTTAAGACCCAGAACAAAGAAATCCCCCCCTAAATATAGCTTCTGGTTGCTGGGCATTCCCAGGCAACTCCAACAATGCATGGCCATTGTCCAAACTGGTTTAAACCAGTCTTCTCAGCATCCAAATGGCTCCCACATCCTTTCTCTCAGCATCCAAATGGCTCCAGATGTCTCCTCGCTTTTATGGCTTCCACATCCTGTTTGGCCCCACACAACCCCATGCCCATATATGGAAACAGGAAGAGAGAGACTAGAGCTTGTGTGTGTGTACATGTGTGTGTGCAGCTTGTGTGTGTGCCCAGCCGGTGTGTGTGTGACTAGTGTGTAACTTGTTTGTGTGTAAGAGCACTTTGTGTAATATCTAACTAACTAATCTTCACTATTTATTTATTATAACACTCCCAACATGCACTGGCAGAACAACTTCTCCTAAGACTGTCAAACCCTCTGGCCCAATGTCCTGTAAGACCCTATGCGAGGGATGGTTGGATCGGGGGTTTTGAGTCTGCTGGGATGGAGGTAAAATGATGGAGTGGCAACACATTCCTCTGTGCTCTGGTATCTAGCAGTGCACAGAGTTGTAGTCCATGAATCACTATCTTAACACATACCTCTTCTTCTAGAGTCTTTTTGCACACAACCACAGTGCTGGTATTGGAGAATGGGTTCATGTTGACACTTGGCATGCTCTGTGGGGGTTGGCGAGGAGATGGGCGGTGTTTTTGCAAATGTCCCACTCTGGAGCAATTGTGACAAATCACCTCCCATGAATTTTATTTTTTTATGCTTGCTTTTATTAGGTGGACACTGCTGACGAAACTCTAGCACCCTCTCTGGTAGCTGGGTAGGAGTACTGGGTACGCTAGCTGATTGTCCAAACAGCAAAGCATTGGCATTTTCTTGTACCATTGCTGCTCAGGTCCCCGACGTTGCAGAACCACATGCCCCTGTTCCCATTAACTGTGTGACAGCCCTGGCTGCCCGCTTAGTTGCCTCATACCTCATACCTGTGCGCAATTTTGTATGCTCTTGCCAGGGTGCGTGGTTGCTCCTCTAACAGCTTTTGGACCACTTCAGCATCTGCCAAAGCATTGGTAAAAATCTCCACACTGATACGGTCCTGCTCTGCCTCAGTGCGGTCAGCATACTCAATGGAGACT
Source organism: Pholidichthys leucotaenia (assembly GCA_020510985.1). Taxonomy (NCBI): domain Eukaryota; kingdom Metazoa; phylum Chordata; class Actinopteri; order Cichliformes; family Pholidichthyidae; genus Pholidichthys; species Pholidichthys leucotaenia. Next base: position 292,267,207 of record CM035845.1, read on the forward strand.
TTTTCATAGATGTCATCTCTGAGGGTGTGCAAAGCCTCACCTGGTTTTCTGACTTTGTGTCTCAGTTCAGTACTAATGGCTGCAGCATGCTCGAACTAACCTGGCCGCAACGTGGGAATTCTCTTTTTGTCCATAGTGTTCATCATCACTGCTGTCACTGGACTCAGTGTTGTGCACAAAATTGAGATTGAGATTGAGATTGAGATTCAACTTTATTGTCATTACACATGTATGAATACAAGGTAACGAAACGTGACTTGGCATTTGGGCACGCTCTGCAGAGCGCATCCAAGGCCGGGGCAGCCGCTAGGCGCCAGTCATAAAGAAGAAAAGAAAAAAAGAAAAGAAATGATATGACACAATAGGAGAGAGAAAAAAACATGTTTTATCAAATTGACGCTTAATGGGTAAGCGAAATTTTGATTGCAGGCAAAAAAAACCCTCAATGCATATTTAGCAAACATTTAGTAGACAATCACACAGCAGAGGGAGGGAGAGCAGTGTGTGTATATTTGCATGTCATTGTGTAGTGTAAGTGTAACAGTTGTTAGTGAGCAGCAGAGGGCGCCTCCTGGCAGTGGATAGATGTTATAATCATGTGACTTATAAACAAGTCCAGAGTTCAGAGTCTATCTCTCTTCTCTCTTGCTTGCAGAAGGCACATGGGCATTGTCCTTGAGAGTCCAATCCGCTGACGACAACAACTGATTGTTGATTGTATGGGTAGACATAAGAGCCGGTTCTTCCGCTAATCTCAGTCAGGAGGAATGTAAACACGGGGCAAACAAGGTCAAATCAAATCAAATCAGCACAGTGCACTCAGAGAGTAGAATTTGTCCTCACCCGTGTAATTCTGTGCTTCCATTATATATGCAGGCTTAAACTGTTTTTCCATAGAGAGCACAGGGCTTCAGATATATTCCTTCACTGAATCACTGTCATTCAGTTCACCGTTTGCCGCTACTCGTGCCCTCCCCAACTGGTTGAATTTGATGAAGGAGCTGGCTGGGTCCGCTTGATCCGCTCTCTCACCTTCCTTCAATTTCTGATGCAACAGGGAACTCCACAGCCAAAAATAGAAATCCTGAGATCATAGCCAATAATATTTCCATAGACGCATGGATTCCAATGTCCATGAGTCTCTCGTAGGTTCCAATTCTTGGGCTCCCCCTTGGCCCAATTCTTGTTGAAAAATAGTGACAATAGCACATTTAAGCCGCTTCCAAATCCATAATTTCCGTTTAGATTAAGATTCAGCAGAAGAAGAGCGACTAAACACAGACAAAAACACAACATTGCAAAAGCTGGGAATAGGTCAGGAAGGCAGGGGAGGAGGGAAGAAAAATGCGACTGCTCTCTCTCAAGGCAAGAAGGAAAATGTGAAGAACAGTAAAGTGGTGCTGACTGGGTTTGCTTTTGCACGCACTGGCTATGTTGGCACACTTTATTTTGTGTAACTTGTTGCCATGCTGCAGAGCGGGGTAAGGGAGAGCTGCAGCTTTGGGCTACCACACCATAACTGGGCTGTGCTTGTGCATGGATGGCTGGAGTACTAGTTTTGCAGCAGCAGCAGTCTATGGGAATGAAAGGGGCTGCTAGGTGGTTGTGAGCAGTGACAGCAGAGCTCCGAGTGATTTTGTTTTCATTATATGCATCTTTAGCAAGTGGAGAGAATGCTGCATTTTCAAAATCCCATTCTGGCTGACTATGACCCATAAGCTCACCACCGGCTGCTTTTACTGATGTGATGAAGAGTTGGTGGATGCTGAGGGTGGAGGAATGAGCTGCCACGTTGCATGCAGAGGCTGCACTGGTGTTTGCCCCTTTGTTTCATCTGCAGCTAGTGTTAGCGCCATGCTAGTCAGAAACAGGTTAGTGCGACCGCCATTAACGTCTACCGTCCGGCTCACAGCACGCACATCAGCTTGAACAGTCTCTATGTCAACTGTTCAGAATGGGTTGGTGCTGCTATTTTGCTTCTTTACCTTAAAAAAGACTTATTTTCAGCTGTAGCACTGTTGTTTCCAAGCATTTTTTTCTCTGGTTAAAACGCCGGTCTTTTGCAGTATACTTCCCGCGACGAGCCCCCAGTGTTACCTTCTTGACTTTCACAGCTTGGCAGTTCCTAACCGTAGTATGGACTCCCTGTGAATTGAAGCTAAAATGTCCATATTTTAGCCAGGCTCGTTAGCTGGTAACAGGTTTTGCTCTAGGCAGGTTCTGCAGCCAGTTAGACATGGAGCACATGTTAATACCTACACAACAGTGGGTCTTTATTTTCCTTTCTGTGTTGGAGAGATACATACAGCCGCTTCACGCTTAAACTCTGTTACAACCGCAAAAACAAAAACACAACAAAGCGTAACTGCGTAAGGATGTACACACCGTGGATCTGCGGAGACATCCACTTTCTTAAAGGGGCAGGCAAAGTCGGTAACAGTGGGTCCATTTGAATGTGAGACCTATGACTGCAAATTTGCAATCACCCTTGTTGACTATTTCAGCAAATGGCCTGAAGTAGCATTCACGCCCACTGCTACAACACTGTCATAGCATTCTGAACTTCTGTCTTTGCCTGTGAAGGAAACCCCTGTAGTGTAACAACTGATAATTGGCCACAGTTTACATCTTCTGCTTTTGCTGAATGAATGTGGTATTAATCAAATTAAAACCAGTGCATACCACCCTCAGGCAAACGGATGTGTGGAATGCTTTAATAGAGTGCTAAAAGATGCTATCCAAAGAGCATGAGCTACCCAACAACCCTGGAAGTCTGTGGTGACCAACATGCTTCACAGCTACAGAGCTACATCCTGTGCCACAACTGGTGAATCCCCTTTCCAGGTCCTCAAGGGAAGGTCAATTAGGACAAAGCTAAACATCCTACTTCCACCTAAGTACAATGGACAGTTTAACCATGTCAAGGTTAAAGTTACACAACGGGCCCGAAGTGCACATTACACGGAACAAAAAGAGAGGGGCTAAGCCAACCAAGATCTGTGATGGAGCTACAGTCAGAGTATGCAAACCTTTTCATGTGGGAAAAGAGGAGATGCAGTACAGCAATCCCCTGTCAGTGCAGCAACAGCCTGGTCTGAACTCCTTCATCCTCAGTGACGGAAAAAGGTGGAATGCAGCACACCTTTTCACATTGCCCAGAGAACCCTAAAGAAGCACCAAGGGCCGAGACAGCAGAGGAAAAACCTCAGCCCAACACCCTTTTCAATTGGGTTGTACAGATTATAGGTCACATTACAGGTACATCTCAAAAAATTAGAATATCATTAAAAAGTTCAATATTTTTTGTCACTCATTTCAGAAAGGGAAACCCATATATTATATAGATTCATTACTCAGAGAGTGATATACAGGTGTGGACAAAATTGTTGGTACCCCTCTGTTAATGAAAGAAAAACCCACAATGGCCACAGAAATAACTTGAACCTGACAAAAGTGGTAATAAATAAAAATTCTATGAAAATTAACCAATGAAAATCAGACAAAGTTTTTGAATTGTGGTTCAACAGAATTATTTTAAAAAACAAACTCATGAAACAGACCTGGACAAAAATGATGGTACTCTTAACTTAATATTTTGTTGCACAACCTTTTGAGGCAATCACTGCAATCAAACGATTTCTGTAACTGTCAATGAGACTTCTGCACCTCTCAGCAGGTATTTTGGCCCACTCCTCATGAGCAAACTGCTCCAGTTGTCTCAGGTTTGAAGGGTGCCTTCTCCAGACGGCATGTTTCAGCTCCTTCCACAGATGTTCAATAGGATTTAGATCAGGGCTCATAGAAGGCCACTTTAGAATAGTCCAATGTTTGGCTCTTAGCCATTCTTGGGTGTTTTTAGCTGTGTGTTTTGGGTCATTATCCTGTTGCAAGACCCATGACCTGCGACTGAGACCAAGCTGTCTGACACTGGGCAGCACATTTCTCTCTAGAATACCTTGATAGTCTTGACATTTCATTGTACCCTGCACACATTCAAGATACCCTGTGTCAGGTGCAGCAAAGCAGCTCCAGAACATAACAGAACCTCCTCCATGTTTCATAGTAGGGACAGTGTTCTTTTCTTGAGTATGCTTCATTTTTGCATCTGTGAACATAGAGCTGATGTGCCTTGCCAAAAAGTTCCAGTTTTGTCTCGTCTGTCCATAGGACATTCTCCCAGAAGCTTTGTGGCTTGTCAACATGCAGTTTGGCAAATTCCAGTCTGGCTTTTTTATGATTTGTTTTCAACAGTGGTGTCCTCCTCGGTCGTCTCCCATGAAGTCCACTTTGGCTCAAACAACGACAGATGGTGCGATCTGACACTGATGTACCTTGACCTTGGAGTTCACCATGAATGTGTTTAGAGGTTGTTCTGGGCTCTTTTGTTACCATTCGTATTATCCATCTCCTCCTGCGGCCACGTCCAGGGAGGTTGGCTACAGTCCTGTAGATCTTAAAATTCTGAATAATATGTGCAGCTGTAGTCACAGGAACATCAAGCTGCTTGGAAATGGTCTTATAGCCTTTACCTTTAACATGCTTGTCTATAATTTTCTTTCTGATCTATTGAGACAACTCTCTCCTTTGCTTCCTCTGGTCCATGTTTAATGTGGTACACACCATGTCAACAAACAGCACAGTGACTACTTGTCACCCTTTAAATAGGCCGACTGACTCATTACAAGTTTGTAGACACCTGTGATGTTAATTAGAGGATACATCTTGGTTGAACATGTCCCTATGGTCACATTATTTTCAATCTTTTCTAGGGGTACCATCATTTTTGTCCAGGCCTGTTTCATGAGTTTGTTTTTTAAAATAATTCTGTTGAACCACAATTCAAAAGCTTTGTCTGATTTTCATTGGTTTATTTTCATAGAATTTTTATTTATTACCACTTTTGTCAGATTCAAGTTATTTCTGTGACCATTGTGGGTATTTCTTTCATTAACAGAGGGGTACCAACAATTTTGTCCAAGTCTGTATTTCAACTGTTTATTTATTTTAATTTTGATGATTATGGCTTACAGCCCATGAAAACCCCAAATTCAGTTTCTCAAAAAATTAGAATATTACATAAAATAAATTTTAAAAAATAGTTTTTTAATAGAAATGTTGGCTGACTGAAAAGTATGTCCATGTACACACTCAATACTTGGTCGGGGCTTCTTTTTGATTAATTACTGTATCAATGTGGTGTGGTATGGAGGTGATCAGCCTGTGGCACTGCTGAGGTGTTATGAAGGTCCAGGTTGCTTTGATCGTGACCTTCAGCTTGTCTGTATTGTTGGGTCTGGTGTCTCTCATCTTCCTCTTGACAATACTCCGTCAATTCTATATGAGGTTTAGGTCAGGAGAGTTTGCTGGCCAATCAAACACAGTGATGCCATGGTCATTAAACCAGGTTTTGATACTTTTGGCAGTGTGTGTGTGGGGGGGTGCATGTCCTGCTGGAAAATGAAATCAGCTTCTCCATAAAGCTTGTCAGCAGAGGGAAGCATGAAGTGCTCTAAAATTTCCTGCTAGATGACTGCGGTGACTTTGGTCTTGATAAAACACAGTGGACAAACACCAGCAGATGACATGGTTCCTCAAATTATCACTGACTGTGGAAACATCACATTAAATCGCAAGCAACTTTGATTCTGTGCCTCTTCACTCTTTCTCCAGATTCTGGGACTTTGATTTCCAAATGAAATGCAAAATTTATTTTTATCTGAACAGAGGTCATCTGCTGGTGTTAGTCCATTGTGTTTTATCAAGACCAAAGTCAGCGCAGTCATCTATCAGGAAATTTTAGAGCACTTTATGCTTCCCTCTGCTGACAAGCTTTATGGAGAAGCTGATTTCATTTTCCAGCAGGACTTGGCACCCCCCCCACACACACACACACTGCCAAAAGTATCAAAACCTGGTTTAATGACCATGGCATCACTGTGTTTGATTGGCCAGCAAATTCTCCTGACCTAAACCCCATACAGAATCTATGGAGTATTGTCAAGAGGAAGATGAGAGACACCAGTCCCAACAATGCAGACGAGCTGAAGGTCACTATCAAAGCAACCTGGACCTTCATAACACCTCAGCAGTGCCACAGGCTGATCGTCTCCATGCCACGCCACATTGATACAGTAATTAATCCAAAAGGAGCCCCAACCATGTATTGAGGTGTACATGGACATACTTTTCAGTCGGCCAGCATTTCTATTAAAAAACTATTTTTTAAATTAATTTTATGTAATATTCTCATTTTCCCCAGTTTGATGCCAATTAACCTAACTTGCATGTTTTTGGCATGTGGGAGGAAACCGGAGAAATCCCGGAGTAAACCCACGCAGACACGGGGAGAACATGCAAACTCCACACAGATCACTGTTGGTCGGGGGCTGGGATCGAACTCAGGATCCCCCGGCCAAGGGTGAGTTGCTGTGCTGCCGCAGTGCTAACCACTCCGCCACCGCGCTGGGAATTCTAAATTGTCCTTAGGTATGACTGTGAGAGTGAATGGTTGTCTGTCTCTCTGTGTTGGCCCTGCGATGGACTGGCGATCTGTCCAGGGTGTACCCTGCCTCTCGCCCAAAGATGCTGGGATAGGCTCCAGCCCCCCCACGACCCGAAAAGGATTAAGCGGTAGAAGATGAATGAATGAATGAATGAATGAATTCTCATTTTTTGAGAAACTGAATTTGGGGTTTTCATGGGCTGTAAGCCTTAATCATCAAAATTAAAATAAATAAACACTTGAAATATATCATTCACTGTGTAATGAATCTATATAATATATGGGTTTCACTTTCTGAAATGAGTGACAAAAAACATTGAACTTTTTCATGATATTCTAATTGTTTTAGATGTACCTGTAATGGTGGAAAAATTTTTTGAAATGGTTTATCTTGGTCTCATTTTTTTACATCACAAAAACCTGGCATTTGTACAAGGGTGTGTAGACTCTTTATATCCACTGTAAACACTAGTAATTTCAGTCATTTAACAGACATTTTAACCTTATTCCTAAAAGTACACTTTTAAAGCAATAAAAGCTGCTCCAGTTTCCTGAAAAGCAGATGACATAAAAAAATTAGTGTAAAAGTAAACAAAGTTTTTCATTTATGTTTCAATGTATTCTCCTCCTTTATCATCATCATCAAAACTATGGCTGTTCTTCATGTCAGGATTACACTTGGTGTCTTTTAGCACTTTTTAGTATTTTAGCACGTTAAAGAGAAAGCTCTCCAAGTGCAACAATAAAACTGTAAATAAAAGCCACAGTATAACACAGGGATAAAAACAATTAAACCATACACCCAGAAAACTAATGGTTCTTCACAGAGCCATCACTTACTGAAGAGCTTCTTTTTTTAGAAGAATGAATGAATGAATCTTTATTTCGGATAGATTAGATTAAAAGATTAAAAGAAAGGAACAGAATAATATAACAAAGGGGAAAAATATCCAACAAGGTCAAATTAAACAATAACTCCTTGGATTATACAGTTCAACATAAGTTATCCGAAATGGGTGATGGTTGAAGCCGCAGCTTATATTGCCCACCCATGTTCCATCTAAGAATTCAAAAGGAAAATAAAATAAAAGTGATTACAAATCAGAACAAAGCCAAGACAAAACGTGACAAAAAACTAAGCAACAACACAACACAGACTGGATATGATAATCCTTATGTGATTTTACATGTCGTTTTGTATATATGTTTGGAGTATTTCTTCCTTTAGTTTTTGTTTAAATTGTCCAAGCGTTGTACATGATTTTAATTCAGGTCCAAAATTGTTCCATAATCTGACTCCTTGCACTGAAACACAGTGTTGCTTGGTGGTAGTTCTCACTGAAGGTTTTTGAAATATACATGTTCCTCTGAAATGATATTGTTTCTCCCTTATTTGGAACAACTTTTGGATATTTGCGGGCAGTGATAGATTCTTTGCTTTAAACATTATTACTGCAGTTTTAAAATCAACCAGATCTTTCAACTTGAGAGCTTTTAATTTAAGAAAAAGTGGGTTTGTTGATTCCCTGTTGTCATGGTCTGAGCGCTGATATTGTCCGCGCTTGGATCATCCAGTAATTTCCCCATTAATCAGTGTTTTCCTTATGGCCTTCCAGGGCTTTTATTATGACAGCGTCACGGCGGGACTCCCGGCTGAGTGCGCTGTGACAGCTGATCTACATTCTGTTGATTACTGCCTCATTATTGGTGGTGCCCTATTTAAGGGAGCAGCTGTGGTTACTCCGGGCTGCGACCTCGTCAAACATTCCCTCGTCAAACCTCCATCTAAGATTCATGTCTTGTTCATCTCACAGTAAGTGTATTCCTTCTGAGTCTGTTTTCCTCTGTCCATAGTCTTAGTCTTAGTCACAGTCATAGTTGTGTTTTTTCCCCATGTGGCTCATTATTTTGTCATTAGTCTTTTGTTAATAAAACATGCAAACTCACTGGCTGGCTTTCAGTGTCTTATTGATGGCTCGTGAGGGCCATCGTTGACACCTGTTAGCAGCTTGGTTTATTATTGTAATAGCTCTCTTCTGAAGCATAAAGACTGGATATATGTTTGTTTTGTATGTATTTCCCCATACTTCAGTACATGTCATGTATGGGAGTATTAATGAATGATACAAAGTACATAGTGTGGTTTGATTCTGCAAATATTTCACTCTGTGTAGTATTGCAACTGATTTGGATATTTTACCTTTAATATAATTACAGTGGGGAAAAAAAGTATTTAGTCAGCCACCAACTGTGCAAGTTCTCCCACTTAAAAGATGAGAGAGGTCTCCAATTTCCATCATAGGTATACCTCAACTATGAGAGACAAAATGAGAAAAAAAATCCAGAAAATCACACTGAAGGATTTTTAATGAATTAATTGGTAAATTCCTTGGTAAAATAAGTATTTGGTCACCTACAAACAAGCAAGATTTCTGGCTCTCACAGACCTGTAACTTCTTCTTTAAGAGGCTTCTCTGTCCTCCACTCGCTACCTGTATTAATGGCACCTGTTTGAACTCATTATCAGTATAAAAGACACCTGTCCACAACCTCAGTCTGACTCCAAACTCCACTATGGCCAAGACCAAAGAGCTGTCAAAGGACACCAGAAACAAAATTGTAGACCTGCACCAGGCTGGGAAGACTGAATCTGCAATAGGTAAGCAGCTTGGTGTGAAGAAATCAACTGTGGGAGCAATTATTAGAAAATGGAAGACATACAAGACCACTAATCTCCCTCGATCTGGGGCTCCACGCAAGATCTCACCCCGTGAGGTCAAAATGATCACGAGAACAGTGAGCAAAAATCCCAGAACCACACGGGGGGACCTAGTGAATGACCTGCAGAGAGCTGGGATCAAAGTAACAAAGGCTACATCAGTAACACACTACGCCGCCAGGGACTCAAATCCTGCAGTGCCAGACATGTCCCCCTGATTAAGCCAGTACATGTCCAGGCCCGTCTGAAGTTTGCTAGAGAGCGTTTGGATGATCCAGAAGGGGATTGGGAGAATGTCATATGGTCAGATGAAACCAAAATAGAACTTTTTGGTAAAAACTCAACTTGTTGTGTTTGGAGGAGAAAGAACACCATACCTACTGTGAAGCATGGGGGTGGAAACATCATACTTTGGGGCTGTTTTTCTGCAAAGGGACCAGGACGACTGATCCGTGTAAAGGAAAGAATGAATGGGGCCATGTATCGTGAGATTTTGAGTGAAAACCTCCTTCCATCAGCAAGGGCATTGAAGATGAAACGTGGCTGGGTCTTTCAGCATGACAATGATCCCAAACACACTGCCCGGGCAACGAAGGAGTGGCTTCGTAAGAAGCATTTCAAGGTCGTGGAGTGGCCTAGCCAGTCTCCAGATCTCAACCCCATAGAAAATCTTTGGAGGGAGTTGAAAGTCCGTGTTGCCCAGCGACAGCCCCAAAACATCACTGCTCTAGAGGAGATCTGCATGGAGGAATGGGCCAAAATACCAGCAACAGTGTGTGAAAACCTTGTGAAAACCTACAGAAAACGTTTGACCTCTGTCATTGCCAACAAAGGGTATATAACAAAGTATTGAGATGAACTTTTGTTATTGACCAAATACTTATTTTACCGAGGAATTTACCAATTAATTCATTAAAAATCCTTCAATGTGATTTTCTGGATTTTTTTTTTTCTCATTTTGTCTCTCATAGTTGAGGTATACCTATGATGAAAATTGGAGACCTCTCTCATCTTTTAAGTGGGAGAACTTGCACAATCGGTGGCTGACTAAATACTTTTTTTCCCCACTGTAATATGTGACTTCCAACACAGTTTATTATCAATTATTACTCCAAGGAATTTAATTTCTGATACCCTTTCAATCTCTGCACCATTTACACTGAGTTTAGATACTGAGTTGTTGTGATGGTTGTTATAAAAATTATAAATTTTGTCTTACTATTGAGCGTTAATTTGTCTGAATCAAACCACAGTTTGAGCTTTCCTAATTCACTTCTGAGTGTATCCAAAAGTTGTTCCAAATTGCTTCCACTGCATAATAAATTTGTGTCATCTGCAAACAGTATCAAATCCATTTTTTCAGAAACTTTACATATATCATTTATATACATATTGAATAACAATGGCCCCAAAACTGAACCCTGTGGGACTCCGCAAGTAACCTTCAGTAACTGAGTTTTTGCAACCAGCACATACATACTGATATCTGTTCTTTAAGTAACTACATAATCAGGACAGTGCTAACCCCCTAATACCATAATTTTGTAGTTTCTTTAACAATAATTTATGATCCACTGTATCAAATGCTTTTTTTAAGATCCAGGAATACCCCAACTGAATACTCCTTATTTTCTACAGCAATTGATATTTTTTCTATAAATTCCATTAGAGCAAATGCACTTGTCCTCTTGTGTCTGAACCCATATTGTTACTCACACAATAAATTATTCATCATTATAAAGTTGTCAATTCTCTCACAGAATATTTTTTGAGTATCTTAGAAAATTGCGGCAATAGTGAAATAAGCCTATAGTTTGAGAATTCCCCTCTGTCACCCGTCTTGTATATCGGAATTACTTTGGCTATTTTCATTGCATTGGGAAATATACCTGTTTGGAGAGACAGGTTACAGATATACTTCAGTGGCTTCATTAAGCATTCAATGATAGTTCTGACAAAAAGCATGTCAATACCATCGCAATCCGTAGATGTTTTACTTTTAAACGATTTAACAGTTTTAATGACCTCTTTCTTATCTGTGTTCTTTATGAAGATGGAGTCTTTTATAGCAATGTTCTTGCTTATTGTATCACCTACATATAGGTGCCGTAATGGGTATTTCTCGTGCCAAATTAGGACCAATGTTAACAAAAAATTTATTAAATTCATCTGCAGGTGAGATTGCTTTCACACTCTGAGTCGTTTTTTTGTTTGTTTTTTTTTACATGATGGTATGCAAAGATGGTTCTTTGCATTCCTTAAAATATTTCTTCTAAGAACTGAGTTGTTAATTTCTACTGAAGTTGTACTTGGGCATAATACTGGGCATTTCTGAAAAAGGTTGTTTGAAGAACCTTGTGCTAAAAGGTTCTTTGAAGAACTTGTTGTTTCCCAGTTTTCCTGTGTGTACAACCACATCTCTTTTATGTGCCAGAGATAAGTTGACATGTGTGGCCTTCCTGGGTACAGCTGCTGTCTGTCAGGTGAACCCCTTATTCAACTCAAGTTCCAAACTGCATGTCCAGAATTAACCTTCCACCCAGAATTTTCCACCCATTTGCACTCCTCCATGTCTCCTCCCCATTTCTTCCCTTCCCTCCCCTCTCCCCTACCTCACCCCATCCTCAACTCTTCCCACTCACTCTGAAGAATGGAGGAGAGTAGTGAACAGCTGCAGACTTTCTCTGTCAGGCTCTTCACCATGCAGGAAGAAACAATGGTCGAGGAGGGACAGAGAGAAACTCATGAAGAGGTAATAAATAAGATGCATTCACTGCTTCTTTACTTATATTCATATAGCACTCTATAGTCCTAAATTAGTGTTTAATTAAAGCAGCCCTGTCTAAATGGGTAAGTTCACGAATGAAGATCATTTTACTTGTTGGGATCCTATCTGTAGTATTATAAGGTTTATACCTTACATTTCTATAAAAATTAGGAATTATGTTGTTGAGATGGTCCAACACATCGCTACAATCCTGAGGTTTGTACTCCCTGTTGTCTCTTTTATTTATTTGTGTATTTATTTTTTTTTTATAAATGAAAGAAAGAACGGGTTCAGGTGGAGGTGAGCAGAGAGCCGCACATCAGTGTACGCAGACACAAAGGAGAACAGGAGCTCACTGTACTCCTCACCACAGGACTGGAGGCTCAACAACTCACTGTGCATGATGGTGAGTACAAACCATTTTCCATGGGTAGGAAGTTGAGCAGCTACAGCTACTCTGTGGACTTAGTCACTCTGGGGTCTCATATCTCTTATGGCTGAAGACTGCTTTTGTTAAATCACAGACCACCACTGGCCGTGATCATGAAACCTGGGTCCCACCAGGCACCTTAAACAGACATTGTCATTACTCTGCTACACAAATGCACGACAACATATTTAAAGCTTGGATGGCAGATCATGAAATACTGTACAGTTGAAACCAGAAGTTTGCATGAAAAGACACATAACCTTTTCTTTCTGTCTGACATTAAATTAGGTTAAACTTTTCCTGTTTTAGGTCAGTTAGGATTACCAAAATTATTTCTATTTGCTAAGTAGTTTTTATATTTGAACAATTTTTGAAAGAATTTTTTATTACTTACTTCAAAGTCAGAAGTTTACTTATATTAATATCAGAAAGAGAATTGTGGACCTCCATAAGTCTGGTCCATCCTTTTGTACAATTTCCAGATGTCTGAAGATGCCACGTTCTGTTCAAACTAGGGATGTTAATGATTAATTGACTTTCAATTAATTGTCAATAAGAATTAAGTCGACTAAATTAGTTGTTAATTAACTGATAACTCAGCAGTCCTTTTCGATGAGAGCTTATTATATGAAATGTAGTGGCGTTGCCTGTTGGATGTGTGTGTATGGGAATGTGTGGCAGTGCCCGCCCCCTAGGGTGGCGTGAGGTTGACACCACCCCTCTGTATATAAACCCCAAGTTCAGTATAATAAAGCGTTCCATGTTGCATGAAGTCTCGCCTCCAACTCCCTCATTTCTAGATATAACATTTGGCGATGAGGTAAATTGGAGTTATTTTAAATAATGAGTAACGCGTGTGGAGACTCTTACACTCGCTCCAAGAGCAGGGTCAAGTTTTACGGCCTTAAACAGCGGACAGGCGAGTCCCTGAAGTCATTTTTGTTGAGGCTTCGTAACCTAGCTAGGAAGTGTGAGTTTGGAGAGCCGGAGGATGGCATAGTGAGGGACAAGTTAGCCCATGGCACCAATGATATTTGGCTAAGTATGACACTGATGTTGGCTAGGGTGCCGCCATCGCTGGAAGAAGTGCTGGAGTTGGTGGAACACTGGGAGACCGGAGCCATACGCGAGATACCAGCTAAAGCTAGCAAGGGGCCGACTGTGTGCGATTTCCCGCCGAGAGCGGAGGTTTGCATGCTAGGTGAGCGGCACCAACAGCCAGTTGTGGAAGCTACACAACAGGAGAGCAAGACCATGCAGGCTGAAGACCGCGGGGAAGAACAACAATTGCAGGATGCAGAAACGGCACGGCGGGACACCTGTAACGAGGGTACCGACAGCAGCAACAAGGCGTCCGCGTCGGAGGGTATGGCCGACAAGAGCAGTGCTGAGAGCCCAGAGGGAGAACAGCCGCAAACAGACAGTGGAACCAATGGGGAGCGGCATTGAGAGCCCAGAGCGGGAGCAGTCAGACTTGGTGGTAACGCAGCAGTGCGTCCTGGAGGAGGGTGCCGAGAACAGGGACGAGATGCCCGGGTCAGAGGATAGGGCTGACGGGAGCGTCACCGAGGCCCCCGAGGGACAGCAGCCGCAGCTGGATATGGTGACATCGTGGCAAAGCACCGATACCGGAGTGCCCACTCCGCGCTTTCAGGGGGAGACCTGCCAGGAGGAGGGGCCGGGACAGGTTATAGAAATGTTCCCAGTTGCTGAAGACAGCCGGCCAGCTGTGGAGCCCAGTCTGGTGTGGGATCACGGCACTGACAGTTTGGACGCCGTGGTGTGCGAAGACGGTAGAGAGGAAGTGCAACAGGAGTCAACCCCGCTGTTGGAAGTTGAACAGCGGGAGACCGAGACCGTGAGTACCGATGCAACGGACGACTCCGGGAGTGAGCAGCAGCAGCCGTGCGCCATGGAGGTCTGGCAGTGCCTCAGTGCTGGAGCGCCATGCGCCTGGGACAAAGATGCTGGACTGCACGGTGAGGCGCCCGAGACAGCGGATGACGCTGCTGAACAGATTTCGTTTTTCTCCGAGGTGCGACCACTGGGGGCCGGAGTGTCTCGGGCCATGATGGCGGTGCGTGAGGCAGTCAAAAGCGGCTCGTCGGACACGGTGAGACAGCGCACCAAACGGCATGGCGAGCCGAGAGGGAAGAAGCTCCTTATGGCTATTAAAGACATTTTTGCCAAGAAGAGGGACTTTGACCCTGGGGGCAGATGGCGGCCAGGTGTACAAACGCCATGGGGCTGTGCTGGGCCTCTGGTTAAAGACATCTTTGCCAAGGAGGGGGGCTTCGATCCTGGAGGGAGAAAACGGCTAGGGGCACTGATGCCGTGGGGCTGCCTCCTTCCTCCGTGGCCAACTGAAAGGTGGTGGCTGCCCAGGGACATTGGGGTAACCTGAGAAAACTTTCCTTGTGTAAATACCTGTGTACATATTTGATAAAGTGTGTTTTATATATAAATTGTTTGCTGGTGTGCATGGGAGTGAATGTGATGAATATGGGATTCTGATTTGAAGTCTGATTTGAATTATTTTGTGTGAATGTGATAGGTTTGTTTTATTGCAATGTTATTCCCCTGGTTCTTAGCATGTGAGTTGGGTTTAAATTTGGGGGGTTTTAATGGTGTGTGTGATTTCCCAGTTTTCTAAGGGGGGAGGGAATGTTGGATGTGTGTGTATGGGAATGTGTGGCAGTGCCTGCCCCCTAGGGTGGCGTGAGGTTGGTCCATCCCTCTGTATATAAACCCCAAGTTCAGTATAATAAAGAATTCCATGTTGCATGAAGTCTCGCCTCCGGCTCCCTCATTTCTAGATATAACATTGCCGTCTAGGCAGGGGCACCTGCGGTCACCCACTGCCACCTTTCAACCGAAACTAAAGAAGAAGCATAAGAGAACAACAAGAAACCCCCCATCCCCCAAGAGCACATGCACTGTGGAGAGAGAAAACCTTGCCCTTCCAGGTACGTCGGAGATCTACAACAACCTCCTATGGCACGCGAGCTTGAAGATCCACCTGCCTGTTTCAGATCAGCAGGGCGGAGAAATGGACCATAGCAAGGAGGAAACTACATGAGCGCAAAAACCCATCCCTGCCGCCTTCAACCCACGGCTAGACAGGAAAGCAGACCAGACTCAAGTTACCACTGAGGTAACAGACAACAGAGGGAGCCCAGATCATACTGGGTTTGCCTGGATTTCTGGGATACTGTGGTAATGTTTAACATGTGTAGCACTTGTAGTGGGCCAATAGTTAAATGCTAACTTATTATCTAGGTTCTGAGGAGTAGATGAAATAATGAGCAGGGGCTTGATTAACAGTTGACACGTTTTATTACAACTTTTCTATTTAACACATGTAGTAACAAAGTTTAAAAAATAAAATAGAGCTCTGTTCATCCATTCCATCTTCTTCCGCTTAATCCTTTTTGGGTCGCGGGGGGTCTGGAGCCTATCCCAGCATCTATGGGCGAGAGGCAGGGTACACCCTGGACAGATCGCCAGTCCATCGCAGGGCCAACACAGAGAGACAGACAACCATTCACTCTCACAGTCATTCCTAAGGACAATTTAGAATCCTCAGTTTTGATGCCAATTAACCTAACTTGCATGTTTTTGGCATGTGGGAGGAAACCGGAGAAATCCCGAAGTAAACCCACGCAGACACGGGGAGAACATACAAACTCCACACAAATCACTGTTAGTCGATGGCTGGGATCGAACCCAGGATCCGCCGGCCAAGGGTGAGTTGCTGTGCTGCCACAGTGCTAACCACTCTGCCACCGCACTGCCCCAGTAAAATAAAATTTCAAAATAAAAGTGCAAGAGTTCAAAGTTTCTTTAGATGCATGTTTTAAGAAACGGGGTCTCTACTACTACTACCCGGGTAGGATAATGAGTGTGAATGGGTCTTCTGGATTCTTTTCCTTATCTGGGGATCTTGAAGATTGAGTAAACTCCAGAAACAGCTGGCCATACCGCTTCGCGAGTTCCCCTCACAATGCTCTCACTGGGCCTGGCTCGCCATCAAACTCCGAAAGGGCATCCATCCATCCATCCATGGATCCTAGACCGTCAAAAAAAAACAGCTGGAGCATCCACAGTAAAACAGAAAAAAAAAAGAAAACAGTTCCTCTACCAAGACACTCTTCTTGCAGCAGACTCTGGACTAGTAGCTCTCTCTTTTAAACTGTGTTTGTTTCAGTTTTACCACACTTAGCAAGGAGCTAATGCTTCTACAGACCAGACACGTTTTGCATGTGTCCCTCCCTTTTTTCTTCCCAGGTGAAAAACCGAGGTGCGTTTAGGGGCAAAAATGCATGGGGTGTTCACGTTCAATAGGAATGTGCATTGGGACTGAATACACACATTAAGTGGAATTAATTATTTTAGTACCCATATATCTTGAGTGGGTTACACACACACAACAGATGAAGCAGCGCACAATTTATTTTCCTGCTAAAACAGTCTACCAATGCATCTCAGTAAATTAGAACACGAAAGTTATTTTTTTTTTGTAATATACAGTTAGGCCCAGAAATATTTGGGCAGTGACACAATCTTCATAATTTGGGCTCTGCATGCCACCACATTGGATTTGAAATGAAACAACTACAGTGGAATTGAAGTGCAGACTTTAAGGTTTAATTCAAGGGGTTGAACAAAAATATATGATTAAACATATAGGAATTGTAGCTATTTTTATACAAACGCTCATTTCAGGGGCTCAAAAGTAATTGGACAAATAAACATAACCCTAAGTAAAATGTTACTTTTCAATATTTTCTTGAGAATCCTTTGCAGGCAATGACTGCCTGAAGTCTGGAACCCATGGACATCACCAAACACTGGGTTTCCTCCTTTGTGATGCTTTGCCAGGCCTTTACTGCAGTTGTCTTCAGTTGCTGCTTGTTTGTGGGTCTTTCTGCCTTAAGTTTTGTCTTGAGCAAGTGAAATGCATGCTCGATTGGGTTGAGATCTGGTGATTGGCCCGGCCATTGCAGAATATTCTACTTCTTTGCTTTAAAAAACTCCTGGGTTGCTTTTGCAGTATGTTTTGGATCATTAGTGAAGCGCCGTCCAATCAACTTTGCTGCATTTGGCTGAATCTGAGCAGAAAGTATATCCCTATACACTTCAGAATTCATCCAGATGCTTCTGTCTTTTGTCACATCATCAATAAACACAAGTGACCCAGTGCCATTGGAAGCCATGCATGCCCATGCCATCACACTGCCTCCACCATGTTTTACAGAAGATGCAGTGCTTTGGATCATGAGCTGTTCCAATTCTTCTCCAAACTTTCTTCTTCCCATCATTCTGGTACAGGTTGATCTTAGTCTCATCTGTCCAAAGAATGCTGTTCCAGAACTGGGCTGGCTTCTTCAGGTGTTTTTTGGCAAAGTCAATTCTGGCCTTTCTATTTTTGAGGCTGATTAATGGTTTGCACCTTGTGGTGAATCCTTTGTATTTACTCTCATGAAGTCTTCTCGTTATGGTAGACTTAGATACTGATACACCTACTTCCTGGAGAGTGTTCTTCGCTTGAGTGGATGTTGTGAAGGGGTTGTGAAAGGATTCTGCGATCATCCACCACTGTTGTCTTCCATGGACGTCCAGGCCTTTTTGAGTTCCCAAGCTCACCAGTGCACTCTTTTTTTTCTCAGAATGTACCAAACTGTCGATTTGGCCACTCCTAACATTTCTGCTATCTCTCTGATGGATTTCTTCTTTTTTTTCAGCCTCAGGATGGTCTGTTTCACCTCCATTGAGAGCTCCTTTGACCGCATGTTGTGTTCACAGCAACAGCTTCCAAATGCAAATGCCACACCTGGAATCAACTCCAGACCTTTTAACTGCTTAATTGATGACAGGTTAACGAGGGAAGAGCCCATGCAGCCTTGTTTTTTTTTTTTGCAGCCTTCTGAGTCAATTGTCCAATTACTTTTGGTCCCTTGAAAAAGAGGCGGCTACGTATTAAAGAGCTGTAATTCCTAAACCCTTGCTCCGATTTGGATGTGAATACTCTGAAATTACAGCTGAGAGTCTGCACTTTAAGCCCATATTGATTATGTAATTGTATCCTGAATATGTTTTCGTAAACAGCTAAAATAACAAAACTTGTGTCACTGTCCAAATATTTTTGGGCCTAACTGTAACTAAAAAAGATAAATTTTAGGATCCTGTTAATAGTTTTTAAAATAAGTTAAAAATCATTACATTTGTAATTTACTAAGATGTACCAGCACATAGTACACACTATACAGTACAAAATTTATTAAAACTACAAAAAAATGCTATTGATTGTGGTTTTAAAAAAAATGCAAATGGTACAATAAATCATTGAGGAATATGATGTTCATGTTGTATTCAGTATATCAAAAACAGTAATAAACTTTTTATATGTTAAAGATAGACTGTATTGTACTGAGGGAAATTCACATTCTCAGGAAAATTGCCACTTATCAATTAACTGTTAATTGATTGATAAGGTGAATCAATTAATGATTAATGAATTAATCAATAACTTGCATCCCTAGTTCAAACAATTATACACAATTATACACCATGGGAATGTCCAGCCATTATACCACTCAGGAGGGAGACAGGTTCTGTGTCCCAAAGATGTCATGTTTGCCCTTTCGAGCCGAAGAAGAGGACCCAATCGCCAGGTGATTCTGGTAAACCATGATTAATTGATAACAGAAGAAGGAAATAAACACTGCATATGGGCAGAAATAATATGAAAACTCAATCCAGACAACGTGGCAGAAAAACAACCATAATTCACACTCCGTGGTGCACATGCTGGTGAAGCAAACAAAAGAACGCAGCAGAAAACACAAACTGAAAATGCACATACAGTGGTGTGAAAAAGTGTTTGCCCTCTTCCTGATTTTGCCACGGTCCGTGTGCTGACTCTGTCAGCACTCGGGTTGTGCGGTAGTTTCCCATTCTCTTCTCTAGTGCACCTCTTGGCCTCCGGGCTTTTATTCTGACAGCGTCTCGGCGGTGTTTCCGGCTGTCAGAAGCCAAGCTCCGCGGGACGGCTGGATCCCAATCTGCCGATGATTTCCATCAGCTGATCAATCTGTCAAACCCTATTTAAGGAAGCAGCTCTGTTTGCTCGGGGCTGCGACCTCGTCGAAGATTCCTTCATCTACCATCCATTCCTGTAAGTGTGTTTCCCAAGTATCTGTATTTCTGTATCTGAGTGGAACCTTAGTTGTGTTTTTGCCCCCCGTGGCTCGTTATTTTGTCCTTTGTTAATAAATTATGCAAACTCATCGGCTGGCATTCGGCATCTCATTGATGGCTCGTGAGGGCCATCCATGACAGTAGGTCGCAGCCAGAAGGAGACGCCGGTCACCGTGAGTTTGCCGTGGGCTAGAGTTTTTTTCCCTTCGCTGGTGCTTGTATGGTGTTAGTATGTCCACTCTCAAGCGTGGGTTTTGTCCTGAATGGTTGCAGGAGATAGATGGCTACCTGGCCAAGGCCTGTCTCCTCATGCCCACCCATGCGGCACACAACTACCTGTTTCTTGCCCAGAGGACTTTATTAAAGTATCACCTCCTCTTTTCCGGAAGGAAAGGAGAGGGTGACGTGGATTGTGGCGCAATGAGAGTTGATCGAGAGAGCGCTTGAGAAGGTGGCCAAGGAACCCTCACCTTCTCCCCCGAGTACGCCGTCCACGACGAGGGTGGAGATCCGCAGACTGGAGGGTAACCCCTGCAGAAGGCCGACGGAAAGACATCCCCGCTCCTCGCCTCAGGATTCAGCTCCTGTCACCCGTCCAGCCCAGGTGCCATGCTTTCCTAGTCCCATCTTTGTCTCACCATCAGCCAGTAAACGTTGTCGCCATGCTCCAAATAAGCCTCAGCGAGAATCCCGTCCAGATCCAGTTCTGGGTCATCGGAGGAACTCTGCCTCCCAGTCAGCTGCTTCTTCTGCATCACGTCAGGAGGGAATTCCCGCAGCCCTTCCTCCAGGTCATCTGTCCCTGCTGTCCCGTCAGCTCCTTGTGCCCGGATCGCCTCGGCTGTCACCCCCTCCTCCTCGATGTCTTCCCCGGCTGCTGTGAGTGCCATGAGTCCTGCTTCAGCGAGGCCCGTCATCGATACATCGCGAGAGGCTCTTCCTCGTCTTCCCGGGGGGCCTTCCGTCACCATCCAGAGGGGAAAGTGAAGAGCTCAGCCCGCTACAGCAGGCACCATTGGCTCCCCGGAGGAAAGGCAAGTGCAATTTCATTCTTCCCCTCGTTCTTGTGATTTGCCTTGTCTGACTCCTGGGGGTGGAGTTCGGGGTTCGCAGTCCCCCGAGCTCCCTCCACCTGCTGTAGCTTCTAACATTGAACCTACTGCCTCTGTCTCTCCTTCCGTTGAGCGTTCCGCGGCGCCAGGCCTACGCCGCCGGACGGGGAGGGGGCCTGCGGTCCTGGAGAGCCTGGTTCCAGCCCCGCAGCCACGTCACGGGCAGAGGAGGAGAGCGGACTGCAATTTGGAGCCTGCGCCGACGACGAAACATCCTCGGGTCTCCATGGATGAGCAGTTCGATCCAGCAGGTCGAGGATCCCCTGCCACCATGCCGTGCAGGACGTCGCGTGGACATCAGCGTTGGAGGGTCGTCAGACTGTGGAGAACATCATGCAGGCTGCGGAGCCCGCCGTAGCTGAGTGGGAGCCAGAGGACATCATTCTTCGTCCTGAGCCCGGATCGTTGAAGTCCTGGACGGCGACGGAACTCGAGATCAGGCAAGTGCTCTACTTTGTCTTCCTTTCTTCTCTGGAGCATTTTTGCCTGTCTTTCGGGGAGACGAGCCGGATGCAGCCGTCCACTGCATCCAAACTTGTCTCGCCGGGTTCTGTCGCTACCAGTGATCCTGATTCCGGTTCTGTTCCCTCTCCTAAGCCTTTTCCCAGGGTCGCCGGTGATGAGTCGGTCCTGGTCTCAGCTCTGAAGGTTCCGGGTTCGGGGTTGGAGGTCATCCATGGTGCTGTTCCGACCCAATCGGGGTCCATCGTGGGTGCAGCTGCGAGCCGATTGGGGTCCATCGTGGGTGCAGCGCGGGATCACCTGGGGTCCAACAGGAAGATAGCATCTGTTCTGGTGACGTTCGGAGGTGGAGCTGCAGATCCTCCGCTGAGCGACGCCAGACTGGTCCCTCATCCTTTTCCCGTTCCCTCTTTCCCTCCATTGGGTGCCACAGGGGTTTCCCGTAATTGGTTCGGCTCTCCCTCGTCGCTCCTCGCCATTAGGAGGCCGTCTCCGAACTCTCCCCTGTGGTCCTGTTGGCCTGACGATGCGGGTCGGCTGCCTAGGAAGCTTTTTCGCCTGTTTGGCATTCTGGGTCGGCCACCCGACGTACTGTACTTTCTGCTGGACGACCTGGTTCGGCCGCCAGAGGTTCCATCTCTCTGGGCCTGGGACTGGGGTAGACCGCCCGAAAGAATCCTTTTCCCCCTATTGGCGATCTGGACGCTAGACGCAGGCAGACCGCCTGAACTTGTGGTTGTTTTTTATTTACTTCGTTATGCTCTGCTTGTCGTCATCCCTGTTTTTCCCTCCTCTGTATAATTCGGAATGCTTTGTGTTTGGGGTTTTGGACTTTTTTGGAACTGTTATTGCTCTCTTCGACGTGTGTTATTTTTTCCACTCCTCTGTAGTCTGAGGGTTGTTTTCTGTGCCCGTTATTTGGCCTTTATCTCCGCTCTGTGCGTGTTTTTTTTTGTACTCTGTATTTGGTGATGTGCCCATCTGTCCATCCTTGTTGAACTATTGTATGTTACCGTCAGGTAACGTGTGTTTTTTTTTCTCTCCTCCTCTCTTGTGTGGTATTTGTACACGGAACTGTATGTATCGCTGCTCTGTGCCGTGTGATATTTTTTTTTCTCTCTCCCCCCCTGTTATTATGGGACATGCTGCAATTTTGTGACTGCATTGAGTTTCTGTCTTCTGAGGTTCTGCTTGTCATTTTGAGTTTTTTTTCTTCTTTTCTGTGATTAGGTTGGATTCTGGCCTTCCTTGGCCTTTTTCCCCCTCTTCCCTCCCTGGAGCGGTCCTGTGGACCTTCCAGGTGGGGGGACGCGATGTTCCACCACGTCTAGAATCTGCGCTGTGAACGGGGGCAACTGTCACGGTCCGTGTGCTGACTGTCTGCACTCGGGTTGTGCGGTAGTTTCCCGTTCTCTTCTCTAGTGCACCTCTTGGCCTCCGGGCTTTTATTTTGACAACACCTCGGCGGTGTTTCCGGCTGTCAGAAGCCAAGCTCCGCGGGATGGCTGGATCCCAATCTGCCGATGATTTCCATCAGCTGATCAATCTGTCAAACCCTTTTTAAGGGAGCAGCTCTGTTTGCTCGGGGCTGCGACCTCGTCGAAGATTCCTTCATCTACCATCCGTTCCTGTAAGTGTGTTTCCCAAGTATCTGTATTCCTGTATCTGAGTGGAACCTTAGTTGTGTTTTTGCCCCCCGTGGCTCGTTACTTTGTCTTTTGTCCTTTGTTAATAAATTATGCAAACTCATCGGCTGGCATTCGGCGTCTCATTGATGGCTTGTGAGGGCCATCCATGACAGACTTCTCGGGTTTTTTTGTATGTCACACTTAAATGTTTCAGATCATCAAAAAAATTTAAATATTACACAAAGATAACACAAGTAAACACAAAATGCAGTTTTTAAATGAAGGTGTTTATTATTAAGGGGGAAAAAAATCCAAACCTATATGGCCCTGTAGGGGGGCCATGTAGTGATTGCCCCTAAACCAAACAACTGATTGGGCCACCCTTAGCAGCAACAACTGCAATCAAGCGTTTGCGATAATTGGCAATGAGTCTTTTACAGCACTGTGGAGGAATTTTGGCCCACTCATCTTTGCAGAATTGTTGTAATTTAGCCACATTGCAGGGTTTTCAAGCATGAACTGCCTTTTTAAGGTTATGCCACAGCATCTCAATCAGATTCAGGTCAGGACTTTGACTAGCACACTCCAAAGTCTTCATTTTGGTGTGTTTTGGATCATTGTCCTGCTGCAGAACTCAAGTGCCCTTCAGCTTGAGGTCATGAACAGGTGGGTGGACATTCTCCTTCAGGATTTTTTGGTAGCTAGCAGAATTCATGGTTCCATTTAGCACAGCAAGTCTTCCAGGTCCTGAAGCAGCAAAACAACCCCAGACCACTACCAACACCATATTTTACTGTTGGTATGATGTTCCTTTTCTGAAATGCTGTATTACTTCTACACAGGATGTAATGGGACACACACCTTCCAAAAAGTTAAACTTTTGTCTCGTCAGTACACAGAGTATTTTCCCAAAAGTCTTGTGGATCATCAAGATGTTTTCTGCAAAACTGAGATGACCCTTGATGTTCTTTTTGCTCAGCAGTGGTTTTCATCTTGAACTTTCTTATGGTGGAGTCATGAACACTGATCTTAAATGAATCAAGTGAGGCCTGCAGTTCTTTGGATGTTGTTGTGGGGCCTTTTGTGGGGCCTTTTGTGACCTCTTGGATGAGTCGTTGCTGCGCTCTTGGGGTAATTTTAGTCAGCCGGCCACTCCTGGGAAGGTTCAGCACTGTTCCATGTTTTTGCTATTTGTGAATAATGGCTCTCACTGTGGTTCACTGGAGTCCCAAAGCTTTAGAAATGGCTTTATAACCTTTTCCGAATTGATAGATCTCAATTACTTTGTTTCTCATTTGTTCCTCAATTTCTTTGGATCGCAGCATGATGTCTAGCTTTTGAGGATCTTTTGGTCTACTTCACTTTGTCAGGCAGGTCCTATTTAAGTGATTTCTTGATTGAGAACAGGTGTGGCAGTAATCAGGCCTGGGTGTGGCTAGAGAACTTGAACTCAGCTTTACAAAGATGTGATAAACCACAGTTAATTTATGTTTTAACATGGAGGGGGGGGTGTCACTTTTTCACACAGGGCCATGTAGTTTTGGATTTTTTTACCCTTAATAATAAACACCTTCATTTAAAAACTGAATTTTGTGTTTACTTGTGTTATCTTTGTCTAATATTTAAATTTGTTTGATGATCTGAAACATCCCCTCATGGATCGTCACCTTATCGTGGTGGGGGGTTTGCATGCCCTAGTGATCCCAGGAGCTATGTTGTCTGGGGCAATATGCCTCTGGTAAGGTCACCCAAGACAAACTGGTCCTGGGTGAAGGGCCAGACTAAGAACGATCCAATAGACTCTCATGATAAATACTAGAACAAAGATTCAGTGAACCCCGCCCGGTATGGGGTTACCGGGGCCCCATCCTGGAGCCAGGCATAGGGAAGGGCTCGATGGCTAGGGTCTAGTGGCCGGGTTTCCACCCATGGGACCTGGCCGGGCTCAGCCTGAAGGAGTTACATGAGTCCGTCCTCCAGTGGGCTCACCACTTGCAGGAGGGATCATGGGGGTCCGGTGCTATGTGGATCAGGTGGCGGTGGAAGACAGAGACGTTGGCGGTCTGTACCCAAGCTTCCTAAACTGGCTTTTGGGAAGTGGAATGCCACCTCTCTGGTGGGGAAGGAGCCTGAGCTGGTGCATCAGGTTGAGAGATATCGGCTAGATATAGTCGGCCTCACCTCAACACACAGCTCCAGTTCCGAAACCAGTCTCCTGGATTGGGGCTGGAGCTTGTCCTACTCTGGAGTTGCCCCGGGCGAGAGGCGACAAGCAGGGGTGGGAATCCTTGTATCCTCCCATCTTGCTGCCTCTATATTGGATTTTTCCCCAGTGGACGAAAGGGTTGTTTCCATGTGCCTTCGGGTTGAGAAACGGGTTCTGGCCATCATTTGTGCCTATGCACCAAATGATGGTTAAGAGTTGGAGTCTCTGACTGGGGTGCTGGAGAGAGCTCCTCTCGGAGACTCCATTGTCCTACTGGGGGACTTCAATGCGCACATGGGCAATGACAGTGAAACCTGGAAGGGGGTGATTGGGAGGAACAGCCTGCCCGATCTGAACCGGAGTGGTGTTCAGTTATTGGACTTCTGTGCTAACCACAGTTTGTCCATAACAAACACCATGTTCAAGCATAAGGGTGCCCATATGTGCACCTGGCACCAGGACACCCTAGGTCACAGGTCAATGATCAATTTTGTTATTGTGTCATCAGACCTGCAACCATATGTCTTGGACACTCAGGTAAAGAGAGATGCAGAGCTGTCAACTGATCACCACCTGGTGGTGAGTTGGATCCGATGGCAGAGGCGGATGCCATACAGACCTGGTAGACCCAAACAAATAGTGAGGATGTGCTGGGAACGTCTGGCTGAGGCCCCTGTCCGGGAGGTCTTCAACTCCTACCTCTGGAAGAACTTCAACCACATTCTGAGGGAGTCTGGAGATATGGCATCTGAATAGGCCATGTTCTCCACCTCCATTGTTGAAGCAACGGTCCAGAGCTGCGGCCTCAAGGTCGTTGGTGCATCTCGTGGTGGCAACCCCTGAACCAAGTGGTGGACACCAGTGATGAGGTGGGCCGTTAAGCTGAAGAAGGAGTCCTATCAGGTTTGGTTGGCTTGTGGGACACCCAAAGCAGCTGAGGTGTACTGGAAGGCCAAGTGGAGTGCAGCTCGGGTGGTTGCTGAAGCAAAAACTCGGGTATGGGAGGAGTTCGGTGAGGCCATGGAACAAGACTTTCAGTCGGCCTCGAAGGAATTCTGGCAAACTGTCCGGCGGCTCAGGAGGGGGAAGGAGCTCCCTGTCCACACTGTGTATGGTGCGGATGGGGCGCTGTTGACTTCGAATGGGGATATTGTCCGGCGGTGGAAGGAATACTTCAAGGATCTCCTCAATCCCACTGATACGCCTTCCACAGAGGAAGCAGGGCTTGTGGGCAAGGGAGACAACTTGCCTATCACAGGGGCTGAGGTCACCAAGGTGGTTAAACTCTTTGGTGGCCAGGCCCCGGGGGTGGATGAGATTCACCTTGAATACCTCAAGGCCCTGGATGTTGTAGGGCTGTCATGGTTGACACACCTCTGCAACATTGCGTGGAGGTCG
Source organism: Pholidichthys leucotaenia (assembly GCA_020510985.1). Taxonomy (NCBI): domain Eukaryota; kingdom Metazoa; phylum Chordata; class Actinopteri; order Cichliformes; family Pholidichthyidae; genus Pholidichthys; species Pholidichthys leucotaenia. Next base: position 292,293,631 of record CM035845.1, read on the forward strand.
TGGGCAGTGCCTTTGGCATTGCAAACTGGGGTGGTGGTTCCTCTCTTCAAAAAAGGGGACCGGAGGGTGTGCTCCAACTTTAGAGGGATCACACTCTTCAGCCTCCCTGGGAAGGTCTATGCCAAGGTACTGGAGAGGAGAGTCCGGCCGTTGGTCAAACCTCGGATTCAGGAGGAGCAATGTGGTTTTCGTCCTGGCCGTGGCACATTGGACCAGCTCTTTACCCTCTTCAGAATCCTCGAGGGTTCGTGGGAGTTTGCTCAACCAGTTTACATGTGTTTTGTGGACTTGGAGAAGGCATTCGACAGCGTCCCTCGTGGTTTTTTGTAGGGGATGCTTCGGGAGTATGGGGTATCGGGCTTGTTGTTACGAGCTATTCGGTCTCTGTACGACCGTTGTAAGAGTTTGGTTCGTATTGCCAACACTCTATCAGACTCATTCCCAGTGAGAGTTGGACTCTGAAAGGGCTGCCCTTTGTCACCGATCCTGTTCATAATTTTTATGGACAGAATTTCTAGGCGCAGCCAGGGAACGACGGGTATCATGCTTGGTGACCACAGGATTTCATTTCTGTTGTTTGCAGATGATGTTGTCCTGCTGGCTTCATCCAGCAATGATCTACAGTTCTTACTGGGATGGTTTGCCGCTGAGTGTGAAGCGGCTGGGATGAGAATTAGCACCTCCAAGTCCGAGTCCATGGTCCTCAGCCGGAAAAAGGTGGATTGTCCTCTCCGGGTTGGGGACAGGCTCCTGCCCCAAGTGGAGGAGTTTAAGTATCTTGGGGTCTTATTCATGAGTGAGGGGAGAATGGAGTGAGAGAGTGACAGACGGATTGGAGCAGCATCTGCAATGATGCAGACATTGTACCGGTCTGTTGTGGTGAAGAGGGAGCTGAGCTCTAAGGCAAAGCTGCCGATTTACCAGCCAAACTACATTCCTACCCTCACCTATGGTCATGAGCTTTGGGTAATGACCGAAAGAACGAGATCGTGGATACAAGCAGCTGAAATGAGATTTCTTTGTAGGATCGCTGGACTCACCCTCAGAGATAGGGTGAGGAGCTCAGTCATCCGGGAGAGGCTCACAGTAGAACCGCTGCTCCTCCACATTGAAAGGACCCAGTTGAGGTGGTTTGGGCATCTGATCAGGATGCCTCCTGGACGCCTCCCACTTGAGGTGTTTTGGGCACGTCCCACTGGGAGGAGACCCCAGGGCAGACCCAGGACTCGCTGGAGAGACTGTGTCTCCCAGCTGGTCTGGGAACACCTTGGTATCCTCTCTGAAGAGCTGGAGCAGGTGGCTGGGGAGAGGGAAGTCTGGGCTTCTCTGCTTGAACTGCTGCCTCAGTGACCCAGATCTCCAGAAAAGCGGTAGAAGATGGATGGATGGATGGATGGATGGATGGCTCTGAAACATTTAAGTGTGACAAACATGCAAAAAAAATGAGAAATCAGGTAGGGGGCAAACACTTTTTCACATCACTGTTCTAGACAGGTGAGCAATCAGGACAAAACAGAACAGGTGAGCACCATCAAGGCCATCAGGCAGCAACAGGACAGGTGGGGCTGTGCAAACACAAAGGGGATATACACTACCGTTCAAAAGTTTGGGGTCACTTAGAAATTTCCTTATTTTTGAAAGAAAAGCACTTTTTTTCAATGAAGATAACTTTAAACTAATCAGAAATACACTCTATATATTGCTAATGTGGTAAATGACTATTCTAGCTGCAAATGTCTGATTTTTGGTGCAATATCTACATAGGTGTATAGAGGCCCATTTCCAGCAACTATCACTCCAGTGTTCTAATGGTACAATGTGTTTGCTCATTGTGTCAGAAGGCTAATGGATGATTAGAAAACCCTTGTGCAATCATGTTAGGTCTGCAATGCTGTAATTGCTGCAAATGGAGGATTCTTTGACGAAAGCAAAGTTTGAAGGAAAAAATTATTATTTCAAATACAAATCATTATTTCTAACCTTGTCAATGTCTTGACTCTATTTTCTATTCATTTTACAACTCATGGTGGTAAATAAAAGTGTGACTTTTCATGGAAAACACAAAATTGCCTGAGGTGACCCCAAACTTTTGAACGGTAGTGTACACCAAACATGATAAATGAGTAAGAAGGCAACATAAAGCATGGACAGGGGTTTCAGACCTGTCCAGAACACTACAGTACCTCCCGTTCAAGGGTCGGAGCCCAGACGCCCCTGGGGTAACACCCACAGGAGAAGAGACAAAAAGAAAACCCAAAAACCCTCATGGGGTGGGTGGTGGAGGCAAAGGCCAGGTGGGCCGAAACAAACTGCAACCCCCCCCCCCTTCCCACACACACACAGCAATGTCCAAAATGGGTCAGGTGGTCTTCCAGAATTCCAGGGCCACCGGACCAGAGAGCCAGGCGGGTCAGGGGGCCTACCCAAGTCCATGGGTCCCCAAACTGGAGTACATGATGGATCTGGGGGCCTTCCAAACTTTAAAGGCCACTGGGAGGGTGAATATGGGGCATCGGGCGGCTTACCAAAAACCAAGGGCCACCAGACAGGAGAAAACACATGAGCCTCATTCTCAGAAAATAACGCACAATGCTTTTGCACTGAAAATAACCCGTTAAATGCACACCGCGAGCAGCTAGAGCTGGTACTGGAGCAGGTAGGTGCCCTGGATAAGGCACTGGAGCTGGGTGGCGCCATGGAGCAGGCATTGGAGCTGTAGTAAATGCAGATGAGGAAGCGGGCATGGGCCCCCATGCAGATGTGGAAGCCGGCACTGCAGCTGCCATGGGAACCGGCATAACAGAGCTCCACGGGACTGCAGCAGAGCAAGGAGGGGGAAAGGCTGGAGCTGAAAGCGCCAGAGTCAGGGAACGCTTATTCATCGGTACAGTCTCTGGTGTTGCAGACAAACCCCTCTCTTGCTTGTGGTGTGGCCGCGAGGCTGGTGAGTGGTGAGGAGAAGAGAAGGCCGGAGTCAAGGGACGCTGCATCGTCAGCACAAACTACGGTGTCAATTAAATTCTACACCAGCCCATGATATATCCTACAGAGGTTGGAGATGGTGATGAAGAACACTGTACATGGGCAAAAATAGTATGAAAACTCAATCCAGACAACGAGGCAGAAAAACAACGATAATTCAATCTCCGTGGTGCAGATGCTGGTGGGGCAAACAAAAGGATGCAACAGAGGGCACAGACTAAGTGCACATATACAGACAGGGGAGCAATCAGGACAAAACAGAACAGGTGAGCACCATCAAGGCCATCAGGTGGCACAGGACAGGCGGGGCTGTGTAAACACAGAGGGGATATACACCAAACATGATAAATGAGTAAGAAGGGAACATAAAGCGTGGACAGGGGCTGCAGACCTGTCCAAAACACTACAAGAGATGAACATGTTTTGGTGCAAAATGTGAGTATCAACCCCAGAACAAAAGACAAAAGACCTTGTGAAGATGCTGGCTGAAGCTGGTAAAAAAAAAAAAAAAAGTTTCATTTTCCACAGTAAAACAAGTCTTGTACCGACATGGGCTGAAAGGCCACTCAGTGAGGAAGAAGCCATTATTCTAAGGGCAACATAAGAAAAGTCAGATAACAGTTTGCAAAGGCACACAGTGACAAAGAACTTAATTTTTGGAGACATGTCCTGTGGTCTGATGAAACTAAAATTGAACTGTTTGGCCATAATGACCATCATTACATCGGAGAAAAAAGAGGGACTCTTGCAACCCCGATAACACAATCCTAAATGTGAAGTACTGGGGTCGCAGCATCATGTTGTGGGGGTGTTCTGCTGCAGGAGGGGCTGGTGCACTTCCCAAAATGGATAGCATCATAAGGAAAGAACATTATTTGGAAATATTGAAGCAACAAATGAAGAAATCAGCCAGGAAATAAAAGCTTGGGCACAAATGGGCCTTCCAAATGGACAATGACCAGAAGCTTACCGCCAAATTAGTTACAAAGTGGCTTAAGGACAGCAAAGTCAATGTTTTGAAGTGGCCATCACAAAGCCCTTATCTCAATCCCATAGAAAATTTGTGGTCAGCACTCACAAGATGTATTTGAGGAAGGTGGCCTATAAACCTGATTCAGTTACACCAGTTCTGTCAGGAGGAATGGGCCAAAATTCCAGCAAACTATTGTTAGAAGCTTGCGGAAGGATACAGAAAATGTCTGACCCATGTCATACAGTTTAAAGGCAACGCTACCAAATACTAAGGAAATGTATGTACATTTCTGACTTTGAAGAAAGTAATCACAAATTTTCTAAAAAAAAAATAAAAATTAGCAAATATAAAAATTATTTAACAATTATTTACCTAATTGACCTAAAACAGAAAAAGTTTAGTCTGATTTAATGTCAGAGAGCGGGAAAAAAAAGGTTATGTGTCTTTTTATTCAGTGTATGCAAACTTCTAGTTTCAACTGCACATCAAATATATTTTCAGCAAACAAAGGAGCTGTTTTCCACTTAATTGTTTCTGAGGACACAGACGGCTGCCAAGTCGGAACTCAGTCCTTCCTGCTCACTGTTGGAACATCAAGCCATCTGCTGCAGTTTGAAACACCACTGGGTTTGTTCAGTATATTTACATCATCATTGGGGAGTGTGAAGCACTTTGAAAATGATTGTTTCTTTTGGTCTGTAGATATGAGGAATTTCCAGGAAACATTGAGAAGGAGGGGAAGGGTGGATGAAGACGGTCAGAAAGGTTGCAAAAATGAAGGACATGAGAGGGGATATATGGATGGAGTAGAGGGCCCCATGACATCACGCACACATCCCATTACACCTGAAACAAAGACTAAAAATGGTCTTGCACAGTGCTACCAGGTATGCCAATTAAGAATTCATAACATGCACTAATCCATCCATCCATCTATCCATCCATCCATCTTCTACCACTTTTCCAGAGGTCCAGGTCACAGAGGCAGCAGTTCGAGCAGAGAAACCCAGACTTCCCTCTCCCCGGCCACCTGCCCCAGCTCTTCAGAGAGGACACCAAGACGTTCCCAGGCCAGCTGGGAGACATAGTCTCTCCAGCACGTCCTGGGTCTGCCTTGGGGTCTCCCCCCAGTGGGGCATGCCTGGAACACCTCAAGTAGGAGGTATCCAGGAGGCATCCTGATTAGATGCCCAAACCACTCCCAACTAACTCATTTCAATGTGGAGGAGCAGTGGTTCTACTCTGAACCTCTCCTGGATGACTGAGCTCCTCACCCTATCTCTAAGGGTCAGTCCAACAATCCTACGGAGAAAGCTCATTTCAGCCGCTTGTATCCGCAATCTCGTTCTTTCGGTCATTATCCAAAGCTCATGAAAATAGATGAGGGTAGGGACATAGATTGACTGGTAAATCGACAGCTTTGCTTCAGAGCTCAGCTCCCTCTTCACCACAACAGAACAGTACAACATCCACATCACTGCAGATGCTGCTCTGATCCATCTGTCAATCTCCTGCTCTATTCTCCCCTCACTCGTAAATAGGACCCCGAGATACTTAAACTCCTCCACTTGGGGCAGGAGCTCGTCCCCAACCCAAAGAGGACAATCCACCCTTTTCTGGCTGAGGACCATGGACTCAGACTTGAAGGTGCTGATTCTCGTCCCAGTCGCTTCACACTCAGTAGCAAACTGTCCCAATAAGACCTGTTGGTCACTGCTTGATGAAGCCAACAGGATGACATCATCTGCAAACAGCAAAGATGAGATCCTGTGGTCACCAAACATGACACCCTCCGTTCCTGGCTGTGCCTAAATATCCTGTCCATAAAATTATGAACAGGATCAGTGATAAAGGGAAGCCCTGGCGGAGTCCACCTCTCACTGGAAACGAGTTTGACTGGGTGTTTGCAATACAAACCAAACTCTTGCAATGGTCATATAGAAACCAGATAGCTCGTAGCAACAAGCCCGATACCCCATACTCCTGCAGCACCCCCCACAAGAGACCACACGGGATGCGGTCAAATGCTCTCTCAAAATCCACTAAAGATACTATGGAGACTGGTTGGGCAAATACCCACGAACCCTTGGGGATTCTGGAGAGGGTAAAGAGTTGGTTTGATGTGCCATGGCAAGGACAAAAGCCACATTGCTCCTCCTGAATCCGAGGTTCGACCAATGACCAGACTCTCCTCTCCAGTCGTCTGACATAGACCTTCCCAGGAGGCTGAGGAGTGTGATCCCACCAAAAGTTGCAACACACCCTCCACTCCCCCTTCTTAAAGAGAGGAACCACCACCCCGGTTTGCCATGCCAAAGGCACTGTCCCTGATCTCCACACAGTGTTACAGAAATGCATGACAGCCCTACAACATCCAGGCCATGAGGTACTTGGGGTAAATCTCACCCACCCCCGGGGCCAGGCCACCAAAGAGTTTTTTAACCACTTCAGTGACCTCAGCCCCTGTGATGGGCAAGTCTTTCTCCTTGTCGTCAAGCTCTGCTTCCTCTGTGGAAGGCGTGAGGAGATCCTCAAAGTACTCCTTCCATCACCCGATGATGTCCCTTGTCGAAATCAGCAGCACCCCATTCGCACCATATACTGCGGACAGGGAGCTGTTTCCCCCTCCTAAGTCACTGGGCAGTTTGCCAGAAATTCTTCGAGGTTGACTGAAAATCTTGTTCCATGGCCTCACCAAACTCCTTCCATACCTGAGTTTTTGCTTCAGTAACCACTCAAGCTGCACTCTGCTTGGCCTGCCAGCACACCTCAGCTACTTTGGAAGTCCCACAAGCCAACCAAGCTTGATAAGACTCCTTCTTCAGCTTGATGGCTGCCCTCACCACTGATGTACACCACTTGGTTCAGGAGTTGCCACCATGAGATGCACCAACAATCTTGCTGCCATGGCTCTCTGCAGCTGTTTCAACAATGGAGGAGGATTACATGTCCCATTCAGACTCCATGTCTCCAGACTCCCTTGGAATGTGGTTGAAGTTCTTCCAGAGGTGGGAGTTGAAGACCTCTCAGACAGGGGCCTCAGCTAGACGTTCCCAGCAAATCCTCACTATACATTTAGGTCTATCGGGTCTGAATGGCATCCACCACTGCCATCAGACCCAACTCACCACCAGGTGGTGATCAGTTGACAGCTCTGCACCTCTCTTCACCCGAGTGTCCAAGACATATGGTCCCAGGTCTGAAGACCCGATAACAAAGTCGATCGTCGACCTGCGACCTAGGGTGTCCTGGTGCCAGGTTCACATATGGACACCCTTATGCTTGAACCACTCTTGAATATGGTGTTCATCATTGGGGCAGCTGTGGCGCAGGTGTAGTGCGGCCGACTACTGATCAGAGGGTCAGGGGTTCGATTCCCGCTCTGTCTGCAGTCTGCATGTTGAAGTGTCCTTGAGAAAGACACTGAACCCCCAGTTGCTCCTGGTGGGTCAGGCCAGTGCCTGCGGATGGAGGCTCCGCCACCATCAGTGTGTAAATGTGTGTGTGATTGGGTGGATAGCAGGATCTGTAAAGTGCTTTGGTCATCTAGAGATGAGAAAAAGGGCTATATAAGTGAATGCCATTTACTATTTACCATTATGGACAAACTGTGGTTAGCACAGAAGTCCAATAACTGAACACCACTTGGGCTTATATCGGGCAGGTCGTCTCTCCCAATCATGTCCCTCCAGGTTTCACCTTATTGCCCATGTGCATATTGAAGTCCCCCAGTAGGACAATGGAGTCTCCAAGAGGAGCACTTTCCAGCAATCCTGGTCAGAGTCTCCACAAAAGGTGGGTACTCTGAACCATCATTTGGTGCATAGTCCCAAATGATGGTCAGGACCCATTTCCAAGCCTGAAGGTACAGAGAAACTACCCTTTCATCCACTGAGGAGAACTCCAATGTCGAGGCAGCAAGGTGGGGAATACAAGAATACCCACCCCTGCACGCCGCCTCTCACCCAGGGCAACTCCAAAGTAGGCCAAGCTCCAGGCCCTCTCCAGGAAACTGGTTCCTGGAAACTGGTTCCAGAATGGGAGATGTGAATTATATCTAGCCGGTATCTCTCAATCTCGTTCACCAGCTCAGGCTCCTTCCCCAGACATCCCACAGAGAGATGACATCCCACGTCCCAAAAGCCAGTTTAGAAAGCCTGGTCTCTGCCTTCGACTGCCACCTGATCCACACAGCACCTGACCCTCATGGTCCCTCCTGTACTAATCTATAGGTTATTACACATTTAATCCTGTGTGTAGTTTCACAGTTGTCTGAGTCAGCAGCAGAGCCTCCTTCAGGACTACTTGAGGACTGCCACCTATCAGAAAGCCATTTTAGCCAGTGAGGCTGACTTCAGAGACAAGGTGGGTTTGACCCATTAGATTAAATTTTCTTTATTCTGTTCCATAGGAAATTTGTAGTCTGTGTAATTTTGTATTGAAATAGGTAGCAGTGCTTAAAAGTCAAAACTGAGTGTTAATGAAGATACTTTGTCAAGGAGTTGAACCACAGTGTTCCTTGGTTTGATTCCCAGACAGAGCAGTCCCTCATGCATGTCTCTTCCCTGTTTTTCATTGCTGTCTAGGAGACATACAAAAGGATCCAGATGATGAAAAGATTTAAAGCCTGAGGTCATCAATGACCAAAACTAAGAACTGAAGTTATAGTAATTCTAGTGCTGGGCAATGATTAAGTTCTTAATCCTGGTTAATCTCCCAAATGTTTTGTTTATTTGCAATTAATCATGGTTAAAAGTGCTGTCCTTCCCCAATTTAATGCACCCTGAACTCGTTATCGTTCAGGTTTTTCAGACTTTTCTTAACATGGGAGTGGACAAATGTGCTTACTTTCTTCAACTAGAGGTCTATTTAAAGCTTTCAACATGTCAAAATGACAACAACCATCTAGACCATTCTCCAACACCCCCCCCCCCATAAGTACTGAAGAAATACTGTACATGTGAGAACAACCAGAGACCACTTCAGCAAAGCCACACCAGCAAACATCCCACCAGTTGCATCTCTTACCTCCCCCTTCGATGTGAGCTCCAGTAGTAGACGGTCCAGTCCATTCTCCAGAGAGGGAATACCCATGAATAGAAGTGATGGAGGTGGCACTTGCCGGGAGTCAGCCAGCCCCTAGCTTAGCCTTTAGCCTAGTTGTCAGTCCCTTTCATGTCTGCTTTTCACGGCAAATATGCCCTTCGCTGCTTGGATTGCAGAGCAGCAATCAAGCAAGCAAACTTCAGAACCGCTAGCTGTTGGGTCCTGCAGCAGCGGAAAATCATATTGCTAGGGGCCCATACAGCCCCCCATCTTCTTGCAGTGGCATACCAGAAACAGTAACATGTTTTGAGAGTTTGATTGTGCATTGATATGGTCCACATATCCACATATTATGACAGCAATACTCCAGCAACCTGATTTGAACACCCAGATTTAAATAAAATGAGTTGTCTGTGGAATGAATTGGGCTTTATCTACGTATTTAGAGTTGTGCCATAGACTGACCAGAAACAATGCCTGTGTTGCTAAAGTTCCACTTTTTTGTTCTGCCACGATTAAACGTGATTTTAAAAATTGTTCACTATCAACGGGGGCATTGTGTTTTCAAGCGATAATGCAATAACTTGCCCAGCACTAATTCCTTCAAATAATTTAATTTAAATTTAATTAACTAGTGCATTGCCCATAGGACGCAAGTATCCCTGTCTGAAACGGGTATGGGTGGTTCCTCTCCTGGGGCAAGCTGACTGTTGGACTGTATATAATATGCATGGTGATGGAAAAGCGGGACAGCCGGTGTGTTATTTAGTTCTGTTAATGGGATTATTTTGTGTTTTATATTTTTTTAGGAACATGGCAGCTTTTGTTTAGTGAGACTGTTTATTTAGTGTAGACGACAGAATAATCCGTCTTGCCGTGTGGGGGTGGGACGGTAGTCCACCTGTTCCCTCCTAGTTTTAGTTGTTTTGAATGGATGTGATAGGCCTTTTAGGTATTTCTTTTAAGTTTTTTTAGTGCATGATTTGGGTTCCAAATTGGGGAGGGTTTCGATTGTATGCGTGTGTTTTGGACCATTTTTGAGGGGGGTGGGAAAGTGTTGTGTTAGGTTTTGGGGACATGTTATTGTGTGACACAGGTGGTGGCTCCGCCTTTCCGGTTCCGCCACCACCCGGGGTATAAGAGGGCTGTGAGGGAGAGGGGCGGTCTCTTGGCCTCCTCTCCGCCTGACGGATGCATTTGTATTGTGAGAGAGAGTCATAAATAAATCTGTGTCCAGTTCAACACTCGGTCTGATCCTTGGCTTCCACTACCGACATAACACCACCCACTGTTTGTTGAGGATGATAACTGCAGTGCAATCATGCACTTTCACATCAGTGTCCAAAACACCAGAAAAGTCTTTGATAACACCAGGAAAAGTCGTTGGATTTGTCACTAGTCGCCTTTGACAAAAAATGTCGTTGGGGGGGCTGAAAAATCGCCAGATTCAACAACAAAATTGCCATGTTTGCAACATTGCGGGCGCCGGGCGGGCGGGGCGCTTCCGCACAGATGACAGTCACGCGCATTGTTCGTGTGGACGTTTGTGGAGCGTTTCTTTTATATTTAATTTTTCTTAAATAAATACAATATCACAGGCGCAGTGGCATACTTCCTTAGGGTGGTGGGCCATCACACAGAAATGTCATCAGAGGAAACCCTGGAATATTAATTACAGAATACCTAATTAATGAAAATGAATGGGACATCCAATATTAGCGACTGTTTCAGATCCCTTGTTTATTTTTTTTTTGTCAGATCACTTATTTGTGTGATATTTTATCAGTTATTCAAGATAATATTGTATCTTGCACTTTGGGGAATGGGAGTTGTTCAGTCATCATTATAATTATTTTAGTTAATATCACTGTTCAGTGATGGAGTTAAGAGTAATACTGAATTTCTTCTGTGTATCGTCAATAAACTCATGCATCGACCCATCGTAGTGCATTGGTCTATGTTATGTCCATAACTGAGTTAAAGCAAGCACACGGTTGCTGCATTTTTACAGAGCTTTAGTACATTCAGAGTTGAGTACATATACAGGCTTACGGCACACGCCCCGCTGACCAGGTGGCTCCACGACGAAAGAGACAGCCTCTTCTGCCCACACCTTTATACCATGGGCAGCGTCACCACCGGAAACCGGCAGTAGCCACCCCAGTCTAGCCCATGACCAACCCAGCCTCCATCTTACTAATACAGCCTATTTACATACACAACATTCTTCCCCCCCCCTTCAAAAAAAAGGCCAAGTGCACAGATAGGTCCCCCCCCAAATTTGCTCCCTGACTCACACACTAAAACAAAACAATTACAAAGACAAACAAACAACCTATCCATGCACACAAGCAACTCGGGGGCCAGGTAGACTACCAGCACCCCCACACGGCTGGGTGGATTATTCTGCCCCAAACACAGAACAAAGCCGTGTAACTAAGAAAACAAAATCAAAATAATCCCAGAACAGCTCCACACAAAATACACAATCACAAAACAAATACTAGCTACTGGCAGCACCCCCCCCCCCAACACACACACCCCCACGCTGGGCACATTCCAAAATGTTGGGTATGTAAATACTCAATTATGATCAATTTACATGGGCTAAACACATCCCACCACCCCAAAATCGGGCATATAAAATATTATTTCAATAAATTTCCCCTCAAAATTAGCGAAATCACATAATTTGCACAAAGAGCCCCTCAGGTCAAAATCCTAAAAATAAACACCACAATTATAATACAAAACTTCCCCCACATAGTGCTCATACTCTTCTCTTTTCTCTTTTTTTTTTTTTTTTGAATTAAACAGGGTACCAAACCAGCAGCAGACAAATGTAAACAAGAAAATAAAACACAACCGGACTGAGAAGAAAAGACACAGACAAAATTAACACAATTCTCTCAGTCCTCAGGCGGGTCTTTCTCCCGATGCTTCCATCTCTTGACCTCAGGGCTCCCACCGTGCCGTCTTGTCTCCTCCACCCTGCGCAGCTCATTCGGATGCCTCCAGGTCTGGTCAGACAAGCATAGAAACCCGTCGCTCCGAACGGCCTCCACTCGAAGCCGCCTCCTCCTGTCGCGCCGCTCACGCGAGCCGTGTTCACCTCTCATCCAGGCCTCAACCCTAGGCCGCACCAAATCGCCGACCTGCAGGGAAGCCCACGGCCTCATCCTCCAATGACGTTGGGTCTAACTGGTCTCCACCAGCGGTCCGGTCGACTCCCGGGCCCAGTCCATGTTTTTCATGGCTGACCGTCTTCCCGAGCAATGAGACAATTTGCTCTCTGGTCCTGCCCTTTCCGGATCCAGCGTTGGCGCCTTGTCCTTACAGGCAGCCTGTGAGGTCCCGTCGTGCCATTCCACACCCCCAGTTTGGGCGTCAAACAGACCGGCATCGGGTCCAACCCACGGCATCCTCGCGTAGCACCGAATGTGCTCTCCTTCTTGACACGTGTCCAACCAGTCTGATTCCCTCATCTCCACGCCATCCATCTGCGGAGTCGGCCGGCTCCACAGTCCACAGCCCGACCACTCCTCACCCGACACGTTGGTGATCGAAAAACCCAGGCTATAAAATAGGTTACACCCCATGATGTTAACCCCCGCAGCGGTGACATGGATGCGGGCTCAGGGCACCACAACTGATGCGTAACAAGCTTCTACCTCCATAAAGCCCACCACAGCCAGCCTATTCAGTCCATAGCCATAATAGTCTCTCTCAGGTTGTTTAATCTCTCAGTGGGGAAACAAACAGTTCACAGTCGTCATGTTCAACACTGAGAAAACAGCAACTGTGTCAACCAACAGCGGAACCACGACACCGCTGAGCATGACATCGCAGCCGATCCTCCCCGTAGTCACTGGGGAGACTGTATGCACGATGGTCGGAGACTTCTGTGCAGCACCTGGGTATCTCCTACGGCTCCTGCATACAAAGTTGGCGCACGTCCTGGCGAAGTGGTCCCACAGACCGCACTTGCCACATTGCTTTCCCCTCGCTGGGCACACACTGGCTTTATAGCGGTGAACAGGGAACCCACACCCATAACAACAAGGTGTACCAGGGACAGACCGTATCTTCACCACTGTGGTATGCGAGTCACCTCTGGTGTCACTGTCATTAGGGTCCCAACTCGGTGCCCTCACGCGAGCATCATCTTCACTCCAAAGAGCCTCTTCAGGCAGGCCCCTCGCAATGATCTCCGCTGCCTCAAAACGCTGGGTGAGCTCAACAGCTGTGGTCAACGTCAACTCTCCTGGAAACTCCAACAACCTGGACCGGACCGCTTCACTACGAACGTGTTCCGCCAGTTGGTCCCGAATCATCTCCTCTTCCAGGCATCGAAACTCACACCCCCTCGCCAGCCTATGGAGCTCGGCGACAAACGTCGCCACCAGCTCCCCTAACCGCTGGCAGCGCTGTCAAAAATGGATGCGCCAGACCGTGACGCTCTCATCAGTGCGAAAATGGCACGCCATTAATTCCACCATGCCGTCGAAACTGTCAGCCCCACCCAGACTGTCCAACACTCTCCGCCCCTCAGCGCCCAACTTATGGATTAACACTGACCTCGCACGGAGCCTCTCACGCTCACCGAGGTCCAAGACCACGAGGTAGATGGTAAAAGACGAGAACTAACAAGGCCATGGCACGGGCAGCATGGCCAGCACCTCCAAAAACGGCCGAAGTTCAGAAACAAAATTATCCATTCTCACTTTTACCTCGTCGCCAAATGCTATGTCCATAACTGCGTTAAAGCAAGCACACGGTTGCTGCAGTTTTACAGAGCTTTATTAAATTCAGAGTTGAGTACATATACAGGCTTACGGCACATGCCCCACTGACCAGGTGGCTCCACGACGAAAGAGACAGGACCTCTTCCGCCCACACCTTTATACCATGGGCGGCATCACCACCGGAAACCGGCAGTAGCCATCCCGGTCTAGCCCATGACCAACCCGGCCTCCATCTTGTTAATACAGCCTATTTACATACACAACACTATAGTTTAGCAATTTTTTGTTATTAAAAGGTTTTTTAAAACTGCAGTCAACCATATTAACTACAAAACACCCAACATTATTATACACAGCAGAAAGAACAGTTTGATTGCAACCGTTGCATCAGTGTTGCCCATTTGTCAGTAAATATTTAACTAAAAATTATTTATTTTGTTATTTGGGCATTTTTCTGTTCTGCGTTTGGTCGTTAAGTCATTCTGGCTATTCTGCTCCACAATCATGGCGGTATTATTATTAAGTTTTTAATTTTTAGATACTCGCGCAGGAGGGGAGACTCGTGGTCCTGCAAAGTACAGTGGTTTCACACAGGTTAAGCAGCAGCAGGGACTCCTGTCTACCACTGACTGGGCAGGCTCGGTGTGCCTCCCTGCGAAGGACCCTGGTCCACCCGGTCGGACCGCTGCTTCTCACAACATGTTCTGTGTTGGATACACCAGTGTTCTTTGTCAGACCCGGGTCGCTGCTGACGCTCTACCCAGTCTGCTCACACGCCATATGTCCTCCACATATGCCAAATTATCCTTTAGACCTACACAATCACAACAACTTTATGGTTTAATTTTTTAAGCATTAAATCTTCAGTATTATCTTTTTCTAGTCAAATTTGTCACTTTTGGCTTCCTTGTTTCGCTCACTGAGTGCTGTGGTTACTGATGCCATGATGCTGTGTATTATCCAATCAGTACGGAGTCAATCCGAAACCCCGCCCACACTTCTAGAAGCAAAGAGTATGAGGAAACACAGCAGTGGCTAGACTTTTATTGATAAAAATTACATATTTTGACTGAACAACTCCATACTCGGGGATGCACACCTTCATAACCTCAGCAAAGCACTTATAAAAATCTTAGGTCAGTCTGATGAATGGTTCGAGAGATGTGCGTTGAACAGACAGACACACATACACATAGACAGAGATTCCTTGTATTTATAGACAGATTTAGACCAAGGGAAACTAACTCCACTAATTTCATAATAATTTAAAGTAACGTAATCTTGATATAGGATTGTTTTTGTGTTTATTGAGATCAGTGAACAGCAATTGCAAAGACTTGGATATTTCAAGTATATACGTAAGAATTCACATTCTAAGATATTTTCTAATATCATGTAAGTAAAACACAGAATCAGCATCCATTCAAAGAGGTAAAGGCATTGTATTATATGTGTAGGCATGACACTTTTATTGCTTTACTTATGGTGAACCAGTTTCAAAAAGAATGGAACAAGTTTTGGATTCATTAGCAGGTAATCGGTTATGTCTGAGTCCCGAAGTGTTTTTTGGGAGATTTAAATCCACAAAAACACCATTATAAGTCAACTTTTTCAATGGGACTTTGTGTTTTTCTTAAGTTACAGATAAATCAGCTTTTCTATCTACGAGTTAAGACAATATGATGTATCTAATAATGTGATCATCTGCCAGATAATGCCATGGTAGTGTTTTGAGCTCAGTGTTACCCAATTCTTGATCCTCATGGAAGGGACTATCCATTCAGTAATGCTTTAAAGATGAAGTATGTTTTATTTATATGTTTTTAAAGTCTTAAGTCCAGAGTCTTTCTACTCTTGTGTTTTTAGGTGGTTCTGGATGTTTGCTGTGGTTCTGGTATTCTGTCTTCATTTGCTGTGCAGGCAGGAGCTTCTCGGGTGTACGCTGTAGAGTCCAGCCCCATGGTCGAGTATACTCAGGTCAGTGCGTCTGAATCCGCTATTCTGCACTTTTATCGGTGTGTGAATCCAGCTGTGTGTACAGATTTGAAGACTGAAACATTTGAGCCTTTACAAGCAGGACTGGAACCTTTTGAGTTTAGAGAGTAAAGCTGTGTGGGTTTTGGCTTTGCTAAAAGCCTGACTTCAAACTAAAGCCATGATAGTACCTCCCCACACACAGAGTGCATACATCACATGCAGAGCGTGGCATTCTGGGGAGTTAATGGGTTGCAACAGCATCTGGAACTGAGTGTAGTCGGATTGGGGCTGCAAGCTTTGACCAAATTCTGGGAATACAGCAGACGCTTATTCCTGATTTAAACCTTTTCTTAAAAAAAAAATAATACAGTAATTCACACTCACATGATCACCTACAACCAGCTGCTTTTTCAGCAAAGCAGGGTAAGTAAGTGAGCAACTTCAACTTGGATAAAAAAAAAAAAGATTTTTGATTTTAATAAGCTGTAAATCACAATCATCAAAGTTAAAACAACAAAAGCTATGAAATATTTCTCTTCATGCGTAAAGAATATAAAATACATTTAAGCAATAATACATGAGAGGGAGTACAGTATCAGTGAATACTAATGCAGCAATTCGGTCCACAGTGATACATTTATGATACCACATGACCTTGCTTTAATACAACAGTTCCACATGCACAGTTTATTAAATGACAGCAATACAGGAAAAACATTCTGATTTTTGTTTGCTTATCCTGTTATTTTGCTCCGCAAAGAAAAGTAGTTCCTTCCAAATGGACCTAGTTAACTGAGCCCCTCAATGACCATAATATAGAAAAAAATAGGACTATTGTGGAAATGTGAAAATGACAAGGCAGAGTTTATCTCACGAGTCAGGTTTATTCACATCTTCCAACATCAGCAAAGCAGAAAGAGGAAAAAACACAGACATTCGTCCTTTATATATCCAGGACCTTCAAAGCTCACAGTCACATTGCATTTAATCACAAGTAACAATGCATCTTCTCTTAAATCCTATAACATCCTCCTCATAGTCTCTGGCAGACCAGGAAATCCCCCAAGGCCGTCTCTTGCATACCAAAGACTAAATTTTCACATCCTCCTGTTAACTCCGAGGAGACCCAGTTCTTTGTTCTACTCTGAGATGTGAAGCTTAAAGTGATACATATGTGTCCCACATGACCCCCCCCCCCAAACATCTAAGATGGAACAACAGAATAACAGTCTGCATGTCATGATAAAATCATTACACATTAACCCACGTCCTGCTTGGGCCTCAGTCTCCTCCCGTATCTGCTGTAAGCGGGCTTCGCCACTTCTGCGGCGCCATCCTGCTGGGGAGCTGCTGTCTGGGGGTGAGAACTGTTTGTCACTCTCTGTGGGTGTTCTGGGGAATGTCCCCGAGGGGGTCTGCTGCGCCGAGGAGCCCTGGCCAACAGCACATCCTCGTCCGCCACCACAAAGGTGGGTTTGAGCCTGTTAATGCCAATCTTTTCCTTCCTGCCCCCCAAATCTAGCAAAAAATGCTTGTCCCCTGTTTCCAGCACTCTAAATGGTCCATCATAAGGTGGTCGCAGCGGTGGGTGATGGGCATCGTGTCTGACAAAAACAAACTCCGCGTTTTTCAAAGCCTTAGGCACAAAAACGCGCGGAAAACTGTGGTGAACGGGGCCAGGCAGCGTGCCCAATTCCGTGCCACGCTGCAACCGCTGAGACGGGGAGCTATCTGGCGCAGGATTATCTGGGAGAAACTCCCCGGGCAGCCGAAGTGGCTGCGCAAAAACTAACTCAGCCGGGGAGGCTTCTAAGTCCTCTTTAGGTGCAGAACGCAACCCCAATAAAACCTACGGTAGCCTGTCTACCCAATTTGCATCCGTCAGCGACGCTCTGAGAGCCGCTTTCAATGACCTATGAAAACGTTCGCATAAACCATCATTAGCCTGCGGATTGTACGTGGTTGTGCGGTGGATCGTTACCCCCAGGCTGCGGGCCATTGCTGACCAAAGTTTGGAAACAAACTGAGGACCTCTGTCAGACGTACTGTCCGACGGGACTCCAAAGCGCGCTACCCATGCTGTTAAAAATGCGCGCGTCACCTCTTCGGCTGTGGTTGACGCCAGTGGGACCACTTCCGGCCAGCACGTGGTGCGGTCCACCATTGTCAGAAGGTGTGTGCACCCCTGTGACGGCGGGAGGGGGCCTACGAGGTCCACGTGAACATGATCGAACCTCTTAGCCGGGATGTGAAACGGCTCCAAGGGAGCTCTCGTGTGTCTGTGTACCTTGGCTCGTTGACAAGCCATGCAGGCTTGTTTGCGCAGGCTCGGCTATACAAATTTCTCTCCTACCATTTTGACCGACGCGCACACTCCCGGGTGCGCCAGAGAATGAATAGAGTCAAAAACGTGGCGGCGCCACGCGGCCGGTACCACAGGACGCGGTCGCCCAGTAGAGACATCGCAGATTAGGGGGGGGCATACCGTCTTGCAGCACCCTGTTCTCCAGCCTTAACCCTGTTGGTCCAGACTGGAGCACGCGCACGTCCGCGTCGCTAACCTGATCCGCGGCCATGGCTGCATAATCTATCCCTACGCGGACTGGGGCCGCCACGGCACGCAAGAGACAGTCTGCCACTACATTCAGTTTACCCGCCACGTGCTGAATATCGGTAATAAACTCTGAGGTGGCGGCCAGCTGTCTTTGCTGCCGGCCTGACCACGGTTCTGAAACCTTGGCCATCGCGAATGTCAGCGGCTTGTGGTCAATGAACACGGTGAAACGGCGTCCCTCCAGCCAGAACTGGAAGTGGCGAATGGCCAAGTGGAGAGCTAACAACTCCCTGTCGAATGCGCTGTATTTTCGTTCACTATCGCGCAAAGTCCTGCTGAAAAAGGCAAGCGGCTGCGAAGCCCCGGCTACATGCTGCTCCACGACCGCCCCTATGGCCACATCTGACGCGTCAGTAGTGAGCGCTATGCGGGCCGTTGGGTCTGGATGTGCTAACAACGCAGCGTTTGCCAGGGCTGTTTTGACCTCCGAGAATGTTTGCTCTCGCTCTGGAGACCATTCGATCTTATTTGTGGGTTTTTGTTTTTTGAGTGCGGTATACAATGGTTGCATGAGCTGCGCTGCGCGGGGGAGGAAACGGTTATAAAAATTCACCTTTCCCAAAAACTCCTGTAACGCCTTGACCGTTTGTGGCTGGGGAAAATTTGCTACCGCGCGCACTTTGTCAGGCAACGGAACCGCTCCTTCTGGAGAGACGCGATGCCCCAAAAAATCAATCTGCGTCACCCAGAACTGACACTTCGCTGGGTTGATTATTAAACCGTGCTCTCCCAACCTCCGGAAAACTGCCGTGAGGTGGTTTTCGTGTTCGTCTTCGGACGCGCTGGCTACTAAGATGTCGTCCAGGTAGACGAATACAAAGTGGAGATCGCGCAACACCACGTCCATCATGCGTTGGAACGTCTGCACAGCACCTTTAAGCCCAAATGGCATGCGCAAAAACTCGAATAGACCAAACGGAGTTATTACCGCTGTTTTGGGTATGTCCTCAGTGCGCACTGGGACTTGGTGGTAACCACGGACCAAGTCTATCTTAGAAAAAACGCGCGCCCCCGCCAAATGAACGGAAAAATCTTGGATATGCGGGATTGGGTAGCGGTCGTGCGCTATGGCGTTGTTCAACCTGCGGAAATCTCCGCAAGGTCGCCACGAGCCGTCAGCTTTCGGGACCATGTGAAGCGGGGAAGCCCATGGGCTGTTCGAACGCCTGATGATGCCCAACCTTTCCAGGTTGGCGAACTCCTCGCGCGCTATGGTCAGTTTAGCTGAATCCAAGCGCCGAGCTTTTGCAAAAATGGGCGGTCCGGTGGTAGTAATAAAATGTTCCACCCTGTGTTTAGCGACGGCTGCTGAAAATGTGGGAACCGTGAGTGCTGGGATCTGAGTGAGCAGTGTGTGGAACTTACCGCTTGCAGCTGTGACGTTGGCTTGTGGTGTTGGCGGGGCCACTCGGGCTGTACAGGGAATAGAATAAAAAGAAAGTGCATTAACCAGGCGCCTGTTAGCAAGATCAACCAACAAACCATGTGAGCACAGAAAATCAGCCCCCAGCATATTGAAATTCACTGCAGCTATGACAAAAGTCCACTCAAATGTACGGCCGTGTAGGGACAGAAGCAGAGTCCTCTCACCAAAGGTCTTAATCTCCGAGCCGTTCTCTGCTGACACCCCGGGACCTCTGGAAACCGCCAGCCGGTCAGCGGAGGAAGGTGTGATGAAACTCAACTGGGAGTCTGTGTCCACGAGGAAATGCCTCCCCGAGCGCGCATCCTTCAAGTAGAGCAGCTTGTTCTCCTCCCCGAGGGCCGCAGCTGCTACCGACCCCCGGTCTTGGCGTTTCCCGAGCGCTTGAAGTGGCACGGTGGTATACATTTGCGTGCCTTCTCTGCAAAGCGGCGATGGTAGAAACAGAGGGTGTCTCCTCCGCGATCCTTGGCCCCCGCTGCCGCCGTCGTCGGTGGTTCTGCTACCGCTGTCTCTGGCCCCCCGCCATCTCCGGCCGTCGCGCCGAACTCGGTCGCTGCTGCGGTGGCTGCGCACTGTTTGCTGGCGTTGAGAATCCGGTGCGCCTCCTGGGCCAGCGCGCGGAAGTCCCGCTGGGCCAACAACGGCGAACTGGCCAGGGTCGCTCTCATGGCCGACGGTAGGGTCCTGAGGAAAATGTGGGTGAAGATGAAGTTGTCGTCGTCTGAGCCCCTCAACCTCAGCATGTTCTCCATCAGGTCATTGGGCGTGCCATCTCCCAAGTCGTTCAGAGCCAGGAGCCTCTCTGCTCTCTCCTCGACTGAGAGAGTGAAGCGCTGGATAAGCGCAGCCTTCAACCCACTGTATTTGTCGTTGGCCAGTGGCCACTCCAATAGGCTCTCCACATGCCGAGCCATGTGGTTGTCGAGCTTTGCAATCACATGGTAGAACTTCGTGTCATCTACCGTTATCCCCCGGAGGGCGAACTGTGCTTCGACCAAGTGGAACCAGGAGCGCGGGTTGTCCTGCCAAAAGTCCGGTAGCTGGTAACTGCATACGCTTGGCTGGGAGCTCCTGACTCGGCTGGCCCGGGGGAATTTCTTTCATCCATGATACGTCTTAGGGTCACCAGTGTGGAAATGTGAAAATGACAAGGCAGAGTTTATCTCACGAGTCAGGTTTATTCACATCTTCCAACATCAGCAAAGCAGAAAGAGAAAAAAACACAGACATTCGTCCTTTATATATCCAGGACCTTCAAAGCTCACAGTCAGATTGCATTTAATCACAAGTAACAATGCATCTTCTCTTAAATCCTATAACATCCTCCTCATAGTCTCTGGCAGACCAGGAAATCCCCCAAGGCCGTCTCTTGCGTACCAAAGACTAAATTTTCACATCCTCCTGTTAACTCCGAGGAGACCCAGTTCTTTGTTCTACTCTGAGATGTGAAGCTTAAAGTGATACATACAGTGGGGCAAAAAAGTATTTAGTCAGCCACCAACTGTGCAAGTTCTCCCACTTAAAAGATGAGAGAGGTCTCCAATTTTCATCATAGGTATACCTCAACTATGAGAGACAAAATGAGAAAAAAAAATCCAGAAAATCACAATGAAGGATTTTTAATGAATTAATTGGTAAATTCCTCGGTAAAATAAATATTTGGTCAATAACAAAAGTTCATCTCAATACTTTGTTATATACCCTCTGTTGGCAATGACAGAGGTCAAACGTTTTCTGTGAGTCTTCACAAGGTTTTCACACACTGTTGCTGGTATTTTGGCCCATTCCTCCATGCAGATCTCCTCTAGAGCAGTGATGTTTTGGGGCTATCGCTGGGCAACACGGACTTTCATCTCCCTCCAAAGATTTTCTATGGGGTTGAGATCTGGAGACTGGCTAGGCCACTCCAGGACCTTGAAATGCTTCTTACGAAGCCACTCCTTCATTGCCCGGGCGGTGTATTTGGGATCATTGTCATGCTGAAAGACCCAGCCACGTTTCATCTTCAATGCCCTTGCTGATGGAAGGAGGTTTTCACTCAAAATCTCACGATACATGGCCCCATTCATTCTTTCCTTTACACGGATCAGTCGTCCTGGTCCCTTTGCAGAAAAACAGCCCCAAAGTATGATGTTTCCACCCCCATGCTTCAAAGTAGGTATGGTGTTCTTTCTCCTCCAAACACGACAAGTTGAGTTTTTACCAAAAAGTTCTATTTTGGTTTCATCTGACCATATGGCATTCTCCCTATTCTCTTCTGGATCATCCAAATGCTCTCTAGCAAACTTCAGACGGGCCTGGACGTGTACTGGCTTAAGCAGGGGGACACGTCTGGCACTGCAGAATTTGAGTCCCTGGCGGCATAGTGTGTTACTGATGGTAGCCTTTGTTACTTTGGTCCCAGCTCTCTGCAGGTCATTCACTAGGTCCCCCCGTGTGGTTGTGTGATTTTTGCTCACCATTCTTGTGATCATTTTGACCCTACAGGGTGAGATCTTGCGTGGAGCTCCAGATCAAGGGAGATTATCAGTGGTCTTGTATGTCTTCCATTTTCTAATAATTGCTCCCGCAGTTGATTTCTTCACACCAAGCTGCTTACCTATTGCAGATTCAGTCTTCCCAGCCTGGTGCAGGTCTACAATTTTGTTTCTGGTGTCCTTTGACAGCTCTTTGGTCTTGGCCATAGTGGAGTTTGGAGTCTGACTGTTTGAGGTTGTGGACAGGTGTCTTTTATACTGATAATGAGTTCAAACAGGTGCCATTAATACAGGTAACGAGTGGAGGACAGAGGAGCCTCTTAAAGAAGAAGTTACATGTCTGTGAGAGCCAGTAATCTTGCTTGTTTGTAGGTGACCAAATACTTATTTTACCGAGGAATTTACCAATTAATTCATTAAAAATCCTTCAATGTGATTTTCTGGATTTTTTTTTCTCATTTTGTCTCTCATAGTTGAGGTATACCTATGATGAAAATTGGAGACCTCTCTCATCTTTTAAGTGGGAGAACTTGCACAATTGGTGGCTGACTAAATACTTTTTTGCCCCACTGTATGTGTCCCACACTATTGTCATTTCACACACATTGCAAAATTAAACACTGTCCAGTGCAGAAGTCAGTGTTTATAATACCTACGTCCACCTGTTGAGTAGGATTTGTGGGTCACCGTGACTGTGTTGGTGGCTGGTTAGTTTATTACTGATTTAGCTTTGGCACAATTTGCTTACTTTTCCTTGACATTTTTAGATGAAATAAAGAGTCTATCATCACAAAGTTGTTATGGTTGATTAATCGAGACAATAAATCCAGTTCTAGCTTGTCTGTTTTGTTGTAAATGGACGTGAAATATCTATGGCTGGAAGTTTACAAGGGCAGGACTTCGTGGTCACAGAGGTGTGATTTTTAGGACCGTCTCTTTTCAAACAGCACCTCACTGTGGAAATTAAAGTATCTGACACAGTATTACAATTCTCGCATATTATAAGAAGCCACTGATATTAATAACTATAATTTAAAGATTATTAGAACGTAGGTGAAGCAGAGTGATATATATTTAGTGAAATGTCCAAGTGCAATTATTGGGAAATATACAGTAGCAACTCTGTGAATCCCTGTTGTCCAATCAGATTTCTCAGTTTGCATTAATTATTGTATAATATGGATTTAAATTGGATTTAAATTATGAAATTTAATTATGATTTCTTTTTTCAATTAACCTGTATTATCTTAGTCCTTTTCCCATTGTGGGACTAATAAAGACTTATCTTATCTTATCTTATCTTATCTTATCTTAAAAGGTAAAACTCTGACACACCAGAAAAAAACTGCCTGAAATTTGAAAAAGTAAAAAACCCTTCCTCCTGCAGCCCCCCTTTTCTTGACATTTACTAGCATCAGATCACCTGCCTTACAAATTGCTATAAGATGACACTTGATTTGTTTTTCAATTTTAAATTTGAATCCATCTGCCTACTACGACTTGAGGCTGTCTGATGTAGTCAATTCATATAGTTCTGCCTCTTTCACAGATTTTGGTCCACAGTAACAATCAGTCTGAGCAGATCAGCGTCCTAGAGGGGGATGTGGAGCAGGTCAGCCTTCCTCATCTGGTGGACATCATCATCTCTGAGCCCATGGGTTACATATTGCTTAATAACAGCCTCATGAGGAGCTTTTTGTATGCCCGCAAATGGCTCAAACCCAATGGTAGGAACCTGGACAGATTTTGGTAATTATTTGTAGTCTTGGACCCAATTAACCATATTACTGGGCTCAAAGTTTTTTTGGGAGTTGACTGTGTGCCAGAAAATAATCACATATGCAGTGAAAGCAATATAGTAGCAGTCATGGTTCTATCAGCAAACTACTGTCCCCTCTCTTCCCAGGTCTGATGTTTCCCTCCTGTGGTGATATTCACGTGGCTCCCTTTAGTGACGAGCAGCTCTACTTTGAACACTACGCACGAGCCAGTTTTTGGTCTTTTACACACACACACACACACACACATACCGTGCTCTGACGCCAGTCAGCCATGTTTCCTTTTGGTTGTAAAATGCTCGGGCTCATTTCAGTCCTGACCCATACATACCAACACTAGTTAAATGATATGGGTTTGTACAGACCTACATCCTACACAGGCTGATGGCTTTAGCCGGTGGTCTGATCCAGAAGTAAATCTGTTTTAAAATTGTTTTTTATTTTTTTTTAAAGAATTTTCTCTTGTTCCAAGAAATGAAAACACTGAAACGTAATACAACACTCCCTGGATGTTAATATATTTGTCCACTTGATTCTACCTAGTCTATCAATCTACAGTGGTGTGAAAAAGTGTTTGCCCCCTTCCGGATTTTTCCTTTTTTTTGTACGCTACCGTTCAAAAGTTTGGGGTCACCCAGACAATTATTTTGTGTTTTCCATGAAAAGTCACACTTATTTACCACCATGAGTTGTAAAATGAATAGAAAATATGGTCAAGACATTGACAAGGTTAGAAATAATGATTTGGGTTTGAAATAATAATTTTTTCCTTCAAACTTTGCTTTCGTCAAAGAATCCTCCATTTGCAGCAATTACAGCATTGCAGACCTAACATGATTGCACAAGGGTTTTCTAATCATCCATTAGCCTTCTGACGCAATGAGCAAACACACTGTACCATTAGAACACTGGAGTGATAGTTGCTGGAAATGGGCCTCTATACACCTATGTAGATATTGCACCAAAAACCAGACATTTGCAGCTAGAATAGTCATTTACCACATTAGCAATGTATAGAGTGTATTTCTGATTAGTTTAAAAGTTATCTTCATTGAAAAAAAGTGCTTTTCTTTCAAAAATAAGGAAATTTCTAAGTGACCCCAAACTTTTGAACAGTAGTGTATGTCTGTCACACTTAAATGTTTCAGATCATCAAACAAATTTAAATATTAGACAAAAATAACACAAGTAAACACAAAATACAGCTTTTAAACAAAGGTGTTTATTATTAAGGGTAACAAAAAATTCCAAACCTACACAGCCCTGTGTGAAAAAGTGATCCCCCACTCCATGTTAAAACATAAATTAACTGTGGTTTATCACATCTTTGGAAAGCTGAATTCAATTTCTCTAGCCACACCCAGGCCTGAATACTGCCACACCTGTTCTCAATCAAGAAATCACTTAAATAGGACCTGTCTGACAAAGTGAGTAGACCAAAAGATCCTCAAAAGATAGACATCATGCTGCAATCCAAAGAAATTGAGGAACAAATGAGAAACAAAGTAATTGAGATCTATCAGTCTGGAAAAGGTGATAAAACCATTTCTAAAGCTTTGGGACTCCAGTGAACCACAGTGAGAGCCATTATCCACAAATGGTGAAAACATAGGACAGTGGTGAACCTTCCCAGGAGTAGCCGGCCAACCAAAATTACCTCAAGAGCGCAGAGACGACTGATCCAAGAGGTCACAAAAGACCCCACAACAACATCCAAAGAACTGCAGGCCTCACTTGATTCAGTTAAGGTCAGTGTTCATGACTCCACTATAAGAAAGACACTGGGCAAAAATGGCCTTCATGGCAGAGTTCCAAGATGAAAACCACTGTTGAGCAAAAAGAACATAAAGGCTCATCTCAGTTTTGCCAGAAAACATCTTGATGATCCCCAAGACTTTGGGGAAAATACTCTGTGGACTGATAAGACAAAAGTTGAACTTTTTGGAAGGTGTGTGTCCCATTACATCCAGCGGAAAAGAAACACAGCATTTCAGAAAAGGAACCTCATACCATCAGTAAAATATGGTGGTGATAGTGTGATGGTCTGGGGCTGTTTTGCTGCTACAGGACCTGGAAGACTTGCTGTGGTAAATGGAATCACGAATTCTGCTGTCTACCAAAAAATCCTGAAGAAGAATGTCCGGCCATCTGTTGGTGACCTCAAACTAAAGTGCACTTAGGTTCTGCAGCAGGACAATGATCCAAAACACACCAGCAAGTCCACCTCTGAATGGCTTAAGAAAAACAAAATGAAGATTTTGAAGTGGCCTAGTCAAAGTTCTGACCTGAATCTGATTGAGATGCTGTGGCATGACCTTTAAAAGGCAGTTCATGCTCGAAAACCCTCCAATGTGGCTGAATTACAACAATTCTGCAAAGATGAGTGGGCCAAAATTCCTCCACGGCGCTGTAAAAGACTCATTACCAGTTATCGCAAACGCTTGATTGCAGTTGTTGCTGTTAAGGGTGGCCCAACCAGTTATTAGGTTTAGGGGGCAAACACTTTTCACACAGGGCCATGTAGATTTGGATTTTTTCCCTTAATAATAAAAAAAACACCTTCATTTAAAAACTGCATTTTGTGTTTACTTGTGTTATCTTTGTCTAATATTTAAATTTGTTTGATGATCTGAAACATTTAAGTGTGACAAACATACTAAAAAATGAGAAATCAGGAAAGGGGCAAACACTTTTTCACACCACTGTATGTTGATAGACTAAGTAGTATTTTCTTAACCTGTAAACCACTGTAACTACTACAGAAATCTTATAATGAAAGGAATTCATCACTTTTTTTCAGTGTTATTATTTTTCAGTGTACTGGTATTCTTCTCAGCATCTGAACGTATCTTGATTTTTGAGAACATTCAGGCAGGACTTACATGAGATGAGTGAGATTAAACAAAAGAAGTTCGGCAGACCTCATAGAGCAGTGCTATATTATTATCCACTGAGAAGTAATTTAGTAAATCTGACAATTTCATTGAGGTTCACTCTACACCTGCTTATATCGCTATTTTAACATGAATATTACAAACATGGTTAGCAATAAGTTGCATGTAACTACAGTCATTTTACTTCAGTTGTTAGAGTACTTTATTATTTTACATTATTACATGCATTAAATTATATCATGAATTAAGAAGTGAAATGTTGCACATTATCCTGGAGCTTATGTTTTTAAGATGACTGGTTTGCTTAATTTATATGATGTAGTTTAGATCAATGTTTTCAACGTTTTTTGAGCCACAGACAGTAGATTTTTTAC
The DNA here is from genome assembly GCA_020510985.1 of Pholidichthys leucotaenia. Lineage (NCBI taxonomy): Eukaryota > Metazoa > Chordata > Actinopteri > Cichliformes > Pholidichthyidae > Pholidichthys > Pholidichthys leucotaenia. The sequence goes on from CM035845.1 coordinate 292,320,917, forward strand.
ACTGAAAAAATCCCACTTCACACCACCAACCAAAAATGTTGCAAAGTGACACACTGTAGCCTATTACAGCATACAGCATGTCATGACAATTTGGTCTTGTAATTTGTTTATACTCACTCAGTGTGAAACACAGCGCAGTTGCATTCACAGCCAATGGAAAGTTGAAGACACGAAGGAACCTGCTCTGGGCAATGTGAACACACGAACCCATGTCGATGTGAGCCGGACCCTGCTCAACTCAGCCAAAAAAATCTGCTTGATGTCTGGTCATGACAGCCACCCAGTGTTGAGACTCCACTCTCACAGTATATTCCATATGCCGTAGGACGGAGCACCAACACACACACATTCGGCTGCTATTTATTTGGGGTCTCAGAATGCCCTTCCTGATGCAACTCTCCCCATTTGCCCAGGCTTGGGCCGGCACAGGGAGTCCACTGGTTTTGTGCCTCCTCCTGTGTCTGGGAAAAGAGTGAGTGAGCACCAACAACGGAGAACAAGTTAGTTTGAAAATGAGACCCACCACCACCTGAGTTCAGCGGCCGAGGTTTGTGTCCACACACACGACGTCCTGCCGGGCCGCCACTGAGAGCCGGTGGCCCATGAAACTGGGCATGAGCCCAGCCCCCTGCCTCTGTTTCCTCGACACACCAGGATGTGTTCTCTAGAGGAGGTAGCGGCATCCCTCTAGCCGTGCACCCTTCCGGACAGCGCCATGGCCAGAAGCCATGAAGGCGGTCCCACCATGTCGCGGGGCGAACCCCTGCATGCCTGTCTCAACTCCAGCAGCAGTGCCTGGTCTGAACACACCTTGAATCTTGGAAATTGTTTTGACCAATTGAGTGAAATTAGACAATTTCTTGAGGCACAGCTGGTGATCTCTCATAGCACACTGGTTGAAAATCATTGGTATAGATAACTGATTTAGCTTCATTGGCTTCATTCACTCCATTTCTGACAAGTACTCGGACACGCAGTCCTTCTCAAGTGAATGTGGCTCCAGTTCACTAAAATTTTGCAGCATAAAGAACATTTTAAAACTAAAGCTTTAATGACGCCTCATTGTCAAATATAGCTCAGACTCCATTTATTTCAAAGAATGACCGCAGGTTGGATTTCTTGCCAATGCAGCTGAGGCATGACATGTAATGTGTGTCAATGGACTGAATGGGGATGTAGTTTACTTAGCAACCACAAGATGTCCCCAGACCTTTAATTCAGAAGTGCTCCTCACTTAGAAATAATAAATAACAAAAAATGATCGATTCAATAAAGTAACTCTAGTCAGTGTGCACACTGAAAAATCAATTTAATAAAAAGCTTACAAAATTTTTAAAACTACTGTAAACTAAACTGACTGAACTTTAAATCATATAAAGAAAATTTGACATTTTATTGTGTACATATACCTTCATAATAGTGTTATGCCTATTGTCTCCCTAATATAAGCCTCAGCTTCAGCCTACACCCTTTTCGGTTTCTTATTGTTATATTTTCTTTTATCTTTTATTATGGATTATAAACCAAATAAAGTATAAATACAAAATAAATAAAGTATGCTACTGTGAAATATTTGACTCTTAATTACATAACAATGGGAGGAAAGCTAAATGGCTGTCCATTTATATCCCCAGGCAACAAAGAAGCTTCTACGGCGTGAACCTTAGTGCTCTTCATAGCGCTGCAGTGGATGAGTTTTTCAGACAGCCTATAGTGGTGAGGTTCTTCGCTGCATGTGACCTAGCTCTTGTCCAAGATCACTATCTTATAGCAATTTTTCAGAGTACAGTTGCTTCGTTCAATTGTTACAAACATGATAAGTTATAATTCTGTGAAAAAAGCAACACTGTCTTATGGGCAGTCAGTGATCCAGCGACACTAATAATTCCATATTTTTAATAAAAAGTGTCAACAATTTAGAAGAAAACCCCTAAATCAATTAGTGAAAAGATAAAATGAGTTAAAGAGTTATTTTTTGTATTGTTTGTACAAATTCTGAGCATGCAATTTAGATTTGTTTGAAGAATGATGTGAGCCAAGTCCAAAAGACCTACAGAGTTTCTATACTTGTTCTATTCTCAGGACACATTTGATGTTCAGATCCTGATGGCCCAGTCTGTAAAGCACTGCATCAACTTCGTGAAGGCTGAAGAGGAGGATTTACTCAGGTTACTACACTGTCATCATCAGCACACATCACATTTCATTACTTAACTTTATGATAGAGCCTGCATCCCTTTAGACAGCATTATGTTCTAAATGGTCAGGTGTAAGCAGATGACGTAATAATAACATTTTGCCTTAGAAAACACCAAATCATAATAGAAAAACATCCCATTTGCTAGGGTTAACCAGGTTTCATTCTAGTATGCTTTACATGTGCTTACAGTGATTAGTGAAGGTGCAAAAGTAAAACTGTTCTTACAGAGTGGAGATCCCCTTTGTGTTCACGCTGCTCCAGTCTGGTCTGGTCCATGGACTTGCCTTCTGGTTTGATGTGGCTTTTCAGGGATCCAAGTTAGTAACGAATGATTTTCTTCTAATAGGTGTCTAGTATTGCAGGGTGACAACATAATGTGTGTGTTTGTATGTATAGGTCTACAGTGTGGCTCTCCACAGCTCCCACCGAGCCCCTAACCCACTGGTCTCAGGTCAGGTGTTTGCTTCAGACACCACTGTTTGCTAAGCTGGGACAGACTCTGTCTGGAAAGGTCCTCCTGACTGCTAACAACAGGTACACACCTGTGGTCTCCTAGAATAGAGGGTATATGAATGATGTCATGGAATAGAACTCATGCAGTTACAAAACACTGAGTGGCAAAAATGAGTGGCAGCATCAGGGTGTATGCAGCAAAACACAAAAAAACACAGTATTCAGTCACAGCGGTACACAAGAGTGCCTGTTTAATTTTGCAGAAAATTTCCTTCTGTTATTCTAGCTTGTATTCACAAAAAAGACTCAGAACCAGTCCCTCACTTATGTAAACAGTGTAGTGTTAACATCTAAACCAGTAAACACACTGTGTGCATTGCTGTGACTGAATATTGTGTGGTTCTTATGTTTTGGTGCATACAAACTAAAGCTGCTACTCCTTTTAGTCTGGGAGCAGATATCCCATCACACTCCTATGTTCCAGTCAAACATATTCTGTCCATATTATATAGTCATGTGAAAAAATTAGGACACCCCTTTAAATATTTAGTTCTTTATTAAGAAATGTTCACATATCTATGTCTAACCTTGTTGTTTTTATTTGCATTTTTTAACATTTATTTTAGCCATTGTAAGTGGGAATGAATGTGGGGGGGTCTCCTAAAAAAGATGGGGGGTGTCCTAATTTATTCCTCACTATTTGTTTAGAATTATATTTTACAGAAAATTTGAAAGAAGTCTTTAATTCATTTTTAATTGTTTGGTTGTATTATGTGAATCTCCTAGTATTTTTAACATTGATATTAAATATCCATATGTCCAAATATGCTAAAAAAAAACACACACGCTTATACAGGGTGTCCTAATTTTTTCGCATGACTGTATCTTTAAATTAAACTTCATTATGAATATATGCCAATGTCTTATGATACGTGTTGTGAGTTGGATGATTCCTCTACTGCTGTGGATTTGTTACAAATGGCAACATGGTGCTGCAGTCGTTTGCACTGTCAAATCACATTTTGCTAAACTTACTGGTTAAAGTTTCCTGGTTATCCTGAGCCTTTCTGTATTAAATTTTCATATTCCCCTTGACTCTGTGGGTTTCCTCCCACAGCCCAAACCTATGCATGTTAACTGATTCTAAATTCATTATGCCTCGGTGAAACAGAGAGGCATACGGTAATCAGTTAATACGTCTGTGTGTGTGGTTGTATCTGTCCGTCCATCCGTCCGTCTGTCTGTCTGTTACCAGCTTTTCAGCTCACCCAGTCAAAATTAAGTGCAACTAAAGGCTTGTATCATTGTTTGACCATATTTTCTTGACTTTTAATTTGCCAGACAGAATTTCGAAATAACACTTTGTTTTTGAAATAAACACAAATTTAACTCACCATTTCTGTCAGTTATGCAGCCAAAAAAAAAAAAAAAAAAAAGATATTGTAATAACTATCCCAGGCCAGTAGAGGTCGGCGTGCCACTATTTTACAGCCACCCATGCTACCATGCCACAGGCCACAGGTACCGAGACACAGCACCTTGATGCTTTCATTGTAGTTAGCATTCCAGCCATTTTCGCTAAAAACACCTAAAACTGTTTCGAACTACAAATGAACTTTCTTTATATTGATTTTTTTTTATGTCACAATTCCAATCCTCCATCTTTATTTGGGCTTGGGACCAGCAAAAGTGACTCAAAAGAGAAAAAAAAAAATATAGATTTACATCCAACCAGTGGCAGCTTTGCACATGCTTGATTCACTTGCAGTCTGGACATGGAGGCCGGACACTGGGCTGCCTGAGTGCTTTGGAATGGGGAAGGGTCCACAGCAACACCTGTTGCTGGCTGAGAAAAGTAAGAATGATACTTGCCTTCACGTCAGTCTCCAAAATCCAAAGTTTTTTGCAAGATTTTTTCATTGGCGCTCCACTTTAACATCCATTTATCATTTTTCATATTGCTTTATAATTAAAGGGTACCTGTAGTGAATTTTAATCAATAGCTATTTCAAAGGCTCAAATATGATACTAGTGATTCCGTCCGGTAATTTTGGTCATGATTCCTTCTCAAATACGGACGAGTTTCAAGTCACTGCTCTGTCAGTCAGTCAAGGTCAAGGACATGTTGCCTCCTCCATGGGCTGTTTCAGCACCGGTGGTGGCACACAGTCATTGCTTTGTGCGATTGACTGGGCTGCAGTATAGCAGTCAACAAAGTTTTAACATCAGAATTTTATGTAATTTTGTTACAACCATGTCCAAGTAAATCAACCTGCATATAATTTAATGAAATAAAATTCTAGCATATCAAGATTTACAACATGTTCTGAAGTTACTTGACTGGGAACTTGCCTGTTCATCAGGTCCCCTTCAGCTGCCGATCCCTGGAGGTACTTCATGATCATGCCGTCAATGAAGGCCATTTCCAAGGACAGCTTGTACATTATATAGTTGTGCAGATTTTGTGCTGTTTTCAACTCGGATCTCGACCCGCTGAGCATCTGCTGAACACATTTACTTGTCCGCAGTAAACACGTTTACTCGTCTGCGGCAAAACCAGAATCAACAAGTGTATGTCACTTCCGGCCGGCAATGGCTACTCACCCTTTGGTTTTGACCGAGCGGTTTCCATAGGATAAAATTATTCAGTATACTGACTCTAGGGGGTTATTTTTACTGAATAAGCACATTTTTGGTTTATAAGTAATACCTAACGCACAGTTAATGCTGTTATATTGACCAGTACTGGTTTCCTTTAATTATGTACAGTTATGATGCATTTTAATACAACAATTGGCAGCAGAACCCCAACTTGGTTATATTTTGTATGCAAACATGCTATATTCTGTTAAGATAAGATAAGATAAGATAAGATAAGATAAGATAAGCCAAGCCAAGCCTTTATTAGTCCCACAATGGGGAAATTCCAGGATTGCAGCAGCACTTAGATTCCTTTATTAGTCACACAGTGGGGAAATTACAGGGCATCCACATGAGTGGATGAGGCAGCCACTGGTGCGGCGCCCAACCCTTAGCACACATAATACCAGTCCCAAAGAAGCCCGTCCCATCCAGCTACAACGATTACTTGCCTGTAGCACTGACCACCATCATAATGAAGTGCTTTAAGCGGCTGGTTATGCAGAACATCAAGTTCATCCTCCTTCCCTCCCACAATCCATCTCAGTTTGCATACAGGTCAAACAGATCCAAAGAATATGCCATCACTGCTGCTCTCCATCCAGCCCTCACCCACTTGGACTCAAAGAACTATGTGCGAATGATGTTCTTGGACTTCAGTTCAGCATTCAAAATAATCATCCCCCAGCACCTAACACAAAAACTCAGACACTTGGGTCTCAAAACCTCTCTCTGTAACTGGGTGCTGGACTTTCTCATAGGGAGGCCACAGAATGTGTGGGATTGCAGCAACACATCCAAGACCATCACAGTGAGCACAGGGGCCCCACAAGGGCACGTGCTCAGCCCGCTGCTCTTCACCCTGCTGACCCATGACTGCATACCAGCCTACAACACCAACCACATCACCAAGTTTGCAGATGACATGACAATGGTGGGCCTCATCAACAACAATCAGGAGGCCAACGACAGAAATGAAATGAGCCAACTGGTCCAGTGGTGTAAAGACAATAATCTCTTCCTTAACATGGGAAAAACCAAGGAGATTGTAGTTGACTTCAGGAGGGGGACACACACAGCATCCCCCTCTGATCATCAATGGAGCAGCTGTGGAGAGGGTGAGCAGCACCAAGTTCCTGGGCGTGCACATCTCTGAGGACCTCTCCTGGTCCAGCAACACCACATCACTGGCCAAGAAGGCTCAAACTCATCTCCATTTCCTCCACAAACTGAGGAGAGAACAAGTCCCAACCCCTATCATTTAGTACAGTGCATCCGGAAAGTATTCACAGCTCTTCACTTTTTCCACATTTTGTTATGTTAAAGCCTTATTCCAAAAGGGTTTAAAATTATTTTTTTTCCTCAAAATTCTACACACAATACCCCGTAATGACAACTTGAAAAAAAATTTTTTTAGATTTTTGCAAATTTATTAAAAATTAAAAAAAACTAAGAAATCACATGTAAATAAGTTTTCACAGCCTTTGCTCAATACTTTGCTGGTGCACCTTCAATAGCAATTACAGCCTCACGTCTTTTTGAATATGATGCCACAAGCTTGGCACACCTATCTTTGGGCAGTTTTGCCCTTTCTTTTTTGCAGCACCCCTCAAGCTTCATCAGGTTAGATAGGAAGCGTTGGTGCACAGCCATTTTCAGATCTCTCCAGAGATGTTCTATTGGATTGAAGTCTGGGCTCTGGCTGGGCCACTCAAGGACATTCACAGAGTTGTCCTGAAGCCACTCCTTTGATATCTTGGCTGTGTGCTTACTGTTGTTGTCCTGCTGAAAGATGAACCATCACCCCAGACTGAGGTCAAGAGCGCTCTGGAGCAGGTTTTCATTGAGGATGTCTCTGTAGATTGCTGCATTCATCTTTCTCTCTATCCTGACTAGTCTCCCAGTTCCTGCCGCTGAAAAACATCCCCACAGCATGATGCTGCCACCACCATGCTTCATTGTAGGGATGGTATTGGCCTGGTGATGAGTGGTGCCTGGTTTCCTCCAAATATGATGCCTGACAATCACGCCAAAGAGTTCAATTTTTGTCTCATCAGACAAGAGAATTTTGTTTCTCATGGTCTGAGAGTCCTTCAGGTGCCTTTTGGCAAACTCCAGGTAGGCTGCCATGTGCCTTTTACTAAGGAGTGGCTTCCATCTGGCCACTCTACCATACAGGCCTGATTGATGGACTGCTGCAGAGATTGTTGTCCTTCTAGAAGGTTCTCCTCACTCCACAGAGGAACACCGGAACTCTGACAGAGTGACCATCGGGTTCTTGGGCACCTCCCTGACTAAGGCCCTTCTTTCCCAATCGTTCAACTTAGACGTTTACGAATGATGGAGGCCACTGTGCTCATTGGGACGTTCAAAGCAGCAGAAATTTTTCTGTACCCTTCCCCAGATTTGTGCCTCGAGACAATCCTGTCTCGGAGGTCTACAGACAGTTCTTTTGACTTCATGCTTGGTTTGTGCTCTGACATGCACTGTCAACTGTGGGACCTTATATAGACAGGTATGTTCCTTTCCAAATCATGTCCAATCAACTGAATTTACCACAGGTGGACTCCAATTAAGCTGTAGAAACAACTTAAGGATGATCAGTGGAAATAGGATGCACCTGAGCTCAATTTTGAGCTTCATGGCAAAGGCTGTGAATACTTATGTACATGTGATTACTTAGTTTTTTTTATTTTTAATAAATTTGCAACAATCTTTGCTGCGCGGTGGGGCTGCCCTCACCTCAATTTTAATTGCATTTTAGACACAGGGCTTGGGGGGATGGGGGCCCCGCTGCCCATCACAGTGGCTAGCGGTGCTCCAATCACCATCCATCCATCCATCCATCTTTTCCGGAGGTCCGGGTCGCGGAGGCAGCAGTTCAAGCAGAGAAGCCCAGACTTCCCTCTCCCCAGCCACCTGCTCCAGCTCTTCAGAGGGGATACCAAGGCGTTTCCAGACCAGCTGGGAGACATAGTCTCTCCACCGAGTCCTGGGTCTGCCCCGGGGTCTCCTCCCAGTGGGACGTGCCTGAAACACCTCAAGTGGGAAGCGTCCAGGAGGCATCCTAATCAGATGCCCATACCACCTCAACTGACTCCTTTCAATGTGGAGGAGCAGCGGTTCTACTCTGAGCCTCTCCCGGATGACTGAGCTCCTCACCCTATCTCTGAGGGTGAGTCCAGCAATCCTATGGAGAAAGCTCATTTCAGCCGCTTGTATCCGCGATCTCGTTCTTTCGGTCATTACCCAAAGCTCGTGACCATAGGTGAGAGTAGGAACGTAGATTGACTGGTAAATCGACAACTTTGCCTTAGAACTAAGCTCCCTCTTCACCACAACAGACCGGTACAACGTCCGCATCACTGCAGATGCTGCTCCAATCCGTCTGTCGATCTCTCGCTCCATTCTCCCCTCACTCGTGAACAAGGCCCCAAGATACTTAAACTCCTTCACTTGGGGCAGGAGCCTGTCCCCAACCCGGAGAGGACAATCCACCTTTTTCCGGCTGAGGACCATGGACTCGGACTTGGAGATGCTGATTCTCATCCCAGCCGCTTCACACTCAGCGGCAAACCGTCCCAGCAAGAGCTGTAGGTCATTGCTGGATGAAGCCAACAGGACAACATCATCTGCAAACAACAGAGATGAGATCCTGTGATCACCAAGCATGACACCCTCCATTCCCTGGCTGCGTCTAGAAATCCTGTCCATAAAAATTATGAACAGGATCGGTGACAAAGGGCAGCCCTGGCGGAGTCCAACTCTCACTGGGAATGACTCCGACCGAGTGTTGGCAATACGAACCAAACTCTCACAACGGTCGTACAGAGACCGAATAGCTCGTAACAACAAGCCCGATACCCCATACTCCCGAAGCACCCCCCACAAAAATCCACGAGGGACACGGTCAAATGCCTTCTCCAAGTCCACAAAACACATGTAAACTGGTTGGGCAAACTCCCACGAACCCTCGAGAATTCTCGAGAGGGTAAAGAGCTGGTCCGATGTGCCACGGCCAGGACGAAAACCACATTGCTCCTCCTGAATCCGAGGTTCGACCAATGGCTGGACTCTCCTCTCCAGTACCTTGGCATAGACCTTCCCAGGGAGGCTGAGGAGTGTGATCCCTCTAAAGTTGGAGCACACCGTCCGGTCCCCTTTTTTAAAGAGAGGAACCACCACCCCGGTTTGCCATGCCAAAGGCACTGCCCCCAACCTCCACGCAATGTTGCAGAGGCGTGTCAACCATGACAACCCAACAACATCTAGGGCCTTGAGGTACTCAGGGCGAATCTCATCCACCCCCAGGGCCCGGCCACCAAGGAGATTTTTAACCACCTTGGCGACCTCAGCCCCTGTGATAGGCGAGTCATCCCCCTCGTCCCCAAACCCTGCTTCCACTGTGGAAGGCGTATCAGTGGGATTGAGGAGATCCTCGAAGTATTCCTTCCACCGCCCGACGATGTCCCCAGTCGAAGTCAACAGTGTCCCATCCGCACCATACACAGTGTGAACGGGGATCTGCTTTCCCCTCCTGAGCCGCCGGACAGTTTGCCAGAATCTCTTTGAGGCCGACCGAAAGTCTTGTTCCATGGCCTCACCGAACTTCTCCCATACCCGGGTTTTTGCTTCAGCAACCACCCGAACTGCACTCCGCTTGGCCTGCCGGTACACCTCAGCTGCTTCGGGAGTCCCACAAGCCAACCAAGCTTGATAGGACTCCTTCTTCAGCTTAATGGCCCCCCCCACCACTGGTGTCCACCACTTGGTTCGGGGGTTGCCACCACGAGATGCACCGACCACCTTGCGGCCGCAGCTCTGGGCCGCCGCTTCAACAACAGAGGTGGAGAACATGGCCCATTCAGACTCCATGTCTCCAGACTCCCTCGGAATGTGGTTGAAGTTCTTCTGGAGGTGGGAGTTGAAGACCTCCCGGACAGGGGCCTCAGCCAGATGCTCCCAGCACACCCTCACTATACGCTTGGGTCTACCAGGTCTGAATGGCTTCCTCCCCTGCCATCGGATCCAACTCACCACCAGGTGGTGATCAGTTGACAGCTCTGCACCTCTCTTTACTCGGGTGTCCAAGACATACAGTCGCAGGTCTGATGATACGATAACAAAATCGATCATCGACCTGCGACCTAGGGTGTCCTGGTGCCAGGTGCACATATGGACACCCTTATGCTTGAACATGGTGTTCGTTATGGACAGACTGTGGTTAGCACAGAAGTCCAATAACTGAACACCACTCGGGTTCAGATCGGGCAGGCCGTTCCTCCCAATCACCCCCCTCCAGGTTTCACTGTCATTGCCCACGTGCGCATTGAAGTCCCCCAGTAGGACAATGGAGTCTCCAAGAGGAGCACCCTCCAGCACCCCAGTCACAGACTCCAAAAAGGGTGGGTACTCTGAAACATCATTTGGTGCATAGGCACAAATGATGGTCAGGACCCGTTTCCCAGCCCGAAGGAAGCAACCCTTTCGTCCACCGGGGAAAACTCCAATATAGAGGCAGCAAGGTGGGGCGATACAAGAATACCCACCCCTGCTCATTGCCTCTCGCCCGGGGCAACTCCAGAAAAGGCCAAGCTCCAGCCCCTCTCCAGGAGACTGGTTCCGGAACCGGAGCTGTGTGTTGAAGTGAGGCCAACTATATCTAGCCGGTATCTCTCAACCTCGTACACCAGCTCAGGCTCCTTCCCCACCAGAGAGGTGACATTCCACGTACCAAAAGCCAATTTAGAAAGCTTGGGATCAGTCCGCCAAGGTCTCCGCCTTTGACCGCCACCTGATCCACATAGCACCGGACCCCCATGATCCCTCCTGCAGGTGGTGAGCCCACTGGAGGGCGGACCCATGTAACTCCTTCGGGCTGAGCCCGGCCGGGTCCCATGGGTGGAAACCCGGCCACCAGACGCTAGCCTTCGAGCCCCTCCCCCAGGCCTGGCTCCAGGGTGGGACCCCGGTAACCCCATACCGGGCGGGGTACACTGAATCCTTGATATACAATTCATGAGAGTCTGTTGGATCGTTCTTAGTCTGGCCCTTCACCCAGGACCAGTTTGTCTTAGGAGACCCTATCAGAGGCAAATTGCCCCGGACAACATAGCTCCTGGGATCACTGGGGCACGCAAACCCCCCCACCACGATAAGGCGACGATCCATGAGGGGGGCTCCAATCACCATCCCCCCAATTTTAATTGCACTTTGGTAGTCCACATACAATTACATCATATAACCGACACCCCCACCCCTGTTGCCCTCCTTCTGCTGGGTGCGTGGGGGCCCTGTGGGGAGCCTGGGACCCGTCATGTTGTCAAAATCCCTGGGTGCTACTGAATGTATAGATACAACCAAGGAAGTGAGAGTGGGACTGAATATGAGAGTCAGTGAGAGTGAGGGGGTGATGAATGAAGATGGTGATGGTGGGTCGGTTTTGTGCGGCGCTTTGCATGTCGGGTGGCATGTTGGGTGGCATCTCGGGGCACCTGCAGTGGTCTGCTGATCAGCCGCTCGGGTGGGCGCTGGGGGTGGGAGTCTGCTTCTGTGGCCTGCGCCAACATTCTCCCCGGCCACTGCTGGGCGCTGGTGCGCGTTCAGGCTCGCTGCATCTGCTTTGCAGCTGCCTTATGAAACAAGGGTGAATTATAAAATAATTAAAATAAAGTATTAAAAGTTATTACAGGAGGAGTCTACAACAATATACAATACATAGTTAGGTACTGTATAAGCTCCTCTTGGCAAAGTAAATCTGTTTTGGCACAATAAGGGTGACAGATCCCTGTTCTGCTTGCTTAGCTGCCTGACAGGACAAGGGGAAAAAAATTGCAATAATTAAAAAAAAAAAAAACTTTTTTCACATTGTCATTATGGAGTATTGTGTGTAGAATTTTCAGAAAAAAAATGAATTTAGTCCCTTTTGGAATAAGGCTGTAACATAACAAAATGTGGAAAAAGTGAAGCGCTGTAAATACTTTCCAGATGCACTACATGTTCTCTCCTATTTTAATTCAAGAACTACATGCTCTGAAAAAAACTGAATGTTTAAAAGCAGAGGGACACACCGGCACATTTTACTTCTTAAATATATTGGATTACCCTTTATTGAACTCATCTTTTTTTAAAAACACAGTTGTATTTGTCAGACTGACTCCAAAACAAACTTGATGTAGCTCACATTACTGTTTGTATCGATGCTGCCATTGTTTTCGGGATATAACCTGTGAACAAACCAACCTACACCTTTAATCTCTGCAGACAAAGCTATGACATCCACATCACTGCCACAGTGGAGCAATCAGGCTTCAGATCTGGAAACATCCTGGAACTCCAGAACCCCTTCCTCAGGTGCCCTGTGTCTTTGCTCTCAAGCTTTCAAAAATTGATCAGCCTTATAATTTTTATCATGTAACTTTACTGTCTGTGATGATGTTTAATGAGAGAGAAGTCATCTGTCAGTGAACCACAGTGAACACAGGATGTCATCCTGAAAAGAATTCATTATAAATAAAGACTCACATTTTAATGTGTATTTAAGCATGAAACTGCTTACATTACCTAAATCCTAAAACTGGAAGAATGCTCTTTTCATTTTAAATAAGGAATATTAAAACACAATATTTAACTCTCTCTCTTTCTGTCCATGTGTACAGGATTCCCTCCTGGTTCCACGGCTGAACATAGTACTGCAAAGCCGCACCTCTCTCTGTTGTACAGATTAAGGAGAATGGAGGTGAACATGAAGATGGCGATGCAGACCATTGGTGTGTTGTACAGGAGGCACAGGTTCCAAACTTCATGTAGGCTCATATAACAGCACACCAGAGGGCAGCAAAGACACAACTATGTTTTAAAGATAGTTTTAGTAGCATGAATAATGCTGGAATCATGTAGTTTAATCTGTGGAAAGAGGGTCTTAGTGTATATTTCGCTAGGACCCTTCTGTGAAAAGTCTGCATGTTCTCCCTGTTCTTGTGGAGATTTTTCTTGGAACTTTGGTTTCTCTTGCAATGTCAGGTTAATGGAAAAAGACTGATGTGAATTAATGTTGTACTCAAGGGTTCTCTCCCGGTTTACTCAAGGTTAAAGATAGGGAGGCTATGTAAGGCATCCTGTGAGGATTTCTTGTTTTTGCTGTTTACATTCAGCATCATGAAAATACATCATGTTTAAATGAACCTGTTACAAAGTTGGGTTTTTTTCTCCTTTCAGTAGAACAAGTACCAGTCAGAACACAACAACTTTTGTATACTTCCTGAAGTCCGAAAGTCTGCGTTTCTCTAAATATATTCCATACATGCTCAAATATGTTTTCTCTCTTTCTCCCCTCAGGTATTTGTAAGATCATGCATTGTTCACATCTATATTCACAAGCCAACAGTGTCTATCTTTGTGTACATATTGTCCTGTTCTGAATGGTCTGTCCATTATTGCTTGATTTATTTGTTGAGTTCCAATTTTTTCCATTAAAACAATTAAGCTAATTCTTCTTTGCTCAAGGTTTTAACTTTCCAGATGGGGTACTTGTTCTCTTGTTGGCAAATGGATTTCTGAGACATAAGGAATCTACTCAATCGTATAGGCAATAATTTTTTAATAATGTCAAAGCAATTTTGATGCACTTGCAATCCGGTGGTGTTCAACCCCTCAAATGCAAATGCATCAAGTAATATATGTCAGGATTATGCATTTACATGATCTGTTTCATCTCCACAAGAACCACCGTTCCACACACTTTGGTGGATGAACATTTTGATATCAAGCTGTTTCATCTGTTGTTGTACTTGTGTTTATTGTACTGGTATTTACATTTTTATACAGGAAGGCAGTTAAGGCCTCCAGGGATGTTGGTATTTTTGTTAAGAATACCTTTTTGGACATATTTTCTGTTAAAATTGTTGATAAAACATATGTTATTCTCAGTTTACGGTTTGAACACAGGTTGTCACAGTACTCCTCCATAATTATTTCTTGTTATTTATCCCCAGAAGCATCAACTTGGGGTCGGAATGCTGAATTATTTTTTAGTCATTTACTGTCGTTGATGTATTCTAATGAGGTGGATACTGTCTACATCTGTGGTGATATGAACAGTCGTATTTCACATCTGAAAGACTATATTGAAAGAGATGACATTTCTCCTAGAGTGGTACTGGACATGGACGTAAATAAACATGGGGAAGCATTTCTTGAGTTCCTTAAAGACTCTAAATGTTGTGTGCTTAATGGGAGGCTAAGTTCAGAAAGTGATCATTTCACCTCTATTTCTTTAAGGGGTAAAGCAGTTGTCGATTATATCGTGACACCTCATGTTAATTTAAAAACGTGCCTTGAATTTAACGTTTACACGTCATCTGAGCTTGTGGAAAGAGCTGGATATGAAGTTATGGGTTTGACTGAAAAGCATAGATTACCGGATCACTCAATGCTGTGTTTTCAATTTCAAACAGGTCAGTCTCTTACTAACTGCAGTTAGTAAGTTAGTGTAGGCTCTCAGCAGCAAGTAAAAAGGTAGAAATTTTCCTGTTAATTGTCTCTCTTCAGAAATATGCCATAGTGCAATTCTTGAGGTCATACATGAATTAGAAAATGGACAGAAAGTACAAGCGGATATTGACAAATGCTATGATACATTTTGTGATATTCTGTATAAAGAAATGGGAAGATATGGTGCAGTAAGGAATGAGAGAGTAAGGAAATATTGCAGAATAAAGCAACAATATTGGAATGCCAAATTAAACAATTTATGAATGCATTTAAGGCTAGCTGAGAAAAGGTTTCTTAAATGTACTAAGGATAAGAGTAAAAGAAGGACTCAGGGATGAATTTAAAAGTTGTCAATCAAATTTTGATAAAAGGCTAAGATTCTTTAAAAGACGTTATAAGAGAGGGAAAACTGTTCAGCTAGAGAGTTTACATAACAGTAACCCAGTGCAATTTTGGAGAGAAATAAATAAACTTGGACCTCAAAAGAGTAGACTGTTTCCAATGGAGATATTAATACTGGATGCACTGAGGAGCTCATTTAGCAGCAGACTACATCATCCCAGGTGCACAACCGAGAGGTTTCGTAGGTCCTTCCTACCAACGGCTGTCAGACTGTACAACCTAAGCAGGGCTGCTCGCAGAGATAGCAAAAAGACGTAACAAACTAATAGTTTTTTTGAATGCAAAAGATGCAATAGACTTACACAATGGTCCTCTCCGGCATACAACTAGGAACATACCGGTCGCTGTGGAGGGTGAGAATATGTATGGGCACATAATCATACCATGTAGGATAACTAAATAGACGGTTATGCTGTTTCATCCCACCTAGCAACAATGCTCTGCACTGTGTGTGTTTATATATTTACATATTTATTCCATCTAGCTACAATGCTCAGCACTGGGTGTGTTTATATTTATATATCTATATATTTATTCCATCTAGCTACTATGCTCCGCACTGTGTTTTTATATATCTACATATTATTCCATCTAGCTACATTGCTCCGCACTGTGTGTGTTTATATACTTGCATATTTATTCCACCTAGCTGCAATGCTCCGTACTGTGGGTGTTTATATATTTACATATTTATTCCATCTAGCTACAATGCTCTGCACTGTGTGTTCATATGTTCATGTGTTTATTCCATCCAGCTACAATGCTCTGCACTG
Source organism: Pholidichthys leucotaenia (assembly GCA_020510985.1). Lineage (NCBI taxonomy): Eukaryota > Metazoa > Chordata > Actinopteri > Cichliformes > Pholidichthyidae > Pholidichthys > Pholidichthys leucotaenia. Next base: position 292,336,877 of record CM035845.1, read on the forward strand.
TGTGTCTGTGTGTGTGTGTGTATATATATATTTTATAGTGGTATGTACATATGTATATTAGCTGCTCTTGCTTGCTTGTTTTTTTTCTTGCCTTCTGATTGTTGCTCTGAGTGTTGCTATCCCTGTGCTGTTGCAATCCTGGAATTTCCCCGTTGTGGGACTAATAAAGGCTTATCTTATCTTATCTTATTAATGGAAAATGATGAATCCTCTTTTGGCATTGAGCATATTTTGAGAAAGTGGGAGTTTGACTATAGTAACTTGTATGCATGCGATTGACCCATTTTAGTTGATGACCAATTCTACAACGAAATCTGCAAAACCAAATTTGAGCTTGAAAATATGAGTAATAAAATGCATCGTTATAATAATCATGTTGAATGATGACATCACAATAGAAGAGGTGCAGAAAATAATTTATAAAGCCAAAGCAAATAAAGCTGTTAGTGTATATGAATTACCCAGTGAGGTCCTTAACCTCTTGCACTCTGGTGTACTGCGGGCGGGCACGTCTCTGCGTCCTAGAGCGCACGAGGGCACTGCGTCCTAGAGTGCACTGAAAAAAAAAGCTGCATTTCCGTTCTTCCACTACAGACACAGCCGTGAACAGATTAGATATGATTGACCTCTCATTCGACTAATAAGAGCCCTGAATTGGGTTTCTGAAACCTTGAAGAACCAATGACTGAAAACCTAGCAAGAAGGACCCGCCTACCAACGGCTGCGAATGCAGCGAGTCAATTGAAGCACAGAAGTTCGAAAGCTGTTTTGTGTAAGGCTGGGTGAAGAGAGACTGACTGCTGCAGCAGATGAAAAAAGGACCCGCAGGAAAAACCGCCACAGACCCAGCAGCACGGAGACCACCCACAAGTGCGACCTGTGTGACAGGGACTGCCATTCGCGCATTGGCCTGTTCAGCCACAGGCGGTGCTGTCCCAGCAGAGTAGACGTTTAGGATTCTCTTCCATGGTCATCATAGACCGATGGAAGCCGACGATGAAGGCTGGGTGACAAACACGCGTTCGCCAGTCTTTTTTTATTGCTACTGTTATTTGTTTTGAAAAATTGTTCGCCAAAACCGCAATCATGGAAGCGCAAAACCACAATAATGGAATTATGTTTTGACCGGGTCGCGTGACCAGAACCACGAGTCCGTAATAAGCGGACCAGCTTCATGTTCGTCTGGCAATGAGGAAGAGAAGTTCGCCAGTTACGCTGCTGTTGTGAACAGGTAAGTGTTATAAGCTAAATTATTCTTTATCCCTGAAAATTGTAATCAAAAATGACTTTTGACCGATCGGTAAATTACAACTGTGCGGCACACGAAATCCGAAGTCCGTGCGCCGCGGTACATGGTTCGTGCGCCGCGTCCGGACCGTGAATGCCCCGTCATGTAGCGATGGCCGATGTCCGTCCTCTGTAGCGGGGGGTGGGGGTGGGAGTTGTTATCTTCTACATTACAAATATTTTAGAATAATTTTTAGTGCACTGTAGGTTATTTTTTCTTGTAAAAAAAAGCCACACATTTTTTACGTGGCATGCTTCTTTGTGTGTGGGGGCTTGTTTGTTCATTCATTCATGAATGAATGAATAAACAACCCCCCCCCCCACACACACACACACAGCCCTGAATGTCACCTTTCATTAGAGCCCAAGATGAAGCTTCTATATTGAATCATTCAAAAGTTACAGACATTTTTCCAAACTGTGCCATCCATCCATCCATCCATCCATCTTCTACCGCTTTTCCGGAGGTCCGGGTCGCGGAGGCAGCAGTTCAAGCAGAGAAGCCCAGACTTCCCTCTCCCCAGCCACCTGCTCCAGCTCTTCAGAGGGGATACCAAGGCGTTCCCAGACTAGCTGGGAGACATAGTCTCTCCACCGAGTCCTGGGTCTGCCCCGGGGTCTCCTCCCAGTGGGACGTGCCTGAAACACCTCAAGTGGGAGACGTCCAGGAGGCATCCTAATCAGATGCCCATACCACCTCAACTGACTCCTTTCAATGTGGAGGAGCAGCGGTTCTACTCTGAGCCTCTCCCGGATGACTGAGCTCCTCACCCTATCTCTGAGGGTGAGTCCAGCAATCCTACGGAGAAAGCTCATTTCAGCCGCTTGTATCCGCGATCTCGTTCTTTCGGTCATTACCCAAAGCTCGTGACCATAGGTGAGAGTAGGAACGTAGATTGACTGGTAAATCGACAGCTTTGCCTTAGAACTAAGCTCCCTCTTCACCACAACAGACCGGTACAACGTCCGCATCACTGCAGATGCTGCTCCAATCCGTCTGTCGATCTCTCGCTCCATTCTCCCCTCACTCGTGAACAAGGCCCCAAGATACTTAAACTCCTTCACTTGGGGCAGGAGCCTGTCCCCAACCCGGAGAGGACAATCCACCTTTTTCCGGCTGAGGACCATGGACTCGGACTTGGAGATGCTGATTCTCATCCCAGCCGCTTCACACTCAGCGGCAAACCGTCCCAGCAAGAGCTGTAGGTCATTGCTGGATGAAGCCAACAGGACCACATCATCTGCAAACAACAGAGATGAGATCCTGTGATCACCAAGCATGACACCCTCCATTCCCTGGCTGCGTCTAGAAATCCTGTCCATAAAAATTATGAACAGGATCGGTGACAAAGGGCAGCCCTGGCGGAGTCCAACTCTCACTGGGAATGACTCCGACCGAGTGTTGGCAATACGAACCAAACTCTCACAACGGTCGTACAGAGACCGAATAGCTCGTAACAACAAGCCCGATACCCCATACTCCCGAAGCACCCCCCACAAAAATCCACGAGGGACACGGTCAAATGCCTTCTCCAAGTCCACAAAACTGTGCCATTTGGCACAATTTGGCACAGCTCAAAAACGCCTGGGAACAACCTGTAAAGAAAGCTGTGTAATATATTCATTTTTTGGGGTATTGTTACAAAATTTGGACCTCAGCTGGATAACACTTGGTTCTACATTTCTGTTGCATTTTCCAGCCCGGATCTGAAGCTGTGTGTTATTTGCAAGCATTTGTATCCAAAAAAAACACCCAGGCAAAATTTATTTTCTTCAAGTTCAGTATGTTTAGATGACTGTTACTCAGTGGCAGGAGCACTTAGAGAGATTATAACTGTTTTGCCAAAAGATTCAAAGTGTTTTCTTTTAATTGAGACCAACCCCATAAAGATGCTGCAAAGGGTTGAAGAACAGCTTTTGATTTACTTTGGGCACGTTATTTTTTGGCGTTTTTAGGGAAATTGACCAGAGTGCAAGGGGTTAAAAATCCAAACTTGGTGACTGTGTTACATACAGTGGTGTGAAAAAGTGTTTGCCACTGTGATGGCCTGCTTGGATGTGATTATCCTTTCCAGCTGCGCACACACCTGTTTCTCATCACGGCTGGGGCTATATAATCCACGCTGCCCTGGAATCCATGCGGAGCCGTCTGTCTTGCTCCATGAAGACCACGCACGCCCTCTTCTTTGATTCCAGAGACCATAGCCTCAGCTTGACTGCATTCCTGCTGTCTACCTACAACCCACCTGCGCTTGGAAGGAAACTCTCCACCATGCAAGTAAGCCTCAGCCTTCCCTCACCTTCTCCATTTCAGTCCCCTGTGCACAGGTGGCGCTCCATGGCGGCGGACCCTGTCCCTCCTGGTGGCGGACTGAACCTCACCCTCTCACAGATTACACCTCCATCATCTACATGCTGCAACGGGCTCTGTGGATGTTGTCCTCCTGGCCATAGCCGCCGTGCTAACCTGAGCATCACTACATCTCAACAAACAGTAAGCTGCAGCTTAACCAGCACATTCTCAGCTGTGAAGCCACTATCCATCCTGCCTCTGTTTGTCCCTAGGGTTGCCAGGTCGAACGGCGTTCTGTTCACCCCCAGCTGCAGCAAGAACAGACACCCACACATTCACACACTCCACATTATTGTAATAAAGATAATTGTACCTACTCTGGTCTCCGAGGCTGCTCACTGGGTCAACAAACCATGTCAGTACGACTCCGCCAAAGTGACCCAGCTGACAGCGCACTGACGTGCAAAGTGAACAACCTCGAGACCCGAGTAGATCAGTTAGCTTATCAACAGCAAATTATTTTGAATCAGTTAACACAGCTAACGGACCGGTTGGATCGTTTGGCTAGCCCGCAGACGCTTCCACCGGCTCCGTCGTTCCCTAGTAGCTCTTCAGCTCCTGCTAGCCGCCCACCCGGGCACGAGTCTTCTCCTCGGCTAACTCCCGTCCCCACTCCCACCCGTTTTGGTGGAAAGCTAGGGGGGTGCACCGGGTTTCATTATGCAGTGTGACATTGTGTTTCAGCGGGTACAAGGGGATTTCACCACAGATCACAGCCAGATAGGCTATATTATTAATTTGTTAGAGGGGCGAGCTCTAGCTTGGGCCTACGCCGTCATGGCTAGGGCGAATTATTCCAGCATGACTTAGGCACAGTTTGTTAGTGAGTTCAAGGAAGTATTTGACCACTCTGACCGTGATGGTGTGCTTACCTCCCGGCTGCTTAACCTTAGGCAGGGAACTCAATCTGCGGCAGATTACGCTGTCGACTTCCGGATGGTTGCTACAGAGGTTGGGTGGGAAGATGCTTCACTGTGCAATATTTTCGTTAAGAGTCTTACCCCTAGCCTGCAGGACAAGATGGCTTCCTTGGAGAAGCCGCATAGGCTTACTGAATTAATCTCCTTAGCCATCAGTCTGGATAATAGATCACGGGAGCAGGCAGCGGAACGTAGGTCCTCTGGTCGTTCGGGTGCCCAATCTTGTCATTCCCCTCGGCCCTCTCTATTGGCCCTGCCTTCCTCAGATTCCCCAGAGGGTCCAGAACTCACGTCAGCTAGGCAATCCAAGCTTTCTTCGGTGGAGAAACGGCACCGCCATGAGTTGGGGTTGTGTCTGTACTGTGGGAGCGAGGAGCATGAGGTAGTGTCATGTCCTGAGCGGCTAAAAGGGAGAGTCCGTGCGTCGCAGTAGGGGGACTCATGGACTCACCTTTAACTAATCTCCTATCTAGTTTACGTCTCCCTATTTGCTTCATTCACAAACATACTGAAATAGGGACATATGCACTGATAGATTCGGGGGCTGAGCAGAACTTCGTCTCAGGGGAACTGGAACCCGGTTGGGTCTTCCCTGCCTATCACTCAAGGTTCAATTGAGACTTATCGCTCTGTCCAAAGCCCTTCTCGTTACCGTATCCCAGCAAACCCTCCCAGTGGCCATCATTACATCTGGGAACCATCGGGAGGAACTGAAGTTCTTTGTGCTGCCGGTTTCCTCCTCCCCGGTTATTCTTGGGTATCCATGGTTACGGCTTCACAATCCCTCCATTGACTGGCTTTCTGGGAGTATATTATCGTGGAGTTTGTTCTGTCTCGGCGCTTGTCTACAATCGGCTGCTTGCTCGCCGTCATTGCCTCTGAATGTTTCCACCATCCCTCCCCCAGATCTGTCCAAGGTGCCCCTGGAGTATCACGACCTTGATGCCGTGTTCAGCAAGACCCAGGCCCTTTCCCTTCCCCCTCACTGCCCTTATGATTGTGCCATTAACCTCCGTGCCGGAGCCCCGCTACCGTCAAGTCGTCTCTACAGCCTGTCACCTCCGGAGCGGGAAGCCATGGAGCTTATAATAAAGAATCATTGGCCTCCGGCATAATTCGGCCGTCATCCTTGGCGGTGGGGGAGGGGGGGGGGGGTTGTGGGAAAGAAGGACGGTTCGCTAAGGCCATGTATTGACTTCAGAGAACTGAATAACATCACTATCAAGGATAAATACACCCTGCCTCTTGTTAACTCGGCATTTGATTCCCTCCAGGGGGCCTCCTGCTTCACCAAGCTGGATCTGCGGAATGCTTACCGTGTGGTTCGTATCCAGGAAGGTGATGAGTGGAAGACAGGGTTTCGGACCCCCAGCGGTCACTTTGAGTATTTGATCATGCCGTTTGGGTTGACCAACGCCCCCGCTGTGTTCCAGCGGTTAATCAATGATGTGCTGAGAGATTTTCTGGGTGTGTTCATCTTTGTCTACCTTGATGACATCCTTATTTTTTCAGTCCCTGGATGAACATTGTGTGCATGTGAGGTGAGTGTTGTAGCAACTCCTGGAGAATAAGTTATTTGTGAAAGCCGAGAAGTGCGAATTCCACACATCCAAGACGACCTTCCTGGGTTTTATCATCTCCCACAACGAGATCATCCCAGATCCCAGTAAGGTAAAAGCGGTGGTAGATTGGCCCACTCCCTCCTCTAGAAAACAACTGCAGCAGTTCTTGGGGTTCGCCAACTTCTACCGCCGCTTCATTAAAAATTATAGCATCACTGCTCTCCCTCTGACCCGTCTGACTTCCTCCAAGGTGCCCTTCAAGTGGTCTGAGGAGGTGGCCACAGCCTTCGCTGATCTTAAGAGGCAGTTTTCGGACTCTCCCATCCTGGTCCAGGTGGACCCTGCTCTGCAGTGCCTGGTGGAGGTGGACATCTCAGATTCGGGGGTCAGGGCCATTCTGTCCCAGCATTCCCCAGCGGATGGCAAGGTTCGCGACTGTGCGTTCTTTCCCAACGGTTGTCCCCTGCAGAACGTAATTATGACATCGGCGACAGAGAGCTCCTAGCGGTTAAGATGGCGCTGGAGGAGTGGTGCCATTGGTTGGAGGGGACTTCCCAGCCGTTTGTGGTCTGGACGGACCACAAGAACCTGGAGTACCTTAGGACGGCCAAGCACCTGAACACCTGCCAGGCCCGCTGGTCCCTGTTCTTTGGCCGTTTCGACTTCACCATCACGTATCGTCCCAGGTCCAAGAATACCAAACCTGATGCCCTGTCCAGGCAATTCTCCTCTGACGTCATGGAGAAGTCGGAGCACCCCATCCTTCCTCCAATGTGTGTCATGGGCGCCCTGTCATGGGGCATCAAGGAGAAGGTCTTAAAGGCCCTGGAGGTTGAACTGGACCCAGGCAGGGGGCCAGCGGGGAAGCTGTTTGTTCCATCTGCCATCTGAGGTGAGGTCATTCGCTGGGCTCACGTCTCCAGGTTCGCGTGCCACCCTGGGAGGGGGCGCACAGTAGCCCTGTTGCAGAGGACATTTTGGTGGCCGTCTATCCAGAGGGACGTTGGAGAATATATCCGAGCCTGCCCCCAGTGTGCCGCGGGCAAGACATCTTCCTCCTCTCCTGCCGGTCTGCTTCACCCCCTTCCGATCCCCGGCAGGCCGTGGTCCCATGTGGCATTGGACTTTGTCACTGGTCTTCCTTCCTCTAACCAGCATACTGTTATCCTCACCATTGTGGACAGGTTCTCCAAAGCTGCCCACTTCGTCCCCCTGCAAGGACTGCCTACGGCTAAGGAGACGGCAGATCTCCTTGTCCAACACGTGGTGAGGCTACATGAAATTCCACTGGACATCCTCTCCGATCGTGGACCCCAATTTATCTCACAGGTTTGGAGGTCCTTCTGCAAAGCTCTTGGGGCTACTGTAAGCCTGTCCTCTGGTTACCATCCCCAGAGCAATGGGCAGTGTGAGAGGGCGAATCAGAAGCTGGAGGCTGCTCTGCGGTGTGTGGCGACCACCAATCCGCATCCTGGAGCACGCGCCTCCTATGGATCAAATACGCTCACAACACCACAGTCTCATCAGCGATCAGTATGTCCCTGTTCGAGGCTTCATTGGGCTACAATCCTCCACTATTCCCTGAAGAAGAAGGGGACATCACCGTTCCGTCGGTACGGGCCCATTTGAGGCGCTGTCGCCGCCTGTGGAGGGCTACCTGGACCGCGCTACAGCGCACAGCGGAACGCAACTCTACGGTGGCCAGTCGTCACAGGACTGAGGGTCCTGCTTACCAGGTGGGTCAGCAGGTATGGCTATCAACAAAAAATATTAATCTGAAGGCTGAGCGTAAGAAGACGTTGCAACGGTTTATTGGGCCGTTCACTATCACCCGCATCATCAACCCCGTCTCTGTGCGTCTAGCCCTCCGCCCCTCCATTCGTATTTGCCCTACTTTACGTGTGTCTCAGGTCAAACCCTTCTATTCCAGCCCTCTGTATCCTCCTCCCAGGTCTCCACCCTGCCGATGGTGATTGACGGCGACCCGGCGTGGAGGGTCAATTCCATCCTGGACGTCTGCTGCCGGGGTCGCAGCTTGCAATACCTGGTGGACTGGGAGGGCTACAGGCCGGAATGGAGGTCCTGGGTGCCTCCTTCCTTCGTGCTGGATAAAGATCTCATTCGGGACTTCCACCGGACGCACCCAGGTATGTTGGATCGACCGCCGAGAGGCGTTTCGTAGGGGGGAGTACTGTGATGCCTGCTTGGATGTGATTATCCTCTCCAGCTGCGCACACACCTGTTTCTCATCATGGCTGTGGCTATATAATCCACGCTGCCCTGGAATCCGTGCGGAGTCATCTGTCTTACTCCAGGAAGACCACGCACGCCCTCTTCTTTGATTCCAGAGACCGTAGCCTCAGCCTGACTGCATTCCTGCTGTCTAGTACCTACAACCCGCCTGCCCTTGGAAGGAAACTCTCCACGACGCAAGTAAGCCTCAGCCTTCCCTCACCTTCTCCATTTCAGTCCCCTGTGCACAGGTGGAGCTACATTGCGGCGGACTGAACCTCACCCTCTCACGGATTACACCTCCATCATCTACACGCTGCAATGGGCTCTGTGGATGCTGTCCTCCTGGCCATAGCCGCCATGCTAACCTGAGCATCGCTACATCTCAACAAACAGTAAGCTGCAGATTAACCAGCACATTCTCAGCTGTGAAGCCACTAACCATCCTGCCTCTGTTTGTCCCTAGGGTTGCCAGGTTGAACAGCATTCTGCTCACCCCCAGCTGCAGCAAGAACAGACACCCACACATTCACACACTCCACATTATTGTAATAAAGATAATTGTACCTACTCTGGTCTCCGAGTCACTGGGTCAACAAACCATGTCAGCCCCCTTCCTGATTTCTCATTTTTTTGTATGTTTGTCACACTTAAATGTTTCAGATCATCAAACAAATTTAAATGTTAGACAAAGATAACACAAATAAACACAAAATGCACTTTTTAAATGAAGGTGTTTATTATTAAGGGTAAAGAAAAATTCCACAGAGAAGATTCATGGATGTAGTGAAGGAGGACATGGAGAGGATTGGCGTTGAGATGGGAGGGTGAGATGGAAGCAGATGATCCACTGTGGTGACCCCTAAAGGGAGCAGCCAAACGAAGGAGAAAGTCCAGTATAATTTCACATAAATATTTTAAAAACTTTAAGTCCTGAACAGGGCAGGAAGCAGTACCACACACTGTAGTGATATGTCAGTTGTCATGTACGCTGCGTAATGGCGCTCCAGTAATCCATCACGGCTCCAGCAGCAGGTAAGAAGAAAAACTTACACAAAAATGAAAAAAACAGCACATTACTTCACCACTTGGACTCAAATGGATGCGGATACGTGTTTATTTAACAGAAATAACATACAAAAATGTCCATAGAATACAGTCTGAACACAAGGCATGGCTGAACGAGCTAGCTGGCAGCAGGAGGAGGAGCCCCACGCACTCCCAGACGGGACTGGACCGGAGAGGAAGGGCAGTGAATAATAATATAGAGAAAGACTTACGAGCAGGGTCAGCGCACACTGGCTCTGGAAACAATGATGCCGTGCAAAGTCCAAAAATAAGGAAAACCAACTAGCTCCAGGACATCAACACGAGTAGAGTGAACATAGACTTGACTTGAGTATTGACTAACACCGCAACAAATGCTCCCACTGTCACACACAAATACCCGTGGGCTAATGAGAGATAAGTGGGAGCTGTGCGCGGCGGGAGTCTGAGCATGGGTGCGTGTCAGCGTATAACAGTGAATGTATGTGTATGTGCATGTATGAGAGTGTGGGCTTGAGTGCGTACATGTGTGTGTATGTGTATGTGAGAAACACACAGGTGATGACAATAGAGTGTGTGTGTGTGTGTGTGTGTGTGTGTGTGTGTGTGTGTGTGTGTGTGTGTGTGTGTGTGTGTGTGTGCTGAATGATGCAAAGTATGTGAGTGAGAATGAATGTGGGTGTATGTGCATGGACAAATGAAAAACAACAGACAGCTTGGTGGATGCCGGCAGAGAGGGAAAGACGTGGCAGTAGGCTGGCAGGGAGTCCAGGCTCAGAGGCTCCAATACCCTGCCAGCTGGGAATAATTAACCACAATCAGGGAATTACAGCCACAAATCATGGAACGGGGCTGAGACATCAACCCCGTTCATGACAGAGCCACCCCCCACCCCCTTCAAGCGGTGGATGTCAGACACCCACGGTACTATCGGAACAAAAACAAAAAACAAAAAGGAAAACCTGCCCCCCGGGCAGGTGGTGGTGGGAACAGGTCAGGAGGGAATAAACCAATGAAAAATCACACAACAATGCAACACAAGGAAACAAAATCCCTCAACCCCAAGACTAACATAAAACCCTCCTCAGAATCCGAGTCCCCAAGTTCAGGGGGTCAGCCAAAGTCCAAGGGCCAGCAGGCTGCCTACAGTATAGCATCAGGCGGCTTGCTATAGAAAAAGGGCCACCTGACCCAGGAACCCAGTCCTTCGGGTGGCCGGCCTGCATAACTGAGCCACCAGGGCTGGAGGGGTGGACGAGGCTGCGGCCTACCCATCAGAAGGTTAAGAGGTGGGTGGCCAGACCAGGGCAGGGGAACCCCAGGGGCTTCAAGTGTCAGGGCCTGATGAACCATGGCGGAGCCCGGCGGAGGAGGAAGGACCTCTGGAAGAGAGGAAGAGACCTTGGTGTCCCCAAGCTGGCTGGCTGCATGCCCTGTGGTCCCAGTTAGACCCTCAGCTACACCCCGGTGGTCCCGACTTGGGACATAGCAGCATCCGCGGTGGTCCCGGCTTGGGACCTCATTGCACCCGTGGTGAGTGCCAGCTGGGCCATGGTTGCACCCCTGGAGGACCCGGACTGGGCCATGGTTGCACCCATGGTGGAACCCGACTGGGCCCCTGCTGCACCCGCGGTGGACCCTGACCAGGCCATGGTAGCACCCACAGTGGAACCCGGCTGGGCCCCTGCTGCACCCGTGGTGGGACCCGGCTGGGTCACTGCTGGACCCTCGGTGGACCCCGGCTGGGCCAATGCTGTGCCCTCGGTGGACCTCGGGCTGAGGCACAGTGCCCATGGCGAACCAAGGCTTGAGCGTAGCACCCACATGGGACTGCCACTGGGCCGTGGCACCCACGATGGTCCCCAGCCAGGGCACAGCATTCATGGAGGCTTGGGCTGAGGAGGAACCCAGATAACGGCCTCAGGTAGGAGGTGAGTGGCACCCACAATCTCCTCCGTGAGGGCTGGACCTCCGGCTGTTGTAGGTGGGGAGCCTGAACTCATGGAGACCTCAGGCACATCTGGAACCTCTCCGGTGACCCTGGAATTGAGCTTAGAAATACAGAGAGAAGACGGATCAAGGTTACCAGCAGCAGCGGAGTCCGGCGGGGTGAGCTCAGATGCAGCGAGTGGCTGCACCTGGCTCTCCTCACCAAGAGTCAGGCAAGATTGCTCTAATACAGAGAAGAGAAAGACAACATAGAGCACTTGCCTGAGCGCAAGCTCCACCGCCATCCAGGACTCCGACGAACTTGATGAGGAAGTGCCAAGCCCAGCCTCTAAGAGGTTCAGCTCTGGTGCTGACTCTGCTGCGGTGGCCTCCGCAGCAGGGGTGATGGTCTCTGCAGTCTTAGTAGTCCCAGCTGTCGTGACCCACACTGGTGACTCCTCCGGCGTGGTGGCTGGGGTCTGGCTCACCATTGCTGTGGGGGAAGGGTCCTCCTGGACCTCTGGCTCCTCCTGGTCCTGACAGTTTGGCTCTGGTGCTGGCGTGCAAACAAAGGAAACAGAAGAGAGCAGGGAGAGGGCTGGTGTACCATTCATGGCTGCAGCAGGTGGAGAGATCTCTGGGGACTGCACTCCCAGAGACTCTCTACTAGTTTCAGAAACAAACAGAGGGAAAACTTGTCTGTTCTGCTGGCTGATGGTGTTCCCTGCTGCAGCTGGCGAGGCAACACTCCTCACAACGGCTGTGAAGGGGCTGGACTCCTCCATAAGTTGCAGAGAAGGCTCACAGATCGGCGCTGGAGAGGAAAGGGTGGCCACCGAGTTCTCCTCCTCCAAACGGTGGTCTGTCTCCGCCAGCAAGGCCAGTCTGTGTTTTTCCCAGCCATCTGCAGATGAAGTGGGACCGTCCTCCAATTGGAGTTTCTGTTCCTCCTCCATAAGGTGGTCAATATCTGCTAGGAGGGCCAGGCTGTGTTCCTCCCAACCATCTGCAGATGAAGTGGGATCGTCCTCCGATTGGAGTTTCTGTTCCTCCTCCATAAGGTGGTCAGTATCTGCTAGGATGGCTAGGCTGCATTCCTCCAGACTTCCCTGGGGTTGAACGGCCTCAAGCTCTGGAGACGAAGGCGGGGCTGGAGCGGGAGAACTGAGGGAGGAGGAAGGCTTCATCTGACGCGAGCGCCTCTTCTGTGTCAGGGGCTGCTTCAACGCTGGCAATTCCCTCCTGGACTCCTCTCCATACAGCATGAAGATGGCATGAAGAATGTCAGCCGACTCCGGCAAAAACAAAAGGTCAGGACACTACTCCAAAACCTCTGCTGTGGTGACCTGAGTGGCACAAACTGCCTTGGAGGAATACTGCCCCTGAATCCAAGTAAAGGCGTCCTCCAAACGGCCCAGTCCGTGCAGCTCTGCTTCGCTCCAGTAATCCATCACGGCTCCAGCAGCAGGTAGGAAGAAAAACATACAAAAAATGAAAAAACAACACTTTACTTCACCGCTTGGACTCAAATGGTTGCGGCGTACTGTCATGTACGCTGCGTAATGGTGCAGCGCACAAATGAGTTAATGCGAGCCCAATATGCAGGTGACGTGAATGTGTTTATTTAACAGAAATAACACACAAAAATGTCCATAGAATACAGTCTGAACACAAGGCATGGATGAATGAGCTAGTTGGCAGGAGGAGGAGGAGCCCCACGCGCTCCCAAAACAGGACTGAAGCGGAGAGGAAGGGCAGTGAATAATAATATACAGAAAGACTTACGAGCAGGGTCGGAGCACACTGGCTCTGGAAACAATGACGCCATGCACAGTCCAAAAACAAGGAAAATCAACGAGCTCCAGGACATCAACGTGAGCAGAGTGAAAATAGACTTGACTAGATAGATAGATAGATAACTTTATTGTCTGTCCCAGTCAGTGACAGAAATTCTTCTTCGACACGGCAACAACAATATTAAACATTCAGCACTCTCAAAAACATGTTCAAACTCATAGGATAAAAACAGTTTAAAAAAAAGGAAACATTGTAAAAAGGAAACAGCAAATAAAATCATGTGGCAAAAAATATTAATAACTATTAAAAATTAATAGTGATTAATAAATAAATGCTGATAACTAATATTGATAATATTGATAGCTATGATAACTATTTGATTTTGTTCAGAATTGTTACTGCAGAAGGAATAAATGATTTCTTGTAAATGTTTTTATGGGCCAGTGGAACTTTATATCGTCTGCCTGATGGCAGTAACTGAAAAGAGTGATTGACTAACGCCGCAACAAGTGCTCCCACTGCCACACACAAATTTGTAGGTACAAAAACATGTAGGTTTAAGGCGCTCGCACACGCAGCGACCAGCAGTCGGTGGCTTGTCACCAGACTGCAAACCAAATCTACCTACGGGTACAAATAAGTAACAAAAAAAAACAAACAAAAAAAAAAAAAAATACCCGTGGGCTAATGAGAGATAAGTGGGAGCTGTGCATGGCGGGATTCTGAGCACGGGTGCGTGTCAGCGTATGAGTAAATGTGTGTGTATGTGCATGTATGAGAGAGTGTGCTTGAGTGTGTGCATGTATGTGTACACACGTCGACAAAATTGTTGGTACCCCTCTGTTAATGAAAGAAAAACCCACAATGGTCACAGAAATAACTTGAATCTGACAAAAGTGGTAATAAATAAAAATTCTATGACAATTAACCAATGAAAATCAGACAATGCTTTTGAATTGTGGTTCAACAGAATTATTTTAAAAAACAAACTCATGAAACAGGCCTGGACAAAAATGATGGTACCCCTAGAAAAGATTGAAAATAATGTGACCATAGGGACATGTTCAACCAAGATGTGTCCTCTAATTAACATCACAGGTGTCTTCAAACTTGTAATCAGTCAGTCGGCCTATTTAAAGGGTGACAAGTAGTCACTGTGCTGTTTGGTGACATGGTGTATACCACACTAAACATGGACCAGAGGAAGCAAAGGAGAGAGTTGTCTCAGTAGATCAGAAAGAAAATTATAGACAAGCATCTTAAAGGTAAAGGCTATAAGACCATCTCCAAGCAGCTTGATGTTCCTGTGACTACAGTTGCACATATTATTCAGAAATTTAAGATCCATGGGACTGTAGCCAACTTCCCTGGACATGGCTGCAGGAGGAAACTTGATGAAAAATGGAAGAGATGGATAATACAAATGGTAACAAAAGATCCCAGAACAACCTCTAAACACATTCATGGAGAACTCCAAGGTCAAGGTACATCAGTGTCAGATCGCACCATCCGTCGTTGTTTGAGCCAAAGTGGACTTCATGGGAGGCGACCGAGGAGGACACCACTGTTGAAAACAAATCAGAAAAAAGCCAGACTGGAATTTGCCAGACTGCATGTTGACAAGCCACAAAGCTTTTGGGAGAATGTCCTATGGACAGACAAGACAAAACTGCAACTTTTTGGCAAGGCACATCAGCGCTATGTTCACAGACGCAAAAATGAAGCATACCAAGAAAAGAATACTGTCCCTACTGTGAAACACGGAGGAGGTTCTGTTATGTTCTGGGGCTGCTTTGCTGCATCTGGCACAGGGTGTCTTGAATCTGTGCAGGGTACAATGAAATCTCAAGACTAGCAAGGTATTCTAGAGAGAAATGTGCTGCCCAGTGTCAGACAGCTTGGTCTCAGTTGCAGGTCATGGGTCTTGCAACAGGATAATAACCCAAAACACACAGCTAAAAACACCCAAGAATGGCTAAGAGCGAAACATTGGACTATTCTAAAGTGGCCTTCTATGAGCCCTGATCTAAATCCTATTGAACATCTGTGGAAGGAGCTGAAAGACTGATGGAGAAATTACTCCTTCTTGGTCTGAGCACCGCCACATGTCTCTGGATCCTGGATTTCCTGACTGAGAGACCTCAGTCTGTCTGGGTTGGAAACAACATCTCCAACTCTGTCACGCTGAGCACCGGAACCCCTCAAGGCTGCGTACTCAGTCCACTGTTGTTTACACTTCTAGCACATGACTGTGTATCCAGACACGAGGGGAACCAGATTATTAAGTTTGCAGACGACACCACGGTGGTGGGACTTATTCAGAGGGATGAGGAATCAATGTACAGGGAAGAAGTGAGAGACCTGGAGGGCTTGTGCAGGGCCAACAATCTGATGCTCAACGTGGACAAAACGAAGGAGATGATTATCGACTTCCGGCGGTCACAGCCTGAACACTTCCCCCTCAGCATCGGCAGCCGTTTAGTGGAGAGAGTGGAGAACATCAAGTTCCTCGGAGTGCAGATCTCACAGGACCTGACCTGGAGCAAGAATTCCTTGGGGATCAGGAAGTGGGCTCAGCAGAAACTGCACTTCTTGAGGAAACTCAAACAGGCCTCTCTCCCCATCTGCATCTTCAGGACCTTCTACAGAGGTGTAGTGGAGAGTGTTCTGACGTACTGCATTGCTACATGGTACTCCAGCTGCAGTATGTCAGACAAAAAAGCCCTGCAGATAGTCAAGGGAGCTGAGAGGGTAATTAGAGTCTCCCTCCCCTCTGTCCAAGAACTCTTTCAGAACCGTTGTAGGATCAGAGCACTGAACATTGTCAAGGACCATTCTCACCCTCTGCATAAACACTTCGAACTTCTGCCATCTGGTAAACGATTCCGGAGCATCAGAGGCAGAACCACCAGACTGATCAACAGCTTCCTTCCACAAGCTATCAGGATGCTGAACAGTTGACCCGGAATCTCTCATACACACTACTGCATCTACGGACATTATGTACATTATTGTATATTATAGTTAGTTAGTTTTTCCCAAGTATGTCTCAGGGATGTGTGAATGGATGGGGGTGTGGGGGTGGGAGGGGTGAAGATATGTGTGAGTGTGAGTGTGTCTTATATCATGCTGCTTCTATTTATATGGATGCCGAGAGAAACGCAATTTCATCTTGCCTGCACTACAGTTGTATGTACAGCAATATGACAATAAAGTTTGATTTGATTTGATTTGATTTGATTTGAAACATGCCATCTGGAGAAGGCACCCTTCAAACCTGAGACAACTGGAGCAGTTTGCTCATGAGGAGTGGGCCAAAATACCTGCTGAGAGGTGCAGAAGTCTCATTGACAGTTACAAAAATCGTTTGATTGCAGTGATTGCCTCAAAAGGTTGTGCAACAAAATATTAAGTTAAGGGTACCATCATTTTTGTCCAGGCCTGTTTCATGAGTTTGTTTTTTAAAATACAGTGGTACCTCTACTTACGAATTTAATTCGTTCCGGAAGAATTCTCGTAACGTGAAAAATTCGTAAGTAGAGGCGCGTTTTACATGTAAATGCCGTAATCCGTTCCAAGCCCCCAAAATTCGGGCATAAATTTTTTATAAATCGTAAAAACGCATCAAAACATGTAACAAATACATGTTACAATTAGATTACTGCACAATAAACATAAAATGAGAGTTTAAAATGAGAGAAAGAATAATAAAAGCGAAAGAATAATAAAAATTATGTTCATTTACCTTTTAACTGCGATCGTCGGCGTCGGCGTCACCTTTTGCCTTCTTTGGTTCATGTTCTGTCTCATCAGTGGTTTTTGCCTGACGTTTTGTGATGAAACGATCCAAGGACGTTTGCTTTTATCGGCTTGTAAGGGCTTCCTTTTGTTTTAATACCGTGCTGATCGTTGATGTTGTTTTTTTCCCCAAAACTTTATTAAGAACAAGGTGAAAGTACAGAGTTATAACGTAGATGGTGATAAACATGGCAGTTAACAATTTTTCTCTAAATTGTGTAGTTCAGTCAACAGTCTTACAAGAGGTAAGAAGGATAAAATAAAGTAGTAAGAATAGTAAATAATAATAAGATAAAGCGAGATCAACCAAACGCATCCATTCGTGGCCAGTGGGATACCAGGAAGATGCTAGGCGATAGCCAATGGCAGAGCAGCTACAGGTATGTTTACGTTCGGTAAAATACGGGAGCTGCGAGGAGCGCGTACTTTTTTTGCCTTTCGTATCCTGAAATTTTGTTCGTAACTAGAGGCAATATTTTCCCGTTGAGGTGTCTCGTAACCTGAAAATTTCGTATGTAGAGACGTTCGTAAGTAGAGGTACCACTGTAATTCAAAAGCATTGTCTGATTTTCATTGGTTAATTTTCATAGAATTTTTATTTATTACCACTTTTGTCAGATTCAAGTTATTTCTGTGACCATTGTGGGTTTTTCTTTCATTAACAGAGGGGTACCAATAATTTTGTCCACGGCTGTATGCGTATGTGAGAAACACGCAGGTGATGGCAATAGAGTGTGAGTGTGTGCATGTGTGTGTGTGTGTGTGCTGAATGATGCAAAGTATGTGAGTGACAATGAATGTGTGTGTATGTGCATGGACAAATGAAAAACAACAGACAGCTTGGTGGATGCTGGCAGAGAGGGAGAGGCGTGGCAGTAGGCTGGCAGGGAGCCCAGGCTCAGAGGCTCCAATAACCTGCCAGCTGGGAATAATTAACCACAATCAGGGAACTACAGCCACAAATCATGGAACGGGACTGAGACATCAACCCCGTTCATGACATCAGTCATGGACAAAATGGCTCTTAGAAGCAAACGACCAGAGCCAGCTCCTGCCTAGGAGGGGGACCCCCTTTGGGGTTTTTTCTCTGTTTTTTTTTTTTTTCAGAGAAAAAAAACTGCACTGAGCAGGAGGGGGAGGGCGGGGGTTACAAACACACAGAAACAGGAACAGTAGCGGTTTCAGATATAGGCAATGTGGGTGGTGCCCAGGGAGTCATTCTTTTGGGGGCCCTATGAGAATCAGAAAAATAAAAATACAGCGGAGAAAATAACACATAAACATTTTTCTCATTAAACATATTTCTGATGGAGCCATTGACCTGAGATTTTCACCAGATGTCAGTAACAACCCAAGTAATCCATACATAGAAAGAAATCAAGGCAACTGTGTTCACAGAACAAGTTATATATAGTAAAGTGGAATGACACAGAGAATAAGTATTGAACATGCTTGGTGAAATTCATTTAATATTTAGTAGAAAAGTCTTTGTTGATAATAACAGCTTCCAGATGCCTCCTGTATGGAAAAACTAGGCACAGGCATCTTCAGTTCGTTCCATAGATTTTCAATTGGATTCAGGTCAGGTGACTGACTGGGCCATTCTAGCAGCTTTATTTTCCTTATCTGGAGCCAGTTGACAGTTTCCTTGGCTGTGTGTTTGGGATCATTGTCTTGCTGAAATGTCCACCTTTGTTTCGTCTTCAGCATCTTGGCAGATGGCAACAGATTCTTATCAAGGATGTCTCTGTACATTTGTCCAGTCATCTTTCCTTCAATTATATGATGTCTGCCTGTACCATGTGCTGAAAAACATCCCCACACCATGATGGGATGTGCAGTGTCATTTCTCCTCCAAACATACTGTGTGTTGTGGCATCCAAAAAGTTCAATTTTGGTCTCATCTGACCAGACTATATTCTCCCAGTATTTTACTGGCTTGCCCAAAAGTTCTGCAGCAAACTTTAAATGAGTTTCAACATGCTGTTTCTTCAGCCATGGAGTCTTATGAGGTGAGCGGGCATAGAGCCCATGTGGATTGAATGCATTACTTATTGTTTTCTTTGAAACAGCAGTACCTGCTAACTCCAGGTCTTTCTGGAGCTCTCCACGAGTGGTCTTTGGCTCTTGGATAACTCTTCTGATAATTCTTTTGACTCCTCTGTCAGAAATCTTGCGAGGAGCTCCTGGTCATTGCCGGTTTGTGGTAAAATGATGTTCTTTCCACTTCCGAATGATGGCTCCAATAGTGCTCACTGGAACATTCAGCAGTTTAGAAATGTACTGTACCTGTAACCAATGCCATCATTGTTTTGAAACAATAAGGTTGCAAAGGTAACTCTTTACTTAAAAAAAAAGCTTGATGTAATTCAACATCAGGCCTTAAGGCTGTGCTGTGGAGCAATGAAAACCACACCAGTGCCAATAGCATTGCGGGTGGAGATGGGTGAAATGCCACTGGAATTAAGAAAGAAACAAGTTTTGTTAGTATACTGGGCAAATTTAAAAGGACGTGATATCAACCATCCTGGACTGAGCATCATCACACCATGCTAAGAAAAAATCAAGGGGAAAGCAGAGAGTTTTGGGTGGACAATAGACAACAGGGTCAGAGAAGTAGGGTTAGTTGGCAAAGAGATAAGCCCCTCAGTGCCCCTTTCTGTGGTTCTACCATCGATGCTGAAAGGAACTAAAATAGATCTAAAACTATTACAGGAAAAAATTGAAAAATCTAACTAGGAATATAGTCAACAAATATACTGGAATAAATAACTCAGAGCATATTAAAACTTACACAGATGCTTCAAAGTCACCATACCATAAAGTTGGAATAGCACTTGTAATCCCAGAACTAGACTTTGCAATGATTAAAAGAATTAATGACAAATTGGCAGTCTTCACAGGAGAATTGTTGGCTGTACAGCTGCCATTAAATTGGGTAGAGGACAGACCAAAAACTGTTTTAATAGTTTCAGACTCCAGTAGCGCTCTAATAAGTATTCAGAACATCGAATCGGATTTGAGACAGGACATAATTTTCGAAATAGTACAAATATTATACAGAATTCAGAGGGCAGGAGTAACAGTCCAGGCACTATGTGTTCCAGCACATATTGGTATAGAAGGTAATGAATTAACAGATAAATACACAAAAGGAGCTACTCATAAGGCAGAAATAAACACGGTGGTAAAATATAGTATGGCTGAGATTAAAAGCACAGTTAAGTCAGAAATGAAAAAGAAATGGCAGGAAGAGTGGGATCGAGGGAGTAAGGGCCGTCATTTATATATTATTCAAAAGAAATTTGGAGATACGAGGGAAGGTAATAGAAGCAAGAAGGAAGAGGACATTATTTCAAGACTGAAGCTTGGGCATACAGGACTAAATAGTACTTTATTCATAATCAGTGTTGGGCAAGTTACTAAAAAATAGAAACTAGTTACAGTTACTAGTTACTTCTTTTCAACAGTAACTGAGTTACTTACCAACAGTGTTGGGAGTAACTTGTTACGAAGTAACGCGTTACTGTAACGCCACTACTTTTGCAGTAACGTGTAACGAAATTACTCTTTAAAAATTCAGTAATTCATTACAGTTACTGAAATTTGATCAGATGTGTCACTGGCGTTACTCGTTTTATTAATATGGATAGATATATTAGATATAGATATATTATAGATAGATATATTAATAGATATATTAATATGATAGATATATTAATATGATAGGGCTTATCCAGGACTTCGTGGACTGGTGCCATCGGAACTGCCTCCAGATCAACGCGAGGAAAACTAAGGAGCTGGTGGTGGACTGCCGCAGTCATGGGCAGCCCCTCACAGCACCAGTAAATATACAGGGGACAGACATTGAGATGGTGACATCCTATAAGTACCTGGGTGTTCATCTGAACAATAAACTAGACTGGTCACACAATACTGACGCACTCTACAAGAAGGGACAGCGCAGGCTGTTCCTGCTGAGGAGACTCAGGTCTTTTGGTGTACAAGGGGCGCTGCTGAAGTCATTCTATGACACGGTGGTGGCATCAGCCATCACTTTTGGAGTGGTCTGCTGGGGCAGTGGCATTACTGCAGCCGATAGGAAGAGACTGAACAAACTGATTAAGAAAGCTAGCTCTGTCCTGGGGCAGCGCCTTGATCCGATGGAGGAGATAGGAGAGAGAAGGACGGTGGCTAAACTGTCATCTCTGCTGGAGTCCGAGTTCCACCCTATGCAGGACATACTGGATGCACTGAGGAGCTCATTTAGCAGCAGACTACATCATCCCAGGTGCACAACCGAGAGGTTTCGTAGGTCCTTCCTACCAACGGCTGTCAGACTGTACAACCTAAGCAGGGCTGCTTGCAGAGATAGCAAAAAGACGTAACACACTAATAGTTTTTTGAATGCAAAAGATGCAATAGACTTACACAATGGTCCTCTCCGGCATACAACTAGGAACATACCGGTCGCTATGGAGGGTGAGAATATGTATGGGCACATAATCATACCATGTAGGATAACTAAGTAGACGGTTATGCTGTTTCATCCCATCTAGCAACAATGCTCTGCACTGTGTGTGTTTATATATTTACATATTTATTCCATCTAGCTACAATGCTCAGCACTGGGTGTGTTTATATTTATATATCTATATATTTATTCCATCTAGCTACAATGCTCCGCACTGTGTTTTTATATATCTACATATTATTCCATCTAGCTATATTGCTCCGCACTGTGTGTGTTTATATACTTGCATATTTATTCCACCTAGCTGCAATGCTCCGTACTGTGGGTGTTTGTATATGTGCATGTTTGTTCCATCTAGCTACAATGCTCTGCACTGTGTGTTCATATATTCATGTATTTGTTCCATCCGGCTACAATGCTCTGCACTGTGTGTCTGTGTGTATATATATATTTTATAGTAATATGTACATATGTTTATTAGCTGCTCTTGCTTGCTTGTTTCTTTTTCTTGCCTTCTGATTGTTGCTCTGAGTGTTGCAATCCCTGTGCTGTTGCAATCCTGGAATTTCCCCGTTGTGGGACTAATAAAGGCTTATCTTATCTTATATTATATTTTTAGTGCAAATAGTGCTGGCCTCTGTGACTTTTTTCTTTCCGTTGAGCTTTTGTTTTCTTCTGTGCGCCTCTGCTTGGAAATTATAGCATCGAGGTCCCTTTTCATGGTGAAAATGCTTCGGCATTTCCGGTGGTAGGCCACAGCTGGTATGGCATCATCTGGCAATCCTTTTGCTAGGTCCAGGATTGGAGCATGCTGTCTTATTTCAGCGGCTCTCAGCAGGGTTTTCCAGGAGTTGATGTCCTTTGGAGATACTAGTTCTTCATCTGAAGATGAGCAATGGATTATGCAATCAAGGCGTGCGCGCTTGGGTGCCGTGCCACTCCCTGCTTCTTGGGTGGAATCCATTTTCAGTTAGGTACATTCATCCAGACCTGCAATGACACCAGGTATTGGTAAATTATCTCATGTAATTAATTGCATCAATTGAAATTGGCATTGAAATTACTCATCCTTGTCTATAAAGTTGTACACTATTATTCTGGTTTCGTTTTTAATAAAATGTTGCGATCCTCCAGAACTCCAGTTTCTTTTGGCACACTATAAAAGATAACATTTAATTAATTTTCTTAACTAAGTGATAACCAAAATAAGTCTTAAATAAACATTTATATTGACTTGCCTCGCGGCGCTCCACTGGAATGCGAAAATGTGCTGAAATCAAAAATAAATTGTACCTTCTCCCTCAAAAAAACCCCTGAAAAGTAGAAACTGAATAAAAATTAATATTGGAAACTATCCAAGGTCAATTTCTATTACCATTTTGTACAGTAAAAGGGAGAATAATTCAGAAATACCAGCATGTGATATTAGGCGTCATGATAATTTTACTTAAAAAAAGGAGGTGCCGTGTATCATGACTAAGCTACTCATTTGGAAATGCTATCATGCCTTAATACACATATATAGGTCCTACAAACAAAATGGCACCATAGAGGTTTTGTCCCTTTTAGTGGTACCAATATCTGACTCGGCCCATGGACTAATGGGTTACTTGGAGAAGTTTTAAATGCAAGGGTTCTTCGTAGTGGTTCGTTGCTGGTTACATGTAAAGATAATGTTCAACAAGGAAAAGCAATCAGAGTCAATAAGATGGAGGGAAAAATGTGCAGTGTTCAATATTTGAAGGAAATAAGGCAATGAGAGGAGTGATATCGGGCATTTCAATGGCTGTCTCAACTGATGAAATAATGAAAAACTTAACTGGAGCAAAAGTGACAGAGGTACAAAGATTGAAAACTAATAGAAATGGTGAAAAATGTGAATCTGTCGGTAATGTTAAAATTTGATGAAGCAAGACTGTCAAGTAAGGTGTATATTGGCTATATGAGCTGTGAAGTCAGACTTTACATTCCTCCTCCACTCAGGTGTTTCAAATGTCAAAAGTTTGGTCATGTAGCAGCGATATGCAAAGGTAGACAACGATGTGCCAGATTCTCTGGTGAACATGAATATGACAAGTGTGAAAAAGGAGCCAAATTAAAACGCAGTAACTGCGGTGGTGAACATAGCTCTCTATATCGAGGTTGTGAAGCCAGCAAAAGAGCAGCAGAAATTCAGCAGATAAAAGTCTCCCAGGAATTAACATATGCAGAAGCTGCGAAAAAGGTGCCAGCTAAAAAAGTGGGAGTGGACTCTAACAGGGAAAGTGTGCAGCCTTGCAGTGCATGCAGTAGAATTAAGGAAAATTCTCTGGTTTTGAAGGAAAATAATTTTGTCTTATTTGTGGTAGATGTGATAAACTGCACTGCGCAGACTTCCAAGAAAACAGAAAAAATCAAAATCATTGTGAAAGCAGCAGAAAAATATCTTGGCATTAAGGGGCTGCATTGGGGAAGCAGTTGAGGACTTAAGTGGGGGATCTTTAAGTTCAAAGACATCATGGGCTGGTGGATCAGCCACCAATCAAGTCTTAAAGAAGAAAAAGAAGAAGAAGAAGAAGAAGAAGAAGAATGAGATGAGACGCAGATACGAGATTAAAGAAGAAGGAGAAGAACGTTACAAAGCTATGAGGAAAACATCACAAAGCTATGAAGTAAACGTCACAAAGCTATGCGGAAAAACAGACACACACACACTACTCGCCTCATTTGTAACGGCAGCAGCTGTGTTTGTTTGATCCATGTGAGAAACATGGCAATTCTTGTGACTGTTGCAATTTTCCCGCTATATATGTCAACAGTGACATCCTTTCTAGTATTTGACCTCTGGTTGTACAGCAATGCCTCCCAAAGATTTGTTTTGGCAGGTATATATATTCACAGCCTGGCTCTGTGTGCCAGGCAAAAGTTATTTACTTTGTGTCTGGGGGAACCCCCAACCCGGAAATGACCTTTGACCTCTGGGGAATCCCTTGGTGAATTCCCTACCTTTTTTTTATTTTATTCCCTCCATATTTTCTTTTAAAAACCTAGGTTTGGAAATTTGTCCTTTGAGATTTAAAAATTATTGAAATAATTTGTCATCAAAAATACATGAGGTATAAGATTATTCACAACAGGAAGTAGACGATTTTGAGACTTCCTGCCCAGCAGAATAGGACAACGGACGGATTTCAGCGTGGCTGGCTAAGACAGAAATCCAAAGCCATCCAGTTGCTTACCTCAGCCCAGACAAATGTGAGAGCCTGCAAGGAATTTCTGCCCTCGGAAGGCTGCGACACGGCAAAGTGTCTTTACGGTGTTTGATGCAATTAAAGTCAAAAGCAAGGACATTAAAGATGTGTCAAACATCAGTTATTGCACACCAAAATGCAGCTCATAATCCGGGGCCGGAACAGTAAAGACACTAGTAAAGACACTAGTAAAGACACTAGTGAAGACACTAGTGAAGACACTACCTCATACTCGTCTGTACCAAGTCATCGTGGACGAGCGTGGGTGTGCAAGCAAAGAACGCTGCAGATTCAAGAGGTTGGGTCGTGCCGTGTCATCGAGATCGTGATGGTGACATCCTGTCGGTACCACTCACCAGTGTGCTAAGTGCTAGTATATGACAATTAAGTAAGAGACATTCACTTTTCTGCTACAGCCTGTAAGTGAAGGACATGTATCCAGTGATTGAACCTTGAGGACACATTTTAAGTCAAGTCAAGTTAAGTTCGTGTTTCTCAAGTGCAAAGTCAAGTTTATTAGTCACTGAATACTGTGTTTATTTTGTGCTGATGTTGAGAGAAGTGTTTGCATTATTCTGTTTTCATTGTACATGTACTGCTTGTGCACATCCTGTTGCTAGCGTATTTCAATCAGTATTTTTGAACATCAATTTAAATCAGGCTAGTAAGATTAAGTAAGATCAAGGGCTGAGGTAAGGGCTGGTTGAGCTTCAATTCAATGATATAAAGTATATTTCAAGATTCCTCAAATTTAATTCAATTTTGAATTAATCAAATCAAGTACAAGTTCAAAGTATTTAGGGAATCATATACCCCAAAGATAAGAATTCCCTAATTCAAGTATAGTTTCCATTCAGTTATTTTGAGTGGAAATTTCGAGGTAAACATAAAAAACACATTGTGTTTCAGGTTTGCATAATATTTTTTTATCTCCAGGTTTTCACTCAAGAAATCTGGTTGGTGAATTATTCAAAGAGGTAATATACTGTAAATTACCATTTCATTTTTTGTCCCATTTCCTCACTATTTTCCATAAACACTGTACTGCAACAAAATGGCGGCAGCTACCAAAAATGCAACTGAGCAAGAATTGCGAGAGCAGATCACAGCTGCCAAAGAGCAATTACAAGCCATAAATGCTGACTTGGCAGTTGAAACCTTGTCTGAGGAAGAGCGAGCTCAACTCAACACTGATGCAGAAACAGTACATGATGCAATAGAAACTCTTGAAATGGAGTTGGCTACAATCAGTGAACAAGAAAAGAATAATGGTGACAAGAAGCAACCAGAAGGAGAGAATGCGGTGGCTGGAATCCAAGAAAAAGAAGATGCAAGTGATCCAGAAGATGGCGCCACTGGCAAGACTAACCAGAACACTGCACAAACAAAACTCAGGCATGTCCCACTTCATGAGCTGAAGCAAAGACGAGAGACATGCATGAAGAGACTGAAAGAAGTCAGGCTGTTAGTGAAAACAAAGAGAGAGGATAAGTCTGTCTCACCAGAGATTTCTGCTGAATACGACAGCCTCAATGACAAAGTTGCAACTTTAGATGCTGTCATCAGTAAAAAAGAAGAACAAGAAGCACAGGTAGACAGAGCAAACAAAAAGTTTATGCGAACATACAGTAAAGTAAAGAAGGCTGTGTTCGCTCTTTTTTATGCATACAAAGATGAGGTCTTGGACACAACTGAAGATGACTTGGAAGACCTGATTCACCTGGACAAAGAAATGACAGCTACATATGAAGCCTGTCGAGATTTGTGCCCGCCAGACAAAGAGATGCGGCGCAGAGTTGACAGCGCTAAGCAAATGTGCTCAGACATGGTGAAAGCCCTGAAACAAATTGGAGAGAATCCAATGATGGCAGACAAAAAGAGAAAAAGCCTTCTCAAGACTACTTGGGGAATGAATTATTCCAGGTCTCTCTTTGGAAGCAAGTTAGACTATGAGTCTGATATTTCTGCCAAGTCTAAAGTCTCCATTCAGTCAAAGGTATCTGTAAGTGCACAGATTTCAGAATCTTCAACAGGCTCTTTAACAAGATCAAGTAATGCCTCAGAAAAGGCCAGGAAGCTGGCTGAATTGAGCGCTAAGCGAAAGTGTGCAGAACTTCACACAAAGATAAGGAAATACAAGGTGGCCTTGGAAAGTTGTCATGAACAATTAGAAATAGCAGAAGAAGAGGAAAGAGTCCAAAGGTCAGATGACATCTCTTGTTGCAGTGACAAGCCTAGTAAAGGTTATTTGAATCCAGAGGCACCTGCTTTTTCTCCTGAGGCCAGATCACCAAAAGCTGAAGATTGTGCGAGCCAAGTAGAGTCACAGTTGGCCTTCATCGCCCAAACATTCTCAGATAGCGTCAGCAAATCAAGGCTGCCTGTCCCCACACCTCCTGTGTTTGATGGTGACCCACTCAAGTTCATCAACTTTCGCAAAAGTTTTGTGACACTTGTTGAGAACAAGGGAATTCCACCATCAGACAAGCTGTATTATCTGCAGCAGTACCTTGCAGGAGAAGCCAGAGCGGCAGTAGAAGGTTGTTTTTTCGGAAGTGATGAAGCTGCCTACAACCGTGCATGGACCACGTTGGAAGAGCGGTTCGGACACCCCTTCACCATTCAACTCTCCTTGCGAAACAAGTTGAGAGACTGGCCCAAAGTAACAGTCAAAGATAAGAAAGGTCTTCAGGATTTCAGCGATTTCCTGAGCACCCTCAAAGAAGCTATCCCCTACGTGAAAGGTCTTGAAGTTTTGAACGATTGTGTCCAAATCCAGGAAACAGCAGCCAAGTTACCAGAGTATTGTAACACTAGGTGGACACGGCGTGTTACAGAAGACATAGATGTTGGAAAGGGCTACCCTTCGTTTCAAGAATTTGTCGACTTCGTAGCCAGAGAAGCCAGAGTGGCTAACAACCCTATATGCGTGGTCGCTCAAAACCAAGGCAAGTTGCCAACCGCGAATAGAGGAAACGAGTCTAGGGCAAAGACAATACGAGCACCTGGCATTACTCATGCCACCAACACCAGTGCTGAAAAAGAAACCCCTAAAAGTGGAGCCAAGAATTCTCCAGTTTGCACCTACTGAGACAAAGATCACCTCATCTACAAGTGCAATGCTTTCAAAGAGTTGCCTTATGATGACAAAATACAAAGCATTCGAAGCAAGGCCCTTTGCTTCAGATGTCTCAGACGTGGCCACACATCAAAGAAGTGTCTAGTTAAAGTGTCCTGCAACACGTGCAAAGGCAAACACCAAACTCTGCTGCACTTAGACAAGAAGAAAGCAGACACAAAGCTTACAGAGTCAGAAGCCGACAAAGATGAAAACACATTTGAATCTATTTCAAACAAAACCAACCAAGATTACATGAAGAGTTATACTTCAATGATCGTACCTGTTTGGGTCAAGACAGGCCAAGCTGGCTCGCAAGAAGTATTGGTTTATGCACTGATTGATTCCCAGAGCGACAGCTCCTATATCACAGAGGATCTGGCAGCCAAGCTGTGCATGCCACATGAAATAACAAGAATGAAGATAACAACTATGACATCTTCATCGGTGGTCTATTGTAAGAAGTTCTCAGACATCAAACTGAGAGGATACGACTCGACTGTCGAAGTTCGAGTCAAGTCGTGCTACACAAGAGACCACATCCCTCACAACAGGGAGCACATTCCCTCAAAGGTAGCGGCAAGTATGATGCCTCATTTGGCTCGAATAGCCCCCTTCATTCCTCCTATTCAAGACTGTGAAGTGGGACTGCTCATTGGATACTCCTGCCCACAAGCACTCAGACCGGTGGAGATAGTCTCCGGAAATCCCGAAGAAGCCTTTGCTGTGAAAACAGACTTGGGATGGAGCATCATTGGAGGCCCTTGTTATGAACAAGGCAACAATGGTGTATGCTATAGGATTGTCGCCAAAGAATTGATAGTGCCACCACCCTGTGAGATCCTGAAGGTTCTCGACTAAGATTTCAGCGACACCAAAGATGAAGCATGCTATTCCCAGGATGATCTCGCGTTTCTGCAAATCATGGAAGAAAACATCCAAATCAATGAAAATGGAAGAATCTCCATGCCATTGCCGATCAAGTCTACCACGAAGTTGCCCAACAACTACGGGATGGCCATGTCTAGGCTAAATTCTCTGAAAAGGAAATTGAGCAAGGATGACAAGTTTAGAAACCACTACTGCGACTTCATGGACCAGATGATTCAAAAGGGCTATGCAGAGCGTGTGGAACCTCCTTCACCAAATCAAGTCATCAATTACATACCACATCAAGGTGTATACCACCCACAAAAACCAGACAAGATAAGAGTGGTTTTCGACGGTTCGGCCAAGTACCAAGGTTTGTGCCTGAACGACGTGCTGCTGAAGGGTCCGGACTTGATGAATAGCTTGCTTGGCGTGCTATTGAGGTTTCGTCAGGACAAAATTGCAGTGACCTGTGACATCGAACAGATGTTTTACAACTTCGATGTTATGCCACAGTACAGAGATCTACTGAGATACTTATGGTGGCCCGATGGGGACTTGACACTCCCGCCAGCGGAGTACAGGCTCACTGTACACTTATTCGGGGCCGCATCATCACCAGGATGTGCCAACTATGGCATAAAGTACTTGGCAAAGACGCACAAAGAGAGCTTTCCTGAAGGAGCAAAATTCCTCACAAGGAACCTTTACATGGACGATGGTTTAAGCAGCCTGTCTACCGTGGGTGAAGCGAAGGAGCTAATCTGCCAGGCCACTGAAATATGCAAAAAGGGCAAAGTTAGACTCCATAAGTTCCTGTCGAACAGCATAGACGTCCTGGAATCTATACCACCTTCAGAAAGAGCCACTACCGTCTCCGAAATAAACTTGGAACTGGAACCTCTCCCGGTTGAGCGCACACTTGGAACAAGATGGGATGTTCAAAATGACTGCTTCAGGTTCAAGATAACACTACAGGATAAACCCAACACAAGAAGAGGCATCCTCTCTACAGTCATGTCAGTCTATGACCCAAATGGATTTGTTAGCCCTGTGGTGTTGCAAGGGAAAAAGATCCTGCAAGAACTGTGCAAGCAAAAGAAATCCTGGGACGAACCTGTCGAGCCTGTCATAATTGAACGGTGGGAGAGCTGGAAAGCAGATATTCAGGAACTGGAGGATTTGAAAATACCCAGATGTTTCAAGCCTGACAAGGAAGTGAAATCTTTTCGAGTTGCATCATTTCAGTGATGCCAGCACTCAAGGTTATGGGCAGTGCTCGTATGTCAGAATGTGTGACCAAGATGGAAACATAGACTGCGCCTTGCTCATGAGCAAAGCGAGAGTGGCACCATCAAAAGTTGTCTCCATTCCTCGGCTTGAATTGACAGCAGCAACAATGTCAGTGAAAATCAGCAAGTTCCTCAGAAGAGAGCTCGAGATCCATGTCACCAAGGAGTATTTTTGGACAGACAGCAAGGTCGTGCTGGGATACATCGCCAACAGTGCGAAGCGGTTTCACGTGTTTGTCAGCAACCGTGTACAGTACATTCGGGAGAACACTGAAGTGCAACAATGGCACCACGTACTGACCAAGTCGAATCCAGCCGATCTAGCTTCGAGGGGCGTGTCGGCCAAAGAACTGGGCACCTCTATGTGGCTGAAAGGCCCAGAATTTCTCTACAAAGCAGAGCTACCACTGACTTCGCCAGACGATACTCTCAACCTTGGCGACCCTGAAGTAAAAGCACAGTGTCTCGGGGCATCTAGCGTTGTTCTACCAACAGGACTGTTGGATGTACTACAAAGGATTTCGAAGTGGCAGACCATGATCAACATCTTGGGAACTATGATAAGAAGAGTGTCTTCGAAGACAAGCCGTCTACTCCAAGACAGAAAAGCACGTAATCTAGCCATCAAGTGGTTACAAGCCAAAGAGTTTCCTGAAGAGATCACAACCCTGGGGAAAGGTGGAAACGTAGCAACGTCAAGCTGCTTGAAGACTCTAGATCCCATGTTGGATGAAGAAGGCCTGCTAAGGGTTGGTGGAAGAGTTCGTGAAGCAGAAGACATCACCAAGGAAGAATGTCACCCCATTATCCTTCCAAGAAAATCACATGTCACCGAGGCCATCATCAGGCATGTACATCAAAAGACCAATCATGGAGGTTGCAGCTCAACTTTGAATGAACTACGATCTCAAGGATATTACGTACAAAGGGGCTCCAAGACAGTGGCTCAAGTGATACGCAACTGTATCATGTGTCGCAAGCAAAGAAGACCAGCGGAGAGTCAGAAGATGGCTGACTTGCCACAAGAACGTACAGAAGCGCATCCTCCATTCTACAAGTCTGGAATGGATGTCTTTGGCCCGTATCTCATCAAGCGCGGAAGATCAGAAATCAAGCGCTACGGACTGCTGTGCACGTGTCTGTACAGTCGTGCAATTCACCTGGAGCTTCTAGACGACCTCTCAACCGACTGTTTCATCAATGCCCTAAGATGCTTCTTGGCATTGCGAGGTGTAGTTAGAAGCATACTCTGTGATCAAGGTTCCAACTTCATCGGTGCTGACAATGAACTGAAACAAGCTCTCGCCGAATTGGATCATGACAAGCTGGAGACAGTTCTAGCAAACAAGCAAGTGGAGTTCAAGTTCAATGCTCCTCATGCTAGTGAGCAAGGTGGCGTATGGGAAAGACAGATCCGCACAGTGAGGAAGACGCTGAAGTCGGTGATAGACTTTGCGAACACACGACTAGACGACGCCTCCTTAAGAAAACTGTTCTATGAGGCAGCATACATCGTGAACAGTCGTCCATTGTCTCCAACGTCTTTGAATGACCCACTCGCCGAACCTCCCATAACGCCAAACGCTCTACTTCATGGCAAGCTTGAGGGAGTCTTACCTCCACCAGGAGCCTTCTGCGCCCAGGACGTTTATGCACGGAAACGCTGGAGGCGTGTTCAACACCTGAGTCAGCTCTTTCGAAGTAGATGGAAACAAGAATACTTACTGAATCTCCAACATCGCCAAAAGTGGTGCAAACCACAAAGAAACCTCCAAACAGGAGACATTGTTCTCATGATGGATGAAGGGTTGGCGAGAAACCAGTGGCCACTTGGACTTGTGACGAGTGCAATGGCCGACAAAGACGGACTTGTCCGAAAAGTGAGGCTGAGAATTTCGAACGCCAGAAGTGTGGCTCGTGGGGAGAAGATTAAGCCAGTCTCCAAACTGGAAAGACCAGTGCAAAAGGTTGTGCTCTTGCTGCCGGTTAAAGATTAGGTGACATTGTGAAAATCTTTATGTTGGCATGACTTTATAGTCTTCCATCATAAAGATTTTGGTGGGAGTGTAACGGCAGCAGCTGTGTTTGTTTGATCCATGTGAGAAACATGGCAATTCTTGTGACTGTTGCAATTTTCCCGCTATACTGTATATGTCAACAGTGACATCCTTTCTAGTATTTGACCTCTGGTTGTACAGCAATGCCTCCCAAAGATTTGTTTTGGCAGGTATATATATTCACAGCCTGGCTCTGTGTGCCAGGCAAAAGTTGTTTACTTTGTGTCTGGGGGAACCCCCAACCCGGAAATGACCTTTGACCTCTGGGGAATCCCTTGGTGAATTCCCTACCTTTTTTTTTATTTTATTCCCTCCATATTTTCTTTTAAAAACCTAGGTTTGGAAATTTGTCCTTTGAGATTTAAAAATTATTGAAATAATTTGTCATCAAAAATACATGAGGTATAAGATTATTCACAACAGGAAGTAGACGATTTTGAGACTTCCTGCCCAGCAGAATAGGACAACGGACGGATT
The DNA here is from genome assembly GCA_020510985.1 of Pholidichthys leucotaenia. NCBI lineage: Eukaryota > Metazoa > Chordata > Actinopteri > Cichliformes > Pholidichthyidae > Pholidichthys > Pholidichthys leucotaenia. The sequence goes on from CM035845.1 coordinate 292,369,320, forward strand.
TCAGCATGGCTGGCTAAGACAGAAATCCAAAGCCATCCAGTTGCTTACCTCAGCCCAGACAAATGTGAGAGCCTGCAAGGAATTTCTGCCCTCGGAAGGCTGCGACACGGCAAAGTGTCTTTACAGTGTTTGATGCAATAAAGTCAAAAGCAAGGACATTAAAGATGTGTCAAACATCAGTTATTGCACACCAAAATGCAGCTCATAATCCGGGGCCGGAACATCATTATTGTACCACGTTTTACGGACATAACAGGAGCCACTGCAGAAAAATTCAGGGGATGTGGTTTTTCGGGCCATCCTTAGATTTTTGGGTCAAACAGGGCGAGTAAAGAAGTTATGATATACAGGTGCATCTAAAAAAATTAGAATATCATGAAAAAGTTCAATATTTTTTGTCACTCATTTCAGAAAGTGAAACCCATATATTATATAGATTCATTACACACAGAGTGAAATATTTCAAGTGTTTATTTTAATTTTGATGATTATGGCTTACAGCCTATGAAAACCCCAAATTCAGTTTCTCAAAAAATTGGAATATTACATAAAATTAATTTTAAAAAATAGTTTTTTAATAGAAATGTTGGCCGACTGAAAAGTATGTCCATGTACACACTCAATACTTGATCGGGGCAAATTTTGGATTAATTACTGTATCACCGTGGCGTGGCATGGAAGCGATCAGCTTGTGGTACTGCTGAGGTGTCATGAGGGTGTGGTTTATCAAGACCAAAGTCAGCGCAGTCGTCTACCAGGAAATTTTAGAGCACTTCATGCTTCCCTCTGCTGATAAGGTTTATGGATAAGCTGATTTCACTTTCCAGCAGGACTTGGCACCCCCACACACTGCCAAAAGTATCAAAACCTGGTTAAATGGCCATGGTGTGGTTTATATTAATCATATATCCCATACCTACATATGTATAAGCATATTAGAATGTTTAGTGATTACATATGTGCAATGACCTCACGCCTCAGAGCAGGACAAGAGGTCTCGACCGCCAGCGAAGATCAAAGAGCATACGGAGTCGCAGCGGTGGAGACCAGATCGATCTCCCTGACTTCCCAAGGTCAGGTGGAGGAGACAGAGGACAATGGAGGAGATCGACCGCCCTGACCTTCCTGGGTCAGGTGGAGGAGACGGAAGACAAAGGAGGGGGGATTAAGTTAATGCGGGATGTCAGCTTTGATATGCAATGTCTTTTGTTGTGTGTAAGTATAAGTATGAAGGTCTGAATGTGTTCGACCTCTTATTCTGCTTCTGCACTGAGATGAGACTTGTTAGAGGAGCGAAGCTGATATTAAACTTTGGTTTATAAATCACATCGCCTCGTTATTCCAAGCTCTTCTACACTGGTGACCGTGACGCGAGGATGGAACAGAGACGTTCTCCCGCGATTGACTCATCGGAGGCGACCCAGGCAAGCGCCGGCGCCCATGCAGACAGGGGAACAGTTGGATGACGTTCCCCCACGGCAGAAGCTACAGAGAGGGCTCAACCGAGCACCAGCCCCGCCGTGAGAGCGGAAGAAAGGCGCTCTCACTCGGCGGACACATCAGGGACGGCCCACACAAGCGCCGTCACCGTCAAGCTGCCAGACTTCTGGCAGGAAGACCCGAGCTTGTGGTTCCAGCAAGCTGAGGCTCAGTTTGCACTGGCGGGCATAACGGCAGACGACACGAAATTTTATCACATCGTCGCCAAACTCGACGCTGCCACGTCAAGATGTGCGCGGAGCATAATCCAACGGCCGCCCGCCCATGACAAATACAGAGAGCTTAAGGCGACCATCGTGGAGAATTTCGTCCCCTCAGCTGAGGAGAGAGCAGAGAAAATCCTGGCGATCTACGGCCACAGAGGATGCAGACCCAAGGCCCTCATGGAGGACATGCTGCAGCTTAAGGAAGAGGACAACGACAACTTCCTTTTCCGATATATCTTCCTCAGCACTCTGCCGCCACACATGAGAGGGACGCTGGTCAACATGCGGTGCAACACCCAGCAGGACTTCCGCGCGCTGGCCCGAGAGGCGCAGCGGCTCATCAACGCCTGCGGCGAACAGATGGCCACAGCAGCATCCACAGATCTCAGCGCGGAAGCCCAGAGCAGCAGAGAACCACAGACAACCGAGCAGAGCCCGCCCACCACGGCGGCAACACGACCAAGACGCAGCAGGTGGAACGACCTTTGCTATTACCACCACCGTTTCGCCGGGAGAGCGTACAAATGCGTGCCCCCCTGCAAATTCAAAAGTTCGGGAAACGCCAAAGCCGAGAGGCCGTTAACAGCTGCGGCTCTCGGCGAGAAAAATAAACTACTGTATGTGACTGACGGACACACCAGGAGACAGTTCCTGATTGACACCGGAGCTCAGCTGAGTTTTATCACCCCTTCCCACGCAGACCGGGCCATGGGTCCCCGGGGAAATGGAGCGATGGCAGCCAACGGCTCGATCATCGACACCTTCGGTGAAAGGAACCTGCCTCTTTGCATCCACGGCCGCAACTATAGATGGACATTTATTGTAGCGGCGGTGAGCTTTAACATGTTGGGCGCTGATTTTTTGTGTGCACATGGGTTGTTAGTCAATCTAGCAAATAGATGCTTGGTTAATGCACTGTCATTTTCTTCTATCCCCTGCTCAGCTCGAGTTTCTCCACCACCCGTGCAGGCCAACGTCACAACGGCAGGAGGTAAGTTTGACCAACTCCTCACCCAATTTCCAGCACTCACAGTTCCAAAATTTTCAGCAACAGTAGCGAAACACGGGGTTGAACACTTCATTCCCACAACAGGCCCACCCGTGTTCGCCAAAGCTTGGCGCTTAGATGCGACCAAGCTCACCATAGCACGGGACGAGTTTGCCACCCTTGAAAAATTAGGCATTATTAGACGCTCGAAAAGCCCCTGGGCATCGCCACTCCACATGGTCCCGAAAACCAACGGTTCTTGGAGACCATGCGGCGATTACCGCAGATTAAACAATGCGACAGCGCATGACCGCTACCCAATTCCTCACATTCAAGATTTCTCACTACATCTGGCGAGTGCGCGCATTTTTTCTAAAATAGACCTGGTCCGCGGCTATCACCAAGTCCCCGTTCGAGCGGAAGACATTCCTAAAACGGCTGTAATAACCCCTTTCGGTCTTTCTGAATTTTTGCGGATGCCGTTTGGCCTCAAAGGCGCTGCTCAAACCTTTCAGCGCATGATGGACGCGGTATTATGCGACCTCCCCTTCGTGTTCGTCTACCTCAACGATATGCTGGTAGCCAGCCCGTAAGAGGAAGAACACGAACAACACCTCACTACAGTTTTTCAGAGACTAGAAGAGCACGGGTTAATAATCAGTCCAGCCAAATGCAAATTCGGCGTGTCACAAATTGATTTTTTTGGGGCACAGAGTTTCACCGAAGGGGGCAGTCCCATTGCCAGACAAAGTCCACGCGGTAAAAAATTTCCCACGACCACAAACGGTCAGATCGCTGCAAGAATTTTTGGGAATGGTGAATTTTTACAACCGTTTCCTCCCCCGCGCAGCTCAACTCATGCAGCCCCTGTATGCCGCGCTCAGAAAACAAAAGCCTTCCAACGCGGTCGAATGGACCCCGGAGCGCCAACGCGCCTTCGCGGAAGTAAAAAGTGCTCTAGCGAACGCCACATTGTTGGTTCACCCCGATCCCTCGGCCCGCATAGCGCTAACCACAGACGCTTCAGACTTGGCCATAGGGGCAGTTGTGGAACAACACGTTGGCGGGACCTGGCAACCTTTAGCATTTTTTAGCAAATCGTTAAACCAAACCGAGCGTAAATACAGCACTTTTGACAGGGAGCTGCTAGCGCTTCATTTATCCATCCACCACTTCCAGTTCTGGTTAGAAGGGCGGCGTTTCACGGCTTTTGTAGACTACAAACCACTCACCTTTGCGATGGCTAAAATTTCAGAACCATGATCAGGCAGGCAACAAAGACAGCTAGCTGCAATTTCAGAGTTCACCACAGACATTCCACATGTGGCAGGCAAACTTAACGTGGTAGCAGACTGCCTCTCTCGCGCTGTGACATCGCCAGAGCACGAGGAGACAGATTATACTACCTCAGCTGCAGAACTCTTCGCCAACGCGGACACGTACGCGGCCCCAATTCACGTAGGGATAGATTACGCAGCCATGGCAGAGGAGCAAAGCGGTGACGCGGACGTGCGCGCGCTACTGTCTGGACCAACAGGGTTAAGACTGGAGGAAAGGGGTTTACGTGACGGTGTACCCCCCCTAATCTGCGACGTTTCAACCGGCCGACCTCGCCCGGTAGTCCAAGCTGCATGGTGCCGCCGTATTTTCGACTCAATTCACTCCCTCGCGCACCCAGGTGTACGCACCTCAGTTAAAATGGTCGCCGAAAAGTTTGTTTGGCCGGGCCTGCGCAAAAACGTAAAGGAATGGGCAAAAACTTGCATGTCTTGTCAGCGCGCCAAAATACACAAACACACAAAAGCCCCTTTAGAGCCTTTTCGAATCCCAGCTAGAAGGTTTGACCACGTTCATGTCGACCTCGTGGGACCACTACCTTCGTCTCAAGGCTTCACACACCTGTTAACAATGATAGACCGTACTACGCGCTGGCCGGAGGCGGTCCCTCTGGCGTCAACCACAGCGGCGGAAGTCGCTCGCGTTTTTTTAACAAACTGGGTGGCACGTTTTGGCGTCCCATCGGACATCACGTCCGATAGGGGGCCTCAATTTGTCTCAGAGCTGTGGTCAGCCATGGCCAGCAGCTTAGGGGCGACAATTCACCGCACCACCGCTTATCACCCTCAGGCTAATGGGTTATGCGAGCGTTTTCACAGATCTTTAAAGGCCGCCCTCAGGGCCTCGCTAACGGATATAAATTGGGTAAATAAACTTCCCTGGGTTTTATTGGGGTTGCGTGCTGCGCCTAAAGAGGATCTAGACGCCTCCCCAGCAGAGTTAGTGTTTGCACAACCTCTCAGACTCCCAGGTGAGTTTTTACCAGAGAACCCAGAGCCTGGGCATCTTCCAACCCTGAGGCCGTTAGACAGTAACGGACCAGACACTCTCCCCGGACCGGCACATCACTCTTTCCCACGGGTTTTTGTCCCCCAAGCTTTAAAAAAATGCCAAGTTTGTTTTTGTTAGGCATGAAGCTTTAAAGTCAACCCTCCGTCCACCATACGACGGACCATTCAGAGTGCTGGAACCTGGTGATAAGCATTTTGTGCTTGATTTAGGGGACAGAAAAGAAACAGTCAGCATTGACAGACTTAAACCTGCTTTCTTGTTGAGAGACGAACCTGAACGGGTGGCGAGAGCACCTCGGCGGGGTAGACCCCCCAAGAAAAAAGACTCAACCCCCCCACAGGGAACAAATAACCACTCTCCTCCCCAAGCTGCAGATTCCTTACAGGAAGGTCCCGCCAGGACGCCAAAGCGGACCTACAGCAGATTCGGGAGAAGATTAAAACCCAGACGGCACAGGGACTGATGCAGATTAACCAAGAGTTGTTAACTATTTTATCAGATTGTGCCGTGACAGTTTTAAGGCTGATTTGTGATATTACTACACTGTTATGGTTACCACTGAATTCTCTACAGGAGTGACAAGGAGCAGTGACAAGCCTAGTAAAGGTTATTTGAATCCAGAGGCACCTGCTTTTTCTCCTGAGGCCAGATCACCAAAAGCTGAAGATTGTGCGAGCCAAGTAGAGTCACAGTTGGCCTTCATCGCCCAAACATTCTCAGATAGCGTCAGCAAATCAAGGCTGCCTGTCCCCACACCTCCTGTGTTTGATGGTGACCCACTCAAGTTCATCAACTTTCGCAAAAGTTTTGTGACACTTGTTGAGAACAAGGGAATTCCACCATCAGACAAGCTGTATTATCTGCAGCAGTACCTTGCAGGAGAAGCCAGAGCGGCAGTAGAAGGTTGTTTTTTCGGAAGTGATGAAGCTGCCTACAACCGTGCATGGACCACATTGGAAGAGCGGTTCGGACACCCCTTCACCATTCAACTCTCCTTGCGAAACAAGTTGAGAGACTGGCCCAAAGTAACAGTCAAAGATAAGAAAGGTCTTCAGGATTTCAGCGATTTCCTGAGCACCCTCAAAGAAGCTATCCCCTACGTGAAAGGTCTTGAAGTTTTGAACGATTGCGTCCAAATCCAGGAAACAGCAGCCAAGTTACCAGAGTATTGTAACACTAGGTGGACACGGCGTGTTACAGAAGACATAGATGTTGGAAAGGGCTACCCTTCGTTTCAAGAATTTGTCGACTTCGTAGCCAGAGAAGCCAGAGTGGCTAACAACCCTATATGCGTGGTCGCTCAAAACCAAGGCAAGTTGCCAACCGCGAATAGAGGAAACGAGTCTAGGGCAAAGACAATACGAGCACCTGGCATTACTCATGCCACCAACACCAGTGCTGAAAAAGAAACCCCTAAAAGTGGAGCCAAGAATTCTCCAGTTTGCACCTACTGCGACAAAGATCACCTCATCTACAAGTGCAATGCTTTCAAAGAGTTGCCTTATGATGACAAAATACAAAGCATTCGAAGCAAGGCCCTTTGCTTCAGATGTCTCAGACGTGGCCACACATCAAAGAAGTGTCTAGTTAAAGTGTCCTGCAACACGTGCAAAGGCAAACACCAAACTCTGCTGCACTTAGACAAGAAGAAAGCAGACACAAAGCTTACAGAGTCAGAAGCCGACAAAGATGAAAACACATTTGAATCTATTTCAAACAAAACCAACCAAGATTACATGAAGAGTTATACTTCAATGATCGTACCTGTTTGGGTCAAGACAGGCCAAGCTGGCTCGCAAGAAGTATTGGTTTATGCACTGATTGATTCCCAGAGCGACAGCTCCTATATCACAGAGGATCTGGCAGCCAAGCTGTGCATGCCACATGAAATAACAAGAATGAAGATAACAACTATGACATCTTCATCGGTGGTCTATTGTAAGAAGTTCTCAGACATCAAACTGAGAGGATACGACTCGACTGTCGAAGTTCGAGTCAAGTCGTGCTACACAAGAGACCACATCCCTCACAACAGGGAGCACATTCCCTCAAAGGTAGCGGCAAGTATGATGCCTCATTTGGCTCGAATAGCCCCCTTCATTCCTCCTATTCAAGACTGTGAAGTGGGACTGCTCATTGGATACTCCTGCCCACAAGCACTCAGACCGGTGGAGATAGTCTCCGGAAATCCCGAAGAAGCCTTTGCTGTGAAAACAGACTTGGGATGGAGCATCATTGGAGGCCCTTGTTATGAACAAGGCAACAATGGTGTATGCTATAGGATTGTCGCCAAAGAATTGATAGTGCCACCACCCTGTGAGATCCTGAAGGTTCTCGACCAAGATTTCAGCGACACCAAAGATGAAGCATGCTATTCCCAGGATGATCTCGCGTTTCTGCAAATCATGGAAGAAAACATCCAAATCAATGAAAATGGAAGAATCTCCATGCCATTGCCGATCAAGTCTACCATGAAGTTGCCCAACAACTACGGGATGGCCATGTCTAGGCTAAATTCTCTGAAAAGGAAATTGAGCAAGGATGACAAGTTTAGAAACCACTACTGCGACTTCATGGACCAGATGATTCAAAAGGGCTATGCAGAGCGTGTGGAACCTCCTTCACCAAATCAAGTCATCAATTACATACCACATCAAGGTGTATACCACCCACAAAAACCAGACAAGATAAGAGTGGTTTTCGACGGTTCGGCCAAGTACCAAGGTTTGTGCCTGAACGACGTGCTGCTGAAGGGTCCGGACTTGATGAATAGCTTGCTTGGCGTGCTATTGAGGTTTCGTCAGGACAAAATTGCAGTGACCTGTGACATCGAACAGATGTTTTACAACTTCGATGTTATGCCACAGTACAGAGATCTACTGAGATACTTATGGTGGCCCGATGGGGACTTGACACTCCCGCCAGCGGAGTACAGGCTCACTGTACACTTATTCGGGGCCGCATCATCACCAGGATGTGCCAACTATGGCATAAAGTACTTGGCAAAGACGCACAAAGAGAGCTTTCCTGAAGGAGCAAAATTCCTCACAAGGAACCTTTACATGGACGATGGTTTAAGCAGCCTGTCTACCGTGGGTGAAGCGAAGGAGCTAATCTGCCAGGCCACTGAAATATGCAAAAAGGGCAAAGTTAGACTCCATAAGTTCCTGTCGAACAGCATAGACGTCCTGGAATCTATACCACCTTCAGAAAGAGCCACTACCGTCTCCGAAATAAACTTGGAACTGGAACCTCTCCCGGTTGAGCGCACACTTGGAACAAGATGGGATGTTCAAAATGACTGCTTCAGGTTCAAGATAACACTACAGGATAAACCCAACACAAGAAGAGGCATCCTCTCTACAGTCATGTCAGTCTATGACCCAAATGGATTTGTTAGCCCTGTGGTGTTGCAAGGGAAAAAGATCCTGCAAGAACTGTGCAAGCAAAAGAAATCCTGGGACGAACCTGTCGAGCCTGTCATAATTGAACGGTGGGAGAGCTGGAAAGCAGATATTCAGGAACTGGAGGATTTGAAAATACCCAGATGTTTCAAGCCTGACAAGGAAGTGAAATCTTTTCGAGTTGCATCATTTCAGTGATGCCAGCACTCAAGGTTATGGGCAGTGCTCGTATGTCAGAATGTGTGACCAAGATGGAAACATAGACTGCGCCTTGCTCATGAGCAAAGCGAGAGTGGCACCATCAAAAGTTGTCTCCATTCCTCGGCTTGAATTGACAGCAGCAACAATGTCAGTGAAAATCAGCAAGTTCCTCAGAAGAGAGCTCGAGATCCATGTCACCAAGGAGTATTTTTGGACAGACAGCAAGGTCGTGCTGGGATACATCGCCAACAGTGCGAAGCGGTTTCACGTGTTTGTCAGCAACCGTGTACAGTACATTCGGGAGAACACTGAAGTGCAACAATGGCACCACGTACTGACCAAGTCGAATCCAGCCGATCTAGCTTCGAGGGGCGTGTCGGCCAAAGAACTGGGCACCTCTATGTGGCTGAAAGGCCCAGAATTTCTCTACAAAGCAGAGCTACCACTGACTTCGCCAGACGATACTCTCAACCTTGGCGACCCTGAAGTAAAAGCACAGTGTCTCGGGGCATCTAGCGTTGTTCTACCAACAGGACTGTTGGATGTACTACAAAGGATTTCGAAGTGGCAGACCATGATCAACATCTTGGGAACTATGATAAGAAGAGTGTCTTCGAAGACAAGCCGTCTACTCCAAGACAGAAAAGCACGTAATCTAGCCATCAAGTGGTTACAAGCCAAAGAGTTTCCTGAAGAGATCACAACCCTGGGGAAAGGTGGAAACGTAGCAACGTCAAGCTGCTTGAAGACTCTAGATCCCATGTTGGATGAAGAAGGCCTGCTAAGGGTTGGTGGAAGAGTTCGTGAAGCAGAAGACATCACCAAGGAAGAATGTCACCCCATTATCCTTCCAAGAAAATCACATGTCACCGAGGCCATCATCAGGCATGTACATCAAAAGACCAATCATGGAGGTCGCAGCTCAACTTTGAATGAACTACGATCTCAAGGATATTACGTACAAAGGGGCTCCAAGACAGTGGCTCAAGTGATACGCAACTGTATCATGTGTCGCAAGCAAAGAAGACCAGCGGAGAGTCAGAAGATGGCTGACTTGCCACAAGAACGTACAGAAGCGCATCCTCCATTCTACAAGTCTGGAATGGATGTCTTTGGCCCGTATCTCATCAAGCGCGGAAGATCAGAAATCAAGCGCTACGGACTGCTGTGCACGTGTCTGTACAGTCGTGCAATTCACCTGGAGCTTCTAGACGACCTCTCAACCGACTGTTTCATCAATGCCCTAAGATGCTTCTTGGCATTGCGAGGTGTAGTTAGAAGCATACTCTGTGATCAAGGTTCCAACTTCATCGGTGCTGACAATGAACTGAAACAAGCTCTCGCCGAATTGGATCATGACAAGCTGGAGACAGTTCTAGCAAACAAGCAAGTGGAGTTCAAGTTCAATGCTCCTCATGCTAGTGAGCAAGGTGGCGTATGGGAAAGACAGATCCGCACAGTGAGGAAGACGCTGAAGTCGGTGATAGACTTTGCGAACACACGACTAGACGACGCCTCCTTAAGAAAACTGTTCTATGAGGCAGCATACATCGTGAACAGTCGTCCATTGTCTCCAACGTCTTTGAATGACCCACTCGCCGAACCTCCCATAACGCCAAACGCTCTACTTCATGGCAAGCTTGAGGGAGTCTTACCTCCACCAGGAGCCTTCTGCGCCCAGGACGTTTATGCACGGAAACGCTGGAGGCGTGTTCAACACCTGAGTCAGCTCTTTCGAAGTAGATGGAAACAAGAATACTTACTGAATCTCCAACATCGCCAAAAGTGGTGCAAACCACAAAGAAACCTCCAAACAGGAGACATTGTTCTCATGATGGATGAAGGGTTGGCGAGAAACCAGTGGCCACTTGGACTTGTGACGAGTGCAATGGCCGACAAAGACGGACTTGTCCGAAAAGTGAGGCTGAGAATTTCGAACGCCAGAAGTGTGGCTCGTGGGGAGAAGATTAAGCCAGTCTCCAAACTGGAAAGACCAGTGCAAAAGGTTGTGCTCTTGCTGCCGGTTAAAGATTAGGTGACATTGTGAAAATCTTTATGTTGGCATGACTTTATAGTCTTCCATCATAAAGATTTTGGTGGGAGTGTAACGGCAGCAGCTGTGTTTGTTTGATCCATGTGAGAAACATGGCAATTCTGTGACTGTTGCAATTTTCCCGCTATACTGTATATGTCAACAGTGACATCCTTTCTAGTATTTGACCTCTGGTTGTACAGCAATGCCTCCCAAAGATTTGTTTTGGCAGGTATATATATTCACAGCCTGGCTCTGTGTGCCAGGCAAAAGTTGTTTACTTTGTGTCTGGGGGAACCCCCAACCCGGAAATGACCTTTGACCTCTGGGGAATCCCTTGGTGAATTCCCTACCTTTTTTTTTATTTTATTCCCTCCATATTTTCTTTTAAAAACCTAGGTTTGGAAATTTGTCCTTTGAGATTTAAAAATTATTGAAATAATTTGTCATCAAAAATACATGAGGTATAAGATTATTCACAACAGGAAGTAGACGATTTTGAGACTTCCTGCCCAGCAGAATAGGACAACGGACGGATTTCAGCATGGCTGGCTAAGACAGAAATCCAAAGCCATCCAGTTGCTTACCTCAGCCCAGACAAATGTGAGAGCCTGCAAGGAATTTCTGCCCTCGGAAGGCTGCGACACGGCAAAGTGTCTTTACGGTGTTTGATGCAATAAAGTCAAAAGCAAGGACATTAAAGATGTGTCAAACATCAGTTATTGCACACCAAAATGCAGCTCATAATCCGGGGCCGGAACATCATTATTGTACCAAGTTTTACGGACATAACAGGAGCCACTGCAGAAAAATTCAGGGGATGTGGTTTTTCGGGCCATCCTTAGATTTTTGGGTCAAACAGGGCGAGTAAAGAAGTTATGATATACAGGTGCATCTCAAAAAATTAGAATATCATGAAAAAGTTCAATATTTTTTGTCACTCATTTCAGAAAGTGAAACCCATATATTATATAGATTCATTACACACAGAGTGAAATATTTCAAGTGTTTATTTTAATTTTGATGATTATGGCTTACAGCCTATGAAAACCCCAAATTCAGTTTCTCAAAAAATTGGAATATTACATAAAATTAATTTTAAAAAATAGTTTTTTAATAGAAATGTTGGCCGACTGAAAAGTATGTCCATGTACACACTCAATACTTGATCGGGGCAAATTTTGGATTAATTACTGTATCACCGTGGCGTGGCATGGAAGCGATCAGCTTGTGGTACTGCTGAGGTGTCATGAGGGTGTGGTTTATCAAGACCAAAGTCAGCGCAGTCGTCTACCAGGAAATTTTAGAGCACTTCATGCTTCCCTCTGCTGATAAGGTTTATGGATAAGCTGATTTCACTTTCCAGCAGGACTTGGCACCCCCACACACTGCCAAAAGTATCAAAACCTGGTTAAATGGCCATGGTGTGGTTTATATTAATCATATATCCCATACCTACATATGTATAAGCATATTAGAATGTTTAGTGATTACATATGTGCAATGACCTCACGCCTCAGAGCAGGACAAGAGGTCTCGACCGCCAGCAAAGATCAAAGAGCATACGGAGTCGCAGTGGTGGAGACCAGATCGATCTCCCTGACTTCCCAAGGTCAGGTGGAGGAGACAGAGGACAATGGAGGAGATCGACCGCCCTGACCTTCCTGGGTCAGGTGGAGGAGACGGAAGACAAAGGAGGGGGGATTAAGTTAATGCGGGATGTCAGCTTTGATATGCAATGTCTTTTGTTGTGTGTAAGTATAAGTATGAAGGTCTGAATGTGTTCGACCTCTTATTCTGCTTCTGCACTGAGATGAGACTTGTTAGAGGAGCGAAGCTGATATTAAACTTTGGTTTATAAATCACATCGCCTCGTTATTCCAAGCTCTTCTACACTGGTGACCGTGACGCGAGGATGGAACAGAGACGTTCTCCCGCGATTGACTCATCGGAGGCGACCCAGGCAAGCGCCGGCGCCCATGCAGACAGGGGAACAGTTGGATGACGTTCCCCCACGGCAGAAGCTACAGAGAGGGCTCAACCGAGCACCAGCCCCGCCGTGAGAGCGGAAGAAAGGCGCTCTCACTCGGCGGACACATCAGGGACGGCCCACACAAGCGCCGTCACCGTCAAGCTGCCAGACTTCTGGCAGGAAGACCCGAGCTTGTGGTTCCAGCAAGCTGAGGCTCAGTTTGCACTGGCGGGCATAACGGCAGACGACACGAAATTTTATCACATCGTCGCCAAACTCGACGCTGCCACGTCAAGATGTGCGCGGAGCATAATCCAACGGCCGCCCGCCCATGACAAATACAGAGAGCTTAAGGCGACCATCGTGGAGAATTTCGTCCCCTCAGCTGAGGAGAGAGCAGAGAAAATCCTGGCGATCTACGGCCACAGAGGATGCAGACCCAAGGCCCTCATGGAGGACATGCTGCAGCTTAAGGAAGAGGACAACGACAACTTCCTTTTCCGATATATCTTCCTCAGCACTCTGCCGCCACACATGAGAGGGACGCTGGTCAACATGCGGTGCAACACCCAGCAGGACTTCCGCGCGCTGGCCCGAGAGGCGCAGCGGCTCATCAACGCCTGCGGCGAACAGATGGCCACAGCAGCATCCACAGATCTCAGCGCGGAAGCCCAGAGCAGCAGAGAACCACAGACAACCGAGCAGAGCCCGCCCACCACGGCGGCAACACGACCAAGACGCAGCAGGTGGAACGACCTTTGCTATTACCACCACCGTTTCGCCGGGAGAGCGTACAAATGCGTGCCCCCCTGCAAATTCAAAAGTTCGGGAAACGCCAAAGCCGAGAGGCCGTTAACAGCTGCGGCTCTCGGCGAGAAAAATAAACTACTGTATGTGACTGACGGACACACCAGGAGACAGTTCCTGATTGACACCGGAGCTCAGCTGAGTTTTATCACCCCTTCCCACGCAGACCGGGCCATGGGTCCCCGGGGAAATGGAGCGATGGCAGCCAACGGCTCGATCATCGACACCTTCGGTGAAAGGAACCTGCCTCTTTGCATCCACGGCCGCAACTATAGATGGACATTTATTGTAGCGGCGGTGAGCTTTAACATGTTGGGCGCTGATTTTTTGTGTGCACATGGGTTGTTAGTCAATCTAGCAAATAGATGCTTGGTTAATGCACTGTCATTTTCTTCTATCCCCTGCTCAGCTCGAGTTTCTCCACCACCCGTGCAGGCCAACGTCACAACGGCAGGAGGTAAGTTTGACCAACTCCTCACCCAATTTCCAGCACTCACAGTTCCAAAATTTTCAGCAACAGTAGCGAAACACGGGGTTGAACACTTCATTCCCACAACAGGCCCACCCGTGTTCGCCAAAGCTTGGCGCTTAGATGCGACCAAGCTCGCCATAGCACGGGACGAGTTTGCCACCCTTGAAAAATTAGGCATTATTAGACGCTCGAAAAGCCCCTGGGCATCGCCACTCCACATGGTCCCGAAAACCAACGGTTCTTGGAGACCATGCGGCGATTACCGCAGATTAAACAATGCGACAGCGCATGACCGCTACCCAATTCCTCACATTCAAGATTTCTCACTACATCTGGCGAGTGCGCGCATTTTTTCTAAAATAGACCTGGTCCGCGGCTATCACCAAGTCCCCGTTCGAGCGGAAGACATTCCTAAAACGGCTGTAATAACCCCTTTCGGTCTTTCTGAATTTTTGCGGATGCCGTTTGGCCTCAAAGGCGCTGCTCAAACCTTTCAGCGCATGATGGACGCGGTATTATGCGACCTCCCCTTCGTGTTCGTCTACCTCAACGATATGCTGGTAGCCAGCCCGTAAGAGGAAGAACATGAACAACACCTCACTACAGTTTTTCAGAGACTAGAAGAGCACGGGTTAATAATCAGTCCAGCCAAATGCAAATTCGGCGTGTCACAAATTGATTTTTTTGGGGCACAGAGTTTCACCGAAGGGGGCAGTCCCATTGCCAGACAAAGTCCACGCGGTAAAAAATTTCCCACGACCACAAACGGTCAGATCGCTGCAAGAATTTTTGGGAATGGTGAATTTTTACAACCGTTTCCTCCCCCGCGCAGCTCAACTCATGCAGCCCCTGTATGCCGCGCTCAGAAAACAAAAGCCTTCCAACGCGGTCGAATGGACCCCGGAGCGCCAACGCGCCTTCGCGGAAGTAAAAAGTGCTCTAGCGAACGCCACATTGTTGGTTCACCCCGATCCCTCGGCCCGCATAGCGCTAACCACAGACGCTTCAGACTTGGCCATAGGGGCAGTTGTGGAACAACACGTTGGCGGGACCTGGCAACCTTTAGCATTTTTTAGCAAATCGTTAAACCAAACCGAGCGTAAATACAGCACTTTTGACAGGGAGCTGCTAGCGCTTCATTTATCCATCCACCACTTCCAGTTCTGGTTAGAAGGGCGGCGTTTCACGGCTTTTGTAGACTACAAACCACTCACCTTTGCGATGGCTAAAATTTCAGAACCATGATCAGGCAGGCAACAAAGACAGCTAGCTGCAATTTCAGAGTTCACCACAGACATTCCACATGTGGCAGGCAAACTTAACGTGGTAGCAGACTGCCTCTCTCGCGCTGTGACATCGCCAGAGCACGAGGAGACAGATTATACTACCTCAGCTGCAGAACTCTTCGCCAACGCGGACACGTACGCGGCCCCAATTCACGTAGGGATAGATTACGCAGCCATGGCAGAGGAGCAAAGCGGTGACGCGGACGTGCGCGCGCTACTGTCTGGACCAACAGGGTTAAGACTGGAGGAAAGGGGTTTACGTGACGGTGTACCCCCCCTAATCTGCGACGTTTCAACCGGCCGACCTCGCCCGGTAGTCCCAGCTGCATGGTGCCGCCGTATTTTCGACTCAATTCACTCCCTCGCGCACCCAGGTGTACGCACCTCAGTTAAAATGGTCGCCGAAAAGTTTGTTTGGCCGGGCCTGCGCAAAAACGTAAAGGAATGGGCAAAAACTTGCATGTCTTGTCAGCGCGCCAAAATACACAAACACACAAAAGCCCCTTTAGAGCCTTTTCGAATCCCAGCTAGAAGGTTTGACCACGTTCATGTCGACCTCGTGGGACCACTACCTTCGTCTCAAGGCTTCACACACCTGTTAACAATGATAGACCGTACTACGCGCTGGCCGGAGGCGGTCCCTCTGGCGTCAACCACAGCGGCGGAAGTCGCTCGCGTTTTTTTAACAAACTGGGTGGCACGTTTTGGCGTCCCATCGGACATCACGTCCGATAGGGGGCCTCAATTTGTCTCAGAGCTGTGGTCAGCCATGGCCAGCAGCTTAGGGGCGACAATTCACCGCACCACCGCTTATCACCCTCAGGCTAATGGGTTATGCGAGCGTTTTCACAGATCTTTAAAGGCCGCCCTCAGGGCCTCGCTAACGGATATAAATTGGGTAAATAAACTTCCCTGGGTTTTATTGGGGTTGCGTGCTGCGCCTAAAGAGGATCTAGACGCCTCCCCAGCAGAGTTAGTGTTTGCACAGCCTCTCAGACTCCCAGGTGAGTTTTTACCAGAGAACCCAGAGCCTGGGCATCTTCCAACCCTGAGGCCGTTAGACAGTAACGGACCAGACACTCTCCCCGGACCGGCACATCACTCTTTCCCACGGGTTTTTGTCCCCCAAGCTTTAAAAAAATGCCGAGTTTGTTTTTGTTAGGCATGAAGCTTTAAAGTCAACCCTCCGTCCACCATACGACGGACCATTCAGAGTGCTGGAACCTGGTGATAAGCATTTTGTGCTTGATTTAGGGGACAGAAAAGAAACAGTCAGCATTGACAGACTTAAACCTGCTTTCTTGTTGAGAGACGAACCTGAACGGGTGGCGAGAGCACCTCGGCGGGGTAGACCCCCCAAGAAAAAAGACTCAACCCCCCCACAGGGAACAAATAACCACTCTCCTCCCCAAGCTGCAGATTCCTTACAGGAAGGTCCCGCCAGGACGCCAAAGCGGACCTACAGCAGATTCGGGAGAAGATTAAAACCCAGACGGCACAGGGACTGATGCAGATTAACCAAGAGTTGTTAACTATTTTATCAGATTGTGCCGTGACAGTTTTAAGGCTGATTTGTGATATTACTACACTGTTATGGTTACCACTGAATTCTCTACAGGAGCATGACTGCTGGAAAGATTCTTCCTTGTTTTCCCTGTCAAGAGGTTTAACAGTATAGTATGTCATAGAAATTATCTTAAACTGTAGACTTACTTTGATTGTCCTTTTCTTAGTCGTTTGGGGGGGGGGGGGTTATATTAATCATATATCCCATACCTACATATGTATAAGCATATTAGAATGTTTAGTGATTACATATGTGCAATGACCTCACGCCTCAGAACAGGACAAGAGGTCTCGACCGCCAGCGAAGATCAAAGAGCATACAGAGTCGCAGCGGTAGAGACCAGATCGATCTCCCTGACTTCCCAAGGTCAGGTGGAGGAGACAGAGGACAATGGAGGAGATCGATCGCCCTGACCTTCCTGGGTCAGGTGGAGGAGACGGAAGACAAAGGAGGGGGGATTAAGTTAATGCGGGATGTTAGCTTTGATATGCAATGTCTTTTGTTGTGTGTAAGTATAAGTATGAAGGTCTGAATGTGTTCGACCTCTTATTCTGCTTCTGCACTGAGATGAGACTTGTTAGAGGAGCGAAGCTGATATTAAACTTTGGTTTATAAATCACATCGCCTCGTTATTCCAAGCTCTTCTACACATGGCATCATTGTGTTTGATTGGGCAGCAAACTCTCCTGACCTAAATCCCATAGAGAATCTATGGAGTATTGTCAAGAGGAAGATGACAGACACCAGACCCAACAATTCAGATGAGCTGAAGGTCACTATCAAAGCAACCTGGACCTTCATAACACCTCAGCAGTGCCACAGGCTGATCACCTCCGTGCCACGCCACATTGATACAGTAATTAATCCAAAAAGAGCCCCGACCAAGTATTGAGTGTGTACATGGACATACTTTTCAGTCGGCCAACATTTCTATTAAAAAACTATTTTTTAAAATTAATTTTACATAATATTCTAATTTTTTGAGAAACTGAATTTGGGGTTTTCATGGGCTGTAAGCCTTAATCATCAAAAATAAAATAAACACTTGAAATATATCACTGTCTGTGTAATGAATCTATATAATATATGGGTTTTACTTTCTGAAATGAGTGACAAAAAATATTGGACTTTTTCATGATATTCTAAATTTTTGAGATGCTCCTGTAGTGGGGTGGTGTCATGCCTTGTCTTTTCCGCACTCCATTCCAGAAGGTGGCGGAAATGCACCTATAAGTTGCTTGCCATCCGCCAAGTAACCGAGAGAAGAACAAGAAGAAGTTGCTCAAAGTCTTCCGTATTACCCAAAACGATACCAGCAGTATGTTCTAGCAGATTAAACCTGTATATGTTGAAGGTTATCCTCAGATATTTCTTATAGACGTTTTTTTTTTTTTTAAAGAAATCTAGAAACCTGCAGGATGTTGGCTCCCGGAGCCGTAAGTATAAACGATTATTAACTTTCAGTAAGATGCTAGTTTCAGCTAACGTATTCTGTCAGAAAGATATCCAGATTTTGGAGAACATCCAGAGACGTGCCACCAAATTAGTACCTAGCATTAGACATTTGCCCTATGAAGAGAGACTGAAAAGGTTGAACATCCCAACACTGGACAGAAGAAGACTCAGAGGGGACCTAGTAGGAAACTTGGACGATTCGAAACAATGTTGTTATAGTATGATTACACTTTACAAAGTCCACGTCACACCACCTGAGAGGCCACGAGACGAAACTGTACGAACACTTTTCTAGATGACAAGCCAGATTAAAACGTTTTTCCCAGCGAATAGTCAAGGAATGGAACGAGTTGCCAGCAGAAGTAGTCAGCCCCATCACTGAATGTCTTCAAAAGCAACCTGGACAAATACTGGGAACAGAACAGAACTTGGGCGACAGTAGCTTTGCTATTTTAGTCCAGTACCCTGTGACTAAAGCTATACAGGTGTATAGATGGTAGTATAGTAGTACATTTTCACCTCTGCCCAAATTGTACAATTGGTAATAGTAAACTGATAAGATACATTAGTTATCGTGTTTCTAAAAAAATCTTGACAAGTCTCCAGCGGATACAGGTCAAGTGGACCCCTGACCAAGTGAGCACCCCATGTGAACCCTGGGATCCAAGCTGTACATTTTCAGTCCAGTGATTTACATACTGATTCATAATTTCCTAAAGCCTCATTCAGAACATTATAGTCCCACATACCTATTCTGTGGATTTTCGTCTGGAGGCAGTCAACGGTGAAGAAGAAAAGTTTTTTGAAAGCAGAAACAGAGCCATAACCTTCTCTGGGTCAGCTTAGTTGTCCGTTTTACATATATATATATATATATATACTACTCACAAAAACTTAGGGATATTCGGCTTTTGGGTGAAATTTCAGGATGCACTTATAATGCACTATAACCTGTCCAGGTGAACTTAATTTGACCTTCTCTAACTTTTTGAATGCACGTGTCCAACTATTCAATGTTTCAGTACTTTTTGCATAACTTGCTGTTCTCTAACAAGATGCTTAACGGCAAAATTCACATCACGTGTTTGATCCGTGAATTGACCAATAAATTTTCTGGTTCAGTTAGAATTGGTATTTAAACAGTCCTCTTCATCATGCTGTTCACATTTTGACATCATGAGACCAAGACGACACCTCACAATTGATCAACAGTACCTCACCACTGTGAGGCTTCAAAAACAGGATGTTCTCAGAGGGAAGTGGCCACTGAGCTTAGAGTGTCACAGAGTGTCATCGGTTGCAACAGAGAGACTGGAAGATTCACACAAAGGCATAGAAGTGGATGTCCTTTGGCCACATCCCATGCTGATGACCGCATCATTGTGAACAGTGCCCTGCGGAACCAGATGATGAATGCTGTTAAACTCCAGGAACTTTTAAGGGAGGTGAGAGGCACCCAAGTGTCATGTCAGACCATTCGAAACTGTTTACATCAGTGTGGTCTGCGTGCTAGATGACCTGCAAGGGTACCTGACCACACCATCAGGCACAGGCATTAAAATATCTTGCATGGGCCAGGGAGCAGTGGGCCTCAGTGCTGTTATCTGATGAAAGTCGATTCACAGTGAGCAGAAATGGTAGCCGCCAACTATGTTGGAGATGTCAAGGAGAGCGCTATGCATCAGCCACTGTTGTCACCATGTTACAGTCTGGGCAGGTGTGTCTAATCAATACAGAACTGCCCTACACCTTGTGAATGGTACAGTGACAAGCCGATACTACCTGAATAACACCATTAATTCAGTCATTGTGCCCCTGCATGAACAACACAGGCCTAATTTCATCTTCTTGGCTGACAGTACTCCAGCTCATTGAGGTTGTATCATTAGGGAACGGCTGGTGGAGCCTGGGGTACCTCAAATGGAGTGGCCTGCACTTTCCCCAGACCTAAATCCCATAGAAGACCTATGGGATCAACTGAGTCGTCGTGTAGAGGCTCGTAACCCTGCACCCTACAACCTCAATGACCTGAGGCCCGCCCTTCAAGAATAGGGGAATGCCATGCCTCAGCATACAATAAGTCGACTTGTGAACAGCATGAGACGCCGTTGTCAAGCTGTAATTGATGCTCAAGGGCACATGACAAGTTATTGAGACACTGACATTTTTTGTTGTGGTATACCCACCACTGTTGTTGGCTTTGGTTTCAATAAATCATTTGAGATGAGGAACGCACCATTGCATGCTTCTCCTTAAATGCCTTACTTTCATGATACAGTATCTCTGTAGTGTGAATGTTTTACATTTTCCATAAATTTCATCCAAAAGCCAAATATCCCTAACTTTCTGTGAATAGTGTGTATATATACAGTATATATATATATATATATATATAAAACACATCTTTGTGACCGGAAAAAGTCTTTTCAGCAGTTTCACACAAATTCCTGTTGTTCTCCTTCTTCGCATTTACAAATCACTGGATTGAAAATGTACTTGTACATATTGGATCGCGGGGTCCATTTGGAGTGCTCACTTGGTCAGGGGTCCACTTGACCTGTATTCGTCCACAGATTTAGTATAACATTCAGATGAAAATATCATCCAAAGGTGTTAAGAACCCTGAACTTGTTTAAAATGCCATTTGTTTTTGATATTCATAGACTTCAATTAAAAGGCATGTCTTAATGCTTTAAATTATGCACTGAGTCCTAGGTTTATTCTTAAATATCCAACTTAAGAATACTTTAATGACTTTGCCTAATAGAAAGCTGAAGTCACGCCCCCTCTACTTTGAAAACAGGACCTTATTCTCATCGGGAGTGACTAGTAGGGACAGGATTAGAAATGAGTATATCAGAGGGACAGCTCAGGTTGAGCAGTTTGGAGACAAAGTAAGAGATGCAAGGCTAAGATGGTTTGGACATGTGCAGAGGAGGGATAGTGGATATATTGGACAAAGGATGCCGAAGATGGAGCTGCCAGGCAGGAGGAAAAGAGGAAGACCAGAGAAGATTTATGGATGTAGTGGAGGAGGACATGGAGAGGGTTGGCATTACAGGGGAGGATGAAGGGATAGGATGAGATGGAGGCAGACATGATCCACTGTGGCGGCCCTTAAAGGGAGCAGCCGAAAGAAGAGGAAAATAATTCTCCCACACAGCCAGGTTTCTCTGCTGCATTGGGAGTCTACAATGACTTGAAAATTTGCATACCCAAACTCAGAGCTGACGTGACATTTGAGTGCACCGTACCATCACGTTCAGATTGATAAATACCGATCTGCACGTTGAAATGATCGTACGACCACTTTTCTATCTCACACAAGTTTGATAATTTTTTTTGTTTTGTTTTGTTTTTGTTACTTATTTGTACCCGTAGGTAGACTTGGTCTGCAGTCTGGTGACAAGCCACCGGCTGCTGGTCGCTGCGTGCGCGAGCGCCCTAAACCTACATGTTTTTGGTGTGCGGGAGGAAACCGGAGAAATCCCGGAGTAAACCCGCGCAACATGGGGAGAACATGCAAACTCCACACAGCTCACTGTTGGTCGGGGGCTGGGATCGAACCCACGATCTCATGATCCCCGCGATCCCCCGGCCGAGGGTAAAACTGTGCTGCCACAGTGCTAAACCACTGCGCCACCGTGCAGCCCAAATGAGGGCCATTGTGTTTACTTGTGAGCACTGAGAACAATTTTTTTTTGGTGTACATGTATTGTGTACTGTTGGGGTTACACTTCATTTTAGGTGGCGTTAAAAAGCTAGTAATTCAAAGTCCTAATTAAACTTATCAGGCCTGTAGATGTAGTGTTCAATGATACAGTAAGTGAAGCGTCTGCATTTGTTTTCAGGCTGTGACCACAGCACTGGCACAAGTGGACAGAGAAAAGATCTACCAGTGGATCAATGAGTTGTCCAGTCCTGAAACCAGAGAGAATGCCCTCCTGGAGCTCAGCAAGAAAAGGGAGTCGGTCCCAGATCTGGCCCCCATGCTGTGGCACTCCTGTGGCACCATAGCTGCTCTGCTGCAGGTGACAGCTTTTATAGGTTATACTGTGAATTTGATACATACTGGAACACATTTTAGGGGTTTATGTGATTTATTTATTTTTTTAAATAATGTTTGGAAATTCATGTGTCTCTACCCATGTCATTAACAGGAAATTGTTAACATTTACCCATCCATCAATCCCCCAACCCTGACAGCACACCAGTCCAACAGAGTCTGTAACGCTCTGGCTCTCCTGCAGTGTGTAGCCTCCCACCCAGAGACAAGGTAACTCCTGAGCAAACACTGAACCATGGTTCAGCAACCTTGATTATTTTAAGTACTTTGAGCTTGTCAACTGGCTTTAAGAAAAATCATTTTGATAAAATCATTTAAGATATTGAGTAAATGAAATATCTGTAGGTTTTTCTTAAATATTTAAAGAGTCTCACCTGTTGTAAAATAATTAATACAAGTCATCATCAAGGTGCTTTTTTTGACCTTGTTATCCATTTTCCAAGATTTCTTTTGGTCTCCATGAGAACTTTCTATGAACTCTGTATATACTATGCTGTTGTTTACTTCTACAGTGGGGCAAAAAAGTATTTAGTCAGCCACCAATTGTGCAAGTTCTCCCACTTAAAAGATGAGAGAGGTCTCCAATTTTCATCATAGGTATACCTCAACTATGAGAGACAAAATGAGGGGAAAAAAATCCAGAAAATCACATTGTCTGATTTTTAAAGAATTTATTTGCAAATTATGGTGGAAAATAAGTATTTGGTCACCTACAAACAAGCAAGATTTCTGGCTCTCACAGACCTGTAACTTCTTCTTTAAGAGGCTCCTTTGTCCTCCACTCGTTACCTGTATTAATGGCACCTGTTTGAACTCGTTATCAGTATAAAAGACACCTGTCCACAACCTCAAACAGTCAGACTCCAAACTCCATTATGGCCAAGACCAAAGAGCTGTCAAAGGACACCAGAAACAAAATTGTAGACCTGCACCAGGCTGGGAAGACTGAATCTGCAATAGGTAAGCAGCTTGGTGTCAGGGATGGCAATTTTCCGCTGATCCGGGGATTTCCGCGATTTATTTTCAAATCGATCATTTCTGTAAATCGTCTAAATCCGTTGAGAAAATATTAGGGGGGGGTAAGATACCTTATTGTTACCGATTTTAGCGAAAATCAACACGATTACATAAGCGCTCGGCACTTCCCCGGGTCAAGTCTCCCGCGATAATCCCTGCACATCCACCAACCACAGTGCTCCGCACTGTGTCTATATATATATATATATATATATATATATATATATATATATATATATATATATATATATATATATATATATATATATAGTAATATGTACATATGTATACTAGCTGCTCTTGTTTTTTCTTGCCTTCTGATTGTTGCTCTGAGTGTTGCTATCCCTGTGCTGTTGCAATCCTGGAATTTCCCCATTGTGGGACTAATAAAGGCTTATCTTATCTTATCTTATAACCCGGATGTTATGTACTCAAGCTACTGCTGTATTGTAAACAGCCCTGCGATTGGATAGTTGCAAACGATTGGACCAATCAAATGGCTCGTTGTATGTTTTGTCAAAAATTCATGGCGGCGTGTTCTCAGGGATGTGATTTTCTGCTAATTCACCGAATTCCGCTTTATTTTATCTTCCAGGAAGATAAAGTACGTTAGCGGCTTGTGGTCCACGAACGCAGTGAAGGTGCACCCTTTCAGGCAGAACTGGAAGTGGCGTGTGGCCAGGTGGAGAGCCATTAACTCTCTGTCGAACACGCTGTATTTACGCTCACTGTCATGCAAAGACCTGCTAAAAAAGGTGAGCGGCTGCCAAGAACCGGCAACGCATTGCTCCACGACGGCAGAGCTGTTTTAAGCTCAGAACGCCTGCTCCCGCTCAGGAGTCCAGTCGACTCTGTCCGCCAGTTTCCGTTTCTTGAGTGCGGCGTACAACGGCTGTAATGAGCTGGGCTGCACGGGGGAGGAAACGGTAATAAAAGTTAACCATCCCCCAAAACTCCTGCAGCGCCCTGACATTGATGTTGAGGAGAAAAAATAGCAAAACAATTTAAATTACTTTCATGATTCCAAACAGTTTGAAATTGACAGTGCACAGTGGACATTGACTCATAACTTTTGAATATTTCTAAGACTTGGCTACATCAGTGATTGTGCAAAATGAACTGCTCAAGACTCAATGGAGATTGAAACTGGTGATCTGAAATGAATGCTGAAATTATAAAAAGTAATGGTATGAATGAATTTGATTTCTATTATGGAATAGATAAAATTAACTGATTTTGATTTGATCAAGTGTTAAAGCATGTGATGGATAATGCTTGTTGGAATATTTTAGGAATGCTGTCTTCTTGGAACATAAGTCAATATTATACAGTAATAAGTGGCATTCAGCTGTTTGTTTTATCTCATTTAAGCACAGTTCTGGTACTTAAAAATCATAAAAACCCAGGAGCTTCGGGGGGCTTTGCCTCCCCATGGCCACCCCACCAGGGCTCTGCCCCGGACCCCGCTGGGGGACTGCGGGGACTGTTAAATATGTTGGACTAAAGACAGTGAGACAGCATTGAAGAAAAAGTAAGTTAACTTTTCATTAAATTTAATGATTTATCTAAGTCTAGTATTTCATTTTTTTAATCATTTTTTTCAGTCTAAATTACTTCTGTTTTACTGAAAACCTCCCAGCTTCAGGGGGGCTGCCCCCCCCCGGCCCCTCCATAAGTCAATTGACCAAATTAGATTTCAGCTGAAATCAGAATTTCCTGTTGTCATCCCTGTGTTGTGAAGAACTCAACTGTGGGAGCAATTATTAGAAAATGGAAGACATACAAGACCACTGATAATCTCCCTCGATCTGGGGCTCCATGCAAGATCTCACCCCGTGGGGTCAAAATGATCATGAGAACGGTGAGCAAAAATCCCAGAACCACACGGGGGGACCCTAGGCCACACTGACTCTAGGCCACACAGCTACTGGAAGTACTGAAAGCTACAGTGGGGGGTCAGTCCTCTGGTAGCTCTGTGCGTTAACTTTCCTTTCCCCATTCTATTATACTGAGCACCAAGCTAGAAGGCGGAACGTACCATTTTCATATAATCTTTGGTATGACCCTGCCAGGAGTTGAACCCACAACCTCCCGGTTGTAGGGCGGATGCTCTGCCAACTAGGCCACCACGTCGGTGGATTATTAATGTAGCATTTATATAATTTACCCTTTTTTATCGATTTTAGACCACCATGTGTCATCTCACTTTAGCTTTCACTTATGAAGGGGGGCCAGCGGGTTCAGTGGTAGGGTAAAGCCTTGTTCATGCTACACCTCCGCTCTGGTGCACTGACGAGGCCGGTGCACACGTGGTTGTGTATATACTTCATTTTTTTTTTTTTTGTCTACCAGGCCAAGCGGTTGACACATGCACAACCGTCATTTATAGTTTCACCCCAGCCCTATGGGTAGTGCAAATGCACCAACATGCCAGTTTGTTCGCTGGCTAAATAAAAGTGAAGAAACATGAGAGTGGCACTTTTTTTTGTAGCAACAATGGCAGCGCGGTGGCGATGTGGTTAGCACTACGGCAGCACAGCAACTCACCCTTGGCTGGGGGATCCTGGGTTCGATCCCAGCCCCCAACCAACAGTGATCTGTGTGGAGTTTGCATGTTCTCCCCGTGTCTGCGTGGGTTTACTCCGGGATTTCTCCGGTTTCCTCCCACAGGCCAAAAACATGCAAGTTAGGTTAACTGGCATCAAACTGGGGATTCTTAAATTGTCCTTAGGTATGACTGTGAGAGTGAATGGTTGTCTGTCTTTCTGTGTTGGCCCTGCGATGGACTGGCGATCTGTCCAGGGTGTACCCTGCCTCTCACCCAAAGATGCTGGGATAGGCTCCAGCCCCCCCGCAACCCGAAAAGGATTAAGCGGAAGAAGATGGATAGATGGATGGCAATGGTGTCGTTTAGAGGAAGAGGAGGAATCACCGTTTTTCAGTGCGCTTCCCCACTCAAGCTGCTGCTGCAAAATGATTCATGTACGTTTATTCTCATCTTCGTCTGCTTTGACTTTGTATGCTGTGTCGGTAGCGCCACCTCTTGAATGGCAGATTCAATCTTGTGTATGCGCCTGTGTGTGGCAGCTCTTCCGCCATCAGTGCGTAAATGTGCGTGTGAATGGGTGGATAGCAGGACCTGTAAAGCGCTTTGGTCATCCAGAGGTGAGGAAAATGCGCTATATTAGTGAACGCCATTTACCATTTGTGCATGCGCAGTCAACGCAGGTCACAAAATTTGGGCTGCACGCAGTCAGCCGCAGAGGAAGACCACAGAGTGTAGCGGACTGGAGAGGATGACGTAATTTTCGTCACACAAGTCTTGCAGATGCAGACAGCGGAGATGCAGCTTAACCTCTTGCACTCCGGTGTACCGCGGGCGGACACGTCTCTGCGTCCTAGAGCGCATGAGGGCGCTGCGCCCTAGAGCGCACTGAAAAAAAAAAAGCTGCATTTCTGTTCTTCCACTACAGACACAGCCGCGAACAGAAAGCCAAAGGAGTGCTTTGATTGGTTTAGATGTGATTGACCTCTCATTCGACTAATAAGAGCCTTGAATTGGGTTTCTGAAACCTTGAAGAACCAATGACTGAAAACCTAGCAAGAAGGACCCGCCTACCAAAGGCTGCGAATAGAGCGAGCCAATTGAAGCACAGAAGTTTGAAAGCTGTTTTGTGTAAGGCTGGGTGACACACAGGCGTTAGCCAGTCTTTTTTTTCTAACTACTGTTCTTATTTGTTTTGAAAAATCGTTCACCAAAACCGCAATCATGGAAGCGCAAAACCGCAATAATGGAATTATGGTTTGACCGGGTCGCATGACCAGAACCACGAGTCCGTAACAAGCGGATCAGCGTCATGTTCGTCTCACAATGAGGAAGAGAAGTTCGCCAGCGACACTGCTGTTGTGGACAGGTAAGTGTTATAAGCTAAATTATTCTTTATCCCTGAAAACTGTAATCCAAATGACTTTTGACCGATCAGTAAATTACAACTGTGTGTTATCGCAACATGACGGACCCGGACCGCTCCGGTCCGGGTCCGTCATGTTGCGAACGGCCCCCCCGTCATGTTGTGAACGCCACCCCCACCCCCCCCGCTACTCTTCTGTAGCGGATTGCAGATATATTGCAGATATTTTAGTGCAACTGTGCGTAGTAGACCGCGGCGCACCGTCACCGCTTTCCGTCATGTAGCAATGGACGATGTCCGTCCTCTGTAGCGGGGGGGGTGGGAGTTGTTATCTTCTACATTACAGATATTCTAGTATAATTTTTAGTGCACTGTAGGTTATTTTTTCTTGTAAAAAAAAAGCCACACATTTTTTACGTGGCATGCTTCTTTGTGTGTGGGGGCTTGTTTGTTCATTCATTCATTCATGAATGAATAAACAACCCCCTCACACACATAGCCCTTCACCTTTCATTAGAGCCCAAGATGAAGCTTCTACATTGAATCATTCAAAAGTTACAGACGTTTTTCCAAACTGTGCCATTTGGCACAATTTGGCACAGTTCAAAAACGCCTGGGAACAACCTAAGAAAAAAGCTGTGTAATATATTCATTTTTTGTGGTATTGTTACAAAATTTTGACCTCAGCTGGATAACACTTGGTTCTACATTTCTGTTGCATTTCCCAGCCAGTATCTGAAGCTGTGTGTTATTTGCAAGCATTTGTCTCCAAAAAAACACCCAGGCGAAATTTATTTTCTTCAAGTTCAGTATGTTTAGATGACTGTTACTCAGTGGCAGGAGCACTTAGAGAGATTATGACTGTTTTGCCAAAAAATTCAAAGTGTTTTCTTTTAAATGAGACCAACCCCATGAAGATGCTGCAAAGGGTTGAAGAACAGCTTTTGATTTACTTTGGGTACGTTATTTTTAGGTGTTTTTAGGGAAATTGACCAGAGTGCAAGGGTTTAGTTAAACCAAGTTTAATGCTTGCATTAAATACGCAGACTAGGGATGGGAATCGCCATACTTGGGTCACGATTCGATCCTATCACGATTCAGCGATAATACAATATCGCGATAATCTAATATCACAATACCATGTATTTCAATTTGTTTTCCACCTTACTCAACCTCAAATCATGTGCCAGAGTAAAACTGTTGACATTTCTTTCACATAATAAAGTATTCAGTCCAAACAAGTAGCAACCAGACAGTTTCACAGCAAATTATGTTTAAATTAAATGGTAAATGATGTTCACTTATATAGTGCTATTTTACTCATCTCTGTATGACCAAAGCGCTTTACAGATCCTGCTGTTCACCCATTCATGCACACATTCACACACTGATGGCGGTAAAAGACAGATGCTGTTAAAATAAAATACAGTCTTAAAATAAATAATAATCAGTGAAGTAATGGCGAGATGGAATCGCATACCTGGGCTCCAGTCTTTTAATCATGTGACAAAAACCCTCATTTTTCCGCAACACTATATGGATGCAGGTCTTTGCATATGAAGTAGGCGACTGACTGTGTTGTCGTCTTAGCTCGCTCAGAATTTGGAGGGCGCTTTAACAAGCTATACGTTTGCAGAGTTGGTTGAATTTTACCCAGTGCTGGTTTAGCTTTGCTGTCATCCGCTAACGGCCTGCCCCGGCATAGTGCCAAGAGAGGAGCTGCCTCATGTCTGTAGTATTCCCACAGTATTTTACTTTCGTGTGACACTCCTTGCAAACTGAATGTGTCATATCCAGGTTGTCTGTTCTGTCTTTGTTATAAAATCAAAAAAAAGTCCAGACATTTGATTTAAACTTTGACGGTGCAGTTCTCAATTTGTGTTTTTTCTGGCACTGCTGCTCCCTCCGCCATCTTATTGTACACCTGGACTGAGGTTAAATCTAGAGACACCTTTGCTGCGATGACTTTGTGCCATCTAGTGGACTGAAAACTCCATTAATTAACTGATAACCCAAAAGTAGTTAAGTGTATTTTTTTTTTTAAATAAAAGACTGATCCATGCGTTTATGAATCGCTGCACTGTCGCAGATGCCAAGTATTGTGATTCATCACTGAATCTTTTTTCCCACCCCTAATGTACACTACAGCCTGACTGGGCATCAAAACATGGACAGGAGCTCAGTTTACAGCGTACACATGGAGAGTGACTATAGTCTTTGCAGAGGAGGCTGTTACTTTACTAAACTCACTTATAATGAATCCATTAAGTTGCTCATCAAGATTAGGAAACATGAGTATGTGGTACAAGTGGAAATTGACGGAACTATTAAGTTTTGTCATCTCCTGTCTTCTCCTAGGGTTAAGGGTTTGGGATGTTTACTCTTTGTTCTTGATTTTAACATGTTTTATGTTATTTGCAATGTCAAATTGTAGAAAAAATATAAAAGTTTAATAAAGTGTGCTAAAAAGGAGACGTAAAATCTACACACACAATGTCGCTATGGTTTGCTTTTAATGAGTCGTTTTTAAATAAAATTGTATAAGTGGACTTGGTCAAGGTCAAGTTGTCCAAGAGACGTTAATATTTAGGTTAAGTATTTGGGGGGGGGGGGGAAATGTTAACCTTTACACTAATGGAAAAGCTCATCTGCAAACTAGAAAAGCACTCATAGAGCGCATACCTCCGCCAAGGCTCCTTTCGTTTGTCATGGATCACCTCCAAAATGTCATGGGTTTGTGTGTAGGCCTATAGCCACTTGTGGTGAAAATTGCATCAAAGTCTGTCCATCAGTTTTGGAGTATTGTTGCTAACACACTGAGAAGATAAGAGCCTTGGCTGAGGTATGCATTCTCAGATCATCACCAAAATATAATGGGTTCGTCTCTAGGCCAAGAAGCACCTCTGGTGAAAATTTCATACAAATCCATCCAGTAGTTTTTGTGTAATCCTGCTGTACAAATACAAAGCCCTTGGTGGAGGTATGCACTCTCAGATCATCACCAAAATCTAATCATTTCTTCCTTGTCCCATTTCGGACTTGTCCTGAAAATCAAAATTTCGTCCAAATCCGTTCACAACTTTTTGAGTTATGTTGGTAACAGACAACCAGACAGACAGACAAACCCCGGTAAAAACATAACCGCCTTGGCGGAGGTAATTATAGCATTGTGCCTTATGACCAACAGCCAGAGAGATGACACCACAGGTGTGGCTTCTCTCTGAGTGTTTCTAAGTGACGTGGACAAATCTTACAGTTTCTGCATGGTTGTCATCACATTATTGCACAGTTAATTTAGATTTAAATTCCTTTATTAGTCCCACAGTGGGGAAATTACAGGGCATCCACATGAGTGGATGAGGCAGCCACTGGTGCGGCGCCCAACCCTTTCACCATTCACACACACATTCACACCTGGGGCCACTTTAGAGTCTCCAGTTAACTTAACTTGCATGTTTTTGGCATGTGGGAGGAAACCAGAGAAACAATGAACTGTTTATTATGAAGGTTGATACTAGGAGTCGGTGAATGAAATGGACACAAGACTTTGATGGATAGCAGTTAATTATAAACTTACTAGTGCATACCCGTGCATGCCCGTAGAAACCTGTGCATTCCCGTAGAGGGGATACATTGGAACAGAATTCTTGCCAGTTACAGGACAGTTTGTATAGCAACACAGCACTAAGTGGCAATCACATGTGATGGCTTTTGTATGCAGAAAAACCTAAAAATCACACAAAATTTGCCCTGCCATCTGGGGCTGTTTGCCCCTGCTTGTTACTTCTTCTCCTGCCTGTCACTGTTCTGTGTTATGCTGCTTACCTGTGTCTAATATGCTCTGCCGTTCAAAAGTTTGGGGTCACCCAGACAATTATTTTGTGTTTTCCATGAAAAGTCACACTTATTTACCACCATGAGTTGTAAAATGAATAGAAAATATAGTCAAGACATTGACAAGGTTAGAAATAATGATTTGTATTTGAAATAATAATTTTTTCCTTCAAACTTTGCTTTCGTCAAAGAATCCTTCATTTGCAGCAATTACAGCATTGCAGACCTAACATGATTGCACAAGGGTTTTCTAATCATCCATTAGCCTTCTGACGCAATGAGCAAACACATTGTACCATTAGAACACTGGAGTGATAGTTGCTGGAAATGGGCCTCTATACACCTATGTAGATATTGCACCAAAAAACAGACATTTGCAGCTAGAATAGTCATTTACCACATTAGCAATGTATAGAGTGTATTTTTGATTAGTTTAAAGTTATCTTCATTGAAAAAAAGTGCTTTTCTTTCAAAAATAAGGAAATTTCTAAGTGACCCCAAACTTTTGAACAGTAGTGTGTATATACTGTATATGTCTTGTAGGAAGTCATGTGCTCTATGTGCCGTCATATAGACATCATCTGGTGGGTCTTCTTCGTTCAGACCACTGAAGGGTCTCCTCCTGTCTCAGACGGCTGTGTTGTTCACAGTCATGCATGCGGTGTACTGGTGGAACCTGAGGTGTTTCATGTTCACGGCATCCTTTCTGACGTGCAGCGGTTCTCCTCATTCTATTGCTCGCCATCTATTGGGTCTTCTTTGTTCAGACCACTGATTGAGGGATAGGTGCGTCGTAATTTCAGTTCATGGGCACAATCCTGAAAAAGTGGCTTTCGGCCCTGTTCAGGAAGGCCCGTGCATGCCTGTAGAAACCAAGAAACCAGAGCACCCGAAGAAAATCAGCGCTTTGTTTGGCATTTTACACATTTGTAGTGTAGACTGGCATTCGTCAAGGTTACACATTTGCCGTCATGTAGGCATGGCGAGTCGTTCTATGATGATGAGGCAGAGATCATAGGCCAGAGGCTCATCGGGGCAGCAATGGAGTAGGTGTGTGCGCTGCTGGCTCCTGCTATACTTTTTTCAGTTTTACTTTTTAAACCCTACTTTGCTGTAAGCTATCAACGTTTTGGACACTTAACACGCGTGGAATCTATTTTGAGTTGAGAAATATGTCCAAAACAAGAAAGCAGACTGAAAAGGAGGCAGTAGAGAACAATGCTAACACCAGCTTAGCCGAGGATGCTAACATAGGCCTTAACCCTGCACTTGTCGCCTTGCTTGAGCAACACAGAACGTCCATAGCTGCTGATTTCAAAGCTTCATCTGATGTGATTAATGGCAAGCTGGACAAAATTCAAGCAGATGTGGCTAACCAGGAGCAACGCATTGGCGACCTTGAAAGCAACGCGGAGGACGTTAGCCAGCGCCTAGCGGCGCTTCAAGCTACATGTGTGTCAATACAGGAGGAGAACAAGCTTTTGAAAAACAAACTTTCTGACCTGGAAGGAAGAAGCAGGAGGCAGAACATTCGTTTGGTGGGTCTACCGGAATCCTTTGATGTGGGTCCATAGCCATCTGACTTTTTTCTCAGCTGTTAGTGGACGCTTTTGGCACACAAATTTTGTCATCTCCCCCAGAGCTGGATAGAGCCCACCGCAGCCTCATGCCCAAGCTGGGTCCGAATGGGAAGCCGCGCGCTGTCATTATCCGTTTCTACCGGTTTCGGATCAAAGACTTAGTGATGAGAGAAGCGCGGCGACGCCGTGGGACTTTGGAATATCGTGGACACAAACTTCAGTTCTACGAGGATTATAACGCCGACGTTCAGAAGCAACGAGCTGAATACAAGGAGGTTATGTCCGAGTTGTCCAAGAGAGGTTTTCGTCCTTCTCTTCTTTTCCCTGCCAGGCTCCGGATAACTCTTCCAGACAGAAAAAACCAGTGGCTGGCGTCCGTCTCGGAGGTCACCCGCTTCATGCAAACCATGGAGAGAAACCAGTGATCTCTGCCCTGAACTGGACATTCCCGGTTTGACCAAGTATCACACTGGACTACTTGAGTTATTATTTCATTAAAGCTGCACTGACTGGACATTTATGCGTTTTTAGATGTTTAAAACAAGGTAAAATTTGCTTCCTATACGTTGTTTACTTATTGATATTTTTTAGTTTAGGGTAAAATGTTCACACTATGCAGGATTGAAGCCAGTTGTATGGGAGTACAGTACTTTGTTAGGATGAGAATAGAGCAGGAGATGGAGCGGTTGCTGTTCTATGCAACCAGCTGGAGTGTTGTTATAGGTTTGGTTGCTGATTGTTTTTTCATGGTGTTTTATTTTTTTAATGTTATTGATTTATTAACCCCCCCCCCCCCTTTTTTTGTTTTTTCCCTACCCGTACCTCACCCCATCCCTTCTTGGGCTACACAACACAATATATAAATTTTACTTTTTGAATGAATAGTAATCTTACTTTGGTAAGCTGGAATGTGAAGGGGTTGAACCATCCAATTAAACGAAAGAGAGTCATGTCACGTCTAAAGCAATTTAAGCCTGGGGTACTGTTTTTGCAGGAAACCCATTTGCAGGATTCCGACCACTTGCACTTGTCAAAATGTTGGTCAGGACAATTTTTTCATTCAAATTTTAAAGCTAAGGCCAGGGGCGCCGCTATTCTTATTGATCAAAATATCCCATTTGCTCCTTCTAATGTTGTATTAGATAAAAATGGACGATTTGTAATAGTATCAGGTAAACTTGGCAATAAACATGTCACCTTGGCTAATCTGTATGCACCAAACTTTGACGATGTACACTTTTTTCGCAACCTTTTTTCGCAGCTCCTAGACTTAAATACTCATTCTCTAATTCTTGGAAGTGACTTTTATTTGTACATGGATCCGATCTTAGACCGCTCATCCTCAAAACCTGCAAGTCTCAACAAATCTGCAACCTATGTCAAGTCTTTTCTTGAGGAATATAGCCTTACAGACACTTGGCGTTTTTTACATCCTAACGGCAGAGACTATTCTTTCTTCTCTCACGTACACCACACTTATACCAGAATAGATTATTTTTTTGTTGACAATTTATTAATTAATAACCTTAGCTCTTGCAGTTATGACAGCATCTCGGTTTCTGATCATGCCCCTCTTGTACTTAAATTGTTCCTCCATGGATGTGACTCCATGAGAAAGCACTGGAGACTGGATCCATTATTATTTACAGATGAAAAACTGGTCACGAATATTTCTTCTAAAATTAAGTTTTTTTTGAAAGAAAATAAAACTCCTGGTATGTTGAACAAAACGATATGGGAGGCCATGAAGGCATTTCTTAGGGGAGAAATTATTTCATTGGCAGCATTTAAAAGATGATCCACAATACAGGAACAGAAAGCTATTTTAGACCAAATCTTGGACATTGACAGGCAATATGCTCAATCTCCATCACCTGCTCTGTACAAGGAACGTTTGACATTACAAACTAAACTTAATTTACTCTCCACTCAACAAATTGAAGGTTGTTTAATAAGGAACAAGAGTGAATTTTATGAACATGGCGAAAAGACCGGTAAACTTCTAGCTAATCAACTGCGTGGTATTAGAGCTAAGCAAATTATTACTGGAGTTAGGACAGATAAAGGAGATGTGACATCTGATCAACAAGTGATTAACGATATATTCAGGTCATTTTATTCCAAATTATATACTTCAGAATGCACAACAAATGTAAAAGATCTGCAAGACTTCTTTGATTCTATTGACATCCCTTTGATTTCCCCAGAATCTCGGCAAATTCTAGAAGCTCCTATCACAAAAGAAGAAATTCAGGTGGCAATATCATCCATGCAATCAGGAAAATCTCCAGGACCTGATGGGTTTTCCGCTGATTTTTTTCAAAAAATTCTCAGACAACCTTGCCCCTTTCCTTTGCCAAGTTTTTAGAGTCGCTTGACTCTGGTACACTTCCTCCTTCATGTTACCAGGCCTGTATCACTGTGTTGCTTAAAAAAGACAAGGACCCTGTTGATTGTGCT
Organism: Pholidichthys leucotaenia; assembly: GCA_020510985.1. Classification (NCBI taxonomy): domain Eukaryota; kingdom Metazoa; phylum Chordata; class Actinopteri; order Cichliformes; family Pholidichthyidae; genus Pholidichthys; species Pholidichthys leucotaenia. Next base: position 292,404,427 of record CM035845.1, read on the forward strand.
TCTTACAGGCCTATTTCCTTGTTAAATACCAATGTTAAAATTCTGTCAAAGTTGTTAGCTTCAAGGTTGGAAAAGATTCTTCCTTTTATCATTTCACAGGACCAAACTGGTTTCATTAAAAATCGCCATTCTTTAACTTGCGGCGGCTGTTTAATATCACTTACACTCCTCACCATAACATACCCGACTGTCTTATTAGTTTGGATGCTGAAAAGGCATTCGATAGGGTTGAGTGGGAGTATTTGTTTTTTACTTTGGAGAGGTTCGGCTTTGGTCCTTCCTTCTGTTCCTGGATTAAACTTCTCTATGTTAGTCCTTTGGCTTCAGTGTTAACTAATTGTCGCTATTCTGACTATTTTAGGCTTTACCGTGGTACGAGGCAAGGCTGTCCTTTGAGCCCGTTGCTTGTTGCCTTGGCAATTGAGCCGTTAGCTATTGCAGTCCGTGGGAGCCGGGACTTTCTAGGCATTTGTAGGGGCGGCATCGAGCATAGGGTTTCACTCTGTGCCAACGATCTTCTGTTATTTCTCTCCAATCCACTTACTTCCTTACCTGCTATACTCAATATTTTGGATAGCTTTAGTAGGTTTTCTGGATATAAAATTAATTTCAATAAGAGTGAATTGTTTCCGATTAATGAAAAGATTTGAATTCAGAATTTCGAAAATTTTCCTTTCAAGGTTGTTACTGATCATTTTAATTATTTTGGAATATGTGTCACTAAACAATTTAATCACTTGTTTAAAAAAATCTTCTCCCCTTACTTGACCAGTGCAAGCAAATACTTTCCAAATGGTCCCTATTATCCTTGTCCTTAATTGGCAGAATCAACTCTAAAAATTATGCTACTTCCAAAGTTTTTATATTTGTTTCAGTGTCTCCCCATTTTAATTCCTAAATCCTTTTTTAGGTCTTTGGACTCTCTGATTACCTCATTTATTTGGAATGGTAAACATCCGAGACTGAGGAAAACTTTTCTTCAAAGACCCAACTCAGTGGGTGGCATGGCTCTGCCTAACTTTCAATATTACTACTGGGCAGCAAATATCACGTGCATGTTATATTGGAAACCACTGTGGCAGCACAGTTTTACCCTCGGCCGGGGGATCGCGGGGATCATGAGATCGTGGGTTCGATCCCAGCCCCCGACCAACAGTGAGCTGTGTGGAGTTTGCATGTTCTCCCCGTGTTGCGCGGGTTTACTCCGGGATTTCTCCGGTTTCCTCCCGCACACCAAAAACATGTAGGTTTAGGGCGCTCGCGCACGCAGCGACCAGCAGCCGGTGGCTTGTCACCAGACTGCAAACCAAGTCTACCTACGGGTACAAATAAGTAACAAAAAAAAATCACCCATTTGGATCCTTATGGAGTCGCATGTGGACAATCAAACCTCCCTACCGGCAATTTTAGGTTCACCACTTCCCCTTGCCTTGTCTACACCGGGTAATAACAAAGTAGTTCGTCAGTCTCTTAAAATTTGGTCTCAGTTCAGGAAAAATTTCAGTCTTCAGTCTTTCTCCATTAGAAGTCCAATTGCTGCAAATCATTTATTTACCCCATCAACTACTGATAGTGCATTTCATATATGGCACAGAAAAGGTTTAAAATCATTTGCGGATTTATATTTTGATGGACAATTTGCAAGTTTTTCTCAACTTTCCACCAAATTCGACATCACTTCTACACATTTTTCCCGCTTCCTCCAGGTCAGACATTATGTGCAAACCATGACAAAACAATTCCCTCAAAAACCTTCTGATAATCCTCTAGATGACTTTTTATCAGTTAAACCAACTTCTAAGGGGGTAATGTCAGTTTTATATAATTTAATTTCAAATTTACAATGTCCTCCTGTGGCTGCTATTAAATCAAATTGGGAACAAGATCTTAATTTTACTTTTACTGAGGAACTGTGGGACTCTATTCTTGGCCAGGTTCACACTGCATCAATGTGTGCTCGTCACGCTCTTATTCAATTTAAGATCGTACACCGGGTGCACCTGTCCAAGGTTAAGCTAGCACGTATTTACTCTGATATAGACCCAACTTGTGAAAAGTGTGGTAGCGCTCCTGGCACTTTGCTTCACATGTACTGGTCCTGCCCTTCATTGATAAATTTTTGGCATTCTGTTTTTATCACTATGTCTGAAGTCCTGCAATATCAAATTAAACCTGATCCATTATGCACCATTTTTGGTGTGGCTCCAGAACTTGACTTGCCAAATTCCAAATTAAAAGTATTCAAATTGTCATTATTATTGGCCAGACGTGCTGTATTACTGAAGTGGAAAGACTCTTCGCCCCCTTCACAATTACAGTGGATAAAAGATATGATGTCCTGTTTGGATTTAGAAAAAATCAGATATACAGTTCGTGGCTCTGAAAATAAATTCTATAAATTGTGGCGCCCGTTTCTCGATTTCTTTGAGGCCCACGACTATAGCTTCTGAGTAGCTCATATCTCCCTCACCCCACCCCCCACCTCACACACACAATTTTTTTTCTTCTCTTTGTATTATTATTATTGTTTATTTATTTTTTGTTTTATTTTGTTTTATTATTTTTTTTTAAGCATGCACATTTGTTAAGGTTTTAAATTCTACTTTTGCGCTGTTCGGTTAAAACAAAAATGAAAATTTCCAATACTTTGTATTGTACGTTGTATTGACACTTCACTTAATAACAATAAAAAGACCTTTGAAAGAAAGAGAGATCATAGGCCACCTATGATGTCCTAGAAACGTGCTTTAAAGTCTGTCGTACCCTATGCTGGTGAAGGGTGTCCTCCTGTCTCAGAAGGGTGCGATGCACTGCTGGAACCTCAGGTGTTTCATCTTCATGGCATCTTTTCTGATGTGCAGCACTTGTCACATTCTATTGCACTCCATCTGGTGGGTCTTCTTCTTCGTTGAGACCACTGGTTGAGGGATAGGTCTGTCGTAATTCCAGTTCATGGACAGGGTCATGAAAATCATAAAGACACATGGTCTATGTGACATCATAAATCCACATTTGTCTATGTGTCCTATGCACATAGACACAGACAAATCTATGTGTGACATCATAAAGACAAATCGTCCTATGATCTCTGTGGTCTGTGACATCATAAAGACACATTTGTCATCCCATGATATCCTATGAAGCGTGACACACAGACACACACACAGAGATTTCTTGCTTTTATAGTGATTTCAAAGACACATTCAGCGCAAACTTAAAAAAAATAAAAAACGGATTGTTCAGTGTGTGCCATATGTTTAGTGAGTAGAGGTCTGTTTTATTGCTACTGAATTTATACTTTATTTTTTTAGTTATATACATGCTTAACTTTGTCAGCCTCACACTTACACATAGAGGGATGCTTCACAATTCACTATCCTGTCCAATCAAAAATACACATTAGGGACTGAAATAAAATAAACTTTGATTAATCCCACGACTGGAAAATTTACAGGATTGCAGCCACAAAGAGATGGCAGCACTCAGAGCAATAGTAATTAATAAAATAAGGCAAAAGCAGTATATACACAGTGCAAAAAGTAAAAAACAAAATAAAAGCAGTTAAATTACCCATAAGTATGTATCTTGGCACTATATTTCACAGTTGAATAAGTACACAGTGTTGTTGCAACCAATAATGATATCTGTTGTATTGGAAAGGAGCATTCCTTATCTGTGCAAAGTAGTAGTATTATGTGCAGTCTCTATGAGAAGTGCACATTTTAAAGTCTGACGGCAGCAAGTAGGAAGAACCTGTGAAACCTCTCCCTCCTGCACTTTGGATGGAGCAGCTTTCCGCTGAAGGGCTGAAGGACCTGCTCGCTGCACTCAGCATGTCCTCATGGGGTGGGACTCACGACTCCAGCAGAGGTGACGGCTTAGCCACCATCCTCCTCTCTCCTGCCACCTCCACTGGGTCGAGGCGACACCCCAGAGCAGAGCCGGCCTTCTTAATCAGCCCGTTCAGTCTTTTCTGTCGGCAGCTGGATGGCTGATGCCACCACAGAGTCGTAGAAGGTCTTCAGAAGTGCCCCCGCACTCCAGTAGTCTTGAGTCTCCTCAGAAGGAACGGCCTGCTCTTCCACTTCCTGTAAAGTGCGTTTGTGTTGTGTGACCAGTCCAGTTTATTATTGTTCAGATGAACAGCCAGGTAATTGTAAGGTGTCACTATCTCATTGTCCATTCCAGGGAACGGACATTGGTATGGTGACAAGAATTAAAAAGACACGACGCTCTGCATGAACGTTTGAATTTGTTCCCCCTAACAGGTCAGCTTTTCTGGCTGCTCACATACCGCTCTTCCTGTACCCGTTCTTGCACACTGTCAGCAAAACCCGGCCGTTTGAGTACCTCCGCCTCACCAGCTTAGGAGTCATCGGTAAGATGTCTTCAGTTTATTTAGTCTGTGGGTCAGACTGGCAGAAAGAGCGTCTGAATGAGACTGATGTATGTGTGTTTATGTCCACTGTGTCCAGGTGCTTTAGTGAAAACAGATGAACAGGAAGTGATCAACTTCCTGCTGACCACAGAGATAATTCCTTTGTGCCTTCGCATCATGGAGTCTGGCAGTGAACTGTCTAAAACGGTACCGTGTCCTGCCTTCACTCTTCCTGCTGTATCATTCTGAGCCTACTGATAAGACAGTGATTGGAATGATGTGGACGGTTGCTTTCAGGTTGCTACCTTCATCCTGCAGAAGATTCTTCTGGATGACACAGGCCTGGCGTATATATGCCAAACATACGAGCGCTTCTCCCATGTTGCTATGATACTTGTAAGTCACTCTTTATTTCTGAATGACACCTGTAAAGCTTGCCTCGGTGCAGAATTGCATCTTACAGTCTGACTTTGGGTTTCAGGGTAAAATGGTCCTGCAGCTGTCCAAAGAGCCATCAGCTCGTTTGCTCAAACACGTGGTACGATGTTACTTACGACTGTCTGACAATGCCAGGTACCATTATCAACGCATAAAAACATTTATTGATCAGTGCATTAGTTCACATATTTCTACTGTATATCATCTCATACAGTGCTTCTGATGACAATAATGTGACATCCAGTGGACTTTATACCTTCTCTGACTACTGTGTGTTTGTGTAACAGAGCTCGTGAAGCTCTGCGGCAGTGCCTTCCTGACCAGCTCAAAGACACCACCTTCGCTCAGGTACTGAAGGACGACACCACAACCAAACGCTGGCTGGCCCAGCTGGTGAAGAACCTGCAGGAGGGTCAGGTGACCGACCCGCGTGGGATACCTCTCCCCCCATAGTGAATGCGCCACCCTGTCCCTCCCTTTACCTTCCAGAGGAACACCAGCATGACACCGCCAGAGGACCAGCCTTCAGTGGAGAGGCGGCACACTTAAAGACTGGTACTGACTTGTGGGCCTCAGCTGGTCTTTGACATTCAGCCTCACGCTGTGGTCTGCTGCTGATTCTGCTGTCACACTGCCAGATGCATTGCTACTTCTGCACACAGTCTGGTGGCAAATTAAAGGAAAAACCTGGAACAGAACATGAATGTGTGCTCCAGAAGTGAAGACAAGCTGAATCTGTTCCAATCAAGCATCTTATGTGGAGTTCTCCATTAAATATGTCACCTCACTGTAAGAGTAATTTATGAAGTTAACTGTGTGTAAAACCAGCTTGGTTAGATGCAAGCTAAATGAGAGTTTTAGTACTTATGTGCTCTCATAAACTTTTTTAAATAAAAGAATTGAAAGTGATGCAACAAAACCATATATCATTTTTTAACCCTTCTCCGAAATTGCAATGTATGTACAGTAGATACCAAAAATCTACACACCCCTGTTTAAATGCCAGGATTTTGTGATGTAAAAAAAATGAGACCAAGATAAATCATTTCAAAACTTTTTCCACCATTAATGGGACCTAACCTGAACAGTCCAACTGAAAAACAAACTGAAATTATTTGAGGGGAAAAATAAAAAACTTACAATAACCTGGTTGCATAAATATGCACACCCTTAAACTAATACTTTGTTGCAGCGCCTTTGGCTTTTATTACAGCACTCAGTCTTTTTGGGTAGGAGTCTGTCAGCGTGGCACATCTTGATGTGGCAATATTTGCCCACTCTTCTTTGCAAAAACACTTCAAATCTGTCAAGATTGCGAGGGCATCTCCTATGCACAGCCCTCTTCAGATCACCCCACAGATGTTCGATTAGATTCAGGTCTGGACTCTGGCTGGGCCATTCCAAAACCTAATCTTCTTCTGATGAAGCCCTTCTTTTGTTGATTTGGATGTGTGCTTTGGGTCATTGTTGTGCTGAAAGATGAAGTTCCTCTTCATCTTCAGCTTTCTAGCAGAAGCCTGAAGGTTTTGTGCCAACACTGACTGGTATTTGGAACTGTTCATAAGTCCCTCCACCTTGACTAAGGCCCCAGTTCCAGATAAAGAAAAACAGCCCCAAAGCATGATGCTGCCACCACCATGCTTCACTGTAGGTATGGTGTTCTTTTGGTGATGAGCAGTGTTGTGTTTGTGCCAAATACACCTTTTGGAATTATGGCCAAAAAGTTCAACCTTGGTATCATCAGACCATAATACATTTTCCCACATGCATTTGGGAGATTCCAAATGCATTTTTTGCAAAATGTAGCTGAGCTTGGATGTTTTTCTTCGTAAGATAAAGCTTCTGTCTTGCCACCCTAGACGGGAGATTGTTGTCACATGTACTAAACAGCCAGTACTTGCCAGAAATTCCTGCAGCTCCTTCAGTGCTGCTGTCGGCCTCTTGGCAACCTCCCTGATCAGTTTTCTTCTTGTCTTTTCATCAATTTTGGAGGGACGTCCAGTTCTTGGTAATGTCACTGTCATGCCATATTTTCTCCACTTGATGACGACTGTCTTCACTGTTTTCCATGGTATATTTAATGCCTTGGAAATTCTTTTGTACCCATCTCCTGACTGATACCTTTGAACAATGAGATCCCTCTGATGGTTTGGAAATGCTGCAGACTATGGCTTGTGCTGTAAGATGTGACTACAAAAATGTCAGGAAACGCCTACTAGAACAGCTGAACTTTATTTGGAGTTAATCAGAGGCACTTTATATGGTGGCAGGTGTGTGCCGGCTCCCACTTTACATGGGTTTCAATGTAATTGGTTAATTCTGAACACAGACACATCCCGTTATAAGAGCGTGTGCATATTTATGCAGACGGGTTATTGGAAGTTTTTTTATTTTTCCCCTTAAAAGATTTCAGTTTGTTTTTCAATTGGGTTGTACAGGTTTTAGGTCACATTAATGATGGGAAAAGTTTTGAGATGATTTATCTCGGCCTCATTTTTTACATCACAAAAACCTGGCATTTGAACAGGGGTGTGTAGACTTTTTATATCCACTGTATTGCAAGAAGCAGCTGAAGTACTTCAACCTTTAAATTCACTACTTTCACAAACATCTTCAGCAACAAACACTAGTGTAAGGTGGAATCATAAGATTCTCTGCCCATAGAAATTCAAAATCCAGACCCGATAGAAATTTAGCAGGTTTCCTTTCAATTGTCATCTCTTCAGCAGCACATTAACATGTCCCACATTTCTGTTAGAAATGTGATTCTGACCATTTGCTGAAACACTGCGTGGCAGAAAACTGATGTTTTGCTCTTTACTCACTGGATTTGGATCATTGTGGCTCCATCCTCTTCCTCAAAACTTAGGATCACCCAGGGATGAGATCCATGGTGCCACACAGGAAATACAGCCACAAATGGCAATCATCGGGTTGCAAGCAGCTGGAGACTTCAAGGTTTTCTGCTGTATACTAACAGCAGTTAAAACCAAATGTGTGTTCCATATTTTAAAAATACTGTCAGTTGCCAGTGGTACCCCTCAGCATCTGTTTGCTTTTGAGATGTAGTTTCTATGGCATTCTGACCTTGCAATCCCAAAAGCTTAGGCAGAGGTCAGGGTGAATCTGTGTACAAAGTTTGGCGACCCTAGCTTTACTTGTTCTATAACAATAGGGCAGGCCTGAAACATATGTCTGACTCCCAGTTGTTACCCGACTTCTTTTAATATTACTTTGTGTGTGCAGAATCCCGAGATTATTGATGTCACCATTACTGTTATAGATATTAGCTTAGTTAACTTCCAGTTGCTGGTGCGTTATTCTTGTAATAAACTTTGACTTACTCTTAATAACACTGCATGGAGTCAAATGAACGTGAATGAGCTCGTGTAAAGATTTTGCACAATACGTGTTCATTACACAAATCCATTGCAGCCCATGCAGTGGTATTTGGAATGTCACAGATATAAACAAACGTTATAGCTGCTAGCCACTTGGACTTCTCCTTCAAGACAGAGTCACACTGAAGGTCAATCAGTTCCAATTGTATAGTGCTGTGAAAAAGTATTTGCCCTTTCCTGATTTTATATTTTTTCATATTTGTCACACTTCAATGTTTCAGATCATCAAACAAATTTTAATATCAGACAGAGATAACCTGAATAAATACAGAATGCAGTTTTTAAATGATGATTTCGTTTATGCAGGGGAAAAAAGCTCCAAACCTACCTGGCCCTATGTGAAAAAGTAATTGCCCCCAGTGTTACATCATGAACTAACTGTGATTAACCACATTTTTTTTTTTGGAAAGCTGAGTTCAATTTCAGTAGCTACACCCAAGCCTGATTACTGCCAGACTTGTTGAATCAAGAAATCACTTGGAATAGAACCTGTCTGACAACCTGAAGTAGGCTAAAAGATCTCGAAAAGCAACATATCCCACTGTGATCTAAAGAAATTCAAGAACAGATGAGAAACAAAAACCCAGAACAACATCTAAAGAACTACAGGCCTCACTTGCCTCAGTTTGGACACTGGTCCATGATGGAACAATAAGAGAGACTAGGCAAAAATGGCATCCATGAGAGAGTTCCAAGACAAAAACTGCTGCTGGACAAAAAGAGCACAAAGACTCGTCTCACATTTGCCAGAAAACATCTAGATGATCCTCAAGATTTTTGGGAAAATATTCTGGGGACTGACGAGACAAAAGTTGAACTTTTTGGAAGACATGTATCCTGTTTTATCTGACATAAAACTAACACAGAATTTCATAAAAAGAATGGTGGTGGTAGTATAATGGTCTGGGGCTGCTTTGCTGCTTCAGGACCTGGACAACTTGCCCTAATTGACAGAACCATGAATTCTGCTCTCTACCAAAAAATCCTGAAGGAGAATGTCCAGCCATCAGTTCATGAAGAACTCCAATGTGACTGAATTTAAACAATTCTGCACAGAAGAGTGGGTCAAAATTCCTCAACAGCAATGTAAAAGACTTATTGCCAGTTATTGGCACCAGTGGTGGCACAACCAGTTATTAGGTTTAGGGGGCACTTACGTTTTCACATAGGGCCAGGTAGGTTTGGATAACTTTTCCCTTAATGAAATCATCATCTAAAAACTGCATTTTGTAATTACTCAGGTTATCTTTGTCTAATATTAAAATTTGTTTGATGATCTGAAACATTTAGGTGTAACAAATACGCAGAAATATAAGAAGTCAGGAAGGGGCAAATACTTTTTCACAGCACTGTATCCTTCGGTGCTGTTTCAGTGTCTTGTGACAGGGGACATGACACAAGCTGAAGTGACTTGTCAATTTTTTCAAAAATCAGAACCGAGGGCAGAATTCTCCGGGCAGGTCGTCCAGTGATCTGCTGCATTTCTCCACATGTTCAGGGGCTGCTTTCGTTGTCCCAAGTGTGGGAAAATGAGTGAATGATTTGTTTGACATTTGCCTTCAGAATAAAGTCAGCTTGGTTTTGAAAGCTCTCACATTCATGTACATGTTGTGTACAAACTGATCTTTCCCTTGTAGCTTTACGTTCAGCTCATTCATGTGTGCCAATATGTCCACAGCAAAAGGAAAAATCATAAAGCCAATTTGTGTCACTCAGCTCCGGAAAATTGTTGGCTTTCCCAGTTAATGCCAAAAATGAGCTAAGTTCCTATACTCGTTGACATACTTTCCCTAAACTTAACCAGCAGACACGAGAGTGGTAAAGCAAGTCCCGGTGATCAGCATCAGTTTCCTCAAGGAACTTAATAAACTGATGATGCAGAAGGCCTCTCGCTCAGATGAAGTTAATGAGTTTTACGACTGGTTTCACGACCTGGTCAAGCTTCAACACAGACTTGCACAGGGCTTCCTGATGAATTATGGAGTGTAGGAAAATTACATCCAGCTCAGGGCTTTCCTCTCTCACCTTATCCTGGATTCTTTTCAGCAGTCCACCATTTTTCCCTTTTAAGTTTGGCCATCCAGCCGTGGTGACATTGGCAAGTTTACTCCAAGGTAGCTTCAGCCTCTTGATGACACCAGAAACCCTGCCATACAAGTCCTCTCCTCGTGTTTTCCCCTTTAGGGATTCCATGGTCAAAAACTCCTCCATTATCACAAAGTTGTAATTAATCCCTCTGATAACAATTAAGAGCTGAACGGTGTCTTTTATGTCATTACTTTGAGCCAGTGCTAACAACTATAACTTAAATGTCTCAGCTTTTTTGTTTAACTCGTTGGCCAAGTCTTTGTCAATGAGTTCTACAGGGCGAGTCACTGTCCTGCGTGATAAACTAAGTTTTTTCAAATTCGTTATTGCTCTCTGAACATAAGAGGCCTGCTGTCTCTACTATGCATTCTTTCAAAAACTCCCCTTCGGAGAAAGGCTGATTTGAATGTCAGCAAATAACTTGCCTTGGTGCTTGACTCTTGAATTGTAGCTTGTCGAAGAAAAACATTTTCCTGAGTCTGTAAATTGGCTGCCAACCTCTGAGCAGTAGCCGCCCGTCCTTGCGTTGATTGGTTGCTAGCGTAGTTAGCAACTGGTGGAAAAGTGGTGGCTGAGGTTGTATTCTTTGAAAATCACAACAGTTTCTTGGCAAATAAGACATACAGCCTTTGATCGGACTTAAATGAAAAAATATTTAACTGTCCACTCCCTATTAAACACTCGGCACTCACTGTCAACTTTTCTTTTCATTGGTCCACTCATTGTTAAGCTGGCTTTATACTTTTCACGTCTATGCTGCATCTACCTACGCCAAGGCCAGCAGGCAAGCGGTTGCATGCTTCACTAGCGTCTACCGCTCGACCAGACGTTTAACGCATGCGCATAACCATCATCTGTAGTTTTGTCCCAACCCAATAGGTGGCACAAATGCGCTAGACCAGACTCCAGCAAAGGTCAATTGTGTCTGGAGTGCGCCATCTAGTGGGATCAACTGAAAACCTGAATATTGCAGGAAAAAAGGCAAAATGAATGCAGTCTTTACAAAAATTTGGACAATTATGTATGAGTGTTTTGCGGGCCAAACACTGAGCCCAAAGGGCCGTATATGGCCTGCAGGCCATAGTTTGCCCATGCCTGGTCTAAAGAGAATAAAATATAAGCATCTTCTTTTTAATATCATCCAAATACCAATCTGTCCTTAAACAGCAACTTACTAAAATTATGCATATTATATTAACTATGCTAGATAGTAAATTACACTATCTTAGATAAACTTTATATTTTATGTGTTTTTCACAGTTAGAAAGGAAGAAACAGGAAGAGGCCAGGCAGAGAGCTGACAAATATTTTGCTGGAAAGGGTAATTGAGAAAAAATTGTTAGTTTTGTTCTGGTATTGTTGTTTGAAATGGCTTTTGCTTGTACTGTTGAATAGAATGTTTTGAGTCCAACTGTGTTACTTGATTTTTGTAATGTATGCCACAGTGTGGACTGGCATGGAAAAGAAGCAAGACAGACAACAGACGATGTTTCAAACTGCTATCAAGCACAGATGCATACAAGTGTATAGAGATGATTAAGAGAGATTTACAAATTTAAAACATTAACACAATGAAGTGGTTTGAAACTGAACTTATAAATATATAACAAATGAAAATACATCTGGTAAATTTGTTAAACACTTCAATTACAAATATGCATAAAATAATGCTATGAAAATTATATTTAAAATGTATTTAATTAAAGAACAAATGTGCATGTCTTTGAACCAGTATGTGTGAATGAGTAGTGTTTGTGTAAACTGTCCAATGATGGTGGTGAGGCTGTAGAAGGAAGTTTTTGGTGCCGGTTCATCACCACAGACACCAGGAGCTGGTTAATGTCAGTACGACTCAGTCAGAATGTGTGTCGTATCCACTGAAGTACCTCTGCAGAACTGGTACCACAGGGCTCAGTCAGCAGTAATCACGGACCTGCACAACAAAGTAAACAGTGGTGTGAAAAAGCGTTTGCCCCTTCTTGATTTCTCTTTTTTTTTTGTATATCACACTTTAATGTTTCAGATCATCAAACAAATTTAAATATTAGACAAAGATAACACAAGTAAACACAAAATGCAGCTTTTAAATGAAGGTCTTTATTATTAAGGGTAAAAAAAATCCAAACCTACATGGCCCTGTGTGAAAAAGTGATTGCCCCCTAAACCTAATAACTGGTTGGGCCACCCTTAGCAGCAACAACTGCAATCAAGCCTTTGCAATAACTGGCAATGAGTCTTTTACAGTGCTGTGGACGAATTTTGGCCCACTCATCTTTGCAGAATTGTTGTAACTCAGCCACATTGGATTGTTTTCGAACATGAACCACCTTTTTAAGGTCATGCCACAGCATCTCAATTGGATTCAGGTCAGGACTTTGACTAGGTCACTCCAAAGTCTTCATTTTGGTGTGTTTTGGATCATTGTCCTGCTGCAGAACCCAAGTGCACTTCAGCTTGAGGTCAGGAACAGATGGCCAGACATTCTCCTTCAGGATTTTTTGGTAGACAGAAGAATTCATGGTTCCATTTAGCACAGCAAGTCTTCCAGGTCCTGAAGCAGCAAAACAGCCCCAGATCATCACACTACCACCACCATATTTTACTGTTGGTATGATGCTCCTTTTCTGAAATGCTGTTGCTTTTACACCAGATGTTCTTCTTCGTCGATTGCTCTGAGGGTGGGCCCCTTTGAGGCTGAGGGCCCGGCACTCTTCCTCCCCCGCGGATCCCCAGAGGACGAGCACCATCACGTGCAACATCGGTGTGACTCATCACGAAGCAGATATGCATGATGCAGAGGTTTGTGGCACCACAGGGGTCCTGCATCTCCGTCTTCAGCCTTGGACGTTTGTTGGGGGTCCCTCCCCTAGACCAACTGCTTTCCATGGCTGGGCTGTCGAGAGCTTGGTCCACCCTGTAGAAGGGTTGCCTGCCAAGGCTTTCCGAGACCCTTCTTCACATTCAACAGTCTGTCCTCCTCCGCCTTCACAGCCATTGGGAGTTCGCTCTCCTCTTCAGCTTGTTCCGCCGTTGGGACATTTGTTGCTGTAACAAACTTGGGTTTTCCGTGAGTGATTTGTTACATGCTGCACAACCCCCAACCTGGAGGACCAGGGTGCACTCTTTAGTCTGACCTCTACCCCACGCGGATCTGTTCGACATCGTTGAACCTTCTGGGAGCACTAGGCTCCCGTCGACATAGCTCTGGGGGTTGCTGAGGCACACAAGCCGCTGCACCCCGACAAGGTATGTGCACCATTGGCAGCGGACACCAGATGTAGGGACACACACCTTCCAAAAAGTTCAACTTTTGTCTCATCAGATCACAGAGTATTTTCACAAAAGTCTTGGGGATCATCAAGATGTTTTCATGCAAAACTGAGGCCAGCCTTTGTTCTTTTTGCTCAGCAGTGGTTTTTGTCTTGGAACTCTGCCATGCAGGCCATTTTTACCCAGTCTCTTTCTTATGGTGGAGTCATGAACACTGACCTTCACTGAGGCAAGTGAGGCCTGCAGTTCTTTGGATGTTGTTGTGGGGTCTTTGGTGACCTCTTGGATAAGTAGTCGTTGCGCTCTTGGGGTAATTTTGGTCGGCCGGACACTCCTGGGAAGGTTCACCACTGTTCCATGTTTTTGCCATTTGTGGATAATGGCTCTCACTGTGATTTGCTGGAATCCCAAAGCTTTAGAAACAGCTTTATAACCTTTTCCAGACTGATAGATCTCAATTACTTTGTTTCTCATTTGTTCCCGAATTTCTTTGGATCACAGCGTGATGTCTAGCTTTTGAGGATTTTTTGGTCTACTTTGTCAGGCAGGTCCTATTTAAGTGATTTCTTTAAGTGAACCCCGGCCTCCCAGTTGTGGGGCAGATGCTTTACCAACTAGGCCACCCCTCTGGTACAGGGCCATGTAGATTTGGATTTTTTTTTTTACCCTTAATAATAAACAATTTCATTTAAAACTGCATTTTGTGTTTACTTGTGTTGTCTTTGACTAATATTTAAATTTGTTTGATTATCTGAAACATTTAAGTGTGACAAACATACAGAAAAAAAAGAGAAATCAGGAAGGGGCAAACACTTTTTCACACCAGTGTAGAATAAGTTGAGATGTACTGTATATTTCATGTATATTTTAGAGCTTAATAGATTTCATGTATTTTTCCTGTATATTTCAGAGCCTGTATGCTGTAAACTACAGTTTAAGTTGATTTAAAACTCAAGCTGACAGTAGTTCATTTTCTATAGTGCCACTTCACGACAGCAGTTAGCTTTTAATTGCAAGGCACAGGCCCTACAATCTCAATCAGCCCCGATGCTTCTTTGGCAAACACTAACAATGGTTATGAACCACGACGTTGCTGCTGGGTAATGTGGTCCCCACCAGCAACTCCTGCTGGGTATTGTAGTTTTGACATGAGGGAGCCCCCTATGCCTGTGTTGGCTTTGTAATGCGAGACTGGAAACTGAGCTGAAGCTGTGGATTATTAATGCCGGTGAACCTGAGCAGGGAGTGCAGCGCGCACGGAGAATGTTCATATTCCGACAAACCCCAGTGTAGAACTTCATCAGTGTGACGTCAGTAATGATCCAGAGGAGAGTTGGAAGCACTTTGCCTGATGTTGACGGTCTGGGCACGCCTGCTGCTAAACTGACCTCATCAAAATTTCATGAACAGGACACGGGACAGTTGGAGCTCTGCTGCTCCTCCACCAGGCCTCATGGGACCAAGGTGGAAGCACGCGGAGTGTGACAAAGCCCTGCAGTCGGGCTGCCACAGTCTAAAATCACCAGTTTAAAAGTCCCAACGTTATAATGGGCTTGAGATTCTGTCTGTGACGAGCATTTAAATTCTCACTGATCACACCAAGCACTTTAACTACGAGCCATACTCAGTCAGCACTTTATTCTATGAGCTATTTTAAACCCTTATTATGGGCAGACACCCCAATTACATTTTACCTCGCAGATCATGTGGAGTCCACACAAGGCACGCAAAGTGGCGACAGTGCATGCACGTTGCTCTCCTTGTCTATCACTGTAACTGCCTCATTCATTCATTATTGACCACTAGTGACTATTTAAACGGCTTTACTGAAGCATACAACACAAGCCAATGTTTCAGTAAATATATTTACCAATAAATCATCTATAAATCTGTATATGAGATAGAATATGTGAACTCTAACAGAAATTAACTTGTGCAATCTGTTTACCAAACATTTCTCTGTGATACATCATGAAAATTAGATGACGGTAATGACTGACTGAGACAAGCCTGTAGTTATCACCACGCAAGTTTCAATAACGTGCACATGTGCATACCCCGTGCAGCACATACTATATAGTTAGTTGCATGCATACAAATTTTCAGCCCTGATAGTACCATGAAAAGTATAACAAAAAACCTCAGTAACACCCTAGCCTCCATTTTTTAAAAACGTGCCAGCATGAATCCAAATCTAAAGTCAACGTGATGATGGGAACAACTCTTTATTGTTTCTATAAAAGCAAGCGGTTACAGTGTGAGTCTAAAGATCTGCAATGATGTGCTGCACACACAGCTATTTTACTGCATGGCAGGGTTAACAGGTGACCCATCCAGAGAGACCGGGGAGGGCGGGGGGGTGAGCAGTTTCAGTGTGTTGATTCAGGCTTCAGTTTGCTGCTCAGTGGCACACAGAGGGACTCCAGCGTCAGATCAGTTGGAGTTCTGCAGCAACGGGACGCAGAGATGATCCTACAGCAGGTGAGATACACCTTCAGCTTTACTTTTCTCCTGTCTTGTAATAGCCCTCTTTATATAAACCAACCCTACTTGTACTTGATAAACAGGAGTGGACATTAACAGCAAGAGAGAAAAGAATGTTGATTCTCATTTTGAATTGAAAATTTGGCTCTCATAAATCTAATGGTTGCATCACAGATGAGAGCTCTGCTGTATGAATGTTTGATTCTACATTTTCTACAGTATGTCACACTATTGGACCATAAGTGGCATGCTCTCCATATAGAGGTTTTCATTTTAAGCTTAATCTTATTTATTATCATCTACCTTTTGCCATCTCTGTTTAGTTTAAGCCCTTTTGTTGAAGTTGAGTGAAACGACATATTGAAAGAGCAGGCAGACATGGGGTATTATACTGTGGGCTGTAGTTCAGACTGCGAGCAGAAGATGAGCTTTCTGAATGAAGTAACAAAGGTTTTCAACACAGAGTTTGTTTTGGTCAGGAGTGAAAGGCAGCAGGGATTTGGGAAGATTAGTTGGGTTAGAGCTATGAAACAAAGGTGCCAGACAGACGGAATACAATGAAAACAGCAGAGGAAGAGCAGTACCAGGTCAGCTACATGAGGTCAGCAGACTGCAATTCAAATGGCATGGATCCATAATCTGCTGCTGGCCATGGGAGCCATTCATTCATTCATTCACTGTACCAGGGAGTCTTAAATAGCTAATAACTGCCTGAAATCTTAAACAATGAACAATAACAATGAATCGGCCTTTTTATCAGATCATTGTAGAAAGAATAGAAATCATACTGATATCAACAAAAGCAACAGGATGACAACAAGAAAAAATTAAAGCAACCATAAACCAACCCCAAAAAAGAACCAAAAGGTATGTCAAATAAATTGCGCCCAAAATATATATAATTTGATTAGAAAGATCCCTCATTAATTACTCTTAAGTTCCACAAAACTGCCAAGCAATTTTTTTTATCCATCCATCCATCTTCTACCACTTTTCCGGAGGTCCGGGTCATGGAAGCAACAGCTCAAGCAGAGAAGCCCAGACTTTCCTCTTCCTGGTCACCAGCTCCAGGATACCAAGACATTCCCAAGCCAGCTGGGGCATATAGGGGCAGATTTACTAACGTGCTGCACCATCACAAAACCCTGTTTTGGCGTTAAAAAACTATTGTTGAGATGTACTAAAGGGCACAGGGCAAAATTAGTGGTGGAAAGACGTGGACTATGATAATTTTGTGCCTGACCTTTTTGCATATGTATTTGTGGGAGTTGTCATGTCAATGCGCAAATTTGAGGGAGTATTTCAATGACTGCCGCAAGGTGATTTATTAAGGTTTGCGGTTGTCATTATCCTGATAAATACGCCTGGATTTAACGTCCAAAAAAAGCTTGTCTTAATTCGTCTGCGCCTGATGACAGTGATGCACCAGCGAGAACCGAGGGCTCGTGGCCAGAGAGACAGAAGTTTCTCTCTGTGCGTGACTTTATTTGGCATGACAGAACAGATTAATATGAACAGAAATGATCTCACAGAGAGCGGTGTTGTGCTGAACTGGACATCAGCTGGCAGGGGATTTTTTTTAAATTTCATTTGTTTAAATATAGCCTAGTGTAGGAAACTGGAAATGAAGAGATTGATTTTTCAGTATTGGTTTATTCCATCTCAAGTCCTACAGCTCCTCTCTCAGTCAGGGAATGAAGAGGGCGAGCTGAGATAAACCACATACCTTTATACTGTTACAACAGACAAAAATCACATTCACATCAAACACAGAATTCCATTCATAACTAATCCTCCTTTTGTCCTCTCGGCTTCTCTGTCTGACCCTAGGAGTCAGACAGTCTCTTCGGGTTCACTCTCAGATCTTCTCACTTCTCCTCTAGTCCGCAGGGGGTCCAGACTCAATGTCCATGTGGGGCGTGATGTCAATACACACTGCGAGCTCAAAGTTCCCTCATGTCTGGGTCTCTGCCAAGGAATATGTGAGCTACATAATGTTACGCCACACCTAGTAATAATAATAATAATAACAACAATTTATTTCATTTATAACACACTTTACATCTCGGGGCAAAATCTCTACACAAATAGGATTAAGAACAAGAATAAAAACAAACATTAAGTACATACGATGACACACCAGGACATCCCTGGTGAGAATTGCTCTCAAATATTTTACCTGGTAAAATAAAGGTCAAATAAATAGAATAAATAAAATGAAAAAGCTTTCCTAAACAATGAATTCATATCCATAAAATAGGATAGCCCTTCCTTCCTGGAGTGGACAAACTAAAAAGCACAGATCCATATACAACCCCCTGCACGGTGGCGCAGTGGTTTAGCACTGTGGCAGCACAGTTTTACCCTCGGCCGGGGGATCGCGGGGATCATGAGATCGTGGGTTCGATCCCAGCCCCCGACCAACAGTGAGCTGTGTGGAGTTTGCATGTTCTCCCCGTGTTGCGCGGGTTTACTCCGGGATTTCTCCGGTTTCCTCCCACATGCCAAAGACATGCATGTTAGGTTAATTGGCTGTTCTAAATTGTCCCTAGATATCTGTTTCCTATAGGCCCTTAGAATAGAGGGTTAGTATTAATGAAAGCGCTTTGAGTGGTCTTTGTGACTAGAAAAGCGCTATATAAGTGCAGGTTAGTTAGTTAGTTAGTTAGTGTTTGTTTAATTTTGTTATGTTCCAGACTTCAGAAAAGATAAAACGCACATACAGTACAGGGATGTGAGAAAGCGTTTGCCCCCTTCCTGAGCTCTCATTTTTTGTATGTTTGTCACACTTAAATGTTTCAGATCATCAAACAAATTTAAATATTAGACAAAGATAACAATGAAGGTGTTTATTATTAAGAGTAAAAAAAATCCAAACCTACATGGTCCTGTGTGAAAAATTGCCCCCCCCCCCCAAAAAAACAAAAAAAACATAAATTAACTGGTTTATCACATCTTTGGAAAGCTGAGTTCAATTTCTCTAGCCACACCCAGGCCTGATTACTGTCACATCTGTTCTCAATCAAGAAATCACTTAAATAGGACCTGCCTGACAAAGTGAAGTAGACCAAAAGATCCTCAAAAGCTAGACATCATGCTGCGATCCAAAGAAATTCAGGAACAAATGAGAAACAAAGTAATTGAGAACTATCAGTCTGGAAAAGGTTATAAATCCATTTCTAAACCTTTGGGACTCCAGTGAACCACAGTGAGAGCCATTTTCCACAAATGACAAAAAAACATGGAACAGTGGTGAACCTTCCCAGGAGTGGCTGACAGACCAAAATTACCCCAAGAGTGCAGCGACGACTCATCCAAGAGGTCACCAAAGACCCCACAACAACATCCAAAAACCTGCAGGCCTCACTTGCTTCAGTGAAGGTCAGTGTTCATGACTCCACCATAAGAAAGAGACTGGGCAAAAATGGCCTGCATGGCAAGAGTTCCAAGATGAAAACCACTGCTGAGCAAAAAGAACAAAGGCTAGTCTCAGTTTTGCCAGAAAACATCTTGATGATCCCCAAGACTTTTGTGAAAATACTCTGGACTGACGAGATAAAAGTTAAACGTTTTGGAAGGCGTGTGTCCCTACATCCGGCGTAAAAGTAACACAGCATTTCAGAAAAGGAACATCATACCAGTAGTAAAATATTGTAATGTCGGGGCCATGTTAAGGGGGGCAGGGATTTCCCAGCATGCTTTGCCAGTTGAAACGTTACTGTGTGTGTGTATTAAATGTGTTATTACTGAGTTATTATACTGCTGGGTCATTATAACTGCGTTATAATGACCCAGCAGTGTTTAGCAGGATTAGGGCAAGATGTATCATGTGTGTGTAACCATGACTGAAACGGAGGTCTGGGAGAATGACCTCCCCTCCTCTCTGTGCTCAGAAGTAGTTGGGGGTCGGTGGTGTGTAAATAAAGCCTGTTCGTCACAACCATCTTGCTCCTCTTCTTTGTGTGAATCCCACAAACATCACACTGGTGTCAGGAGTGGGGATGGAGCAAGATGAGGATCCAGGCGGAGGTCCAGCGGCCGGAGCGGTTCATCGCTCGGCTGGGAACGGAGCGTAGAGCTGAGACGCCGGCCCCCGGAGAGGCTCACCGCGATGGACGGAACAGCGGACCCGACGGGACTGCTCTGCCTTTTTCAAGGCAGAGCGGGCCGAGCAGAGCAAACAAGCCCTGTTTCCCACCCTTTTCAGGGCAGGATGGGCTGGCGATTCCAGAGCGATTAGGAGCGGCGATCGACCGGGAGGTGACCGTCCCATCCAAGATGGGACGGTCCTCTGACGATCCAAGGCTCCCTGCTACAATGGCGAGAACCTGTTGGATGACCACCTGGCCCAGGTCGAGTTGGCTGCCGCGCTGAACAACTGGTCATCGGAGGAAACCGCCGTGCTGAGAGCGAGTGGGAGGAGGAGCTACGGCAGACCACGGCAGCGCGTGCACGGAGGAGATAGCGGTGGTGACGCGAGGAAGGGGGGCTTCCGCTGCGCAGAGCCAGGGTACATCGCATGGTACTGCCCCGCACGCAGTGCACGACAAACTGGCCCCTTGCCGACGTTAAATTAGAGCGAGGTGGCATGGACGGGAAAGGCCGCCTCCTGCAGATGCTTCCCCTGGCGGTGACGTCACAGAGGCCTTTGGAGCGCAGCAGCAGCAGAGCAAGCAGGACAGATCTGGTCTTTTTCCGGGCTCGGCAGGGGCTGGACACCTGGACGCGGGCCAGCGGCCGCCTGGGAGGTCCTGGCAGCGGTGGGAGTCGTGACTCCCGCTGCCAGGGGAGGAACTGTGCGTAGTCCTACCGCCACCCGCAGATGCTTCCCCTTTCGGTGATGTCATGGAGGCCCTCTGCGCAGCAGCGACTCGCAGCAGCGGAGCGAGCAGGACGAAGATCCGGCCATTTTTCCAGGCGCGGCAAGGGCTGGACGCACAGACACAGGCCAGCGGCCGCCTGGGAGACCTGGCAGCAGTGGGAGTCGGCCGGAGCGGGCATGGGACTCCCGCTGCCAGGAAAGGGACTGTGCGTGGTCCTACAGAGGCTGTCAGATGTGTCCATCCGCTCGCTGGTGGCCAAACCGGAACCCTACCCCAACCAGATACTCCGACCGAGACTCAGATGGACACTGGATGGCCCGTGCATGCCGCCCCAGCACCAGGCTGACTCGCGTTGGATTTCTGAAAGTGGACTTTGAATTTTCTGGGGACAGAAACCAGTCCAGGGGAGGGCAGTGTAACGTCGGGGCCATGTTAAGGGGGGCAGGGATTTCCCAGCATGCTTTGCCAGTTGAAACGTTACTGTGTATGTGTATTAAATGTGTTATTACTGAGTTATTATACTGCTGGGTCATTATAACGCAGTTATAATGACCCAGCAGTGTTTAGCAGGATTAGGGCAAGATGTATCATGTGTGTGTAACCATGATTGAAACGGAGGTCTGGGAGAATGACCTCCCCTCCTCTCTGTGCTCAGAAGTAGTTGGGGGTTGGTGGTATGTAAATAAAGCCTGTTCATCACAACCATCTTGCTCCTCTTTCTTTGTGTGAATCCCGCAAACGTCACAATATGGTGGTGGTAGTGTGATGATCGGGGGCTGTTTTGCTGCTTCAGGACTTGGAAGACTTGCTGTGGTAAATGGAACCATGAATTCTTCTGTCTACCAAAAAATCCTGAAGGAGAATGTCTGGCCATCTGTTTGTGACCTCAAGCTGAAGTGCACTTGGGGTCTGCAGCAAGACAATGATCCAAAACACACCAGCAAGTCCACCTCTGAATGGCTTAAGAAAAACAAAATGAAGACTTTGGAATGGCCTAGTCAAATCCTGGCCTGAATCCGATTGTGATGCTGTGGCAATGACCTTAAAAAGGCAGTCCATGCTCGAAAACCCTCCAGTGTGGCTGAATTACAACAATTCTGCAAAGATGAGTTGGCCAGAACTCCTCCACAGCGTTGTAAAAAACTCATTGCCAGTTATCACAAATGCTCGATTGCAGTTGTTGCTGCTAAAGATGGCCCAACCAGTTATTAAGTTTAGGGGGCAATTGCTTTTTCACACAGGGCCATGTAGGTTTGGATTTTATTTACCCTTAATAATAAACAATTTCATTTAAAACCTGCATTTTGTGTTTACTTGTGTTATATTTGTGTAATATTTAAATTTGTTTGATGATCTGAAACATTTAAGTGTGACAAACATACAAAAAAATGAGAAATCAGGAGGGGGCAAACACTTTTTCACACCACTGTATTTATGAAAAGTCATGGACTGGGAGACCTGTAGATTTTGTTAAAACAAAGTTATTCACATAATAAAACCCCAGAGTCTCCATCAGACCATCTTGACCGTTCTTGTGATAATAAAATAAACACATTGGTCAATAATCAATTTATTCATGAGTAGTCCTTAATTTATACGTATTAAACAAAGGAGTATGTCATGTGAAATGAAAATCAAAACTTTGAAATATGACAAACAAATATAAACTATTTTACTGGGGTTTGCGCTTAAACAAAAACTTTAAAAAAAAAAGAAGCTTGATATATTATGCTCCACTGAACTGGCTGCGCCTATGTTGATGACCCGCTTCCTCATCAGGTGTGCCTGTGCGCAATTTTGCGGTGCTCTTGGTGGATGGTGGGCATTACTGAACTAAAGTGTCTGTGTCTGTGTTCATAATTTTGCAGTTATTAGCAGATCACTGTTTAAGCGCAAACCCCAGTAAAATAGTTTATATTTGTTTGTCATATTTCAAAGTTTTGATTTTCATTTCACATGACATACTCCTTTGTTTAATACGTATAAATTAAGGACTACTCATGAATAAATTGATTATATAAATTATATAAATTATATATAAATATAATATATATATAAATTATATAAATTGGGCTGCACGGTGGCGCAATGGTTTAGCACTGTGGCAGCACAGTTTTACCCTCGGCCGGGGGACCGCGGGGATCATGAGATCGTGGGTTCGATCCCAGCCCCCGACCAACAGTGAGCTGTGTGGAGTTTGCATGTTCTCCCCGTGTTGCGCGGGTTTACTCCGGGATTTCTCCGGTTTCCTCCCGCACACCAAAACATGTAGGTTTAGGGCGCTCGCGCACGCAGCGACCAGCAGCCGGTGGCTTGTCACCAGACTGCAAACCAAGTCTACCTACGGGTACAAATAAGTAACAAAAAAAAAAAAAAAAAAAAAAAAAAAATCACTGGCAAAAATTGGCCACTCCCTGAGGCTTTCTCACTAATTTGCACTGCCTTAGTAAATCTGCCCCATAGTCTCTCCAGCCTGTCCTGGGTCTGCCCCGGGGTCTCCTCCCAGTGGGACTTGCCCGAAACACCTCAAGTGAGAGGTGTCCAGGAGGCATCCTGATCAGATGCCCAAATCACCTCAACTGGCTCAATTCTGACTCATTTTTTTTTTTTATACAGATACAAATAGTAAACACCTCTCAATCTGTGTTAGTGTGTAAGGGTAAGAAAAAGACATAATGCAAGTATTTGTGAGTATTTTTCAGCATTTTTCTTCTTAAAATTAAATCAGTTTTGTTTTTCTGTGATATTTTTCTAGTGATAGCATTCCTGTCGTGGGCTGTCTTCAGATGGCATTGTGAGAAGATAAGGAATGGCTTTCACTGGGAGCGGCCTTCGTAAGTGAAGTTTCTGTCTGCTATGATAGAGTTACTCTGAGAAATATCTATAGCTCTCAAGTCTATATTTATTCTAGTTAATACAGAATAGCTATAAAGGAACGTTTGTACAGGGATACAGATTGGAACTGATATAAGCAGATGACCAGTAAAACTTCTCAAACCCAGGCGGCAAGATGAGATTCATTAAATCTGGCTCAGATTACATTAAATCTTTTTTTTTTCAGTAGATGTTTGTGCCAATATTAAATCAAATCTTATTTCATTTTCAAGCTTTTGTTTTCATTATAAATAAAAATATTAGTGTGAAAGTCAAGAAAAATTGTCATTGTGATTAATCTCCAAAATGTTTACTGATTAATTGTGATTAATCACGATTTGCTCACAAAATTTACCCCCCCCCCATCCCTAGAGATTATACTTTAAATTGGTCATTTATCATTTTTTTTCATATGCTTAATTAAGGTGGGAATGGACAAATGTGCTTACTTTCTGCAACTTCCGGTTTACAATTATTTCAACATGTTACAGAGTGACGAACTAGAGCCCGACGATGTGAAGGTCCTCATGGGACAAAAGTCCACACAGTCGCTACAGTCTGACATTTAGTCAGCTTGATTTTATAGGAAGGTTGTTACAGATGAAAAGTCAAATGAACATTTATGGTTTATTATTTAATCTCTAAGAGACTGGGAATTCTTGAGCGAACTTGTTAGCAGCTAACTTGCTGTTAGCTGCTAACGAGGTTAGCAGCTAACAGCAACAGCGCTGAACGGTGTCAGCAGTAGGGTTGCCACCCGCCCCGTAAAATACAGTACTGTCCTGTTTTTTACACTAAAATAATGCATCCTGTATTGAATCAATACAGGATGCGGTTTGTCCTGTATTTACTCTGTGCCTTTAACACAGCATAATCTCATCCACATTCTACATGTTGCCCTCCTACTCAGTAGCTGTTGGTTGATTTGTTTACTTTTACGCACTGCATGTGAAGTCATCGCTCGACAGTGATTGGGCGAGAGATATGCTACGTGACCACTGGTTCCATCGTTTTTCTGCTTCCCATTCATTATGTATTGGAAATGCAATGGAAAGCATTTGGGTCTGGAATGGTGAAAAACGGACTGCGGTGTGCCAAGTAGCCCGAGAGTTCCCCTACTGCTCAGCTGCATAAACATTACGGTCGGTCATGATTTTTTCTGTACAGTCATGAACCGGAGGCAGTGCTCTCGTCCTGAACTTTTAAACCAGTGGGTTTTGATGTCAAATAACAACAGATTCATTAACTGAACCTACTATTTCTTGCACAAAGTGATGTTAGAAACACTTTTTGCTGGTTTCTTTTAAATATATGGAGACCAAGGACGCCATATTGTCTGGTAGCAGCCGGGAGCTGAAGACCTATCCGAGAACCCATGCCCACGCCCCCTACCCGCATTTCACTGGCTCTGGTGATCGATTTCTTCCGTAAAAAAAACGGACCAGTGGACATGTAGCTATAACCTGGCGGGCTCAACAGTAGCCACAGCACCTTGCCAGCTTTTTCAACATGTCTACGGCTGCACCGTGTTCCAATATTCCGATAGTCCGCCCTGTGCATCAGTCAAACGTAAATGTTTGCAAAAGTACCACCGTGAGAGGGAAGAACTCAGTGAATCACTTGACAGCATAAACCACAATGAGCACAAGGCAAACTGCAAAGTATGGTGGTGGGTGTTTTCTGTGGCGTATGGTGACCTGGGAGATGTGCGGCAGCTTGCCACAGGAGAACAGCATTCTTGTAATACCAGGAGCAGAAAAACCTAAATTGCAGTCTCTCAATTCTTCGTCCCCAAAGCATCTCCTGAGGCTGATGTGGTTAAGGCAGCTAAGTTAACCCAGGTATACAGTTGTCTGTACACCTGATGAGGGTGATGATGATGATGATGATGATGATGATGATGATGAGAAGGGCAGTATTTCAATCAAATGTATTTAAAGTATATATCAGCTGGTCCACAATCAGGCCTGGTCCACATTTTACAAGGTCAGATTCAAGCACTTTTTAAGGGTCATTTTCAATTATTTTCAGCACCTTATAGCTAGGGTAAATTACATATTTGCACGAATACATTGCTGACTTGACATCCTACAAGTACCTTGGTGTTCATCTGAACAATAAACTAGACTGGTCACACAATACCGACGCACTCTACAAGAAGAGACAGCGCAGGCTGTTGCTACTGAGGAGGCTCAGGTCTTTTGGTGTACAAGGGGCGCTGCTGAAGACATTCTACGACACGGTGGTGGCATCAGCCATCACTTTTGAAGTGGTCTGCTGGGGCAACGGCATTACAGCAGCCGATAGGAAGAGACTGAACAAACTGATCAAGAAAGCTAGATCTGTCCTGGGGCAGCGCCTTGACCCAGTGGAGGAGATGGGAGAGAGAAGGATGGTGGCTAAACTGTCATCTCTGCTGGAGTCCGAGTCCCACCCTATGCAGGACATATTGAACGCACTGAGGAGCTCATTTAGCAGCAGACTACATCATCCTAGGTGCACAACCGAGAGGTTTCGCAGGTCCTTCCTACCTACGGCTGTCAGACTGTATAACCTAAGCAGGGCTGCTCGCAGAGATAGCAAAAAAACGTGACGACCTAATAGTATTGAATGCAAAGGACGCAACAGACTTACAAAAATGGTCCCCTCCAGTATACAACTAGGACAATATCAGTCGCTATGGAGGGTGACAGTATGTATGGGTACATATTCATACTATGTAGGATAATATGTAGGATAACTAAGTAGACGGTTATGCTGTTTATTCCATCTTGCTACAATGCTCCGCACTTTGTATATATATTTATATATTTATGTGTACGTATGTATCTTCACTGCTCTTATTTTTATTTTTCGTATCTTCTTAATTATTGCTCTGAGTGCTGCTATCCCTGTGCTGTTGCAATCCTGGAATTTCCCCATTGTGGGACTAATAAAGGCTTATCTTATCTTATCTTATCTTACATACACTATTCAGTCTATTCAGTCATAACTATTCAGTCTGATCCCAATTTGATGAAAGAAAGATTTATAATTTCAAGTACTTTCAAGCATTTAAACTAAAATTCATATGTAATTAATATGTATGTGCATGTAATAATATTTATTTATATTTTCAAATTACAAAATTACTGTTCTTAACTGTAGGCTAATTAAATTGCATAATTTTTCAGGAAGGCTATTTGTGCCCATTTCTGCAGGTATACCACACAGTCAAACACAACCTCAGCTATAACAGCGCTGACCATGGATACAAAGTCAATCAAAAAATTTGGATGATTCCAAAATTGGAAAGAAGATGTCTCTAGGGGGAACAAAGGCAGAAGCATTGGTAAAAATTGGTAGGGCTGCACGGTGGCACAGTGGTTTAGCACTGTGGCAGCACAGTTTACCCTCGGCCGGGGGATCGCGGGGATCATGAGATCGTGGGTTCGATCCCAGCCCCCGACCAACAGTGATCTGTGTGGAGTTTGCATGTTCTCCCCGTGTTGCGTGGGTTTACTCCGGGATTTCTCCGGTTTCCTCCCGCATACCAAAAACATGTAGGTTTAGGGCGCTCGCGCACGCAGCGACCGGCAGCCGGTGGCTTGTCACCAGACTGCAAACCAAATCTACCTACGGGTACAAATAAGTAACAAAAAAAAAAAAAAAAAAGATGTCCTTGGTTCAAAGGTGGGGCGGGGGGGTGTCCTTTATTTTTTTACATTGAAGGTGGCAACCCTAGTCGGCAGTGGATGAGATGGAAACTCTTATCTGAGCCATTATCCCTACTGGTTTACTTTTTTGTCTCAAAGAAACCACAAATTCTTGAGCTAAGAGTGAAACACTCCAGTCTTACAGCTCTGTGGCTCTGCTTTTCCTTCCTCTCTGTGCCTCTCCATCTTTTGGCTTCACTGTACCTGGCAGATCACCAATAACTACATAACCCAGCAAGCCAGCATCCACGCAATGCTTACATTTAGTGGGTGTGAGGCGGATGCAACTGATTATCTTGAGCTTGGCGGTACTGGATGGTGTGCATGGAGGCAGAGCAGATAAGCAAGACAGAGGCAAAGGCAGAGATGGAGGAATAGGCAATGGCATGCGGGAGCATTCTCTTAGCGCTCTCTTGCAGAGTGTTGTGTGGTAGAGGGGCTGGGCTGTGTCACATTCCTTGCTCTGTGGGCTGGTACAGTCCCATTGGAGAGTCATCTGGGACCTGTGCTACATGCACGTGGGCAACTATGCTGGGTACTGGGCTAGGGACCAAAGGTCAGCTGCATGTGTGCATGCCGCCATTTTCAGCTCATGCGTGTCTTACATATGGAAAACCAGTAAGGTCAAAATGTGCAATTAATCATGATAGAAAAATTTGTCAGCATTAATTGTGCGATTAACGCATTAACTTCTTCATACTAAAAATATATATTTGCCTTTGAATGATATTAGTCTCAAACTGAAAACCACTAGTAGAATGAAAACTTAAAGACCAGCAGTGACATTTACTTAAGGTCACTGTAAGCTTAGTGAGGAAATGAGGGAATAAACATCCTTTACAGAAAAAAAAAAAAAAAAATAATGAATTTCAGATGTGCTCACGTGAAATTCATGAAAATGTTCCCAAACCATGTTTCCATGTGCAAATCACATGGGAATCATGTATCAGGTATTTCAAAAGTGTTATTGCAAATGTGAAATGTGTTTTTTTCTGGAAGTGTAAGAAGTCAATTTAAGAGTATTTTGCTTGTTTGTAATATTTTATCGTAAATTTAAATTATAAAAAAAATAATCATGTTTAGAACCAGTTATCAAATTTACAGTCCTTTGCTTAAAAAAAAGGAGTCAGAGAGGGCCTCAGGGAAGAAATGTTGACCACCTGTGTTCTAACCATTTCAGCTCTTTCTACTCATGCATATACAGCAGGGAAAATAAATATTGAACACGCTAACATTTTTCTCCATTCATCCATCCATCCATCCATCTTCTACCGCTTTTCCGGAGGTCCGGGTCGCGGAGGCAGCAGTTCAAGCAGAGAAGCCCAGACTTCCCTCTCCCTAGCCACCTGCTCCAGCTCTTCAGAGAGGATACGCTAAAAATTTTTCTCATTAATCATATTTCTGATAGCCATTGACCTGAGATTTTCACCAGACATCAGAAACAACCCAAGTAACCCGTCATGAACGGCCCTCTCCGAGGGCAAACAGGATGCCAAATGCAGACAGTAAGTTTGCAAATTTATTAACTAAAAGAAACACAAAATACAAAACGCACACCAATGAAAAACACAGCTCTGAGGCTGGAGCGATAAACGCTAGGATAAACAAAGACGTGAGTAAAGGCAGATAAATAATAACTTGACAAGACGTCCAGGGATTTCCCGACTGGAGACATTTTTCACCACTGCGCCAGGGAAGTGGCACCCACGGCTTAAATAGGAAACCCCCGGATTGGCAACACCTGCAGGATCATGAGTGGTGATCATTACAGGCAGCCGTGACAGCCCGCAAACAGAATCTGACAGCTGGAAGTGACACGCAAGCTGTCACAGCGCCAGCAATGATCAAAACAATAAATCAAAAAAGGAAACACAGAAACTAATAATGAACTGACCAAAACCAGGAACCAAATACAGCAAACAAGGTGTGCAGAAAAATAAACAAACAGAAAAAACGAAACTAATCTGACAACTGGGTATGGCCCCCACCCATGCACAGGATCATGACAGAGCCCCCTCCTCAAGGGGTGGAACCCAGACACCCCAGGGTAACATCACAGAAAAACAACCCCCCCCCACACACACACACAGAAGACCCCCCCCCCCAACAAGAAAAACAACCCACCCCAGGGGTGAGGAGGGGGAGCCCAAGCACGGAGGGACTGAGACAAAACAAGCAAAAAAAAAAACTCCAAAAAGAAAACACTCATGATCCCCAACACAGGTTGCGAAGACTCGAGGGCCTCAGAAGAGAGACTGAGGCAGCTCAGGTGGCCTGCCCAAGTCCCAGGACCACTGGAGCGTATGGTCAAAAGCATCCAGTGGTCGCCCAGAGTTCTTAAGCCCCCTACACGGCTGGTCTGACCCGTCAGGTGGCTGCCCACAGTCCCAGAACCACCCTAACAGAAGACCCCATCTGTCAGGTAGCCTCCCAGCATCCCTGAGCCTGTGGACCACTAACACGCCCCCCAGGGGGGGCGACAGCCAGACCCAGCACCCCTCACGGACCACGGGAGCCGGGAGGTGGCGTCCCCCTGAGATGGGTGGCCGACCAGCGGGAACTTCAAGCGGCACCCGATGACCCTCGACGAGCTCCGGCGAAAGTGAGGGACCCACGGCAACCTCAGGTGTAGCACCACCCGCGGCGGCCCTGGACTGGGGCATAGCAACACCTACAGCAGCCCCAGACTGGGGCTTAGCAGCATCCATGGAGGCCTTGGACTGGGGTGTAGCAGCACTCACGGTGGCCTCGGACGGAGGTGTTGCACCCTCGGTGACCTCGGACAGAGGAACAGCACCCACAAAGGCCTCAGGTAGAGGGGAAGCAGCATCCATGGAGGCCTTGAGCTGAGGCGTCACACCCACGGTGGCCTTGGACAGAGGAACAGCACCCATGGAGGCCTCAGGCGGAGGGGGAGTAGCACCCACGGAGACCTTAGGCTGAGGGGGAGCAGCACCCACAGAGAGCTCAGGCGGAGTGGGAGCAGCTCCCGCGGAGACTTCAGGCGGAGGGGGAGCGGCTCCTGTGGAGACCTCAGGTGGAGGCGCAGCACCCAAGGAGACCTCTGGCATCGCCAGCTGAGACGTCTTGGCCTCCTCCGTCACAATCACTCTCCCCAATGGGGCCACCTTGGAGGAAGGAGAAAAGACAAACACCGGATCAGGGTCACCGGCAGCAGCAGAGCCTGACAAGGGGAGCCCAAGTGTGACTGGCGGATGCACCTGGTCCCTCCCACCATGAGCCAGACAAGAATTCTCTGAATCTAATGATGTTAACCCAGAACAGAGCACTTGCCTGAACTCGAGCTCCGCCGCCGTCCAGGACTCTGGTGAACCTGCTGCAGCTGCTCGGGCAGCAGGCATGGTGGTTGATGCCAGCAGACCCTCCGACATGATGGCTGAAGCAGTGGTCATTCCAGCGTGGCGTGACGGAGCCATGGAATGCCTCACTGATGGTATATGATCCCGTGATGCCGAAACCAGGGGACTCCTCATCGGCTCAGCTCTCGGGTCATGGGAAATGCTCCTCTCCCATCGAAAGTGTGGCTGGGGAACAAAGTCTGGCCTCCTCAGTGCCCCAGGACCATCTGATGTCCAGTGGCTCCCTCCCAGGACCGGCGAACACTCAAGAAGGCAGAGCAGGATACGAGAGAAGCAGATGAGGACATAGACTTAACAGCAGCAGCAGGTGGTGAGAGCTTGGACACAGCGTGCGGTTGCACCTGAGGCCCCCACCACCACCACCACCACCACCACCACCGGGAATTAGACAAGATAATCCATTTTTAGGCACAGGAAAATGAATTGATACTTGCGAAATTCACAATCCGCTGGCGTCTGAATGGCAGCGGCGAACTGTCATGAACGGCTATCTCCGAGGGCAAACAGGATGCCAAACACAGACTGTGAGTTTGCAAATTTTTTAACTAAAAGAAATACAAAATACAAAACACACACCAACGAAAAACACAGCTCTGAGCCTGGAGCGATAAATGCCAGGATAAGCAAAGAAGTGAGTAAAGGCAGATAAATAATAACTTAACTTGACAAGACGTCCAGGGATTTCCCAACTGGAGACATTTTTCGCCACTGCGCCAGGGAAGTGGCACCCATAGTTTAAATAGGAAACCCCTGGATTGGCAACACCTGCGGGGTCATGAGTGGCGATCATTACAGGCAGCCCTGACAGCCCACGAACACAATCTGATAGCCGGAAGTGACACGCGAACTGTCACAGCGCCAGCAATGATCAAAACAATAAACCAAAAACGGAAACACAGAAACTAATAATGAACTAACCAAAACCAGGAACCAAATATAGCAAACAAGGTGTGCAGAAAAATAAACAAACAGAAAAAGACAAAACTAATCTGACAACTGAGCACGGCCCCCGCCATTGCACCAGAGCATGACAAATCCATACATACAAAGAAATCAAGGCAACTGTGTTCACAGAACAAGTTATATATAGTAAAGTGGACTGACACAGGGAATAAGTAAATGGTAAATGTCATTCACTTATATAGCGCTTTTATTCTCATCACTAGATGACCAAAGCGCTTTACAGATCCTGCTATCCACCCATTCACACACTGATGGTAAGTATTGAACACGCTTGGTGAAATTCATTTAATATTTAGTAGAAAAGCCTTTGTTGGTAATAACAGCTTCCAAACGCCTCCTGTATGGAGAAACAGGGACAAGAGTTGCAAATTAGCTAATAGCTATACACTCTATGTGCAACACATCAGATTGATTGTCATTGATTAATTGTCTATGTTTATTGCACTGTCCCTGTCAAATAAACTAATCTATCTATCTAACTAGGCGCAGGCATTGTTCAGGAGTGATTTTAGCCCATTCTTCCACACAAACTCTTCAAATCTTGAAGGTTCTGTGGGTGTCTTCTATGAACTCTGATCTTTAGTTCATTCCATAGATTTTCAATTGGATTCAGGTCAGTCTGTCTGACTGGGTCATTCCACCAGCTTTATTTTCCTTCTCTGGAGCAAGTTGAGAGTTTCCTTGGCTGTGTGTTTGGGATGATTGTCTTGCTGAAATGTCCACCCTCATTCCATCTTCAGCATCTTGGCAGATGGCAACAGATTCTTATCGAGGATGTCTCTGTACATTTGTCCATTCATTTTCCCTTAATTATATGGCGTCTACGTGTACCATGTGCTGAAAAACACCCCCACACTATGATGGGATGTGCAGTGCCATTTCTCCTCCAAACATGCTGTGTTGTGGCATCCAAATGTTCAATTTTGGTTTCATCTGGCCAGATTATATTCTCCCAGTATTTTTACTGGCCTGCCCAAATGTTGTGCAGCAAACTTTAAAAGAGCTTCAACATGCTTTTTCTTCAGCAATAGAGTCTTGCGAGGTGAGCGGGCATAGAGCCCATATTGGTTGAGTGCATTACTTATTGTTTTCTTTGAAACTGCAGTACCTGCTAACTACAGGTCTTTCTGGAGCTCTCCACAAGTGGTCGTTGGCTCTTGGATAACTCTTTTGATAATTCTTTTGACTCCTCTGGCAGAAATCTTGTGAGGAGCTCCTGGTCATGGCCGGTTTGTGGAAAAATGATTTTCTTTCCACTTGCAAATGATGGCTCCAAGAGTGTTCACTGGAACATTCAACAGTTTAGAAATGCACCTGAAACCAGTGCCATCATTATGTTTTGCAACAATAAGGTTGCCAAGGTCTAGAGAGAGCTCTTTGCTTCTACCCATTCTGAGCTCTTTGTGGTGTGACAATCATTCACACCATTCACGGACGTTTTTAAAGGCTATCAGTCAGGACTTAACCCGCTGAAATTAATTTGCACTGATGGGGGATGGGATGGCTTCCTAAATTCTGACAGATTTCAGTTGGCTTCTTGGCTTTCTATGCCTTTTTGCACCTCTTTTTCCTCATGTGTTCAATACTTATTCCCTGTGTCATTCCACTTTATTAAATATAACTTGTTTTGTGAACACAGTTGCTTTGATTTCTTTGTATGTATGGATTACTTGGGTTGTTACTGATATCTGGTGAAAGTCTCAGGTCAATGGCTCCATCAGAAATATGTATAATGAGAAAAATGTTGACGTGTTCAATATTATTTTCTGTACTATACATGCAAGTGCATCAGGGACGTTTTGGGGTTCAGCCAAATGTCACATTTGCATTCATTGTCAAAAAGTGAAGTTCAACTTTCTAGATTTATTGTGTTGATACCTCGCACTGGTGAAATAATTTGCCACCACAACCAGCTTAGTAGCAGCTGTGAAATGGAGCTGCATGTTGAGCTCCCATCCATACAGCTGCCTATTAACAGCCTAAACAGCAGTTCATAGGTCACTCCCTCAAACATGACCATGCTCAATTGTGACCCCAACCTTCTTTTTATTGCATCAAATAACTAATTAAAACCAAACTGTAAGAACTATCTACAAGGATAAAATCTATCTTTGTGAAAAATATATTCAAGGAGCATTATTAGCTTTCAGTTTTCCAAAATGCTGGCAGACAAAAAGGGGAAGAGGGGCTGATTATTTTATTGCAGCCAGCCACCAGAGGGCAATTAAGTTGCTCTCATGTTTTCCATCTTTATTTACAGTCTATGTTCATGAGACTTTGGCATACAGACCTTTTTGATTGGTAAACAGTCTGACCCATCTCTTGAATCACAGAAGTCATTATCATTTTCTTTTCTCTTCAGGCATACAGGGGGACGACAACCTCAGGTCCATGCTGGTTGGGACAGTGATGAGGAAAATCAAGTCTCGTACTTGGAAGAAGCAGAGATACTTCAAGTTGCAGGATGACTGCATGACCATATGGTATCAGTCCAAAAAGGCTGGCAATGTTCACTCAACGTGTAAGAACACAGACTGGGGAAAAAAAAAAAAATCATTGTTTTAAAGAACAGCAGGGGAACAATCTGTTTAATCAGAATGTTATGAGAACATAGCACACTTGATTTCATAATGATTTTTAAAATGTCTTTTCTACAGTATGTTCTTCTAATATTTCTCTTTTTTTATTGTGGGTGTATGCATGCACGTGCAGTTTCTGTGAGTGATGTGGAGGCAATTCGAGAGGGTCATCAGAGTGAGGTGTTGCTCAGTATTGCTGATGAGTTCTCACCTGACCGATGCTTCACCCTGGTCTTCCGCGGTCGCAGGGGCAACCTAGACCTTGTGGCAGAATCTGCTGAGGAGGCACAGTCCTGGATCAGGGGCATGAGGAAGCTGATTGAGAACCTGGAAAACATGGGAGAGAGGGAGAAACTTGATCAGTATCCTTCCCTCACAGTTTTCATTCCTTCAAAATTTGGCTGCTTTGTGATCAATAAAGGCTGCATATCAACTTGGCAAACATTTTGTTCTAGACAGGATTTAAAAGATCCCCATGTCAGGATAGTATGGTTATGTTGTTGCTGGTAATGCACTGAGATAATCCTTTCATCCTTGACCTTGTCCAGGACCTTGTCTGCCTGTGCAGACAAGGTCCTGTGTGTTTTAATCACAACTAAATTAGCTACTTTCCTAGTATCAAACCCAGATGGATTGGTGATTGGTTCAAAAAGGCAGACAAGAACAATGATGGCAGGATGAACTTTAAGGAAGTGCAGGATTTGCTGAAGATGATGAATGTAGACATGAATGAGCACCATGCCCATCGACTTTTTACAGTAGGAGCCTTTGACAGACCTTCCTGTGACACCAACATTCTGAGATAGTCATATATATATATATATATATATATATACAGTATAAACCTCTTGCATTTTGACCCATCTGTCCTAGAGCACTCTGGCTTGTCTTTTCTCAGATGGCTGATAAATCCCAGTCGGGTGCCTTAGAGGATGATGAATTTGTGCTTTTCTACAAGATGTTGACCCAGCGTGAGGATGTACTAAAGATTTTCCAGGACTACTCAACAGATGGCCAGAAGTTGACTCAGAGTGACCTGGAGGACTTTCTGAGAGAAGAGCAGTTGGAGGGGAATGATATCCAACAGCATGCCAAGCGGCTCATTGAGAGCTATGAGCCTTCAGACACAGGTACTTGCACTTTGACATGGTGTGTGTCTGATGTGAATCACAGTCTGATAAACGTTGGATTCTATGACTAAGTGAAGGTCCTCACACTACATTGCTGGATTTCCAGCCAAGCTGCTGAATGCCATGACATTTGATGGCTTCTTGATGTACCTTGGCTCTGTTGAGGGTTCCATCTTTGACCCACAACGGAGGGCGGTGTTTCAGGACATGAGTCAGCCGCTGTGCCATTACTTCATCTCCTCGTCCCACAACACCTATCTGATGGAGGACCAGCTACGAGGACAGAGCAGTGTGGAAGGATATATCAGGTAGTTTAGTGCTTTACCCTACTGGATTTGGGGGATACCATCTTAAAAATAAATATAAGCTGAGTGATGATAACACTTGAGTTTTGCAAATGATAGTAATAGATTATTGGTTACTTTTTAAAATCCATTAGCAGTGTTTCTGTCCTCTTCCACATTGTTGCATGGCTATTGTGAATTCATCCATTTAACTGAACTACAGGAAAAGCAAGATATCATTGAAGCCACTCCATATGTTCAAAAGTTAAGCTTTTAATTTGTCTAAAGTGTCACTCTAAGGAAAATTAAAGAGCTTGTTGCTTGTTATAAGTTTGATGAGATGCTAACAGGATTCTACTAGTCTCAATTCTTTACACCACATGTGTCAAACTCATTCCATGGAGGGCCAAGACCCTGCAGGTTTTACCTCCACCCAGTGTCTTCACCAGGTGATTTCTCTGAATTTCTTCCCACTGACTGCTGATCAGTGAAAACACCTGCTGAAGAGACTGGGTGGAAGTAAAACCTGCAGGGTCTTGGCCCTCCATGGAATGAGTTTGACACCCCTGCTTTACACTGAAAGGTCAGTGGTATAACACATTAAGATACACACATTCAGCAGACTACACATCCGCTTCATAGCATCCACTATGAAGGCTGTTCATTAAAGATTTCCCCTGACTCATTTTCCCATGGGCTGAGAGGAACCAAACTTGGCACAGTTATTAGTTGTTTTCTGCATAGGTACAACCAAAGGTCACACACCTCTCCCATCACTTTATGCAGCTGTTGAGATCTCACCAGTAGAAGGCTGCAGGCTGCATCAAAAGCCACAACTTGACCTTGGAAATCATCTTGGAAGTGCTTGCCCTTCAAAAACGACTTCATGAATGGAAAGAAGTGGAAGTCAGATGGTGCTAGGTCAGGAGAGTAAAGTGCAAGTTATGCACCCACGTCGATGCGACGCAGCTGCGACGGCATTGACGCAGCAGCGACATGCATTCCTGTTACGTCGCCCGATGTTCACCTCTCCAGAGAAGGAGAGGTGCACGCCAGCGACGTAGGCCGTAAGAGCTGTGATTGGTCCGCTTTGTCTCCTCCTTCACATTTCATGGTTCTCGCCACTGCTCTGCTCTGCCTGTTCATGGTGGCACAACTTCCAAAGCAAGTCAGTTAAACAACGCTCCAAATTCAAAAAAATATTGAGGAAGTAAGCACATATAGAGCGTTTTGTGGCTCATCATAACCCCAGTAATTACACAGATTGTCAAATAACGGCAGCGGCACTGTTTTCTCTGATTTCTCTTTTTCTCTGTGCAAAGATCGTATTAAAAGTTGCTTTTTCTCAGTGGCGGACCGTGTATTTTACAACTAGGCCTTCAGTGGTGATCTACCCGATTTAAGTGCCATTCATACCAAACACCATAAAAATAGCCTATAGGGCCATCCACACAAAGCATGTTAAAGATAACTTTAACTATAAAATTATAGTTTTAAAAAATCTTTACCTTTTCATTGTAGAATGTGTCCATTTCCCTGCACACTTGTTCATTGAGCTGCAGATCCACTCTTGTTTCCTCAAAGGTTTAACAGTACTGTTGCTTGTAAGTGTCCGACTGGTATCTGGCTGCTGCTATGGTTACGGCTCTGTCACACCAAGACGATTTAGGCAGCCAAAATGTAAGACAAATTTGGAGAATATGGTGGTGTATGTTGAATCAGTTATGGCTAAGTTTTTATCTAAGTTAAGAGCACACTAAAGAATGCTGAAGCACACTATGGCGTAGCTCGCCAAGCTTGTCTGGAAAATAAATTTTCACCATGCTGAAAATTTTCCAACGTATTCAGCATATGGCTCCCGCATTCACGGAGCAAATGGCATATTTGCAGCGTTGGTTCACAGGAAAAAACCTGTACAGAGCTCTGCCTGCAGTGCATATGCACACACACCTATTTGTTCATACCATCATATGTCCAGTGTTGTTCTGATAGATATGCCAAAATGTCAGAACACCGGAGGAGGAGGATCCAATCAGTTGATCACCTGAAGCGCAGAGCGCAGCTGTTTTCCATGATAAATCACACTTTGCTGTTGGCTGCGCCTCCCAGCAAAAGCACATTCCATGCATTAACTTGTTTTTTTTCACTTTATTGAGAATAAACTTTTTTTTTTTTTATCTCCATCAGTTCGCGTGCCTTTGAGCCAGGTTGTGACAACTGTTATCTGATGTTCCTGATGTGTCACATCACCTGTTTTAGACATGACTGACCTGACAGATTTGACAGCTCTGCCAGGTCGGTCACGCCCCTCACCGTAGTCTTTGGAGGGGAGAATCATCTCGGTTGAACAGAGATGATCTCTCCCACACCTAGGATTCATGGATTGGGATGCAACGGCAGTTTGGCATGACTGCGGTATGCAGAAGTTAAACGACTGTTGCACATAAGTTGTGAATGTCGGTAACATTCTAAGCATTAGTTCGTTTGAGTTACTTATAAGTTATGGAAATCTTTTACACCACGTTTCAAATTATTATTCTAATTATATTTGTCTCTGATTTTCCTAAATAGTCGATGCAAATGACAGTCAGTATAATTTTCAAGTCATCAACCGTTAGAGCATAATTCAAATTTTATTCAACCTCCCAGTCATAACTATTTTTTGCAAAAATAAAAAAACTCAAAATGCACTGTTCCAAATTATTATGCACAACAGAGTTTCAAAACATTTTATTGGTTGTAAAGAACTGAAAATTGTCATTTGTTGAATTTGCAGCATTAGGAGGTCATATTTACTGAAATCAAAAGCTATTTCAATCAAAAACATCTTAACAGGCCAAGTTACATGTTAACATAGGACCTCTTCTTTGATATAACCTTCACAATTCTTGCATCCATTGAACTTGTGAGTTTTTGGAGAGTTTCTGCTTGAATTTCTTTGCAAGATGTCAGAATAGCCTCCCACAGCTGCTGTTTTGATGTGAACTGCCTCCCACCCTCATAGATCGTTTGCTTGAGGATGCTCCAAAGGTTCTCAATAGGGTTGAGGTCAGGGGAGGATGAAGGCTACATCATGAGCTTCACTCCTTTTATGTCCATAGCAGCCAGTGACACTGAGGTATTCTTTGCAGCATGAGATGGTGCATTGTAATGCATGAAGATAATTTTGCTATGGAAGGCACAGTTCCTTTTTTTTGTACCATGGAAGGAAGTGGTCAATCAGAAACTCTGTATACTTTGCCGAGGTCATTTTCACACCTTCAGGGACCCTAAAGGGGCCTGCCAGCTCTCTCCCCATGATTCCAGCCCAAAACATGACTCTGCCACCTCCTTGCTGACGTTGCAGCCTTGTTGGGACATGGTGGCCATCCACCAACCATCCACTACTCCATCCATCTGGACCACTGCAACCGTTTCTGCTTGTGAGCATTGGTTAGGGGTGGCCAAATAGTAGGTTTATGCACAACTGCAAGCCTCTGGAGGATCCTACACCTTGAGGTCCGTGGGACTCCAGAGGCACCGGCAGCTTCAAATACTTGATTGCTCCTTTGTAATGGCATTTCAGCAGCTGCTCTCCTAATCCAATGAATTTGTCTGGCAGAAATCTTCCTCATTTAGCCTTTAAATGCACAAACCTGTCTGTGGTCTGAATCAGCCACAAATTTCTTCGCAGTACGATGATCACGCTTAAGTTTTCGTGAAATATCTATTGTTTTCATAATTTGTCCAAGGCATTGCATTATTTGACACTTTTCGGTAGCAGCGAGATCCTTTTTCTTTCCCATATTGCTTGAAACCTGTGGCATGCTTAATAATGTGGAACATCCTTCTTAAGTAGTTTTCCTTTAATTGGGCTCACCTGGCAAACTAATTACGACAGGTGTCTGAGATTGATATCAGTGATCCAAAGAGCCCTGAGACACAATACCACCCATGAGTTTAATTGAAAAACAAAAAATTTAATGTTTGACACTAAAATCATATTTACATAATAATTTGGAACGCAGTGTATATAAGTTACTAATATGTTATATAAATGTCCAAGTCATTATGGATATACAATGCATACGGTCAAAAGTGAAAATTTCGGCATATCCCAGCATTTTAGACCAATTTTTTTACATTTGGCAAACTCTGCTTAAATCATCATGGTGTGACAGTTGACAGCTCAAGTTTGCCTACCCTGTCTGGCTCCAAGTATCTACTCAATCAGTTGCAAACAACAGATATTCCCAGCAAGATAATTGGCAGCACTCCTCGGAGCCTGTAATCCAAGGATACTGCTCGTTGCTAATATGGAAGTGACAGATAAATCCTTCCCCCGGCTGAGACGAGTCTGCTTGCTTCAGGGTTGGCTGACCTCTTCACATTGACCAACTTTTCTTGAAAAGTCCGTCTGGAAAATTGATTTTTTTTTTAAATATCAGCAACCAAATCATTTTCCTCTCCCCTCTCAGCCATTGTGGGTGGAAAAACAGCTATTATATTTAAACAGATACAGTATATTGTAGCTGCTTAAGCAAGTCCTTGCACTCGTGTTTTGCTAGCTAGGATCTTCTGCATTGTGGGTGGAGGAGTCTAACCATCCAATCAAAAGATGTGAAAATGCCGACGCTCTTGAATGCCTTCTATGCGTACCCTTGGACATACAGAAGACATCTGATTGGTTAAAGCAACAGGATAAGTTAAACAGTTAATTTAACCAACAGAGCCACACTGTTAATTCCTGAAGGCCCAAGGCAGATTTGCTTGACCCTGGCAACACAGATTGCTGAAATATGATTGGACCAAAAATCTCTAACATGCATTACACTACTGGAAAGAGTGCAGCCAAGAGAAAATCTACAAAATGAAGAGAATAGACTATTGGGAATAATTTAATACATCGTCATGGAACAAATATAAGAATGTAGGTTGTTAATGTAATTCTGATCCTGTTTAGGCCAACAGAGAAGGCTTTGCTGGCCCTGACGGTCCACCACTGCTTTTTCTTAACATTTACTAACTCCAACTCCATCCCAATCTCCTCTTGTTCGTTGCTATTTCATGTACAAGAACACATGATGAACACAAATCACTACACACATCAGCTGAAACCTGTTTTGGCAATGGAACAACACATTTCACCCAACACACAAGAAAAAAAATTGCTGATCACTGATCCTGTTTACATGGTCACGAGTAAACTGATTACTGGAGTAAACCGATAAAGGTAATAAACGGCTTATGGTGTTTACATGCACTGAGTAAACGGTTTATTAGGCAAATAAACTAGGTGTGTTAATTCATTTTCTCACAAACCGATAATGGCCTTTTAACTGATAAAGGTAATTGGATTACTGTGTTTACATGACAGTTTGAGTAATCCGGTAACTCCAGTAAGCTGATTATAATCGGTTTACTCATGACCATGTAAACATGGTCATTGTGTCGGTGATGGATGTTGGTACTGGTGTCGACATGATGCGGGTGCATAAATCCAGCTTAAGGGGGATGAAGAAGGATTTCATAACCGCAGGACCTTGCTTCCATCTGGGCAACATGCAAGTTGTGATCCAGGGTGTTGTCTTGCAGAAAGTGGACACCTTTGTTCAGCATGCCACACCCCTCGGTTTTGATGACCTTCCCCCCATTCTGCAGCAATGAAACACAGTAAGTCCCAATAATTATGGTACCTTTACCAGAAAGTTCATCATCAATACTCCATGCTGGTCCCAAAAGACCATAAGCATAAGCTTGCCCAGCTAGGGATTGACACATACCTGCTTTGGAGGGGGTGAGTCATAATGCTTCCATTGCTTTGGCTGGGCTTTAGTCTGTGGATCATAGTGATGGACCCATGGTTTGTCCTGCATGATTAGTCTGTTGAAGAAATCCTCCTGGTTTTCTTGGCAAATGGCCAAAAGAGCCTGGGAGCATGTGACTCATTCCTGCTTCTGGAAAGGTGTGGACAATTGGGGAATCCATCATGCAGACAACTTTTGCATGTGCAAACGGTCATGGATGATTTTTTCCACAGACCCCACACTGATCTTGACATTTTGGACTAATTGACAAATGGTAATGTGCAATCCTCCAAAATGGTGCCAGATGATGTCTTCATCAGTAGTGCACTCTGGCCCAGGAACAGGTATTGTTTCCACTAATATCCAATTACACTTGAACTGTTGATGCCAGTGCTTGACTGCATCATACGATGGGACATCCTCCCCATAAGTCTCTTTCATCTCATGGAGCATCTCCCGTGGTGTGCAGCACCTCTAATGCCCACACACTAGTCAAGATGTGGCAGAAGAATGTTGTGGTCAACTGTATCAAAAGCTGCTGTTAGGTCCAGAACCACAAGAACAACGGCGTTACCAGAATCAACTGTTAAAAGTAAATCATTTAAAACTCTTAAAAGTGAAGTTTCAGTACTGTGATGTGCTTTAAAACCAGACTGAAATTTCTCGGAAATGTCATTTAGATCAATGTGGGTTTGTAATTGTTCATAAACAACTTTTTCTAAGACTTCTGAAATCAAAGGAAGTTTTGAGATGAACCTAAAATTGGATAAAACTGTGGGGTCGAGATTAGGCTTTTTAATGAGGGGCTGGACCACAGCACGTTTAAGAGCTGACGGAACATCACCAGACATTAAAGAACAATTAATTATATCCACTACAGCGGTACTGTTGGATCATATATCATATATATATATATATATATATATTATTATGGCGGTGCCCTAGGCTGGGGAGGGGTGGTGCCTCTGGGAGGTGGTGTCACCTAGGGTATATAAGCCAGCTGCGGGAGACATCCTGTCTCTTCGCTGTGGCTCCTGTGCTCGCGTTTGAGTCTCCTGTGTTCCTGAGTTCGGGTTCTCAATAAAAATATAAAACGTCACCTCGACTCCTTCTTAATTAGAGACACAACATTTGGCGACGAGGATATACGGAGGTGGAGAGGGCTGCTACCACATTTTGTCCATTTTTGGAGGCTCTGGGTGAGCCGTTGGTCTCTTGGGCCAGATGGTATGCGGCCTTCGAAAACTATCTTATGGCACTGGACCTCGGCGACCTAGACAAATTACGTGCGAGGGCTATTCTAGTCCACAACCTCGGTATGGAAGGCCAGAGGATCCTGAGTACACTAGGAGGAGGTGACTCATTTGGTGATGTTGTGAGGCTCATGGCGGGCTACTTCCACACCCCTGAGAACACCATAATGCGGCGCATACAGTTCAGACAGCGGCGAGAGCGGCCCAGAGAGTCAGTTCAACAGTTCGTGGCGGACCTTCGGCAGCTGGCGGGTGAGTGCAGGTTCGGGGCTTTGGAGGAGATGGTCCGCGACCAGCTAGCAGAACATGTGGCCTATTCCTCCGCAAGGGTCCACCTGCTAACCCACGCTGGGGAGCTAACACTGCTAGCAGCCATGGAGCTAGCGCAACAACACCAGGCAGCAGTAAGGCTAACAAAGAATCTCGGTGACACAGAGTCCCTGCCCAGGAATGATAAACAGTGGAAGGCACTGGCCTTGGATTCGGACGATGGCAGCGAAGATGAATACGTGGCCATTGTGAAGATTAGGTCCGCCCCGGGGACGCCGAGATGCTACGGCTGCGGATCCAGCAGGCACCACTACAGAGCGAGGGAGTGCGCAGCGAGGGGCAAGCATTGTGGACGGTGTGGTTTGTTCCACCACTTTGCCAGGGTTTGCCGAAATTTCGAGAAGGAGGAACGGAGACCTGGAAAGGGAAGTTCAACAAAGAAGATGCCTACAGTGGTCCACACTGTCTCGCCCAACACTGATGGTCGTATTCTGTGCAACATACTGTTGGACGGGACACCAATACCAATGATGATAGACATGGGGTCGGCGGCCTCCATCCTGAATTTGTCAGCGATAAAGAAGTTCTTCCCCCATTACACCATGAGTAAAACAAACATTGCCTGTTACGGGTATGGTGACAACCCTTTGGACATTGTGGGCTCGGTGTGGCTATCAGTGAGGTACAGGAAAGCCTCTATGTGTGCAGTCAAGTTCATGGTAGCCCGTAGTGGTAACAACTTAATGGGCTGTGATTTGTTTTATGGGCTTGGGTTTTCCATTGCCTGCGGAGAAGTGGAGGAGTAGTCAGGTGGTGGACTGTGGGACCGGCCATTTTATTTGGGAAGTGGCCAAGAAGCGTGGGACTTAGGGAGGCCAATTCTGGGTGAAAAGGGACACTGCCAGCACCAGAGTACGCCGACATGATGGGAACTCTGTGCAAGTGTTTGCAGTCCTGTGGATGCGGGACCCGAACAGCATGGTTTAGCCCCCGTGGAAGCAAATGGTTCCAGAGAGCAGGTGCAGCGAGGCTCTGGTGGCTGATCGAGTCCTACTATTGAGCTGGGCGCTGCCAGTGCCGCTCTGACGGAAGAAATAAAAGTGATCGGGGTGAGACCAGATGGCACGAACCCTAGATGTGCCCAGAATGAAAACAAG
Source organism: Pholidichthys leucotaenia (assembly GCA_020510985.1). Classification (NCBI taxonomy): domain Eukaryota; kingdom Metazoa; phylum Chordata; class Actinopteri; order Cichliformes; family Pholidichthyidae; genus Pholidichthys; species Pholidichthys leucotaenia. The sequence continues at coordinate 292,448,680 of CM035845.1, forward strand.
GGACAAGGCTCGAGCAAGCTTAGTGGGACGCTGAAGAGCCATATGGGTACCGGTTCACGATGCAGAAGAAGAAGGGAGCCAGGGAGTGCTCCCCTGGGTGAGGGCGATGGTGTGCGCCCTAGGGTCGAGCCTCGGCTAGGACGTGCGCACAGGTCAAGGGAGCAGAGAGATGGGCAGGGTGGTCTGCGTGTGGTATGAGCTGACAATGACGGTTACCTGAAGTTGACAGATGGGTCGAGATGGCACCCGAACGAGCTGCGGTGTTCGGGAAGGAAGGAATGCCAGTGCAGCCCGTCTCCAGTCATGAAGAAGAGGAGGCACTCTGGGAGTGGGCCGCGCGACGGACACTCCAGAGGGGGGCCTACAGGAGACCCGGGTTAGGACTTTGTATTGGGGCTTACGGTGTGTCTAGTTATAATGTGTTTTACAGTGTGTTCGCTAAGGTTAATGTTTAAAAAAAAAAAAAAGAAACGGAAGAAAATGTAAACTGTAATCTGAATGGATAATGTGACCACCGTTGTTTGTTGTGAATGCCACATAGCTGTGAGGATGTTCTGAGTGTTATATGTGTGTGTGTGGGGGGGAGCAGTAACACCTGTGTGTGAATGTTAGTAGGGAGTGTGTGAGAGTGAAGTAAATGCCCTATGTTATGTGCTTTGTAGCCTTATTTTGGTTTTGGAGTCTTTGTACCCATGCTATAGGGTGGAAATGCAGGTCTGTGGAGTCGGGTACCGCCATTGTTCATATTTGTATATACTTTGTGATTGTAATGTGTGTATCTATTTATTTTGGGATTAATTTATTTTGGTGTGTGGCCCTTTTATATTCAGTGACTGTTTTTACATAGCGGAGTGCTCCGCTGGGCCAGTGTGGTGTGAGTGTGTAGGCCTATAAACATCTCTGTATTAGTGTGTGAGTTGGGTGTACATTTTAAAGGTGGGTCATTTGGTGTGCTTGGGATTTTTTTCAAGGCGGGGGGGGAAATGTTGGATCATATATCATATACAGTTAGGCCCAGAAATATTTGGACAGTGACACATTCTTCATGATTTGGGCTCTGCATGCCACCACATTGGATTTGAAATGAAACAACTACAGTGGAATTGAAGTGCAGACTTTAAGGTTTAATTCAAGGGGTTGAACAAAAATATATGATTAAACATGTAGGAATTGTAACTATTTTTATACAAACGCTTCTCATTTCAGGGGCTCAAAAGTAATTGGACAAATAAACATAACCCGAAGTAAAATGTTACTTTTCAATATTTTGTTGAGAATCCTTTGCAGGCAATGACTGCCTGAAGTCTGGAACCCATGGACATCACCAAACGCTGGGTTTCGTCCTTTGTGATGCTTTGCCAGGCCTTTACTGCAGCTGTCTTCAGTTGTTGCTTGTTTGTGGGTCTTTCTGCCTTAAGTTTTGTCTTGAGCAAGTGAAATGCATGCTCGATTGGGTTGAGATCTGGTGATTGACTCGGCCATTGCAGAATATTCCACTTCGATGCTTTAAAAAACTCCTGGGTTGCTTTTGCAGTATGTTTTGGATCATTGGTGAAGCGCCGTCCAATCAACTTTGCTGCATTTGGCTGAATCTGAGCAGAAAGTATATCCCTATACACTTCAGAATTCATCCGGCTGCTTCTGTCTTTTGTGACATCATCAATAAACATAAGTGACCCAGTGCCATTGGAAGCCATGCATGCCCATGCCATCACACTGCCTCCACCATGCTTTTTTACAGAAGATGTAGTGCTTTGGATCATGAGCGGTTCCAATTCTTCTCCAAACTTTCTTCTTCCCATCATTCTGGTACAGGTTGATCTTAGCCTCATCTGTCCAAAGAATGCTGTTACAGAACTGGGCTGGCTTCTTCAGGTGTTTTTTGGCAAAGTCAATTCTGGCTTTTCTATTTTTGAGGCTGATTCATGGTTTGCACCTTGTGGTGAATCCTTTGTATTTACTCTCATGAAGTCTTCTCTTTATGGTAGACTTAGATACTGATACACCTACTTCCTGGAGAGTGTTCTTCACTTGAGTGGATGTTGTGAAGGGGTTGTTCTTCACCATGGAAAGGATTCTGTAATCAACCACCACTGTTGTCTTCCGTGGACGTCCAGGCCTTTTTGAGTTCCCAAGCTCACCAGTGCACTCTTTTTTTTCTCAGAATGTACCAAACTGTTGATTTGAACACTCCTAACATTTCTGCTATCTCTCTGATGGATTTCTTCTTTTTTTTTCAGCCTCAGGATGGTCTGTTTCACCTCCATTGAGAGCTCCTTTGACCGCATGTTGTGTGTTCACAGCAACAGCTTCCAAATGCAAACGCCACACCTGGAATCAACTCCAGACCTTTTAACTACTTAATGGATGACAGGTTAACGAGGGAAGAGCCCATGCAGCCTTGTTATTTTTTTTTTTGCAGCCTTCTGAGTCAATTGTCCAATTACTTTTGGTCCCTTGAAAAAGAGGCGGCTATGTATTAAAGAGCTGTAATTCCTAAACCCTTGCTCCAATTTGGATGTGAATACTCTCAAATTACAGCTGAGAGTCTGCACTTTAAGCCCATATTGATTATATAATTCTATCCTGAATATGTTTTCGTAAACAGCTAAAATAACAAAACTTGTGTCACTGTCCAAATATTTCTGGGCCTAACTGTATATATATTATTATGGTGGTGCCCTAGGCTGGGGAGGGGTGGCGCCCTGTCTTTGGGAGGTGGCGTCACCTGGGGTATATAAGCCAGCTGTGGGAGACATCCTGTCTCTTCGCTGTGGCTCCTGTGCTCTCGTTAGAGTCTCCTGTGTTCCTGAGTTCATGTTCTCAATAAAAGTATAAAATGTCACCTTGAAGCGGATGATAAAATAAAGGCAGCGATGGAGTAGTTTTAAGGAAGTTTATTGAATCATACCGCCTTCACAGGATCCCCGCTCCGATCCAAGTGTGAGCAGACCGGAGCGGGATCCTCCGGCTCACTGAGAAGAGGAGACACACAGTGTGTGTGTCTTGCAGCAGATGCAGGAGTGAGAGAGAGAACATGGATTTCAGTGCAGTACTTATACCCAACTCAGACAATACATCAAAGACCTTCACAGCAGTCAATCTGGCATTTGCATATCAGAGGTACAGACAGGATGCATGAACACAATGCATGGATGACACTTTAACCTCACAGCTGTAAACGCAGCATGCAGCGGAAAAAACCCAGGAGTAATGAGCTGACTGTCTGTGTGTTGTGGGGGTTGAATCCAACCCGCTACAACCTCGACTCCTTCTTAATTAGAGACACAACAGGTACTAATTGTAGAAGAGCTTGGAAGAACGAGGCGGTGTGATATATAAACCAAAGTTTATTATCAGCTCCTCTAACAAGTCTCATCTAAGTGCAGAAGCAGAAGCAAGAAAAGAGACCGAATACCTCCGGCTCTGTGAACTTATACTTGCACATAACAAAAGACATGCATATCAAAGGCTGACATCCCTCATTATCTTAATCCCCCCATTGTCTCCGTACTCCTCCTCATGGCCCTGGGGGGTGAGGGCAGCTCCTCCGGTCTCCACCGCAGTGTCTAGGAAAGTCTTTGTTCTTCACTGGCGGTTGAGAGTCTTCGTCCTTTCTGAGGTGTGAAGTCGCCTTACATATGTAATCACCAAACATTCCCACATGCTTCAACATATGTAGGTTATGGAATATATGATTAATATAGCCCACAGCGCCCCCCCCCCCAAACGACTAAGAAAAGGACAATAGAAAAATTCACAGTTTAAGATAATTACTATGACATACTAACTGCTATACCTCTTGCCACAGAAGAAACTTTCCAGCAGCCATGCTCCTAAGAGAGTTCAGTGGTAATCATAACAGCATAGTAAAATCACAAGTCAGTCCTAAACTGTTACAGCACAATTAGTGAACAACTGTTGAGTAGTTTGCATCAGTCTCTGTGCTGTCTGGGTTTTAATCTTCTCCCGAATCTGCTGTGGGTCCGCTTAGGCGTCCTGCTGGGACCTTCCTGTAAGGAATCTGCAGCTTGGGGAGGAGAGTGATTATTTGTTCCCTGCAGGGGGGCTGAGTCTTTTCTCTTGGGGGGTCTACCCCGCCAAGGTGCTCTCGCCAACTGTGCAGGCTCGTCTCTCAACAAGAAGGCAGGTTTGAGTCTGTCAATGCTGACTGTTTCTTTTCTATCCCCAAAATCAAGCACAAAGTGTTTATCACCAGGTTCCAGCACTCTGAATGGCCCATCGTATGCTGGGCGGAAAGTTGGTTTTAAAGCTTCATGCCTAACAAAAACGAATTCAGCGTTTTTTTAGAGCTTGGGGGACAAAAACCCGTGGAAAAGAGTGATGTGCCGGTCCGGGGAGAGAGTCCGGTCCGTTGCTGCCTAAAAACCTCGAGGCTGGAAGATGCCCTGGCTCTGGGTTCTCTGGTAAAAATTCACCCGGGAGCCTGAGAGGTTGTGCAAAAACTAATTCTGCTGGAGAGGCGTCTAGATCCTCTTTAGGCGCAGCACGCAACCCCAATAAAACCCAGGGAAGTTTATTTACCCAATTTGTATCCGTTAGTGAGGCTCTGAGGGCGGCTTTTAAAGACCTGTGAAAACGCTCGCATAACCCATTAGCCTGAGGGTGATAAGCGGTGGTGCGGTGAATTGTTGCCCCTAAGCTGCTGGACATGGCTGACCAAAGCTCCGAGACAAATTGAGGTCCTCTATCGGACGTGATGTCCGATGGGACGCCGAAACGTGCCACCCAGTTTGTCAAAAAAACGCGAGCGACTTCCTCCGCTGTAGTTGACGCCAGAGGGACTGCCTCTGGCCAGCGCGTGGTGCGGTCTATCATTGTTAACAGGTGTGTGAAACCTTAGGAGGAAGGTAGTGGCCCCATGAGGTCGACATGAACGTGGTCGAACCTTCTAGCAGGGATTGGAAAAGGCTCCAGAGGGGCTTTTGTGTGTTTGTGAATTTTGGCGCGCTGACAAGAAATGCAAGTTTTTGCCCATTCTTTTACGTTTTTGCGCAGGCCCGGCCACACAAACTTTTCGGCGACCATTTTAACCGAGGCGCGCACACCTGGGTGCGCGAGGGAGTGAATTGAGTCGAAAATACGGCGGCGCCATGTGGCTGGGACTAACGGGCGAGGTCGGCCAGTTGAAATATCGCATATTAGGGGGTGCACGCCATCGCGTAAACCCCTTTCCTCCAGCCTTAACCCTGTTGGTCCAGACAGGAGTGCGCGCACATCCGCGTCACTGCTTTGTTCCTCTGCCATGGCTGCATAATCTATCCCTGCATGGATAGGTGCTGCGTATGTGTCTGCGTTAGTGAAGAGTTCTGCGGCTGAGGCAGTATAATCTGTCTCCTCATGCTCTGGCGATGTCACAGCGCGAGAGAGGCAGTCTGCTACCACGTTAAGTTTGCCTGCCACATGTCGAATGTCTGTGGTGAACTCTGAAATCGCAGCCAGCTGTCTTTGTTGCCTGCCTGACCATGGATCTGAGATTTTAGCCATCGCAAAGGTGAGCGGTTTGTGGTCTACAAAAGCCGTGAAACTCCGCCCTTCTAACCAGAACTGGAAGTGGTGGATGGATAAATGAAGCGCTAGCAGCTCCCTGTCAAAAGTGCTGTACTTACGCTCAGTTTGGTTTAGCGTTTTGCTGAAGAATGCCAAAGGTTGCCAGATCCCGCTGACATGTTGTTCTACAACTGCCCCTATAGCTAGGTCCGAAGCGTCTGTGGTTAGTGCAATGCGGGCCGAGGGATCGGGGTGAACTAACAATGTGGCATTAGCTAGAGCGCTCTTTACTTCCGCGAAGGCGCGTTCACACTCCGGGGTCCATTCGACCGCATTGGAAGCTTTCTGTTTTCTGAGCGCGTCATATAAGGGCTGCATGAGCTGAGCTGCGTGGGGGAGGAAACGGTTGTAAAAATTAACCATTCCTAAAAATTCTTGCAGCGATTTGACCATTTGTGGCCGTGGGAAACTTTTTATCGCGTGAACTTTGTCTGGAAGTGGAACTGCCCCTTTCGGAGAAACTCTGTGTCCTAAAAAATCAATTTGCGACACGCCGAATTTGCATTTGGCTGGATTTATTATTAACCCGTGCTCTTCTAGTCTCTGAAAAACCGTAGTGAGGTGCTGCTCGTGTTCTTCCTCAGATGAGCTGGCTACTAGCATGTCGTGGAGGTAGACGAAAACAAAAGGAAGGTCGCGTAATACTGCGTCCATCATCCGCTGAAAAGTGTGAGCAGCGCCTTTGAGGCCGAAAGGCATCCGCAAAAATTCATAAAGGCCGAAAGGGGTTATTACCGCTGTTTTAGGAATGTCCTCTGCTCGAACTGGGACTTGATGATAACCGCGGACCAGGTCTATTTTTGAAAAAATGCGCGCACCCGCCAGATGCAGTGAAAAATCCTGAATGTGAGGAATTGGGTAGCGGTCATGCGCTGTCGCATTGTTTAATCTGCGGTAATCTCCGCACGGTCTCCAAGAACCGTCGGATTTCGGAACCATGTGAAGTGGCGAGGCCCAGGGGCTCTTCGAGCGTCTAACAATGCCTAATTTTTCAAGGGTAGTAAACTCGTCCCGAGCTATGGTGAGTTTGGCCGCGTCTAAGCGGCGAGCTTTGGCAAATACGTGTGGGCCCGTTGTGGGAATAAAGTGTTCAACCCCGTGTTTAGCCACAGTGGCTGAGAATTTGGGAATTGTGAGTGCTGGAAATTGGGTGAGGAGTTGCTCAAACTTATCTCCTGCTGTGGTGACGCTGGCCTGCACAGATGGTGGAGAAACTCGGGCTGAGCAGGGAATAGAAGCAAAGGACAGTGCATTAACCAAGCGTCTATTCGCTAGATCAACTAATAACCCGTGTGCACACAAAAAGTCTGCGCCCAACAAGTTAAAACTCACCGCCGCTACAACAAATGTCCATCTGTAGTTGCGGCCGTGGATGTGGAGGTGCAGGCTCTTTTCGCCGAAAGTGTCAATGCTGGAGCCGTTGGCTGCCACCGCTCCGTTGCCCCATGTGCCCATGGCTCGATCTGCTTGGGAGGGCATGACGAAACTCAGTTGAGCTCCTGTGTCAATAAGGAACTGCTTGCCGGTGTGTCCGTCCGTCACATATAACAGCTTACTCTTCTCGCCGAGAACCGCTGCCGTTAACGGCTCTCGGCTTTGGCGTTTAAATTTGCAGGGGGGAACACATTTGTGAGCCTTCTCGGTGAAGCGGTGGTGGTAATAACAAACATCGCTCCGTCTGTTACGTTTTGGCCGTGTCGCTGTCACCGCGGGCTGGATCTGCTCCGTGGGTTGAGGCTCACCGTGGCTCTGGGCATCAGCGTTGAGGTCTGCGGATGCTGCTGTGGGTGTCTGTTCCCTGCAGGCGTTGACGAGTCGTTGAGCCTCGTTGGCCAGCACGCGGAAGTCTTGCTGGGTGTTGCATCGCACGTTGGCGAGCGTCCCTCTCATGTATGGCGGCAGCGTGCTGAGGAATACGAATTGGAAGAGGAAGTTGTCATTGTCCTCCTCTTTAAGCTGCAGCAAGTCCTCCATGAGGGCTTTAGGTCTGCATCCTCTGTGGCCGTAGACCGCCAGGATCCTCTCGGCTCTCTCTTCGGCTGAGGGGACGTAATTTGCCACGATGGTTGCTTTCAGTATTTCATATTTGTCTTGGGCCGGCGGCCGCCGGATTATGCTCCGCACACACCTCGAAGTGGCGGCGTCGAGTTTGGCGACGATGTGATAGAACTTCGTATCGTCGGCCGTGATGCCCGCCAGTGTAAACTGGGCTTCAGCTTGTTGAAACCACGAGGCGGGGTCTTCCTGCCAGAAGTCCGGCAGCTTGACAGCGACGGCATTTGTGTAGACCATCACTGCTGTGTCCGCAGGGTGAGAATGCCTTGCCTCGGCTCTCTCAGCGGCGCTGGTGCTCGGTTGAGCCCTCTCTATCACTTCTGCCGGGGGGGAACGTCGTCCATCTGTTCCCCTGTCTGCGTGGGCGCCAGCGTCTGCCTGGGTCCCCACAGATGAGTCGATCGCGGGGGAACGCCTCAGGTCCATACTCGCGTCAGGGGTCACCAGTGTAGAAGAGCTTGGAAGAACGAGGTGGTGTGATATATAAACCAAAGTTTATTATCAGCTCCTCTAACAAGTCTCATCTAAGTGCAGAAGCAGAAGCAAGAAAAGAGACCGAATACCTCCGGCTCTGTGAACTTATACTTGCACATAACAAAAGACATGCATATCAAAGGCTGACATCCCTCATTATCTTAATCCCCCCATTGTCTCCGTACTCCTCCTCATGGCCCTGGGGGGTGAGGGCAGCTCCTCCGGTCTCCACCGCAGTGTCTGGGAACGTCTTTGTTCTTCACTGGCGGTTGAGAGTCTTTGTCCTTTCTGAGGTGTGAAGTCGCCTTACATATGTAATCACCAAACATTCCCACATGCTTCAACATATGTAGGTTATGGAATATATGATTAATATAGCCCACACTAATAATGTTAAAAACTTCTTTAAAAAGTCGGGGTGGCAAGCTATCAAAAGCTGAGTTTGAAGGTCGTAAACGTTGAACCACATCAGTCAAAGTAGTAAGAGACACTGGTTCAAAATGGTCAAAAACAGCTGAGCACATTGTTGAAACAGGAAGGTCTGCTGTAGAAGGAGGCAAAGATGACCTTGCAGCAGAAATTTTGTCAATAAAAAAACACACATTTCATCTGAATGTAAAACACCAGTGCAGTCACAGGGGTTTAAAAGAGTTTAAAACATTTAAAAGAAACTGAGGTTTGTGACTATTGACTGACACCAGGTTTAATAAAAACAGACTTTTTACATTTTTAACATCCCGCTGATATTCCCTAAAACTGTCTTTCAAAATATCCAAAGAAACTTGAAGGTGGTCCACTTTCTTTCTGCACGACCACAGATGTGCCTTAAGGTGCGAGTACAATCATTCAGCCAGGGTTCTGTTATTGGCTTGGAACATAATGGATTACTTTAAAAAAGTATCCAACACTGTCCCTGACCAATCTCAGACTGAAAGCAGTTCAATTCATAAAATGACATGGGAATCCTGATATAAGGTTCTTTTCAAGTGACTGTTTTAAAACAAATTTGCAAATCAGACTGATAATTATATTGATAAGGGAGATTAATTCAGGGCCATTTTATGATCTACAGATCTGTAATCCAGAACAAGAATAAATAAATAAAAGATTTAATTTTTCCTTGTTGCTCAGGGCTCTGAATCGGGGTTGTCGGTGTGTGGAAGTCGACTGCTGGGATGGTGTCAACGGAGAACCCATTGTCTATCATGGACACACATTTACCTCTAAAATACTCTTCAAGGATGTGGTCAGTGCTGTGGGCAACTACGCATTTAAGGTACCATCACCTGTGCTTGCTGTTTCCACTTATTAAATTATGAAAGAGAATACAAACTATATTTAGGTATGTCTTTGGTAGATGTATTCCTTAGAACTTTTACATGTTGAAGCTCTCCTTCTTGTATTAAAGTTTAAGGTGTTTATTGAAAAAAAACACTGTTCAATTCAACATGCAGTCAATCATGTCCAGTCGTTTTCAATTCTACTTGCAGATGTTGACCAATTATCAATCTGTTTTTCTTTCCTATTGTGGCATGGTAGGATTTTCTTCTTGTTCTTCACTGTACCTCTACATAGAATTTTCCATCTATTCAGTTTTTAAGGTAAACAAAAAGACACTGTCTTATGGTGATATACAGGTCACAGACAGTTAAGAGACATGGTGACAATAATCTTGCCCTAAGTTTTCAAGTATGGTCAAGCATTTGTTGTATCTAGTTGTTTTGATGAAGATTCTGTTATACAGGTGAGTAAGTATATTATATGAACGCTCAGTCAAGTCAACTGTGTCCAGTGTATTGTTCACAGTGATTGTTTTTGCAGTCATTGTTCTGTGAATGTGGATCAAAAAATCTTTCAGCATCCCATTGCACATTTATAGGAGGGACTACCAACATGCAATGATATCTGAGACATAATGTGAAAGCCCTATAAAGACACCTGACCAGGGATCTGTCTCAGAATACCAGCCAGGCCTCATGCCAAAGTGAAGAGCAGCCAGGTTCACTAGCATGTGTTACAGTCTGCTGTGTATGAATGTCTGGTGTTAACTGAATATGGTAGCCTCCTGACCTCTTGTTCATCCATCTACTAGTTATTATGCCAACCAGGCACAACCCACAGGTGCATGGCAGCAGGTGTATTAGTTTTCACCTATTATAATGCCCTTCCAGTGTTAAATTACAAACTCACTCATTCCCTTCAACCCTCTCCCTGTCTAGGTATCAGAATATCCAGTCATCCTGTCCATAGAGAACCACTGCAGCATTGAGCAACAGAGGGTGATGGCCCAACACCTCATCCACATCCTTGGTGACATGCTGCTGAAGAGCACTGTGGATGGCAAGGCCCCAATCAGGCTGCCATCTCCTAAGGTGAGCAGTGCAGTACTTCTTGAGTCCTTTGAGCAGTATGTTCTACTAGCAGGCTTAAGAATAAAGAGAAATGAATCACCACCAAAATCAACTCTATGGATGATGAATTCTTGGCTGAGGTGGGTGCGTACTCATGGCTCTTTTTTCATCTTATTGGCCAAACATAGGGAATGATGGATGTCTGTTTTGAGTCACACCCAATAATGTTTAGTTTAGTTTACTGGTTTATTTGTCAGGGACCATGTACAGAAAAAACATTAAACACAGGGTAAAGATGCTTAGTACCAGATTATAGCGTTCTCACTAATTTCCATGTGTAGTCCCTGAGGCAGGCAGGAAGATATTAAAAGAAAAACAGCACATATAGAAAGCAATTCAAGTCAGGTTTCAGAACTGCTATCCCTGAAACAAGCAGGGAGTAAGTTTAAAAGGTAAAAAGATAAGAGAAACAGCACACATAAAAACTATTTAAGAGTACAATTTCAAATCCCATTTAAGGGGGAGAGTCAATGCTGGCAGGCTTGATTAATCCATTTTTTAGTCTCTGTAGTTTGTTCTGGTCTTCAAAGCAGTGGGGAGCTTGTTCCATTCCATTACAGCTTTGTATGAGAAGGTTGATTGTCCAAAAACAGTTTTACGTAGAGGGATACAACAGTGCCACCTAGAGGAATTCCTTGTTATTCTGGTATTTTGTTCAGAAGTTAGGTACACAAAAGTCTTAAGAGGTGGGGGTGCAGAACCATGGATAATTTTAAAAACCAACAGTATATTTGCATACATGATCAAATTTTCAAGGCTTAACATCTTGTGTTTGGCAAATATACCACAATGGTGACACTGTCGTGTCTTCTTATCCAGAATTTTGATGGATTGTTTATACAGGAATTCCAAGGGTTTCAAAGTTGTACTATTAGCTTATGACCAGCATGAAATGCAATAGGAAAAATGTGTCAAAATTATGGCATTCAGAAAGGTTTTTAATCCTTTTAGAGTGAGTTTCTGATGCAACCATACAGTGGTGCTTGAAAGTTTGTGAACCCTTTAGAATTTTCTACATTTCTGCATAAATACTGTATGACCTAGAACATCATAAGACTTTCATACAAGTCCTCAAAGTAGATAAAGAGAACCCAGTTAAATAAATGAGACAAAAAAATTACTTTTTCATTTATTTGCTGAGGAAAATGATCCAATAGTACATATCTGTGGTGGCCTAGTTGATAGAGCATCTGCCCCACAACCGGGAGGTTGGGGGTTCAAGTCCTTGCCGGGTTATACCAAAGACCATATATAAAAAAAAAAGGTACTTCCTGCCTTCTAGCTTGGCGCTCAGCATAACAGAATGGGGGAAGGAGAAGTTGTTTGTGGCGACGCCTTGCATGGCAGGGACCCCTCTGATTCTACATATTAACATTGTAGATAGAAGAAATGTAATTTCATTCTACTGTACATGATTGGCTGTATGGACTGAATGACAACAGAGATGGCTTCTTCTTCTGTGAGTGGCAAAGGTTTGTGAACCTCTAGGATTAGCAGGTAATTTGAAGGTGAAATTAGCGTCAGGTGTTTTCAAACAATGAGATGACTATCAGGTGTGAGTGGACACCTTGTTTTCTTTAAAGAATCTTTTATTTTATTTAAAGATCTATCAAGGTATCAACACGTTTGAGGAAGTGTATCATGGCATGAACAAAGGAGATTTCTGAGGACCTCAGAAAAAGGGGTTTTGATGCTTATAAGGCTGGAAAAGGTTACAAAACCATCAGTAAACAGTATGGACTCCACCAATCCACAGTAAGTGGAAATGGAGGAAATTTAAGACCATTGTTACCATCCTCAGGAGTGGTCGACCAACTAAGATCACTTCAAGAGCGATGTAGTAGTTGGTGAGGTCACAAAGGACCCCAGGGTAACTTCTAAGCATCTGAAGGCCTCTCTGGCACTGGCTAATGTTAATGTTCGTGAGTCCACCATCAGGAGAACACTGAACAACAATGGTGTGCAAAGCAGGGTTGCAAGAAGAGAGCCACTGCTCTCCAAAAAGAACATTGTTGCTCATCTGCAGTTTGCCAAAGATCATGTGGACAAGCTTGAAGGCTATTGGAAAAATGTCTTGTGGACAGATGAGCTCAAAATAGAACGTTTTGGTTTGAACGAGAAGCGTTGTGTTTAGAGAAAGGAAGACATTGAATTCCAGCATAGGAACCTTATCCCATCTGTGAAACATGGTGGTGGTAGTATCATGGTTTGGGCCTGTTTTGCTGCATCTGGGCTAAGACGGCTTGCCATCATTGATGGAACAATGAATTCTGAATTATACCAGCAAACACTGAAGGAAAATGTCAGGACATCTGTCCATGAACTCAAGCTCAAGAGAAAGTAGGTCATGAAACAAGACAACGATTCTAAGCACACAGATCGTTCTACCAAAGAATGGTTAAAGAAGAACAAAGCTAATGTTTTGGAATGGCTGAGTCAAAGTCCTGACCTTAATCCAACTGAGATGTTGTGGAAGGACCTGAAGTGAGCAGTTCATGCAAAGAAATCCTCCAACATCCCAGAGTTGAAGCTGTTCTGTAGTTTCATCCAAAGACAGGACAGCAGCAGTCACCAGGAGTTCTGTCAGCAATAACTGGAAAATATCCCACCGCAGAACCACATTTAGACAGACAGCTTTCTCTATAAAGGGTAGTCACATCTGGAACATGCCAAATGAAATTAAACTAATGGCAGATTTTAAAACATTCACAGTAAAGGTTAAGAATTGGCTGAAGGCAAAACAAGAATGCACCCACACCTAAGAGGTGTGATGCTGGTAAGGTCAGACTTTTAATGTGTTATTCAGTGTTTGTTTGTGTTGTGTTGGGCAGATGTGTATTAGGTTCTTATGCTGCTTGTTTATACTGTCTTTATTTGTTGTTGCTCTTTAGATGTATTTTTACTTTTTACTTCCGTAGTAATATTTCTTTTTGAAAAGTCCAACCAGGGACAGGAGTTGCAAACTAGCTTAATGCTACATACTCTTTTTGCAGAACACCAGATGTTCTATATGACTACTATGTTTCACTGCATTTCCCCTGATAAATAAATGGATAAATAAAAAATTAAATTCTGTACAGAGGAATGGGCTAAAATTCCTACAAGCTGATGTGCAGGACTGATCAACCATTACTGGAAACATTTAGTTGTCGTTATTGCTGCAAAAGGGATCACTCCAGGTACTGAAATCAAAGGTTCACAAACTTTTGCCAGTCACAGATGTTTAATATTGGATCATTTTCCTCAATAAATAAATGAAAAAGTAATTTTTTGTCTCATTTATTTAATTGGGTTCTCTTTATTTACTTCGAGGACTTGTGTATACTGTAAATCTAATGATGTTTTAGGTCATATTTATGCAGAAATGTAGAAAATCCTAAAGGGTTCACAATCTTTCAAGCACCACTGTACATATATTCACTGCACCATAAGCAAGTAAAATTTACTCTTTGCTCAAATGTGCCACCAGGCTCTGCATGATTATCCTGTGCTTTTATTGAGGAAAAACCCATGCAGAGGAAAAGGACAAAACAGCAGAATTTTTGTGGAAGTCTCCAGAACATTAGGAGCTATTCAAAATCCTTTGAACATCATGTTTCTCTAGCAATGTATGAAGGGATTTTACGACCACACACAATGTGAACTTCACTGTTCAACAGCTAGAGGAGTGCAAGTCAGAACCAGTCAACATCAGCCAATGATGAACTAAGCACAGTGGTTGGTGCATTGAGCTATATTAGACATCCTGTCAGAACCCACAGTGACCCAGAGAGAACCTCCACTTCACCTCAAAGTCTGTCAGAGCCTTCTGGGTCATATGAGCTAGAACTCTTCCAGTATTTTCCCTTCTACAGTGTTGAAGCACAGGATAGGATATATTCTAAATCTGGACTTTGGACCATGATGTCTAACTCTGGAATTTAATATTATAAAAAACTTTAACCATATGTGGCTTGAAGATATAATTTGATTTCTCTCTCAGGATCTTAAGGGCAAGATTCTTGTCAAGGCGAAGAAAATCGGAGGGCTTGAGGACAGTTTCACCGACATGGTGGAAGACTCTCTGACAGGGGAGGTCAGCGATGAAGACGAAGCTGTTGAAATTGATGAAGACAACCTACATCGTGAGAGTGTGCGTCGCAGAGTTAAGGTAGGTCTGGTTTTTTGAGGACAGATGGCTTATTTCACAAGGTTTGACAATATGAGTGCCTCATTTGGATTAAGGATCACCTAATAAGGGCATTTTTAGGCTGATGGCACACAGAAGCAAACCCGGATGTGGATTTGGATGTATGAACAAAAAGCTTAATAGATTAATCCAAAAGGGAAGCACTCATTTTGATTAAATTCATCAAGGAATAATTCAGTGCAGACAGCAGCTGGCACTAACAGTAGCTCTTTTGCCAGTCAGTCCAGGTTATTTAGTACATTTTAAAAATGGGTTTTATTAATAAGCAAATAAATTATGTTTACTCCTCATTAGAATTTGATGTTTGTATCAGCTTGTATGATAAAAATAATGATACTAAGTTGTATATTTGGTAGTATGCGTGGCCCTGTAGTGGATAACATTGATGCACTGCAATCATTTTAAAAGCATTATCAAATGATTTCCCTTTTTAATGGCTGTTTCTGTCATGCAGTGACACATTTTATCCCATGTCACATTACCTAATGTAATGTACCCCCTCTACACCGGGGTGGAGATCGTTGAGAGATCACTTAGTGATGACAAAATGGCCAGATCACCAAATGATCTGTCAATGACCTCTTGGCAAATGCCAAGCTCTATCAATGATCTTCAGTGACTTCCACGGTCCTCAAAGCTTTTACTCAGTTCAAAACAATCTCTCAACAATCTCTCAATGATCTCACAGCAATCTTTCAATGAATTCTATTGGTCTTTCATCAAATGCTCAGCAATCCCTCACTGATCTCTCAACCAGCTCTACCTTTGGGTTGGAAAAATTTGGCATTTATTGAAAGATCACCGAAAGATCATTGGGAGATTGTTGAACACTCCTTGACCACTCAACAATCTCTCTCTCTTTTATACAGAGAGCACCTCTTTGCTTGTTCAGGCATTAATTATCATAAGCTCCCCGTGCGCCATGGAAAAGCGTACGGAGGAGGAGAAAAAGGACGAATGGATTTAAGTGCTGTGTAACAGTATATGAATTAATAATTAGGATCAGGTATAAAAATTATTTAATTTATATTAATGTACCTGAGATGAATTCTCGGTTCATATACACCGGAAAAGTTAATAACACTTGTGGGGCACCAGCTTCTATCTCTTCTTTCTTTCAAAGGTCTTTTTATTATTATTAATTAAAGTATCAATACAATACAAAGTATTAGAAATTTTCATTTTTGTTTCAACCAAACAGTAAAAAACTAGAACTTAAAGCCAACAAATGTAAATGCTTCAAAGCACAAAAACCTTTAAATAAACAATAAAAAAAAAAAAAAAAAAATACAAAGAAAAATTGTGTGTGTGAAGTGGGGGTGGGGTAAAGGGGATATGAGCTACTCAGAAACTATAATCGTGGGTCTTTCAAAGAAATCAAGAAACGGGCGCCATAATTTATAGAATTTGTTTTCAGAGCCACAGACTGTATATCTGATTTTTTCTAAATCCAAACAGGACATTATATCTTTTATCCACTGTAAATGTGAAGGGGGCGAAGAGTCTTTCCACTTCAGTAATACAGCACGTCTGGCCAATAATAATGAAAATTTGAATACTTTTAATTTGGAACTTGGCAAGACAAGTTCTGGAGCCACACCAAAAATGGCACATAATGGATCAGGTTTAATTTGATATTGCAGGACTTCAGACATAGTGATAAAAACAGAATGCCAAAAATTCATCAATGCAGGGCAGGACCAATACATGTGAAGCAAAGTGCCAGGAGCGCTACCACACTTTTCACAAGTTGGGTCTATATCCGAGTAAATACGTGCTAACTTAACCTTGGACAGGTGCATCCGGTGTACAATCTTAAATTGAATAAGAGCGTGACGAGCACACATTGATACAGTGTGAACCTGGCCAAGAATAGAGTCCCACAGTTCATCAGTAAAAGTAAAATTAAGATCTTGTTCCCAGTTCAATTTGATAGCGGCCAGAGAAGAAGATTGTAAATTTGAAATTAAATTATATAAAACTGACATTACCCCCTTAGAAGTTGGTTTAACTAATAAAAAATCATCTAGAGGATTATCAGAAGGTTTTTGAGGGAATTGTTTTGTCATGGTTTGCACATAATGTCTGACCTGGAGGAAGCGGAAAAAATGTGTAGAAGTGATGTCGAATTTGGTGGAAAGTTGAGAAAAACTTGCAAATTGACCATCAAAATATAAATCCGCAAAAGATTTTAAACCTTTTCTGTGCCATATATGAAATGCACTATCAATAGTTGATGGGGTAAATAAATGATTTGCGGCAATTGGACTTCTAATGGAAAAAAACTGAAGACCGAAATTTTTCCTGAATTGAGACCAAATTCTAAGAGACTGACGAACTACTTTATTATTACCCAGTGTAGACAAAGCAAGGGGAAGTGGTGAACCTAAAATTGCCGGTAGGGAAGTTTGATTGTCCACATGCGACTCCATAAGGATCCAAATAGGTGATTTGGGTTCCAGATAAAAATGTTTCCAATATAACATGCACCTGATATTTGCTGCCCAGTAGTAATATTGAAAGTTAGGCAGAGCCATGCCACCTACTGATTTGGGTCTTTGAAGAAAAACTTTCCTCAATCTCGGATGTTTACCATTCCAAATAAATGAGGTAATCAGAGAGTCCAAAGACTTAAAAAAGGATTTAGGAATAAAAATGGGGAGACATTGAAACAAATATAAAAACTTTGGAAGTAACATTTTTACAGAATTGATTCTGCCAATTAAAGACAAGGATAATGGGGACCATTTGGAAAGTATTAACTTGCACTGGTCAAGTAAGGGGAGAAAATTATTTTTAAACAAGTAATTAAATTGTTTAGTGACACATATCCCAAGATAATTAAAATGATCAATAACAACCTTGAAAGGAAAATTTTCAAAATCCTGAACTTGAATCTTTTCATTAATCAGAAACAGTTCACTCTTATTAAGATTAATTTTATAACCAGAAAACCTACTAAAACTATCCAAAATATTAAGTATAGCGGGTAATGAAGTAAGTGGGTTGGAGAGAAATAATAAAAGATCATCAGCATAGAGTGAAACCCTATGCTCAATGCCACCCCTACGAATGCCTAGAAAGTCCCGGCTCCCATGGATTGCAATAGCTAACGGCTCAACTGCCAAGGCAAAGAGCAATGGGCTCAAAGGACAGCCTTGCCTCGTACCACGGTAAAGTCTAAAATAGTCAGAATAGCGACAATTAGTTAACACTGAAGCTAAAGGACTAGCATAGAGAAGTTTAATCCAGGAACAGAAGGAAGGACCAAAACCGAACCTCTCCAAAGTAAAAAACAAATACTCCCACTCAACCCTATCGAATGCCTTTTCAGCATCCAAACTAATAAGACATTCAGGTATGTTGTGGTGAGGAGTATAAATAATATTAAACAACCGCCGCAAGTTAAAAAAAGAATGGCGATTTTTAATGAAACCGGTTTGGTCCTGTGAAATTATAAAAGGAAGAATCTTTTCCAACCTTGAAGCTAACAACTTTGACAAAATTTTAACATCGGTATTTAACAAGGAAATAGGCCTGTAAGAAGCACAATCAACAGGATCCTTATCCTTTTTAAGCAACACAGTGATACAGGCCTGATAGCATGAAGGAGGAAGTGTACCAGAGTCAAGCGACTCTGTAAAAACTTGACAAAGGAAAGGGGCGAGGTCATCAGAGAATTTTTTGAAAAAATCAGCGGAAAACCCATCAGGTCCTGGAGATTTTCCTGATTGCATGGATGATATTGCCAGCTGAATTTCTTCTTTTGTGATGGGAGCTTCTAAAATTTGCCGAGATTCTGAAGAAATCGAAGGAATATCAATAGAATAAAAAAAAAATTCCAAATCCTTTAAGTTTGTTGTATATTCTGAGGTATATAATTTGGAATAAAATGACCTGAAAATATCATTAATCGCTTGTTGGTCAGATGTCACCTCTCCTTTATCTGTCCTAACTCCAGTAATAATTTGCTTAGCTCTAATACCACGTAGTTGATTAGCTAGAAGTTTACTGGTTTTTTCGCCATGTTCATAAAATTCACTCTTGTTCCTTATTAAACAACCTTCAATTTGTCGAGTAGAAAGTAAATTAAGTTTAGTTTGTAATGTCATACGTTCCTTGTACAGAGCGGGTGATGGAGATTGAGCATATTGTCTGTCAATGTCCAGGATTTGATCTAAAATAGCCTTCTGTTCCTGTATTAAGGATCGTCTTTTAAATGCTGCCAATGAAATAAATTCCCCCCTAAGAAATGCCTTCATGGCCTCCCATATCGTTTTATTTGACATACCAGGAGTTTTATTTTCTTTCAAAAAAAAATTAATTTTAGAAGAAATATTCGCAACCAATTTTTCATCTGTAAGTAATAATGGATCCAATCTCCAATGCTTTCTCATGGAGTCACATCCATGGAGGATCATTTTAAGTACAAGAGGGGCATGATCAGAAACCGAGATGCTATCATAACTGCAAGAGCAAAGGTTATTAATTAATAAATTGTCAACAAAAAAATAATCTATTCTGGTATAAGTATGGTGTACGTGAGAGAAAAAAGAATAGTCCCTGCCGTTAGGATGTAAAAAACGCCAAGGATCTGTAAGGCTATATTCCTCAAGAAAAGACTTAACATAAGTTGCAGATTTATTAAGACTAGCAGGTTTTGAAGATGAGCGATCTAAGATCGGATCCATATACAAATTAAAGTCACCCCCAAGAATTAGAGAAAAAGTTAATTACACTCGTGGGCACCAGCTTCTATCTCTAAGAAGCAATTTAATCTTTAATTTCACTTTATACCTGTTTAATCACTCAATAAATTAATTAATGATCAGTCTCAAAATTTTAGTGAATTCGATATTGGGGACTTGAACCAGACTCAGAATGAAATAAATTCTTAACAACTTCTCTCATTTTTACATATTTATTAAACGGAATGAGGATTAACAGACATTGCAGTGATTTCATTTAATCATAAAATTAACTTGTAAATGATAGATTAACAATGTCATTATTTGCGGAACCAGGGTTACACTGTGAAACGAATTTAGATCAGTTTGAGTTAACAGAATATGGAAAACATAATGCAAATTTATAGAGAAAGTTTTACTAATTATATGAAAGGTTCTGGATTACTCTAAGAAAATAAAAATGGAATTTTAATGAAAAGAGGAGTTATGTTAATGGCTCTTTAATTTGCATCTGATTAGAGATCAAATTATTATCGAACCTCAGAAGTTTAATTCAGCAGATGAATAAAATTGCAGCTCACGTGACTGGCGTGATGGTTGAAGTTGAAAATCCTTCTGCGTTGTCCTGTAGTTCTTAGATGGCTCCAAAGGTCGGAATATTTGACCAGCAAATATTCTTTGACGAGGGATGAGATCGTTATGTTTGATTCCAATAGTTGAAATCCAGCCGAGGTGTGCTGATTCCTTCAGCTGCGCGTGATCGTGGGGGAGCTGCGTTTCCTTTTCTCTTTGTTGGCAAGCGGCTTTCCAGAGGAATTCGATAATAATTAAATATATCTAATCTGATCTCAAATTAAGAGTTTCGGACTTTAGATAAAAGAGCTTCTGGTGTGGGATTGGTCAATAAAAATATTATAAAAATAAAGTCAAGATTAAAGTTTACATTAAAATTAAAAACAGTGGTTTTACAGAAAGTTTAACAGGAAAAAAATGATAGAAATAAATGTCTAGAATTGGAGTTTAACTCCTCATTAAAATGAGCTCAAAATAGAATTAGGCATTTAAGAGAAAAGAAAAACATTAAAATACATAGTTACAGAACACAAAGTTACGAGTTATCTGCTCTGTGATCGTCAAAAAGCAACAGTGGGAGAAGTCCCTTTGTTCTCCAGTGGTTTTCTCTGCTGTGTAGACATGAAGACAAATAGAAGGTGACGAAAAGAGAAAGGGAAAGGGAAAGAGATCTGGATCTGGCAAAAAAGAGGATAGAGTTCCCTTTTATCTGTGGAGAATTTTTGTGGGGCTCCGTGATTGACAGGAACTCAGACCAATAGGCTTCCTTCATGGGCGGGCTTTATGAACTTTTAGTCCAATAAACAAACAGTCTATTGTCTGGAGCTTTTGAGAAAGAGCTGTTGTCATGCAGAGATTGGCTGCTGGCAGTCACATGATTTGAGCGGCACTTTGCAAAGCTTAATACACATTTTAATATTGGAATATTCCTCTATACATTTATGTATATAAACTAAGCTAACCTTAGTGATTAATGTAACTTATAAGTAGTGCTTCTACATTAACATGCAGGAATAAACATTCATCTAAACATTTTAACATGCACATATATATAAGATCACGAATTAATATATTTTAAACCTATTATTGATTGTCCAGAATAAACAAGAGTCCATTTGCTTTTCATAGTCCTGGAAAAGAAGAGAAGGTTTAGAATTGGGTTAACAGAGATGTGATGAAAAGGTTTGCTGGTTTCATTCGGCATGTCCCAGAGTTTAAGGCAATGTTGAGCTGTGGATCTTTGGTGATGAGGGGCTCCAGGGGCCTGTCTCTTGTCCATGGGGCAATAAAAGTCAAAACAGGAAATGCATTAGGGTGAATTCCTTAGACTGGTTTTAACAAAGGAATGGTGAGTTCAGTTGTGGCCTGGGGTAAAAGAGCAGTTTTTTGACTGTCCTTTTCCTGGGTGAAACAATGTCTTTAAGCAGAAGAATTTTTATTGATGAGCCAAGTGCGATGATGCTACAGTTCCCCCTCTGGTATTAACAGTGACTTTAATTCAGCGTTGATAACAATCTTAGGCATCAAATCCCAATTTGGCGAGTCTTGATCCAAATGCTGAACTAAAGGTTCTGATGTCAATAAGCTTGTGAACAGTATCTATTCGAAAGTGTAGATCCTTAAATTTGGTTTTCTGGAAAACTTCTAGAAATTTTCAAAAATAATTTGGGTATGACCAAATATAAACATTGTATAATTGTCTAGGAAAATTCTGTATATACCTGTAAAGACTTAAAAATTCTGGGTAGAAAAGTGTGAACTAGAAGTATGTGGGTTTTGACATACTTGATATAAATGTTTTCGGTTTGCCATAAAATATCTATTCAAAATTTCAAAAGTAGTTTAAATGTGCATAAAATCTAAACAGAGTATAAAGGATATATATGTATATACACATGTATGTATTCAAAAATCTAAGTCTAGGTCAAAAGCAAAATTATAAAAATTCTCATATTTGAGGTAGAAGTTTACTACTAACTAACTAACTAACCTGCACTTATATAGCGCTTTTCTAGTCACAAAGACCACTCAAAGCGCTTTCATTAATACTAACCCTCTATTCTAAGGGCCTATAGGAAACAGATATCTAGGGACAATTTAGAACAGCCAGTTAACCTAACATGCATGTCTTTGGCATGTGGGAGGAAACCGGAGAAATCCCGGAGTAAACCCACGCAACACGGGGAGAACATGCAAACTCCACACAAATCACTGTTGGTCGGGGGCTGGGATCGAACCCACGATCCCCACAATCCCCCGGCCAAGGGTAAACTGTGCTGCCGCAGTGCTAACCACTGCGCCACCGTGCAGCCCAGTTTAGACTAATCAATGTCGAGGTAACTCAAGGAGGTTCAAATTGAATTGGTTTAGCTAGACTAAACCATGGTTCCACAGATGTCCAAGTCATAGGGTGTTTGAGGCTTTTGTTCAGGAAAACTGAGTGGACATGGGATGTTGTTATCATTCTTCGAATGGCAATGAGAAGTAAATTTGGATTTACTGCAAAAAGGATAAGATGATGTGAGAGCATATTCATTGCTAAAATGTTAACTGAAAAGCTAATGTTTCTAGCTACTTCTGAGAGTAACATAGACATTGGCTGTGTGTGAGCATAGTCAACCTTTAACACAAACAGCAAAGAGTTCAAGATCTTGTTGAGTTTGACTGAAGCTTCGGAGCAAACATTCAAAACCAACACAGTGTCTTGTAAGATTTTGGTAATGGTTTGTAGTTCGACAACCTGGCGTTTCAGTTTAGCAGTGTTGACCGAGTTAACAGTGGGCGTGCTAAGGCTAACAAGAGGCTCTAACGATGAGGCCGTTATTGAGAATCCACCTGAGGATCGTTGACCTTTCGTTTTGGCTTGGCCCAATTCTGACTGGGTAACGGTGGGTGTGATTGCTAGGCAGATGGCTAAACTGATAAACAGGAGGGCCATCATCCTGGCAAACAGGTAACAGTGCGTGATTTTGGATCTTAATCTTCTTGTTGATCTTTCTTTAGATACCTGATTGGCAAATGAAAATTATTCTCAGAGGTGGAACAATTTCTTTTGGAGATTGAACTCTAAACCTTAGATTGTTTTTCACCTTTGATGGGAGTTTTAAGGTTATTAGCTCAAGCTAATGGTGTTGAATGTTTTGCGTGTACTATTTGATAATAGTGAGTTGATTGAAGTTTATTAGATTTTACAGAGGTCTTTGAAATTAGTTTAAGGGCTAATTTGGTTTTAATATACCCTTTCCTTTTTTGGAAGTTTTGATGCAGTTAACTAATTGTTTGGAGAAATTTTGACTGAGTGTACCTGAGGCTAGTAGTTAGCTACAGTTATTTCTCAGACGTAGGTTTGATTTTAATCTTATTTATGGGCTTACTTTGACAGTGTTGTACCCGACAAGTCCCATGGGGTTTTGGTAAAGGTTACTCTGATTTTGGTGAGCCCATTTGAAAATGGGGTCTTGGATTTGGCACTTGAGTGGCCAAAGTTTGTTGACAATGTGTGGATTCATCCACTCGGGCAGGAATTTAGGAGTGATTTTCCTTTCCTCTAAACTGATTATTGGTGTTTGTGGTACAAATGTGGGGTGGAAGATCTTGTCCCTCTTCACAGTTTGTCATGACATTTTTGGTCGTTGTACGCTTTGTGTTGTCTGGCGAATCGGTCCAAATGTTTTTGAAATACAGCCTTGGGAGCTTTGTATGTCATTTTGACGCTTTTGTGTTCTGCAGCTGAAATGTTATGGACGTTGGCAGTCATCACCCCCCTCTGGTTTCGAGGAACTTTGAGCGGTGGCGATGATGGTTCGTCGGAAGCAGGAACAGGAGTGCCATTGTATAGCTGCAGAGAAAGTTGTGTCACATGAAGTGATTTGAATTTTGGTATGTCAAAGGGTTTAGACGCGGGAAGTGCATGTACTGTTTTATCCGATCGGTGTTTGACGGTTTTATGGATCATTTGGTTGCAAGCTTGAGTGACTGCACGCCTAGCGTTTGCAAAAGTTGGGTTCATCGTCGCAAAAACTTGAGATTTCGTAGGGTCTAGAGAGCCGGTTGGTGTGGCTCTTGTGACCATGCAGGCCTCATGGGCGGGTTTCAAAATGTGACACCACCATTGAATCACGGGTATCAAGGGTTTCAAGGGGGCCATTTGGGGTTTTCTGCTCAGCCATTGAGTTTTCAAGGTCATTTGCTTTCTTGGCTTGACCTTGTATTTGAAGGTGACTTTTGACTTCTTGTGGACAGTACTCACCTTGGTCTTTGCGGTCACTTTCAATCGGTTGCAGTTGTTCCAACAGTGCTAGTTGTGTGAGACTTGGGGTATCCAAAGTGTTCAGAACAAAGCACTGTGATTCATTTGTCCTTGTTGGATCAAATGGGTGAGGGTGTTGCGTTTGAGCCCATAGTTTGAGGTTTTTGAAGTCAACCAGTGGCTCAAAACGGTTCAGTAGGTCTTTGCCAACAAGCAATGAAATGGCATCAAGTTTGGACACACAGACCGGATGTGTCAAGGTCATGGGTCCAATGGACATGTTTAGTAGTGATACGCCCAACAGGGTTGTTTTAGTGAGCGCATATGGTTGCACGGCTAATGAACAGGGTTCCAGTTTCAAATGTTTGTGAGCGCAGTTAGCGGCTACACGTAGTTTGTCAAAAAGGGTGTGTGACATGAGAGTGATGTCAGCGGCAGTGTCTAAAACAGCGTCCTGGCACATCACGTCTTCAAGGGTCAGTGGAAGATAGAATTTCAGTGCCACCCCCCTCTCGTTTAAATCACATAGAAATTGTGGAACTGGTGGTTCGACACAGAGTTGCGAAATGTTGTTTGAGGAGTGGTCTGTGACCTGTGGTTGGGCTGCCATAACAGCACTAGACTGCGTTGAGTCCTTTGGTTCTTCCTCATTTGTAAAAGAGATTTTCTTCTTGCGTTTTCTTCGTTTGGAACGTTTGTTTTGAGTTGTCATAGCTGATATAGCTAGAATGTTAGCAGTTTTATTCTCTTTGTGGCTTTGAATCTCCGCTAGGAGGTGTTTGACAATTTCAATATCTTCTCTACTGAGAGTAGGAGTTTCTTCTTTCTTCCAAGGTTTGTGATAGGTCTCTGCTTCTGAGCTTCTGTGATGAGTTGGAGACCATTTGTCATGGTTACGCGTGTCTTCGTATCGGTATCTGTCATCATGGTAGTCTGTATAGTGTTCTTGTGACCTATCCCGTGGATATGGTCTACGACGGTAGTTGGGTTTTTGCAACGTTGATCCAAAGTGATATCCAGAGGACCTAGTTTGGTTTTGACCTTGATGAGGTCGGCTGGAAAAATGCTTCGGCTGTTTATGTACTCGCAGTGTAGGAGGTGGAGTAGAGCGAGGAGCTCCTTCCAGCTCCAAGGTGTTAGATGCATCACTAATAGCTAGCACTGTGGCAGCCTCAGCGTGCTTGTTGCGGCTTTGTTGCTGTTTTTGGAACGCATAGTGTGCGAACTCTCTCAGCTGACTTACTGAGTTTGACCTTGGGTTAGCTGTAACTCCAAGGTGATGACTCACAGTGGGATGGAGGTTTTGGATGAAGAGGGTCTTGAAATTGT
Source organism: Pholidichthys leucotaenia (assembly GCA_020510985.1). Lineage (NCBI taxonomy): Eukaryota > Metazoa > Chordata > Actinopteri > Cichliformes > Pholidichthyidae > Pholidichthys > Pholidichthys leucotaenia. Next base: position 292,474,219 of record CM035845.1, read on the forward strand.
GGTCTTCTTCCATCCCTGGTGTATTTTGAGATCCAAAATATGCAAGTAGGAGTCTCTGGTAGTAGGCCTGTGTCGGCTCTGAGCGTCCTTGCTTCACGGCTAGGGCTGCAGTTAGTCCTGCCTGTAAGCAGTCGTCAGAGAATTCCTTTTCGATGGCTTTGCAGAGCAGCATGTAGTTTGCTTTGATGTTTGCCGGCTGTCTGTCTATGAATTTTGATACTGACCTGTTAGATGTTAGTTTGATCAGATCGATGCGATCGTCAATCGTAGCATCAGGATACTTAGGCAGGTAGTAATCAATGTCCTCTAAATAGACTTTGGCATCAGGTGAACTCGTAGGTCCTGGATCAAATTTCGTGACATTTCACGCAATCTTGTCAAGGTCGCGGTCTGAAGGGGCACACACACGCCGTCCATGCTGTCGTCCGTATTCAAAACGGGAATCGGGCGAGGGAGCGCTGTGGATGTCCCAGTGTTCATGTCCTTCCTTTAGGAGTAGTTGACATTCCTTTTTTTTTTTTTTTTTTTTTTGTTACTTATTTGTACCCGTAGGTAGATTTGGTTTGCAGTCTGGTGACAAGCCACCGGCTGCTGGTCGCTGCGTGCGCGAGCGCCCTAAACCTACATGTTTTTGGTGTGCGGGAGGAAACCGGAGAAATCCCGGAGTAAACCCGCGCAACACGGGGAGAACATGCAAACTCCACACAGCTCACTGTTGGTCGGGGGCTGGGATCGAACCCATGATCTCATGATCCCCGCGGTCCCCCGGCCGAGGGTAAAACTGTGCTGCCACAGTGCTAAACCACTGCGCCACCGTGCAGCCTTTTGCATTCCTTGTAGTTATTCTTCACATTTTCAAGTTGACCTTCAACTCTTCTGAGTTTCTTCTTTGTGTCTTGAAGGGCATCTTCAAGTTCATTGCTGTCTTGGTGAAGCACGTCATTTTCATGCATCAACCATTTATTTTCTGACTCTGCGTGGTCCAAATCTTGTAACGCTTCATCAAGTTGATCTTGAGTTTTGTCATTCTTCTCTTGAGATTGCGCCAAATTTTCTTTCAGTGTTTCGTTCTCTTCTTGGAGAGATAGGATTGTTTTTTGTTGATTTGCTAGCAACACACTGGTGAGGTCCTTGCCTTCTGGTGGCATTCCAGTGTGTCATTCAAAAGTTCTTCAGTGAGTTGCTTCAAATCTTCAGGCTGTGTTTTCTTGACGCGTGTTGTGAAGCTAGAAATTAAATCAGAAGTCCATGCTTCCAATGTTGCTTGAAGGTCATTCAGTTTGGTAAATCGGTCAGTTGTCTGTTGACTCGTCATGTTTAACCGTTGTTATTTAGCTTAATAAAAATTCAACTTGTTGATGATAGTTAATTTATTAGGCAAGGTTTAACCTTGAGTGTTTTATTTTACAACCGTGATAGTTGAAAGTTCCTTTAAGAATTTGTTCCAACTTGTAGGCTTGCAAGATGGGAAGTAGAATTTTGCACTTATTTAGAAATGTGGAGATGCTTCAATTAATTTGTTTGTTGACACTGTATTGTGATAAATAAAGTTGAATTGAAATTGGATTGAATTTGTGTTTCACAAAACAAAACAGGAATTTAAATTGTGTGGATTGACTTCTTGACTTTGATTTTCAAAGTCTAGTATTGGAATTTCTCATCAATAACTAGCTTTGGGATTTTGCAGAATGTCACTTTGAAAGTGAGGATTTTATTTACAAAAAAAAAATACAAAAACAAAAGAGGTTAAATGCTTTAAAAATTTAAGGTTATAACTTTCCACTTTCTTTTAAAGTTAAGGCTTTCCTTTGGTTTTATTTGTTAAAGCCTATTTTCATTTGAAGCTTTAAATGTTTAAATATTTACAAATTAGGAAACAAGTGAATTGCTTTGGGTATTTGGTATCCCGAGGATTTCTTAGGATTAAAGCTAGTAGTGATCTGTCTTGATTGTTATCTATAAATTTCTTATTTACAGAATAATCATTGTTTGCACCTTTTGACTTTTCTCCTTTAAATCCTGGGAAAATTTTAAAATGATGTTAGTTGGTTAAATGTTTTTTTTTCTTTTCCTGTGGAGAAAACATCCAATGAGTTTAAATAACACCTAGAGCTTCTCTTAAGTGTTAATTGCTTAATGTGGTTTCCTAAATATGAGAAAAAAATTCTAAATATTCAGTGAATCTGTAAATTTGTTAAAATGCACAGATTTACTCCTACTTAAAGATTACTCTTGAGTAAATATCAGCATTAGAATCCTTAAGCTAAAGATGGGTTTCTGTGGGAAAGGAATCACACCATATCACATTTAAAATCAGCAAAATAAATACAAATATAGCTTCAAAGTTTGCAAATTTTCTTAAAAATGTGTAAATATGTTTGCTTTTAACTTAAAAGATTACAATACTTGGTTACATAAGTGATTAAATACAATAGGGGTGTTTGTATATGTTCCTGCTGTAGGTCTACCTATACAGTGAGTGGGGTCTCATCACTGAGAAAAAAAACTTTCAGCAGCCAACAGGTCTATTTCCTTTTGTTCTTGGCATAAAACTTTGAATTGGTGTTAAATTTAGTTTATTCCGAATAATATGGATTGCTTTGAAGTTACTTTGAAGACTTAATTTGGTTATAAATCAGCTTTAAAGATTAAGGGTTTAAATAAAATATTGCAGTCCCTATATTTCACCACAAGATGATGGCAGTTTTCGTCTGCGCTTTTGGAAGAGGAAACCCAATGACGCCACTCAGGGAGTCGAGGATTTCTACTCAAAATGGCGGCTACAGGGAACTTGCCTTAAGTGGACTCAAGATGGCGTCGCTCGGCCAATCTACACGTGCAGTTTTCGTGCACAGCTTGATGGTCGCGCGCGACTGTGAGCATGCACGTGACACGTGGATGCAGGCGCGAGTCTCAGTCGACAAAACCACGCCTTGCTTTTCAAAGGCGGGAGAGCTTCGATCTCCCTAAAACTTTATTCAAACTAGTTTACACAATGGTTAATTCAATTAAATTCCCCAAGGGTTTACTTCACCTGCGGGGTTTTGAACTAACGGGAGCACGAACAGGATTGCTTCGCTGTTCGGTCCCAGGCCTATTTTAATTATTCAGTGTGTAATTACACTTCTTAAGCATGCATTAAACAACAAGTAACTGAGCAGAGTGGGGTGGAAGCGTTCTCTTCACCTCCCTCGCGATCAGCACACACACACACAGCAGTAATCAGGGAGCGGGCAAATTCACCCCCTCCCCCTCGTGACACAGAGACAAAGACAATGGCTGCAGGCTTAGCCCTGCAGGCAAACGAACCGCCTTTGTTTTAAAAGTTATAAGTTTTGACCAAAACTACACACAGCTTATGTCTCCATATTTTTCATTCTGAGTACGTTCAAGTTCAACCACAGCCTCACATGGGTCACAATTAACTGTAACAGTATATGAATTAGTAATTATGATCAGGTATAAAAATTATTTAATTTATATTAATGTATTGGAACCTGAGATGAATTCTTGGTTCATATACACCGGAAAAGTTAATTACACTCGTGGGCACCAGCTTCTATCTCTAAGAAGCAATTTAATCTTTAATTTCACTTTATGCCTGTTTAATCACTCCAATAAATTAATTAATGATCAGTCTCAAAATTTTAGTGAATTCGATACTGGGGACTTGAACCAGACTCAGAATGAAATAAATTCTTAACAACTTCTCTCATTTTCACATATTTATTAAATGAAATGAGGATTAACAGATATTGCAGTGATTTCATTTAACCATAAAATTAACTTGTAAATGATAGATTAACAATGTCATTATTTGCGGAACCAGGGTTACACTGTGAAACGAATTTAGTTCAGTTTGAGTTAACAGAATATGGAAAACATATTGCAAATTTATAGAGAAAGTTTTACTAATTATATGAAAGGTTCTGGATTACTCTTAAGAAAATAAAAATGGAATTTTAATGAAAAGAGGAGTTATGTTAATGGCTCCTTAATTTGCATCTGATTAGATATCAAATTATTATCGAACATCAGAAATTTAATTCAGCAGATGAATAAAACTGCAGCTCACGTGACTGGCGTGATGGTTGAAGTTGAAAATCCTTCTGCGTTGTCCTGTAGTTCTTAGATGGCTCCAAAGGTCGGAATATTTGACCAGCAAATATTCTTTGACGAGGGATGAGATCGTTATGTTTGATCCCAATAGTTGAAATCCAGCCGAGGCGTGCTGATTCCTTCAGCTGCGTGTGATCATGGGGGAGCTGCGTCTTCTTTTCTCTTTGTTGGCAAGCAGCTTTCCAGAGGAATTCGATAATAATTAAATATATCTAATCTGATCTCAAATTAAAAGAGTTTCAGACTTTAGATAAAAGAGCTTCTGGTGTGGGATTGGTCTATAAAAGTATTATAAAAATAAAGTCAAGTATAAGCTTACATTAAAATTAAAAACAGTGGTTTTACAGAAAGTTTAACAGAAAAAAAATGATAGAAATAAATGTCTAGAATTGGAGTTTAACTCCTCATTAAAATGAGCTCAAAATAGAATTCCTAGGCATTTAAGAAAAAAGAAAAACATTAAAATACATAGTTACAGAACACAAAGTTACGAGTTATCTGCTCTGTGATCGTTGAAAAACAACAGTGGGAGAAGTCCCTTTGTTCTCCAGTGGTTTTCTCTGCTGTGTAGACATGAAGACAAATAGAAGGTGACGAAAAGAGAAAGGGAAAGAGATCTGCATCTGGCATCTGGCAAAAAAGAGGATAGAGTTCCCTTTAATCTGTAGAGAATTTTTGCGGGGCTCCGTGATTGACAGGAACTCAGACCAATAGGATTCCTTCATGGGTGGGCTTTATGAACTTTTAGTCCAATAAACAAACAGTCTATTGTCTGGAGATTTTGAGAAAGAGCTGTTGTCATGCAGAGGTTGGCTGCTGGCAGTCACATGATTTGAGTGGCGCTTTGCAAATCTTAATACACATTTTAATACTGGAATATTCCGCTATACATTTATGTATATAAACTAAGCTAACCTTAGTGATTAATGTAACTTATAAGCAGTGCTTCTAAATTAACATGCAGGAATAAACATAAACTATATAAAATATATAAAATCACGGATTAATATATTTCAAACCTATTATTGATTGTCCAGAATAAACAAGAGTCCATTTGCTTTTCATAGTCCTGGAAAAGAAGAGAAGGTTTAGAATTGAGTTAACACAGATGTGATGATTTGCTGGTTACATTCGGCATGTCCCAGAGTTTAAGGCAATGTTGAGCTGTGGATCTTTGGTGATGAGGGGCTCCAGGGGCCTGTCTCTTGTCCATGGGGCCATAAAAGTCAAAACAGGAAATGCATTAGGGTGAATTCCTTAGACTGGTTTTAACAAAGGAATGGCGAGTTCAGTTGTGGCCTGGGGTAAAAGAGCATTTTTTTGACTGTCCTTTTCCTGGGTGAAACAATGTCTTTAAGCAGAAGAATTTTTATTGATGAGCCAAGTGCGATGATGCTACAGCTGAGTTATACCAAACACACATTTATTAACACAAAGGTGAATATACAAAAGACAAGACAGCTTGGGTACACTTAAGAGTCCTTCAGGACGCCCAACACACACACACACACACACACACACACACACACACACACACACACACACCCGGAGGATTCACTGGACAATCAGCCAAAGCGTAGCGGCTGTGCTGCACAGGGGGAAACGCTGCAGAAAACGTAGCAGCACAGCGGCAAACAGAAACACTACAGTTACTCACAGTGAGGGGGCAGTCCGAGTAGTCCCAGCGTCCCAGTGAGCACACACGGAAAACAATCCTTTTGGAGACGTAACGGTTAGACGGTGGAGAACTACCATCTAACGCGTATAATGGTCCAGCGGTGCTTGTGTAGTGAGGAGCCGCTTAAGTATAAACACCGCTGGCCAAACAATTGAGAACACCTGGGCAAGGCGTGGGAAAGATAATTATCGGGGCAAACAGCTGACTGTCAGAGAAAGAGGGGGCGTAGCTGGACAGGTCAGAGCGGCAGCTACAGGCAGGAACAGAAACCATACAGACATGAAAACACGTGAAATCAAAACATAACACCACATGATAAACCCACTGCCTGAGCCACCAGGAACGATCAGAAACGAGCCCACAGGAAACACGGGCTCGGTTCATGACAGAGCCCCTCCCTCTAGGGTTTGATACCAGACACCCATGGTAGCATCATAAGGAAAGAACCCCCCCACCAACCCCAACCCCAACAGGCACAACAATAACACACGAACCCGGGTGGGAGATAGGGGAAACAGGAAACAATACCCTGCCCAGGGTCCACAATTACCGCCCCCTCCCCCCAAGTCCAAAGACGTGGAGGCTCGGGAGGCCACTCTGAGTCCCAGGCCTAGCAGGCATTTCGGTGAACCTAGTCTGGTGGCCTGCCAGAAAACACGGGCCATCTGGCCCAGAGAGTCAGTCCCTCAGGCGGTCGGCCAGCGTTGTTAATCCACCAGGGTCGATAGGGTGAGGCAGGAGGCGGCCTGCCTACCGGGAAGCTCACTTGTGGTGACCGGACCGAAGGGAGGGAACCCCCATGGCATAGGACCGGGAGGAGAAGGGGACCACGGCGTCCTTATGGTGATCTGCAGTGCCCTCAGGGATCCCGGCTTGGGACCCAGCTGCACTCATGGTGGACCCCAACCAGGCCGGCTCCGCTGCACCCACGATGGCCCGCGACCAGTCCGGCTCCACTGCATCCACGATGGACTCCAGCGGGAGCCTTGCTGCACCCACGGTGACCTCCGGCTGAGGCTCTGCAACACCCGCAGTGACCTCCAGCTGACGTTCTGCAGCACCCACGGTGGACCCCGATTGGGCCAGAGCTGCACTCATGATGGTCCCGGTCTGGGGCGTGGCTGCACCCACGATGGGCTCTGGTTGGAGCACCGTTGCACCAGCGGTGACCCCCATCGGGGGCCTCATTGCTCCCGCGGTGATCCCCCCAGCGAGGGAGGTGGTGCTCCTAACGCCACCTGGCACTGGATCCCAATCCTTGGCGACTTCTGGCGAGGTCAGCTGCTCTCTGGTGACCCTGGCAGTGGGCTCCAACCCCGGAGGGAGAGAAAAAGAGACCGGGTCAGGGTCGCCGGCAGTGGCAGAGTCCGGTGAGGCGGCCCCGAGGGCTACAACGAGCTGTCTCGGGCCCTCCTCGGCATGAGTTGGGCAGTGTGACATTAACATCTGAGGTATTGATATAATGGAGCACACTTGCCTGAACTTGGGCTCCACTGCCGTCCAGGACTCTGGCGATTTGGGGTGCGTAGCCTCCGTCGTCGCACCCGGTGCTGTGCCCCCATCGACCTCCTCCGGGGCCACCAACGTCCCGTCATCGTTAGAGGGGACGTGGCTGGACAGGCCAGAGCAGCAGCTACGGGCAGGAACAGAAACCATACAGACATGAAAACACGTGAAATCAAAACATAACACCACATGGCAAACCCACTGCCTGAGCCACCAGGAACGATCAGAACCGAGCCCACAGGAAACACGGGCTCGGTTCATGACATTAATAGGGGTGGCTATCCTGAGTTCTTTAAATAAAGTGGTATTTCTACTGTTAATATTGTACTTTGTCTTTCAGTTTTGAATAAAACAGGTGCATAGCAAGACTCTTTTACCTTTTAAGTATTAACTCTTTAATTTAATTTCTTTAACCCTTAAATCTAATATGTAACTCAAAACAATAATGTGAATGTTCACATGTTAAATGAAAATCTTGAACCCAGTAGTTCAAAATCTTAATTACAAATGACCATTCAGATGCAATGAAATGATTTTATTAAAAAATACAAACTATTTACAGTGGTGTGAAAAAGTGTTTGGCCCCTAATTGATTTCTCATGTTTTTGTATGTTTGTCACACTTAAATTCAAGATTCAAGATTCAAAGCCTTTATTATCATGTGCACAGTTAAGAAATGCTACATTTCCTGAGCAATGAAAATCTTTGCTCTCCAAACGAATGCCAGGGAATAGGTAAAGAAACAACAATTCTAATAAGGTCATGACACACTAACACAGTAACTCAATCCTAATACTAATGGTTGCTAATAACGCACACACCAACACACAGTTAGACATTGAGGACTCCTTAAGCACACCTTGATACTAAATACTAAAACTAATGAGTTATAATAACACACACTAGGCAGTTTGGACAGTTAAAGCAGCCAGACAAGAGGAATGAAATTGAAAATTCACTGGATGACTAAAGTGATAGTGGTATATTGATATCAGAGATGATGTGAACCTGAGATGGCATGAACCTATGTACAGTGTGCAAATGAGAACTGTGCAACCTGATGTGAGCCTGAGATGGCATAGACCTATGTACAGTGTGCAAATGAGCATTGTGCAATGAGCAGTGTATAATTACAAATTAGCACCTGGTGCTGATTTCTGTACCGGTAGTACCAGTAGACTGTGCATGATAAGTAGAAGCAGAGATGATAATTAGTAGCAGAGATGATATGGACATCAGACGGGTGAGCCGGCTGGCCCTGGGCAGTTGTCTAATATACCCTGCGGCGTCGTGACTCACACGTGTGTGCGTGCTACCGCAGTGTAGTGCATCTCACCATTTTACATACACTACATTTACTCTCCCCCTGAGAAGCTTACAACATTACACCCATTTGCAGGTTTGGCTGAAACGTGCTGGTATAAGAGCAGACTTATTAGCATATTGGTTAATGTAAAATGAAACACTCTTGTGTGACTGGGCTGAACAAGCCGTTATAACAAACCACTTGAAGCACATTTCAACCATAACATTACTAACTGGGCAACCGGGTAGACTGCTGGTGTGCCCGCATGGTCATGCGAGTTATTCTGCCACTGAGTAGACCATGTGCTGACTACCAATGTATTTAAAGTCAGTAACATGGTCCTCAAGATGAAGAGGTCTCCATCGGACTCGTGCCAGGCAGGGCTCAGGCTGCGCCGGCTTGAGTGGTTCCAGCAGGCGTCCCTCTGGAGCTGCGGACCGTTCATCGGCAAAGTCCCAGTCTGGGCGGGCCGGCTTGGTCACGGTCTCTTGATCAGAAGTGGGAGGTGGTGTCATCCTTCTGCGGTGGCTGGCACGCCATTGTGATTCATCAGTCAGATGGAAGGCGACTGGCCCTAGCTGAATGGTGATCCGCGTCGGCACTGGCCGGAATGACTGCAGCTTGTATGAGTGATTAGGTCGATGTACCCGGACCCAGTCGAGCACCGAGAGTGAAGGGCGCTCTGCTTGGTGTTCCTTCCTCATGACGTACTGCTGTCACTCTGCCATCCTGTTGTTAGGAGAGTACACCACCGCTGGAGTGTCATCTGATGAAGGATGTAGCCAGTCCTGTTCAGCTATGGCTTGCAACTCCTGTAGTCATGCAGCTCGAGGAGGCTCGTGCAGCATGGGGCACTTCTGTCATTGCTCTTCCGTATCGCTGTTGGAGAAAAGCACCATTACTGGAGTGTCATCTGGTGTGTCATTTGGTGGAGGACATAAGCTGTCCGGGGAAAAAATGTAGAGGCAAGCCGGTCTTCCCGCTGATGGGGTAGGCCTTACCTTCTTCTGGTTCCTGTGTGTGTTCCCCATCGGGCTCTCTGCTCTCACTCGTGAGAGTTTTTTCCCTTATGATTCATTATTGCCTGCCTCCCTCCTTGCTCTAATCTGCTCTCGTCTCCCTTCTTACGGGCTGGACTCTCCTCTGGCGAGTGAGGTGCTTCCGCTAATTTTGCTCCAACTTTTTTCAATAAAATTGTGTATAAACTTTGCCTCTCTGCGTTCTGTGCATTCCCTGGTGTAGCATCTTGCACGTGAGCTGATATTTATTGTAATCATGACACAGTGAGGGCTAGCCACTGGCTTTTGACACTCAGACTTTGCAGCCAACAGCAAAAATGACCAACAAGCAAGTATGCAATCTATCCCTGGAACTCATAGTTGCATCAGAGGGTCCTGATCCAGATACAAGGATGGAGGTTATTAGATGACAAGGTGGTAAGATAAAGCAATGAACTAAAAATGAAGCTGTGAAACAACAGGGAAGAGATGAGGGTGAAACAGTAATGAATGGGCAAAAACTGAGGGAGAGATTGGCAAAAGAAACAAAGTGACACAAAAGCACAGATAATCACATGAGGGTACACCAGTCAAAAGACAGGCACCCAAGACCATTTTAGTTGTGTTTTTGATTTAAAAAAAAAAATTATCAGTAAACATTGTCTCAAGCCATAACTAACTGCATGTTCATGTAAAAAGAAACCAATCTGCACTCTTTGCTTTGTGTCATGACCCATCAGATTGATTTAATGGTACAAAAATACTTTAGCTGCAGTTATAACAGCTGACAAATGATTTCATGTGCTACTTACTACTACTCTGGAAAGTTGTTTTAATATAATCACACAATTAATAAGGTGCATTTGCTCTCTTAACTGAAGTAGGGGTGTAAATCACAGACTCTGATAGGAATTCTGTTCTGTGTTCAAAAACGAATTTGTACATTTGAAAATTTCATTGTGGTCATAGTCCAGAAAATAATGTAATTTTTATTGGAAAGTAAATTTTCGTAGACAGGGTCAATCAATTTTATTTAAATATTTTATTTTCACATGTAAATCATGGTCGCTTTGCATTGCTCTGTAAGATTAAAATCTGGTCTGCTTTGTATCCAGCGGAGAAGGATTGCATAAACTTCTGTCATGGCTCATTAAAGATAGAGAGGACTAAAGGGTAGGGAGCAGACACTGGGTGTTAGATAAAGTGATCTGTTTACGCACAGAAAGCAGTGTGAGACAAAAGTAGGGGAAAATTGCAAAATGGGTTTAATTGCCGAGTTCACCCTTGTCATTATCTACTTTATCTTTTACATCAGCGATCAGATTAAGAAAAATAATCATTTACCTGACAAAGAATATCAGGAACCACAAATCTGCCACATCTTAAATCTGACTGAAGAACAAACAGACAATAGAGGTGAAAAAAGGATCCAGCAGTCTGTCTTTCCATTCTTGGCACCCCATCCCATGCCAGGCCATGCCAGCCTAAGTGGGGTGGAGGTGAAGGTTGTATCGTCTCCTCTGGAGTGTTACATGATACTCAGCATTAGCTTCAGTTAAGAGTCAGCTCTGCAAATATTCTGACAAGCTAAACTCATCCTTTCACTAAAAATACTTTTTGTTTCTTTTTTGAAAGGTTTACATTTCATTACATCAATGGCAGACTGATTTGCTCATGTTAAATCAATCAAAAAGTATTATTGGATAACTGAGCTCCTTTAAAACTACCACAATAAGCCACATTCAGTGTCCTCTTACTGTACATACAGTATACAGTACATTGGTCCGTGTAATTCTTTTGTTTTTATTAGTCTTACATTAACATGATTTAATAGACTAGTAGGGTGTTTGGATTAGAGTGACAGAATATTGTCTGCATTGACAGAAACTAATTAGCAATTTCTAAAAAAGAGACAGGTGCGTCTACATCTGTCTCAGCTGGCATGGCCTCTGATCGGGTCTGATAGCCCTGTGATTCGGTGCCTGCACCAGCCAGTGTTTATCCTCCCTCTCTTCTGATCAGAAGAGTGTTATGCAAGGTTATAAAGCATTATGTTGCCCACATACTGTATAATCTATACTAATGTCTGTGTCCCCTCAATCATCTCCTTCAATTCACCTTTTGTCTGTTAGTGTGCGCATGTCCTGTCCAGTGTAATAAAAATGCACACTCAGCTAATGTTTTTCTGCTAGATGTATTAATCCAAGGACAATTAAGATAAGATAAGATAAGATAAGATAAGTAATCGTTTAGTAGTCCCACAACGGGGAACTTTACAAGGAGGAAGGAGAGTTGGGTGCTCAGGCGTGCGTGGTGTGATGGCTGGGGCAAAGCCGCTTGCACCACGCTTACAATCTGGGTTCTCGAGGGGTGGGTTCCCCAGACCACCAGCCCCATTGAATGCCCTGACTATTGTCAGCCCCCGGGAGGGGCCACCAAGAGCGGGCTCGTTTCATGGCGGGGGTCGGCAGCGAACGGGACGCTGCAGAAAACCACAAACCTTGGGAGACCCCCGCACGAGACAGGGAAGACCTGTGGTCGGCAAAAATAACAGGACAGGGAGCCCTCCGGTCCCCCATGGGGCTGGGAGCGACTTCCGTGCCACTGTTAAATATCCTCCCATTTTATGAAAGTTTATGAAAATTTGCACAGGGATCATCCTCTTTTCCTGAAGTTTCACACCATTCATGTCTGCACGTTGTATCTCCATGCGCACTATGTTAAACCACTCAGCTCAATTGTTCAGCTCTAGATTATCTCTTCCCCGCTTGTTCTCTCTAAAATAACTAACTGGGCATCAACTGTGATTGATATTGTCCTTATGGCACTTGTTTTTGTGCTTTTCCTGCCATTTTTTGTCCTCCTTCTGCAACGGACTAATTACCTACAGTTGCTAGGAACTGCTAGGCATTGCCCGCCAACTTAACTCTGACATCTCCAGCACTTATTTCAGCAATCAATACCACATCCCTGAGAAGATCGCCAGACCTCTGGGCACTCCGTAGATTGTTATCAGGCCCAGCAAGAGGCACAGACAGCACCGAGAGAGGAAGAAGAAACAAAGCTGCAGGGCTGGCCTCCGTGCCCAGCTGCGCAAACTACGCACCAAACCACAGTTACCTTCAATTTTACTCACCAATGGCGGATTCCTTGCCAACGAAATGGATGACCTGCGATCGGGGATCGCCTACAATCGCTATGTAAGGGACTCTTGTATTCTGATTGTGACTGAGTCTCGGCTCCACCCACTCATCCCAGACACCACTGTGGAATCACCCAGCCGAACTACACTCCATTTTGACTGCAATGCTGATTCTGGTAAGGGCAGAGGTGGTGGGCTCTGTTTTTATGTGCTTCAGACTTGGTGTAATAACAGCAGAATAATTCAAAGCCACTGTTCACCGGACTTAGAGGCCATGTCCTTTCTGTGCAGGCCCTTCTATCTACCCCGCGAGCTAATGGCAGTAATTGTAATAGCTGTTTACATCCCTCCAGACACCAGTGTTAGCTTAGCACTCAGCCACCTCCAGCACATTATTAGCGGGCAACAGAAAGATGACCCCAACGCAGTCCACATTATTGCAGAGGATTTTAACAAAGCATGCTTAAAGACTGCACTCCCCAAATTCTACAAACACGTTAAGTGTCCCTCCCACAAGAGGGGATTGAACACTGGATCATGTTTACAGCGGCATTAGGTACGTCTTCAGAGCCACCCCCCTGCCTTACCTTGGACAATCTGACCATCTCTCCTTACTTTTAATACTTGTTTACACCCCCCTGAGGAAGACTTCTCCCCCAACCAAACAAACAATTAAAACTTGGCCTGAAAATGCTCTCGTCCAGCTACAGGTCTGCTTCAGCTGCACGGATTGGAACATCTTTGAACAGCAGGACCTGGACTCCTACACTGAGTCTGTTCTCTTCTACATTAAATGCTGTGTAGAAAACGTGACAGTCACCAAACACATCTGGGTCTTTCCAAACCGGAAACCCGGGATGACCTGTGAGGTTGAGGCTCTGATCAGAGCTCGCAACTCAGCCTTCAGGCAGAGGGACAGTTCTCTGTACATCAGTGCCAGAGCCAACCTGAGAAGAGGCATAAAACATGCGAAGAACGCCTACAGGAGGAAAGTGGAGGGTTTCCTCACAGACAACAACCCCAGACAGATGTGGAGAGGCATTCAAGCCCTCACCAACTACAGTGGCCAGGGCCCCCCAACATCGGACAGCAGCTTCACTCTGGCAGAGGAGCTAAACAGCTTCTTTGCCTGGTTTGAACTCACCTCCCCCAATTCATCCCCCCCTCCCCTCTCTCTCTACAGGTGCATGAGGTGAGGGGGCAATTGAGAGCAGTGAACCCCCGCAGACTCTTCTTCGTAGGATTGCTGGACTCACCCTCAGAGATAGGGTGAGGAGCTCAGTCATCTGGGAGAGGCTCAGAGTAGAACCACTGCTCCTCCACATTGAAAGGAGTCAGTTGAGGTGGTATGGACATCTGATTAGGATGCCTCCTGGACGCCTCCCACTTGAGGTGTTTCGGGCACATCCCACTGGGAGGAGACCCCGGGGCAGACCCAGGACTCGGTGGAGAGACTATGTCCCCCAGCTGGTCTGGGAACGCCTTGGTATCCTCTCTGGAGAGATGGAGCAGGTGGCTGGGGAGAAGGAAGTCTGGGCTTCTCTGCTTGAACTGCTGCTTCCGTGACCTGGACCTCCGGAAAAGCGGTAGAAGATGGATGGATGGATGGATGGAACCCCCGCAGAGCTGCTGGTCCTGAAGGCATCCCAGGAGCGGTGGTCAAAGCATTTGCAGACCAGCTAGCAGAGATCCTCACCAAGCTGTTCAACTTCTCCCTGATGCACGCCACCGCCCCCTCCTGCCTCAAGGCCTCCACCATCATCCCATCCCCAAAAAGTCCGCAATTGACAGCCTGAATGACTACAGACTCTTAGCACTCACATCTATGTAGTCATGAAGTGTTTTGAGCGACTGGTGGCCCAGCACATCAGGGACTGTCTTCCCCCTCCTTCAACCCCCACCAATTCACCTACAGGGAGAACCGGTCTATGGAAGACGCCATAGCCACCACACTTTACAGCACGCTAAGCCACCTGGAGAACCCAAGGAGCTACATGAGGATGCTCTTTGTGGACTACAGCTCAGCTTTCAACACCATCATCCCGCACATCCTGATCAATAAACTGTACCTCCTCCAGATCCGCCTCCCCCCCTTCCCGACCTGCTCCTGGATAAAAAACTTTCTCACCAACCACCCACAGTCAGACTTGGCCCCCACCACTCCTCCACACTGTCTCTCAGCACTGGCTACCCCCCAGAGCTGTGTACTAAGCCCTCTACTGTACTCCCTGTACACCTTTGACTGTATTCCAAACCACCCAACCACCATCATCATGAAGTACACAAATGATACCACCTTGGCGATGAGAAGGCATACAGGCCAGTGGTAGAGAATCTGCTGCTGTGGTGCCAAGCAAACAACCTGAAACTGAATGTCCAGAAAACCAATGAACTCATACTGGACTTCAGAAAGAACAGACAGGACCACCACCCCCCTCCTCATAAATGGCGACCGCTTGGAAACCGTCCCCACCTTCAGGTTCCTTTGCAACCACATATCCTCTGACCTCTCCTGGACTGTCAACACTAAGGCCCTGGTGAAGAAAGCCCAGCAGCGGCTGCACTTCCTCCGTGCCCTGAGGAAGAACAACCTGGACCAGAAGCTGCTGCTGGCCTTCTACCGCTGCTCAGTGGAGAGCATGCTCACCTACTGTCTGGATGTGTGGTACGCCGGCTCCATAGCCAAGAACAGGAAGGCTGTGCAGAGGGTCATCAACACCTCCCAAAAAATCATTGGCTGCCCTCTGCCCTCCCTGGAGGACATCTCCAGATCCTCCTGTCTCTGAAAGATCAAGGCCAGCACAGGAGACCCCTCACATCCCGCCCACCACCTGTTTGACCTGCTTCATTCTGGATGACGGTTCACATCAATCAGGTCCCCCACCTCTAGACTGACAGTTTCTTCCTCTGGGCCATCCGAACTGCAAACAGTCAGAGGCCCCACCTCCCTCCCTCCGAACACTCTCATGCACAGAACTGAGGACCTTTTTAATTATCACAATAACACACCTGTCTTTGCACTCCGCACTTTCATGTATATGGACTCATCTGTGAAACCACTACTATATATATTTTCCATAATCCTTGGGCCATTTTACTCAATTGTGTGTTCAACTGTGTGTTCCACACTCCACACTCTTATGTACATAGTTCTATCTGTGAAGCCACTACCATACCTGTGTATATTTCCAGAATCGTGGGTATTTTTATTTCATCCGTGTGTTTAACCATGTGTTCTATAACCTTGTTTTATCTAATGCTTCTCTCTTACTTTATTACGAAGTAACCTGGTGGAGCACCCACAATTTCATTGTACTGTAAAACTGTACAATGACAATAAAGCCTATTCTATTACCAAGCAGTGTTACTATCGCATGCATTTTTGCTCACACGCACACCCTTTGGTAAGCACAAAACCCATCATGATCAGAGTTCAGTTTAGGTAATGCACCTCTGTACATTAAAGGGATGGGCAGGAGCACTTTGGATTGGATTATCCAAAACACACCACTGAATAATTAGACCAGCCTTTTCATGCTTCTTACCAGGTGCACAGACCGTTCTCCAGTTGGCATGATAAGAAAACAGACTGGGCCACACCCACAAATGCATGAGGTGCCTCTGAGAACTGACGAGTGAATAGACTGTCAAAACATGGCCCCCGTGTTAATGGGAACATTCTATATGAGAAAATGGTCAGACCTCCCTCTGCCTAGCCACCACCCCAAGCTCTTCCTGGGTGGATAATGAGGTATTCCCAAGCAACCAAGCAGAACATATGTTGTCTCTCTAGACCAGCACTGGGGTCTCATTCCAGTGCTGGACATGCCTAAAATACCTCATCTAGGGGACTTCTTGATCAGATGTACAAACCACACCACAGCTAGTTCTTTTAAAGTTGAGGATCTACTTTTTCTCTAAGTCCAAATCCAGCCTGCCTTAAGAGAAAGCTTAACTCAGCATCTTGTATGCCTGATCTCTTTTGGTAAATGCCCACAGTTAATGGCCATAGGTACGTTTAGGAATATATACTGTCTTGTAAACTGACAGCTTTACCATCACTGCATATTGCTGCATAACTTAAACCCCTGCTCTTCAGGCAGGAACTCATCCCCAATCTAGAGAGGGAATCTATCCTGATCATTATTAATGAGGATCATTATACAATAGCACAATATGAATTCTTTTTATGTGTTTTCTGCAAATCATTAAAAGAAGGAGAAGTTTATAGCTGTCTTTTAAAAAAAAACTTTCCCTGGTTTTAAAATCCAGTGTGAGAATGGAACTGCAGAGATTAATCTTTCTGCTGATGTGTTGATTCAGACTCAGACCCTACTGACTGTAGACCATGTGATACAAAGCTGTAGTCTAAGCAAGGCCATTTTAATAACAACAATCAAACAGTTAAGTGTCTTTTGACAGTGAAATAAAATGAAACCATTGCCCTGGGAAGAAGGGGTGCTGCAGCACCCCTGTTGGCCAAGATCCTAGATGTGGAGGTGCCAGGGGGTGCTGCTTCAGAGGAGGGCTGTGGTGCTGCTGTTGTTGAGAGACCAAGAGTATAAAAACACATTATAAAAACTGATCCACCCTATATGCTTTGACTTTCATTAAGGTAATGACATGTAATGATTATAATGCCTTAATGTTGCAAAAACTATTATCCATAATGCTGGTGCTGCTGCATTGTGCATTATAATTCACTGCTGTTTTTCTAACACACAAATATCACATAATTATGACATATAAAGACGCTTCACTGGCCACTGGTCTTTTGGCAAGGTTTCTTGGCGTCTTGTGTATTTATTTTTGACTGCACGTGAGAATGTGTGCATGAGCACATGAAATACAACTATACCTGGGAGAACACCCCCTCGATTCCTCTGACATGTGGTGTCCCCCAGGGATCCATCCTTTGGCCTATCCTTTTTTCTTTATATACTTTGCATCTAGGCCTAATTTTTAAAAAAAGTGTAACATCTCTTTCCATTTTTATGCGGATGACACTCAAATTTACTTGCCCCTAAAGGCAATTGACACTAGCATCCTGGCACCCTTGTTTCAGTGTCTTAATGATGTAAAATCCTGGATGCCAGTATATTTTTCGTAATTTAATGAAAGTAAAACTTTTTTAAGTAAACTATTGCTTAAGTAATAGTTTTTGGACATATTCATTGCACCTCTTTGATTGATTTTGACTCCCTCCAGCCATAAGTGAATTCCTCTGTCACCAATCTCGGTCTTATGGACAATAATTTTATGATAGATAAGTAGATCAACTCAGTTGTGAAATCTAGTTTTTATATGTTAAGGATTTTATCTGAAATAAAATCTTTTTGATCCTTTTCTGATTTTGAATGTCTTATCCACACTTTTATCACCTCCAGGTCAGACTACTGTGATGCTCTCTATGTTGACATCTCAGTTGTCTCCATTTCAAGGTCCGCAATGCAGCTGTTCTGAATTTTAGCTGGAAGCTGCAGGCAAGACCATATCTCTTTGGTCTTGGCCTCCCTGCACTGGCTCCCAGTTCAATTTAGGATTCTCTTTAATATTTTTCTTTTTTGTTTTTAAAGCTTTAAATGGACTTGTATCTTCTTATAGTCTCTTACTTCTTGGAATGTTACCACCCTTTAAGATCTTTGAGTTCTGCTGGTCAGTTTTTACTTACTGTCCCAAAAGTAAGGCTTAAGTCCAGGGGTGAGTGTGCCTTTTCAGTTATGTTTGTATTTTTAACATGATTGGTATAGAGTGAATGTTTTTATGCTTTTATGTACACCACTTTGGTATCCACAACCGTGCATTTAAATGTTCTATATTATTTTATTATAAGAAGCTAGTAATTTTTACCGTTTCTTGAATAACTATATCCAGTATTTTGCTATACAGTCATTTGTACTATAACTGAATTGAGTTTTGGGTTGATATAAAAATATTTCCCCAGTTCTATCTAAATGACTTGTACCATTCATTTTTCTCTTCTGCTGAGGTATGATTCTGTAATAAATATAAATGACAGCTGAATCACCAAACTCCATTTGGAAGCTGCTGACTGGGAGAAAGGACTGAAAGCTCTGAAAGTAGCTTGGTGAAATATAACATCTATTATTGGTGTTAAAACAGAACAGCTCTGAGTATCAACTTTTTCCTTATGTCTGTACCAGCAAATGGCTGGGAACATGTGATTTCTACTTTGTATATGCCTGAATGACATAAATACATATTAGAAATATGATATTAATGAATAAATATCAGGCTATAGGTTAAGAGAGGCTAGTGAGTGTCCTCTATATCCCACGCAGCAAACTAAGTGTGTAAAGGAATCATTGGGCACTTAGAGTCATGTTTATTGATAAGCACCTGAGAGGCATGAAACAGCACACTGGGACTCTTGTCAACATGGTCATCAGAGTGAGGCCAGCCAGCATCAGGTTTGGCAGTGATGTGAGCTCCTGCTGATGGTTTAAGTGTCTGAGAGATGCTGTCTCGCTGTCTGGGAGAAGGTGGTAGTAGTGGTGACAGTGTGTGTGGGTGTGGGTGGGTGGAGCAGTCAGATCAACTTTCATGTGGAAGCAGGCAGGCTTGCATGTGGATGTACTGTGCAGGTTTCACTGACTGTGTGCCGCACCTCTGATGTGTACAGTCATGGAAGCCACCCTGGCAGCTCAGCTGATGCTTGGCATTGTGCTACAGTATCACTTACACAATTCAAGAGGGGGTTCTCTTTGGGTTTCGATGGTGCTTCCACCCATGACAGGATTCCTTTGCAGCACAGGGTTAACCTTCTCATGGATCAAAGTCAAAGAGCCACATTTGACTTTCATGTAAGATTTAAAGAAGCTTAAATGCAAAGTCAGCAGAGCCAAAAAAAATTACAATGATGACTGCTGAAGCATCCAAATTTCCCCTAAAAAGTCGATGGCTTCCTTGTTGCAGACCACTGATAGCCCTTTCAGACCAGTAAGACTCCGTGTTGGTTCCCATTCCCAAAAGTAATTTTGAGCCAGCTGGTGCAATCACATCAAAAACCAGAAAAGCACTCAGAGAACACATACCTTTGCCAAGGCTCCTTCCGTCCCTCGTGGAGCACCTCTAAAATGTAATGGGTTCATGTGTAGGCCACAAGCCAGTTCTGGGGAAAATTACATCAAAGTCTATCCAGTAGTTTTGGAGGATTCTTGCTAAAACACTGTGAGAAGATAAGACCCTTGGTGGAGATATGCGTTCTTGGATCATCACCAAAATGTAATGGGTTCCTCTCTAGCCCAAGGATCACCTCTGGTAAAAATTTCATCCAAATCCATCGAGTAGTTTTGGAGTATTCTTGCTAATACATGAGGGAAGACAAGTGTCTTGGTGGAGGTACAGTGGATATAAAAAGTCTACACACCCCTGTTCAAATGCCAGGTTTTTGTGATGTAAAAAAAAATGAGACCAAGATAAATCATCTCAAAACTTTTTACACCATTAATGTGACCTATAACCTGTACATCCCAATTGAAAAACAAACTGAAATCTTTTAAGGAGGAAAATAAAAAACTTACAATAAACTGTTTGCATAAATATGCACACCCTGTTATGGCTGGGGATGTGGCTGTGTTCAGAATTAACCAATCACATTCAAACTCAAGTAAAATGGGAGTCAGCACACACCTGCCACTATTTAAAGTGCATCTGATTAACCCCAAATAAAGTTCAGCTGTTCTAGTAGGCTTTTCCTGAGATGTTTGTAGTCACATCTTACAGCACAAGCCATGGTCCACAGAGAGCTTCGAAAGCGTCAGAGGGATCTCATTGTTCAAAAGTATCAGTCAGGAGAAGGGTAGAAAAGAACTTCCAAGGCATTAAATATACCATGGAACACAGTGAAGACAGTCATCATCAAGTGGAGAAAATACAGCACAACAATGACATTACCAAAAACTGGAAGTCCCTCCAAAATTGATGAAAAGACGAGAAGAAATCTGGTCAGGGAAGCTGCCAAGAGGCTGACAGCAACACTGAAGGAGCTGCAGGAATTTCTGGCAAGTACTGGCTGTTTAATACATGTGACAACAATCTCCCATCTAGGGTGGCAAGACAGAAGCCTTAACTTATGAAGAAAAACATCCAAGCCCCGCTACATTTTGCAAAAACACATTTGAAATCTCCCAAATGCATATGGGAAAATGTGTTATGGGCTGATGAAACCAAGGTTGAACTTTTTGGCTATAATTCCAAAAGGTATATTTGGCGCAAACACAAGACTGCTCATCACCAAAAGAACACCATTCTTACAGTGAAGCATGGTGGTGGCAGCATCATGCTTTGGGGCTGTTTTTCTTCAGCTGGAACTGGGGCCTTAGTCAAGGTGGAGGGAATTATGAACCGTTCCAAATACCAGTCAGTGTTGGCACAAAACCTTCATGCTTCTGCTAGAAAGCTGAAGATGAAAAAGCACTTCATCTTTCAGCACGACAATAACCCAAAGCACACATCCAAATCAACAAAAGAATGGCTTCACCAGAAGAAGATTAAGGTTTTGGAATGGCCCAGCTACAGTCCAGACCTGAATCCAATGGAACATTGGTGGGGTGATCTGAAGAGGGCTGTGCACAGGAAATGCCCTCACAATTTGACAGATTTGGAGCATTTTTGCAAAGAAGAGTGGGCAAATGTTGCCACATCAAGATGTGCCACACTGATAGGCTCCTACCCAAAAAGACTGAGTGCTGTAATAAAAGCCAAAGGTGCTGCAACAAAGTATTAATTTAAGGGTGTGCATATTTATGCAAACAGGTTATTGTAAGTTTTTTATTTTTTATTTTTCCCCTTAAAAGATTTCAGTTTGTTTTTCAATTGGATTGTACATGTTATAGGTCACATTAATGGTGGAAAAAGTTTTGAAATGATTTACCTTGGTCTCATCTTTTTACATCACAAAAACCTGGCATTTGAACAGGGGTATGTAGACTTTTTATATCCACTGTATGCATTCTCAGATCATTACCAAAATGTTATGGGTTCCTCTCTCGGCCAAGGACCACCTCTGGGGAAAATTTCACCCAAATCCATCCAGTAGTTTTTGTGTAATCCTGCTGCATAAATACAAACAAGGTCCTTGGTGGAAATATGCACTCTCAGATCATGACCAAAATTTAATGGGTTTGTCCTTGGCCCAAGGGCTACCTCTGGTGAAATTTTCACCAAAATCCATCCAGTAGTTTTTGTGTAGTCCTGCTAACAAACAGACAAACAAATAAACAAACAGACAAACCACCCTGATTAAATTACCTCCTTGGCGGAGTAACTAGAATTTAACTCAACAGAGATGCAGACCCCCACCTAGGGGAGGGTCTGCACCTGTCCTGATTGAGGTGGAAGTCAATGGTAAATTCTAAGTGCAGTGCTGTAGAAAAATTAGGCAGTAGTGGCCTAATGGTTAGGGATGTGGACTGGTGAGTAGAGGGTTGCGGGTTGGATCCCTGGACCAGCAGAATTAGATCTGGGTGGGATAGATAACATAGCAGTGTTTGCCCCACCCTCCTTTACCCCACTGTGGTGCCCTTGAGCAAGGCCCTTAACCTCAGCTGTTCCAGTGGAGCAGAGGCGGACTTAGTCCATTTGGGGCCCAAGGCAAAGACAGAAATGGGACCCTACTTTTTCTTTGCTCTACACTTTTTCAGGCCTTAATGAAATGCTACCTGAAACTTCTTGTCCTCAGAAGTCTTCAAATAACGATATCATTCAGACATCAGGAATTACATCTGTAGAAAAACAAAGAAGTTTAACAAATTGAATGTAGACTCTGATCTATTATTAAAAAAACAACAATTCACGTGGAAGATCTGTTGTTTGTTCACACTTACCAGTCCCTCCAGGATTTTGCGATAATACGATTGCACTAATTCATGCAAAATCAGGCTATCGCCGCATCTTTTGAGCAACCTTGCAACTTTGTCCAATCACTGCAACTTTCCCACAATTTTGACCAATTCTCGTCAACGTCTATCAATTTCGCCAATCAAATTTGTCCCTGAGTAGCACTTAAACGCTCAGTCTAACCAATCAAATGTGTTGTTGTACCACGCTCACTTCCGTGTTTACACTGAGTATTAACGGATCACATTAGCAAAAAACAGAGTGTGGAATTTAAAAGAAAAACCACTCACGCGCCAGTGTTCCCACATGTCCCGTCCTCCTTCTTATCCGGCCCACCAGTGAACATCTCCCTGCATCTCTGTTTTGACCGCCTGTATGAAGTGCTGGGTTTGTGTTGATAAAAGTCCGCTTGCCTGAAAAGCACCCTGTTGCGTAAGCGCGCGTGAGGAGAGATGCCGTAAAACCACAAACAAAAAAGCAAATCTAACACTACAGCCAGTGTTGTAACATTTTATATGTCTTTAGAGATAAAATCATTACTACATCTTATTAATCAGCTTTAAAGCTGTGAATCTGCAGTCTGGACACGGACAAAACACGACCGGCAAACCACCAAGGAGAGCTCCTCCTCCCGGTACAACTCCTGATAAAGGAAAGATGAGTATCTGATGAGACAGGTGTGTCTCAAGACGCACAGCAGACAGACAGACCAGTAGGAGATAGGCATTGAAAGCGAGAGAATATTCAGCAATTTTTTTCAGAAAAACACAGACTTCGACAGACAGTACAGAGCAACAGAATAAATTATTTTGTTTTTCTCTGCGCTCGGTACCATTTGGTTGGGCACCGCTGTGGTTAGGCAGTTTTCAAATGAAGGTGCTTCCATAATTTCCAAATCTATACTCTTTAACATGCATTCAATGTAATTTAGCTGTTGTGATGGATAATCATTTTTTCATCCTTTTTATTCAAGTTCACAGCAAGAGTAGCCTCCAGTGTTGATCTTTTTTTTTTTTTTACAAATTTATGAGTAGCTACTTCATTCTCACTTAATTGTGTTAAAGTCTGTATTTGTTGTTGCACAAGAGTTTTTCTGTATAGCAGAAGTTTCTGCTTAATTTACAAATCACTGTTTAATAGGAATTTTTTGACAATCCTGTGCTTTTCTTGGTGTTATACAGAATATCATTACTGTAAACTATGAAAAAAGCATCTGCTTTAAAATTTGTAATTCTTTCCACAACTTTAAGTGCAAAAAAAACTCTCAAAACATCACAACTTTTATTGCAACTTTTTAAAAAGCTCCTGCAAATTCAAGCTTTTTGGGCCGCAACAATCATAAAAACATCCCGTGAAATCCTGGAGGGTCTGACTTACCCACATTTGCCAGATGGGTCCTGTTCATCGTCTGCTGACTGGTCCATTTTGCAGAAGATCCACTGTGCTCCCTCCTCTGTACAGCGTAGACACAAGGGAGAATATATGTGTTAGACCCCAGGAAGAATAGCCAATGTTTTATACAAGTGCTAATGAGGATCTTAATAAAACAAACAAACTACATTTAATCTCATGTAATGTTATCTGCTGAGGCTGCAGATATCCTGTGCATACCTGCGGAGCACAGTTGGTCATATTTAAATTTAACCTTGTGAGCTTTGGCCTCTGCAAATCTTGCAATTAGAAAAATAGTAAAAAAAAAAATTTGTTGTTTAACTGTATTGTCAGCAACCAGCGTGAATGCTGCCTCCTCATTAACAACAGGTGCTCGTCATTAGCATCACGTGTGCTCATACAAGCAGCGTTACTCTCTATCTGCTCTTCGGGAGGGTAAGTCTCCCAGGTTGAAGTGACAAAGGTTGTTTTGAAAAAAAAATTCTGTGCACCACTTGGATAACTTTGTTTCATTTTGCTGCTATTCTACACGCTGTATGGTTTGTTTGCAATGTAACCAAAGCTATACGCATGTGCATGGCTCAGAGACAACATGGAAGAGTCCAATAGTCTGAGGAGAAGGGGGGAGGATGTTACATTCGTGATTTGATTTGCCGTTTATGCAAATACTGGTGTTTCTTTAGTTTGTCGGACATCATGTTAAATATGCTAAACATTTAAAAATATATCCAGTATATGGGGCTCCTAGTAGATGAGGGCTCTTAGCAGATCGGGGCCTAAGGCAGTCGCCTACCTTTGCCTAATGGTAAGTTCGCCTCTGCAGTGGAGCTGCTCAGTGGCCACAGGTCAGTCTGTGGTTGTACTGGGCAGCTTACAGGTACGAATGTGTAACTGTGTGACAGGGCATCCTTGAAAAAGATAGATTGCCTCTTGATGGAACTACCCTGTATAAATAAAGGTTAAATTTAAAAAAATGCCCCCTTTCTGATTTCTTATATTTTTGCATATTTTTCACACTTAAATGTTTCAGATCATCAAACATATTTTAATATTAGACAAAGATAACCCAAGTAAACACAAAATGCAGTTTTTAAATCATGATTTGGTTTATTAAGAGAAAAAAGCTATACAAACCTACCTGGTCCTATATGAAAAAGTAATCACCACCCTCATGAATTAACTGACTAACCAAACTTTTTGGAAAGCTGTGTTTAATTTCACACCCAGGTCTGAAATTGCTTAAATAGAACCTGTCTGATAAAGTGAAGTAGGCTAAGAGATCTTATAAAGTGACACATTCTAAAGAAATTCAAAAACAGATGAGAAACAAAAACCCAGAACAACATCAAAAGAACTGCAGGCATCACTTGCCTCAGTTTTGACACTGGTCTGTCACGAATCAAGCCGGTGTTTTCCTGTAGGCTCGGTTCTGACCGTTCTCTGTGGCTCAGGTATTGGGGTTTATTATGTATTGTGTTATCTTTTGAGTTCTTATTGTTTTTATGTCTGTGTTCTTTTTCTTTTCCATGCCTGTAGCCACCGCTCTGGCCGGCGGCTGTTAGGCAGCCTCTTTGACCCACATTCATGTGGGCGTTGTCTAACATTCGCCGGTCCCACCATGCCCCCTCTCTCTTTGACAGCCAGCTGATTCTACCTCGGTAATTGTCTTTCCTGCACCTCGCCCAGGTGTGCCCAATTTATGGTGCCAGCAGTGTTTGTACTTAGGCAGCCTTTGCCAGTCAAGCACTGCTGGACCATTGTGCTAACAGACAGTCGTTAATTGCAGTATGGCGGTCAAGTGTCATCGAGAGATTGTGTTTGCTTGTTGGAGAATTGGACTTCTGGGACAGTTCCTGCTTCGGAAGTAAACTGTTAGCATTTCTCCGTGCAGTTCTACTGCTACACTTAGGCTGCTGCCCAGTTTGTCCCTCTTTAGGCATTCGAGTCTCCTAGAGGACTCCCAGTTGTCCCGAGCTTATATGTGTTTTTGTATTATTTGTTTGTGGCCACGGTGCACAGTGGTTAGCCCGCTGCACGCTCGTCGCGTCAGACGTTTTGTGCACATAATTACCTTTTTGTCAGTCTTTATTTTTGAACTGTCTGCCTTTGTGTTTAATAAATGTGTTGTGGTGAATCCTGCACGTAAATCCCATTCTTCCTTCTCCTCCTCTGTGCTGCGTAAAAGCGTACAAGGAAGTTCATGACACTGGTTCATGATTCAACAATAAGAAAGAGACTGGGCAAAAATGGCATCCATGGGAGAGTTCCAAGGAGAAAACCACTGCTGCCCAAAAACAGCACAAAAGCTTATCTCACAATTGCCAAAAACTAACTTGATGATCCCCAAGACTTTGGGGAAAATATTCTGTGAACAAAGCTTGAACTTTTTGTAAGGTGTGTGTTTCATTACATCTGGTGTAAAACTAACAGCATTTCATAAAAAGAACATCATACCAACAGTGATCCATTAATGGGTTTATTTTTACGGGAATGATGCAATGAATGAACAGGGTTTTACTTTTCACTATAACTCCACAGAGAGACAGATGTGTCTACATCTGTCTACAGCCGCGCGTCCCCCGGTTTCCAGCCGGGCCAAGGCTCCCCGTACCGCGTTCCTACAGTCGGGGTTCTCGGGCTGCGAGCGCTCCAACTGCCACATGTCAGCTTCTGGGAGGATCTGCTGAGAGCTGACTCACTTTGTGGTGGGGGGTCAAAGGCAGATGGGACACCGCCCCTGTACCGGGTCTCCTCCTTCCCTCCGGCCCAGGAGATACTGGGACAGAGAGCCACAAACCTTGCCAGACCCCTGTACAAGAAGGGGGAGACACTTGGTTGGTCAAAGCAACATGGGAGGAAACCCTCCATCTCCCCACGGGCCAGGAGTGACTTTTGCACCACCATTAATAATCCTTTCATGAAAGTTTGCGCAGGCATCATCCTCTTTTGCAAAAGTTTCAAACCAATTCATGTCTGTGTGTTGCATCTGTGTATACTATGTTAAACCATTCGGCTGAGTTCTCAGCCCAGCATTATATCTTATCCTTTTGTTCTCTCTAAAATAACTAACTGGGCATCAACTGTGATTGATGTCTTCCTTATTATCAAACAGCATTACTATCGCATGCATTTTTGCTCACGCACACATCCTAAACCCGTCTTAAACAAGCTCTCATGATCAGAGTTCATTTTACAGTAGATAATGTGCCTCTGTGTATTAAAGGGATGGGCAGGAGCACTTTGGATTGGATTATCCAAAACACACCTCTGAATAATTAGATGAGCCTCTTTGCACCCGATGGAAAATTTGTTTCTGCACTGCTGTGATAAGGAAATGAACTTGGAAATGCCCATAAACATGTTATGAACTGATTATGGACTGTGTCGTTTTAATACGGCCCATAGTCTCTCCAGTGTGTCCTGGTTCTCCCCTGGGGTCTCCTCCCAGTGGGACGTACCTGAAACACCTCAAGTGGGAGGCATCCAGGAGGCATCCTGATCAAATGCTCAAACCACCTCAACTGGCTCCTTTGATGTGGAGGAGTA
The DNA here is from genome assembly GCA_020510985.1 of Pholidichthys leucotaenia. Taxonomy (NCBI): domain Eukaryota; kingdom Metazoa; phylum Chordata; class Actinopteri; order Cichliformes; family Pholidichthyidae; genus Pholidichthys; species Pholidichthys leucotaenia. Next base: position 292,501,767 of record CM035845.1, read on the forward strand.
GTGGTTCTACTCTGAGCCTCACCCAGATAACTGAGCTCCTCACATCTCTAAGGGTGAGTCCAGCAACCCTACAGAGAAAGCTCATTTCAGCCGCTTGTATCTGTAATCTCACTCTTTCGGTCATTACCCAAAGTTCATGACCATAGGTGAGGGTAGGAAGGTCGACTGAATGGTAAATTGGCAGCTTTGTTTAAAGCTCAGCTTCCTCTTCACCTCATCAGACTGGTACAATGTTTGCATCACAGCAGATGCTGCTCCAATTTGTTTATCAATCTTCCACTCCATTCTCCCCTCACTTGTGAAGAAGACCCTGAGATACTTGAACTCCTCCAATTGGGGCAGGACTTGTCTCCAAACCGGAGACGACAATCCCAGCAGCAGTAGTACAGCATTTAAAACTTAAGGTGTGCTACACATTGTTTTCAAATGCACAGAAGAGGCATGTTGTACATCAGAGGAATGACACTTTGTTGCTTTGTTGGAGGATTTGAACACAGGTGCCCAGCACGACAGACAACCGTCTTAAAGGGGACCTGTGGTGGTCGTCTAAACGCATTCAACTTGAAAACATTAGGCAAAGTATTGGTTATTTGGTTAAATAATTATTGCCAGCCACATACCACCAGAGAAATATGCAAATACGACCGCAGGCATGGCCAGCCAATGAAAACTATGCGCGCAGCCATGACACATGTGGATGTGACGTCACTACGTTGCTACTGAAAAGTCAATACTCCGCCTGTATGAGCGACTAGGGTGCTTTTGTGAGTGTTTTTATTCTATTATGGCTGAATTGTCGGACTCTGAGGAAGAATTTGTCCAACATGGCTACAGGTTTGAGCCAGAAAGGTCTTCTGAGGGTGAAAGTGATGAAGTGGTCCTCACACACAACGCAATTTCGTCTGAAAGGAAACGTCTGTGCCCTGTTCCGAGATTGCGCAACCACTTTTCCGCTATGATCTTCCGACAAGGTGAGCTGGGTTTGGGTACACAAAAGAAGTGTTTATCTTTGTTTTTTCGCTTATTATTGAGACATCCAAAGGCTTTATATTCTGCCATGTTGCGATATCCATATCGCATCGTATGTTTTTGTTGTTACAAGAGCGCCGAGTGTCTGCTGATCTGTATATACTTTTAGCGGCGAGGGAAGAGCCCAGCGCCGAATCATCTGCCGTCTGGCGGCCGTTACGACCTCAGATCAGACGAGACGACCCGCTGAATTTAAGCATTTATTTATTTATTTTCTACTCGTTTTAATTCTGCATTTAATATGAACCCTGAGTTTGAAATAAACGTTTGAATTTGAATTTGAATATGAATATCCCGAAAGCCACTGCTCATCTGGACACTCCAGGCTCAGCCAATATTGATCCAGATCGCGGTATCCACGACACTACGTCACAGGAAGCGTCCTGGCAGGCCATGTAGCCGCTAGTATGGCTGCGCCCATGTTTTGCTGACATAGCCGAACCAGCACATCAGCAATGGATTTATATCGCATTGCTTTGAACTTGAACTTGAACTTAAACTTGAACTAGAACGTGAGACAGGGGCTCAATATAATATCTTTTTTTTCACGACCACCACAGGTCCCCTTTAAGCCCTACACCACGATTGTTTTGGAGCACAAACTGACTTTTTCACACACTAACAAAATGTTCCATTGATAAGCCACAAAGACTGATAGACATCTCATACACATGATTTTTGGAATTGCATGAAAATTCGGTGTTTTGCTGAAGAATATTGTTGTTTGTGTTATGGTCTGGGGCATGATCTTAGGATCATGCCCACATTTTATGTTTATTTTTCGTCTCTGTCTGTGTGCTCTGTCTGTGCAGCCTCACCCATCCTGTGCTGTCTCCGTTGCTCTTGATTGTTCTCATCTGTCCTGTGTTGTCTTAATTGCCCCCCATTTATATAACCCTGTGTCAGTCTGTGTCAGGTGTGGCATCATTAATGTTAACATGGTTCCCTAGTCGTGTCTCCCCATGCCCTGTATCAAGTTCGTTTTAAGTTTATTTAGCTTCAGTGTTCTCAGCCCCTGTGCTGCTATTTGTTTTTGTCCCAGTGTTTCTGTTAATAAATCATTGTTTTGCACCGTAAGCCTGCCTGCACTCTGAGTCCTTTTCTTTTACCTACATCTACCAAGAGGCAGATTTCTGACAGAATGGCGCCACCTAAAAAGGACCCAGCGGGCAGGAGGTTGGCTACTGGGGGTCCCGACCTGGATGAACTCTGGGCGGTCCAGACGATCCAGAGCCTCATCTCGGACACCTGCACCCCCGGCACACCAGAGGATGCTTTGGGGTTCCTGGACGTAGGGGCTGGATTACTGGGAGCGTACCCCAGCCTGCAGAACTACCCCAAGCTGGCGAAGCTAGGGACCCTCGTCACCAGCCTCCACGGGGCATTTCAGGAGCTGGTGAGGATCTTTCCAGAGATGTTGGGGTCTGTGCCGAAGGTGCCGTGTTCCCTAACTTCAGCGCCCCCCTTCTCCTCACCATTCTCCAACTCCAGCCCCTTATCCACCTCCCAAGCAGCAGCCCGCCACACCACAAACTTCTTGGGAGATGTCCCCGCCGGAAGGGGAGGCACCGGGAGACACCGCTCCTCTCGACACGCCATCCCAGCCTGCCTCTCCCCAGCTCCACAGCCACGCCATGAGCTGGAGGAGAGCACTCCTTCTTGCTCCGCTTCAGCACCGTGGAGCTCAGCTCCCACAGCAGCTGCAGTGCCGGCTCCCACATCTTCTATGCTGGTGCCCTCGCCCACTGCAACTCCTCAGACTGCCTCATCTGCTGCCCTGCCAGCACCTATGGCCCCTACTCCTGGTCCATCTCCGTCAGTGACAGCAGAGCAGTGAACAGGCAAGTACATACTTGTTTCTCGTTACCACCTAATGAGATGTCTTGCCTTGTTTCAGGTGAGGGCCCTCAGCAGCAGCCCCCTTCTGCTCCTCAGCTGCTGTCAGCCCCTGCGCTGAAGGCTCCTCAGGTACTGTCTCCAGAGCAAAGAGCTTCTATGTTGTTATCTACAGAGCAAAAAAATTCTATGTAATCTTCTGTGCAAAAAGCTCTACTGTTGCCATCTGCTGAGCTCAAAGATTCTATGTTGCTGTCTCCTGAGCTAAAAGCTCCTTTGTGGTTTCCTGAATTTAAAGCTCCTTTGTTATCCCCAGTGTTAAAGGCCCCTATGTTATCTCCTGAGTTCAAAATTCCTATGTTGTTTTCTCCAGAGCAAAAAGCTCCCATGTCATCTCCTGAGTTTAAAAGTTCTAAGTTGTCATTATCTCCTGAAGTTAAAGACTCCAGGTTGTCATTATCTCCTCAATTAAAAGTGTCTGTGTTTTCTCCAGCGCAAGAGGCTCTTCCATTTTTTTCTCCAGAGCAAAAAATTCTCATGTTGTTTCCTCCAGAGCGAAAAGCTCCCATGTCATCTCCTGAGGTTAAAGGTTTTATGTTGTCATCTCCCGAGTTTAAAGTGTCTATATTGTCACCTCCTCAGTTTAAAGATTCTATGGTGTCACTTCCTGAGTTTAAAGGTTCCATGTTGTCACCTCCTGGGGTTAAAGGTCCCATGTTCTTCCGAGTTTTATGTTCCTATGATGTTATCTCCTGAGCAAAGAGCTTCCACATTAACTCCCATATTAAAAGCTCCTGAGCGCCACGCTCCCACAGCACTGTGTTCTTCTGTCAGGTGGTCCTTGATCTTTGGAAGGCCACCCGACGTGCCGTGTTTCTTCGTCTGGTGGCCCATGGACTTTGGTAGGCCACCAGATGTGCCATGTTTTTCCTGTTGGTGGTCGTAGGACTTTGGTAGACCACCTGATGAACATTTTTTCTTAGTTTATGTCCTTGTTTTGCCCTGCCATACCTATGCCCCCCCCCGCCCAATTGGGGTATTCTTTATTTTGTTCGGAGACTGTCTGGAATCCGCCCTTGAGGAAGGTGAGGGCTGTCACGGTCTGTGGCATAATCGTAGGATCACGCCCACATTTTGTGCTTATTTTTGCCTCTCTGTCTGTGTGCTCTGTCTGTGCAGCCCCACCCATCCTGTGATGTCTCCGTTGCCCTTGATTGTTCTCACCTGTCCTGTGATGTTCTAATTACCCCCCCCCCCCCGCCGCCCCCGGTCTATATATCCCGGTGTCAGTCTGTGTCAGGTGTGTCGTCATTAATGTTAACATGGTTCCCTGGTCGTGTCTCCCCATGTCCTGTACCACGTTGTTTGTAAGTTTATTTAGCCTCAGTGTTTTCGGCCCCCGTGCTGCTGTTTGTTTTTGCTCCCAGTGTTCCTGTTAATAAATCATTGTTTTGCACAGTAAACTTGCCTGCACTCTGAGTCCTCTCCATATCTACATCTGCCGAGAGGCAGATGTATGATAGTAAGGGGCAGATTTACTAAGGCAGTGCAAATTAGTGAGCATGCAAATTAGACAGAGCGCCTCAGGGAGTGGCCAATTTTTGCCAGTGATCTACTAACAACACGCAAAATTATGAACATAGACACAGTCACTTCATTTCAATAATGCCCACCCATCCACCAAGAGCACCACAAAATTGTGCACAGGCACACCTGAGGGAGAAGGTCATCAACACAGGCACAGCCAGTTCAGAGGAGCATAATATATAAAGCTTTTCTTTAAAAAGTTTTTGTTTAAGCACAAACCCCACTAAAATAGTTTCTTTTTGTTCATTAAATTTCAAAATTTAGATTTTCATTTAACATAAGCAGACTTTTTTGTTTAATTTGTATAAATGAAGCATTTGTATCTAATTTAATAAAGGACTACTCACGAATAAATTGATTATTTAACCAACGTGTTTATTTTAATAACACTAGAACCATCAAGATGGTCTGATGGAGACTCTGGGGTTTTATTATGTGAATAACTTTGTTTTAACAAAATCTGCAGGTCTCCCAGTTCACAACTTTTTATAAATGCCATTGAGTTACGGTGTTGCAATTTCGAGGGACGTTTCTGTCATGAGCTGAGCACTGGCGATTTTTGCCATACTCAGTCTCATGGCCTTTCTCCATATTTGTATATCTGTTGTATTTTGGGTTCTTGGTTCCTGTCATTTTAGCTGTATTTGGTTTTCGTATATCTGATATTGCTTCTTATTCTTCTTATCCCCCTGTTTATATCATCTTAGTTTTGCTACTCTCTTATTTTGTATTTGTTTGTATTTATCCCTCAGTCCTTACTTGTTGGCATTTAGTTCCTTATTATCGTACTGTTGTGTTCTCTCTCTGGAATGACAGCTGTCACTGGCACTTCCGGGTTTTTGCTCCGTTGTGGGCGGTGTCCCTGTCAGCTGTCAGTTCCGTCTTCTCCCCTCTCATTACACTTAGCTGACCCCATTTGGTAATCATTGTCATCTCCTGCCCGCTCATGTGAGCCACACCTGCAATCATTTGTGTTCATTGGTTTTATGTTCTTTTTAGGGTCATTATTCCTCTCCCTCGTTGTGGGAGTCTAAAAGTTCATTCCCCATCAGAACCCCTTCCTGTTCTGATGCCCAACTTGCCTACTCCTGTTTCACCTTGTTGTAAGTTTTTGTTCTGGTGCACTGTTTGAACTTGTGTTTTTCTTCATTAAATATCAAAACTAGCAGTTCAGCATCTGGGTCTCTCCTCTCTGTCCCTATGGGCAATTCATGAGTTGGTGGGTTTTTGTTTGCACTCACCTGTTTTTCCGGAGCGTAATCATGTCCCCAGTATGCCAGCCTTCGGCAAACAAAGGAAGATCGGCAGCTGGGTCTCCGAGCCAGGAGGAGGAATGGACCACCGAATTCATCCAGAGCTTTGTGGATGAAGCTCTCACCTCCCGTGGACCTAAGAAGACCTGGGAAAATGTAAATGGAGCAGAGGAGATAGTGAAGGCACATCCTGGCTTGAGGAGGTATCCCCAGTTTGCGGAACTGTTGTCCACGGTCTCCTCACTTCAGCAGTTGTTTCCCGGGCTGACAATGGGTCCACTTCCAGCGGGCCCAAAGCCGACGCGGAAGCGCACTCCGCGGCAGATGTTCTGCTCCTCCCCCTGTTCGCCCGTTCCTGCTCCCGCTCTGCTGGCTCCAGGTCGCTGCCATCCTGTGTTGGCCGCCAGAGGAATGCCTCCATCTCCCTATTAGCAGCCCTTTCTTCACTGAGGTCGAAGTCTCCCGCAGCAGTCCCCTCTTCTTGTTTCTCTTCTCTGGCTTCCCTGTCAACCTTCTCCTCCGCCGCTGCTGCTTCTCCCTTCTCCTCAGCGATTCCTCCCACTGCTGAGGGGGTGGCCACTTCTCCCACGGCTCCGCCTGTCTCCGTGTTGGCAGGGGCGGCTCCTCCACGATCCACTGAGTGGCCCATGACTACCGTAGCCACGGAGAGGGGTGACTCTAGACCAGCTGCAGAAGGAAACATCATACCCTGGGAACACAGGCAAGTGGTGTTTCATTCTCAATCACTAACATATGAACTACCTTGCCTGATTCCTGGTGGTGAGGCTCAGTCTTTGCAGTCCATTGAGTCCTCACCACCTGCTGCAGCCATTAATTTTTCACCTGCCCTCTCCATGTCTCCTCCTATTTTCCCCGAATGTCCACCGACTACTGGGTTGAGCTGCCGGACGACGGAGGAGCCTGCGGCCTTGGAGAATCTGGTTCCAGCCCCGCAGCCATGAGCTGGACAGAGGGAGAGCGCTGCCTGCAATCCAGAGCCTGCGCTGACGATCGAGCATCCCCGGGCTTCAGCTGAGCAGAATCCAGCACCAGCAGGAAACCGATCCCTTGTATCCACGCCAGACGAGCTACCTGCATGGGTTGCTTCACTGGGGGGTCCTGGACTGCACCTACCACCATGCCTGCTGCAGGGGCCACCGCAGCATAGATGAAGCTGGACCTCTAGAGGACCGGGCCCGAGATGTCATCGCCTGGATCGATGGAGTCCTGGATGGCGGTGGAACTAGAGCTCAGGCAAGTGCTCTTCTTTGTATTCTCTGTCTCAGTTTTGGAGAGATCTTGCCTGGCTCTTGATGGGGAGAGCCAAGTGCAGTCATCAGCTGCACCTATGCTCACCTTGCCGGGATCCACTGCTGCCGGTGACCCTGACCCTATGTCTCTGTTCTCCGTGTCTGAGCCTTTCTCCAGGGTGACTGAGGTTTGTCCACTTCGCTAGAGGCCTCTGTGGGTTCATTCTCGCTACCAGAGATCCTCATGGGTCCAGTTCCTCCTGCCGAGGTCGTCGCGGGTGCTCTGTCCCAGCCCGGGACCTCTATGGGTGCTGCTCCCCCTCCAGTTAAGGTCTTCGCGAGTGCTCTGTCCCACCCTGGGACCTCCATGGGTGCAGCTCCCCCTCTGGTTGAGGTCTTCACTGGTGCTCCATCCCAGCCCAGGGCCTCGGAGGGTGCTGCTTCCCCGTCAGCTGAGGTCATCACAGGTGCTCCATCCCAGCCCGGGACCTCCGTGGGTGCAGCTCCTCCTCAGTCTGAGTCTCTATGGGTGCTATGTCCCAGTTGGGGATTGTCGTGGGTGCTGCACCCTAGCCTTAATCCAATGTGAGTGCTGTGCTTCAGCTTGGGATCGCTGTGGGCATTACGCTTCAGCCCAGGGGCCACCATGGGTGCAGCTCTGGCTCAGTCCGGGTCCACCGTGGGTGCAGCTCTGGCTCAGTCCAGGTCCACCGTGGGTGCAGCTCTGGCTCAGTCCAGGTCCACCGTGGGTGCAGCTCTGGCCAAGTCCGGGCCCACCGTGGGTGCAGCTCTGGCCCAGTCCGGGTCCATCATGGGTGCAGCTCAGGCCCAGTCTGGGCACACCGCAGGTACAGCCTTGCTCCAGCCCGGAGCCTCCGCGGGTGCTGCTGTGTCCCAGTCTGGGACCACCGAAGGTGCTGCAGGGCAGTCCGGGGGTGTCGGGGTTCCCTCTCCTCTGCCAGACACCGTCGTGGTCCCCTCTGCTCCGTCAGATGCCATCGTAGTCCCCTCTCCTCCGCCTGAGGCCGTCATGGTCCCCTCTCCTCCACCCAAGGTCGTCGTGGTCTCCTCTCCTCTGCCCAAGGCCGTCGTGGTTCCCCCTCCTCTGCCCGAGGCTGTTGTGGTTCCCTCTCCTCCGCTTGAGGTCATCGTGGTTCTCCCTCCTCTACTTGATGTCGACATGGTTTCCCCTATTCCTTCATCCTCCTCATCGCCGGTTGTCCCTGTTGGGCAACCACCCCCTGGACCACCTTTTCTGTTTCGGAGGTTAAAGAACTCTGGCAGACCACCTGACAGACTGTGCCGCTGGGTTGGGTGGTCCACATTCTCCGGTAGGCCACCCAAGTCTTTCCATCACGCCATCTGCCAGGTCTGGGACTTTAGCCAACCACCTGAACTGTCCAGCTGTCTGGTTCAGGGGGCCTAGGCACTTGGTTCTGTGTGGGCATGGGTCCTGAGCTGGGTTTTTTTGTTTTGTGTTTGCGTTCTCTCTCCGGAATGACAGCTGTCAGTGGCACTTCCGGGTTTTTGCTCCGTTGTGGGCGGTGTCACTGTCAGCTGTCAGTCCCGTCTTCTCCCCTCTCATTACACTTAGCTGACCCCAGTTGGTAATCATTGTCATCTCCTGCCCGCTCATGTGATCCACACCTGCAATCATTTGTGTTCATTGGTTTAATGATCTATTTAAGGTCGTTATTCCGCTCCCTCATTGCCGGAGTCTAAAAGTTCATCCATCCATCCATCTTTTACCATTTTTCCGGAGGTCTGGGTCGCGGAGGCAACAGTTCAAGCAGAGAAGCCCAGACTTCCCTCTCCCCAGCCACCTGCTCCAGCTCTTCAGAGGATACCAAGGCATTCCCAGACCAGCTGGGAGACATAGTCTCTCCAGCGAGTCCTGGGTCTGCCCCGGGGTCTCCTCCCAGTGGGAAGTGCCCGAAACACCTCAAGTGGGAGGCATCCAGGAGGCATCCTAATCAGATGATTTACAGTTTACCCTTGGCCGGGGGATTGTGGTGATCGTGGGATCGTGGGTTCGATCCCAGCCCCCGACCAACAGTGATCTGTGTGGAGTTTGCATGTTCTCCCCGTGTTGCGTGGGTTTACTCCGGGATTTCTCCGGTTTCCTCCCACATGCCAAAAACATGCATGTTAGGTTAATTGGCTGTTCTAAATTGTCCCTAGATATCTGTTTCCTATAGGCCCTTAGAATAGAGGGTTAGTATTAGTGAAAGCGCTTTGAGTGGTCTTTGTGACTAGAAAAGCGCTATATAAGTGCAGGTTAGTTAGTTAGTAGTTAGATGCCCATACCACCTCAACTGACTCTTTCAATGTGAAGGAGCAGCAGTTCTACTCTGAGCCTTTCCCGGATGACTGAGCTCCTCACCCGATCTCTGAGGGTTAGTCCAGCAATCCTACGGAGAAAGCTCATTTCAGCCGCTTGTATCCGCGGTCTCGTTCTTTCGGTCATTACCCAAAGCTTGTGACCATAGGTGAGAGTAGGAATGTAGATTGACTGGTAAATCGACAACTTTGCCTTAGAACTAAGCTCCCTCTTCACCACAACAGACCGGTACAACGTCCGCATCACTGCAGATGCAGATGTGGGGCTAAAAGTTCATTCCCCGTCAAAACCCCTTCCTGTTCTGATGCTCAACTTGCCTACTCCTGTTTCACCTTATTGTAAGTTTTTGTTCTGGTGCACTGTTTGAGCTTGTGTTTTTCTTCATTAAATATCACAACTAGCAGTTCACATCTGGGTCTCTCCTCTCTGCCCCTAGGGGCAATTCATGAGTTGGTGGGTTCATGACAGTTTCTATGGATCCGTGCGCTCTTTTTGTTAATAATCTCATTGTTGTTTTCCTCCTATATTGTGTATCCTGAACTGGGAGAGAGAAATAGAGAGAAGAGGGAATTGAATTACCGTTTTATGTACAGCAAAAAGAAATACTGTAAATATAGAAATATGGATAGAGAAAAAAAATGAAGAAAATTGGCAATGTGGAAGATTTTGCTTCAAGAGCAAGGGAGAGCTGATAGGGCAACTCCAGATCCGAGTCTAACCTCCGCAGAAATTAAAAAAGAGTCATTATTGGCTGACACCATCTGTATGTCCATTGCAGGTATAAGGGCTCCTATTGTATCCTATTTTATGGATACAAATTCATGTAGTAAGCAATATACCGTATAAACAATTTAAAAAAAAAACTGCTGGCTGATGTCCAGTTCAGCATAACACCGGTCTCTGTGAGACCGTTAATATTCAAATAATCTGTTCTTCCGTCATGCCAAATAAAGTCACGGGCAGAGAGAAGCTTCTGCCATGCGCCCTCACTTCTCGTCGGAGTCTCCTCCTGGCACCAGTGATCGCTATCATGTCAGGTGCAGATGAATTAAGACCAGCTTTTTTGGGGCGTTAAATAGTGGCACATTTAGCAGGACACTGACAGCTGCAAACCTTAATAAATCACCTTGCGCCAGTCATTTAAATGCTCCCCTCCCTCAAATTTGCGCGTTGACATGACAACTCCCACAAATACATATGCGATGAGGCCAAGCGCAAAATTAACATAGTCCACGCCTTTCCACTGCAAATTTTGCCCTGCACCCTTTAGTAAATCTCAACAGTAGCTTTTTTAATGCCAAAACAGGGTTTTTGCGATAGCATAGCGCATTAGTAACTCTGCCACAAAGTGTGAAGTTTCATCAAGATTGGATCGCTACATTAGAAGATACATCAGTAAATACACATTAAGAAACTGTACAACTTCACTGGCCTATAAAATCAAAACAAATTGACATTTTTGATGATTTTAACAACTTTTCATTATCAATATCTGGAGATGATCTCTTCTTAATTTCAAGCAATTTGGATGAACGGCCTTGGAGGAGTTCATTTTGTCTTCACTTGTACTTTTCTGAAAATATGGTATATAAACTTCATTTTTAGAACATAAAACCAATGGAGAAAAGTTGCAGAAAATTTCAGAGATTAAAATGAAAGAATTTTGAGTCTCAGCCCAGCCGTTCTCGAGATATGTGCTAAAACATAAAACTGTTTATTATAGCGCCGCCCGTGGACACAGTGCCTTGATTTTTGGTCTCTGAGTAGTGGGGGAATTTCTGATCAGACTGTAAAATTTCATATTTCTACATTTTACAGTTTTTGCTCCATACACACTTTAGCAGAGAAAAATAAGAAGAATCAGAAGAAGAAGAAAATTGGAACAATTACAACAGATTTCTCAAACCACAGCTGATTAGAGCCCTAAATATACCCATTTAGATCCATCTTATATAGTAGAACATTCCACTACTTTGAGGAACACTAGTGTGCACTACATAGTATCCAAGAATCTTTATTTATCTTTATTAACTGTATTTCAGTTAAGCTATGGGTTAGTTAGATGTTAAATGACAATGGCTTTCTTTTCTTCCAAAAATGTGATAATGAGCCCAAACTTTTGACCTGGAGTGGAAATCCTCAGTTATTTATTTGCAAGAGAGTGTTTGCCATCTTTCATAATTTTTTTTTACTTGTTTCCACAGAGATCAAAGCAGCGTCTGTCCAAAGAGCTGTCAGACTGTGTTGTTTACTGTAAGAGTGTTCACTTCAGCAGCTTCAAACACTCCCGCATCCACTCCAAGTTCTACGAGGTCGCGTCATTTACAGAGTCCAAAGCCCGGAAACACCTTCGAGAAGCTGGTCTGTGTGTCACATCTGTGAATTGCACAAGCTTTCTGAGTTTGTTTTAAACAATATATATGAGAAGGTACAGTAACACTGTATTTATCATGAATCTGACATCTCCATTTTAGGGGCTGAGTTTGTGCATCATAACACACGGCATCTCACCAGAGTTTATCCCACTGGCTTCCGAACTGACTCATCTAATTTTAACCCTCAGGAAATGTGGAATGCTGGGTGCCAAATCGGTAATTTCATTTTACCTTATTTAAAATACGTATTACTCCTCATTGATAATTTCCGCTATTAATTCTGGTTTTATTATTGAAGTTGCACAGAGATACAGTTCTAAATAATGATATATTTGACAGAATAGAACTGTTAGAGTTGAATCTCCGTGGTCATTATATTCATTTTGAAGTCATGTAAAACAAAATAAGAAGCAGATATCATCACATTTTGTTTTTGTTAACCTTTATTTATACAGGGGTGGTCCATTGAGAGGCAAACTCTCTTTTTCAAAGTTGTCCTGTTCACATTCACACAGTCAGACCTGGAATCAACCCAGTACAACCACAGCCTGACCTGTGGCCACTGAGCAGCTCCACTGGAGCAGTTGGGGTTAAGGGCCTTGCTCAGGGGCACCACAGTGGGGTTAATGAGGGTGGGGTAAACACTGGTTTGTCATCCGTCCCACCCAGATCTGATCCTGCTGGTCCAGGGATTGAACCAGGGACCCTCCAACCACAAGTCCACATTCCTAACCATTAGGCCAGCACTGCCCTATATTACACAAGGGAATGCAGTGTCAGTTAATATAAAACTGCAGTAATTAATCGTAGGCCCAGGTATATATTCATGATAACGTATGACCTCAAGTCTAACACTGCTTTTATACAATAGTTCCACAAGGAGAGTTTATTAAATGACAGCAATAGAGGACAAAATGTTGTGATTGTTTGACCAGTTATTTTGCTCCACCAAGAAAAATAGTCTCTTCTGAACGAACTGTTGCTAAGCACCTTAGTGACATGTAGTGGAGGGCATTTGACGTATCACACACGCAGTTACTACAGTGGATATAAAAAGTCTACACAACCCTGTTCAAATGCCAGGTTTTTGTGATGTAAAAAAATGAGACCAAGATAAATCATTTCAAAACCTTTTCCACCATTAATGTGACCTAAAACTTGTACAACCCAATTGAAAAACAAACTGAAATCTTTTAAGGGGGAAAATAATAAAAAAAACAACTTACAATAACCTGGCTGCATAAATATGCACACCCTTTTATAACTGGGAATGTGGCTGTGTTCAGAATTAACCAATCACATTCAAACTCAAGTTAAATGGGAGTCAGCACACACCTGCCACCATTTAAAGTGCCTCTAATTAACCCCAAATAAAGTTCAGCTGTTCTAGTAGGCTTTTCCTGACATTTTTGTAGTCACATCTTATAGCACAAGCCATGGTCTGCAAAGAGCTTCCAAAACATCAGAGGGATCTCATTGTTCAAAGGTATCAGTCAGTTTTTATTATTGCTATGTACAAATTGTATTCAACTTTTAGGTAATATTGTTTCAAGCATTATTTATTGTTGTAATTATGAGAATGTTAAATACATGAGTGAACTGTGAGTGTGATAGTTTGTTTTTAGGGAGCAGTATCTCAAGTTCGTTGCATTGTTTATTAGCAATGGAATGACAATAAAGGCACTTTGACTTTGAGTTTGACTTTGAGAAGCGTACAAAAGAATTTCCAAGGCATTCAATATACCATGGAACACAGTGTAGACAGTCATCATCAAATGAAGAAAATATGGCACAACAGTGACATTACCAAGAACTGGACGTCCCTCCAAAATTGATGAAAAGACAAGAAGAAAACTGGTCAGGGAGGCTGCCAAGAGGCCAACAGTAATATTGAAGGAGCTGCAGGAATTTCTGGCAAGTATTGGCTGTTTAGTACATGTGACAATAATCTCCCATCTTCTTCATGTGTTTGGGCTATGGGGTAGGGTGGCAAGAAGAAAGCCTTATCTTACAAAGAAAAACATCCAAGCCCGGCTATATTTTGCAAAAACACATTTGAAATCTCCCAAACACGTGGGAAAATGTGTGACGGTCCGATGAAACCAAGGTTGAACTTTTTGGCCATAATTTCAAAAGGTATATTTGGCACAAACACAACACTGCTCATTAGCAAAAGGACACCATACCTACAGTGAAGCATGGTGGTGGCAGCATCATGCTTTGGGGTTGTTTTTCTTCAGCTGGAATTGGTGCCTTAGTCAAGGTGGAAGGAATTATGAACAATTCCAAATACCAGTCAGTGTTGGCACAAAACCTTCAGGCTTCTGCTAGAAAGCTGAAGATGAAGAGGAACTTCATCTTTCAGCACAACAATGGCCCAAAGAACCAGAAGAAGAATAAGATTTTGGAATGGCCCAGCCACAGTCCAGACCTGAATCCAATGGAACATCTGTGGGGTGATCTGAAGAGGGCTGTGCACAGGAGATGCCCTCACAATCTGACAGATTTGGAGCATTTTTGCAAAGAAGAGTGGCCAAATATTGCCAGATCAAGATGTGCCATGCTGATAGACTCCTACCCAAAAAGACTAAGTGCTATAATAAAAGCCAAAGGTGCTGCTACAAAGTATTAGTTTAAAGGTGTGTATATTTATGTCAGCAGGTTATTGTAAGTTTTTTATTTTTCATTTTTCCTCTTAAAAGATTTCAGTTTGTTTTTCAATTAGGTTGTACTGATTATAATTTTGAAATGATTTATCTTGATCTAATTTTTTTTTACATCACAAAAACCTGGCATTTGAACAGGGGTGTGTACACTTTTTATATCCGCTGTATATTCATTGATACCATATGACCTCGAGAATAATGTTGTTTTTTACAACAGTTCCGCAAGCACAATTTATTAAATGGCAGCAGGGCTGGGCAATACACTGAATATATTCATTATATCAATACATTCTATTACGCGCGATACATAAAATGTCTTTATTGTCTGCTGCATTGTTGCAGCAGTGTAAGCTATCAGCTTCACTCTCATCTCCTCTCTCACACAGCTGCACTCAACCCCCCCCCCCCCCCCCCCCAAAAAAAAACACCTTCCCACGCCATGTTTCATTTCACGGTTGTTGCCAGGTCTGTTTTTTCCCTGCAATTTTTTTCTTTAGAAACTGCTTCTTTTGAGCCTGTTTTTGAGGAGCAGAGACGCTTGTTTTTTATGCACAATCTAGCAACACTGGCAGAGTATGGGGAAAGGAGGAAAAAAATGAAATGACACACACACATACCAGCTGCAGTGGAAGCAGACATGAAGGAAAGGCAAAAAAAGCACCAGCTCCATTCTCTAGCAGTGGTTTGGACTTCAGACTGTAGAAACTGAACAAAATACAGTTTTGTGGAAATTATATTGTACTACCACTAATTTGTTTCACCACTTGAGATGTCATCCACTATAATATGAAGAATGCATTAAAATCCGCTCTCAACAGCCCAGGTAACCCCTACAAAAAGATGATGATAATAATAATAATAGTAATATAATAAAGGAACCAGCCCTAAGAAAATGACTATATGGCTTCTTCATTTGTAAAATTTATCCCATACAACAAAAGTGCAAAATGGAAAGAGATCACAACTGCAGTCACAAATTATGCTGTAAAAGACATGGCCCTTATTGTTAAAAACATGACCAAACAGAAAAAGTGGACTTTAATTTATATGGTTTTAAAATATCTTTCTCTAGAATTCTTGCTTAATGCACTTTTTATTGTGCTGAGTCTTTTTGTTTTGTTTTGTTTTTAATGGTTTTATTACAGGCCAGAATAGGAAGCCCTACCATTATTTATTCTGACTTGTTGTAAATTTATGAGTGGGCTTGTCTGACTGGTTCAATAAAGTTTGCTAAATTTAACTTGATTTTACCCCCCTCCCCCTCACTTGTATGCAATTTTAAAAAATGCAGTACATGGGTCTGTTTCTTTTATCATGCCGGTGTCATTTTATGCAAAGGTTTTACATTTACATTTATACAGTGATTCAGAGGAGATCTCAAGCTATCGTGATATATATTGTGTATCGCGATAAAACCCTAAATGTATCACAATACAAGTTAAAAGCCATATTGCCCAGCCCTAAATGACAGCAATACTGGACAAAATATTATGATTTGTTTGTTTAACCAGTTATTTTGCGCAGCTGAGAAAAAA
Source organism: Pholidichthys leucotaenia (assembly GCA_020510985.1). Classification (NCBI taxonomy): domain Eukaryota; kingdom Metazoa; phylum Chordata; class Actinopteri; order Cichliformes; family Pholidichthyidae; genus Pholidichthys; species Pholidichthys leucotaenia. The sequence continues at coordinate 292,517,639 of CM035845.1, forward strand.
ATATTCCTTGCTAAATGTAGCCAGTAACTGTTGCTAAACATCTCAATCAAAATGAAGACATCTATTGTCATTTCACACATGTAAAAATATTAAATATTGTCAAGTGCAAAAGTCAATGTTTATAACACATGCCGGTCACCTGTTGAGTCGGTACCGCAGAAGGTCCGAGATCGAAAAGTGGCAAATGCCGGTGGCTAGTTAGCATGCTAGTGATTTGGCTTCCTTGTTCACTTTTTCTTGCCACTTCCCGATGAAATAGTCTATCACCACAAAGGTATTGTGGTTTGTTAATCGAGACAATAAATCCAACTCTAGCACTGCCTATTTTTTTAAACAGATGTGAAATAGATTATCAATGTTTATACAAGGACTGACTTTGCAAACTCAATAAAGTTTTTTTTCAAAAGGGTGGGACTTCTGGGTCACAGATGAATAATTCTCTTCAAACAGCGCCTCACTGTGGAAATTAAGGTATCCAACACAGTACTGCAATTCTCAAGTCTGCAGACTTGACAGTAAATTACTGTTAGTAATTAATGGTTACTAGAACACCTTTGAAGTGGAGTGATACATATCCAATGAAACATTGGAGTGCAATTCTCGTGGAATATTGTAACTCCTGGAATCCCTATTGTCCCATCAAATTTTATAATAACTTTATAAAATGAGATAAACACCTTATACTTGCAGTATAAGGTCACATCAGTCTATCTCAGATGTCTTACACCACACAAACTTTAGTGATCTCATGAGAATCAGTTCTCTCCTTTTCTTTTATCTTCATCTGTTAAACAGTACAAAGGAAAGCAAAACATGGGTTATTAAATAGGTGACAAGGAACCAAGGATTTTCAGAACAGCTTCATAAGAGTTTCCTCAATACAGAATATTGTGACACAAAATTGATCTAACAATACTAACAACTTTTCATTGTTGGTCAGTTGCATTAAACTTCCAGACCGCAGGGGAAGGGATGGATATGAATGATGGATTGTTCAGTCAGAATGGTGGCTGTGGCTATGTCCTAAAGCCAAAGTTCATGAGACAGACTGAGAAACGTTTTGATCCTGAGACACCTCAAATTCGTGATGACTACCAACCCACTGTCCTCACTATACAGGTAGGGCACAGAACATTTTTAACATTCTTTCCCAAGGTTGTTTAATGAATGTTTAATTTGAGTGTTGACTATGTATTGAAGGTCATCAGTGGCCAGCAGCTACCCAAAGTCAACATCAAAGAGGATTCCATAGTGGATCCTCTGGTCCGAGTGGAGATCCATGGAGTCCCTATCGACCAGGCCAAACAAGAGACCAGATACATCGAAAACAATGGTAGATAAGTTTATCTCTGCTTTATTAAACACTACTTGTATTTGATTGCTGTGAGCATGTTTCTCTTTTCCAGGCTTCAACCCAGTGTGGTACGACACTCTACGCTTCACCATCCACACTCCTGAGCTGGCCCTGGTGCGCTTTGTGGTGGAAGACTATGATAAGACATCCAAGAATGACTTTGTTGGCCAATACACAATCCCTCTGAACTGCATGCAGCAAGGTAGCATTAATAAAAATCATTCAAAATTTCTTTATCAAGTTAGCAAACACCCAATGGAAGCTGTACTGTTCATTGTAGTGAAGAGAGAACTAAGCTTCAAAGCAATACTGTTGAATGACCAGTCACTCTACATTTCTACCTTCACCCACAGTATAGCCAGAATCTTTGGGCAGTGACCAAGATAATAGACTTGCTTTCCATCCAACCATAGTGAAAGGGTGAGGAGCTCAGTCAGTTGGCAGAGGGTTAGAATAGAGCCACAGCTCCAAATCCAAGAGGACACATGGGCAGACTCATGACACACTGGAGAGATCATGTCTCTTGGTTGGCTTGGGAGCACAATGGGGTCCTTCTAGAAGAGTAGGAGTGCTGGCTGGGGAGAAAGTTGTCTTGGCATCTTTGTGCCAAACTCCCAACCCAATTTAGAGCCCTCAATAAGTGTTACAGACTGAAAGGATGGATGATAAAACTCTGGTTTAATTCAAGCTCTTGGTGCCAATTCTGAGTGTATTTGATTCAAAGATGTTCCATCATAAACTGCATTATATTAGGGAGATCAAAAAATCAAACACCTTAATGCAGTCATTTTATCAAGGCTGACACATCATGCAAATATTTTTGTGAACATTCTTCACCACTATGGTTTTGTTCTGTGTTCACAGGTTATCGTCACATTCACCTGTTGTCCAAAGATGGTACCAGCATTCCTCCTTCCTCCTTATTTGTTCATATCAAGATCACAGAGCACATATAAAAACTTCTGCACTATTCTGCCATACCAATCCACAAATCCCGCCCTGCCACATTCACCTGTTGCCCAAAGATGATACCAGCATTCCTCTTTCTTCCTTATTTGCTCATATTAGGATTGCAGAGCGAGAATAATAAAAACTTAAGCAATATTCTACTGTACCAGTCCACAAATCTGCCCCTGACTTCTTCTTTTAAAACATAACTGTTCCTTGACATGAATCTGTACGAGGCCAAATGTTTACTGATCATTGGGCAGTAGGTGTTTGTGTGAGCCGAAAGCTTAATTTCACTGCAGTGTGTGTACCAGTATGATGTGTTCATTTTGTTGAGTGAGAAGAAAGTGCCACCCTACGTCAGGATGTCTGTCAGTATTTTCTTTAACAAGCAGCATGTATCATGGATACAAATGTAACCCTGCCCAAATCATATATATTTTTAAGAATGTAGGATTTACAGCCTTGCTTGCTTTAAAGGGGTGCAACCACCAGCCATCCAGCGAGCACATGACCTGGTTTACCTTGACACATCTAACAGACTACTACAAAGGAATTTCTGCTCAGATTGATCACATAAAGGAGAGCATCACAGCTCAATTCAGGTTTTCCAGAGCTGGTGACTCTATGATGAAAGCCCTTCAAAACACAACCCGATCTCACTAAAACTTGTACCACATGCATGTTTTCCACCCCCTCAAAAAATGTGCATTTGCACACAAAACAAAGAAAAGATAAGAGGCTTTATTGTCATTGTGCAAAGTACAACGAAACTTATGTGGTAGTTCCAGCAATCAGCACAGCAGAGTAATAAAAAAGAAAATAAAACAACTTAGATATATACATATATGCACATTTTGCAGTGCAAAATTATGGCACATGTAAACAGGAAAACAAAAAAACAAAAAATGTACCTCAGCTACAGAGTAGATATGGAGTAATGCCTTTACTCATAGTGCATGTGCAAATTCAACTGCCCATTGTCATTCTGCGCATGTAAAAAAGAATGCACCGTACTCACTGCACATGAGCAAAACAACATCCATCCATCCATCCATCTTCTACCGCTTTTCCAGAGGTCCGGGTCGCAGAGGCAGCAGTTCAAGCAGAGAAGCCCAGACTTCCCTCTCCCCAGCCACCTGCTCCAGCTCTTCAGAGAGGATACCAAGGCGTTCCCAGACCAGCTGGGAGACATAGTCTCTCCAGCGAGCTCTGGGTCTACCTCAGGGTCTCCTCCCAGTGGGATGTGCCCGAAACACCTCAAGTGGGAGGCGTCCAGGAGGCATCCTGATCAGATGCCCATACCACCTCAACTGGCTCCTTTAAATGTGGAGAAGCAGCGGTTCTACTCTGAGCCTCTCTCAGATGACTGAGCTCCTCACCCCATCTCTAAGGGTGAGTCCAGCAATCCTATGAAGGAAGCTCATTTCAACCGCTTGTATCCACGATCTCATTCTTTTGGTCATTACCCAAAGCTCATGACCATAGGTGAGGGTAGGGACATAGATTGACCGGTAAATCGACAGCTTTGCCTGAGAGCTTAGCTCCCTCTTCACCACAACAGACTGGTACAATGTCCGCATCACTGCAGATGCTGCTCCGATGTGTCTGTCAATCTCTCGCTCCATTCTCCCCTCACTCGTGAATAAGACCCTGAGATACTTTAACTCCTCCATTTGGCGCAGGAGCCTGTCCCCAACCCCGGAGAGGACAATCCACCTTTTTCCGGCTGAGGACCATGGACTCAGACTTGGAGGTGCTGATTCTCATCTCAGCCGCTTCACACTCAGCGGCAAACCGTCCTAGTAAGACCTGTAGGTCATTGCTGGATGAAGCCAACAGGACAGCATCATCTGCAAACAACAGAGATGAGAGCCTGTGGTCACCAAGCATGACACCCTCTGTTCCCTGGCTGTGCCTAGAAATCCTGTCCATAAAAAATATGAACAGGATTGGTGACAAAGGGCAGCCCTAGTGGAGTCCAACTCTCACTGGGATTGAGTCCGACCGAGTGTTGGCAATAGGAACCAAACTCACAACGGCCGTATAGAGACTGGATAACTCATAATAACAAGACCGATTCCCTATACTCCCGAAGCACCCCCCACAAAAAACCAATAGGGACGCAGTCGAATGCCTTCTCCAAGTCCACAAAACACATATAAACTGGTTGGACAAACTCCCAAGAACCCTCGAGGATTCTTGAGATGATAAAGAGTTGGTTTGATGTGCCACGGCCAGGATGAAAACCACATTGCTCCTCCTGAATCCGAGGTTCGACCAACGGCTGGACTCTCCTCTCCAGTACATTGGCATAGACCTTCCCAGGAAGGCTGAGGAGTGTGATCCCTCTAAAGTTGGCGCACACCCTCCGGTCCCCCTTTTTAAAGACAGGAACCACTACCCTGGTTTGCCATGCCAAAGGCACTGTCCCCAACCTCCACGCAGTGTTGCAGGGGCGTGTCAACCATGACAACCCTACAACATCCAGGGCCTTGAGGTACTCAGGGTGGATCTCGTCCACCCCTGACGCCCGGCCACCAAAGAGATTTTTAACCACCTTGGCAACCTCAGCCCCTGTGATGGGCGAGTCGTCCCCCTTGTCCACAAGCCCTGCTTCCTCTGTGGAAGGCGTGTCAGTGGGATTGAGGAGATCCTCAAAGTATTCCTTCCACCTCCCGACAATATCCCCAGTTGAAGTCAGCAGCGCCCCATCCGCACCATACACAGTGTGGACAGGGAGCTGCTTCCCCCTCCTGAGCCGCCGGACAGTTTGCCAGAATCTCTTCGACGCCAACCGAAAGTCTTGTTCCATGGCATCACCGAGCTCCCCCCACACCCAAGTTTTTCCTTCAGCAACCGCCCAAGCAACACTCCACTTGGCCTGCCGGTACACCTCAGCTGCTTCAGGAGTCTCACAAGCCAACCAAACTTGATAGGACTCCTCCTTCAGCTTAATGGCCCCCCCTCACCACTGGTGTCCACCACTTGGTTCGGGGGTTGCCACCACGAGATGCACTGACGACCTTGTAACCGCAGCTCTGGGCAGCCGCTTCAACAATGGAGGTGGTGAACATGGCCCATTCAGACTCCATGTCTCCAGACTCCCTTGGAATGTGGTTGAAATTCTTCCGGAGGTGGGAGCTGAAAACCTCCTGGACAGGGGCTTCAGCCAGACGCTCCCAGCCTTGTTATTAAAACGGATGTTGTTTTAATAACAACATCCGTTTTAATAACAAGGCTTCAACACTCATTCAGTTGGTGGGTGGGAGATGGTGGCTGGTTAGTTACCTTCATCTCCTCTAATGGTTTGGGTTAAGAAAAGTGTTTGGGTTAGGCATCACCTCTAATGGTTAAGGAGAAAAAAGAGAGAGAAAGAGAAAGTGGCAGACAAATGTTACAGTGCGAGCAGACACGTTTCTTAAAGGCACAAATGCCACATATCTGTGCACGTGAAAAATGTTTTATATCAAGGCTCAGAGCTGATCCCTAATGTAATCCCACCCCCATCTTGAATCCATCTGTCACTCATATAGCACACCTCACCACCATATCACTGTCCTCCTACATGTCCTGCACTACCCTCACATACAGTACTTCTGCCACTCCTGACTTTCACACAGTACCACATGTCCTCTCTTGGCACCCTATCATATGCTTTCTCTAGATCCACAAAGACACAGTGCAACTCCTTCTGACCTTCTCTACACTTCTCTATCAACACTCTTAGAGCAAACATTGCATCTGTTATACTCTTTCTTGGTATTAAACCGTACTGCTGCTCACTGATTGTCACCTCTTCTCTTAACCTGGCTTCAACAACTCTTTCCCATACATATCTTCACAGTGTGGCTGATCAATTTGATGCTTCTGTAGTGACTACAGCTCTGAGCATCACCCTTGTTCTTGAAAACTGGTACCAAAACACTTCTCCTCCACTCCTGAGGTATCCTCTCACTCTCCAAGATTGTGTTAAATATTCACTCATTCATCTTCTACTGCTTAATCCTTTTTGGGTCGCCGGGGGCTGGAGCCTATCCCAGCATCTTTGGGCGAGAGGCAGGGTACACCCTGGACAGATCGCCAGTCCATCGCAGGGCCAACACTGAGAGACAAACATCCTTTCACTCTCACATTCATACCTAAGGACAATTTAAAATCCCCAGTTGATGCCAATTAACCTAACGTGCATGTGTTTGGCCCGTGGGAGGAAATCAGAGTACCTGGAAAAAACCCACGCAGACATGGGGAGAACATGCAAACTCCACACAGAAGGGTCACCGATGGTCAAGGGTGGAATCAAACCCATGATCTTCCAGCTGTGTTGCCACAGTGCTAACCACTGCGCCACCGAGCTGCCAGTCTGGTTAAAAAGTCCACTGCCATTTCTCCTAAACATCTCCATACCTCCACAGGTTTGTCATCTGGACCAACCACCTTTCCTGTCTTTATCCTCATCAAACCTGCCATCACTTCCACCTTGCTAATCCTTGGGACTTCCTTGTTCACTGTCTTTCCTTCATCATCATCCTCTCGCTTTCATTTTCTTTATTCATCAGCTCTTCAAAGTACTCCTTCCACCTTTTCAATACACTCTCGTCACTTGTTAGTACATTACCATTTCAGTCCTTAAATCAACCTAACCTGCTGTACATCCTTTCCAGCTTGATCTCTCTATCTAGCCAATCGATACAACTCCTCTTCTGCTTCCTTATTGTCCAGCCTCTCATACAACTCACTATATGCCTTTTCCTTTGCCACCTCTCTCTTTGCCATGTGCCCAGATTCCAAATACTCCTGTCTACTTTCTTCATCTCCCTGACTATCCCACTTTTTCTTTGTTAACCTCTTCCTTTGAATACTTTCCTGTACCTCCTCATTCCACCACCACGTCTCCTTGTCTTCCTTCCTCTGTCCAGAGGATACACCACATACCTTTCTAGCCATTTCCCTCAATACCTTTGCTGTACTTTCCCAGTCATCTGGTAATTCTTCCCTACCACCCAGAGCCCGTATCAACTCCTTCCTGAACTCTGTGCGACCTTCGTCCTTCTGTAACTTCCCCCACTTAATCTTTGCCTCTGCCTTCACTCTCTTCCTCTTCTTGCTTTCCAGAGTCATCCTAGAAACTACCATTTGATGCTGCCTAGCTACATTCTCCCCTGCCACCACCTTGCAGTCTCCTATCTCTTTCTGATTTCTCCTTCTGCATAAGATGTTGTCCACCTGTGTGCACCTTCCCTCACTCCTGTAAGTCACCTGATGTTCCTCTATCTTCTTGAAGTATGTGTTCACCACATTTCTATCCTCTTAGCAAAATCCACAACCATCTGTCCTTCCACATTTATCTCCTTAAAGCCATACCTATCCAGAACCTCCTCATCACCTCTGTTCCCGTCACCTACATGTCAATTAAATTCCACTCCAATCACCACTCTTTTCCCCCTGGGAACACTCTCTACCACTTCATCCAACTTACTCCAGAATTCCTCTTTCTGATCTACCTGACATCCAGCTTGTGGGGCATACGCACTGACAACATTCAACATCACACCGTTGACTTCTACCTTCAAACTCATGATTCTGTCTGTCTCCCTCTCCACCTCGTGACACTCTTCACATACTCTTCCTTCAAAATTACTCCTACTTCATTTCTCTTCCTATCTACACCATGGCAGAATAGTTTAAATTCACCTCCAATGCTCCTAGCCTTGCTTCACTTCCATGTGGTTTCTTGACCACACATATCAGCCAACTCTCTGCCTTTATCAGTCAGTCCCTACATTTAAAGTCCCTACTCTCACCTCCACACTTCTACCTTTCCTTTTTTCTCTGTCCCTCCTAACACGCCTTTTCCCTCTCCTGCTCCTCGATCTTTGATCAACAGTAGCCCAATTTCCACCAGCACCCTGTTGGTTAACAGCACCGGTGGTGATTGCTGTTCACCCAGGCCTCGACCGATCCGGTATGGAAGTCTCATTCGTCATGATCCGCACGTTTGATTTAGCAAAGGTTTTACATCGGCTGCCCTTCCTGACACAACCCTTATCCAAGCATGGGACTGGAACTAGGAGTAAAATGGTAAAATGGTAAATGGCACTCACTTATATAGCGCTTTTATTCTCATCTCTTGATGACCAAAGCGCTTTACAGATCCTGCTATTCACCCATTCACACACTGAGTACACTGGCTTGTGCACCTCCTGCGGCTGGGTTAGTCACAACAATGAATTAAAAACAGCATTTGTTTGAAATTGTTGTAAAACGTTACCAGTCAAATGGAAACACATTAATCAGATTTTTTTTAAACTTGCCCCCAGAGAGGGAGAAATTCTGTATGAGTTTCACTCACTGTGTTTGTGTGTTTCTGCACATTGTAAAAACGTTTAAAAAAATCTATATAATTAACTTCATACATTACATCCACGTAAGTAACAGCAAAATTTGATTTTTTTGCAGAGTAGCGACACATCAACAAAGACGATTTTTCTGTGTATTATATTCGTGAAACATAAGCTTGCATTAGCCTAAAAGAGTCAGACAGTTGTAAATCATTTTTCAGTTATTCAGAGTTGTGAAGACACAACTTACAAATCCAATAAACATAAGTCAAGATAAACTTCACCAAGCTCTTGTTGACAGTGAGTGTGGACACTAGAAACTGTGGATCTATAAATGAGTAGAATGTACAATGCAGAAGTCTGTGCCTGTGTCTGACTATTACAAAAATGTATTATACATTAAACAATAAAAATGTCTTACTTTTGAACACTAGTCTTTGAAGTTTGACAGCAGTGTTTCAACTGACTCAGGGAAGCATATTTTATTTCATGCTTAACAATGCTTATTTTCATAAATGCAGTTTCTTCTGTGCAGGAGGTTGAATGTTGTGAGGCTCTGTAACACCTCCCAGTCTTTTGGGTTACAGAGATTTTGGGACTAGCGTCTGCTTTCCATTCTTTATCACAGAAAGAGCTCCAAAAAAAAAACAAAAACCCTCAATCCAATTGTATATGACTTTGTGCTTTTTTTTAAAATTAAAAAAGTGTTTTAAGCTGACTCATATGATTTTTTATTTAACTGATCAATAAAACTGAGTAGTCTTGTGTTAACCTCATGAGTTTTTCTTGTATGTCCATATTAGCCATATGTGTCATGGGCTGGGTTGGATGCCTCCAAATCCATGATTTGTGGCTGTATTTTCCCTGATTATTGTTTTCTTAATTTTCAGCTGGCAGGTTTTAGGAGCCTCTGGGTCCTGGGTTCCCTGCCAGCCTACAGCCACGCCTCTCCCTCTCTGCCATCATCCACCAGCTGATTGCCATTATCATTTGTCCACTCCCCTGTGCACTCTCACCCACTCACACATTCATTCTTTTTTTTTTCCACAATATCTTTATTGAACCTTTTTTTTTTTTTTAACAAACATGATACAAACAATCAAACACTAACGCTAAAGTACTACAAAAAAAAAAAATACCCTAAAAACACCAACAACCACCAACAAAATCAAGTCTTCAACAATGCTCCTCTGTTTAGTCTAGACAATCCAATACATTAGTATACATATTATGTTCACCAGTTTGGAATTTACAAGGTCCACACACATCATTCACCTTCTTCTTCAAGAGTTATGTTTAAATTTTTTACATAATCAATAAAAGGTCTCCATATATTCTCAAACACAATTTCCTTTGATTTCAGTATATATGTTATTCTTTCTAATGGAAGGTTTGTTAACATCTGTCTTAACCACTGAGTCACATCTGGTCTATGAGTCTTTTTCCATAATAGTGCAATACATTTTTTGGCATTAAGCAAACTGAGGTCTATGAATGTTCTTTCACTTTTATTGAAATTATGCTTTTCTGGGTACAGACCCAACAAAAACAGTTTAGGATTCAATATGATTTGTTTTGAGATTATTTTTTCAATTGTTACCCTCACCTCCTCCCAAAACATTCTTATTAATCTACATTCCCATAAACAATGAAATAGGGTTCCTTTACTTTCCATGCATTTTGTGCATGTATCTGGTATATTTTTGTTATATCTATTTAACTCCTCCGTAACATACATCCGCATTAACCATTTGAAATGTATCAATTTAAGGCGTGCATTTATTGATTTGGTTTGAGCTTCTGTACAAGCCAATTCCCATTGTTCCTCTGAAATTTCAATTTGCAGATCTTCTTTCCAGTAGTTTAATCTTTTCAGTGAATTTTCACTTGAAGATAGTGTCAATGAGTTATAAAACTCTGAAATAATACCCTTTCTTTTACTATCTTTCATCATCATTTTTTCCAAGGATGAATAAATAGGTCGAGTGAGAGCTTTATTTTGATTTGATCGAATAAAGTTTCTAAGTTGAAGATATTTAAAAAAATGTGTTCTATTGAGATTAAATTTGATCCTCAGCTCTTCAAAAGACATTATGTTGTCTGCACATGGCAAATATAAATCCTGAATCTTTTGTATCCCTTTTAAATTCCATACTTTAAATACAGCGTCCGCTCTCCCTGGTTTAAAATATTGATTACCCCATATTGGACTAAATTGTGACAATAACTGTGGTTCTTTTAAATAGTTTTTAGCTTCACACCATATTTTGATCATATGCTTTACAAATGGATTTTTAACTTGTTTTTGTAATTTTTTTGCCAAATCTGAGTATATGAATATGGGAAGAGGTAAAGGTAAATTGTATGATTCCATTTCAGTCCAGTGAGGGAGATCATTTGATGAAAAATAATATGTCATAGACCTCAGTTGTGCCGACCAATAGTACAACATAAAATTTGGACATTTCAGACCTCCACGATCAAATGGTGAATATAATAAAGACAAACGTAATCTAGCCCTCCTGTTGTTCCATATAAATTCCACTAACTTTTTTTTTATTCTTGAGAATAGATCTAAAGGTGGTGATAAGGGAATGTATTGAAATAAATAAAGTATTTTAGGTAAAATATTACTTTTAAGTATATTGATTCTCCCGATCATCGACATTGGTAGTGACATCCATCTCTGAGTTAACTCATTGATATCTGACATTAAGGCTTCATAGTTGACACTGGCGACTGATTCTAGCTTAGGCATAATTTGGATTCCTAAATATTTAAACTGATTTACAACACTGAATTGATTTACCTCAGGGGCTGGGTAATTTCTCTGGGTCTCATTTAGCATTAATATTGAAGATTTAGTTTTATTTATTTTATATCCTGATATTTCCCCAAAATTCTTTATTAAATTCAACAAGGTTGGAATTGATTTTTTTAGATTCGACATAAACAAAATTATATCATCGGCGTACAGGGAGATTTTATGTTCTGTTGGTCCAACTTTAATTCCATATATTTGTGAATGTAAACGTATCGCTATCGCTAAAGGTTCAATTGCCATAGTAAACAGTAAAGGTGAAAGTGGACAGCCTTGTCGACATCCTCTATTGATTTTTATTGGTTTTGAAATATTGTTATTTGTTAGGATTTCTGCTGTAGCATTATTGTATATTATTTGAACCCATTTTATGAAATTATTTCCAAGTCCAAACCTTTGTAGGACTTCAAAAAGAAAGGGCCATTCAACTCTATCAAAGGCCTTTTCGGCGTCCAATGATAGGAGAGCTGTATCCGGTGCTTCTTTATTAAAATAAATAATATTAAATAGTCTTCTTACATTATGGAAGCCTTGTCTACCCTTTATAAAGCCATTCTGATCTCGATTAATAATATTTGGTAAAATTTCTTGTATTCGTCTTGCTAAAATTTTACAGATTATCTTAAGGTCGGCGTTTAATAGGCTTATTGGTCTCATATTTTCACATTTATTAGAGGGCTTACCTGGTTTTGGCAACAGTATAATTAAGGCATTATTTATGTATGATGGTAAATTATTATTTTGAAATGCTTCTAAAACCATTTCCAAAAAAGGTTTTATTAATTTATTCTTAAATTTTTTATAAAGGTCAACTGGAAGACCATCTGGTCCTGCACTTTTTCCTGATTTCATATCATCAATGGCTAGCCCAACTTCTTCTTGACTAATTTTAGACTCCAATATCTCCCTGTTTTCATTTGGAATACACGGTATAGATAGTTCGTTCAAAAACCCATTTAGTTTTGTTAAATCAGGTTCATTTTTGGTATCATATAATTTTTCATAGTAATCTCTAAAGGCTCTATTAATTTCTAAAGGATCTATAACTACCTGTCCCTTACTTATAATACTGGTAATTGGTGTTTTAATTTCCAATTGTTTAATCTGCCATGCTAATAATTTTCCTGATTTTTCACCTTGTTCATAAAAAGATTGTTTCAATCTTAGAAGACTCGAGGCAGCTCTATTCGCTGATTTTTTGTCGTATTCAGCTCTCAAAATCAGTAATTCATTCTCCAACCTTGGGTCACTTCCTGCATACACTTTTTCCTGAAGACTTTTTATTTTATGTTCCAATTTAGCTCTCTCCTCTCGAGTCTTCTTAGATTTTGATCCTGTATAACTAATAATATGTCCCCTAATAAAAGCTTTGAAAGCCTCCCACTTTACACATGCTGATGTTTGTGTAGTATTGATGTCAAAGAACTCGTCTATCTGTTTTTCTATATACTTGACAAATTCCTCATCCTGAAGCCATTTATGCTGAAATTGCCATCTACCTGATTCCTTTGTCAATTTTTTATCTACATATATTAGACAACAGGGTGCATGATCAGAAATCACGATGTTATCATAAAAGCAGTTTTGAATCTTGGACCTTAATTCTGTGGAAATCAAAAAATAATCAATACGTGAGAATGTCTTGTAGGTACTGGAATAACAAGAATAGGCTTTAACTTGTGGTTTCATTTCTCTCCATATATCTAACAATCTCAATTCTTTCATAAAATGATTAATAGTCATCCTACATCCAATGTGCGTACAATCCAGTCCTGTTGATCTATCCACACCTGGATTCAATGTACAATTAAAATTCCCTGCTATTATATGTTGCCCTGTAAGTGATGATAAGATGAGAAATAAATTAGCAAAGAACTTCTGATCATCTATATTGGGGCCATATAAGTTCACAAGATTTATATTTTCTAATAGCAAAGAACCTTGAATGATTACATATCTTCCAGATTTGTCTCCAATTACATTTTTCACCTGAAAAGGAACTGATTTATGTATGAGAGTCATAACTCCCCTGGCTCGGGATGAAAATGAAGAGGTGAATACACTTCCCTGCCATCTACTCCTAATTCTTTTAACATCCTCCTCTATCAGATGAGTTTCTTGTAAAAACACAATTCTTGAACCCATGTCCTTTATTTTATTCATAACTTGTTTAAGTTTTTTTAAATTTTGTAGACCTCTGCAATTCCATGAAGTTAAATTAAGATTAACACTTTGGTCCATGATCAATAGAGAGTTTGGGATTACCTTGCAGTGTAAACATGCTCATACAGAGAAGCAAAAACATGAGTGGTTGAACATTCATCCTACAAACTACACACAAACAAATTTCCCCTTCCCACACTTGTGGCAAACTCCCCAAAATCAAAAGAAAAATTCTGTCTCCCGATATAGCCATCGACTGCTCCACACCCACGGGGAACAGCCTAAGCCACTCCTTCTTCATCCTCCCAATCACCCTAACTCTACTGCTTTTAATGACGTAACATTAACTCTCCTCTGTAGTTTTCCAACTTAACTCCAAAATTTTTAACAACTTTGTACATCATAGTTTTTTTTTTTTGTTTGTTTTGTTTTGTTTTTTTAATATATAATACAATCTATATTTTGTAAACTTACTATTTACTTCAAGTCAGTCAGATGCCTGTGCAAATGCTTAATTATTCTACCTTATATTTTGTTCATGCTTAGCTCCCACCAGTCTCTTCTTCTTCTTTGATCTTCTTGATGAACTCCTGCGCCTCCTCTGGGGTCTTGAAGATGTGGGTTCTGCCCTCATACGTGGTCAGCAGTCTCGCAGGATAGATTACACCATGACGAATCCCAAGGTTGCGCAGCTCCTTACGTACGGGATCAAACTGCTTCCTCAATTGCTGGATTCCTGTGGCCAAATCTGGGTAGAACCGCACCTGCTGGTCCTGGTGTTTAATCTCTCCTTTAGCACGTGCAGCGTTGAAGATCTTCATCCTGTCTCTGTTGCTAAGAAACTTCATAATTAAGGTCCTCGGCGGTCCCTCATCTCTCCGTGGGCCAATACGATGTGCTTTTTCCAGAACCACTGCTGATTGCAACTCCTCGCTGCCCAGCACCTCCGGAATCCACTTTTCCAGAAAGGAGCATACGTCCCGACCTTCTGATTCCTCTGGAAGACCCACCAGCCTCAAATTATTCTGTCTCGACCGAGATTCCAAATCCAAAATATTATCTTCCAGAGATTTATTTTTTTTTTCCAAAGTGCGCACCTTTAATTGAAGACGGGTGACGTCATCTTCAGCACTAGCGAGACGGAGCTCCATCTGCGCCGTTCGTTCTACACAGTCACCCAATTCCTTTCTTATTCCTTCCAACGCTGTCATAATCCCATCAAATCTAGAGGAAAAGTCCGCTCTCATTGAACTCATGGCAGCCATCAGCGCATCTGTGCCATTCCCCGCAAACATCGCACCGCCGCCAGCTTCCTCCGCCATATATGGAGTTTTGTTTGCTGCGTCACAGACCTGAAAGTCCGTTAATTTGGACTGTTTCGGCGGCTCGCTTTTTCCTTTTCCTGGTTTTCCAGCCTTAGGCTTCGCCGACATATCCTCGCCCAAATGCTGGGATACGTTCTGTCCCAAATGAGAGAGTTATTTGCCGATTTTTTTTCTCCAGGAGCAGAGCAGAGCGAGACACGTCCGTCCTACGTGGCAGCCATAACCGGAAGACCCACACATTCATTCTTACTCACATTCGCTGACACGCACTCACGCACCGGCTGCTGCCGCACACCTGCATCCACTTGTCACTCATTAAGTACACGTGGTATTTATGGGTGACAGTGTGAGCACTTAGTGTGGCGGAGTTAGTCAACATTTGATGTTCAGGCTCACTCCTTGTTAGTTTCTCTTATTTTTTGGACTTCGGGGGGTGTTGTTTTTCCAGAGCCAGCTGCACTCCGATACCTTCATGTAAGTCTTTCTCCTCATTATATTTGCCCTTCCTTTCCGCTGCCGAGTTCCGCCTGGGAGCGCATGGGGCTCATCTCTCCTCCAGCCAATGGAGTATGTAGCCAGTGCATCTTAATCATTACTCATCTTGGACTGTTTTCAAGGACGCTTTTGTATGTTGATTTTCTGTTAATAAACACGTTCACTTCACCTGCGATTGGGCTCGTATCCTTTTCACCTGTGTGCTGCGGCGCAACGTACATGACAATATGTTGTTATTTTTTAATGTTCACACACATGGACATCTGGTTCCTATTTTATTTAATGTAAATAAAGCTTGTGTTGATTCATGATATATAAAGATTTTTACTTATGGACGTAAATAATTTATACTTCATTTATCCTTCAGCCTTCTTTACTGGATGAATCTCTGCATTATTATCACTGTTCTGCATGTTTAAGAAACTTTTACCTTCAGAGGAAGGGTCCTGATCAGGGCAATGTTTATTATTTGTTGTTATTATTTATTATTATGTTATTATTAAAACATGAATGTAACCCTGCCACAATGTCTGAAAACACAAGGTCTGAAACAAAAACAATTCAATGAAGTGGCAGGCTGTGTATTTTACACCTGAGCATTCAGTGATAGAGATCTAATATAATTGGTTTGGTTGGTGTTTTCGTATATAAAGCCCAATTTATGACACACATTGTGACGGTGTTGTTCCAGACCCAACACAGTAGCAACGTTGTCAACCACTGCCTCACCGATGTGCACCTCTCCAGAAATGGAGACCCTAAACTTGCCTATATCTTCAAAAGTAAACAGTGAAACATGTTTCTGAACAATCTCGGCGAGAAATAAATTGTGTAGTTGCTGATATGTGTTTCCTTTTTACTAAGAACCGCTATTTTAAAAGTTCAGCATGAGGAAGCTATCGTCCCCATGCACCCGTGTTCTAGATAGACAATGAACTGGAAGCAGAACACATACACGTACGGACAGATAACATCAGTCCACCCGGATGTGGTGCAGAATGGCTCTAAATTGAATGATTTGGCCTCTGTTCCTCCTCATAATTTAAAAATTAAGTGCGGTTTGTTAAATATTAGGTCTCTAACTCCCAAGTCTCTGCTAGTCCCTGATCTGTTAATTGATCATCAGATTGATTTAATATCCCTTACAGAGACTTGGTTAGGACAAGAGGATTATGTTGGTTTAAATGAATCAACTCCCTCTGGTTATTTAAACTGTCAAAATCCCAGAAGTTCTGGTCATGGAGGAGTAGCAACAATTTACCATTCCAAATTACTAGTTAATGTTAAGCAAAAAACACGTTATCATTCTTTTGAGGGCCTGGTCCTCAGTATTGGGCATTTTAGCAATTTTAGGCTAAACCCAATTTTATATGCCATAGTTTATCATCCTCCATCAACCTACTCAGAGTTTTTATCCGAATTTGCCAAATTCTTAGCTGATTTACACTGTAATTTCCCAGTTTGGGATCAATAAAGTACATCTATCTATCTATCTATCTTAGTGCTGAAATCAGATCAAATGATTATAGTAGGGGACTTTAACCTCTTGCACTTCGGTGTACCGCGGGCGGACACGTCTCTGCGTCCTAGAGCGCATGAGGACGCCCTAGTACGCACACTGTGCGTCCTAGGGCGCACTGAAGAAAAAAACCCCTGCATTTCCGTTCTTCCACTACAGACACAGCCGCGAACAGAAAGCCAGAGGAGTGCTTTGATTGGTTTAGATGTGATTGACCTCTCATTCGACTAATAAGAGCCTTGAATTGGGTTTCTGAAACCTTGAAGAACCAATGACTGAAAACCTAGCAAGAAGGACCCACCTACCAACGGCTGCAAATACAGTGAGCCAATTGAAGCACAGTAGTTCGAAAGCGTGCCTCCCTTGCAAAATCTGTTTTGTTTTAGCCGCTGGGTGACACACACGCGTTCGCCAGTCTTTTTTTTCTAACTACTGTTCTTATTTGTTTTGAAAAATCGTTCGCCAAAACCGCAGTCATGGAAGCGCAAAACCGCAATAATGGAATTATGGTTTGACCAGGTCGCGTGACCAGAACCACGAGTCCGTAACAAGCGGACCAGCGTCATGTTCGTCTGACAATGAGGAAGAGAAGTTCGCCAGCGACACTGCTGTTGTGGACAGGTAAGTGTTATAAGCTAAATTATTCTTTATCCCTGAAAATTGTAATCAAAAATGACTTTTGACCGATCGGTAAATTACAACTGTGCGTAGTAGACCGCGGCGCACTGTGACCGTGGCGCACCGGGTGATGTCCGTCCTCTGTAGCCGGGGGGGGGGGGGGGTAGTTGTTATCTTCTACATTACAGATATTTTAGTATAATTTTTAGTGCACTGTAGGTTATTTTTTCTTGTAAAAAAAGCCACACATTTTTTACGTGGCATGCTTCTTTGTGTGTGGGGGCTTGTTTGTTCATTCATTCATTCATGAATGAATAAACAACCCCACACACACACACACAGCCCTGAGTGTCACCTTTCATTAGAGCCCAACATCAAGCTTCTATATTGAATCATTCAAAAGTTACAGACGTTTTTCCAAACTGTGCCATTTGGCACAACTTGGCACAGTTCAAAAACGCCTGGGAACAACCTGTGAAGAAAGCTGTGTAATATATTCATTTTTTGTGGTATTGTTACAAAATTTTGACCTCAGCTGGATAACACTTGGTTCTACATTTCTGTTGCATTTTCCAGCCAGTATCTGACAGCTGTGTGTTATTTGCATTTGTATCCAAAAAAACACCCAGGCCAAATTTATTTTCTTCAAGTTCAGTATGTTAAGATGACTGTTATTCAGTGGCCGGAGCACTTAGAGAGATTATGACTGTTTTGCCAAAAAATTCAAAGTCCCATGAAGATGCTGCAAAGGGTTGAAGAACAGCTTTTGATTTACTTTGGGTACGTTATTTTTTGGCATTTTTAGGGAAATTGACCAGAGTGCAAGGAGTTAATATACATGTAGATGTAGATAGTGATTGCCTTAATATGGCATTTAATTCAATATTAGACTTGATGGGGTTTTCTCAGAAAGTAGGAAATTCTACCCATGATTTCCACCATACGTTGGACCTTGTTCTGACATATGGCATAGAAACTGAAAATCTGGTAGTGTCTCCTCATAACCCTGTACTGTCAGACCATTGTCTGTTAACCTTTGATTTTACTACTTCTGACTATATGGCTCCTAAAGAAAAATATTACTACAGTAGATGCCTCTCAGATGATGTTGTTACCAAATTTATGCAGATTGTTTCCTCTATGCCATGTGTCAACACAATGGAAATAAGCTATAGACAGCTTGCTCCTTCCGTAATTGATAGCATGGTAGATAGTGTTACAGCTTCTCTGCATCAGACTCTAGACTTGGTGACCCCTTTAAAAAAGAAAAAGTCTAATCAGAGATTTCTAACCCCTTGGTTCAACACAGAAACTCGTAGCTTAAAACAGAAGACTCGTCAATTAGAAAGAAAATGGCGCTCCACTAATTTAGATGAAATCTATTTAGCTTGGAGAAATCATCTTTTAATTTATAAAAAATCTCTTAGAAAAGCTAGAACGAGTTATTATTCTGCATTAATAGAAGAGAACAAGAATAATCCTAGGTTTCTTTTCAGCGCTGTAGCCAGGCTGACAAAGAGTCAGGACTCTGTCAATCCTAGCATTCCCTTAGAGCTTACTAGTCAGGACTTTATGAACTTTTTCAATAATAAAATTTCATCTATCAGAGATAAAATCAATCAGATTCTTCCTACCATTAACTTAAATACAGTAACTACTACAACTCCTTCAACTGGTATTTGTTTGGATGAGTTTTCTCCAATTGACCTTTTAGAGTTAGACAAAATCATTTCTTCATCCAAGCCTTCAACTTGTCTTTTAGACCCTATTCCTACCAGGTTATCTAAAGAAGTCTTCCCACTTAATGGTAGCTTTATTCTTCAAATAATCAATTCTTCATTAACTTTAGGCCATGTACCGCAGGCTTTTAAAACGACTGTAATTAAACCCTCACTCAAAAAAGCCAACGCTGGATCCAGGAGTTTTAGCTAACTATAGACCAATCTCTAATCTCCCTTTCATTTCAAAAATCTTAGAAAGAGTTGTTGCTACGCAATTATTTGACCACCTGCAGGGAAATGGTTTACTTGAAGAGTTTCAATCCGGGTTTAGAATCCATCATAGTACTGAAACAGCCTTAATGAAAGTCACTAATGACCTCCTTATCACATCTGATAATGGACTTGTTTCTGTTCTTGTCCTTTTAGACCTTAGTGCAGCTTTTGATACTATCGATCATAATATTCTACTTGATAGATTAGAACACTATGTTGGACGTAATGGAACTTCGTTGCAGTGGTTTAGATCTTATTTATCTGATAGGTTCCAGTTTGTTCATGTCAATAATGAGTTTTCTTTCAACTCAAAGCTCAGTCATGGAGTTCCACAGGGATCTGTGCTAGGCCCTACTCTTTTTAGTTTATATATGCTTCCGTTAGGCAACATTATTAGAAATCACTGTATACATTTTCATCGTTATGCAGATGACACACAATTATATCTGTCAATGAAGCCAGATGATAGTAATCAATTAGCCAAGTTAGAGGCCTGTCTTAAGGAAATCAAAGCTTGGATGACTTGTAATTTCCTGATATTAAATTCAGATAAGACTGAAGTCATTCTTGTTGGTCCAAAAAACCTTAGAAATACCTTTCCAAATCAAACTTTTAGTTTAGATGCGGTTACTCTTTCTCTTAATAGCTCTGTGAGGAACCTTGGAGTTATTTTTGATCAAGATCTGTCTTTCAATTCACATATTAAATCTGTTTCTAAGACTGCCTTCTATCATTTGCATCATATTGCCCAGATTAGGAGCATCTTGTCTCAGAGTGATGCTGAGAAACTGATCCACACTTTTGTTAGCTCTAGATTAGATTATTGTAACTCTTTATTATCAGGTTATCCTAAAACATCTTTAAAAAGTCTTCCATTGATCCAAAATGCTGCAGCAAGAGTTTTAACAGGTACTAGAAAGACAGATCATATCTCTCCGGTTCTGGCCTCCCTTCATTGGCTTCCCATAGAGTTTAGAATTAAGTTTAAAATCCTTCTTCTTACTTACAAAGCTCTAAACAATCAGGCCCCTTTTTATTTAAAAGATCTGATCCAACCGTATTATCCTAACAGAGCACTATGCTCCCAAAATGCAGGATTACTTGTAATACCTAGAACCTCCAAAAGTGCAATGGGAGGCAGAGCCTTCAGTTATCAAGCTCCTCTCCTGTGGAACCAGCTGCCAATCTGGATTCGGGAGTCAGACTCGATCTCTGTTTTTAAGAATAGGGTTAAAACCTTCCTTTTTGATATAGCCTACAATTAGGGAGGGATCATGTGTCTCTTAACCTTCCCTTAGTTATGCTGCTAATAGGTTTAGACAGCCAGGGGACCTCCAATAATGCACTGGGCTTCACTCCTTTCTCCACGCTCAATGAAATATTTATATTTTGCTGGTCATTAACATCTGTTTGTTCTCTCCCATAGATTGAGTCCCCATCATGCTGTTTGCTCTCTACATGTCTGTTCTTTTCATCTTCTCTATCCCCTCACCCCCCAGCCAGTCACAGCAGATGACTACCCCTCCCTGAGCCTGGTTCTGCTGGCGGTTTCTTCCTGTTAAAAGGGAGTTTTTCCTCTCCACCGTTGCCAAGCGCTTGCTCACAGGGGATCGCCTGATTGCTGGGGTTTTTCTGCAACTGTGGGGTTTCCCCTACAGTTGAAAGTGCTATGAGATGACTGTTGTGAAATGGCGCTATATAAATAAAGTTGAAATGAATTGAATTGAATTGGTTTGTTTTAAAATTATCAGTCAGAGTTTACCCATGATTCACCATCTTGTCCCAAAGCTAAAGTCCTGGTAAAAGACTGCTCATGGCTGGTTCCGTCGACCAATCAGGTGCAGCATTTGTAGTCTCAGCAGCAAAACCAGTGAGGGTTTTGAATAGATCCAGGCTAGTGAACACGTATCCATACCATCCAATCAAAGGGCATGAAAATGAAGACAATATCGAATGCCAAATGCCTGGATAACACTTGTAATAAATTTGTCCATTACAATCCATTGTAACAAAGACTGACTATATAACCGGAGTGGTGGTTCAGTTTGTAGAGCATCCGCCCCAGGAGGCTGGGGTTCAAATCCCGGCCGGGTCATGCTGAAGACCATATAAAAGCGGAACTTCCTGTCATCCAGCTTGGTGCTCAGCAATAATGGAACAGTGGAGGGTAATTTGTGATGGTGCCTTGCATGGCAGCAACCCCTCTCATTCTATATATGTGTGTGATTAACACTGTAGATAAGAGAAACATAATTTCATTCTACTGTACATGATTGGCTGTATAGATTTGAATGACAATAGATGGCTTATTATATTATTATTAGCCCTGTATACTCCATTCCTGAAGGCTCAAGGAAGATTTCTTATGACCCTGGCAAAGCATGTTGGCTGAAATATGATTGGACAAAAACTCTAACATACAATACACTAGTGGAAAGAGGGCAATGAAGAAAAATAATAATAATAATAATGATAATAATAATAATAATAATGCATCAGATTTATATAGCACTTTTCATAGGCACTCAAAGACACTTTACAATGGATACATTATTCATTCACGCCACAGACAATGGTAGTGTAAGCTACTACTGTTGCACAGCTGCTCTGGGGCAGACTGACGGAAACGTGGCTGCTAATCCATGCCAACATTTTCTCTGAACATTACCAGGGTGGCAGTGGCTCAGGAGGTAGAGCAGGTCGTCCAATAACCGAATAGTTGGCGGTTTGAATCCTGCTCTCCCCGGATATCCTGCCGTTGTGTCCCTGGGTGAGACACTTCACCCCCAGTTGCTCCTGGTGGGTCTGGAAGCGCCATGGTAGGTAGCATGCCACCATCAGTGTGTGAATGTGTGTGTGAATGGGTGGATAGCAGGATCTGTAAAGTGCTTTGGTCATCAAGAGATGAGCATAAAAGCGCTATATAAATGAGTACCATCTACCTATCATGACCTGCCCTCCGGGCAGGGAGGACTCATGGTGCAAGCAGGATTTAGTGCAAAAATGATAATTTACTCACAACTCGGAACTAGGGAACAAAATAACAACAGCACAGGGGCTGGAAACAATCATCACTTGGCATGTAAACTTACAAGGACTTGGGACTCGACACGAGGAAACCACAGGAACAAATGACTATGACGCCAGGCAGAGCACATGCACAAACTGATAACTGATAATTAAAAATGTGAGACAGCTAGTGCAACAGTCAAGGGCTGAACAGTAACACACATGAAGGAAAAGTGGCTATCGATGTGGGAACATGAGGAACTGGAGACAAGAAGTGAACAAAGACAGGGGATACACACGAGACTACAATAAGGACAAAAAAGACAAACAGGGAATGAGCACAGGGGACTAGGGGAAGCACAGAAGACACACAATGCAAATAATAATAAACAAGGAGTCAACCGAAATCACAAGAGACCAGGAAAAACAGGATGACCACAGAGAAACCAGGGGAACATAAAAGGCAGTAATAATAATAATAATAATAATAATAATTATAATTATAATAATAATAATAATCAAAGGGAAAAACTAAGAAACCAAAAGAGAACATAAAGAGTGGGCACAGTCTGAGACCGTGCCCAGAACCTGACATAATCCCCCTTTTAAGGCGTGGATACCAGACACCCCTAAAAATAAGAAGCACCAAGATAGGCGGGAGGAGGGGGACAAGGCACGGTGGGAAAACACAAACACAGGGATCTCACAAAAAAAAAACAAAAATGTCCATCAGGTGGTCTCTCAATGTCCTTGGACTACCTGGACCGGGGGGCATGGTGAGTCAGGGGGCCAACCAGCATCCAAAAGCCCCCAGCACAGGAAGTGTGAGGAGTTGGGTGGCCTCCCAGAGTCCCTAGACCACCAGACTAGAGAACACAGCAAGTCTGGTGGCCTATCACAGTTCCATGAAGCACCTGACCGGAGAGCACAAAGTTTCGGAGGAGGCAATCAAAGTTTGTAGCCCCCCCCCCCCCCCCCCCCCCAGCCAGGAAGCAAGGGCCAACAGAGAGTGGCAGCTCGGGAGCACAGAGCTCGGGAGATGGCAACAGGGGAGTTCTGAGCTCTGGGAAACACAGCAGCTGGGGTGCGTCGACCATGGGAGATGGCTGCTGGAGTGTGTTGACCATGGAAAGAAGTTGTTGCTGGGGAGGATAGATCATGGAGAGAAGCTGCTACTGGGGAACGTCGACCATGGAGGCTGCTGGAGCAGCGGCGTGCACCTCGGAGGCTGCTGGAGCAGCAGTGTACACCTTGGAGGTTGCTGGAGCAGTGGCATGCACCTCAGAGACTGCTGGAGCAGCGGCATACACCTCAGAGACTGCTGGAGCTTTAGCGTGCCCACGGAGACTGCTGGAGCTGGTGTGTGCACCCCAGAGGAAACAGGCGTTGATGGGTGCTCCTCCATCCCTGACATAGCCACCTCAGACAGGGAGGAAGAAACACAGCTGGGTGACAGGTCCACAACACAACCACCAGCAGAAGAGCTCGGCAGGGAGAGCTCAGAAGCAGATGGAAACTGCAACTGGGTCCCCTGCGAAGAGCAAGACAAATCCTCTCTAATACAGATGTTAAAAAGACAAAAAAGAGGCCTTGCCTTAACTCCTGCTCTTCTGCTGATGAGCACCCCGGTGACTCTGTTGCTAGAGAGGCGATGACCACCCCTGAAGATGCTGGAGGAACAGTGGATGAGGCAGTCTGAGATGCAGCAGCAAGGTGGGCACCAACACAGCAGATGCGGGAGCCAGCACTGACCAATCGCTGTCATTCACCAATGACAGGCGAAACCTCAGGCGTGATGACCGGCAAATACACGGCCAAGGGACGACGTGAAGTTGGTACTGGAGGTATGAGGTGACATGGGAGCGGCACTGGAGGCTGAGAGTGATGTGAAGCTGGCACTGCAGCTGCCATGGGATCCGATGTTGCAGCCACCGTGGGAGTTAGCACTGGAGAGTGCTCCAGGTCTGATGGACTCCACAGCGCTGAAGTGAACGCTGAAGAGCGGCGAGGTGATGTGCTCTCCTCCAACCCGTGGGGTGGCTGTGGAACTGGGGAGAGGCGTGGTGATAAAGGCGCCAGAGCCAGGGGATGCTTTCTTGTCGGCACAGTCTCTGGCATCTTGGGCGAACACCTCCCTCGGCCCGGGTGTGGCTGTGAGGCTGGTGAACGGTGAGGAGAAGGGGATGCCAGAGTCAGGGGATGCTGGGTCATTGGCACAAACTCTGGTGCCCCGATTAAATTCCTCACCAGCCTGCAATATGTCCTGCGGAGATTGGAGATGGTGGCCAGTAGTCCCACCAGCTCAGGGTAGCACCACAGACTGGGGAGCACTTCCACTATTTTAGCCGCAGCGTCCAGGCTCTCCAAGGCCTCCTTCGGCGTGCAGGAGGCGCAGGCTTCAGAGACAAAGTCCTGGATAAACTGGGCTGCCCACAGCTCATCCACACTGGGACCACCAGCTGCCAACCTCCTTCTGCCTGCTGAGTTCAGGTATGCTGGCATCCTGCTGTCATGATCTGCCTGGAGGGAGGAGTCATGGCGCAGGCAAGTTTTAGTGAAAAAACGATATTTTATTAACAACTCAGAACTAGGGAACAAAATAACAATAGCACGGGGGCTGAAAACAAACATAACTTGGCGAGTAAACTTACAAAGCCTTCCAGAGAGTGATCGAGACTGTGCAAAAAATCACTGGCTGTTCTCTCCCTTCTCTGGAAGAGATTTCCAGGTCTCAGTACCTCAACAGATCTACTGTCATCATTAAAGACTGCACTCATCCAGGCCATGATTTCTTTCACTTGCTCCCCTCGGGAAAGCGGTACAGATCCCATAAAAGTCGGACTACCAGGTTTAATCATAGTTTTTTCCCAGTAGCAGTACGTATTTTGAATGGATTTATGTAACACGCACAGACTGCTGATATTATTTTATGTTATTTTAGGTTATTTTGTGGTAATAACCCTGTGTGTATAAGCTGGTTTTTATATTTATCGCTCAGTATGTTTTCATTATTGCTATGTACATATTGTATTCAACGTTTAGGTAATATTGTTTCAAGCATTATTTATTGTTGTAACTAGAAAAGCACTCATAGAGCGCATACCTCCTTCCGTTTCTCATGGATCACCTCCAAAATGTAATGGGCTTGTGGGTTCCTCTCTAGGCCAAGAACCACCTCTGGTGAAAATCTCATCCAAATCCATCCAGTAGTTTTTGTGTAATCCTGCTGCACAAATACAAACAAAGCCCTTGGTGGAGGTATGCACTCTCAGATCATCACCAAAATCTAATCATCTGTTCCCTGTGCCATTACAGACCTTTCCTGAAAATTTCGTCAAAATCCGTTCATAACTTTTTGAGTTATGTTGGTAACAGACAGACAGACAGACAGACAGACAAATGCCAGTAAAAGCATTACCTCCTTGGCGGAGGTAATAAAGTCATGTGCTGCTGTTGTGTCCATCTCCTCCATCTCCAAACTCCCAGGCTGCGGGCGTTGCAATTCATCGCACAACCGCGTACAACCCACAGGCCAATGGGTTATGCGAGCGTTTTCATAGATCACTGAAAGCAGCACTCAGGGCTTCACTGACGGATGCAAATTGGGTAGACAGGTTGCCGTGGGTTTTATTGGGGTTGCGCTCTGCGCCAAAAGAGGATTTGGAAACTTCCCCGGCAGACAGCTTGTTTTTGCGCAGCCACTATGGCTGCCCGGGGAATTTCTGCCAAATAATCCCGCGCCGGACAGCTGCCCGTCTCAGCTTTTGCAGCGTAGCGCAAACACAGGCACGCTGCCGGGCCCGGCCCACCACTGTTTTCCGCGTGCTTTTGTGCCTAAAACTTTGAAGAACGCGGAGTTCGTGTTCGTCAGACACGACGACCAGCGCCCTCCATTGCGCCTGCACACATGTTGAAAATGGCCCTATCTCACAATGTTAAAGAATCCTTTAAAAAATTCCTGGATCCAGACGGTGATCTGGATCATCCCCAAAATTTAATCAGTTCTTCCTTGAACCATTTCCAACAACGCCCGAAATCCGTCCAAAACTTTTTGAGTTATCTTGCTAACCAACAGACAGACAGACAAACCCCGGCAAAAACATTACCTCCTGGCCTGCGGCCTGGCGGAGGTAAAAAGTACTCTCAAAGATGTACTGTAGTTACTGAAACAGTTCTTTAGCTGATATTTCTACTAAAATGAGCCGAAAGTTGAGGAAAAAAACAAAACATTTAGATCAGGGGTCTGCAATCTTCTTGCACCTAGCTGCTAGGTTTAGATAATTAACATAACAAAAGGCTACTTGAATTTTGTAATTATTATTCATAATTATTCACATTTTCAAAATAAATCTCTGATCAAGTCCAGTAAAAGAAAACTGTAGCACACGTCGTTGTGTATGGAGAAAAGGAGTCGGAGTCTCTCTTGTGCAGGGAACCAACATCCACCAACCACCAATCTTTATTAATAGAACTCGGACTATAATATACACAGTGGGCCGTGCCCGCCTGACGTCACACCAGGGGCGGGTACGGCAGCACACACACATGCCACACTCACTCCCCCACAATTCCCCCTTCCCCTTACAAAAATGCAAAACCACACACACAATCAAGACCCTCCCCAATTTAAGACCTGAATCACGCACTAAGGAACAGGGAATCATGAACTGTAGTAAAATAACCTATCACATTCACACAAAACAACTAAAACGATGGGACCAAGTCTCTCAAAATACATAAAATAATCCCATATCATCCATACTCACATGCACACCAATGGAATATGTACATATTTACACTATGATGTTTATGTGACACCAATGTCCGTCGGTAGCCAGGGGTAAAACTGGCCCGGGGGCCCAGGACAGCCCCAAACCATCCACGCCCTTGCCCGCCAAAGATAAGCCAGGCTCTGAGGCCCCGGGCAGCCCCACGTCATGTGCACCCCTGGCCGCCGTCTGCCTCTGGGATCAAAAACAATCTCTCCCATGACAGTGTCCCTCTTCACCATCGCCTGCTTCTTCTCTCGGGACCCGCAGTGCTGCTGTCCGGCACGCCATCCCTCTGTGCTTGTCAGTCTGCCCCTGACCGCTTTCAACACCACCGCCATGGCTCCAACTACTCCAGCCCCCTGTGGCCAAACTCCGGGGAGACCCGAATCCTGCTCGTCCGCACCGCTTGCTGCCTCGGGCGCATTGCCGTAACACCCAGCACCCTAGTCCAGGGTGCTCCACTGTGCTGCCTCCATGTCCAGCTGCTGCTGCTCACTCCCGGGGTTCACAGCATTGCTTTCGCTGGCGTCGTTCTCCGACCCAGGCACTTCATTGCTGCCCTCAGCACCCTCATCCCAGGCGCTCCACTGCACCATCTTCATGTCTGGCTGTAGCTGCTCTCTCCCGGGGCCCTCAGCCTCCATGGTCCTGTTCTCCCACTGCCCAGCCTCCAGCTGTGGGGGATGACTCCTGCTGCTGCTCTCCTCTTCCGCTGTCGTCACACACCGCACCGTCAAGCACACCAGCGCTACGGTCCTGCACCTTTCTGCGCTTCATGGCTGGCCCGCCGTCTTCAGTGGCCAAGGACTCTCCCATTCGTGGCCCCAGTCCCACTTCGACACCTAGCTGGTAGCCTGCAGCTTGCTTTTGGCACACAGTTAGCTTTGTGGCTAGCCCGTCCATAGACACTGAACGTGCCATTAGCTTCTCCAAGCTAACTAGCTTAGCCTCATTTAGCGCCAACACTCCCACCACCCACAGCGTCATGGTCCTCGTCTGCCCAGCGAAGAATTCGGCCAACTGCTCGACAGCATCCTCATAGCGTTCCGTCTCTCCCAACGTACCAAGAATTCTTCTACCCTCCACGCCGAGATGGTGGGCCAGAAGCGCTCGTTGTCTTCTCCTATTGAGTCTACTTAGGCCCAGCGCCCCAAAGTAATTCTCAAATATGGCCCGCCACTTCGGCCACAGGATCACCAGCTCTCTCGTGTACTCTAGAAATGGCATCAGGGGTTGAGGTAGCCCATATGCTGCCATAATTTTTCTTCTCGTCACCAAATGTTATGTATGGAGAAAAGGAGTCGGAGTCTCTCTTGTGCAGAGAACCAACAACCATCAACCTTTATTAACAGAACTCGGACTATATACACAGTGGGCCATGCCCGCCTGATGTCATGCCAGGGGTGGGTACGGCAGCACACACACATACCACACTCACTACACCACACGTGTTCCTACACACCTGGATGTACAGGCAGTATTGTTTTGATCAGTCTTAAACGGTACTTCCAAAATACTTCTGGTGTGGGGAGTCAGGTTATGCAGCATCTCAGACAGAGACAGTGAATAAACATGGGAGAACAATGCCCAGGGGGTTCCTGGGGATAGAGCAGGAACGAGTCAGGAACATAGGGGGTTGAAAGCAGCGCAATGTAAATGTCATGCTGTGTGATGAGAAATGCCATGTAAACGTGTGAAGAGTGAGTTGGGTAAAAATGGAGATCGTGCTGTAATCATTCAGTCTCTTCTGTGCTTGAGAGATGTGTGAGTGTGGGATAAATCGTCTGTCCATAAACCTGCCTCTTTATTCACACACTCCACACTGGTGACCCCAGACGAATTATGGAACACGAGGCAAGAACCCCGGAGCCCGCCCGGTCGGGAAGCCCCAGCGACGCAGCAGCCATCCCACAGACAGCCCGGACTGGAACCCCCAGCAACGAGTGTGCGGTTTCAGTCAAGTTACCGGACTTTTGGCAGCACAACCCATGCTCTTGGTTCCACCACACCGAGGCCCAGTTCGCCCTCCGGGGAGTAACGGCAGACGACACCAAGTTCTACCATGTGGTAGCAGCGCTGGACGCTCGCACAGCCCAGCAGGTAGCAAGCCTGCTCAATCAGCCTCCAGCCTGCAACAAATACGAGGCGCTCAAGGCTGCGCTGACCCGGCGCTACACGCTCTCGGAATGTGAGAGAGCGGAGAGGCTCCTGGGGCGGACCGAGTTAGGAGATGGTTCGGCCGTAGACCTGATGGAGAAGATGCTGGCGTTAATGGGCACGGACAATGGGCACTTTCTGTTTGCCCACCTTTTCCTCCGGAACCTTCCAACAGAGGCGAGAGCGGTTCTGGCCAATTCTCCGTTGCTGGCCGTGCGTGACTACCGTGCGCTAGCCCAGGAGGCAGACCGGATCATCCTCACCACCAGGGCGATCACAGTCAACGCGGCGGCGGCGGAGCCCAGCGAGATGACCAGAGGAGGCGAGGAGCCACCGACGGTAGCGGCAGCGGGGGCCAAGGGGCGCCAGAGAGACACGCTCTGCTTCTACCACCGCCGCTTCGGAGAGAACGCGCGCAGATGTGCGCCACCGTGCCAGTTCAAGCGCTCGGGAAACGCCAAGGCCGGCAGTCGGTAGCAGCTGCGACTGCCGGTGAAGAGAACAAGCTGCTCTACGTGACGGACTCACGCTCGGGGAGACGCTTCCTCGTCGACACCGGAGCCCATAAGAGTGTCATCCTGCCGTCCTACACTGACCGGCTGGCAGGACCTAGCGGCCCCGGACTTGTGGCAGTAAACGGCTCGGAGATTAAGACGTTCGGTGAGAGAACACTGGTCTTATCTCTACATGGCCGCTCGTACGAGTGGACTTTTGTCATAGCAGCACTGTGTTGCCCGATCCTGGGAGCTGATTTTCTGTGTGCGCATGGCTTACTTGTGGATGTTGCTAACAGGCGCCTGGTTAATGCACTGTCCTTTGATTCTCTCCCCTGTATAGCTCGAGGGACCCGGCCAACAGCACAAGCCAACGTCACAGCTCCAGGCGGTAAGTTCCACGCACTGCTCACTCAGTTCCCAGCACTCACGGTCCCAACGTTTTCGGCGGCCATCGCTAAACACGGGGTGGAGCACTTTATCACCACCACCGGGCCGCCCGTTTTCGTAAGACCTCGGCGCTTGGACGCAGCTAAACTGACCATAGCACGCGAGGAGTTCGCCAACCTGGAAAGGTTGGGCATCATCAGGCGATTGAACAGCCCATGGGCGTCCCCGCTACACATGGTCCCTAAGGCTGAGGGGTCGTGGCGACCATGCGGTGATTTCCGCAGGTTGAACAATGCCATAGCACATGACCGCTACCCGATTCCCCACATACAGGATTTTTCTGTTCACCTCACCGAAGCACGCATTTTTTCCAAAATAGACCTGGTCCGCGGTTGCCACCACGTCCCGGTGCGCGCGGAGGACGTACCCAAAACAGCGGTAATAACCCCGTCTGGCTTATTCAAGTTCCTGCGCATGCCATTCGGGTTAAAAGGAGCGGCACAGACGTTCCAGAGCATGATGGATGCAGTGCTGCACGATCTCCCGTTCGTATTAGTCTACCTGGACGATATCATGGTAGCCAGTGCGTCCGAAGACGAGCACGTAACCCACCTCAGGACGGTTTTCCGGAGGTTGGAGGAGCACGGGTTAATAATCAACCCGGCGAAATGCCAGTTCGGCGTGACGGAGATTGATTTTTTGGGGCACCACGTCTCTCCGGAAGGAGCGATCCCATTGCCCGACAAAGTGCGCGCCATGGCGGATTTTCCCCGGCCTCAGACGGTCAGGGAGCTACAAGAATTTTTGGAGATGGTGAACTTTTATAACTGTTTCCTTCCCTGCGTGGCGCAGCTCATGCAACCATTGTATGCCGTGCTCAAGAAACAGAAACCCGTGGATGAGGTCGAATGGACCCTGGAGCGAAAGCGGGCGTTCTGGGAGGTTAAAGCAGCCCTGGCAAATGCCGCACTGCTGGCGCATCCGGACCCGGCGGCCCGGGTAGCGCTCACCACTGACGCTTCAGCCGTGGCCATAGGGGCTGTCGTGGAGCAGCGCGTCGCCTTGGCTTGGCAGCCGCTCGCCTTTTTCAGCAGAACTTTGCGCGACAGTGAACATAAATACAGCGCGTTCGACAGAGAGTTGCTGGCTCTCCACCTGGCCATATGCCACTTCCAGTTCTGGCTGGAAGGGCACAGCTTCACCGCGTTCGTGGACCACAAGCCACTAACGTTCGCGATGGCCAAGGTTTCAGAACTGTGGTCGGGCCGGCAGCAGAGACAGCTGGCCGCGATCTCAGAGTTTACTACCGATATTCAGCATGTGTCGGGCAAACTGAATGTGGTGGCGGACTGCCTCTCGCGCGCCGTGGTGGCCCTGGTCTATGTCGGGATAGATTACGCAGCCATGGCCGTGGAGCAGATTAGCAATGCAGACGTGCGCGCGCTCCAGTCTGGACCAACAGGGTTAAGGCTGGAGAGCAGGGTGCTGCAAGACGGCATGCCCCCCCCTAATCTGCGATGTCTCCACGGGACGCCCACGTCCGGTGGTCCCGGTCGTGTGGCGCCGCTGCGTGTTTGAGTCGGTTCACACTCTGGCGCACCCAGGAGTACACGCGTCAGTCAAAATGGTGGGAGAGAAGTTCGTGTGGCTGAGCCTACGCAAATAAGTAAAAGAGTGGGCTGCGGCCTGCATGGCGTGCCAATGAGTCAAGGTACACAGACACACGAGGGCCCCCTTGGAGCCATTTAGGGTACCGGCTAAGAGGTTCGACCATGTTCACGTGGACCTCGTGGGCCCCCTCCTGCCATCACAGGGGTGCACGCACCTCCTGACAGTGGTGGACCGCACTACACGCTGGCCAGAAGCAGTCCCGCTGGCGGCAACCACGTCCGCGGATGTGGCACGCGCTTTTTTAACAGCATGGGTGGCGCGTTTTGGAGTCCCGTCGGACATTACATCCAACAGGGGCCCTCAATTTGTTTCCAACCTCTGGTCCGCGATGGCCCGCAGCCTGGGTGTTGCAATTCATCGCACAACCGCGTACAACCCACAGGCCAATGGGTTATGCAAGCGTTTTCATAGATCACTGAAAGCAGCACTCAGGGCTTCATTGACGGATGCAAATTGAGTAGACAGGTTGCCGTGGGCTTTATTGGGGTTGTGCTCCGCGCCAAAAGAGGATTTGGAAGCTTCCCCGGCAGAGCTGGTTTTTGCGCAGCCCCTACGGCTGCCCGGGGAATTTCTGCCAGATAATCCCGCGCCGGACAGCTCCCCGTCTCAGCTTTTGCAGCGTAGTGCAAACACAGGCACGCTGCCAGGCCCGGCCCACCACTGTTTTCCACGTGCCTTCGTGCCTAAAACTTTGAAGAACGCGGAGTTCGTGTTCGTCAGACACGACGCCCACTGCCCTCCATTGTGCCCACCCTGTGATGGACCGTTCAGAGTGCTGGAAACAGGGGATAAGCATTTTTTGCTAGACTTGGGGGGTCGGCGGGAGAAAATTGGCATAGACAGACTCAAACCCGCCTTTGTAGTGGCGGACGAGCAAGTGCTGTTGGCTAGGGCCCCTCGGCGTGGAAGACCCCCACAGAGAGCTCCCCAGGGAAACGATTTACCAGGGTAGCCACACGGACAGACCGAAGTTCCCTCCCCCCTCGCCACGGCCCACCCGCAGTCAGACACACTCCCAGCAGCCCCCCATCGGCACAGCAGCGCCACGGAGGTTGTAAACCCCAGTTACAGCAGATATGGGAGGAGACTGAAGCTAAAAGAGCGCGTGGACTGATGTTCTATCTAAGATACTGGGGGGGGTGCGGTGTGGGGAGTCAGGTTATGCAGCATCTCAGACAGAGACAGTGAATAAACATGGGAGAACAATGCCCAGGGGGTTCCTGGGGATAGAGCAGGAAGGAGTCAGGAACATAGGGGGTTGAAAGCAGTGTAATGTAAATGTCATGCTGTGTGATGAGAAATGCCATGTAAACGTGTGAAGAGTGAGCTGGGTAAAAGTGGAGATTGTGCTGTAATCATTCAGTCTCTTCTGTGCTTGAGAGATGTGTGAGTGTGGAATAAATCGTCTGTCCATAAACCTGCCTCTTTATTCACACACTCCACACTAGGAATATTTCCAAATGTAAAAAAGAACAATTCCAAAGAAATACAGGAGATTTCAGCTGAAACCTTAGAAGCCTTGATTTTAAGTCATGTTGTAGTGGAGCTGAAATAACGAGGCGGTTTTGTATTAAAAACAGGGTTTTTAATGAATAGCTCCGCTATCAAATCTCATCAGGTGTAGAGCTTGGTAGAAGGCAAGAGAGAGAACTCTGCTTCGCTCGCTGGTTAAATACAAGCACGCATAGCACCACTCATTGAAACAGCTGACGTCAGAGCCACTCATTGAAAAAGGTAACATCTCCCCGTTATCTTAATCCCCATTGTCCTGCCATCCCCTCTCCCTGTCTTGGGAGGTGATGGGAACTCCCCCTCTTGCTTTAGGGGGTAAAGGTGTCGAGTCTGTCTCCACTGCCGCGTCTTGGGAGGTCCATTGTCTTTACCCCGGCGCGGGGGATGCTCTGTCCTTACTAGGTGTGAAGCTCTTTACATATGCTGTCACAAAACATTTCCACTTGTTCTAACATATGTAGATATGGGATATAAGAGTCATATATACCACAGGCCCCCCAAACACTAGGAAAGGACATAGAAAGAATTACAGTCTAAGATAATGACTATGAAATACTACGTGTTACAACTGTTGCTACCGGAGAAATTTTCTAGCAGCTATGCTCCTAAGAAAGTTCAGTGGTAAACATAACAGCATAGTGAAATCATAAGTAGCCTTAAACTGTTGTAGCACAATTAGTGGATAATTGCGGGGTGATTGGTATCAGTCCTTGTGCTGTCTGGGCTTAATCCTTCTCCCAAAACTGCTGTAGGTTGGCTTAGGTGTCCCGCTGGGACCTTCTCGTGGTGAATCTGCATTGTGGGAAGGAAAGAGATTATTTGTTCCCTGCCTGGGGGCTGAGACTTTTCCTCTGGGGGGTCTACCACGCCGAGGCGCTCGTGCCACCTGTGTAGGCTCGTCTCTCAGCAAGAAGGCAGGTTTGAGTCTGTCAACACTGACCACTTCCTTTCTGTCCCCATAATCAAGCACAAAGTGTTTGTCACCATTTTCCAGCACTCTGAACGGGCCATCATAAACTGGGCGTAACGTTGGTTTAATAGCTTCATGCTTAACAAAAACGAACTCAGCGCTTTTCAAAGTTTGAGGAAGAAAAACTCGTGGAAAAGAGTGATGAGCTGGACCGTGGAGGGAAACCGGTCCACTGCTGCCTAAAAACCTTGGGACGGGAAAGTGTCCTGGTTCTGGGTTCTCTGGTAAAAATTCTCCTGGGAGTCTGATAGGCTGGGCAAAAACTAATTCTGCAGGAGAAGCGTCTAAATCCTCTTTAGGTGCTGCACGCAACCCCAATAAAACCCAGGGAAGTTTATTAACCCAATTTGTGTCCGTTAGTGAGGCCCTGAGGGCAGCCTTTAAGGACCTGTGAAAACGCTCGCATAACCCATTGGCCTGAGGGTGATAAGCGGTGGTGCGATGAATTGTTGCCCCTAAACTGTTAGACATGGCCGACCAGAGCTCTGAGATAAACTGAGGCCCTCTGTCTGACGTGATGTCTGATGGAACACCGAAACGTGCCACCCAGTTTGCTAGAAAAACGCGAGCGACTTCCTCTGCTGTGGTTGACGCTAAAGGGACTGCCTCTGGCCAGTGCGTGGTGCGGTCTATTATAGTTAGCAGGTGTGTGAAACCTTGGGAGGAAGGTAGCGGCCCCACGAGGTCGACGTGAATGTGGTCGAATCTTCTAGCAGGAATTGGAAAAGGCTCCAGAGGGGCCTTTGTGTGTCTGTGTATTTTGGCGCGTTGACAAGGAATGCAAGTTTTTGCCCATTCTCTTACGTTTTTGCGCAGGCCTGACCACACAAACTTTTCAGCAACCATTTTGACCGAGGCGCGCACACCTGGGTGCGCGAGGGAGTGAATTGCGTCGAAAATACGGCGGCGCCAAGCAGTTGGTACTAATGGGCGAGGTCGGCCGGTTGAAACGTCGCATATTAGGGGAGGCACGCCGTCGCACAAGTTTTTTTTCTCCAGCCTTAACCCTGTTGGTCCAGACAGGAGCGCGCGCACGTCTGCATCACTGCTTTGTTCTTCCGCCATGGCTGCATAATCTATCCCATCCTGGATAGGTGCTGCGTATGTGTGTGCGTTAGTGAAGAGTTCCGCTGCTAAGGCGGTGTAATCTGTCTCCTCGTGCTCTGGCGGTGTCACAGCGCGAGAGAGACAGTCAGCTACTACGTTAAGTTTGCCTGCTACGTGTCGAATGTCTGTGGTGAACTCTGAAATCGCGGCTAGCTGTCTTTGTTGTCTGCCTGACCATGGTTCTGAAATTTTAGCCATAGCAAAAGTGAGCGGCTTATGGTCCACAAAAGCCGTGAAACTCCGCCCTTCTAACCAAAACTGGAAGTGGCGGATGGACAAATGAAGCGCCAGCAGCTCTCTGTCAAAAGTGCTGTATTTGCGTTCAGTTGGGTTTAGCGATTTGCTAAAGAATGCTAAAGGTTGCCAGACCCCACTGACAAGTTGTTCTACAACTGCCCCTATAGCCAGGTCCGAGGCATCTGTGGTTAGAGCAATGCGGGCTGAGGAATCTGGGTGGACTAACATTGTGGCGTTAGCTAGGGCGCTTTTTACTTCCGCGAAAGCGCGTTCGTGCTCCGGGGTCCATTCGACTGCGTTGGAAGCTTTCTTTTTTCTGAGCGCGTCATATAGGGGTTGCATGAGCTGAGCTGCGTGGGGGAGGAAACGGTTGTAAAAATTAACCATCCCCAAAAATTCCTGTAGCGACTTAACCGTTTGAGGCCGTGGAAAACTTTCTATCGCACGAACTTTGTCTGGAAGCGGAATTGCCCCTGCCAGGGAGACCTTATGTCCCAAAAAATCAATTTGTGATACGCCGAATTTGCATTTGGCTGGATTGATTATAAGTCCGTGCTCTTCCAGCCTCTGAAAAACGGTAGTGAGGTGCTGTTCGTGTTCTTCCTCGGATGAACTGGCTACCAGCATGTCATCGAGGTAGACAAAAACAAAGGGTAGGTCGCGTAGGACTGCATCCATCATCCGTTGAAAAGTTTGAGCCGCGCCTTTGAGGCCGAATGGCATTCTTAGGAATTCAAAAAGGCCGAAAGGGGTTATAACCGCTGTTTTAGGAATATCTTCAGCTCGGACTGGGACTTGGTGATAACCGCGGACTAAGTCTATTTTTGAAAAAATGCGCGCACCTGCTAAATGTAATGAAAAATCCTGAATGTGAGGAATTGGGTAGCAGTCATGCGCTGTAGCGTTGTTTAGCCTGCGGTAATCTCCGCACGGTCTCCAAGAACCGTCGGATTTCGGGACCATGTGAAGTGGTGAAGCCCAAGGGCTCTTTGAACGTCGGCAAATGCCTAATTTTTCAAGAGCTGCAAATTCGTCCCTTGCTATGTTGAGCTTGGCCGCGTCTAAGCGGCGAGCTTTGGCAAAAACGGGAGGTCCCGTTGTTGGGATGAAGTGTTTAACCCCGTGTTTGGCTACAGTGGCTGAGAATTTGGGGGTTGTGAGTGCTGGAAATTGGGTGAGGAGTTGCTCAAACTTACCTCCCGCCGTGGTGACATTGGCCTGCACAGGTGGTGGAGAAACTCGAGCTGAGCATGGAATAGAAGCAAAAGATAGTGCATTAACTAGGCGTCTATTTGCAAGATCCACTAATAACCCGTGTGCACACAGAAAATCTGCGCCTAACAAATTAAAGCTCACCGCTGCTACGACAAATGTCCATTTGTAGCTGCGGCCGTGGATGAGGAGGTGCAGGCTCTTTTCCCCAAACGTGTCGATGTCAGAGCCGTTGGCTGCCACTGCTCCGTTGCCCCGGGTGCCCATGGCTCGATCTGCGTGGGAGGGCATGATGAAACTCAGCTGAGCTCCCGTGTCGATGAGGAACTGCTTGCCTGTGTATCCATCCGTCACGTATAACAGCTGATTCTTTACGCTGAGGACCGCTGCTGTTAATGGCCCTCGGCTTTGGCGTTTCCCGACCTCGTAAACTTGCAAGGAGGAACACATTTGCGGGCTCTCTCTGCGAAGCGGTGATGATAAAAGCAGACGTCGTTCTGCTTGTTGTGCTTGGGCCGCGCCGCTGTCACCGTGGGTTGCGTCTCTCCAAGGCTCGGGGTGTCAGTTCTCAGATCTGCGGATGCCGCTGTGGGTGCCCGCTCTCTGCAGGCGTTGACGAGCCGGTAAGCCTCGTTGGCCAGTGTGCGGAAGTCTTGATGATTCTTGCACTTCATACTCGCTAGTGTCCCTCTCAAATGCGGTGGTAGAGTGCTGAGGAAAATGTACTGGAAAAGGAAATTATCATTGTCCTCCTCCTTGAGCTGCAGTAAATCCTCCATGAGGGTCCTTGGATTGCCCCCTCTGTGGCCGTAGACCGCCAGGATCCTTTCGGCTCTTTCCTCCGCTGACGGTTACTTTATTTGTACCCGTAGGTAGATTTGTTTTGCAGTTGGTGACATCCATATTTACAAGCCACTAATTACATTCAACATAGACACAAACACAGGCACACATCTTACAAAATAGGTAAATATAGAATATGTACAATATAATTTTATAGCTTGTTCAACTCTTTGACAGCAGCAGGGACAAAGCTGTTTTTGTAGCGCTGGGTTCTACTTTTTGGGACAGCAAACCTCCGTCTGGAGGGAAGAAGCTGAAAGTTGCAGTGCAAAGGGTGGGAGTCATCATTTAAAATCGAGTCGGCCATCCTCTGTACTTGTTTGGCGTACAGGGATGCCAGGCTCAGCTGTGACTCACCAAGCAAACGACTGGACCATCTGACTACCTGATCCAAGGATTTCCTCTGTTTCAGTTTTATCTGACCAAACCATGACATTAAAGAAAAGGATAAAACAGATTCAATAAAAGCCCGATAAAACATTGTCATTATGGGTCGGTCAATTTGGAAGCGTGCAAGTTTCCTCAAACAATGCAAATTTTGCTGACCCTTTTTGCACACTCTTTCACAGTTCACCTCAAAGTTCAATCCACTATCAATAATCGTCCCAAGATATTTGTACGATTGTACACATTCGGTGGTCTGGCCTTTTAGTATGGTGACTTTGTGCCTGGGAGTTTTCCTCCTAAAGTCAATAATCATATCTTTCGTTTTTGTTGTATTCAGCTGCAGGTAGGAATCCTCACACCAGTGAACAAAGTCATCAACTACTGGGCCGTGGCCACTCTCACCATCCTGGAGGAGACTGACAATGACTGAGTCATCAGCATACTTTATAATGTGTCTGTTGTCATGTCTACTCCGACACATGTTTGTGTACAGGATGAAGAGTAGTGGTGACAACACACATCCCTGAGGGGAGCCAGTAGAAGAGCACTTTAGGTCAGACAATGTGCCATTGACCCTTACTCTCTGCGTCCTGTTGGTTAAGAAATCCAGAATCCAACCCACCAGATTATTGCTTAAATCAAATTGTTGCAGGAGCCTTTCAACTAAAATATGAGGTTGGATTGTATTAAAGGCAGAAGAAAAGTCCACAAATAAAAGCCTGGCATGTGTCCCATTAAAATCCAGATGTTTAAAAAGCATGTCAAACAGAATGACAGTGGCATCCTCCACTCCTCTGTGAGGCCTATAGGCAAACTGCAGAGGATCCAATGCATGTTCAGTCTGCCTTAGGACCTCACATCTGACCAGTTTTTCAAAAATTTTCATTAAAATTGAAGTCAAAGCAACTGGTCTAAAGTCATTTACCGTTTTAGGACAGCTGGATTATTGTATTGATTATTATATTGGATTATTATTTGGACGGGACATAATTCGCCACGATGGTAGCCTTGAGTGTCTCATATTTGTCCCGGGTTGGTGGTTGCTGGACCAAGCTCCGCACACACTTCGAAGTTGCGGAGTCGAGCTTGGAGATGATGTGATAAAATTTGGTATCATCTGCTGTGATACCCGCCAGTATAAACTGGGCTTCGGCTTGCTGGAACCAAGATGCAGGGTCTTCTCTCCAGAAGTCTGGCAGCTTGACAGCGACGGCGTTCGTGCACACCATCATTGTCGTGTTCGCCGGGTGAGAGTGTGTTTCTACGGCTCTCGCAGCGGTGCTGGAGCTCGGTTGAGCTCTCTCAGTGCCCTCTGCCGTGGGGAACAGCTGTCTGCTCGTTCCCTCGTCTGCGTCGTCGCTGGCGTATGCCAGAGCCACCATGGATGAGCAGCTTGAAGAACGCCTCCGGTCCATATTCTCGCGTCAGGGTCACCAGTGTAGTGGAGCTGAAATAACGAGGCGGTTTTGTATTAAAAACAGGGTTTTTAATGAATAGCTCCGCTATCAAATCTCATCAGGTGTAGAGCTTGGCAGAAGGCAAGAGAGAGAACTCTGCTTCGCTCGCTGGTTAAATACAAGCACGCATAGCACCACTCATTGAAACAGCTGACGTCAGAGCCACTCATTGAAAAAGGTAACATCTCCCCGTTATCTTAATCCCCATTGTCCTGCCATCCCCTCTCCCTGTCTTGGGAGGTGATGGGAACTCCCCCTCTCGCTTTAGGGGGTAAAGGTGTCGAGTCCGTCTCCACTGCCGCGTCTTGGGAGGTCCATTGTCTTTACCCCGGCGCGGGGGATGCTCTGTCCTTACTAGGTGTGAAGCTCTTTACATATGCTGTCACAAAACATTTCCACTTGTTCTAACATATGTAGATATGGGATATAAGAGTCATATATACCACAATGTGACCAAAAGTGTTTTAGGTAGACATTGGGGTTTTCTTGATATTTCACTTTTTTGATACAACTTTTTCATGGATAACATTATTCTGACATGATTAATATAACCTCTGTCGGAGAAATATTCCATTCTGTGTTTAAAACGGACTTCAAACTATTTTCCAATACACAGTATTTATTTGATTTTTAAAATATTGTAGCAACCTATATTGTCACTGATTTGTATTGTAAAGTTTATTAATTGTCTTGGACTGTTGGATTTGCGCATGTGAGCACCTATAAGGTTTTTGTGGTTTTACGGAAATAACTAATTTCAGTTCTAAAGCACTTCATTGTCTTAGTAGTCTTAAGTATTTAATACAGCTCATTAATTAATGCAGTTCATTCTTGTTTACAAGTTTACCTTGAGTCACATGCTACCTGGACCCCTTGTGTGTCCTGCGGAACACTTCTGCTTCTTCTGAGCCCGTTATCTACGGACACACAAAGCGGATACACCAAACACACTTGCATGTCAAGATGAAAGAGTACAAGCGCTTTTCTGTCAAGGTTTCGGGTTGGTGTCTTCAATGTAAAACATTCATTTTTAGCTTCATTAATTTGGAACTTTTTCCTCTGAATAGGACCAATATGCCTATTGTAAACACTGCTTTTTTTCCTCACAACTTTGCATTTTTTTCTTTTACATTTGCAAAACTTTCGTCTTAAATTTGACAACTTCCATCTAAAAATTGAGACTTTTCTTGTGAATTTTCGAATTTCTTTCTCTTCGTTTGTTTTTGCAATCTGGTGATTTAGGTTTATATATGCTTTTGCCATGGTGAGCCACTTGTTTTGGCAAAAAAAAAAAAAAAAAGCCCCAGTTTGCAGACGTTTGGCTTAGTTGTAACATTTATTTTGAAGGAGGCAGCGGTTGGTTTCCGGTGCCAGTGCAATTAACTTGGTGCTTCCGGGGAACATAAACGTGTGGACCCGGTGAGAAAGAGAGTAACAGAAGTTCAAAGTTGGAGAGCGATATGGTGGGAAAAATCAAACACGTTCGACAGAGGCTTCACCAGGAGGCGGTGAAGCTTTCCAGGTCAGACGGACTCACTTCGACCCCGTTGTCGGGCCTGAAGCCCAGTCTTCAGAAACCCGGCTCCTCTGCACTCGTCTGGCCCTCAACAGGGGAACAAACTCCGAGCGAACCCCCCAAACATGTGACACAGGTGTGTTGAGCGCTTAGCATTTCACAGCAGCGTTTCTAGCTTCTGGGTCCAGAGATCACAGGGAGACGCGAGACTGTCTGCTTGTAGGTTGAAAAATTATTTGTGCGTGTTGAATTAAAAGATCATAACTGACCACCCAAGTGGACAATGAAAAGTCTGTATAAAACAACTGAAAGGGGTTCCAAATATTCTGGCCAGTTTTCTTCTCCCTCAGTAAAAACTGCATCAATGTTTTTTAACAGCGGGACTGCTCTAATAAATGTATAATTTGTTCATGTGTGTGCAACTGTTTTGTCATAAATTTGCAGATTTTCGTGTAAATTTGGAATTTTTTTCCCCCTTTGTAGATCACCTACTTTTTTAATATACAATTTCCCCATGTAAAATTTACTTTTTCATTAAATTTGCAGTTTTTTCAAATGTAGCATTTTTTCCCATTTCATGTATATATTGAATCCTTTTGTACATATTTGCAAAATTATTAATTTGTGGGGTTTTTTTTAATTTTTAAGTTGCTACATATTTTCTTGTAAATTTATGTAATTCTTCTCATACATTTACATCATGTTTTAAAGTAAATTTGGTTCAGTTAAGTGTTATTTACCATTATTAAAATCAAGCAATTTGGGGGGGGGGGGCAAATCCCAAATGTGAAAACTGAATGTCAGCACAACAAATGAATATCCAAATAATTGAACATTTGGGTACAGTCTTACTTAAACATATTAGCCTGGATAACCTTGGATACATGCAACTGGACTCCATGGAAAAACAGTTGGGAGAGGTGACCCCCCCCCCCCCCCCCACACACACACAAACAAAACAACACTCTTTAATTATAAACTCCAAAATTCTAACAAAAACAAGACATGACTACTTCAAAGCCCTACCCCTTATGAGCTTAAAGGTAGAATATGCAGTATGCGGCATATCCTTGCTGGGACGCTTCCTGTGGTAACATATCGTCACTTCCTGTATTGCTGTCTGGTTGTGTGGTTAGCTCTCCTCAATCTACTGAGGATTATTGCCTTTAATTGCATTTTAATCACTTTTTTTCCCACCTACCGTCAGCCCTCACTTCTGTTTATCAAGCCTCTTGCACCTGTGTGCGCACTCAGTGTCATCTAATCACCCTCTTTAACCTTCTGTTCACCTTTCATTGGTGTTTGTGTTAGCTTCAGGTTAGCCACTAGCTATGGCTACTAGCTCTCCTTCCCCTTCTCCTCTGGTGTGCCCTCTTTGTCAGATGTTTAGCTACACCTCTGCTTCTTTTAGTGATAATAGTAAATGTAATAAATGTCTTTTTGAGGCGCTCAAGGCGAGGTTGTCTGATTTGGAATCGCAGCTC
This sequence comes from Pholidichthys leucotaenia, assembly GCA_020510985.1. Taxonomy (NCBI): domain Eukaryota; kingdom Metazoa; phylum Chordata; class Actinopteri; order Cichliformes; family Pholidichthyidae; genus Pholidichthys; species Pholidichthys leucotaenia. The sequence continues at coordinate 292,560,435 of CM035845.1, forward strand.
CACTGCATTGAAACACCGTCAACGCCAGTTAATAATGACGGACGCCCCTTAGCTGCAGTGGAGCACCCTAGCATAGGGCCTGCTAGCCATCCCCCAGCTTCCACTTCTCCTGAGCAACCAGGAGAGAATGGGTGGGTGATGGTGAGAAGGAAGCTTAGCTGCAAGCCCCTGGTACACTACCAGCCCGTTCATGTTTCTAATCGCTTTTCCCCGCTCAGCGATACACCCGCTGAGGAAAAAACTCTGATCATTGGCGACTCTGTAGTCAGAAACGTGATCCTAGAGACTCCAGTGGCCATAGTCAAATGCATTCCTGGGGCCAGAGCAGGCGACATTGAGTCACATTTGAAAATGCTGGCTAAAAGTAACTGTAAATACTCTACAATTGTTGTTCACGCCAGCATTAATGACATCCGACTCTAGCAGTCGGAAGTCACAAAACTTAACGTGGAATCGGTGTGTGACTTTGCCAAAACAGTGTCTGCCTCTGTAGTATTCTCTGGGGCCCTCCCCAATCTGACCAGTGATGACATGTTTAGCCGCTTGTCATCCTTCAACCGCTGGCTGTCTTTGTGGTGTCCTGCAAACAACGTGGGCTACATAGACAATTGGAGCTCATTTTGGGGAAAACCTGGTCTTATTAGATGAGACGGCGTCCATCCCACTGTGGATGGTGCGTCTCTTTTATCTAACAATCTGGCATCATTTTTATCCAAATTTCCAAAACCTTGACAACTCAGAGTTGGGACCAGGAAGCAGAGTCGCAGTCTTACACGCCTCTCTGCAGCTCCTCTTCATCTGCCACCCCTCAACTTAGCCCATGTCTTCCCCATCAGAGAATCATTGTCTGCTCCATCCAAAGTAAATAAAAATATAATGTATAAGCATCCTAAAGTGATTAAACAAAAAGTTGGTAAAACTCAAATTAAACATGAAGTCTCTAAATTTAATGATTTGGCCTCTCGTCCTCCTCATAATTTAAAAATTAAATGCGGTTTGTTAAATATTAGGTCTCTAACTCCCAAGTCTCTGCTAGTCCATGATCTGTTAATTGATCATTAGATTGATTTAATATCCCTTACAGAGACTTGGTTAGGGTAAGAGGATTATGTTGGTTTAAATGAATCAATTCCCTCTGGTTATTTAAACTGTCAAAATCCCAGAAGTTCTGGTCATGGAGGAGGAGTAGCAATAATTTACCATTCCAAATTACTAGGCCTGGTCCTCAGTATTGGGCATTTTAGCAATTTTAGGCTAAACCCAATTTTATTTGCCATAGTTTATTGTCCTCCCTCAGCTTTCTGAGTTTTTATCCAAATTTGCCGAATTCTTAGCTGATTTAGTGCTGAAATCGGATAGAATAATTACAGTAGGGGACTTTAATATACAGTATATGTAGATGTAGATAGTGATGGTCTTAATATGGCATTTAATTCAATATTTGACTCAATGGGGTTTTCTCAGAAAGTAGGAAATTCTACCCATTATCTCCACCATACGTTGGACCTTGTTCTGACATATGGCATAGAAATAGAAAATCTGGTAGTGTCTCCTCATAACCCTGTAATGTCAGACCATTGACTGTTAACCTTTGATTTTACTATTTCTGACTATTTGGCTCCTAAAGAAAAATATTACTACACTAGATGCCTCTCAGATGATGTTACCAAATTTATGCAGATTGTTTCCTCTATGCCATGTGTCAACACAACGGAAATAAGCTATGGAGAGCTTGCTCCTTCTGTAATTGATAGCATGGTATAGTGTTTCAGCTTCTCTGCATCAGACTCTAGACATGGTGGCCCCTTTAAAAAGAAAAAGTCTAGTCAGAGATTTCTAACTCCTTGGTTCAACACAGAAACTCGTGGCTTAAAACAGAAGACATCTCCTTTCTATTTTTGCCTTTAATAAGAACAAAACGTAAATATTAAAACAGAAGACTCGTCAATTAGAAAGAAAATGGCGCGCCACTAATTTAGATGAAATCTATTAAGCTTGGAGAAATAATCTTTTCATTTATAAAAAATCTCTTAGAAAAGCTAGAACGAGTTATTATTCTGCATTAATAGAAGAGAACAAGAATAATCCCAGGTTTCTTTTCAGCACTGTAGCCAGGCTGACTGAGTCGGGACTCTTGTCAATCCTAGCATTCCCTTAGAGCTTACTAGTCAGGACTTTATGAACTTTTTCAATAATAAAACTTCATCTATCAGAGATGAAATCAATCAGATTCTTCCCACCGTTAACTTAAATACAGTAACTACTACAACTCCTTCAATTGATATTTGTTTGGATGAGTTTACTCCAATTGACCTTTTAGAGTTAGATGAAGTAATTTCCTCATCCAAGCCTTCAACTTGTCTTTTAGACCCTATTCCTACGAGGTTATTTAAAGAAGTCTTCCCTTTTATTGGTAGCTCTATTCTTCAAATAATCAATTCTTCATTAACATTAGGCCATGTACCGCAGGCTTTTAAAACGGCTGTAATTAAACCCTTACTTACAGTGGGAGGCAGAGCCTTCAGTTATCAAGTTCCTCTTATGTGGAACAAGCTGCCAATCTGGATTCGAGAGTCAGACTCTATCTCTGTTTTTAAGAATAGGGTTAAAACCTTCCTTTTTGATGTAGCCTATAATTAGGGAGGGATCATGTGTCTCTGAACCCTCCCTTAGTTATGCTGCTAATAGGTTTAGACAGCCGGGGGACCTCCAATAATGCACTGGGCTTCACTCCTTTCTTCACTCCCAATGAAATATTTTTGCTGGTCATTAACATGTTTGTTCTCTCCCATATATTGAGTCCCCATCGTGCTGTTTGCACTCTACATGTCTGTTCTTTTCGTCTTCTCTATCCCCTCACTCCCCCAGCCAGTCACAGCAGATGACTGCCCCTCCCTGAGCCTGGTTCTGCTGGAGGTTTCTTCCTGTTAAAAGGGAGTTTTTCCTTTCCACCGTCACCAAGCGCTTGCTCACAGGGGGTCGCGTGATTGCTGGGGTCTTTCTGCAATTGTGCTGGTTTCCCCTACAGTTGAAAGTGCTACGAGATGACTGTTGCTGTGAAATGGTGCTATATAAATAAAGTTTAATTGAATTATTTTCTACTTTCAAATATTCTGGAAATACCTAAGAACATAATTGGAGTGCAAAGAAACGTCTATTTTGATATCATGCTAAATATAATAATTTATGATATTGCAGAGCTATGAATTCATTTATGTTTTTTGCCAGGCTGACAGTGATAAATACCAGATTACACCAGCAGTGTGAGTGTAGAGCCAGTTTTCATCTCAGGATCAAAAATCCTGTGTTTAACCTTAATTACATTAATTTCTCGAGTAAAGCAGAGCATGTAATGATACCAGTTAATTACTATTTCATCTGGCCTAGAGTATACTGTCATTTGATGTTTCCAGTAATCATTTAAGGGCCTACTCTCACTGTAGTGACGGTTCTGCACTGACCGAGGTTTGACCCCTAAAATATGGAACCTTAGTCAGTGTGATCACTCCCTTTTGTTCCACAGAACGACAACTCTTTTATGACGACAACTTTTTTCATGTGAATTAGGGCTGTGCGATATAACAGTATATATCAGTGACGCAATAAACTACCATTTCATATAAAACTGTATTGTTTATATTGGGATTTAGAAGACACATACCCAGGACTTCCGGTCTGGACACCATGGCGACTGCAGCTTAACACTGAAGCTCTCAGACCCAATCCAAGATAACACCTTGAAAATCAAACTTAACGGATTTTTGGAGGAGTGAAAATCAAAAGACAAAATCATCATGTCTAAAGGAAAACAGAAGAAACTGAAATTTTCCAGGCCAGGACACGTATCGGCCGGAGAATCTGAACTGGAAGATCTCCGTTCAGAAGACGAGGAACTGGTGGTAGCTAACAAAAAGGTTAGCCTGAAATCGCTATTTGAAGAGCTACGACGATTTCGCCGAGAGGTTACGGCCGAATTTCGGAAATTCAGAGACGAATTGAAAAGGACAAACAGCAGAGTGGACCAGGCCGAGAACCGAATCTTGGAAGCAGAGGAACGAATAAAAGTGCTCGAAGATTCTGTGCTGGACCTACGCAAAAGACAAGCATCTATAGAGGCTACGCTAGCCGACCAAGAAGGAAGACAGAGAAGAGACAATATAAGAATTCATGGTCTGATAGAAGGAGCTGAAAACGGTTTTAACTCAATGGCAGAATGCGTGGAATCTTTACTAAGAGAGAAATTGGATATTCCACAAACCACCGACTTGAACATAGAAAAGGCACATCGTTCATTAGCCGCTAGGCCAGCGGCGGAAGCGCCCCCACGTTCGGTGTTGGTAAGATTTTCCAATTTCAAAATAAAACAAGAGGTTGTAAGACTGGCTTGGCAGAAAAAAGGATTTATGCACCAGGAGAGAAAAGTCTACGTGGAACATGATTACGCCCCAGAGGTCCTTAAAAAGCGCAGGGAATACAATGACACCAAAAAGGTACTACGTGAGAAGAAACTGCGCTTTCAGACGCCATTTCCTGCGAAGTTAAGGGTCTTCTACGGTGAAGAAACATGTCTCTATAATTCGGCGGAAGAAGCAACAACTGACATGGCGAGAAGAGGGCTCCCGGTAACGGTATTTAAACCCGCAGCAGACCCGAGTGAGAAGATCAAAACGCAAACATGGACAACACAAAGACCTTCAAAATCCACGGGCCAGCAGCGGGAAACCCAGCGCCAGAGTGTCACGGATAAACTGTCCGTTTTCAGGTTGGAATAGCGACCTTTTTTGAGTCAATCTGCACATCCAACCCCCCTCATACAAGGTAACAATCATTAAAGGAGATGCGTATTCAGCATGTGGTGAAACATTTCATGGAACGGTCATAATATTTGAACCAAATAAGTCTTTTTAATAATAATAAAAAAAAAACTTGTTAAAATAGAAATGTGACAATAATCCACATGTTCTCCTCACACTAACAAATACTGTTTTTGCGTGAATGTTTGCTGTGATGGGGGTGGGAGGGTGCACACAATTTCACAGGGTATAGGCATAAAGGGGGGAAAAAAAAATCATTACAAGTTCGGATTGGGTTCTGAAACTCACGTTAAAAGCATGGGACAACTTACAGGGGTAAGAGAGGGCCCTCAACACGTAACAGAGTTTGAGGAATTTCCCTCAGAGCCTACACTCCATCAAGGCTCTTCCAGGGTCTTTAAAAAGACCCCAGCTCAGGAAGTTCTTTTGACAGTTTTTTGTTTTAAAGTTTTATACACTATGTTCTTAATGTTTTTCTTGTTCTTAATGTTCTTTCAGTTTCTGAGTAGCACAAAAGAGGGCCACCACACAGTTATACTAAACAAAACAACACAATGGAGAAACAGGGTGTAACCAAAATAATTTCATATAATGTAAAAGGAATCCTGAATCCAGTTAAAAGATCCAAGATTCTAGGCAAAATGAAAAAAGACAAAGCAGGAATAATATTTTTACAAGAAACCCACCTAACAGACGTGGAGCACACTAAACTCAGTAGACAAGGGTTTAAAATGATCTCTTCATCTTCATATAAGTCAGGGAGGAGGAGGGGAGTAGCGACACTGATATCAACCAAAATTACATTTGAAAAAAAATCAGAACACAAAGATAAAGAAGGGAGATACAGTTTGGTAACTGGGCGGCTAGAGGGAGAAGATATCACCCTGCTGAATGTGTATGCTCCCCCAGGGGCTAACTGGAAATTTTATAAAAATGTATTTGACCTAATGATAACTAAAGCTCAAGGTTTAGTGATATGTGGTGGGGACTTCAATCTTAGACTGAATCCATACTGGGATGCTTCTGGTAATTCTCCACATCAAAATAACACCCAAAGCAGGAAGACTCGGATGCTACTAAAAGAAATGGGAATCTGTGATGTGTGGAGGGAACTCAACCCCAGTGTAAAAGACTATACATTTTACTCAACTCCACATTCATCTTACTCAAGGATTGACTATTTTTTTTATGTTTAATAGAGACATTGGAAGAGTAGAAACATGTAAAATAGGACTGATGGATCTCTCTGACCATAGTCCGATCTACATGGACTTAAATATCCAAAATTACACAAATAATACATTTTCTTGGAGGTTAAATTCAAATGTCCTGAAAGGACCATTGAAAGATGAATTGGAATCAGATATTCTCAGATATTTGGAAGAAAACGATAATGGAGAAGTATCCCCTTTAATACTGTGGGATGCATGCAAAGCTGTAATAAGAGGAAAGATTATTGCAAAACTGGCAACCCAAAAGAAACTAAGACAAGAAAAACTATCCGCATTAGAGTCAGAACTTAAGAACCTAGAAAAAGAACACAAAGGCAACACTCATTCTACTGACTCGCTCAAGATTAAGGAAATTAAAAACCAAAGAAATGAGATCTACACAATAGAAATCCAGAAGAAACTTACATTTTTGAAACAAAAACACTATGAAGCAGGCAGTACATCGGCAAAATTGCTAGCCTATAAATTGAGGAAACAACAAACAGAACGATCTACAAAATCAGAGACCCAGTATCAAAGGAAATAAAATTCAGAATTCAGGATATTCTTAAAAGCTTCGAGAATTACTATAAGAACTTATACTCCCACAAAAAACATAAAAACGCATCCGAGGCATTCCTAAACACATTAAACCTTCCCCAACTTACGGAGTCACAAAATAAAACACTACTGTCAGAAATACAACCTAAAGAATTGGAAAAAGCAATTATGAAACTTAAAGCTAACAAATCCCCAGGAGCAGATGGCTATACAGCAGAGTGGTACAAAACCTTTAAACAGCAACTATCTCCTCTCCTCCTGAAAACATTTAATTATGTCCTCCACACAGGGGAAATCCCCCCCTCCTGGAGAGAAGGGGTCATTGCAGTTATACCTAAACCTGAAAAGGATAAACTAGAGTGCTCCAACTACAGACCAATCAGTGTATTAAATCAGGACTATAAGCTTTTTATCATTATCCTTGCCAAAAGGTTAGAAAATGTACTGACAGACCTAATTCATTTAGACCAAACAGGTTTTATAAGACAAAGACAGACACAAGACAACATTCGACGCACTATACACATAATTCATCATATAGAAAAAATATAACTTAAATGCAGTCATATTGGGATTAGATGCTGAAAAAGCATTTGATTCGGTTGTCTGGTCTTTTCTATATAGAATCTTATCCAGTTTAAATTTTCATAACTTCATTAGAACTATACAGGCATTATATAAAAAACCAACAGCTAAAATAAGGATTAACGGTAATTTATCATCTTTTGAACTGGAAAGAGGATGTCGTCAGGGCTGCCCCCTGTCTCCACTGCTCTTTGCAATCTTCATAGAACCTCTGAGCCAATGGATAAGACAAAATCAAAAAATTCAAGGTATTACACTTGGTCAGAAGGAACATAAAATAGCACTCTTTGCTGATGACATTTTAATATACCTAGGGCAGCCGGACACTTCTTTACCAGAACTAACCTCAGTTTTTTCAGAGTATGGAGATTTATCGGGGTACAAATTAAACATGCATAAAACCCAAATTTTAACATTCAACTATGACCCAAATCATTATTCACTAAGCAAACTCAAAACTAACTGGGAGTCGGAATCTATGAAATATCTGGGGGTCAATATCCCGAAACAACTCAACAAAATTATATCACTAAACTATGATCCACTGGTGACAAAAATAAAATCTGACCTAGCAAGATGGAATATGATACCATTCTTGGGTACTGCACAAAGAATTGAAGCAGTCAAAATGAATATACTTCCACGTCCTCTATACCTTTTCCAAACAATACCGGTAGAACCTCCCAAAAAAACATGGCAGGAGCTGGACAGAAGGATCTCAAGATTCATATGGCAGGGCAAGAGACCTAGAATCAGGTATAGAACCTTACAGCTAAACAAAGACAAAGGTGGGCTCGCGCTGCCAAATATCAGGGACTACTTTAAAGCCGCACAAATTAAAACTTTAGTAGAGATATGTAACCCAGTCTACACTGCACAATGGAAGGAGATCGAATGCCAAATAACAAGTGACATCCCCCTACAGGCGATAATAGGGAACAATGCCTTACCTAAGCTTTTGAATAACACTAACTCGTGGATAGAGACCCCGCTAAAAATTTGGTTTAAGATAGTCAGAGCGAATCAAACTAAAGAGCCCTATCGACTTCTGCAGTGGATTGCCTATGATCAAGACTTTACTCCTAATAAAACAGACACCAGATTTAAAAAGTGGAAGGAGAAAGGGCTGATAAAATATTTTGATTTTTTTAAAGGGCAAATTTTAAGAAGTTTTGAAGATTTGAAAAAAACAAGGTCTAATAAATCAAGACCTTTACAGGTTCTTCCAGCTTAGACATCACATAAACAATATACTTAAAAAGGAGGATTTGGAAAGGGCCCAGTCAGGTGTTCTGAAGGTCTTCTTAATGGCATATAAAGGGATCCCAGGGATCAGATACATTTCTAAAATATACCAAGGTCTTCAAGACTTAAAAGGAGACAACACATCATATATAAGAGAGATGGGAAAAAGAGGGGAATTTCACTTTACAACTGGAAATATGGGGAAAGCTAAATAAACAGCAATGGAAAAGTACCTCATCCCTGCAGTGGAGAGAATTTGGATGGAAAAACTTGGTAAGATTTTTCAGAACACCTGCACAAAACAAATTTACCCATAAGGGATTGAACTGTTGCCGCTTGTGTGGTGAAAAGACTGCAAATCATTTTCATGTGTTTTGGTCATGCCCAGTTATCCGCCAATATTGGACCAATGTACAGACAATATTGGGGAAAATATTTAAAATAACAATTCCCTTTTCTTTTGTAACTTTATTTGGGTTTACTACCAGACTCACTGGAAAGACGAGGAGAAAAATACTTATTCAATGTTTTAATATTGGCAAGCAAAAAAGCTCTAACTAAAAAATGGATGTTGAAGGACTGTCCTACACCTGAAGATTGGATTAACGTGATCCAAGACATTTACTCGATGGAAAAGTTGACATTCGCACTGAGACAGGACATGGATGGGTTCATGAACTTTTGGCAACCCTGGATCGCATATGTGTCTTCCATTAGATCTAATCTTTGACAAATACCATTTCAATAATGGTTCCGCTCTTTGTTCCAACGCTACTCAGATGCTCTTTTACCTTTATTTACTTACTTTTTCTTTTTGTTTGTTTTTTGCTGGTTTGTTTTTGTTTTTGTTTATTTTTTATTTTTCTCTTTAATTTCACTTTTTCTTTCACTTTAAAAAAAAAAAAAGGGGGTGTTGTAAGAATTATTCTTCCAATGTTGTCAGATATCAGAAAATAAGGGAACATGTGATGAAAATGTAAACAATGCATTGCTGTAACGACCTGTATACCCTTTACAAAAACTTAAATTTTAAAAAAAAAAAAAAAAGACACATACCCCGTTTCTTCTTGTCACCGCCCGTCTCTCCCCCACAGTGCACCAGGTGTGTGCAATAGTGGGTTCTGGAGGTTAGCAGCTAACTGCAAGCTAATGTTTTGGTCATATAGCCACTACTTCTGCTTGCCAGGGATGTGGGACTTTTTCTCACTGTGCTGCATCAGAGAGGATAGTCTTCTAATCTGGTTTTAATTGGAGGTAAGTAATGTTAACATCATCTCTCTGTAATTATAAAACAGCAAGTGCTAAATGACGATGCTAACGTTGTTAATAAGAAACATTATAGTGTATCAGACGATCATTTCTTTGGTTTAAATTACTGCCTAGTTTCTTAATTTTGTCTGAAAAAATAATACTAAAGCTGCAAAAGCGTGTGACAGCGTCCAGATACACACTAAATAAATAAAGTAAAACATGTTGGAGGAAGAAACTGGCTTTTAATATAACTTGATTTTCTAATCATTTTTAATTAGTCAAGTAGTGATCATGAATAGCTGAAGTCATCTCAAATGCACATTTAAAACTATTTCTTAACAACACTGCAAAATTAAGAGCAGAAAGGGTGCATAAAATTAATAACATGAATTTGTACAATTGATTTTTTTTAATTGGTTATCGTATATAAACTACAGAATTTACAGAAAATGTATATTTTGATGTATATCGTTATCGTCAAATAAGATTACTTATATTGTGATATAAAATTTTGGTCATGTCACACTGGAGTGGTGGCTCAGTACCGGAGTGGTGGCTCAGTTGGTAGAACATCTGCCCCACACCCGGGAGGCAGGGGTTCAAATCCCGGCCGGGTCATGCCGAAGACCATATAAAAGTGGAACTTCCTGCCGTCCAGCTTGGTGCTCAGCAATAATGGAATGGAGGAGGGAAATTTGTGGCGGCGCCTTGCATGGCAGCGGCCCTCTGATTCTGCACTTGGGGTGTGTGTGATTAACACAGTAGACAGGTAAAACACAATGTCGTTCTACTGTACATGATTGGTTGTACAGTTGAATGACAATAAGGATGATTTAATTTAAAAAATGTAATTTAATATCACAAAGCCCTAATGTGAATGTGCACCCCCCCCCCCCCAATATAAATTTAGTTTAATGCAAATCTGCAGCTCCTTGGCCAGCTGTTCCGGATGTTGTGGCCTCAGCTGGTGATGAGACCCAGTTAAATTTATGTGCCTGTATTGTAAATAGCCTAAATGATCAGTTAAAAAAGTTGGCAGTAGGGATGCAAGTTATCGATTAATTCACTAATTGTTAATTGATTCACCTTATCAATTGATTAATTATTAATTGGTAAGCAGTGTTTTTTCTGATAATTTGAATTTCCCTTGGTACCTTATGATCTGTAACCTAAAAAGCCAATTATTGTTTGATATACTAAAATAAAAAAATGCAACTCATATTCCTCAAGGATTTATTTATGTAATGTAATCTATTGCATGTTAAACATTAACAAACAAAATAAACTCAGAAAAATAAATATTAAGGCTACTATAGCATAAAAGTGTGTGCACTGGCTGATATTAAACTTTAGCAACAGAAATTCTGAATAAAATATATTTAGGCTTAGTCCACATAATATTAAAAAAACTACATAAAATTAGACATCTCTTTAGTTACATAAATTTCAATATTGATGACTTCGTTTTCATTTTTTGTTATGTTTTGTGGTTATCACTGTATTAAGCAAAAGGGGTAGGTATAACTAAGTTTTGCTTCAGTCTACACCCTTTTCTTTTTGTACTTTGAAAAGTTTTTTTTTCTTTAAAAGTTTGATATTTACTTTTGTAAGATTACGTTATTTACCTTGTTTTAATTTTTGATGGATGCACAAAAAGAAACTAAACATGCTCTCTGTGAGAAGAACTGTTGATTTTACATGCCAGTCATTATCAGTGTAGTGGCAAGTGACTGTAATGTAGCTTTCTGTAGTTAGGGCAGTCCAACAATCTGTTAACAGCGCCACATTTTCAGTGGCTAGCTGTTTTCAGGTCAGCTTTTTTTCTTGTAGCATGCTTCCAAGCAGGTAGTTATTGTTCCTCTACACGGAATATTATACCCTGGCTCTATAAAGTTTATCAGCTTCTGAAAGCCCTCTCCTTCAACAGTACTTATTGGCATCATGTCTTTTTCAATCATGTTTCAAATCCTCCATCTTCCTCTCATCACACACCTGCCTCCCTATTGTGGTAACTGAAGCTGAACTAGTTGTTGCTTGCAGCACGACTGAGTGTGAGTTCTTTAGGTGGTAACTTGGCGAACTGGTTGAGCTGTTGTATTTCAGTGTAGTACCACATAGTGTACATTTGGTTTCGTTGTTAGCGTTTACCAGTTTAATATGATCGCACACCGCACTGTGTTTAGACTGCTTCATTTTCTTGAGTGAAGTACGTCGGGTGTAGTAGAGATTAGGCTATAGCGCCCTCACCAGGACTGGCGACACCACTACATTTAATGAAAATAAACTTGAAAAGAACGGTGTCACTTTCAATTACTTGATAGCTAATTTAATTTAGTCGACTAAATTCTTTTTGACAGTTAATCGAAAGTCAATTAGCCGTTAACATCCCTAGTTGGCAGATTTTTTTTTTTTTTTTTTTTTGGGCTGCTCTCCCTCCCACCAGCTGAGGCTGTTTGTGTCTGTTCATTAGGTAGATAGATAGATAGATGTAGGATATTTTCCTGTGGAATAGCTGAAAACAACAGGCTCCATGCTGAAAACTCTGCAGACAGTTTTTTCTCTGCCAGCATTGGATGGTAAGCTCCGGCAGCTGCATGAAAGCAGCGGACGCATCTGCCCTGGCTTCACGGAGACCTGTCGCTGTAGTGTGGGTGAACAGTTTCAGCTATTCGATTGTACATTAATTTGAGGATATTTTCCAAACGATTAATTATTTTGTTGCCACTCTTTACCAATTAACTACAAACCTTTAATTACCTCTGCCAAGGGAGGAGGTAATGTTTTTGGATGTGGGTGGGTGAGTCGGTCAACATTTTATAAGCACTTTCCACAGCTAAAAACAAGAAAGCTGTATTAATTATCACAAGTTTAAGGTTATGTATCAGTTTATCACAGACAGCATAATGCCTAATGTTAATTAAACAATTGGTTAAATATCTTACAACTGAATTACTGATCTGCTCCAACCCATAAACTAACATTAGGTGAAAGTTTTCTATAAGGGCATTTTTTAACAATATAATTCAGAAAGGTAAACCTTCATATTCAGTATTCACCACACTTAAGAGTGATATTTCAAGCTGTTTGATTTAATTTTGATGATTATGGTTGTAGGTTTTCATTTATTAAATTACAAATTAGGATATTCTAATTAACCCAGATGCACTATTATTCAGAATGAGGGCTAATATTAATGAAGATGAAAAAGAGATAGCGACTCCTGTAATTCAGTCATTTACTGCATTCAGCACGTTAGCCATTACAGCTCAGCCCTCAGCAATCAGAGAGCTGATTGTCAAACAGGCAAGCTAACACAAACGGCACGTACTAGCAGTATTGTCTTTTTTCTAAAGCTTGAAACAGTTGCCCATTGAAAATAAGCAGCGCTAACTTTCTTTACTTGCTAAAACTTACCAAGCAGCCGTTAATGTTGCAGCTCCCGGGTGCCGTCGTTTCAGATGCTCATGCATCACTGTAGTGCTGCCATGATAGGAAAGGTCTGCCTTGTAAAGTCTGCATTTTACTTGTTTCATTTTTTTGTTCTCTGTGAAATGTTCCCAAACTATAGAAAGTTTGAGTCTGCCTTTTTTTTTGCTCCGTTTTCTATGTGTTTATCCTTCCACTTTGCCATGCTGTGCTCGTCGTCTTCTTCACTAGAAATTGTTCACGCATGCCTGAAAACGGAGGCGCTACTGCCCGCAGCAGTTCCGGTCATGCATTGCAGTTACAACGCAACGTTTCCGCGAAATGCGTATAAACTGTGTAATTAAACAATTTGTTAACGCTGTCGACGTTAACTAATTGTTTCAGCCCTACACACCATAGGACCACGCACCTCCACAATCCGGAAGCAGTGCACGCTAACCACCAAATACTGCAGAAAATGTAAAACGGCTTTGAACGAAAAGGAATGTGGTCTCCATCCACTTAGTATGTAATGATTGACATTATTTTATCTGAAGATGCCAAAAAAAGCAAGCAAAGTGTGCGGTTTAAGACAGGGTTTGGAGTGCGTGCGGCCGTAACTCTGGCCGGCAGACAAGGATGCAAGTCACATGACCCACACAGTATGTAAACAGTAAAGTTCAGTACTGAACACTTCATACTTTTCACAATGAATGATGCATGTCTGTATGAACTTTACTTATTAATGTGATATGAAGATAACAGTGGATGAACACATGAAAAAATACACAGGCTTTATCTATCCATCCGTCCATCCATCTTCTCCTGCTTATCTGAGGGTCTGGGTCAGGGAAGCAGTAGTTCAAGCAAAGTAGCCCAGATTGCCACCCGGTTCACGTATCACCTTGATCCCCATGATACCTCCTGCAGGTGGTGAGCCCACAGGAGGGTGGTCCCATGTGACTCCTTTGGGTACACTGGATCCTTGATGTAACTTTTTCATAGGGATCTACTGGGCCGCTCTTGGTCTGGCCCTTCACCCAGGACCAGTTTGTTTTGGGAGACCCTACAAGGGGCAGGTTGCTCTGACAACATAGCTCCTGGGATCATTAGAGCATGCAAACCCTTCTGTTATGATAAGGTGGTGTTCCACAGAGGGGTCATGGGTTTTAATTAGGGAAGCAAAGTTAAGCTCAAAATTGACCCCAAACAGATTCCACTTGTTGAGGAGCTCTTTTGTGATTTTGATCGACTGAATGATCACATATTGCACCTTTGTTCATGCTTCATTACGCTGACATATTGAAAGTGATGATCTGGCCTTGTGAATCCCCTCAGACTCTGGCAGCGAGCCCCTTCCCCTCAGGGATCTTTGCTGGCACTACAATCTCTCCAGAAGCTCTGGTACAAAGACTGAAGTTCGTGGAGGCTCCAGATGTTCCCATACCTGCCAACAAAGGTAAGACTGTCTCAGATGGTCCCTCAAATCCTTATGACTTATGATCACTTATTTCACAAACTGATAACCTTCACTCATGTAGATCCAGGGTATGGATGTACAGTATATACCAACTGACTGTAATAAAATGATCCTGCTGCACCTTATTACGGAGAGATCAAACTAGTCAAAGAAATCTTACCAGGGAAAGATTCTGAAGTACACACAATAGTACACTATTAAACATTACACAAAATATAAATATATTGATTAATTTTACAATAAAACAGAAGTCCCAGATCTTCTGCTGCATATTTTTTCAGCTCTGACCAAAACATACCAAGATGCTAATTGTTGATTTTGTAATTCATAATTGCGTTTCACTCTGGTCGGCTGAGACAAAATCTGGTTATTTCCTGTTGAAATGAAATAAAATTCATGAAAATGGGACAAACCTGCAGTGTTGTTTGTCATTTGTTGCTGTTGTCCCTTAACTGACTTAAAGCCCTCATTAGGTTTCAGCATTGGTAGAAAAGGATTTGAAATAACATGATGCCTGTGGCAGGGTAGCATATTAAAATTAAAATACACAAATGCATACTGGTATTTACAGTTGAAACTAGAAGTCTTCATACACTGTTTAAAAAGTCACATAACCTTTTTTTCCCCTCACTGTCTGACAATAAATCAAACTAAACTTTTCCTATTTTGGGTCAGTTAGGATGACCAAAATTATTTCTATTTGTTAAATAATTTTTTTGCTTTCTTCAAAGCCAGAAATTTACATACATTTCCTTAGTATATGGTAACATTTTTTTTTTAAACTGTATGACTTGGGTCAGATGCGTTGGGTATCCTTCCACAAACTCCTCGCAATAGTTTGCTGGAATTTTGGCCCATTCCTCCTGACAGACCTGGTGTAACTGAGTCGGGTTTGTAGGTCGCCTTGCTCACACACGTCTTTTCAGCTCTGCCCACAGATTTTCTGTAGGATTTTGATCAGGGCTTTGCGATGGCCACTCAAAACATTGACTGTGTTGTTGGACTGCGAATCGTCACTAATTTCCAGAATCTATTCCGATTCTTGAGGTTCTGAATCGATTCAGATTCGATCCTGATTCAATCAGGGAAATTACCATTTTAACAGCTATTTTACTTGCCAGGAAAAAAAAAAATCAGAGACCCAATGCTGCAAATTGTAGCAGGAATACTCCAATTTTGATAATACATAAACTATCACATAAAGAACTGACCCAAAATTAGTTACAATAATGCACTTTTTATTATTGAACTTATGATTTCACAACGTGCTCATAAGTGCTTTCTTCAGTGCAAAGGGTGTGTAGTGTCAAGTTAACAACCCAGAGTCAGTAAACAAATTCAATACATGAAGCATGTAGACATGATCTCACGGTATTTCAGTTCCACCAGGATTTCGCCGGCTGTTTTTGTGATTGTTGTGGCCCAAAAAGCCTGAATTTGTTGGAGCTTTTCCAAAAAGTTGCAATAAAAGTTGCATAATTTTTTTGCACTGAAAGTTGTGTGAAGAGTACAGATTTTAAAGTAGCTGCTTTTTCCATAGTTTACAGTGATGTTTTTCTATGTAACACGAGAAAAGCACAGGATTGCCAAAAATTTCCTGTTAAACAGTGATTTATGTAGAACTAAATGCTCAGTAAAATTGTCAAAAAATGACCAACATTGTATTCTTGCTGAGAACTTAAATAAAAAAGATAAATAAAAGAATTAGCCATTACAAGAAGTAAATTGCATTGAATGCATGTTAGAGTATGGAGGAAATTATGGCAGCTCCTTCTTGAATTTGAAAACTAAGACCCCTGAAAAATCTGAGGTCTTCTTCTGTGCTGAAATCCACAACGAAGCAGGGATGGCTGCTCCACTGACAGCCTCTTCCCTTCAGAAGGTCTTGGTGCAGGATGGACCTTGGAGTGGAAACCCAGTCTTCACAGATCTGAAGGGGAGATGGAAAGGACAATGTATGACAAAGTAAAATTAGTCATATTTTTAAATCCCCACACCCCAGTAGAGTTTAATAATTTAGTTTTTTTGTTTTTTTATTTAGGTTTTAATTACAAATAAACTTTTAATTTTTGAAAAGGGTTTCAGTTCATTTCCTGGGAAGATTTGTTCATTTCAATTTAGTTCTGTTGAGTAACTAGAAAAGCAGTCAGAGAGCGCATACCTCCACCAAGGCTCCTTCCATCTCTCATGGATCACCTCCCGAATGTATTGGGTTTGTGTGTAGGCCACGAGCCAGTTCTGGTGAAAATCGCATCAAGTAGTTTTGGAGGATTGTTGCCAACACACTGTGAGAAGATAAGAGCCTTGGTGGAGGTATGCATTCTCGGATCATCACCAAAATGTAATGCGTTCCTCTGAAAATTTCATCAAAATCTGTACAGTAGTTTTTGTGTAACCTGCTAACAGACAGACTTACCCAGGATTTACTCTGACTCCGGATGCAGTCCGTTGCAGATGCTGTGTGGATGGCCCCTTGCATTCATCCCTACCAGCTCCGTTTGTGTTTTGCAGCGGCATGGATAAGAACAAGGTTTGAAATGCAAGATCACGTGAGAATTATACAAAATAACGCGAGATCTCGAGAAAGGCCCGAGCGTAACCAATATGAACCAGTCACGTGATAACAACAAGGAAATGTGGTGTAGTGGCTCTCCACCTGGGTTTTTGGGCTCTAAATAAAACTTAAGTAGCCTATTAATTTTAATTCTATGAAGCGTTTGTATGTTAAGTCAAGTTTTACCTTCTGACACAGTGGTGGAGGAGTAGACCTCAGAAAATGACAGACGATCCTTAAATCGTTTTTAATGATCAAACAGCTATTAAATACCGCGAGATACCACGGCATTTCCTTGCAGATTGGATCTGGCATCTGTCAAAAATAGACTCGTTGTGTTTCATTAGCGAACTGAATTTGACGAGCTGGATTTGTTCCACAGTGGTCTGGACCAGGTAGGGATTAGAAAATTGACAAGATTGGAAGCTATTTGCTGCGGAGGCCGGATCGCAGCCATAATGTACTGCATCCAGAGTCGGTGTAAATCCAGGGTTAGGGGTGGGACAAAAGATCGATTCAGTGAGAATTGCAATACTTGACACTAACAAGATGCACTGATCCTTAAACGCATGGATTGATCTTTTATTAATTATATATATTCATGTAAATGTTGCATACTCTGGTATTCAACCAATTGCGTTTTCAGTACACTTGTCGGCCTCCGTCGGTCTATGATGACCATGGAAGAGAATCCTAAAACGTCTACTCTGCTGGAACAGCACCGCCTGTGGCTGAACAGGCCGATGCGCACTGGTGTTCTACCTTCCAGCGCTGGGCATTGGTAGGATTCAAGCCTGGGCAGGAAGATATGGAGGACAAGATGTTACCCATGCAGCATGTCCCCCCTCTCCACGTCACTGATGAATCCAAAGGAACAGCAGGGCTGCTATAGTTTGGCACCAGCGCCGTCGCAGGAGCAGCCAGAACGATGTTGAGCACAACAGAGAACTGCCTTAGGGGCTCCGACTCCGGATTTTTCCTCAGGGTTGACTCCCGAAGCCTCTCCCGTGACCGGGTGTGCCGCAAGGCAGCGGAGGTTTGAAATCAGGGTTTACCTTCCCCTAGATGGGCTACCTTCCCAGGTTGACGAGCCACCATCTACCCGAAGCATCTGGTTTTAAGGCGCCAGAGATTCGACCTCGCCCCTTCTCCTATTAGTAAAAGCAGTTCCGCCGGGCTTAGAGACTAAACCACACGGGCAGGCTAGGAGTTGGACTTAGTTGTCAGAGGCTTTTCGAGACGCACGCTGTAAGGAGCATTTTATGAGTACTGGGAGCTTAACCCCAGTGCCGCTCCTGGCTATGACAACCAGATAGCGCAAAGCAAGCACCCAGTCAAGAGAAGTCATAGCTTGTCTCGCAAGATTTGCAGCCAGCTTTGAAAGTTAGGAAGCTGTTAGCTCTAATGTCAGGCCTTTTTTGGATCTTTTAACAAAGATGGAAGGAAAGACCTTAACATGACACTCAACCCACAGGAAACGCTGCACGAAAAAAGAAAAAAAAAAACCATGCAGGCCAGCACATGTCTCGGAGCAGCATTAGCAACAGCTAAACTAAAGACACACCAGCATGGAGCTTGTGAGCAGCACTCGGAGAAAAATGTAATGTTTATTTATGAAGCGCTTTTCAGAGACAAAGTGCTTTACATTAAAATAGAATAAAAGGAATCTGATAGCTACAAATAATTTAAAAAATGCAAAAACAAGTTAAAACACAAGATTAAAATAATTTTAAAATATCAGACTTACCATTAAAAAGCAGTTGAATTGAAACTGAATGGAAAGCCTCCTTAAACAAAAATTTTTCACCTGTTTTTTAAGAGTCCACAGAGTCAGATAAACATAGCTGGAGTGGGAGTCTATTCCAAACGCCGTCCACCGCCCTCCCTGTGTGCAGAGACGTGTCTCCGCCAAAGGCAAAGCCCCAAGAATACTTTATTATATGAAAGCGATGTCAACAGTTTTGCTTTGGGGCATAATTTGAGGTTAATTGAGGTAAAAGAACAATTGAAAGCTGTGGTATTGCGATACTTGGTAATGCGATATCGCGATTATTGCTGAATCGTCATAGGATTGTATCACGACCCAAGAATAGCGATCCAAATCGAATCACGAGGTCCCTCGCGATTCCCACCCCTAGTTGTACTGCAGCCTTTATTAACTCTATTTTCATATTATTATTATTATTGTTGTTGTTGTTATCATCTTCAAATCTCTCACTAGAAGTGCTAGAAGTCCAAAATTAAATGCCATTCAATACAAATGTTACATGAAGGCAGCTGCCTCCATCCTGAAACCCTGACTAAAAACACAGCCAACATTTTCATTATATTCTAATCTCATAAACTACCTTTATTTTTAGTGCATTTATTTACAGCTCTTAACCAACTGTTAACTACTGTATCCATAGTCTGTAAAACAAAACACCATCATGCTGGCCAATTATTAATTTTTGACATAAATGTTTAACCCCCCCCCCCCCCCCAAAAAAGCCTCTTTAGTCTCTAAAATGAATAGTTAAAATACTCATCTAAATATAACACAATGTAAACATATTGTCTTAAAGGTTGTACTGCTCAATATAGTTTATGATTACATAATTCTCCTACACTGCCAAGTTTCTCTGCTGCACTGCCAGTCTATAGCGACTTGAAAATTTGCATACACACCTATCGTGTGTACGTCGCTCAGACCTGTCGTGGGATTTGACCAGTTTTCTGTCTTGCGCACATTAAGTGTGAGCAAACACAGTGGAGTATGACGTTATAAGCACTCCCTCATCTGTACACTAGATGGTGCATCAAACTTGTCACTCATCTTGTGCTCCAGCATCTCCAGTGCTCGTTTAAGGCATGTCTGATGCATTAATTAAAGGCTGCAGGAGCATCGTCCCACCTTTAAAAAGCTCATGCAAAATTACCAAAGATGTAGTGGAAGGACAGAAACATAGAAGATGGGCAGAGGTAGCCTCTCTCTGACTCAGTAAGGATCTGTCCGTAGGAGAAAGTGGTGGATGTTGGCCCAGTGCATGAAGCCTGTAGCTATTTTTAGTCTGGGTGCAGTATAAAAATAGGCTCTGCATTAAATGAAGCTGTAGCCACACCGATGTTTCCCTGTTTTAGCTGGAAGTTTTCAACAGTTTCAGTACAGTTCATTATTGTAATATCAGCTGCATTTAATCTGCTGATCACTTCATAATGATCAGTATCTCCCACATAAATTTTAAAAAGGGGACCAGCAAATCAGTGGCATTCCACTTGTCAAAAAGTCAAATATATTGCGATCGTTGGGGCGTTCAGGTGACATTAATACTCGGTCTGCTAAAAAGCAGCCACACATGTGGGGTGGATGGATATTGTGAGCAGGTGCGACGCCCACCAGCTGCAGATTAATGCAGAAAAGACGGTGGAGATGCTGGTGGACCCCAGGTCAGATGGCGATCACAGCCCCGTGGCCATACAGGGCCATAACATCAGGCAGGTCAGTTCATTTAAATAATCTGGGTGTTCACACTGATGATGATTTAGGCTGGCACACACAAGTGGCAAGTGTCTGTGCCCGAATCCACCAGCGCCTGCATTTTCTTGGCCAGCTCAGACTGTTTGATGTCTGTAGAAATATTATGTTGAATTTCTACAGAGCAACCACTGAGTCTGTGTTACAGTATGGCATTACTAGCTGGTTTGGTAATTCAACGGTCACATCAAAACCTCAGACACTAAACTGAGATACTGATGAAGACTGCTGGCAAAATCATTGTTACAACAGCACCAAGACTCCCCAAGACCTGTTTGAACAAACCACCTTCAGACAGGCAAGCAATATTTTATCTGATAGTTCAAATGAATTCAGGAAGAAGGTACAGGGTCCCTCTTTGTAAACATAACCAGTGTAAACACTCATTCATCCGTCTGTCAGTGAAGCTCATTAATGAGCGAATAATTCAGGATGAACAGAAGTCAGGAAGCCTGTGAGGTCAGATGGGTAACTGCGCTGTATTGCCACTTTTTGTTGACTTTTGTTTTTGGTTGTTTATTACCTCCGCCAAAGAGGTTATGCAATCGGGGTGGTTTGTCTGTCCGTCCGTTTGTTTGTCTGTCTGTTAACAGGATTATGCAAAAAAGTACTGGATGAATTTTGATGAAATTTTCACCAGCGGTGGTCCTTAGGCTACAGAGGCACACATTACATTTTGGTGATGATCCAAGAACACATACCTCCACCAAGGCTATCTTCTCTTCTCACAGTCTGTTAGCAAGAATACTCCAAAACTACTTGATGGATTTAAATGATTTTTTTTTTTAAACCAGAGGTGGTCCTTCGGCTGGAGAGGAACCGATAACATTTTGGTGATGATCCCAGAATGCATACCTCCACCAAGGCTCTTATCTTCTGACACTGTGTTAGCAAGAATTCCCCAAAACATTAACCCAACCCCATTACATTTTGGAGGTGATCCATGAGGGACAGAAGGAGCCTTAGTGGAGGTATGCGCTCTCTGAGTGCTTTTCTAGTTTATGTACTGATTGTGCAGCAGACTTTTATTGTCTCCCTTGGGAGACAATAAAAGCACTTTGACTTTGTAGCCATTTAAATGCACAAAATCTATAGAAAATAATGAAAACTGATTATTTTGTAGGACCACTGCTTATTCTTGGATTTTTTTCCCCCTGAAGTCATGCAAATCCTTTTTTAAACCTCTGCCAAGGAGATTATTTGATCGGTGCTGTTTGATCTTATAGCAGGGTCACTGGACTTCAGCTTATTTTTACGTTAAGTTCAGTTACCACAAACAAATTATTTTCAAGTGTACGGGTTCTCCTTCAGCCCAAGTGGCACAAGTGTTGTATCAGTCTGCATTTGGCTTTTTACTTAAGAGTCTTTGTCATTATATGCTGCAAGCTGGGAAGCCAGCGGTTTACGTATTGTTACCCTGCACTCTTTGAACCTGCAGAGCAGAACCAAATTGCTGCATATCTCTGCTCATTCAGTGAGATCAAACAGTCACTGGAAAAAGCAGCTTATTATTGCTGTTATTTAATGTCACTAAAGGTTTGCACTATTAATATTTGATTTGAGGACGTGTGCAATCTTTGGGGCGTTCAGATGACGTTTCTGCACTCATATGCAGAAACGTGCACTTAAATGTAAAACGTTATTCTGTGAGAAATACTTCACACAATGAGGTTCGTTTTACAGCTTTTTCAATTTGTTCCCCAGCTGCAATGAATGAAATTACCCTCCAGAAATGATTACAAGTCACTTAAACAGGTTAAATTAAGTTAATATTACCGTCTACTAGCATTAGTTTTCTTTTTTCCCAAATGAGTAGACTGACTGATGCAGGTATCCTGATAAAATATATGACCTGATTTTGTCAAGTGACTCAACGTTGTCATCTCTTACCCATTAGCTTCTGTGTGTGTTGGTGTATTTGTCATCCTTAGGCAAGTAAAAATCGAGTTGTATTTTCTTTGTTCAACAGTGTTAAGAATCCTATTATTAACTGACATACTGTTGGGATTTTTTTCCCATAAATTCCCAGGAATATTTCTTTTTCTTAGGACATAATGGGAGAACAGTTGTTGTCTCCAGTGAACTACGCTGCTCAGTGTTGTGTTGTGTGATGATGTAACAGTGAGCATTTAGAGAGGTCTGTGTTATCAGACTGCATCACTTCCATTACCACAGAGGTCACATCCTGCATCAAAGTCAGGGTGTGTTGTGTAAAGCCGTGACCATGGAAGTGGATTCTTTTGACTAAGTGCTTCATCTGCAGTCCAATTAGAGCTTTTAGATCACTACTAAACCTGAAGGGAAGACCCCAGCTCCTGTTTTTCTTTTCCTTTTTCTAGTTTCCAAAAGATGAAGGACGCCATCTCCTCCTCACCTCGTGACCATATCTTTCTTTCTTCTGCATATTCATGGTTAAAATCATTTCAGGTACATCGTGTCATTCTACCTGTCAGTATCTCTGTGTTCTTCATGTTTCACCTTGTTCGCCTCTGTTGTTTTTCTCCTGTTTGGCACAAAGGCTGATGGGCCAACTTACCCGTACACAGCTGTCATGTTCACTTCATCAGTGGAATTGATGGCATGCAACTCAGCATCGGTGGGAGCGGTGGAAAAAACACATTGCATAGGGAAGTTAACTGTGCCTTTTGGATGAGAAGACTGTTATTGAAAAGGATGTTTGCTAAGATTTAAATAGTTCAACTGTTGAACTGTTTGAACGTTTCCTGTTTGTTTTAGTTGAAAGTTTATACATGGTAAAGGTAAAGCCAACTTTGTCATTCAATCCATACAGCCAATCATGTACAGTAGAGCGAAATTACTTTTCTCCTCTACAATGTTAATCACATCTAGAATCAGAAGGGTCGCTGCCATGCAAGGCGCCGCCACAAATTTCCCTCCTCCGTTCCATTATTGCTGAGCACCAAGCTGGACAGCAGGAAGTTCTGTTTTTTTAATATGGTCTTCGGCATGACCTGGCCGGGATTTGAACCCTGGCCTCCCGGGTGTGGGGCAGATGCTTTACCAACTGAGCCACCACTGCGGTGGTGAAAATGAATACATTTTGCAATGGGGTTTGAATAAATTCGTGTAACTATAGCTCCACTGTACTACTTCATAGCTCTGCAGTTGTAACAAACTCATCTTGGATAATGGACTTGGCTATAGCAATGACTTATGCAAAACCAAATGTTAGCGGGACTTTTTCTCAGAAATGGGCTTAAAATTCAAACTGGCCTTGTCAGCGTTTTCCTCTTTCTTCTAGCTGTTTATTGAGCGCAATCTTAAGAAAGCGCCATATATGACTGGTTATCAAAAACAAGACTGTGAGCCATATTACGACATCTAGTGTCAAGTATATTGTCTAAAAGGCAATAGGCGTGTCCATTTTACTCTTGCAGCGGCGCAAGAAGACGGACTTCCCATTGGCGGAGCAAGAAAAGGGGCTGTCCTGACTCTCCGACTTATTCAGTGGTGTGTTTTACTCAATCTATAGTAATGGAGCAAAGGGACTGTTAGTGTTGACCTTTGACCCCCAAATCCATAGTCAGAGGTCAGAGTCTTACAATAACCCAATCGGGAGCAATACTGTCTTCATCATTAATACACAAGGGTGCTTGAGCTAAGGCGACTGTGATCATGATGGCATGTTTACCTCACAGGAAAGATGGCTTTTGTTCTGGCCAAAGGACATATGTGTGAGTGAAGAGAAAATGTAAGCAAGCTTGCATTGCTTGGCATTAAGTGAGGCATTAATTACAGTTAATGCCCTGTCAGTTATGTTATGAAGGATGATGAGGAGGATATGATAGAGCAATCGAGCTGAATTTAAATTATGTGTAATGTAGCATGCATGGATGCACATCTGACTCGTTCCGCTCTGTTGCGCAAACGGTGCATCACACAGACATGAATGGATTTGAAGCTTCGATGCAAAGAGGAGGATCTGCTGAATAATTTTGTGAACCAACACATTAGTTTTTTTTTCCTCTGTACAGTGAAAAGCTCTGACTGACTATCTGCTATTTCTTCAAATGACTTGGAATATATTACAGGATAGATGTGGATAGTTTGTATTTAATGGTGCTCAGATTAACACGTTTAACAAAACGTGAATGTGAATGGTTAAGGGATAGTGCCGTACCATGGCTGCTTCATCAATCCAGGTAGATGCCCTCAATTTCCCCTCTGGGGATCAATAAAGTATACAAAATCAAAAAAAAAAAACAGCTGTCTCCCCCCCCCCCCCCCATTAACTGGGGTGGGATTCGCATTGTTGCAAATGAACAGATCAAAGAAGATGACTATGAGGACACAGGCATGATAGAACATGTATGTGGACAGAATATTTTCACAGCAGAGAGGTTTGAAGTTTAACGTTTCCAGATTGACAGTCCCATTCCACCATGGGTTTTAGACATTCCTCCATTCACAGGATCCATACCGCCCACTGAGCCTCCGGCAGGGTTTCCTCTGGTAATATTTCTGGGTGGCGTCCCACCGCGCCAGAAAAATTTCCGCCACGCTTATGAGGAGATATAAATTTAAGAAAAATATATGAAACAATGACTTTCCGCAAGCGCGTACACAAACAACGCGCGTGACCGTCATCTGCGCGGCGTTTAGAAGCACCCCGCCCATGCGAGCTTTCCAGTCAGTCACCAGGCAGAGTGACTCGCTAGCATGACTGTCCGAGAGAAACATGAGTTTATTAAAGTACTCCAAACGTGGGGGAAAAAAAATCAGAAGAGGTATGCAAGCACTGGCATTTATCATGGTTTTAACCCGCTGGAAACGGGAGCAATAGTGGAAGAGTCGCTTCACTAAGAGATGTGGTTAGAATTCATATGCAGCTGGCTTCATATGAAGGGAAAGGCAAGGGAGACTACTGAATTGCTGAGGATATATTTCACCAGCCGCTACAGTATTAAGTTATGTTCCCTATTATGTACATGGCAACTTAAGATTACTGAAATTCACCAAGTCAATGACTTTAATCCGTCAGCGGAAATTACCACAGTCTGTCTCAAATTTATTTAAAAAACAGTAATTTTATTTTAAAAAAAACAGACAAAAATAAGCCATAAAATAAGCCACAAATTTATAATAGTTTCAAATGTACAAGAAAAGTCAATTTTACAAGAGGAAATTACAAATTTCAGGAAAAGGGTTTCAAATTAAGATAAATTTACAGACAAAAGTAGAAAACTATAAGAAAATTGTTATAAATTTTTGAGATAAACCTCAGACCTTCAAGACTGAAGTCAGTACTCAAGTTTTTAAGTGGGTCCTCTTTGTACCCTTAACTAGAAATTTTTGGTTGTCTTTTAATTATTAATTTCAAAGCACTGCTTTTACATGAGTAGAATTTCTGGTTACTATACCCACCTGATCATACAATTTAAGTATGCATGAGTACATTACTATTATGAATGTTTCTTTTCCTTCCCTACTCTCTCAATGGGGAAAAAAAACCCCCACTAGAATAAAAATACAAAAAATACACGTATTTTTGTCATTTATGTAAACCATGACAAAAAAATAATCCTGCAGGACAAAACATGACACTTGATGTTTTCTAACTTGTTTATATACCACCATAGACAGAGAGAGAACCTGAATTAGACAGAGTTCAGAGAGGGCAAGATGAGACAGAAGAGAGGAGCCAAGGAGAGGAACGTGTTCAGGCAGAGGGTCCAGGAGAGGGAGGAGAGAAGGATGACACCAGTAAAAAGTCCAAGCACAGGACGTCTGGGTGGAACCCCAACTGGCCCAATATTCCAATATTCAAGCCTCAGTTGTACAATACTTCAAATGGTAAGTTCCATATGTAAAGTTACTGTGCAAAATTTAAAAAAAGAAATAAATAGTATAAAATTAACATATTCCGGTAACAATCCTGTCATATGTTTACCCCTTCCCCCCCCATCCCCAGAAAAATATGTTGCCACCGTGCCAGGGTCTTTAAGCCAGAGGAAACACTGGCCTCCGGCCACCGATCTGTTCAGAACCAATCAGAGGCCGCACCAGCCAAGGCTCAGTGAAGAGCGGATCCTCCTGCCTTCGGTGCTCTCCTGAATGTTACAATCTGTTCATTCATTCATCCCCCTAAAAAAAAAAAATTAATGAATGAATGTATGATAAATCTGTAGAGTACACAACTCCTGTAAGTTTGATTAAAATGAAAATGTTAATGGAATAAAAAAAAAATCAATGTCGCATCATATGAAAATTAAAATCTCTAGTCTATCTTAGGGCTGGGAATCATCACTAATTTCCAGAATCAATTCAATTCCGATTCGATCCGATCCCGATTCAGTTAGCGAAATTACCATTTTAGTAGCTATTTTACATGCCAGGAAAAAGCAATCTTAGAGACCTAATGCTGCAAATTGTAGCAGGAATACTTCAACTTTGATAAATCATAAAGTATCACAAAGAACTGACCCAAAATCAGTTACAATAATGCACTTTTTATTATTTAATTTATGATTTCACAAAAAGCTAACAAGTGCTTTCTATAGTGCAAAGGGTGTATCGTGGCAAGTTAACAACCCAGAGTAAGTAAACAAATTCAATGCATGAAGCATGTACACATAATCTCACTGTATTTCAATCCCTCCAGGGTTTCGCTAGCTGTTTTTGTGATTGTTATGGTCCAAAAAAGCCTGAATTCAATTCATTTCCTGGAAAATTTGGTAATTTCAGTTTAGTTCTATTGAATAAAAATGGCTCGTTCTCATTGTACTGCAGCCTTTATTAATTCTGCCATTTTTATGTATGATTTATTAATTTATGACACAAATGTTAGTAAAACGATATTTTACTTACTCCCAGCAGCTGCAACAGTCTCCCCCTCTGGTCTGTTGTCGTTCTCCGTGTGTTTTCCGTTTGAAATTTGTTTATCAATTGTTGATTTTTATGTTCCAACACAACGCTGCACATAGTACAAAACCATTTATCCCTGCTTTATGAAAAATATTCATAGGAACTTTTGAGCGCAGTCTTTAACTATGACTTTTGTTGATAAATTAACGTTGGCAAGTCTGCTTTGTGGCTGCCTGCCAAATGTAAACACGGAAGTAATATGAGCGTGCGGTGCATGGAACTCTTGCGCGATTGTTCATCACGTGAGACTTCAGCCGGCTGCTTGCGTTTTGTGTTTCAGACTGTGAAATTGTGATATTAAAAGATTGATCCACGGATTTTGTGGATCAATATCTGTTCAGTCAAACGTGGATCGATTCAAATCATTGGATTGATCTTTTGAACCCACCCCTAGTTTATTTTGACTAGATTATGACTTTGACAAGTTTGTCCATAAAGATGAGATAAGATATGCCTTTATTAGTCCCACAATGGGGAAATTCCAGGATAGCAACACTCAGAGCAACAATCAGAAGGCAAGAAAAAACAAGAACAGCTAGTAAACATATGTACATATTACTATGTATATATACAGTGTGTATATATATATATATATATATATATACACACACTACCGTTCAAAAGTTTGGGGTCACTTAGAAATTTCCTTATTTTTGAAAGAAAAGCACTTTTTTTCAATGAAGATAACTTTAAACTAATCAGAAATACACTCTATACATTGCTAATGTGGTAAATGACTATTCTAGCTGCAAATGTCTGGTTTTTGGTGCAATATCTAGATAGGTGTATAGAGGCCCATTTCCAGCAACTATCACTCCAGTGTTCTAATGGTACAATGTGTTTGCTCATTGCATCAGAAGGCTAATGGATGATTAGAAAACCCTTGTGCAATCATGTTAGGTCTGCAATGCTGTAATTGCTGCAAATGGAGGATTCTTTGACGAAAGCAAAGTTTGAAGGAAAAAATTATTTCAAATACAAATCATTATTTCTAACCTTGTCAATGTCTTGACTATATTTTCTATTCATTTTACAACTCATGGTGGTAAATAAGTGTGACTTTTCATGGAAAACACAAAACAATTGTCTTGGTGACCCCAAACTTTTGAACGGTAGTGTATATATATACACTACCGTTCAAAAGTTTGGGGTCACTTAGAAATTTCCTTATTTTTGAAAGAAAAGCACTTTTTTTCAATGAAGATAACTTTAAACTAATCAGAAATACACTCTATACATTGCTAATGTGGTAAATGACTATTCTAGCTGCAAATGTCTGGTTTTTGGTGCAATATCTAGATAGGTGTATAGAGGCCCATTTCCAGCAACTATCACTCCAGTGTTCTAATGGTACAATGTGTTTGCTCATTGCATCAGAAGGCTAATGGATGATTAGAAAACCCTTGTGCAATCATGTTAGGTCTGCAATGCTGTAATTGCTGCAAATGGAGGATTCTTTGACGAAAGCAAAGTTTGAAGGAAAAAATTATTTCAAATACAAATCATTATTTCTAACCTTGTCAATGTCTTGACTATATTTTCTATTCATTTTACAACTCATGGTGGTAAATAAGTGTGACTTTTCATGGAAAACACAAAACAATTGTCTTGGTGACCCCAAACTTTTGAACGGTAGTGTATATATATACACTACCGTTCAAAAGTTTGGGGTCACTTAGAAATTTCCTTATTTTTGAAAGAAAAGCACTTTTTTTCAATGAAGATAACTTTAAACTAATCAGAAATACACTCTATACATTGCTAATGTGGTAAATGACTATTCTAGCTGCAAATGTCTGGTTTTTGGTGCAATATCTAGATAGGTGTATAGAGGTCCATTTCCAGCAGTTATCACTCCAGTGTTCTAATGGTACAATGTGTTTGCTCATTGAGTCAGAAGGCTAATGGATGATTAGAAAACCCTTGTGCAATCATGTTAGGTCTGCAATGCTGTAATTGCTGCAAATGGAGGATTCTTTGACGAAAGCAAAGTTTGAAGGAAAAAATTATTTCAAATACAAATCATTATTTCTAGCCTTGTCAATGTCTTGACTATATTTTCTATTCATTTTACAACTCATGGTGGTAAATAAGTGTGACTTTTCATGGAAAACACAAAATAATTTTCTGGGTGACCCCAAACTTTTGAACGGTAGTGTATATACACACACAGTGCGGAGCATTATGGTTGGTGAATGTGCAGCAGAAAGTCTAAGCTCTCTCTCCGCGGATGCGGCGGGCCAGCTGGAAGTCTTTGGGCATGATGGTGACCCTCTTAGCGAAGAAGAGACCCACCAGGAAAATTCCAGTACATGCTTTGTTTCCTCATGTGCCAACATCATTATGTGCATACCCACAAAAATGTGCCACTTAAATAGCAAATGACAATGCACTACTGACTATAGACCTACTTTTTGCTGATCAAAAGCGCAGTGAAAGAAAATGCACCAAAATACAAAAACCAGGATCCTGAGATTGTGCTAATGCCACACTTCGTTTTAGCCCTCAACCTCTAAAGGCTGAAGGGGTATTGTCACCCCACTGGGCGGATGGGCATTGACAGTACCTACCTTGCTCACCTACCTTGTGAATGTGATAACTAGAGAAAGAAATGACGTTCACTTTTCAAACCGATACTCTAGTTTTATCCATGAAAAGTCTCAGATGAGTTTAAATTTTTTTCCCCTAAATCTTGTAAACGCGATAACTACCAAAAGAAATGATGTAGCCTTTTCAAATCGATATTGACTCTGACAACTCTGACATTCCCTTTGCACTATTACTATAGACTGAGTATAGCTAGGGTCACCAAACTTGGTACACACGTTCAACCTGAGACACTAACCTCTGCCTGTGGGTTTAGAGTCAAAGGTCACATGCACTATTACTGTAGAATGAGTAAAGCTAGAGTCACCAAAGTTTGTACACAAGTTCACCTGCAAGGTCAAAAGTCAAGGCCATATTGCTATTTAAACTATCTATCTATAAATGCAAGAAATCTCTGTGTGTCTGTCTGTTCCACACATATCTCTTAAACCGTTAGTCAGACTGGCCTCAGATTTTAAATGTGGTTTCCTGAGGTTACAAGGGTGTGCATCCCCAAATATGGAGTCGCTCAGTCAAAATATGTAATTTTTATCAATAAAAGTTTTAGCCACTGCTCTCTGTCTCTTCATGAGTTGTGAAGAAGTGTGGCCGGGGTTTCAGATTGACTCTGTGCTGATTGGACAATACGCGGCATCACGACTATGCTGATTGGATTACACACAGCATCACAACCTGTCAGCCACCACAGTGTTCCCGGGACAAAACAAGGAAATGAAAGTTTGAAAGATAGAAAAAGATAATACTAAAGATTTAATGCGTAAAAAAATATACTATAAAGTTGCTGTGATTGCATAGGTCTAAAGGATATTTTGCCACATGTGGAGAATGAGGTGCACAGACAGACTGGGCGGAGCTTCAGCGGGGACCAGGTCTGACAAATCAACACAGAACATGCCAGGAGAAGCAGCAGCCAGACCTGGCGCAAAGACACTCTAACTGATAGCGATTAAAAAAAAGTTATCTTCAATAAAGTGAAAAAAAAGATAATGCATGGAGTGTGCCTTTGCCCTGAGGCTGATTTATCATGGAAAACAGTTGAGCTCTGTGGTTCAGGCGATCACCTGATTGGATCCGTTGGTGCTGTGATGGCATATCTATCAGAACAGCTGATATACAGTACGTGCAAGACATACAGGAGAATTGAAATGGCGTTTCTCTTTCTCTTCAGTAGTGTGCACAACATAAAAAAAGAAAAGGAATAAGGCTGGAAAAACAACAGCAGTCCATGTACAGTAATGCTACCCGTAGTGCAAATGGCGACAAAAGATAGACTTAAGGTTTAATGCTTAAAGAATTATACCATAAAGTTGCTATGATTGCGTAGGTCTAATGGATAATTCAGCATGAAGAACACCAGGTGTGCCAGGGGAGCAGCCGCTGAACCGGTGGATCGCAGCCCTTCGGAGGCACACGGGTAAAGCAGCAGCCAATGGGTCTCAAATATTTGTAAACGTGTCCTGTTGTAGTATGGCATGAGTTTGACGACACACAGAAGAAATTCAGTATTACACTGAACTCCTTTACTGAGCAGTGATATACAGTAAACTAAAATAATTATAATGATGACTCAACAACTCCCATTCACCAAAGTGCAAGATACACCATTATCTTGAATAAGTGATAAAAGATCACACAAATAAGTGATCTCACAAACAAATAAACAAGGGATCTGAAACGGTCGCTAATGTTGGATGTCCTATGCATTTTCAATAATTAGGTATTCTGTAATTAATATTTACACAATCAAATTAAATCTTAGTGCCATTTACTCCCTTTTATATTTGTCAAAGTCTAACATGTGATTGCCTACATATAGGCTACACCTCTTTGTATTCCACTTTCAAACACAGCCTACATTTGGGCCTGTAAAGCCTGATTGGGATACCTGTTTCAGACAGGAATACTTGCATTCTACAGGCAATGCACTAGTATCTCAAAAACAAAGAAAGCTGGGGACACCAACTTGGTACACAGGTTCACCTTGGGACTCCAACCTATGACAGTGGGTGTGGGGTCAAAAGGTCAATGTTAACATTGATGTTGGCAGTGTCAACATCTACCTTGTGAACGTGATAACCAAAGAAAGAAATGACCTACACGAGTTCGGATTTGGATGACCTCTGACATTTAGGTTGAGGTCAGAGGTCAATTTTCCCAAAATCTTGTGATAACTACAAAAAGAAATGATGTGGGCTTTTCAAATTGGTACCATAGTTGTATCTATAACCGTTTTTCAAACTACAATTGGTGAGCCACAGGCACACGTTCCATAAGCATAAATTAACACCTTAACAACCCTCCATGCCATCCATGCCTTTTTTCAGACTTCAGTAGGAGATGTGGATCTCATCTCCCGCAGATAACTGTGCATTTCTCCAGAATATCAAGTTTCATGTCCTCACGTCACTGATGTCACACAAATGCTCCATCCTGGAAGATGGTGATGCCGGCTGCTATTGAGTCACTGGCATTTTTACAGGTCTTTTAATTTTGTCACCCCATTTCAAACTCAACATACACCACCTACAGTGGGGTAAAAAAGTATTTAGTCAGCCACCAATTGTGCAAGTTCTCCCACTTAAAAGATGAGAGAGGTCTCCAATTTTCATCATAGGTATACCTCAACTGTGAGAGACAAAATGAGGAAAAAAAAAAAAAAATCCAGAAAATCACATTGTCTGATTTTTAAAGAATTTATTTGCAAATTATGGTGGAAAATAAGTATTTGGTCAATAACAAAAGTTCATCTCAATACTTTGTTATATACCATTTGTTGGCAATGACAGAGGTCAAACGTTTTCTGTAAGTCTTCACAAGGTTTTCACACACTGTTGCTGGGATTTTGGCCCATTCCTCCATGCAGATCTCCTCTAGAGCAGTGACGTTTTGGGGCTGTCGCTGGGCAACATGGACTTTCAACTCCCTCAAGATTTTCTATGGGGTTGAGATCTGGAGACTGGCTAGGCCACTCCAGGACCTTGAAATGCTTCTTACGAAGCCACTCCTTCGTTGCCCGGGCGGTGTGTTTGGGATCATTGTCTTGCTGAAAGACCCAGCCACGTTTCATCTTCAATGCCCTTGCTGATGGAAGGAGGTTTTCACTCAAAATCTCACGATACATGGCCCCATTCATTCTTTCCTTTACACGGATCAGTCGTCCTGGTCCCTTTGCAGAAAAACAGCCCCAAAGTATGATGTTTCCACCCCCATGCTTCACAGTAGGTATGGTGTTCTTTCTCCTCCAAACACGACAAGTTGAGTTTTTACCAAAAAGTTCTACTTTGGTTTCATCTGACCATATGACATTCTCCCAGTCCTCTTCTGGATCATTGTCAGAAGTCTGAAATATAAACCTCACAAATACAGAGTACAAAAAGGTATTAGACTGAATCAAAGATCAGACTTAAGACACGCAGAGCCTTTTAAGTTTTTACTTGCACAAGGAGTAATCAACACATACCGTTTACAGGATGAGCTGAATGCTGGCGAGGCAGTCTCGCACAGTAACTTTTATACACAAAGATAAGACAGTGACAGTTTTACAACCCGTTCTTTCCCCCCCACACAGGGGAATGATGAGTAAAAGCACACACAGTTTGTACACAACAGTCTTTTGCAGAGAAGATAAAGGAAAAGTACAGGATATGCAAAAAGGTACAAGATATGCAAAGGATGAGTCTTGGCACACAACGCTCCAGCTACACCCACCCACATGTGGGGACATCAGTCTCAGCTTCATGAATCATTAATAAAATAACTGTTTATATACATATATACAATTTTTCCAACATTTCCCTCCTGTTTATTATTTTATTAACCCTTTTAATCATATGCAATTATCAGTACAATGTAACTTCAAAAGATTTTCTACATTGACCTCCTAGAGCATCTTGTCCAAATTTAAACAGTGGTTTTGTCATCACAATCACCATCACTTTGCTGTGTTAAGGCAGTATATTGTACAGGGACTTCTCTTTGGAGCATAACAGATTGTAACATGAAAGTGTGTTGAGCAAAAGTTCTACTTATCCTGGACCTTATACTGGGAATGACGCACATGAAAAGCACATAGAATAAAATTAATATCACAATCAATGGGGTTAACTATTTCAAAAGACTCTGCCACCAAGTTCTTACTTTGAAACCAATCCCAGGAGCCCCAACCTTTATCTTCATCTAACCCATGCTGTAAGTGTAAAATATCATTCAAATGGCTAATTTTTGTTCTTCATTTAAAGTTGTGAATCCTTGCTCCATTAATATAGTCAGATTTTCTATTGTCCATGCTAATGCATTTATGTGGTGTATAGCTAGAGCACTGACATACATTGGAAAAAGAGTACCCATTGGTTTTCCAAGAATCCATACCCATCATCATTTGGCCAAAAAACAGCAGTTAAAAGTACAATTTTTCCTCTTTAAGGTGAATTTTCCAGCAGCAATATAGGGAAAGTGAAATACATTTCTACAAACAGAATCATAATATGACACTTCACAGGTCACTTCCTTAGTATCATTGCATCTTTGTGAAATACCCAGGTTGAAACTGTTTTTACTACAATTTTTGTGAAAGCAGATTGGTGAAGTAAACAGTGTAGGATTTACTTTCATTAAAGGCTTCTTAACTGCAAGCAAAGGAGTTCCAATCCCAATAATATTAAATATTCTAATCTTAGACCCAGTGTAATCAGTAATAGTGACATTCAATCTATTAAGATACCTTTCTGACAAATTCCCCACCAACCAATGTCCAACATTATTGCTTGTATTAAACAGACTGAGACGAGAGTTCATCGCTATTGTCGCTCCGGGCGTTTTCTCTTCACTCAGTGGAACAGGGATCATGAGTATTGTAGTCAATCATGGGTATTGCAGTCTTGTGTAAATGGGGTAGCAATGAACACACATAGCAAGAATTATCGATTCCCAGTCCTCTCACCGAAACCACCATTGTCTGGTACCATAGGTTATGCGTATTGTTCATTGTCCGTGCTTCGTGGGTTCCTTGTCCTTGAATCAGAAAGAGATTACCACCCCATTGCCAGGAGAAGTGCTGAACACAGAGTCATCAATAATTTTGGTGCCATGCTTCCACCCGAGAGAGTACCCCTCCGGGCCTCTTTCTTCACCAGGGTTGAGACGGCCTTGTCCTTAAAAGGACATGCCCCCTTTGTAACTGAACTTACTCAGGGAAACAAGTTAGTTAGTTCACTTACAGGCACCCGTAGTCTTTTAACGTGTGAAAGGTGAATCCGAGGTGGTCATTCAGCAGTACGTACTGCAGTGGGAGTGGGAGTGTCTAGTGTTGTCGGTGGTGGTTCTTTATGAAGACATAGTCTCCAGGTTGTAACGGTTATCCATTTCTTTCTGTGGAGCAGAGAGAGCTTCTGACAGAATCAAAACATTCTCTGAGATGTTCACCAAGATCTGTGTATTTGTTAGGTGTAGTTAGTGGTGAGAGGTCAGGTAATACATAAGGATGGTGAAAAACACATTCAAAAGGTGATAATCCTGTCTTTGGGTCTAGTATAGAGTTAATGGTTAGTCTGACTAATTTCAGCGCTTCTGGCCAAGTAATATCCTTTCCATGTGTGGTTTTTGCCAGCATTTGTTTGATTGTACCGATACTATGAAATTTGATCTTACTTCTTACAGCTTGGATTAAGGCTTGAACTGTTTGTGCTGTAAAATGAGTTCCATTATCTGCATAAATCAGTTCTGGAACCCCAAAAACGGAAAGAGCATCATTCAATAGAGTTTCACACACACACAGATGCGGCATTTGCTGAGGATGTGTGATGAATTCCTGTCCACTTTGTGAAGGTGTCAATCAACACCAAGCAACATTGTAGCTTTCCATTGCTCCTTGAGCATTATTTTATAAACAAATGATGCACTTTTGGCATGTTTTTGTTACTTCTTTCAAAATATTAGGACAGTTTTTCCAACATCCTCATCATTGATTTCCCTCCTGTTGGCACATGATTGGCCATGTGCCACCAGGACAGCTCATCTGTATAATGTGGGTGGCAGAGCAAATT
The DNA here is from genome assembly GCA_020510985.1 of Pholidichthys leucotaenia. NCBI lineage: Eukaryota > Metazoa > Chordata > Actinopteri > Cichliformes > Pholidichthyidae > Pholidichthys > Pholidichthys leucotaenia. The sequence continues at coordinate 292,596,588 of CM035845.1, forward strand.
TTCATCAGGCAAGCCAAATGTATATCTAATTATTTACACATGAAACAAGAGGAAGGTCCATATTATCTTGACAGTCTTTTAAAACATCAACATTATTAATAAGACAGACGGTTCCTAAAAGACCAATAGCAGCACAGTGAGTAGCGTTATCAGCCAAGTGATTATCGCAGCTAGACAAGTCAGTGCCA